>OX401981.1:15000-2565000 GCA_947859335.1 Tortricodes alternella
GCGTGACCGGTAAATTACCCCATCCACCACCGGGAGGAGGTTTTTAGTCCGTAGGCATCTGGGACATCTTTCCAGATGAGTCGGGCATACAGCCAGGCCTAGGCCTGGGTGTATACATGAGTATTTTCCTCCTCCCGTTAAAAAAAAAAAAAAAAAAAAAAAAAAAACCTAACCTAACCTAACCTAACCTAACCTAACCTAACCTAACCTAACCTAACCTAACCTAACCTAACCTAACCTAACCTAACCTAACCTAACCTAACCTAACCTAACCTAACCTAACCTAACCTAACCTAACCTAACCTAACCTAACCTAACCTAACCTAACCTAACCTAACCTAACCTAACCTAACCTAACCTAACCTAACCTAACCTAACCTAACCTAACCTAACCTAACCTAACCTAACCTAACCTAACCTAACCTAACCTAACCTAACCTAACCTAACCTAACCTAACCTAACCTAACCTAACCTAACCTAACCTAACCTAACCTAACCTAACCTAACCTAACCTAACCTAACCTAACCTAACCTAACCTAACCTAACCTAACCTAACCTAACCTAACCTAACCTAACCTAACCTAACCTAACCTAACCTAACCTAACCTAACCTAACCTAACCTAACCTAACCTAACCTAACCTAACCTAACCTAACCTAACCTAACCTAACCTAACCTAACCTAACCTAACCTAACCTAACCTAACCTAACCTAACCTAACCTAACCTAACCTAACCTAACCTAACCTAACCTAACCTAACCTAACCTAACCTAACCTAACCTAACCTAACCTAACCTAACCTAACCTAACCTAACCTAACCTAACCTAACCTAACCTAACCTAACCTAACCTAACCTAACCTAACCTAACCTAACCTAACCTAACCTAACCTAACCTAACCTAACCTAACCTAACCTAACCTAACCTAACCTAACCTAACCTAACCTAACCTAACCTAACCTAACCTAACCTAACCTAACCTAACCTAACCTAACCTAACCTAACCTAACCTAACCTAACCTAACCTAACCTAACCTAACCTAACCTAACCTAACCTAACCTAACCTAACCTAACCTAACCTAACCTAACCTAACCTAACCTAACCTAACCTAACCTAACCTAACCTAACCTAACCTAACCTAACCTAACCTAACCTAACCTAACCTAACCTAACCTAACCTAACCTAACCTAACCTAACCTAACCTAACCTAACCTAACCTAACCTAACCTAACCTAACCTAACCTAACCTAACCTAACCTAACCTAACCTAACCTAACCTAACCTAACCTAACCTAACCTAACCTAACCTAACCTAACCTAACCTAACCTAACCTAACCTAACCTAACCTAACCTAACCTAACCTCACCACTCACCCCCCCGAAAGCGGGATAAACCGCCAGAAACCAGTCCTCAACCAACTTCTGCACCCACCACCATCACCGCTCCAGAAACCCCCGCAGATAATTCCGATGCCTCCATTTCGCCAATCCCGCAGCTATTTTGGGGGGAGGACAGTAGCGACAATGCAACTGCCACACCACTCATTAATATTACCCCCACCGTAACTCATCAATCTCCAGAAACTCCTCCACAGCACCCAAAAACCCAGATCCCGCAAACGCAAACACTGCTTCACAGCCAGGACAGTGACGTCTGCGTGGAAGCTACCCCTCGGCTCAAGAGTGCCCGAACAGCTGCCGGTACTCTCAAGGCAATGACAATACACCGAGTCCAGGGGATTCTGGAAGCTATCGACCGGAATAAATCCGTCAAAAAGGAGGATAAGGCGGAGGTAAGGGAGCTGGCTAAAAACATAATGATGGAGACGTCAAAATTTGTCATGGCCATCAAGAGGAATGAGTTCGAGGAGTTTTCGCCATCGACCACGCCCACCCCCTCGCCCATGCGCGCGCCTGCACCTGCACCTTCGCCTTCGTCAGGAACACCCCCAGAACACTTGCAAAATCCGCCTCCACAAAATGCAGCGCTCAGGTCGGCAGTCCTGGCCCGCACTCAGGGCATCATGGAGTTCATCACCAAACACAAAAGCGTGACTAAAGAAGACAGAGATGGAGTGAAAACGCTGACTGCTGAGATCCAGGAGGTGACGGAACAATTTGTCAACAATACTGCGAGGGACATTTGTTCCATTGTTGCAAAGCTCACACCTGCGAACATGCCCTCTCGCAGCGTAGCTCCGCTCACCCATCCCATCAAAACCTTCACTTCCACCCAAATTCAAACTGACCCCATTCTTACTCCCACTCCGAATCCCAGTCCCGCTCTCATAGACACCACTATTTCCTCCCATCCCATCAAAACCTTTAATTCAATCCAAATTCAAACTGACCCAATTCACACTCCCACTCTCACCCCCACTCCCACTCCTACAGACGCCACTCTCTCCGTTATAAAATCCACCATTAGGGAAGAACTTAAAAAACTCAGACCGATTGACAATTCGGCCCCAGGCACCCCAGCCTTTTCAGGAACCAGCCCAACAACCTATGCCTCGGTCGCACGTACCACCTTAGCTTCGTTGCCAACCGCTCCCGCTACTAACCTCCCGAAATCAAAACCCGCCATCATCATTTCACCGAAAACCACAACCACCGCCACCAAACCCGAAGAAACGTTAAAATCTTGGAAGAAGTGTGTGTCGTTCCGAGACACTAACTTCGCCCCCACGTTCACTAAATACGTGTCAAATAATAAGGTGAGGGTCGAGTTTGACACTCCGGAGCAAAGGGACCGGGCTCTGGAGAAAACAAACGACGTCAACGGAGAGGTCACTGCCGAGGCGGCGAAGTCTTTGCGACCAATGGTCGTCCTCAAGGGCGTTTCCGAAGACACGCCTGCAAAGGACCTAATCAACATCATCAGCGCTCAAAACGAAGCAATAAGATCTATAATCAGGAAGGAGGCAGACATTTCCCTGCATTTTAAACGGGCCAACAGGAACCCCCGACTGTACAATGCGGTCCTCCTAACCACCCCAGAAGTTTTCGAGGCAGTGATCCGCAGCGGCAGGGTCAATGTAGATCATCAGAGGGTGCATGCCTGCGAATATATCCCGGTGCTGCAGTGCTTCAAGTGCTTACAGTACGGGCACACGAGGACTCGCTGCACTGAGAAAACCCCTGCTTGTTCGCACTGCGCCGCGCCCGGACACGAATTCAAAAACTGCCCCAATAAATCTGACTCCACAAAACTCAAATGCTTGCATTGCTCCACTCACTTTAACAAGATCGGAAAGAAAGGCAGCACAAAACATAGCGCAACTTCAGATACCTGCCCGCAAAAGACCCTTATGGTCAACAAAATCAGATCCCGTATTAATTACGGTTAGAAGACATTTCCACATCCCACGCTCCACATTCCACGTTTTATGTTCCACATTCCATATTCCTCACTCCATTACACATCACCTCACACAAATTTCGAATTTCGTAGAATCACTTCATTTACTACTACAGTCATTACATTACCTCACCTACTCTAACATTCAAACACATACACTCCCAGTTATACTGGGCGGAGGGGTGGTCGGGTGTCGTGAGCTTCTGTTCTCGGCACCTGGCTGCCCCCCCCGCATCTTAAACTCACCAAACACGATCCAATTCACATACAAAATGCTCACATACAACTTACTCACCAACTAACTCATCAAAATCCCATCCTCTTTTCCCCATTACCTTCTTCATATCCGTCCCTCACCCACTCGTTCCCTTAAATATTCCTCTCCCCAATCATTACGATTCGGGTTTGGAGGGACTCTCCCATCCCCACCCATCAGCCGGTCACAACGCGTAAACCGTTAGCGCCGCGTGGCCGGTAAATTACCCCATCCACCACCGGGAGGAGGTTTTTAGTCCGTAGGCGTCTGGGACACCTTCCCAGATGAGTCGGGCATACAGCCAGGCCTAGGCCTGGGTGTATACATGAGTATTTTCCTCCTCCCGTTTAAAAAAAAAAAAAAAAAAAAAAAAAAAACCTAACCTAACCTAACCTAACCTAACCTAACCTAACCTAACCTAACCTAACCTAACCTAACCTAACCTAACCTAACCTAACCTAACCTAACCTAACCTAACCTAACCTAACCTAACCTAACCTAACCTAACCTAACCTAACCTAACCTAACCTAACCTAACCTAACCTAACCTAACCTAACCTAACCTAACCTTTTTTTTTTTTTTTTTTTTTTTTTTTTTTTTTTTTTTTAACGGAGTGGAAATGCATTACGCATACCCCCGCGCCTGGGTAAGCGCAGGGGTTATGTGGGACTCTCTCCCAAGGGGGAGCATACCCACTAAAACCACTCCGGCGTTACCCTCTTTGCCGTTTTCGGGGGCGCCGTGGGATCCCGAAGATTCAACCAAAACGACGCCCCCCGGCCGCCCCGGTTTACCCGGGGGCCACCCGCACCAAGGAGGGAAGGATCGGTAACGCTACGACCCTCCCCTCAGACGTGTAGAGCCGTGCAATGCGGGCAGGAGATCCCCATCTCCCACCCGCTGGCCCTATTGGGGGATGAGGCGAGCCGCAAACTGGGCTCGCCTCCTCCCCCTCCGTCTGCGCCGGAGCGGGTGCGCGTCGACGCTGTCTTCGCGCCCCCGCTCCGCGGCCTCCTTCTGCGAGACGACGGTCTCGCAGAAGGAGGCAACTGCCTCCCAGGATCTCTCGCTCCCCAGCATGGCTGAAACGACGCTGTGAAGCGAGAGATCCCCCCTCCCTATGGCCGTGCATAGAGCGCGGCGCTCCGCACCCCAGCGGTTGCACACCTCAAGGGTGTGCTGAGCCGTGTCATCCGGAGCGCCGCACTCGTGGCACGACTGGCTCTCTTCCCTCCCAATGTTATGCAGGTAATGACCGAAGCAGCCGTGCCCGGTCATTACCTGCGTGAGCCTATATCCCAGTGCGCCATGCTCCCTCGCTAGCCAGAGGTCGAGCGACGGGAGGAGTGCCCCTATGGTGCGGGTGCCATAGGGGGAGTCCTCCAGGTCGCTCTTCCAGCGGTCCCTCATCCGCAACTCGGTCGCGCGCCTCGCCTGGGCGACCTCTTCTGGGGCCGGGCTCTCCCCTCTCGCCCTGGCCTCCACCCGCATTTGGTATGTGCTCGCCTGCACCTGGGCGTAACCTAACCTAACCTAACCTAACCTAACCTAACCTAACCTAACCTAACCTAACCTAACCTAACCTAACCTAACCTAACCTAACCTAACCTAACCTAACCTAACCTAACCTAACCCCCCCCCTGGGTGCCGCCACCTTGTCGTGGTGGGGGGGGCTTGTGTGCCTCAGTGATCCCCGAGGCTATGCCGGATAGGGTTTCCCATACCGGACAGGCTTGGGGTGAGGGGCCAGACCAAGAGCGACACACACACCCATCCACTCCTCACACCTTCCACACACTCACCCATTTTTTCCTAATCACTCTTACACCAACCACTTCTATCCACCATCACACACACCCATCCACTCCTCCTTGGAGGCCAAACACTCCACACACTCACTCATTATTCCCAATCACTTTTATCACCAATCACTATCTACCATCATCATTCCATTCACTCACCCCCAAACCCTATACCGAACATGTGGCGGTATAACCACTTTTACTAGGGCTAGCGCGACCCTGAGGGAGCCAAATACTCCCTCAAAAGTGCGTCCTCCGTTGGAGGTCCCCCAAACCCTATACCGAACATGTGGCGGTATAACCACTTTTACTAGGGCTAGCGCGACCCTGAGGGAGCCAAATACTCCCTCAAAAGTGCGTCCTCCTTTGGAGGTCCCCCAAACCCTATACCGAACATGTGGCGGTATAACCACTTTTACTAGGGCTAGCGCGACCCTGAGGGAGCCAAATACTCCCTCAAAAGTGCGTCCTCCTTTGGAGGTCCCCCAAACCCTATACCGAACATGTGGCGGTATAACCACTTTTACTAGGTCTAGCGCGGGCCTGGGGGACCCAAATACTCCCCCAAAAGTGCGTCCTCCTACTTGGAGGCTCCCCACCCACTCTCCCAACCACTTATACTGAACACTCGTCCACTCACTCCATCCACTCACTCACTCATATCCCAACTTACTCCATTACACCACCAAACACGATTCAATCCACACACCAAACACTCATCCACTCACTCACTCATATCCCAACTTACTCCATTCCAAATCCACCAAACACGTTTCAATCCACACACCAAACACTCATCCACTCACTTTATCCACTCACTCACATCCCCAACTTACTCCACTCCATTCCCTTAATCGTCCCCCACTCACTCACATCCTCAAACCACTTTCCCCAATCACTCACTCCACTCCATTCTCTTAATCGTCCCCCAACCACTCCGTCCCTTAAAATTCTCCTCTCCCCAATTTGATTGGGGTTTGGAGGGACTCTCCCATCCCCACCCATTAGCCGGTCACAAGGTGTAACCCGATAGCGCCGCGTGGCCGGTGAATCACCCCATCCACCACCGGGAGGAGGTTTTTAGTCCGTAGGCGTCTGGGTCACCTTCCCAGATGAGTCGGGCATACAGCCAGGCCTAGGCCTGGGTGTATACATGAGTATTTTCCTCCTCCCGTTTAAAAAAAAAAAAAAAAAAAAAAAACCTAACCTAACCTAACCTAACCTAACCTAACCTAACCTAACCTAACCTAACCTAACCTAACCTAACCTAACCTAACCTAACCTAACCTAACCTAACCTAACCTAACCTAACCTAACCTAACCTAACCTAACCTAACCTAACCTAACCTAACCTAACCTAACCTAACCTAACCTAACCTAACCTAACCTAACCTAACCTAACCTAACCTAACCTAACCTAACCTAACCTAACCTAACCTAACCTAACCTAACCTAACCTAACCTAACCTAACCTAACCTAACCTAACCTAACCTAACCTAACCTAACCTAACCTAACCTAACCTAACCTAACCTAACCTAACCTAACCTAACCTAACCTAACCTAACCTAACCTAACCTAACCTAACCTAACCTAACCTAACCTAACCTAACCTAACCTAACCTAACCTAACCTAACCTAACCTAACCTAACCTAACCTAACCTAACCTAACCTAACCTAACCTAACCTAACCTAACCTAACCTAACCTAACCTAACCTAACCTAACCTAACCTAACCTAACCTAACCTAACCTAACCTAACCTAACCTAACCTAACCTAACCTAACCTAACCTAACCTAACCTAACCCCCCCCTGGGTGCCGCCACCTTGTCGTGGTGGGGGGGCTTGTGTGCCTCAGTGATCCCCGAGGCTATGCCGGATAGGGTTTCCCATACCGGACAGGCTTGGGGTGAGGGGCCAGACCAAGAGCGGCACACACACCCATCCACTCCTCACACCTTCCACACACTCACCCATTTTTTCCCAATCACTCTTACACCAACCACTTCTATCCACCATCACACACACCCATCCACTCCTCCTTGGAGGCCAAACACTCCACACACTCACTCATTATTCCCAATCACTTTTATCACCAATCACTATCTACCATCATCATTCCATTCACTCACCCCCAAACCCTATACCGAACATGTGGCGGTATAACCACTTTTACTAGGGCTAGCGCGACCCTGAGGGAGCCAAATACTCCCTCAAAAGTGCGTCCTCCTTTGGAGGTCTTCCAAACCCTATACCGAACATGTGGCGGTATAACCACTTTTACTAGGGCTAGCGCGACCCTGAGGGAGCCAAATACTCCCTCAAAAGTGCGTCCTCCTTTGGAGGTCCCCCAAACCCTATACCGAACATGTGGCGGTATAACCACTTTTACTAGGGCTAGCGCGACCCTGAGGGAGCCAAATACTCCCTCAAAAGTGCGTCCTCCTTTGGAGGTCCCCCAAACCCTATACCGAACATGTGGCGGTATAACCACTTTTACTAGGTCTAGCGCGGGCCTGGGGGACCCAAATACTCCCCCAAAAGTGCGTCCTCCTACTTGGAGGCTCCCCACCCACTCTCCCAACCACTTGTACTGAACAGTCGTCCACTCACTCCATCCACTCACTCACTCATATCCCAACTTACTCCATTACACCACCAAACACGATTCAATCCACACACCAAACACTCATCCACTCACTCACTCATATCCCAACTTACTCCATTCCAAATCCACCAAACACGTTTCAAACCACACACCAAACACTCATCCACTCACTTTATCCACTCACTCACACCCCCAACTTACTCCACTCCATTCCCTTAATCGTCCCCCACTCACTCACATCCTCAAACCACTTTCCCCAATCACTCACTCCTCTCCATTCTCTTAATCGTCCCCCAACCACTCCGTCCCTTAAAATTCTCCTCTCCCCAATTTGATTGGGGTTTGGAGGGACTCTCCCATCCCCACCCATTAGCCGGTCACAAGGTGTAACCCGATAGCGCCGCGTGACCGGTGAATCACCCCATCCACCACCGGGAGGAGGTTTTTAGTCCGTAGGCGTCTGGGTCACCTTCCCAGATGAGTCGGGCATACAGCCAGGCCTAGGCCTGGGTGTATACATGAGTATTTTCCTCCTCCCGTTTAAAAAAAAAAAAAAAAAAAAAAAAAAAAAAAAAAAAAAAAAAAAAAAAAAAAAAAAAAAAAAAAAAAAATAAAAAAAAAAAAAAAAAAAAAAAAAAAAAAAAAAAAAAAAAAAAAAAAACCTAACCTAACCTAACCTAACCTAACCTAACCTAACCTAACCTAACCTAACCTAACCTAACCTAACCTAACCTAACCTAACCTAACCTAACCTAACCTAACCTAACCTAACCTAACCTAACCTAACCTAACCTAACCTAACCTTTTTTTTTTTTTTTTTTTTTTTTTTTTTTTTTTTTTTTTTTTGACCTGGGGAAAATCCTTTATGGATCCCACCGGCTAGGGGCTGCCGGTGGGTATGTGGGAGTCTCACCCCTCTGAGGGGGGTTACCCACTAAAAACCCCAGGGTGTTCCGCTTCACTGCCGTATTACTGCCGCGGCCATGGGAAAATTACCAACCACAGCGGCGGCAGCACGGCAGTCTGTCCTGCGCAGGACTCTGCTCCAGGAGACGTAGCTCCTATATTCACCGCTGTAGGCGCGCCGGAACACTTGGCGCGTCTACCAGCTCGAGGACTTTATGGCGGGAGACAGGCAACCCCTTGCCCATCACCCGCAGTCCTCCTTATGGCAGTATTTGGCGGGCAAAGTTAGCCCGCCTACGCCCTACTCGCCTGCGGCGCAGTGGCTGAGAGGACGGGTCCTCCTCGCGCTCCCGCTCCGCTCCCTCCTTCACTGCCATGACCTCCTCGCAGTAGGAGGCCACCGCTATCCACGAGCTTTCGCTGTCGGTCATGGCTTTAATCACGGCCGGTAGCGAAAGGTCGCGACCAATTTCGGCCATCAGGCGAGCCCGCTGTTCGGCGAAAGCGGGACACACTTGCAGCGTGTGCTGCGCTGTGTCCTCCGCCCCGCCACAGTGGTGACACATTGGCGTTGTTTCTCTCCTTGCGACCTTGCACAAGTACCTGCCGAAGCATCCGTGCCCCGACAGTACCTGTGCTAGGTGGAAAGTAGGTGGAAAGAAACAACGCCCCACTCTCTTTCGACCCATCCTTGCAGGACAGGCCGGACTCCCGATATGGTCCAGAGGCCAGCCCTCGGCTGTTCTAGAGCCTCCAGCCATTTCCGGAAGAGAGTTCGGCGAGAGATCTCTCGCCATCGCCTTATCTCTTCCGGGCACGGCTGTTCCCCTCTCTCGCGTACCTCGGCTACCCGCCGGTACACCCTGGCCAGCACCTCGGCATCCAGCTCCCACGGTGGGGTGCCTGCCAGAACGCAAGCCGCCTCGAACGAGGTGGTGCGGTACGCCCTGGTTGCCCTAACCGCCATGACCCTTTGCGGTTGTCGCAGTAGGGTCCTGTTATGGGCGGAAAGGGCATCTACCCAGATGGGTGCTCCGTAGAGCGCCATCGACCGCACCACACCCGTGTACAGTCGGCGGCAGCTCGCATTTGGCCCGCCCACGTTTGGGAGGAGCCGGCTCAGTGCTGACGCGGTATTAACCAGCTTCGGCGCCAGACGCCGGAAATGCTCTTGGAAGTTCCACCGGCTGTCGAGGACGAGTCCCAGGTACTTCATCGTCTTCTCGACGCCGATAGATACTCCCCCAACCACTATACGGGAACCCGGTGGAGGTGCCCTCCGAGGCCCATGGAAGCAAATGGCCTCGGATTTGTGTAGGGCTACCTCTAGCCCCAGCCGCCGAATTCGGTCCACTATGTGGGCCACTCCAGCAGTGGCCAACAGGGACGCCTCCCGGAAGGTCTCACCTCGGGCCGTGACGAGGGTGTCGTCAGCGTAGCAAGTCGCGTCAACTCCCAGTAAGTTGGCGCCGCGCAACACCCAGTCGTACCCGATGTTCCACAGGAGCGGCCCTAGGACAGAACCCTGTGGGACACCGCACGACATCGACCTCTGTACCCACTCTTCCTGGGTAGGGTAGCGGATCGCCCTCTCAAAGAGATATGACCCCACCACCCTACACAGGTACGCCGGTGTGTTGTGGTACCTGAGCGCCTCCTGGATGGTTTCCCAGGGGAGGGTGTTGAACGCGTTAGCAATGTCCAAGGACACTGCCAACACCACCTCACCCCGGGAAACCGCGTCGTCCGCCAAGGCCCTCACCCGCGCAACTGCGTCGATGGTGGACCTGCCCTGACGAAATCCGTACTGGCACGCGCTCAAATCCGGCCCTTCCACTCTCAGATGTTTCGTGATTCGGGCGGCCACCACCCGCTCGAAAAGCTTGGCCCCCTCGTCCAGAAGGACGATCGGCCGGTATCCCGAAGGAGAGTCTGCTGGTCTTCCTTCCTTACGGAGCAGCACCAATTTACCGCACTTCCAGTTCCTTGGGATTTGACCCTGAACCAGGCATGCGGCAAATAGTGCCCTCACCCTTTCCTCAAGCGGGCCGAGCGCCATCACCCATGCGCGTCCGGGAACACCGTCGGGTCCTGGGGCGGTGTTTTTGGCCTTAAGCCTCAGCACCGCCGCCCCCAGCTCTCCCTCCGTCATCTCGGGTATGGTGTCTTCCACCGCTGCGGATGCTGGGGCCATGCGCGGGGGCAGATGTTCGCCGCGCTGTGGGAAGAGGGCTCCCACAATCTGGCTCACCAGCATGGGCTGGAGACTTTGCGTAAGCGGGGGGGCCCAAGGGCGAAGTTTGCACCTCACCGTCTTGTACGGCCGCCCCCACGGGTCGCTATTCAGAGTCTCCAGCATCTCCTCCTCGGCCAGGTCCTTCGCTCTGCCTATGGCAGTACACAGAGCTGTGTTGGTCTCCCTGTAGGCAGCGTACAGCAGGTCTTCCGCCGCCAGGTCCCTCCTTCTCCGTCTTCGGCTCCTAGTAAACTGGCGTCTCGCAGCCACACAATCCTTGCGCAGCTGCGTGAGTTCTGCGGACCACCAGTATACATTTCGCCTCGGACCTGTGGGTTTCGCTCGTGGCATAGCGGCGTCGCAGACTTGCATCATCGCCTCACTAAGCCAGGCCGCTTCGTCCTCGACGTCGACCGGGCCTTCGGTCCTTTCCGGCCAGGCCTGGACCAGAGCCGCCGCATAGAGGGCGTCCCGGTCAAGCCGGTTTAAAGCCCATCTGGGACCATCACCTATCCGAGGACGGCTCAGGCCGTCCAGAGTAGTGTGGTGGGCGGAGACTTCGTACCGAATATATCGGTGATCCGATAGAGTCTCTACACCCTCCAACACCTCCCAGCCTTGGACACGGCGCGCCAGGGCTCCATTCGCGAATGTCACATCCACGATGGATCCGCCCTGCTGCCGCACGCACGTGTCAACCGCGCCTCGGTTTAGCACCACTAGCCCGGTCGCAGCTACCCATTCCAACAGCGCATGTCCGCGCGCATCAGTCGCGGGGGACCCCCACGCCGTGGATTTGGCGTTGAGATCCCCGGCGACCAACAGCAGTTCGGGGCAGCTTCTGCCGATAAGAGCCCCCACTTCGTCGAGGAAAACCTCGAAGTCAGCGAGAGCCCTGTTCGGCGAGAAATACGCCCCGACCACCATTGTCCTGGCAACGTACGCAGCCACGTAGCCATGGCCCCGCACCACCCTTTCGAGCGGTGCAGAGCCAGCCGATGTTTGGGTGGCAATGGCTACGAGGCTGTCCATATCCCCTGCCCAGTTGTCCCTGGGAGGGACTGAATATGGCTCGGCCACTACAGCTATGTGGGTCAACCACTCCGCCATGCTCTGGAACAGGAGGTCCTGAGCTCTGGCGCAGTGGTTGAGATTCACCTGCAAAAAGCGAGTGGGAGCCATTTATCCCTCTACCATGTCTTCCTCCTCGACCCGGGTTTCAGTAGTACTGATTGCCAGGGTAACCGGCTGCGAGGAGGCCCGGGGGCCATCGTCAGCGCGACTCTGCTTTGATTTGGGTGGGTTGCAACCCTTGCTCCCCACCCTGTGATTTGCCGGCAACCCGGCATCTGCACAAAGCGCACATCGTGGAGGTGCCGCACACGCATTTGCTATGTGGCCAGGAAGCCCGCAACGGTAGCACAATAGCGCGCGGTCAACCGCCGCCTTGCACTTGGCCCGGACGTGGCCTACCTCGAGGCAGCGGAAGCAGCGCAGTGGGCGAGTGTCGAGCAGTTTGACCTGCGCCGACACCCAGCCCACCAGCAGCCTTCCCGCTTCCACTACTTTTTTGGCCGCTGGGATAGGGCAGCGAAGCCAGACTGTCCCCAGTCCAGAGGGGCCGAAGAGGACTTCCCCCGACTTGATATTGGCCTCTGGACAGCCTCCAACTCGTGCTACTGCCGCCACCACCTCGGGACACAGCACCGACTCATCTAGACCCGAGATGCGCAGCTCTGCGCACTTGGTGGGTCTAGAGATTCGGACCACTGTAGGGTCCATGACTTCACCCAGCCTTTTAGCAAGGGCATCCGCCTTATCCCCACTGGTGGTGCCCGGCACCTCCATAATGTAGGCACCTGTCTGTGCCTTACGGAAGCGGAGGCCAGGAATTCCTAGGTCTTCCAACCTGACCTTCCTTTTGGCCTCCGCTAACACAGTGCCCAAGTCTACTCCTCTCTCCTTCGCTTGCGGCTCCAGCAGTGTAAGTACTACAGCCGCAGAGCGAGGAGGTCGGAGTTTCTTAGGCTTCTTCTTCCTCTTCTGGTTCTCCGGAGACTGACGCTTCCCCGCCTGAGCTCTCTTTTCCTTCCCCTTTTTCTTTCGCCGCTCCACCTTCGTCCATTGTGTCGACGAAGTCGACTTTTCGGCCGGAGGGGGCAGCGGAGTAGGGTCGGGGTGGATACTTTTATTTTGGTCCTTCCTCGCCCGCTTCTTCATGGCCTTTTTAGGGTGGTTGGGGCCAGAACCGGAGGCCGAGTCCTCAGCCTGTCCGGCTTTCCTAGTTTTGAGAGCCGAAAGAGGCCGCACAGGCTTAACTGCAGTCGGCTTCTTCTTGAGCCCCGCTAAGCGGGCCTCAAGATACGGTTCAACGTGGGCCATGACCGCCTGGCAGAGCTCCTCTATCTGCGTCGGTGGCGGTTTTATCGCTCCACGTCCATCCGTCCTTCCCTTTGGGGAAGGCCGCGCAGGGGGCAGCTCTTCCCTCTCTGATCCGGTGTGGGGGGGTGGCGGACTACCCTGCTTCCGCATCCCCTCCATGTCCTTCCTTATTTCGGCCATCTCCTTCCGGAGGCTGGCCATCTCTGTCTGCAGCCGGGTGTTGTCGGCTTGCAGCCGGGCCGTCTCCTCCGTGCTGGTGCGTTTGCTGAGCTCAGCAAACGCGTCGGTGATAGCCATGGCCGCATCGTTGAGGCATTTAATGTAGCCCCCCGACAGGTTTTTCGACTTTTTGGCCACCTTTGTAATAATGGCCACACTGTCGGCCACCTGCTGTCCGAGGTCTACCGTGGCCGCGGTACTCTCTTGATCAGTCACCAACAGAGGTGATTCGCCCTTCTGGTATCCCTGGCGGGTCCTTATGTGCATCTCTTGCACCTCTATCTCCGCCTGCAGCTTGAGTTGCTCCTTCAGGGCCCGATTGTAGGCCTCCTTCGCCTTGGCAAGACCGACGTACTTGCCAGACGTTGGTGGGCGGCCTCTGCCCCTTGCTGCTGACCTCTCACCTCCCGCGGAAAGGCATGTTGAGCCTTCGCTCGAGCTGAAGTCGGATGAAGCAGGCCGCAATCTCTTGCGCTTCTGCTTCGTCTTCGTCCGCTCAGCTCCCTCCGAGATGTCTTCGAGCTTGCTCTTACCGGAGGACTCGCGACCTCCGGTCCCTTGCGAGACGAAGCTTTTCTCCGAGCTTGTGTTGGCCCTCAGTTCGGGCTCCGAGCTTGTTGTCGCTGGGTGCCTCGTGAGAAGCACCGAGCACTCGCGCGATGGCGCGCTGGTCCCAAATATGTGCGGGACATGCGGGATCTGTATCGCCGCCGAGTGTAGGTTTATTCGCGGGCTGTCTAGGCCCGCGGAGCGATTTTTGCCCCCCCCAGAGTACGTGGGGCTGGACGCTTGCGCGCCGAGGGATTCTCCCCGAAGGGTACCCTCCTGGGGTAGTATATTTTTAAAACCACTCATAGTCCTTTATTAAAGAGGTGGAGTCCCCTGCTCTTTTTTAAGGGAGAGCACCCTCCTCTTTTTTTAAGGGGTGAGTTCCCCTGTGTTGCAGTTACGCTGACCCTTTCTCCACATAAATGTGGTACATGAGGCTCACCGCTAATCCAGGCCGGACCCGTTCAGTCCGCAGGACCTACTTGTCTCCAGCCTGGTACTGGATGCGCTGCAACCCGCATCCAGAACCGCGATAAGGTGCGGTTAATCCCTGGTTTTTTGAAGAGGTTTCCTTCCTCGTGGTCCTCCCTGTAAAGGCGACGACCCTCACTCCCGGCACCTACGGGCCGGGTTTGCGAGTTCGCAGTTGCTCTATCAAGAGCCCTGCTCGTGCACCACCCTTGCGGGCAGCGCCCCTCCACGTCACGTCCACATCCCAGTCTACTCTGCTCATCAGAGAGGTACCGGGAGTGGACCCACCGCCTCTGCACTCTCGGCTGCACCGATCTGCAGGATTGCACAATTGCGCCGCCCTAATGGACAGCGCCCCTCGTGCCACGTCCGCATCTCAGTCAGCTCTGCTACTCAGAGAAGTACCGAGAGCGGACCCACCGCCTCTGCATCCCCATAGTCCCCTGCTCCAGGGGAGATAGAGAGCAGGAATACGATGCACCCTTTCCCTAGGGCGCATCTACCCCGCCTGGCCCAAGATGGGCTCCACCGGGGCTGTGCCGCTCTTGGTCACCCTTTCACTTCGAGCTTTTAGGCCCGAAGATCACTAAGGGGCTCAAGCCCCCCCACCACGACAAGGTAGCGACACTCGGGGGGGAACCTAACCTAACCTAACCTAACCTAACCTAACCTAACCTAACCTAACCTAACCTAACCTAACCTAACCTAACCTAACCTAACCTAACCTAACCTAACCTAACCTAACCTAACCTTTTTTTTTTTTTTTTTTTTTTTTTTTGACCTGGGGAAAATCCTTTATGGATCCCACCGGCTAGGGGCTGCCGGTGGGTATGTGGGAGTCTCACCCCTCTGAGGGGGGTTACCCACTAAAAACCCCAGGGTGTTCCACTTCACTGCCGTATTGCTGCCGCGGCCATGGGAAAATTACCAACCACAGCGGCGGCAGCACGGCAGTCTGTCCTGTGCAAGACTCTGCTCCAGGAGACGTAGCTCCTATATTCACCGCTGTAGGCGCGCCGGAACACTTGGCGCGTCTACCAGCTCGAGGACTTTATGGCGGGAGACAGGCAACCCCTTGTCCATCACCCGCAGTCCTCCTTATGGCGGTATGTGGCGGGCGAAGTTAGCCCGCCTACGCCCTACTCGCCTGCGGCGCAAGGGCTGAGAGGACGGATCCTCCTCGCGCTCCCGCTCCGCTCCCTCCTTAGCCGACATGACCTCCTCACAGTAGGAGGCCACCGCTGTCCACGAGCCTTCGCTGTCGGTCATGGATTTGATCACGGCCGGCAGCAAAAGGTCGCACCCGATTTCCACCGTCAGGCGAGCCCGCTGTTCGGCGAAAGCGGGACACACTTGCAGCGTGTGCTGCGCTGTGTCCTCCGCCCCGCCACAGTGGTGACACATTGGCGTTGTTTCTCTCCTTGCGACCCTGCACAAGTACTTGCCGAAGCATCCGTGCCCCGACAGTACCTGGGCTAGGTGGAAAGAAACAACGCCCCACTCTCTCTCGACCCATCCTTGCAGGACAGGTCGGACTCCCGCTATGGTCCAGTGGCCGGCCCTCGGCCGTTCCAGAGCCTCCAGCCATTTCCGGAAGAGAGTTCGGCGAGAGATCTCTCGCCATCGCCTTATCTCTTCCGGGCACGGCTGTTCTCCTCTCTCGCGTACCTCGGCTACCCGCCGGTACACCCTGGCCAGCACCTCGGCATCCAGCTCCCACGGTGGGGTGCCTGCCAGAACGCAAGCCGCCTCGAACGAGGTGGTGCGGTACGCCCTGGATGCCCTAACCGCCATGACCCTTTGCGGTTGTCGCAGTAGGGTCCTGTTATGGGCGGAAAGGGCATCCACCCAAATCGGTGCTCCGTAGAGCGCCATCGATCGCACCACACCCGTGTACAGTCGGCGGCAGCTCGCATTTGGCCCGCCCACGTTTGGGAGGAGCCGGCTCAGTGCTGACGCAGTGCCAATCAGCTTCGGCGCCAAGCGCCGGAAATGCTCCTGGAAGTTCCACCGGCTGTCGAGGACGAGTCCCAAGTACTTCATCGTCTTCCCGACGCCGATGGATACTCCCCCCACCACTAAACGGGAACCCGGTGGAGGTGCCCTCCGAGGCCCATGAAAACAGATGGCCTCGGATTTGTGCAGGGCTACCTCTAGCCCCAGCCGCCGAATTCGGTCCACTATGTGGGCCACTCCAGCAGTGGCCAACAGGGACGCCTCCCGGAAGGTCTCACCTCGGGCCGTGACGAGGGTGTCGTCGGCGTAGCAAGTCGCGTCAACTCCCAGTAAGTTGGCGCCGCGCAACACCCAGTCGTACCCGATGTTCCACAGGAGCGGCCCTAGGACAGAACCCTGTGGAACACCGCACGACATCGACCTCTGTACCCACTCTTCCTGGGTAGGGTAGCGGATCGCCCTCTCAAAGAGGTATGATCCCACCACCCTACACAGGTACGCCGGTATGTTGTGGTACCTGAGCGCCTCCTGGATAGTTTCCCAGGGGAGGGTGTTGAACGCGTTAGCAATGTCCAAGGACACTGCCAACACCACCTCACCCCGGGAAACCGCGTCATCCGCCAAGGCCCTCACCCGCGCAATTGCGTCGATGGTGGACCTGCCTTGGCGAAACCCGTACTGGCACGCGCTCAGGTCTGGCCCCTCCACTCTCAGGTGCTTGTTGATACGAGCTGCCACCACCCGCTCGAAGAGCTTAGCCCCCTCGTCCAGGAGGACGATCGGCCTGTATCCCGAAGGAGAGTCAGCTGGTCGTCCTTCCTTTCGGAGCAGCACTAATTTACCGCACTTCCAGTTCCTTGGGATTTGGCCCTGAACCAGGCATGCGGTAAATAGTGCCCTCACCCTTTCCTCAAGCGGGCCGAGCGCCATCACCCAGGCGCGTCCGGGAACACCGTCGGGTCCTGGGGCGGTGTTTTTGGCCTTGAGCCTAAGCACCGCTGCCCCCAACTCCCCCTCCGTCACCTCGGGTATGGTGTCTTCCACCGCTGCGGATGCTGGGGCCATGCGCGGAGGCAGATGTTCGCCGCGCTGTGGGAAGAGAGCTCCCACAATCTGGCTCAGCAGGATGGGCTGGAGACTTTGCGTTAGCGGGGGGGCCCAAGGGCGAAGCTTGCACCTCACCGCCTTGTACGGCCGCCCCCACGGGTCGCTGTTCAGAGTCTCCAGCATCTCCTCCTCGGCCAGGTCCTTCGCCCTGCCTATGGCCGTGCACAGACTTGTGTTGGCCAGCCTGTAGGCAGCGTACAGCCGGCCTTCCTCCGCCAGGACTCTCCTTCTTCGCCTTCGGCTCCTAGTATACTGGCGTCTTGCAGCCACGCAATCTTTGCGCAGCTGCGTGAGTTCTGCGGACCACCAGTATACGTTCCGCCTCGGACCTGTGGGTTTCGCTCGTGGCATAGCGGCGTCGCAGACCTGCGTCATCGCCTCGCTAAGCCAGGCTGCTTCTTCCTCGACGTCGACCGGACCTTCAGGCACTTCCGGCCAGGCCTGGACCAGGGCCGCCGCATAAAGGACGTCCCGGTCAAGCCGGTTTAGTGCCCATCTAGGGCCATCACCTCTCCGAGGACGGCTCAGGCCGTCCAGGGTAGTGTGGTGGGCGGAGACTTCGTACCGAATATATCGGTGATCCGATAGTGTCTCTACACCCTCCAACACCTCCCAGCCTTGGACACGGCGCGCCAGGGCACCATTCGCGAATGTCACATCCACGATGGAACCGCCCTGCTGCCGCACGCACGTGTCGACCGTCCCTCGGTTGAGCACCACTAGCCCGGTCGCAGCCACCCACTCCATCAGTGCATGTCCGCGCACGTCAGTCGCGGGGGACCCCCACGCCGTGGATTTGGCGTTGAGATCCCCGGCGAACAACACCAGTTCGGGGAGACTTCTGCCGATAAGAGCCCCCACTTCGTCGAGGAAAACCTCAAAATCAGCGAGAGCCCTGTTCGGCGAGAAATACGCCCCGACCACCATCGTTCCGGCAGTGTACGCTGCCACGTAGCCATGACCCCGCACCACCCTTTCGAGCGGTGCAGAGCCAGCCGATGTTTGTGTGGCAATGGCTACGAGGCTGTCCAGATCCCCTGCCCAGTTGTCCCTGGGGGGGACCGAATATGGCTCGGCCACTACGGCTATGTGTATCAACCACTCCGCCATGCTCTGGAACAGGAGGTCCTGAGCTCTGGCGCAGTGGTTGAGATTCGCCTGCAGAAAACGAGTGGGAGCCATTTATTCCTTGGCCATATCAGCCTCCTCGACCCGGGTTTCAGCAGCGCTGTTCATCCGGGTAACCGGCTGCGAGGAGACCCGGGGGCCATCGTCAGCACGTTTTTTCCTCTGTTTGGGTGGGTTGCACCCCTTGCTTCCCACCCTGTGGTTTGCTGGCAGCCCGGCATCTGCACATAGCGCACAGCGAGTGGGTGCCGCACACGCACTGGCTATGTGGCCAGGGAGCCCGCAGCGGTAACATAATAGGCTGCGGTCCACCAACGCCTTGCACTTTGCGCGCACGTGGCCCACCTCGAGGCAGCGGAAGCAGCGCAGGGGGCGGGCGTCGAGCAGTTTGACCTGCGCCGATACCCAGCCCACCAGCAGCCTTCCTGCCTCCACCACTTTTTTTGCCGCCAAGATAGGGCAGCGAAGCCAGACTGTCCCAAGTCCAGAGGGGCTGAAGATGACTTCCCCAGACTTAATATCAGCCTCTGGACAGCCTCCGGTTCGAGCGACTGCCGCCACTACTTCGGGGCACAGCACCGATTCGTCTAGGCCCGAGATGCGCAGCTCTGCGCACTTGGTGGGCCTAGAGATTCGGACCACTGTCGGGTCCATGACTTCCCCCAGCCTTTTGGCAAGGGCGTCCGCCTTGTCCCCACTGGTAGTGCCAGGCACCTCCATAATGTAGGCACCCGTCTGTGCCTTGCGGAAGCGGAGGCCAGGAATTCCTAGGTCTTCCAACCTGACCTTCCTTTTGGCCTCCGCTAAAACCGTGCCCAAGTCAGCTCCTCTCTCCTTCGCCTGCGGCTCCAGCAGTGTAATTACTACAGCCGCAGAGCGAGGAGGTCGAAGTCTCTTGGGCTTCTTCTTCCTCTTCTGGTTTGCGGGGTCCTGGTGCTTCTCCGCCTGTGCTCTCTTTTCCTTTGCCTTTTTCTTCTTTCTCCGCTCCACCTTTGACCATTGTGTTGACGACGAAGTCAACTTGTCGGCCAGCGGGGGTAGCGGAGTCGGGTCGGCGTGGACACCTTTAGTTTGGTCCTTCTTCGTCCGCTTCTTCTTGGCCTTTTTAGGGCGTGTAGGGCCAGAGCCGGAGGCAGAGACATCAACCTGTCCGGATTTCCTGGCTCCTCGGGCCAAAAGAGGCTGCACAGGCTTTGCTGGAGTCTGTTTCTTCTTGAGTCCCGCCAATCGGGCGTCAAGATACGGTCCGACTTGGGCCATAACCGCCTGGCAGAGCTCCTCCATCTGCGTCGGTGGCGGTTTGCTGGCTCCACGTCCATCCGTTCGTCCCTTTGGGGAAGGCCGCGCAGGGGGCAGCTCTTCCCCGTCTGATCCGGTGTGGGGGGGTGGCGGACTACCCTGCTTCCGCATCCCCTCCATGTCCTTCCGTAAATCGGCCAACTCCTTTCGGAGGCTGGCCATCTCTGTCTGTAGCCGGGTGTTGTCGGCTTGCAGCCGAGCCGTCTCCTCCGTGCTGGTGCGTTTGCTGAGCTCAGCAAACGCATCGGTGATAGCCATGGCCGCCTCCTTCAGACATTTAACGTAGCCCCCTGACAGGTTTTTTGACTTTTTGGCCACCTTTGTAATTATGGCCACACTGTCAGCCACCTGCTGGCCGAGCTGTACCGTGGCCACGGGCAACTCTGGTTCGTTGGTCAACAGAGGTGGGTCGCCCTGCTGGTATCCCTGGCGGGTCCTAATGTGCATCTCTTGCACCTCTATCTCCGCCTCCAGCTGAGCCTGCTCCCTCAGGGCCCGATTGTAGGCCTCCTTCGCCTTGGCAAGACCGACGTACTTGCCAGACGTTGGTGGGCGGCCTCTGCCCCTTGCTGCTGGCCTCTCACCTCCCGCGGAAAGGCATGTTGAGCCTTCGCTCGAGCTGAAATCGGATGAAGCAGGCCGCAATCTCTTGCGCTTCTGCTTCGTCTTCGTCCGCTCAGCTCCCTCCGAGATGTCTTCGAGCTTGCTCTTACCGGAGGACTCGCGACCTCCGGTCCCTTGTGAGACGAAGCTTTTCTCCGAGCTTGTGTTGGCCCTCAGTTCGGGCTCCGAGCTTGTTGTTGCTGGGTGCCTCGTGAGAAGCACCGAGCACTCGCGCGATGGCGCGTTGGTCCCAAATATGTGCGGGACCTGCGGGATCTGTATCGCCGCCGAGTGTAGGTTTATTCGCGGGCTGTCTAGGCCCGCGGAGCGATTTTTGCCCCCCCCAGAGTACGTGGGGCTGGACGCTTGCGCGCCGAGGGATTCTCCCCGAAGGGTACCCTCCTGGGGTAGTACATTTTTAAAACCACTCATAGTCCTTTATTAAAGAGGTGGAGTCCCCTGCTCTTTTTTAAGGGAGAGCACCCTCCTCTTTTTTAAGGGGTGAGTTCCCCTGTGTTGCAGTTACGCTGACCCTTTCTCCACATAAATGTGGTACATGAGGCTCACCGCTAATCCAGGCCGGACCCGTTCAGTCCGCAGGACCTACTTGTCTCCAGCCTGGTACTGGATGCGCTGCAACCCGCATCCAGAACCGCGATAAGGTGCGGTTAACCCCTGGTTTTTGAAGAGGTTTCCTTCCTCGTGGTCCTCCCTGTAAAGGCGACGACCCTCACTCCCGGCACCTACGGGCCGGGTTTGCGAGTTCGCAGTTGCTCTATCAAGAGCCCTGCTCGTGCACCACCCTTGCGGGCAGTGCTCCTCCACGTCACGTCCACATCCCAGTCTACTCTGCTCATCAGAGAGGTACCGGGAGTGGACCCACCGCCTCTGCACTCTCGGCTGACCGATCTGCAGGATTGCACAATTGCGCCACCCTAATGGGCAGCGCCCCTCATGCCACGTCCGCATCTCAGTCACCTCTGCTAATCAGAGAAGTACCGAGAGCGAACCCACCGCCTCTGCATCCCCATAGTCCCCTGCTCCAGGGGAGATAGGGAGCAGGAATACGACGCACCCTTTCACTAGGGCGCGTCTGCCCCGCCTGGCCCAAGATGGGCTCCACCGGGGCCGTGCCGCTCTTGGTCACCCTTTCACTTCGAGCTTTTAGGCCCGAAGATCACTAAGGGGCTCAAGCCCCCCCACCACGACAAGGTAGCGACACACGGGGGGGAACCTAACCTAACCTAACCTAACCTAACCTAACCTAACCTAACCTAACCTAACCTAACCTAACCTAACCTAACCTAACCTAACCTAACCTAACCTAACCTAACCTAACCTAACCTAACCTAACCTAACCTAACCTAACCTAACCTAACCTAACCTAACCTTTTGGGTGGGTTGCACCCCTTGCTTCCCACCCTGTGGTTCGCCGGCAGCCCGGCATCTGCACATAGCGCACAGCGTGCAGGTGCCGTACACGCATTGGCCATGTGGCCAGGTAGTCCGCAGCGGTAGCACAAGAGGGTGCGGTCAACCGATGCCTTGCACATTGCCCGCACGTGGCCCACCTCGAGGCAGCGGAAGCAGCGTAGGGGGCGTGCGTCGAGCAGTTTGACCTGCGCCGATACCCAGCCCACCAGTAGCCTACCCGCTTCCACCACTTTTTTGGCCGCCGGGATAGGGCAGCGAAGCCACACTGTTCCTAGTCCAGAGGGGCCAAAGACGACTTCGCCCGACTTAATGTCAGCCTCTGGACAGCCTCCGACTCGTGCGACTGCCGCCACAACCTCGGGACACAGCACTGACTCATCTAGACCCGAGATGCGCAGCTCTGCGCACTTGGTGGGTCTAGATATTCGGACCAGTGTAGGGTCCAAAACTTCCTCCAGCTTTTTGGCTAGGGCATCCGCCTTATCCCCGCTTGTGGTGCCCGGCACCTCCATTATGTAGGCACCTGTCTGGGCCTTGCGGAACCGGAGGCCAGGGATTCCTAGGTCTTCCAACCTGACCTTCCTTTTGGCCTCCGCTAAAACCGTACCCAAGTCGGCTCCTCTCTCCTTCGCTTGCGGCTCCAGCAGTGTAACTACTACAGCCGCAGAGCGAGGAGGTCGGAGTCTCTTGGGCTTCTTCTTCCTCTTGTTTGCCGGAGCTGGAAGCTTCTCCACTTGTTCCCTCTTATCTTTCGCCTTTTTCTTTTTCCGCTCCACCTTCGTCCATTTGGTCGACGAGGTCGACTTATCGGCCGGCGGTGGCAGCGGAATAGGGTCGGGGCGGACCTCTTTATTTTTGCCCTTCCTTGTCCGCTTCTTTTTAGGGCGGGTGGGGGCAGAACCTGAAGCAGAGTCATCAGCCTGTCCAGCTCTCCTGGCTTCGAGGGCCGACAGAGGCCGTACAGGCTTTCCCGGAATCGGCTTTTTCTTGAGCCCGGCTAAGCGGGCCTCAAGATATGGTTCGACGTGGGCCATGACCGCCTGGCAGAGCTCCTCCATCTGCGTCGGTGGCGGTTTGATGGCTCTACGTCCATCCGTCCTTCCCTTTGGGGAAGGCCGCGCAGGGGGCAGCTCTTCCCTGTCTGATCCGGTGTGGGGAGGTGGCGGGCTGCCCTGCTTCCGCATCCCCTCCATGTCCTTCCGTAAGTCGGCCAGCTCTTTTCGGAGGCTGGCCATCTCCATCTGAAGCCGGGTGTTGTCGGCTTGCAGCCGAACCGTCTCCTCCGTGCTGGTGCGTTTGCTGAGCTCAGCAAACGCATCGGAGATAGCCATGGCCGCCTCCTTCAGGCATTTAACGTAGCCCCCTGACAGGTTTTTAGACTTTTTGGCGACCTTTGTAATTATGGCCACACTGTCGGCCACCTGCTGACCGAGCTGTACCGTGGCCACGGTACACTCTGGTTCATTGGTCGACAAAGGTGAGTCGCCCCTCTGGTATCCCTGGCGGGTCCTAATATGCATATCTTGCACTTCTACTTCCGCCTCCAGCTGAGCCTGCTCCCTCAGGGCCCGAGTATATGCCTCCTTCGCCTTGGCAAGACCGACGTACTTGCCAGTCGTTGGTGGGCGGCCTCTGCCCCTGGCCGCCGGCCTCTCAGCTCCCACTGTTGAGCCTTCATCGCTCGAGCTGAAGTCGGATGAAGCAGGCCGCAATCTCTTGCGCTTCTGCTTCGTCTTGGTCCGCTCAGCTCCCTCCAAGATGTCCTCGAGCTTGCTCTTACCGGAGGACTCGCGACCTCCGGTCCCTTGTGAGACGAAGCTTTTCTCCGAGCTTGTGTTGGCCCTCAGTTCGGGCTCCGAGCTTGTTGTTGCTGGGTGCCTCGTGAGAAGCACCGAGCACTCGCGCGATGGCGCGTTGGTCCCAAATATGTGCGGGACCTGCGGGATCTGTATCGCCGCCGAGTGTAGGTTTATTCGCGGGCTGTCTAGGCCCGCGGAGCGATTTTTGCCCCCCCCAGAGTACGTGGGGCTGGACGCTTGCGCGCCGAGGGATTCTCCCCGAAGGGTACCCTCCTGGGGTAGTACATTTTTAAAACCACTCATAATTCCTTTCGTAAAGAGGTGGAAGTCCCCTGCTCTTTTTAAAGGGAGAGCACCCTCCTCTTTTTAAAGGGGTGAGTTCCCCTGTGTTGCAGTTACGCTGACCCTTTCTCCACATAAATGTGGTACATGAGGCTCACCGCTAATCCAGGCCGGACCCGTTCAGTCCGCAGGACCTACTTGTCTCCAGCCTGGTACTGGATGCGCTGCAACCCGCATCCAGAACCGCGATAAGGTGCGGTTAACCCCTGGTTTTTGAAGAGGTTTCCTTCCTCGTGGTCCTCCCTGTAAAGGCGACGACCCTCACTCCCGGCACCTACGGGCCGGGTTTGCGAGTTCGCAGTTGCTCTGTCAAGAGCCCTGCTCGTGCACCACCCTTGCGGGCAGCGCCCCTCCACGTCACGTCCACATCCCAGTCTACTCTGCTCATCAGAGAGGTACCGGGAGTGGACCCACCGCCTCTGCACTCTCGGCTACACCGATCTGCAGGATTGCACACTTGCGCCGCCCTTAAATGGACAGCGCCCCTCGTGCCACGTCCGCATCTCCGTCAACTCTGCTAATCAGAGAAGTACCGAGAGCGGACCCACCGCCTCTGCATCCCCATAATCCCCTGCTCCAGGGGAGATAGGGAGCAGGAATACGACGCACCCTTTCACTAGGGCGCATCTACCCCGCCTGGCCCAAGATGGGCTCCACCGGGGCCGTGCCGCTCTTGGTCACCCTTTCACTTCGAGCTTTTAGGCCCGAAGATCACTAAGGGGCTCAAGCCCCCCCACCACGACAAGGTAGCGACACACGGGGGGGAACCTAACCTAACCTAACCTAACCTAACCTTTTTTTTTTTTTTTTTTTTTTGACCTGGGGAAAATCCTTTATGGATCCCACCGGCTAGGGGCTGCCGGTGGGTATGTGGGAGTCTCGCCCCTCTGAGGGGGGTTACCCACTAAAAACCCCAGGGTGTTCCGCTTCCCTGCCGTATTGCTGCCGCGGCCATGGGAAAATTACCGACCACAGCGGCGGCAGCACGGCAGTCTGTCCTATGTTGGACCCAGCTCTAGGAGATCTGCGTCTCCTTTCTTCACCGCTGTAGACGCGCCGGAACACTTGGCGCGTCTACCAGCTCGAGGACTTTATGGCGGGAGACAGGCAACCCCTTGCCCATCACCCGCAGTCCTCCTTATGGCGGTATTTGGCGGGCGAAGTTAGCCCGCCTACGCCCTACTCGCCTGCGGCGCAGTGGCTGAGAGGACGGGTCCTCTTCGCGCTCCCGCTCCGCTCCCTCCTTAGCCGACATGACCTCCTCACAGTAGGAGGCCACCGCTGTCCACGAGCCCTCGCTGTCGGTCATGGATTTGATCACGACCGGCAGCGAAAGGTCGCACCCGATTTCCGCCGTCAGGCGAGCCCGCTGCTCGGCGAATGCGGGACACACTTGCAGCGTGTGCTGCGCTGTGTCCTCCGCCCCGCCACAGTGGTGACACATTGGCGTTGTTTCTCTCCTTGCGACCTTGCACAAGTACTTGCCGAAGCATCCGTGCCCCGACAGTACCTGTGCTAGGTGGAAAGAAACAACGCCCCACTCTCTTTCGACCCATCCTTGCAGGACAGGCCGGACTCCCGATATGGTCCAGAGGCCAGCCCTCGGCTGTTCTAGAGCCTCCAGCCATTTCCGGAAGAGAGTTCGGCGAGAGATCTCTCGCCATCGCCTTATCTCTTCCGGGCACGGCTGTTCCCCTCTCTCGCGTACCTCGGCTACCCGCCGGTACACCCTGGCCAGCACCTCGGCATCCAGCTCCCACGGTGGGGTGCCTGCCAGAACGCAAGCCGCCTCGAACGAGGTGGTGCGGTACGCCCTGGTTGCCCTAACCGCCATGACCCTTTGCGGTTGTCGCAGTAGGGTCCTGTTATGGGCGGAAAGGGCATCTACCCAGATGGGTGCTCCATAGAGCGCCATCGACCGCACCACACCCGTGTATAAGCGGCGGCAGCCCGCATTTGGCCCGCCCACGTTTGGGAGGAGCCGGCTCAGTGCTGACGCGGTGCCAATCAGCTTCGGTGCCAAGCGCCGGAAATGCTCCTGGAAGTTCCACCGGCTGTCGAGGACGAGTCCCAAGTACTTCATCGTCTTCTCGATGCCGATGGATACTCCACCCACCACTATGCAGGAACCCGGTGGAGGTGCCCTCCGAGGCCCATGAAAACAGATGGCCTCGGATTTGTGTAGGGCTACTTCCAGCCCCAGCCTTCGGATTCGATCCACTACGTGGGCCACTCCAGCGGTGGCCAACACGGACGCCTCCCTGAACGTCTCACCTCGGGCCGTGACGAGGGTGTCGTCAGCGTAGCACGTCGCGTCAACTCCCGGTAAGTTGGCGCCACGCAGAACCCAGTCGTACCCGATGTTCCACAGGAGCGGCCCTAGGACAGAACCCTGTGGAACACCGCACGACATTGACCTCTCCACCCACTCTTCCTGGGTAGGGTAGCGGATCGCCCTCTCAGAGAGATATGCCCCCACCACCCTACACAGGTGCGCCGGTATGTTATGGTACCTGAGCGCCTCCTGGATGGTTTCCCAGGGGAGGGTGTTGAACGCGTTAGCAATGTCCAAGGACACTGCCAACACCACCTCTCCCCGGGATACCGCGTCATCCGCCAAGGCCCTCACCCGCGCAATTGCGTCGATGGTGGACCTGCCCTGACGAAATCCGTACTGGCACGCGCTCAAGTCCGGCCCTTCCTCTCGCAGATGTTTCGTAATTCGGGCGGCCACCACCCGCTCGAAAAGCTTGGCCCCCTCGTCCAGGAGGACGATCGGCCTATATCCGGAAGGAGAGTCGGCCGGTCGTCCTTCTTTTCGGAGCAGCACTAATTTACCGCACTTCCAGTTCCTTGGGATTTGGCCCTGAACCAGGCATGCGGTAAATAGTGCCCTCACCCTTTCCTCGAGTGGCCCAAGTGCCAACACCCACGCGCGTCCGGGGACACCGTCGGGACCTGGGGCGGTGTTTTTGGCCTTAAGCCTCAGCACCGCCGCCCCCAGTTCTCCCTCCGTCACCTCAGGGACGGTGTTTTCCACCGGTGTGGATGCTGGAGCCATGGGCGGGGGCAGATGAACGCCCCGCTGTGGGAAGAGGGCTCCCACAATCTGACTCAGCAGGTTGGGCTGGAGACTTTGCGTTAGCGGGGGGGCCCAAGGGCGAAGCTTGCACCTCACCGTCTTGTACGGCCGCCCCCACGGGTCGCTATTCAGAGTCTCCAGCATTTCCTTCTCGGCCAGGTCCTTCGACTTGCCTATGGCCGTGCACAGACTTGTGTTGGCCAGCCTGTAGGCAGCGTACAGCTGGTCTTCCTCCGCCAGGTCTCTCCTTCTTCGCCTTCGGCTCCTAGTATACTGGCGTCTCGCAGCCACGCAATCCTTGCGCAGCTGCGTAAGTTCTGCGGACCACCAGTATACGTTCCGCCTCGGACCTGTCGGTTTCGCTCTCGGCATAGCGGCGTCGCACACCTGCGTCATCGCATCGCCGAGCCAGGCTGCTTCGTCCTCGATGTGGACCGGGCCTTCGGGCACTTCCGGCCAGGCCTGGACCAAGGCCGCCGCATACAGGACGTCCCGGTCAAGCCGGTTTAGTGCCCATCTAGGGCCATCACCTCTCCGAGGACGGTTCAGGCCGTCCGGGGTAGTGTGGTGGGCGGAGACTTCGTACCGAACATATCGGTGATCCGATAGTGTCTCTACACCCTCCAACACCTCCCAGCCTTGGACACGGCGCGCCAGGGCACCATTCGCGAATGTCACATCCACGATGGATCCGCCCTGTTGCCGCACGCACGTGTCGACCGCCCCTCGGTTCAGCACAACTAACCCGGTCGCAACCACCCACTCCAACAGCGCGTGTCCGCGCATGTCAGTTGCGGGAGAGCCCCAAGCCGTGGATTTCGCGTTGAGATCCCCGGCAACCAGCACCAGTTCGGGGCAACTTCTGCCGATAAGAGCCCCCACTTCGTCGAGAAAATTCTCAAAGTCTGCGAGGGCCCTGTTCGGCGAGAAATACGTCCCGACTACCAACGTTTTGGCAACGTACGCAGCCACGTAGCCATGACCCCGCACCACCCTTTCGAGAGGTGCAGAGCCAGCCGATGTTTGGGTGGCAATGGCTACGAGGCTGTCCAGGTCCCCTGCCCAGTTGTCCCTGGGAGGGACCGAATATGGCTCGGCCACTACGGCTATGTGGATCAACCACTCCGCCATGCTCTGGAACAGGAGGTCCTGAGCTCTGGCGCAGTGGTTGAGATTCGCCTGCAGAAAACGAGTGGGAGCCATACTATCCCTCGACCATTTCAACCTCCTCGACCCGGGTTTCATCAGCGCTGTTAATCCGGGTAACCTGCTGCGAGGAGGCCCGAAGGCCATCGTCAGCGCGATTCTGCTTCTTTTTGGGTGGGTTGCACCCCTTGCTTCCCACCCTGTGGTTCGCCGGCAGCCCGGCATCTGCACATAGCGCACAGCGTGCAGGTGCCGTACACGCATTGGCCATGTGGCCAGGTAGTCCGCAGCGGTAGCACAAGAGGGTGCGGTCAACCGATGCCTTGCACATTGCCCGCACGTGGCCCACCTCGAGGCAGCGGAAGCAGCGTAGGGGGCGTGCGTCGAGCAGTTTGACCTGCGCCGATACCCAGCCCACCAGTAGCCTACCCGCTTCCACCACTTTTTTGGCCGCCGGGATAGGGCAGCGAAGCCACACTGTTCCTAGTCCAGAGGGGCCAAAGACGACTTCGCCCGACTTAATGTCAGCCTCTGGACAGCCTCCGACTCGTGCGACTGCCGCCACAACCTCGGGACACAGCACTGACTCATCTAGACCCGAGATGCGCAGCTCTGCGCACTTGATGGGTCTAGATATTCGGACCAGTGTAGGGTCCAAAACTTCCTCCAGCTTTTTGGCTAGGGCATCCGCCTTATCCCCGCTTGTGGTGCCCGGCACCTCCATTATGTAGGCACCTGTCTGGGCCTTGCGGAACCGGAGGCCAGGGATTCCTAGGTCTTCCAACCTGACCTTCCTTTTGGCCTCCGCTAAAACCGTACCCAAGTCGGCTCCTCTCTCCTTCGCTTGCGGCTCCAGCAGTGTAACTACTACAGCCGCAGAGCGAGGAGGTCGGAGTCTCTTGGGCTTCTTCTTCCTCTTGTTTGCCGGAGCTGGAAGCTTCTCCACTTGTTCCCTCTTATCTTTCGCCTTTTTCTTTTTCCGCTCCACCTTCGTCCATTTGGTCGACGAGGTCGACTTATCGGCCGGCGGTGGCAGCGGAATAGGGTCGGGGCGGACCTCTTTATTTTTGCCCTTCCTTGTCCGCTTCTTTTTAGGGCGGGTGGGGGCAGAACCTGAAGCAGAGTCATCAGCCTGTCCAGCTCTCCTGGCTTCGAGGGCCGACAGAGGCCGTACAGGCTTTCCCGGAATCGGCTTTTTCTTGAGCCCGGCTAAGCGGGCCTCAAGATATGGTTCGACGTGGGCCATGACCGCCTGGCAGAGCTCCTCCATCTGCGTCGGTGGCGGTTTGATGGCTCTACGTCCATCCGTCCTTCCCTTTGGGGAAGGCCGCGCAGGGGGCAGCTCTTCCCTGTCTGATCCGGTGTGGGGAGGTGGCGGGCTGCCCTGCTTCCGCATCCCCTCCATGTCCTTCCGTAAGTCGGCCAGCTCTTTTCGGAGGCTGGCCATCTCCATCTGAAGCCGGGTGTTGTCGGCTTGCAGCCGAACCGTCTCCTCCGTGCTGGTGCGTTTGCTGAGCTCAGCAAACGCGTCGGTGATTGCCATGGCTGCATCTTTTAGGCATTTAATGTAGCCTCCCGACAGGTTTTTTGATTTTTTGGCCACCTTTGTAATAAGGGCCACGCTGTCGGCCACCTGCTGGCTGAGTTCCATGGTGCTCTCTTTTCCGTTGTTTGATAGAGGTGAGTCGCCCCTCTGGTATCCCTGGCGGGTCCTTATATGCATATCTTGCACCTCTATCTCCGCCTCCAGTAGAGCCTGCTCCTTTAGGGCTCGATTGTAGGCCTCCTTTGCCTTGGCAAGACCGACGTACTTGCCAGACGTTGGTGGGCGGCCTCTGCCCCTTGCCGTCGGCCCCTCAGCTCTCGCTGTTGAGCCTTCATCACTGGTGCTGAAATCGGACGAAGCAGGCCGCAATCTCTTGCGCTTCTGCTTCGCCCGCTCAGCTCCCTCTGAAATGTCATCAAGCTTGCTCTTTCCGGAAGACTCGCGTCCTCCGGTCCCTTGCGAGACAAAGCTTTTCTCCGAGCTGGTATTAGCCCTCAGTTCGGGCTCCGAATTTGATGTTGCAGGGTGCCGCGTGAGAAGCACCTTGCACTCGCGCGTTGGCGCGCTGGTCCCAAATATGTGCGGGACATGCGGGATTTGTATCGCCGCCGAGTGTAGGTTTATACGCGGGCTTTCTAGGCCCGCGGAGCGATTTTTGCCCCCCCCAGAGTACGTGGGGCTGGACGCTTGCGCGCCGAGGGATTCTCCCCGAAGGGTACCCTCCTGGGGTAATACATTTTGAAAATCACTCATATTCCTTTATTAAAGAGGTGGAGTCCCCTGCTCTTTTTTAAGGGAGAGCACCCTCCTCTTTTTTAAGGGGTGAGTTCCCCTGTGTTGCAGTTACGCTGACCCTTTCTCCACATAAATGTGCTACATGAGGCTCACCGCTAATCCAGGCCGGACCCGTTCAGTCCGCAGGACCTACTTGTCTCCAGCCTGGTACTGGATGCGCTGCAACCCGCATCCAGAACCGCGATAAGGTGCGGTTAACCCCTGGTTTTTGAAGAGGTTTCCTTCCTCGTGGTCCTCCCTGTAAAGGCGACGACCCTCACTCCCGGCACCTACGGGCCGGGTTTGCGAGTTCGCAGTTGCTCTGTCAAGAGCCCTGCTCGTGCACCACCCTTGCGGGCAGCGCCCCTCCACGTCACGTCCACATCCCAGTCTACTCTGCTCATCAGAGAGGTACCGGGAGTGGACCCACCGCCTCTGCACTCTCGGCTGCACCGATCTGCAGGATTTCACAATTGCGCCGCCCTAATGGACAGCGCCCCTCGTGCCACGTCCGCATCTCAGTCAGCTCTGCTACTCAGAGAAGTACCGAGAGCGGACCCACCGCCTCTGCATCCCCATAGTCCCCTGCTCCAGGGGAGATAGAGAGCAGGAATACGATGCACCCTTTCCCTAGGGCGCATCTACCCCGCCTGGCCCAAGATGGGCTCCACCGGGGCTGTGCCGCTCTTGGTCACCCTTTCACTTCGAGCTTTTAGGCCCGAAGATCACTAAGGGGCTCAAGCCCCCCCACCACGACAAGGTAGCGACACTCGGGGGGGAACCTAACCTAACCTTTTTTTTTTTTTTTTTTTTTTTTTTTTTGACCTGGGGAAAATCCTTTATGGATCCCACCGGCTAGGGGCTGCCGGTGGGTATGTGGGAGTCTCGCCCCTCTGAGGGGGGTTACCCACTAAAAACCCCAGGGTGTTCCGCTTCCCTGCCGTATTGCTGCCGCGGCCATGGGAAAATTACCGACCACAGCGGCGGCAGCACGGCAGTCTGTCCTATGTTGGACCCAGCTCTAGGAGATCTGCGTCTCCTTTCTCCACCGCTGTAGACGCGCCGGAACACTTGGCGCGTCTACCAGCTCGAGGACTTTATGGCGGGAGACAGGCAACCCCTTGCCCATCACCCGCAGTCCTCCTTATGGCGGTATTTGGCGGGCGAAGTTAGCCCGCCTACGCCCTACTCGCCTGCGGCGCAGTGGCTGAGAGGACGGGTCCTCTTCGCGCTCCCGCTCCGCTCCCTCCTTAGCCGACATGACCTCCTCACAGTAGGAGGCCACCGCTGTCCACGAGCCTTCGCTGTCGGTCATGGATTTGATCACGGCCGGCAGCGAAAGGTCGCACCCGATTTCCGCCGTCAGGCGAGCCCGCTGCTCGGCGAATGCGGGACACACTTGCAGCGTGTGCTGCGCTGTGTCCTCCGCCCCGCCACAGTGGTGACACATTGGCGTTGTTTCTCTCCTTGCGACCGTGCACAAGTACTTGCCGAAGCATCCGTGCCCCGACAGTACCTGTGCTAGGTGGAAAGAAACAACGCCCCACTCTCTTTCGACCCATCCTTGCAGGACAGGCCGGACTCCCGATATGGTCCAGAGGCCAGCCCTCGGCTGTTCTAGAGCCTCCAGCCATTTCCGGAAGAGAGTTCGGCGAGAGATCTCTCGCCATCGCCTTATCTCTTCCGGGCACGGCTGTTCCCCTCTCTCGCGTACCTCGGCTACCCGCCGGTACACCCTGGCCAGCACCTCGGCATCCAGCTCCCACGGTGGGGTGCCTGCCAGAACGCAAGCCGCCTCGAACGAGGTGGTGCGGTACGCCCTGGTTGCCCTAACCGCCATGACCCTTTGCGGTTGTCGCAGTAGGGTCCTGTTATGGGCGGAAAGGGCATCTACCCAGATGGGTGCTCCATAGAGCGCCATCGACCGCACCACACCCGTGTATAAGCGGCGGCAGCCCGCATTTGGCCCGCCCACGTTTGGGAGGAGCCGGCTCAGTGCTGACGCGGTGCCAATCAGCTTCGGTGCCAAGCGCCGGAAATGCTCCTGGAAGTTCCACCGGCTGTCGAGGACGAGTCCCAAGTACTTCATCGTCTTCTCGATGCCGATGGATACTCCACCCACCACTATGCAGGAACCCGGTGGAGGTGCCCTCCGAGGCCCATGAAAACAGATGGCCTCGGATTTGTGTAGGGCTACTTCCAGCCCCAGCCTTCGGATTCGATCCACTACGTGGGCCACTCCAGCGGTGGCCAACACGGACGCCTCCCTGAACGTCTCACCTCGGGCCGTGACGAGGGTGTCGTCAGCGTAGCACGTCGCGTCAACTCCCGGTAAGTTGGCGCCACGCAGAACCCAGTCGTACCCGATGTTCCACAGGAGCGGCCCTAGGACAGAACCCTGTGGAACACCGCACGACATTGACCTCTCCACCCACTCTTCCTGGGTAGGGTAGCGGATCGCCCTCTCAGAGAGATATGCCCCCACCACCCTACACAGGTGCGCCGGTATGTTATGGTACCTGAGCGCCTCCTGGATGGTTTCCCAGGGGAGGGTGTTGAACGCGTTAGCAATGTCCAAGGACACTGCCAACACCACCTCTCCCCGGGATACCGCGTCATCCGCCAAGGCCCTCACCCGCGCAATTGCGTCGATGGTGGACCTGCCCTGACGAAATCCGTACTGGCACGCGCTCAAGTCCGGCCCTTCCTCTCGCAGATGTTTCGTAATTCGGGCGGCCACCACCCGCTCGAAAAGCTTGGCCCCCTCGTCCAGGAGGACGATCGGCCTATATCCGGAAGGAGAGTCGGCCGGTCGTCCTTCTTTTCGGAGCAGCACTAATTTACCGCACTTCCAGTTCCTTGGGATTTGGCCCTGAACCAGGCATGCGGTAAATAGTGCCCTCACCCTTTCCTCGAGTGGCCCAAGTGCCAACACCCACGCGCGTCCGGGGACACCGTCGGGACCTGGGGCGGTGTTTTTGGCCTTAAGCCTCAGCACCGCCGCCCCCAGTTCTCCCTCCGTCACCTCAGGGACGGTGTTTTCCACCGGTGTGGATGCTGGAGCCATGGGCGGGGGCAGATGAACGCCCCGCTGTGGGAAGAGGGCTCCCACAATCTGACTCAGCAGGTTGGGCTGGAGACTTTGCGTTAGCGGGGGGGCCCAAGGGCGAAGCTTGCACCTCACCGTCTTGTACGGCCGCCCCCACGGGTCGCTATTCAGAGTCTCCAGCATTTCCTTCTCGGCCAGGTCCTTCGACTTGCCTATGGCCGTGCACAGACTTGTGTTGGCCAGCCTGTAGGCAGCGTACAGCTGGTCTTCCTCCGCCAGGTCTCTCCTTCTTCGCCTTCGGCTCCTAGTATACTGGCGTCTCGCAGCCACGCAATCCTTGCGCAGCTGCGTAAGTTCTGCGGACCACCAGTATACGTTCCGCCTCGGACCTGTCGATTTCGCTCTCGGCATAGCGGCGTCGCACACCTGCGTCATCGCATCGCCGAGCCAGGCTGCTTCGTCCTCGATGTGGACCGGGCCTTCGGGCACTTCCGGCCAGGCCTGGACCAAGGCCGCCGCACACAGGACGTCCCGGTCAAGCCGGTTTAGTGCCCATCTAGGGCCATCACCTCTCCGAGGACGGTTCAGGCCGTCCGGGGTAGTGTGGTGGGCGGAGACTTCGTACCGAACATATCGGTGATCCGATAGTGTCTCTACACCCTCCAACACCTCCCAGCCTTGGACACGGCGCGCCAGGGCACCATTCGCGAATGTCACATCCACGATGGATCCGCCCTGTTGCCGCACGCACGTGTCGACCGCCCCTCGGTTCAGCACAACTAACCCGGTCGCAACCACCCACTCCAACAGCGCGTGTCCGCGCATGTCAGTTGCGGGAGAGCCCCAAGCCGTGGATTTCGCGTTGAGATCCCCGGCAACCAGCACCAGTTCGGGGCAACTTCTGCCGATAAGAGCCCCCACTTCGTCGAGAAAATTCTCAAAGTCTGCGAGGGCCCTGTTCGGCGAGAAATACGTCCCGACTACCAACGTTTTGGCAACGTACGCAGCCACGTAGCCATGACCCTGCACCACCCTTTCGAGAGGTGCAGAGCCAGCCGATGTTTGGGTGGCAATGGCTACGAGGCTGTCCAGGTCCCCTGCCCAGTTGTCCCTGGGAGGGACCGAATATGGCTCGGCCACTACGGCTATGTGGATCAACCACTCCGCCATGCTCTGGAACAGGAGGTCCTGAGCTCTGGCGCAGTGGCTGAGATTCGCCTGCAGAAAACGAGTGGGAGCCATACTATCCCTCGACCATTTCAACCTCCTCGACCCGGGTTTCATCAGCGCTGTTAATCCGGGTAACCTGCTGCGAGGAGGCCCGAAGGCCATCGTCAGCGCGATTCTGCTTCTTTTTGGGTGGGTTGCACCCCTTGCTTCCCACCCTGTGGTTCGCCGGCAGCCCGGCATCTGCACATAGCGCACAGCGTGCAGGTGCCGTACACGCATTGGCCATGTGGCCAGGTAGTCCGCAGCGGTAGCACAAGAGGGTGCGGTCAACCGATGCCTTGCACATTGCCCGCACGTGGCCCACCTCGAGGCAGCGGAAGCAGCGTAGGGGGCGTGCGTCGAGCAGTTTGACCTGCGCCGATACCCAGCCCACCAGTAGCCTACCCGCTTCCACCACTTTTTTGGCCGCCGGGATAGGGCAGCGAAGCCACACTGTTCCTAGTCCAGAGGGGCCAAAGACGACTTCGCCCGACTTAATGTCAGCCTCTGGACAGCCTCCGACTCGTGCGACTGCCGCCACAACCTCGGGACACAGCACTGACTCATCTAGACCCGAGATGCGCAGCTCTGCGCACTTGGTGGGTCTAGATATTCGGACCAGTGTAGGGTCCAAAACTTCCTCCAGCTTTTTGGCTAGGGCATCCGCCTTATCCCCGCTTGTGGTGCCCGGCACCTCCATTATGTAGGCACCTGTCTGGGCCTTGCGGAACCGGAGGCCAGGGATTCCTAGGTCTTCCAACCTGACCTTCCTTTTGGCCTCCGCTAAAACCGTACCCAAGTCGGCTCCTCTCTCCTTCGCTTGCGGCTCCAGCAGTGTAACTACTACAGCCGCAGAGCGAGGAGGTCGGAGTCTCTTGGGCTTCTTCTTCCTCTTGTTTGCCGGAGCTGGAAGCTTCTCCACTTGTTCCCTCTTATCTTTCGCCTTTTTCTTTTTCCGCTCCACCTTCGTCCATTTGGTCGACGAGGTCGACTTATCGGCCGGCGGTGGCAGCGGAATAGGGTCGGGGCGGACCTCTTTATTTTTGCCCTTCCTTGTCCGCTTCTTTTTAGGGCGGGTGGGGGCAGAACCTGAAGCAGAGTCATCAGCCTGTCCAGCTCTCCTGGCTTCGAGGGCCGACAGAGGCCGTACAGGCTTTCCCGGAATCGGCTTTTTCTTGAGCCCGGCTAAGCGGGCCTCAAGATATGGTTCGACGTGGGCCATGACCGCCTGGCAGAGCTCCTCCATCTGCGTCGGTGGCGGTTTGATGGCTCTACGTCCATCCGTCCTTCCCTTTGGGGAAGGCCGCGCAGGGGGCAGCTCTTCCCTGTCTGATCCGGTGTGGGGAGGTGGCGGGCTGCCCTGCTTCCGCATCCCCTCCATGTCCTTCCGTAAGTCGGCCAGCTCTTTTCGGAGGCTGGCCATCTCCATCTGAAGCCGGGTGTTGTCGGCTTGCAGCCGAACCGTCTCCTCCGTGCTGGTGCGTTTGCTGAGCTCAGCAAACGCATCGGAGATAGCCATGGCCGCCTCCTTCAGGCATTTAACGTAGCCCCCTGACAGGTTTTTAGACTTTTTGGCGACCTTTGTAATTATGGCCACACTGTCGGCCACCTGCTGACCGAGCTGTACCGTGGCCACGGTACACTCTGGTTCATTGGTCGACAAAGGTGAGTCGCCCCTCTGGTATCCCTGGCGGGTCCTAATATGCATATCTTGCACTTCTACTTCCGCCTCCAGCTGAGCCTGCTCCCTCAGGGCCCGAGTATATGCCTCCTTCGCCTTGGCAAGACCGACGTACTTGCCAGTCGTTGGTGGGCGGCCTCTGCCCCTGGCCGCCGGCCTCTCAGCTCCCACTGTTGAGCCTTCATCGCTCGAGCTGAAGTCGGATGAAGCAGGCCGCAATCTCTTGCGCTTCTGCTTCGTCTTGGTCCGCTCAGCTCCCTCCAAGATGTCCTCGAGCTTGCTCTTACCGGAGGACTCGCGACCTCCGGTCCCTTGTGAGACGAAGCTTTTCTCCGAGCTTGTGTTGGCCCTCAGTTCGGGCTCCGAGCTTGTTGTTGCTGGGTGCCTCGTGAGAAGCACCGAGCACTCGCGCGATGGCGCGTTGGTCCCAAATATGTGCGGGACCTGCGGGATCTGTATCGCCGCCGAGTGTAGGTTTATTCGCGGGCTGTCTAGGCCCGCGGAGCGATTTTTGCCCCCCCCAGAGTACGTGGGGCTGGACGCTTGCGCGCCGAGGGATTCTCCCCGAAGGGTACCCTCCTGGGGTAGTACATTTTTAAAACCACTCATAATTCCTTTCGTAAAGAGGTGGAAGTCCCCTGCTCTTTTTAAAGGGAGAGCACCCTCCTCTTTTTAAAGGGGTGAGTTCCCCTGTGTTGCAGTTACGCTGACCCTTTCTCCACATAAATGTGGTACATGAGGCTCACCGCTAATCCAGGCCGGACCCGTTCAGTCCGCAGGACCTACTTGTCTCCAGCCTGGTACTGGATGCGCTGCAACCCGCATCCAGAACCGCGATAAGGTGCGGTTAACCCCTGGTTTTTGAAGAGGTTTCCTTCCTCGTGGTCCTCCCTGTAAAGGCGACGACCCTCACTCCCGGCACCTACGGGCCGGGTTTGCGAGTTCGCAGTTGCTCTGTCAAGAGCCCTGCTCGTGCACCACCCTTGCGGGCAGCGCCCCTCCACGTCACGTCCACATCCCAGTCTACTCTGCTCATCAGAGAGGTACCGGGAGTGGACCCACCGCCTCTGCACTCTCGGCTACACCGATCTGCAGGATTGCACACTTGCGCCGCCCTTAAATGGACAGCGCCCCTCGTGCCACGTCCGCATCTCCGTCAACTCTGCTAATCAGAGAAGTACCGAGAGCGGACCCACCGCCTCTGCATCCCCATAATCCCCTGCTCCAGGGGAGATAGGGAGCAGGAATACGACGCACCCTTTCACTAGGGCGCATCTACCCCGCCTGGCCCAAGATGGGCTCCACCGGGGCCGTGCCGCTCTTGGTCACCCTTTCACTTCGAGCTTTTAGGCCCGAAGATCACTAAGGGGCTCAAGCCCCCCCACCACGACAAGGTAGCGACACACGGGGGGGAACCTAACCTAACCTAACCTTTTTTTTTTTTTTTTTTTTTTTTTTTTTTTTTTTTTTTTTTTTTTTGACCTGGGGAAAATCCTTTATGGATCCCACCGGCTAGGGGCTGCCGGTGGGTATGTGGGAGTCTCACCCCTCTGAGGGGGGTTACCCACTAAAAACCCCAGGGTGTTCCACTTCACTGCCGTATTGCTGCCGCGGCCATGGGAAAATTACCAACCACAGCGGCGGCAGCACGGCAGTCTGTCCTGTGCAAGACTCTGCTCCAGGAGACGTAGCTCCTATATTCACCGCTGTAGGCGCGCCGGAACACTTGGCGCGTCTACCAGCTCGAGGACTTTATGGCGGGAGACAGGCAACCCCTTGTCCATCACCCGCAGTCCTCCTTATGGCGGTATGTGGCGGGCGAAGTTAGCCCGCCTACGCCCTACTCGCCTGCGGCGCAAGGGCTGAGAGGACGGATCCTCCTCGCGCTCCCGCTCCGCTCCCTCCTTAGCCGACATGACCTCCTCACAGTAGGAGGCCACCGCTGTCCACGAGCCTTCGCTGTCGGTCATGGATTTGATCACGGCCGGCAGCAAAAGGTCGCACCCGATTTCCACCGTCAGGCGAGCCCGCTGTTCGGCGAAAGCGGGACACACTTGCAGCGTGTGCTGCGCTGTGTCCTCCGCCCCGCCACAGTGGTGACACATTGGCGTTGTTTCTCTCCTTGCGACCCTGCACAAGTACTTGCCGAAGCATCCGTGCCCCGACAGTACCTGGGCTAGGTGGAAAGAAACAACGCCCCACTCTCTCTCGACCCATCCTTGCAGGACAGGTCGGACTCCCGCTATGGTCCAGTGGCCGGCCCTCGGCCGTTCCAGAGCCTCCAGCCATTTCCGGAAGAGAGTTCGGCGAGAGATCTCTCGCCATCGCCTTATCTCTTCCGGGCACGGCTGTTCTCCTCTCTCGCGTACCTCGGCTACCCGCCGGTACACCCTGGCCAGCACCTCGGCATCCAGCTCCCACGGTGGGGTGCCTGCCAGAACGCAAGCCGCCTCGAACGAGGTGGTGCGGTACGCCCTGGATGCCCTAACCGCCATGACCCTTTGCGGTTGTCGCAGTAGGGTCCTGTTATGGGCGGAAAGGGCATCCACCCAAATCGGTGCTCCGTAGAGCGCCATCGATCGCACCACACCCGTGTACAGTCGGCGGCAGCTCGCATTTGGCCCGCCCACGTTTGGGAGGAGCCGGCTCAGTGCTGACGCAGTGCCAATCAGCTTCGGCGCCAAGCGCCGGAAATGCTCCTGGAAGTTCCACCGGCTGTCGAGGACGAGTCCCAAGTACTTCATCGTCTTCCCGACGCCGATGGATACTCCCCCCACCACTAAACGGGAACCCGGTGGAGGTGCCCTCCGAGGCCCATGAAAACAGATGGCCTCGGATTTGTGCAGGGCTACCTCTAGCCCCAGCCGCCGAATTCGGTCCACTATGTGGGCCACTCCAGCAGTGGCCAACAGGGACGCCTCCCGGAAGGTCTCACCTCGGGCCGTGACGAGGGTGTCGTCGGCGTAGCAAGTCGCGTCAACTCCCAGTAAGTTGGCGCCGCGCAACACCCAGTCGTACCCGATGTTCCACAGGAGCGGCCCTAGGACAGAACCCTGTGGAACACCGCACGACATCGACCTCTGTACCCACTCTTCCTGGGTAGGGTAGCGGATCGCCCTCTCAAAGAGGTATGATCCCACCACCCTACACAGGTACGCCGGTATGTTGTGGTACCTGAGCGCCTCCTGGATAGTTTCCCAGGGGAGGGTGTTGAACGCGTTAGCAATGTCCAAGGACACTGCCAACACCACCTCACCCCGGGAAACCGCGTCATCCGCCAAGGCCCTCACCCGCGCAATTGCGTCGATGGTGGACCTGCCTTGGCGAAACCCGTACTGGCACGCGCTCAGGTCTGGCCCCTCCACTCTCAGGTGCTTGTTGATACGAGCTGCCACCACCCGCTCGAAGAGCTTAGCCCCCTCGTCCAGGAGGACGATCGGCCTGTATCCCGAAGGAGAGTCAGCTGGTCGTCCTTCCTTTCGGAGCAGCACTAATTTACCGCACTTCCAGTTCCTTGGGATTTGGCCCTGAACCAGGCATGCGGTAAATAGTGCCCTCACCCTTTCCTCAAGCGGGCCGAGCGCCATCACCCAGGCGCGTCCGGGAACACCGTCGGGTCCTGGGGCGGTGTTTTTGGCCTTGAGCCTAAGCACCGCTGCCCCCAACTCCCCCTCCGTCACCTCGGGTATGGTGTCTTCCACCGCTGCGGATGCTGGGGCCATGCGCGGAGGCAGATGTTCGCCGCGCTGTGGGAAGAGAGCTCCCACAATCTGGCTCAGCAGGATGGGCTGGAGACTTTGCGTTAGCGGGGGGGCCCAAGGGCGAAGCTTGCACCTCACCGCCTTGTACGGCCGCCCCCACGGGTCGCTGTTCAGAGTCTCCAGCATCTCCTCCTCGGCCAGGTCCTTCGCCCTGCCTATGGCCGTGCACAGACTTGTGTTGGCCAGCCTGTAGGCAGCGTACAGCCGGCCTTCCTCCGCCAGGACTCTCCTTCTTCGCCTTCGGCTCCTAGTATACTGGCGTCTTGCAGCCACGCAATCTTTGCGCAGCTGCGTGAGTTCTGCGGACCACCAGTATACGTTCCGCCTCGGACCTGTGGGTTTCGCTCGTGGCATAGCGGCGTCGCAGACCTGCGTCATCGCCTCGCTAAGCCAGGCTGCTTCTTCCTCGACGTCGACCGGACCTTCAGGCACTTCCGGCCAGGCCTGGACCAGGGCCGCCGCATAAAGGACGTCCCGGTCAAGCCGGTTTAGTGCCCATCTAGGGCCATCACCTCTCCGAGGACGGCTCAGGCCGTCCAGGGTAGTGTGGTGGGCGGAGACTTCGTACCGAATATATCGGTGATCCGATAGTGTCTCTACACCCTCCAACACCTCCCAGCCTTGGACACGGCGCGCCAGGGCACCATTCGCGAATGTCACATCCACGATGGAACCGCCCTGCTGCCGCACGCACGTGTCGACCGTCCCTCGGTTGAGCACCACTAGCCCGGTCGCAGCCACCCACTCCATCAGTGCATGTCCGCGCACGTCAGTCGCGGGGGACCCCCACGCCGTGGATTTGGCGTTGAGATCCCCGGCGAACAACACCAGTTCGGGGAGACTTCTGCCGATAAGAGCCCCCACTTCGTCGAGGAAAACCTCAAAATCAGCGAGAGCCCTGTTCGGCGAGAAATACGCCCCGACCACCATCGTTCCGGCAGTGTACGCTGCCACGTAGCCATGACCCCGCACCACCCTTTCGAGCGGTGCAGAGCCAGCCGATGTTTGTGTGGCAATGGCTACGAGGCTGTCCAGATCCCCTGCCCAGTTGTCCCTGGGGGGGACCGAATATGGCTCGGCCACTACGGCTATGTGTATCAACCACTCCGCCATGCTCTGGAACAGGAGGTCCTGAGCTCTGGCGCAGTGGTTGAGATTCGCCTGCAGAAAACGAGTGGGAGCCATTTATTCCTTGGCCATATCAGCCTCCTCGACCCGGGTTTCAGCAGCGCTGTTCATCCGGGTAACCGGCTGCGAGGAGACCCGGGGGCCATCGTCAGCACGTTTTTTCCTCTGTTTGGGTGGGTTGCACCCCTTGCTTCCCACCCTGTGGTTTGCTGGCAGCCCGGCATCTGCACATAGCGCACAGCGAGTGGGTGCCGCACACGCACTGGCTATGTGGCCAGGGAGCCCGCAGCGGTAACATAATAGGCTGCGGTCCACCAACGCCTTGCACTTTGCGCGCACGTGGCCCACCTCGAGGCAGCGGAAGCAGCGCAGGGGGCGGGCGTCGAGCAGTTTGACCTGCGCCGATACCCAGCCCACCAGCAGCCTTCCTGCCTCCACCACTTTTTTTGCCGCCAAGATAGGGCAGCGAAGCCAGACTGTCCCAAGTCCAGAGGGGCTGAAGATGACTTCCCCAGACTTAATATCAGCCTCTGGACAGCCTCCGGTTCGAGCGACTGCCGCCACTACTTCGGGGCACAGCACCGATTCGTCTAGGCCCGAGATGCGCAGCTCTGCGCACTTGGTGGGCCTAGAGATTCGGACCACTGTCGGGTCCATGACTTCCCCCAGCCTTTTGGCAAGGGCGTCCGCCTTGTCCCCACTGGTAGTGCCAGGCACCTCCATAATGTAGGCACCCGTCTGTGCCTTGCGGAAGCGGAGGCCAGGAATTCCTAGGTCTTCCAACCTGACCTTCCTTTTGGCCTCCGCTAAAACCGTGCCCAAGTCAGCTCCTCTCTCCTTCGCCTGCGGCTCCAGCAGTGTAATTACTACAGCCGCAGAGCGAGGAGGTCGAAGTCTCTTGGGCTTCTTCTTCCTCTTCTGGTTTGCGGGGTCCTGGTGCTTCTCCGCCTGTGCTCTCTTTTCCTTTGCCTTTTTCTTCTTTCTCCGCTCCACCTTTGACCATTGTGTTGACGACGAAGTCAACTTGTCGGCCAGCGGGGGTAGCGGAGTCGGGTCGGCGTGGACACCTTTAGTTTGGTCCTTCTTCGTCCGCTTCTTCTTGGCCTTTTTAGGGCGTGTAGGGCCAGAGCCGGAGGCAGAGACATCAACCTGTCCGGATTTCCTGGCTCCTCGGGCCAAAAGAGGCTGCACAGGCTTTGCTGGAGTCTGTTTCTTCTTGAGTCCCGCCAATCGGGCGTCAAGATACGGTCCGACTTGGGCCATAACCGCCTGGCAGAGCTCCTCCATCTGCGTCGGTGGCGGTTTGCTGGCTCCACGTCCATCCGTTCGTCCCTTTGGGGAAGGCCGCGCAGGGGGCAGCTCTTCCCCGTCTGATCCGGTGTGGGGGGGTGGCGGACTACCCTGCTTCCGCATCCCCTCCATGTCCTTCCGTAAATCGGCCAACTCCTTTCGGAGGCTGGCCATCTCTGTCTGTAGCCGGGTGTTGTCGGCTTGCAGCCGAGCCGTCTCCTCCGTGCTGGTGCGTTTGCTGAGCTCAGCAAACGCATCGGTGATAGCCATGGCCGCCTCCTTCAGACATTTAACGTAGCCCCCTGACAGGTTTTTTGACTTTTTGGCCACCTTTGTAATTATGGCCACACTGTCAGCCACCTGCTGGCCGAGCTGTACCGTGGCCACGGGCAACTCTGGTTCGTTGGTCAACAGAGGTGGGTCGCCCTGCTGGTATCCCTGGCGGGTCCTAATGTGCATCTCTTGCACCTCTATCTCCGCCTCCAGCTGAGCCTGCTCCCTCAGGGCCCGATTGTAGGCCTCCTTCGCCTTGGCAAGACCGACGTACTTGCCAGACGTTGGTGGGCGGCCTCTGCCCCTTGCTGCTGGCCTCTCACCTCCCGCGGAAAGGCATGTTGAGCCTTCGCTCGAGCTGAAATCGGATGAAGCAGGCCGCAATCTCTTGCGCTTCTGCTTCGTCTTCGTCCGCTCAGCTCCCTCCGAGATGTCTTCGAGCTTGCTCTTACCGGAGGACTCACGACCTCCGGTCCCTTGCGAGACGAAGCTTTTCTCCGAGCTTGTGTTGGCCCTCAGTTCGGGCTCCGAGCTTGTTGTTGCTGGGTGCCTCGTGAGAAGCACCGAGCACTCGCGCGATGGCGCGCTGGTCCCAAATATGTGCGGGACATGCGGGATCTGTATCGCCGCCGAGTGTAGGTTTATTCGCGGGCTGTCTAGGCCCGCGGAGCGATTTTTGCCCCCCCCAGAGTACGTGGGGCTGGACGCTTGCGCGCCGAGGGATTCTCCCCGAAGGGTACCCTCCTGGGGTAGTACATTTTTAAAACCACTCATAGTCCTTTATTAAAGAGGTGGAGTCCCCTGCTCTTTTTTAAGGGAGAGCACCCTCCTCTTTTTTAAGGGGTGAGTTCCCCTGTGTTGCAGTTACGCTGACCCTTTCTCCACATAAATGTGGTACATGAGGCTCACCGCTAATCCAGGCCGGACCCGTTCAGTCCGCAGGACCTACTTGTCTCCAGCCTGGTACTGGATGCGCTGCAACCCGCATCCAGAACCGCGATAAGGTGCGGTTAACCCCTGGTTTTTGAAGAGGTTTCCTTCCTCGTGGTCCTCCCTGTAAAGGCGACGACCCTCACTCCCGGCACCTACGGGCCGGGTTTGCGAGTTCGCAGTTGCTCTATCAAGAGCCCTGCTCGTGCACCACCCTTGCGGGCAGTGCTCCTCCACGTCACGTCCACATCCCAGTCTACTCTGCTCATCAGAGAGGTACCGGGAGTGGACCCACCGCCTCTGCACTCTCGGCTGACCGATCTGCAGGATTGCACAATTGCGCCACCCTAATGGGCAGCGCCCCTCATGCCACGTCCGCATCTCAGTCACCTCTGCTAATCAGAGAAGTACCGAGAGCGAACCCACCGCCTCTGCATCCCCATAGTCCCCTGCTCCAGGGGAGATAGGGAGCAGGAATACGACGCACCCTTTCACTAGGGCGCGTCTGCCCCGCCTGGCCCAAGATGGGCTCCACCGGGGCCGTGCCGCTCTTGGTCACCCTTTCACTTCGAGCTTTTAGGCCCGAAGATCACTAAGGGGCTCAAGCCCCCCCACCACGACAAGGTAGCGACACACGGGGGGGAACCTTTTTTTTTTTTTTTTTTTTTTTTTTTTTTTTTTTTTTTTTTTTTTTTTTTTTTTCCGGGGGAAAATCCATCATGGATACCACCGCGCCACGGGGAGGTGCGGTGGTTATGTGAGACTCCTACTCACTAAAAACCCCCGGGTATTCCCTCTCACCGCCGTAGGGACGGGGCTATGGGCACGCGATATGCGACTTCCACGGCCCCGTCGGCGGGCACCCGCCGAAGCGGGCTCACCTCCGGGGGACACTATAGTCCCCCTCCACCGTTAGAGGCGTGCTGGGAATACGTCGCACGCCATCCAACCCGTGAACCCTTGACCAGTGGGTGACGAAAGTCCCCGTTTCCGCCACCCAGGGTACACAACTAGGGTGGCAGGCGGCGGTTATAGGCAAGCCGCCTGCGCCCAACTCTCTTGCGGCGCATGGGGTGGGAAGAGGGGTCTTCCTCCCGCTCCCGCTCCGCCGCCTCCTTCCGCGTCATTACGTCGTCACAGAAGGAGGCCACCGCACTCCATGACCTGTCGCTGCCGACCATGGCTCTAACCACGGCTGGCAGGGAGAGGTCGTTACCCACCACAGCGGTTAGTTCGGACCGCTGCTCCGCCCAGCCCGGGCATGCCTCAAGTGTATGCTGCGCCGTATCTTCGGCGCAGCCACAGTGGTGGCATTCAGGAGTCGGCTCCCTTCCTGCCACCCTGCACAGATACCTGCCGAAGCTACCGTGCCCTGTCAGGATCTGCGCAAGGTGGAAGGATATTCCTCCCCTTACTCTCTCGGCCCATTCTTCCAGAACGGGCCGAATCGCCGCAATGGTCCAGTGGCCAGATGTCGGCTCCTCTAGCCTATCCCGCCACTTCCAGAACAGACTCTGACGAGCGTCAGTCCTCCACCGTTTGAGCTGCTCCGGAAGCGGCTCCTCCCCCTCGGCTCGAACTTCCGCCGTATGCCAGTAAATGGCGGAGAGCGCCTCCGCGTCCAGGTCCCATGGTGGGCATCCTGCCAGTGCGCAAGCCGCCTCGCAGGAGGTGGTGCGGTACGCCCTCGTCACCCTGACCGCTATGACTCGCTGCGGTCTCCGCAGCAGAGCCTTGCCCTGAGCGGTTAGGCTGTGCGCCCATATGGGCGCTCCGTAAAGGGCCATGGAGCGCACCACCCCCATGTACAGGCGGCGGCAGCTCGCGCTTGGCTCTCCCACATTCGGCAAGAGCCGACCCAGAGCGGAGGCCGTTCCCACTAGCCTCGGAGCCAGCCGCCGGAAATGCTCATCAAATTTCCATCGACTGTCGAGGACCAATCCCAGGTACTTCATGGTATCCCCGACAGCAATGGAAACTCCTCCCACCACCAGGGTAGTGCCAGGAGGCGGCCTCCTCCGAGGCCACACGGGGGGGAACCTAACCTAACCTAACCTAACCTAACCTAACCTAACCTTTTTTTTTTTTTTTTTTTTTTTCCGGGGGAAAATCCATCATGGATACCACCGCGCCACGGGGAGGTGCGGTGGTTATGTGAGACTCCTACTCACTAAAAACCCCCGGGTATTCCCTCTCACCGCCGTAGGGACGGGGCTATGGGCACGCGATATGCGACTTCCACGGCCCCGTCGGCGGGCAACCTAACCTAACCTAACCTAACCTAACCTAACCTAACCTAACCTAACCTAACCTAACCTAACCTAACCTTTTTTTTTTTTTTTTTTTTTTTTTTTTTTTTTTTTTTTTTTTTTTTATACCCAGGGGAAATCCATTATGGATGCCACCCGACCCGGGGGGGGGGTCGAGTGGTTATGTCGGACTCTCACCGACTAAAACCCCTGGGGTGTTCCATCGCTCGCATAGGCGGGCTACGAGAAGGCTATTGCACCACCGCGACCCACCAGCGCTGCCTTTTCAGGCCCATCTTCATGAGAAGTGCCGGGGCCCCTTCTCACACTCCGCTGTAGGCACCCCGGAACACTTGGGGTGCCTTCCAGCTCGGGACCCTTTTAGGCAGACGAGAGACCCCCCGATCCATCGCCCGCGGGTCCCCGTTATGGCGGCAAACGGTTGGCGAATGCCAACCGCCTGCGACCTGGTCTCTTGCGGCGGATTGGAAGCGAGTTGATGTCATTCTCGCGTTCCCTTTCCGCCGCTTCCTTCAGTGACATGACGCTGTCACTGAACGACGACACAGCTTCCCAGGCCTCTGCGCTTTCAGCCATGGCTTTCACTATGGCCGGCAGCGAGAGGTCCGGTCCGACTGTCGCGGACACAGCGGCGCGAGGCTCCGCCCATGCAGGGCACTCTACGCGCGTATGATAGGCCGTGTCCGGGAGACCACTATTACAGTGGTGACATGCCGTGGACGGCTCCCTCATCACCACCTCACACAGGTATCGGCCAAAACAACCATGCCCAGTGAGGATCTGGGTCAGGTGATATGTGAGGGCGCCGTGCTTCCTGTCGACCCACTCCCTGAGGACAGGCCTAACAGCGTCCACCAATTCCCGGCTAGCTCGCGGCACGGCGAGGCGCTCAGACCACTTTCGCATTAAGCCGTCACTGGCCTCCTCCCTCCACTTCGCAACCTCTCGCGGATGCGGGTAGTCGCCTTGACTTTTCGCCTCTTTGGCTCGCCAGTATATTGCCGTAAGGACCCCGGCTTCGAGGTCCCACGGCGGGCTGCCGGCGAGGAGGCAGGCTCCAGCGAACGACACTGTTCGGTACGCACGAGCCACTCTTAGTGCCATGACTCGTTGCGGACGCCGCAGTTGGGCTTGGTTCTGGGCACTCAGGGCCTCTACCCATATCGGCGCACCGTACAGTGCCATCGATCTCACCACACCAGTGTGCAGACGCCGACATGCATGCCCTGGACCTCCTACGTTCGGTAGTATCCGCCCGAGCTCTCCAGCTGCAGCCACCAGTTTCGGAGCTAAGCGCCGGAAGTGTACCTCGAACTTCCACCTGCCGTCGAGAACAAGTCCCAGGTACTTCATCGTCGACCCGACGGCGATGGAAGCACCTCCCACCACGATATGCGCGCCTGGTGGTGGCGTGTTGCGAGGTCCATGAAAGACCAGCGCCTCCGATTTATGCAACGCTACCTCCAGGCCCAGAGCGCGGATCCTCCGAACAACGTGTGCCACGCCCGCTGTTGCCACTATAGCTGCCTCCCTGTGGTTGGTGCCACGGGCCGTCATTAGGGTGTCGTCAGCGTAACACGTGACGCTCACGCCCCGCAACCAGCTGCCACGCAGTACCCAGTCGTAGCCGATGTTCCACAGGAGCGGTCCGAGGACCGAACCCTGAGGAACACCGCACGACATTTGCTTTAGTCCCCAGCCATCCCTCGACGGGAACATCACTGCCCTACCGACGAAGTAGTCTCTTACGACTGCCAGCAAATACCGGGGAACGTTGTGGTACTGCAGCGCCTCCGTTATTGTTTCCCAGGGGAGGGAGTTAAAGGCATTTGAGATGTCCAAGGACACCGCTAACATCACCTCACCCTGGGAAACTGTCTCTTCGGCCAGGGCTTTTATCCGCGCTATGGCGTCTACGGTCGATCTCCCGCACCGAAAGCCGAATTGCGCATCATGCAGGCCCGGATTCATGCACTTGAGAAGGCGAAGAGCGAGCACCCGCTCAAAAAGCTTCCCCGCCTCGTCAAGCAGCACGATCGGACGATAGGACGACGGCTGATCATCTGGACGCCCACCCTTGCGAAGAAGGACGAGCCTCCCCGTCTTCCAACGGCTCGGAAATCTTCCCTGTGCCAGGCATTCCGAGAAAAGCGTCTTGACCCTCTCGCCCATCTCTCCCAAGGCAATCACCAATGCGCGTCCTGGGATGCCATCCGGACCGGCAGCGGTGTTCTTCGACCGAAGTCTGAGAACCGCCGCTTCAAACTCTGCATCCGTTACTGCGGGTGCAGTTTCTTCCACCTCCAATGCCCGAGATCTAGCGGCGGTCATGGGGGGCGGCACCCATTCTCCTCGTTGGGGGAAGAGGGTGTCTACGACACGCGCCAATAGCTGTGGCTCGAGAGTGCTTGTCAATGGGGGTGCCCAAGGTCGGAGTTTTTGTCTCACGATACGATACGGCCTCCCCCATGGATCCCGGTTGAGGGTCTCGAGCCACTCCTCCCAGGCCTCCTCCTTTGCCTTCATTATGGCCACCTGCAGGGCCCGGCACGAAACCCTGTACGATTCGTAAAGCTCATCTTCACGGCCCGGGTCGCGCACTCGCCTCCGCCTGCTGCGAGTGTATATGCGGCGTACGGCTACGCAAGCTCTCCGCAGCTCCCTGAGTTCGGGGCGCCACCAATACACCCGGCGCCGCGGCGAGAATGGTTTGGCCCTGGGCATAGAGGCATCACAGATGTTTACACAGGCGGCACCTAACCGCTCCGCTTCTTCGTCAACCCTATTGATCGGGTCGGAACCAGCCACCCAGGCCTCCACGATGGCCGCCTCTTTAGCAAGCTCTTTATTGAGCCGCTTCACTACCCATCGTGGACCGTTTTGGGCAGAGGGATACCCAGCACCGTTTTGGCCGCCGAGGACCGCAGAGACGTCAAACCGAATGTAACGGTGGTCCGACAGTGTCTCTACGTCCACCTCCACTCGCCATCCCTGGACACGGCGGGCCAGTCCAGGGGAAGCAAACGAAATGTCCACAATAGATCCACCCTGGCGGCGCACACACGTGTTTTCTATTCCTATGTTAAGGACCTGTAGCCCCACGGTGGCTGCCCAATCCTCAAGCACGCTCCCACGAGTGTCCGTCTCCGGGGAGCCCCATTCTGTTGATTTGGCATTAAAGTCACCGGCAACCAAAAGCGGGCCGGAGGTTGCCCGGGCAACTAGCGCCCCAACTTCAGCGAGCAGACGCTCAAAGTTGACAAGCGTCCAACTGGGGGAGCAGTATATGCCCACCACAGTCGTTCCCTCGATTATAGCCGACACAAAACCTTGGCCCTTTACCACCCTCTCAAATGGGACCGATCTCGATGATGTCTGCGTCGTTATGGCCACAACGCCGTCACTGTCAGCCACCCAGTTTTCTCTAGCCGGGACGTAGTAGGGCTCCGAGATGATCGCAACATTTATCAACCACTGCGCTAAGCTCTGAAGAAGGAGGTCCTGAGCCCTGGCGCAGTGGTTAAGATTCGCCTGGAGGAAGCGGGTAGCCATTTATTATTCGGCCATCTCGCTATCCGCCTCAGTCCGTGCCACCGCACTGGTGGGAAGGCTTAAAAGTTGCGAGGGAACCCTGGGGCTATCGCCATCTCTCTTATTTCTCCTTTTTCTCGGCTTACTGGCTGCAGGAGCACCGCATGCTTTGCTGCCAAGTCCGTGATCCGCGCGTTTGTTAGCCTCTGCACAGATGATGCAGTGCGCGGGTGCCGAGCACTGCCCTGCTCTATGCCCCGGTTGACCGCAGCGGTAACAGACGTCACTGCGGTCTACCTGAGCTGTGCACTGAGCTCGCATGTGTCCGGTCTCCAGGCAGCGAAAACAACGCGCAGTTCTCGCCTCCAGCACTTTTACTTGGGCTGACACCCAACCAACAAGTAGCCGCCCTTTATCAGCCACCTTCATTGCAGCAGCAACTGGACAGCTCACCCATAAGGCACCGAGCCCAGCAAAGTCCGTTCGGATTTCGCCGGTCTTAATGGTGTCCGTTGGGCATTCTCCGGCCCTTGAGATCGCAGCCATTACCTCTTCTTTCGTCACAGAGTCGTCCAGACCCGAAATGCGCAGCTCTGCGCATTTTGTGGGCCTGGAGATCCGGACTACGTCTCCGTCTAACACCTCCTTCATTTTAGAAGCAAGGAGGTCAGCCTTCTCGCCGCTAGTGTCTCCTGAGATCTCCAGGATACGCGCACCAGTGGCCGCTCTCCGAAAACGAACAGAGGAGATGTTTAGATCTTCAAGCTTGAGCTTACTCTTGACATCTGAGAGCACCTTCTCGTAAGTAACTCCACTCTCCTTGGCGTCCGGCTGCAGGGATAGCACGATGGCCGCAGATTTTGGGGCTCTAAGTTTTCGCACTTTTTTCTTCTTTTTGGGCCGCTTCTCTTGCTGCCCAGATAGTTCTTTCGTCGCGGCCTTCTTTTTGCCTTTGGAGTGCTTGGATCTTACCACCGTCCATTCCTCCTCCATGGATGCAGGTGCAACAGGCAGTTGGTGGGACTCCTGCAAGGCAACTTGCAGCTGAGGGCCCTTCGTCTTTCGCCCCTTACGTTTTCCTTTCGACCCTTTCAGAGCTTCCGGGACAGAGGCCGGGGCGACTGCTTTTTGGCCTGGCTTCGGAACCCGCTTTTTGGCCTTTTCAGGGCCAGCGGTCGAGGAAGCCGTGTCCTTCATGGCTGCTTTCGGCCAAGTTGGCACAGCTGCACGGCTTGCGGGTACAGCTGGGGAGCACGCATCGGTGTCGGTGGCAGTGTCCACCCGATCTGGGGCCAGAGGAGGCCACGCGCGTTCTCCCGGAAGAAGCCTATCTTGAATACCGGCTAGGCGGGCGTCTAAGTACTTCCCGACCTGAGCCATGATCGCACGGCTTACTTCCTCCGTGAGGGTCGCCGTTGGTGACAGACTGACACCCCCTCTCAGTTTTTGCCGAAAGGGTAGCGCAGGGGGCTGCACCTGCACGTCGCGTCCGGGTGTAAGGGCTGCCGGGCTACCCTGCCTCCGCAGTCCCTCCATTTCCGCCTTAATCTCGGCCATCTCCTTTCGGAGGGTGGCCATTTCGGACTGCAAGCGGGCGTTATCAGCCTGCAGTCGAGACGTTTCTTCTGTGGCCGTGCGTTGGCTCAACTCAGTGAACGCATCCGATATGGCGGCCGCCGCGTCCTTTAACTTTTTAATGAACGGGCCTTTCAAGTTCTTCGAGGACGTCGCCACCTTCTGAATCACGGCCACACTGTCCCTGACCTGTTGGTTTAGATCAGTGTTTTGGGCCGTGTTTTCGTCGCTAGTTCCGGACCCTGTGCGCAGGCCCGCTCCATAGCCGCGGCGGGTCTGGATGTGCATGTCCTGCACATCCATCTCCGCCTCTAGCCGGATCTGTTCTTTCAGGGCGCGGTTATAAGCCTCCTTCGCCTTAGCAAGGCCGACATACTTCCCCGAAGTGGGCGGGCGGCCCCGCCCTCTGGAGCCACTGGCCGACGACTTGGCTGAGTCATCATCGCTCGACCCGGAGCTGAGTGAGGCGAACGACCTCTTTCTCCTCTTCTGCCAAAGTCTTCCGCGCTCAGGCGAGTTCTCTGACCCGACAGGGTGAACTGTCGCCTCCAAGTCCTCCGCACCGTTGGGGCTCGCTTTGTCTCTAGCGGCCATCCGTGACTCCACCGCCCGCCTTGGCGACTCCTCGGCGTCTGACCGGGGCAATGGTGAGTCCTCGGATGGCTGAAGAGACTCCACCGGAACTCCGAGTTTGTAAGGCGTCGGCACGCGTAATCGGGCCTGCCTCTTGACCTTACTTTTCGTCTTTGACCCATTTGACGCTACTCCCTCCTCGCTTAGAGTGCGCTTTCTCCAGCAGCGACTTGGGGAGGTCACCGACGAGGAGAAGGACCTACACGTGTAGGTGCTCCCATCCGTCTCCTGAGCCGAGTCCTGTCGGGCTATGAGGCCCACGTCAAGCCTTGTAAGTAGCACTTGCGCTACCTTCTCAAAACGGGCCTCACGCCCGCCCTCCAGCTCTGTTGCGGGAGCACCTGACGAAGTCGAGGTTGCCCCCTCCCCCACTCCAATGCCCTGGAGTGGGTGCGGAAGTGCGGATTCCGCCATCTTATCATGTGCATAATCGGTGTCCGTATTCGATGCTTGAGTTGTTGGGTTTTCTTCTGAACGCGAGCCTGCTAGGCTCGCGGAGCGATTGTTGCCCCCCCCAGAATACGTGGGGCTGGACGCTTGCGCGCCGAGGGATTCTCCCCTAAGGGTACCCTCCTGGGGTAATATATTTTTACAGTCACCCATAGTTCCTTTTATAAAGAGGTGGAAGTCCCCTGCTCTTTTTAAAGGGAGAGCACCCTCCTCTTTTTTAAGGGGTGAGTTCCCCTGTGTTGCAGTTACGCTGACCCTTTCTCCACATAAATGTGGTACATGAGGCTCACCGCTTATCCAGGCCGGACCCGTTCAGTCCACAGGACCTACTTGTCTCCAGCCTGGTACTGGATGCGCTGCAACCCGCATCCAGAACCGCGATAAGGTGCAGTTAACCCCTGGTTTTTGAAGAGGTATTCCTTCCTCTTGGTCCTCCCTATACAGGCGACGACCCTCACTCCCGGCACCTACGGGCCGGGCTTGCGAGTTCGCAGTTGCTCTGTTAAGAGCCCTGCTCGCGCACCACCCTTGCAGGTAGCGCCCCTCCAGGCCACGTCCACGTCCCAGTCTACTCTGCTCATCAGAGAGGTACCGGGAGTGGACCCACCGCCTCTGCACTCTCGGCTGACCGATCTGCAGGATTGCACAATTGCGCCACCCTAATGGGCAGCGCCCCTCATGCCACGTCCGCATCTCAGTCACCTCTGCTAATCAGAGACGTACCGAGAGCGAACCCACCGCCTCTGCATCCCCACAGTCCCACATTCCCGAGCGGTGGGGAGCCAGATGATGTCTGAGAAGCTATAGCCACTAAGCCCTCCCTGTCGGCCGCCCAATTGTCCCTCATAGGGACAAAATATGGCTCTGAGACCACAGCCACGTGAATCAACCACTCCGCCATGCTCTGGAATAGAAGATCCTGAGCTCTGGCGCAGTGGTTGATATTCGCCTGTAAAAAGCGGATGGCCATTTATCCAATGGCCATTGAATTCACCTCAACCCGACTCATGGACGGGCGATTTGGCTGCGAGGAGACCCTGGGGCCATCACCAGCCTTTGTTTTCTGCTTTCTTGCAGGGACAGCGCACGCCTTACTTGCCACTCTGTGGGCTGCGGGCTTGCCCGCTGCCGAGCAAAGCGTGCAGTGGGGTGCGGCAGAGCAACCTCTGGCATTATGGCCAGGCTGTCCGCAACGGTAGCATGAGTTGCTGCGGTCCACCTCTGACGAGCATTTGGCTCTGACATGTCCTATTTCAAGGCAGCGATAGCACCTTAGCGGCCGGGCATCTAGCAATTTAACCTGTGCCGACACCCAACCCACTAATAGCCTGCTACCCTCAGCTATCTTTTTAGCCGCCACAACCGGGCAGCGTAACCACAGCGAACCCATACCATCGGGATTGCGGGTAATCTCGCCGGGTGTTATCTCGTTGGCCGAGCATCCCCCTTTCTCTGCAACTGCACCCACTACGTCTGCAACCTCTGTCGAGTCATCCAGGCCTGATATGCGCATCTCCGCAGTCTTCGTGGGCCTGGAGATCCGAACAGATTCAGGGCTAAGCTCTTCTGCCAGACGTTTTGCAAGTTTTTCTGCTTTTTCTCCGCTGGTGGCTCCTGGTATCTCCAAGACTCGCGCGCCAGTGGCGGCCCGGCGAAAGCGCAGGGCCGTGATATCTAGGCTGGCAAGGTCAATCTTTTTTCTCGCGTCAGCCAACACCTTGGCATAAGAGAGGCCTCTTTCCTCTGCTCCTGGTAGCAGGGTTAGCACGACGGCTGCTGAGCGAGGAGTACGAAGCTTTTTTCCATTTTTCAGCTGGGCTTGGGCCTGCGGCCGCGACTGCGAGTGCCTCGGCTGCGAGCTGGCTTGTGCAGCGGCTTTCCCCTTTTTGTTCTTCCTCTTCCGCGACACCACGGTCCAGCCCTCTTCTGTGGGCAAGGTTTTCGGCCGTGATGGTTGGGATTCACGCGGGGTAGCAGTAGATTGGGACGCACTTCCCTCATCTGGTTCTAGTCTACGCCCCTTGGCTTTTTCCTTCCGCTGCTGAGGTTTCGGTGCCACCGCCGTGGGCTGCTTCTTCTGAGGAGCAGTCTTAGCCGTGTTTTGGGCCAGGTCCTCTCTTTTGTCCACAGCCAGAGGTGGCTGCAAACGTTGGGCTGGGAGGAGCCTATCTTTGACCGCTCCGAGTCGTGCGTTCATCATATCCTCCACCTGGACCATGATAGAGCGCGACAGTTCCTGGATATCAGAGGGATTTCCACCTTCGCCCCGGACATTGGCTACGGGTAGACGAGCCTTGTCAAGGTCCGCCTTAAGCTCCATAAGCTCCTTGCGGAGGTCAGCTACTTCCGCTTGCAGGCGAGCATTAGCAGCCTGCAGCCTCCGTGTCTCATCAGTGGCCGAGCGCTTGCTGAGCTCTGCAATTGCGTCTCGGATAAGAGTCGTCGCCTCCTTTAGGTCCCGGACCCAGGTACCTTTAAGATTGGATGATTTAGTGGCGATCTTATCAATAAGGGCCGCTTTATCCAGCACCTTTTTGTTGATGTCAGCCACGAGATCCGCTGCCACCTCCTCACTATAGGTTGAAGATTCTGAAAGGCGCGAGATTCTAGCCCCCCTGGTCTTCCGGCTGAGCTCAGCTACTTCCATCTCAGCCGTGAGTTTCGTCTCCTCTCGTTTCTGTGCAAGTAGATCCGCTTTTGTTTGCACTAGCCCAATATACTGGCCAGTTGTAGCGGGGCGGCCTCTACCTCGGTGTTCATCAGCCTGACCAGCCTCGCCACCACTTGAAGATGGGGACGGGGTTGCCTTCAAGCAGCGCCGCTTCGCTCGTCGTATCTTTTTTGCTCGCCCCAAATTTACGACTGCTGAGGACCCCAGCGACGAGACGGAGATGAAGCCACCGTCAGTGTCATCATCTTTATCAAGGCTCCTACGAGCCAAACTGTCAATTGACTCCTGCCTATTTAGCACGATGCGCGCCTCGGGCAGTTTCAGTAAACTAGACGCACCCGAAGGCACGCGAGCCCAGTGGTCATCGGTGATGACGTGTGCCATCGGGGCACCCGCCTCTACCTCCAAGTCGCCAGTATCCAATCTATTGGAAGAAATCGAGTCCGTTTTTCGTTCGCCAGTGGTCGTTGTGGTTGAGTGTTCTTTGCCCCCCCCAGAATACAAGGGGCAGCCCGCATCTTTTGATACGGGGAGGGATTCTCCGGCCTTGCCGGTACCCTCCTGGGGTAGTAGTTCTTGAAGCTCACTCATAGTGTGTCGTTTTAAGCCCATCACCTCGGCTGTTGCTCTTTTATTTGTACAGGGGTGAGCTCCCCAGTGCGCTCTTTTGGGGGGGTATTTGGGTCCCCCAGGCTCGCGCTAGCACTACATGGTAGTGGATATTCCGCCACTCATTCGGTTGGGAGGGAGTAGGAAGGTGGTTGAGGGAAGGAAAAGAAGGAATAAGGGATGGGAACAAGGAAGGTGGGATATGGGAAGGGAAAAGTGCCGCTCTTAGTCTGGCCCCTCACCCCAAGCCTGTCCAGTATGGGAAGCCCTATCCGGCATAGCCTCGGGGATCATTGGGACACGCAAGCCCCCCCACCACAACAAGGTGGCAGCACATTCGGGGGGGAACCTAACCTAACCTTTTTTTTTTTTTTTTTTTTAACGCTGGGAAAATGCATTTAAGCATCCCGCCCGGTTGGGGGACCGGGACGGGTATGAGGGGCTCTCAGTCGGACCGAACTACCCTCTAAAAACCCAGCGTTCTCCCTCCAGGCCGAATTTTGTAAGGGTCGCGGGTTCGCTTGCGCATTCTACCGCGGCCCTCTCGGCAGCTCCGCTTAGTGCGGGCCATTAAACAGGAGGAGCGCCCCGGGAGAATTCAGGGCGCTCTCACTCCAGTGAACCACTATGGGTGGCTGGGGTCCCCCGACCCCGCCGCCCGGTCCACTACGGCGGGGCGAGCAAATGCGCGTAGCGCCGTCTTGCTCGCCCCACCCTTCGTCTGCGGTTTGGCGGCGCGAAGGGGTCGTCCTCACGCTCGCGCTCCGCGGCCTCCTTCTGCGTCATAACCGACTTACAGAAGGAGGCCATTGCGTCCCAGCACCTCTCGCTGTCGAGCATCTTCGAGACGATGGTCGGCAGCGAGAGGTCTCCACCCACGATGGCGGCCAGAGCGTGCCTCTGTGGCCTCCATGCAACACATTCTTCAACCGTGTGGCGCACTGTGTCGACCGGCGCGCCACACTCATGGCATCCGGGATTGGCCTCTCGACCCGCCACTCGGTGCAGGTACTCCCCGAAGCACCCGTGTCCAGACAGTATCTGCACCAGGTGGAAGTCCAAACGTCCCCACTTACGAGAGACCCACCGCTCAAATTGTGGCAAGATTGGCCCCAACGTGTTCTGGCCGACAGTGGCCGCTGCGAGGTCTTCCCTCCACCGGGGAAGCAGGGCAGCCTGGCCAGCCTCCCTCAGTGCCTCCACCTCCCTAAAGTCGGGGAACTCTCCCCGGGCCCTCAATTCCGCGCGGTAAAAGTAAACTTCCGCGAGGACTTCCGCCTGGAGTTCCCAAGGAGGGTCACCCGCCAGCAGGGTAGCTGCCGCCCAGGAGACCGTGCGGTAAGCCCGGCATGCTCTTGTGGCAATGACCCTCTGCGGCCTGCGTAGGAGGGTCTTGTTGTTCGCCGTGAGGGCGTCCACCCAAATGGGTGCCCCGTACAGAGCCATACTCCGGACAATTCCAGAGTATAGGCGTCTGCACGGTGACTGCGGCCCCCCAACATTTGGCAGCAGTCTGCCCAGGGCCGCTGCAGCGCCCATCAATTTCGGGGCGAGTTTTGCGAAATGCGCCCCGAATTTCCATCTTCCATCGAGGATGAGACCGAGATATTTCATCTCGGTCCCCACCTCTACTGTTTCCCCCAAGAGGGTGATCCATGCTCCTCGTGGGGGCCCTCTGCGCGGGCCGTGAAAAAGGAGAGCCTCCGTCTTGTTGACGGCGACCCTCAGGCCCAGAAGGTGTATTCTTTCGACCACCAGCGTCGCCACTATTTGGCCAAGCCGCGCAGCCTCCTCATAAGTCCTGCCCCTGGCCGTGACGAGCGTGTCATCTGCGTAACAGATCACGCCCGTCTTGGGGAGGAGTGGACCACGCAGCAGCCAATCGAACCCAACATTCCACAGGACGGGCCCCAGCACGGAGCCCTGTGGAACGCCGCACCCGACACGACGCCGGTGGAGTCCTCCATCCGAACCCTCCCAACAGATTACCCTATCATGCAGGTAATCCTTCAACAGCCGCCGGAGATAGGTCGGCACTCCATGGAATCGGAGTGCCTCCAATATCGTCTCGAACGGCAAGCTGTTGAATGCATTCCTAACGTCCAGGGAGATCGCCAGGACCACATCTCCCTCCCCTACTGCATCCGTAGACTGGACCTTCAGGGCGGTTAGGGCGTCAACCGTAGATCGTCCCGCCCTGAAACCGAACTGAGCCTCTGACAGGTTCGGCCCGACTTCCTCCAGATGCCGGACGAGGCGGTTTGCAAGTATTTTCTCAAAAACCTTCCCGACCTCATCCAGCAAAATAATGGGCCTGAAGGCCCCAGAGGACCCCTTCGGGATGAGGGCGAGACGACCCTCCTTCCAAAGCTTCGGGAACCGTCCGACGCGGAGACACGCGTCGAATGTCTCCCGAAGCCAATCCTCCAGCTCTCCCGCCGCGATATAGAGCACCTTCCCGGGGACTCCGTCCGGCCCCGGCGCGGTTTTCCGGCCCCTAAGCCTGTCGAGCGCTACCCCCAATTCTCCGCCTCTGATTGGGGGGATATCCCCGGCCTCGACCTCCTCTTGCTCTGGTCGGGAGGGAGGAGCCATGACAGGGGGGGAGTGCCCCGTAGGTTCCGGGAACAACTCACCCACTACACCTTCCAAGATGGCCGGCTCCAGGGTCTCTGTTGGCGGAGCGCCCAGCGCACGAAGTTTTTTCCGTGCTGCACGGTACGGGCGCCCCCACGGATCCCTATCCAGTTCCCGGAGAAGCTCCTCCCTGCAACTGGCCTTGGCCTTACTAATGGCCAGCTGTAGAGCCTTCTTGCACCCCCTGTAGGTGCTCCATAACTGGCCCTCCAGCGCCGTACTTTGGCCATTATGGTGGCAGCGGCGACGACGGTACCGGGCGTACGCCCGTCTCGCCTCATTCGCCCGCGCTCTGAGGTCGGCGATTTCCGGTGTCCACCAATAGACCTGTCGGCGCGGAGGGCGCCGCTTGGTCCTCGGCATGGCTGCGTCGCAAACTGAAGTGAGGGCGGAGCGGACGCGCCCAGCTAGCGCGTCTACATCTGTGCCATTCGCCGCTACCTCAGGTGCCTGCCAGCGCGCCAGAATGGCGGCTTCCTTGGCCAGGTCCCTGTCAATTTGGGCTAGGGTCCAGCGAGGGAACCGACTGGGTCCCCCTGGCGGGGCCGCAAGCCCCGAGCCGGAGACTTCAAATCGCACGTATAGGTGGTCCGACAAGGTCTCCGCCTCCTCCTCCACCCGCCATCGAATTATCCTGCGCGCGACAGAGGGGGTGGCGAACGAAATGTCTACCACGGACCCCCCCTGCTGTCGCACACAGGTGTTAGTCGTCCCTCTGTTGAGGAGGGACAAACCGGCCAGCAAGGCCCAATCTTGGACGGTCCTCCCACGGACGTCGCTCGCGGGGTTCCCCCACGCACGAGACTTGGCGTTGAGATCGCCGAGGAAGACGATTTGTCTCGACACCTGCCGCTCTATCGCTGACCTGACGGAGTCAAGGTACGACTCGAACTCCGCCAGAGTACGGTTGGGGGAGAAGTAGGCACCGGCTACAATGAACTCCCCCCACTCCGCCACAACAAAGCCAAGTCCCCTTTCAAGGGCCTTTAGGGGCCCTCCGTTCGGTCCAGCCACAATCACCACGGAGGCGTTTAGGTCCCCGACCCAGTTTGATTGGGTGGGGACGAAATACGGCTCGCAGGCCACCGCCACATCAACCTGCCACTGCGCCATGGACTGAAGAAGGAGATCTTGAGCCCCGGCGCAGTGGTTCAGGTTCGCCTGGAGGAAGCTGCTATGTCGGCACTGGTTCATTCCGACATGTGAGCAGCCTCCTCTCGTCGCTCTATGCGCGCTCCGTCATTAGCAGCAGCCGTGGTCCTGGCGACCGCCTTACCCTTCGTAATTGGGGGCAAGCAGCTCCTGCCTCCCATGTAGTGATCGGAGGGTCTGCCCGCATCGGCGCACACCGCGCAGCGCAGTGCCCCTTCACAGCCCGCCGCCTTATGCCCCTCCCCGCTACACCGGAAGCAGAGATCGCCCCGGCATACATTAGACGGGCACATGGCTTTAGTGTGCCCCGCCCCCATGCACTTATAGCAGCGCAGAGGGCGCCGCTGAAGGGCTTGAACCCTAGCCGAGCTCCACCCGACCAGGATCTTACCCGTTCTCCCGAGAGTTGCGGCCGCTGTTATAGGGCACTGCACCACCACCGACCCTATACCACCTGGGCTGCGCTGAATATTGAGGACCTTTACTTGGTCCTCACTACATCCTCCTGTTTTGGCAACTGCTGCAGCCACTCTTTGTTCGGTCGCCGAGTCATCCAGCCCCGTGATGCGCACATCGGCACACATGACGGGCCTGTCGACTTTTGCTGTGCCGTGCAGCACCGAGCGGAGGCGCTCGGCAAGTTTATCCGCCTTCTCACATCTGCCTTCACCATGCACCTCGAGAAGGCGTGCCCCGGCCGCGGACGCGCGGATTTTTATATTGCCCTGTGAAATACCCAACTCTTCCAGATTGATCTTTGCCTCCGCGGTGCATAGCGCTGAGGCATAAGATACTCCTCGTTTTTCGGCTTCCGGGTCGAGGCAGATAACAACAGCTGCCGACCGGGGAGGAACCAGCTTTGCCTTGGCTGGGGCCCCAGCTTTCTTCGTAATCTTGGGGGCACCAGCAGCCGCCATAGGTGTGGGGGTCTTAGTCGCCTTCCCCTTCCTCTTTTTCTTTCTAACAACGTCCACCCATGGCAGCTCCTCCTGCGCTGGGGCCGTTGTCGGGGCCGACGAATGTCCAGGCTGCTGTACGATCTCCCTCCGTATGGGGGGAGAGGGTGTCTTTCCCGCCGCAAATCTCAGCACAGGACCCACCACGGGTTTTCCCTTCCCGGGCTTGCTCGAAGGCCTGGTCTCTGGCCTTGCCAGGGTTGGGGCAGCCGACGATTGGGCGGTCCGAGAGGCCTTCGGGGCCGCAGCGGCCAAGGTCTTTGGGGCCTCAATGGCCGAAGTTGTTGGGGACTTCTTCTTATCCGCTGCCAACGGTGGACGGCAGATAGGAGCCGGTAGCAAGCGCTCCTCGATCACTGCGAGGCGGGCATTGAGCATTGTGCCCACCGTGTCAATCAGGGAGCGCTTGAGCTCCTCCATGTCCGGTGCCGGCGGCGGCGGCGGTGGCATGGCGGCAACCGCAAGCTCCGTCCTCATGGCCGAAAATTCCCGGCGATGGGCCTTCAGCTCCTCCTTCAGTATATCTACTTCCCTGCGCAGGCGACCATTGTCAAGCCGGAGCCGCCTCGTCTCCTCCTCCTCGGAGCGGCAGGTGAGAATATCCACCACTGTTCTTAGTGCAGCTGCTGAATCCTTCAACAGTTTCACGAGAGGACCCTGCAAGTGGCCGGACTTCTTTGCCACCTCCAAAATTTTTGAGACCCTGTCCCCGGCGAAAGCCCTCAGCTCCTCAGGAGAAAGGGTGCAAGGGTCGACCTCCGCCTTGTCACCCACCTCCTCCAAGTTTGAAACCTCTGATTCCACCTGCTTTTTGAAGGCCCGGGAGCGGAGTGTGCGGTTGAACTCGGCCTCTTTTGCCTCCTCCGTGGTCTTCAGGAGCTCCGCCTTAGCGCGGGTAAGCCCCGTTCCTCTTCCAGGCCGCGGCGTCTTCCCACGGCGGGCGGTCCCTTTTCCCTGACGGGCGTCCGTCTCGGTCTCGGAGCCAGAACTCCGGACGTCCGACCATTTTCTCTTTTCAGTCCCCCGACTAACATCGGAGTCGTACTCCATGTTTCGTGGACCTGTGTTTCGTGCCAGGTCGATGGAGTTAACGCGTGCCATCTGGGCACTCGTCAACTCCGCCAAGTCGTCAGTTAATAATACATACGGAGAGTTGAAGTCCAATTTTGTAGCGCCAATGTCGTGTTCACGAGGGCCAGCATCTTGCTGACCCACGAGGCAGTTCTTGCCCCCCCCAGAGTACGAGGGGCTGCCACCCGCCAAAGCGGATGGGTGGGATTCCCCCTTTCGGGGACCCACCTGGGGACACATTTTTGAACTAACCTTATCCATCCTCCTCTCGCCTTGCAGCTTACCCTCCCCACCGACTTTCAGGGAGGACGCACTTTTAGGGGAGTATTTAGTTCCCCAAGGCTCGCGCTAGCCTTAAGTGTGAGTGGATATACCGCCACTGGTTCGGTTGGAAAGGGATGGGAAAGTGGTTGGGGAAAGGAAAAGAGGGAATTAAGGGATGGGAGAAGGAAGGTAGGAATTGGGACGGGAATGTGCCGCTCTTAGTCTGGCCCCTCACCCCAAGCCTGTCCGGTATGGGAAGCCCTATCCGGCATAGCCTTGAGGATCACTGGGACACGCAAGCCCCCCCACCACGACAAGGTGGCAGCACGTTCGGGGGGGAACCTAACCTAACCTAACCTAACCTAACCTAACCTAACCTAACCCCCCCCTGGGTGCCACCACCTTGTCGTGGTGGGGGGGCTTGTGTGCTCCAGTGATCCCTGAGGCTATGCCGGACAGGGTTTCCCATACCGGACAGGCTTGGGGTGAGGGGCCAGACCAACAGCGGCACACACACCCATCCACTCCTCCTTGGAGGTCTAACCATCCACTCACTCCTCTCCATCCTCATCATTCACGAATAATTCATACCCCAAACCCTATACCGAACATGTGGCGGTATAACCACATCTACTAGGGTCTAGCGCGGGCCTGGGGGAGCCAAATACTCCCCCAAAAGTGCGTCCTCTTCGGAGGTCCACCCAAACCCTATACCGAACCTGTGGTGGTATAACCACACTCATTCAGGGCCAGCGCGACCCTGGGGGGGCCAAATACTCCCCCAAAAGTGCGTCCTCTTCGGAGGTTACCCCAAACCCTATACCGAACCTGTGGCGGTATAACCACATTTACTCAGGGCCAGCGCGAACCCGGGGGAGCCAAATACTCCCCCAAAAGTGCGTCCTCATCGGAGGTCAAATCCCCCAAACCCTATACCGAACATGTGGCGGTATAACCACACTTACTTGGGTCTAGCGCGGGCCTGGGGGAGCCAAATACTCCCCCAAAAGTGCGTCCTCCTCGGAGGTCCCCCACACACTCTCCCACCCACTTGTACCGAACTCACTCACTCACTCATATCCCAAATTACTCAATTACACCACCAAACACGATTCAATCCACACACCAAACACTCATCCATTCACTTTATCCACTCACTCATACCCCCAACTTACTCCACTGCACTCCATTCCCTAAATCGTCTCCCACTCACTCGCATCCTCAAACCACTTTCCCCAATCACTCACTCCACTCCATTCACTTAATTGTCCCCCAACCACTCCGTCCCTTAAAATTCTCCTCTCCCCAATCTGATTGGGGTTTGGAGGGACTCTCCCATCCCCACCCATTAGCCGGTCACAAGGCGTAACCCGATAGCGCCGCGTGACCGGTGAATCATCCCATCCACCACCGGGAGGAGGTTTTTAGTCCGTAGGCGTCTGGGTCACCTTCCCAGATGAGTCGGGCATACAGCCAGGCCTAGGCCTGGGTGTATACATGAGTATTTTCCTCCTCCCGTTAAAAAAAAAAAAAAACCTAACCTAACCTAACCCCCCCCCCTGGGTGCCGCCACCTTGTCGTGGTGATCCCTGGGGCTATGCCGGACAGGGTTTCCCATACCGGACAGGCTTGGGGTGAGGGGCCAGACCAAGAGCGGCACACACACCCATCCACTCCTCACACCTTCCACACACTCACCCATTTTTTCCCAATCACTCTTACACCAATCACTTCTATCCACCATCACACACACCCATCCACTCCTCCTTGGAGGCCAAACACTCCACACACTCACTCATTTTTCCCAATCACTTTTCTCACCAATCACTATCCACCATCATCATTCCATTCACTCAACCCCAAACCCTATACCGAACATGTGGCGGTATAACCACTTTTATTCAGGGCCAGCGCAAACCCGGGGGAGCCAAATACTCCCCCAAAAGTGCGTCCTCTTCGGAGGTTAACCCCAAACCCTATACCGAACCTGTGGCGGTATAACCACATTTACTCAGGGCCAGCGCGTACCCGGGGGAGCCAAATACTCCCCCAAAAGTGCGTCCTCCTAATTGGAGGTATCCCCAAACCCTATACCGAACATGTGGCGGTATAACCACTTTTACTCGGGTCTAGCGCGGGCCTGGGGGAGCCAAATACTCCCCCAAAAGTGCGTCCTCCTCGGAGGTCCCCCACCCACTCTCCCACCCACTTATACCGAACACTCGTCCACTCACTCCATTTACTCACTCCATCCACTCACTCACTCATATCCCAAATTACTCAATTACACCACCAAACACGATTCAATCCACACACCAAACACTCATCCATTCACTTTATCCACTCACTCATACCCCCAACTTACTCCACTTCACTCCATTCCCTTAATCGTCCCCCACTCACTCACATCCTCAAACCACTTTCCCCAATCACTCACTCCACTCCATTCACTTAATCGTCCCCCAACCACTTCGTCCCTTAAAATTCTCCTCTCCCCAATTTGATTGGGGTTTGGAGGGACTCTCCCATCCCCACCCATTAGCCGGTCACAAGGCGTAACCCGATAGCGCCGCGTGACCGGTGAATCATCTCATCCACCACCGGGAGGAGGTTTTTAGTCCGTAGGCGTCTGGGTCACCTTCCCAGATGAGTCGGGCATACAGCCAGGAAAATCCTGGTTGTATACATGAGTATTTTCCTCCTCCCGTATAAAAAAAAAAAAAAAACCTAACCTAACCTAACCTAACCTAAGCAAAAGTTCAAGTGATTGTGCTGGCGAAGATAGATCGATAACATATCGACTTCTTCGTCTCACCGGATAGCCCACTTCATAAGCAGTAAGTCAAAACCAAGCCCGTATTTTTACGAACGATACTCGCCGAGCCATCGCTATACTCCCGACACCCGGGAGAGCGACGCCGAAACTTACGAGAGTAAGTGACGCGTCACACGTACACTTTTCTTCCATTTCTTCATCGGCCCACTTCTAAACCCCTGTGGAGCATTGCTGCACTCCACCAAAGCCCCTGGGAAAGAATTCCAGCCTTCCAGGAGCAAGCGGAGCAACTCTACAGGAACTTCCCTTGTGTTTATTGTATCTAGGTCATAGCTTGTAGCGACTTAGTTCCAAAATAGTTCTTGAATAACCCCATTGAATATTAAAGCTCACTAAATTCCCCGTCTTTTGATACCCCCCTGCCCTTCGTACGACCTCAACTCAAAAAGTTATGACAAGATGCATCTTTTGTAAATATTTTCCAGAACGCAGAAATCTATAATCGCGAAAGTCGCCATTTTATCGATCCGCGACCAACTAGTAAGACCCCTAGAATAGAAAAGATAGCAGCGCCGAGCATAGGTGGCAAGAGGTCTGTCGCGGATTTTTAAACTGGTCAACTTGACGCCTGACGCGGAAAGTCCTCCCCTCCCAACCCCCCCTCACACATTCCACAACCTATTCTAGCCAATAAACGGGGAAATAGTACTGAGTGACACAAGTCAGAAGCCGGATTCGTGTGACGTCTGTGGTAAAACTCGCCAAACGGAATGCCAGAGGTCGAGTTACAAGCTGCGCCTTGTTTATTGAAGCATTTATAGATTAAGTTTAAATGATTTAAGTTTGTATGTTTAACTTTTTTTTCCTTTTTTGTAAGGGGGGGGCTGCTGTAGCGACACAGTGGTTACATTGTCGTGTGCCGAGTCAGCTCATATCCAAGTGCGACGCACTTGGATATGTGCTGACGTAGCCACGCCATTGCCGGGACACAGCGTGCCCGCAGAGCCAGTCCTTCCCCGTCTGCCTTACTATATTGTAGTGTAAAATATATAATAAACAGTTTATAGTAATCTAACGGACTATCTCTCACCCGCACATTAGATCACCTTAATCTTCCACTAAAGTATCTTCGCCAGGATTTTTGCATTGCAGCATCTACATTTCGTGTTCCCCACTTAATGACGCGTCTAATTATATATATGGCATCTGGGAATCTTATCATACTAGGTTTAGTGTCATGGGCTCTCTAACTAAAATAATACGACTCATTTTGTTTTGTGTAAATATACAATTTTATTATGCACTACGTGTTACATTTGTACATAAGCGAGCATAGCAAAATATAAAAGGCACAGGTTGTGAAGTGGCTCTGTTCTCCGGGCAGCATTGTACGCCTCGTAGGGCGTTAGCGGCTGGACGCGGCTCGCGGGGACGTCGGGCGCGAGCGGCGCCGGCGAGGCGGGCGTTAGCGGCGCGCGCTGCGACTCGGGCTCGGGCGGCGGCTCGCTGAGCGGGGCGCGCGGCGGCGGCGTGCGCGTCGGGCCCTCCTCGCCCTCCCCGTAGTCCGCCGCGTTATCGCCGTACTCGCCCGCCTGCACACGCACGCACACGCTTCTTCACCGCCGGTCCGTCGCGACTGAAGGACCGAGCGGCGAGAAGGAGGGTGATCTACCTTTATAGTCCGTACCTTGAAGTCAGCACGGCCGGGTTCGAACTCGAACGCCAGGCGAGGGCCGGGCGCGTCGGGCGGCGCGACGAGCGCGGGCGGCGGCGCGGCGCTGCTCGCGGTCGCGGACGGGCTCGGCGAGCGCGGCGCGGGAGGCGAGCGCGGCGCGGGCGTGCGGCGCGCGGCGGACACGCGCGGCCACGAGCTGTGTGCCGGCGCCGCCGGCCGAGTCTTCGAAACCGCTACGGTACAATGATTCGTTAGCATTTTCTTGTTGAAAAGCTTAAAACATTTAGACTGGGGATGCCATAAGTTATAATTCGCTAACAACATACATATTCTATCATATTTTCCACACTTTTGAATGTGTAATCTACACTCGTACATTTTCAGAAATTAACAAACATTTGTAGCTTCGCTCCTAATATTATTAACATAATAAAATATATGCACAATAATTGTTATGCGGACGCGTTACGTAAGAGCGCTTTACTCTCCGTCAGTCGTCATCCGTGAATCTCCATTCGTCATCCATGCGGACGAGCAGTGCGGCAGCGGGGCGACGGGGTATGTGGCTGGGGGGCGCGGCAGACATCCAGTTAAGTTCAGTGTGGCAGTTGGATCAGAGATAGGACTAGTACGTAAGCAATATCCGAATTCGGTCCGAGATTTCGAGATCCGCATTGTTCGGACTAGTGCGTAAGCAATATTCGAATTCGGTCCGAAATTTCTAGATCCATATTTTCACGGGTTCGGATCGGATACGGATCGGACGTAGTGCGTAAGTGCTCTAAATGTCATAATCAAGCCAATATTTGCGGTAGAAAATTATTTCACAAACAAAAATTAAACAAATATTTATTGCGAAAGAGTAAGGAGCTTAAAAAAAATAAAAAATACTCTGAGTGGTATCAACGGTGTCCGCCAGCGTCGTGAACTTCCGCTCCGTCATCGCCGACAGCGCGGAGGTCGCGGGGGGCCCGGCCTCCTCGAGCAGGCGCCGCTCGTTACATAGCTTAGCGCAGCTACCCCTGACGCCCAGAAATGAATAAATAATATTTCAATCAAGTTAGTTATGTCGACGCTAGGGCAGTAGGCGTAAAGGTCTTTCTTTAGGGACGGACTCATGCCATCACACACTTTGTGTCGTCACTCCTCGAAAGAGGACAAAGATGGTTTCGCTAGCGTGGAAACGAGAAAGTAACCCACTTCTCGCTGTTGTGCAGCTCCGCATCAACCGAACCGGGATCTCCGATGCGTCCTACGTATCCCAACATCACTCGGTACCACATTACATAACACTAAGACAGAAGAAATTTTCGAGAACGTAAGAGTCAACACCTGTTAAATTTCATCGTTTTTGTGGTAGCACTGACGAACAAACAACTGTTCGTCGGATTGACATATCGTGATCGGAGGGTGTCGATTTCGGTGATTTCGTCTATTTTGGGCTGATCTATAATTGCGGTTATTATTACTTATAGGTAACTTACTGATTATTGTTTATGAGTGTACTTTTACTTATTTATTAAACAGGCTTTGCAGCTAAAATATGTTCGTAGATGTAATGTAGCGGTACCTGCCGCAGGCGCGCAACGTGTGCGCGCAGTGCAGGAACTTGCGCCAGCGCGGCATGCTCTGCGCCGCGTGCGTGTCGCCGCAGCCCTCGCCCGCCGCGCCCGCCGCACCCTCCGCGCCCGCCGCGCGTGCCGACCGGCTCAGCACGCCGCACAGCTTGCCCGCGCACACCACCCCCGCGCCCCAATCACTCTGAAATAAATCTCACAAATCGTCAATCGGCTTCAGCATTCCAGCACCGCGAGCTTCGGAGTGGCGTCACTCACCGGGCACAGGGCCGGGCCAGTGAGGCAGAGCGACTTGTCGGAGACGGCGGCCCAGTGGGGCGCGCGCGCAGCGCACGCGCCGGGCGCCACCAGCGTGACCAGCGCCACGCGCAGCGCGGAGGCCGCGCGCCGCCGCGGCGTGCGCACCACGTGGCAGGGCGCGGGCGCGAGCGCGGCGTGCGGCGCGCACTCATCGGCGGCCGCCGCCATGAGGATGGGCCGCGCGTGCGCCGCCGACCCGAAGGGCGCCTCCAGCTCTAGCAGCGCCAGGTCCAGCGCCGCGCCCAGCCACGCTCCTTCGTCCGGCCACTCGGCCTCGCCCTCCTGACGACCGACCGAGGTTGTATTTGTTTCGATCTGACGAATGATATTCGCGCGGCGAGAAGAAAAAGAGTGATAGTCACCATCGCGTCGATGTCCTTGGCGACAGCGACGCGCGCGACGCGACGCATGGCGTCGGCGGCGACGGCCGCGCTGCCCGCGCTGCGCGCCCACAGCTCGGTGGCGGGCCGCGCGCCGCGGCCGCGCGCGCATGCCGCGGAGCTGAGCGCGGTGCGCAGCGACACCAGCGCGCCGCCGCAGCGCCAGTCGTCCGCGTGCTGCACCACGATCTGCAACGCGCCGACGGATCGTCAGTCAGATCCGTGCTCGAATCTAAACACGCGTTACAGGTAAGCACTGACCGCGAAAGGCGCGTCATCCACCTCGTCCTCGAGCTCGCTGTCCAGCTCGCCCTCGCCGCCCGCGCCGGACTCCGCGCCGTCATCTGTCATAACACAATGGAACACTCATCGATAACACCAGTGGGAGCGAGCGAGCCGCCGCGGCTCGCTGCTCGCGCCTGCCCGTCATGACGCTCACCGTTGACCCGGGCGGCGGCGGCGGCGGCGGCCAGCAGCAGTGCCGTCCATAGTGCCCGCGGCGCCAGTATGTAGCTCGGCGCCCACACCGCACGGCACACACTCGGCGCACGCAAGACTTGTTTACCACGCTCGCTTCACGCTTGCAGCTGCAGTACCCGATGCGACTCACTCAACTCTACACCCATTTCTACGTTTCAGCCCTTACCTACGTCTAAAATCAAGACGACATCTGGCAGGTGTCAACTCTCTTCTTTTATTTCTTTTTACGTTCGCTGCAAACAGTTCTATCCAATGCGGTCGTTGTACATAGACACAGCCCGGTCCTAGGCTTTGATCACTAATTTTTAATTTTTTTATTTATTTATTTATGGAAAACCAACAGCTTACAAAAGCAATTTAACTCTAAAATTAATTTAAAAAAGCCAATGACGGGTTCTCACCGATAGCAATAAATTAAATAACGATGAACACGGCAGAAAGTAGGCATTTATGCACAAACTAAGATAAACAAACAAACAAAATAAGAATTTTCATTTTGTATTGTATAATTTGTCAAATAGATTATTTATTATTTATATCAAATAGTCAACTAACGTTCGACCTACAAACGTTTGGTATATAATATTACTTTGTTTGTCATAGGTTTCATTCTATATAAGCTTTATGCATCGGACAAGCAAGATAAGCATACCAAAATATCATTTCACTTTTAAGTACTTACTATTTTTTTTCTTATCGTTTTACATTCGCCTAAACACATTCATTTTTTTACTTATCGTTGTTCGCACGACTAATGTCTAAATAGAAAAATGACTAAAAAGAAAAATGTCCAAAGGCATGTCCAATTAGATATTTGGCCAGTAATAATACTGCCCTAACAAAAAAATGTCCTATGTTAAAATTGCCCAAACTTAATAATTACCAGTAATAATATTGTCCAACCATAAAATTGTCCAATGATAAATATCATCAAATAGTTTATTAAATGTAACGTTGTTAGGCAAAGCGAAATTAGACAAAACTTTTTTTATCAACCAATACCTCACTAAAGAACTACTGATTTAGTTCCCGGGCCAAACTACCTTACCTTTTGTAGCTTTGAGCGAACTAATCTGACAATATTATAGCTGATTATGTATCTGGTCGGATATATCTTAAGTTGGACATTTCTATGGCTGGAAGTTATTATAGTTGGCCATGTATCTGATCAGATATTTCTATAGTTGGATATTTTTATGGCTGGACAAATGACTGATTGGACATTTTTGCTATTGGCACCTATTGCAAGAAGCTCTAAGTAACGTGGTGCATTCTGTGATAATATTCGACGATTGTGCATAGCGCATACTCCTCTGCTGCACTGGGAGTGAAGAAATAGCATAGAATGCGTGCAGATGCTTATCATCCTGGCATGTCGTAAAAGACGACTAAGGGACGTGTCCTCTCCAACATGGTGGACTATCTGTATGGGCGATGGGCTGATCACCTGTCACCATACGGTTCATCATACCATCTTAGGACTAATTAATCGAACGTGGCCACAAGTAGTCTTGTGGCTCTGCCCATCCCATCAGGGATTTCGGGCGTGATAATATGTATGTATGTATGTGCATAGCGGTTTAAATTGTGAGAATAAAAGTGGTATATTTATCTTCAAAAGGTTTGTGAGATCAGATTTTGGGACGCCGACATTGTCGGGTAAGTTATGTCGTATCACGCTTCCAACGTTATAACCTGATTGGTATTGTTCCGGCTGTGACTCTAGTCTTGTCATTTCAGTCATACCTTCGGGGTAGAGCCCCAGATTGCTACGATGCTGAGATTGTTCTTACGCCGTTTTTAATTTCGACGCCGAAGCATCAACCCGCCAGGATACCAGATAAGTCGTGTAGCAAGAGAACCATAATTGTTCTTACGCGCTTAAAAAGACCTTCAATTTTTCTTCCGATCGCCGAGTTTAATTGCGACGACGAAGCATCGGCCCGCCAGGATATCAGATAAGTGCAGCCAGAGAACAATACAGTGATAGTGTACTTTGTTTGAGATTTTCAACCGGACGATACCCTTATTACGGTTCTTTTATACCCATAGAAATGTTAAGCGTTAACCATTATTCCAGTGTACACCAATAGTATGTGCTTTAATGTTTTCTGCCAAAGCCGCCAGGAGAAGGAATAGCCCTGCTAGTTTGTACAAACTGTAGGAATCCGCACATCTCTTTTTGCCTTAATTTACATAGCAATTGCTGCACGTGTTAGCCACATACTTGACGGTATTGATAGGCCTAAGAGTTTTTCCAAATTCTAAAAGGCTCATTTTGCAAGCCAGACCCTGAGTTTCGGCACAATATTTAGGCATTTATAATCACGATTTCGACTACTGTTATAATTTTAGGCCCCACATAATCCAAATTTCTGTACAAATAGATATCCCTTTTTATATCATTAAAACGCGCTGCCGTCACAAGACGAAGTCCACTTTAGAATATGGTATGCGGTGGTCCATAGTCGTCATAAGTCGGTATCTGTGAGAGAACACTTGTATATCCGTTGGATTGGCCCACCGCCAGGCGTTTAATTATTATTGATTGTTTAATAAAACCGTTGACACCCGCGTAAGAACGCTTGTATGTTCGTTGGATTGGCCCACCGCCAACCATTTAATTATTACTGACCATATTGATTGATCGAACTGTTAAATATCATGGTTAATATACTTTCGGAAATTATGTTTTGAGTGTTTTATTAGAGGAAATTTAACGTCGAACCCTTGGATCTACGACCAAGGTGAAGTAGTGTAACAGTGCGCCTACTGCTTTCCTGGAATTTGCCAAAAATCTACCGCGGGTCGCGCTGGAACGCAACAGTATGTAATAATGATCGGGAAAAACCTTGCAAGCTGAATTAGAACCACTTCCTCTTATACTACGGAGCTCAATGAGCTTGGAAAAAATAAAAAATTTATCCATGAAAATGATAGATCTAATTACTATAAAAAAACTTGTTTTTATTTCACTTCGATACGATGTGTAGTTACAAAGTTATAGGACTTATAAGTTTGCTTAAATCTGCACCTCGCTTAAATCTGAGAAGTTCGCTGGCGATAGGCTCGTGACGTCATCGTGCACCATTCTCTCACCAGTATGTATGTATTTTGTTCGGGTCTTTATTTTTTTGTTCAAAATTCAAATTTTGGTTCCTAACGAATAACCGCAATATGAGGTCCTTTTGTAGTAAATTAGCCTTGATTATAAAAAGAAAAAAAGTTATGCAACCTATATCGTGTGACAAATCAAATGAAAGGGCTTATTGTGAGGATCTTAAATATCTCTCTCTCTCTTTTGTATTTCAAGTAAAATAGTTTGGAAGTTATTTAGGAAAATAGGCGAAAATTTACCATTCCCCCCCCCCCCCCCCCCCTTATTTCCAAAACTATTGGGGCTAAAATTTTGCACAAAAAATATAAAATATAGTCCCGTACCTATATATAACAGGAAAACTTTTAAGAAGTCTATAGTATATAAAGTAACCTAGTAAATTTCAGATAGCCATGTACGGAATGGAACCATTTTCCCAAGCTCATTGCTCGGATTAATAAAACTTGCTTGGGAGCAAGGGTGACACGAGGATAAATAATACCGTCTCAGTGCGATTCTCTCAAACTAGTGCCGACGAAAGAGATAGATAGATGAGACGGTGTAAGTAGTATATTTTTGTTATAAATAAATGGTGCGATATAAAATGAAACACCTCTTCTGCTCTATAGTTCTTTAATTACAGCTGACTTTGCTGGTAATTGAATTATTCTATGTATGCCTAATCATCCTGACAGAAGAGAAACAGGGTCGTGTTAACAGTTCGCGTTATTTGGATAATTTATTGCTTCAGCTCAAATTTGTTTCTAAAACTAAAGCTCACTATGCACGCTGCTCGGCATATTGAAGAGGAAAGTTTTCACTTACTGCAGGGTAACCAAACCTGGTGAGTAGCCGCACTAGGATTCATTCTGCCTCGCCTCGAACCACATTACTTGTTTGGCACCTCGTGATGACTGCCCTCATCCAACATCAAAAGCGTAGCGTGAAGAAAAATAAAGCTGGTGCTTCAAGCTTGAAGTTTGGTCTGACGTTTGCTCGTCGTAGACGTAGAAGAAAAGAAGGAGACCAAACCAAAGCCAGACAGACAACTCAAATATAAAGCTTAATCAAAACTCAAAACTCTTAACATGAAACTTTAAACTGTTTTACTGAAACTATTTTATTGAAAAACTCTATTGAAATCGACTCTATTGGAAACCCATTTTATGGAAAATATCGACTCTATTGGAAACCCATTTTATGGAAAAATATATCATCCCACCCTGAAAAGAAACAGAATTATTACTACTTGTTTGAAATATGAGTTCTAGGGCATAATTTGGCAAATAAATAAGTTAAAGCTCACCTTGAAGATCCGGAAGCTATTCCTTCCGTTTCCCAAACCCTTAAAGGTTGCTATTGAAATTCGATAGATTTTCTAGTCTAATCAATTAAATAAGTAGAGATTCGTTTCACACATATTTATTCCGCAGGGAGCGTAACACCAGAGAGAGAGAGTACCACAGATACTTTTCCATCGACAATTATTATTATTTTTGACAATGTCCAACATCCCCTCTCAATTTCAAGTCTTCTAATTTCTTAATTTTAATGAATATTACAACTTACACTTGGAATTTGTAATTTTACACTTTTAGTATGGCAATAACAACCCCTTACAAATGTCAACGTCAAAGTCAATCAATCATTACGTAAATATTGAAAACAAACAATCAACACTTAATTCTCAAACAAATACCTAATGACAAAAATAGCTAAATTTCACAGAATTCAAAGGTTTGGTCATAATATCCGCTATATTTTCTTGGCTTTGCACATAGTTCACTATCACGCATTTATTCATCACTATGTCCTTTACAAAATTGTATTTTATGTCTATATGCTTAGCGCGTTTTGTATTTTCACTGTTGTTCATCATTTTTAATGCACTTTGATTGTCCACAAATAATGTTATTCTGTCCACTGCACTAAATTCACTAGCAAGACCCTTTATAAATAACAATTCACTCATACACATCGCAGCAGACACATATTCAGCTTCGGCTGTTGAAATCGCCACCGCTTGCTGCTTCTTCGATGCCCATGATATCAGGTTGTCATTGTGGTAAACAACCATTCCACTCACGCTCTTTCGGTCAGATTTATCTCCTCCCCAGTCTGCATCAGAATATGCCTTGATTAAGTGTCCTTCTCTTTTCTTGTATGTCAGTACTTTCTCTTTTGTTCCTTTTAGATACCTAAGTATTCGTTTTCCTGCATCCCAGGCTGTCTTTGTCGGCTTATTCATATATCTACTCAAATATGATGTGGCATATGTTATATCGGGTCTACTAATAGTCAAATATGTCAAGCTTCCAATTAATTCTTTATATGGCAAATTTTCATTTATTTCTTCTTTTTCAGGTATTTCTACATTATTCTCCATAGGGGTCTTCACCGGTTTTCAGTTACTCATGTGGAACTTCTGAAGAATATTTTCAATAAATCTTTTTTGTGAAATTTTCATTGAGTTTTCATTTCTTTCTATTTCTATTCCCAAATAATTGTGTATGTTTCCCAAATCTTTTGCTTTAAATTCCTTCTTTAGTAATCCTGTGACTCTGTTAGTCTCTTCATCTGATCCAATGAGCAAAATGTCATCAACAAATAATAATAGCCAAATGTCCTTTCCAATATACAAACAGTAATCATACTCTGATTTTCTCATATTAATTTTTTCACAAAACTCATTAAACCTTTTATTCCAGCATTTTGGTGATTCTTTTAGTCCATAGAGTGATTTGTTGAGTTTTAGGACTTTCTTTTTATCGTTTAATCTTATCCCTTCTGGTGCTTCTATATATACTTCAGACTCTAATTTTCCATTCAGAAACGCTGTGGGTATGTCTAATTGCTTTATTTCCCATCCATTACATATTGCTTGAGATAGACTCATCCTGATTGTAGTCATTTTCGCTACAGGTGAATATACATAATCTTGAATATCTTGCTGATATCCTCTTGCCACGAGTCTAGCTTTTCTAGTTCCATCTGATTTCGACTTAAATATCCATTTTGTATCGATAGTTTTCTTTCCCTTAGGTAGTTCACACTCAGTCCAAGTTTCTTGTTCCCTTAAAGACTTTATTTCCTTTTCTATAGCTTCTTTCCAGTCTTTTCCTTTTTCTATAGCTTGTTCAAAAGTAAGTGGATCTTCTGATAATAATGCATGAGCTAAATGTAGATCGTAGTCATTTAGCTTCGGCGGTATATTGGTTTTTCTTTTGTGCATTCTTCTATTTTTTTTGTTCTTCTTTCTCCTCCCCTGTACTACTATGGTCGTCTTCTTTTTCGCTTTGATTATTATTTTCATAGTCGCTATTATCTGTGTCTTCTCTATCTATGTCTTTATAATATTCAATTCTCTGATCTTTTCTATTATTTTCACTTGAGCTGTTGTCTTGGTATTTGTAGTCATTTTCATCAAATCTTACATCTCTTGATACAGTAATTTCTCCTGTCAGTGGGTTCCATACTCTGTAACCATTTTTACCATAACCAACCATTCTCATCTCTGTGCTTCTTGGTTCTAATTTATTTTTCTTTGGTAAGGTTACCACCCACACTTTACTGCCAAATACTCTTAGTTTTTCCAAGTTAGTTTTTTTTAAGTAGATCCTTGCAGGGTTGTCTCCCTTTAAAACTCTTGTGGGACTTCTGTTCAATGTAAATGCTGCACACTTCAGTGCCTCTCCCCATAAGTATTTTGGAAGATTACTTTCACACAATAGGGCTCTTACTCTGTTCATAAGAGTGCGGTTCATACGCTCCGCAACTCCATTTTGTTGTGGGGTATAAGTGCATGTATATTCTTGTACTATGCCATTTTTCTTGCAGTAATTTTCCAATGCCTTATATTCTCCTCCATTGTCTGATCTTATTCTTTGTATATTTATTCCTTGAGTCTTCATCCTTTCTATATATTCTTTTATTTTTTCTGTTGCTTCACTCTTGTTTTTCATCAAATAGACTTCTGTGAAATGTGAGAAGTCCTCAATAATGGTAAGGAAGTATTTTTCTCCTCTTGGCGTTTCAACTGGTAAAGGTCCACCAATATCAGAATGTATTAATTCTCCAATTTTTGATGACCTTGGCTTAGTATTATCTTGAAAAGGTTTCCTTTCTGCCTTTGCTTTTTCACAGATATCACATATTTTCTCTGATGTGGGCAATCCTAATATTCTCAATCCACCATGATTTAAATGTCCTAATCTTCTATGCCATAAATTATTGTCTACTGTACTAAATGCTTTTTCTTCTTTCAAGCTGAATTTTATGATGAATAAACTTCCGTTGCATTTTGCTTCCATTCTATGTTCATCTCTTAGTTTAATTATTGCTGTATTTCTCCTGAATATGACCTCGAAACCTTTTTCATTTAGTCTTGTCACTGACATTAAATTGACTGATAAATCTTTTACTATAAGTACTTCTATGTTCAAATTATATCCTTCCTTTGACTTAACTTTCAAAGTTCCTTTCTTGTTTATCTGTAATGTTTCCCCATTGGCAACTCTGATGTGAATTGTTGAAATTTCTTGAATGTTTTTCAGATATTGTATGTACCTTTCATTTATCATATTATGAGTTGCACCTGAATCTACAGCAAATGTTATTTTCTCAACTGTTTATTCCATGGCAGAAAACGCTACAAGCAAGTAGTCATTTTCTTCTATTACGTTCGCAGAATGTCCTCTATACCCTCTTGTTCTTCTCATAGGCCTTCTTCCTCTATAATTTCCTCTGAAATTTCCTCTTGTATTTTGGGGACAGTCCCGTGCAAAATGATTAGGTTCATTACAGTTGTAGCATTTGAACGTGTTTCCTGTCGAGAAAAATGCATTTTCTTCTTCGTTCGTGTTCTCACTCATAGAGGTTACTTCAAGTTCTGCATCTAGTAATTTACTCTTTACATAGTCCATAGTTAATTCTATATTTGTTGCTTCTAGTGCTGTTACCACCGTCTTGTATTTATCATCCATACTTAATAACAAGTAGCAAACTTTTTCACCTTCATCCATCTTTTTACCATTTGCTTCTATATTTCTCATTAACTTTTCTAATTCCATAAAATGGTCTTCTAGCTTTTGTCCACTCCTTAGTTTGCTGCTTAATAATTTTTTCTTAAGATATAAATTCGACAACACACTTTTTCTTTCAAAATTTTTCTGAAGTTTATAAATCATTTCAGCCGCGCTGGTCGAGTCTCTAACGTACTCTAAATGAGAGTCTGATAGACCCTGTACAATTATGTTTTTTGCTTTTGCATCAATCGTCATGAACTGGTCATCCTTGGCCTTAATTCTTGTCGCCGCCGTTTCTTTTGAAACTGTGACAGCCTCCTTGCAATTCCTTTCTTCCATGAAAAATGAGATTCTGTACAACCAATTTGAGAAGTTGTCCTTTTCTAATACATGTATCGTATTTGTAGTGGCGGACGCCATGTTTTCTAAAATTATTTTCTACACAACTGCACCTACTCCTAAACTCAGTTTTGTGTCATCTGACTGAAATACAAATTATATTTTTTTCCCAGCTCCCTGGGTCCATAACCTATTGAAATTCGATAGATTTTCTAGTCTAATCAATTAAATAAGTAGAGATTCGTTTCACACATATTTATTCCGCAGGGAGCGTAACACCAGAGAGAGAGAGTACCACAGATACTTTTCCATCGACAATTATTATTATTTTTGACAATGTCCAACAGTTGCTTGCTAATTGCAATGACATGCTGAAAGAAGATAGCGAGTTTTAACACCATAATCAACGAAAATGCTAAGAACGTGCATCATTATATTTATGTGCCTTACCACTGTAGCTGTAGAAGTTGATGAAAGTTATTGTTTCCAGGTACTTATAATTAAAAATATATGGGTTCACTATCCTGAGAAAATAGACTCGTGATTAATCGAAAATCCACAGACTACAAAAATACTGCTGAAAGCCATTATACAAACGAACTTAAAGCAGTTCCTCAAGAGTGCCTCTCATCCATGGGGACACAGGATGCACCGATGGAAATCGGTCCAAAATTCAGGCCTTGTCGCCTCCGCTGCTCTCGTAAGAAAAACATCAAACGCCATTTTGGACGCATCTAACATCAAAAAAATCTAACAAATGTCACTGTCAAACTGCAGACTCCAACACACGTTATTGATTCTAAAGATAATTTATCTTTCAATAAAAACAATTGTTGAAATGCTTTTTCTTTAATTTCTAGGTTTAATAATAATAAAACCCAATACGGAATAAATTGATTCCAAATTCAAATTTTGATTAGCATCTAACTAAACGAGTTCCTAGTTTCCACAAACTTCGCTAGATGTCGCTAGATGTCACTAAACGCCACGTTACAACGGGGTAAGGTTATCCCGTGGTTATCCCGTGTCAACCTTGCAACGGTCCCCGGGGGCCATCTGTATCAAACTATTCAAATTCGTGAGGAAGCACTGACCGACAAACGAGTCGCGTGCACGTCGCGCCGGGAGCTGGGCGTACAGGAAGCTATTAGTTTAAGTGATACTTAGAACAAACACTAGAATAAACAACGTAAACACTTTATTTGATATGGTTCGACATCAATTGCGCTTATCCACAGGTAGGTAGACAGGCGGGTCGGGCAGGTCGGGCCGGTCGGGCCGGTCGGGCCGGTCGGGCCGGTCGGGCCGGTCGGGCCGGTCGGGCCGGTCGGGCTGGTCGGGCGGCGCGGCGGGCGCGTCGAGCGGGCGCAGCTCGGCGGGCAGCGCGTGCAGGCGCAGCGCGCGGTCCAGCAGCAGGTCCGGCAGCTCGGCGCCGCCCGCGCCCAGCGCGCCGCAGCGCACCGCCAGCCACTGCAACAGAGCACGCGTCACGCGACATGTCCATGCGCGAGTAACGCGCACGCGACATGTACACGCGAATGTAGGGGTACCTTGTGGTGCGGCAGCGCGTCGAGCGCGGCGTAGGCAACGCGCTCGAGGTGCGGGCGCGGCGCGCGCGCCTCCGCCTCCAGCCGCAGCGCGCTCAGCAGCGCCCGCCCTCGCCCTCCTCGCCGCAGGCAGCGCGCCGCCACGCGACACATGTACACGCGCATGTAGGGGTACCTTGTGGTGCGGCAGCGCGTCGAGCGCGGCGTAGGCGACGCGCTCGAGGCGCGGGCGCGGCGCGCGCGCCTCCGCCTCCAGCCGCAGCGCGCTCAGCAGCGCCCGCCCTCGCCCTCCTCGCCGCAGGCAGCGCGCCGCCACGCGACACATGTACACGCGCATGTAGGGGTACCTTGTGGTGCGGCAGCGCGTCGAGCGCGGCGTAGGCGACGCGCTCGAGGCGCGGGCGCGGCGCGCGCGCCTCCGCCTCCAGCCGCAGCGCGCTCAGCAGCGCCCGCCCTCGCCCTCCTCGCCGCAGGCAGCGCGCCGCCACGCGACACATGTACACGCGCATGTAGGGGTACCTTGTGGTGCGGCAGCGCGTCGAGCGCGGCGTAGGCGACGCGCTCGAGGCGCGGGCGCGGCGCGCGCGCCTCCGCCTCCAGCCGCAGCGCGCTCAGCAGCGCCCGCCCTCGCCCTCCTCGCCGCAGGCAGCGCGCCGCCACGCGACACATGTACACGCGCATGTAGGGGTACCTTGTGGTGCGGCAGCGCGTCGAGCGCGGCGTAGGCGACGCGCTCGAGGCGCGGGCGCGGCGCGCGCGCCTCCGCCTCCAGCCGCAGCGCGCTCAGCAGCGCCCGCCCTCGCCCTCCTCGCCGCAGGCAGCGCGCCGCCACGCGACACATGTACACGCGCATGTAGGGGTACCTTGTGGTGCGGCAGCGCGTCGAGCGCGGCGTAGGCGACGCGCTCGAGGCGCGGGCGCGGCGCGCGCGCCTCCGCCTCCAGCCGCAGCGCGCTCAGCAGCGCCCGCCCTCGCCCTCCTCGCCGCAGGCAGCGCGCCGCCACGCGACACATGTACACGCGCATGTAGGGGTACCTTGTGGTGCGGCAGCGCGTCGAGCGCGGCGTAGGCGACGCGCTCGAGGCGCGGGCGCGGCGCGCGCGCCTCCGCCTCCAGCCGCAGCGCGCTCAGCAGCGCCCGCCCTCGCCCTCCTCGCCGCAGGCAGCGCGCCGCCACGCGACACATGTACACGCGCATGTAGGGGTACCTTGTGGTGCGGCAGCGCGTCGAGCGCGGCGTAGGCGACGCGCTCGAGGCGCGGGCGCGGCGCGCGCGCCTCCGCCTCCAGCCGCAGCGCGCTCAGCAGCGCCCGCCCTCGCCCTCCTCGCCGCAGGCAGCGCGCCGCCACGCGACACATGTACACGCGCATGTAGGGGTACCTTGTGGTGCGGCAGCGCGTCGAGCGCGGCGTAGGCGACGCGCTCGAGGCGCGGGCGCGGCGCGCGCGCCTCCGCCTCCAGCCGCAGCGCGCTCAGCAGCGCCCGCCCTCGCCCTCCTCGCCGCAGGCAGCGCGCCGCCACGCGACACATGTACACGCGCATGTAGGGGTACCTTGTGGTGCGGCAGCGCGTCGAGCGCGGCGTAGGCGACGCGCTCGAGGCGCGGGCGCGGCGCGCGCGCCTCCGCCTCCAGCCGCAGCGCGCTCAGCAGCGCCCGCCCTCGCCCTCCTCGCCGCAGGCAGCGCGCCGCCACGCGACACATGTACACGCGCATGTAGGGGTACCTTGTGGTGCGGCAGCGCGTCGAGCGCGGCGTAGGCGACGCGCTCGAGGCGCGGGCGCGGCGCGCGCGCCTCCGCCTCCAGCCGCAGCGCGCTCAGCAGCGCCCGCCCTCGCCCTCCTCGCCGCAGGCAGCGCGCCGCCACGCGACACATGTACACGCGCATGTAGGGGTACCTTGTGGTGCGGCAGCGCGTCGAGCGCGGCGTAGGCGACGCGCTCGAGGCGCGGGCGCGGCGCGCGCGCCTCCGCCTCCAGCCGCAGCGCGCTCAGCAGCGCCCGCCCTCGCCCTCCTCGCCGCAGGCAGCGCGCCGCCACGCGACACATGTACACGCGCATGTAGGGGTACCTTGTGGTGCGGCAGCGCGTCGAGCGCGGCGTAGGCGACGCGCTCGAGGCGCGGGCGCGGCGCGCGCGCCTCCGCCTCCAGCCGCAGCGCGCTCAGCAGCGCCCGCCCTCGCCCTCCTCGCCGCAGGCAGCGCGCCGCCACGCGACACATGTACACGCGCATGTAGGGGTACCTTGTGGTGCGGCAGCGCGTCGAGCGCGGCGTAGGCGACGCGCTCGAGGCGCGGGCGCGGCGCGCGCGCCTCCGCCTCCAGCCGCAGCGCGCTCAGCAGCGCCCGCCCTCGCCCTCCTCGCCGCAGGCAGCGCGCCGCCACGCGACACATGTACACGCGCATGTAGGGGTACCTTGTGGTGCGGCAGCGCGTCGAGCGCGGCGTAGGCGACGCGCTCGAGGCGCGGGCGCGGCGCGCGCGCCTCCGCCTCCAGCCGCAGCGCGCTCAGCAGCGCCCGCCCTCGCCCTCCTCGCCGCAGGCAGCGCGCCGCCACGCGACACATGTACACGCGCATGTAGGGGTACCTTGTGGTGCGGCAGCGCGTCGAGCGCGGCGTAGGCGACGCGCTCGAGGCGCGGGCGCGGCGCGCGCGCCTCCGCCTCCAGCCGCAGCGCGCTCAGCAGCGCCCGCCCTCGCCCTCCTCGCCGCAGGCAGCGCGCCGCCACGCGACACATGTACACGCGCATGTAGGGGTACCTTGTGGTGCGGCAGCGCGTCGAGCGCGGCGTAGGCGACGCGCTCGAGGCGCGGGCGCGGCGCGCGCGCCTCCGCCTCCAGCCGCAGCGCGCTCAGCAGCGCCCGCCCTCGCCCTCCTCGCCGCAGGCAGCGCGCCGCCACGCGACACATGTACACGCGCATGTAGGGGTACCTTGTGGTGCGGCAGCGCGTCGAGCGCGGCGTAGGCGACGCGCTCGAGGCGCGGGCGCGGCGCGCGCGCCTCCGCCTCCAGCCGCAGCGCGCTCAGCAGCGCCCGCCCTCGCCCTCCTCGCCGCAGGCAGCGCGCCGCCACGCGACACATGTACACGCGCATGTAGGGGTACCTTGTGGTGCGGCAGCGCGTCGAGCGCGGCGTAGGCGACGCGCTCGAGGCGCGGGCGCGGCGCGCGCGCCTCCGCCTCCAGCCGCAGCGCGCTCAGCAGCGCCCGCCCTCGCCCTCCTCGCCGCAGGCAGCGCGCCGCCACGCGACACATGTACACGCGCATGTAGGGGTACCTTGTGGTGCGGCAGCGCGTCGAGCGCGGCGTAGGCGACGCGCTCGAGGCGCGGGCGCGGCGCGCGCGCCTCCGCCTCCAGCCGCAGCGCGCTCAGCAGCGCCCGCCCTCGCCCTCCTCGCCGCAGGCAGCGCGCCGCCACGCGACACATGTACACGCGCATGTAGGGGTACCTTGTGGTGCGGCAGCGCGTCGAGCGCGGCGTAGGCGACGCGCTCGAGGCGCGGGCGCGGCGCGCGCGCCTCCGCCTCCAGCCGCAGCGCGCTCAGCAGCGCCCGCCCTCGCCCTCCTCGCCGCAGGCAGCGCGCCGCCACGCGACACATGTACACGCGCATGTAGGGGTACCTTGTGGTGCGGCAGCGCGTCGAGCGCGGCGTAGGCGACGCGCTCGAGGCGCGGGCGCGGCGCGCGCGCCTCCGCCTCCAGCCGCAGCGCGCTCAGCAGCGCCCGCCCTCGCCCTCCTCGCCGCAGGCAGCGCGCCGCCACGCGACACATGTACACGCGCATGTAGGGGTACCTTGTGGTGCGGCAGCGCGTCGAGCGCGGCGTAGGCGACGCGCTCGAGGCGCGGGCGCGGCGCGCGCGCCTCCGCCTCCAGCCGCAGCGCGCTCAGCAGCGCCCGCCCTCGCCCTCCTCGCCGCAGGCAGCGCGCCGCCACGCGACACATGTACACGCGCATGTAGGGGTACCTTGTGGTGCGGCAGCGCGTCGAGCGCGGCGTAGGCGACGCGCTCGAGGCGCGGGCGCGGCGCGCGCGCCTCCGCCTCCAGCCGCAGCGCGCTCAGCAGCGCCCGCCCTCGCCCTCCTCGCCGCAGGCAGCGCGCCGCCACGCGACACATGTACACGCGCATGTAGGGGTACCTTGTGGTGCGGCAGCGCGTCGAGCGCGGCGTAGGCGACGCGCTCGAGGCGCGGGCGCGGCGCGCGCGCCTCCGCCTCCAGCCGCAGCGCGCTCAGCAGCGCCCGCCCTCGCCCTCCTCGCCGCAGGCAGCGCGCCGCCACGCGACACATGTACACGCGCATGTAGGGGTACCTTGTGGTGCGGCAGCGCGTCGAGCGCGGCGTAGGCGACGCGCTCGAGGCGCGGGCGCGGCGCGCGCGCCTCCGCCTCCAGCCGCAGCGCGCTCAGCAGCGCCCGCCCTCGCCCTCCTCGCCGCAGGCAGCGCGCCGCCACGCGACACATGTACACGCGCATGTAGGGGTACCTTGTGGTGCGGCAGCGCGTCGAGCGCGGCGTAGGCGACGCGCTCGAGGCGCGGGCGCGGCGCGCGCGCCTCCGCCTCCAGCCGCAGCGCGCTCAGCAGCGCCCGCCCTCGCCCTCCTCGCCGCAGGCAGCGCGCCGCCACGCGACACATGTACACGCGCATGTAGGGGTACCTTGTGGTGCGGCAGCGCGTCGAGCGCGGCGTAGGCGACGCGCTCGAGGCGCGGGCGCGGCGCGCGCGCCTCCGCCTCCAGCCGCAGCGCGCTCAGCAGCGCCCGCCCTCGCCCTCCTCGCCGCAGGCAGCGCGCCGCCACGCGACACATGTACACGCGCATGTAGGGGTACCTTGTGGTGCGGCAGCGCGTCGAGCGCGGCGTAGGCGACGCGCTCGAGGCGCGGGCGCGGCGCGCGCGCCTCCGCCTCCAGCCGCAGCGCGCTCAGCAGCGCCCGCCCTCGCCCTCCTCGCCGCAGGCAGCGCGCCGCCACGCGACACATGTACACGCGCATGTAGGGGTACCTTGTGGTGCGGCAGCGCGTCGAGCGCGGCGTAGGCGACGCGCTCGAGGCGCGGGCGCGGCGCGCGCGCCTCCGCCTCCAGCCGCAGCGCGCTCAGCAGCGCGCCGCCCTCGCCCTCCTCGCCGCCGCCCGCCAGGCGCCGCAGGCAGCGCGCCGCCACGCCCGCCTCTGCGGAACACCCGGGCAGTTCGTCGGATTAGTCTCAACAAGTACTATAGCCCTAGGTGGTGTCCAGGGTCTGATGATGAAGCCCAGGGGTGAACATGCGAACTTCTCAACTACACAACAAAACCGTGCCGCGTTTGAGCTCGTAAAATTCGTCTCGACAAGTACTTCAGATATTAGCGATAAAAAATAATAATTTAACAAATAAAAAAACCGACTCCAAAACCCCACTGAAAAGTAAGAAAGAATAATTGGCTTTTGTAAGTCATTTACCTAGAAATGGGAGATATATTATTGGTTAAGTGACGTCATAAATTAAATATATCGAAGTCGGTGGCAAGTTGGTGGTTGGTGGTTGGTGGTGACTTGTCAAGTAAATGAACACAATATGAGGGATGTATTGGACAGTCCATTTATTCCATGTACCTATTACCTTATTAACTTGCCACCGACTTCGATATATTTAATTTATGACGTCACTTAACCAATAATATATCTCCCATTTCTAGGTAAATGACTTACAAAAGCCAATTATTATTTCTTACTTTTCAGTGGGGTTTTGGAGTCGGTTATTTTATTTGTTAAATTATTATTTTATTTTATACTTTTTAGTGCTTATCGTATAAAACACATTTATTACATCAAGCAACAACAGCATAATGCTAATTGCTCATCACCATTTACAAAATGTTGCTATCCAGGGTGCAAGGGCATCAATCTTTGAGGAGTTCTCCTGGTTCTTCAAACCCAGTTCTATTTTACCACATGCATTTTCATGACCATAAATTGATTCACAAACTTATAAAGAAATTTAATCGCCAACTGTGAAATACTTATCATTCAGGAGTTCCGGTGATCATCTATGGTCTTCATCAACAGTTCCACTACACCAAAGAATGCTTTTGGAACGTAACTGCTTGAGTTATTACAGATTATACTAAAATTGCTATATGCGTGCCTATAATATTTGAAGAGTTCCATCGATTCCTCATAGATCCTCTCATCACACCTCGACTTTGACTACAACGGGACCAAACTGGAAGTATACCCTACCGATTAAAAAAGGAATTTTTCAAATCGGTTTATAAATGACGGAGTTCTGAAGTAACAAACATAAAAAAAATTAAAAAAAAAAAATACAGCCGAATTGAGAACCTCCTCCTTTTTTTTTTGAAGTCGGTTAAAAATACAATAATTATTATACAATAGGGAACTTAGATGATTTTTATTTCATATTTTATTAGAAATTACTGACTGCAACGAATGCAATACCCATCAGGTGGGTGTTCATAAACTGAGCGTACGTTGCGATCAGCGCGGGGCAGCTCCGCCGGCTTGCGGTCGCGCGCCGCCGGCTGCGGCTCCCGAGCAGCTCCGCCGGATGGCTTTTGTATGGTTTCGAGCTGTCGCGGGCAGGTCAGTGCGCCAGGGCGGCGGGGCTGCGGCAGCCGCAGCCGGCGGCGCTGCCCCGCGCTGATCGCAACGTACGCTCAGTTTATGAACACCCACCTGATGGTAATTCACGATTTAAAATGGAAATAATAGTAGTTTATGCAACGGTTGCATAATGGTAGGCCTTAAAACACTAGTGCGGTTTTCATGAAACGACGGCTCGTTTCATGAAAACCGCACTCCCGCACTGTCGGCACAGGCGAGTTTCATAATAAGATCGCACGAGTGTTTTAAGGCCAAATTATGCAGAGTTGCATACATAACTTTATCTACACACATATTATAAATTCTCCATGATGGGTTCAGAAACAATATTTTCTGGCAACAAGTTATTTGTTGCAATCGTGGCTGCATATTTCCGATATCCGGCGCATTTTCACATCACACACATTCCGAGAAGACTACTATTCATATTTTCAACTAAAATGTAAATTACAAACAACTTTTTCTATTCAATTCAACAACAATTCTACTTTCGTTCAGTACCAACAATAATGGCGCCAATTCGATCCTCTGTCAAGACCATTTTTTTTTAAATCATAGACAAACGAATGAAGTCTCTATTCTCATGACACTCGAGATCAAATGTTGTGCAGTTTATATTAAAAAAACATACTGAATTGACGTTTCGCATCAATAACTGTTTTAATATCTATGGATACTAGAATAGAGACCCACTTGAGTTTTGACAGCTGTTCCAAATTTAATCTCATTTCTTTACTAAAAACGATAAAGAAATAACATTGCAGCACTGGTTTTTCCTAATTGGTTGTCAAAATGGTGGTCATTTCCTACGGTTTTTGATTAAACAATGGAGGTTTTATGATATGGGTGTAGATAATAGTAGATTGTTGCACCAAGCAGAAAGTGATTCATTATTGCGCCGAGTGTTGATTTGGAGCTCGAACGCCAGTGAGGGCTCTAAAAACACGAGCGCAATAACAAATCACTTGATACGAGGTGCATAATCTGCTTTTCTTTCTACTACTGCTAAAAGTTGGTAAAAAACGTAAAGGTACAGTTAAACCCGACTAGCGAAGTAAAAAGGATATTGGCACCTGTTATGACGCACCCTTAGAATTTTTATATAGCCTATGACACTCGCACGTTCTCCCCGAATCTTAAGATACCCTATTTATTAAAATCGGTCTATCGGTTCTGAAGCTAAAGTCGAAAATCCGAAAATTTTCACAGAAATCTTGTACCTAGTCTATTAATTGTCATATTATGCCATTTTTTTTTTAAATCTTTTTGTAACCCATACTATCTTATCAGCCAGTACTTTGAGCATAACATTTTAGACGAGACAATCACAGTTCGAGATGGCCGCCGATATGTGGCCTGTTTTTTTTTTTTTTTGCTAACCGTAAGTCTACAGAAGAGTGGTCGGCTGTCTCGTCGGACTGTGAATGGGCGGATTAGGTAGCTGTTGGTGTAAACTTCTTGATCAACCAACCAAATTAAAAAAAAATACAAAACAGTGCAATAATGAAATTTGTATGCAACTTTATTTGCTCTAGAGCAAATAAGGGCTGCTTTGTGCTGAGTATTTAAGGCCATTATGATGAAATTAAAGCGTAGTAGGAAGAAATAGTAGATTGTTGCACCAAGCAGAAAGTGATTCATTATTGCGCCGAGTGTTGGTTTGGAGCCCGAACGCAAGTGAGGGCTCTAAAAACACGAGCGCATTAACAAATCACTTGATGCGAGGTGCATAATCTGCTTTTCTTTCTACTACTGCTAAAAGTTGGTAAAAAAACGTAAAGGTACAGTTAAACCCAACTAGCGAAGTAAAAAGGATTTTGGCACCTGTTATGACGCACCCTTAGAATTTTTATATAGCCTATGACACTCGCACGTTCTCCCCGAATCTTAAGATACCCTATTTATTAAAATCGGTCTATTGGTTCTGAAGCTAAAGTCGAAAATCCGAAAATTTTCACAGAAATCTTGTATCTAGTCTATTAATTGTCATATTATGCCATATTTTTTTTAAATCTTTTTGTAACCCATACTATCTTATCAGCCAGTACTTTGAGCATAACATTTTAGACGAGACAATAACAGATCGATATGGCCGCCGATATGTGGCCTGTTTTTTTTTTTTGCTAACAGTAAGTCCACAAAAGAGTGCTCGGCTGTCCCGTCGGACTGTGAATGGGCGGATTGGGTAGCTGTTGGTGTAAACTTCTTGAACAAACAACCAAATAAAAAAAAAAACAAAACAGTGCAATAATGAAATTTGTATGCAACTTTATTTGCTCTAGAGCAAATAAGGGCTGCTTTGTGCTGAGTATTTAAGGCCATTATGATGAAATTAAAGCGTAGTAGGAAGAAAAATTTATTTTCTTCCTACTACGCTTTAATTTCATCATAATGGCCTTAAATACTTATCACAAAGCAGCCCTTATTTGCTTTAGAGCAAATACAAAATTCATTATTGCACTGTTTTGTATTTTTTTTTAATTGGGTTGGTTGATCAAGAAGTTTACACCAGCAGCTACCCAATCCGCCTCTCTTCTGTGGACTTACTGTTAGCAAAAAAAAAAACAGGCCACATATCGGCGGCCATATCGAACTGTGATTGTTTCGTCTAAAATTTTCGACTTTAGCTTCAGAACCAATAGACCTATTTTAATAAATAGGGTATCTTAAGATTCGGGGAGAACGTGCGAGTGTCATAGGCTAAATAAAAATTCTAAGGGTGCGTCATAACAGGTGCCAATATCCTTTTTACTTCGCTAGTTGAGTTTAACTGTACCTTTACGTTTTTTACCAACTTTTAGCAGTAGTAGAAAGAAAAGCAGATTATGCACCTCGCATCAAGTGATTTGTTATTGCGCTCGTGTTTTTAGAGCCTTCACTAGCGTTCGGGCTCCAAATCAACACTCGGCGCAATAATGAATCACTTTCTGCTTGGTGCAACAATCTACTAATATATACTTTTTTTGTCTTATTTTTATTTCATTTCCTCGCAAATGTGATGAAAAACATTGTGCGTATCACGGGCAGTAAGGGGATAATAAACTCGAGTCATAAAAGCCCTCGCCTATCGGCGTCGGGCTTCTAACAGACTCTCGTTAGTTATCCCCTTCTTACGGCCCTAGATGCACAATGTACTATTTCTTTCTTTCTAATATGAAACTTTTGGATCCAAGACGGCGGATGACACTTTCATGTTAAAAATCGTCATTGGTATCGTCTTCAATGTATTTAGGCACGACAAGACCAAATCCGATGTCACTTTTTGGATCCAAGATGGCGGATGACACTGTCATGTCAAAAATCGTCATTGGTATCGTTTTCAAGGTATTTGGGCATGACAAAACCAAATCCGATTGTCACTTTTTGGATCCAAGATGGCGGATGACACTGTCATGTCAAAAATCGTCATTGATATCGTTTTCAAGGTATTTGGGCATGACAAAACCAAATCCGACATCACTATTTGGATCCAAGATGGCGGATGACACTGTCATGTCAAAAATCGTCATTGGTATCGTTTTCAAGGTATTCAGGCATGACAAAACCAAATCCGATGTCACTTTTGGGATCCAAGATGGGGGATGACACTGTCATGTCGAAAATCATCACTGGTATCGTTTTCAATAAATTTAGGCATGACAAAACCAAATCCGATGTCACTTTTTGGACACAAGATGGCGGATGACACTGTCATGTAAAGAATCGTCATTGGTATCGTTTTCAAGGTATTTAGGCATGAAAAACCAAATCCGATGTCACTATTTGGATCCAAGATGGCGGATGACACTGTCATGTCAAAAATCGTCATTGGTATCGTTTTCAAGGTATTCAGGCATGACAAAACCAAATCCGATGTCACTTTTGGGATCCAAGATGGGGGATGACACTGTCATGTCGAAAATCATCACTGGTATCGTTTTCAATAAATTTAGGCATGACAAAACCAAATCCGATGTCACTTTTTGGACACAAGATGGTGGATGACACTGTCATGTAAAGAATCGTCATTGGTATCGTTTTCAAGGTATTTAGGCATGAAAAACCAAATCCGATGTCACTATTTGGATCCAAGATGGCGGATGACACTGCCATGTCAAAAATCGTCATTGGTATCGTTAACAAGGTATTTAGGCATGACAAAACCAAATCTGATGTCACTTTCGGAGTTTACTCCTTAAGAATCGATTTTCATTATGTAAGCCCGGGGTATGAAAAAATATGGGGAGTAAAATTAAACTACGATGTCACACTGTCACACGGTACGGAGTCATACGATGTTAGCCGAAGATGCGTCGGTCGCTTCGCATTGCAAACCGAGTGCGAGTGGAGTGCGAGTAAACTCCTGTCGTGCATCGGAGCTGACACACACACTTTTTAATTTTCTTTTTTACCCCCCCAAGGTGGCTCCATGTTAAAAATTCATTTATTCACGCTACGCGTCCGTGTTGCGCTCATCGACTTATATGTATATACCAAATTTCAACTCAATCGGTCCAGTAGTTTCAGAGCAAATTGGTTGTGACAGACGGACCGACAGACAGACATCCTATAAGGGTTCTTTTCTTTTTGAGGTACGGAACCCTAAAAAATAACAAAATATTATTAAATTCGTTTTTGCGGCGCATTTCAAAACAAATTTTGGCGTACGCGAAATAAACGTGTCGCAAACGTAAGCAGTCGGGAATACTATAAAAGATGGTCAATGTAACGCCAACAGCACCGGCTGCCGCTACGTACCGGCCGGCGCCCAGTCGCGCGCGGCGGCGCGCAGCAGGCGCGGCCAGGCGGCGCCCAGCAGCAGCGCGGGCGCGCGCGCCGGCGCCGGCGCGCCCTCCCACGGCGCCGCGCCCCCGGACACTGCCGCACAATAACAACGGTCTAGTCACCGGGCACGCTGTCACAGTAGATCTTCCGGTTCCACGATTTAAGACAAAAATTGGAAACTTGAATTCATTCGGCTAGATCATTCCGGGACTGAGTTGTCAACGTGACAAAATGTCAAATGGATATATTGTTTAATGGTCATAATGTGCGAATGTTGAAATGAATAGGTGTCAAAACGTACAGAGGTTTAAATACGGAAGTGTAAATATAACCAAGTGCCAAAATGCAAAAGCGACAGCATGTGTAAGTGTTAAAATGTACAAGTTTCAAAATAAACAGGTGTCCAAATATACCTAATCCAAATAGGTACCTATATTTTTGTTTATAAAAGCCACAGCTTTCAATAAACTCCATGTAGTGCTATTCGTAAGTATAGTCTGTGCCAATTCAAACTGGCAAACATGTAAACACAACCAAACGAACCAATTTACCATTATTACTCGATAATCACATGCTTTTACTTAAGGGAGTGGTTAAAAAAATTCAACAACTTAAAGATTGTGGCCATTTCGTGTTATACGTTTTGACATTTGTACGTTTTGACACTCGTACTTTATGACCATTTAACAATTCGTCCACTGGCCATTTTGTCACGTTGACGACTCAGTCCCGGAATGAGACAGTTCCTCTCAGGTAGAGATACCCGGCCGCCGCCCGCGACCCCGCCCGACACGGAGCGGTACTCACGCAGCGCCAGCAGCGCGTTGTCGGGGTAGAGCGGCGCCAGCAGGCGCGCCGCCGCGCCGGGCCGCGCCGCGCGCGCCAGCAGCGCCGCCGCCTGCTGCTCGCGCCAGCGCGCCGCGCGCCCGCGCCCGCGCCCCGCCGCCAGCAGCTCGCGCAGCAGCTGCGCGCGGCGCGCGGGCGGCGCCAGCAGCGCGCGCGCCGCCGCCCACTCCGCCTCGCCCGGCAGCAGCGCGGCGCGCAGCGCGGCGCCGCAGCCCACGGCGCCGCCCGCGTCGCGCTCGGGCTCGCTCGCCATCTCCGCCTCCAGCTCCGTGCAGCGCCGCTCGCACTGCAACACACGCCGCGTCAGTGCCGGGCCGCCCGCCGCCGCTCCGCCGTGCACCCGGGCCATTTTATGAAAAGTTGAATACACCGAGAAATATTAGGTTCAAAATAGATCTCGTTGCAAATGAATTTAAATAATATTTATGGATACTCCGACATGTAAATTTATAGAAAACGTAGGTTGTTTATTGGATTATTAATTGAGAATGAACTAAAAATATATTAAGTCGAGTGGAAGAGAAGCGGCCGTTCCATTCCATGACCAATTACGTACAATATTTAAAAATAATACAAAAGGTTTATATGTTCTTATTTTTTTATTACAATTTCTAATATCGTAACTTAAAATTACACTTTTTTAATTGGATAGAAATGTAGACATTTTTTTTTTAGAGTGAATTGTATATTTCCGTAAGTTAAAAAATAATTGAAGTTTTTCACAAATATACCAGAAATTCAACTCAAAAGAATATAATATCTATAATATTATTTGGTAATTTTTTTAAACAGTCTTCATATATAATAATACATAAATATTATTATTCTCGACAACGGCGGTGGAAACATCTTGTCTGAAGCAAATAAAAAATATAAGTATACACAATAAAGTCCCGTTAAGTTAAAATAATGTGTAACATACTTCATTCGCCACTTTTAAATTAAAATAACACTATACAAAATTTGTTTCGATGTTTATTCTATACTTTGATAATTTAATTTAATTATTAACACTATTATTCTGTATGCCACTTTATACTTCTGTTCCGTTATTTTTTTCGTTCCGCCTCTACGAAACCGACGCTCGGTTTTCAGAATGGAAGTAACGTACTACCTCAGTGAATTCAACTAAAATTTATTGTTAAAAAACCCTAAAACTAGTAACTTTTTTTTAAATTTAGTTTTCTGTATGGTGTCCTATCAAAATCTCGCCAATCATTTAGCAACGCTACGTTTCGCAACCAACGATTGACAAATACGTCGTTTATCATTTTATCATTTTACAACTACAGATTTCGCAAATGATCCATGTTTTCGAACAACTTACATGACAAATTTTCATTTTGTATTGTATAATTTGTCAAATAGATTATTTATTATTTAATATCAAATAGTCAACTAACGTTCGACCTACAAACGTTTGGTATATAATATTACTTTGTTTGTTATAGGTTTCATTCTATATAAGCTTTAGTATAAAATAAGTAATAACACCCTTATTAGGTTAGGGCACCTAGAAAAGGGGGGAACGGGGGGCGAAGGCTTCCACAAGGGGGAACGGGGTCGAAGCCCCTGAAAGGGGAGGGGGGTTGGGGGGCCAAGCCCGTCTTTAAGAGGGGAAGGGGGACCGGAGCCCCTCACGAGGGGGGAAAGGGGATGGAGCCCCCACGAGAGGGGAAGGGTGGCGGAGAGCCCCCCCACGGGGGGGGGTTCGGGGGGCGAAGCCCCTCGCGGTATAAAACAAACAAAAGTAACAATTGTATTATTGGTAGGTTAGGTTAGGGTTAACTTGTGTCCCTTAGAGCGGAAATAGGCACCCCGCGAAGCGGGGTGACGTCGACACGCTGCCGGTTAGGTTGGCTAGGACGATAAATAATGCACACCAATTACAAAATCTGTTAATTTCAAATTCATTTTCTAAATGTCGATTTGCTAATCAGTCAGTTTGCCTTACGAATCTTTTTGTGTAATGAAAATTACATAAATGAAAATAAAATATTTGATACATTTATAAATTATACTATTTGGTAAATGACTAGTTGTCAAACGATAAGTTTTGAATCGACACATTCTCGCAACAACATAGTTGTGAAATGAATAGTATACGAAACGTTGGTTGTAAAATGAACTTTTATCAAACAAGTTTCGGTATTTCATTAGTGAACCTTTCTGTATACATTACTCGTATAGTGAAAAATATTTACGAATGATATATTGCGTACTTACCATGAATTCGTGGAATCACAAAATGTTACTGCTGCGTACGTGCGACTTACGATGCGGTTTTGCCAGCGACAACTCAAAGCAACATGGTGATTACAATGAAGGTTTGGCTTCGTTTTTCCAGATTGAATAAATCCGAACAAATAGTACAATAATATTTTAAAGTTTAACTACCAAAATAGCGGTTTCGGAATGGAAAATTCCGCGAAGTTCAATTTCCGTCTCCAGTGTTTTTTATTCATTTAAAATAGTGTATATAAGTTAAAATGAGAAATGATTTAAGAATATCATTTATTATATAATATTCTATATGTAATTTACTGTCGTCGGGTTCTAGCATCAAAAGTTTTTTTTAAAAGATCCTCAGTATGATCAAAGATCGAGATGGGACAGCAAAATTCAGTAGTTTTTTAAACAAACAATATTTTTTTCTTCCTACTACGCTTTAATTTCATCATAATGGCCTTAAATACTCAGCACAAAGCAGCCCTTATTTGCTCTTGAGCAAATAAAGTGGCATACAAATTTCATTATTGCACTGTTTTGTATTTTTTTTTTAATTTGGTTGGTTGATCAAGAAGTTTACACCAACAGCTACCTAATCCGCCCATTCACAGTACGACGAGACAGCCGACCACTCTTCTGTGGACTTACTGTTAGCAAAAAAAAAAAAAAGCCCACATGTCGGCGGCCATATCGAACTGTGATTGTCTCGTCTAAAATGTTATGCTCAAAGTACTGGCTGATAAGATAGTATGGGTTACAAAAAGATTTTAAAAAAAATTGGCATAATATGACAATTAATAGACTAGATACAAGATTTCTGTGAAAATTTTCGGATTTTCGACTTTAGCTTCAGAACCAATAGACCGAGTTTAATAAATAGGGTATTTTAAGATTCGGGGAGAACGTGCGAGTGTCATAGGCTATATAAAAATTCTAAGGGTGCGTCATAATAGGTGCCAATATCCTTTTTACTTCGCTAGTTGGCTTTAACTGTACCTTTACGTTTTTTACCAACTTTTAGCAGTAGTAGAAAGAAAAGCAGATTATGCACCTCGCATCAAGTGATTTGTTATTGCGCTCGTGTTTTTAGAGCCCTCACTAGCGTTCGGGCTCCAAATCAACACTCGGCGCAATAATGAATCACTTTCTGCTTGGTGCAACAATCTACTATTATTAAACGTTTTATAACGCTTTATAAAAATAATAAAATATGGAATTATTGAAAACTTCATGTGGGTTTTAGTAACATTTTTCTTAATTGACTTAATTAAGTAACATTTTTCTTAATTGACTCAATTAAGTAACATTTTTCTTAATTGACTTAATTAAGAAAAATGTTACTAAAACCCACATGAAGTTTTCAATAATTTCATATTTTATTATTGTTCGGTCCAATAAATTTGTTGAAAATTATTTCAAAAGTATGGGACAACCCAAAAACACTGTGTACAATTTTTCATAAAATGGCCCACCCGCGAGCCCTCGTTACCAGCTGGAGCGCCTGCTGGCGCAGCGCGGGCGGCGGCGGCGCGCCGAGCTCGGCGGGCAGCGCGCGGCGCAGCGCGGCGCAGCACAGCGCCCACGCGCCCGGCGCCTCCGCCGTCACCTCGCCCGCCACCCTGCGGACGGGGGCGTGCATAGGGATCTTGATCATGGTAGGCGGTGAAAATTAAAAGTTAAAAAGCGAATCACGACATCCACCGATATTAGTCCTACTAATATTATAAACGCGAAACTTTGTTTATCTACACCCATATCATAAAACCTCCATTGTTTATTCAAAAACCGTAGGAAATGACCACCATTTTGACAACCAATTAGGAAAAACCAGTGCTGCAATGTTATTTCTTTATCGTTTTTAGTAAAGAAATGAGATTAAATTTGGAACAGCTGTCAAAACTCAAGTGGGTCTCTATTCTAGTATCCATAGATATTAAACAGTTATTGATACGAAACGTCAATTCAGTATGTTTTTTTAATAGAAACTGCACAACATTTGATCTCGAGTGACATGAGAATAGATACTTCATTCGTTTGTCTATGATTTAAAAAAAAATTGGTCTTGACAGAGGATCGAATTGGCGCCATTATTGTTGGTGTTTTGCTGAAAGAAAGTAGAATTGTTGTTGAATTGAATAGAAAAAGTTGTTTGTAATTTACATTTTAGTTGAAAATATGAATAGTAGTCTTCTCGGAATGTGTGTGATGTGAAAATGCGCCGGATATCGGAAATATGCAGCCACGATTGCAACAAATAACTTGTTGCCAGAAAATATTGTTTCTGAACCCATCATGGAGGATTTATAATATGTGTGTAGATAAAGTTATGTATGCAACTCTGCATAATTTGGCCTTAAAACACTCGTGCGATCTTATTATGAAACTCGCCTATCGGCTCGTTTCATGAAAACCGCACTAGTGTTATAAGGCCTATCATTATGCAACCGTTGCATAAACTACTATTGGATGGATAGATGGGTGGTGTTCGTTTCTCCTTCCCGCAAAAACCACTGGACGGATCTTGATGAAACTTTATCTCCTTAACTTAATATCCTGCCATCTGAGAGATATTTCGGCATGCGCTGCATAAACCGCTAGAGTAATTCGAAAATAATGTATGATGGAATTGTTTATCTTACAAAGTTCTAAAAAAAAGTCCGCGATAGCATAGAAGGTGTCCCTAAAACCAATGATAAAACGAAAGGAGTTCATAGGGCGGCTCTAGAGCTACTAGATAAAATAATTTTGACCTTAATAAAAATAACATAGTTTCCGAGATAATAAATAACTTTTATAAAACTCGTGTTTTTTAATACCCTGATTCATTATTTTGAGAGCAAATTTTAATATTTTGTAAATCAGTTTTTTGCATGATGTTCCTAAAAAACTATGCTATCTTATCTAATAAAACATTTTTTATATCGTGATGCAGTAGCGGTAAAAAAAAGAAATCATACAATTTTTTGATTTTTCAAAATTCAACCCACTAGTTTGATCGATTTTTATAAAAGCAAAATGTACTACACTAACTATGCACGTCACATAAAAAAAATACAAATTTAGAAATTTAATTTAGAGCCTAAAATGGTACAACATGATGTGGTCGAAAAGTAAATCTGTTTTATTAAAAATAAAGTAAATGTTCGAATTGCTTTCCATCTAGTTCAATACAAGCACGACATCTCTTTAAAAATGGTGCTTGAAGACCTATTGACTGCTTCAAGAACCCCATTCTTTAGTCCCCTGAAAAAGCCTCAGTATCAGCTATAATAACGCTGTTAAATTTTCTCTCGGTAATACAAATAAATAAATATGTACGGTTGTTAGTGTTCCTATTCGTACAACTTCACAGAAGGGCGTGAGGGATATAAAATGAGACACGTGTTTACTGAATGGTTGTCTATTCCGGACTAAACTCAATTGGCGGCACTGGCCCGTTCATGCATCGTATTACATCGGTATATATGTGTCCCTACAAATAAATAAGTATATTATATGTGTCCCTACACCATTCGCCCCCCTATGTAATAAAATAAACATGATTTACTTAAAATTTAAACACAAATTCTTAAAACTATGACACTGGCACTGGTGCGGCCAACACGATATGTGCCCGGACGTATCCGGCCTGAGGCACTGACTGCTGGACATGCTGAGGCGCGGTCTGCGCCCTCACAATCGGCGCGGTGCCCGCTAACTGTTCCTCACCCAACCTTTAGCTCTTTGCCTGCACCCATACCATACTAGGCACGAGAGTGCAATAGGAAACAGCTATCATGGCTGTGACAGGACGCCTGTTCACGCACAAATAAATGATTATAAAATACATTTAAATACATTAATAATAAAAAAATAAAAAATACAAAAATTTTTAGAATCACCCAAATTTTTAAATTCGCTCTCACCAGTCGGAAGAGTCTGAAATTTGTGACGAAAAGCATGGCAAATACACAAATATATAAATAACATGCATTTGAATATAATAATTAAGTTATTAAAGGCAAATAACTAAAATTTTAAAGCAAATAGTATATTTAAAATAGCTCAAAATATTTAGAGTCACCCTCTTCGTTCAGAAGGACTTGACCTTTGATCTTGTTTAAGGAAGAGGCAAAGTAGATACTTGTGGTACAGAATCTTGGAACAGCGATTACTTGAAAGTATTAATACGCGGTTTTCTCTAAGCATGCTTAGCACATATCGGGTATTTAAATCGAGTATTTTCGTGGACGCGTACTCAAAAGACTTAGTATGTGATTTATCGAGTTGGTGTCTCCCTAGTGCTATTGAGAAATGTAAATAAAAAACCTATCCGAGACTTTTGTGCATTGTCAAATGTGTCGTTTGTCCGCGTTAGGCTCAGTAGTCCGTCTAACCACGAAGCAAACACTTGTCCTTCTAACCGCAGTTATGTATGCTCTTAGTAGGTATAAATACGAGAGGGATCCAGAAAAAGGGAGTATTATTGATTGGACCTTCGACGCGTAGATGTTCAGTCCTAGTAACGCGATGTGTTAATATTTGAATTAGTACCTATCCAGAAATATCTTTGTCTCATATGTTGAGTATTAACGTGATTTGTTTAGAGTTTTAATTTAAAAGAAAAGTTTTTGGTGTAATAAGTGAATTCGAGTATTAACGTGATTTGATTAAAGTTTTAATGTAATGGAAAAGTTATTGGTGTAGTTTGTGAATTAATAGTGCTTGGAAAGGAGTGATTCTTGGATTACCTGGAAAATGGTTAGATTGCATGAGAGCATAAAACCATTTCCCGTAGTAAGTAGGGAAATTGGCGAATGTGCGTATTCTATATTTCTAATTGAAAGAACAATATTAACTTAACTTCAAGTATAAAATAATTTCTATTAAAGAGTAACATTTAATTAATCCTCTTATTGAATAGTGAAGTACTTAAATGGCAATTATTAGCATCATCAAACGATAAATATATTATTGAGAAGTCTGAAGGATAGATTTCACTAAGTGAGTCTAATACCTATGAACTAACTACTGATAATTTATGAAAGAATATAAATAATTTGTAGTTAGTGAGACATACTTAAGGATAATTCCTTGGGGTCACTTTCTATAGAAACACCCAATGTAGTCACTGTCTTGCTATTTTACTATATCTACAGATTTACTGTACTTATCTAGATTTACTTGTTTGGACTCTATGAGCGAAACCGCCTTTTTATACTACATGACTATAGTTTCGCTGAATAGCTTAACTATTTGATATAATTTAAAAGAGAAATACTTTTCTTCATTTATTTGATCTAAATGAATATATTTCACAAGGCTGAAAGGCTTCACTGTTTGATAAGAATTATGAAAATACTGTTTCTTCAACCGTTTGAACTGAATAAATAATATTTGTCAGGGCTGAATAGCTCTTATTTAATATGAATTGTGAATGCATATGTCTACATCAACGACCGAATGGTTGAATACATTGTGTTGTTAGACAGTGAAAAACTTCTAGCAAAAGGCAGGAATCTGCTCCATAAAATGAATATATCTATTTCATCGACCGAATGGTTGTGATTTCATTATGATGTCCGATAGTGGGAATTTCTAGCAAAAGCAGGAATCTGCTTCATTGAAAGAATAAACATTGACAATCTGAAGGATTGATTTGATTAATTGAGCTTGATAATTACTACTGAATATTCATGAATATGAATAAATGGTGGCCAGTGAGATATGTTCAGGATACGTCCTTTTGGTGATTTTCCAAGGAAAACCGAAGTTTATAGCCTCTGTCTTACTGTATCACTGTTATTACTTCGTCTGAGTAGCGGTTAACGGGATATACTTATGGATACGTCCATTGTGGTCTCTTTCTAAGGAAATACCCATCTTCTAGTCAATGTCCTTTATATCGTTATTCTTACAGAGTGAATACTCTACCTACATCAAACAAACAAACAAACATACCATCATCATAATATACTGCAAACCGAGCTCAATGAGTGAAATCATCCTATTATATACTATATGAACATATAACTTGGCTGGAAGTCTTTACTATTATGACAGAAATATAAAATCTCCATTATCAAAAATATCTAAAGGAAATTACCAATATATAATTGATATAATTATTCACAATTCTAAGAAACCTGATTATATCTTCAATCATATGAATATGAATATTGAATAACAACATTTTAGTACCTTACCATACGTACTCTTAGTATCTAGGGTATATGTCTTTGCCATATAGCAGCAATTTCTCTCGAAGCAGCTTGATAGAAATAGTATAATATATGAATTGACGGTTGAAATAAAGAACTGATTTAATTGTTTATAATGAATATTAAGAATAATAGACTTGGAGTATTACTCAGAAATAAGTAATTAATTTCAAAACTATCATTTAATTATGATTATTAATGTTTTCAGTATTGGCAAAAGAGAAAGCTAGTAAAAACATTTCTATATTGATGAATTTAAGAATTAAGAAAATTGCTATATTTTGAGCATTCCTCTTGACCTGATATTTCAGTACATGAACATGACTAACCGACAAAGGACCATAAATAAAGAAATTTTATTGTAAAATATAGAATCATTGTTGTGGGGAGTTGACCAGTCTGGCTGTCGAGACTCACAATTTTGGTATCTACCATGAGAGGATATCTCAGGGCGGTGGAGGAGCCCAAATCTTAGCCACATTAATAAATGTGCATATTCATATTTACTAAATTATTAATCAAGTTCATTTAACACTATCATACTACACCCTGTAATATGAATGCTACTTTTATAGAATTTCTATAACCAATATCCCCATACTTTGCTTACTCTGTTATGCCTATTTTAGTCAAATAGCTTAGGTAAAATACGTAGTCATATTAAATACCAATCTTAATTTCATTAAAAGTATTTGGGTTACTTACTACATTTCACAACGTAGATCCTATAGACTCTAGGTGATCACATGGCCAATGTGTAAATTAAATATGTAGAAAAATTATATGAAATTTTGTTCATCGGATAAACTATTTATTAAAAATTCTTAATTAAGTAGCCTACACGTTACATGGCCCAGCTGATGTTATTCAACTGATTCTGGAACGTTGTGCTCATGGTCTGAGTTTGCGTGATAACGTTACTATTTTCCTCCTTCTCTTTACTTTGTCCCCAACCCATGGTTGTATAGAGAATTAAACGATTTTATCTGGACGAAAGTAACTAACTGTTGTCGCTGCGAGTTATAACACGAGCGATACTCTCTCAATTAAAAGTATTTCTAAATAACAGTAAACTTATATTAATTACTAACTTGCAATATACTTAACCTAAAAAAAAACTTTGTATTAATGGTCGTCATATTCAAATATTGCCTTGGCAACTTATGCTTTAATCTAACACCTAAAGCATAAAGCATAAAGCATAAAGGCCTAGGCATAAAGTACATGGTATACGATTTCACATTTAATTAATCGCACTAATTAATTGTACAATGAGTGGACTTCATAGCGATGATACTGCTCGCTATGCAAAACGAATTGGCATTTTGACGACGCGTCCACTTCGTGTTACTTTTACTGACCTAGAGTCGCTAGATGTGTCAGCGTGTAACCGCTTAATATCACGTATTGCACTATGCAATGATATCGACCTAGAGCTACTAGATGTGTCAACATCTAACTGTTTACTATTTTCTAAGGAACTATTCACATTAGTTACATTATCATTAATTACTAATGTAGGTTTTAATCTGTCTATGGAAATAGTAGATGTCCTATTTCCCACTTGTACCACAAACGTTTTTCCTGTCCTACTTATGACGCTGTATGGGCCATCATAAGGTGGTTGAAGAGATTTATGTACTTAATCGTTTCTTATAAATACATATTTACAAGTGTTTAAATCGTTATGGACAAACAATGAACGCGAGTTGCTATGACTACGTGGTCTAGGTTTCAACGCACTGATCGAGTCTTTAAGCTTTTGCAAATATTCCGAAACTGTACTATGGTTTTGCACGGTGTCATAAAAATCTCCGGGTAACCTTATTGTTTTGCCATACGTTAATTCAGCTGCACTCACTCCCGTGTCACTTCTAGGAGCGACGCGTAAACCTAACATTACTGTTGGGAGCTCATCTACCCAAGAACTGTTGCCGTGTAAACGAGCCCTTTCAGTGCTCTATGCCAACGTGCCACCATGCCGTTGCTCTGTGGATGATAAGGGGTCGTGCGTAGTTTGTGTAGGTATGCCACTACAGATATTTCATCAACTGCTGAAACAAATCGCTTTCAAACTGCCTGCCACAGTCACTAGTGAGTTTCGAAGGGCATCCAAAACGAGATATCCAGTCGATAGTTTTTTAGAAAAATAGCCCAGCGGCTGCCAACTGTTGTTGATTTTTTGCTGTAAAACACCCATCCGTCATCAGTGCTAACGGAGTATTTGGTAGTGGATGAGATAGTGTAGCGGCGCTTTTGAAGCTTTCCTTACACTTCTCAAATGCCTCGTTAGCCATGTCAGTCCAGAGAATAACTGTCCTATCCTCCTTTTTCGAATTGTGTAAATAATTATTTAGTTCTGACTGATAACTAACGGCCTTAGGAATATGCGACCTATAAAAATTCAACATACCTAGAAATCGACGCAATTTCTCAACGGTTTCGGGTTTCGGAAAATTTACAATAGCCTGCACTTTGTCTTCAAGCGGTCGAATTCCGTCCATTGACACTTCATAACCCAGAAAATCAAGTTTGGTTTTGCCAAAATCGCATTTACCTACGTTAATTGTTACTCCATATTGATCAAATCTTTCGAAAACCAATTTCAACTGCGCTTTGTGTTGCTCGACTGTCTCACTCGCGTGTTATGTATGCGTACCTACCCTTATACTAGATATATGCATACATATAGTGAAGTGCAGTGTTGTGCGTGCCTCAAGCTAAAAAGCGCTGAGAGGACGTTCCGGTCCTCGAAGTTAGTTCGCGGACAGACATTGCCCGAACAACCGCATTTAATTGTCGGGTCTAATATTGTAAATTTTATCAATTCCTATTGTCGGGATATTACTGTAAGTTCTTGCTAATACATGTGTGTGCATATTAAAAGTTGTTTCCTTCATAAGCACGAACTTATATAAGTGGCGCAGTCATTGCGGAACGCTGGAGCTCTTCCACATCAAGTGCCTGGCCTTCGAATCTACGAGACCGTAAAATGCTGTTCATCATCCTGTGAGTCCTTTCCATTTATTCGATAGTCGTAGTATTTTGTATGTTATAGGGACTTCAGAAATCTACAAAAATCGGTTTTCTGTGGTTGATTGAAGCTAATTTAATATTGTGAATTCAATATAATTGACCTATATTTTTGTTTTTAAACTTTTAGTAATTTTAAGCGAATTTAACTCAAAAGACAGATAAATAAAAACAAGCCATCATGCCTGATAACGATAATAATAACATTAGCTCTATAAAAACTGCATGTAGTATCATTCCTGATTACGATGGTAACCCAAATCAGTTGCATAGATTTATAACCACATGTGAAGCAGTATTAACTGAATATTATGATGCGACGCAGCCGCAAAGTTTTCATAATCAACTAATGTTTCATTCAATTCATAATAAACTTAAAGGTAAAGCGGAGGAAGTCGTCACAATAAACGGAGTCACCGCTTGGGAAAACATAAAAAATGTTTTGCTTAAAAATTTCGCAGATCAAAGAGACGAAAACTGTTTAAATAGAGACCTCATAAATATCCGACAAGAAGTAAATGAGAACCCGCAAGAATTTTATAACCGATGCATGCAGCTATTAAGTACCATAATTAATTATGTCAACTTGCACGAAACAGACGATAGCACTAAAACTTGCAAAAGAGAATTTTTTACTGCACAAACTTTGAAGTCATTCTTAAGTGGCCCCAAAGAGCCTCTAGGTACAACGATTAGAATAATGCGACCCAATGATATGCCTACAGCCTTACAGTACATAAAAGAGGAACAAAATATTCACTATCTGCAAGAAAGAAATACACCACTGTCATTACCCAATAAATCTGTTGACCTTAATAGGTTTGCTCCTCATAATTTACCTCCAAGGCCAATACCCTCCTTCCCTAACTTGAATAGATCTTCATTTTTTCAAAATCAGAATTTTCCACCAAATAATAACTTTAGGAAGACGAATCCTAACTTTTACAGGAATAATCAGTGGCCCAGACAACAACAAAACTTTCAAACGAATTTTCCAAATCAACAGAGACATTTCCAAGGTCCCCAACAAAATACTAAACCAAAACCTATGAGTGGAATTTCATACAGTCCCGTACAAAACAATAGACCTCAAAGGCCTCAACCGATGAGCGGAATTTCTTACCCAGCTGCCAATATTCTATCAAGACCTTCAATACCTATAAATAATTATAATACTTACGAAACAGTGCAACAGACCTACCAAGACGACATGCAGGCGCATTACGCTGACGCAGAGATAGTTACCGACGCCGTCGCCGCCGCCCCCACACCATCACTCAGTCATAACAAAATGTACACAGACTATTTAGCCAACCAGCAGTACTACAGTGATTCTGAAATGACTTATTGCGAAAATGAAAATGATGACGAGTACAATCAAAATTTTTACCAGGATTCGGACATGAACAACAAAACATAACAGAAATTAATGTCCATCCAAAACGACAGTTGCCATATATTGAAATTAAAGAACCACCTTTAAAGTTGCTAATAGATACAGGTGCCAACCAATCATTTTTATCACCTGAAATAATTGAACAACACTATAAAAACATCCCCTTAAATTTTGAACCATTTACAGTAACTAACCTCAACTGTACCACTGAAAATAACTACACTATCGAGTTGCCACCATTCCCAGAACTAAACGAAAACACTACGTCTAAATTCTTTGTATACAAATTTCATAATGTATTTGATGGTTTAATTGGTTATGAAATGTTGGAACGTTTACAAGCTAAAGTTGACCTTCAAGACAAAGTTTTGATTACGCCAAATACTAAAATACCTATCAAAATCCTTAACTCAGGAACAAAAACACTTTTTGAAGCCCTTATTAGATCAAATTCGTCGAAGTTGGTTAAAGTGCCAGTTAGTATTCAACATGACGATATCTACATCCCAGACACTTACATCAGCAATTGTTACATACAGGCGACAGTAACTCGAGCCGAGTCTGGCTATGCCCACCTGCAGATAACAAACCCCACAAGTAATGATATTATTGTTAGCTTATCATCACCTCTTAAGGTGCAGATGCTGAATAATAACTTTGAGATATTTAATATCGAAACTACTTGCGAGAAAAATTATAACGTTATACAGTTACTTAGAACTGATCACTTAAACATTGAAGAAAAATATAATTTAGTACAATTGTGTGAACGCTATAGTGACATTTTCTACGCGGAAAATGAACCACTCACGTTCACAAATCAAATCAAACACCAAATAAATACCACAGATGAGATACCTATTTACACCCGATCTTATAGGTACCCACAAGTTCATAAATCGGAAGTTGATAGACAAATAAAATCCATGTTAGAACAAAACATAATAAGACCTTCAAATAGCCCATGGTCGTCTCCAATTTGGATTGTTCCAAAGAAGATAGACGCAACAGGCCAAACTAAATGGAGACTTGTAGTCGATTACCGCAAACTCAATGAAAAAACCATCAGTGATAAATATCCCATCCCAAACATTAACGACATTTTAGACAAATTGGGCCGATGCCAATATTTTTCTGTACTAGACTTAGCCTCAGGGTTCCATCAAATTGAAATGAACCCTGCAGATATTGCAAAAACAGCTTTTAATGTGGACACGGCAAACGAAGGATATCGTGGTCACTATGAATATCTTCGAATGCCGTTCGGTCTTAAAAACGCACCATCGACATTTCAACGCGTCATGGACAACGTATTACGCGGTCTTAAGAACGTTATGGTTTATATGGATGATATAATTGTCTATAGTACATCTTTACAAGAGCATATTCAAAATTTAGAAGATGTTTTTCAAAGACTACGTGAATCCAATTTTAAGGTACAGTTAATTAAATCGGAATTCATGAAAAAAGAAACACCATTTTTGGGACACATTATAACTGCCGACGGTATTAAACCTGATCCAAATAAAATCAAGGCCGTTCAACAGTTCCCTATACCGAAAACAACTAAAGAAATAAAATCTTTTCTTGTATTGCTCGGTTATTACAGAAAATTTATTCCTAACTTTGCGAAACTGACAAAACCCATGACCTCATGTTTAAAAAAAGGTGCAAAAATTGAGCTTACTCCAGCTTACATTAACTGTTTCAAGCATTGCCAAAATCTACTTTCCAATGATCCCATTCTTCAATACCCAAACTTTGAGAAAGATTTTAATCTACGTACCGATGCTTCGAACTTCGCCCTTGGGGCCATACTTTCACAAGGACCAATAGGCTCTGACCAACCAATTGCCTATGCATCACGGACACTCAACGATGGCGAAACTAAATACAGTACCATAGAGAAAGAACTCTTAGCCATCGTATGGGCGACAAAATACTTCCGTCCGTACCTGTACGGTAGAAAGTTTCATATCATCACCGATCACAAACCCCTGCAATACCTCATGAATATAAAAGAGCCCAATAGCTGTTTAACAAGATGGCGATTGCGCTTAGAAGAATTTGACTATAAAATTATCTATCATAAAGGAAAAACCAATATGAATGCCGACGCCCTCTCAAGAATAGAAGTACAAAATAATGAAATTGACCCCACTTCAAATAATTCTTCGAACGACGAAGATGACTTACCATTTTCCATGTTAGTAAACCATTCTGAACCTAGCGATTCTGAAGACGATGATAACGTACCTTTAGCTGTGTTAGCGAGCCGCTCCAGTTTCCCTGAAAGTGAAATTATAGATGAAGATGACCTACCTTTAGCAGTTTTAGCAGCCCAAAAACGAAAACCTCAACAAATTGACCTAGTGACTTTTATCCCTCAGCAAACTACAATACATACTAATTGCGAGAACCCTATATTAGAAATACCTATTTCAGAAAAACAAATAAACATTTTTGACAACCAATTGTTTCTAAATTTTGTTTATCATTCTCCAGCAAAGTCAAAGACAATCCAAATATTTCCTGGAAAAAAAAGAATACTAGCCCAAATAAACCAAAATAATATCGAAAAAGACATAATTAACCTGTTTAAGGAACACGTTAAATCCAATGTTAAATATGGTATCTACGCACCTGACGAGTTTATTCCTGTTGTTACATCAACATTGCAAAGAATCTTTAAAAAATCTGCATTTAATCTCACTTTCTGTAAAACCAAAGTACAAGACGTTACCGACCATGAAAAACAATTAGAAATCATTAAACAAATTCATGACAGTCCAACCAACCATAGAGGTATTTTAGAGACAGAACAAAGAATAAAACGGCAATATTATTGGCCAAACATTAAAAGTAGCATCACTGAATATATCAACAACTGCGAAACATGTCAAACATGTAAATACGAGAGACACCCAAACAAACAGAAATACCAAATAGTTCCGTTGCCTACAAAACCCTTTGAAGTCGTTCACATCGATACCTTCACTGTTAATAAGCAAAAGTTTTTAACTATAATAGACTTATTCTCTAAATACGCCCAAGCTTATCCCTTAGAGTCAGTAACTGGAATAAGCGTGTTGAATGCACTATCAGTATATATGTCTCATCATGGTCTCCCCTTAAGCATTACTGCCGATCAAGGCACTGAATTCAAAAATCATCTAGTAAAAGAATTCGCCCGCTTGCATAAAATCAATTTACACCTCATTAGTGTTAATAACCCAGAATCGAATGGTGCCATCGAAAGGTTCCATTCGACAATTTTGGAACACATACGAATATTAGGCGAAAACAAACCTGACCTCACAACCAATGAGCTCATGCTTTACTCCGTGATAGGATACAATAACAGTATCCACTCGGTAACCAATAAAAAACCGATAGAAGTTATAAATGGACATATTTGTAACCGCGACCCTTTTGACATAGATATTGGAAGCGTCTATCTACAACACTACATAAACAGACACAAAGACGTTACGAAAGAGTTATATTCAAACATTAACAGAACAATTCTAGACAGCCAACAAAAAGCACTCTCTGATTCCAATAAAGATAGGTCTGACCCTCTCCAGTACAAAGAGGATCACGCCTTATACGTCAAAAATCCTTTGGCGGTTCGTCAAAAGACGAAACCTAGATATTTAGGACGTAGAGTTAAGAAAAATTTATGTTTAAAAGTTATAGATGATAGGAATGTAAGCCACCACAAGAGAATCCTACGCAGACCTTTACAACAACAAATCCCTTTGTTGCAGGATTCTCCTGGTAGGAGTATCCCAGGGCCATCAAATCCGCTCAACAGAGCTGACTGAAAACCCGGGAATACTTCCGTTTAGGATAGGCGTGGCTAAAGTTCAAAAAACTGAACATGTATTTTTACATTATTATGAATTAGGTAAGATTAAGGATAGCATTAGTAATATAGAATACTTCGTAGGCACGTACATAGACTATGTAAAATCGGCTGATCCAGTTTATTTTGGTGACTTTCTGACCACAAGCAATCAAATCCTTTTAAGTGAACTCGAATCTATTTATAGTAAATTCGGTAGTCTGCGCGCGTCACAATCAAAACAAAAACGCGGTCTTATCAATGGATTGGCTTCTGTCGTAAAAAGTATAACGGGCAATCTTGACCATGATGACGCCATGCATTATAATCACGAGCGTAGCGAGTGATTCAATTTTAGAATGCTGCCCTTGCTCGGTCACCAAAATTGGGCACGCGGTTAAAAAGCAACTTTGCACTCTTGTAAGCAAATAACTATTTTTTGGACTATTTTCGATTTACTTCGTATTCCCTGACTTTTCCGGTGTTCCAGAAAGGACATCATACGAAGCGGTGTTTAATTAGCGCACGTGTGAGATGAGAACATAGGTGTAGTGCAGCGGCAAAAGAGCGCGGGCGCACCTGGCCACGTAGAGCAGGTGGTGGTGCGGCAGCGCGGCGTCGAGCAGCGCGGCGCGCAGCGCGACGAGCGCGGCGCGCGCGCCCCCCTCGCCCTCCGCGTGCGCCAGGCGCGCGAACAGCGCGAAGGGCACCGCCAGCGCGCCGCCGTGCCGCCGCAGCGCCGCCTGCGCGCTGGCGCGGATGCGCCGCGCCTCGCCCGCCGCCTCGGGCTCGCCCTGCAACACGCGCGCGTTAGCGAGCTCGGCGCCGCGCCCGCGCCTCGCCCCCCCCGCAGCTGCGCCTGCCCGCACCGACCGCCACGAGCAGCAGCTGCGCGTGCAGCCAGCGCAGGCGCCAGCACAGCAGCGCCGCGGCCGCGCCCTCGCGCCCCTCCCCCCCTCCCCGCACTGACCGCCACGAGCAGCAGCTGCGCGTGCAGCCAGCGCAGGCGCCAGCACAGCAGCGCCGCGGCCGCGCCCTCGCGCCCCTCCCCCCCTCCCCGCACTGACCGCCACGAGCAGCAGCTGCGCGTGCAGCCAGCGCAGGCGCCAGCACAGCAGCGCCGCGGCCGCGCCCTCGGCGCCCGCGCCGCCCGCCCCGCCGCGCGCCGCCCAGCCCTGGCACGCCTCCCACACGCTCTCCGTCCAGCTGCGGTACCCTGTGGACGATACGCGTGCAATTTACTGGCTCGTAAAAAGGGTTGCACGTGGTTTCATACACAACAATTTTATAGAACTTCGTTTCACATAACTTATTCCTCAAATTATCATTTCATAGAATAATCGACACGCAGAATCCTTACTTTGAAGAAGTTTTAATCTTTGATATTTACATACATACATACATAGCATCACGCCCGAAATCCCTAATGGGGCGGGCAGAGCCACATTGATATTTGTTACAAATAAAATTTTATGTTCATATCATAGAATAACAAATCAAATATTCTTAAGATTGTTTTAATTTTCGCGATTAAAACACATATTTACATGTAAACGGGACTTAATCGCGTAACTTAATAACTACATTAATAGACGCGTTTTACCTAACAATAAAACGCATATTAATTTACTTACTCGAAGCTTATTTATTGAGATAGGCACGACGTTTCCCGCCTCACATTTCTGTCTCTTTCTATCAAATAAACTACAATTTATCATTTTTTTCTGGGGATGTCTATCGACTTAGAAGAATTCCCATTTTGGTTCCTCATTGGGTCGAAATTTATGTTACCAGGCAGAATTTACTCAAAAGCTTCGAATAAGGTAAGTAAATTAATATGCGTTTTATTGTTAGGTAAAACGCGTCTATTAATTTACTTGACCGTTATTCGAAGCTTATTTATTGAGACCTGTTTGTTATCGCCTGGTGGTGGTGAAAAAGAAGATGCCAATGTGAAACATAAGGTTTATATATGTGAATATATAGGCTTGGAAATTAGGTCAACAGAATGGTATTAGTTAAACTGGTACAGTGAAAGCATAAAGATCAACTTATATATCAGAAAAGTACTTCTTTTTATTAATAAACCTTTGATTTGGGTAACAGCATTGAGCTTAACATTACAATAAATAATCATCAAGTTATGATCTTTAACAGAATTATTCAACTGCATTAAACAAGTTTGATACTCTAGACGAAAAATCACTAGAGGAAGCAGGCATTACTTCACGCCTGTAATAATGACTAAAGGTATTTTCTGAACGCAAATTTCCACGTGAAAGGATATCTTCCACGGGGAAATTATCCACCCAACTCTTAGAAGCGACGGCCGAGCGGATGCTGCCTGGGGCTGCTGTAATACCTGCTTCCTTAAACAGGCTTTTAATCCATTGTGATATGATAGTTCGGGAGGTTGATTTAGCTTCGCCTGTTAGTGTAATAAACAGGTTATTTACTCTGGCTAAATCACGTCTATACTTTAGTAAAGTAATCACATGTTTGATCCAGAAGACAGGGCCTAAGTTTTGACAAGAGGGATTATTTAATAATTTCCAACCCGAATGACGGTAATTGACACAATCCGTCTTAGAGCCAAATTTCGGCCATAGTACAATAAAATCGTTTGTCTGCACATAATGTTTGCTATCGATGTTTAATAAAGTCAGATCGTGCACTCTTCGACCAGAACAAAGAAGAAGTAACACTGCAGCATGTCTGCATGTTTCGAAAGTGCTTTCCAAATAAATTTTACTTTTGTATAAGTAATTAATAAGACAATCAACATCCCAAATAGGAGGCTTCTGAACAGTAGGCTTTTGTAATGCTATTGATTTTAGAACTTGTTTCACAAGAATGTGAGAACTTAACTGACCTGAGCACTCAGTATTACATAAAGTTGACACAACCGATTTATAAAGCAAGGGTGGATAGTTTTGTACGAAAGATTATGTACCAAGTGAAGATCTGATAAATATTTTGCTAAATCCGAACCTGATGGCTTAGCACAGTCGACATTACGTGGCCCAAAGCACCCATTTTTTCCAAGCTACGTTGTAAGTCTTTCGTGTGGAGGCGCGCCAAGAATGTTCAAGAAGCTTTAATTGATCCGAATTCCAGTTAGTTAGACTCACCGACCACCCCCACACTTCCAGACTTCCAACGTCATTTCCTGAACAGCCGGCGGTGGCAATCCCGTCGTTACATCTACTAGGCACCTGTCTAGGCACTGCATCGTGAATGGGGCTGCTAGAGCGCGAGCTTTGATGTCCGCTCGCCAGAAAACTTGGTTCCATCGTGGCACTACCAGAAGGTATATGCCTGTTGCCTGATTGAGATGCACAAGAACTTTCGGAATCAGGTACGGGGGTGGAAATACCCACGCTAGGTCGAATGTCCAGATTCGGGAGAATGCGTTGTGAAACAGGGCTGCGCGGTCGTTCTGGTTCAGTGATGTATAGTTCAGGACTACATGAGCCCTCTGAGAGGCAAATAAGTCTATCAGTGGGATACCCCACTTCGAAAAGATCTTTTCCGTACATTCGGGCAGAAGATGCCACTCCGGGGGCAGACGAAGTCTCAAAAGATGATCTGCGTGGCTGTTGTACTTGCCCGGGATGTGGAACAAACTGAGATTTATTTGATAGCGCTCTAGAATCTGAAACGCCTGATATGTTAATTTCAAAAGAGCGTTTGACTTTGTTCCACCTTGGTTGCATAGGTAAGCTATCACGGTCTTGTTGTCGCATTGTACAAAAACTGTCGAGTGACTTAGGTACTGACAATGATCTTGTAATACTCTTAATACAGCAAGCATTTCTTTCTGATTGCAGTGCAACTTCTGTTCCGACCTTGTCCAATACCTCGACAGAGCTTGCACGTCTAATTGGGCTCCCCAAGCAAGGTCTGAAGCGTCTGTCGTAAGAAAATACTTTGGCAGAGGCAGGTGGATTGGAGAAGGGCAATGACAATTGTGTAACCACCATATCAGGTTTTCTTTGGCACTGTTCGGTACTACATAGGGCCCTTTCGAAAACCTCGGTATTGAGTTGAGAAGATTTAGCAGAGCACGATAATCTAATCTTCCACGTGGAACTGTGAAGCTCGCAAAGTTGAGCACTCCCACCAACCTTTCCAGATCCTTGCGATTGGTTCTCATAGTTAGTAACGCCTGTCGCATCTGTTGGAGAAAAACCACTTAATTATATTAAGAGCAGTTTATTCCGTGGACTTAGTCCTGAGTAGAGTGTTTTTCATAGCAACCGTCAATACATTCGTTACTACCAAACAGCCAGTAATAAGCAACATAGAGTTTATACATAAGCTCTAACACCACCCCTTAAACTATATGTTCTGCTCATCACATATAACTATGATATTAGCCACTAAGCATATAAAAGTCTCTTACAAAACGTTGATATTTTTCAACACATAAGGGCTTCGTCAAAACATCCGCTAACATATCGTTAGTACACATATATTTGATTACTATTGTACCATTTTCTACTACTTCACGGATGAAATGATGTCTGACATCAATATGCTTAGTCCTAGCATGAAACATGTGGTTTTCAGACAACTTAATTGCAGATTGATTGTCATTGTAAACCACTATATTCAAATCTAGCTTCAAGCATTCCGACATGAACGCTTTAATGAACAATGCCTCTTTACACGCATCAGATAAAGCCATATACTCAGCTTCTGTGCTGGAAAGAGCCACTGTGCGTTGTTTACGACTTTCCCATGAAACTATAGAATTGCCTACCTTAAATATGTAACCGGTATAAGACCGACGATCGACGACACTCGCCGCCCAGTCCGCGTCCGCTGACCCTGTCACATTTAATCCGCTCTTCTCATACGTGATGCTGTAGTTCATCGTACCCTTCAGGTACCGAAGCACGCGTTTCGCTGCTTTCCAATGAGCTTCTGAGTAGCAGTCGTTGAACTGACTTAACATACTCACAGCATGCGCGATATCAGGACGCGTACAGACCGCAATATACATTAGGCAACCAATCAAGTTCCTGTGTTCGTAGTTTTCTTTCTTATCAGCTTTGGCAAGTTTTAAACCAACTTCCATTGGCGTTTTAGCAGGTTTACAATCTGTCATCTTAAACCTTTCCAAAACTTTGCCAATATAACTCGACTGATCAAGGATGATTTTTCCATCTTTACGACGGACATGTATTCCTAATACATTTTTCGCTGGCCCAAGATCTTTCATAACAAACTGTTTCATTATCTCCTCTTTTACCGCCTTTTTCTCAGTTTGACTGTTGCTAAAGACCAAAATATCATCAACATAAAGGCCGAGAATGACTAGTCCGTTATTGCTTGATCTTACGTAGACACACGGCTCGGACGCTAGCCTTTTGAATTTCAGTTTCTTAATAAGTACATCGTTTATCTTTAGATTCCATGATCTGCTGGTTTGTTTCAATCCATACACAGCTTTGAGCAAGCGGTATGCTTTTCTTTTGCCATTTTCTACTGGAAAGCCTTCAGGAATTTCCATATAAACGACTTCTTTTAAGTCTCCGTTTAGAAAAGCTGTTTTCACGTCCATATGATCAACGTCCATATCATATTCAGCCGCCAGTGCCAAAAGTAATCTTATTGTCGAATATCTCACGACAGGTGAGAAGGTTTCAAAGTAATCTTCTCCGTACTTTTGTGTGAATCCTTTCGCAACTAACCGAGCCTTGTACTGAAGCAATTCTCCATTGAATCCTCTCTTTTTCTTAAATATCCACTTGCACTTAACAGGTTTCTTCCCCTTCGGTAAGTCAACAAGCTCCAGACATTTATTGTCCAAAAAAGATTGATATTCATCCTGCATTGCTGCCTTCCACTGCGTAGACTCAGGACTGTCGAGTGCCTCGCGTACGGTAGTTGGTGTATCCGTATCGCAACTCGTGCCTGTGACAAATGCTGACAAGTAAGCATCTTCGAATTCGCTCCGTCCTCTCGATTCTTCCGAATCCCAAGACGACGACCCTGGAACGTAATTTACATCCGAAGTACTACTAGTACTACTTGAGTCAGATATGTCAGTATCATGTGTCTCATGCTCATGGGGCTCTTGTGTGCAATCTACTGATTCTACCGTCTGTACTCCCACATTTTCAGATTCAGAGTTATTTAAGATCATGTACGGAGTCGGTACGTTGATCACAGGTTGCGGATCCTTCTGTTCAATAATGTCTTTGTAGAATTTATCCTCTACAAACACGACATTACGCGAAGTAATAATTTTGTTAGGATTAGCGGGATCTACGAGTCGGTATCCTTTAATATCTTCGCAGTAACCTATAAATATATATTTTTTACATTTCGGATCTAACTTTTTACGATCCTCTACGACAGAATAAGCAACACAACCAAAAATTCGTAAATGGCTCAAGTTTACCTTAGATCCTGACCACTTCTCCTCAGGAGTAGTACCCAATACAGCCTTGGTTGGTGATCTATTCTTCAGATAAACTGCGGTATCCATTGCTTCTGCCCAGTATCTCTGATCTAAGCCAGCACCCTGTAACATACACCTTGCAGCCTCAACAATTGTGCGGTTGGCTCTTTCCGCGACCGAATTCTGTTGTGGACAGTGAGGGACAGTCCTCTGGTGTCTTATGCCATGCTGCTTCAGAAATAACTCGAATTGTTTATTTACATACTCGCCTCCGTTGTCGGTCCTTAAAACTTTAATAGTTTGGTTTGTTTGGTTTTCGACAAGGGACTTGAACTGTTTAAATAACTCGAAAACTTGATCTTTTGTTTTAATAAAATAACAAAAAGTTTTCCTCGTATAATCATCTATAAAAGTCAGCATATAACGAGCGCCACCGAACGAAGCTTGCGGCATGGGTCCACAAACGTCACTATGGACGAGACCTAAGATTTCAGTAGCCCTATGGAATGATTTCTTCGGGAAAGGTAACTTTGTAGTTTTGCTTTCAATGCAAGAAATACATTGTTTATAGTTACAGTTATCAAAATCTACGCCGTTTGCCATACCTGTTCTCAGTAGGTTCATGCTCCTTGAATTTAGATGAGCTAAACGCTGATGCCACACATCTTGAGATATAGCTCGTCGAGCCTCCACGTTCGCCGCAACATGATCAGTGGGCGCGGACTCGGACGATCGCGTTACACTATTTGCCGAGAAAGTTTGTAGTTTATAAAGACCATTCTCACGTTTCGCAATAGCAATTAAAGCATTTCCAAAAAATATTTTACAAAATTCAGAACAAAATACAACTCGAAAACCTTTAGACGTCAACATGTTGACAGACAACAAATTGCATGACAAGTTCGGAATATAAACTACGCTGCTTAGAGTTTTTATACCATCTTCTACATGCAGTTTGGTACTGCCACGACCCGCACTATAAAGTTTTTCGCCGTTCGCCACGGTGACTTCCAGGCTCGTATCCACCACGAAGTCGTTGAGTATGTCCCTCCTGTTGCACATATGACACGACGCTCCGGAGTCAATGTACCAGGCGTTCTTCAGCACATCCACCGACAGCGCACTCAGCATATTCGCCGTGCCTTTGGTATTGGGATTCTTCAACTTTTTATCCTTCTCGGGGCAATTCCTGGAAACGTGACCCAGCTTTTTACAGCGGAAACATTTGGCAGGCTTATCGTTCAGTCGTTTGGCCACCATCACGGAACCACTGCTTGTGTCAGTTCCGTTGGTCCGGCGCTGTTCTTCTTGTAAAAGTTTTTGTTTGACCAGCTCGCTTGACAGTGACGTGTTAGAGTTTTCTAGAGCCATTATTAACGGGTCATAGTCGCTTGTTAAGCCGCTGAGCATTATTACGGCTAGAAAATCGTCTTCTAACGCCGATCCAATTTCACTCAGTATTTGCGACGTATCCATCATCTTATTCACGTATGCCTCCATACTCACGCATTCACTTAATTTCGTGGCGAATAGCGTTCGAAGTAAAGTGAGCCGTCGACACAGACCTCGATCCTCGTATGCCTTCTGCAGGTTTTTCCATGCCTCGCTTGCCGTCTTCGCATTTCGAATTTGTGGAAACACAGTTGGCTGCACAGATAAGGCAATTTTTGCGAGCGCCTTTTCTTGCTTCTTCGCGTCTTCACACTTGTTTTCCGTTTCTCCCACACAGTCCCATAGGTCTTCGTGGATGAGCACCATTTTCATTATAAACTTCCAGGAGTTATAATTTTGAATTCCCGATAGCTTTTCCACACCGATGGCCGAAATGGTAGATGCCATTTTTGTGTTTTGAACAAGAGATAATTGATTTTTGGAAAAAAGTGTTCGAAGTTTGTACACACTAGGTACGTGTACTCCAGGAACGTATAGGCTCCTAACGCTCTGCTACCATGTTGGAGAAAAACCACTTAATTATATTAAGAGCAGTTTATTCCGTGGACTTAGTCCTGAGTAGAGTGTTTTTCATAGCAACCGTCAATACATTCGTTACTACCAAACAGCCAGTAATAAGCAACATAGAGTTTATACATAAGCTCTAACAGCATCTTGGCCAACACCATTGGAATCTTTTCCTTCGGCAGGCTCTTTTGATTCTTCCAGGGATCTCAGAAGATGCCCAAGTACACGAATGTTTTTTGAGGAGTCAACAGAGATTTGTCGTAGTTTATCATCCATCCCAACATTTTTAGCTTTTGTACAACTACCTTCACATGTCTGTGGAGTGCGTCCTTGTCTTGGTGTGCAATCAAGTAATCGTCGAGATAAACTAGTATGCGTATGTGCAGATCTCTCAATATTTGCGCTACCCAATTGGTGAATGTTGCAAAAATCTTTGGAGCCGTGCTGAGACCGAACGGCAGGCACGTCATTTGTAACAGTTCTTGACTGTAAATAAGGCGTAGAAACGGCCTGTGGGAAGGGCTAACTGGTAAATGAAAATATGCCTGTGACAGGTCTATTTTGCACAGCCAGTCCCGTGGTTGAACAAAATCCGGTACGCGGTGAACATTTATTAGACCAAATTTCTCTGTCAATATGAACTTGTTTAGAGCTTTGCGATTGAAAATCGGTCGAACCGAGCCGTCGCTCTTGGGCACTAGAAACATTGTCGATAGAAAGCTGGGAGACGGCTTCGCTACCTCAAGCACGCCTTGGCTTTTCATCTGATTGATGATTTGGGTCATTTCTGCAGAATGCCGGCTTTCGAGAGTATTTCCAACAAGCTTTGGATAAACTAGTGGTGGCTTTTGCAGAAAAGGTATGCGATACCCTTGTATTATGCGCAATAATTGGTTTGGTGCGTGCATCATCTCCCAAACATCATAAAATTGTGCCAGACGGCCCGCTCTGAAAGTCATGTCAATACTTGCCTCGCTTAGCGTTTCTATACCCCGCGGGGGATGATGGTCGCTTGCGGCCATGACGCTCTTGAGGTCTTTGCTGGTATGGTCTAGATTGACGGCCACGAAACGAGTTGCTTGGGCCTGCTCTAGATGAGTTATAGTTATATCCTTGTGAAGGATAATTATGATTGTAATTATCCCGCGGGGGTGGAGCACGATACGCTGGCGCGTTTCCGTGACCGGCATGACTATGGCACGCCGAGACGTTACTTACTGCATGTGCAGGATTATAGTAACCCTGCGAGAGTACTTTGCGTGGCGCTGTTCCCTGCGAGGGGGCGCTTGTGGCCTTAAAGCCCTCTGTTTGCGAAACACCACCATTTTGTTCAATTTTAGCCGAAAAAGCTTCAGCGTTGAATAGTGATGAGTTTGCAGGCGGAATTTGGCGGTTTTGACCAATGGGTCCGTGATATTCTTTGTTATTCCATTTCGCCTCATATTTATCACCTCCGCTCTATGGCCGCAGACCAGCTGCAACAAATCTTCAGAAACCTGATACAGATCACCGCCTAGGAAGGCACTGTTAATTTTTTCACGAAAATTCTCGTATGAGAATTCTCTTTCCGACCTAGCAAATGAAAGTACATCCGCAACAGCGGAATGCAAAGCCTCCTGTTGCTTTATTAAACAGAATGTTAAAGCACCATAGGCTTTGTCAGACTGAACCAAATGAGGGGATACATCGTACTGCTTAACTTCCTCATTCACTTCCAAGTCAGTGAAACCTGGCGAGCGGCTATACAATTTTAGAGCGTCAGAATAGCGAATATCACACCAGCCCTTGCTATCCAAACGTTGTACTTTACACAAAAGTTTTAATTGCTCCTCTGTTGCATCAGGGATTGTAAATTCCCTCAATTTAGTTTCAAGGGCTAGACTAAAAGGTTTTGATGGACCCGGTTATGGTTCATTTTCGTCGTAAAGCTTTCGACTAACATTGTCCGAGATGACGGAGCAGGCATCACAGTCCGCGTTATATTCGTAATAATTATCAGCACTTACTAGGTATGCGCGTAGGTCGTTTACCTCTTGCGTAAGTTTACGCAGCTCGCGATCAGACTTACTTTTGCCCCCCCTTTTTTTTAGCCTGGTGAAGGCGCCTGCGCTTTGGGGCGGAGCTCGAAGTCTCCGAGGAGCTGCTGCTACACACTTGTGACACTTTTCGCCCGCTCTCGTGTCTTCGCCTTGCTATTCTTAGTATTATCCTTGATATCCTGCTGTCCATCCTCATTTTCCATAATTTCTACAAGCAATTAAACATAACTATCGAACGGCGAAACCGTTATAAACCCTTTGGTATTTTTTTTTAAATAGAAGGGTAGTTTGAGAATGAAATTAATATGCAGGATTAATACAAATTTGTTCAATTAATCTCAACATTGATGTTTAACATATTCAGTGAATATGAAAGCATATAAATTTAAGTCCCACTGCTGGGAACAGGACCTCGTAGGAAAATAATTGAAGAGTAAAAATTTTACTTACGTGAATAGATTCTCACAAGCAACTTACGAATAGAACAACTAGGGTATATTCCTGTATTTACCAGTTTAGTGCTTCCAGTTCTTGTGTTGAATGATCTTATAAAGTCGTATCTCATGAGAGGGTACGACTGCTCGCGGCGGGAAACAAGACGCCAATGAGGAACCAAAATGGGAATTCTTCTAAGTCGATAGACATCCCCACTACCAGGTGTTGGGGGAAAAAAGTGATAAATTGTAGTTTATTTGATAGAAAGAGACAGAAATATGAGGCGGGAAACGTCGTGCCTATCTCAATAAATAAGCTTCGAATAACGGTCAAGTCAAATTAATAACATTTTTAAGTTACGCGATTAAGTCCCGTTTACATGTAAATACAAATATTCTTTAGTTAATATAAAATTTATTACCAAGAAACACACTTTATCTAAGGAAAATTTCGAAACGTTGCAATTCATACCTTTGTCAAAATGCATACCATCCTATAAAATTACAACACCGGGGTCACAAAGAAATGCGGGTAAATTGTACTCAAGCAGGAAAACAATCTTGTTATTCTTCACTTTGAGTCTTTATTATTTATTTTTTAAATGCTAAATTACTAATCTTACTGATTATTTTTAAGATTTTTTTAATTAAATTATGCATAGCATAATGTTTATTTTTAACCGACTTCAAAAAATCCGAAGGAGGAGGTTCTCGATTCGACGCGTATATTTGTTTTTATTTTTACATTTTCGTTTCGTTTTCTGAGCTGTTACAAAAAAAAAAGACCTAACATCGAAGGCTAACGCGGAAGCGAAGCTCGCGCTTCTGCTCCGACCGATTTTGCTCGCTCACTGGCATTTGCCATTTTTAGTCATTATACCTCAACCTCTTCAGCATCATCTTTCGAAATATTGAATCATTTTTGTTGGAATAAAACTCCATAGAAAAATACACCGAACAAACAATATTCGGTAAATAATAATTCTACTGTTTGATAAGTAAGATACAAGGACCAAATATTACGTGAAACATTTTCTGCGAAATGAAATTATATGAAATTTCTGTGTGTGAAACCAGGGGCCTATTGTATAAAAAAATTCGACATCCAATCCAATCCAATTTGCCAAAACAGCGAACAAAAACTAATATTATAAATGCGAAAGTTTGTGTGTGTGTGTTGTGTGTTTGAGTTATGATGTTTGTTGTTCCTTCACGCTTCAACGGCTGGACGGATTTGGATGATATTTGAAATGAAGTTGCTTTATACCTACCCTGGATTAATATAGGCTAGCTCCCGAGGGAATAACTTTAACCGAATTCCACGCGAACAAAGGCGCGGGCAGAAGCTAGTCTGGATATTTCATAAGCCAAAAAAATTGTTCTAAGTAATAATACTTTGGTTAAGACTTTGGTGTAAAATAAAAATCCTCCCAGTAAGTTTATATTTTAATATTATGAGATAGTACCGACCAAGTGGCCGGAAACAGACCCTGGCCGGGCAACTGGCACACCGACCCTACAAAAGGGACGTAATAAATGTTAGTTAAAAAATCGCCTAAGAATCTCACATAGATCTGAGTTTCTCTTGTACATAAAAGGCACTATTAAGGGTTAATTATAAATATTGTTAAGAAAACTACTTAAGTACTTTACTTGTGATACGATCCATAACAGTTGATTTGAAAAAATAAAAAAAAAGTTATACTAAGTAAAAACCCGACTGCCCATATAAAAATAATAAAATACCCTTTTGTTACGATGCCATGTCTAATTTATTTTACGCACTATGTGCAACTGTCGAGTATCGGCCGTTGGGCGAGTAGAACGCGTTCTCGCCGCTCACTTGCGAGCGGCGCTGCGGAGCGCAATGGGCGGTGCCATCACTCAAGGTCGTTGGCTATTGTCAGCGTCTTAACAGACTTTGTCCGCCGTTTCCACTGACGATTCATTACGTCGAACAGTTAAGCCATGTAAATTCAGATCACTGATTTTTAAATGGTGGAGGGTTTAGTACAATGGTTATATTTCAACCACGGTTATTTATTTATTTAGAAACAAACAGTCGTAAAAAAATATATGGAATCTTAGTAACACCGAGAAACCTATAATCATAATATATATATATAAAAGGAGAGTGTTCGTCTGTACGTCCAGCCTTTTCTCCATGACCACCCACTGCCACCCACTTGTGGTTGCAGTGGTAGAAGGCCCTACGTGTGCACTTGCAAGTAAGGGAGTTTGGTTGCTGTAGGTGGAAGTGGGTGGATGTGGCTGGTAAAAGTTTAAAATAATATATTTCTGTCCTATTTTATTGCATGAGGACTTTTCTAAAACATTTCAGATTTTGCTCAAATGGTCTAGAAGGATCTTTAAAGTTCCAGAATGGTCTAAAATAATCCAAAAATTTTGAAATGTTGCAGGATAGTCATCGTCCAGAATGTTCTCAAGCTTTCTAGAATATTATTTTATGTTCCAGAACGATTTAAAAAAAACTGAAAACAATCTTTAATTTTAAAACGTTGTAAGATGGTCTGCCGTCATCTAACACATTCTCAATTGTTCTAGAATGACCTAGAATAGTCGAAAAAGATCTTAAAATTTTAAAATGATTTAGGATGGTGTCTTATCGTCTAGAATGCTTTCATACGTTCTAGAATGTTCTTCAATGTTCCAGAACGATCTGTAAACTTAAAAATAATCTCAAAATTTAAAACTGACGTAGAATCATTTTTAAATTTTTAAATCATCATTGCTGTCATCAATACTCTCAAACGTTCTTGAATGTTCTTTAATGTTCTAGAATAGTGGAAAAGAATCTTATAATTTTAAAATGATGTTGGATGGTCTGTAATCATTTGACATGCTCCTAATAATGGATATATGAAAAATCATAAATACTTGTTTTTTTTCTAATAAGTATGTGAAATTGAAATGAATAGACGATAAAACCAAATTACTCCTAATGAAAATATGAGAACTAAATATTCTATGAACCTTAGTCGGTGAAAATAAATGAAGTACATTTAAATTTTGTAAATTTAAAAAGCGAGGAGCATCTCGATAGCGAGTCTAAGCAATGTGCGGTCGTAAAGGAAGCGGACGCACCGTAGTCGTCACTGAAGTAGTGCGGCGGATCGACGAGCAGGCGCACGAGCGCGCGCGCGGCGCCGGGGCAGGCGCGCGCGGGGTGCGCGGCGGGCAGGCGGCGCGCGGCGCGCAGCAGCGCCAGCAGCGCCTCGCCGCACTCCCACTCGCCGCGCGCGCCGGCCGCCGCGTGCGCGTACTGCGCGCCCGGCAGCAGCGGCACCTTCGCCAGCCTGCAACACACGCCGCTGTACGCCCGCCCGCGCGCCGGCCGCGGGGCGCGCGGGCGGGGCGTACCTGAGCGCCGCGGCGGCCAGCAGCAGCAGCGCGTCGGGCTCGGCCAGCGGCAGCAGCAGCTCGGCCACGTCGGCGGGCGCGGGCGCGCGCTGCGGGTCGGCCGCGCCCGCGTCGCGCGCCGGCCGCCAGTGCGCCGCCGCGCGCGCGCGCTCCACGCGCGCCCACACGGCACCGCTCGGCAGCCCGCTGCTGATCACCTGTACGCACGCAAAAGTGAGCGTCAAGTTGGCGTACCCGTCGAAGATATCCAGGATCTGATGATTCCAAAAAATAGTGCTCAAATAGTACCCAATTAGTACCGAGTTAAAAAAATATTACCTTTGTAATTTCGGAGATATGTGCCTTGTTTAACGGGTACGCTAACTTGACGTCAAGCTGGCGTACCAAGTTTGGATCTCGAGAACGGTGCTGTTTCCAGATATGCTGTATATTCCAAAAAATAGTGCACAAATAGCACCCTTGGCACGTGAAGTCTCAACTTCGTAGCTCTAATAGAAACTGAGATATTTCATAACAAACACGGGTAAAATATTGTGCACCGTCAAGCTGGCGTACCCGTCCGAGATCACACAGAAAACCATTGAACTCCTAAACCAGTTATATACCAAAAAATAGTGCCTAAATTAGTACCCCTTATACGATAATAACATCAAAGAAAAACCAACTGGAACATAGGAAATAATTGAAGCCAACTTCTACATACAAGCTCATATTAAGACCAGTAATTTTTTTGAATTTAACGGCTTTGAACGCCATTTTTTCGAGCACCAAAAATCATGAAGTTTGGGAAAATAATACTCAAAAACTATAAGACATAAAATAAACATATTTATACCGTGTGGTAGGGAATTTCATGTAGATTATTTTTGTAATTGACAGTTTTCTCCTAGATCTAATAGTTTTTGTTTAAAACGGAAAAAACCGTGGCAAGGGAGATGTTTTCAATAAAAAGGGCGGTAGGGGGGGGGGGGGGGGGAAATTCGTCTGACACCGGGCAAAATCGTGCTCAGCAGGGTCTAATTAGTCTAAAAAAACTCGGTGTCAAAGTGTTACATTCCATGCCGTTCAAAGCCGTTAAATTAAAAAAAATACTGGTCTGTACTAATATGAGCTTGTATGTAGAAGTTGGCATCAATTACAACAAAATTATTAACGCCGACGTCATTTGTTATGCCGACGACACGGCGATCATCTTCCACGAGGACAATTGGACTAAAGTGGCTAAATCCGCAGAGCGGGGCATGGAGGATAATGCTGACTGGCTGAAACGTAACCGGCTGACGCTCAATGTCTAGACTAAATTCCTATGCTTTCATAAAACAAAAGCCTCCGCTCCCAATGTCTTACCTACCATTACGGTTCACACCTGTTGCAGAAATGGATCTCCGCCCTTTATAATAAAGTTAATGCAAAATTTCCCATTAAAAAATACTCCATCAGAGAACTTAAGAAAAAAAACCTAGCATGGCTCCGTTCCCTTCCGTACGAAGAAATAGAGGGGCTTATGAAAAGGACCAAGTAAACTTAAACTTATCCTAAATTTCAAACGGACACAGACACACACTCTCTCACACACACACACACATACACACACACCCACCCCCACACACCCACACCCAACCACACACACACACACACACACACACACACACACACACACACACACAGACACACACACACACACAAACAGTTAGTTGTTAGGAAATTTTATTTTTATTTGATTCCAAATTGTTTTTATAACTTTTCGCATCAATTTTGCAAAGTCTCCTGTGAATTGGCTACCTACGAGACAGGCAGCGCCTAGTGTAGGGGTTAGTGTAACCGCACTATGATTGTTTTAAGTACACAATTTTCGACAAGTTCTTAAGCTCTGTAAATTTTATATGCTTATGCTGCTTATGTATCTTTGGATTTGCTCTGAATTTTGTGTACAATAAAGATTTATCTTTATCTTATCTTAATTATTTCCTATGTTCCAGTTCGTTTTTCTTTGATGTTATTATCGTATAAGGGGTACTAATTTAGGCACTATTTTTTGGTATATAACTGGTTTAGGAGTTCAATGGTTTTCTGTGTGATCTCGGACGGGTACGCCAGCTTGACGGTGCACAATATTTTACCCGTGTTTGTTATGAAATATCTCAGTTTCTATTAGAGCTACGAAGTTGAGACTTCACGTGCCAAGGGTACTATTTGTGCACTATTTTTTGGAATATACAGCATATCTGGAAACAGCACCGTTCTCGAGATCCAAACTTGGTACGCCAGCTTGACGTCAAGTTAGCGTACCCGTTAAACAGGGCTCATATCTCCGAAATTACAAAGTACTATTTTTTTAACTCGGTACTAATTGTGTACTATTTGAGCACTATTTTTTGGAATCATCAGATCCTGGATATCTTCGACGGGTACGCCAACTTGACGCTCACACGCAACACGCACTGTGTAAATATTTCTGATGTGTAACATCTTTCCTCTCGCTTTCCTGCAGTGGGAGTGATTACGTGAAAAGGGACGGAAATGTGTAACAGGAAGCCGGGGAAGTGCGCGCTATTTGATATGACCAATGAACGCGCGCAGAGATAAAGTTGGCCGTCAGATGGTACTAACCCATTTTCCGAGGGGTTGGCACTGTGAGCCAACAGTCAACATTTTGTGTGTGTGTGTGTGCGTGCATGCGTGCGTGCGTGCGTGCGTGCGTGCGTGTGTGTGTGTGTGTGTGTGTGGACAAACTATATTAATAAATGTATTCATCTAGGGAGACCAGGGCGCGAATTAACAAAATTTATATTTTCAGTTGTAGTTTCAAAACATTCAAACATTTTGGTATGATTTTTATGTTGAATGATGTCCAAACTATTCAATAACCTAATTGTTGGACTTAATTTGAAAATAAACTGATAATTTTTTCAGACTGTCGATTTTGCTCAGAAAAGTCAGAAGTTAATACGTACCCCGTGTTCAGGCTGAGCGCCTTCTCAAGTATTGTAGCACCTATGCGGCATCGACGCAGTGCTATTCATTTAGTTAGGCGTTTATCTTAATTCTTATGCAAATCGCCATGTCACTTCACTTACCTTACGACCTTCAAACTGTTAAGTTTATATAAGCTATTATATGCAATTTCGCCAATTTTGGGAATTTTATTTACACCGATATATCCGCCAAAGTTATAACATGGTGGCCCATGAGGGGAAACAATTATAAATCCGCGAACTTAAGAAGAAAGAGATAAGTTGTAACGACAAAGGTGACTTTGAACAAGAATTGGAGCCAAACTGTGGACAAACCGAATGTCACGGAGCTCAGCACATGGAAGATTGATGTCAGGATCAGCTAAAGATCCAGGATTCGAGCAGTATTACAGCCAAAGTATTACATCGAGCAGCAACGCATCCTTCCAAAGATAAGTGTTTGTTCCTACAACATTCCAAGTTCCAAACATCCGATTATCCATTCCATTTTATTATTTATATTTATATAATACGAATTCACTTGTGTATTTTAAATTATTTGTGCAGATTTAAGCGCAAATCTCCCAAAAGGTGTGAAAATTGCATCATATATTCTATCTATATCTACCCACCCTAATCACAAAATAAAGTGATCTTTATTTTAAATTCGCAATTTTTCGTTAAAATATAAGCTAATCAATACAAATAATACTTAAGTAAAGAGTGTTATATTGTTATAAATAGGTATTTTACGTTAATTTCACGTAATTTAAGTGATTTGTCAAATTAAACGCTAAATTACAGTAAATTTAAACTGAGTTCTCTTTTCGGTTTGCGCTCGTCGCAATCTTTTTATATCAAATATTTAGCATATATTGCCGACTATTCCAGGCTTTAACATCTGTCGGCGTGCGCTTCGCGGTTACAAAGGATAAGTAAGCTGAGCGCAGCGTGCGCACCCTGCGTCTTGAGTGGCAAGTAACACCGAAACGAGGAACGTGAGCCATTCAATTATTATTAATTATTCGAACAACTTTTGTATAAAAGTTAAAAGTTTTAAGTTTTGATTATTTGCGATGTTTGCTGAAGATAAACCGCGTTACAAAGAGTTAGCTATAAAAAGATCGTCTATTAAGGGACAGATCACCAAATTTAAGAACTATTTAATTAATATTTCTAGCAAGGAAGAATTAAATAATATTCAGCTAACTGAGTTAGGGCTGAAGCTTACAAAATTTGAAACCCTATCACTCAAGCTCGATGACTTGCAGAATGAAATAGAGGTTTTGAATCCTGAAAATCTTTCGACTGAAATCGACGAGCGGGATTGTATGGACGACGATATAATTATTAACATAGCCACCGCAAAGAATTTAGTCGAACTGTTTTCAAAGAAAGCGGAATGTGAACAAAGACATAATTCTGTTCACAACGTTTCATGTTGTATGGATGATTCGCATCACCATCAAGAATTAGGATTGAAACTCCCTCAGATCCAAATAGCCAAGTTTGACGGCGCATATTTCCGTTGGTTAGAATTTCGGGATACATTCGAAAGTTTAATACACAATAACGGTCGCATTTCTGAGATTAACAAGTTTCATTATTTGATCTCTTACTTGCAAGGTGACGCAGCAAGAATCATCTCGAATCTCGAAGTATCTACACAAAACTATACTGAGGCGTGGAATCTGCTATGTACTCGATACAATAACAAAAGAATATTGATTAATCATCACCTTAATTCCTTATTTAACATAAAGCAGCTTCCACGCGAATCAGAGCGATCTTTGAGATTCTTGGTCGATCATGTTGTTAAGAATTTGCGTGCGTTGGCCAGCCTAGGACAACCAACGGATAAATGGGATGTCTTAATCATATTTATGCTTTCCTCAAAGCTTGATAGCAACACATTGTTGAAGTGGGAGGAATGCCGAAGCAATTTATCAGGCGACGTACCTACTTTAGAGCAGTTTTTTAAATTCATGATAGATCGCGCCGATGTACTCGAGTCTTTAAATCGTAATACTAAGCCTGATAATGTAGCAAGGCCTCCCATGCCAGCTATGCCTTCTGTGCGCTCGCCTTATAATAGTAATAATCATCAAAGGCAAGGTCAAAACAACTTCGTAAAATCGTTTGCAAGCACTAACAATTATAGAAAGCCAAGTTCATTTTTATGCATTATTTGCAACGAACGCGAAGGATGATGGACGTGGCAAACTACAAGCTATGTACGAACTGCCTAAGGCAGGGTCACCCCGAAAGTGAGTGCCGCATGGGGCCATGCCGCGAGCGCGGCTGCTCCCAGAGGCATAATAGCCTGCTCCATCAGCCTTCATCCTCATCAAATCATCTCGCCACTGTTGCAGAGCAGGACGAAGTGATTGTCAATTACTCAAATCAAAACAAATGTCAAGTATTATTATCCACTGCCATGGTCGAGGTAGTGAATCCAGTTGATCAACAAAAGATCAAAGTTCGCGCTCTTCTAGACTGTGGTAGCCAATCATCTTTTATTACTGAGTCCCTAAAGACCAGACTATCACTTAAAACTCATTCCATTGACATGCTAAAGGTCATTGGCATAGGTAATGCTCCTTCAACAAATGTAGTCGAGAGCTGCAATGTTCAAATCCACTCAATAAATAGCAAATTTAATATCATGCTGTCATGTCTTGTTCTTAAAGAATTAACGGGTCGTTTACCAAAGACTCCCATTGACATTAATTTACTAAAATTACCGGAAAATATCGAGTTGGCTGATCCCATGTTCCACAAACCAGCACCCATAGATGTGTTGATAGGCGCCGACATGTTCTGGGACATTTTAGGCAATGAACAACGCTCCTTAGGAATACATAGTCCTAAGTTGAGAAGTTCGCAATTAGGCTGGATTATATCCGGCCCTATGAATGCAGTGATGTCTCACGAAAAGATACACTGTAACCATGCTATTATTACTAAATCAGAAGACGAAGAAAATGTAGAAAAATTGTTAACTAAGTTTTGGGACCTGGAAGGTGTTCCCGAAAAATTAATGATAAACGAAAGAGAAGGTGAGTGTGAAAAGCACTACCTCACACACACTATTAGAGACGAATCAGGTAGATTTTGTGTTAGGCTACCTTTAAAAGATACTGGTGATTGCTTAGGTGACACTTACTTTATTGCCAAAAGGCGTTTTATTAATCTAGAAAAACGTTTTAAACGAAATCCAATGCTAAAAACTGAATATACTAAATTCATTAATGAATATGCTGAGTTAGGTCATCTATCATTGTCTAACAAAAATGAAGATCATAAATTGAGCCCATCTTATTACTTGCCACATCATGCAGTTATAAAGCAAGAAAGCGAATCAACCAAGCTCCGAGTGGTATTTGATGGCTCTGCTCCCTCCACATCAGGTTATTCGCTCAATGACATTCTGATAGTAGGTCCTAATGTCCAGGACTCCCTGTTTTCCATTCTAATACGCGCTAGACAATATAAGTACCTACTCACCGGCGACATCGAAAAAATGTATCGCCAGGTGTTAGTCAATGAGAAGGATAAGAATTTACAGCAAATCTTATGGAGAGAAGACGAGTTATCGACCTATTCAAACTTTAGTGTTAAACACTTTAACCTATGGTACCGCGAGCGCTAGTTATCTTAGTACACGTTGTTTATGGGAAGTAGGGAGGGAGCAGGATGATGAACTTATTAAAGGCATCATACAAAAAGATTTCTATGTTGATGATCTAATAACGGGGTCCGATGATCAGCAACAATTAATATATATACAACAGGCAGTTTCAAAGGCCTTAAGCTCTGGCTGCTTCAATCTTAGAAAATATAAAAGCAATTGTCCATCCATTTTTGACAATGTTGACATGGATAAACAAGATAATTTAACTATTAGTGAGTCATCAAGTACTCTCGGACTCGGATGGACCCCTTCTAAAGATACTTTGCATTTCCCCATAAAGGGGTTCTCTCATGATAAAAATGTAGTTACGAAACGCTTTATTATGTCCAACTCCTTTAAAATATTTGACCCTTTAGGTATTTTAAGCCCAGTGGTAGTCGTACCTAAAATTATGTTACAAAGGTTATGGCAACAAAAGCTCGACTGGGATCAACCGGTGCCTCAAGAAATAAAAGATGATTGGACCAAATTCTCAGATAATTTAAAATGGTTGTCTAAGTTACAAATTCCAAGGTTAGTACTTGGAGACTCACCAAAATCCATAGAATTGCACTCGTTTAGTGATTCTTCCTTATTGGCTTATGGTGCATGCCTGTTTATGAAATCGCTGAGCCCCAACGGTGACGTCACTATCCGGTTACTATGCGCTAAGTCTAAAATAGCGCCGCTCAAACCGACCACCATACCACGCTTGGAATTATCCGCTGCACTTCTCGCCGCTAAACTCACGAAGTCTGTATTGGACTCTCTCAGGTACACGCCGGAGAGGGTAGTTTATTGGTGTGATTCAAGTGTGGTTCTGGGATGGATCAAAGGTGATATTACGAGACTGAAAACATTTGTAGCTAATCGCGTTAGCGAAATATTGGAACTTACTTCTCCTTTGGCGTGGCGGTACGTACCTACCGATTCGAATCCTGCGGATTTAATCTCGAGAGGAGTAGATGCAAAACAGTTTAGTTCCATGAGCCTGTGGTGGTCAGGCCCTAAGTTTTTATACAAAGATGAATCAGAATGGCCGCGGCTCAATGTCAAGGCTTTAGACGTTTTGTCAGAATTAAGGGTACATACTGCTACAATAAATGAATCGATTATAGATTTTGAAAAATACTCATCCATGCATAAACTACAAAGATCATTTGCTTACGTAATGAGATTTCTATTCAATCTAAAGCAGAACAGTAATAAACGTGTGGGTGCAATAACAGCTGATGAACTGCGTGAATCATTGCACTCGTTATGTGCTATCGCTCAAAAGCAATCGTTTCCTATTGAATACGAGTTGCTTACTAAAGGCAAACTTTTAGATAATAAAAATAAAATAATATCGTTGTCTCCGTTTTTAGATAACAACTTAATTCGAGTTGGCGGGCGCATGGCGGCAGCATGTTATTCATATGAAAAGAAACATCCCATATTACTTCATGCGTCACACAAGTTGACTAAATTGTATTTTGAAAGAGAACATATGAATAACATGCACGCTGGTCCACAACTACTATTGGCGACGGTTAAAGAAACGGTATGGCCTGTTAAAGGGCGTCATCTCGCGGCGCGCACTGTCAGTAACTGCGCACGATGTAGACGTTTGCGAGGACAAACTTTACAGCCGAAAATGGGGAACTTACCACCCCAACGACTAAACCCAGGGTACCCATTTTCATCCGTTGGTATGGACTTTGCTGGCCCGTTCTCTATTATAAATCGCAAGGGTCGTGGAAATCGTGTTATTAAATGTTACCTTTGCCTTTTTGTGTGTCTTCGTTATAAATGCATACACCTCGAAGCCGTTAGCGATTTAAGCAAGGATGCGTTTATAATGACCCTCAAGCGCTACATTGCACGCCGAGGCAAGCCAACGGAAATATTTTCGGATAACGGATCCAATTTTGTGGCTGCCGCAAAGGAGATAGGATCATTCATAAAGCAAACTCAAGAGCCCCTGTTTGATTTTGCAAGTCAGCAATCTATAAAATTCATGTTCATTCCGGCTTACTCTCCTCATTTTGGTGGGATTTGGGAAGCGGGGATCAAGTCTGCAAAACACCATTTACGGCGTGTCATTGGCAATAGCCATTTAACTTATGAGGAAATTTCTACGTTGTTTGCACAAGTGGAGGCGATTTTAAATAGCCGTCCGTTGTACCCTTTATCATCCTGTCCTGACGACCTCCTCTCCCTCTCTCCAGGACACTTCATTATTGGGAGACCGTTGACTGCTCCTCCAACACAAAATCTGGTAGACTGCAAAGAGAGCCAGCTCCAAAGATACGAGCGACTTGAAAAGATACGGCAGCACTTCTGGCAGAGATGGCAAAAAGAATATTTGTCTGAAATGCAGCAAAGGACGAAATGGAAAACGAATATGGCTAAACTAAGCATCGGGGATATGGTCTTGTTGGCTGAAGACAATGCTTCACCACTTGCATGGAAACTCGGTCGCGTGAAGAGCCTCATTTCTGGATCAGACGGGATATCGAGAGTAGCAATCGTGAACACCAATAGAGGCGACGTGCGACGGTCCTTAGTTCGTCTCTGCAAGCTTCCTACAGCGGAGGATCTTCAGGGTTGAAAGATGCCTTTCAACAGCGGGGAGCATGTTCAGGCTGAGCGCCTTCTCAAGTATTGTAGCACCTATGCGGCATCGACGCAGTGCTATTCATTTAGTTAGGCGTTTATCTTAATTCTTATGCAAATCGCCATGTCACTTCACTTACCTTACGACCTTCAAACTGTTAAGTTTATATAAGCTATTATATGCAATTTCGCCAATTTTGGGAATTTTATTTACACCGATATATCCGCCAAAGTTATAACGATCGGGGCTAATATTAACAGTCCCGAGGTGAGTATTAACAAAAGGGGCAATAATTAACATTCTTGAAATTTTCCTTCAAAATGAAAAAAATGCATAATGTAAATTATATTTTTTGATTAACTTATACAATTATTCCTGGTCTCGCTGTCCTTTTTGTAGTTTGAGCACAAAGTTTTTATGCTCTCGAAGCAAGCTTGCTGTTCTTGAAGGCCAGACATGTTGACCAGTTCGTAGTTGATGTTGATAGTTAGTTAAGTTAGTTCGTAGCTCCGCTGTAGAGTTTCGCTGGTGATATTTAGTGCACTTGTACTCTTAATACGATATACGCGCCTTCTCAATTAAATTGGTGAAACCCGCTTGTGGGAGGCCAGTCAAACCGAATCGCTACCGCAACAGAGAAACAAATACCTGGTAGCGTTTGAAGGACCATTTAATGAATCCATAGGTCACTGTTCATATCCGGTTCGAAAGACCATTTAATGGACCGGCCATTGCGACTTGTCCACTATATCAGAGATTGAGAGTTATGCAGACAGCTGTTTGAGTGCCGAGAAGGATATCTTGATGTAAAGTTGAAGTAGTTTATTGGAGTTAGTTAAAGATACACAGTTGATAGTTTGGTGATTCCTTTCTCTTGATGATAGTGACAACAAAGTTGGTTAAGCACTAACTCAATGACTAATTACCTAAAAATTATATACATCTGTCTCGAGGCCTAAAGTAGGTCGCGAGTAGGCATGTCAAGTGTGCGATGCTGAGACCGCACATTGGAAAACCTAGATATTATACGATTTCCGCGATCCCCAAAGTAGATCGCGAGTAGGCAATGTCAAGTGTGCGATGCTGAGACCGCACATTGGAAAACCTAGATAATATACGATTTCCGCGATGCCCAAAGTAGGTCGCGAGTAGGTAATGTCAAGTGTGCGATGCTGAGACCGTACATTGAAAAACCTAAATATTATATAAGATTGTCGCGATGCCCAAAGTAGGTCGCGAGTAATCAATGTCAAAAATATGCGGTTTTGAAACCGTACAAAGCATCTAAGTGAAATGAAAAAATTCTAGTCAGAGGAAGTCGTTGCCCAAGTATGAAGACCTGTGGTGAAAATTAATGTTTATTCAGACACAAAAAAAAAAGCAAATGAAATTTTCTGCTTAGAAAAGAAATTATTATGATGTTATTATGGCGAAGCAGCTATTTTGTGAAATTAACGAACAATTTTTTTTATTTGATTTTAATGTTAAATTACAGTGAATATTAAAATAAACAGAATCGGAGTAAATAACTCAATAAAATAAGTCTTTAAGCTATTTAATTTAATAATAAATCACAACAGGTATTCAAAATGCCCACCACCAACTGATACACAGGCTCTAACACCGCCTTTTCGACCGAGCGAGCGAAGCGTCTCCGTTTCAGCTTGGGCAAAAATGCTTTTGTATGTCCAGCGGATGTCTATCGGCTGTCCGGCTGTCCATTTGTTCTCGTCTACAGGTCGCAGTTATCAACCGATTGTCGTGAAATTTTGTGAGCAGGTTTGATATTTATATAGAATTTTTTTGTCAATTTAGTTTTCCGAAATTTTTAAAAATGGCTGAGATATGGAGGAATTTGCAATTACAAACTTATTTGCGGTGTTGGTAAACTGACCCGACCTATGTTGATATCAGTTTTCCAATTGCAAAGTTAAGTTTGTCGCAAGGTATAGCTCGCGGTTCGTGAATTTTTTTTTCGGTTTTTGACTTGATAAAAAAAAATAGATTTTCTCTACTATATTAAAACTTATTGAGAATGCTATGAACATATAATGCTTCCCAATGAACCAGGTCGTCCATTGGTGAAAACCGCATCTAAATGAGTTGCGTGGTTTAGGAAGAGTTAGCGGATATACAGTTTTCCAACGTCAAAGTTAAATTTGTCGCGAGGTCTACAGCTCACGGAGCCACTAGTAAAATATTGTTTGAGTTTATGTACGTGGTGGGTAGTTTTAGTAAGGCGGGTAGTTAATTTGTGGACAGAGATTATTGACGGTCAAATCATTGGAGCTTTTGAGCTGCCACCTACCTTAAACGATACCTATTAATTTGGATTTTCTGCTAAGTGAGCTTTCCCTTCTTTTGGAGAATGTTTCCTTACGCCAAGGGATTTGGTTGCAACATGATGGCTGTCCGGCGCACTATGCGCGGCTATGACTGGTCTGTAAGTCACTTTTTAAATCAGGTTTACCCTGATATGTAGGTGGATTAGACGCATAGGGCGCATACTGCGGCCTTCACGGTCACCGGACCATAATACGGCCGACTTTTTTAGTGGGGATGTCCTAAGGAGATGGGGTACAAACAACCGGTTGAAAATATTCAAAATCAGCGCGAGTGCATTGAAACTGCTGCACAACAAATAAATAAACTGCTTCGTGAGCAAAATCAAACAATAAAAGGCGGTGTAGAGCTTGTGTGTGTTTCGTCGGCCAGTTCGATAGACTCTAGCCCACCTGTAGTGCAGGGCTCCGACGACACTAGCTCAGCTCCTTACACACCACACCGTCCCCTCCGGAGGAGGCGTGCACGTCCCCACACCTCCACACGTGGCCGGCCACATTTCTTCAATCGCTACCGGCATGTACCGGGTAGATTCTCACCTATCAGACACACCTGACTGAGTTTCTTGGTGCTTCTTCTCAGTCAGATTTAACGTAGCCTTTCCGAAGCACTGTAGCACAAAAATCCGATTGTTTGTATCCCCGCTTAACGTCCTAAGTCCGAGGTCGGCTCAATAGGAGCGCCCTTAGGCATGTTAAGTAAAATTCCCCTTGTTGAGCGCCATTCAGGCTGCTCGCATCTTTCCGGTGAAGTTGTCGAAGTCGTCAGAGACTAACAGCGTATGTCCATTCTAAAAAAAAGTGTGTTTCAGTTGGTGATGGGTATTTTGAACACCTGTTGTAAGTTATTATTAAATAAAGGTGCCTAAAAATTAATTTTATTGTTGTTGTTATTTCATCAGATTTTGTTTAATTTAATATTCACTGTAATTTAACATTAAAATCAAATAAAAAAAATGTTCGTTAATTTCACAAAATAGCCATTTCGCCTTAATAAAATCATAATAATTTCATTTCTAAGCAAAAAATACCATTTGCTTTTTCTGTGTCTGAATAAACATTAAATGGGCTTATTTTATAAGCTAATGGGCACTAGGGTCGTATTGCATTTTTTTTTCACCACAGGTCTTCAAACTTGGGCAACGAATTCCTCTGACTAGAATTTTTCCTTTCCATTAGGTTTATTAAAGAAATTATGCTTGATTTTGAAAAATTGTGATACACATCTTATAGCGCACTTAATCAGGAGTCACAATCATTAAGATTTTTTATCCCAGGAAACAGCAAACGGAAAACTGAAATCAAATCGAAAAACTTGATGTATTTTTAAATTGTGAATATCTCGAATACCGTGATATTTTTACTAAACCTATTATGGGTTATTTTAATAGCATGTGATCGTATATACATGGGGTTTTCATTTGGACCACTATTTACGGGACACCCTGAATACATGCATATTTAGTTTTATAAACGATTATATTTTTTAAATGTTTGTGTATTCTAGAACATTCTGGAAAAATCTGAAATATTCTGGAAATTCTGAAATATTCTAAAACATTCTGGAAAAATCTGATATAATGGAGATAGGTTCTCGATATTATCACGTACTAATGTAATTTATGCCACTCAGCACTTTCCTGAGCTTATATGAGTCGTACAGTGTGTTAGAAAAAGATAGATATTGCATATTGATATTGATTATCTCAGTTAGTTGAGAATTCTTTCAAAATCTTTTAAACTATTCAAAGACATCTAAGAACATTAATTCTAGAAAGTTTGAGAGCATTTAAGATGATTACAGACAATTGTAAAATTTTTGGTTTATTTTCGACAATTTTAGATCATTCTAAAACATTAAAGGACTTTCTAGAACGTTTGAGAGTATTCTAGACGATGGCAGACCATCCTACATCATTTTTAAATTTTGAGTTTATTTTTAACTTTACATATCGTTCAGGAACATTAAAGCACATTCTAGAACGTATGAAAGCATTCTAGACGATTACAGACCATCCTACGTCATTTTAAAATTTCCAGATCATTTTCGACTATTCTAGATTATTCTAGATCATTAAAGAACATTCTAGAACAATTGAGAATGTTCTAGACGATAGCAGACTATCCTGCATCATTTTTACATTTTGAGATTATTTTTGACTATTCTAAATCATTCTAGAACATTCTAGAAAATTTCAGAATGTTCTAGACGACGGTAGACCATCTTACATCGTTTTAAAATTTGAAGATTGTTTTCGGTTTTTTTAGATAGTTCTGAAACATAAGAGAATATTCTAGAACGTTTGAAAACATTCTGGACGATGAGTGTCTATACTATACCACGAAATTTCAAAATTTTTAGATTATTTTTGACCATTCTGGAACTTAAAGATAAATCTGTAATGGTACGGAACCCTTCGTGCGCGAGTCCGACTCGCACTTGTTTTCATAACTGTTTGCTTCATAACAGACAGTGATCATTTTTTTATTTTTTTATATATATATATATATATATATATATATATATATATATATGTATATATATTTTTTAATTAATAATTTCATTACCAAGAGCATATTTCAAAACTCATAAAGGGTATAGCAGGATAGCCTAAGAAAAATTGCCCCCAGCGTTTTTGGGTCGAAACTATAATCAAACGATGCCTTTTGAGGAGGTAATATCCTGCACAAAGTTTCATCCCTCTGTTACCCCCTATATATGTAAAGAAAAAAAAGGTTTTTATAAGTACAAATGAATTTGACTTCTCTATCCTCTCCTTTTTTAAATCGGACACAAGCAGCGGTCCGATAGCAGGCCATTATTTATAAATAATGCAAGTCTTTTAGTAGGAGTTGACCCGCTGCTCCAGGGCATCGCGCCTTTGCACGCGCGCCCCCCGGACCGTCGCACCCGAGCTCTACCCAGAGAGCTCGTGCCCGCGCCAGAAGAGCCCCCTTTCAGTGATGATGACAGGTAACATAAAAGCCGCAGATAGGCAAAAAGCCAAGATAGGCCGAAGAACCCGCACGCCGCTGATTGGCTAGGGTTTAAAACTACCCAAGCCGCAGAGAGGCCATAAATATCCGCCAGAATGACATTAATGCCACGAAGGCAGGACAAAGACCGGTCCGTTGTCACGGACCGCGTTTGAAACCGACTTAGAGGGCCCAGCCCTGAGAAGTCCCCCCCACACGATTACGATCACGATGATTCGAGTCTCTAGTAGAAGTTAAATGAAGAGTAGGCACCAAAGAGCCAATTCATATTAATTTCGTAATGTTCCGTCTGGGCTAGGTCGATGAAACTTTTGTATGATGTAGAATATAAATTGGTTCATATTTGATAAGAAAATGGCGTGTGTACCATGAGCCGAACTTGTTATACAGACTGTTTTTTTTTTTTTTTCAAGAAATTAAATGGTAAGGAGGGTCATTTTTTTTTAACATATAGCTTTTAGTCTCATTAATATATGTACAAGATTTGAAATTCGTCACTTTCATAGGTTAGAAAAAAAAACAGTTTTGGGGTTAATCAGGTGTTTTTCATTCCCAGGGGGTAACAGAGGGATGAAACTTTGTGCAGGATATTACCTCCTCAAAAGGCATCGTTTGATTATAGTTTCGACCCAAAAACGCTGGGGGCAATTTTTCTTGGGCTATCCTGCTATACCCTTTGCTTTTCAGAATACTCATAAATTTGCTTAGCAGAAAATATTTGAACTCGTAATATTGGTTTTTACAACAGTAACTTAACTACTCAAAATAAGATTTAATTCGAAAAATCGAAAGTGAAGTTGTAGGTAGGGCAGGGTATCCCTACCTACAACTATGGATTTAAGCAAATTAATATAACAGCATGAACCTATTTAGGATAAAATCTTACATTATGTATTTCAATAATGCGGAATAAATAATACTTATGATTAAGAAACATATGAAAACAAATATTAGTATTAACAAGTTGTAGGATTAGCGATATTATGAATTCTGATGATTATGAGTTTCGATCGTTAGTATTCAATATTTTTATGAAGAATGATCATTATGATGTAAAATGGTATGAGAAATATTTTCGGACTTCCGATAATAGGACTTAAAAAGTTATATAAAAAAGGCGCACCTTTTTTTTATTATTAACGATGGGTGGACGAAATTGTGGAGCTGGTGGCAGGACATGGACCAGGGTGAAAAAACACAAGGAGAATTGGAGAAATTCGGAGGAGGTCTTTGCCACAAGGCACACAGAAATATAAACGCGGTTACTGTAGTTGAAATGGATTTTTCTGATTAGAGGCTATAAATAATGATTAATCTCGATATTTGCAGTCGGAGATTCGGGCCTTACCTTGTCCTCGTACTCGAGCAGGCGGTCCTCGGCGGCCCGCTCGGCGGGCACGTCGCGCGGGAAGGCGGCGGGCGCGCAGTTCATGGCTAGCAGCAGCTCCAGCAGCAGCACCAGCGTCTCCCACAGCCCCGCGGCGCGCAGCACCCGCCCGTAGGCGTGCAGCAGCAGCGGCGCGGCGCGCGGCAGGCGGCGCAGCTCGCGCGCGGCGGCGGCGGCCGCGTCGGCGGCGGCGGCCGCGCCCGCGCCCGGCGCGCGCGCCAGCCCGCCCACCAGCCGCGCCCACAGCTCCGCGCGGACCGTAGGATCCTTCTCTGGAAACGGATGTACCTATTCATGAAAACTGTCGCATAGGGTCAAATCCTATTCCTATTGGGTTTTAAGGAATACATTTTACTATGCAACTCGGAGCCTAAAGTAAAAAGAAAATGATAAGTTTTTTCATTTTGAGTAGATGTACGACATTTCGAACATTTACTCAAAATGGCTAATGGCTATCATTATAGCCATTTTCTTGGATCAACAATTGGAAATAAGTTATTTGTATAAAAGGATGGACTAAAAGTATGAACGGCAACTTTTTTAAATAATGGAAATAGCCAATTTTACGCAAAAGAAACTTAATTTTATTTTTGGAAACAATTTTTTTTACGTGTTTAGATATATCTCGACTTTGTTTTATACACATACAGATTAGAGGGGTGCCCCCTGAATCGTCGACAAACTGTTAAATTATATGTTAAAGATAATGAATTCACAAAAAGATGGTCAGTTGAAATAGAATAATATAAAAATACCGTCTAGACATAATTCTAGGAATAATCACAATAAATGTCTTAAAAATAAATTTCAAATGTCACAAATAAAATCAATAACAAAAGAAAACCGATGTCAAAAAAAATGCAATAAAATGAAAACTAAAGAAACACTAATGTCAGAAAATCAAAATGGAATAATAGTAGTTTATGCAACGGTTGCATAATGATAGGCCTTAAAACAGTAGTGCGGTTTTCATGAAACGAGCCGATAGGCGAGTTTCATAATAAGATCGCACGAGTGTTTTAAGGCCAAATTATGCAGAGTTGCATACATAACTTTAGCTACACAAATATTATAAATCCTCCATGATGGGTTCAGAAACAATATTTTCTGGCAACAAGTTACTTGTTGCAATCGTGGCTGCATATTTCCGATATCCGGCGCATTTTCACATCACACAGTCACTCCGAGAAGACTACTATTCATATTTTCAACTAAAATGTAAATTACAAACAACTTTTTCTATTCAATTCAACAACAATTCTACTTTCGTTCAGCAATACACCAACATAATGGCCGCAATTCGATCCTCCGTCAAGACCATTTTTTTTTTAAATCATAGACAAACGAATGAAGTCTCTATTCTCATGTCACTCGAGATCAAATGTTGTGCAGTTTATATTAAAAAAACATACTGAACTGACGTTTCGTATCAATAACTGTTTTAATATCTATGGATACTAGAATAGAGACCCACTTGAGCTTTGACAGCTGTTCCAAATTTAATCTCATTTCTATACTAAAATCGATACGGGAGTAACTTTGCAGCACTCGTTTTACCTAATTGGTTGTCAAAATGGTGGTCATTTCCTACGGTTTTTGAATACACTATGGAGGTTTTATGATATGGGTGTAGATAAAAGTTCTTTCAGTCGACGACCAAATATAACGACCGAACACTCGTTTTTTAGGTCGGCGGGTAGCGTCTCATAGAAAGCGGGACTTATGACACGCGGGTTTTTGTCGAGCAGCGCCAACCGCCTAAGCGCCCTGTTTGTCGGGTTATTCTGCCAGGGATATTGACTCGTTTAAAAGAATGTAACTATGTTGTGTCGCGTATACATAGTAATATCCTAGATGTATTGTGAGTAATGTGTCAACATTCTGTACTTTTTAAACAGCTCTCTTTTGCATATTTAAGACTCGATTGGCATCCGTTGAGTTACCCCATAGGATTATGCCATATGATAACAGCGAATAAAAATATGCAAAATATATCTGGAGCAGTGCATCACTGGAAACTAACGGTTTCGAAAGCTTAAACCATTAGTCGACCGAGCGAGCGAAGCGAGCGAAGCGTCTCCGTTTCAGCTTGGGCAAAAATGCTTTCGTATGTCCAGCGGATGTCCGGCGGCTGTCCGTCTGTCCATTTGTTCTCGTCTACAGGTCGCAGTTCTCAACCGATTCTCGTGAAATTTTGTGAGCAGGTTTGATAATTATATAGATTTTTTTTGTCGATTCAGTTTTTCGAAATTTTTCAAAATGGCGGAGATATGGGGGTTTTTGCAATGACAAACTTATTTGCGGTGTTGGTAAACTGACCCGACCTATGTCGATATCATGTCGATGTATGGCGATATCCAGTTTTCCAACGGCAAAGTTATGTTTGTCGCGAGGTATAGCTTGCGGTTCGTGAATTCTTTTTTCGTTTTCTTTATTATTTGATATCTTCTAAAGTATTTATTTAAATCATATAGTGTAAACGACAATTTTAATCTAAATTAAATGCCTAGAAAATGTATTTGTATGGATAAGGATTAATACTGAATAGTTAGGAGAAAATAGCTTCGCAAATAACCTAATACTGTTTAATAAATTTTTTAAAAATAAATATGGTCACTGTGAGTGAGTCAATCTTAGGAGATAGACATATGGCATCGTGGACTTTTCTCAAGGCTTTGTAAAGAAGTACAATTACAATTACAACAAAACTCGACTTTATTTTTCATTACTTAATTAGGAAAGAATACACTGAGCTAACTTCGGACTATTACAGTGCATACAGAGTACAGACCCCGAGACGCTGGTGGCGGTATGTGGATGATGTTTTCGCTGTAGTGATCAAGCAGGAGGTTGAGCCGCTGCTTGGGTACCTCAACGCACTGCATCCAAAGATAAAGTTCACCATTGAGACGGAGTGTAATGGTGCGCTCCCCTTTTTGGATGTCTTAGTGAAGCGTAGTCCTGACGGGCGTTTGTATCATACTGTGTACCGTAAGTCCACACACACAGATCAATATTTGCAGGCTAACTCACATCACCACCCCGCACACCTGTCTTCGGTTCCGCGTGCGCTCATCAACAGGGCCTTACGGCTCTGTGACCCACAATTCGTGCAAGAGGAGCTCACGCATGTGAAGCAGGTTTTGGAGAAGAATGGGTACGGTTGGAGACAGAGCCAGCGTGTGGCGGATTCCAGCGCTGTGCAGCGCCAGGAGATGGCGGAGAGGGCGCCCGCATACCTGCCGTATGTCAGGGGGGTGACGGATACTATTGGACACCTGTTACGCCGGAGGTTTAGCATCAGGACATTTTTCCGTCCCCTTACCAAGGTCAGACATATGCTGCGTTCTCCTAAGGATCAGGATCCACTCGGTAGCCCAGGCGTATATGAAATTCCTTGTGACTGTGGCAAGTGTTACATAGGAGAGACTGGACGCAACGTTTCCACAAGACTTAAAGAGCAGGTGCGTAGTATGAAGAAAATGGACACCAATAGCTCCGCGGTGGCAGAGCACGCCCTGGTCATGGGTTCGTCGCATTTCATTCGTTTCGATAAGGCGAGGCTGCTTGTGAGGGAAAAGCGCTTCGTGCAACGCAAAATCCGCGAGGCGATTGAAATTGGGCGACGACCGAATTTTAACCGGGATATTGGGTGGGTATTGCCACCAGCGTGGAAGCCCGTCATCCCAGCGATTCGGGATACTGGACGTGTTGACATTCTTGGTGGACACTGTGAGTTCGGCATGTTTGCTACCGTTCACTACCAACAACGAGCCGCAGCCTGGTGCTTCAGCAACACTGGTGCAGCCCCCCGCCGCCCCCGCGCCCTCGGCTCGGGCGCAACGCGCCGCACGGAGGGCGGCAGTGCGTGGGTTGCAGTGAGCGCGACCGTACTCAACCCCTGAAGAAGGACTCCATATGAGTCTGAAACATGACGGACTGTTTCTGACAATAAATCGTGAGTAAAGCCGTGCTTATTTCTAGTCTTAAACATTGGATGTTCTCTACTATATTAAAACTTATTTAGAATGCTATGTACATATAATCCTTCTCAATGAACCAGGTCGTCCATTGGTGAAAACCGCATCAAAATGAGTTGCGTGGTTTAGGAGGACTTAGCGGATATACAGTTTTCCAACGTCAAAGTTAAGTTTGTCGCGAGGTCTACAGCTCACGGAGCCACTAGTTTACTGCACCACGCAAATACTGCACCACTAAGCTTTTCACACAACGTGGACACGTGTTGTTTCCAGTTAAGTTTAGCATCAATGGTAAACCCGAGGAACCTGCACGTCTCGCAACGCGGCATTGGACTGTACTGGCGGGATTGCGGCGGAGTTTCCTGCTGAGAACAACATCACGCTGGACTTCGTAACGTTTAGGATGAGCCCGTTTGCCGAGAACCAACTGTGAAGCTGAGCACAAACGTCGGCAACTCGTTGTTCGAGCTGCTCGTACGTGCATGCGCTCGCCACCACCGTAGTGTCATCAGCAAATAAATAGCACGGTCACACCCTCAGCAATTGAAGCCGGACGGTCGTTCATGAACATTGTGAACAAGGAATTTCCTAGCGCAGATCCTTGTGGTATGCAGAACTTTACTTAAAACATACATTTCATAAACTATTCAAAAGACAGAACAACTAAATATCGAAGTTCATTTCATCGGCATTTTATTACAAATCTCTCTTATTTTATAGTGTACAACGGTACAAACGGTACAACATATTTTATCATTATCAATGTTAATATAGCTCTGACTACCCATCTTAAGGAAATGACAAAAAAATCACTCGAGGTTAGGATGTTATGTGTCATTATGAAAAAAAAAAACTGAAACAGAGAGCGAGCGAAGCGAGCGAACAAGATGGGTCAGAGTGGAAGCGACTCGGAACGGTTAGGTTTAAAGGCTAATGCGGGAGCGTACCGTAGCGAAGCTCCCGCATTAGCCTTTGGTGTTAGTTATTTTTTTATGACCAATTAAATAATCGGTGATTTAAAAATAGTTGATTCATTCGTTCGATGATATGAATAGCCTATGAAATGAAAATATGGGAACCGTTAACTTTGAACTGATATTCGATGAAAAGTTTGTCGAAGATTCAAGGATAAACCAGATTAGAGATATACTCTATTACTTTTTTTTCCATTAAATTAGTTTAAGTGAACATGATGTTACATCATGTTTATCATCAATCCAGGCCCCCAATTCTCGGTGCATTCGAGATAATCTCACAATCGAGATTAAACGTCAGTGCATACAGTCGTTTGACACAACTGTATGAATCTGACGTTTAATCTCGTAATCGACATTATCTCGAATGCAGCGAGAATTGGGGGCTAGTTTGGTCCCGTTGTAGTCAAAGTCGAGGTGTGATGAGAGGATCTATGCGGAATCGATTGAACTCACAGAACACAGAAAGAGGTTAGAAAGGACGTCTGCCATAATTCGTACCGAAACCGCTGTCGCCGACGCATCCCCGCTCGACGTTACAACTACTAGCGCAAACAAAATAACTACGAGAATACGCACACACCCACAATAACCAAAGTCCGCTCGTGATTCGTGCGTTTGCCCGCCCATATACCACTACATTGACAAAAGCAATTTATTTTACATTTACACTAGGCCTCGGTCATATCGATAATAGTTATCGATGAAGTAGCCCTCTATGCCGCGATTTGAAGTTTATACTACTATTTCGTAGCTAAACACTCTATAATGAATGTAGGACCGGGGTATTAAAGAAAACGTCGTAGCTCTTCAGATCACTGGTTTCTTTATTTTGGTTCTCCAATAATCGTTTCACCTTGTACAAACACGTCCTTCGGTTAAGCCGCCATTCATTCCATCTCTCTCTCTCTCTATATTCCTTTCATTCAGTCCCTTGCGTTCCGTTCTACATTCGGCCATCCTACAGTGAGGCTGACTCAGCCTTGGACTTACTATTAAATATAACTACTTAAGTAACTAGAAGTTACACAGTTTCAGTATAGTGAGGATTTCACAACTACTAATAATACAATTTATTAAACAACTTAACCTAGTCAAGTTACTGAGCAGCAGATAAGTCGAACAAACTTACTTTCTACAATACTTATTATTTATTACAGGGATTGGCGACGGCCGTTTATAGGTCACTTATAGTCATGGGTGGAGTGAAATTAGTCTTATTAAAGAGGGTGAACTAGAATCAACTTAACACATTTTCCTGTAAATAATAAACATGAAAGTGGGAGTAGTCATAAGATCATATCACAAACTTATTCACTGCTGGAATCGCTACCAACAGGCCAGCATTTCATAGAGTCAGCAGCTGAGCTCGTTCTCTTGGGACCTTCTTGTAGGTTATCCAGTTTTTCCACCTCATACCGGTCATGACCCTTGACATTAGTTACCTTGTAGGGTCCAAGATATTTAGGTTTCACCTTTAATCCTACTCCAAATTGGGTTCTTCGTATGGCCACTAAATCTCCACTAACATATTTCTGACTTTCTTTCCGCTTCTTGTTGAAAGTTTTCCTATTCTCTTCTTGAACCTTAAGTATTTCCTGTTTTGCTTTGATCCTTAGCTCGTCCCTATCCCCCACATATGCCTCAATAGTTTCTCGTTTTAAGAGATGATAAATCTCAAGGTCTTCTTTATTTCTCATCTTGGTTCCTGTTAGCAATTCATAGGGAGAGGTATTTATGCTACGCTGGTATGTACTATTTAGTGATCTCTGTACTCTACTGATGTGCCTATACCATAGGGCAGGTGTTTCTATACATAGCTTCGTCAGTACTGAGATAATAGTGCGGTGCATACGCTCTACCTGACCATTTCCTCTTGGTATTCCGGTGGTTATTTTAATGTGTTGGATGCCCTCTTCTTGACAGTACTCAGCAAACTCTCTACTGGTAAAGGCTGTCCCTCGGTCTGAAATAAGTCTGGAAGGATTTCCAAAATGCTGTTGATGGATCTTCATCTTATCTAAGGTCTCTTTGCTGGTAGTACCTCGAGTGGGAAAAATCCAGGTAAATTTTGAAAAAGCATCCACTATTGTTAGAATATAATTATACTGCTTTTTGGTCTCCATCATTGGGCCAACATGATCAATGTGTAGGGTGTGCAATGGTAAGTCTTCTTTGTCTATTACCTGAAGGTATCCTTCCTGTTTGCCTTCTTTTTTACTCGCCAGCAGGCAGGGGATGCAGGTCAGTATAAACTTGTCTATTTTTTTATCCAGGTGTGATATATAGAAGTCTTTGTTGATGATACTTAACATTTTTCTTTTTGCAAAATGCCCGTTGTCATGGGCCCTTTTAAATATCTCAGCTTCCATCGTCCTTGGTATAACCAGTAGCTTTTCAGGGCCTTTGAATAATAGTCCGTTGTCTAGGGTATAGTCTTCATAGGGGTGGGTTTTGAGAACTTCCATTATTGCCTTTAAACCCTCATCATGTTCCTGAGAGTATTTTATTCCGTCACGCAAATCTGAAAAAATCATGCCCACGTATGGGTTCCTGCTTAAGGCATCAACATGACGCATCTTGCTACCTTCCCTGTGCTCCACCTCAAAATCATAATCCTGTAATAAAATAATCCACCTGGCCACTCTTGTAGACATAGCCAAATCTTTTTTCTTCAGAGTCATTTCAAATGCTTTGCAATCTGTGACAACTTTAAAATGAATCCCGAATAGGTAATGCCTAAATTTCTTAATGCCCTCTATGATGGCCAAGCCCTCCAACTCATAACTGCTATATTTGCTCTCTGCTTCAGTGGTTTTACGACTTAAGTAGTGTACAGGATGCAGCTCCCCATCTTCCACATTCCGTTGTATTAAAATAGCTGAGTATGCAATAATTGAGGCGTCCGTGTGCAGCTCTGTTTGCAGTTGGGGGTCAAATATCTTTAAAACTGGATTTGAGACCAATTTCTCTTTGAGTATGTTGTAGCTGTTTCTGTGTTCATCATTAAAACAAAACTTTTGATTCTTTTTCAACAAGTCTGTCAGTGGTTTAGCAATCAATGCAAAATTTTGAATAAACTTTCTAAAATAGGAACACAAACCGATGAAACTATGTAACTGCTTCAGATCAGTTGGAACTGGATAATGGGTAACTGCTTTTATCTTGTCCGGTGCTGGCCTGATTTCACCATTTTCAATAAGATAGCCCAAATATTCTACCTTTTTCACCAGCAACTGACATTTCTTCCAATTAATGTCCAAACCATATTCTGAAGCAGTCTTCAATACTTCTTCTAACCGAGTTACAGCCTCTTCCTCATTTTCTGCTGGAATCAACAAATCATCAATGAATATTATGACACTTCCATTAGCTATTAGATCTCGGAAAATTATTGTAATGAAACGGGTGAAAACCTTTGGACAGATAGCTATACCAAAAGGGGCCCTTAGAAATTCGTATTGGCCTGTCATAGTGACAAAGGAGGTATACTGGACCGATTCCTCATGGACCCGCAAATGAAAATACCCATTTTTCAAGTCCAGGGCACTAAAAATTCTGGACCTCTGGCATTTATCAATATGGTCAGCTATTATCGGCAAGGGGTATGGGTCTTTTACCATCTTCTGATTTAACCTCCTATAATCAACACAAACCCGCAGACCACCATCTTTTTTCCTTACCAATACTAAAGGACTTGAGTACTCAGATGTACTTACCTGGATAATGCCATCTTCATACCACTCATTAATCTGGGTGTCCACCTCCTGTTGTTCTTTGATCGCCAGGCGTCGCGGGCGCTGCGTCACCGGTAAGTCGTCCTTCAAATGAAGTTGTAACTCTATTGGCGCCTCCTTAGTTTTGACTGGTCGGTAAGATGTAACCATTTTTATTACGCGCTGCTGGGTTTCCAAACTAACCTCACGACCTACAATATCTAGATCAGATACAAAACAAGTGATGTTCCTCAACCATTCTTCGTTAGAAGGCAGCAAAAATACATCACTGCCGCCCATGACCATAATAGTATGTCGTAACAACTGTTGACCAATTATCATTGCAAACGGCATCACATCTTTTGACACAATATGGAAGCTAATGTCTTTATAGACCCGATCGTCGATGCTCACGGTGGTGGATAATAATCCAATCGCCTGGACCTTCGCTGCTCCTAGTCCCGTCAATATATTGTCAGATTTGTCACATTTCGGCGATCCTAGGCTATGATAACACTCGATCGAGATTAAGTTCACTTCACTACCAGTGTCTATTAACGCACTTACGTTCTTCCCGTAAATGTTCACATTTTTTATCGGCTTTTTCACACATTGTTGATTGTTTACATTCCAAACGTCAGCCATTGGAGTGACAGGTGCACCGACGCCGCCATCATAAATTGTCATTGACAGAGCGCCTCCGCCGCCATCTTGCATATCAATATTGCCAACCGTCCCAATCATCGGGGCGCGTTCTCTTTCGCACTCACAACAGACCATTGTTGAACTCTGCTGTGGTTCACTAGCGCCGCTCGCGTCAGCCGAATGAAACGAAGTACGAACATTGCCGCCACCTTGCCGGCTCTGGTTATTTCCGCTTGATAAAATTGATGAAGGCATGTTTCGCGTCTTGCTTCCGCCTTGCGCGTTGCACTGCGATGCCACGTGGCCGAACGAATTACAATTAAAGCACTTCGCGCCTTTGCTTCTATGAGGACAATCCACCGAAATATGCTTAACTTCACCGCAATTATAGCACTTCCTTACTTCCATTTGATTTCTAGGTCGTATGTTCGGTGCTGAACTCCATCGCTTACTGTCGCCGTGATCATTTTCATTTTTCATTTTTCCTTTGATCATTTCATAAATTTTAATTTTTTCCTTAAGGTCGTTATATGTAGACACGCCATACAGTATAATTTTGTTACTTTCTTTATCTACGATGCCGTCGACGATGTACTTGATAGCAACGTAGTCTGGCATTTTCCCACGTTTTCCGAGCTCCTTCATAACCAGTACGTAGTCTAGACAACTCTCATCTCGCCCCTTCTTCCGTGTGCTCATTAATTCATGAATGGTTTTAACATCCAGCGTATCCGCGAACTCCTTGTTTAGAGCCGTCTTCAGCTCTTCCCGCGTTTTATGAGGTCTTTCTGCTCTCATCCACAGCGCCGCCGTACCCACCAGAGCACGTCTGGCCACCAGTAACTTCTGGAGTGGTGTCCAGGAAAATATTTCAGCATTGTCCTCCACTTCCTGAACCCATTTCTCCACCGAATAAGTCGCGTCCCGCCCACTGAACGACGGAATCATATCTGCGGTCATATGCAACATACTCATGCTGTCGCGGTCGCTAGCCTCGCCGATTCCTTCGTCTTCCTTATTCTTCGGCATGGAAATCTTAAACTCTTTACCTCGCCACGCCGCTGCAACTTAACCTCAAAATCACCGTCGTTATTACGTCGTAGTTTTTTTTTCTTTTTCTGCGTGTCCCCGGACGAGCCCTCAGATTGTAGGACCGGGGTATTAAAGAAAACGTCGTAGCTCTTCAGATCACTGGTTTCTTTATTTTGGTTCTCCAATAATCGTTTCACCTTGTACAAACACGTCCTTCGGTTAAGCCGCCATTCATTCCATCTCTCTCTCTCTCTATATTCCTTTCATTCAGTCCCTTGCGTTCCGTTCTACATGAATAATAGTTAAAGTCCCAAAAGTCATTCTTGAATATAATCAGGTTACGCTAATGCTTAAAACAAGTCTGGATTTCAAATTTGGGTGGGGTGAATTTGTTTAGTTCGCTATACAATTTATATTGCCATCAGCACTCCATTTACGTGAAGCGAACTATTATAACCCTTTCACCGCCAGACCATTTCCGAAGCGCGGCGCCATCAGCGCCAGGCCCTTAAAATTGTACCCTATTCCTTATCAAGTACAGATGTTCAGACACGCTTTGTTATAAAGTAATCGGTTTATTTTGATCCCAGTTTTGTCATCTGTAGATGACTGTAGCATTCGTGGCACTTTTCAAATTTTCATCTTATCTTGACTCTAATGAAGGGGTTTAAAAGAGATCCATTGTTACTTGCCGATGATGTTACTCTGTTGAGAAACAAGCTAAAGAACTGGGTCTCTATTCGAAATTGCGTAAGCGATATCGCATACGGTTTTTATGATGCGGCAACTATTGCTATCAAGCTAATGAAAGCTACCATATCGTAGCAAAATAGTTTGCGATATAGTTTAGGCAATGACATATAGAGACCCTGCAGATAATAATTATAATTAAACGAGTTAGAATTTATCGTATTAGCATAGTATTACTCTTATTTACTTGAATGCAATGTCAGTACGTGTACGTACGTAAATCTGCCTGGTTTTCGTAACTTGCCTACTAAAAGTACGATTAAATATCTTAAATATGCGCAAATACTAAAAAAGTTAGGTTTACTGTGGCGACTCGTGAGTTACAACAGCACCTCTATTCGGGAACGCTAAGTGATTCTGTAGCCATTCGTAAGCGAGATTTCTCATCGCACTCTTCCGCACCACGCGTAATGCGTAAGAGCGAGATGAGAAATCTCGCTCACGAATCGCTACAGAATCACTTAGCGTTTCCGAATACAGGCGCTGGTATGTAATTTTTTAACTTAAACTAATGTTTTTGTTAACTTAAACATTGTTATTCATTATTATATTGCACTTACATAGAAAATGTGTAATATAGTTTTATAATACACAAGCATAACACAAATATAACACAAGCTATTATAATATTAGACATTATACACCGGCTTTACATCACGCCCCGCCACTTTTAGGTTTTTTTTTATATTATTAGGAAAAACACTGATAAAAAAATACACAAGCAAACTTAAATGATAAATAAATACAAAAGACTTATAATAGGGTACAACAGGATCAAATAAATGTACTTAAGCTGAACTCACAGGAATTAATAAGTTAGGTACTGTAAACGTGGCTTAAGGACTATTATGGTCGCAGTTCTGTACGCGCATTAAACAATTATTATTTTTTTCAAAACATTATTATCATTCATTATCGCTTTCTTGGTCCACTAAACCATGCAGAAATATAAATAACATAAAGAACACATTGTAAATCTATAGTCGATAACACTAACTTTGGCCACATCACTAGTCTCATAACTCGGTCACGTAGGCAGTTTTTGGGAAAACTATTAAATAATTTAGTTTTTAGACTTACCTGTGAAAAGAAATTCCATCTTTTGACACACTTGACGCTTGGCTTCCCGTCCTACACGTAATTATTGCATAAGACGGCATTTTCGAATAATTAAATCTGATTTTACCGCAGCTCGTCACTTGGACACAGCGCACTCGCGACTGACGGTGCTGACAGCGAGTCGTGTTTGAAATAGGCTCATTTGCTCAACTGCGCGGCGCGCGTGCTCCGCCCACATCGCCTTTCTAACCTCTTTCTGTGTTCTGTGATTGAACTCCTCAAATATTATAGGCACGCATATAGCAATTTTAGTATTTTCTGTAATAACTCAAGCAGTTACATTCCGAAAGCATTATTTGGTGAAGCGGAACTGTCGATGAAGACCATAGATGATCACCGGAACTCCTAAATGATATAAGTATTTCACGGGTGGCTATTCGATTTTTGTATAAGGTTTAGAGGCAACTTAGGTTCATGACAATCCATGTGGTAAAATAGACTCAGTGGTGAAGAACCAGGAGAACTCCTCAACGATTGACATTCTTGCACCTTGGATGGCAACAGTTTGTAAATGGTGATGAGCAATTGGCATTATGCTAAAGTTACTTTATGTAGTAAATGTGTGTCGTTAAATGACATGATGGTAAGTAAAAAGCGAAAATTAAAACTTACTTTTCAAAGGCCATTTGAAATATATTTTTTTATTTGATAAATTATGTTATTTGTTAACAAAAAACGCCTACGGTAAGGGAGGTGCGTGCGTGTGTGTTCGTGTGAGAGAGTGTGTGTGCGGCCACCTTGTGCGAGCTCGTCGCGCAGGCGCGTGAGGTAGTCGAGCGGCGCGAGCGCGCGGCGCAGCGCCAGCAGGCGGCGCGCGCGCAGCGCCGGCGCGCGCGGCAACCGGGCCGCCGCCGCCGCGCCCGCCGCCAGCGCCGCCGCCGGCCCGCCCACCCACTCCTGCGATATCCACATATCGTAAATACGCGTACACATTCAACGACACACTCGAAACCACAACTACTTAATATTCATGAGTGAATCTTCGGGAGCGAACTCGAAATAAAGAAGAGTACAGATATAGTGAATAATATGTTTCCATCTTTAAAACTCGGATCTCAATCGGAAGACGACGAGACCCGAAGTTTCAACTAATTTTTGTATTAAATGAGTGACATGTTTATATTAATTAATATAAAACTTAATTATTAACATGTCAAAATGAAAAATGACAGCATGGTATGATGGGTACTGGGCCCCAATTATCGATGCAGTCGAGATAATGTCGATTGCGAGATTAAACGTCAGATTCATACAGTTGTGTCAAATGACTGTATGCATTGAAGTTTAATCTCGATTGTGAGATTATGTCGAATGCACCGAGAATTGGGGGCCTACTGAAGCTAATTAAGAGAGCACGATAAATACGAACTTTTCCGATAAAACACGATGGAAACTAATTATGCACTACATCTGTATGTTGTGATAGTGCAAAAGAATCGAACCATTAAGGGAAACTGCAAGATGGATCGATGGTAACTCGCAAATGCGTCACTGTTAGGGCCGGTACAGACGGACAGCAATTGAACTGCAAAATGGCAGTTTGAGCGCAGTTCTGATGCAGTTGACGTCACTGCATCAAACCGAGTACGCAGTCCGTTTGCAGTTGCCATGCAGAACTGCATTCGAAGTGCCATTTTGCAGTTCAAATGCTGGTCGTCTGTACCACCCCTTAAACTATTTGCACAGAGCACTGAATTATGCTAGACGTGCAGGGCTTTGCATTGCATCGGGTCTAGTAGCGGTCACCTGGTAATCAATGTACTGCAGCCACAACAGCTCGTCGCGCGGGCGCTCGGCCAGCGCGCGCCGCAGCGCCGCCGCGCGCTCGCCCTCCCCCTCCGCGCGCTCGCCCTCCCCCTCCGCGCCGCCGCCCGTCGCTGCGACCGCTCCTGCCGCGCGCTCCCAGTAGCGGCGCGAACGCTTCCTGCCGGCCCGCGGCAGGCCGCGCAATCCGATCGACACCTGCTCACTCTTATACCTGCCAGTAACATCACTGAATAATTAACTAATCATTGATTGCTCAAATTTCTAGAGCGATCTACAGAGAAGCCAAGATTGAACACCCCAGCGTACATTAATATGATAACGCATGATGCTTGTCAATATTTTCCTATCTCAGGACCTCCTATCAATTCAGATTTCAACCAAATCATTGAACCATCGAAAAAGTCCACAGAGTAGAGTAGCTCCATCCGAAATCCGTCAATCTCTAGAAAGAAAGGAATACGCCTGGTCATTATTTATGGATGTGCAGCAGGCTTTTGACCGAGTTTGGTATAAAAGATTACTTTTTAGGCTTAAGAAACTCCTACCAAATAAAATATGTTTTGCTGAAATCTTATTCCTGTTGAAGATAATTTGAAGTCAAATTCAAAGACAGCATTTCTTCCTTTCAAGAGATACAAGCAGGAGTTTCCCAGAGATCCGTCCTTGGCCCAATTCTCTGCACGATATACTCTGCAGACCTTCGGCAGTCAACACAAGGTTGTGATGCCACTTATGATGATGATACAGCAGTGGTAGAATCTAGTGTTAGCCTAGAGGCAGCTTCTGAAAAACAGCAGTCACCTAGAAAAAATCAAATACTGGCTTAATAGGCGAAGGATCCAAGTAAGCGCTCCAAAGTCAATATAACTTATATGGAATATTTTGGAATGCTTGGAAAGCATGAATGTCCATGTCCATGTACAGAAGACTGATATGAAAATACCACATAAAACTCAAGAGAGACCAAGGCATTAAAAATCCGGACAAGTGCGAGTTAAACTCGCGTGGAGAGGGTTCCGCTCCGTACTTAATTATCTGAAATTTACTACGTTACCATAAATCACATAGACTTCTTATAGGTTTTCCTGTAATCTATAAGTAAAGAACTATTTACTGATTTTCTGTATTTTTTTCAAAATTTTAGCCCCAGTAGTATCGGAAATAAAGGGGGGGGGGGGGGGGGGGGGATGGTCAATTTTCGCCTATTTTCCTAAACAACTTCTAAACTATTTTATTTGAAATTCAAAAGAAAATATATTTATGATCCTCACAATAATCCCTTTTATTTGATATGTCACATGATATAGGTTGCATAATATGAATCCAAAAAGTAACATCGGATTTGGTTTTGTCATGCCTAAATACCTTGAAAACGATACCAATGTCGATTTTTGACATGACAGTGTCATCCGCCATCTTGGATCCAAAAAGTGACATCGGATTCCGTTTTGTCATGCCTAAATACCTTGAAAACGATACCAATGACGATTTTTGACATGACAGTGTCAACCGCCATCTTGGATCCAAAAAGTGACGTCCAATTTGCCAAAACAGCGAACAAAAACTAATAATTATTATAAATGTGAACGTTTCTGTGTGTGTGTGTGTGTGTGTGTGTGTGTGTGTGCGTGTGCGTGTGCGTGGGCGTGCGCGTGCGCGTGCGCGTGCGCGTGCGCGTGCGCGTGTGCGTGTGCGTGTGCGTGTGTGTGTGTGTGTGTGTGTGAGTTATTATGTTTATGTTTGTTGCAACTTCACGCTTCAACAAGGTTGGACAGTCTTGTATAAAATTGGGAATGGAGTCCAGACGATTATTTTTTTCCCTCTTTTTTTTTTAAGTTTTCCCTATTATTGGGAGCCCTTTATCATCGCATAAAAGTTGTATCCAAACATAATTTCCAAAAAAACACGATTCACCAACAAATCGGTCATCCAGGTACTTTTTATATAAAAGCGCTTTCTAGTGTGACGCGTCTAAACAAAAAATCAAAATGTAATATTTGTTATTTTTAAATACGTGTTGAATTAGCGTTAACATTAATTTATTTTCTTTAAATATGATAGTTTTAGTTTCTAATAATCACCAGAATTCTATTTAATATGCCGTATTTACGAACTTAATTCAAATAACTGAATCGTTGCGCCATCTATGATACATTTACTATACAAAAGATAATTTGTTTGAGTTGGGACCCCATGGTATTACGTAATCTGTGCTTTTTGTATGAACATAAAAATTTGATATATTTTTTTATTTTTTGTAAATAAAATATTTAATTATTAATAATATAATTTTTTTAAATAGAAATGATAGAGCGGCTTACCTTCATGCTCTGCCACTGTTAAGAATGGAAAATGAACTACTCATCTACAAATCCATCATCACATCAAATACAGTTTTTTCTTTTTCCTATTCTGTAACTTGGTGATCTGTTTAGCGGCACACGCTTGTTCACATTCACTCCTGAGGGAAATGACCATACACTTCCCCCTTATTCATTGTCGAATCTTGTTCCTCGATTTGGTACACTTTGCCTCTTGAGCCTCGAGAATGTGATACTGCCAGAGCCCCCAAGGTTAGCAGCTAGTTCATTAGGATGTCTGAGTCTTATTTGATATTTTTTGCTGTATACAGAGATTTCTTCTTGAACAGTGTTTATTTTAAAATCCTGATATACAGGGTGTCCCTAAAACCAACGATAAAACGAAAGGAGCTACTAGGTTAAGTATTTTTGACCTTAACAAAAATCTCAGTATTCAAGATAATGGCACTTTTATAAAACTTGTGGTTTTTGATACCCTAACTTGACAGAATAATGCTACATATAGTTGTAATAACTAAGTGCTCCATGATGTATAAAAAACACAGAAGTAACTATATCTTGAAATGACAACAGTCAAAAAAGGAATAGAAAACTATGTATGACACAAAATGTGCCTGAAGCTCTCAGCCGCACTGACACAACCAAATCCAAGTTTCATTAAACTTTTTGATTGCCACAGTAGGTTATATACGACAGCAGATTTTCATGCCACTGATACCACAATATGCTGCTTTCCATACATTTGCATTGACTAATGCCATTGTTGTTCGTGGCCATGGCGTTCAAAGGGTTAAAAAGGATGCATCTTGCATCCATGTTAAAGCCTATTAGGATTATCATGTCATTGAATGTGTTTCCTTCATGATTATAATTCATATCACAGATCTGATTATAGCCAAAAGGTTGCTGCAATATCTATAGAAATATAAAAGAAATATATGAGTTTATAAAAACATTTACAGTGATAGAGAATCATATGGTCATATAATATGATCCTTTTTACAGCAATGGGTGGTACTGTCAGCAAGTTTGTTGATTTATTACAGGATCTGACTAGAGACACTAACTGTGGGCGGCCTGGATAATAAATGGTGGACACGCGCAAGTTGCCACCGTCGAAGCGTCGGTCTTCATAGTAATCGCCGTCACCCTGCTCGGCCACCGTCTGCGCGGCGCCCGCGCGTGCCGGTTCCGCGGTCTCACTGTCGCTGCTGGCGAGCAGCTCACTCTCGGGCGCCGCCGCCCAACGCGGTGCCGGCTCCTCTGCGATAAGCATCAGTTACCGCGTTAATGACTGTGTATCGACCAAGCGTTGGGTCTTAAAGAAACAATTTTAGTCGGCTCGAAGTACTCACCCGGTCGCTCGGCGGCGCCGCCCGTCGGTTCCTCTAGCCCGTAAGCTGGAAATAGGGACATCTTCGGTGTTGCCGCTTTGCTGTTTGTTTACAATTATGCACATCAATTATTTGCTTAAACGAATCGCTTGTCGCATGTCTTGAGGAAGTAAACAATCTGATGATTTTATATTTTCGAAAGCCAATTATCTTTTCTATGCCTTAATAAATAATGAGAAACCTCATAAACTCGTAGTAATTACAATGCTATGCGCATAAAAATAACACCGATTACAAACTATAACTCTGTCTGTTCTAAATAGGATAGTAAGCAGGTATCGCTGACAGACTGACAGTTGACACTTGACGTGCACATGACAGTTGACATGTTTATTGATATAGCCGAGCACAATTTAATAGCTGGACTTCACGCTCGTACGAGGCGCTCGGGCGAGGCGCTCGGCGAGTGGCACTTACTTCATGCGCGCATAGCTCAGTTGCCGCTGAATCGTAGAAGACGATGGACGTGCCGCGACAGCTTTGTCCGCGTTTGCTCATTATGCTTTTTTACGTAAATATTGTACAAAAAGATTCAAAAACCTTGCAGGAAAAGGAGATGGTGAATGCTTACCTTACTATACAGAAAAATAGAACAGTGTAAGAATATATCTACCCTATGAATTTTATATAGATACGTATCAAGATTCTTTACTTTATTAAGTACCTAATGGAGGTACGTGCGTGAACATGCTTTTTTGTTTATTCTTTTGTTAGATGTTAGCAGAGCCTAAATAATAATAACAAAGTGTTTCATTCAATTAATATTACCTATATCTAAAACTACCATTTCTCTGCGACATTGTCCGAGCGGAATTCGGTTATAGTTATTCCCTCGGGAACTTTTGATTTTTCTAGGATAAAAAGTACCCTATGTCCTACTCTGAAGAGGGTTATTTCATTTTAATTTTGTTTTATTATATTAAAGGAAAATCGTACGTGAAGTATTTTATAACCTGTGGCACACTAATGTACGCGCGCGTGAGGTCGGGCCACTCGCGATTTCACTCGTCACTTTGATCTTGCACAAAAAACCGACAACTATAGCGAGCGCAGACGAGGCGAGGCGAGCGCATACGAGTCGAGCCGAGCGGGCCGACTTAACACTCGCACTCGCCTCCACTCGGCGCGCATGAAGCGCAGATATAAGGATGTATGCCACGTCAAATCCGCAGTACATGTATTTTATTTTTGAAGTTTTGTTTCATTTGCACCAAATAACGGCAATGAGTAATTTTGTACGAATAATGATTTAAAATGTACAAATTGTGTGATTATTAAAATTATTATTATGTGAAATAAAATCAGAACCTGATTTGACTAACCAATCAATATGCAGTTTTTGAAACGGTCCGGACACACGGTAATTCAATCAAGAATATTTCCGTGGGAACAACGGTAACAACATTTTTTTTGTCATCGAAAAATCGAGGAGAGTACAAAGTTATAGAAAATACATTTTCTGATTATAAAATTCGTTCGATGGTATACCTGTATTTCATGCGCGCCGAGTGGAGGCGATTGCAGGCGAGTGCTAGCGTGAAGTGGGCCCGCCATAGAGGTATTATACATAGAGGAGGTGAGCCAGCCAGAAACGCGTTATAATGGTAGAAAGAGAAAGAGAATAGGAATAGTATTCGCTTCCTTGTCTGATGACGCATGCGCAGTAAACGATTCGCCTCCGGTATTGTACTGACCCTTCCTCATTCGACTGTCAAAATTTTGTGGTTATGTATATTGTGTAGCTGTTTTTGTAAAATAATATCATTTTCGCAGCATTTTCTCTATTATTATTTGTAATAATGTCACTCAAATGCTGGAAATGATTATAATAAAAGGTAAAAAAGTAAAACAGTTAGTAGTCTGAAAATGATGTTTTTATTATTGTAATATAAACACAAAATACAAAATCAAATAATACATACAGAACTGAAGCGAAATAATAGGTTAGAACATTTCGTATTGCGTCGTCAACGGACGGCGCGCAGCATTTTGCCATTGCGCATGCGGCAAGACAAGGACAGTGCCACTATTTCTAGTTTCTGTCTCTCTTTACCGTGATACGCTTCCACTTACAGCGCCTCTATTCGGGAACGCTAAGTGATTCTGTAGCGACTCATGAGCCAGATTTCTCATCCCACTCTTCCGCCCGACGCGTAATGCGTAAGAGCGAGATGAGAAATCTGGCTTACGAGTCGCTACAGAATCACTTAGCGTTCCCGAATGAGGCACCAGGCAGTCCTATGGCTCACCTCCTCTAGTTATAATACCTCTATGGGGCCCGCTCGGCTTGACTCGTGTGCGCTCACTTCGCCTCGTCTCGCTATAGTTGTTGGTTTTTTGTGCAAGATCGAAGTGACGAGTGAAATTGCGAGCGGCCCGAGCTCACGCGCGCGTACATTAGTGTGCCATAGGTTATAAAATACGGGTCCATATTGGCTCACATAAAATTCTTAATCCTATTTTTTGTTTCACTACCGATTTGTATTAATAATAATCACTCTTCATAATTTTTTTCCTCATACTTTTTTTGTTCATACATTTTTATTCCTACCATCGGAACTCATAACAGACAGTTATCATAATTTTTTAATTAATAATGTCATTACTAAGAACATGTTTGAACTCATAATATATTTTTCAATAATATTTTGCTTCATAACAGACAGTGATCATATTTTTTTTTTTTCATAATTTTCTTATTAATAATGGCATTGCTAAGAAAATATTTGAACTCATAGTATTGGTTTTTACAACAGTAACTATTCAAAATAAGATTTAATTCGAAAAAAAACGAAAGTGAAGTTGTAGGTAGGGCAGGTTATCCCTACCTACAAATTCACTTTCAAGATGGCATACCTATGGATTTAAGCAAATTAATATAACAGCATGAACCTATTTAGCATAAAATCTTACAAATAAGCAAGATTTTCTGAACTTTTGCAAAAAAAGAACTAACATCGAAGGCTAAGGCGGGCCCGCCTTAACCTTCTGAACCTAACCTATCTGAGTCTCTTCTGCTCCGACTCATTTTGCTTGCTCGCTTCGCTCGCTCGCTCAGAAGTCTTCGTAAGTCCTATCCAATTTCATTTACACTTATGATTAAAAAATATATGGAAATAAATATTAGGATAGAAAAATATATGAATATTGACGTTATAAATCAGAATGATTAGGAGTTTTGGACGTTAGTATAAGAAAATATATAAATACCAATATTAGTATTAACAAGTTGTATGATTAGCGATATTATGAAATCTGATGATTATGAGTTTCGATCGTTAGTATTAAATATTTTTATGAAGAATGATCATTATAATGTAAAATGGTATGAGAAATATTTTCGGACTTCCGATAATAGGACTTAAAAAGTTATGTGAAAAAAGGCGCACCCATAAAATACTTCCCGTACGATTTTTAATATAATAAAACAAAATTAAAATGAAATAACCCTCTTCGGAATAAGAACTGTTATTATGCACTATGCGAATCTGTTTTAGGATATTGTAACTCTGCCTGGGGAGGGGCAGCAAAGACCCTTATGATTCCCCCAGAGAGAGCTCAACGATCTCTCTTGAAGGTCACCTACAAAAAGAAACTAAGGTACAGCACAACGACCCTGTATAGGGAGGCAAAAGTGCTCATGGTCCGTCAACTGTTTTTAGGAAAGTTATCTTGAGCTACCTTAGAGATAAAGATGACGACAAATTATTTGACGCTAACACTAGACGACGTAAACGGTGGAAGATCCCCAAATGTTCCTCTAGATTCGCGAAGAGATTTCACCCATTTATTGCCCCGTCCATTATCAAAAAAGTCTATATTAAATCTACGGAAGTTCTGATACCATCTAATAAACGCATATTGACGGAGTGGTTACAACAGCTCGACTACCGAGAGACCGAGAATCTACTTGAAGTAGTACGTTGATGGGTCCCCAATGCTTAATACTCGTATAATGTAAGGGCATGTAAACTTAGTATCTATTCACAATATTTTATACTTATATATCTATGTACTTTTCTTACTCTTCACTGTGTACCTTTCACTTGCTAGTTTTATGTAATTTGTTTTGTATGCCTGTATAATTTACAAACGAACTGTATCCGTTTTGCTAGATTCTCAAATTGGGCCCTGCAACACAGGGAATCCTAGCGCAGCACCCAAAACCATTGTTCCGTAGTTTTTAAGTTTTCCTTGAATAATCATTTTCAATTTCAGACATAGGGTTCTTTTTATCACGGAAAATTCAAAAATTCCCGAGGGAATAATTATGCTATAACCGAATTCCGCTCGGACAATGTCGCAGGCAAATGGTAGTTTTAGATATAGGTAATATTAATTTAAAGAAACTCTGTTCTTTTATTAATGAGCTTCTGCTAACATCTAACAAAAAGAATAAACAAAAACGCATGTTCACGCACGTACCTTCATTAGATACTTAATAAAGCATCTTTACTTTATTGGTACGTACTTATTAGAGAATACAATCCCGAGCATGTTTTTCGATCCCGGGATTACGGGACTTTTTATGCGTAATCCCGGGATCCCGGGGCTTTCCCGGGATTAGACTATGTGAAAAAACTAGTGATTTCTTAAAAAAATGTTTTTAATATCGTTGCACAGCACGAATCACAATACAGTAACAAAAAAGATAAATCGAAAATCTTTACTTTTGTAAGAAATTAAAAAGACAAAACAAAAACCTATTTAGAATTTCGAAAATACAACCGCAAAATTATCAAAGCATCCAATGTTTGACTTCCAAGCCTGCTTCGTAGCTTTCGCAGCTGAAAACGCTCTCTCAGGTTCTACACTGGTTGGAGGAATAGACAATAGAGCCCGTACCATATCTAAGGGTTGTTTTTTTGTCGTAATAAATGCTATTAATATAATCTAGGCAAGGTTAAGGCGTAACGTAATGGACTACGGAATGCAAACTAGACCTGTTTGTGGCAATCCCGAAAATCCCGAGATTAGCCAAGTACAGTCCCGGGATTCTCGGGGCCAGAAAACGGCCGGGATCCCGAGATCCCGGGATTCGGGATCCCGGGATTGTATTCGCTAGTACTTATATAAAAATATAAATTTCACAGGGTAGATATGTTCTAACACTGTTCTATTTTTGTGTATTATAGTAAGTTAAGCATCCACCATCTCCTTTTCCTGCAAGGTTTTCGAATCTTTTTGTACAATATGTACGTAAAAAAGCATAATGAGCAAACGCGGACAAAGCTGTCGCGGCACGTCCATCGTCTTCTACGATTCAGCGGCAACTGAGCTATGCGCGCATGAAGTGAGTGCCACTCGCCTCGGCCACCCACGGCACCACTCGCCGAGCGCAGCGCCTCGCCCGAGCGCCTAGTACGAGCGTGAAGTGCAGCTAGTAAATGTTCACCTTCAACGTTCCGTTTCATGCTGCGCATGTTGATATTATTCAAATGAATCATTTAAATTTCACTATTTAGTACTTTCTTTAGTATGATTTATGTGAAGTTTTAATAGCAATGAATGTCAGTAAAATTATTGTTTAAGTTATCAAAATTAAATCACTGACTCCATAGGTACCTAACGATTCTTAAATGTACATGACAAGACGTTATTTATTTTAATTTTTATGGCGTAAATATAACAGGATTACCACCTGTTATATTATTTACATAAATACTTTTAGTACAAAAACATATACTTAAGTAAATATCTGTGATAATAACGTGTGCACAGCAAGATGTAGTAGTGTAGTACCTAGGTAACCTAGCTAGTGTAGTACCGTACTGGTACCTAACTCTACTTTTGATTAGTGTATGAAGCGTTATGTCTTTTCGTTGGACAATCAAAAACGTGTCGAAAACAGCCTACCTATATTTTAGTTTTAGGTAAGTATATCAAATTAACATTGGGTTGTGGTATCAACTCTTATCAAACGAAAATAAATATGGCTTTCAACAACTTTTTTCAATAAATGTATACCTACCATAATATAAAAAAGTGCAGTTTAAAAACTATAAACTTCAAGTGAAACCTGTTGGCATCACATTTTTTAAATGTAAATATTGCAAGTTGACGGTCGATTCGACTATCTTCAACTTCACGTTCACTCCACTATTGTGTGTTCGGAAGAGAGGTCGATACGTTATCGGCGCGCTCCGAGTGATACATCGAGCCACACTGAGCGAGAGACGAGCGCGACGCCATGCTGCAGAGACGGCTCCCGCGGGTGCTGGGCCTCGCGCGGCGACTGTGTCACGGGGCCGTGAGAATCAATTCCTGCAGGTTTCTATCATAGCATGAGCTCATTTTATTTGTTGTGTTTGATGTTGACGTGTTGCCCAGGCGCCGGCGCCAGAGCTTCAGGCAGTGGGTGGAAATGCGGGGGGTGTGAATGGCGCCGTGGAGACGCCGGAGTGGGCGCGCGCGCCGCTGCAAGATCTGCACGGGCGCCGCCACGACTACCTGCGCGTCTCGCTCACAGAGCGCTGCAACCTGAGATGTGAGTGTTCACAAACACACGCATACTCACAAGACGCGCAATCACACACACACACACATGCACACACTTACACTCACTGGCAGCTTTGCTCAGCAAAATGTTGAAAACCTTATGTTAATTCATTGACGGTCAATAGGAATGGAGCAATTCAAAATTGAATTGCTCCATTCCTATTGACCGTATTTAAATTTATTATTTTTTATTTTAATTTTAATCAAAAATGGGTTTGCATTAAATACTACTGTGCATAAAATACTACACCATAAAGATATGTATGTTGAAGTCATGATTACTGATATCAATTCATCATTGTCAGCCTATACTAGAGATGCAACGGATAGTGGTTTGGCCGGATACCGGATACCGAATATCCGGCATGGTCATTGGCCGGATAGCCAGATATCCGGCTGCTGATGAGCTACTTTTAAAGTCGTGTTATCTTGCGCGGACTTTGCGCGGCGAGCAAGTTTCAACCTGTTCTATTGTAAGTGCATGGGAAGGCCCTTTTGAGGTTCAATATGCACTTTATTGCGTCAATTGGGAATATTCAAACGTGCACGACATGATGTTAGGTGAATTTTTATGTTTAAATAAAAATAAGCGTAGCTTTATTTTAATAACGGACATTGATTATGTTTATTTCTCATGGTTTTTATTTGTTTTATCCTATTTTTGATCCAAGCTTTTACTATCTGGTATCCGGCCGGATACCGATTCACTATCCGGTATCTGGCCGGATAGTAAAATCATGCCCGGATAGGCGGGATACCAGATAGGCCGGATACCGGATAGGCCGGATACCGGATAGGCCGGATACCGGTTAGGCAGGATACCGGTTAGGCCGGATACCGGATAACCGGTAACCGTATCCGTTGCATCTCTAGCCTATACATATTATTCAACGACGCGGTAGCCTACTTTTGGAGTGACCCTGCCTCCGAAGCTAGCGTCCTGGGTTCGATCCCCGGTAAGGGCAAATATTTGTGTGATGAGCACAAATGTTTGTTCCTGAGTCTTGGATGTTTCCTATATATTTAAGTATTTATATCTCTATATAAGTATCTATATCGTAGTCTAGTACCCATAACACAAGCCTTTAGAGCTTACTTTGGTACTAGCTCGATTTGTGTAAAGATTGTCCCCTGATTTATTTATTTATTTATTTATTATAAGCATATATTAGGCCTGTTGGGCACAGGCCACCTCCTGTGCTTGGTGAGACGGACCAGGCAGTTGGCCTAATTGCAGATTAGAGTCTTCAAACACATTGTTGTTGTAGTTGGCAGATGCTCTTCACCCTGTTATCTTTTAGTAAAATGCTTGCGGAAATTCCAAATTCAATTTCACCAATTCAAACTTAAATAGTTTATTCAATAAGTTATGGCCATCTGTGGGCTCTTTTACATGTCACATAATATAATAATTAAATGAGTCTACCAGCTTTTCATACAGGACCTGGTACTGAGAACAAGTGCCAAAATAAACTCAGCAGATAGTCATCTTTTCAAACCATACAGAAAGCTCTAAGAATATTATCAACTTATATATAAATAAATGAAAACATTACAAAGTCATAAAGTCAGAAATGATAATTCTTAAAACTAATTAAGACAGGTAAAAAGTTGTTGATAAATTAACAACAATAAAAAAAACTTAAGAAGTAATGTTACCAGTTATTATTCCAATATTAAGTAATATTTGATCAAGCTAAGTGAGATATAGAAACTGACATAAAAAAGTATGAAATAAATAAAAATGCCTTTGCTGTAAGGATTTAAAGCGCATCAGTGAACAGAACTGATCGAGTGGCTTCTGAAACATAACTCCTTATAAGTTAACAGTCCTTGCATTATGGTAGCAATATTGTACAAAGGTCAATATATATGAGCAGTAGGCATAAATAGGTATATCGCCTTCAGCATGTCTAGTATGACCTGCCTGTGAGTAATTTGTCGCTCAGTGCATCCTTTACATACCTATTTGACTAGTTAGACAGAGACGCACTGAGAAACAAGTTCGTTTTGATGAGTCCTTACACTTGGTGATGGTGGTCACCTACATTTTGTACCTCTAGAACATTATGATCAAAAGCGCGTTCATAAGTTGTTTTTAAACTATATTGGCTTATTTAGGTATCAAGTGTAAAAGTACTTATTGATTGTGTTAGTAATACAAACAATTTTCTTGCTAAATGAATGCATATAGACTTGTACATAGAACGGCAGGATAAGCATGTTCCGCATGAGTGCACCAGTAGATTGCGCGGTATTACTAACTAGCAGTCATCAGGCGCGGTCTGCGGCGCGCGGCGCCGGCGCCGGGAACCGGTCGCTATGGCCTCCAGCACTATCTATGAATTAATGAGCTGCCAGTTGTGCCAGTTTCACTTGTTTACTCATGGATTGTCCTCTTTCAATACCTACCACCAATCGTACCTACTCGCCTTTGGAAACTACATAAGTATATAGCTGTTTACTTAGATACAAACCTTTGTGTGTCAGTTTAGTGGCATCATGGTGTGATGCCCACCCACCAAAATAAAAATGTTAAAGAGAAGGCAAAGTTCTCCTTTCGTGTCTAGCCAGAAAAAAATGTAGAAATCCAGATTGATACTTAGTTTCTAAACAGTATTAATTCGTATCAGAATTGCTAATATCTTTCATGTCTATATGTGAATTTTTAATTTTCTACGTGTTTCTTAAGAGATATAAATGTCTTCAAACGATTGTTTTTGCCCTTAACAGTATGCGCTAGTGCCCGCGCACGCAGGACCAATTTGAATTTTTTTGTTAGTTATAATTACATCTTACGACCTATCTTTATGCCAAATTTCAAGTTACTAGACCAACTTGAAATGCCTTATTATGTTTGATTTATCGACCTGTCAGTGAGTCTGATTCATTGACCGGGATCTAGGTATTACAGGTACATACATAGACGTAATTTTGTATTCTGCATGAGAATACTAAATGCGACTTTAGTCAAAGTTACATCAGTATTGCTGCATTAGCTAGGTACTGAGATGCAGATGAGGTGACCTAGAGTGGTTCGAAACAGTTCGAGCTATAAGTATACCTAATAATGTAATAGTGGCCGCGGCCGGTGGCAATGATTGCTTAAAATAACAACATGGCTTATTTTTAATAGCTATCGTAAACGTGATAACAAGTATTGCGTCATTAAACTTGATAAAAGGTATTGCGTCATTATATGTTGCATTTGTATTTCTAAACCTTCTTAGCTCCCATCTGTCTCTTGATGTATGATGTTCGGACAGTTAGTACGTACTACGTACTCGCAAGACAACAGTCAGCTGTGAGTAAACATATGGCCGATTAATAGCGTGTGCTTAAGCAAGAACAATAACGTACGAGTATTTAGGTCGCGTCACGTAAATGTCAGAAATCAAGTTCGAATAGCATAGACCAATAAACTGACTCGATAGTGCGGTGGCAGCTTAGTGCTGAGCCAGGGGTCGCGGGTTCGAGTCCTGCCAGGGGAGATTGTGCGATGAGCGCGTGGTGCAAGTCTCGTTCGGTGCATCGACTAGGCGCTCGGGAAAGCCTCGGGGCACAACAGTAGCAGCGAATGCGTTAGTTCATTTTACTTGTCCCGTTCGTTGTAGGTACATGTGTTGTTGTTAGGCCAGTACTGCATGCCGGCGGAGGGCGCGCCGCTGTCGCCGCGCGCCGCACTGCTGACGCGCGAGGAGCTGGCGCGGGCGGTGCGCGTGTTCGCGGCGCTCGGCGTGCGCAAGCTGCGCCTCACCGGCGGCGAGCCCACGCTGCGCCCCGACCTGCACCTCATCATAGGTACCCGCGGTGCGCATGTGCCCGCGGAAGCACGCGGCCGGCTCACTTTCACATCCGTTTTGCCAATAAATGTCTTATTCAAAGGCAGCGTGCGAGTGTGCACGGCGAATCTGTATGTCTAGAGCAGGAATATTTTGTTTGATATACAGGGTTTCCTAGGAAATATTGTCACGCGGAGGTATAGTAGTCATTCTTTCCCAAGTCCCGATCGCATTAGCTCCTTATCTGACGAACAAAGCCATTGTCTTTCATTGTTAAGTGTAAGCGCCAAGCGCTACTTTGAAATAGCAGGTACTAACTGCTAAAACCATTTCACACAAAGAGCGTCTTTATGTCTAAGGTAAGAAGGTTCTCATTAAAACACAGGGTATGTCAGGTGTTGAACATTTTGTATTTACGACCGCAGTAAAGTGACCATGAAAGCATAGAATAACTAACAGAATTTGATACTCGTTTACAAATATGAATATACATAATAATTTAGGATCCTCCAAGGAGGTAAAAAAAATCTTTTAACCTTTTGAACGCCCCAGTGATTTCCGTGCCCTGACGCCACGGTATGCCCTTTCCATACATTTGCGCCGGCTACAGCCGTCTGCGAGCGCTCGGGGCACGCTTTTTCGCCGTTAGCCGTGGCGTTCAAAAGGTTAATAACAGGGTAACCATTTAAGTACAACCTAGGTAAGTACAACCTTTGATTGCGGTGACTTAGAAGGTTGATTTTTTCACAGCTCCAGAAGATTGCAGACCTGCGTATTTGATAAGTATTAGTTTCAACTTGATTCCTCCACGCGTTCTTGATAAAAATACAGACAGATACTGCGTCTTACAGAACAAGTACCTAAAGGCAAAAGTCCGAAAACTGTAAATAAGTAGATAAGTACCTATATCACACAAAAAAATTGTTCACCGGAATAACCATTGCAAGGTCGTATCACACTCGACGATTACACGGAGATAGTAGCTTACGAAAGTTATTTTTTGTCTTATTTCACAGGTAGGTTGTAAATGGTTACCCCATTGTTAAGACTTATTTTTGAATTTTTTGGGTTCCGTGTAGGACAATGTCTTTTTTTCATAGGTAGGTACGGAACCCTCGGCGCGCGAGTCAGCCTCGCACTAGATTGTTTTTTTTTAATCTGATACCCTTTGAGGAGCTCTACCTCCGGAACTCCGCTGGAGACAGTTTCTTGGGACAGCCTGTATAACAATGACCATTTTAAAATTGTTGAGGCCGTGTTAGAGGTGTAGTCAAGTAATAGTACGTACGTAACCCGTCCCCGGTGTGCGCGGCAGAGGAGCTGAGCGGCATCCCCGGCATCGGCAGCGTGGCGATGACGACCAACGGGCTGGTGCTGACGCGGCGGCTGCCGGCGCTGGCGCGCGCGGGGCTGGCGGCGCTCAACGTGTCGCTGGACTCGCTGCGGCCCGCGCGCTACGAGCGGCTCGCGCGCCGCCCGGCCGCGCTGCTGCCGCGCGTGCTGGCCGGCGTCGACCTCGCGCTGCAGCTCGGCTACGCGCCCGTCAAGATCAACACCGTGCTCATGAAGGGTGAGCGGCCCGCCCCCGCACCCCCGCGCTGGCACCGACGGCGATATATCGATCTAACTAATGTACCGTTGCAGGGTTCAACGATGACGAAATCCTCGACTTCGTGGAGTACACGCGGGATCGTGAGGTCGAAGTGAGGTCGCTACCCGATCGCTCGCCATCGCCGAAGCGTGTCGCGTGATGCGACGGAGTCTGACGCGAGTGCTCCGTGCGCAGGTTCATCGAGTTCATGCCGTTCTCGGGCAACCGCTGGGACGACGAGCGGCTCGTGCCGTACCGCGCCGCGCTGCGCGTCGTCACGGAGCGCCACCCCGAGCTGCGCGCCTGCGCGCCGCGCGCCCACGACACCGCGCGCGTGTGGCAGGTGCCGGGGTACGCGGGCCGCGTCGGGTTCATCGCCTCCATGACGCAGCACTTCTGTGCCTCCTGCAACCGGCTGCGGCTCACCGCCGACGGCAACCTCAAAGTGCGTACCCCTCGTGAAGCCGGGTTCGCGTTAGCGGCGGTGAACGTGTTAAACATAAATGTGATCGTGTCGGGCAGGTGTGCCTGTTCGGCAACGCGGAGGTGTCGCTGCGGGACGCGCTGCGTGCCGGCGCCGACGACGCGGCGCTGGCGACGCTGGTGCGCGCCGCGCTGCGCAACAAGCGGCCGCAGCACGCCGGTGAGTGCCGCGCGCGCGCGCCCCGCGCCGCCCGCGCCGCGCCCGCCGTCTCGCCGCAGCGCTGTCGCGACGCGCACTCGCTCCGGGGATGCTATTCTCTTGATGTTTCTAGGCATGCAGAATCTGGCGCAGATGGAGAACCGGCCAATGGTGCTTATAGGCGGGTAGGGCTCGGGCGGCCGGCGGCGGCGCGGCGCGCGGGCGCGCGCGGCATGTGCTCGCTGCCGCACCTGCACGCGCGGGGGCACGCGCGCGGCATGTGCTCGCTGCCGCACCTGCACGCGCGGGGGCACGCGCGCGGCATGTGCTCGCTGCCGCACCTGCACGCGCGGGGGCACGCGCGCGGCATGTGCTCGCTGCCGCACCTGCACGCGCGGGGGCACGCGCGCGGCATGTGCTCGCTGCCGCACCTGCACGCGCGGGGGCACGCGCGCGGCATGTGCTCGCTGCCGCACCTGCACGCGCGGGGGCACGCGCGCGGCATGTGCTCGCTGCCGCACCTGGACGCGCAGGGGCACGCGCGCATGGTGGACGTGGGCGGCAAGCCGGTGACGGCGCGCGCGGCCGAGGCGCGCTGCCGGCTGCGGGCGAGCGCGCGGCTGCTGGCGCTGCTGCGCGACGGCGCGCTGCCCAAGGGCGACGCGCTGGCCGTGGCGCGCGTGGCCGGCGTGCTGGCCGCCAAGCGCGCCGCCGAGCTGGTGCCGCTGTGCCACCCGCTGCCGCTGGACGGCGTGCGCGTGTCGCTGGCGCTGCCGGCGGGCGCGGGCGGCGCCGTGGACATCGCGTGCGAGGTGCGCGTGACGGCGCGCACGGGCGCGGAGATGGAGGCGCTGGCCGGCTGCGCGGGCGCCGCGTTGGCGCTGTACGACATGTGCAAGGCGGTGGACAAGCAGATGGTGATCACGGACCTGCGCGTGGTGCGCAAGACGGGCGGCAAGAGCGACTACCCGCCGCCCCCGGCGCCGCCCGCGCACGAGCCGCCCGCCGAAACGACCGAGCCGGTCGATTGGCCGAAGGAACCCTTCGCTCCGATCAACTTTGCATATTTGTGATATTCCAAATCTCATTTTATATTAAACAAATAGTTGGCGAATTAAACTAATTCGGTACGTTGTTATGTCAAGTCAGTAATGGGTGGGTGGGTATAAGTTAAAAAAAAATGGGCAAGTGCGAGTGAAACCCGCGTGGAGAGGGTTCCGTTACATACATGATAAACTGAAATTTCCTTTAAATACTTGTTACTTTACTGTTACTGTTACTTTAAATACCATAGACTTCTTATAGGTTTTCCTGTAATCTATAGGTAAAGAACTATTTTCTGTACTTTTTTCAATATTTTAGGCCCGGTAGTTTCGGAGATAAGGGGGGGGGGGAATGGTCAATTTTCACCTATTTTCCTAAATAACTTCTAAACTATTTTACTTAAAATTAAAAAAAAAATACATTTAAGATCCTCACAATAAGCCCTTTCATTTGATGTGTCACACGATTTCAGTGGCACAACTTTTTTTTTTAATTTTCTAATTTATCCCCCAAAAGTGGGCCCCATGTTCAAAATTATTTAATTTACGTTACGAATCCCTGTTGCGGTCACCAATTTACATATGTATACCAAATTTCAAATCAATCGGTCCAGTAGTTTCGGAGCAAATTGGCAGTGACAGACGGACAGACAGACAGACAGACAGACAGACACACGAGTGATCCTATAAGGGTTCCTTTTTCCTTTTGAGGTACGGAACCCTAAAAAGATGAATGTGAAAAGGTTAGTGCCCGAATTATTAAACGTGTTAAGGCCCGGGCAAACCAAAAGGGTTTGCGGCGCGCAGCGTTTTTAAACCGCAATTTGACCCTGGCACAGCGCAGGCGGACGGCGGCTTCAACGCGTTTCGAACGCGGGTCCGCGTTGCTCGCGCTTCGCAGTCGCGTTCAGTGGGCCATATTAGAATAGAAATAGAAATAATGTATTTGCATAAACATGGTAGGTAAATTCAGTTGACAATTCGGGCTAGAAGGCTAATACAACGAGTCCAGAACGCATGTGCTCGTTTCTGCTTCAGAGTCCCTCCCCGCTCCCGCATCACTCCATACTTGAGCGCCGCCGGCCTGTTAAACATGTCTGCGCGACGGCGTCTGCACCTCGCTACTGCGTTGTTTGGTGTGGTGCACCACGAGAACCCTGCGTACCTTTTTGAAAAAATAGAGGGGTCGAGAAGTGTGCGCAAATTTTAAATCAGGGCTATCGTACCGCCGCGCCGGACCGCGGCGTTCCGGGGTAGTTTCAAGTTTGCGGCATCCAAGTGCTGGAATGATCTCCCTCCTCCTGTCAAAGGAGCGTCTAGCAGGTACACCTTCAAGCGAACGCTTGAAGGTCATTTGTTGACGCTCCAGAAACAATAATTTTATTCCAGCACTTTAAGTTTTACAACTTGTTAACTTTTCCTATTTTTCTATCTGTTTTTTAACATTTTACGCTTAATGCTGCTGTAACAAGCGCTCCGTGAGACACAGACGGTGCTGGCTGAAAATCAGCGCTGCAGGTGTCTTACACCTCAGCATTATGCTGAGCCAGTGTCCCATTCACTGCCGCGAGGACACACACACCACCATTTTGTTTTGTATTGTTTTTAATTTATATTTATGTTACTCTGTGTGTCTTCTATGTTAGTGAATAAATGTTTCTTTCTTTCTTTCTTACAATTTGAAAATAATTTTCATATGACATGTTTAGCCAATGTTGGCATGCAAAATTTAGGACATTTTAATTTATAAAACAATTTTGTATAAAAACATTTACTTTCTAACCATTTTTGTAACATTGATAGAAATGTCTTTTCCGGTAACATTCGTAACTCATGTGGTAATTTATTATAAACAGTAATACTCATAACATAGCAATTGTTCTTAAATAACGAGGTCCTACACGGCGGCATTAGTAATCTAAGTGTATTTCTTTCTCTTAATCTACTTATAAATGTCGGTTTGTTAAAGTGCATCGGAAATTTACGAACAAATCAAGCCAACTCAAGAATATATAGACTAACTAAATACAACTACAACTATTAAATACAACATCGCGTGCGCGGGCACGCGATGTCGCCGCCGCTTCGCGCACGCCCCGCGCCGCGCGCCCGAGTCGTCTGCGGCGAAAGCGGCGCGGCGCGGGGCGAAGCGTTCCGAACGCGGGCCTGCGCTACTTTTTGGTGTGCCATCTACAGTTTGCTTTGTCGTTTTACAAATTACGCGCCGCAAACGCGTTTGGTTTGCCCGGGCCTTAACTGCTGTACCTTGTGATCATCGCTGTGTGCTCGCTCTATGCTCGGAGTCAACAATAACCCCTGCGGTTCTATGGCGATAAAATAAAAGTGAAATTCGTATCATTTGTAAATTTCTCAATTTTAGTATTAAATCAATCTACACCTACCTGCGCTGCACTAGCTCAAGTGGGTCCATATTCGCTCACATAAAATTCTTATTCCTGTTTTTTGTTTCACTACCGATTTGTATTCATAATAATCACTCTTCATAATTTTTTTCCTCATACTTTTTTGTTCATACATTTTTATTCCTACCATCGGAACTCATAACAGACAGTTATTATATTTTTTTTTATTAATAATGTCATTACAAAGAACATGTTTGAACTCATTTTTTTTTTCATAACAGACAGTGATCATATTTTTTTATTCATATTTTAATTATTGGTAATACATACTTCAACTCGTAATTTTGTTTTTCAGAATATTTTCCTTCCTAACAGACAATTATCATAATTTTCTTATTAATAATGGCTTGGCTAAGAAAAAATTTGAACTCATACCTACTATTGGTTTTTACAACAGTAACTATTCAAAATAAGATTTAATTCGAAGAAAACGAAAATGAAGTTGTAGGTAGGGCAGGGTATCCCTACCTACAACTATGGATTTAAGCAAATTAATATAACAGCATGAACCTATTTAGCATAAAATCTTACAAATAAGCAAGATTTCTGAACTGTTGTTAAAAAAAGGCCTAACATCGAAGGCTAAGGACCTAACCTATCTAAGTCGCTTCTGCTCCGACCCATTTTGCTCGCTCGCTTCGCTCGCTCGCTCAACACGTCTAGCACAACCTGCCCGCGAGTCGTTTGTCGCTCAGTCCATCCCTTACATACTTGACTAGTTTGACAGAGACACACTGAGCGACAAACGACTCGCGGGCATGTCGTGCTAGCCCCCCTGCACGTCTAGCACGACCTGCCCGCGAGTCGTTTGTCGCTCAGTGCGTCCCTTACGTATTTGACTAGTTTGAAAGGGACGCACTGAGCGACAAACGACTCGCGGGCGTGTCGTGCTAGCCCCCCTGAAGTCTTCTTAAGTCCTATCCATTTTCATTTACACTTATAATTAAAAAATATATCGAAATAAATATTAGTATAAAAAATATATGAATAAGAATGATTAGGAGTTTCGATCATTAGTATAAGAAAATATATAAATACAAATATTAGTGTTAACAAGTTGTATGATTAGGGGTCGTCCATAAAGTACGTCACACCTTATGGGGGGGAGAGGGGGTCGACGAAGTGTGACTTATTGTAAGATAAGGTTATAGATTAGTTTTATCTACACCCATATCATAAAACCTCCATAGTGTAATCAAAAATCGTAGGAAATGACCACCATTGTGACAACCAATTAGGTAAAACCAGTGCTGCAATGTTATTACAGTATCGAAATGAGATTAAATTTGGAACAACTGTCAAAACTCAAGTGGTTCTCTATTCTAGTATCCATAGATATTAAACAGTTATTGATACGAAACATCAATTCAGTATGATTTTTTAAATATAAACCTAACGACATTTGATCTCGAGTGACGTGAGAATAGAGACTTCATTCGTTCGTCTATGATTTAAAAAAAAAATGGTCTTGACGGAGGATCGAATTGCCGCCATTATGTTGGTTTTTTGCTGAACGAAAGTAGAATTGTTGTTGAATCGAATAGAAAAAGTGGTTTTATTACATTTACATTTTAGTTGAAAATATGAATAGTAGTCTTCTCGGAGTGACTGTGATGTGAAAATGCGCCGGATATCGGAAATATGCAGCCACGATTGCAACAAATAACTTGTTGCCAGAAAATATTGTTTCTAAACACATCATGGAGGATTTATAATATGTGTGTAGATAAAGTTATGTATGCAACTCTGCATAATTTGGCCTTAAAACACACGTGCGATCTTATTATGAAACTCGCTGAAGCTCGTTTCATGAAAACCGCACTAGTGTTTTAAGGCCTATCATTATGCAACCGTTGCATAAACTACTATTACTTAATTATTTTATAAAGTGTTAAAGGTGCAAGTTGTTGGTGTGGTGGAACTGAGATAGATTTAAGAAAAATCTAAAATTTATTTACAGTACATATAGTTTTTAGAAAATCATACTATATTTACACTTTTTGTTAATATTGTTAAATAAATATATTATGAATCAGAAGGGTTTTTCTTCTGTATTGCGTGATGGATCAGATTTTGCCGGCATGCCATTTCCAGCGCGCAGTGCCGCGCTGTGGCGCTAAGCGCCGAGGGCACCGGTTACTATTGTTATGGCGTCATCGTATCACAACTGGCGGTGAAAGGGTTACCTAATCAAACTTACATCACTAACTGTTGGAAAATTCTTGGCAGTTTTAGAAATTAAAAATAATTTGAGTTAATAAAATGTTTTTAATATAACTTCATAATATTACTTTCCTATAAAAATATTAAGAACAGTATTATTTTGATAGCCAGCATAACTTAATGTGGTGAATATTGAGAGGCATTACAATTTGTTCATTTCAAAGTTGATGCACGTCTGTGGTGATGTCACATTCACAGTTAATATTATGTTAACCTGTTGGCCGCCGAGCATGTCTGAGAAGTAACATCAATTTCACGGACTTTTTTACGCTGTAACCGCTGACGGCTGCAGCCGACAGTGGCGGGCAAAAGGTTAAATAGTCCTGAGGGTTAAATAAAACTCAACACATTTGCATGCCCTGCTTTGTGTTTCCATCACATGCCTTGGACGTTGCAAGGTTCACCTGGTGATTAACACAGTATCTGGGAAATTGTTGGGACAAAAGAATTGGTGAATTAAAGCAATATAAATTGCTTCCATAATGCACGTCTCTGTAACGTGCATGTGGCGATGGGGATAGATGGATGTATGTGTCACCAGAAAGGGAATTTTACATGAAATAATCTTAGAGTTTTATAAAAATACAGTCATTCAATATAATATACCATGCATATATTAAGTATTGTATCTTTATAAATAAGTATGAAAAAGTAAAGTACAAGTAGAATGGGTACTAGCAGTTGAACTGGGCCTGTATTCAACGTTGCCTCAATTATATTACAAAAGGTTTTGCTATGATAAGGTAGCTCTAATAATGCTACAGCAAAGGAGGCCGCAGTGTAAAACCATTTTGATATCAATTTTTTAGGCAATGTGGAATAGAGGCACGGAAATGTATACAAATTAGTACTCACTAGTAGCTATAACTATAATTTAGACCATATTCTAAGTTTAGTGGTAATCACTATACTAACAACCATCAGTGAGACCTACAAGGATCACAGTCTAGCCATCGGTTAATACGAGACGCGAAAAAACTGGCCCTGCATGTGTTCACTCACTGGCCACAAGCACGTTGGTCTTGGAGGCCTGCGCGCCGGGAGCGGCGTCTGGCGGCGCGGGCGCTGTCGCGGCGCCACGCTGCAAGCGGATGTCGTGCAGCTCGATGTAGGCGTTGATGTCCTGCCCCTTGCGCGCCAGCTGCTCGTTGAGCGCGGCCAGCGCGGCGGGCAGGCGCTGCAGGTTGGCCTCCAGCTCGGGCAGCGCCGCCGCCACCGTGCGCTCCAGCAGCACGCCGCCCACCAGCCGGAAGCAGCGCCGCGACCCCTCCACGCCGCGAAGCGTCTCCAGCACGATCCTGCGCAACCAACATCACGTTAAACACTTTACTGTCCGAGTCGCTGACGAACACCTGTCACTGTAAACGGCCAATAACTCAAAACTATGGCATTTGATACACGTTTTTTTGTGGGATCACGCGCAGACGGGTGCGAAAGCCGCGCCCCCACTCACTTGTGTTCGTTGAGGTCCATCTCGAGCTCGGAGATTTTGTTGGCGAGCTGGCGCTGCTCGGCGCGCAGCGTCTGGAACCCGGCGAACACCTCTTCGCTCGACTTCTTCCCGGGCTTGCTCGCAGGCTTCGTCATTTTATTGTTGCTGGATAGTTGCTAACCTAGACAATTTAATCTTTCTAATAATGGATCGAACTTCACGAAGTTCACGATTTTTAGAATTTGAGGTTATTTATTATTTTACATATAAACGTCAATGTCATTATGTCAGTGTGAGCCAATAATTGCTGTGTTCCGAAACGCACTCAATGTAATACATACAATGCTCCCGACGCTCTTAACCGTTCGAAATTGATTTTAGTGCTATAAATTTATTTATTTATTTTTATTGAACACCAACAAGATCTAAACTATATGTATATCAAGCTATTAAAGTACCAGGAAAAGTGCAATTTTAATTACAGTGTAAACAGTATGCTTCTAGTAGTGATAATAGTAACGATATTTTCCTTCCATCCGAGACCTTCCAATCCGAGATGCACTAAAATTTACTACATTCCTACAGTTCTGAGAGCAACTTCCGTGCCGAATTGACCGCTAGCATGCTCATACCATGCACGCTATTATATTTGAAGCACTGCGAGTACAAACGATGGCGTCTTAGGCTAGCCACTGACCTACAATATAACTGTGCAATATCACTGGTTGCACAATTATATTGATCATCAGTAGTCGATATTGACCGTCAAGGCTTTCATTCGTTCGACGTTTTCGAGTCATTAGTAGAACGAAACAGCTGATCGAACTGTCAATGTCACTGCCAAATTACATTACAAGTTTAGTTTGTTGTCTTGTTGTGGGTTCAAATTGAAATAGCATAGCAGTGGGCGTAGCATAGTTAAATAGGTACATAGAGAGAGCTCGAATAACTAATTATTGGACATTACGGTTGTTTCAGCCGTAACGTGTTCGGTGGGGGCGGCAAGTGGCAGCTCGTGTGAGGAGGAGTGAGATCCCAAGTCATGTTGGAAGTGGAGGGCGACGTGGTTGCCGCGGTACGTGCCCGTCAGTGGCGGAGTGGCATGGGTTTTTGTTTAATTATAGGAAAGCGCACAATTACCGACCATACCTCTGCCCGACAATGCGCATTTAAAAATAATTTTATGACAATGTATTTAAGGCTTGCAAGGGTTTACACCTGTATTGGACCTATCGAATCACAAAAAATCTCTTTGAACAAAAGGAAGTTAGATGGTTAGTTAGAAACGAGTCTTATAACCTTGTTATGATTTATTTATTTTATAGCAGTAGGTACTCATTTGCAAACATCACATGTTTTGTAAAAGAACTATTAATAGTATAATATTTTTAAGAGTAAATCCTTTTGTTGATGCACATCTATAGATGTAGTGATGTTTAATGTTACAATGTGTAACTATCTGGTAGAACCTGTAATTGGCTTTCTTACACTACGTTCTGAAACACTCACACCGCTACAATACTCACGATGCTTTAATGCACTCGTATTTAGCATGTAAGCGTACAAATATAATTTGATTTTGGATATCAATCATTACTTATTTCGAGATCAAATACAAAGTTTTAAGCATCGCTTTGGATGAATGATGTAGATGTTGGAGGGTTCGGGGGGCGAGGTGGCGCCGTGGGCGGAGGGCGAGGGCGGCGAGCGCGCGCTGGCCGACGCCGCGCTGGGCGCACTGCTGGACGCGGAGGAGTCCGGCGCCGCGCCCGCGCCGCCCGACGCCGAGCAGTGGGTGCGGCGCCTGGCGGAGCGCGTGGCGCGGCTGGACGCGCTCAACGTGGGCGGCATGCTGGCCGCGGCCACCGAGGGCGGCGGCGCGGGCGCGCGGCTGGCGGCGCGCCTGGGGGCGGGCGAAGCGGCCGCGGCGGCGCTGGCGGCCCGGCACGCGCGCGCCGACGCGCTGGCCCGCGCCGCACCCGCCGCGCTGCACGCGCGCTCCGGCGCCGCGCGCGCCGACGCGTCCGCGCGCGCGCTGCTGCGGGAGCTCGCCGAGATCTACGCCTGGCTGGACCCGCCTGCGCTGCGGGACCTCGACTCGCTGTCGGAGGTGTCGCTGGCGACGAGCGCGGGGCGCGCGCGCGCGCTGGAGGCGGGCGCGGCGCTGCGGGGCGCGCTGCGCGCGGAGGCGGGCGCGGCGCCGGCGCGGCTGGGCGCGGTGCGCGAGCGGCTGCGGCGGCTGGCGCGCGCGCGCGACGCGCTGGCGGCCGCGCTGGCGCGCCACCTCAACAACCTGCTGGTGCACCTCGGCAACGAGGCCGCCGCCGCGCCCGCCGCGCCCGCCGCGCCCGCGCCGCGCCAGCACCACGCCGACCTGCTGCCCTACGCGCCCTTCATGCGCTGGCTCAAGGATATGGACGAAAAGGCGTTCGACGCGCTTGCGAAGGTACGCGTTCGATTATTTATTTGTAAGTTACAATAAGCTCATAGCCCAGCGTGCGCCAAAGCGCCTACAATGTTAGGAAATAGAGTGTCAATAAGAGAGAACAATAATGAGTGCCGGGTGTCGGCAAACATGTTGGTATTCGAGACCTGCACGAGCTCGTTGAGCAGCGCGGGCGCGTTGGATCGCCTTGTAACTTATCACAGTTGGAAGGCGAATCCATTACATAAAATAGCTTCAAGTCATCCGCGAACCGCAAGCTTCTGACATTTCTGATGACTGAAGGCAGGTCGTATAATCACAAATTGGGTCGGGCCAAGCGTACTGGCCTGATACCCCGGATTTGGTGAGCTCATCTGACTGAAAACTAGACAACCTGTAATAGTAGTTTATGCAATTATGCAATGATAGCAACACTCGTGCAATCTTATTATGAAACTCGCCTGTCGGCTCGTTTCATAAACTCGCACTCGTATTTTAAGGCCAAATTATGTGCAGTTGCACACATAACTTTATCTACACAAATATTATAAATCCCCCATGATGTGTTCAGAAACAATATTTTCTGGCAACAAGTTATTTGTTGCAATCTGTTCCTTGTCTATGTAAATGACCTTCCTTACATGGTAAGCCAAACATCAGGCATAGTCATGTTTGCAGACGATACTTCTTTGCTGTTCAAGGTAAATAGGAAGGATACCGAGCTCACTGAACCAAACAACACTCTGTCCATGATTTCTAAATGGTTTGCTGCAAATAATTTGTTACTTAATCATAAAAAGACCAAATGTATTAAATTTTCTTTAGTAAACACACCAGATGTTAATGCACACTTGAATATTAAATTAGACGGTCAAAACATTGAATTTGTAAAGTCAACTGTTTTTCTAGGATTAACACTTGACTCAAAACTGCAGTGGGGTTCCCATATTACAGCCATAGCGAGTAGGTTGAGCTCTGCTGCGTTTGCAGTCAGACAAATGAGGCAATTAACTGATGTAGCGACGGCAAGGTTGGTTTACTTCGCGTATTTCAAAAGTATTATTTCATACGGTTTAATTTTATGGGGATCAGCTGCTGACTTAGAGTCTATTTTTATTTTACAAAAAAGGGCCATCAGGGCCATATATAACATGGGCACCCGCGAGTCACTGAGGGAATTTTTTAAGGAAATTGAAATACTAACCCTGCCTTCGCTATACGTATTTGAAATAATAATGTATGTCAGAAAAAATATATACAATTTTCCTACAAATGTAGATAAGCCAAAGGCTACTAGAAATAACGGAAAGCTTAAAGTACCAACTTATAGACTGGCTAAAACTAAAAAATCATTTCTAGGAAATTGTACACGTTTTTACAATAAAATACCTAAAAACATAATAGAACAAACAGACACAATGTTCAAATCTACTGTAAAGCGAATTCTTATTTCTAGGGCATATTACTCAGTAAAAGACTACGTCATGGACAGGGACGTTTGGCTTAAATCGTGACCTGCACCGGCGATCCCTGGGTCTCGATGAGCGTACCTGCTGTGGTATATACTTAGATTTGTATAAAACTGTAGACATCATTGTTGACTTATATGTGTACTGATTTGAAAAAATGATACCTCACCGAGTTTCTTGCCGGCTCTTCTCAGTAGAGGATTTTTTCCGAACCGGTGGTAGATTCATTCCTTGACCTTCATAAGAGCTTGTAAAAGCCTAAATTGAATAAAGATAGTTTGACTTTGACTTTGAATCGTGGCTGCATTTACGATATCCGGCGAAGTTTTCACATCGTTCTCGGAGTCACTACTACCTATTCATATTTTCCACTAAAATGTAAATTACAAGCAACTCTTTACAAACAGCAAAAAACCAACATGAATGATGAAATGACAACAGTAATTCGGCGGCAATTCGATCCTCCGCCTCGTTTTTTAAAATCATAGACTAACTAATGAAATCCCTATTCTCATGTCACTCGAAATCAAATGTCGTGCGGTTTATAGTAAAAAAAACACTAGCTGACCCATGCCAATTTTCGCACAGTATTGTGATTAAACACCGGATAATAATAATATTATAATAAAGTGAGAATAAGTAAATGCAAGTAGGTATTATTAGTACTCTATTTGTCTATTTTTAGTCAATAGCAGATAATTTTGACAAAGATAATAATTAACAGAGTACTTGCGGGTGTGCCATCTATTGACATATTGGTCTGCAAATAGCCAAGACACATTTTAGTTAAACAGACTATGAATAGATGGCGCTTGCAATGCGGCTGATTTTTATTTACGTTCGCGGCTGTGGGCCACGCCCTGTTTTGTGATTGAAAGTCTTAATACGTATTATTATAATACCTATATACTGCCGTGATTTTTAAAAGGCAGCCTTACATTACCGGTAATGTAAGAAGGCTGCCTTTAAAAAAATCACGGCAGTATAGTGACGGATAATTTTGACAAAGATAAATTAACGCAGTACCCTCCAGCGGCCCTAACATGAATGACACAAATATAGAAGCGTCATCTCTTCACATTATTCTGCATGTGCAATTAGCCATCAAACATGTTAGTTAAACAGATTGTCAATAGATGGCGCTTGCAAATCGCGTGGTTTTTTTTATTTATTTTTTAACGAAAACGTTAACTTGTTTGTGTATTATTGTGACAAAGCGACGAACATAAGATTTAAAATGACGTTTAAATAATTAATTTTGGTAAAGAATTAACGGAGATATAGAGCGTCTTCACAAAAATACCTTTTAGAAATAATATATATGATACCGGATTGTTGTTTCGTATCGATAACTGTTTTAATATCTATGGATACTAGAATAGAGACCCACTTTAGTTTTGACAGCTGTTCCAAATTAAAAACTCATAACGTTACTAAAATCGATACTGGAATAACATTACAGTACAGATTCTACCTACTACCAAAGACAAGAAAGTTCTCATAGTAAAATTGGTTGTAATAATACTGGTCATTTCCTACGGTTTTTGAATAAATTATGGAGGTTTTATGATATGGGTGTAGGTAAAAACTGTTTGCGATCTTTCAGATAACTTCCAAATAATTTTAGCAGACCAGGAGAGAAACCAAACTTGGAGAGCTTTTTTTAATAGGATATCGTTGCATACCATATCAAGCTTCGTGGAAATCAAAGTAATCAGCGTCTAGCTGTCGAACTTTATCCATGTTAATAAGCACATAGTCTACATAGTCTTGAGTCGGTGCGGTTAGGAGTCGTGGCTCTGCCGGCGCGAAGCCCATGCTGCGAGTCTGTCAGACGACTAGTGATGAGTTTATGACAGGAACGCGTGTGTGCGTGCGCAGGTGTACGTGGGCACGTGGGCGCGCGTGTACGAGCGCGAGACGCGCGCCGCGTGCGAGGCGGCCCGCGCCGCGCCGCCCGCGCCCGCCGCGCGCCCCGACACGCCGCTCGACACCGTGAGTACCCGGGGCTAATGATCCCGTGCAGGCCGTGACTCCTCGATCGAATTACGACCGTAGCGAGGGATCCACGTACAAGTGTGGCAAGGGTTTTATGGGGAAATACATCGCGTGTCTAATATAGGGTGCCGATTTCAATAGTTACAACATTTCAAGGGGCTTAAACAACAGTACTAAAAAAGCAGCATACTTACCTAAACATAAATCCAAAAAGTAAAAAATACATTTTTGTTCCTTAATTAGCCTCTTTAAAATCTTAACCTGTGAGCACCAAGCGCAGGCCAACGCGCCGGGCTGCGTTGCTCGCGGTGGGGGATACATTTCATTCAATTTTTTTTTATAGCATGTTTTATTTCCTGATTTATATTTATGTGCCCTGATTTATATTTAAAAAAAAAATCGGTCAGTTATTATGTTAGGTACCTTGTGTTTTTTGCTATGCACAACGTAGCTCGGCGTCTTATTTAAGTTTTGTACTAAAGCTAGCTCATCACTTTGCGTTGAATACCGACACTATTATTACCTAAGTACATACCTACTCTTAACTTCAGTAGTGGCAGAGCCAAACAGTTATTCTCACTAGATGATTGCTGTTCGAATGGGCCGGCTCGACCGGGGTAGTACCACACTCTCACAGAATATCGACGTAAAGTAATAGCTAAACGGTGAGTGACGAGATCCGGAGGCCTATTCCCTCATCCCCATCCAATCCCCATTCCCCAACCTCCCTAGACTGGCAATGCATTGGCAGCACCTCTGGTGTTGCAGATGTCCATATGCGGCGCTTACCACTTTCCATCCGGTGGGCCGTCTGCCTGTTTGTCAGCCTACTCCTTTCTCCAAGGGCCGGCAACGCATCCGTGATTCCCCTGGTGTTGCGGGTGTCCATGGGCGGCGGTGATTGCTTACCATCAGGTAACCCGCCTGCTCGTTTGCCCCCCTCTTACTACAAAAAAAAATCTTGTTCGCGTTTTCTATGATCCGAATAAACTGAATGTTTTATTGGGTTAGTATCAGATGGTCGTAAACGCAACTGGTCTACAGCATCAACTCGCCTAAAAAGTAACTCGCCTATGAAGCAGCTCGTCAGAAAATTATTTTGTCTACTGCCCTATTATCAATTCGACTTAAATGTAAGTGGTCTAAATAGTTGGTCGCCTAGTAAGCAACTCGTCTTAAAAAACAAGTGATCTATATAGTTGGTCGCCCGTGAAGCAACTCGTCTTAAATGCGTGTCGGGTAACATTAAGCCTGTTTCAATCTCACCTGAGCGTTCAGGTTGAGCAGTATGACTGTAAATGAGTAAAATCGGACAATATGAGGCAAACATACATAATTCAGGTTTGTTTGGTTAAGTTCGTTTGAGGAATCGTAGAAATATTTTAAGTACCTATACCACCTACACTGAAAACTTCTCTATTGTATTAATACTTTTTCGTAGAAATAAATAAAATGAACAAAATTAATATTAAATTAATAACTAAACTAAACTAAAGGAAACTATTATTTCTGACGAGTTGCTTTTTAGACCGAATTGCGAATTTGTCCAGGTTATTTTAAGACGATTATCTATGGAGTCCAGTTACTTCATGGGTAACCTACTAATATGTCAAACTGATTTCTGACGAGCTGCTTCATAGGCGAGTTACTTTTTAGGCTAGTTGCAATTGCGTCGAGATGATTTTAGGACAGGTTGATGCCGTAGACCAGTTGCGTTTACGATCATCTGATACTAACCCGTTTCATTTCACCCCATAAATAACGGCACAACGGTGTAAGAAGACTCCAGAACACGTTTACCCCAGCGGCCATCGTTTCTGCGGCTAATATGGCCTGCCCACTGCCACTTCAGTTTGCTGATTCGTTGAGCTATGTCGATAACTTTGGTTTTCTGTCGGATCACCTCATTGCGGATACGATCTTTCGGAGAAACTCCCAACATAGCCCGTTCCATAGCCCGCTGAGCGACTTTCAACTTGTGGACCAACCCAACCGTGAGTGTCCACGTTTCAGCTCCGTATGTCATGACAGGTAGGACGCACTGATCGAAGACTTTCGTCTTTAGACTTTGTGGAATAGGCGATGTGAAGATTCGACGTAGTTTTCCGTATGCTGCCCAGGCCAGCCGTATTCTTCTGTTGATCTCTTTCTCGAAGTTGTTTTTACCCAACTGCAAAGTTTGCCCAAGGTAAACATGCTCCTCGACAACTCCGAGAGGACCACTTTGTAATAAGATCGGTAAAACGTTATTTATTTAACTTATTTATTTGTATATTTCTTTACTTTTGATACATTTTTAATTTATTAAAAAAATATTTAGTAAAATACCGGTTTTGACTTTAATTTACCGGTAATTACCGGCCCCAAATATGGCCGGTTAGCCGGTTAACCCGTTAACCGTTTTGCATTCACTAGTGGACAGAGCTGCCTAGCGAAATTGAAGCCTGAGGATTGCGGAATCGTGAAATCCAAACCTGAGCTTTTGAAAGAGGTCAAGAAGATCACATCTAGCTAAAGCCCAGAACTTCAGCCTGTACAAGATTAGAATGGCTCTCAAAAAGCCCAAAAACAACAAGGTGCCAGGTGATGACGAGATTACAGCCAAACTTTTGAAGGCGGGTGGGACACCCGGTCCTTAAATCCCTCCAAAATGTATTCGATTCCGTCATACGCATTGAAAAGAAGTGTGGTGGCTGGTGGTGCTCTTCTTCACAAAGGGTGATAATGCCCTGCTAAAGAACTTCAGACCCATCTCGCTTCAAAGTCATGATTACAAGCTGTTTTCAAGAGTCATTACGAACCGTCTCGCACGCAGGTTCGACGACATCCAGCCTCCCAAACAAGTCGGTTTTCCGAAAGGCTTCAGAACTGTTGACCGCATGCATATGTTATGGCAGGTTATACAGAAGACCGAAGAATCATTTGCCTGACAGGCAAATTATAGTTCTTTTAGTTACAAAATATCAACTTTGTAGTATACCAATAAAATAAATAAATGATTTTATGTATAACGTGCCTCTTTGCTTAGCGTTGGTGGACTACGAGAAAGCCTTGGATTCGATCGAGACCTGTTGTCTCTCCAGCGGTGCCAAGTTGAACTATTTGTACGAAAACGCCACTATGTCAGTCCGATTACATGACCAAAACTTAAAACCTATCCTGTTGCAGCGGGATTGTCTATGCACTGGCAACTCCCGTGAAAATCGGTGACGGCGCTGGTAGTTGACTTTGAGCTTTGAGCCAGAAATCAATCGTCGAATTCGACTCGGCTAGGTATCTTTTGAGAAGCTGCGCCATAGCAGTGTCTCGAAACAAATATCTTTGAGCAGTGTAGATTGACCAGTACTGGTTTACGGCGCAGAAATGGGTTGTTCAATAAAGGCCTCATAAGAAGGTCACCTAATGGAGAATGGAGAGGGCTATGCTCGATGTTTCGCTGCTAGATCGAATTAGAAATGAGAATATCCGCAATAGAAATAGAGTAACCGACATGACATAGCCATAGAAATTGGTAAGCTTTAGTGGCGGTAGGCGGAGCAGATTGCTCGTAACATTTTTAGTGTCAACGCATACTGGAAGATGTAACATGGGCAGACCACCGACACGGTGGATTGACGTTCTGGTGAAGAGACTCAGCAGGATGCGAGCAGCACAGGATCAGTTACTTGTGGCGATCTTTGGGCGAAGCTTATGTCCAGCAGTGAACATCATTCGGCTGAAATGATGATGGTGAAAGCAGATGTGTATTTTATTTCCGTTATTGATTATTTGATACAATTAAATGTTTGCACCTACATTCCTTGTAAACATGTTGTCTGATTTAAATGATCTTTAATATTTTTGTTATTATTCCCATGATGCTGATTCTTTTTAAAATCGATAATTGGTAAAAACACGTATTTTCAGAACATGTATACGGTTTTTATTTTTACCGGTAATTTACCGGTGAACCGGTTTTATCCTACGCTGATCGGTAATTTACCGGTTTTCAAATTTGGCCGGTAATTGCATTCACTAGTAAAAACACGTATTTTCAGAACATGTATACGGTTTTTATTTTTACCGGTAATTTACCGGTTAACCGGTTTTATCCTACGCTGATCGGTAATTTACCGGTTTTCAAATTTGGCCGGTAATTGCATATGTATTGCTATCATATCCCAAAATATTGCAGGTGTTCAAATCGTCACCCTGCATGAGGAAAATAACTAGGACACGTGTTGTGTTGTGAACTCGCTCCCACGTGACCCGACTTGTTGTTCTCGCCGCAGGTGCTGACGATAGTGGAGAACATCTGCAACGCCGAGCAAGACTTTTGTACCCAGTTTTTCTTTCTGGACGTGGACGTTAAGGTAAGTATTTAAAGTAGTAACAGTACCTATTTAAATAACAAGTGAGCGTACCTAGGAGACGTCAGTCGCGTGAATATTACCGAGCGGGTCGTTCGCAGAGCGACGGGAGCGACGGCGAGCGCAGCGAGAAGAGCGACGAGGCGGGCGCGCGGCGCGCGGGCGGCGCCGAGACGCGCCGCATGATGGCCGAGCTGTTCCCCGCGCTGGAGGCCGAGCTCGTGGCGCTCGTGGCGCACCTCGACAAGCAGCCCTAGTGAGCCCCGTTCCGCCGTCGACGAGCGACGAGCCCTCGGCCCCGTACTGACTCGTGCCCTTCCGCAGCGGGGCGATGCGCGCGCTGGCGTGCGTGGGGCGGCGCGTGCTGGGCGAGGGCGGCGAGGGCGGCTCGGCGCGCGGCGAGGCCCGCTGGGCGCGCGCGGCGCTGGCGGCCGTGGCCGTGGCGGCCAAGCGCGGCGCCGACCGCGCCGTGGCCGAGCGCATCGCGGCGCTGGGCGACGCGGCGCGGCAGGCGGCGCGCCGGCCCAAGTGCGGCCTGCTGGGCTTCCTGGCCGAGTTCGAGGAGCTGAGCGCGGCGGCCGAGGGCATCTTCGCGGCGGGCGGGCGGCGCGCGGACCTGGAGCGCTGGTACGCGGCGCTGGGCGGCGCCATGCTGGCGGCCGTGCGCGGCGCCGAGCACCCGCGCACGCCGCGCGCCGTGCTGCGCCTGGAGAACTACCACCGCCTGCACGCGCTGCTGGCGGCGCGGCGCGGGCCGGCGCTGGACGCGCTGCGGCGCGAGGCCAAGGCGCGCTACGCCGACGCGCTGCGCCACTACGTCACGCACTCCTTCGGCCGCCCGCTCGACAAGCTCAACACCTTCTTCGAGGTGCGCGCTATCTGTCTTCCTCCATGTCGACGAGTTGGATGTGTATCAGGGTTGATAAAAATCTCTTTTTAAAAGCTTTTATTTAACTTGCAATGTTTGTATGTAGGAATGTATGTATGTTCGGGTCAAATCTTGCAAGCTGAATTAGAACCACTTCCTCCTATACTACGGAGCTAAATTTTTACATGTCGGTTCAGTTCCGATGACAATGCATTCTTATGGTAAACATAACCTGAATCGACATTCAGGATTAGACAAAGGAACTCTTCAACCGTCAACAGCACGGTCACGAAATTTTGTGTAGGCACTTTATTATGATAGCCGGTTTTTTAAGTTTTACCATGCCATGGTTGCTGCACTCAGGGTGGCTCCTAATTAGGGAACCCTTCAACGGTCAACAGCACAGTCACGAAACTTTGTGTACGCATTTTATTATGATAGCCGATTACAAGTCTTACCATGACATGGTTGCTGCACTCAGGGTTGGCTCCTAACTAGGGAACTCTTCAACGGTCAATAGCACAGTCACGAAATTTTGTATAGGCACTTTATTATGATAGCCGGTTTTAAGTTTTACCATGCCATGGTTGCTTCACTCAGGGGTGGCTCCTAATTAGGGAACCCTTCAACGGTCAACAGCACAGTCACGAAATTGTGTGTACGCATTTTATTGTGATAGCCGGTTACAAGTCTTACCATGACAAGGTTGCTGCACTCAGGGTTGGCTCCTAACTAGGGAACTCTTCAACGGTCAATAGCACAGTCACGAAACTTTGTGTACGCATTTTATTATGATAACCGGTTTTAAGTTTTACCATGACATGGTTGCTTCACTCAGGGGTGGCTCCTAATTAGGGAACCCTTCAACGGTCAACAGCACAGTCACGAAATTTTGTGTACGCATTTTATTGTGATAGCCGGTTACAAGTCTTACCATGACAAGGTTGCTGCACTCAGGGTTGGCTCCTAACTAGGGAACTCTTCAACGGTCAATAGCACAGTCACGAAATTTTGTGTACGCATTTTATTACGATAGCCGATTACAAGTCTGACCACCATGACATGGTTGCTGCACTCGAAGTTAGCTCTTAACGAGGGGGAGTGCCCTCGACGGTTAACAGCAAAGACACGAACTGATGTATATATGCATTTAATCAACCATGCCGATGTCTATTTAGGCTCAACGCTCTTCGCTGCTGACCAAACATACGTGGCCATAAGTAGAGTCAAATCGCTAGAAGGTCTCCTTATTGAAGAACTAGACTATACTAAATTAACAGTTAAACGACCATGCAACAATGACGTATGACATGAACATTCTTAGAAACATGTCCAGGGAAAACTAAAAACTGATTAATATAATAATAGTAAAAAAATATTTTTAAAAACAACCTTTTAGTTAACATAATATATAATATATAATTTATATAAAATAAAAGCTTTTCGCGAGATTTACCTGTGTAAATAAACAAAAATTCAATATGATCTTGACACAAGTATTTCTAAGAAAAACGTTATGTATTTCATTAAATAAATTTACACCGGTAAATCTCGCGACAAGCTTTTATTTCATATAAATTGTATAATGTAATAAATTGACGGGTTTGATTTAATTTAAAAAAATATCTTTATTTTAGAGCATTTAAATAAATAAAATTTTACTTATACTTTATTTATTAAAATGTCGAACTTTTTGGTTTAATTAAATTACTTTTTGGTTTAATTAAATTACTTTTTGATTTTAATAATAATTTAAACTTTTTTTCATTGAAATGCAGCTTAGAATCTATTTTGCTTCCAAGGGATTCCCCGAACCGAGCAAGTTCTTGGTAAAAATGCGCGGGTGTGCGCCGTGGGATCCCCTTGTTACCCATAAACTTATTGTTTCGAATTTTGAAAGAAAGAAATTGATTCCCATATTATTTATGCTCATAATTATCGAAAGTCATACAAGTTGTAAACCATAACCTTAATAATTCTAACGTTAATAAGCCATATTGTTACAGATTATAATTTTCAAAAGTCATAAAATTGATATCTATAACATACAAAGGCATAACGATTATTATTCAGAAATATTGTAAGCTATATATTTTAAAGTGCTAATTATTTTTACCCATACAGTTTCATTGTCTAAAATTAATAATGGTATTTTTCAATATTTCAAAAGTATCGTGCTCTTTTGTAAGATGTTATGTTGAAGAAGTTGACATATTATGACTACAAATGGTAATCTTCAGTGAGCGAGCGAGCGAAGCGAGCGAGCAAAATGGGTCGGAGCAGAAGCGATTTGGATTGGTTAGGTTCAGAAGGCTAAGGCGGGAGCGAAGCGAAGCGTAGCTCCCGCCTTAGCCTTCGATGTTAGGTCTTTTTTTTGTAACTGCGCAGAAAACCTTGCTTGGTTGTAAGATGTTATGCTTGGTTGTAAGATGTTATGCTTGATTCTCGTCTTTTAATGTTATACATTATGAATTTGAGGATTACCTGACCACATTTGGTATAATTAAATTAAGTTAAATTTACGCTCCGCAATTTTCGCCCTTGCACAAGTTAGGTATTTAAATTTTATGTATATTATTGTTATGTTCAACAAGTTTAGACGTAATAATCTTTATTACTAGTAATATTATTACCTGTAACATTATGAAGTATAATACATTATGACATAAACAGTTATGAATATAGTTTTTATGACTTTCGACAAATATGACCAGCGAAAATCGGAACCCAGAAATTATTCCTATTAATATATGACTAACAACATTATGACTAGTAATAATTATGACCAAAAGCGTTATGGATTGTGAAAATCGGAACTTTAATTTTATGGGAGTCAATATAGACCCGTGCGCCGTAGTATATGTCAGGGAAAGTTCCTCGTTTTTAGGTGTTTTCCGTTCTCCTGGCAGTGAAACAGACAAAACTGATTTAAATCCAAGTGTTTTTATTTTATTGTTCGGTTTATAATGACAACGGCCGTGTCTGCGAGCAGGGCGTGGCCGAGGCGGTGGCGGCGGGCGCGCGCGAGGACGAGGTGTGCTACCGCGCCGCCTTCAGCAAGCACGAGCTGCGCCGCCTGCTCGCCATGTACCCCGCGCACGAAGGTAGGCGGGGGGCGGGCGGGGCGGGGGGGGGGGGGGGGCGCTGGCCGGCCGCTACAGCGAGGCTCTGTTGCAGTGCGCAAGGCGCTGCACCGGCTGTACCGCACCGTGGAGAAGCAGCTCAGCGAGGAAAGCGGCCTGCTGCAGGTGGTGTGGCGCGCCATGCAGGAGGAGTTCATCGCGCAGCACCACGCGCTGCAGGTGGGTGCCGCGCCGCGCCGCGGGCCGCGCGCCCGCACGAGTACCCACTGTCGTGTGTTGCAGGCGCGCATCGCGGCGTGCTACCCGGGCGCGGGGCTGGCGCTGCCGCTCACCACGCAGGACATCCTCGACGCCTTCTCCGACATCGCGCGCGAGCACTGAGCCGCCGCCTCGACCCTCGACCCTCGACACACTCGGCCCTCTCGCGCCGAGCGTGGGAATGCAACAAATAGCGATGCGACGGATTTTACATCCAGGGGTACCTTCCACGCTTGGCGAGAATGTAGCTGCTTTTTCGCAAGCAGTTAAGAACCGAAGCCTTAGAGCGCTTACGTTAGCGTTCCGTATCCGATCCGAACCCTTGAAAATACGAATGTAGTAATCTCGGATCGAATTCGGATATTACTTACGCACTAGTCCGTCATCCGTACGTCATTTTAATCATATCCATACTCATCGCGTCTTTGTTATTTTTTTTCGGCCAGTGCAGCTTTAGGTGACATTTGACGTGCGGATATTATACATTAATAAAATTTGGAATATGGCGAACGTGTATGAACAAAATAAATGTATTTTAGAACTTCTATTTACTTTGAATATATCTACAAATAAAATAAAGCATAATTTCATCCTTTTCATTTTTTTGTAGTATTTTGAACCGACGTCATGCACCAAGATGGCTTTTTTGAGAACATTTTCGATTAGCACGACATGTGTCACTCGGTCAAGAGTCCGCACATGACTGATCGAACTGATCACAATGGGGTTGGCTTGGGTTGGGCTTTCTGGGTTTAACTTTTAAGCGCGAAAGACACATCTTTGATTTTTTTATATCCTATATATATCCATTCGTTTGATTGCATAGAAATGGCAAAGATAATAAATGTTGCCAACTTAACCTAACAAAGCCACGAGTGTTGTAAAAGTTACTTGAGTTACTTGTCAAAATTAGGAGATTTACACAACACTACAAATAAAGTACTTAGTAGATCAGGAGAAAGCCCTAAAAATCATGTAATCTCCTGATAAATAGAAGAGTTTGCAGCACTAGCGCTGCCACACTGAACTAAACCGGATGCCTGCCGCGCCCCCCGCCGCTCTGCTCGTACCTACGCAGCACGGATTCAGTCCGGATAGTTCGGATGCAGTGCGCAAGCGTTCATACTAATTATACTATAGCTACTTCCGTCCGTCAATAATCTTCTCCAGAATGGAGATTCACGGATTACGGAGAGAAATCGGATGACGGAAGCCGGACCTAGTGCGTAAGTAAGCTACCATAGAAATAGTTGTACGACCACTCCGGACCGTAGTTTCACGGATACGGATCGGATACGGAACGGACGTAGTGCGCAAGCGCTCTCAGCTCGACCGCAACACCTGATGTAGCACATACGGACTTTGTAATAATTCTGCTATCAACCAGTAGGTATACATTATTGTCCATTCGTGTACAGTCCACACTGTGGTAACATTATTTTTCCGTTGGTGTTAAGTTTTGCGACAACAATTATTTATTGCGAAGTTCATTATCCTTTTGAACGCCACGGTCGGCTGTAGCCGACAGCAGTTTTTCGTGCCGCCGCATGCCGTTTTCCATTCATTTTGTTGGCTACAGCCGTCACTCGGCGTCCGGGCACGCTTTGTCGCATTCAGCCGTGGCGTACAAAAGGTTCAAACCTTATAGTCTATATTTTTCGTAGCCTTTCATTTGGGGAAGGTATCTTGATCATGTAAGGAAGCAAACATCACCCACAATTAATAACCCATTATTAATTATCTGAGTTATAATTCTTTGTGAAATAAATTGCATACTAAAAAAATAATGTTTTTATAACAGATTAAATATTCTTCTACATGATTTTGTCTGATTATTTTAGATAAGTATTCACTTTTGCAATAACATAGAAAACTTCCATCCATTGAATAAGGGGTCATCCATTGTTGGATAACAAAAAATAAATAGCGAATAGGGAAAATGCAAATAACACCTCATAACTAGTTAACTAAAGATTTATTGATAAATTGTTGGATTGATTGATATACTAGTGCATAGACAGCTTCGGCAAACTGCTCAGTCAAGGGACTTGGGGGGCGAGTAGTTGAGGTACACCAGCCCTGAAGCCTTGGCCTGTGGACGGAGACAACACTTTATTACTTGAATTATATTTATATATAATATATATTGTATATATATAGGGCATATTACGGAAGAACCAGTCAGGGTCGGCCAATTGAATTTGTTTTTTCTGCACCAATGTAAAATTTGCACATTTCCTTTTTCGGCACATTCCTTTTTGGACTTATTCCGTTTTCGGCATATTCTTGTTTCGGCACATTCCGTTTTCGGCATAAATCATTATATACAGGAGGGGCCATAAGTTTTTGCAAATAGCAACACAGATTTTTTTCTAAACTATTAATTGTGCGGTACAAAGGATGATGGAAAATTAAACGCCCTTTTGTATATTTTTAACTACGATGGACCGTTTTACAGGAAAGCAACGTGGTTATTGTGATAAACCCTTTCCAAAAAAACCGGAAAAGTGCGAGTTAAACTCCAGTGGAGAGGGTTCCGTGATTATATGAAATTTACTATGTTACTTTAAATACCATACACTCTTTGAAGGTTTTCCGGTAATCTTTAGGTAAAGAACTATTTTTGGTATATTTTTCAAAATTTTAGGTCCAGTAGTTTCGGTGATAAGGAGGGGGAGGGGGGGGGGATGGTAATTTTTTGCCTATTTTCCTAAATAACTTCAAAACCGTTTATTTTAAAATTATAAAAAGTATATATTTAAAATCCTCATAACGAGCCCTTTCATTTGATATGTCACACGCCATATTTTGCAAATCGTACGTACCAGAAGTGATGATTGATGAAAAAGTACTGTTATTTTCATACAATTCCGTAGTCGGTTGCAAGAGTGCCAGCAACAAGACGGAGCTCATTTAGGCGACAGTGTTTATACAAATAAAAAATATATTTTATTCTTATTACTTATAATAAATACCTAATAAAATAGCATTTGTAGTTTTGCCTCTATCACGTTTTTAAAAGTGCAATAACTTATGGCCCACCCTGTGTAACAAATTAAATAACTATACCTAGTATTGACCAGGTATAGTTATTTTTTATTTTCAAGACATAAGTAAATATTGCTTGAAATAATATTGTACAGATGTAGTAAATAATTTTTTGACATCGTATTTTGATGCATAAACCACCGAATCCCAAAAAAACCTTCACTGTTTTATTCATAAAACTACTGAGATCGGAAGCTGGAAACTAAGACATCATTTCACGAAAAATGCAAATGCAAATACGCTTAGGTACGTCGAAAAAAGACATGGATTTTTTTTATCAGGAGCGGGCAGTTGTAGATGATTTTGTAAATAAAAAAATAAATGTAATGGAATGTTTAAATAGGCTTGCCAAATTTTATAAAAGACGGGTCCATGAAGTATAAGAATTTAGATACCTAGTTGGTATCATTAGTATGTAGTTAGTTGCCCAATTATTTTAAGTAATCAGTGTAGGTACTGTTTAATTCTTGTCTTTTATTTTTATTGATTAAAGTATAGTAATATTTTACTAATAAATATTATTTTATTTATTACGCAAGCAAAGTCACAAGTATTTCATAGTATAATTTATTTACTAAAATGTGCCGAAAAAGGAATCAATCAGTCATCATTAAAATTCCACAAAATTTAAATAACAATAATAATAATTCCAAACTAGGATTCCCTTGTACTAGGATGCGAAGAATAGAATAGATAAATACATATTTGTCCTCATCACACAAAGTTTGCTTCTAGCGGGATTCGAACCCGCTACCTGCGTGGCGCAGTAGGCAGTGGCACTACTATCGCGCAATCAACTCAGTCTACTTCGTCATGGATGTATCACCTTAATTAAGTGCTCGCTAAGAAACAGTTTTTTGAAATTCCAGTTAAGGGGGTGAAACATGTTTCAATACACTCTGTTCTTGAACACCACATATGACATAAAAAGACATCCCTATCCCTACTAATATTATAAATGTGAGTGTCTTTGTCAGTTTGTCCTCCTCTTAAATAGCAACGGAGCAACAAATTGATGTGATTTCTCGCATAGAAATAGTTTATTTATGGGCCAGAGATATAGGCTACTATTTATCCTGAAAAAATGCACAGTTCCCAAGGAAACAGCAATAAACGAATTTCACGTGGATAAAGTCGAGAGCAAAAGCTAGTAACGAAATAAGTTACAAAAAAGGTGGTTTTATCCGTCAGTATCTGTTTAATGTGTGTATATTTAGTACACACCAGCACAATGCTGCCCGCGGCGAAGGCGATGCCGGCGGCCAGCACGGCGTTGAAGCGGCGCTGGCGTGCGTCGTGGTTGGCCTGCCACGAGCCGCGCGGCACGGGCAGCTCCTCCATGCTGGGCGGCTTGAAGTGCGCGTCGTGGTAGCGCCGCACTGACAACACACAACACATCAAATTCAAATACGCCTAACTAAATATTTCCCCATCTTACAGACAATTATAACAATTTTTTGGGTGCTTTTATAATTTGACTAGCGACCCGCCCCGGCTTCGCACGGTAAAAGTCAAACATAATTATTACGCGAACAACTTTCTCTTGTTGCGCATAATTAAAAATCTGTGAATTTAGAAGATTCTAAAGTAAGTATTTAGTTAAGTAAATGATAAAGGCAAAGGCAATGTTCGTTTACATTTAATGCCCAAGCTAACTATATTTAAATGGATAACAATACATACTATACTTAGTTTATTTCCACCCAGTAGTTTTAAAGTTTATCGCGCAAATACAATCAGACAAACTGACATGAAATTCAAAAACCATTGATTGAGATTGTTACTCATTCTGAAGCCCCCCACAGCATTTTTTTATCGTTATTTTCAACGTAGAGACGTTTTCTACTTTATGATTTTATTACACCTATAGATAAATGTTCGTCCCATATATCAATACACTACAAATACAGGCATCCCCTTTTTAACCGACTTCAAAAAAAAAAAAAGAGGAGGTTCTCAATTCGGCTGTATTCAGAACTCCGTCATTTATAAACCGATTTGAAAAATTCTTTTTTTAATCGGTAGGGTATACTTCCAGTTTGGTCCCGTTGTAGTCAAGTCGAGGTGTGATGAGAGGATCTATGAGGAATCGATGGAACTTTTCAAATATTATAGGCACGCATATAGCAATTTTAGTATAATCTGTAATAACTCAAGCAGTTACGTTCCAAAAGCATTCTTTGGTGAAGTGGAACTGTTGATGAAGACCATAGATGATCACCGGAATGATAAGTATTTCACAGTTGGCGATTAAATTTCTTTATAAGTTTGTGAAGCAATTTATGGTCATGAAAATGCATGTGGTAAAATAGAACTGGGTTTGAAGAACCAGGAGAACTCCTCAAAGATTGATGCCCTTGCACCCTGGATAGCAACATTTTGTAAATGGTGATGAGCAATTAGCATTATGCTGTTGTTGCTTGATGTAATTAATGTGTTTTATACGATAAGCACTAAAAAGTATAAAATAAAATAATAATTTAACAAATAAAAAAACCGACTCCAAAACCCCAATGAAAAGTAAGAAATAATAATTGGCTTTTGTAAGTCATTTACCTAGAAATGGGAGATATATTATTGGTTAAGTGACGTCATAAATTAAATATATCGAAGTCGGTGGCAAGTTAATAAGGTAATAGGTACATGGAATAAATGGACTTTCCAATACATCCCTCATACTGTGTTCATTTACTTGAGAAGTCACCACCAACCACCAACTTGCCACCGACTTCGATATATTTAATTTATGACGTCACTTAACCAATAATATATCTCCCATTTCTAGGTAAATGACTTACAAAAGCCAATTATTATTTCTTACCTTTCAGTGGGGTTTTCGAGTCGGTTTTTTTATTTGTTAAATTGTTATTTTATACATTTATTTCTGGATCGGTTACCTAATTGATTGTTTTGAGGTGCTTTTATACCAAGTTTGAAACTCATAATAACAAACAAAAAAACCGAATTCAAAAACCCTTTGAAAAGTAAGAAATATATTGTTGATTAACTGATAAATTAAATACATCGAAATCGGTGTCAAGTAAATGAACACGGGATGAGGGATGGATTACCTAATTTACTTGCCACCGACTTCGATATATTTAATGTACCTATCCCATTATTTCTTACTTTTCAAAGGGTTTTTGAAGTCGGTTTTTTGTTTGTTAAATTTTATTTTTTTCACTTTTTTAGTGATTATCAAATGTGATTTACGACCCACATTTACTACATCAAGTAACAATACCATAATGCCAATTGCTCATCACCCTTTACAAAATGCTTGTTTATCCAAGATGCAAGGACGTCAATTGTTGAGGAGTTCTCCTGGTTCTTCACCACCGGTTCTATTTTACCACATATTTTTTTATGAGCATAAGTTGCTTCCCAACCTTATACAGAAATCTAATCACCACCCGTGAAATACTTATTGAGGAGTTCCGGTGGTCAGCCGTGGTCTTCATCATCAGTTCCACTTCACCAAATAATGTTTTTGAAACGCAACTGCTTGAGTTATGAAAGAAAATATCAAAATTACTATATGCGTGCCTATAATATTTGAGGAGTTCCTTCGATTCCTCATAGATCCTCTCATCAGACCTCGACTTCGATCACAACGGGACCTACTTGGAGAAATACCCTATTGTTTAAAAAAAGAATTCTGCAAATCGGTCCAGCCATCTCCGAGTAATCGGTGAACATACATATAAAAAAAAACAAATGGAACTTCATTTAGGCAAAAGAGCAACAACGGTATTAATTAGAATGCGGCTAGGTCATAACTGTATTTCAGCCCATCTGGCGAGAATGAAAATCATATGCAGTCCTGCTTGCGAGTGTGGAGAAGCGTTTTGCGACCTTACCTAATCATATTTTCTTTTCATGTGGCAGGTATGATCATCTTCCTTTTTTAGAAAGTCTGGTTTCCCTTCATGTACCTCTCCCTACTAATATTAACATCCTCCTTTCCTCAGTAGACCCCCTTAATTTATCAGTCGTTAGCAGCATTCATAAATGAAAATGATATTAAAATTTGATTTTTTGTTCTGTTCCTATTTTTATGGCCTTTTTATATATTCATTATATTTATTCTACTTAGTAATTTATATATATTCCTACTATCTTATCCTACTGATCCATGTTCCTTAGATATTTGTTATTTTATTTTTCCGCGTTATTGTTTCCCTAATTTTTCTCCTGAGTATAATAAAATAAAAAATAAAAAGTTAAAACTTGACGAATGGCTAAAGCATAAGTCGTGCGGAGCCAAAACGGAAGAAAAAAAAATACATCAAGCGAGCCTCAAAATGGTTGCAATTTATTTCCGCGTGCATTAATTTTTTGCGATAACTCCTAAGATATTCGTTTAAAATATATGGTGTAAAAGCTTATAATAATCGACATGAAATGCTTAATTTAACTAACGTATTTAAGTTGATAAGGATTAATACTTAGTCTGTCTAAATAGCTTTCCAATTACCGCATTTTATGTGATCTTTTTTTTTAGAAGATAAATGGGTATAGTAAGTTATCCTTAAAAGATAGACATATGCCATCGCGGACTTTTTTGTAGATCTATAAAAGATAGATATCCCACCATATATTGTTTTGTTATATCTCAAAAGGATTAGGCAGCGTTTTCGATGAAAGCTCCCAGGCAGCATGATTTTTTCCGACTCTTCCAACAATTCTCGTTTTATTTCAAACCTTCCCGATGAATCACTCTATCTATTGGTGAAAACCGAATGAAAATCCGTGCAGTGGTTTTTGAGATTAGCGGTAACAGACAGACAGACAGACAGACGCGGCGGGCAACTTTGTTTTTTAATATGTAAGAATGTAGATGGCAATCTAATATATCTAAATAGGAACGCAAAACTTATGTTTTGTCATAAAAGCAACCTTTGTTACTGTTTTAAACAGTCGTAGCAAGTAAAGTATATTTACTTTTATTAGCTTTCCTTCCTCAGGCAGTGTGCTGGGACCAGGACTATTTTTTCTACCATTTACTGCAGACTTACCTACGACACCTAATACAGTTACAGGCATAGCTGGGCCACAGAATAGATAATAGGCTGGGTACAAGACCGTTAATCTGTTAATCATTAATTAACGAAGTTAACATTATGAGTAACGGATTAACTTTTAAGCTAACTTTAAAAATTGCTAATGGATACATTAACTTCCGTTAAAGCAATTACAATCCATTAATCATTATTAATGTACCTACTATTTCATAAAAGATCACTGCGCGTACATATACATATATTGATGTTTATAAAGGGGAATATCTAAACAAATAGGTATTATTACAAACTCATGTTACAGCCTTCTTTTATAAATTTTTCATGACCTGCCTGTCCATAGCCAATTTTATTTTATAAGTTGTTCACTAATGCAATGACATATACAAAATGCAATTAAATTGTTCCGAAATGTGTAACACTTTAATGTTTAACAAAGTTCACTTTTTTAGTAATGGATTAGCGATTAATTGGGCTTAGCGGCCCTAACATGCATGGCACAAAGATAAATTAGAACCGTTTATCTCTAAGTGCGTCTCTCTCACACTATTGCTGACGAAAGAGATAGTCATAGAGATAAACGGTTCTAATTTATCTTTGTGTCATGCATGTTAGGGCCGCAGCTATGGTTACAGGCACTTTTGCCAATGATGCATACACTGTATGTTAAAACACAATGACGGCATAAAAGTATCTCCAATAGACCAGTGAGACCAGTTTTCTAACTTAGTTGAGTAGAGAATTAAGGTAAATACAGAAAAATCCACACATCACATTTACTATAAGAAAGAGACTAGTCCACCCGTATTCATAAATGACATTCATATTCCTCAAAGCCAAGACACCCTATATCGTGGAATGCACTTAGACCAGAGACTGGCGTGGAGGAAAAATCTGCAGCAAGCAAAACCCAACACAAACATAGAAACATCACCAGGCTAATAGGTTGATGAGCACAACTACCTACAAACAGTAAACTGGCAGTCTATAACTGTGTGGAGCTCAATTATGTGGCGCAGTGGCAAAATCCAACATAGAGATAGTGTTATTAGTAGTCTTGACAGATTTCACTAAAACAATACAAGAAGAGAGGCATGAATCCAACGGTTCTCTATCTGCTTCAACACACTAAATCCAGCAATCAGCAGACAGAAACATACAACGGTGAAGTGCAGACAAATCAAACAAGACAAATACAAATTGTTCTTGGTTTAATAACACTTTGAATGCCAGACTAAGTCCATGCTACATACTAAAGCACACACTATGCTGTTCATGTATATCGTGATAAAGGGTGCCCGCTAGGCAGGTTCTTTGGCATAGACTAGTCATCTATAGCTTCAATAGCGACAGCCTACCTAGCAGGCTGTTCGGCATGACAGTAAAGCTTCGGAGCCCCCGGTTCTCGGTAGTGAAATTGTTTAAATTTCAGCCTACAGAGTACCCAGAGTAAGTTTTTCCAGATCTTTAGTCAAATCAATAAAAATTTACATTGAATTGCACATTCCTTTGCTCGCAAATAGGTTTCTTTTCCTGTTGATAACAAGTGACAGAAGTTAGGTTATGGCCAGTTGTTATGTAACTACTTAACGCAGAAGTATTTGACGCCCGGGATGAGACGGCTTGTGGCCTTTTAGGGCATCCCAATACTCACGTCGAGTTAGAAAAACATGTACTTTTGAAATTGGTTGAAAAGTAACAATTGACTTCTGCGATTTTGTCTAATTCGAAAATCAGATTTAACAAAACAATTGACTGACTGACCTGTCTGTTGGAAAAGCCTGGTTGCGATGGGACGCGAAGCGAACATTTTGCTTACTATTAATTTAATTGCGAGTAGTTCGACGGCAGATTTTTCACCAGTTTTCCTTGGACTGGACGCCTTAGTTAGATTTATTTTACGACTTCTTTCGTTTCAATCAGACAGAAGTAAAAAAGTACGTACTGATTATATTCTCTTTGGTCTTCTGGGAAAAAAAAATTACAACAAACTTGGCTGTATGGGCTAAGTTCCCTTTGCCTTCCCTAGAAGGATAAATTAAACACAAAAAAAACTCTTTGGCCCGTCACACACATTCGTTTTCCTGATTCGATTTCCGAATTCGTTTTCCGTATGCGGACACCCCGAACGCAAGCATTTCATATAAATAGTTCTACATGACACACACGTCCGTAATTTTTCCGTATGGAATTCCGAACGGAATTTGTTCGAATGTGTGTGCCATGTTGAACTATTCATATGAAATGGCTGCGTTCGGGGTGCCCGAATACGGAAAACGGATTCGGAAATCGAATCAGGATAACGAATGTGTGTGGCGGGCCTTTGGTTCGCATACGGAAAATGAATTCGGAAATCGAATCAGGAAAACGAATGTATGTGACGGGCCTAAGGCCCGTCACACACATTCGTTTTCCTGATTCGATTTCCGAATTCGTTTTCCGTATGCGGACACCCCGAACGCAAGCATTTCATATAAATAGTTCTACATGACACACATGTTCGTAATTTTTCCGTACGGAATTTCGAATGGAATTCGTCCGAATGTGTTTTTTTTTTTTTTTAGAATGGACATACGCTGTTGGTCTCTGACGACCCCGACAGCTTCACCGGAAAGATGCGAGCAGCCTGAATGGCGCTCAACAAGGGGAATTTTACTTAACATGCCTAAGGGCGCTCCTATTGAGCCGTCCTCGGACTTAGGATGTTAAGCGGGGATACAAACAATCGGATTTTTGTGCTACAGTGCTTCGGAAAGGCTACGTTAAATCTGACTGAGAAGTCCGAATGTGTGTGTCATGTAGAACTATTTATATGAAATGCTTGCGTTCGGGGTGTCCGCATACGGAAAACGAATTCGGAAATCGAATCAGGAAAACGAATGTAGGTAGGTGACGGGCCTAATAAAATTATTCGATCATAATTTTGATGAAATCTGGTACGGAGCAAAGAGAAATATTATTATAATCGTTACGTGTGTGGCGTCTAGCGTTAAGTAGTAGGTACTTGTTGAAAATTCAGTTAAAACCCTTGTATGAAATGACGTTTCTTTCACCCAAAAACTTTAATGTATAGTCAATCTTCAATGCAATCAAATTTAGAGAATTAATAGGTATTGTTTAACAATCCTCATTCATGTAATTGGCATAAAGTATAAATAGTTGTCGCTATCAGTATCAGTGGCGGGCGCTGGGGCGCGGCGGGGCGAGGGCCGGCGGCGGCGCGCGGCGCGCGCGCAGTGCGGCGCGGACAGCGCGGCCGGCGGCTTGGTGACACACGCGCAGTGCGAGCGGCTCCGCAGTGATCCTTTGTTTACTAGCGTCTTTGTGCTCGCCCCGCGGGTGCCGCCGTGCTGCACGGCGACCCGCTCCTCGTCTCTCCTCGCCTGGCGCGGGCCCACTCGCGCGCTCTCCCGACTGGTGCGCCTCTCGTTATCATGAACAGCTGTGCGAACAGGGTGTTTACATTCCGGTCACTTCGACCAACTAGTGCCTCACACTAAGGTTGACATTGACGCGAACGTTCACTTTTGCACTGTGGATATAAGGTCGATGCGTTCGAATCGAACTCACTATGGAGTGGCTGAAGAAGGGTCTGGCGAGGAAAGTAAAGTCTGAGGAGGTAGAAGACGGGTCGGCGGTAGAGCAGGAGCGGCTGGAGGCGGCGCCGGACACACTGGACGCGCTGGAGACGGAGCAGGAGCGACGCGAGCGCTGGCGCAGCGTGTACATCATCTACTTCACCATGTTCCAGATGTCGCTGGGGTTCAGCATCGTGCTCACGGGCGTCTGGCCCTACCTTGACAAGGTACGAATCCCTTTACAGGTCGCGTCATCTAAAAAGCGCTCTGGACAATACAACAACAGTAGACCGTATGACCGTATGTGCGGTGCGGACGCACAGCCTTGTATTGGAGAAGGAGGTTCGTTTATGTTTGTCGTAAGATGTCAGCTGTGCTCCTGAAGCAACTTGCGCCAAGCACTGACTGCGGTAGCAACTTGAAAAAGTGTCATCAATCTTCACGATTCATTCATGCTTATTTTCTTAGTTCTCAAAGGAGTCGTAAAAGGGCTAGATGTTCAAATATAAATAATTTATTGCTGCAATTTAGAACAAGTACCTATTCTCAATGATTAAATATCATCACTACTGGAAGCAATACGTTTAAGTGTGAACTTTTAGGGATATCCGAATTGCAGCAATAAATTGCCAAACAAATTGCTGGTATACAAGCACCTTATCGAGTTTTTTAGGTTTACCAAAGGCGTAGCAATGATTTTTTTATGGGGAGCAGGCAACAAATAGTCAATAATAATCATCGATATTCGATGGATATAATAGTACCTAGATGTATATAGTTTTAATTAGGTTATTCGTAATTCCGGGGTGTGCACAGTAGGGTTCTGGGGCGGGCCTGGCCAGGATAGATATTGAAGCTACTCCTGGTCCGTCAGCATTGAAATAGGTAGTAAGAAACTGCTCAAAGCAATTTTCGCAATGCTTCTTTTAAGGGGTCAGAACGCGAATCCGGCACCATCGCAGGTTTAGTCGCATCGCATGTCAACCACCATCCTCGACATCCATTTAACTGACACTGTTATACTTAATTGAAAAAATGGCCTCCCGCATCGTGCGGTGTGAGACAGGAGCACCACCGACCACACCGCCTACAATGATAATGATAGCGTGTGAATCAAGCAATATAAGACTTTTTTATGTAGGTATGTCGTATGAACTAAGACATCAGCAATAGGGTGTGGGTAAGCCATGGTGATGGCGTTTGACAACCTTTTGAGACCTGTTACACGAAATTGTACTGATAGGCATAGTATCTTTCTTTTGAGATATTTATCGGGCAGCGACTTTGTCGCGCCTCGGCACGGGTCGTTCACCCGCGCATGCGCGTCCCCGCATGTTTCTACACCTATGTAGGTAACTCCTGATTACAATGGAAACGCGAGCACATTCCCGAGTCGGCGGCGGTGTGGTGCTGTTTAATATTTCGGGGCAACAAAGCCCAAATGAATTCAAATATCCCGAAGGGCACCGAAAATAGCGTTGGCTAGTCACGTCTCAGCAATCTGGAGCATGTCGTATGAGAACCGACCTATCAAACGAACAGCGATAAGGTTCAAATAACCGCGATTGAAGCGGCGGTCGATAATAGGTACAATTGCCTAACTGTAGAATATCGGCAACTCACCGCACGGGCAGTCACGTTTGGTGAATTTATTAAATGCGTGCGGTAATGACGGAGAGGCTTCTGTCAAGGCAAACATTACCGTATCTGTAAGATTAATACCTAACTACGCATGCAATATGCCTGGCATCATGTGCTTGCATGAGTTTCAGTGGGAAAAAAGATAGTTAAATTTTAAAAACCGGCTGACGTTAAAACGAGCTCTTACAGAAATATAAATAGAAATTGTTTATCGTGAATTCCGAATGAATTATATAGGTAATTAAATGTTATAGTTGTTGTTATTGGTTGTTAAATGTGCCAAACAATCTACCGGTTTCGGGCCTACAATTATTTATTTATTTCTTTTATTCTACAATATTATTGAATGACTCTTAATAATTAAGTTAATCTCAATTAATAACAATTATTGTTAATAGATAAAATAATCACTGCTGAGTAACGTAAACTTGGATTTAAATTTCAATAAAAAATGTTCTGTACACCGTTTGATTCAGATTAATATCTTTGATGATAGGTCACAGGTTGAAAAATCACTTGCAACGAAATTAGCCAAGGCCCACCTACCTATAATAATAACCAAAGCATTTCTACATCGAATTTAAAAATTACTTAACTTTTGACTCTACGAGTAAAATGCACCCGTGCGAAGCCGAGGCGGGTCGCTACTAGGTAGGTATACTACATTCCAGGAGTACTCAAGCTTTTGTTTCTTGGGCCATAGGTATATGTGTGACTTCTAAGTACATAGTTATTTACATCAGGCGGATAGCAAAAAAAACCTACACCTATTAGGTACAATAAAACTACATTTAAACGTAATCATTTAACTATCTAAAAAATACTGTGGCCTAGGCTTTGGGCAGCGAAGAAAAGGCTAGCGGGCCGCAGGTTGGGTGTCTCTTCTATAATATAATGCATTGGGTTCAAACATAGATAAAAGAAATAAAGGTGATGTGGCATGGGGGCGTGGTTCGGTCGCCTCGATATGATCAAAAAGTTATAAGTGCCACAGTGGCACTTTAATATGATAGGCGTGACGCCTACGAACACCACGACAATGGGGCGGCGATCGTTAATGTGGGCTTGTTCTACAGAAAAAAGGTTTTCGTCTGTAATTAATTACAGACGAATATTAATTCTTTTAAAATTTTCAGTAGCGGCGCGTTGCAAGCAAATGACATCTTTCAAGGCGAACTTGTTTTATCTTTATCCTCGAGAAGACTATTTTCTTAGTGAGTAATTAATGACGATCCGTTGCGCGGACGCACACGCTCATACATAGGCACACGCACACACACACACACGAAACACACACGTCCCTATACTAGTGTGATTGAAATGGGCCCAAATGTCGTGGTTCTTGAAATATATAGGTATTTGTGAATTTAGTTTATTCATAGAGTTAACTTTTCAGGGGGCTTAAACTTTTCAGAGACCAGACGCGGAGTGATCAGTACCCAGGCAGCACACAAGATGTATAATCTACTATATAAAAATAAGTCGGGTTTTCCTTCCTGACGCTATAACTCCAGAACGCACGAACCGATTTCCACGGTTTTGCATTCGTTGGAAAGGTCTCGGGCTCCGTGAGGTTTATAGCAAAGAAAATTCAGGAAAATTTTCAACAGAAAAGCGGGAAAATCTTTTTTCACATACAGCGCCATCTCTGATACATAGCTACACCAAACGAAATGTTACATAAAACGAAGCCATCTGGTGGCGAAACGGAGTTCGCCGGGTTTGCTAGTAAATTATACATTCTTATAACGCTCAAACTAGATTATAATGGCCGTATAAGCTCTTATATAACTTATGTGCTACATGGGCACAGTATAATCAAGTAATACTTGATTGTACTGTGACATGGGTAAGGCACCGAAATCATGTAATCTGAAATATAAATTAATATTTATTCGTCCACACGCCGCAGTGCGTCCAGCGGCCCGCGCATGCCAGACACGGGGATTATCTCGTACACATGAAAAAGAAGATGGAACCTCCATTAATTTAAATGCTCGATTTATATGAAATCTGACTAGAAATTCGGAGTTATGATCCTACACTTCTTCTGAACTACAGCGAATGGATCCGTCCTTTTCAAATTTATTTTTCTCATTGGGTTAAGGTTTCGAAACCGAATCAGCGACAAGTTGTAGTGTAGTTGAGGCAAGTACCGCTGTTTCATGTCTGCCTCTGAGCGCAGCGGCGTTCGAGGCGCGGCGCGTGGAGGGCGCTTCGATTTCATTGTTCGAAACAAATGAATATTTATTCACATTAGCTAATGTATTCAGACGAGCTAAGTCATTAAACAATCAACCAGTAAACCGACGGAGCTGCCAACTAGAAACATGTATTAATAAATACTATGATAATTATAAAGTAGGTACCTTTATTTTTATGCCGACTGATGGAAGACACGAATTGTCCTAATAATAATAATAATAATAATAATATACCAATTTTTTCAGGCATCAGTGGCCCATACATAAATACCTTACAGACTAACATACATATACGAGTATTATACATTAAAATAACTTAAAAGTAATATCATTTAGGGGACGAAAAGGCGTGGCTCCTAAGCCCGGTCTTTCGCTCGCGGGAAAAATAGATCTATCGCTCAGCATTACTGACTAGAAATTTGCGAACCTTTCACGTAAGAAGTGCTTTGTAACTTGTGAAAATATTCGCAAGGTGCCTGTGGGAGTTAGAATGTTCGCATAATTGTTCGTGAATGTTCTCCAGAAGATTCTCTCAAAGTTCTGAGAATATGCGCATGGCGACGCGCGTCATACTCATACGTCACGGGCACTTTGGACCCGCACACCGATAATAAATCAAAATAAAATATTGTGGTTGTGGTGTTGTAGTTGGCCGTGTCAATCTGCTAACGATGTGGAGGAGCCAAGTGATCTGCGTGCTGGAGCGACGCCGACCATCAGCTGCCGATGAGCTGCGTGTAGGTACATACTGAGAGGGATGGTAATATCCACAGAACACAGAAAGAGGTTAGAAAGGCCGTCTGCCATAATTCGTACCGAAACCGCTGTCGCCGACGCATCCCCGCTCGACGTTACAACTACTAGCGCAAACGAAATAACTACAAGAATACGCATACACCCACAATAACCAAAGTCCGCTCGTGATCCGTGCGTTCGAATAGCCAGCCGTTGCCCCGCCCATACCCCACTTCATTGACAAAAGCAATTTATTTTACATTTGCACTAGGCAGGCCTCGAGCATATCGATAATAGTTATCGATGAAGTATCGCGCCCTCTATGCCGCGTTTTGAAGTGTATACTTCTATTTCGTAGTTAATCAGGCGCTGTGTAAGGCGGGTTGCGTGCTGTGTCCGGCAGGTCGCGCTGTGTCCGGCGGGTTGCGCGCTGTGTCCGACAGGTCGCGCTGTGTCCGGCAGGTCGCGCTGTGTCCGGCGGGTTGCGCGCTGTATCCGACAGGTCGCGCTGTGTCCGGCAGGTCGCGCTGTGTCCGGTGGGTTGCGCGCTGTGTCCGGCGGGTCGCGGTCGGTCCGGCGGGTTACGCGGTTTTTTTGTCTAATTTTTATTTCTTTATATGCAGCCAGGATTGCAACAAATAACTTGTTGTCAGAAAATATTGTTTCTGAACACATCATGGAGGATTTATAATATGTGTGTAGATAAAGTTAAGTATGCAACTGTACATAATTTGGCCTTAAAACACTCGTGCGATCTTATTATGAAAATCGCCTATCGGCTCGTCTCATAAACCGGCACTCGTATTTTAATGCCTATCATTATGCAACCGTTGCATAAACTACTAATTATCTACACCCATGTCATAAAACCTCCATTGTTTAATCAAAAACCGTAGGAAATGACCACTATTTTGACAACCAATTAGGAAAAACCAGTGCTGCAATGTTATTTCTTTATCGTGTTTAGTAAAGAAATGAGATTAAATTTGGAACAGCTGTCAAAACTCAAGTGGGTCTCTATTCTAGTATCCATCGATATTAAACAGTTATTGATACGAAACGTCAATTCAGTATGTTTTTTTAATATAAACTGCACAACATTTGATCTCGAGTGACATGAGAATAGAGACTTCATTCGTTTGTCTATGATTTGAAAAAAAAATTGGTCTTGACAGAGGATCGAATTGGCGCCATTATGTTGGTGTTTTGCTGAATGAAAGTAGAATTGTTGTTGAATTGAATAGAAAAAGTTGTTTGTAATTTACATTTTAGTTGAAAATATGAATAGTAGTCTTCTCGGAATGTGTGTGATGTGAAAATGCGCCGGATATCGGAAATATGCAGCCACGATTGCAACAAATAACTTGTTGCCAGAAAATATTGTTTCTGAACCCATCATGGAGAATTTATAATATGTGTGTAGATAAAGTTATGTATGCAACTCTGCATAATTTGGCCTTAAAACACTCGTGCGATCTTATTATGAAACTCGCCTATTCGCTCGTTTCATGAAAACCGCACTAGTGTTTTAAGGCCTATCATTATACAACCGTTGCATAAAGTATTTTAGACTTACCTGTGAAAAGAAATTCCATCTTTTGACACATTTGATACTTGGCTTCTGGCCCTGCACGTAATTATTGCACAAGACGACATTTTCAATGAATTAAACCGGATTTTACCGCAGCTCGACACTGTGACGCAGCGCGCTCGCGACTGACTGCGCTGACAGCGAGTCGTGTTTGAAATAGGCTCATTTGCTCAACTGCGCGGCGCGCGTGCCCCGCCCACATCGCCTTTCTAACCTCTTTTTGTGTTCTGTGGTAATATCCATATTTCCATACTTACATTATAAATAAAGAAAAAAATACACTTAATTTATTTATTTCTATAAATAAATGAAGAAATGCTGTCATAAGTAAATTCCGGCTTAACTCCGAAACGGCTAGACCGATTTAGACGGGACTTTCACTAACAGGTAGCTGATGTTATAAGGAGTAATTTGGGCTATATTTATTTAAGAAAAAGAATAAGGGTTCCGCACAAAATAATTAAATTGTGAAACTAGAAATAAGCACGGCTTTACTCACGGCTGCTGTGAGCGCGACCGCACTCAACCCCTGAAGAAGGACTCCATATGAGTCCGAAGCATGTTGGACTATTACTGACAATAAATCGTGAGTAAAGCCGTGCTTATTTCTAGTCTTAGTAATGTCTCACTAAAAGTTTTAATCTAATTAAACTGTGAACAAAATTCGATCTACGCGAGTGAAACCGCGGGGGACAGCTAGTTTATTTCTATTTTTATATATTATAACGCAACTATAAATAATTTTGAAATGATGTTATATGATTTAATCGAAACGTTCTAATAAAGTTGTCTTTCGGTTAGTGTATGGAGCAAAATGACGAATAACTTTAGATACGTCCTTTCCTCCCGGATGAAAATTCGTAAGCTGATTGTTAATATGATCCTGTAAGTTATGAAAAAAATCAGCTAGCAGTATGCCGAGGGAACACTCGTCAGGTGGTGCATTTAAATAGGCAATAGTTGCTCCTCCGTTACACCGACCAGCTGACGATCTTTCCACCGCGATAGAGCCAGCTGACGATTTGATTTATTAACAACAGCATATTAGCTATCATCTGACAAATTCTCAATCGGGAGGCGATGGCAATCAAAAAACGTTTTTTTTTCTTATGTTCAGGTGACCAGCTGACGGTCTTTCCACCGCGATAGAGCCAGCTGACGATTTGATTTGTTCATAATAGCATATAAACTATCATCTGACGAAGTATCACTAGGGAGGCGATGGCATAAAAAAATATAGAGCATTTATTCAAGATAAACATTCACGACGGTCTATCATAGACTGGCCTGCCTCTAAAAAAACCAAACTGGGGTAGGGATAGCTAGTGTTCTAGGATTTTAATATTAAATCATCATCATCAATCAATACATATAAAACAGTACGATGACTTACCTGTAGACAACGCACAGTCTAAACGGGTCGTCCTAGAGGTTTGAAATAAGGAGGAGACATTCCGCGAGTACTCTAGAGGTGCACTAAGGAGCGATTTTTTGAAATTCCGTCCCTAAAGTGGTGAAAAGGGGTGATGAAGTTTGTATGGAAAATACCGCGGGCCAAGCTGTGGCGAGTCCACTAGTTAGGTACTTATAACATACCATCCTAGCCTACCTACTCTACAGTACAGTCATCTATACTTATAATAAAAGGCTAACGAAGTCGAATTTGTACATGAAAGATATTTACTCACCAGACCACAATCCTCACTAGATGATTACTGTTCGAATGGGCTGGATCGACCGGGGTAGTACTAGTACGACACTCCCACAGAATATCGGCGTAAAGTAATAGCTTCCTATTGCGTTTCGTACGGTGAGTGACGAGATCCGGAGGCCTATTCCCTCATCCCCATCCCATCCCCATTTCCCATCCTCCCTAGACTGGCAACGCATTGGCACCTCTGGTGTTGCAGATGTCCAAGGGCGGCGGTGACCACTTTCCTTCAGGTGAGCCGTCAGCTCGTTTGTCAGTCATTGACATTAAAAAAAAAAAGAATAATGATAGATTTGGCAATTAGGCGTTTAGGAGATGCCGAAATACCTTTCAAAAGTTGTTGTCTGTCTGTCTGGAGTCACATATAGGCTAATATTTATTTCGATGGATCGGGGATGAAAGTTTGTATGGAGATACGTCATTTTTTATGGTAGAAGCATGGGGTCCCAACTCGAACAAATTATCTTTTGTACAGTAAACGTATTTATTTTATTTATTTGTACAAATATATTTACACGGCATTACAGTAACTTAACCAATACACCGAGAAACAAAACTAAGCTTCAAGCTAATAAAAGAAGAAACAAACATAAATCATGTAAAGATAGTAAATTGCCTATTATCCATCATCTCACAAAAAGTTAAACATTCATCGCATACAGCCGCCCATCTCCACACAAGCAAGTCACACTCAGGTGCTGACGCCAGGAGCGCATTGAGCAGCGTCAGCGCGCGGGGAATCGGCGAGTTCCTGCGAAACACCGTGCGCGTCGCCGGCACTGCCAGCAGCAGGCGTACACGCAGCCTTAAATTTATTCTGCTATATACCAAGTTTTATCATAAGTTAACTATATTATACATAAATACATCCGTTCCGCGGTTGCGAAGCTAACACACAGATAAACACACACATACACTTTAGCAATTATAATATTATAGTAGGACCTTAAGGATAGCTTTTGCCCGTGACTTCGTCCACGTAGAACTGTGCAATTTCGGGGATAAAATACTTAAAATATTATGCCAGTGCTTCGTCATAGAAACAACGGTTGCAGTTCAACACTATCACATGTAAACACGGGTGCAACCGCTAACACTCGAACACGCAACGTTGAGTTGGTCATGGCGGTTCTTGCGCAGATCAACACCGACAGTCTGCAGCGTCTGACCTAGGGATTTTGAGAGTTCTTAAATCCTGTAAATGCATCTGGTCTTTCTGCATATTGGACCAGCCTACGCGTTACAATCCTATTCAGAGTAATGTAATCGAAGCTGTCATGTCCACAGTTTACACTTATGTCGACCATAAAACCCCTTCCAGTCAAGCACGTTGTCACGCACAGTGTGGTTTCAGAGGAATTTCGTTCCGCGATAAATCCGGAAGTGGAATGAGCCGATGCCGAGGTTTTTTCAAGGGACTTAGCCTGGTAAATGAGTGCTCGCAAGTAAGGGAGGTTTCGATCATTCCATTCACAATCATTAATTGCCTGTACTAACTACAGTATGGGGATCTTCGAGAAGGAAGTCAATTCGTTTTTAAAGGGTCAGCAACACGCATATGAAACAGGTCTATATCGGGTGGTCTACAATTTTTTAGCCGATTTTTTTTCGCTACATTTGTTTTTTGCATACCAACGTTTCGTCCCATGATTAAAATGTCGAACATTGTTTTGCATAATATTGTTAGTCGAAAAACTGTTTAGACATTATATAGTTTAGTCGTTATTCCATACATTTGTATGGAATACCGTTATTTCGTCGAATGTATTATAGGTATAACCATAGAGGAATAAGACCTAGAGAAACCATGCCCTCGGTGGACTACTTATTTAAAAAAACCTTGAACAGATGTCGCTAGTATGCACATGGTCATTTAATATTTTCCAAATCTATCGATTTCATGTCTAAAAATTTAATGATTCATTTACTTTTAAGGTTTTTATGTATGAATAATCAAAATAATACGTTTAATGACCTAAAATCATTCACTTAACAATAAAAAGTAATATACGAAAAATCTGTTTTAGCGCCATCTTACACAATTGTAGCGTACTTTTTCGTTTGTGCATTGTGATGTGACTAATTTGACCGATAACAATGGTTTTCATATAAAAGGTCATAGATACCGGATATACATACTTATAAATATAAATAAAGACTTAAATACGTAGGAAACATCTAAGATTAAAAAAAAAACATTGTTGCTCAACACGTAAATTATTTTCCCTCACTGGGGATCGAACCCGGAACGCCAGCTTCGGAGGCAGGGTCACTATCAACTAAGCTAACCGCGTCGTCAAAATATCCTATTTTATAAACTTGTAACAGAGAGAGCTACGTCTGTACATTGAAGTACACTTCGTTTTTAGGGTTCCGTACCTCAAAAGGAAAAAACGAAACCCTTATAGGATCACTCGTGTGTCTGTCTGTCTGTCTGTCTGTCTGTCTGTCTGTCTGTCTGTCTGTCTGTCTGTCTGTCTGTCTGTCTGTCTGTCTGTCTGTCTGTCCGTCTGTCACAGCCAATTTGCTCCGGAACTACTGGACCGATTGAGTTGAAATTTGGTACACATATGTAAGTCGGTGACCGCAACACGGACGCGTAATGCAAATAAATGAATTTTAAACATGGGGGCATACTTTTGGGGGGTAAAGAAGAAAATTTTAAAAAAAGTTATGCAAACTATATCTTGTGACATATCAAATGAAAGAGCTTATTGTGAGGATTTCAAATATATTTTTTTAGGATTTTTAAATAAATAGTTTAGAAGTTATTTAGGAAAATAAGCGAAAAATGACCCCCCCCCCCTTATTTCCAAAACTACTGGGCCTACAATTTTGAAAAAAATACAGAGAATAGTTCTTGACCTATAGATTACAGGAAAACCTATAAGAAGTCTATGGTATTTAAAATAACATAGGAAATTTCAGATAATCATGTATGGAACGGAACCCTTTCCACGCGAGTTCAACTCGCACTTGTCCGGTTTTCAACAACTATTCAAGTGCGAGTCTGACTCTCGCGCTTAGAATACCATACTTTCCTATGGAAAACATATAGTACCCTTAAGGTACGGAACCCTTAGAGAAATTTAACATTAATAAAATAAAGTAGGTAGGTAATGTAATAACAACGGTATTTAATCTTGTAAGTTAGTACGGACGGATTGAGAGATAATTGCGCAGATACATATTATAGTAGATTGTTGCACCAAGGAGAAAGTGATTCATTATTGCGCCGAGTGTTAGCTTGGAGTCCGAGCGCAAGCGAGGGCTCCAAAAACACGAGCGCAATAAATCACTGAATGCTAGGTGCATAATCTGCTTTTTTTTCAACTACTGCACAAAGTTGGTAAAAGAAAAGTCAAAGTACTTGACTCCAGATGGACTCCACATTGACTCCACATTGGCTCCACATTGACTCCACATTGACTCTACATTGACTCCACATTGACTCCAGATTGACTCCACATTGACTCCAGATTGACTCCACATTGACTCCACTCCACATTGACTCTACATTGACTCTATATTGACTCCACATTGACTCCACATTGACTCCACTCCACATTGACTCCACATTGACTCCACATTGACTCCACTCCACATTGACTCCACATTGACTCCTCATTGACTCCAGATTGACTCCACTCCACATTGACTCCACATTGACTCCGCATTGACTCTACATTGACTCTACATTGACTCTTGAGTCTAAACATCTTGATCAACTAACCAAATTTAAAAAAATACAAAACAGTGCAATAATGAAATTTGTATGCAACTTAAATTGCTCTAGAGCAAATAAGGGCTGCTTTCTGCTGAGTATTTAAGGCCATAATGATGAAATTAAAGCGTCGTTGGAAGAAAACACATAAACGGGCTCTCACCTGCGATGTTACGTCATTCTCTAACTAATCTCGTCTCTCATTTCATCCCACATTTCGTCTGACAATCATAAATTGACCCGCGTGCTCGTCGGCATCACGCGGAGTTAGGTATCTACGTCCAGGGCCACTTGCGCCGAAATGACCAAGGTCGAAGACACGCACGAACTAGTCAGCTGGGCACAAGACCGTTAATCAGTTAATCTTAATTAACGAAGTTAACAATTCTAGTAACGGATTAACTTTTAAGTTAACTTTATAAATTGTTAACGGACTCATAAACTGCAGTTAAAACAACCAAATATTTGCCAAAAGGACACCGAGCGGACCGCACCTAGGGAATGCAATCTCGTACGAGATTTCCGCCTAGCGAGATCTCGCGAGACTCAAAACCCAGTCTCGCGAGATCTCGCAAATTACGGGATCTCGCGAGATTGGGAGAATCGCAATTAAAACATATGCAAATGCTTGTTTTAAGAACTAGTAATTGACATGATATGTAATTAAATAGAAACTGCGTTGCTTAGTTATAAAAATAATGTAAGTTTTATTTTAAAAATCAACAGAGTACTTATTATTTTGTCTCTAACTCTAATAACATTTGTTTATGTCTATAATTATTATACCTACTGTAGCTAATCAGTTCAAATTCTTACAATATTGGTAACAAAACAATAATTATCTATATTTAATATTTTGTAAATTATTACTTTAGTTTCAATAATTAAGAGTAATAGGAACATTACTTATGGTAAATAAATACAACAAAAGTGCTGTAATATTTCTGCGAAACTATTTAAAACACTAAACTGTCTCCAAAACAAATTATTTCGTTGCAATTGTAAACAAACGCACGCGCGCCGCCTTGCAAAATGAGCCGGACCTCGTCCCCCGCAAGCCCGCCTACCCCTCTTGTCCTGTGCCCGCGCCAGGCGCGGCCGCACGGCCGGCCATGCGCCTCATTCGGGAACGCTAAGTGATTCTGTAGCGACTCGTAAGCCAGATTTCTCATCTCGCTCTTACGCATTACGCGTCGTGCGGAAGAGTGGGATGAGAAATCTGGTTTATGAGTCGCTACAGAATCACTTAGCGTTCCCGAATGAGGCGCCTGGCCGGCCGTGCGGCCGCGCCTGGCGCGGGCACAGGACAAGAGGGGTAGGCGGGCTTGCGGGGGACGAGGTCCGCTACAGAATCACTTAGCGTTCCCGAATGAGGCGCCAGGATTCAGTTCGCGCGCAGCCGCGCTATGAAATACACTTCGTCACGCTGCATTTGTCGATCTCGTTATCTCGCGAGATCTCGTACGAAATTTGACGAGATACAATCTCAGAAAATATGGCCGTGATCTCGGCGAGACGAGATTGCATTCCCTAACCGCACCGCGGTTTGGCCTTCTGCCTAAACCTCCACAGTCCATACCATTTTTTTTTTATAAGTAAATTACTAGCATTAACGATATATAAAATGCAGTTTCTATCACGTTTTAACGATTAACTTTAACTTCCGTTAAATCTTGCGAAATGTAACGCTTTAACGTTTAACGAATTAAACCTTTTTATTAACGGATTAGCGATTAACGAAGATAATTATTTAATTAACGGTGCCCAGCCATGCCACAGCTGGATATAAGACCGTTCATCCGTTCATCGTTAATTAACAAATTTAACATTTCGATTAACGGATTAATTAAGTTTTGTTAACGGACTCATTAACTTCCGTTAAAACAATTAAAGTCGGCTTAACGTTAATTAAGTACCTACTGTTTGCCAAAAGAACAATGCTCGGGTTATGTCAGATAGCTTTTGATTTGAATTTGATCTCTAAATAATAGGTATTATTTATTACAAACTCTAATGCAATAAGGAGGTACCCAATTTTTACTAATGTTCCATGTCCTGCCTATACTTTCATAGCACCTACCAACATTTTGTATAAGTAAATACCTAACGCAACGACATATGTATAAAATGCAATTTCTATCACGAGTTACCAATTACGAGTTACGTTAACTCCCGTTAAATATTCCGAAATGTAACGCTTTAACGTTTAACTAAGTTAACTTAGTAACGCAGTAGTGATCTACGAAGTTAACTATTTGATTAACGGTGCCCAGCTATAAAAATGGCCGCCATTTTTTGTAATTCTGATAACGGAAACGGATTCGTATTCGGTGGCTACATTTATTTATTTATTTATAAACACATTAACATGACATTACAGTATATAACCAATGCGTCACCAAACTTAGACTAACAATTTAAAAAAAAAAAGACAATAATTAAATATACATTTGAAAAATTAAAATCAAATAAAAAATTGCTTGATCATCTGAAATACGCATATTATATTAAAACTATCCGTGGCGTGACGTCAAAAGCGGGGAGCGCACGGTACTTACCTACCGACCTCACGCTATGAAGCTATGGTCGCGTCATGAAATTTTACCTAATTATTTTTATACGGCGCTGCTGGGTATCGTTTTGCGAAATTGCTTATGCTATTCCTAAAATAGCGCCATCTGCGATTCTTTTTCCAAAGATCCATAATCAGAAACAGTTATTCTTTCATGTATTTTCAAAGAAAACTGACAGATGGCGCTGAAATCCTAGAGGCTTTGTAAATAAAAGGATGCTCCCTAGCGCCATCTACAAATACGGGGGTTTGAGGTGGTCACATTTCAATGTATGGAGTTGACCTATCTGGTTATACTTAATTTATGGTATAACGTTGTTATTCCGAGTATTGATACCTCTAAATTTTTTATTTTATTTTTCATTAGGTTATTCATATTATTTTTTAGGTAATATGACTTACCTATATATTATAGATGTTATATCTGGAAAACGAATATTCATATGAAGTTGACGACTCTGAGGCGAAGTCGACGAAGCTCCGCTTCGCGGAGTTCCTGTTCCGCCTAGTTGTGGCGCTTCGGGGCTTGACACAATTCCAACCTAACCTAACCTATAGATTAGTTGAGCAATCATTTGACCTAGGTATTATATATTGCGTGGTCTTCGCCTCCTAGCCCCCCTTGTAGCCGGCTCCGCCCCCCCCCGTCTCCTCTTTGCTATTCCACCTATCCATGTACCTATCAAACATTGATTCATCTATCTTCACAAACTTTTGTAGAACTAAAATTTTTTCGACCTGGCAATATTATGGATTTAGCCTTTTAGTAATTACAATTTTAGCGCCTGTTCCATCTATCCCTACCGCTATATCCCCCCTAATAGAGATATGTGGAATACTTTTCCATTCTTCTCCACCGGTAGGGATACATGGAAATAATATGTCCATTTGTCCACCCTAGCCCCCAGTGAGTAGGGACAAGTGGAATATTTTCCAACAATCCATAGTAGCTTGCCCCCTGGTGGGGATAAGTGGAACTTATTCCACCTATCCATACTAGCTTGCCCTTCGGTAGGGATAGCTGGAATTTATTCCACCTATCCATACTAGTTTGCCCCCTGGTTGGAATAGATGGAACTTGTTCCACATAGCCCTACTACCTTGTTCACTTGGTGGGGATAGATGGAATTTATTCCACATAGCCTAACCAGCTTGTCACCGGGTGGGGATAGATGGATTTTATTCCACATAGCCCTACTAGCTTGTTCTCTTAGTAGTCTGTTGGCTTTTTCCAAACACCCAAACCGACTTCCAGCTGACTCTCGATTTCCAGAACACACCAATATTGTAAATGAGAGTGTTTGCGTTAAGAGTGTGTGTTTTACTAGGCGTTTGTAGGCGTGTGTATACAGTAATAATAATATTCTGAAATATTTAATCCTAGCTTGTAAGGATAATATGGAGAAAAAAAAATCCTTGTGTCTCTACCAAGAGAACAACCTAATATCGATAAATTCCAGCTATCCCTACCAAAGAGCAAGCTAGTATGGATAGGTGGAATAAATTCCAGCTATCCCTACCAAAGAGCAAGCTAGTATGGCTAGGTGGAACAAATTCCAGCTATCCCTACCAAAGAGCAAGCTAGTATGGATAGGTGGAGTAAGTTCCACTTGTCCCCACCAGGGGGCAAACTGGTATAGATAAATGGAAAATTTTCCACTTATCCCCACCAGGGGGTAAGCTGGTATGGATAGATGGAAAAATTTCCACTAGTCCCTACCGCAGTGGATTTTAGTAGGGATATATGGAATAATATCCCTACCGGTGGAGAAAAATGGAAAAGTATTCCACATATCTCTATTAGGGGGGATATGGCGGTAGGGATAGATGGAACAGGCGAATTTTAGACTATACAATTTTAGACCAAAAGTGCTGTAGGACAAAAAATATGTATGCTAATATAATAAATCTTTATGCTGAAAAAGAAGTATGCCATTCAAAGTTATACCAAACATTCTCGACTAAAAAATTATAGCACCTATAATTTAGACCATGCGAAGGGCACCCATATGAAACCCTTGGCGTTGCAGGCGTCCTTAGGCTTACGCTAACCGCTTACTATCAGGCGCGGCGTACGCTTTTTGAAAAAACCACTTCCTGTTTTTAGTCTCAAAATTTTTCGCCAAGACCATTAATATTATAAGTTCCAATGTCACTGCAGACTGCACTGTGTGTGTTGATCTGCGCATGAAATGCTTCTCCTATGACCAATTATCCGTCTTTACATATCTGCATCCCAGAGTGTCAAACTGTTAACGCTGGCTCTATGACGAAGCACTGGCATAATATTTCAAGTAATTTATCTCTGAAAATTGCACAGCTCGAAGTCACAGGTAAAAGCTATCCTTACTTAATAAACTACTAATAATTTTTATAAATGGGAATGTATGTGTGTGAGTGAGTAAGTATGTCTGAGTGTGTGTGTCTGTATGTTAGCTCCATAACCGCTGAACGGATTTTCATCAAACTTGGTATCTTATAGGTCTTGGGACATGTGTACGATCATGGGTACTTTTTAGCCCGGAAAATTCAACAGTTCCCAAGGGAATAACTATAACTGAATTCACACACGTTCTAATCAAAATATTCTCATCGTCTTAACATTTAGGCTATTAACCCAAATTACTTATTGTAAAAGACAATAAATATCTACTTTACATACCAAAGGCGATGAAATTATTTATATGGATAAGGATTAACTAATAATACCATAAATGTGCATTATAAATTCAGTATTCAGTTTAAATGTTTCGCTATGACACAATTTTGATTATACCTACTGGCTTCCACATAAAAGATAGATATATGCTATCGCGGACTTTTCTTTAGAACTTTATAAGACAAACAATTGCACCGTACATGATTTTCGTTTAACTCTAACATTTTATGCAGCACACTCCAAAATAGCTCTCAGATGGCAGGATATTTGTCGACTTACTTGACATTTATAGCTATAGTTTTTTGAATCGGAATGACATGTGTCAAAATAAAATGAAATTAAATCAAAAGCACTAAGCAGTATTGATATCAACTTCGAAGCAAATCACCCGCAAAATAACTTTCTAACCCCGTTAGGGGATGAATTTCAATAAAATATGAAACACGTGTTCCGTCAATTCTGTTAAAAAATGTTTATGCAAAATTTGAAATAGATTTGACCAAGGAATCACGTAATCCCATACAAACTTTGCCCCCCTTTTTCATCCCCTTAGGGGTAGAATTTCGGAAAATCCTTTCTTATCGGATACCTACGTCATACAAAGAACACATACGCCAAGTTTCAGGGCTCTACGATCAGCGGTTTAGGCTGTGCGTTGATCCGTCAGTCAGTCAGTCATTCAGGACAAAGCATTTTATATGTATAGATAGATTACAAATTTTATGTGTTGATAAAGGGCTCCCAATAATAGGGATAACTTAAAAAAAGAGGGAAAAACATAATCGTCTGGACTCGAACCGGGGTCTTCTGGTTTCGGGGCCGCCCGATTCTCCAGCTGAAGAGATATATTTTTTTTTCTCATGGCACTGTACTGGAAGGGTATTTATTTTGTTTAATGTATTTACACCAAAGTCTTAACCAAAGTATTAGTACTTAGAACATTTTTTTTGCTTTATTAAATAGTAGACCTACCAGGCCCCCAATTCTCGCTGCATTCGAGATAATGTCGATTGCGAGATTAAACGTCAGATTCATACAGATGTGTCAAACGACTGTATGAATCTAAAGTTTAATCTCGCTATCGACATTATCTCGAATGCAGCGAGAATTGGGGGCCAGTGCGAATTATATTAACCCTTTGACCGCCACAGTCGGCTGTGTCCATCGGCAGTTTTGCGTGCCACTGACGCCACGACACCGGTGTGAAGTTATCTGACTAAAGTTATCTGACCATGATAAACCGACCAAATAAAAAAGTCATCAAGTCACACGGCTAGACCGCTGAATCGATTTCAATTAAATTTGTTATAGAGATAGTGTGAACCATAGGAAACGACAAAGGCTACTTTCTTGAATGAAAATCAACCCCTGAAAGGGAGAAACAAGGTCTGGAAAATTTATATACGAAAAAGTCGTATTTGCCAATGAGAGCCCGTTGTTGTCTTTTAATGTATCTGTGCAATTTAAGGCGAAACCGCGAAGCTGATTTTGATGAAATTTGGGATAGAGATAGATTGAGCAGAAAGCTTTTAAATAAAGTAGTGACAAAAGCATTGAAAGGACAATGCTATATTTCCCGGGCGAAAAATAGTTATCTGACCAAACCTTTTTTCACTTTTCTGTACTTTTGAACTAGAAACCGTCGAGATTACACTTTATGACTAGTACCATTAGAATGCTTATAAAGAGCTTTCAATTATAAAAGTTTCGGAAGAATTGAAAGAACAAGGCTATGTTTCCATTCCTCGAGTATGAATGTCACAAAAATGTCTACAGCGACGGAAAATCGTATTCTCAATAGAGATGATAAGATGAATGATGAGTGTCGTAGGATCTCGATTATGTAGTAGTTGTAACCGAAAAAATATACATGAACGTTTAAGACATATATTAACTATTGAAAACCTTCAGAATTTACCTTATTGGTAATCTTTAATGTAGTTAATTATTCAATAAGTACGTTTTTATTTATTTTAATTATTTTGGACACTTGGTTGAATGAAAAGGACGTGTAGCGAAAGCGAAACGCAATATTTTGGTAAAAATAAACACGTTAGGTAGGTACTAGGTACTAAGCTATTTTGATTATATTAGATTATATTGATCGTCAGTAGTTGAAATTGACGGCCAATATAGTCTACTAACGATCAGTACAATTGTGCAATATCTCTGGCGCACAATAATTGTGCAATATCTCTGGTTGCACAGTTATATTTATTTATTTATTTAATTTATTAGGACCATCGACAGTATTACACCACTGAGACATAAAATCCAGCATACAGGTTAGGGCGAGATGCAACACTAATTACAGACGGACACAGCATGCTCGATAGCTTACAATAATTATTGATTAATTAATTAATGATAGTGATTTAAAACACTTATAAATGCAATTTAAAAAACTAAAACTTAATTAAGCTAATTTGACTGAATATGATATATTGATATATTGATCATCAGTAGACGATATTGGCCGTCAATTTCAACTACTGACGATCAATATAATCTAATACAATCAAAATAGCTTAGTTCGAACAAGTACTTGATATAATGGAGACTGCGCATAAAGCAGATAAAGAGCTTCACCAAAAGAAGTTTTCCTCTAAATTTACAAAGAAAGAGCCTGAGAGAAGGTTTCTGGCCCCAAGAAAGCGTGGACGGTATGGAGAAAAGTAACGCCGCACGACAGATCATAACATAAGATGCAGTCTCGACTACTAAAGACAGTGGCGTAACTATAGGGTGACAGGGCTGGCAAAATGCCACGGGCCCCCGACCCAAGAGGGCCCCGGCCCAAGAGGCCGCGAGCCCAAAAATATTTTTTTACATTGTACCTGAGTATTTATAGGGCCCCATCAAAAGAATTTGCCACGGGCCCCAGATGGTATAGTTACGCCACTGACTAAAGACTACCCGTTGCATGTCGAGTGCTAGGAGTAGACACATCTCGATAGTGAGAGAACGAGAATACACAAAAATGCTTGCTGTCGAGATCCGCCATTTTTTATCGAGATATCACGAATTCGAACCTTACTCGATACCGCGAGAATTGGGTCCCAGTGTTCGGTCGTCATCGCGACCATAAGGTCAGCCCTGACTGCGTCGGCAAAATTTGGTTTGGGTTCTCCCTTACGCTCAACCTTCTGCCTCTTGGGCTGTCCTCGTGGAGATGAAGTGTGCGCTTCCTCTTGACCCCTGAGGGGCGGGTTCATTCGGTTGCACGTTGGTCTGTCTGGGCTGTCGCTGCTTCTCAGCCCGCGCCTTCCCCTTGCCATGCGTTACCACTGTCCACCGTTCGTCCAGTTCGAGTGTGTGTTGTGGGACCACTGCTTCCATTGCTGGCTTTTGGGACCCAGATTTCACTGTTTCCACAGCAGCCGCTCCGGTAGCGGTGGCTTGTGTTAGTGGTGACCCGGTAGCGCCATGGGGCAGCTCCGGTTCTGTCAGGGTTGTCAACGTTGCGGGTTTTGGCTCAGCCCGTTTCCAGACTTTCCCGCGACCCACCACGGACTTACCCTTTTTTGTGTGTGGCAGTCCAGCTTTTGCCGTACCGCCCTCGTGTGGGTGTGTATTTTTGGTTTTCGGGGTCGAAGTCGTTGCCCTGAAACCACTTGTGGGGGGGGGGGGGGGGGGGGGTGCCGCTGCTGCAGCTCCCCCCCCCGCGTATTGGTGTTAATTTTAGAGAGCGGTTCCGTTTTCACAGACCCTGCTCTTTGTGGGACTGGTTCAGCTTGCGCCGACCCATCTCCGTGTACGGACCCGTCGGGTTTCCCCTTCGGTTCCTACTGTGTGGGGGTTAATGATCCAGGTTTGTCCATTTTTCCCAGTGTAAGTGTTCATCCTCCGTGCTCCCCACTTTCCATGGAGCCCGCACCTTTGGGGATGCCAGAAATTGGCACCAGGGATACACAGAGGATATAGGTAGGAAGGGTTGGGTCTACATGCGCGACATCAGGTGCTGCGACGTACGGCTGAAGGTACCAGGATCAGCTACCTCCAGGTGTCCCATACGCCCTTGCTCCGTCAGCATGGCCGAGCACCAGTGTCATCCCGTAGGACCCCTCCCCACCTCGACCGGACGGGACGCGTGTCCATTTCTCGATAGTGGCTAGCTACAGAGCTACCGTTTAGCACGAAATCCGGACCAAAGAGGGCGTGTTGTCTCCCGGTAGTTCTAAACCCCGACTCCGTTCGACTCAAGCCCCAGGACTCCTTCATCCTCGCGTACGGCGGTCAACTGCGCAGGACACACGCAGGTAGGCGTTGTTAGTCCGCCGGGCCGCCTACTAGCCCCTTTATTACATTCGATAGCATAGTTCTTCAGGAACATCATGCAAAAAACAGATTTACAAAATATTAAAATTTGCACTCGTAGCACTCAAAATAATGAATCAGGGTATCCAAAACCACGAGTTTTATAAAAGTGCCATAATCTCGAAAACTATGATATTTTTATTAAAGTCAAAATTTTAATGTAGTAGGTTTTGAGCCGACCTATCAGCTCCTTTCGTTTTACCGTTGAGTTTAAGGACAGCCTGTATAAATGTTATTATTTTAAAATCATTCATTTAAAATATTGAAGGTTTAAAAGCTTACCTGGGAATTAAACTTATTCTACGCGAACGGAGTCGCGGGCACAGCTAGTAGTAAATATATAGCTAAAGCTATATTGTAAAATGTGTTACAGTGGTGTGATTCTGTAACGTGCTCAGCGCTGCGTCAGCGATGAGGGATGCGTTTCATTTAGACCTAATAGTTTTGAGTTGACCAGTGACGCAGAGCTGTAACCGTTAGATAATCACACCACTGGTCTAGAGCGAGGAATGTGCAGAGCGCTACTTTGTTGCAGGCGACGTAGGCGTCAACAGTATACAGATCCCACATACTTATATGGAATGAACTATTAACTAATAGTAAATACCTATGTGATAAGCATGTGATAAGACATTGTCTTGCCAATCATTGCAGCGTTATTTCGCAATGTCGCCGTGTCCCTTGTACCTACTGTACGTTATGATTTACCTACAGATATCGTAATATTCGAGGTCATAAATATATATATGTAGGTATATTAATTACTTATATGTTACGAAAGGGGCAAAAATATCTGAGAGCTCTTACGCCCTTGACATGTTTTTATATTTTTGACCACTCTGTCTGCGTAATGTACCAAAATAGAGTAAAATTATTACTGAACAAACACAAACGTTTTATTTCGATTTCAAAAAATGAAATAGATAAATTACCTTATCAATTAAAATTTAAATTAAAAAACTGAAAACTTTGAAGAAGCTACAGTTGGGGAATGAGCCGTATGAATGAGACATTTGCTTGATAATAAGGTAAGTTACCCAAATAAGGCCTACCTTAATTTTTTTATTACCTAACTAGCAGGTTTATAATAAAAATGCACTGGTAATTTGAAATACTTAGGTATATTTATTTATTAAACTGCTTTAGAAACAAAAATCACACTTTTGTGACCACAAATAACTAAAATGTCACTTTGGCCTTATTGGGAACCCTGTGTCTTAATAAAGCCTTAATAAAAACAAGTAAGCATTCAACTTTTTAATTTAATACAAAACGTTGTAAATACTTATATTACATGAAATGAGATCCTATTAGGTAAAATATAAAAGTATAATTATCCTCTAGATAAAACACAGCACACCGTGTACGAATAAAAATAAAAATACTCTGCCAGAATACTTGAAAAACACACGGCTTTACTCACGATTTATTGTCAGAAATAGTCCAGAGAGCAATAGTATCATAAATTAAGTATAACCAGATAGGTCAACTCCATACATTGAAATGTGACCACCTCAAACCCCCGTATTTGTAGATGGCGCTAGGGAGCATCCTTTTATTTACAAAGCCTCTAGGATTTCAGCGCCATCTGTCAGTTTTCTTTGAAAATACATGAAAGAATAACTGTTTCTGATTATGGATCTTTGGAAAAAGAATCGCAGATGGCGCTATTTTAGGAATAGCATAAGCAATTTCGCAAAACGATACCCAGCAGCGCCGTATAAAAATAATTAGGTAAAATTTCATGACGCGACCATAGCTTCATAGCGTGAGGTCGGTAGGTAAGTACCGTGCGCTCCCCGCTTTTGACGTCACGCCACGGATAGTTTTAATATAATATGCGTATTTCAGATGATCAAGCAATTTTTTATTTGATTTTAATTTTTCAAATGTATATTTAATTATTGTCTTTTTTTTTTTAAATTGTTAGTCTAAGTTTGGTGACGCATTGGTTATATACTGTAATGTCATGTTAATGTGTTTATAAATAAATAAATAAATGTAGCCACCGAATACGAATCCGTTTCCGTTATCAGAATTACAAAAAATGGCGGCCATTTTTATAGCTGGGCACCGTTAATCAAATAGTTAACTTCGTAGATCACTACTGCGTTACTAAGTTAACTTAGTTAAACGTTAAAGCGTTACATTTCGGAATATTTAACGGGAGTTAACGTAACTCGTAATTGGTAACTCGTGATAGAAATTGCATTTTATACATATGTCGTTGCGTTAGGTATTTACTTATACAAAATGTTGGTAGGTGCTATGAAAGTATAGGCAGGACATGGAACATTAGTAAAAATTGGGTACCTCCTTATTGCATTAGAGTTTGTAATAAATAATACCTATTATTTAGAGATCAAATTCAAATCAAAAGCTATCTGACATAACCCGAGCATTGTTCTTTTGGCAAACAGTAGGTACTTAATTAACGTTAAGCCGACTTTAATTGTTTTAACGGAAGTTAATGAGTCCGTTAACAAAACTTAATTAATCCGTTAATCGAAATGTTAAATTTGTTAATTAACGATGAACGGATGAACGGTCTTATATCCAGCTGTGGCATGGCTGGGCACCGTTAATTAAATAATTATCTTCGTTAATCGCTAATCCGTTAATAAAAAGGTTTAATTCGTTAAACGTTAAAGCGTTACATTTCGCAAGATTTAACGGAAGTTAAAGTTAATCGTTAAAACGTGATAGAAACTGCATTTTATATATCGTTAATGCTAGTAATTTACTTATAAAAAAAAAATGGTATGGACTGTGGAGGTTTAGGCAGAAGGCCAAACCGCGGTGCGGTTAGGGAATGCAATCTCGTCTCGCCGAGATCACGGCCATATTTTCTGAGATTGTATCTCGTCAAATTTCGTACGAGATCTCGCGAGATAACGAGATCGACAAATGCAGCGTGACGAAGTGTATTTCATAGCGCGGCTGCGCGCGAACTGAATCCTGGCGCCTCATTCGGGAACGCTAAGTGATTCTGTAGCGGACCTCGTCCCCCGCAAGCCCGCCTACCCCTCTTGTCCTGTGCCCGCGCCAGGCGCGGCCGCACGGCCGGCCAGGCGCCTCATTCGGGAACGCTAAGTGATTCTGTAGCGACTCATAAACCAGATTTCTCATCCCACTCTTCCGCACGACGCGTAATGCGTAAGAGCGAGATGAGAAATCTGGCTTACGAGTCGCTACAGAATCACTTAGCGTTCCCGAATGAGGCGCATGGCCGGCCGTGCGGCCGCGCCTGGCGCGGGCACAGGACAAGAGGGGTAGGCGGGCTTGCGGGGGACGAGGTCCGGCTCATTTTGCAAGGCGGCGCGCGTGCGTTTGTTTACAATTGCAACGAAATAATTTGTTTTGGAGACAGTTTAGTGTTTTAAATAGTTTCGCAGAAATATTACAGCACTTTTGTTGTATTTATTTACCATAAGTAATGTTCCTATTACTCTTAATTATTGAAACTAAAGTAATAATTTACAAAATATTAAATATAGATAATTATTGTTTTGTTACCAATATTGTAAGAATTTGAACTGATTAGCTACAGTAGGTATAATAATTATAGACATAAACAAATGTTATTAGAGTTAGAGACAAAATAATAAGTACTCTGTTGATTTTTAAAATAAAACTTACATTATTTTTATAACTAAGCAACGCAGTTTCTATTTAATTACATATCATGTCAATTACTAGTTCTTAAAACAAGCATTTGCATATGTTTTAATTGCGATTCTCCCAATCTCGCGAGATCCCGTAATTTGCGAGATCTCGCGAGACTGGGTTTTGAGTCTCGCGAGATCTCGCTAGGCGGAAATCTCGTACGAGATTGCATTCCCTAGGTGCGGTCCGCTCGGTGTCCTTTTGGCAAATATTTGGTTGTTTTAACTGCAGTTTATGAGTCCGTTAACAATTTATAAAGTTAACTTAAAAGTTAATCCGTTACTAGAATTGTTAACTTCGTTAATTAAGATTAACTGATTAACGGTCTTGTGCCCAGCTGACTAGTTCGTGCGTGTCTTCGACCTTGGTCATTTCGGCGCAAGTGGCCCTGGACGTAGATACCTAACTCCGCGTGATGCCGACGAGCACGCGGGTCAATTTATGATTGTCAGACGAAATGTGGGATGAAATGAGAGACGAGATTAGTTAGAGAATGACGTAACATCGCAGGTGAGAGCCCGTTTATGTGTTTTCTTCCAACGACGCTTTAATTTCATCATTATGGCCTTAAATACTCAGCAGAAAGCAGCCCTTATTTGCTCTAGAGCAATTTAAGTTGCATACAAATTTCATTATTGCACTGTTTTGTATTTTTTTAAATTTGGTTAGTTGATCAAGATGTTTAGACTCAAGAGTCAATGTAGAGTCAATGTAGAGTCAATGCGGAGTCAATGTGGAGTCAATGTGGAGTGGAGTCAATCTGGAGTCAATGAGGAGTCAATGTGGAGTCAATGTGGAGTGGAGTCAATGTGGAGTCAATGTGGAGTCAATGTGGAGTGGAGTCAATGTGGAGTCAATGTGGAGTCAATATAGAGTCAATGTAGAGTCAATGTGGAGTGGAGTCAATGTGGAGTCAATCTGGAGTCAATGTGGAGTCAATCTGGAGTCAATGTGGAGTCAATGTAGAGTCAATGTGGAGTCAATGTGGAGCCAATGTGGAGTCAATGTGGAGTCCATCTGGAGTCAAGTACTTTGACTTTTCTTTTACCAACTTTGTGCAGTAGTTGAAAAAAAAGCAGATTATGCACCTAGCATTCAGTGATTTATTGCGCTCGTGTTTTTGGAGCCCTCGCTTGCGCTCGGACTCCAAGCTAACACTCGGCGCAATAATGAATCACTTTCTCCTTGGTGCAACAATCTACTATAATATGTATCTGCGCAATTATCTCTCAATCCGTCCGTACTAACTTACAAGATTAAATACCGTTGTTATTACATTACCTACCTACTTTATTTTATTAATGTTAAATTTCTCTAAGGGTTCCGTACCTTAAGGGTACTATATGTTTTCCATAGGAAAGTATGGTATTCTAAGCGCGAGAGTCAGACTCGCACTTGAATAGTTGTTGAAAACCGGACAAGTGCGAGTTGAACTCGCGTGGAAAGGGTTCCGTTCCATACATGATTATCTGAAATTTCCTATGTTATTTTAAATACCATAGACTTCTTATAGGTTTTCCTGTAATCTATAGGTCAAGAACTATTCTCTGTATTTTTTTCAAAATTGTAGGCCCAGTAGTTTTGGAAATAAGGGGGGGGGGTCATTTTTCGCTTATTTTCCTAAATAACTTCTAAACTATTTATTTAAAAATCCTAAAAAAATATATTTGAAATCCTCACAATAAGCTCTTTCATTTGATATGTCACAAGATATAGTTTGCATAACTTTTTTTAAAATTTTCTTCTTTACCCCCCAAAAGTATGCCCCCATGTTTAAAATTCATTTATTTGCATTACGCGTCCGTGTTGCGGTCACCGACTTACATATGTGTACCAAATTTCAACTCAATCGGTCCAGTAGTTCCGGAGCAAATTGGCTGTGACAGACGGACAGACAGACAGACAGACAGACAGACAGACAGACAGACAGACACACGAGTGATCCTATAAGGGTTTCGTTTTTTCCTTTTGAGGTACGGAACCCTAAAAACGAAGTGTACTTCAATGTACAGACGTAGCTCTCTCTGTTACAAGTTTATAAAATAGGATATTTTGACGACGCGGTTAGCTTAGTTGATAGTGACCCTGCCTCCGAAGCTGGCGTTCCGGGTTCGATCCCCAGTGAGGGAAAATAATTTACGTGTTGAGCAACAATGTTTTTTTTTTAATCTTAGATGTTTCCTACGTATTTAAGTCTTTATTTATATTTATAAGTATGTATATCCGGTATCTATGACCTTTTATATGAAAACCATTGTTATCGGTCAAATTAGTCACATCACAATGCACAAACGAAAAAGTACGCTACAATTGTGTAAGATGGCGCTAAAACAGATTTTTCGTATATTACTTTTTATTGTTAAGTGAATGATTTTAGGTCATTAAACGTATTATTTTGATTATTCATACATAAAAACCTTAAAAGTAAATGAATCATTAAATTTTTAGACATGAAATCGATAGATTTGGAAAATATTAAATGACCATGTGCATACTAGCGACATCTGTTCAAGGTTTTTTTAAATAAGTAGTCCACCGAGGGCATGGTTTCTCTAGGTCTTATTCCTCTATGATAGTATAGAGTGCGCGGGTTGATCTGACCGGGACCGCACTCAAACCCTGAAGAAGGACTCCGATCGAGTTCGAAACATGTCGGACTATTTCTGACAATAAATTGTGAGTAAAGCCGTGTGTTTTTCAAGTATTCATAATGTCTCACGAAAGTTTTAATTTGACTACTCTGCCAGATTTTTACCAAAACAAGTGTGCATTACGCGTCGTGGTTGTTTTCGACTGCAGTTTCCAAGACGCTCGCGGCATGGGCCACTTGCTGTGCTTGTCTGCGTTAGTTAATGTACACGCACACTTCTACAAACTTTGGCGGCTATTTGAAATCGTGAAGTGAGAAATTTCGAAAATAGGCCTTATTAGGACATAGGCATTATTTGGGTCACTTAACTTAGTATAATAGTGTCGATGGCGCGGACTATGGATGGAGCAATAAATTGCCGAAAAAATAGCCCGTTTACGAGCCCCTTAACCTTTTGAACGCTTCGGCTAACCGCCAAATAGCGTGCCACGAGCGCTCGACGACGGCTGTAGCCGACGTAAATGTCGAAAACGGCATATCGCCGCAGTTGCCTACAGGCGACAGGGGCGTTCAAAAGGTTATGCCTCTAAGCATGCGTCGGTGTGGTCACGGATGGTGCGGTGTGGCGTTGCAGCTGGAGCCGGGCGCGTCGAAGGAGGTGCTGGGGCTGGCGGTGGGCGCGTCGCCGCTGGGCCAGCTGGTGTGCTCGCCGCTGCTGGGGCTGTGGGCCAACCGGCGCGGGCCGCGCGCGCCGCTGCGCGCCTCGCTCGCGCTGTTCGTGCTGGCGTCCGCGCTGTACGCCTCGCTGCACGCCGCGCGCCCGCGCGCCGCCGCCGCCATGGTGCTCGCGCGGCTGCTCGTCGGCGTCAGCTCCGGTACACACACACTGTTCTCTTTGTACATTTGGCAGGTTGTTCCTTTACAAGTGTAGCTATCTGCTAAGAAAATCCTAAAGGGATGAAATTGACATTTCAAGTTTTTTATGAGAAATACCGCAGGCGAAGATTCGGCTGAGCAGAGCCGCTAGTTAACGATATTTTGATGATTCTATTTAATTAACTAAAGAAAGGCAGTCATTATTTCTTATTTAAAGGATTTTTGGAGACGGTTTGTTTTTGTTATTAATAAGTTGAGATCCGTGCATCCATAGCATTCGTTCTTATTACTATAGGTAAGTATCATGCGAGCGCGCAGGAGCTGGAATCGAACTCAACGTAATGGGCTGGATGGGCCAGTAGGAACTCGTGCTCGCGGCCGGCCGCGCGGCGCCAGCGCCGGCCCGTTAGGGATCGCCTCGTTTTGACGAGTTAGGTTTTCGGAAACTTGTAACATTAGAAAGCCAAAGTTAATTAAAAGGTTTACACCAAAATGATGTATATTGAGATTGAGACACAGACTATTATGCAATAACAGGATAAGCAAAACCATCGTTCATGTTTTAGTAAGTACCTATGTTTATCGTGACTAAGCTTATATTATTGTATGAGTAGCCAAAGGAGTCGAGCGCGTGAGTCTGGCACGATACAGGTTCATCTTAAATTTTACTCTGGAAATGTCATTTCAGCCAAGCAAAATTAGTAGAAACTCTTTTTCCACAATACTATATGGTATTGTCGAGGATTTAACTATAGAAATCGAATAAGAAAATACCAGAATGGACCCTCTCACCGGTACCTACCTATTTTGACCTTACATACTGAATCACATTGAGATATGCTTTACATGAAGCAGCCTAGATAAGGCGGGCAGTGTAAAGCTGTAGTGTAAAGTGTGTAGCTCCTGTCGATGATCCCAGTCGGACGCTAGTGCAGGCGTTCGCGTGTGTTGCAGCGAGCATCGCGGTGGCGCGCGCGCACCTGTCGGCGGCGACGCTGCTGCGCGAGCGCACGCGCGCCGTGGCCGCCGTGTCGCTGGCGCAGGTCCTGGGCTTCGTGGTGGGCCCCGCACTGCAGGCTGCCGCGGCGCCGCTGGGCGCGGGCGCGCCGTACGCGCCGCCCGGCCAGCTGGACCTGCGCCCGCGCCTCGACATGTACACGGCGCCGGGCTGGCTCAACGCGGCGCTCGGCGCGCTCAACCTCGCGCTGCTGCTGCCCTGCTGCTTCAAGGAGCACAAGATCGCCGCGCGCGAGGCCATGCTCGCGCACGGGAAGGGATCAGGTATACCTACACATACTTTAATTTTAATTTGTATTACAAGAACTGATTCGAGGGTGCTTGTAGGTTTTCGAATGGCAATCGCAGATAAAGTAACCATTATTTTAAGATATGCCAAAGTGGCGATGTGTGTCGCCTCAACAAGAGGAACCGATGCTTTGTTAAATTGAAAAGTCGATGGTTGGTAAATGCAGAGCTTCTTACAGATTACCCGTGCTATGGGAATGCATGACAAAGTATCACTGACACATAAGTGCACCATAATAATGTTCCCTGTGGTTTTGCAGAGGCGGAGGCGCTGGCGGCGATGCGGCCGGACCGCGTGAGCAGCTGGACGCTGGTGGGCGCGTTCTTCGTGCTCAACTTCAGCTTCGTGCTGCTGGAGACGCTGGCCACGCCGCTCACCATGGACCAGTTCGCGTGGAGTAAGGCGGAGGCGCTGCACTACATGGGCGCGCTCATGAGCGCCGGCGCGCTGCTCGCCTGCGCCTCTTTTGCGGTCATCTCGCCGCTCACCAAGATCTTCCAGGAACGGTAGGCATCAGTGGCGTAGCCTGCCTACAAGCCGATTCCTGACGGCTTTACCAAGCTAGAAAGCTACGGCTAGCTGTTTGTGAAGTCCATGTTACTCTGTCAGACTCGCACGTCCGGTTCTAAGTCTTCCGGCTTCCCTTAGGAAATATTTCACGCTTAGCCACTGGTAGGCATAAACTATAATAGATGTGTATGCGCAGATTAACGAGGGTTGAAATGTGAAATGTTTTATTACGTATGAATATTTGGGCTACCTACATTAGGACGTAGTTATCTCATCAGATATTAATTCAGTAATAAACTTAAAATATCGAAATCGGTGGCAAGAATATTAAGTAGGTGTACATCTCTCATACCTAAATCTGTGTTAATTTACTTTGACACCGATTTCATCGTATTTAATTTATTTCTCAATAACGGCCTGCCGTTATTTCTTAGTTGCTAAGGGCTTTTGGAGCTGTTATTTAACCAAATTCAAAAAAAGTTTCTCATAAGATGAGGTTAACACTTTGACCGCCACAATCGGCTGTGGCTGTCGGCAGTTTTCCGTGCCCCTGACGCCACGATATGCCGTCTTCCATACGTTTGCATCAGCTACAGCCGTCGTCGAACGCTCGTGGCACGCTTTTTCGCCGTTAGCCGTGGCGTTCAAAAGGTTAATAGCGATACGAAGCTTTACTCGCTTAGTAGTTATCCCTTTAACATTGGAATCTTTAAATAAAATATTATGGGGCATTGAATCCATATACCAATCGAAAATAGATAGCAACAGCGTTGATGCAAAAAAGACTAATAATGGTTGAAAGTTATTAAAGTTACAATCGTATCGTTCCAGCGCGATCCTGCTGTGGGGCGGGTTCCTGCTGGTGGGGCTGGCGTCGCTGCTGTGCGTCCCGTGGGGCCCGGGCCCGCCGCCGCTGGCGCCGGCCGGCGGCGCCGAGGCGGGCGGCGGCTGCCCGGCGGCGCAGCAGCCGTGGTGCGCGACGTCGCGCGCGCTGTCCGTGCCGCAGTTCCTGCTGGGCTACACCGCCGTGTCCGTCGGCTATCCGATCGGCGTCACGCTCATACAGACCATCTTCTCCAAGGTCCTCGGGCCCAGGCCACAGGTACAGACATTTATACATACAACAAACATATGTCACTCATTTGCTGAGTACCGTTACTGAGGACGATTAAGACCACGGCTTCATCTTCATGCTCTGTCACTTCCCCTCAGTTTCGAGCGAATCTATTTAATGTTTTTATCTACACCCATATCATAAAGACTCCATAATGTATTCAAACACCGTAGGAAATGACCAGCATTATTACAACCTGTACTGTAAAATGTTATTATCTACACTCATATCATAAAACCTCCATAGTGTAATCAAAAACCGTAGGAAATGACCACCATTGTGACAACCAATGCCAGTTGCCAAAACCAGTGCTGCCATGTTATTAAGTATCGATTTTAGTATCGGAATGAGATTAAATTTGGAACAGGTGTCAAAACTCAAGTGGGTCTCCATTCTAGTATTCATAGATATTAAACAGTTATTGATACGAAACATCAATTCAGTATGCTTTTTAAATATAAACCGAACGACATTTGATCTCGAGTGACGTGAGAATAGAGACTTCATTCGTTTGTCTATGATTTAAAAAAAAATGGTCTTGACGGAGGATCGAATTGCCGCCATTATGTTGGTTTTTTGCTGAACGAAAGTAGAATTGTTGTTGAATTGAATAGAAAAAGTTGTTTGTAATTTACGTTTTAGTTGAAAATATGAATAGTAGTCTTCTCGGAGTGACTGTGTGATGTGAAAATGCGCCGGATATCGGAAATATGCAGCCACGATTGCAACAAATAACTTGTTGCCAGAAAATATTGTTTCTGAACACATCATGGAGGATTTATAATATGTGTGTAGATAAAGTTATTTATGCAACTCTGCATAATTTGGCCTTAAAACACACTCGCTAAAGCTCGTTTCATGAAAACCGCACTAGTGTTTTAAGGCCTATCATTATGCAACCGTTGCATAAACTACTATTACAGTATCCATTTTAGTATCGTTATGATCATAACGATATAGACATGAGCGCCACGCAGGCGCGGCCGTCGCCGCAGACGGCGGGGCACTATGGGCGCGCCGATCGGGTGATCCGATGAATCTGATCAGTCGAAACTGATTCGTCGTGGAGAGAACCCACGTCAAATATAAAACAAAACATCATCCACCGCGAATAATACAATTAGATATTTACTGATCATTTTAGATCAATCGATTCAGATGGCAAAAGAAGAAGTGTTTTATGTGACCAAATATAACCCACGGAGGATTGGAATTGCCGCCATTAAGTACTGTTGTATTTTCATCATTCATGTTGGTTTTTTGTTGAAAAAATCAAAATCAAAATCAAAATCATTTATTTGCTGAACATGGGTACAGTTGATGACATTTGATTTGCAAGACCAAGCCAAGTTCTGCCGGTAAGCATGCAAAATAGGTTGTTAGTAATTTAATTTAACTTAATAACTTATATAATAACAATCAATTATAATAATTATAGTTTAGTATTTTTATTTACTATGGCTCCCAGTTTTCTATTAGAAATTCATTGATGGAGTAGTAAGCTTTATTGCACAGGAAATATTTTAATGATTTTTTAAAACTGGTGTTATCCTCCTTCTCGATTATAAATTTCGGCAACTTATTATAAATTTTTGGGGCCATTCCTAGAACACTCTTTGCAAACAATGCAGTTTTAGACGGCCAAGGACGTATTTTATCCCGAAGTCGAAAGCTATTAAATGTATTAAATAAATGTCTATTAACTTTAACAAAGTTTGCTATTTCATAGATATATAAACTTGGAAGTGTCAAAATCTTTAATTTTATGAAACTCTGCCTACAGGAATCAGTTGATTTTAAACCACATATTGCTCTTACACATTTCTTCTGAGCCAAGAAAGCTAGATCCCTATCTGTAGAGTTTCCCCAGTAGATTATTCCATACCTCAATGCTGATGAAACATACGCATGGTAAGCGGTGAGAACAGCTGACTGATTGACGACCTTGCTTAGCTTGTACAGTGCATATGAGAATTTATTTAGTTTCTTACATACATTATAAATTTGATTTTTCCATGTCATTTTACTGTCCAATAAAAGGCCTAAAAATTTGGTTTCATTGCTTTCTACAATTTTGTGTCCTTTAAAAGTAACATTGAGTTCGGACGATTCGTTATTTCTCTGACGGAATGTCATTATATTCGTTTTGTCTAAATTGATTGTCAAATTATTTTGATTGAGCCATTCAATTATTAAATTAGATTAGATTAGATTAGATTATTTATTCCTCAAGATAAAATACATTATAAATTGCACATGTCAAAATACATGGATCTAAATTGAGATTGTCAGTAATTTAATTAAAATACAATGAAAATAGAATAAAATTACAAGTTCAACAGAATTAATACGTTAACGTTACGTTTAAGGTACTATTAATGTCCGCCTCATATGAATTTATATGTTTATCTGTAAATATGACAGTACTATCATCTGCATAAAGAACCATACGATGGTCAGTTACTCGTGGGAGATCGTTTATATAAATGAGGAATAGTAATGGTCCTAATATACTGCCTTGTGGTACACTGTAGTACACTTCCCTCAGTTCGGAAGAGTATACCACTTCAGTTTTGGTTTTATAGCATAGTCGTGTAATTTGCGTAAGTTGCTTTCTGTTGCTTATATATGATTTGATTAACTCCAGTACATTTCCTCTGACGCCATACGAATGTAGTTTTTCCAACAGTATTTCATGATGGACAGAATCGAATGCCTTAGACATATCCATGTACATGGCATAAACGGGTAGTCTTTTGTCCATGCTCGTGATGACTTTTTGGACAAGATCATATATTGCCATTTCTATTGATTTGTTTTTTCGAAATCCTTTCTGTTCCAAGGCATACAATTTATTAATTTCAAAATATTGGTACAAACTATTATATACTACTTTCTCAAACACTTTAGAGAGTACTGGAATTAATGCTATTGGTCTATAGTTACTTATGCTTTCTTTATTATCTTTCTTGTGCAGAGGTTTGATAACTGAAATTTTTAATTTTTGGGGGAATACACCGTTTTGGATACATAAATTAACAATATAACTAATAATTGGTGCAATAGAAGTAGAAACTTTCTTAATAACTAAAGTTGCGATGTCATCATAACCAGTGCTATTAGTGTTTTTTAATGATTGTATTATTTCCATTATGTCCTGTGGTATAGTAGGCATCATAAATAAAGAATTACAATGATTATATGTCAAATATTTTTTGAAACTAGAAATTGGATTGGTATTATTATTCGATTTTATTAGATCTAGAACGAAAGTAGAATTATAAAAAGTTGTTTGTAATTTACATTTTAGTTGAAAATATGATTAGTAGTGACCCCGAGAACGATGTGAAAACTCCGCCGGATATCGTAAATGCAGCCACGATTGCAACAAATAACTTGTTGCCAGAAAATATTTTTTCTTTACACATCATGGAGGATTTATAATATGTGTGTAGATAAAGTTATGTATGCAACTCTACATAATTTTGCCTTAAAACACTGGTGCGATCTTATTATGAAACTCGCCTAAAGGCTCGTTTCATAAAACCGCACTAGTGTTTTAAGGCCTATCATTATGCAACCGTTGCATAAACTACTATTAGAAGCTCATCGTTTTCGGAAAATGGAAAACCCTACGATTAACCGAGCCACGATTTTAGTGTTATTAAAAGCTTTTATTTAACTTGCAATGTATGTATGTTCGGGTCAAGGCTTGCAAGCTGAATTAGAATTCATATAAATTGTATAATGTAATAAATTGACGGGTTTCAATCAATTTAAAGTTTATTTTCTTTATATTAGAGCATTTAAATAAATTTTTTTACTATTATTTTGTTATGTAAGTAATACAGTTGTTAATCCATTCACGCTCGTTATTTGTACCTATACATTTTAGGTTCGCAGTTTTTTATCTAACAAAGTAGAAATTGCTCAAGGATTTCCACAAACCACACGTTTTGTCTCTACAATCAGATATAAATTCAAATTATAGTTAATTTCATTATATTTTCAATATGTCGGATAGTAGTTGAGGAACACTCTTGGCGGTCGTGGTGAACAGTTCGTTGCTTTGCTGCATGTCTGGTCTGCCGCTCCCAAGATTGAAGAGAGAAACTGTCCTTTTCAGGGCAAACAAACTGCTGATCAAAACAACACTTCGGATGTCAATTTCGTGAAAAACACAGATGTCAATACTCCTACATTACCCTTGCTGTCTCCCTCACCCTCTGTTTCCACCCAAACATCAATGTCTATCGTGCCGTTTACGAAATTGTCTCAGCCGGTATGCCATTTGTGGGTCATAATGGGTGATATGTGACAGGGCGTGTGGATGGGCGTTCTGACGGGCGCGGGCTGCGTGGCGCGCGCGCTGGGCCCGCTGTGCGTGGCGCTGCTGTACGCGCGGCGCGGGCCCGACGCGGCCTTCGGCGCCACGGCGGCGCTGACGCTGGCCACGCTGCTGCTGCTGCGCGCGCTGTATCCGCGCCTGCAGCCGCCGCCGCTGCGCGCGTCCCCGCCTCTCGAGCTGCGCGCGCTCCGCGCCGGGGCGCCGGGCACGTGACGCGCTGTTGATAGGCTTTAAAGACATTCGGATACCTAATATCTATATTTTTTACGGCCAAACTTAGCGTGTCATATTTTAAGCTTTAGGATTTAGTAGTCATTTTGACGAAGTGGCGAGGTATGTTTGGTTTTGGTTGGGGTAACAATTAATGTTAAACTCTGGAAACGTGGTATAAGAAATTGGAATGATAACTCTGATGCCTGAAGTATTTTAAAATGTATTTCTATGAAGGAAACACTTTACTTATATGTCACGCCACCGCCCGCATTGTTCGCAGCCTGAGGCTCAATGCGAAGACGTGAAACGAGAGTGTTCATGGAGGCTTCCATAAGCTCTGCGCTGGTTAGTATGAACTTTCCTTTTTAGTTGTGGAGCGGTTACCGGTTACTATTACAAGCGTACAAAGTAAGGATAAGTGCAGCCATACTAATGGCACAACTTACTTAACCCTGTATGCTACGGCTAAAGGTGAAAAAGCTGTAGCTGACGCAAATGTACGGAAAACGACATATCGTGGTGTTAGGGGCACGAAAATCTGCTGTCGTGTATAGCCGACGCTGCCGTTCAAAAGGTGAAACCATCCTAAAGGCCCGGTCACGCTGCAGGCGTGCTGCGAAGCCCTTATGTTGTATATTGCATTGGCGTGGGCGGGGTGAAACGCGCGCGCCGCTGCCGCGCCCGCAATGTCACCAGACCTTACCTCTCCTTGTTTCAGGGTCCTGTTCGGCTGTGGGCTCCGCTCAATACCTGTTAATTAGTTCGTAATATAATTTTAATCTTTTGAACGCCACGGCTAAATATGAGAAAGCCTGTAGCCGACCAAATGTATGGAAAAAGGCATGCCGCGGCGTCAGCGGCACGTAAATCTGTCGGCTACAGCCGACTGTGGCATTCAAAAGATTATCGTGATTTCTTGCCAGCAACGACATGTGATAAAGTAGGTTATGGATTATGTACCTGCCAATAGCAATGTCTTTACTCTATAGGGATATAGTATTAATAAGGCCGAATACAGGATAATTATAACCTCGAATATTGTATACGTACGTTTTACTAATTAGATTATCTACTAAGGGATTAAGGGACAGCAATAAGAGGAAAACAAAGGATAATAATTATATTTATGTGATATAAGAGTCGGATTTATTTAATACGCAAATTAATTCAATATTTTTATACAAGATATTTACAATAAAGTGTTATACAAATAAATTATTTACTTTAAAACCCTACCTATATAAACGTATGCTGGAAAATAAATCAATACATATAAAAAATTTACCTTATTTACCTTATGTATTGCTATCGGTGAGAACCTGTAATTGGCTTCTTAAATTTTACTTTAGTTTCTAAATTGCTTGTGTAAGCTGTTGGTTTTCCATAAATAAATAAATAAATAAATAAATAAAACAGTACCATGACGCACTGATAGACAACGCACAGCCTAAACGGGTGGTCCTAGAGGTTTGAAATTTGGAGGAGTCATTCCTCGAGTACCCTAGAGGTGCACTAAGGAAGAATTTTTTGAAATTCCCTTCCTATTGGGGCGAAAAGGGGTGATAAAGTTTGTATGGAAAATACGGCGGGCGTAGCTGTGGCGGGTCCACTAGTTAAATATAAAGCCGCTACCTATATCACAGCAGCAAGCAACTCCATAAACTATCAGCTACTTATCAGGTTTATGATTGAATTCAGTCTGACGCACGGGACCCCGTCGCGCAACCGCACCATATAGTGATTTCATTCAGTTTACTTTACATATTTGATATAACCCCAACGCGACCGAATAATATTAATAATATTGCCTAAATTTAAAAATCGCTGACTTCTGTAGAGTATCTCCTTGATACTTCTACCTAACCTACTACTTACCTTGCGAGATACCAGTTTGTTTAAGTACAGGGAGCGTGTCCTGCAGCCGCCCGACACGCGAGCCCTAGCGGCCACCGGGGCCGGGTCGCACGGTCCCGACCCCGCCCGTGTCGTGCCGGACATGTTCGCGCTGGATATCGAGTCGTACGCCGTGACGAGGCGATCACGTGTCGGCGCTGACGACGCGCGGCGGCGGCGGCGGCGGCGCGGTGGGCGGCGGCGCGCGCAGGCGCTCGGCGGCGCGCACGGCGGCGGGCAGGCGCGCGCGCCGCGTCTCCGGCGCGCACAGCACGGCCAGCGCCGCGCCGAACGAGCTCAGCCCGTACAGCAGCGCTTGCACGTACACACTCTACGGGCACGTAAAGAGGTGTACATGCATACTCGTATAGGCATAGTTGGTTTTAAATAAGCTTCAGTTTAAACGAGTTTCGAGACTGTAGCAAGAGAAGGCGAGCGAAAACGTCTCATTTAGTAATATCTTGTATTTAATTGGCCTCGATTCATATTCAGCGGACAGAAATCAAGACCTAATATCGAAAAACTGGAACAAACTGGTTTTAGCATGCTTTTGTCACAGCATGCTAAAACGACGTGTTCACAGTGCAAGTGGTTTATCATAAAGAGAATATTCTCACGAGCAGCGGCGTCTGCGGGGCGAGCACGGAGCCGAGCCGGCCGACTAGCGAGCAGGCGGCCAGCGCCGACGAGCGCGACGGCGTGGGGAACAGCTCCGCCGTGAATATGTACAGCGCGTTGAACGCGAACGTGATCGACAGCTTGCCAACCATGAACAGCCCCAGGCCCGTGCCCGAGTGCGCTGAAACAACGAAATGTATTTGCGTTAATGTGGCAGGTTTTAGGGAGAATCATTTCAGCTACGGATGTTTCGAGATTGACTTAAGCTTTGGCAAGAATTTAATCAAATCATATCGTATCAAGGGGCGCCGTCGAAATATTGTGTACTTACAAACAAAAAACGGTGTAACGCACACGACACCACATACGAGGAAGGCGACGAAGATGCTGCGCTTGCGGCCGAAGCGCTCCAGCAGCATCACGAGGAAAAACGAGGCCACGATCTCCATTGCCATGTTGAGCGCAAAGTTGGCGTACTTGTCGCCGGCGAGCGCTACGGAATTGATGGTGAGCCCGTAGTAGACGAAGGAGGTAGCGACCCAGCACCAGGCACACGCGCCGAGCCGTGCCAGCAGCACGCGCGACCGCACCAGCCGCGCCCACGGGTTTCCCTCCGCTTGCACTTGTTCCGTAGCCGCAGGCGAGTCTTTGCCGAGATTACTCATTACGTTTTCATCTAATGTTACCTAAAAATAAACCTAAAATTTACCACAATAAAGTTACATGGTGTTAGAAGGAAATACATGTTTAATGTTCTCTTGCATTCTTAATGCTCTCTGACTCTAATGGTCGCACTCATAGTCAGTTACTGAACCATTGACGTGTTCTTTTTTCATCAGTTGCATACAAATATACTTCGTGTAAATCGTTCATTAACTGACTTGGAATAGCGCTGTAAGTCGTAAACGTCATAAACTGGCGTCAAAAGAAGGGCATTAATGAAGGCAAACATTTTGTTACACAGGTTTGAAATATGGTTTGATATTTCGGCAGACATTACTTGCCCTCACTGCTGAGTCAGTTCAAGCTACCTTATTCCACCTGGCAGCTTTGCGTATGACCCGCTCGGCGTCGGCGCACCGTGCGCGCGAGTGCAGCCACCGCGGGCTCTCGTCGACCAGCAGCCAGTAGAGCGGCAGCAGCAGCGCGGGCGCGTGCATGGCCAGCAGCAGGTGGCGCCAGTAGCGCACGCGCCACGCCGCCAGCGCCAGCAGCACGCCGCCGAGTCCATACGCGGCACCCGTCGCCGCCGCGAACGCCGGCCGCAGTGACGGACGCGCCAGCTCCACCACTGAGGCACACATTTGAATTATTTATTTGCCATCCAAATGTAAAGGCATTTAGTTAGGGGCTTTGTAGTGGTACTAATCTCTTTTGTTTCGAATAGCCGGATAATGATAATGATGGCTATTTCGAAATTACACTCTTTTTCTAGTATTAATAGGAATACTAAGAAGGTACTTAATTCGTTCAATTGGTAGTGCACTACGTGAGGCCATCAGTTTGAATTCAGTGCCGGAAGGTTATATAGAACTTGCATCTTGAATCGGTGATCTACTTCCTTCTGCCGATCGTTGCTTGTACTCAATCTTCTGCGTACTTCTTAAACCAATCTAGAAGTTCACCTCCGAGCTGACGATATCCCGGTAGATAGGCGGTAGACGCCGACTGGGATAGTTCAGCTGTTCGCTAGTAAAACTGAAAGCAACTAATAGAGAATGGTGAGTACCCATGACGTAGGCAGCGCTGTTGAATCCGTAGCCGAGCGCGGCTTCGAGCCACTCGAGCGCTAGGTAGGCGGCGTAGTTCGGCGCGAACGCCTTGGCCATGCCCAGCATTCCCGCGCACGCCGCGAACACGCAGAATGCCAGGCAGCGCCCGTACCTATAATTGTAGCCAACCGAAAATTTAAGATCTTGGAAAAAGGTACCTATAATAAACCGGAATAGAAGTCTGCAGTACGGCGTTTCATCCAGTGCATGAAAACAGGGAAGGTGCTTATGCACTTAAGCTGGGGTACTTCTCAAAAGATTCTACTAGAATAAAGTGACACGACAGGATCTCTTCAGGTAACTAAAATAGACACGAGGATAAGCCGTAGCCGAGATCACCGTCTTATCTATCAGTGCTTCCCTTTCTTCGATACTAGTATGAGAAAGACGCACTGAGGGTATAGCTTATCCTCGTGTCAACCTTGCTGGGCCACTGCTGAGTTATTTGTGATCGAGTTAAGGCCAAGTTGTTGTTACGACTCACGTGTCGGAGACGTATCCGGTGAGCAGCAGCGCGACGGGGAGGGCGGAGCTGCGCACCGAGCCCACCAACGTGCGCATCCACTCGCGGCACGCCAGGTTGAACTGCGCACCGACATACCGACTATCAGATTATCAAGCCCTACTCAAGTTTGGGTAAACTAGGGCCAGCACTCGAGTTACTTATTAACTTATAGTGGAAACTAATAGTAGGGGAGCCCACGATGCTAAATGAGGATTTACCTACTCGAGCGTCGTGGGGACCTATTGGATTTTGAAAATTAGCTGGTAGAAAGGAACAAAACCGGACAAGTGCGAGTTAAACTCGCGTGGAGGGGGTTCCGTTCCGTACATGATTACTATCTATCATGATTATTATCTGAAATTTACTAAGTTACTTTAAATACCATAGACTTTTTATAGGTTTTCCTGTAATCTATAGGTAAAGAACAATTTTCTGTATTTTTTTCAAAATGTTAACCTCAGTAGTTCCGAAAAAAAGGGGGGGGGGGGGTCAATTTTCACCAATTTTCCAAAATAACTTCCAAAGTATTTTTTTATTTAGTATATTTAAGATCCTCACAATAAGTCCTTTCATTTGATTGTCACACGGTATAGGTTGCGTAACTTTTGTTAATTTTTTTTATTTACCCCCCAAAAGTGGCCCCCATGTTTAAAATTCATACATTTACGTCACGCGTCCGTGTTGCGTTCACCGACTTACATATATATGTATACCAAATTCAAACTCAATCGGTCCAGTAGTTCCGGAGCAAATTGGCTGTAACAGACGGACATACAGACAGACACACGAGTGATCCTATAAGGGTTTAGTTTTTCCTTTTGATGTACGGAACCCTAAAAAGGTTATAAGGTCTGTACACTTTCACAGGTGGGAGCAGCGTCAAAAATAAAAAATAAAAACACATCCACATATAGAAATGTTCGCGCGCGTCAGATATTCAGAGGGGATGTTATGTAAACCTGAAAAAAGCTCTCTTTCGAAAGACTGACAATACGAACGTGACGCAAGCTCTTGGAAGTTTTTTGACAATGTAAAAAAAAACGTCGTATTAAAATACTCGAGCGCGTCAGATTATTATACAGACGGTTCGGCAGGCTGTCCTAGTCGGATTGGCCCATAAGAAGTCTAGAGAGAATCTGATGGTTTAAAAAAAACTATTCTGATCGGTTGCCGATCCTTTATAAAGTACTAAAACTGGGTGCAAGGTATCTACTTATCCTTATGTAAATCTGCCGCGCTTGAGTAAATCCCAAAATCCCCTATTGGGCTCCCCCACTACGTGTAAAATACCCCTAAGTGTAAAATATCTTTTGGTAAACTGCGTCTGTCGCGCTGCTTTACGTTGGCTCTTTTAGACATTGATTAGGTGTTGTCTTATCTGCAACAGCTTAACAAAATAATATGCATAGCGGCTAATCATAATGAAAAATGTGATAATTGATAAATTGATAATAGGGGAGGGTTCCCGACGTCTGTTAGTGCGAATGTTATTATGTATACTGTGTTTTACTTTGCATTTGGATTTTTCACTTCTAACGTCATTACAGCCGTGTAACTATTATTCCAAGGTACTCTGAATACTTCTGAATAGTTTTTGCTTCATTCTTAGGTATTTATATGTTAAAACTCTAAGAAGTGATGTTATTGTAGTGTACCTAATTGTTTTATCTATGATTGAATAGAGGTTTTGTGATAGTGAAGGGGTGTTTTATTCATCTCGGGACGGCGGATGTCTCTCCGAATTGAGTCTGTGTTGGTTTGGGGCTATCGAAAGTAAGAAAGGCCCGAGGCCGCGGGCTGCGCAGGATGGACGGACTTTCCGTATACCTACCTCTATTATAAAGTACTCTATAGCACGGACTGTTTGATATTTCATGCAGCACGATTGTTACCTCAGCATAAGTGGTGTCATTGTTCTCGTAGAGGAAGCTTTCGCAGCCGACGGTGTTTGAGTAGTGATAGTCGTCACGCAGGCAGGTTGAGACGTTGGCGAGCGGGCGGTAGCGCGCGCACGCGTCGTGCTCCGGCAGCAGCGCCTGCGCAGACTCGTTGGTGAACACGCCGCTCCCTCCCTCGCACTCCGGGACCACGCAGCTGGAACAACCAAATTGGACTTTTGACTAATCAACATAAACTGTTTGTGTCTTTCAGAGAAGGAAAGACAGTTGCGCGCGCCACTAACAAATGGGATGCAATACAAGCAGGGCATAAGGACGATAACACAAATTATATAAGAAACGAAACGCCAGGGGTGCCTGCAGCGCGTTATTTTAACAAGACATATCTACAAAAATGTCGTGTTATCAACCATTGTAGGTAATTTAATAGAAAGCATATTGGAGTAAATTAGATCAAGGAATTTCTAAAGGTTTCAAATTTAAAACGGACCTAATTGAACTGAACACCCATACAGGTACGCGCGCGCTATCGGCGCATCTCAACTTCTCAAGATAAGATAACAGACGATAGTGCGCGATAAATGAGTGCAGATGAGCGCCCGGCGGCTGCTCTTCGTGCAGCTGCGAACCTAGCACACTACACTAGCTTTTATCGCGCACATAAAGCATCTGTCACTGTTTAACTAATATGCGGGTGCGAAAGGGACGAATGCTTTAATAATAATAATAAAATTCATTTATTCAGACAACTAGATCCATTATTGTATTAGTAATTTACTTATAACTATGTTATTTTATATTCATATTTAGCAAGTGACAAAGTATTATTAATTAAGTGTTGCATTATTGAGCACTCGTTTCTAACAGCTACTGTCTTCAGGAGGCTGTTTGTGCTGCCACGTATTCTGGTCAAAAGCGATGCCATCTTTTTCCGCAGTACAGCAGCAAAGCTGTCAACTTGCGCTTCGGCAAACATGGTGGATGCACTACAAACCGTGGCAGCCCCAACAGCGCCCTGAAGGCGTTGTTGTACTGGACGCGCAGGGAGCTGATCGAGCGAGTTTTCAGGGAGCTTTATGTGCGCGATAGAAATTAGTGTGCTACGGGGGCAGGACATAAATCTCCGATAGATGTAATCGTATTCGATAATGTGTTAATTACCCTCTTTTGCATTGCGCAGTCGGGTAAAAAGGGAAAGTCTCTTAAAAAGATTTCTTTTTTTCAAATCAAAAATAATAAAGTTGGCAATTTCTTTATTCTTCAGACAGTTAGAATACTCAGACGACACTCAAATCATCATCGCTCGTGTCCCGACTGTGGACGCTTTTTAGCTGTTTAGGAATCTTAATTAATAATAATATTTTGTCGCTTCTTTCTTCAGATATAATCACCAATATATGTTATATATGTTGGTATATATGTTAACAACGTAGTTTCCTAAACTTACAGGGCAACTTGCACGTTTTTTAAAGGTATCTCAATAGTTTTAAATATACGCTGTCTGTACCCGCCGCCGCCGGCCGGGTCACCATTGCAAGCTTCATTCCTTTTCGTGCAGGCAACCTGTGCTCACGCTCTTCAAAATACCTAAGTGCAGTATTGAAGAAAAAATTGAAAAATCAATTGTAAGATTAGGACAACGCAATGTGGAATGTCGCAAAAGGTTAAGGACGTGATCCTCAGAATCCGATGAAGAAAACCAGCAAGGTATTTATTTTTCAGTGATCACTATTTTATAGCCGATCTTATTTTTTTAAACTGCTCAAGTGAAACTCGTAACCGTAATTTCTTAATCAGTTATAAAAACTGCATTTAGCTTCCGTAAATCTTTTTACAAAATAAAAATACGCACCTTAGGATTAAACGCTAGTTAATTCTAAGTGTTTTGTTATGAGTTAAATAGAACGTTGAAAAACGTTAGTGAATTTCACTTCACAAAAAAATCGTAAAATCGGGATTGACTGGGAGTCAATTGCGATATCGTGGGTAGCTGCGAGCTAAACACGTTAGCTTTATAGCTAATATTAGTGTGATATTATCTCATCACACTCACTAATTTCATAACGAACTTAAATTATTAATAAAGAAAGTCGTGCGTGATTGCGAGTCCTTACGATAACGCGGTTAGCTGCGAGCTAACCACGCTTATAAAACAAAATAATTAATTTTGAATAAAGTCAAGTAATTTACAATTAGTCTTCGTATGTCGTTCGTTTTATTCTGGGTCGTGTAAATCTACCCTCATTGTTATTTTATAAAAATAAATAACGAAACTATTAATGAGAAAGTCGTGATCGACTGCGAGTCATTACGATAACGCGGTTAGCTGCGAGCTACCCACGCTTATGAAACAAAATACATAATTAGTCTTGAATAAACTCAGGTAACGTACAGTCATTCTTCGTATGTTGTTCGTTTTATTCTGGGTCTTGTAAATTTACCCTCATTGTTATTTTATAAAAATATAAAACGAAATTATTAATAAGAAAGTCGTGATTGACTGCGAAGCGAACCCATACGATAACGCGGTTAGCTGCGAGCTACCCCCGCTTATGAAACAAAATAATTAGTTTTGAATAAACTCAAGTAACTGACAATCATTCTTCGTATTTGGTTCGTTTTACTCTGGGTCTTGTAAGTCTACCCTCATTGTGATTTTATAAGAATAAAAACCAAATTGTTAATAAGAAAGTTGTGATTGACTGCGATTCCATACGATATCGTGGTTAGCTGCGAGCTACCCACGCTTATGATATAAAATTATAAATTTTGAATAAATTCAAGTAACTTACAATTATTTTTTGTATGTTGTACGTTTTATTCTGGGTATTGTAAATTTACCCTCATTTTTATTTTATAAAAATTATAAACGACATTATTCTCACATTTTAAAGACTATGTATCCATGGTCCTGAGATTCAAATAATATTGAACTACCAAGATCACCGGAGCCCACTATGGCCCCAGATAATATAAGTCCTGGTTCAGGACCGACAGCAGCCCCTGAAACGGAGCCTTCCACGTCAAATGATATTATTCCTCCTTTGGTGGAAACAGGTCTGGACCCCGAATTGCTCTTAGCCTTAAGCGAATCTACGTCGGGTGAACTGGATTACGGTAAAGCAATTCACGAGAGCTTAGCTAAGCTATGGCTCCCTGTCTTAGAGAAGAGTTTGACAAAGGAGATTAAAGAAAACGAAATATATGCGTTATTTCATTCTCGATATAAAAATTGTTCACAATTTAACCTTCGTTCTACTAGGTAGCATTCGCACAATATTTAAAGAAATTATTTTCCGACAACTTCCGGTGACTGTCACGCTCCCGCGTACCGCCATTTCTATCGACTTTTTTGTGCGAGGTAGCAAGCGCACGGTGTCAAATTGCCTAAGTGGCACAAATCGAATACCATAAAAATATAAATTAATAATTGAGGAAGTTTGAAACCGTTTCGACGACTAATTATCTTGTCACCTACGGATTCCTCGGTGGATGCAGTTAAACTCAGTAAGTGCTTAACCATTATAATTGTTAACTTGATTTTAAAAGACATAGTTAATCTTTTTTCACGTTTCATACCGCGTTTGATTTTAAATACCGCAATGTGGGCCGAGAACCTTCACGCCGGTTATTGTGATTTTTAATACAGCGCTGTGGGCCGAGAGCCCTCACGCCGGTAATTGTGATTTTAAATACCATGGTGTGGGCTGAGAGCCCTCACACCGGTAACTGTGATTTTAAATACCGTGGTTAGCCTAGAGCCCTCAGGCCGCAATTGTGATATTTATCCTTATTTCATATTTTATACCGTGGTATGGGCCGAGAGTCCTCATGCCAGTAATTGTGATTTTAAAATACAAAGTTATTTTTATTTCACGTTTCATACCGTGGTGTGGGCCGAGAGCCCTCACGCCGGTAATTGTGATTTTAAATTACATACTTATTCTTATTTCATGTTTCATACCATAGTGTGGGCCGTGAGCCCTCGCGCCGGTAACTGTGTTTTTAAAATACATATTTATACTTATTTCACATTTCATACCATAGTGTGGGCCAAGAGCCCTTACACCGGTAATTGTGATTGTTATTATTATTTCACGTGTCATAACGTGGTGTGGGCTGAGAGCCCTCACGCCGGTAATTGTGATTTTAAAATACATAGTTATTCTTATTTCACGTTTCATATCGTAGTGTGGGCCGAAAGCCCTCGCGCTGGTAATTGTGAGTTTAAAATACATACTTGTTCTTATTACACGGTTCACACCGTGTTGTGGGCCGAGAGTCCTCATGCTGATAATTGCGATTTTATAAATACATACTTATTTTTATTTCACATTGCATACAGCGGTGTCGGCCGAGAGCCCTCACGCCGGTAATTGAGATTTTAAAATAAATACTTATTATTATTTCACGTTTCATACCGCGGTGTTGGCTGAGAGCCCTCACCCCGGTAACTGTGCAAAATACTAACTAATCCCAGGGGTTGGTCGAGAACCAACACAATGGAAATCGTTCATTTATCCTACATACCAGGAGGTTAATCGGGAATTAACACAATGCCAAGGATTGAACAATACACCTAACAAAACTTTAACCAACACCTTCGCCGTGAATTAACACGCAGGTTATTAATCTACCCACATTTTTAAATAAAAAGTATTATAAATGGATATTTAGTCTTTTCACGTGATAAATTGGGTACAATTTCCGTACGCAACACGTTACATGTATATTGCAGACACGGATGTCAACGCTTTACCACCCAAGGAGTGTGTCACTTTACAGGCGGAATCTCATGCGGAACCGTTACTGAAAATAAATCCAAGTAAACACGAAGTACCACCAAGTGGCATAGGGACCCTTACCGCTAGGCACGAGCGAGTTATCGATGTGGACAATGGCATCCTTTAAATCCTTTAAATAAAAAAATCTTAAAGGATATTTTGATCTCCGTAATTTTTGATGGGCGTCGATTTTAAAGTGATTGTAAAATAGCGCTTACGCTGGCAATTGTGCAAAATATTAACTTTTATCTACACCCATATCATAAAACCTCCATAGTGTAATCAAAAACCGTAGGAAATTACCACCATTTTGACAACCAATTAGGAAAAACCAGTGCTGCAATGTTATTCCCGTATCGTTTTTAGTATAGAAATGAGATTAAATTTGGAACAGCTGTCAAAACTCAAGTGGGTCTCTATTCTAGTATCCATAGATATTAAAACAGTTATTGATACGAAACGTCAATTCAGTATGTTTTTTTTAAAATATAAACTGCACAACATTTGATCTCGAGTGACATGAAAATAGAGACTTCATTCGTTTGTCTATGATTTAAAAAAATGGTCTTGACGGAGGATCGAATTGCCGCCATTATGTTGGTGTTTTGCTGAACGAAAGTAGAATTGTTGTTGAATTGAAAAAGAAAAGAAAAAGTTGTTTGTTATTTACATTTTAGTTGAAAATATGAATAGTAGTCTTCTCGGAGTGTGTGTGATGTAAAAATGCGCCGGATATCGGAAATATGCAGCCACGATTGCAACAAATAACTTGTTGCCAGCAAATATTCTTTCTGAACCCATCATGGAGGATTTATAATATGTGTGTAGATAAAATTATGTATGCAACTCTGCATAATATATAATATATATAATTTGGCCTTAAAACACACGTGCTAAACTACTATTCCTGTACTGTAAATATTAACTATTAATAGAGGTTGTTCGTGAATCAACACAATGGCGATCGTTCATTTCTCCTATACGCCGGATGGTTAATCGATAATTAACGCCATGGCAAGGATTGTATAATGGACCTAACAAAACGTTACTTACGCGTTAGTCATGAATTAACGCGCAGGTTATTAATTTACCCACCTTTTCAATAAAAATTGAAAAATGGATATTAAGTCTAATTAATACAAGCAATTAAGTACTTGGGTGAGGCATGTCGGATATGGAATGATCGGCATTATGCGAAAACTCAAGAAATGGTCAAATTAATTACCTCTACTTATACTGGATAAGAGTTTGTTTTTCAACATTCATATAAGATGCATGTTGAATCGAAACCCCCTCGTGCTCTAACAACCTTGCAGTAGTACAGGTACCACATGCCGATACAATACAACGTTTTTACAACTGTTGATGTAAAATTACAGATAACAAACTAGTGGTGTTGGATTTTTGGATTGGATAATTAATGGCCATACCATCCCCTTTAGTAGTCAAGTGACTCCAGGACTAGTACCCAGAAGTTCATTGTCATGAAAAGTATGAAGTTTAAAATTACTTAGTAATAAATTCTTACCGCCTAATAATTAAGGTCGATCACAGATGCTTCAAAGATCATTCTTAAGGATGGGTAAATATCCATCCTTCTAAATAGCCACACTACATTTACAAGAAGTATATCTATAAATTCTATAATATATATCTATAAATAATCTCAAATAAAGTAATCGCTTCGAACTCGAGTCTGGTAAATTTCAAATCGAAGTCAAATTATTCCTCGAAGACGAATTTACAGCCATGCCCTACGGCCTTTCAGTGGCGTCGCGTGTGTTTACAAAAATAATGAGAGAAGTTGCCTCTTTTCTCAAAATGCGTGGCTTAACATCAGTTATCTTCTTAGCCGATATTCGATGTATCGAACATAGTTACAACGACTGTGCAGACAACGTTCTGGACCAGTGCGTCTAATGTATTTGCCAAGTTCTATCATAGAACCGTTACAAGCGAAGATCGCTTCGCTCGATCTGTTTGCTTACCATCGTCTTCTCAAACTGATCGTAGTTTGTGAATTGATTCGTTAAAAGCCTAGACATACTTGTTTGTTGATTTACGATTAAAATCGAAATAAATCAGGAATGATATTGAAACGAATTTTATTAACAAAACTTTCTTCTCTAAACATCTACGTTGTTAACATATATACCAACATTTATAACATATATTGGTGATTATATCTGAAGAAAGAAGCGAAATATTATAGATGATCAAACGAACTTGCAAAGTGAAGTTCGATCGTTATAATATGAGTAGCTTCTTTCGAAGATATATGAATTACCCTCCCTCCCTTGGGACAAAAAAAATAATATCCATGAGAGAAAGTTTTGATCTCTCTGAAAAGAATGATGCTTGCAATGGTGACCCGGCCGGCGGCGGCGGGTACAGACAGCGTACATTTCATTTAAAACTATTATATATAAACCGTTAAAAAACGTGCAAGTTGCCCTGTAAGTTTAGGAAACTACGTTGTTAACATATATACCAACATATATAACATATATTGGTGATTATATCTTCGAAAGAAGCGACTCATATTATAACGATCGAACTTCACTTTGCAAGTTCGTTTGATCATCTATTATAATGCAGATAAACTGACCACAAATCATCATAGATATCGTCAGCTGTAATATAAATTAACGTTACCGCCAAAAGTTGACTTTTGTGGAGAGCCAAAAAATTACACCTAATTAACTTTTTTTGTAAGTAGTTATCCTATTGCAATGATGTTTATAGCAATTTTCATAAAATGGTAAGACCAGCAGCTCAGTTACGCAAAACAATCGCAATCCTGTCGTTTACATTAAACTAATTTCATAAAATATAACATACATCACGAAAACGAGTTCAAATGAAAAAAAAACCTTAATCTTAAACCCATGGACACCCGCAACACCACGGGAATAACAAATGCGTTGCCGGCCTTTAGAGAAAGGAGTAGGCTGACAACAGGCAGACGGCCCACCTGATGAAAAGTGATCAGCGCCGCATATGGACATCTGCAACACCAGAGGTGCTGCCAATGCGTTGCCAGTGTAGGGAGGGTGGGGAATGGGGATGGGATGGGGATGAGGGAATAGGCCTCCGGATCTCGTCACTAACCGTACGAAACGCAATAGCAAGCTATTACTTTACGCCGTATATATGTAAATTTCGTCGTTACGCTAATTCATATTACATCTGATGATATCATTATCGTATTGATAAGCAAATGAGCTTACCGTTCTTATGCTAATTGATTTGTTCCAAGACGCTCGATATTCGCTTATTATAGAAAATTTCAAGAAGTGTTATAGTTAAATAAAATATTTTCAACTTTTTAGTTAGAGTCGCGTTATTCTTTATAATATGTATAGTTCCGGTTACGAGATATGATTCCAAACGTAGGTATTTTACATATTTTTATAGAAAGTACTCATAAATGACAACGTATTATATATTTTCGAATGCTTTCGTTAAGTTCCTCCTACGCCTCCTCTCAGTAGGGACAGTCCGCCCCACGCGGGCCCGGTGCGGATTCATGCAGTTACATTATATAATATGTCACAGATGTGTGCAGATTTCTATGGATGTTATCCTTTACCTTTATTTGCTTATAAATATAAATTTCAATTCTGGAATTGAGGTTCGAAAATCTACGAGATGCAAGCCAGGATTTGCGACACTGATCGACCGCGCGTTAGACCACCAGATTACGACTGTACTTTACGACCTACCCTACAAAAGCGCAAAAATAGTAAATGAAAGCAGCAATGTCGTGATTGGATGCCGTTCGTAATGCTGGAAATCCCTGTTTTCAACTAAAAGTACTTTAAACATTTTCAACGCCAACGACGGATATATCCGTCAGGGTATACAGGGTAAAAAAGCCCTTCATTAGTTTGTCGTAAAGTTGAAATTCGTGTTACTTCTCAGACATGCTCGGCGTTGAAGAGGTTAATTGTCCTATTATTGGCAGCTACTTTGGCGGCGGAGCCAAGTTGCATTATGTGGGTAGGCTCATTGCAGCCAGACGAAGCGTCTGTGGGAGCATTTCCAACAGCATCGTGCTCGTTACCGGAAGGGCACCTGGTCCGCGACGAACACGTAGTTGAGCGAGTACATGGCGGCCAGCAGCCCCGGCAGGCACAGCAGCGTCACCGCCGCGCACTGGTACAGCCCGAACGCGCCCAGCGCGTCCAGCGCGCTCTCCAGCGCATTCGCGCCTTCCTCGCTCTCGTCCGGCGCATTGCTAGCGTCCGCCCTGCATTATAAACACAACTTTAGCAGGGTATGAACATTTCCCACTGGCCATTGGTAAACAGCCGAATATTAGAACCCATATCTATAGATACATTAATGAGTTGAGGGCACGAAGACGAGGCGTGCAATGATTCAAAAGTCATGGCAGCGGGTTATTTATATGAATGAAAACTATTCAAAGCAATAAAATCAGGATGGCGAACTGGCCATAAACATAAATCAATAAATCGCATTGTATCGATTCGATTGCAATTCCAAAAACATTTATTAAGCGCACAAACACTCTTGCACTTCACGAAAAAAACTTGCTATTCCTAGTGAGATGAGGTCGTATGTGGACACTTAAAACAACAGGTTCAGTACCGATGGTCGGCGGGCGCGGCGGCGGCTCGGCGCGAGCTCGTCATGACTCTCGCGCAGCGGCGGCGGCGGCACTGCGCGCGCGCCGCGGTGCCGGCGGGACGGCGCGGCGCTCGCGGCTGATAATGATAACACCTCCCTAAATAAGGGAAATGTGCGCGGCATTCAAAGTAGGTTTATCTACACCCATATCATAAAACCTCCATTGGTTAATCAAAAACCGTAGGAAATGACCACCATTTTGACAACCAATTAGGAAAAACCAGTGCTGCGATAAAGAAATAACATGACTTCTTTATCGTTTTTAGTAAAGAAATGAGATTAAATTTGGAACAGCTGTCAAAACTCAAGTGGGTCTCTATTCTAGTATCCATAGATATTAAACAGTTATTGATACGAAACGTCAATTCAGTATGTATTTTTAATATAAACTGCACAACATTTGATCTCGAGTGACATGAGAATAGAGAATTCATCCGTTTGTCTATGATTTAAAAAAAAAATGGTCTTGACGGAGGACGCCGCCATGTTGGTGTTTTGCTGAACGAAAGTAGAATTGTTGTTGAATTGAATAGAAAAAGTTGTTTGTAATTTACATTTTAGTTGAAAATATGAATAGTAAGTAGTCTTCTCGGAGTGTGTGTGATGAGAAAATGCGCCGGATATCGGAAATATGCAGCCACGATTGCAACAAATAACTTGTTGCCAGAAAATATTGTTTCTGAACCCATCATGGAGGATTTATAATATGTGTGTAGATAAAGTTATGTATGCAACTCTGCATAATTTGGCCTTAAAACACACGTGCGATCTTATTATGAAACTCGCTAAAAGCTCGTTTCATAAAACCGCACTAGTGTTTTAAGGCCTATCATTATGCAACCGTTGCATAAACTACTAATGCAGTACTATAGAACGGTACTGCTATGGTAGGTACATTTGATGGGCCGTGCCCCTGTGACTGCGGAGGTTTTCAAAACTTACAAAGATATCGATAGACGATCTCAAAAACGACTAGACTGATTTAGATAATTGTTTCGCATAGATATCTCCATACCTACATCTGAAATAGTTTTACTATTATAATACACGAACAATTTCCGACGGCGTTTCTTGTGAAATATTTGAAATGTCGTGATTGAGTCGTACCTAAATAATAACTCTTATTTGAAATTGATCCGTCCCCTTATTCTGAAGCTGAAATATTTCTTACTTAAGTGTATGAAAATATTAAGTGCTTAACTTCTGGGAGAAATTGTGATTTCAGCAACACTTTCTCAGTGCTGTATTGATGTCCGGCATTGTGTTTTGTGTTATATAATATGAATATGAAAAAAGTATGAGGGATGAATATCTAATATACCTACTTGCCACCGACTTCGATATATTTATGATCTATCACTTAATTAACCATATTTCTGAAGTTTCTAGTTACTAACGAAAGCCAATCATTGTTTCTTACGTTCCAAATGGGTTTTGAAGTCGGTTTTTAGGTATACTTGCTAACATTTCCCACTAGCAAATAACACTAACTATTATATTATATTGGGTTGGCACAAAAGTAATGAGACACTGTACAAAACTCTATACATTTCGTTTCTTAAGTTAATTGTTTTCGATAATATTCTAGTATGTTGTAGAACATTCTAGGTACTTCTAATGTGAGGGTATATAAAGCCGCCCCCGCGATTGGTTTAGTCAGTTTGAAGAAAAATGGACGAGCGACAAGTTCGAACACTATACTTATACGAGTACTTGTTAGGCCACAGTGCGCGGGCTGCGGCTGACAATATCAACACTGCATTAGGCGCTGGAAGTACTAGCCATGCCACGGTGTCCAGATGGTTTGACCGTTTTAAATCAGGAGACAAGAGCCTTGAAAGTCAGTCACGCTCAGGACGACCACCTGCATTCAATGGTGACGATTTACGCCGCGAACTGAAGTCGAATCCGGATGCTACCACTCGTGAATTAGCGGAAGCACTTAACTGCAGTCACCACGCTGTGGAATATCATTTGCATGAGCTTGGGTATCGAAAAGTTTTGACTCGATGGGTACCGCACACTCTTACCGACGCCAGTCGTGCAGTCCGTGTCGCCATCTGTCAATCACTTTTGCTGCGACCCCGACGTAAAGAGTTTTTGTCTGATCTGGTTACGGGAGATGAGTCATGGATTTATTATGAGAACGATACACGTCGTGCTTTTTGGTTGCCTCGAGAAGAAACGCCACCAACTCAACCGAAGCTGAGTCAAAAGTATCGCTTAAAAGTTCTGCTTTGCTGTTTCTGGGACGCGCAAGGCATGCTGTTTCATGAACTATTACACAATGAAACTGTAGACGCTAACAAATATTCAACCCAGCTCACCGAACTATCTTCTGCTATCAAGAAAAAACGACGAAGACGAGTCAATGTAATTTTACTACATGATAACGCTCGACCTCACGTCGCATCTACCGTTCGCCAACAGCTGCAGAACCTGGGCTGGGAGACGATACCCCACCCACCTTATTCTCCAGACCTCGCACCATCAGACTATCATTTGTTTAGAGCCCTGAAACAACATTTGCGGGGTAAACAATTTAATGATTTCCATGTTGTACAGGCGGAGTTGAACAACTTTTTCGAGGCACAGCCATCAGAGTTCTGGACGAAAGGCATCCAAACTTTGCCAGATCGTTGGCAAGAAGTCTTAGATGCCAATGGTGATTACATCATTGACTAAGCTTTTTGTATTGTAATAATAATAAAAAATATAAAACGTAAACCAAGTGTCTCATTACTTTTGTGCCAACCCGATACTTCGTCCAGTAGTTTTGAGCTAGACTTGGCTGCATTTACTATGCTCGGAAGACTTTAGTGCTTGACTAGTAAAATGTAGTATATTTACCTATAATAATAACCATAGGTGAACGCGACCGCCGTCGCCTGCGCGCGCTGCGCTGGGCGCGACATGACACGAAACGTCGGTGATCATCAGTGTACGCACATCATCTTACCTTCGCTTTGTGTTCCTTCCATGAAAATGTAAACAATAATGGTGGCATAGCGGTTTGTCCACATTATTGTCTGTGGAAAGTGGAAAAAGCGCCTGTGAAAATGTTTTTTAATGAATCGTGACTTGGCCAAGTTGCTTGTTCATCAGGCGTGTCCAGCGGTTTGCCGAAGGCTTACAAACTGACTTATTCTTATTATAATCAAACATATCTAATTATCAAAGTTAAATATATTTACAATACCAATGTTATTGTAAATATATCGATAAAACAATCCGTAGAATAATCCAAAAATGCATTTCGCATTTGATATTAGTATAATTTATAAAGATAAATACATACATAATATAAATACTAAATACAGGTAAGTAACATTCGAGCTCATCACACAAACTTTGTCTCTTGTGTGACTCGAACCCTTGACTAAGGGCACAGTAGGCAGTTGCACTGCCACTGCGCCATCGAGTCGTCATTAGAGATGCAACAGATAGTGGTTTGGCCGGATACCGGATACCGGATATCCGGCATGGTCATTGGCCGGATATCCGGATATCCGGCAACCGGATATCCGGCCCCACACGAGCTATCTTTAAAGCTGTGTTAGCTTACGCGGCCTTCGCGCGGCGAGCAAGTTTCAACTTGTTACGAATTGTAAGTGCCGGTGAAAGCCTTTGAGGTTAAAAACGCGCCTTATTACGTCAGTTAGGAATATTCGAACATGCACGACGTGATGTTATATGTTACTTTTATACTTAAATAAAAAGAAACTAAGTTTTAATTTTATAACGGAAATTGATTTTGTTTATTTCTGATGGCTTTTATTTGTTTTATTGTATTTATGATTCAAGCTTTTACTATCCGGTATCCGGCCGGATACTGACTCACTATCCGGTATCCGGCCGGATAGTAAAATCATGGCCGGATAGGCCGGATACCGGATAGTAACCGGATATCCGTTGCATCTCTAGTCGTCATTATAATCATTTTGTCATTATCTCGGTGAGCGACAGAGATCTGCTAAAAGGTTCTTCACATGTAGGAGAAGATCGAGGATTTACTTTATAAACATTAAGGGTGGTCTTTGTTCCTTTACTGTAATTGTAATTGGTTCCTCGCGATACAGGCAAAGCCTAGGACCCCTGGCCCCTAGCGAGGACCCCTGTTTAGTTGTTGTAAACTTAAGGCGCTGACAACAGCCAATGACCTTGACCGATCGGTCTCTGTCTGTTTGAACCGGAGTGAACGAGAAGCATTGTGCGGTTATTTGTATGGGGAAAATCAAAAACGGATGAATTACTACATACTAAAAACTTGACTAATTTATATTTTACGTTTAGTGTGTTTACTTATATAAGTAAACACACTAAACGTAAAATATAAATTAGTCAAGTTTTTAGTATGCGCGTGATGTAATAGTGGACCATTATAGACCCATTAGTTAAAATAAAATTAAGACATAGAACAATTTAAAGAGATTGACGTAACTTAACGATTTTTTTCAATCGTATCAATTTCATCAAATCGTATTTTGGAAATAGTTAAGTTTTCAATAATATAAAGAAAATGAAGATAATATTTTTTGCGCGTTGCCAAATCAAATAGATTTTGTTAATAAACTGTTTAAGTAAGCCTGATTTAGGTGTTGTCAGGGGCTTATCTGTGTCAAATAAATATTTTTTTAGTTGACTGGGGACCGGCAGCTCAATTATGTAACACAATTGGTATCGGTTAGGCTCGAAAAGTAAATCAATTAAGTCATCACTCGATGTAAATAAGGGTACCTATAATTGGTTTACTTTTCGCGAAAGCGATACCAATTGGTGTTACGTAATTGAGCAGCCGAGAGCTGGCAGGTTCCTCACACAACGCATTAGCATTGCGATCACATTGCGATACAGCGAGGAAACTCCTCCAGCATCATGGGCACAAAGCCGCGAGGATATTTTTTAGATTTAATTAATTTTATTTAGTATTATTATTCTGTTGTTGTTGTTTATTAGGTTTTAGATTCATTTTCTTATAGTAATCTGTTTCGTTCACCGCGAGCAAAACATGTTAACGAGGAAGATCACGGTCAATTATTTGCACGTGATATTAGAAGCGTCAGATACATACGTGCGGACATGATTTCAATTTCCCAATATGGCTCGAGTAAATTAAAGAAACATTCTGCTAGTTTGGTCTGAAGAATTAGAGGTGATTAGCAAGTTTCGTTATTAGCCTCGATCACAGTTGCGTGGGCGCTGCCAATCCACGGTTACAATTCATTAACAGGAAAGGAGACATAAATATAGATATAAAATATAAAGATCAAAAAATTTCAGAGGCCAATGATATTAATTTCCTAGGCATAACAATGGACCATAAATGTTCATGGAAACCACAGATTGCAAATGTTTGTAAGAAAGTTAATCGTTTTGTGTACGTACTTCGCAGGCTAATCACAATCGTAAATAAAAAAACTGTACTAGTGGCATACCACGGCTATGTTGCTTCCGTCCTCCGATACGGGCTTTAACTTTGAGGGAACTCTAGCCAAATTAATAGAGTATTCAATTCATTAGCCAGAAAAAGTGTATACGTGCCTTGCGTAACAAACCACTTTTAACGCCTTGTAGGCCTTTGTTTAAAGAAACGAACCTAATTACCTTACCGTGTATGTACATTTTCGAGGCATGTAAGTTTGCTAAAGGACACGGGTCATACACAAAATCCGTTGAAAATTGTAAGAAAAAAAAAAGTTTGAGTTTGTTTAAAAATCACATGATTTTTATTAGATAATCATAGGAACATAATAATTAAATTCAGAAACTAGATCGTTTTGACATATTTTAAAAGATATAGGGTTTTATAAAAAAAACTAAGCCACAGGAGTGACTTAACATTCCACAGAAAATAATTAAATCAGTCTTAAGACACACAAATCACTTAGTGTTCTATTTTTAAACGATTCTTTTGTCCAATCCGATATATACTGGTCAAAATCAACAAAAACAAAACTATAAAAGCGGTAAAATAACAAAAAGTAACGTGTTAGTTTTTCCAGTCCACAGAAGGGAATATTTGCTTAATTAAAAATATTTTCGTCACTGTCATCGTCGTCAAAGAAGGATTTAAACTTTTTAAATTTCCTCGGTGGTGTCAAGGAGCTTTCAGACTCATCTGAGAAGATATTTTGAAAGTTCAATCGCTTTTTTGGTGCAAGCGGCTGACGCACATAAGCTGGAGGATCCGGTGTTGGTGGTGTACGTGGTCCCGTGACAGTTGAAGCGTCAGGCGTCAGAGCACTAAATGCTGGGCTGGGAAGAGATAAGCTGGAAGGTGCCGATCTAGGAGAAGCTGAGTCGGAAATAGCTTGGTTAGGAGCTGGGCTAGTAGAAACTGAACTAGAAGAACGGGCGAATGGGAGAATGGCAACGGCTTGACTTAAAGCTGGGCTGGAAAGTGCTGACCTAGGAGAAGCTAATCCGGAAATGGCTTGGTCAGAAGCTGGACTGGGAGGAGCTGAGCTGAAGCGAGTGGGGCTAGATGCAGCTGAGCTTGAATGAGCTGATAAATTGATAGGTGGGTCACGCCTTCTCGTTGGTTGAGTACCACGATAATTTGTGGCACTTGACACCGTGATCTGTCCAATCTCATAATGTGAACATTCAGCATGAGCTGGACAACTTATGCAAGTTAGTCTCCTGGCATGAAGTACATTTGGTTCTATTTTGCTCCATGAGAGTTGGTGCACCTGAAAAGTCCCTCTAAAAGGCCGAAGTTTACAGGCAGCTGCTATATTTTGTATTTCGTCAACATGCTCATCATTTAAGCGAATAATATTTATGCTTTTACTATTGTGTTTTAGGCAGTCGAGGAAACTGTCAATCCCTGAGACGTCCTTGCCATTTGCAACGGCCTTGTCGCATATACGTTTAATGCAACCACCAACACCATCTGGTGCACCCTTACCATGGCCTACTTCACTGAAGTGCCATATAATAGTGTTAGCTTTCGAAATTGTACTTAAATAATTGGCAATCATATAGAACATTGTTTTATTTCTGTATTGAGTCGAAGGGCCGTCACTTAATATATGCAATACTTTCAAATCTGGTGTCAATGATTGGATTTGCTCTATAACAGGTTTAAGATGAGCGCAAATAAGGACCGGGTCATGTCTCAAATTTTCAGAAACTGTGCAAATAGATGTTGCTTTTAGTCGGTAATTTGGGGCCTGTGAATCGGTAGAATAATAAACGCAAGTGTGCAAAGAAAGTTGAGCTTTAGATCCGCCAAAATGAGCTGATTGAATTTCTTCACCATATTTACACGCATAATTTTCTGAAAAGTCAACATGCAGTAATCCTTCTGAGGGCGTCAAAGTATTTTTTATCGACCGAATAGCTTTGAACTGATTTACAATATTGGCAAGATGTTGCATGAATTTTGGTAAATTAGATCGAAAAACTTGGATGAGCAACTGTCGCGTTGTTTTTACGGTTTCTTTTATCGTTTTTTTACATTGTTTTTCTTGACCTTTAATAGTTACAGTCACATTTTTTGTGATCCACCTCTGGTAAAGGATTGTATCGTTATCGTTATTGTTTCCTACAATAAGATCTTTGGACTGGCAATGTAAGCATTTTCGTTCTAAACAAGCCACATTAAGAATATTGTTGCAGCAAAGGGATCTAGCAACATCAGTCGCTGAGGAATAAGGTAGCATCTTCGCTTGATGTAAAGCTTGAGCAATTAGATCATTATTAGTATGGAGAGCACACAAACAAGTGTTTCTTGAAGTTGCTTTAGGAAATATTACCCAAAAAGGTCGGCATCGTCGAAAAGTTTCATAGGAAACGTTTAAACCCATTTTATTATTAAATGACTTGTGAAGGTTCACAAGAGTGTCATTTAAAAGACGTATTTGTTTTTTGATATGTTTACGAGTGATAGTTTCCTTTTTCCCCGCTGTTAATCTGCTATTTTCATCGTCAAGTAAAAAATCCTTTATTTGTTTCTTAATTGCTTCTCTCTTTTTTTCAGTTTTATTAAGTTGTTTTTGCCTTTGTAATCTTAACAAACGCATCCTGTACTTGGCCAAAGTATTCTCCAAAATCAGTAATCTTTGAGATAAACGTTCATTTCTAGCTTTCAGTTTGCGTCTATTTTGTGCACTTATTTTTTTCCCTACACCGCTTCGTGAAAAAGATGTACTGGGTCTGGGACTAGAGGGAGGTGTATTTTCTGATAGCATTTTTTCTGTCCGTTTTCTCAATTTTACTTTTTCACGTCTTATCTTCGACTTTTCTCGCCAGATTTTTCGAATTTTTCGCTGTTCTCTCGGTGTATAATCTGTAATCGTTTTTATTAATCCTTTTTCTTTTTTCTGCTGGTATCTTTCCTTATCTTTCATCCGTCTCTCTTCAATAGCTGCAGCGTCTAATTTTGCTCGAGCTCGGCGCATGCTCATTTTTTTCTGCTCCCGTCTTCGCTTTCTCTTTTCTTCTTCACTCAACTTTTCTCTTAATCTTCTAGGCATTTTAGCTGGAAAATATAAGTTTCATGCTAATAGTATGCTTCAAACATGCAAAAACACACCAATTTTATTTAATGCCAACGTCAATATACCTTTTTATATACAGGACTGTATTAAGATCAATTAATATGAGGAAGTTTAATTTCTTCCGAAAGCATGTTCGTTATATAAAGGAAAAGTGTGAAAGTTGAAAAAATATGATAAAAAATAGCAAATCCACAACCTCATTAGAGCTTTGTAAGGCATATTATCAAAAATCGGAAGAAAATCAATCTTCTGTTGACACTGGTCTCTCGTGTGGACATGGTCCACTTGAGGGACCAGTGTCCACAGAGGTGACCACTTCTACCAAACTACAGAAGTGATATCCACAGAAGGGTTCTTTAGAACAAAAGTTGTACATAACGCCGTTCATTTCAAGGTTAGATGCCAAGCAGTTCGGTTATGAAAAATACACCTTATAAAGTATTTCTACCACATGTTTATTTATTGATAAAGTTTCCACTTACCGATATACACGTTTAACAGGAAAGATGAACTGATCTTTGACAATTTTACTTAGATTCTTATTAAAATACTTCAGCACACTATTTCCGCACCGCATCTCCTTAGATCCAAAATGGCCACTGACAGCTACAGTATTGCCAGTAAAATATTTAATTGTCTGTGGTAGTTTCTTTTAAATCTGCAATTTTTGTTGGATTTTAAAGGTCCACAGAAAAGTTTTGTCTCCTTATAACGCTATGTTTATTTACTTTCCTAATAAACCTGTTAGGTTTTATGTAGCTTATTAAACAAATAATTAAATTTTATTATATTTATAGTGTTTTTATTACGGGATCTTAAGTCTTATATAACAAAAAAACATAACTATTACACGTCAAACTTGTGAACTACGAATCTGAACAGCCCACAGAAGTGACTTTTTAATTTGTTTAAAAAAAAATTTTAAATGTTCTAATTCCTATTTTTCCATTCCATTAAATGTAACTTACTATTAAAACCAATGTGTTGCAAAGAAAATTAAAGCAAGATTGTTTTGACGAACACATTTTTTGTTTTTTAACTTGAACATGCTTTTGAGTATGACCCACACCCTAAATTGGTTTTGACGCTTTGTGCCAGAATCGAAAAACGCCAGATTCGCAGAACGCCAGATTCGCATAATGCCAGATTTTCAGATTTGCAGTATACCAGATTCGCAGAATGCCAGATTAGCACGATGCCAGATTTTAGATTCGCAGAATGCCAGATTCGCATAGTACCAGATTCGCAGAACGCCAGATTCGCAGAATGCCAGATTCTCAGATTGCCAGTTTCGCAGAGTGCCAGATTTATTTTTCACATAATAGTAATAGAGAGAGTAAGATTAATTAGAGTTCCATACTTCAAAAGGTACAGAACCGTTATCGGATCATTTTGCAATATCAGTTGACGATCACTTTACCGGCGTTAGGGCGGGAATGATCCATATAAATCTCATTATCATATCAGTTGCCAGACAAAGTCACGGGGCCATCCATAACGAGCAACATTACTGCCTATTATTTTATCAGGAACAAGTCGTTTTAGAGCATTGAATCATTTCATTATTGAGAAATAGTAGTTTATCTACACCCATATCATAAAACCTCCATTGCTTAATCAAAAACCTTAGGAAATGACCACCATTTTGACAACCAATTAGGAAAAACCAGTGCTGCGATAAAGAAATAACATGACTTCTTTATCGTTTTTAGTAAAGAAAAGAGATTAAATTTGGAACAGCTGTCAAAACTCAAGTGGTCTCTATTCTAGTATCCATAGATATTAAAACAGTTATTGATACGAAACGTCAATTCAGTATGTTTTTTTAATATAAACTGCACAATATTTGATCTCGAGTGACGTGAGAATAGAGACTTCATCAGTTTGTCTATGATTTAAAAAAAAATGGTCTTGACGGAAGATCGCCATGTTGGCGTTTTGCTGAACGAAAGTAGAATTGTTTTTGAATTGAATAGAAATAGTAGTTTATGCAACGGTTGCATAATGATAGGCCTTAAAACACTAGTGCGGTTTTCATGAAACGAGCCGATAGGCGAGTTTCATAATAAGATCGCACGTGTGTTTTAAGGCCAAATTATGCAGAGTTGCATACATAACTTTATCTACACACATATTATAAATCCTCTATGATGGGTTCAGAAACAATATTTTCTGGCAACAAGTTATTTGTTGCAATCTTGACTGCATATTTCCGATATCCGGCGCATTTTCACATCACACACACTCCGAGAAGACTACTTACTATTCATATTTTCAACTAAAATGTAAATTACAAACAACTTTTTCTATTCAATTCAAAAACAATTCTACTTTCGTTCAGCAAAACGCCAACATGGCGATCCTCCGTCAAGACCATTTTTTTAATCATAGACAAACGGATGAAGTCTCTATTCTCACGTCACTTGAGATCAAATATTGTGCAGTTTATATTAAAAAAAACATACTGAATTGACGTTTCGTATCAATAACTTTTTTAATATCTATGGATACTAGAATAGAGACCACTTGAGTTTTGACAGCTGTTCCAAATTTAATCTCTTTTCTTTACTAAAAACGATAAAGAAGTCATGTTATTTCTTTATCGCAGCACTGGTTTTTCCTAATTGGTTGTCAAAATAGTGGTCATTTCCTACGGTTTTTGACTAACCAATGGAGGTTTTATGATATGGGTGTAGATAAAAGTTGTTTTTAATTTACATTTTAGTTGAAAATTTGAATAGTAAGTAGTCTTCTCGGAGTGTGTGTGATGTGAAAATGCGCCGGATATCGGAAATATGCAGCCACGATTGCAACAAATAACTTGTTGCCAGAAAATATTGTTTCTGAACCCATCATGGAGGATTTATAATATGTGTGTAGATAAAGTTATGTATGTAACTCTGCATAATTTGGCCTTAAAACACACGTGCGATCTTATTATGAAACTCGCCTATCGGCTCGTTTCATGAAAACCGCACTAGTGTTTTAAGGCCTATCATTATGCAACCGTTGCATAAACTACTATTATCTACACCCAAAACGTTTAATACCAGGTATCCTCGGAAACTCGCTCTCTCGGAAAACATGCTCTATAAGAAATTCTGCACTGAACTCTATAAATGGCTAGTCCAACAGCAATTTTACGTTGAAATTATCTAAATGAACCCTAGTTATAAGTACATTTTAAATATAATTGTAATCTTATCTTATTTTTTATTTTGTTTTAATTTTGCGTCTTAATGTCTTATGATAATTATAATTAATAATATGATGACATCCAATTGTAATCGAATAATAAATTAGGCCAATATTTGTATGCTATATTGTTAGCGAGACATGCTGTCCTTTATAACATGCAACACTGTATGAACCATGTCTTAGGCAAATAAACTTTTCATTCATTCATTCATTCGTCAACATGTTCTTTCCAATTACTATGTTTATCCAGAGTTAAACCTAAAGATACAGTACTTCCTTTTTCTTCAACCTCATCATTTTCATGCTTGACTTTCAATAGAAAATCAATACTATATTGAATACTAAATAACAATTACAAATTACGTTTATAGGAAGTAACTTAAATAAAAAACCAAATACGTATTTGTATTTCAAATATGTATTTCAATAACAAGTAATTCAAATACTGCCCAACCCTGCTAGTAAGTGATAAAAGAGACGAAAAGGACGGCGAGCCGTGCCGGCCGCGGCGCGCCGGCGTCGGACGTCGCCCGTGGAGAATCAGAACCAATGAGACGCAACCGGCTGGAATAAAAATACAACATGGTGGGGATACTTTTTGATTTGCAATCTATGTAATTCCTTTTTTGTTAATTACCATTTGAAGCATTTTAGAAGGTCGTGAAGAATACATGATTAATGATTAGCCGTTAAAACTGATCCTGCTAGGTAATACTATTATTTATTTTGAGGCACCAGGTGATTAATCTCTACAGTCTATCATCTCTGTGCTCGGGACGTGGAAACCACGGCTTTGTTTCTCTGCTTTTCCTTTTTGAGCACTTTCTACTCCATCGGCAAGCTCGGGACCGCGGTCACTTCAAACGCATTTGCGCCAATCCTTTGGCCACTACTTTTTCAGCGCCTTTGGCGAGGAGGGTCGAACCCGCTGCACGGCACGCGGTGGCAGCTACAGTACCACCGCGCCAAATGGGTCATCGACTCCCTGACTCGCTATTTCTGGGAGGATGGTCTAAAAATAGCTGCAGTACTTAATAGTAGCGGGAGCGGCGCCACACGGGGGCTAATCCGGCGTCCTCGAGCCGTGACGCGAAAATCACTGGCCTGCAGCAGAACTGATATTTTTAACACGCTTTTATTAGCTTGACCTGTATGTATGTATGTATGTATGTAATGGAATCTTTCAGCGTTATTTTAACCTATTTATAATTGTCGTAAATATTTGAAACATTCCAGGTGTATGCAATTCGGATAACAATACAATAATTTGGTACCATCGAGCTGATCTGACCATGGAGCCAGGAGGTGGATAGTGGAACTCTTCAATTACTACTAGTAAACCCCTCGAGTTTGGGCTCATTTGGTTTGCGATTTGGATGACAATTCAATAATTTGGTTCCATCGAGCTGATCTGGAGCTGATCCACGTACCGGAAGGCGCAGCGTGGGCAGACCACCTACACGATGGACTGACGACCTGGTGAAAATTGCGGGTCTCCGCTGGATGTGAGCTGCACAGAATTGGTCGTAGTGGAGATCATTGGGGGAGGCCTATCTCCAGCAGTGGACGTCTTTCGGCTGAAATGATGATGATGATGATTTATTTATTTAATTTACTTATTTATTATTACAGTAGTAGATTGCCTATTATCCATCATCTCACAAAAAAGTTAAACATTCATCGCATACAGCCGCCCATCTCCACACAAGCAAGTCACATTCAGGTGCTGACGCCAGGAGCGCATTGAGCAGAATCAGCGCGCGGGGAATCGGCGAGTTCCTGCGCGACACCGTGCGCGCCGCCGGCACTGCCAGCAGCAGGCGTACACGCAGCCTTAAATTTATTCTGGGAACTTCCGGGACGAGCAGTCTGCATGACGACTCGACCCACAAGTTCTGGGCAATCCGATCCACTGCGTAATATGCGACACGCAGTGACTAGCAAATGGTTGTTGCGCCTTACCTCGAACGAATGATGAGCTGATCTGTCCTGGTTTGTCAGCCAGGAGGTGGATAGTGGAACTCTTCAATGACTACTAGTAAACCCCTCGAATTTGGGCTCATTTGGTTTGCAATTCGGATGACAATACAATAATTTGGTTCCATCGAGCTGATCTGACCTGGTTTGTCAGCCAGGAGGTGGATTGCGGAACTCTTCAATGACTACTAGTAACCCCCTCGAGTTTGGGCTCATTTAGTTTGCAATTCAGATGACAATACAATAATGTGGTTCCATCGAGCTGATCTGTCCTGGTTTGTCAACCAGGAGGTGGTTAGTGGAACTCTTCAATGACTACTAGTAAACCCCTCGAATTTGGGCTCATTTGGTTTGCAATTCGGATGACAATACAATAATTTGGTTCCATCGAGCTGATCTGACCTGGTTTGTCAGCCAGGAGGTGGATTGCGGAACTCTTCAATGACTACTAGTAACCCCCTCGAGTTTGGGCTCATTTAGTTTGCAATTCAGATGACAATACAATAATGTGGTTCCATCGAGCTGATCTGTCCTGGTTTGTCAACCAGGAGGTGGTTAGTGGAACTCTTCAATGACTACTAGTAAACCCCTCGAGTTTGGGCTCATTTGGTTTGCAATTCGGATGACAATACAATAATTTGGTTCCAACGAGCTGATGTGACCTGGTTTGTCAGCGAGGAGGTGGATAGTGGAACTTTTCAATTACTACTAGTAAACCCCTCGAGTTTGGGCACATTTGGTTTGGATTGACGAGTCCAATAGGTATACCTTAGTGATGAGGGTCTTTTGTACTTTTTAGTGCGTTACTGAATAAAGCATGTTTTTTTAGTCTTTGTGTCAATTATAGTTTAAAAAAAAACTAAAAAACACGCTTTAATAGCAAACCGAACTAAAAAGTAGAAAATATTTTTTAAGTATGAAGAGTTTGTGTGTGTAATGGAAATTCCAACAATCAATTATGACTAATCAATTTGGGATGAGATTAGAATAAAAATTAAATTAGTTACAAATAATTCAATTACATATAGTAAAAAAGCGTGGGGTGCAATTTACTATATTTTCAAAATGACTCTATTTTTATAAATAGCTACGAAGGAAATAATTGTAACATTTAATACCAAGCACCCCACGCTTTTTTACTATAATTGAATTATTTGTTACTAATTTAATTTTTATTCTAATCTTATCCCAAATTCATTAGTCATAATTGATTGTTGGAATTTCTATTACACACACAAACTCTTCATACTTAAAAAATATTTTCTACGTTTAGTTCGGTTTGCTATTAAAGCGTATTTTTTTTTTAATTTATGTATATGGTCACATTTGCAGAGACATAATGTATACATCTTTCTACCCAAGCACGATGGAAAAAAACGGACCTAACTTTAGTTCGGTCGCATCAAAGTGCAAATGTACCTACCATTATATTCATCTACTTATACGACCTCTTCAGTCGTTGTACTCGTATGCGCATTTAAGAGTAGTCGATCAATCGAAATGTTCGTTGGTTTTGCAGTTTTACACGGTACAACTGGTTCTGAGATGTACAGTAAAATCAGGAGTGATCCTTCTTAAGCCGCTGCAGTCCACGAGCTCTGTCGCCACCTGCTGTCAGGTACGTGTATGCTTCTACAACCTGCAACCGAAGCTTTATATTAAGTAATCTGTTATATAAACTTAAACTTGCAATCATTATTTACAATAATAAATTGTCCTTAAACTTAATTGAAAAACTAAATAATTATTTTAAAGTACAATTTACCCGCTAGCTAATCGATAAAGGGTTCTATTTAAACAAAGAATAATTTATTTACATGACAAATAATTTTAGTTGTAAGTGTATAGAATAATTTGCAGAGATGGAATAAAAATAAATTGGTTTTAATTAGAACAGTATTTTACATCATTACGACGGGCATTCAAATGAGGTAAAATACTGTTTGAATCGTAATCGATTTATTGTCAGAAATAGTCCGACATGTGTCGAACCATGACCATGACCAGGACTCCAATCGAGTTCGAAACATGTCGGACTATTTCTGACAATAAATCGTGAGTAAAGCCGTGTGTTTTTCAAGTATTCATAATGTCTCACGAAAGTTTTAATCGTAACCAATTTATTTGTATTTCATCTATGTATTCATACTGTAGGTATTAACGAATACATTATTTAGTTAGGTACATATATAGATTAAGGCCAGATGATTTAGAGAGTCGTGTGCGACATTTTGACCTCTAGTTAGTTAAGGGGTATATCAGCCGTGTTGTACGATATTCCCCGCGTAGATAAGTGCATTAGAGTTCTGACGTCAGAAATGGATGTATCTTTTAGTTAGACATCTAGACCAACGCTAGCGTGTTGGAGCGCGCGCGGTAGCGTGCATTCGGCACCGGCTCTACAAAACGCCATCACCGTTTACGGAAACCGTTCCTTGGGCTTGCGTTGAGGCTTTATATCAAGGTGAATGTCAATCGTGGTGAGCGCCGGCGCCTTGTGTGGAGCGGGCCGGCCGCTCGTGACGCGGCAGGCGGCCCCGGGCTGCGCCGGCGGCGCCGGGAGACGGCGCGGCGCGCACTCCCGCGTCTGTCCTCCATCCGGCGGGACGTCTCCGCTGAACCACACCGCTCAGAAGGCCCGCGTATATATTTCGAACCACGGGACTGACACTACGACTTCTCGTAAACCGGACCACGTTTTAAATTCACGTGTCTTTTAGAGAACCTTGCGATTTCTGCGTAAGCGCCTTGATAAAAAACTTCAACGAGTTACCAGAGCGGTCTCTTCGAAAACCTTTAAATAGTTATTTTACGTTATCTTTCAATAGTTGATGTTTATATATTTTTGTTATTAAGTATAATTTCTTTTTCAGCGAGTACTGTACCGCGTGTGAGTTACCAACTACAAACTAGTGTTAGTTCTATTTTATAAACTCTTGTACCTACTTTATTTAGTTATCTCATTAAAGTTACCTCTAGCTTTACGTATGTGATCATTAAGTTCCCGCGCGACGAACCGGTTACCGAACGAATAGGGCTGTGATTAGTTGAGCTATATTAATTTAATTTCGTACATAAAAAAGTGTTTTAGTTATAGTAACCGTGATAAGTAAACGCGGAGATCGCGGGAGCCAAGAACTGTGAAGTTGCCTTGTGCTGAGGCGTATTGTGCGACGAGCCCAGAAGTGAGGAGCTGTGGTGATGGGGGGGGCGAGCGAGGCGGAGCGCGTGTGCTGCTGGGGCCGCTGGCAGGCGCGGCTGGCGCTGCTGCTGGCGCTGCCCGTGCTGCTCACAGGCCTCTACGGCACCAACTACGTGTTCCTCGCCGCGCACACCGACTACAGGTACAGGCGCAGTTCACTCCCAAACACGTCCCACCCTGCACCCCATCGTGCCGGGTGACGCTGGCAGTACAGTCTTTCTTGTCTTATTTTACGGCCAGTTGCACCAAACAGATAATTCTACTGTTAATCTTAAAAAAAAAACACAAAAGTTTATTTGTCATTATTTTGGTCAATACCATAATTTTACATTCGCAAAGTGTCCGAGCTGAATAAATACCGGCATAAGTTTTTTTACGAACAATATAAAACACAATGGCAGAAACAAACTGCGAAATACCTAACCTAACCTAAACTACCTTTTTGTTATAATTTACCTATTTTTAAGATCACATTTACCTACAACATGAAAAGCAATGCAATAAAACAACAACAACAAAAAATAATCAATTTAAAATTGCGCCAAATTGATGATGCACTATCTTAATCTCAAAGGCGACACATAAACACAAAATTAATCATTTATCGGCCGAGCGAGCGAAGGGTCTCCGTTTGAGCTAGGGTAAAAATGCTTTCGTATGTCCTGCGGCTGTCCGGACATGTCCGGATGTCCATTTGTTCCCCTTTTACAGGTCGCACTTCTCAACTGATTCTCGTGAAATTTTGTGAGCAGCTTTGATAATTCGGTACATGGTTTTTTTGTCGGTTCAGGTTCTCGATTATTTTAAAATGGCGGAGGTATCGGGATTTTTGCGATTAAAAAGTTATTTGCGGTGTTCGTAAACTGACCGCGACGGGTGTGTAATGATCGGTATAACAACTTTTGATATATTTTAACTAGATATAACAACATTTGATATAATTTCATAGTATATAATCACTCAAGGGAGATAATAAACTTTTGACATAACAACTTTTGATATATTTTCACATGATATAACATCACTTGATATAATTCATAGAATATAATCACTCAAGGGACATAATTCATTTTTGATATAACCACAAAGTACATAAATTTTCATGGTGTATAATATTCAATAAGTATAATAGATTTTTAATATAATGTTTACCTAATATAATGAATGAATGATATAAGTATTAGTGATATAAAAGGTAATAACATATTTTATCTGCACCCATATCATAAAACCTACATAATGTATTCAAAAACCGTAGGAAATTACCAGCATTATTACAACAAATTTTACTATGAGCTGTAGTAGTACAGATATAGTGAATAATATGTTTCCATCGGTAAAACTCGGATCTCAATCGGAACCCGAAGTGTCAATTAATTATTGTATTAAATGAGTGACATGTTTATATTCATGTTTATATGAAACTTTATTATTTACTGTCAAATGTCAAAATGAAAAATGACAGCATGGTATGATGGGTACTGAAAATGAAAATGAAACTGAAAATATTTATTTTGCAAGTAGGCCACCTAGGCTCTTTTACATGTCTGAATCTACCTGCGCTTCGAAAGGTGACATCTTCTGAGAAGAAACGCCGTTGCGAGATTTAACATCAGATTCATACAGTTGTCACAAATGACTGTATGCACTGACGTTTAATCTCGATTGTGAGATTATGTCGAACGCGCCGAGAATTGGGGGCCTGCTGAAGCTAATTGAGAGAGCACGATAAATACGAACTTTTCCGATAAAACACGATGGAAACTAATTATGCACTACATCTGTACCTAGGTAAAATCTGTACTGTAATGTTATTACAGGATCAATCTTCGTCTCTGTCTCATCGTCGCACCTAACAGAGACCTGCCTTAAGGTAGAATAGGTCGGTTATTATAATAGTAGTATAGTATTATAGAAAAAATATCGGTTCTGGCGCCTAGCCGGCCGCTGCCGCGGCACGCTCGCTCCGCTCGCTCGGCTCGCGCTGTCGGGTCGCAGTTCTACCTAACACTCCTCCTCGCTTCGCTCGTCGTCGTACCTAACGGAGAACTTACTGACACTCACAAGGCCTTTGACACGGTCTCTGTCCCTGATTTACTAGAAAAACTGGAAAGTCTTGGCATTAGAGGTATCCAACAAAAGCTTCTGGCAAGCTACCTCTCTGACAGATTTCAATGTGTAAAAATTGGTAATCACGTCAGCAGTGAACTTCCTGTATCGTTTGGAGTGCCACAGGGCAGTATACTTGGTCCCACGCTTTTCCTTGTATATTTAAATGATCTTCTGGCTCTGCCTGGTATCCCAGGGAAAATTATCTCTTATGCAGATGATACGGCTTTACTTTTTGCTGCGGATACCTGGCTCGAGGTATTTGAGAGGGCCCAGGTAGGCTTTAGTATTGTAACGAGGTGGCTCGGGGAAAACATCCTGACGCTTAATAAGGATAAGACAAAATATATTACCTTTTCTATTAGAGATGTGGGCCAGCCTGGCGAACATCTTAATATTTTGGCTCATGAATGTACTCGGGAGAGTAATGGACGATGCTCTTGTGAACCTTTGGAACGCGTCAAAACTATAACATACTTAGGCATTATTTTAGATAGGAATCTTAGCTTTAAACAACATATTTTCTCACTTAGTGGTAAAATTAGAAAACTTATATATATATTTAAAAATCTGCGTCATGTTGTGGGTTCTGTATTACTTAAACAAGTATATTTTTCCTTATGCCAATCGGTCATCACTTACTGCATTTGCTGCTGGGGGGGTGCTCCCAAAACATCCCTAAAATCTTTGGAGATTGCCCAACGTGCAATTCTCAAGGTTTGCACTTTTCGGCCTATCTTATTCTCTACCACACTACTGTACCAATCTTGTGAAGTCCTCACCGTCCGCCAGCTATTTCTGCTCTGCATTTTTATGAAGCAACATAGCTCAACTGTCTATGATTCTGCAGTCTTGAATAAACGAAGAAAGGATGCATTTTTAAGTCAGTCTAAAACCAACCGCACTACGTTTATGAAAAGATTCTTTTCCTTTTTGGGCCCATTCATTTATGCTAAAATTAATAAGCTTAAATACGTTTATACGCTAAATAACATACTGTGTAAAAGGGAAATCTCAAAATGGCTTCAAAAACTTACCTACGAGGAAACTGAAGAACTTCTCACAATCACAAGGTGAATAACACGCACACACACACACACACACACACGCTTACACACACACACACACACACACACACACACACACACACACACACACACACACACACACACATACACACACTCACACATACTCACACACACTCACACACACCAACACACAACCTGATTCTCTGATAATTAATTTTTATTTTACCAGGATATGTTTGTAATCCTGGTTACTGTTTTTGTCTTGTACCATTTGGATAATATTAATTGGAAGAATTATTGTCTATTCTTATCGTTAGCTGGATCACAGTACAAAAATGTTATCTTTAGGGGATGAGCGCTGACTGCTGAAATACAGGTTCCCACCTAGTTTAGCAGCGGTGGCTAAACATAATTATTGAGTTCATGCTAGCTTATGTAATATTGTAAGAAAATTGTATTGCTTCCTTATATGGTAAATAAATAAATAAAATAAAATACTTAATAGGTAGGTTATTATAATAGTAGTACATATTCCAGATTATACCAGTACTACATTATACCCACTGAGCGTTATATCTAACAAAGTTATATCACTTATATGTTATACCATACCAGTGTTAGATTAATAGTTGTTATATTAAAAGTTCATTATACCTCATGATAGTTAGATCATATCAGAATATACCAAATATTGTTATACCAAAAGTGAATTATATCCGTTAATCGTTATATCGACCAATAATATATCAAAAGTTGTTATACCGACCGTTACGCACCCGACCGCGACCTATGTCTATGTTCGGGGATAACAGTTTTCCAACGGCAAAGTTAGGGTTGTTGCGAGGTGTACCGCTCACGGAGCCACTAGTTTAGTAGTTTGCAATTGTCTCATTACGAAAGCTGGGTCGTTTGGTCGTAGAGTGTAAACAGTTAGGCGCGACCCAGTAAACTTTCTCCGGGCCTCGTTAATTCCTCGAGCTTTGTGCCGTGTCTTGATCCCTGATCGGCTGCGCTAGATCGCGGCGGGTCAGTGTCAACCGCGTTTCAACTGCCGCCATCATGAACGTCCTTTTGTTATCGTCGTCGGACTCTAACAGCTTTATCTTTTTGTAAATTGAATGCTTTACCGGTATGTTATCCCTTGACGTTATTTTTGTTTTGTTTTAAGATCGGAAAATAATAGAAGAATGTATCGATTTTCAACGAGCCGGCACTGCGTTGTACTCTTTATAATACTCAGTTCATTACTCGTATAATGAGGTTAAAAGTAGTCATGTATGACAGTTGTTAGACGGTGTTCAATGAACGAGTAATGTAATCGCCGGATCCTCCGACAATGAACCGTCGTCACACGCAGATACGGCGTCGTGCAGACTCCGCTGCGTGTCAGCGCTGTCGGCGACCCCGGCACCGGCATTATCGCGGATATAAAGCATCTATTGTAACCAGTTAGCCAGGGTAAAAGGGATAGTTCATTTTTAACAAGCTTTTTATTAACTTGCAATGTTTGTATGTAACTATGTATGTTCGGGTCAAATCTTGTAAGCTGAATTAGAACCACTTCCTCTTATGATACTAAGATGATTTTTTACATATTGATTCAGTTCTGATGACCATGCATTTTTATGTTAAGCATGACCTGAATCTACATCCAGGGTTAGCTGCAGCTAAAAGAACTCTTCAACGGCACACTAGCACAGACACGAAATTGTGTCTACGCATTTTATTGCAATATTAAAGCGCAATGGGCATAAAAGCTGGTTGTAAAGATGCTATTTGCAAATTATAGTTGGTGGCTTGAAGGCAGAATTTAAGATGATGTTTAATTGAAAATACCGGAGCAGGTGTAGGTGGTTTGGAAAGGCCACAACCAGCACACGCAGAAAGAACTTCCATTTTCCAATTTTTTTCGTTTTCTTTGTAAATACACTCAAGCACTGTGTTGCCTTTTTCTACCTCATGCTATGACGCCATGACGTCAATGGAGTGTCACTGTGAAGCAGGAACTGAGCAGCACGCCGAGTGACCCACTCCTCCCACTCCTCCCACGCCTGGACCAATTCTGGCTCCTGAATGAGCTCTTCATTCGCTTTACGGTGCATCGCCTAATTCATTACCGTCCACATTTAACTTATCTTGACGTAAACATGAGTCACCATTATGTCTAAAATTAAAAGTATCACTGTATTAAGATAATCACTGAGGTGGCTATAACATTCAAATGTATGATAATTACCATAATCTAAACTTCAAATACCGGACAATTTACAGAAGATTCGTAAAAAAATGGAATTTACTTAAGAACACGATTTTACCACGTGGTCACTTCCATTCAATTCTGGTTCCATTAATGATTATCACAAAATTTTATAAAATCATGACCACTGAGGTGGCTATAACATTCAAATGTATGATAATTACCATAATCTAAGCTTCAAATACCGGACAATTTACAGAACATTCGTAAAAAAATAGAAATTAATTAAGAACACGATTTTATCACGTGGTCACACCCATTCAATTCTGGTTTCATTCAACGAAAATTGCATTCAAGCGTGTTCGATCCCAGACTTGGGCTTTTCTTCATTTATGAAGCGGCAAGATATCTGGAGCTTGCGACCAAACCACGCGGAATTTGACTCGATATTATTAGCGTTTCCCGTTGCTTATCAGCACGTGTTTCCCACGTGTGGAGATATTTATAAAGCTACGCTACTCGCGGCAAGGCCAATGCTCCGCGGAACTCTCCTGCTCCGAGTATCGCCGGCCCAGATCCCGCGACCCGCCCGACCCGCCCGGACCGCTGCTCCTGATCGTCATCCAACTAGGCCAAAGATACCAAATATACATACTCGATATTGTTACTGAGCAGAATGATAACTACCTATTCGTATATCGTCATTTAAAATGCCTTCGTCCGTGAATATCTGAACATTACACGGAGAGCAAACGGTTACTTCATCGTTAGCAATTAAATAAATAAATAAATCGCTTACAGTTTCGATAAGCATATTTTTGAATACCCGGTCAACATATTTCGCACACAAATCTTGTTTGACGTGTTTACTTGGCCTACGAGTATATTGACCTGTAGTCAGGGCTCGCGGTCAAACAACCCTGATCATTTGAATAGGAATGGGCCGTTGACAAATTTAATTATGAAGTTAACTATTTTCGGACACGTCGGTGATCTCACTTAGGTATGTCTTTATCAGAGCGGCATGAGCCATAATCGGGTCGAGCCACACCGGGGACCCCGAACAGGTTTTGTGGTGAACCTGCTGCAGAAACCGGTAGCTTGAGAGTCGGTTCCCGCGCACACATGACACGCCACGATGGGCAGTAAATAAAAGAATATTGAAAACGAACGTGGATGAAGGAAAGTTTCTCTGCCCACGTGCTCAGTTCGGCGCGCGGCGTCTGGGGCATTCTTCAGACCGCATCGTGGGTCGCGCTATAAGCCTGCCCACATGAACACGGTACGGCGCGGCGCCGTGCCTTGAAAATTTTCGTTGTACATCACCTGTATATGTATAGAAATAAGGGCGACGTGCAACGGAATGTTTCACGGCACGGCACCGTACCAGCCAGCCAGGCCGTATCTCATAGATATTCATAGGCCTAAAACTAAAAGGTTACATTCCATTTGTAAATGAAAATTTAATGCAGCTTTCATCCGCACGGCCTTTAATCTTTTAATCTTTCAATAAAAGGTCTTTTAGGAACCAAAACAAGTACCTACTAAAGTTTTATTACCCAACCTCAATTTAGGGATGTATAAAATTTGTATTATTATAACTAACAGACTGATCTTTATTTATGTTTTGGTTGCCATAAATAAGCGTTGTTATCGCGTCCACGTGTCGTCCAGATCGAACCAGTTTCATGACCAGCGGTAGGAGATTGAATCAATCAACAGTGACATTAATTGGATGTTTATGCTAAGCTTGTTATCAGCGACACGCATATGGTGTTTATGTTCCGCCACAACTACAATGTCCAGTGAGTATACGAGTAGGTATATAGTTCAAGTCCCTGGGACAGTACCGGGTAGCTAAGCGCGTGTCTGTTCTTCGCGGAATACTGTAAGACCATCAATGTGCCAAGCTCCTCGAAGTCTCTATCGAAAAACATGAAAGTACTTGTTCTAATGTGTTGTACTGGCGCTGACACAACTACGTGGAAAATCCACTAAACCCGGCGAAGCGGCTATAAAGGCCGAACACAAAAAAATAACGAATATAGGGGGTTACTTTGCTTCGTTGGGAGTCGAGACCCTTGGTCCGTGGGGTCCTAGCGCGCCACACCTCTTCGGAGAAAATTCAAAAAGGCTGGTGTAAGAAACGGGGGGACCGGAGAGCTGCTAGTTCTCGCATAAGGAACGCGTTCACTTTGCCATGTACAGCGAGAAAAGAAATGCTGCCAGCATCGTCGCGGGGACCCTTTTAGATTTAATTTAGTTTTTATTTAGATTTTAATAAATTTTATTTAGTATTATCATTCTTTTAAATTAATTTATGACGTTGTTGTTTAATAAATATTTTTATAGTTGTTCTATAGTATCAACCGTCCTAATAATGTTTATTGATTGTCCTAAGGATTGTTTTAAAAGTAACCTGAGCTAACGTAACCTTATCCATAGGTTAGATATTTTAGAAATCCAACAAGTACGGTTTTAGCTAAAACATTCGTTGGGATAATCGATATACATGTGATCGAGCACTATCTTACTTGTATGTGTGTGTGTCTTAGTATGTGTGTGTGGATAATAAATACGGGACACGAGGACCGTGGGGTCCGGAACACAACTCATTATTGTTTGGGCGCATACTGGTTTTTGTATGAAGGTCATTTATTAACATGTATATGTAATATACAGACTGAGCAATCCAAATGTGTCGTCAGGTCGCTAAGCAATAAAAAGTACCGCTCAAAATTAAGCAATGGCGTTAATTGTCCAGCAAATCAATTTTGGTGGCATTCCGACAGCAGCGTCACCTACCGGGTCCAATTGTGTTTTCAAACCATCCGGGAACCCATTGAAATATACACACAACATTTCATCCAATTCGGTCCAGCCAGTTAGGAGGAGGTAGGTGACAAACATACGTACAGAAGAATTATAAATATTAAGACTTACTTCACTCACTCACTCTCTTTCTCTCTCTCTCTCTCACACACCCTAACGTATACCCCATTAAGAGGATTCAGCAAATCAAATTTGGTGGCATACCGACAGTAGCGCCACCTACCGGGTCCAACTCTCTCTCTCTCTCTCTCTATATATATATATATATATATACCTCTCTCTATCTCACACACTATCACGTATACCCGATTCAGAGGATTCAGCAAATCAAATTTGGTAGCATACCGACAGCAGCGCCACCTACCAGGTCCAATTGTGTTTTCAAACCATCCAAAAATACATTTAAATATAAACAACATTTCATCCAAATGGGTCCAGCCGTTTAGGAGGAGGTAGGTGACAAAGACACATACAGAAGAATTATATAATAATTATTAATAAAATGTAAATAAATTTAGTAGTTGATCAGTTATCGACCGGCGAGGGTTAAAGATTAATTTAAATTGGGAGAAAATATATAATTAAAGTAAATTGTAATTATAAACTATAATAAAATAAAATAAATGTTAAAAAAATGAGGTATTGGTCACCCTTATCATTTAGGGGTATGAAAAATAGATGTTGGCAGATTTTCAGACCTACCCGATATGCACACAAAATTTCATACAAATCGGTCCAACCGTTTCGGAGGAGTTTGGTAACAAACACCGTGACACGAGAATTTTATATATTAGAGATATCAGGGCCTGTAGTCGACACTGCTTAAACGCTATTGCAAATTATTACCAACAGTATTTAACCTATTCTGCTACGATATGGTGGAGTAGATCTTGTTAACTTGACCAGTAGAGACGGCCGCGTTGTACAACCGCCGCGGTAGGTTCGGTTAGGCAATGTCGCAAAGAGGTCTAGGTTCATTATTATTCGTACATTATGCATCGATATCTAAACCTGACTAGAGAGACCTATCGACCTATAGCTATGTTGAGTTTTATACATAAGCAATTCTGTTTTGTGAATGACCTTATTCTTATTTTTAAAAATCAACATGATGGTTCCTTGTTGGTTTTATTAGCGAAGGTAGGAATGTGAAGTGCCAGCTTTACATGACATGTTTTTATTTTTAAAGCATATTTATTATTATTATTATTGCTGACTTATCACAGATGGTTGCTGGGAGTCTGATATGAAAGAACAGTATTCCGTATTGAGTCATCTTTCCGTGTTTACAGTAAATTTTCTAGACATGGCTATTTTCACATGCCTAAATCAATATTATCTCACGATTAATTATAATGAACCACTTAATTATAACCTCGATAATGCAACAACAATGCAATCTCGCTTCCTTCGTTATTTTACTCTGAATCATCTCATTCTATTTGCTAAGGAACCGTGAACAATTTATTTATTTATTTATTTATTTGACAAAAGCACATGAAAGTTTACAGTACGAAACCAAAACACTTACACATTAATTAATTACTGATTAGCATAAAAATAAAAAATAATAATATAAAAGTTGCATAAAAATAAACAAAATAATCACAGTATAAAAAGGAAGGAGAAACATATGTCAACAAATTACAAATATTTATAAATTTATTCGCGATTGTTAAGAAACAGCATCACTCGTCTCACAAATACTCCCAAGCTATCAGCAAATACGTCAGCATCGGGGATCTGCACTAGCATATTGTTAAAAAGGAGCAGAGCTCTGTATGTGGGGGCATTATTGCCTCTGCACGTGCGGGCCGCGCGCCGCGCGAACAGCAGCGGGCGCCGCCGCGGAACCACCGCCCCGCCGCCGCGCCCCCCGCGCGCTGCGCGCGGCGGCGGCACGCGCAGTGCCATCCGCTCCAGCACCGACTGATTGTTCACGGCATTATGGAGGAGCTGATAATAGTGCACCATAGTCAGCAGCTTCCTACGCAGTTCGAGAGTGTCTAACCTCACCATCCCAGACACGAATAAAGATGGATAGAGGTAGGGATAGTACCCATACTGCCGCTTATATATAAACCTAGCGAACTTGCGCTGTATTTTTTCAAGCAAAACCACATATTTCACCTCATGTGGGCACCATACTACAGCACCAAACTCAAGTCTGCTCCGGACATACGCATTGTACAATATCATAGCAACCTTGACGCCCGAGAACTGGTATGTGACCCGTATGACAAAGCCAAGCATTTTGCTTGCACTCTCACACAAAGTCATCATGTGTTGCCTAAAGCAAAGTTGCTTGTCCAGTGTCAGACCCAGATCGCGGATCTCTGTAACGCGCTCCAGCGGAACGTTGCGCAGCACGTAGATCGCACAGATCGGCTTGCGGGCCCTTGTGAAGCTCATAACTTTACATTTGGAGGCATTGAAATATAGCTTATTGGCCTCACTCCACTCTGATACTGCGTCCACATCCCGCTGCAGCGCTTCGCAGTCGCTTATGGCACCAACTCCCAAGAAAAGTTTAAGATCATCTGCGAACATCAAGCACTTCGCAGTCCTCACAGCCTTCGGCAAATCATTAATCATTATCAGAAATAATGTAGGCCCCAGGGTACTCCCTTGGCTCACTCCAGAGCAAGTGTAGAACGATTCAGAGTCATATCCCGATACTCTGACAACCTGGCTGCGATCCTTTAAATAACTACAAAAGAATCTTAGAAGTTTTGGCGAAAAACCGACGGCAGCACACTTTTGTAAAAGGATATCGTTGTCTACAAGGTCGAACGCCTTCTGGAAATCCAAAAATGCGGCGTCAACTTGACGAAATCCATCCATTTCCGCTGCAAAATAATCCACGAAAACTATGTGGTTAGTGGTAGTCGAACGACCCCGGCGGAACCCGTGCTGACTGTCAGCAAGATGGCCAGAAATCTGACTACTAAGTCGATAATTGATCATTGACTCAAATAATTTGCCGAAGACAGAAAGGACCGCTATAGGCCTATATGTGGTCACATCCGATCCCGACCCAACCTTAGGTATAGGTAAAACTCTAGATTTTTTCCACCGAGAAGGATAGACAGCGCAATGCAGAGCAAGATTATATATATATATAATAGTGGAGTCACCAAAGCGGATATACAGTCTTTTACTAAATACGAGGGAATGGCATCAAGACCAGCTGAGGCACGCGATTTGAGCCGTTTAGCCGCCCTACGGAGTTCCACCGCGTCCAGGCTGTCTACAGCGATGAGCGCGGCGTTGTCCGAGGTACTAGCCACTACCCGCGCCGCCTCCTCTGCATCGAGCCGCGGCACTTCAGTCTGAAACACAGAGCTAAAATGCTTTGCGAAGGCATCCGCGGCACTTTGCCCTGTCACTGTTTCGTCTCCGTACGTAAAGTCTTTGGTTAGTTGCCTGTTTTTCTGCTTGCTTTTTACGAAGTTCCAGAATTTAGTCGGATCGTCAGTGATGTCCTGTTCAACTTGTCTAATGTAGTGTCGGTAGGCATTGTCAATCAGAAATTTAACATGTCCTCTGTAATATCGATAGAGCTCTCGATTCAAATCTAGTCCTGATTCCTTGTATTTTTTTAAGTGAAAATATTTGCTCCGAATATTGATCCGTTTAACAATGAAGTTGTTAAACACCGAGCTGAGTTTCTCGCAGCGTTTCTTCTCAGCAGATGTCACCTTTCGAAGCGCTGGTAGCTTCAGACATGTAAAAGAGCCCATGTGGGCTACTTCCAATATTAATATTTTCATTTTCACTTTGTTAAGTATATACCTACACGGTAGAAAAAAAATATGGGTCCTGGGAACTGCCTTAAATACTTAAGTTAGATTAATTTACTTAAAGGAAACCTTATTTTATTTTTGAAAAGAATCAAAACTGCATTCAAATATTTTCTAAAATTAGCTTGTCTCACCCGGGAATCGTACCAGCTAAAAATTCAAAAAATAATTACTCACTATTTTATTGTACCTGTCGAGGAGTTAGCGTACCACCGGTTGGTTTCCTTACTCGTCAATTACCCTTACTTTACAATTTACCCATTAGACAGTTTTTGAATTCGCCAATTTCCTTATTTACCAGTTTCAATAAGTTGTCAATTTCCCTATTAAGTTGGTTTCCTGGTTCGCAAGTTTCCTGGTTCGTCAGTTAATTTAGATTGTCAGTTTTGCTATTTCGTCATGTTCTTAAACCGTTACTTTCCTTGTTCGCAAGTTTCCTTGTCCGTCATTTAGTTTAGATTGTCAGTTTTGCTATTTCGTCATGTTCCTAACCCGTTACTTTTCTTGTACACAAGTTTCCTTGTTCGTCAGTTAGTTAAGATTGTGTTTTACTACTACGTTTTGTCATGTCATATATTAGTGTAAATACCTATGACATACCTTATTAAGTTATTACCCGATTACATAAGTATAGAAAACTAATATTTAACCGATTCAAAAAAACCGAAGGAGGAGGTTCTCAATTGGACGCGTACATTTGTTTTTTATTTAGCGTTAGTTTTTATAACTTAAAGGTATAACAAAGAGGTTGAATGCTTATACAATGAGCAAGTTTTTTTTCTGGCGACTTGAAACTTCGTACAATTAACGCTTTGTTAGTTTTTTTTGCGTTATAATATATGCGTTGTATGCATCTTGCACAAGTGCCTTTATCATTTAGATTACATTTAGAAAATAGTCTACGGTCATGACTATTCAAGATTAACTAACGACCCGCCCGGCTTCGCACTTTGGGTTTTATATATATTTAATAATTAATTGAAATTGTATAGACTACACAGTTTTTGACACTGAAGGAGGAAACTGAAGAATCGGGAAAATGCCTAACTAGCGAAATTGACAACCTACCGAAACTGTCTAATTATTAAACTGGTGATTTGGGGAAATTGAGGAAACCGACCGGTGGTACACTAACCCAACACTAATTTTATTTTATCATCAATTCTAATACGAAGGATACAAAAATCTTTGAAAGCAGTTTTGATTCATTTTAAAAATAAAATAATCTTTCCTTTTGGGGGCGCTTTTAGAAAACCCTCGCCGAAAACTGCCTGGAATTAACAGTTCATAAATGACCCGAAGTCGTGTGAGAGGCTTGCGACCGTTACCAAGGTAGGTTGCTGCCAAAAGCCTCAGTTTTGCCACTCGTTGTGTAAACATGACTATGACTATGCCCTTGTGTTGAACCACTGGAGCCGCAAATATTTGACCACATGTGAGGAGCATTGCACGCAAAGTACGCGGATTATTTTTTATGCGCGCACAGAGAACTGGTTCGGCGGCCGCGAGGCGCGGGACACGTGGGAGTGAAAGCGGATAGTTAGCGCTGCGCAAATACACTATGTTTACTGCGCGTTACAACAAATACTTCATCAAGTTTTAGTTCTGGCTTGAAACAATTACGGCAGACAGATTGTCAAACATTCACCGGCTGTGTGTCTGAATATATTTGTTTGTATTTTTCCAGCCACGCTCCTTCAACCTAGAAGGTCGGCATTGAAGTAAAACGAAATACAATGCCATTTTTTTGTATTCATAATGTTAATTACAGTAAGCATTCCATCGATCAAAAAGCCGATTGTACTTCACGGACAACAAAGCATTTAACGTATCGAATGTAAACATTGTTAATTGAAATGCAAAACATGATTTAAAGCGGCCGTCAACTATCGGGCCATGTAATTAAGTCGAATTACAATCTTAACGAGATGTTACCGCTATTGATTAAAATAATTTTGGTCATTTAATCATCACTCATAATTTCAGCCGATAGACGTCCACTGCTGGACATATAGGCTTCCCCCAACGATCGCCACAACGACCAATTCCGCGCTGCTCGCATCCAGTGGAGTTCCACAATCTTCACTAGGTTGTCAGTCCACCAGTGGGTGGTTGGCCCAGGCTACACCTTCCAGTACGCGGTCGCTACTCAAGAACTGTGCGGCCCCACCGGCCATCTGTTCTACGAGCCATTCATTCATTTAATAATCCTTACATATTATAAAACAAAGTTGCCCGCCGCGTCTGTCTGTCTGTCTGTCTGTCTGTCGGTCTGTCTATCTGTTACCGCTAATCTCAAAAACCACTGCACGGATTTTCATGCGGTTTTCACCAATAGATAGAGTGATTCATCAGAAAGGTTTATGTATATAATTTGTCAAGGTTTTGTGTAAATTGGTTGAAATAAAACGAGAATTGTTGGAAGCGTCGGAAAAATTCAACCCGCCTGGGAGCTTTCATCGAAAACGCTGCCTAATCCTTTTGAGATATAACAAAAAAATGCATGGTGGGATATTTCTCTTTTATAGATCTACAAAAAAGTCCGCGATGACATATATCTATCTTTTAAGGATAACGTACTATACCCATTCTATCTTCTAAAAAAATGGTCACGTACAATGCGGTAATTGGAAAGCTATTTAGACAGACACAGTATTAATCCTTATCAACCTAAATACGTTAATTACGTTAAGCATTTCATGCACTTTATCTTTTACACCATATAATTTACAGGAATATCTTAGGAGTTATCGCAAAAACTTAACGCGCACGAAAATAAAGTTGTTCGCGTAATAATATTTTTGACTTATACCGTGCGAAGCCGGGGCGGGTCGCTAGTACTACTATAATATTATAATACTACTATAATCCATACTTCCATACTATATATTCTATATTTACTATATATACTATGATTACTAGGTATATACTATATTTACTATATAATATTATAAATGCGAAAGTAACTCTGTTTGTCTGTCTGTCGCGCTTTCACGCCAAAACGACTGAACCGATTTAAATAAAATTTGGTACACAGATAGTCTAGAGCCTAGAAAAGGACATGGGCTACTTTTTATTGCGAAAAAGGCTTGTAAGGCGTTAAAAGAGGGGGATGACAAGTTGTATGGAAGTATTGCTTCCCATTTGCCATTTGTCCTGCGCTCAATGTTATATGTTATTTTATGCTCCTCTTAAGCTGTATAATTTTCCAGATTAGTAATTTCGAATAACATGCCCATATCCATGTATGTAATAAGTAATATAAGTATCTGCAAAACGCACCACCTGATTCCATTATATAAACGTCGCGAAATTGCCGACATCGTCTATTTTTTGAAAATCACTAACGTCAGCATCGATTATCCAGAGCTACTCGGAAATCTCTCGTTCAACACTCCCACTAGACAAAAAAGACATTTCCCCCCTATTTCTGTACCTTTTGCATCCACTAAATACAGGCAGAATAGTTTTCTTATACGTGCAAGTAAAAATTTGAATAACCTAATAAAAGAGCTCGACATTGATGTGTTTAATATTAATACCCAAACTATGAGGCGTACTTTAACGAACACTTACTTTGAATGAGCATGCCCTTACCCTTACCCTTACCCTTATCCTTAACCTTATCCTTACCCTTACCCTTACCCTACCGATCCTCGGTACTTAATTATTTAATTACTTTGTTTGTATTTTTAGCATTTTTTGTTTTGTTACATGCCCTCGCTTGTCTTATTCTTAGTTTGTGCATGAATCCCGACTTTCTGCGGTGTTAAACGTTATATACCAAATGTATTGCTATCGGTGAGAACCTGTAATTGGCTTTTTAAATTTTACTTTAGTTTCTAAATTGCTTGTGTAAGCTGTTGGTTTTCCATAAATAAATAAATATATAATTCAAATTCTTTTTACTTCAATATTCACCCGTCAAAAATTTCACGCGTCATGTGTCACTGTAAAAAAGAAACTGTTTTACAATTAACGCAATATTATTGCGTTCCGTTTTCGCTTATGTGTTATTTTTTTTTCTTTTGTCCTGTTTTTATGTTATTCTTCTATGTGTTTGCCGTGACTTTACCAGATGGTTCCAACGGAAGACCAGCGCTGGCATACAAGCCAGCATTATGTTGAGTTGGGACCTTTTTGTAACAGTTGGCACTGTTCTTCTTTTCTATTTTTTTTCGTGTTTATTATTATGATATTTTGTGCTCTGTTATGAATAAATGTTTTTTCTTTCTTTCTTTCTTTCTATTATTATTTTTAGAGCTCGAAGCTTGAAACTTATTTTTTAGGCTGTTGATTTGATATAAATAATGCTACCCAATGACACTTTTCCACGCGGACGAAGTCGCGGGCACAGCTAGTATTAATTATAATATCGTGCTCGTAGAACAAATGGCCGGTGGGGCCGAAAAGGCCGCGTGTGCAGACCGACACAGTCGAGCTAGTGACGATTGCGGGACGCGGCTGGATGCGAGTAGCATGGAATAGCGTGGTGGCGAGCAGTGGACGTCTTTCGGCTGAAATGATGGTGACGATTAATATTGATGTCACATTGATCCAGCCCCTAACTAAGATTTCTCTGCGCTAGGGGTCTAGACAACGATACAAATACTTGTATAGATAAATACATATATACATACATATATAGATTATTTATCTAAACATCTATGACTCGGGAACAAACATTCATGCTCATTATACAAAGTTTGGCTCTAGCAGGATTTGAACCTGCGATCTCCGCGGCACAGAATGGCAGTTGCATTGCCACTGCGCCATCGACTCAGGCATTTGTTTTTGTCCAGATGCGTGGTGCCGGAGTGCGAGGGCAACAGCACGTCGTTCTCCGCGGCGCGCGCGGAGGGCTGGGGCGCGCGCGCGCTGCCCGCCGCTGACGCGTGCGAGCGCTGGGCGCCGCTCGACGACACGTGCGGGGAGTACTCCTTCGACAACTCCACTGCGCTGCCATGCCAGGACTTTCTCTACGAATCACACAGCAGCATTGTGTCTGAGGTAAGATCCGATGAACCGTGACTAATTTCACATGCTTCTCCGTGGATTCCTCTTATACTTAACTACCTACTGTATGTCTACTACTATAAAATAAAAATACTTCAACAAAGAACAGCTGCAAGTTTGACGACGCGGATAGCCTAGTTGATAGTGACCCTGCCTCCGAAGCTAGCGTCCCGGGTTCGATCCCCGGTAAGGGCAAATATTTGTGTGATGAGCACGAATGTTTGTTCCTGAGTCTTGGATGTTTGCTATGTATTAAAGTATTTATTTATCTATATAAGAATGTATATCGTCGTCTAGTACCCAACTAGTAGTAACACAAGCCTTTAGAGCTTACATTGGGACTAGATCGATTTGTGTAAAGATTGTCCCGCAATTTATTTATTTATTATTTAAGTTTTTTGTATCTCCAGGATTTTGGTGTTCATCACCAGGAAATCTGTTTATCTGTTTGTAGACTGAGAACACACGACAGGAAGTCAGGTTTCTGGGGAGTTTTACAGTCAATAATTACGTTACCATTATAAAGTGTTTGTCGACGATAGCGACTTGTTGCGGAAGACTTAGGGCATGTTCTATTGCAGTTCGGGCTGGCGTGCCAGGAATGGAAGCGGTCGCTGGTGGGCACGGTGCACAACGTGGGTATGCTGCTGTCACTGCCGCTGATGGGGCACGTATCGGACGCGCACGGGCGGCGCGCGGCGCTGGTGCTCAGCGGTGCCGGCGCGGGCTTGTTGGGGCTGGCGAAATCACTTGCCTCCTCTTACCATGCCTATCTCCTCGCCGAGCTGCTCGAGACCGTGCTCGGCGCCAGCGTCTATCCCGCCGCCTTCGTTCTCAGTTAGTATCGCAGCAGCCGGTTGTGTCTGCAAACAAATTAAGAATTACAAATAATTAAGGATCCTCCTTGATATTGGCATGGTTTTCTATTTCAGGCTTTTTTGTACATCCAGTGTCAATGCCAGAAAGCAGATGATAATATGATATCAGTGGAATTTAAAAAAAACACTTATTTTATCTGTTGACATTTCCAGTGATCGAGTGGCTGGGCGTGGAGCACCGGATCTTGACCAGCCTGGTGCTGGGCGTGCCGCTGGCGGCGGGTGCTGCCACGCTGTCACTTTTGGACTACCTGCTGGGGTCGTGGCGTGCGTGGTGCCGAGTCGCTTATCCGCCTTCGTTACTACTGCTGCTGTACCCCTGGCTGCTTCCCGAGAGCGCACGCTGGCTGGCCATACGCGGGCGCACCGCCGATGCACTGCGTCTTGTCAAGCAGGCGGCGCGCTGGAACCGCGTCGTCGCCTCCGATGAGGCCTTCGAGAAGATGCTCAACAGCCAGGACGAAAAGGCGCCTGCCGCCAAGGTCGAGGAGGAGAGCCTTTGCAAGGCCTTCATTAAGTAAGTGCGGTGTAATCAGCAAGATACTTGGTAGCAGGTATTTTTAGGTTTCCATACCGGAAAAACCGGAACCCTTATAGGATCACTCATGTGTCCGTCTGTCACACCCAATTTTCTCCGAAACTACTGGACCGATTGAGTTGAAATTTCGTACATATATCTCAGTCACTGACCGAAATACGGACGCGTAACGTAAATAAATGAATTTTAAACATGGGGGCCACTTTTGATGGGTAAATTAGAAAATAACAAAAAAGTTATGCAAACTATATTGTGTGACATATCAAATGAAAGGACTTATTGTGAAAATCTTAAATATATATATTTTTTAATTTTACAATAAACAATTTGGAAGTTATTTAGGAAAATAGGCGAAAATTTCCGATTCCCTTATTTCCGAAACTACTGGGCCTAAAATAATAAATAAATAAATTAATAATTTTGAAAAAATCCAAAAAGTTGTTCTTTTCCTATAGATTACACGAAAACCTATAAGACATTAAAAGTAACATAGGAAATTTCAGATGTACGAAACCGAACCCTCTCCACGCAAGTTAAATTTGCACTAGGGTTTTTTTTGGGTCAGATTCAATCTGTAGTCTGCGGCATATTACGTAAATAACTTCTGGCAATTCTTGAATCAAATATTTTGTATAATAATTGTTACTCGTATTGTAATTAACACAAGAAAGGTCTTGAAGTTTAGCTAGATTAGTGGTATGTAAGCATGAGGTGACTTGTGGTCGCAGGTACGGTGCGCTGCGGCGGCGGCTGCTGGTGTGCTTCGTGTGGTGGGTGTCTGCGGTGTTCGTGTTCTACGGGCTGGCGGTGCGCGCGCACGCGCTGGGCACGCCCGTGCACGCCACGTACGCGCTGCTCGCGGCGGCCGAGCTGCCGGCGCTGCTGCTCAACACGCTGCTGCTGGACCGCGCCGGCCGCCGCCCGCTGCTCACTGCGGCCTTCCTGCTCACCGCCACGGCGCTCGTCGCGCTTTCCTGCCTGCCCGGTGCGTGATCACTCTAGTCCCAATTCATTGCTGCAATTTGGGCTATTCTCATTAAGATTACATATAACATCACTACTGGGAACAAAAAGTTGAAGGGTAAAGTTTTGAGGATAACCCGAATTGCAGCAATAAACTGCCAAGAAAGTTGTTGGTTTACACGCACCTTTACAATAGGAGTTTACCTAGATGTGCATGTACGTGCATGTCTGCACTCCTAAAGCGCAGGAGAACCACAGATAGTCTACTCGATAGTAGCACTCGTTGGCTTAGAACCAACGTGTCGTTGGTAGGGTAATTTGGATAAAGGCGACTCCATATTATGTGTCTGGTATTATGCTCAGTTTGACATTATTCCGTGGCGTTGCAGAAGGCAGCGGTAGTTGGGGCACGGCGCTGTACCTGGTGGGCAAGCTGGGCGCGACGATGTCTCTGAACGCGCTGTACGTGTACACGGCGGAGCTGTTCCCCACGCGCGCGCGCCACCGCCTGCTGGCCGCCTGCTCCACGCTGGGCCGGCTCGGCGCCGTGCTCGCGCCGCTCACGCCGCTGCTGGTAACCACACTGCAACCGACCAGACAGCTTCTACGGACCGACTCGTTCAATAGTCTTCGCCCGCCATCCACAATGAAACCCAGTACCTAAATACAATTCTGATCTCAAACCAAGAAGCTCCTTTGTCATTGCAAATGATCATTGTGATTTAGGGAAGAAGATTTAGTCTTTGGACTAAGCCCTTTTGTGTCTTACCTATGGCATAATGTAATGCCATTCAGTCATGGCGTCCTTCTGATATTGCGTTCATAAAAAAGGCGATAGGGTTTTCGAATACGTAAGCGTTTGCAACTCTTTTTATAATGCTTACCCTGTTGCGTCTAGTTACTGAATGTTCGTTTATCGATGAGTGTCGGTCCGCAGGCGCAGTACCGGCCGTGGCTGCCGACGGCGCTGTTCGGCGCGCTGCCGCTGCTGAGCGCGGCGCTGACGCGGCTGGTGCCGGACACGCTGCACGCCGCGCTGCCCGACTCGTTCGCCGACCTCGAGCCGCCGCGCGCTGGCGCCGACGTCTGACCGCGCGCACCCGCGCCGGCTTCGGGGCCAGGGATCCAATACCATATCAACCGTAGCACCTTAATATTGTCAAATCCATCGACGGCGTGCCATGTTAGCCGATTTCTTTGTCGTGTTAATATGATATATTTTGCGTCAGGTTCAATAATGTATACCTTAGCCTCCGTGGTGTATTCAAATGTTGCGATCATTTCAAAGGCTTATACACTCTTTGGCCGCAAAATGAGATTCAGGGCCCGACCGTGACAATCATAACTGATCATCCAGAATGGTAAGTAAAATAATACGGGTCTTCTTGCCGAAGTAAAATACTGTGGTGCAAGGATCGCGTGTTGCCCTTAGTTAATCCGGCAGCTGTCGGCAGTATTTCGACGTGTAGCAATAAATCGCGCTGCGGATTGTTCAGAATTATTTGTGCAGGCGCTTACGAAGTAATTGCTTCAAGTACATAGTACATACACAAATCTTTAATCCGCATTATGGGTTTGCTAAATCAGATCAGGAAGTCGTGGTTGTGTGTAGTGGTGGGTCAAGGGCGGATCCAGGCTTCAGGTAAGAGGGGTGTTAATTTTATTTTTAGAACGGCGCATATTTGGCTCAGCGGAGCCATGACGCTTGCTCCCCCCCCCGGGATCCTCCCTTATGGTGAGATGCAGTCCTCATGTATTTTTATACCAGAACTCACACTTATACCGATGACTCTATGATCTGATTTACCACAGGATGCTGTTTCCTGGTTGGGAATTATTTAAGTATTAATTATTTTAGTATAATTTTTATGTATATTATAATTATTATTTTAGTATAGTTTAAAGCTCTAGAGGTTGAATTTAATACTTTCCTCGGTAGTCGTAGAAGGTTGAACTGATTCTGTAAAATGGTGAAACCATTAATTTAGTTTGTAGATCTCTTCGGTGAAGTTGTTGCGTCTTGTTTGATTATTGCAAGGCCTCTATTCGACATTGCCGAAGCGGTATATATCGCGGTGGTTTAACAATTCGGCTGCCTTTGCTGTCAAGTTAATAAGAAAGAGCTAGTTTGTGATATTGATATCGGTTAGGCAATGTCGAATACAGGTACAGGTATGCTTTGTACACGACGAATAAAACGAAAGATTGTGTCTTTCTATTTTTATGAATCGATAAGATTCAGACTTTTTAAAGTTCACTACCATGGCTTTTACTTTCGTTGTGTACGGTTCAAATATCAAATTGCTCTTTAAATATTCCTAGGCGTGCACTAAGTGCAATGTAACAATTAACTATAAAAATGATTTATTTGGTCTACCTGCGTCTGCATTTATTTACGCAACATTTCCCCTTAGTCGAGGAATTGAATTAATTTGAAATAGATAAAAATATGTAATTTAAAACCCTTCAAATGTCCTTCGGAAAGTTAGCGACGCTGAGACTCGTTGTCGAGTGTGCGCGAGCCACTTTGAGAAAAAAATCACACCTTTACCTGTGTGTATGTATGCCGAGGCGTCGGCGTCGCTGCCCGAACAGGAGTGTTAGGAAGCAGCTACAGTTTGCAGCCCATGTGAAGTAATTATAACTAAACTAAACTAGTGGCTCCTCGCGACAAACTTTACTTTGCCGTTGGACAACTGTATATCCGCTAACTCCTCCTAAACCGCGCAACTCATTTAGATGAGCAACTCATTTTCACCAATGGACGACCTGGTTCATTAGGAAGGTTCATATGTACATAGCATTCTAAATAAGTTATAATATTGTAGAGAATATCCAATGTCTTTGAATCAAGTCGTCAAAAAATTAAATTTTTTGCGTTTAAATAGCTGATGCCTGGTTAATCCTTAAGAAATATATCAAAATAATGTACTAAAGAATTGTAATTCATTAAAAAGCCTAGCGAAAAGTCCGGAATGGTATATGTCTATCTTCTAAGATTGACGCACAGCACAGTAACCATTTTCATCTTTAAAATTCTACTTAAAAATATTAGGGTATTTGCGAAACTATTTTCTCCTACTCAGTGTTAATCCTTATCCATACAAATACATTTTCTACCTTGGGCATTTAATGTAGATTTAAATTGTCCTTTACACTATATTATTTAAATAAATACTTTAGAAGATTTCAAAGGTTAAAGAACCTGAAAAAAGAATTCACGGACCGCGAGCTCTACCTCGCGAAAAACTTAACTTTGCCATTGAAAAACGAATATCCCGGTATTTTGTCATAGGTCGGGCCAGTTTACCAACACCGCAAATAAGTTTGTAATTGCAAATCTCGGCCATTTGGAAAAATTTCGAAGAACTGAATCTACAAAAAATATCTATATAGTAGTTATCGAACCTGCTCACAAAATTTCACGAGAATCGGTTGAGAACTGCGACCTGTAGACGAGAACAAATGGACAGACGCCGGACATCCGCTGGACATACAAAAGCATTTTTGCCCAAGCTGAAAGGGAGACGCTTCGCTCGTTTCGCTCGGTCGATTAAAGCATATGTAACTGAAAACATGATCCTAGCGGTAACGGTACTACGTTCGCACGCTGGACGGCTATGCTAATACGACTTTGCGCGAGAAAGTCGCCGGCGTGGAGGCTAGCCCGACGTCTTCCTTAGGCGCCTGTTGAGCTCCTTAGAAAGCGGGCCTTCCGGACCTAGTATCTCGACTCCAAAGGGCATTAATAAGGGATCAGAGAGAAGCGTAGATAGTAAATTTTAAACGGCCGCGGTCCTCTGCCGTCACACCCGCTCGCTTTGACTACAATATACAGACGCGATCGAACTAATGAGCTAAAAAGTGTTAAATTTTTATTCAATCTTTGTCGATTCGTTTTCAATCGATGCGATAATTTATCTTATAATTAAATCAATATAACTTACGAAGTTAAATTTTGAATCCAAGTTCACACCTAGACAACTGATCTGTGTGCATACCTGACAACCTCTCGAAGTTCAAAATTATTCAGGCAATATCGCGACAGTAAAGGGAGTCTTTAGCCGATGCATAGTTTGCGTAAAACAAGAGATGCTCAAAGCATTTAAACCTAAACCTCTGTTCACTTAAACCAGTCCATAGCCATCGCAGATATGCCTTTTTAATATAGGTATGTATGTAAAAAAAATCGTTTGAATCGTCGACACAGTCTGTGACGACAGACGCGTCTCGTGTGTGTGCGTCGCGCTGCCCTCACGGCGCTTTCGCAGGACCGCGGCTAATCTGCTGAAGTGCCCGTCTTGCTTCACACTTCATTGAGCCGACCTACGAACCGGCAGATTTTAATGAGTATCCTCGAGCCCATGCGCTGCTTCATTGCGAGTCCTGATTCATGCATTGCTTTTATGAAGGAACATAGAACTTATTTGTAGAGCAATACCTTGTTCTATTTGTTAAAGTGAAATACCAGGTAACTCACAATACTCTCCAAAACTACAAAACCAATCACACATTTTGTAATTGGGCGCGCATGTACCTACCTTTCGCTATTAGGCACAAAGGGCTTTTTTAAGACATTCTGAAATTCCAAAAATATGTGTTATCGGAATTTCATAATGCAGTAATCAAAGGTATGGTAAGGCCGCTGGTATTGAATAAATAATACGAACAATCGTTTTTAAAAATGTTAATGTAATAAACATAATATAGCTAGGTGCTGTATGTTTAGAATAGAATAGTTATACAAATGACCGTGCAAGCATGACGGTCAATTGAACCGGCAAGCGCTCGCGGGCACACTGCGCTTGCACAATGGGTCCTCCGGGCGAGAGCAGCGCGCGCCGGCCCTGACTGAGCCTCCGCCAGCAGCGCCAGGCCCGCCAGGGCAGTGCCGCGCACGGCGCCGTCTAAACCACTCGTGGCAAATACCGGTGTCGAGTGGGAAATTTAGCTTCACACAGGCAAAAGCTCGCGGAATAACAAACGGCACCGGCCGCAACGCACGCACACACATTCGAATTCCATTCGGAACTATAACAATTGTTTATCGAATATCCCAGTATGGGCAAGCAGGTTGACGCTAGTGACGACAAGTGCGGGAGCGGTGCGACAGATCCTGAGCGTAAGGGCGCGGGCGCGGTGGACTGCGACGCGGCGCTGGCGCAGCTGGGCGGGTGGTTCCGCGCGCGCGTGCTGCTGTGCGCCGCGCTGGCCGCCGTGCAGGTCGGCCTGCTCCACACCACCTACATCTTCCTCGCAGCCGACGTGCCTTACAGGTCAGTTGCACGCACCCCGGTTCTCCTTTTCATGCACCAGATATCGGCGGAAGCGACTAGTGGATCGTTAAAATATCTGTACTAAGCGCATTAAGTATATGATTCTTTTTAACCGACTTCTCGACCTCGACTCGACTTGGTTGCTAAAGTTCGGTTTACAAAAGTTCTTAAACGGTTTATAGGTAGGTAATACGCGAAATTATGTAGTGCTTTTACAATTACATAAGTACAGGCAACTTGAAAAGCGTCATGCGTGTAAATTAAACGTATGATAAATATTTGTTGAAAAGGAGCTTCCAATAATTATTAAAGTTGTAAATCATAAATGCTGTTCCAAATGGGATCGATTCGACATGTTTTACCCGACTGCAGTCAAGCGAAACGAGAGCATTCCAGATTAGAAATATCTTTTATCAAAAAAAAATTATAGTTACCTAAATTTGTAATTATTTCTTGCTACGCAAACTGTGCAACTCAAATTTTGACTCACGTAATACATACATACATATTAGTCTACTTGTGGCCACGTTCCATTAATTAGTGCTAAGATGGTATGATTAACCGTATGGTGACAGGTGATCAGCCCATCGCCCATACAGATAGTCCACCATGTTGGAGAGGACCCGTCCCTTAGTCGACTTTTACGACATGCCAGGATGATAAGCATCTGCACGCATTCTATGCTATTTCTTCACTCCCAGTGCAGCAGAGGAGGGACTCCCAATGCAGCAGAGGAGGGACACACACACACACACATATATCACGCCTGTTTCCCAAAGGGGTAGGCAGAGACCACGGATTTCCACCTGCTACGATCCTGACACACACCTTTCGCTTTGTCTACTCTCATTAAGTTCTTCATGTACGCTCGCCGTTAGCAATCGGTATTGTGCAATGTGCAATCTATAACATGTATTCAAAGTAGTTGGTGCTTGGCTGCAGAGGCATCAGGTGAGTAATCCCATGTGTACAGATAAACTGTACGAACTGTACAGACTCGGTGTAACTGCTTCTCGTCAGTGCTGATAATAGTTCACTTACCCGCCCGTTCTGCTACTTGCACGCTATATCATTGTATGTCTTCCTTACGTCTTTATAATTCACCGTGGACGTCAATGGTAACCACAGCTGCAGACAAGCAAACTCAATCTAATGGAATTTTACATTTGAAAAAAACGAAATTATTGCATTGTTACAATTTTGGTTGGTATAAATATTCCAAACCTACCAGATTGACCTACAAACTTGAACACCCCGGACTTATAAAAGGGAATAAGTATTTTGAATATAAACGTTGTTATTAAATTACCTTGCTTTGTATAATAGGCGCTCGTTTTGGATTGGATATGAACAATTCTGTCAAAATAGTATAGTATTCGTCATAGAAGTTTGTTATTTTTTAATCACATGATTAAGACGTTATAGTCATAATATATGAAAACGAAATTGCCTTTCTGAGCAATGGAGGTATTCATTGAACATCAGTCATTATTTTATAAACTAGGCAAAATCATTATCTACCGGTGAGGTTGTTTGGAAGATGCTCCTTTGGGTTGGCTCGCCTGTTGTCTACTTTGTTCCGTTCTCTAATTATGCCCTTTGCATGTGTTGTTTTTAAATTCGTAATCGTTTTGGTTATAATAGAGAGATAACTTTATATGTCTTCTTTTTTTTGAATGATCATACAAATCAAAAAAACAATATTTGTTTTATATTGATATTCGTATAGTTTGCAGCTAATTATAACTAACCTGCGCAATGGGAAACAATTGACTGATGCAATGAAAGTGACATATAATAAGCGTGAAAGAAACCTATAATTAGATACGTGACACCCGTGTCATTATTGTAATAATTATATTGTTGATTCAAATATTGACAAATCATACCATCTTAGGACTAATTGATCGAACGTGGCCACAAGTAGTCTTGTGGCTCTGCCCACCCCATTAGGGATTTCGGGCGTGATTCTATGTATGTATGTATGTAAATATTGACAAATTCAGCGCTCGTCTACACCGCAAGCGACTGCAACAGTAATTACTGTTAGATAGATAGCTGTCGTATCAGCCTTCGTCTATCACAACCCGCAATCACATGGTGAAAACCAATGCCTTTCAGTTCAGTAGATTGAACGCTGCAACGCCTAGCGCACCTACGTCACTTTTTAATAACAGTTTAACAACTCATTACAGTTATTTAAGTCAAATGCGCCCACATCGCCGGTTACACAACCTAATTACACATTGTAAAGCCCACTCGATCGGCCAATATTTGTGCATAGGCGACCTTTCCATGTCGCAAGCGTTAGACAGCTCGCTCCGGGAGCTTGACGTGAACTTGAACGGACTCCGCTGATAATGACCCACATTATCAAGTGAGCGAGAGGCAGGTGGCGATGGCCCAGAGAGCGGCTGATTGTCCGTCGGTGTTACTCTCCAATCAACCCATTAAGAGTTTCTGGCAACCAGAGGGGTCGTATTATAACCTTTTCATTCCAGGCATTTTCCGCCGTAAACAGAACTGTCTGGAAAAATCATTATTATGAGCGCGCTAAAGAGGCCGGCTTTAGCGCGCTCATAATAGGAAATTGTCAGGCACTTAAGTTTGGGGCGGAAGCTGCCTGGAATTAAGAGCTCATAATACAAGCCCGCTTGCCCTCCAGGGGACCAATTGAGTTCCGAGCGCTCGAAACCGCACGAAAGTGATAGTCCGTCGTCCCAGAGGTAAAAAAGTAGTATGAATTCTGATAGATTCTGATCGAATACGTATTTCTTGCGCACCAGCTAGGACGCTCTTTCGGGTTTGAAATACAAAAAAAGTAGTATCTGAAATCCGTAAAATCCGTAAAAAAAAAAATTCAAAAAAATGAGGTATGTCACATGATATAGGTTGCACAACTTTTTTTTTAAAATTTTCTGATTTACCCCCCATAAGTGGCCCCCATGTTTAAAATTCATATATTTACGTTATGCGTCCGTGTTGCGGTCACCGATTTACATGTGTAGTTATTCAAATTTCAACTCAATCGGTCATGTAGTTTCGGAGAAAATTGTCTGTGACAGACGGATAGACAGACAGACAGACAGACACACGAGTGATCCTATAAGGGTTTCGTCTTTTACTTTTGAGGTACGGAACCCTAAAAAAGAAAGAAAATATATTAATTTGCCATAAAACATAGAATGTGTTGTACATTGTACATGGTATACAAATGAAAACAAGCATGCTGGCAAAAAGGGCCTAGCTCAGCAAAGGTGCTGCGGCCCGGGAGCTGCGGCGCTGATGTTCAGCCGACAGCGACTTGACGAGACGACCGATTGGTTGTGCAGCAATTTGTTTCAGCTAGATAGAATCAGCTGAACAGCATCGATATTTTTTTTCATACATTTAAAGATAAAGAATAGTTCTTAGGGCTTTTTCTTCATCGCTTTTAAATTTTTAATCATCACTTTCGAACAACAATCGGCCTCCAGTTGTACGTTATTGAGTGCCCCCGTCAGGACCAATCAGAGAAAAACCCAGGGCATCCATTACATTGCAAATGTAAATAAAAGTAAGGTGTTCCTATAGTGGTCGTTTCGTAGGTTAGGTTAAACGATTATGGAACTATAGGTATTGCGCGAAGCAATATGCGGTTTACCACATGATGGCTCCTTTCAATATGTTTTAGTGCTCCGTCTATCACGGGTAATGCCGGCACTTGTGGCACGTGCAAGGTGCGCACGTGTGCACATTGCTCGACAAACGCACAGGCGCTTCTTCTTAGCCTTAGGATTTAGCGTTTAACTGCTTTATGACAATGTCGTATTACGCATGTGTATAAACCAAGCACTTGCAATCAAGAGTAATGGAATGTACCCTACCAATTCCTAATCAGCTATGTCGAGGATACTTTAAGTAGGTACCTAATTTTTAGGGTTCCGTACACAAAGGGTAAAACGGGACCCTATTACTAAGACTCCGCTGTCCGTCTGTCTATCCGTCGGTCACCAGGCTGTATCTCATGAACCGTGATAGTTAGACTGTTGAAATTTTCACAGGTGATGTATTTCTATTGCCGCTATAACAATAAATAGGTACTAAAAAACAGAATTAAATAAATATTTAAGGGGTTTTTTTTGCTCGTTTTTGCTCGTTTTTGCTCGATATTGATAACGGCAACAGGTAGACGCTTAAAATATTCACAAAATATTTATTTATATATTCACTTTAAAAATAAATAATTAAATTAACATAAAACACATATATTTAAGGGGGGCTACCAACAAACATGATTTTTTTGCCGTTTTTATTCGGTTTATGGTACGGAACCCTTCGTGCGGAGTCCGACTCGCACATGGCCGATTTTACTTTTTTCATTGCCGTCCGTGATCCAGCAGGCCTGCTTCCCTCCGACTTCTCCACTGTTCTCTATTGAAGGAACCTTTGCTGAACTGGCCCAGTTCGTCGTAACATCAAAGCTTGTGCTATCATCATTAATAAAATGATTTGCATTTAATTTAAGTAGGTAGGTACCTACTTGTATTTATTGTAAAGGGATTTGAAGGTACACGGTAAAACACGAACTACAACAGGGCACCAATATGGCTTGTCTCACACTTTACGGCTTTATCAACCGAGACTGAATTGAAAATAAATTACAGTTTTGTAAATTTCAGACATGTGATTGCTTTGACTTGTTTGATGTTAGCAAACAGCTTTGCAGCTCTGTCCGAAATGAGTCGCTTGGTTGATATTAGCAATAATTTATTTGTTTATTTCTATCCCTCCCATTTTTTAGTATACAGAGAGAAGTATAGTCATACTATTGACAAGGTTCTTTAAAATACATCCTTAACGATAAGGCACGGAGAAATCGAGGCAGGTTTGTATGTGTATAGTGCGCAGGCGCTGGGCGCGTGGTGCACGCAGCATGCAGTCGCGCGGCGGACGGCGCGCGCACACCTCCTCCTCCTCCGCACCATCACACGCCGCGTCTACCAACACCAGCATCGCGAATTTATATAACTTAAATAACGTTGAAAGGGCAGGTCGCCGGACGGTGTATGAGTGCTCCATAATGAAGGCATGATGAGTATATCTAAATAAAAACATTTAAAATTGGGAGAATATCAGTCAAGATCGCCAAGTACAAGGCCCTTCAGAACTCGGTAGCAACTGGAAAAGCGCGTTCTGTATCCTCGTTGTGATGGCGGATAAGGGGAAGGTGGAGCAGGCGGGGCGCGGCGTGGACTGCGACCGGCTGATGCAGGAGCTGGGGCAGTTCCGGCGCTTCCACCTGCAGACCTACTTGCTGGCGGCGCTGGCCACCTTCACCGCGGCGCACTACGCCATCAACTACGTGTTTCTCGCCGCCGACGTGCAGTACAGGTAACACCTGTAGCGGGTGCGTGATTCACTTACTCGCTCGACGAGTCGATCGCACAAACCGATTTTCTGTATTTCAGGTGAGTTCTCGGCGGCGATTGAAGCCCTTTAATTTGATAATAATTTCTTTATTTCAGACCCTCTATTCGGGAACGTCCAAGCGATATTGTAGCGACGCGCTAGCGAGATTCTCATTCTACTCTCCCGCACGATGCTTAATGCGTAAGAGCGGGTTGCGAATCTCGCTAGCGAGCCACAACAATATTGCTTGGACATTACCGAATAGAGGCGCAGGTTCATAATATACAAAACACAACCTATCAATAATTGCCGTGCGGGGCTAAAACTCAAAAATGGCTTGACCGATTTGAATACTTTTTTTTGGTTTTGATGTTCGCTTTAATACAGGGGTGGTAAAATAAAAAAAATGTGGAAAAACTATAACCGAATTCAACGCGAATGAAGCCACAGGCAGAAGCCAGTATAAAAGAAAAAGAGAGAATTTAAAATTACCTACACATAAAATATTAATTCTTAATTTACAAAAAATAAAATTCCGAATATAACAAAACATGTCCCGAAACAGGATTTAAGAAATGACATAAACGAAATAAATAAAATCATAAATATTTCACATGTAACCGCCGAAAGCCGTGGGTGCGACCAGTGCGCTGAATCGCGTAACGGCGAGAGGGCCGGCTTCCAAATTCTGTGTTCAAAACTCCTATCCGGTTCTCTCGTGTTGTGACAGAAGTTACACATGCCGTTTACCAAGTTTCGACTCTCGAGTTTGGGATTGAGCGACGTGATTCAATAACGGCCGATGTTTGTTTTAAGCGGCTGCTGATACTCTTATCGACAGACTGAGCAAGGGATTGACCTATTATACGTTCGACTAAGATAGGACTTACAATCATTATATTAGTTTCTACTTCAACTTGAAATACTTTCAAGTGTGGTAGGTATTATTAAGCAAAACTGTCGTTTCAAGCTTGTGACGCAAGCCTATTAAATGACATTTGCCAATATATATAAACAACTTTGCTAGCGGTACATTCTCTCTATTCTAATGATTTTTAATTGAAGACGGACAACAGTGGAGTAAGTTTTTCGGCTATTATTAATTATTTACTACAATTCATCAACTGGTAAAATCTGAGGAAAAAAAAATGGCATTACTAATCTTGTACTTGCGTATGTATTTAAACACTTAATAAAAAACGTCAAAGCTTTTATGCAGGATTTGATTAGGACCATGGATTTGATTTCCGTCTCCTACGATATTTAAATTTTAGCCAGTAACAGGGAACTCATACATGTAACGTGTCTTCGAAATATACAAAATCAAAAGGAGGTCAAGGGCGTTGGATGCGAGAACCGGCGCAGCGGCGCAGGGCGCAGCCTCCCTCGCTGCAACATTCCATCACATCCAATGATAACTTGAATTAAAACACATTGTAATTCGCTGCTACCCTTTAGTCCTGCGACTTTCCCAAGTCTCTCCCAAGAAACTCACATTAATGGTCTGGATGCGTGAACTAATCCGTGGCATGCGGTAAAGGAATGGAAGACGCATAAATTCGGCGATTAAGCGAATGCGTTGAAGTTATATAGAAAATCTGCTAGTTGCTTCAGATATTAACTTCCCAGGCAGATCTCTCTGTCGACGCGCCTGACCAGTTGCAAAGAACTGCATTAAAGGATTTCTCCTCATCAACATGCTAATTATTTAAATCTATTGAATTTTGTCCCGCCTCGTATCGAATTGTGTAAGTGGTATAGAGCCAAGCAGCACTCCATCACCAGATTGATACCTACTGTTCGCAACTGGACCGGTTCGCCCTGCGTAGTACCACGCTCTCACAGAACATGGGCGTAAAGTAATAGCATGCTATTGCGTTTCTTGTCCATGCTCTCATCCCCTATCTCTATTCCTCACCCAATATCCTTCCATCCCCTGCCCCTAGACCGGCAACGCATTGGCTGTGGCTCTGGAGTTACAAATGTCCATAGGCGGTGGTGACTACTTTCTAAGGCAATAAATAAACAATTTTAAGCGTATGCTGCACAAATGGATCTTGGTACAGTTTTCATAATATTGTTTTAAGTTCTACATCTCATTTTATTTACTGTGCAAATATCATAAGAGATCTCTGTGGACTGTGATTTCATCGAGCAATTTATAGTTAGCATTTTTAGCTTGACGTTGTGTTTGACAAACAAACAGATCGTGATGACAGGTTTATGATATGTAATCTGTCTGTTTGTCTGCGGCGTAAACATAAGTTCTTGCAGCAGTTAGTGACACTCATGCATGAGGCCAAGTTCTTCAGTACCTAATGAGGCTCATTATTCCGGTTGCTTTTTTTCTATGAGAGGAAGGCAAACGAGCGCTTCGTAGTGTTTTTGTCTAATTTAATTTTGCCGACTAGGAATAATTTGTTCTGTAATCAGTTGGATAGGTATAACTCCAACACTCAATTTGTAAACTTGCATGATTTATAATTACCAATAAGTAATCGTGAATATAGGGTGATATAGGTAATAAAGTATCAATTTAGTTTCAATTAGGTAATTTTGCCTAATATACAATTGGTATAATCGGCCGAGCGAGCGAAGCGAGCGAAGCGTCTCCATTTCAGCTTGGGCAAAAATGCTTTCGTATGTCCAGCGGATGTCCTTCGGCTGTCCGGCTGTCCATTTGTTTTCGTCTACAGGTCGCAGTTCTCAACCGATTCTCGTGAAATTTTGTGAGCAGGTTTGATAATTAATCTACATCAAATGCCCAAGGTAGAAATGTTTTTGGATGGATAAGGATTAATACTGAATGGGAGAAAATAGCTTCGCAAATAACCTAAAAAAGTTTGATAAATTTTTTAAACATAAAAATGGTCACTGTGAGTCAATCTCTGGAGATAGACATATGCCATCGCGGACTTTTCTCTAGGCTTTTCAAAGAACTATAATTATTTTGTACATTAACTTGATATATTTCTTAAGGTTTAAACAGGCGTCAGCTATTTAAGCGCCAAAAATGGAATTTTTTGACGACTTGATTAAAATAACATTGGATTTTCTCTACTATATTAAAACTTATTTAGAATGCTATGTATATATAATCCTTCCCAATGAACCAGGTCGTCCATTGGTGAAAACTGCATCTAAATGAGTTGCGTGGTTTAGGAGGAGTTAGCGGATATACAGTTACCCAACGTCAACGTTAAGTTTGTCGCGAGGTCTACAGCTCACGGAGCCACTAGTGTAATAATATTTTGGTCTAATCATAATTCAAACAAACATTTATTTATTAACGCTTCGACACAAATAGAAATTAAAACGAAACAATAATTTCTCGTTTGCATAACGCTCTCGCTGCGTGCATGGCGATTCGGGGCGCCTTCGTTCGACCATAAGCGAAATACCATTCACATGATGCCAAAATACGACTTATAGAATTTTTTTGGTCTGTCTGAACATTTGTCCTGAGTTGGTTCGTAAACGGCTGAATGAAATGAAAAACAAAATTAAAAATAAAATAAATAATAATAATAATTGTAAATGAAATTTTCAGGGATAGTTAAGGATATTTGAACTTAGAAAATGGCATTTACCTTATTTTCATATCTCAAAGGGTTTCGGAGATATGCCATAGTGCTGTTTCTATGAAAAATCATTTCAATCCCACGCGAACAATATCGCACAGCTAGTTTACAATAAACTCAAATAAATTTCGGAATCCCAATAAAATTTGATGACAAGTCTACAATAATAAAACGAAGAACAATAATAATATCGAATTTAATAAGATACAATATTATTATACCAATAGCGCCGCCTCTTTGCGCTGCCCGGTAGTGTTCGCGCTCGGCTCGTCCTTGTAACCTTATGGGATCTCTGTGTCTTGGATTTGCTACAGTTGTTGTGAATAAACTAGAATTTGTCTTTAAATCACCTATTTGTAATGCCAGTTAGGGTTAATAAATTAAGTTTCTTAAACAGGAACTACACGATTCAAAGGGTCCCACTCGTAATTAGCCCGGATATTATTATTTTGGTTAATAAATGTCCTTTTGGAGTTAGGTGAATTCCCCCAGATGATCAAATCATACGTTAGCGTGCAGGTTACATACATAGCCATGATAAGCGGTTTTAGCAGTTTCTTCACCTGGGGTTTAGCAAGGTTGACACGAGGATAAGCTACCTCCATCTTATTCCTCAGTGCTTCTCTCTCATACTAGTATCGAAGAAAGAGTTGCGCCAAGAGATAAGATGGGGACAACTTACCCTTGCCAGAGCCGCAGATATACCTACGTTGCAACACTTTTATCTATCTTAGAGCATCTGAGAACCTTTCTAACTTAGTGCAAATATTATCTACGTGAGATTATTACCTAATACCATCTAGAGCTGCTACTAAGCTACTCCTGCTAAGTACATACCCATTTAAATACCTAATCATGGTTTCAAATGGTTCGGTCAAGATGTCTAGTTTATGACGTCAAGTTTATTGTAATATGGCGGAGGCTAGAGGACATTATGTTTTTTCTTTTTGTTATTTTATCACCCAAGCATTTTCGTAGCTATCAAATAAAAGAACGAAACTACGAAAATATTCCAAAATTATACAGGCGCCTCATTCGGGAACGCTAAGTGATTCTGTAGCGACTCGTAAGCCAGATCTCTCATCTCGCTCTTACGCATTTCGCGTCGTGCGGAAGAGTGGAATGCGAAATCTGGCTTACGAGTCGCTACAGAATCACTTAGCGTTCCCGAATAGAGGCGCTGGTTGAGCCATAAGTTTTTGAACTTTTGGAAACATGATAGAGGCAAAACTACAAATGCAATTTAATTAAGTTCTTTACAAATTTATTTGTCAAGATAAAATGTTTAAATATAATATACAACATAATACATATCAATTAAAAACTAAACTTAAAAATAGCTATAAATAAAAAATTTGCCCCAAATCGCTGTCAGTTGGTAGCGTGCCCAAAAGGCTGGCAGCGTTGCCACGTTGGATGGCAACGCTGATCCGCTGCGCCAGATATGAGCCAGCCCTTTGGTCACGCGTCAACTCCACCAGTCGTTTTGAGCATTCCCTAAAGACCCTGTGAGCGCTCTCCCCCCAAGGTCCCAGGGTCTCAACCCCAAACGGCTCAAATATACAGCCACTGTTTAGGGCTGTGTATTTGCGCCGTTTGAGGAGCTCGGCCGAATTTGCAGCAGAGCCAGCCTTTACAGAGGTGCCACGAAGATGAGACGGCGCCAGTGTATCGGCACACGTCGCATCCCAAACAAGGGGCCGTCCCATCTTCCATGGCACAAGGGTCATTCCGTCAGGCCTCCTGCCATCGTCGCGCACAAGGCCGGGCGGTTCGAACACTGCCGGGGCTCCCGCGCTGGCTAGCGCCCGACGGATGATGTCGTTAAGGCTGGCATGGTGAGGGAGACGTCCCGCGCTCCTGTTGCACGAAAGACCATGGTGGCCGAGCTGGTCGACTGGCTCCCCACAGCAACAGCGATGTGGGGCAACGCAAGTCACTCCCAGGCGTAGAGCTACAGAAAGGCGGAAAGTCGAGTTATCGAGAAGTGTTCCGATTTGGGATGACGGCAGAGCTTGAAGCCACTGCCCGGATTCCCATTCAGCAACGGCAAGGAGTCGAGCACGCTCTGAAAGGCTGATGGCCGTTTGATACAGGTTGTTCCGTACCAGCCTACAGAGCGGCTCATCCCATCGCCGCTGAGAACCGGAGTTTCCGGGCAGGTCAGCGCTCGGACAAGCTTGGGTCCACGCATTTCTGGCCTCAGATAAAAAAGGTACGTCTAACTGTTGGACGGGGAAATTTAAAATCTTTGAAATTAGTTCCTGTGAACTATATGCAGAGGACAGAAATGCGGGGAGCGAAACACTGGAAATTTTTCTGATTCCGCCATGCCTTATAGGTAGGGAAGCCTGAGTCCATGAACGGTCGTCCAAATTAATGTTGATTACTGAGACTAAAAGATTTTGTATAATTTGGTCAGCTTTTTCTAAAAGGTCGGGGAATTTCCAGAAGTGGCTGCACCTTAAGACGTAAGTAAATTGAGGTACAAAAAGGCAGTATCGGATGATTGTGTAAGCCACGTGAGCATTGACTTTTAACAATCGGTCCGAAACTTCATTGAGGTTTTTAATTTTGTTATCTAAAAAACCCGGAAATGATTCGCTTAAAACAGGTGCTCCTAGGAGGTGAAGTGAACTCTTCTCTATAATTATAATATTTGGGGCAAGAAGACGGAATTTGGATAATGTGGCTTCTTTGTCCTTACACGAATCGGAAAAGAAAAGCTCGCTTTTTGAAAAATTCAGTTCTAATCCGATATCGCGGAAACCCTCAACTAAAACGCGGAGGTCCTCCAGAACTTCGCTTACGTCACCTCCAAGGGTGCCGTCGTCCAAATACCATACGTTGAATTTGGAATTTAACTTAGTGATGATAGGGTGAATTGCTAGGCTGAAAAGCGCTGGCCCGAGCGGATCGCCCTGCTGACAGCCTACGGCCGAGGAGAGATGGTTCTTTTTGAAAAGTAATTTTGAAGCGTTGCTGTAACATTGCCAAATAAAGTTGTAGATTTGGGGTAATTTATCACAGGTTTGCGTCAGGAGGGCAGCTCTGTCGACACTATTAAATGCATTTTTGACATCCACCTTTAGCAATACCTCCCCGGGGGTTTGTAAAATATGAGTCCTAAGTGCGTGAACCGCTGCCTCGCAGCCTCCCTTGGACCCAAAGCCCAATTGGGTTGGCTGGAAGTATTGGCTCAGGGAGCCGGATGCAGAAGCGCAGCAAATTTTGGCCACAAGGCGGCGGTATGTTGTACCGACGGCTATTGGTCTTATACCACCGTCTTTTTTCACAAGTGCACACAGGTTTGCGCCGTAAAGTGTGCCGGTAATTTCGTTATGCACTTCCCCCGCAAGCATGAGGTTACTTAGGTCTGTCAGAGCCTTCAAGAGCAGCTCGCCGGCGTCGCCTGAGGTATGGCCTAGAAGGTCTTTGATGTGCTGGGGCGTTAACCCGTCAAGTCCTCCAGCTGATCCACTCCGAAAGGACATGACAGCTCTAAGAACCCCTTCAGGGGAGGTTGTGAGATGAGGTTTTGACAAGTCGGGGGGTGATGGGAGGTTTTGGCTGGTGGATGGCAATGGGTGCTTGTTTTGTAAAGCCACAAGAGTGTCCTGGTTATTAGGAACAATAGTGTCGGTTGAAAAAAGGAGACGGGCAGCTCCTCTAATGTCACCTTCCCCCACTTAATTAAGTATTTATTATAAGTAATGAGTATAAAATAAGTTTTAATTTGTAATTTGATTGTTACACGCTTTTTATTAGCTTCACCTGTATGTATGTATGTATGTATGTAATGGAATCTTTTAGAGTAATTTTAACCTACTTCTAGTTGTGGTTAATATCTGAAATTTTGCAAGTGTATGTAATTCGGATGACAATACAATAATTTGGTACCATCGATTTGATCTGACCATGGAGCCAGGAGGTGGATAGTGGAACTCTTCAATGACTACTAGTAACCCCCTCGAGTTTGGGCTCATTTGGTTTGAAATTCGGATGACAATACAATAATTTGGTTCCATCGAGCTGATCTGACCTGGTTTGTGAGCCAGAAGGTGGATAGTGGAACTCTTCAATGACTACTAGTAAATCCCTCGAGTTTGGGCTCATTTGGTTTGCAATTCGGATGACAATACAATAATTTGGTTCCATCGACGTGATCTGACCTGTTTTGTCAGCTAGAAGGTGGATAGTGGAACTTTTCAATTACTACTAGTAAACCCCTCGAGTTAGGGCTTATTTGGTTTGCGATTCGGATGACAATAAAATAATTTGCTTCCATCGAGCTGATCTGACCTGGTTTGTCAGCCAGAAGGTGGATAGTGGAACTCTTCAATTACTACTAGTAAACCCCTCGAGTTTGGGCTCATTTGGTTTGGTTTGACGAGTCCAATGGGTATACCTTAGTAATGAGGGTCTTTTAGTGCGTTACTGACAAGAGCGTGTTTTTTAAGTCTTTGAGTAAATTATAGTTTAAAAATAAATAAAAAACACGCTTTAATAGCAAACCTAACCAAAAAGTAGAAAATATTTTTTAAGTATGAAGAGTTTGTGTTACAGTAATGGAAATTCCAACAATCAATTACTTATGACTAATCAATTTGAGATAAGATTAGAATATAAATTAAGTTATTAACAAATAATTAAATTATAGTAAAAAAGCGTGGCGTGTGTTTTATAATGGAAATGACGGACTGATTAGAATTTTTCAAGAAACTAGCCTATTGTATGAAAAGATGCTGACAATCATGATTTCTGCTTTGTTTGCTTAATATTCATTGTTGAACCAGCTTCTTTAAACTTATTGAACACAACGTTGATTAAATTAATGCCGGGACACTAACTTATACGGCGTAATCCATATTCAATCCTTAATCCTTAATGTGTTGATGGTTTGTATTTTAAATTATTATTGCAAATTGAACAATGACGAATTATTATCCAATAATTATGTTCCCGAGTAATTGATGTTTAGTATCTGTATTGTCTTAATAACGTTTTTTTGACCTATTTTGGCTTAATAATCAATAATATTTGTATTATGACATGAACTAATATGTTCTTTTTTTATTTGTATTTATTTAGGGGCTTTGATCATTACTGAACACGTCAGCCCCGTTAGGTCAATCTCTAAATTAACAAAAACGAAATGTTCTTTTCAAATATTCAAACGGAAAGCAAAATCGCTCAAAATATGTAAAGGCTTAGAGTTTCGCATAAATAGTATCACAGCATAAACCTATTTAGCGTAAAAGTTTACAAGCAAGCAAGATTTTGCCGGACTGTTACAAAAAAGACCTAACATCGAAGACTAAGGATGCAGTCAGCTAACGTGTCACCATCAGCAACACCATGCAACAGCTCGAGAGCCCGGTGCGCGGGTCTATGACTGAAGTGCAGCATATCATTATACGGCCTGCGCCTCTATTCGGGAACGTCGAAGCGATATCTATTGTTGCGGCTCGCTAGCGAGATTCAAATCCCACTCTTACGCATTACGCATCGTGCAGAAGAGTGGGATAAGAATTTAGCTAGCGTGTCGCTACAATATCGCTTGGACGTTCTCGAATATCCCTGGGTTCCTCTTACATTGATATCGGTAGCGTACATGGACGTAGCGAGGTACGGACAGGGGGCAGCTGGACTTCTTCAGGAGACTTCATCATCATCAGGGGACAATCTGTACACATATCGATGTGTAAAGATGGCCCCCTGATTTACTTATTTACATCCATCAAGAGGACTACTTCAAGCATGTTAATGGTTGACTTAAGTTGCTTTAGTTCAGGTTTTTATTATGTTTGGGTTTTAGATTTCAACTATAATATATTTTTTTGCGAATAGTGTGTGGAATTCATTTATCGCTATCTCCTCGGGAATTTTGCAATTTGAAGTAACCTTTGTCATTCCCGAGATAAGTATCGCTGTGAATAAAATCGCGTCAATCTGCAGCTCCATTTTAACTCGAACGAGGAACAATCATACCCATTATGAGCAAGCATGTAATTCAGAGGAATTGTCCAATTTTTTTGCAATTATGACTAAGATACGGGTGGCTCTCAAATGCGAGACGTGAACAATTACCAGGTACTACATAGCCAACAAACAATACCATGCCATTAAAAGTAGAAACAACCACGATTAACTTGATCTTAGGGGCCATCGATCGGGGGAGTCTTGGAAATTTATTTGAAATGTACAGTCAACCAATATGATACTAGGTCGTCACGGATAATTAAGGCTGAAGGCGGCTACTTACCAGCTAAATTACTACACCCCTCGCTACTTACCTACTTAACAGTTAAGATCGTGTAAACGAGGCATAGCACTCATTACCTTATTATCACTACGCACATGCTTAACATAGTTTGGTTACGAGAGTGTTCTCGATTGATTGAGAGAGTGTTCTCGATACCGAGGGCTTCTGGTGGTTGACTCAGTGGCAACGGCGTGCGACGCTTACTGCTTAAAGTAATTTAATTAATTTAAATGAGTAGTTTAAAATCACCTGCATTGCATGCCTTTTTAAGTTAGCCTAAAATCAACCGCACTACGTTTATGAAAAGATTCTTTTCTAACTCACACACAACACAGACATACAGACACGTCGCTTGCACGCACCACACGGAGAGAGGAACACGCCTACGCTCACATACACAGAATACACACCCAACCCCATTCTCTGATAAATTATTTGTATTTTTATTCGGATATTTTGTTAATCCTGCTGCTCAATTACGTAACACCAAGTGGTATCGCTTTCGCGAAAAGTAAACCAATTGTGCCCTTATTTACACAGAGTTAAGACTAAATTGGTTTGCATTTCGAGCCAAACCGATACCAATTGTACTGCGTAATTGAGCTGCTGGTTACTGTTGTTTTGTTCCATTTGATAATACTAAAATTGTATTACTTCCTTGTATGGTAACCGGCCAAATGCGAGTCGGACTCGCGCACGAAGGGTTCTGTACCATTATCTATAAAAACGGGGAAAAACACGTTTGTTGTATGGGAGCCCCCTTAAATATTTATTTTTAACCGAATTCAAAAAATCCCAAGGAGGAGGTTCTCAATTCAACGCGTATATTTGTTTTTGTTTTAAACTGTGTTTTAGTATTTGTTGTTATAGCGGCAACAGAAATACCTACACCATCTGTGAAAATTTCAACTGTCTAACTATCACGGTTCATGGGATACAGCCTGGTGACAGACGGACGGACAGCGGAGTCTTAGTAATAGGGTCCCGTTTTACCCTTTGGGTACGGAACTCAAATAAATGGACGTAAATAGTAAAATTGTTGTGGGTGGGACTAACAGGCAAGAGGTGTCCAAGTAGACCACGAGCTCGTTGGTCGGATGATATCAGCGCAACGGCAGGGCTCCGCTGAAGAACGAAACAGCTGCACAGAAGGAAACTTGGATACACCTGGAGGCCTACATCTGAAGGGGTCCAAACCTAAATGATGCTTATGGCTCAGTAAATGGACGACTAACTAAATTTCTAAAGTTATTTTTAGGGTTCCGTACCTCAAAAGGAAAAAACGAAACCCTTATAGGATCACTCGTGTGTCTGTCTGTCTGTCTGTCTGTCCGTCTGTCACAGCCAATTTGCTCCGAAACTACTGGACCGATTGAGTTGAAATTTGGTATACATATGTAAGTCGGTGACTGCAACACGGACGCGTGATGTAAATATATGAATTTTAAACATGGGGCCCACTTTTGGGGGGTAAATTAAAAAAAAATAAGTTATGCCACCTATATCGTGTGACATATCAAATGAAAGGCCTTATTGTGAGGATCTTAAGTATATTTTCTTTTGAATTTTGAGTAAAATACTTTGGGAGTTATTTAGGAAAATAGGCGAAAAATGACCATCCCCCCCCCCTCATTTCCGAAACTGCTGGGGCTACATTTTTGAAAAAAATATGGAAAATAGTTCATTACCTATAGATTACAGGAAAACCTATAAGAAGTCTATGGTATTTAAAGAAACCTAGTAAATTTCAGATAATCATGTATGGAGCGGAACCCTCTCTACGCGAGTTTAACTCGCACTTGTCCGGTTTTTTTATAACAACATATCCTATACTAAATCGCCACGGTCCACTTTTAGGGTTCCGTACCCAAAGGGTAAAACGGAACCCTATTAATAAGACTCCGCTGTCCGTCCGTCCGTCTGTCTGTCTGTCTGTCCGTCTGTCACCAGGCTGTATCTCATGAACCGTGACATTTAGACAGTTGAAATTTTTACAGATGATGTATTTCTGTTGCCGCTATAACAACAAATACTAAAAAAACAGATTGAAATTAATATTTAAGGGGCTTCCATACAACAAACGTGATTTTTTTGCAGTTTTTATAGATAATGTTATGGAGTCCTTCGTGCGCGAGTTCGACTCGCACTTGGCCAGTTTTTTCTAGGATATAATCCTACCCATTACACGCAGGATGATAAAAAATAATCGTACCTACATTTAAAGTCGTCGTCAATTAAGATGGCGGCGGCAGTTTCTGAGCCTGCGACGTAACGTGGTCATTACGTCTGTCATGTTTGCTAAACACGCGGGACGGAAGTCGCCCATTATGTTCAATGATCAAATTAAATTATGGTATCGCATCTCGGCGGATTGTCGCGGGCGCACGCCGTGGGACAGATTATATTGTTCGTTGGTTTCCTTGATAATATGTGCTTCTGGGCCACTGTTAGGCGATAACTGAAGAAGGAAGATCTAGTAGTTTCAATGCAACACATTTCAATCCAAAGGCACAAGGGCATTAAGACAATTCTTTCCCTCGAGTTTTACTTTAAAAGACATCATTTGCATTGTTAACAATGAATTGACTCAGCTATCTAATAGCTTTTTGAAGTCACCGACTGCTATTTTCATACCTATCTACCCCACGAGCACGGTAGAGTCAATTTGTTGTTTCTTTCTTTTTGAGAACGGGAGAAGTAAACGTAAAAAAGCAGTTCGGGTCATAAGTATGACGCATCTTAAAATATATAATGTATGACACTCGCACGATATGCATGAATCATATTTATTAAAATCGGTTCAGTAGTTCAGGAGCTACAGTGGAACATTCGATTTTTGGTCACATACATAAATACGTAGGTACATATAGGTATACACTATTAAACTCTATACCCTCCTTTTCGCTTCACGCAGTCGGGCAAAAAATATGTAGCAATTTAAATTTTACGGTGCAAGTAAAGATAGGAGGCGCTCTGCGCGTACGTAGTCGCGGGCGCAGCTAGTTTAGTTGAGCTAACTATTTTTTTCTTATCGCTGAAGTCCCAAGTTTCGTTGACTTTTACTTGCATTTATGTTTAGCTGCAATGATTACACACACACACACACACACACATAAGTGTAATCATATTTCGTTTAATAGTTTTAGTTACCTTATACGGCTTTTGATAATTTCTGTCCCTTTCAAATGTTTTATTAACGTCACTGGACGCCCAAATTACAGAGCAGCCTGGACATACCAGTAAACTAATAGTTATTGTATGTACTAGATGTGTGGTCCCGGAGTGCGAGGCGGGGAACAGCTCGGAGTTCAGCCCGGCGTGGGCGGCGGCGGCGCTGCCCGCCCACGGGCGCGCGCAGCGCTGCTTCCGCCGCCCTAAGCTCGACGCCGCGCTGCCCTGCGAGCCCGCCAGCGCCTTCGCCGACGAGTTGCTGCCCTGCGACCAGTGGCTCTACGCCTCGCACGACACCATCGTCGCTGAGGTACGGAGACGTTAGCTAGCTAGCCAATATTGTCTTTAATAACTGCTAACTTGAAGTACTATCTTTATTGTATTGGGTATTTTTTTATTTAGAGCCATTGCTCACGGCGTCGCCCGGTTGACGCGCGTGTTGTGTCGTCGCAACACGCTTTAGATCAGATTGATGATCATTTACTTTCTTCTTAAAAAATAGCTGCATATCGAGCTCGGGTAAACCTGTGAACAGACCGCGACAGTTGTTAAGACAACAGTGGCCCATGTTATACCCGCACCTACTAAACCTGATATTTATAAAAATGTGACTGAAACTCTAGTGTTTTCTGATAGGATAGGAAAGGGGCTAGGCAAAATATTACATAATAATGTATTAAACAGCTGTGTTACTAATCATTGTATGCCTAATGCCTCGTTTAGTCAATTAATTGACAAAATTATGCACACCCAAGTATCTAACCAAACAACAATTGTTTTGATGTTAGGTAACGGGTCCAAAGTACGATTCTCAGACGTTAAAGCTGGGTTCGACGCCCTGTCAAAACTAGGTGCCAAAAATATTGTTATAGGTGCGTTCCCCTACTATGCTTCTCCATGCGAGTTAAATAATAATTTGCATAGCTTAAACAAACTTGTATTTAAGTTGACAAGCCGTCATAGCGACGATTTTTATTTTTTTGACACTAATAAGGTTATTAGTGATTATAAATTAACTCCTGACAAGCTTGCTAAATCTTTAGCATGTTTTATTAATTCCGTATTCGGAAACACCCCTTCCCCCCTCCCTGTTAGGACGACATCTCCGTGTTCGGATTTGTCTTTAAACTAGCGGTTAAGACAATGGAGAAGCAAAGTAGTTTAACCTTAACTCATCAAAACATAAATCGCTTCACTGGCAAAATACTAGACTTAGAATTATTTACTGAAAATGTCAATGGAGATATTATCTGCTTAACAGAAACTTGGCTTAAACAAGACAGGATGACATTTAATGTAAATAATTATGTAATGGCCAGCTCGTTCTGCAGGGTGTCCGCGGCAGGTGGCGGTTCTATTATATTATTTAAAGACGGTCTAAAATTTAAGGAGCGCAGGGACCTGTCCGGCCATTCTGTCGAGCGCATTTGCGAGATCGCCAGTGCAAAAACGGATCAGTATCTAATATTGTGTGTCTACAGGCCACCTACTGCAAACTTAGCTATTTTTATCAATACAATGGAAGATGTTCTCAGTAAAGCGATTAATAGTAAGAAATCAGTTGTGGTCTGCGGAGATTTCAATGTTGATACTTTAACACAGTCGGTTGAAAAACATCAATTTGTATCCCTTTTTAAATCCTTTAATTTAGATTGTTTATTTAACGAACCGACCAGGGTCACCCCCACTTCTGCCACTTGTCTAGATAATATTTGGATCAACTGTCAGTATCTGGAAAAATCGATTGTTAGTGGAGTGCGCTCGGATCATAAAGCTCAAATTGTCAAATTACCTTGTGCTAGGGTAAATCCAGATAAGGTAATAGAAATTAGACCATTGACTAAAAATAGACTTCGGTGCCTAAAATCAAACATCGCGTTTAAAATATCCACTTCTGAAGCCAAACCGAATGGTCCGAACGAACAGTTTAAAATGTTATTAGATACCGTGTGTACTGAATTTCACAGAACCTGCATTAAGAAACGTATTCAGATAGGGCTTAAAGTCACTTTTAATGAATGGGCTACAACTGGGATTCGTAAAAGTAGGGACAACTTGTACCAACTGTACGACAAGAGATCTTGTACTACTGATGAACGCTTCCACCAGTATGTTAGGGATTATTCTAAATTATTTAAAATCGTATGCAATAAAGCTAAGTCAGCCCACCTCAACAGTAGAATTCAATCATCCAGCAATAGAGTTAAAACTGTTTGGAAAATTATAAATTCAGAAACCGGCCAGAAAAAGAACGCAGAGGCTTCTATTTCCTTAAAAATAAAAGACACGCTTATCACAGACGGGATTGACGTAGCAAATGAATTTAACACTTTCTTTTCTAGAATTCCCATTGAAACGACTAGATGTTTAGCTTCCTCTTCCAATACTGCCGGTCTACTACTAAATGAATACATTAGTCTTAGTAATATATCTCATTTTAAGTTCTCCCACGTTTCTGTCATAGACATTTTAAAGACGTTCAAATTGTTAAAGGTGAAGAAAACGGAAGACTTATGGGGCGTATCAGTTAAGGTTCTTGATTCTATTCTAGACGTCGTTGCGCCATCTTTAGCCCTTATATTCAATAGTTGCATAGATGAAGGCATCTTTCCCGACTTAATGAAATTCAGTAAAGTAGTACCCATTTTCAAATCGGGCAAAAAGGATAATCCTTCTGATTACCGCCCTGTGTCAATTTTGCCAGCGTTTAGCAAAATATTCGAAAAAATAATGCTAACGCAGATGTTACAACATTTCAACTCTAATAAAATTTTACATCCACAGCAGTTTGGATTTACTAAGGGTAGGTCTACCACCGACGCGGGTGCTAGCTTAGTTAAATTCATTTTAGAGGCTTGGGAAGACTCACACGATGCCATTGGTGTCTTCTGTGACCTTTCCAAAGCTTTTGATTGTGTAAATCATGACACTTTAATTCGAAAATTAAAATTCTATGGCATTTGCGGCGATGCCCTTGAACTCGTTAGATCTTATCTTACACAGAGATTGCAGAAGGTATCAGTTAACGGTGCAGTATCTGCAGAGACTGTGGTGGAAATGGGAGTGCCCCAAGGATCAATTCTTGGCCCTTTCCTGTTCCTTGTCTATGTAAATGACCTTCCTTACATGGTAAGCCAAACATCAGGCATAGTCATGTTTGCAGACGATACTTCTTTGCTGTTCAAGGTAAATAGGAAGGATACCGAGCTCACTGAACCAAACAACACTCTGTCCATGATTTCTAAATGGTTTGCTGCAAATAATTTGTTACTTAATCCTAAAAAGACCAAATGTATTAAATTTTCTTTAGTAAACACACCAGATGTTAATGCACACTTGAATATTAAATTAGACGGTCAAAACATTGAATTTGTAAAGTCAACTGTTTTTCTAGGATTAACACTTGACTCAAAACTGCAGTGGGGTTCCCATATTACAGCCATAGCGAGTAGGTTGAGCTCTGCTGCGTTTGCAGTCAGACAAATGAGGCAATTAACTGATGTAGCGACGGCAAGGTTGGTTTACTTCGCGTATTTCAAAAGTATTATTTCATACGGTTTAATTTTATGGGGATCAGCTGCTGACTTAGAGTCTATTTTTATTTTACAAAAAAGGGCCATCAGGGCCATATATAACATGGGCACCCGCGAGTCACTGAGGGAATTTTTTAAGGAAATTGAAATACTAACCCTGCCTTCGCTATACGTATTTGAAATAATAATGTATGTCAGAAAAAATATATACAATTTTCCTACAAATGTAGATAAGCCAAAGGCTACTAGAAATAACGGAAAGCTTAAAGTACCAACTTATAGACTGGCTAAAACTAAAAAATCATTTCTAGGAAATTGTACACGTTTTTACAATAAAATACCTAAAAACATAATAGAACAAACAGACACAATGTTCAAATCTACTGTAAAGCGAATTCTTATTTCTAGGGCATATTACTCAGTAAAAGACTACGTCATGGACAGGGACGTTTGGCTTAAATCCTGACCTGCACCGGCGATCCCTGGGTCTCGATGAGCGTACCTGCTGTGGTATATACTTAGATTTGTATAAAACTGTAGACATCATTGTTGACTTATATGTGTACTGATTTGAAAAAATGATACCTCACCGAGTTTCTTGCCGGCTCTTCTCAGTAGAGGATTTTTTCCGAACCGGTGGTAGATTCATTCCTTGACCTTCATAAGAGCTTGTAAAAGCCTAAATTGAATAAAGATAGTTTGACTTTGACTTTGACTTTGAACACGGGGCCTATTCTTCTACTCGTGGGAAAAGTCACAAGATAAGTAAAATAACACGTGACGGGCTAAGATTGGGCCGCAGCAGTGAGAACACTAATCAAGACTTTAAATCCAAACGATAGGAAATCAACGGATCAACGCTTGCTTAGCAAAATTCAGGAATAAAAATATCCCGTCATCACCCTGCGTTGAAAAATCATCATCTTTCTAGCGCTTTTTCCCGTTTTGTAATTTAGGGTGGTCTTCGACCATGATCCCAGATTTGGCAGCTCGGACAGAGGCACCATACCATTTGGATGGTTTCCTCACGATGTTTTCAATCACCGTAAGAGCGTTGGTTACCGCAGTTCGCAGATAATGTACTCGTACTACATTGGCTAGAAATATTTATTGCTACATGGCAACTGCTTGGATTCGAACCCGGTACCTCATGGTCACGAGTCGACATTCTTAGTCACTAAGGTCACTTAGTCCGCGCGTCAGGACGCGTCTGTGTTCTAAGAGATTGGCAAAATTATCATTAAAAAGTAAGTATAAGCTGTCTAAATTCCTAAAGCCTTAATGTGAATTTTACGTAACAAAACAACACGTGAGTGACACGTGTGATTTTAAACAATGTAATTAGTGGCTCCGCAAATAAATTTGCTATCCCAAAAACTCCCATATTTCAGCAATTTTGAATAATTTCGAAAATGTTAATTGACGAATTGAAATCTATATAATTATCAAACATGCTCACAAAATGTCACGAATCGGTTGACAAATGCGACCTGTAGAGGAGAACGGCGGGACATCCGGACATTCGGACATATGAAAGCATTTTTACCCAAGCTGAAACGGAGATGCTTCGCTCGCTCGGTCGATAAAACAGATGAACCTACAAACGCGTTTTACGACATTGGAGTGGCGATAAGAGCGCGTACTACGGAATCAAAAATCAAAATCCTGATCAAAATATTTATGCTGCAAGTATCAATCTACCAGTACCGGCGAGTCGTCAACGCGTGCGACGCGACATGTAGGCATGACATTGCGACAACGCGCGCGTTGTGCGCGGTAACAATAGCGCTCTCTCTGCGTGCACCGAGTACCGACGCAACGATAACGAGATGAATGCCGAGCGCAAAGGTTCGATAAGGCAGCAGGTGCTGACTTACTACAGCATTTATCTCACTAGATTGAGAGATGTATGCAAGGATGTTGCCTACCGTGTATCTATTAATTTCAAGAGAATAACTACTTATAGGTATGGTAGCCAGTTTGGCTGCGTATGCCTGCGCAAGTTAATGTTTTAAAACTGGGGTGGATACCTTTATCTGACGCTGACTGTCTTGTTGATATAATCAACTCGATGGCGCAGTGATGTAGTGCAAGTGTACATTTTTAAAACTGTATATGATTAGGTTAATACAGCAAGATTAGGATAATTATTTTATAGTTCTTGGCTGTTGTCAGTTTTTTGCGGAAGTCGTTGTTAGGTTGGCGCCATGGTCGCGCAACCACCGGTATAACTCTGACAGCAGTCGAACTACTACTTTTTAGTTTAAATAGTGATACGGCTGTTTATTATGCTTTAAACTTATCAATTATATTAATATGCGCCCTTATCAGAAATTATCAATTAATGTTGGCAGTGGCTTGTTACAATTTAAAATTCAGTGGTTGAGTTGCTCAAGTGTTGCCATATAAACGTGTTGTTCTCTGTCGCTCGTATTGTCACCTAGGGGCCACTGAAAATCAGCGCCGAGGCTCGCCACGGCATAACGCTGAGTGGCACCCTCTTTGGCACCGTTCGGCACAGCTTTTTATGTTCATTGTTTCTTTGTTATGTGCTTTTCTTGTTATTTGTCTGTGTCTAATGTGTGTTAAATAAATGTCTTTATTATTATTATTATTATTACTGTGCTGGTGGTTTAAATCCCGCTAGAGGCAAACTTTGTGTGATGATCACGAATGTTAGTATCAAAATCATGGATGTTTTTTATTTATAAACGGATTTATTCTTATTATTATCGTTAGTACCCATAGTACAGGAAATCCTGGTTTGCGGCCAGATCAAAGAGGGTTAATGGTCAAGAATTATTTTACATTATTATTATTTTATGCATATAATAAATACGTCGTAATCAAAAAGCCATCATCATGATCATCATTAGCCTTTGTGTTTTTACCCGAGTAAATTTTAAACGAGTCAATTTTGAGTTGATAATACGATGAACAACACCCCGATATGCTATTTGAGTTCAAATCGGAATTGGGTACTGATCGGTATCGGTCACGCGCGGCTGCACCGGCGATGCCCGCCCCCCATCTCCTCCCGCGGCGCGTGAGTGGGCGCGGGCGCGACCCTGCATGCTCGGCCCATCGCGACCTTCACCTCCAAAACCATCCACCTGGTAATGCCACTGATGCATTGCAATTGGATCTTGATAAAACAACAAAAGAATGATGCCATAACAAAAGATAATAAAAAATGTTTTTTTTTTTTACTGTTAGCGTAACTTTGACTTGCGTTTGGTGAATCACTGAAACGTTTACCACCTTTAGGTATTGCTAAGCAGCTTTTTCAGGAGCTTGCAACTATTTGTCGGGAGATTGGGGAGGACTACGGAGAACATAACTCATCAAACAATTAGTAACGGCTTTAGCATATTGAAAGCGGTGTCCGTTAAGCTCTGTTATAGCATTTAGTTGGTTGCAGTTCGACCTGGCGTGCCAGGAGTGGAAGCGCACGCTAGTGGGCACGGTGCACAACATCGGCATGCTGGTGTCACTGCCCATCCTTGGCTACATCTCCGACCGGTAATGCACTTTTTTTATATGCCAATAATTTCTACTATGCTTCGTCAGGAGAGAATTTTGGACTTTACTGACCAAAAATGTTGCGTGCTCAGACAGGCGTACTAAAAGTTTGACGCAATTATTCTAAAATTAGTTTAGTTTAGTTAGTTTAGCAATTAGTCTAAAGTTAGTAGTAATTAGCTCGCAAGTCAAAACAGTCTGCAACACTGAACTTGAGACTTTGTTTTAGATATTACGTTAGATTTGATGTTAACTATGCTAATGTTAAACAATCTGTGCGAAATGTAGTCGTACTAAAATATTCGGCTAAACATGCTGAAGATGAAACAAACGTTTACATTACATCTCATTTTCGCTTCACTACACTTTCCCTGAAGCAATGATTGTTTTGTATGTGACATAAAGTTGGATATGTCGTCAGATGGGGCCGCAAGTGCGCGCTGATCCTGTCGTGCGTGCTGGTGGGCGCGGTGGGCTCGCTCAAAGCCTTCTCGGTCTCGTACGAGATGTACGTCGTCGTGGAGTTCCTTGAGACCGTCGCCGGCGCCAGCGCCTTCCCCGCCGCCTTCATCATGAGTGAGAATGATTTATTATGCAAAGTGTTTTGAAAATGTGCCTCCGATTCACATATGTATTGTTATGCTCTTGATGACGATTTAGTCCAAAAATAGGACAGATGCATTCAGAACCCCTTGATAAGTAGAACTTATTTAGAAGCGATTAACCTTAATTTATAAAGTTCTAAGAGTATTATGACATTGGATGCATAATAAATAACACATTTTTAATTATGTGTGGATTTTGGACATCCTTTAGTCCGGTGATCAATATTTGAAACCTATTATTATTGTCATAAATTATATTTTCGTTCTTTTTCAGCTATTGAGCTCCTCGGCCAAGAGAAGCGGGTATTGACGACCGCATTTTTGGGCATTATGCTGGTGATCGGCGGGCTGAGCTTCGCGCTGCTCGCCAAGACCTTCCAATACTGGCGCACCTTCATCCTGGTCGTGTACCCGCCGTCGTTGCTCTTCCTACTATACATATACTTCTTGCCCGAGAGCATCCGGTGGCTGCTATCAAAAGGGCGTAAAGAGGATGCCGTCGAGATCATTATGAAGGCAGCCAAGATGAACAACGTGACGCTCTCAGAGGAGACGATGAATCAGCTGAAGGAAACTAAAGTGAAGCCAGGGGATGAGAAAAAGGACGTGCAAGAGGAGTCCGGGCTTTGGATGCAGGTGCTCCGGTCGCCCATCATCATGACGCGGCTAGCGATTTGCTCGTGGTGGTGGATCACATGCACGTTCGTGTTTTACGGGCTGGCCATCAACTCTGTGTCGCTAGCGGGCGACAAGTACACCAACTACATGCTGGTGGTGAGCGTGGAGGTGATCGCGGTGGTTACCAACGCGTTCGTGCTCGACCGCATCGGTCGCAAGAGGACGCTGCTCATCGCTTACATCGTTTGTGGCATCTCCTGCGTCGCGATTACTTTTGTTCCACCGAGTAAGTTCTCATTTATTTCCGTCTGTAATTTGTTTCGTCTGTACTTGATTTAGTAATCTTGACACCGCGTAGAGATACAATTCTGGCGAGGAAAGAATCCTAACAAATCCTGATTTATACACAAGTTACTTTTTATACCGGTCAATACGTATTACTAGAGGATTCGTCCAAGAAAATAACAACACTCGAATTCTACGAGGGTGAAGTTGCTGTCAACAGCTAGTATTCCGATTGATATAATTAATTAATTCCAATGATATACTTTTTTGATCGTTAGCGATGCAGTGGCTGGCGACGCTGTTGTACCTGGTGGGCAAGATCGCGATCACGCAGGCGTTCAGCGGCGTGTACATGTACACATCGGAGCTGTTCCCGACGCACGCGCGCCACAGCCTGCTCGGCTTCTGCTCCATGGTGGGCCGGCTCGGCTCCATCGTCGCGCCGCAGATGCCATTGCTCGTAAGTACCACACACTAGAATCTGAAAAACTAAATTCTATATTCGCCTATTGGTATCCATTTTGGTGGGAAGGAGACGGTCCGGACGAACTTTCGAATTTTGTGCTTTGGAGTAGACCCTCTCTGACTATCTCTTCCGTCGGCACTAGTCAGCACTTAAAGATAAAATGGTGTTAACTTATCTTAGTGTCAACATCGCGAGGGCCGCAGTTGGAAAAATTGCTGAATAAACGTTTTGAATTTGAATTTATCACATCATCTCGGGTGTACTATTCGGCCAGCCTCGCATTAACTGCATTGGCGCGTACGCGTTCAGGATCATTAACCAAACTTAATTAAGCACATTCCATGGCGCCCTTTACGAGCCGTCTAGCCCAGCGGCAGATTTAGAAATATTATAACTGCTTAGCAATATTCAATTTACGGAACATTAGGTTAAATAATTTATTAACCGACTTCAAAAACGGAGGAAGGTTATCTATTCAACCCGTATTTTATATGTATGTTCACGCATTATTTTTTATCTCATTAAAATATTCGAAAAATTGTTGGCAAGGTCATAATTCAGAAATGGTCCTATAGAAAAATTGGCGGAATCTGATGATAGAATCTATGAGGAATCAACGGAAATCCTAAAATGTTGTAAGAATAGAATAAGCAAAAAATGAACGTCATATCGTAGCGCTATGTTGGAATATCAGCAGGATTTATTTTGAATTTTTATTGTACTTACGCGGCAAAAACGTTTCTCGCATCAAATCGCGTTGTTGCCACTTTCCATCAGGTGCTGGTCAAGCGAAACCATCTCTAAAAATCCATACGTTTCCTTTTTAAAACTAAGTCAATTTGTGTTCTCAGGCGATCTACGTGGAGTGGCTGCCGTCGGTGCTGTTCGGCAGCGCGGCGCTGGTGGCGGCGGCGCTGATGCTGACGACACCGGAGACCCTCAACACGCGGCTGCCTGACACCATCCAGGAGGCCGAGCAGCTGGCCGACCAGCACAAGCTGCCCAAAGCCCAGGACTTGGAGATGAAGGCGTCATGCTGACCAACAGCATGGAATATAATTATATCTGGAATTTAGGAACTTTTGACGATGTTGCCATCCAATTTAGAGATATTTTACTTATATACTTTAGGGTTATTCTAGATAGTTAGGGTTGCCATAATTGTTGGGAACTAATACGGGACTTATTAGTACCAAATTAATAAAAACTGAAAACGAGGGTGGTAACGGTTTCTTATAATAAAAAAAACATGAAAAAACAACAACAAAAAACAATTCAGTCCAATCATGATAAATTAATAGAAAACCAGTTCGATTACTGTTGAGAAGAACCACCAGGATGAGGTTCCTATTTCCTCGCCCAGTCATATTTTGACGTTGGTTTTACTTTATTGATTATGCCTTTTCGATTCGCCTGTCGTCATATGCCTGTCATTATTTTGATAAATGGGACAAGTAACAATACGGGACGCGATACTTAAATACGGTGATAGTCTCGTATAATCGAGGACGTGTGGCAACCCTATAGAAAAAGGAGATATGAGTTGCGTTGCATTTGCATTCTGAGACGCTGATGCGCCTCGTCTAGACCTGCCCTCACGGAGCAACGTAGGGTAGGTGTCTATTTTGATGCTGAAGCACTAACAATGTTCATTCCATCATTATTGAATATTTAGACCGAATATTCTTTTTGTTGGCGCCTTGCTCACTAAATGCGGCCGTCCTAATAAAGCACTTCACTGAGCTGGCAGTTATTAATTTATTGTTTACGCCAGCCGCCGTAACATTTTTATTGGACGACCACATTATATTCATGACCAGGTTGTACTTTACCATTCCGTAGAATATTACATTGTATTATATGTATGTAAGCTTGTGAAAGTTATTTATTCTGATTTATAAACAATCATTATGATGTTATGTTTAATATTCGTACAAATTTATGTTTACCCAATAGTTTTATGGTGGTTAATTAAAGAAAAAAGGTGTAAATACAATTGATTTATTGAACAATGTTTTTTCTTCGAAAGGCTATGTCAAGAACCATATCAGCAATGTGACGAGACAGGTCTGGCGGCAGCTTCGATGAGCTCCAGTTAGCAACAACTAAGTAGGTTTACAGAATTTATCGCGATTTCAGAACCGGAATATTTATTTCTAGTTCCATTTATCTACAGGTGCATAGTACCGCAAACTATTTCGAGAGATCAATCAGTCTTGAGGCGCACACGTAGCGTTGTTTATAATTCCCATATTTTGGCGGCGTCGACCTAAATCCACGTTGTCGCGGGTCGTACCGCGTTGCCGCAGTCCGCCATGCGCCCGCGCCGACGCCGCGCACCCAGAGAATATCAAATATCTAGCTAACCTCAATGGTTGCAAATTCAAAACCAAGCTACTAATTTTCCTTTATGATAGGTAAGACCTTTAATAAGAACGTCAACGCAGCTCTTCCGTCTTCCTTTTCTTCCCTTTCCTTTAAGTGTGCTGTCAGTTTGCTACTTTCCCAATGTTCGTTAAAACGACGACGATTATTCACCAAAGTAAATATTTGCACCAACATATCATAACATGTCTATTTGGGATTGAAAGAAATATGTAGATCATGTTTTATTATGGGGATTACGACGGACGCCGCAGTAGCGCGCGGGTATTTGTGGATGCTGCACGCGAATCCCAAACCAATCATTAATGGCTTACATATAAACCTTTGATGTTCTTAGTGATTGTGACAACGTGTTCAAAACTTTTCTGGTTTATAAGGGCTATTGAGGCTCGCTCAAAGATGTGGTGGATGACGATGGGTGATCAGTAGTGAGTGAGTAGTGGTTTCGTGAGTGTAAGTGGTGAGCGGTGAGCATGTCGCGACGCGACGTGGTGCCGCGCGCCGAGCGCGCCGAGTGCCCCGTGCTGCCGCCCAGCAAGTGTGCTAAGGTAAGTTAATTGGGTGCCTTATTTCACACATAGAGATGCCACAAATGCTCAAGAACTGTAGCAGGCACTTACACATTTCCAATCAAAAGTGACAACTCTGCTTTGCTTGTGCTTGTCGCCAAAAGCAAGGCATTCTGTCGTTTTTACAAATCAAGTTTTCTTGACATCCTTTTGAACATACTGAATTGAACTTGATATTTATTTAACACAGGCTACGGTGGAGGTAAACATCGTGATAAACCTGTATATCAAATCATGCAATACATTAAGAGGACTGTGAACCAATGGCAAAAATCATCCTTTTCATACAAAAGGCGATTACGATAACCCCCCCTTAAATGTTAACCGATTTTGACAAATTTTTGACTGTTTGTCAGTCAGAACAGAATCTAGGTTTATACGTTTTTTGTATATTGATTAAAGATCAACAAAGTCAAGAGAATACTAACACAACGTTACAACTGAATGTATTGATTATAGTGAAAAAACTAAACCTAGAGCTAGATTTTGTTCTGACTGACAACCTAACAAAAATTGTTCAAACATTTAAGGGGTGGAACTCGCTATCGCCTTTTGTATGAATAGCCGTAGGTTCACACTCCTCTTAGATAAAGTTAACACGTTCTTAGTCCCCATACACAATATTCTGTGTACATCGTGGTTTCTCATAGAGCGGTGGCGCCGTTCACATAGAGACAGATCGTGATACGTATGTACAATTTGACTGGGAACGTGTTAAATCTTAAATCTACAAAGCACCGTCATAGTTCCACTGCACAACAGTGCATTCATGGGATTTTTTACTCAACCGTCGCCATTAGTAGAGAGGCCAATTTGTAGAAACTGCCTTATTTACGATTTTCGTAGGACCGAAAAGGTTTATACCGACAAGTAGTATCGTTGGAATCAGCGAAGTCTACTGACTAACAAAATGCATGTTGTCGCTTTCGAAAATGATGGAATAAGTTTCTATGACGTCACAAAGATGTCGCCACTTGGTGATAGATTTTGTCGATTATTTCAATGACTATTTATTTATCTGATTTATACAAATAGTATGTCTAATGACAGATATTTAAATGCTCGACAAAAACTGTAAAATAAGTTTTATTGTAGATCTTATGATTTAACTTTGTGACGTCATTAAAACTCATTCCATCACTTTAGGAAGCGACAACATCCGTTTAGATAATCAGTAGACCACGCTGATTCGATACCACTAACTAACGATACCACTTATCGGTATAAACCTTTTCAGTCCTACGAAAGTTGATATTCTTCACGTTGGCCTCTCTACTACAGACCAAATATGTAATGACGTATGAAGTTTAGGAGCAGCACTAAGGTTCGGAGGGGTGCGCAGGTGCTGTACTACACGTGGCGGCTGTGCTCGGTGGTGTTCTCGCACTTCGTGATGATCAGCCTGGTGGTGGCCTACTGTATCCTTGGCGCCGTCACCTTCGAGCAGCTTGAGGCCGCGCACGAGAAGGAGGTCTGCCCCCACAATTAATAAAATACCGAAAACCGTTAAGCCGAATATAATCGTTTCGCTGATTGATAGTTCCAACCAATCCATTGACTTTGTAGCAACAACGATTCGAATTCTAGAAAAACCAAGCCTACATATTACAAGTGCAAACTATACGAGAAATTCCTTCAATCATTTGCCAGTCGCAATGCTTAGGCCCCCATATAGATTGTACTACGGCTATTACAAATCGGATTTTCTGGATACGGAAAGGCAAATGGCTGCTAAAAATTTCTTTTTTAGATTTGGAGAAAAACACGTTAACGATAGACGCATGCGACACGTCATTACGCTTTAGCCTGGATTAAGCTCCCCCAAAAAATATTTACCTTATTAGCATGTTTCACCAACATAGTAATTAAAGAAACATAAAATTTATAAAAAAAACTAATATGGTAGGTACACTATTTCTAGGTACTCATACTTCGTGTACGTATGTCAGTACATACTCGTAAAATAATTGATTCGATAAGTTCTTTATCCGCGTCTGGTCTGTTCGTATTCTAATGGAGTGAGCTGTTGAAACGCGGTTGTCAGCGGACTAACGATTCTGGGGCGGCCAACAGCCCGATGAAAGGCGATTTAGGCCGGCCTTATACGAGCAGTTTGAAGCAGTTATGACCGACTGCTTCAAGTTGCGACTGCATACACAAGATAGTTTGAGCTGTCACAACCGCACCGGACAGTCAGCACCATGGCGAAATTCCATCGGGGGATCGAAGAGTTGCAAGACCTACACTGACTGATCTCGACTTCTCAAGCTGTCGACTGCTCTAGCGCAGTTATCCTTCCACATGTTATCCTTGCAACTGTTCCAGCGGTTGAAAACGACTGATCGAGCAGTTGATCGAGCTGCCCGTGTATTCCCGCCCTTAGTTTAGCAAATCATGGTTTTAGAATAATACGTGAGCGGATAAAGCTTATCACGAAACTAATGGCATTTTCTCAATTGAGAAATTAAAGTTGACTGACTGGATGGCGCAGAGGTAGTGCAGCTGACGTCTGTACTATTACCATGAGTTTACGCAAACTGTTCTCGTTATCGAAAACTACGTTATCGCCCTTGGCCTTATTGGTCCCTTTTACTTGTATCGGCAACAAGCAGTATTTCCGATAGATTGCGATAACGAGAACGGTTTGTGTAAACTCATGGTAAGGGTATAGTGCTGGAGGTCTCGAGTTCGAGCTCCGCTAGGGACAAACTTTGTGTGATGAACACGAATGTTTGTTCCCGATTCATGAATGTTTAGTATCTATATGTATGTATACGTAATGTATGTATTTATCTATAATATAATTCGCCTCGTTGTTTAGTACCCACGGCACAGAGAAATCCTAATTTGCGACTAGATCAATGTGTCTTAGTGTGCAAGATATTATTGTTATTGACCGAGCGAGCGAAGTGAGCGAAGCGTCTCCGTTTCAGCTTGGGCAAAAATGCTTTCGTATGTCCGGCGGATATCCATTTGTTCTCCTCTACAGGTCGCATTTCTCTACAGATTCTCGTAAAATTTTGTGAGCAGGGTCGATAATTATATGGAATTTATTTGTTGATTGAGTTTTAAAAAAAAAAACAAAATGGTGGAGATAGGCGGGTTTTTGCGATTACAAAGTCATTTGCGCTGTTGGTAAACTGACCGCGACCTATGTCGATGTATTGGGATAACAGTTTTCCAACGGTAAAGTTAAGTTTGCCGCAAGGTCTACAGCTACAGCTCACGGAGCCACTATAGTTATATAGTTAAGAGCGTCTCTAGACGTTACGCGTTTACTGCGAAGTCATGCTTCTGAAGAGTTTGAGACTGTCTCAACTTTAAATTCTCAATTTAGAAATAGTTTGTGCATGTTTACTTTTTCTTATGTTTACAGAGCGTTTTTATCCTATCATAGTTTTAGTAGGGATGCTCTTTAAATTCAATTATTTCTCCTATAGAACATAATCGATGCGTTTGCAGACAGGGTGTAACGACTCATATTTTCAAGATTACTAAAGCTAAACCTAAATTAACCTACTAGGGGTGAAACTTTATTTAATGTATAATATACTCATCAGATACTGGCTATGGGCTGATGCACCATGGCGCATGGCAATTAACTGATCAGACAAGACGCTTCTAAAGCTAACACTGATTTACGTTATTTAGTATTGTTATCATCAATTATAAACTAGGGCAACTTAATCTTCCCGTGCTTACATTACCTGAGGTATTTGTCAAAGCATTTCCAACATCACAGCCTCGTGTAAAATAGCCAACGTAAAGTTGCACCAGCTGACGTGAGGTGACGCTGCAGGTGAAGATGAACATCTCCCGCGTGCGGCGCAACACCACCGACAGCATCTGGAACATGACGCTGCACGCCGCGCTCTTCAACGAGTCCAACTGGACGTCTGACGTGACCTACATGCTCAAGGTATTCTACAGGCTGAATTTGAGGATGTTGAGTAAAATAATTGTTTTAGATACAATGTCACCTACGTTATAACAACGCCCGCACGTTCCTGCAGTGCTAGTTTTAAGATACCCACTTTTATATTAATTTTACATTTATCCTAAATCCTTATTTACATCCTTGCGCCAAGTGAACTGAATTAACATACATACATATATCACGCCTGTTTCCCAAAGGGGTAGGCAGAGATCACAGATTATCACTTGTTACGATTCTGACACTCTCATATTAAGCTCTTCATGCACGCACGCCGGTTTACGGTACTAATCGTCACCTGGCCTTTCTTAAGAACATCCCCGTAAATGAATTGCATTAAATTCTTTTAACTTTGACAGATTATATTAGTTACACTTAGCAAGTAATTCAATCAACTTCTGCTTCTAGGATATCTTTAAAATATTTTACAAATAAAATTAGCTACATTTAAATACTAAATTATTTACCGTCGGAGTTATTGCGTTATACATATTGGCCGTCTTCGACTGAGCTGGAAACATTCGTTTTGTATTAAGTCTTCGTGATTAAAAGGATGAAGTCTTAAGTTAGTAGTAGCATGGACGAATAAGCAAATAGTTTCCAGAAAAGCTGATAGTTTTCGTTGTAATGCCATCTAATTTGACTGGGTTTAAATATACAATACAACAATCCGACCTACGATCGCCAGAAAACGATTGCCAGTTCTCATGTCTTAATTGTCCATGGTAGTAGGCATACTTAGATACCAGCTGAAACAATAATGATAAGAATTGTAGTGACAATGACGATGAATGCTATTTGTGCAGGATTTTGAGAACGCCATCCTGCTGGAAATGAAGGTTCGCGGCTGGGACGGCTCCGAGAGCACCGATCACATCCAGTGGACCTTCACCGGCGCACTGTTCTACTCCATCATCGTCATAACCACTATCGGTCAGTATAAGCTGCTGCTGCCTAACCTGTCTCCAACTCTACATTCAAACTTGTTATTATTTCGAGTTGTTCGACTCGTATTCGAAGGATCTTGAATATAAAATGAAAGAGTTTTCAATATGAATGATGTCAATCTTCGTAAAATCAATGAACATTAACTGTCAAATAAGCGTCAAACGCATTTTTCTTCAAGATAATAATATTTACTCATTCTAACGGACCGCGCGCTGCGCCCGCGCCGCTGGCCGTGCGCCAAGCTCAGCGCCATTTATCAAAACTTTATTATTCTCCGCAAAAACCCGCCGGTTTTATTTCTAAAATCACTTGACAGATTTACGACGAGTCTATGAGTAGGGGCACAAAAACATTACGATGGAATAAAAATCAACGTGCGATTCAGATCTGTTTAATTGGTACATTTGCACGCTTGACAGTTTCTAGGATGATCGTTATTACAAATCGGCGGCCGTCTTTTATAGTGAAGTCGCTTTTGAGATCCTGCAAGAATGGATCATTAAGATGAGTCAAATCACCCTCTAACTAACCCACAACAATAAGCCGCAGTACCTTCACAGGAGGAGCGTGGCGCGACTGCCGAAGCGGGTTGTTTTATGCAGTTAGCACCGCGCGAGCATTCGCAGTCGTTAGCTACACTAATATTTACACAGCACTCGGCGCCGCGTCCACCCACCATAAATTAGTCTTATTAGTCACTGCACACGTCACGTTACTCAGAACAACTGACCGTAGCCGAACGGGCCGATGTGGCCGGTGGGGCCACCTGGGCCCACCAGCAGGCGCTTCCCGGGCCCGACGATGCCGGTGGGGCCGCCGGGGCCCACGAGCAGCCCCGGTTGTGCCTCTGGGCCGCCTTGAAACCCATAGGGGTCGTTGAGCCCTGTCGGTCCCCCGGGCCCAGCTAGCACTGCGGGTCGCCGCCCGCCGCGTCCGCTAGGTCCTATCATCCCGGTTGGCCCACCGGGGCCTACAAGCACTTGCCGCTGCCCGTACTGCTTGGGACCTAAAACTCCCGTAGGGCCACCGGGACCGGCTAAAACTGCTCTCTGAGCCATTTCATCGGGCCCTATTTGTCCAGTGGGTCCATCCGGCCCGACCAAAACGCCCCGGTTAGAAGATTGCACCGGTCCGATAAGCCCAGACGGACCTCCCGGGCCTACGAGGACACCGGGGTTGGGTCCGATTGCGCCGACTCCTTGGTTCTCTGGGTTCGGGCCAATGACGCCGGTCGGCCCATTAAGGCCTACAAGGATTGGTCTGGGATGCATTCCGAATTGTCTAGGAGAGTGTTGGGGTGGAATTCTGTCGTTGGGTCTGTGCGGACCAACGAGTAAGGGCCGTTCTTCGGAGCCGGGGCCGGGGAACGCGCCCACGCGGTCCTCGGTGCTCGGCAGCAGCATTACTCGGTCGTCATCTAGGTCGTTGAAAAATTCTGTAAAGCCAAATAACTGTTAGCCCACAGCTCTGATATCCACTTGAGTAAAAAGAATTCACAAGTGAAGGAAACGACCAGTTTTAAAAAGAACATGACTGCGGAGAACAAAATTACCTACACTACTTCCAGTACCTACTTCAACGAAAAACTTTTCACTAGGAACATGCTTAGAATTCGTTTATCGCTAAGGTTTCAGCAAAAAACCCTTGCCAGTTACCGCCCCTCCAACTATAATCGATCTGTGCAAAATATCTTGTTCTCTTGCCATGAGTAAGGAAGCCATTAAAATGTTTTCGTTATTCTAAATATGTACGATGCCAATTTCCATTTCCGGCAATATTGTTTACTCCCGGGATTATCCCAGGAATAATTCCAATTTCACCGGCAACCTTTCATTCAACCTTAGTTGTATTATCCCGGAAATATTGCCGGTAAATCGGGTACGGCAGAGATCATCAGAATTGTATTGTCGTTAGTAACAATGATTTTATATCATAATGCCTTATAATAGTGCGGCGTTTATCGACTTGTATTTGGTTTTAGTTAGCTTTAGATCACCTGTGTTTTGTCGAACTTTAGTTGGTCTTGTGTAGCAGCAGAGAAACATCCCGGAGGCGCAAGCTTGCTGGAACGAGAACAAAATAATGTGGACAATTTAAAAGGCGTCGTACAATGATAGTGCACTAGCGCAGCTAGTGTAGCTTAGTGGTCCGACATGCGCCGTCCAGCAGAAGGCCTTCGGTTTAACACTGAGTTATAGGAACTTATGTGCCAAATTGATACCAGGAGCGTATCGGTGATGAAAAATATTGTAAGGAAACCTGCATCTACGAAGTAATTCAGCAAGGAGTTCCCAATGAGTTACGATAATGTGTTACAAAAAATTGTGATATGTGAAAGGACGCGTACCGGCAGGTCGGTGCGCGGTGTGCACTCGGGCGTAGAGACGCACTTGCAGTACTGCAGCGTGCTCAGCATGCTATCCGACTCTTGGTACCTGCACAGAACAAGGCATCGAGTTAACAATTAGCAGGATTATGGAAGACAAACGGATCGTAAGGTTTATATAATAGCTGCGGGCGTCACAACTTCCTCTCGCCTTACATACTGCACCAATCACCGACAAGCCACCAGTACTACACAACTCGTAACGGCTCTCACTAAAGTCATTTGTTAGATATAGTAAAACAATAAAGCCCTAACAACACTAACACTTTGAAAGAAAACTCATTTAAATCAGGGAAAACTTTCTTCGTTCTAAAAGAGTGTTTTTATTAATATTTTCTCCCAGTGTGATGAAAAATATTATAAGTCCACTCGCACAGTAAGGGCATGCCGATTGTTTCACTACTGCGTTTGTAATATAATGTACTTTAATTGCTCCGGCCATCCTTTTGGGGACTTGCCAATTGGCGGAACCTTCTGAAACGATCACTCGGTTCATGTCAGATGAAGTCACGTGTGAGATTAATGTTAGATTCCAGTGGCGAAACCTGCCTACAAACCGATTCCTGACGGCCAGAAAGCTACGGCTAGCGGTCAGTGAAGTGCATGTACCCTAACTAAATGTCAGACCCGCACGTACGGTTCTAATTCTTCCGGCTTTCCTTAGGAAATCTTTGACGCTTCGCCACTGTTAGATTCATACAGTCGTGTTAAAAAACTGTATGTACTGACATTTAATCTCGCTTGGACCGCTTTTTGCTGATCGCTATGTAAAACGCCTGAAATGGCATCAAGCACTGTCCAGTAAAGATGTTCAATTGGTTGTCAGTTGGTACCTGCGTGAGGCGAGCGGACGCTGCTGGTGCGGCTCGGACCAGACCGGGTAGCGGCCGGAGCCGGCGCCGACCGGCCGGTTGTAGAAGCCATCCGTGTCCGTAGGCTCCTTGATTTCGTCGGCTTGCACATTGTTTTGCCGGTACCTGGAAATAAGAATTTTCGGATACTTTCAATCTGTGACATCTGACAAAGATTTCATTGTTGCATTGCATTTATATGATTTGCGTTTAGCAAGGTAAAATAGAAACCGGCTTTACAATCAGATACATTATGTAACCACAGGTACAAGTATTGAAAAACATAATTGTTAGTTTAATTGGAGCCTCAATCTGGGCAGCGAATAACGCAATTGGCCGACAATGCGATAAATCGCCAGGTTGCTAAACAACTAGCTCCCGTCTCTTGTTGCGGCAGCTTGTGAGCGTTTTTTGCGTGATTTTTAGGCGCCGCGCACCGTGTGGCAACTACCTGCTGCCGACTAGATTGGTTGGTTCAATACTGGGCGAAAGGCTGTATTGTTTTTTAGGAATTCCCTACAAGTATGCGCAACGCCGCTACGTTATGAAACTCCGAAGGAAAACAATGCAATCATTATAATTAAGTTACACGCTGGCTGCGGAATTACTTACCTGTGAAAAAAACGCATAAAACCAAACTCAATGACGTTTACGCCGAAAGGTTTCAAAATAAATCTGTATTCAAAACTCTAATCAATAATGCTAATATGAAATGTAACGCCTTGTCAGTGACCAAAAAATTTGTCCATTCGTCTGTTGCTTTGTTTACAATACCGCCAACTGACGCGTACACAAAAGCGTCGTTTCCTGGAGTCACGACTGAGATGTTCCTCCGTGACGCAAACCTCTATTTTGCAGGCATTCTGAAGCCTTAGTGTCAGGTTAATAGCAGTAATGACATCGGCCCAACAATGGGAGGAGCCGAATGAGCCAACAGCGGTGCGTCACTGCAGCGCAGGACGTAATTAATTAAAGTCATTGTAAGAGATGGAGATACCGCGAGCACGATAATCTCATGCTAATAAGATGCCGTGTGTAGGGTCAAGGTGAAGGCAATATGATTCTGATGAACAATTTAATTGTAACGGTACTTCTTTAAAACTAGCTACACAATGCTAGTTTTAAAGAAGACAGAACAAATAAATGAGTATATTCTACTCTCTCGTTCTACAGTGCTTACGAGCAACAAAAAGAAATAAACATTACTTTTTAGGGTTCCATACCTCTTATAAAAAAACGGAACTCTTATAGGATCACTCGTGTGTCTGTCTGTCTGTCCGTCTGTCACAGCCAATTTGCTCCGAAACTACTGATCCGATTGAGTTGAAATCTGGTACATATTATGTAAATCGCTGACCGCACACGGACGTGTAATGTAAATAAATGAATTTCAAACATGAGGGCCACTTCTGCGGGGTAAATTTGAAAATTCAAAAAAGAAGTATTGCAAACTATATCGTGTGATATTTTTTTAGAATTTTGAGATAAATTTCTTGGAAGTTATTTAGGAAAATAGGTGAAAATTGACAAGACCCCCCTTATTTCCGAAACTACCAGGTCTAACATTTTGAAAAACAATACAGAAAACCTATAAAGCCTGGCGTCCACTAGACTCGCCGAGGCGAATCGAATCGAATCGCCATAATTCGCCTCCTATATTTTCTAATGTAACTGCGTCCATTGACGAAGAGCCGCGGCGCCGATTCAATGGACGCAGTTGTATTAGAAAATATAGGCGAGTCTAGTGGAGGCCAGGCTTAAGAAGTCTATGGTACTTATTTAAAGTAACGTAGGGTAAAGGTACCAGTGGTCAGCCAGAATCCTGTATTAAGCCTTTCGCCTCTTTTATTGCCTTAAAATAGCAGTCTATTTGAAATGAATAAATTATATGCCTCTTAATTAATTCCTTGATTCCTTATTAGTTATTATATTTATCGATCGGTGCGGGGAAACGGCAGGGGGAAAAAAAAAGTTAATTCAAGTGCTCTCGATCGGTAGGAGCAATTTTGCCGTGTCCGCCATTATTTTTTTCGTACTTGGTGTTTTCAAATCAGGTAAGAAAGATAAACTTGTGTTAAAATTATATGATATATTTGTATATTTCTGTGAATGCATATAGTTGCACCAAAACAGATAATAAAATAAGCGTATTTCATTGATTTCTTAATAATTTACGTAGGCTGACTGTTGGGAACCACTTTTTTTATGTGATTTCCAGTAGTCAGCCACCTGCGGCTGACTACTGGATATTGGTGGTATTCTTCGAATTTGAAATAAAATCGGTCCGTTAAGATCGTTATTTTTTAAGATTCAAATTTACCCTAACATTACCTATAACATTTTTTGAAAAACCCATTAGTCGGCCGCTTTTTAAAGTATTTTTTGGTGTGGCTGACTAATGGGAATTACAGCTCCAGTACTCAGACACTTAAAAAGTATGAAAAAAACCTATATAGGGCCTTATTTAGGTACTTATGATTCCTTTTACTGTTTCATGAATTAAAACGTAATGTTATGTTCAGTAAAGCATGCCACTTCTAACAATACACAAACCCAAATTCAAAAAGTATCCACCAGAAAAACTATCTGCTGCATAGGAAGCTATACGAAAGGAATGCGTATTAGAGAAGCATGCAGAACTTTGTTCTCCGAGGCACATTGCAAGACCGGCTTCACCTATGGATTCCTGAAGGCCTACGTAAAATGAGTCCTGATTCAGTTTTAACTAAGGCCAACGACTCGAGACTATACCAAAACCATCTCGGATGTCAACCTGTACGAGATTAATGTGGCTCACATGATGTCAGAATCACAGCCGAATTTCTGAAAGCAGGCGGAAAACCTTTAAAGCCCTTCAGACGTTATTCAATTCCACATGAGGGGCAAACACTGCAGGCATGGACAAGAAGTGTGGTGTTGCTCTTCTTCAAAAAAAGGCAAGAATGCCCTGCTGAAGAACTATAGTACCCATCTCACTTTTGAGCCATGTTTACAAACTGTTTTTGAGAGTAATTACGAACCGTCTCACACGCAGGTTTAATAGCTTTCAGCCTCCCGAACAAGCCGGTTTCCGGAAATGCTTCAGCATCGGTAGACCACATACATTCGCTACAGGAGACCAAAGAGTATAACCGGCCTCTTGGCTCAGCATTTGTAGACTATGAGAAAGCCTTCGATACGATTGAGACCTGGGCTGTACTGCAGTCTCTTCAGCGGTACCAAGTCGACTACAGGTACATCGGAGTGTTGAAGTGTTTGTACGAAAACGCCACTATATTTGTCTAACTATAGAACCAGAACTCAAAACTTACTAAAGTGTTGCAGTGGGAAGTGAGACAGCGAGATGTTACCTCTCTAAATCTGTTCACCGCTGCTCTAGAATGCGTTTTCAAGGTTCTGCATGAGAAAGGGCTTGGCATCAACATAATTGGCGAGTGCGACACCTTTGAGGACCTCAGTATAATGCTCGATGACCACAGTAGAACCTTCGAATGAGCTGGCCTTAAAATGAATATGGACAAGACAAAAATCATGACAAATGTCCCTGTACTGCAAACTCTCGTGAAAATTGGAGATTTTACGCTCAAAGAGGTTGACGATTATATGTACCTGGAGACATACTGTCCAATAAGGTACGTCCAACTTCGGGAAAGAGGTCTATTGTCGAATCCGGCAAGCAGCGTTCGGGAAACTGTAGGTACCATATCTTCTGGACCAATATACCGCAGTGTCTCAAGACGAAAGTGGACTCTGAATCTTGTTGCTGTAAGATAATAGTATTCAACTCAAAGCATGACTATTGTAATTTTAACGACTATTAATTGTCTATTAATTATCCATTAATATATAATTTTTTTTAATCAAATTTCAACAAACGATTTAGAGGCCGAGTACTGGGCTTAAAGTGGCTGACTATTACATTTTGGAGGCTGAGTACTAGAGAAATGTGTATGTTTTGGTTTAAACTAGTTTTTCTATTTTATAGAAAGATTTTATATGTTTGCCTTAAATTGCAATGAAACTAGAATAAATGATTGATCGAACAGTAAACAAAGTTTATTTATTAGTCAAATCCTGTATTAATAACAGTGGTTTCAATTCTCAAACGTCGTTAAAAGGCTGACTACTGGTGCCTTTACCCTAGGAAATTTCGGATAATCATGTATGGAACGGAACCCTCTCCACGCGAGAACTCGCACTTGTCCGGTTTTTTATTTGACAGCATCAAAGCCTACTCAAGCAAATGCTTTATATTTACCAGGCGCATTTAGTTGAAGTGAGTAATTGAGTAGGTACGTAGTGGGACGTATATAGTCTGATGACGATGAATTGGTACTAACTTGGGCGCGTCGTCGTCGACGAAGCGCACCTTGGTGTCGATGCGCACGGAGGCGGCGCGCGCGCTGTCGTCGTCCGCCCAGCGCCAGCGCTCGCCGGCCGCCGCGCCCAGCACCAGCGCCGTCACGCACGCCCACCCTACAACAACGTTTAAACAAATGACCATACATACACTACACATACAAAAATATAGTGAATGTTGAATCAAGTATTTTTCTGCAACATCAAATAATAGTATGCACTTTAATGCTCCAAATATGGAGATTCTAAAGGTACAACATTAGTGAAAAAGTTTTAAATTATAGATATACATAATAGAGCGAAGTTCTGACAAAAATATAATACCGAATCAGTTCAAGATAGGGCTTTTGAGCTCGCCTAGGCGGGAGAGGCACTAAGTTGAACTATCACTTGATCGGTGACAGCCGGCCCTGTCCTCTCACGATGGTGAATTGATAAAGAAAGAAAGAAAGAAAAAACATTTATTCATAACAGATCACAAAATACATCACAAGACGAAAAACTAGAAACTACTGAAAATAGTGCCAACTGTTACAAAAAGGTCCCAACTCAGCATAATGCAGGCTTGAGGGCCAACGCTGGTCTTCCGATGAAGAGATACTAAGCACTGCACTCAGCTAACGTCAAGCGATCATACAAAAATAAAGAACAAAATATTACACGACATTAAGCCTGGGTTCACACGACAACATACTGCAAGTGTTTTTGCAGAACTTTCATTCATTGTTTTTTACTGCACAAAACGTACGTAAACTGTTCCATAGTTCCATACTCAATGTATGCGCCACTAGAAGATTTATCCTGCAAGAAAACATGTGGTGTACTTATTGCCTTTTAAAGGGGCGTAACGTGGCGAGCAATTTTCTTCGCCTTAGCATTAACGATAAATCTTTTTTGAAGAAGTTTTTGGCGCATCTTTAAGTCATAGCTGCATGTTAGATCGTTGCGTGATAACTGCACTACGATAAAGGGCTATAATGACAGCTATTGTCTTAATTAAAAGGTCACTCGGCCGGCGGTGAATCACGGACCATTCCGCGAGCTGTCTCAAATCACAACATGGCGAGTTTACTAACATCTTTCGGTTGCCGTATTATGATACCTCGCGGTTGTAGCAACTCGCTTCGGTATACGTATGGTAACAATAAGAGATGAATGGAACTGTTTTGGATATGAATGAACTTTTGGGCCAATTTAACGACCAATGGCCTCGCTTTCTGCGAAAATTGGTGATAATTTTAATTGTCCGTAAAAATGTGATTTTTGGACGTCATTATCTCGTGAATTACTATTCACAGAAGTATTTTTATTGAAATTTGGGATTTAGCAATTAGAAGACGGGTTTACTAGACACGCAAAATTGCAAGTATGTCGGTCAATTAGATTTTAAGTTATGGGCGGTCGAAAATGGCTCGAAATGGTTCGTGTAATATAACCTATGGCCGGTGTGTCGCGAACTTTGGCTAACACACTGCCGTGTGTCTAGATTCCCTTTTATTTAAGTAATAATTAGCTAATGCTAATAAAATAAATAAATGAATGAATTTGATAACCAAAGCAACTATGCTCCTTGCTCGTTGTCAATGCTGAACTGCACGTGCAGTAATATCATTACGAGACTTGGTCAGCCTGCTTGTTTGGTCGGGGTCTTACCTCGACCTTACAGAAATCCCACATTGCCCAATCTATAAATAAAAGGCAACACAGGTTTTTGAGTATAAGCTATCTAATTAAATTATATAAATAATGACACTAACAATCAATGTTAGGACATAAAACTCCCAAAACAGAACTCTATAATTTGCTAAGAACTTTGCTATGAGTTTTCCTCTATTTTAGTTTGCATAATTTATTACCCGCCTATTGCTTCCCTACTGCATTTGCTTTACATTGCCGCTTGGCACCATACTTTGTGGGGTGTGTTGTAGTATAGCAGCAATGCATGCAGCTTATAAATTGTTTGTGGCATTGGTGTGCGGTGTTTTGGTAGCGGTGTGGGCGGGCGGGGGCTTGCGCAAGCGGCTCAAGGATCGTCTGAGGCAACGAAACCTTTTGTGGTTCAACTCGCTCGACCACAAGTGTGCTGCAGTTTACACATATGTATTTCAAGCAAGAGCTCTCATGTTATGCCTAACTGTCTGTCCAATATTTGAAATGCAAAAATTTGCATAGTTATATTTACAGGGCCGGAGAAAGACATAATATAACCTACTTTTTATCTATTCTGCAGAGGTAACGATAATCATGGAAAAAAGCTAATAATAAATTAAAAACCCGTCGTTGAATAAAAATGTGCTTAGTTATCCGCCTTTTAACAGTTGCCGTTAGCAAGGAAATCATACATACATACAAACATAGCATCACGCCCGAAATCCCTAATGAGATGGGCAGAGCCACAAGACTACTTGTGGCCACGGTTGATTAATTAGTCCTAAGATGGCAAGGAAATCGTTAATAGAAATATTTTAATTTAGGTACTAAATAATTTCAGTTATCATGTCTGACGAGAAACCATTATATCTGCTTCGTTTGAAAAATGAAATAAGTAATTAGAGAAAAGAGACCGCGCAAACCAATTATAATGCCAGCATTACATAAATATAATACGGAAACCTGCCATTTGTTAATGAAGCTTTTTAGCTTTTATTTTGTCTCCTTTAATTTATTAATTTCGTTAATCTAACCGTATACATGTCCTGGAGAATTTTTAACCCAAACCAAGAATAAAGCTAGTTCTAATCCCTAATTAGTATTTAAACAATTTTGTTTAATAAAATAACTAAAGTAAAAAATACAAACCGAAAAACATAATGCAGGCTTTCCACTTGTCACTAAGGAATTTGCTCTAAAATTTGAGTTCTTAGCAATTTAATTTAGTTTCTTAATTTTTGTTGATATACATCAACAGTATGTATAATTTGAATTAAGTAGGGCTTGTTTGCGGCTACGCGGTGCGCCCTCTTTGATGCAACTGAGCTTTGCGCCGGCGCGGCGTTTCAGCGCGTGCGCAGTTTCACAACAACCCGCCGCAACTCCAACCTCGGGGGTTTTGAGTAGACCGTCGTGCGCGCACCAGCGCTACTGGCTTGATATAATCGGTTTAGTGTCTACATAGTCGGTTGCTATTTAAGTAACCTCATATACCTACTCGTATAGGTATACCTAATAAGGCTTCTGCCTGTGATTTAATTTCTCGGCATAGAATTCATTTACTGTGATTGCCTCGGGAACTGTGCAATTTTCCAGATAAAAAATCATATGTCCTTCCCCCACTGCAAAGTAGATTCTTACTGAATGTCATCTAAATCGGTAGTACGGTTTGGCAGTGAAACCATAACAGTCAGACAGATACTTTCGCATTAATAATATTAGGGTGGAAGTATGGATTAGCATCTAGCTGTTATGATGCAGATGCGAAGGCATGCTAGTTAGTTCTCTTTCTGTCCTGTACAGAATTTATCATGGGGAGTGTACAGAGGAATTGTTTAATCTAATACCAGCCACTGTATTCCACCATCGTACTACTCACTGAAAACTAGAATTTCAGTGAGTAGTACGATGACATAGACACATCTTGATGAATACTGATCTACTTACTACTGTGCGTTTTCCTAAGACACTTCTCGCCACGTACGGTGAAATTGTGGAACCAACTTCCATCAGCGGTGTTCCCGGACTGTTTTGACATTGGGGCCTTCAAGAGAAGAGTTTGGTTTCCTAAAAGGTCGACAACGGCTCAATGACCTTCGGGGTTGTTGAGGTTCATGGGCGGCGGTGATAGCACTTATCACCAGGTGACTCGCATGCTCGTTTGCCTTCCCTTATATAAAAACAATAATTTTATATATTTTTATCCTACCAACGACGAGATCTTGTCGCCGTCTCTGACTCCGAATAGGAAGTGTCATATCATAGTATGGTCCATACAGATATAAAAACTAAATAAGTCTGTCTTGGTACGCTTGTTCGTCCGTTCAATTGCGAAGTGCGAAAACCGGCCAAGTGCGAGTCGGACTCGCGCACGAAGGGTTCCGTACCATTATCTATATAATGGTTCACGGTTTATGCATAAGGTTTATGATTATGTTCCTTTTTTTATATTTGAGTTAATTGAATGAAAGGTAAATCGCGGTTTACGATTTATGACGTATTAAAAAAACTAGTTACTAGAACTCGTTCAAACCAATTTTCGGTGGAAGTTTACATGGTAATGTACATCATATATTTTTTTTTAGTTTTATCATTCTCTTATTTTGGAAGTTACAGGGGGAGGGACACACATTTTATCACTTTGGAAGTGTCTCTCGCGCAAACTATTCAGTTTAGAAAAAATATATATTAGAAACCTCAATATCATTTTTTGAACACCTATACGCACCCCACAGGGTAAGGGTTTGATGAAAAAAATAAAATTGAGTTTCAGTTCTAAGTATGGGGAACCCCCAAAATTTATTGTTTTTTTTTTTTCTATTTTTGTGTGAAAATCTTAATGCGGTTCACAGAATACATCTACTTACCAAGTTTCAACAGCATAGTTCTTATAGTTTCGGAAAAAAGTGGCTATGACATATGGACGGACAAACGGACAGACAGACATGATGAATCCTTATGGATTCCTGGTTCCTTTTTTGCCATTTGGCTACGGAACCCTAAAAATGGCGATGAATCTGATGATCTCAACATTCAAAGATATTTAAAAGAAAAGGATACTTTCCAGCTTGGGATATTACAGTTCTCAAGGCTATAGGTAATAGTGATTAAAAGATTCTAGGCAGACAAACTTGCTGCCAAAAGCTAGCTAAATAATTATTATGCTCACAGAGAGTACTGCAGACTTGGACACACCTTTACAGATTAGGCAGCGGATTTGTTCTTTAAATATTGACTTAAGTATAAAGTTTTGTAGACGCCAAAGAAACATTAAAACCTTTTTAGGGCTTTAAATCAGCAAATTTGGGCTTTTAAAAGTCGAGGTCACGCGCATGAACGCGTCGGTCGTCGTTGACCTTAACGCACCTTCAGAGGACTGTGAACCAACGCCAACAAATTATCCATTTCATACAAAAGGCGATGACGATTTCCACCCCTAAATGTTAACCAATTTCGGCAGGCGAGTCTTTGTTGGGTCTAACGCTTTGTGCGAAAGAAAGTCACATGGTACGGCATTTACTCCGGGTTTACTTCATTACAGGCACTGTCATCATACAGCGGCTGTTATACCGAGTTTCTGAAAATGCAATTTGCCTGGTGAAGGTGGCACAGAGAGTTTTCTTATTATGCACTTACTGTAACAATCAATAATATCTCTTCTGAAAATTCGGCAAATCTCAACATGTATGATGTCGCATTATCGAAACATCAACATCGTGAAAAATTCGATATTATGTTTCTTATTAAAATATTTTTTAGCACGAAATAATCTAAATTTGATGAAATTTTCGAACTTAACTTAATTTGGCGTAGCTACTTGGCTGTAGTAGCGGCTGGAAGTGGCAGTGGGGGTGGGAAACCCAGAGGCCGCGCTAATGATGCAAGTCGATTGTTGCTTATCTCTAGTCCAATTTGAACCCCAAGGCCATCGGTGGGATTTACAAGCGATTGTTGTAGGAAGGTCGCTACGGAATTAATAGTAAACTATAGCAGCCTTACTATATTTTTGACGCATCACCTACTGTCACGGACTAGTTGTAAAGTACAAAAACGTAGGTACTAAACTAAATTGGAGACGGAATTACATAGATATTGTAAGAAAGAAAGAAAGAAAACCATTTATTCAATAAAACAGAAGACACACTTTAGTTAAGTATATAAATTAAGACATAATACATAACGGAATGGTGGTGTGTGTGTCTTACCTTTTGAGTAAGAAATATTATTAATTCGAACATTTATATTTGCCGTTATAGTAGGGGAGCCCACGATGCTAAATGGGGATTTACTCGAGCGTCGTGGGGACCTATTGGATTTTGAATATTAGCTGCTAGAAAGAAAAAAAGATTACAAGGTGTGTACACGTTCACCGGTGGGGGGAGAGCATCACAAATAAAAAATAAAAACACATCCACAGAAATATTCGAGCGCGACAGATATTCAATGAGGATGTTAAATGTATACGAAAAAATCTCTCTTTCAAAAGACTGACCATTTGAACGTGACGCTATTGAAAATGCATAAAAAACCGTCATTTTGAATTCCTCGAGCGCGTCAGATTATTAAACAGACCTGTTCTAGTCTCTTTGGTCCATAATCTGACGAATTTATAGAAAATCTGATGGTTTGAAAAAAAAAACTATTCTGATCGGATGCCGATACTATATGTGTATGATAAAAGTACTACAACTGGGTGCAAGGTATACCCCTTATGTTAATCTGCCGCGCTTGAACAAATCCCAAAATCCCCTATTGGGCTCCCTTACTATTATGCTTAGACTCTCATGACTCGCGGAGGGAACGGAATTTTCGGTCTTAATGCATCAAATTATATTTTTGATACGTATCTGCGGCCCACGCCCACTGGTCACTTTGGGGTTAAGAATAATCTGAGCCAAGATGGCACCTTATGACAACATAGACTGTAGAATGTGTGGCGAAGAGGAAGAAACAATGAAGCACATCATAATTATTTCCAGCTGACGCCCTCGCCAGACTAAGAATTAAAATTCTTGGCAATGAATATCCAGAACCAGGGGAATTCAATTTTATTTGAAATAAAGGGGTGAAAACGGGTGATACGGAAAATACCGCGGGCGAAGCTGTGGCGGGTCCACTAGTGCTCTATAAATCGCTTAGTGCTTAGGAGAGGGGTAATTACTTAAAAGATCCCACAGCACCCACTTTAAGATACGATTTGCAGCCCTAGTGATTTTGAACGACCATACGTAATCGCCATCTTATCTCTCATTGCATATCGTTCTTTCGATAGTAGTTAGTATGAGGGAGACGCATTAAGGAATAATATGGGGATAACTTATCCTCGTGTCAACCTTACGAGGGCCACCTTGCTTAGTTTATGTAAAATTGACTTATATAGTATTGACGCAAGTTGGTTTCTGCGCAATAAAATAATAGGTAATAAACAAAGACCACTTTTTGTGTTTACTAATGATATTAATGGCGGACAGGTAGAGCCTGTCATTACATTATGTTGTCGATAATTTTGGTGGCAGGGCCGAGGGGTGTCCTCGGCGGCGTCCGGCGGATGCTGCGTCACTTCATCGGTTAACTAAATATCGAGCCCAATTTAATATGCTAATCATTAGATTACAGATAACATAATTTTGCTTAGATAAAGGTCGAAGTTTTTTAGGTTTTCCGAGTCATTTTAAACAATAATTGTATTTGTATTGCAATACAGGGTGGGCCATAAGTTTTACAAATAGCAACACATATTTTTTTCTAAACTATTAATTTTGCGGTACAAATGATGATGGGAAATTAAACGCCATTTTGTACATTTGTGGTTGTAAAGTTTTACAAATATCGTTGTTTTATCTATATTCTTGCTTGAGTCAGGCTGGTTGTATACTTTGATCATCGCGCGGTGGGGGCTGGACTTTTCTATTCTCATTCTGGAGAGGGGCAGTTTAAGTTTATTTGTTGTTATAGCCGCAACAGAAATACCTACATTATCTGTGAAAATTTCAACTGTCTAACTATCACGGTTCATGAGATACAGCCTGGTGACAGACGGACAGACAAACGGACAGCGGAGTCTTAGTAATAGGGTTCCGTTTTACCCTTTAGGTACACGGAACCCTAAAAATAGCATATTCCCTATTAGCAGTTTATAAAAACTCAAGAAGGATATAAATTTGTTTCAAGGTGAATTATTGTGTAAGCCAGACGTAGACGCGGTGACTCAGTGCGATGGCACGTACATTAATTTAACGACACATTGGGCTATAGTTTCATTCAACTGGTATTTAATTAGGAAGATGTCGTGCCGCGGAGCACTCGCCGCGGGACACGGTGACGATGATGATGAGATGATTCAACTGATCACTACCTACCTTTGTACAGCTATGAGATAACCTTCGGTCGAGCTAAATTAAAGCTAATCAGTCAAAATAGTTATACGATGAACAAAAGCTATGGTTTTTAAATTGACGATTTATTTAATAATCTTTATTTCATTAGATTAAAACCTGATTTAATTATACTTTAAAAGTAAAATTTGCCGTTAGAATATGTTTCCTATTTGAACAAAAATAGTCAACAAAACTTAACTACATACATACATACATAGCATCACGCCCGAAATCCCTAATGGGGTGGGCAGAGCCACAAGACTACTTGTGGCCACGTTCGATTAATTAGTCCTAAGATGGTAACTTAACTACCTACTGATATTACGACTATTTTTACATGAAATTCTAATTGCTATACTGTACTATTACCATGAGTTTACGCAAACCGTGCTCGTTATCGAAACCTATCGCTCGTTCCTTTTTACTTGTATCGGCAAGCAGTATTTCCGATAGATTTCGATAGCGAGAGCGGTTTGCGTTAACTCATGGTAATGGTACTGGTGCAATATAAAATCCACAGAAAACTTCAAGTATGCTCGATACTGGCTCTTACTCCACTCGGTATAAAGCTCTCTTCCTTCAGCGGCTACCCGTGACCACTACTAAGAGGGTCGATTCATTTTAGTCATTATCCTTGCTTATTTTCCTCATGACTACTGAAGTCGTCATGAGACGAGGAAGCGAATCAGTGCGATAATACAGCGCGTAACGAGCTGTCCAACGCGCATGTCGACAATCACACAGGACATAATAGTTGTCACAGTTGGAACCGTTTCGCCGTTCGTTCGCGGTCGTCGCGGACCAATTGGACGTCAACCTGGTAACTTTACTTTGCTTGGCCTTGACCTTGATGTTGTAACGGAAAATTACTTAAAGTAATATGTAATAGTAGTTTTATGGAATATTTTATTGCTTATCGAAAGTATTTGGTTCATTTATTTATTCATTTAAAGATTTGTAACTAACAGTAGGACACCAAAACATTACAATTATTTGGTTTATTCCTTCATACATATACAGGGTGACATCGAAGACGTGATCAGAAACCAGTTTTTCAGACTCGGTAATTGATGGCGATTTTGAAAAACTGGTTTATCTACACCCATATCATAAAACCTCCATAGTGTAATCAAAAAGCGTCGGAAATGACCACCATTTTGACAACCAATTAGGTAAAACGAGTGCTGCAATGTTATTCCCGTATCGATTTTAGTATAGAAATGAGATTACATTTGGAACAGCTGTCAAAACTCAAGTGGGTCTCTATTCTAGTATAGTACGTCAATTCAGTATGTTTTTTTAATGTAAACTGCACAACATTTGATCTCGAATGACATGACAATAGAGACTTCATTCGTTTGTCTATGATTTAAAAAAAATGGTCTTGACGGAGGATCGAATTGCCGCCATTATGTTGGTGTTTTGCTGAACGAAAGTAGAATTGTTGTGGAATTGAATAGAAAAAGTTGTTTGTATTTTATATTTTAGTTGAAAATATGAATAGTAGTCTTCTCGGATCGTGTGTGATGTGAAAATGCGCCGGATATCGGAAATAGGTACGAGTATGCAGCCACGATTGCAACAAATAACTTGTTGCCAGAAAATATTGTTTCTGAACCCATCACGGAGGATTTATAATATGTGTGTAGATAAAGTTATGTATGCAACTCTGCATAATTTGGCCTTAAGACACACGTGCGATCTTATTATGAAACTCGCTAAGGCTCGTTTCATGAAAACCGCACTAGTGTTTTAAGGCCTATCATTATGCAACCGTTGCATAAACTACTATTATGATGACGTCTTCGATGTCACCCTGTATGTAGGTATCGTAATAAAATAATGTCGGATATGGCGTAGCCGTTCATTTATATACCTACGTAAACTATAGCGACTACATATCAAGGCGTAATTTAGTTACGCCGCCGGCGTAAGTTAGTTTATACTATTCTCCGACTACCTAGTCCTACTAATATTATTAACGCAAAAGTTAGTTTGTGTGTGTGACTGTTGGTTTATTACTACTAGCGCCGTAACGGATTCCCTAGGTCCTAGAATAGGACATTAAGGGTGTATTTTTATCCCGAAGAATTCAAAAGTTCTCGAGCGAGTAACTATAACCGAATTGCACGTGGACGTAGTCGCGGCCAGAAGCTAGGGATTACATAAACCCAATATGCCGAAGTAGTCCAATCAACGCACAGATTGACCCCAGATTAATGATCTCGTCCGTGAACCCTCGCATGATCCAGTAAGTTGCAAATGGGGTAACTACATCTGTTAACCCTGAATTTTTTTGAAAATCTGTTCCATTTTTTACTGCAAAACATGGTACGCTGAAAGATATTCATGTGAAGGTTCTTCCTTTTTTTTATCACTTATAAGAAATCTGTAGAAATGAGGTGTGTGAACAATAAAGATTGTATGATACAAAGAACCTATACCTACAGGGAACAAAATAGAATCCAATAATTGTTGTCTGTCTATCTGTTACTTTGAACAGGTGTCACAGGACGAAGGGGTTTTGATAGGATTATAACAAATGGTTTAAGGAGCTCCCAGGTAGGATCAAACCAAATGTTTGTTAGTTAAAAGATACACTAACCCTGCCTTCGCTATACGCTTGAAAATAATAATATATGTCAGGATAAACCTATACAATTGTTCTACAAAAGTAGATAAACCAAAGGCTACTAGAAATACTGGAAAGCTTGATTTATTAGCATTTTATACACTTTCTCATTACAGGACAAATTTATACATAGACTGGCTAAAACTAAAAAAAACATTTGTAGGAATTGTATAAGTTATAATTAAACACCAAAAATAATTTTATTTTATATCTACTGTTATAAAGCGAATACTTATTTCTAGGGCACAGTATACTGTAATTACATCATGGATAGCGATATTTGGAATTATCAGCAGGAGTAACAGTGCCTAAAAATGTAATAAAAAGTATGCATCGGCCGGGAATCGAACCCGGGCCGCCCGCGTGGCAGGCGAGCATTCTACCACTGAACCACCGATGCTTGTAACTTAGGCGCAAAATTTGTGATTCAATAGTCAAACGATACGCGATGCTATCGGATGACGTCACTCCCCCGCTGCACGCTGGCGCTGGCGCGTGCGCTCTTACAACACAAGTGTCGGTCTATTTTTATTATTATTACACCGTTCTCTACGTAATTGGCTTTTGATATCGTTTCATTCATAGTTATTTTGTTTTCAAGATATTTATGAATTACTTTGGAATTACTATGGTTATTAAATTTGCCAGTCCCACTGTAATAGGAATTATTAGTACCTATTGGTAATGTTTTTGGTGTGAGTATATGACGGGATTAATGCTTCTTGCTGCATTAGTTACTAAATATCTTAAATTCAAAACAGTATGCATTAGGGATACCTTTGGACATGACCAAAGCTTACGACAAAGTGCAATATAATATATTACTCGAAAAGCTATCTGGAGTAGGAAGTAGGAACTCGTGGTTTGGCCCATAAATGGATGATATCATATTTAAAGAACAGAAAACCAATTGTTGAAGTAGAATACTTTAACTTCAAGACGGGTGAAATAGCTAACGTACAATCAAATGTTGCAACGCTTGATTTGATGCGTCCACAGGGAAGCGTTATTGCATGTTTGCTGTTCTTATCTACATCGCCGATCTCCCTAAAGCCTTGACCCATACGTGCTGTTTGCCGATGATATTTCCCTAATTGGCTACTTGACTTTAGTAACAAATATTAATATACTAGCTGGTGCCCGCGACTTTGTCTGCGCAGAATAATAATTTAAGTAACCTATGTGCTTCTCCAAAGTCCAATCTATCTCTATACCAAAACTCATCAAAATTGGATCAGCGTTTTAGACGTGAAAACGTAACAAACAGGTCTATCTCTATACCAAAACTCATCAAAATTCGTTCAGCGGTTTAGGCAGCAAACAGGTTATGTTCGCATTTATACAATATAGCTTCCAACCGCGACTTTTTCCGCATTAAATTTGCCTAGAATTATTCCCTTGGGAAAATTTGACTTAGCCGGGATAAAAATAACCCTATTTCTTGTTCCAGCAGCTAAGGTCTAACAAACATACAGACACACGCACACACACACACACGCACACACATACACACACACTTTTCGAAAAATAATATTAGAAGAATCTGTAGGAAGTAGGATTGTTTAATTCGAAGAGTTTTTTGTACCATATTCTACGTAGATACCAACATGGAATCGGTTCTTCCCATTCAAACTTTCAATATACAAAAGCAACAAATTTTAGGGGGAGGTTACATTTTAGGAGTTCTTTAGTTTTTTTCTCGATCGCCTACCTAATTGTTTGTTTTGAACTGCATTTATACCAAGTTTCTAGTTGATAAACCAATGGAATCAGTTTTTCGAATTCAGAGTTCAATACCCTAAGAAATCCTTTTTTAGAAGTTCCGTATTTTCTCGATCACCTACCTAATTGTTTTTTTTTAAGTGCATTTATACCAAGTTTCAAGTTGATAAACAAATGGAATCAGTTTTTCCAATACAGAGTTCAATACCCTAAGACATCCCTTTTTAGGAGTAGTTACGTTTTATTCTCAATCGCCTACCTGATCGTTTGTTTTGAACTGCATGTATACAAAGTTTCAAGTTCATAAACATATGGAATCGGTTAATCTCATACAAAGTTTAACGCCCCAAGGCACCCCATTTTGGGGGTAGTTAATTTTTTTTCTAACGTATAACTAATTATTTGTTATGAAAAGTATTTATACCAAGTTTAAAGTTTATAAAATCACCGAATTAGTATTTTCCATAGGTGCTAATTTCAACCCCGTTTTTTACTCCCTTCCAGTTTCATTTCCAAAAGTTTCTATAGCCTATGTCCTGCCTGAAGTTTCCCTTAACACGTTATCGAAAACCGCATTGAAATCCATCCGGTAGTTTTAAAGTTTATAGTGCACATACAATCAGACAAACGGACAAACAGATAAACAGACAAACAGACAAACAGACATGAAATTCAAAAACCATTGGGATTTGTTCTGCTGCTCATTCTGAAGCCCCCCGTAGCATTTTTTCATTGTTATCTTCAATGTACAGACTTTTTCCCCTTTACGATTTTATTATATGTATACATTTCTATGGAACGGTAGCTAAACATAAATAAATGCATGTCAAAGAAACAAAAAGATCATTTTGACTGTTCCTTTTTTTTCTATTAAGGGTCAAAAATTGTCAAAATAAGTGAAAAATAAATATTGCTTTTTAGTTCTGAATTACTAGTTTTTGACATCCTCATCAAATTTCTGTCATTTTTTAATTCTACGATATTGGCCTAAAAATAGTATTTTCGGAAATAATTGCGAATTTCATATTTTGTATATCGAAACCAATGTAAAAAGAGCCCTGACGGCCATATAAAATGTATGATACACTCTAACTGAACTGTGACGTCAAATTTCAGGGCCATTTTGTATGGAGCGTTTTTGTGAGTGGTATGAACTAGGACCTTTCAAACCGTCGTATCTCGAAAAAAAACAACACAATAATGTTTTGCGAGCACAGTTGGGTTTCTATGACTCAGTATTTTCCAAAATAAGATGAAATAACAATCATGCAAGTAGCCAAGTACAGCCCGCCAAAATAACATTAACCTAAACGAAAAGCTCAGCTCCGTCCTCGACACGATAACTACGTGGCTTAAAGACCATCATCTCGAAATTAACTTTAGTAAAACCAAAATAATGACGTTTCATCCATATCAGAAAGCCCCATTAATAGTTAACTTTAGTTATAGTAACACAACACTAGAAGTTGTAGGTAGCAGTGGCGAAGCCTGCCTACAAGCCGATTCCTGACGGCTTTACCAAGCTAGAAAGCTACGGCTAGCTGTCAGTGAAGTCCATGTTACTCTAACTAAATGTCAGACTCGTACGTACGGGTCTAATTCTTCCGGCTTCTTTTAGGAAATATTTGACGCTTCGCCACTGGTAGGTAGCTTCACTCCACTAGGAATATACATAAATGAAAATGAAAATGAAAATATTTATTTTGCAAGTAGGCCACATGGGCTCTTTTACATGTCTGAAGCTACCAGCGCTTCGAAAGGTGACATCTGCTGAGAAGAAACGCCGCAAGAAACTCAGCAGTAAGTCTTTTTTTTCAACTTTTACATTAGAGTTTTAACTAAAACTAACACATGAACAGGGCAGCAAACAATCCTAATAGGTAAAAATTAATTCTAATAAATAACTAATAAGGGAGATGTATAGTCTCCGCGTCTGTACAAGTTAAGCTACTTAGAGATGTATAAAGCCTCTAAGGGTCATCATAATAATAATTAAAATAAAGAAACATCTAAAATGATTACCTAATCTAGGTTAAATGAAGATGTAGACAGTCTCCACGGTCAAGTATAAAGAAGGAGATGTAAGGTCTCCAAATATCATAATAATAATAGTAATTTGAAATTAGTAGTTTATGCAACGGTTGCATAATGATAGGCCTTAAAACACTAGTGCGGTTTTATGAAACGAGCTTTTAGCGAGTTTCATAATAAGATCGCACGTGTGTTTTAAGGCCAAATTATGCAGAGTTGCATACATAACTTTATCTACACACGTATTATAAATCCTCCATGATGGGTTCAGAAACAATATTTTCTGGCAACAAGTTATTTGTTGCAATCGTGGCTGCATATTTTCGATATCCGGCGCATTTTCACATCACACACACTCCGAGAAGACTACTTACTATTCATATTTTCAACTAAAATGTAAATTACACATGAACTTTTTCTATTCAATTCAACAAATTCTACTTTCGTTCAGCAAAACGTCAACGCGGCGCGGCGCGTCAATAATGGCGGCCGTCCGTCAAGACCATTTTTTTTTTAAATCATAGACATACGGATGAAGTCTCTATTCTCACGTCACTCGAGATCAAATATTGTGCAGTTTATATTAAAAAAACATACTGAATTGACGTTTCGTATCAATAACTGTTTTAATATCTATGGATACTAGAATAGAGACCCACTTGAGTTTAACAGCTGTTCCAAATTTAATCTCATTTCTTTACTAAAAACGATAAAGAAGTCATGTTATTTCTTCATCGCAGCATTGGTTTTTCCTAATTGGTTGTCAAAATGGTGGTCATTTCCTATGGTTTTTGATTAACCAATGGAGGTTTTATGATATGGGTGTAGATAAAAAAATATTTCATGTCCTAATAATTCAAATATCGAATATGAAACCCTATAGAATATAGTATAGAGAACACTATGAAGTCTCTCTAGTCAGGTTCAGATAACGCACAAACGAATAAATTTTAAAAGGTCCTTGCGAGCATGAATCGTCCGGACCCCACAGACAGCACCCGTTCACGAGTATGACGCGTATCTCAGCCATCGTCTCCCTCAACCATGTTTTAGGGAAGGTGGCGACCCGATAAACGACGCCGCCGTAAGCAAAGACCTTTGAGCGAGCATGACAAGCTCAAGCTGCCGGACAAGAACGAAATAAATCAAGGCAGATACGAGTAGCCGTCCAACGAGAGATGTCACAGTGGGCTCATATGATAAAAAAAAAATTGTATGTGCGATATAGGTACATATACAATAATCTTACACAATTATACATAACTAAAACTAACACATGAAAAGTGCGACAAACGAATGGGAACAAAATAATTATAATAAATAGCTAATAAGGGAGATGTATAGTCTCCGCGTCTGGACAAGTTAATTTTAATGTCTTAGAGATGTATAAAGTCTCTAAGGGTCATAATATTAAACATAATAATGAAAACAACCATATTACTTGGAAATCTCACGTCGCCAAGATTAAAAATAAACTATCTAAATTTGTTTACGCTCTTCGAGAAATAAAAAAAACCACCAACTTGCAAACAGCTCTCACAACATATTACGCGTATGCATACGCATGGCTCAGCTACGGCATCGCCCTGTGGGGAAATAGCACCGACGCGCCAGTTCTTTTCACCCTTCAGAATAAACTAATCCGAATACGGGTCAACATAAACCGAACCGATAGTTGCAAATCCCACTTTCCACAACATAAACTGCTCACCCTCCCTAGCATATATATCTTAGAAACCTGCAAATTCGTACGCAAACACCAGGAATTATATAAAAAACGAGGAGACTTGCCCTCAACAAGATCGGTCCGATACAGAAATAGGCTCATCTTACCACCGTCCAAACTTAAATTATTATCTTCCGGCCCCTTTATAATGTCCATTAAAATATACAACAAACTTCCAGACTTACTAAAACAAGAACCAAACGATAAACACTTTACTAGTAAACTAAACCAGCTACTTGTAACTAAACCCTACTACACGCTGTAGTTCCTCCTCTCTCAAGGTTGCAGCGCCCAACAGGGTTTAATAATCATCTTTAACTTAAGGCAACTTCTGTATAATATTATGAAATTGCAATAAACGATTGATTGATTGATTAGGAATAAAAGTAAAAGAAAAGGATCTCTTCGATATAGAAAAATATGTCCTACGTATGCGGAGTTAACCAGGCTGTTGATACATGGCGCTGATAAGGGTATGTTCTTGGGCAGGCTACGGGCACATCGCGCCCAAGACGCAGACAGGCAAGGTGGTGACCATCTTCTACGCCATCCTCGGGATCCCGCTCATGCTACTCTGCCTCTCCAACATCGGAGATGTCATGGCGTCCTCGTTCAGGTATTGACTCAAGAGCCGTCCAAAGTCTGAGACCTGTGAGATTTAGATAAATAAATAGTTAATTACACATGAAATATCCGAGACTCGGGAACAAACATTCGTGCTCATCACACAAATATTTGCCCTTATTGGGGATCGAACCGGGGACCGCTAGCTTCGGAGGCAGAATCACCACCGACTAGGCTAACCGCGTTGTCAAAGCAAAATTAAGCACTAAAAAGTAGAATTAATTTTGTACCTATGAGGCAATTTTATGAATCGTTACACTATTCCAGTAACTGTCTGCTGCAGGTTCCTGTACTGGCGCGTGTGCTGCTACGTATGCACGCGGCCGCCGAAGCGCCGCCGGCGGCACCACCCCTCCATTAGGTATAACTCTTGTTGTCTGTTCCCACAAATATATTTATAGTTTAACAGTTCCATCTTCATTCTGTTTGCATGTAGTGTTGGCACTATTCAAAGTCAAAGTCAGACGGCATATCATGGTGTCACGGGTCACGAAAATCTGCCGTCGTGTATAGCCATCATAAAAAGTTGATTAGAGAGGTTCATAACGGGCGTTATGTGTCCGTTGGTTGTTTTCATGATCAGTATACATATTTTTGCCGCGTACTGTACGTAAATAGGTAACCCAAGAGGGCTGTCGGTTCGCACTTAATCAGTTTTCAGTTTTCTTGTTCATTAGTAGTACATATACTAGCTTGTCTGTGAATTATCAGAGTACCTTTTCAAGCAAAGCCCTCTGGAGTAAGCAGAAAATTGTATACACGTATAACGTGTAAACTGTGATGATGACTGCGCAGGCGGTCAGCGCGCGGCAGCACGCGGCGCGGCTCCTCGCGGCGCAAGCGGCTCGAGCGCGCGCACTCCGACACCGAGTGCAGGTCAGTGCTGTCCGCACAATATCCAAACTCATCAATGCTGTCTGCAGTGCCAGAGTGATAGGGCTAGTCTCTATGCCACCGTGGTCTAACTTGGACCTCATCTTCGCTTTCCATAATGCTGTGGTTCCAAAAGAATTTCGTATACTTCAAGGCGATTCAAGTAACCAGAAGAAAAGATCACTTGGATTTTGCTGCCTAGCGGATAGCAGATGAACATTTGCGAGTCGCTTGTTTTTTTTTGGTTGGTAAGTTGTTGGTTATCCAGGTACCGCGACAGCGGGTACAGCAGCGCGCGCGGGCGTCGTGGCACGCGCGCCGGCCCCCCGCACGCCGGTCAGCCGCACACCGCCGGGCTCCGCACTGCGTCCCAGCCCCCACTCACGCGCACATACGGTCAGCTCACGGCTTTAAGTATGAACAGTTCAAAAATAACATTTAGATAACTGGTTCTTTTTATTTCAGGAGCAAGAGGATATGACAGAGATGAGTCGCCAGTTAGATACGATCGTAATGGCCGATTCAATAATGATGAAGATGGTAAGTTACTCTACGCCCCATTAGCACATTACCAAAAGATATACACTTATACCTAACACATAAAAAACTCCTTCACCTTCACAGTAGAGTTTCCAAAAATATCACTTCCATTGAAAGACTTGGAAGCAGCCCTGAAAGACCTGAACGACCACCACGCAAACTACGCGTCGAAGAGTGAGCTACGGAGCAAGTCGCTACCACGGCCCTCCAAGTCCAAGCCGGACTACGGCCCGCGGCGCGACTTCTATGACTACGGTTATGAAGATGAGGCGGTAGCGGGCACGGGGGAGCCGGACCGGCTCGAGATGCACGACCTCTACGATGTTGACTATGAGAACTACAAAGAAAGGAAGGCTCTGGAAGAGCGAGAAAGAAAAAGAGATCAAGTGGAAGATTACGAGGGTTGCAGAGACCGTGACTACGAACCCGAAGACGATGATTACGAACTTGACAGCCCCAGGAGTAAAAGAACATGGGACCGTCGGTAAGCACAGCTGATGTTATAATGATGCTTTATAAGAAAGTTCTGGAAACGGATCGTGTATTATTTAACAGGGCAGATCGTAATGATTACTACGAGCGCGACCGGGATGACTACGGCTACGAGCGACGCGCAAACCGGCGCGCGCGCAGTGCCGTCTATGATTATGAGCGGCGCTACGAAGACGAGGAAGCAAGGAGAGATGTAGAAGCCGGTGGGCGGGCGCGTCGCCTGCGCCGCCTCAACCCTAATGACGAGAGACCACCACTTCATGCAATTGTGAGTCTGAAATCTTATGACAATTGTGAATGTATAGGGGTTGATGCGGGGATTGACGTCTGTTTAATATTTGTCCAGACTCCATCGCCAGAGCGTGACTATTGGAGCGACGACGGTGTTGTGGTCCCACGACGAGGTCGATCCGCTGGTAAATAATCTGACTTTAATTTGAATGTCAACTTTTTATGGCATAGGTATGTAAATTTAATATACAGCTTAACTTATACACTTTGTTTTCCAGCTGTCTGGGAATCCCGCCATTCCGACATCTATCCAGTGGACCCAGAGCCCATTAAACAAGAAGTAGGACTATCTTCTAATTAACTATATTGATTTTTTACATAATAATGGCTTCATAGTGCAAACTAACTTGTGAAGATAATCTTCCTCGGACCTTCCTTCCTTAGACGGTAAACAAACACCAGATAGTGAAGAATTTCGCCTTTTATATCTAAATAAGTTACTGAAAGATTTCCCCGCCGTCATTATCCGCTACGCTTAAAGATCATCCACAAAGGGCTGGGAAAACATTGCCCACTATTGTTCATCATTAAAAAAGATAGCATTTTTATCTGCAGATAAAGCCGGTGCCGATCTGGCTGTGCGTGTGCCTGGTGGCGTCGTACATCGTGGCGGGCACGTTCCTGTTCCAGCGCTGGGAAGGCTGGGCCACGCTGGACGCCGCCTACTTCTGCTTCATCACTCTCACCACCATCGGCTTCGGAGACTTTGTGCCTGCGCAGGTACCTCACCACCTTATTAACAATAAAGCTATAATAATTTCATGATAAAAACTTTTTAAATAAGTACTTAAATTAGAAAAGATGATGAGACAGATGATTGGGCTATTTATCTTAGGTATCTCTTGTACGCATTTCTTTTTCTTTTCTTGCTTCATCGAAAAATTCGGTGGTTATATAGATAAAAAATTTAAAAAATGGGATGGACTAAAGCATAGTTTACAAAGAATGGGTTTAATTCGAAACGGTGTCGTCTTAATTTAAAAATTCGTAAACTTATAATAAGAAGCGTTCAAGTCAACTTTGTACAGCGCACAAAGCTATCAAAATCAAGTTTGACGTGTCATATTTTAAGTTTAGCAAACACACTTTCGAATTGGCCCCAATATGCCATTAATGCGTGTTGCTGAGCAAAGACATAAATATAGCGAAATCGGATACGGATTAGTTTTGTTTGTATGTTTTATATGTGGAACGCTAAGCGAACACATTCACTCTCTCAACTTATTTACCAACCTATGTATATCACTACCTTTTTTCAGTGTCCTTGTTGTTTGACTAGCGCCTCTATTCGGGAACGCTAAGTGATGTTGTAGCGACTCGTGAGAGAGATTTCTCATCCCACTCTTCCGCACGACGCGTAATGCGTAAGAGCGAGATGCGAGTCTCCCCCGTTCCCGAATAGACGCCAAGTTCTTGCTTAACGATGTAATGCCCGGTTCTTCCTATATTTGAAAATTTCTTTTGAAACACGAATGATTAAATTTGATATATTTTATATGCGGAAAATGACAAATAAACTATTCATAACCAAAAACGATTCGTTTTCTAAATATAGGAACGGCATTAATCAACTTATGCTCCAGCAACCGAACCAAACCATTGGCCATTACGATTACGAGATTATGGGATTTTCTTTAGATGCTGTTTATCTATTGCTGGTTGGCATTGTGTGTCCGCAGGGTCAGGGCGGGTCGGCGGCGGCGGCGGTGCACTCGATCGCGCTGTGCTCGCTGTACCTGCTGTTCGGGATCGCGTTGCTGGCCATGTCCTTCAACCTGGTGCAGGAGGAGGTGCGCGCCAACGTGGCCGCGCTCGCCACGCGCCTCGGCATCATCAAGCCGCGCGACGAGGACGACGACGACGAAGACTACTAGTCGAACCAGCTCAGTTTCATAAGTGCACACTTTGTGTAGACCGCGCGCAAGCTCCAAGAAATTAAAAACGCTGTAAAGAGTGCATGCAATTAATGACGAAATAATACGGCAACAGCATCAAGGACGACACTCCTACTAGTGGAGGATTTAGTGCGATGTACCCTGCATTTTGTGATTAAAGGCTCAAACTTGGCATAGTTATTCCTTGGGTAGTATTGACTAGATTTAGCCCGGTAGCCAATGGTAGCCGCCGCGCGGGTGGGGAGGGGAGGGGGGGGAGGGGGGGAGTTTGACTCCGCCGCGCTCCACTGTGAGCGCTATTGTTCTAAAACAATAGGTATTATGGCAAGTGTGGTATCATTTTCGGGTAACTTAAGGATGAATAAACCATTTCCGTAACAAAAAAATACTCGTCCATAGAAAAACAAAAATTATCGGGTAAAATCCCAAAACGACAAACTATTTTTTTTACATCAACGTCTTTTATTTTTAAACCGTAAGAGGTATCTAGGTGAAAAACATATATTCTGAAATCTACATTTACTGGGATTACAGAAATATAACGTTGACTGAAATCCCACTGTAAAAAAACAATGAAAAAAAATATTATTCATCACGGGGCAGAGTAGCGTATACAGCGCCCAATGTAAAACGATCTCTGACGGCAATATAAAATGTATGGCCGTCAACGTTCTCTTTATATTGGGCGGATAAATAGTGGACTACTTGTTGAATATATTTATGAAATATCTTGAAATACAATAAAACATCAGTTTTAGCGTTCCGTACTCAAAGGGTAAAAACGGGACCCTATTACTAAGGCTCCGCTGTCCGTCTGTCCGTCTGTCCATCTGTCTCCAGGCTGTATCTCAAGAACCGTGATAGACAGTTGAAATTTTCACAGATGATGTATTTCTGTTGCTGCTATAACAAAGAATACTAAAAAACAGAATAAAATAAAGGGGGCTCCCACGGCCCATCTCTGACGGCAATATAAAATGTATGGCCATCGGCGTTTTCTTTATATTGGGCGTGATATACAGTGGACTATTTGGTAAATATATTTATTATGTATCTTGAAATACAATAAAGCATCAGTGTTTTTAATTACCAGGTGTTTATAGCAGTTGCTACTACACAGGCACAACTCTGCACACTTTATTTGCCTCTTAAAACAGTTTCAACTGGTGCTACATGTCTTTTTACCTACATCTGATCATTTCAAATACAAGCGTTACCATAGATACACACTTGTAATACAAGGCTTGTACCGTTCAAGAAACAGGGCCATGGTATCAAAATGTTTAAGTAGTATTGAACCTGCCTGACCATACGTTGTATTTTAATTTGTAATTAATCGATGGTCATGTAAATAGTTATACCTATTTCAAATGTTGCATTGTAAAATAATAGATACCTAATAAGAACAATTTTGTGTTTAATGCATACAAAATTGTTAAAGTTAAAGTCATTGTACGTTTCATTTTCAAGCGAATGCGCTTACTTTTAATAATATGAGCAAAATTTTAATAAATATTTCACAATAATTAACACGCTTTTACTAGATTCAATTGTAACTAAGTAACTACTTAACTAAGAAGCAATGTATTAAAATCTTAGAAAATAATTGTAAGCTTCTTTTAACCTTTTCAACGCCTTACGCCAATACGCCAAATGCAAATGTGTCACTAACACGCCAAGCGCGTTTCAAAAGCTATGCAAAAATTTACCTAATTTATACGAAAGAGATTACTTTTGAGTTGTACCTCCGACAACTATAAGCGTCGGTGGCGCGGTAGGCACGGCAGCTCATGACGCTTTTAAGCGTCCTTGGTGTTGAAAGGGCTAATTGTCGTTTCGAAATGAAACTTTGTAGGTATGTATGTATGGTTACGTAGCGAAACAACTAAAATCAAATGTTATAAACTTGATACACATAAGTCTAGAATGTCGAAAGCCTAAATGAATAATAATCGTAATCTATAACGTTCGAAATACATACAACACGACTGTTCGAATGAATATAATATCGAAGTACAAAATTGATATGATATTTGACATAAACTTGATATGCATACGTCTTAGAATGTAGAGAGTCTGAATGTATGTTCTTAATCTATCTATCTAGCCTAGCTTATGAGCTGCCTCCATTCCAAATTTTACCAAAATCCGTCCATTCATTTTTGCGTGAAGGAGTAACAAACATCCATACATCCTCACAAACTTTCACATTTATAATATGAGTAGGATTGTAGGATAGAGCACAGTCTCAGACTACGTCTGTCTATTATGATATATTAGGTAATACTCCTTGTAAAAGGGTCTCATACCGATAAAAGATTTTATAAATTTCGCATTATGTGCATTTATGTATTTTTAACGTTATACGTAGTGAGCAGATATCACTATCACTTCACTACATAGTATAAAACAAAGTCGCTGTCGCTGTCTGTCTGTCCTTATGTATGCTTAAATCTTTAAAACTACGCAACGGATTTTGAAGCGGGTTTTTTAATAGATAGAGTGATTCAAGAGGAAGGTTTATGTGTATAATATATGGATAATATTGTAGAGAAACACTGATAAATTTAGAAGTTTCTAATGTGATGTCGTAAATAAACTAACTTTTTTGCGCTTGCATTGCAAATGCTGGCTGTACCCCACGAGATAAATCAAAATAATGTACTACAGTATTGTACACCTTAAAAAGGTCAACAAAAAAGTCCGCGATGGTATATGTCTATCTCTTAAGGATAACCCACAATAACCACTTTTTATCCTTAACATTTTACGGGAAAAAATGGCTTATTTACGAAGTGATTTTAAGCAATACAGCATTAATCCTTATCCAATTAAGTACCTTAAATACATTATCCATTTAATATAGATCAATATGGCCCTTTACAGCATGCAATTTAAATGAATATTTCCGAAGATATTACAGATTTAAAATGCAGGGACATAGCACTTTATGATTAACAGCGATCGGACGCGCGTTTATCGGAGCTCTCTGGAACATGTTTGTATTGTCTAATGACAAAAAAGCTGTAAACGTTGTTTATAAGGACATTCTGTAATAGGTAGGTATATTTAGTATCAGCATTGCACCCGTGCGAAGCCGGGGCGGGTCGCTAGTAGATATAGATAATAAATGTTATGAATTTAGAGCGTAGAAATTTTAAACTTATGATAAAAATGTTATTAATGTCGTACGTGATGCAATTTGACTTTATATATTTTGATCGTATGAAAAACGGACTTATAACATTTGATTTTAGATGTTTTGCTACGTAGCCGTATGTATATGTACTTCAGAGAACAATACAATAAGTACCATCAAGTTGATCTGAGGATGGAACCAGGAGATGGACAGTGGAACTCTATAATGGCTACTAGTAAACTCCTCGAGTTTGGGCTGTTTTGTTTCTTCTGACGAGTCAAATATATAACCTTGGTGATGAGGGTCTTTTGTACTTTTAAGTGCGTTACTGACAAAAGCGTGTTTTGTAAACTATAATTATATGAAAACATACACAATTATATTTTAAGGAGCTTACCATGAAGGACTATCGCAGATGATCATAATTTAATCGACCAACAGCAACGAATGGCTACCGATATGGGTTATGATCACTGAACAGCCAGAGCGAAATTTATCAGATAGGTGAAGATATCAATAATTATAACGACTGTATCTAAGTAATCCACAGTAATAGCTTAAGGCGTCACGAAACAATTTTTTTTTGTAACATGTCGTATTTTATAATATTTTTATTTGAGCACGGCTCGTGACTTCACCTGATGGTAAACGGCAGGTGGCGTCTACGTACTATATCAGCGCGAGTTACAGGCCCTGGACCAATATCGGGTAAAGCGCCCATCGTCATCACCGGTACATGCCTCTACAGGCTTTTGGAGTCACACGAGTGGGAGAAGATAAATCGTGAACGGTTTACAGAGGTCGAGCGAGTTCCATTTGACCTTCGTTACTATCATGACATTTTAACTGGTTAATATAATTGTGGATAAGTAGTTCCCTAAATGATATCGACTCATCACTAAATATTCGAGAGACTAGTATAACTCTGGAGTTGGAAATCCCCATAGACAACGGGTGTCCCGTTTCTCTGGTTATTGCATTAAAAATGGCAAGTTTCCTCACGATTTTCTCTCTTCTTACCTTAAGAGAATCAGCTACAGCAGTTGTATGTATCTAAGTTAGAAAAAATACTCATTGGTAAATACATGGCTAACGCCGGGGTTCGAACTAGGTACCTTCCGGTTACGAGTTGTCCTTGTAAGCTAGGCCATTTACGCACCATGATCACTAAAATTTAATTTTTCCCTGAGTGTGAAAAAGCTACTTCGTATATTGTTTTCATAAATGCCTTAAATTAATTCCTTGAAGTTATTATGCAAATTTCAGCCAAATAAAATTACCTATCTTTACAATTTTTATCCGGTTTAAAAAGATTTGATAATGAATTAGGAAATTCAATTTAATTATCTCATGGTCTACGACAAACGCGGACGTACTTTTTAATATGGCGGAGAAAGCAGAGAGCGGGGTTGCGCGGGTTTCAGTTCAGCCGGCCCCTGTGGGTGCATCGGGTCCACAGGGTCCTCAGCACAAAGGCGTGGACCTGGACACCATTCTGGACGAAGAATTGGGCCAATTCGGACGCTACCAGATCGTCACCTTGCTGCTGGCTGCTCTGCCGATCATCTTCTCCGCTTTCGCCTCCGGAGAGTACATCTTCACCACAGCCAGGATACCAACCAGGTGAATTAAACGTGCAGAGATAATATTTATAGCCCCGCGGCCATGCATTGTGCCGGGCCGGACTTCCTTCTAAGTTGCAAATGTACCACCAATCCTCACAAAGCAATTTGATGCCACTTTCATTACGCGTGTAGACTGCCAAAGAGGGCACCTTGCCTGCATTTGTATTTTCGGAAATTCTGAATCTCTTCCAAGTTACGTCAAGAACACGTTACATCTCATCCTAACTTGCTACTAGGTGAGCACAGGCAAGGCAAAGCATCTACAGTTAATAATGGCTAGGATGTACTTTTTTAATAAGAGTATCTTGGTAGATTTCAGAGTTTTTGTAACGTGAGAAGTCTTCCGATTTTAACAAAGCCAGTGATTCTAAATATTTAGCATTTTTACGTATTAACGTGCCAACTATTTGGTTCATGCATTACACCGGCTGTTAGCATACATAGTGTTCGAAAGAACGCACCGCACGGTTTGATGGTTAGTTCATTTACAACATTAGTCCATTTTTGAGTTTATGCGCTCGAAAATTGCGTTTGAAAATTATGTTTGAAATCTTATGTTTAGAATGCGAGCGATATAAAATGAAAACCAGACCATAACGACCAGATTTCCATGTAACTGTCATGATAATTAAATAATTCTGCAAATGGATAGTTTTGAAGGTTGCTTCAAGACCATACTGCGAATTCGAATAATGTTATGTTAACAGATGCTTGATCCCGGAATGCGACGGCCCGGCCCCAGAGTTCTCGCCGGTGTGGAAGGAGAACGCGATTCCACAGTCCGATGAGGGCTCTTTCGACAACTGCGCACGCTTTGCCAACAGCTCGGAGAACAATCCCGGCGGCTCCACCTGTCCCTCCTGGCTCTTCGACACCAGCCGTATTGAACCATGTCAAGAATTTCTCTACGAGCACACCAACAGCGTTGTCTATGACGTAAGTGCTAGCAAAATAGTGCGAAATCTCAACGTCGAGTACCAAAAGCCATTTCTGCCCCTTAGTCAACATTATAGCCGGACTGTCTGGTATATTTATTGTTTATTATATAATTAAAAGTTTAGAATTTAAGATCAAGAAAATCTAGTAAATAAAATCCTATCATTACTTTATACATCTGTTATTGTTACGTTTATCTTATCGCATCGATATCCATGTACAGAATTTATAACGAGATAATGTATATTTTTAAGGACGTATAAATGATACCAGTGCTGCAAATGAAGATTTCATTATAAAATAAACTTGTTATATTTTATGCCTAAAATATGAATTTAAAATAATCATCTAAAATGAATACCTACACTACAGACAAAAAAATCTGGAAATGTTTTGGTCAAAACAACAGCTAGTCCTCTGATCACAGTAACACGAGTATCAATTATTTTAATATTCTTGATATCTATGGACAGTTCGGCATGGCGTGCGATGAGTGGCGGCGCTCGCAGATCGGTTCTATCCGCACCATCGGCACTTTGCTGGTGCTGCCCATCACCGGCTACATCTCGGACCGCTGGGGCCGGCGCGTGGCGCTCACCGTCAACGCCTTCAACACCGGCTGGATCGGGCTCGTGCGCTCCTTCGTCAACTCTTACGAATGGTTCCTTGCACTGGAGGTCCTTGAGTCCACCGTCGGCGCTGGCGCTTATTCCTCATGCTACATCTTAGGTAACTAAATTGAAAAGTGGCAAACCTTCCGACTAAAACTATTGCACTAAACATAAAACTTTAATGTTTCAGTGACAGAACTAGTTGGACCTAAATACCGAGTGATAGCCGGAGCTACAATTTCGACCCTATTCGCCCTGGGGCAGGTGACCCTTGGCTTCATCGCGTGGGGCGTGCAGCCGTGGCGCACGCTCACGCAGGTGCTGTACGCGCCGCAGCTGCTTGTCGTCTGCTACTTCTGGATCTTGTCCGAATCTGTCCGTTGGCTCATGAGCAAGGGCCGTTACGAGGAATCTGAACAGATTCTGAAAAAAGTAGCAAAAGCGAACAAGACCGTTCTATCTCAAAAGTCTTTAGAAGCACTGCGTGCGACTGCAGAAGCTGAAAAAAACATGGAAAAGCCTAAGGAGCCGTGGTTGCCAATTTTGGTGTTGAAGTCTCGAACGATTCTGTCGCGGTGCTGTGTTTCTCCGATCTGGTGGATTACCAACACGCTGGTGTACTACGGGATGAATATCAACGCTGTGAACCTGGTAGGGAACAGCTATTTGAACTACGTGGTGGTAGCAGCGGTAGAAATCCCAGGTTACTGGACTGCCATCCTGCTGCTGGACCGCATTGGCCGCAAGCCCGTACTCATTTGCGGTTACTGGCTGTGCGCAACCTGTCAGTTCATATTCGCTTTCCTACCTGCGGGTACGTAATCAAGCACGTAAATCTACCAACTAGTATCTGTCACTTATTCGTAATTCTTTAATTTATGTATTTCAGGTAACGTTGCACTGGCGACGGCGGTGTACCTGATCGGCAAGTATTGCATCGCGATAGTGATGACGTCGGTTTACGTGTACACGGCAGAGCTGTTCCCGACCAAATACCGGCACAGCCTGTTCGCCTTCTCCTCAATGATCGGTCGACTCGGGTCCATCACAGCGCCTCTTACACCTGCTCTGGTAAGAATCTAGATAAGTGCCCTTTAAACAGAACCGATATATCGACGGGGATGTGCGAAGACCTCCTATCTGACAAAATCACAATTCTACATAGGGATGTTACTAGGCTATGCGAAGTTCAATTTTAAGTTGAACGGTAGATGAAAACTTGCAAATAAATGTCAGATAGAAGGTATTAGAACATCGCCGTCGATTTACTTTTCTTTGAGTCCTTAAGACGTTCATTGCTACCTAGCACTTCACGCTCGTGGAACGTAGCAACGTTTTACTTCTAATATTATTATAAGTTAAAAATACGTTACACTTAACGGTCCAAACTAGGAAAGTCAGTATCAGTATTACGGGTTCAACCGATCTGCTAAGTAAAGTTATAAGTTTGTGAAAGGGGCTTGTAAATAGACCAGCAATATTTTTGGCTATTTATTGCTACAATTCGGGCTACCCCCAAGAGTTTACACTTAAATCTTTTGTTCATAGTATTGATGTAATATAAAATATTTTTGGGAATTGCCCATCAATAAATTGTCAAAAACTGTTGTAGCGACTCGTAAGCGAGATTTCTCATCCGACTCTTCCGCACGACGCGTAAATCGTCGAGAATCGCTACAGAATCACTTAGCGTTCCCGGATAGAGGCACTGTTTACAAGGCTTGTTGTCTGTTGCGCAGGCTCTGGAAGTGTGGGCGCCGCTGCCCTCGGTGATGTTCGGCAGCTCGGCGCTGCTGTCGGGAGCGCTCGTCTTCACCACGCCCGAGACGCTGGGCACCAAGCTGCCCGACACCATGGAGGAGGCCGAACAACTCAAGAACCAAAGGAAAACCATCTGACGAGAGTGATACAGTTATTTTATTTATTGAATATGAATAAGTTGTAAGTAGGGGCTAAGTTGTAAATAAATACTCGTATTATAATAGTGTTTTCTTCGCCATGAATTTATTCGACGTTGATGATGATTTTGTTGTGGGTCGGGGATACAAAATAAGAACCTTTGGTTGTCCTTTTACCTTTAAAGTACGTATGAGATAAGCCTAGTCAAAAATAACTTCTTCAAAACTCCGCAGAACTTACTCAATAAAATCCCAGACCAGAAAACCGGCCAAGTGCGTGTCGCACGTACAGTGTTGGTTCCGTCGCATCTAGGATTTTATACTTATCTAAGGCACTCGAGCAGCGCTAATCGCCTTGGTAGAAACTTGAGCAACGCAGAACGCACTGGAATTTCGACTGCTTATTTTCTAACAGGCGCTTTTATTAAAGTAAACACAAAATCCAAAGAATTGGAACAAACAGTGGAGCATTTTTCTAGTCTAATCTGAATTACCATTATTTATTTGCTATATCACGTAACAGCATTACCAATTGATGAATCGTTATACTTTACTTATCATTTGTTAAACACAACTTGAAAAATATCCTGAGAGTTCTCGATTATAACATTATTCATGATGATTTGATGATTCATTACATTAGGGGGTAATATTACAAACGGGAATTCTCAGGACAATTGTGTGCACTGTAACGACAATTCGAATCGATACACGTTGTGTTGGACATATTTTAATAAATCAAAGGAACACCGTGTGCAATGAACATTATCATTTGCACGCAACACCATTTTAACGCTAATGCAAATAATAATTATTATAGTCGATGTCTGAAACAAAGTGGTGCCGGGCATGGACGAGTCATTTATTTTAGCGTTACAAAACGCGAACAAATTTCTACGGGGATTACTTTTCAGGACAAAAATTAAATAAGACTGGAAATAAGCACGGCTTTACTCACGATTTATTGTCAGAAATAGTCCGACATGTTTCGGACTCATATGGAGTCCTTCTTCAGGGGTTGAGTACGGTCGCGCTCACTGCAACCCACGCGCTGCCGCCCTCCGTGCGGCACCTTGCGCCCGAGCCGAGGGCGCGGGGGCGGCGGGGGGCTGCACCGGTGTTGCTGAAGCACCAGGCTGCGGCTCGTTGTTGGTCGTGAACGGCAGCAAACATGCCGAACTCAGTGTCCACAAGAATGTCAACACGTCCAGTATCCCGAATCGCCGGGACGACGATTCGGGACGATTTGGGTATTCATTCGTTTCGATAAGGCGAGGCTGCTTGTAAGGGAAAAGCGCTTCGTGCAACGCAAAATCCGCGAGGCGATTGAAATTGAGCGACGACCGAATTTTTAACCGGGATATTGGGTGGGTATTGCCACCAGCGTGGAAGCCCGTCGTCCCAGCGATTCGGGATACTGGACGTGTTGACATTCTTGTGGACACTGTGAGTTCGGCATGTTTGCTGCCGTTCACCACCAACAACGAGCCGCAGCCTGGTGCTTCAGCAACACCGGTGCAGCCCCCCGCCGCCCCCGCGCCCTCGGCTCGGGCGCAACGCGCCGCACGGAGGGCGGCGGTGCGTGGGTTGCAGTGAGCGCGACCGTACTCAACCCCTGAAGAAGGACTCCATATGAGTCCGAAACATGTCGGACTATTTCTGACAATAAATCGTGAGTAAAGCCGTGCTTATTTCTAGTCATAGTAATGTCTCACGAATGTTTTAATCTGATTAAAAATTTAATATGTACTAGACGCAACAGTACCGGTGAAAAACCCACTTATCGAAAAATCATAATCAGCAAATGAATTGCTGTCCATCCATTATAAATAAAGGTTACTGGCGCTAAAGGAAATAAGATCGTTATTGCAATGGGGGAAAATAGGACTCGGAAAGTGATTTTGGTTAAAGAAGAGGGTGGAAGTTTCCTGGTGGTTCTTCTCAGTGGAAAGGTGGTAGGTTCATTGACGTCCTACTAGCCTAAGTTTAAGAAAATCCAACTGCTGAGTTTGGGGCGCTTCTATTAGCAGATGTCACCCTTCGAGTGAAAGTCCATTTTAGTGAGGTCCCTTTAAAGCGTCAATTTGTTTTTAAACTGTAAAAATTTTTGTTATAGCTTTGCTAGGTTTTGCCCGATACTTTCTCTGCGTGGAATTCGATTATCGCTGTTCCCCTGGAAACCATGAATTTTCCCAGGATAAAAAGAAGCCTATGTCACTATCTAACCTATAAACTAACTATTTGAAAGATGAACGTTGATCCGTTGCAACGCACTTTCGCATTCATAATATTAGAAGGGACTAATAAGGACCAGAAAGGCTAGCTCTCCTTTAAAAAAAAGAGGCCGCTCCCTGGAAAGGTGGGAAGATGAACTTATAAAATTTGCAAGTAAGGACTGGATGAGAGAACAGCCCAAGACAAGAAAAAGTGGAGAGATATGGGAGGAGGCCAACACTCGTCGTCTTTAATAATAAGAGAAAAGGAAAAACAAAAAAAACGATATGTACAAAACTGCTTATTATTAAAGAAAAAAAAAAGGCTTAAATAAATTCAAAATACGGATTTGTAAGGTTAAAACTGGGCCAAGCACGTCCATGTTCACAATCCTTTAATGTAAGAACTTTTTAGTCTTTAAAATTAAATAGTCTTCGGTTATTTTAGTTTTAAGCCGCTCATGCGCTTGAACGACCTCATATCTGTTTGCTATCTCGTATCAATTCCATTCAGGCGTAACGAGGATTAATATTGACGAAGAACAAAGAATATTTAAATGAAAAGTCATCGAAAATAAATAATAGTAAAATTCAAGCCGAGTTTAGAAAAAATACAAATCTTACGGCGAATAAAATAACATGAAGTGTATACGATGTCAATCATTTTAGGCCCGGGTATGTTGATGCTTTGTCGTTCATTTTCTCATTGAGATTACAAGTAGATACAAATAAGAGTTTTATTTTGTATTATATCTGCTACTCAACTAAATTTGACATGAATATAAGTAACAAGGTAGGTTTCATTTCAATTAAAAAATAATGTAATAAAGTTTGTTTTCGAATTCTTTTTATTTTTATTTTGTTATAGTTATTTAGTTCTGATTTGAACTCGGTCAACTAGCTAATTACAAATAATTTGGACACCAAAATTAACTAAATATTATTACATTTGGTTTTTAGGGTTCCGTACCCAAAGGGTAAAAACGGAACCCTATTACTAACGCTCCACTGTCCGTCTGTCCGTCTGTCCGTCTGTCCGTCTGTCCGTCTGTCCGTCTGTCCGTCTGTCCGTCTGTTCGTCTGTCCATCTGTCACCAGGCTGTATCTCAAGAACCGTGATAGTTAGACAGTTGAAATTTTCACACATAATGTATTTCTGTTAACAATATATAACAACAAATACTAAAAAATATAATAAAATAAATATTTAAGGGGGCTCCCATACAACAAACGTGATTTTATTGCTCGTTTTTGCTCGATATTGATAACGGCAACAGGTAGACGCTTAAAATATTCACAGAATATTTAGATATATATTAACTTCAAAAATAAATAATTAAATGAAAATAAAATAAATATTTAAGGGGGGCTCCCATACAACAAACTTGTTTTTTTTTTTTGCTTGATTATAATGGTACGGAACCCGTCGTACGCGAGTCCGACTCGCACTAGGCCGGTTTTTCATTACCGCAAGCTCAACTGAGTTCTTTCTTTCACCGAACTTGGCCCTTATTTCACGTTTTGTAGTTGGGATTAAAATTTAACATGTCAATCAGGTAATCAGTTGTTATCAATTTCACCAGCCTAATACAAATGCAAATCTTGGAAATAAGGGGTATTTAACCTCTCGGAGTGGACGAAGCTACCACGGAGTGCTTCACGGTGAAATAGGTCTATTGCCTGGTCGCTGCGATTGGAACCAAAATGGAAGAAAAAGAGGGACGTGTGGGCGTGGAGGGGGGTGCGGCTAAGCGTGTAGAGCTGGACACAATCCTGGTGGAGGAGCTGGGCCAGTTCGGCTGGTTCCAGGCGCGCACAGTCGCGCTGACCGCCGTCATTGTTATCTTCGCCGGCATCGCCGCCAGCGAGTTCGTCTTCACCACTGCCAGGATCACCACCAGGTTTGTCAAATGCTTATAGCTTATTGATATGTGCAGGTCTCTTTCGTGTCGTACGGACAGGCGTTGCAGGATGCGGCAATTTATTGCTGCAATTCGTGCTATACTCAAAAGATTACACTAAAACTTTTTGTTTCCATTAGTGAATATGTAATCTTTTTGGGAATAGACCAAATTGCAGCAATAAATTGCCGACAAACTAGCCCGCCAGCCCCTTAATAGCAATATAGGGAGGTTACCACGATCTATAAATGCGATTCTCCTTAGGCTCTAAATTGAATTTTGTCGCTATTTCATATCACGCCATAGATTATTATTATTATTAATAATAATTTCTTTCAAATAACGGGACAAATATTTGCTGGTGATCCAGTCAACATAAAAACTATGTTAGTGGTTTAAAATATCCTTCTGCTATGGTCCACCTGTCAGTCGCCGCTGTGGTGAGGGGCGTGCAGACCACAGCCGTGGTTTATGAACGGATAGTCAAGCCTGCCTCACTCGGCCAGCGCACCAGGGAAGCACGCCTTTTGCGTATGGCGGCGTAAAAACAGTCTACGCGCGCCTCCGCGAACATCCCCGATACTACCATACACTCTGACTTTTTATTTCATAAAACAATTACAATATAAAAGTCCCACCTCATCAATATGTAGAATGAATTCTGACTTAAATTCTTGGACCTGCGTATTGTATTGACAAAACAAAGTTACCTGGTAAACGATCGGTTTCTATATGCCCTAGGAATGAGTAGAAGTCCTGAATTCAAGGACGATTTGTTTGATTTTCTAGATGCCTAATTCCCGAATGCGAGTCTGCCGATCCAGTCGACTTTGAGCCCTCGTGGCTCTCGAACGCGATACCGGTCGACGGCAACTCCTTCGACCAGTGCCGACGCTTCGTCAACGTGTCCGTTGCAACGGACTTCCCGGCCACCTGCCCCGCCAACCTGTTTGACAGGGACACCAGCATCGACTGCGAGGAATTCGTTTACGAGAACCAGCTCACTATTGTGTACGATGTGAGTTCACGTAATTTTCGAACCAGCACGTTTAGCACAAAGTGCATGCTAGTCGTTAGTCTCGCAGTGCGTTCGTTACGTAATTGAATATGCTGGTAATGCAAGTATGATTTGTTCTACTAACATGATGGCACTTTGTTTCAGTTCGAACTGGCATGCCAGGAGTGGCTGCGCTCGCTCGTCGGTTCGGTGCATATCTTCGGCACGCTCGTGGCGATGCCAATCACAGGTAACGCTCACATCTTCATTTTAACTTAGAGACGTCCACTGCTGAACACATGTCTCCCCAAGGAATTCCACAACGAACCTGTGTACGCCTTCAAGGCTTAGTATATTCAGCCTTATATAAAAAAGTAAAGTAAAAGCTCCATTAACGAAAAATTATGTCAACCAAAGTCTTGCCTAATACCTTGCAATCGGTTTATAGTACTATAAAACGCTGAAACGCTAAACGCCACTTGCTGAATGATGTAATTTGCACTGTTCACTGTGCACTAAGGGTACGTGTCGGACCGGTGGGGGCGGCGCACGGCGCTGGCCATCTTCGCGTTCACGCGCGGCTGCTTCGGACTCGTGCGCTCCTGGGCTAACTCCTACGTGCTTTTCGTCGTGCTGCACTTCCTACAGGCTACCTTCGGCTTCGGTGCCTTCTCCTGCGCATACATACTAGGTAACTTCCTCTTTAGCACTTCTTGGTGTGAGACTTAAAGAGGCAGTGTCTTCAAACACCTTTTCGCTTGATGTTACGTTAAGCTTCGCAGAATACTTAGTCCTGTAAAGTACTATACAGTACGTATATATCACTGTAGACATAGACTGTAGAGTCTCTGCATCTAGTAACGAGGAAAACTTGACTATTTACTGAATTTTGTCTTTGAATAAACATTTATTTTACATTATTTTCTTAACATAACAATAATTATTATTAGTGCAGTTCCGAGCCTAAGTATTAATTAATTATGTAAAACGTTTTCAGTAATGGAATTGATGGGCCCGAAGTACCGCGTGGTTGGCGGCGCCACGGTGAACACGTTCTTCGCCGTGGGCAAGGTTCTAGCGGGATTATTAGCGTGGGCTGTGCCGCAGTGGAGGGACCTGCATCGCGCCATCTACGCGCCCATGTTCATTACAATCGTCTACTTTTGGATCCTGCCCGAGTCTGTGCGCTGGTACATGAGCAAGGGCCACTTTGAAAAGTCCGAGGCTGTTCTAAGAAAAGCCGCCCGCGTCAATGGAACAACCCTCTCTGATCGCTCATTGGTAGCGTTGAGAGTATCTGCAGAAGATGAAAAAAGAAAAAAAGCAATGGAAGCACTGGAGAAAGAGAAAGAGCCATGGTTGATAGTGCAGGTGTTTCGCAATAGGCCGATCCTGATCCGCTGCATGGTGACGCCTGTGTGGTGGATTACTTACACGTTCGTGTACTACGGGTTGTCGATCAACGCTATAAATATGTCCGGCAACCGGTACTTGAACTACGTGGCGGTGTCAGCGGTGGAGATCCCGGGGTACTGGACCGCTATGCTGCTACTGAGTAGGATCGGTCGCAAGCCCGTTCTCATCATTGCCTTCTGGGTGTGCGCTGCCTGTCAAGCCGCTTACGTCTTCATGCCTCAAGGTGAGTTCTTTTATTTCTACTGTGGCGTTGTGATTAATTAAACAATTATCGATTGTCGTTATTTTTCAGGGTATGACGGGCTTTCTCTGGCTGTGTACCTGATCGGCATGACGTGCATCGCGATGGTAATAACGTCGGTGTACGTGTACACAACAGAGCTGTACCCGACTAAGAACCGGCACAGCCTGTTCGCCTTCTCGTCCATGATCGGACGGATCGGATCTGTTGTCGCTCCTCTTACTCCAGCAATGGTAAGTAACACCTTTTTAAATATATTACTCACTATTTTTCTCATTATTTCACGTTAGCCGCTCTTTTACCGCTAAGGTATCAAATAACATGTTTATTTAAAGCTAGGTGCACTGGTCTCATTGCTATTACAGTGGGCTAAATATATTATTTTTCATTTAGTGCACTCAGCTGAGCAAAGTCCAAAACGGGCCTTCTTCATTATCAAAATAATTTAAACCTTTATTTCCAGTCACTACTGGACAAAGATATTTAAGTCTAAGTCGTTATCTTGTGATAAAACTCTTTTACTGTACCTATCATGATACGGAATGTCTGGTTGCAGGCGGAGGCGACGTGGGCCAAGCTGCCGTTCGCGATGTTCGGCGGGTTCGCGCTGCTATCGGGGTGCCTTGTCTTCATCCTGCCGGAGACGCTCGGGGCCAAGTTCCCCGACACCATGGAAGAAGCCACTGAAATCGGCAGGAAAAAGAAAGTGCCCAAATGAACGACCTTCTTTATCTTCAGCATGCATGGGGGGATGCATGTGTTATACAATGAAGTAAATTTCATTGTTACAGGATCTGTGCATTTTGAACTCCAATTATTTATTCAACTCTAGTTTTATTTTAATAATTATAATAAGCAATGAAAATAAACTGAATGATCTTAATAAGTTTTTCATTATTAAATTTTTATTATACCACTAGCTTCTGCCCGCGACTTCGTCTGCGTGGAATTAGGTTATAGTAATTCCTCCGGGAACCTTTGAATTTTCTGGGATAAAAGTACCCTATTTTCTAATTCAGGATCAAAGGTGACTGACTATACGGGTGTACCAAAAATACCGGGCGATTTTTCAGGGCATGATTAGGTAAAGTAGTGTGATCGCAAATATGTATTTAAAATATTTTTAAAACAAAGGAAAAAAATAAAAATTAAATATTTAAGCAAAAAGGTTTGGCTCACCTGACTTATTGACCAACATTCACGCCCATCTTTCATTCAACTTCTGAACGCGGGCGCAAAATGTTACGCGGCCCCCCATGTAGGTACTGTTGACAGGTCATTGACCTGTGATCAGCTGATATTGACGTCTTAGAAATAATAATTATTTTATTTAATTAATTATTAATTATATTAATTTAATTATTAATTTAAAGCCCTTTTAAGGGCTATTTCTAGCCCTTAAAAGGGCTTTAAAAATGCACTGTGAGACTATTCACGAATGAACACATCCAAATGACGAGGTCCACTGCGCTTAAACTTTGCTCGACGTGAGCGCCACCGACTTCGATGCATTTACGGCATCTTTTAACTAAATTTGCACAAACGCGGGGCAAGACCAAATCGTCTGCTTTGATCGCGTCAAACGCCGAGATGAGTCGCGCACGCATCTCGTCGGCGGTGTGGCAAGTTTGACGAAACAGTACTCCTTCACGTGACTCCATAAATAAAAGTCCAGCGGCGCCAAGTCCGGGGATCGCGGTGGCCATGCCACGGGTCTCGCGCGCCCGATCCACTGCTCACCGTACTCGGCGTTCAGCCAATTCCTCACGACCCGTGCGGAGTGTGGCGGCGCTCCGTCGTGCTGGAACCACATCGTGCGCACGAACGCAAGGTTCAGCTCGTCCAGCTCGTCGCTGAGCTCGTGCAGCAGAAATGATAGGTAATTGGGCCCATTCATTAGATGGCCACAAGTAGTCTTGTGGCTCTGCCCACCCCATTAGGGATTTCGGGCGTGATGCTATGTATGTATGTATGCGTATGTATTAGATGGGCAGGATTTTAAAGAGAAATAACGTGGAAAGATGTGCAATTTTATTTTACTGTGACATGGAGTGACATATCGCTCTCTTCCAATTTCAAACCAATATTTTGAAACTACCAAATAGGTTTTAGCGTCAACACTATCCAAGTCAATGTAAGACTGGTAAATAAAAATCGCAATTTTCACCCGAAATGCGGTGGCCATTTTCTTTGTCGGCATATTTTTCAATGGACCAATGCCGCGGCGCGGTTTTCTTCAAAGAAGCAATATTAGCTAATGACCGCAAAAGGGGCGAGTATGACCCGATCATTGACCAATTAGAAATTGGGGGTGTTAACTTGCTGCAAATGCTACATGGTAATACGGTTAATGACCACATCAGCTGTTCAGGGATTCAAAAATTTTTACTGTAAGAGTCGTATTGTATTTGATTTCTTTAAAAGTCAATAACTTTGTATCTGAGAATCAGATTTTTTTTAAATAATTTTTATGAAGATCTATGTATCTATCTGCATCCACCCCTAAAAAAATCACCCGATATTTTCGGTACATGATGTATACCAGTTTCATCATAAGGTGATGAGGTGTTTAGTATGATATACATGTACATCCGTTCAGCGGTTGCGGAGCTATCATACGGATACAGACACACACATACACTTTGCATTTATTATATTACTAGCTTCCGCCCGCGACATCGTCCGCGTGGAATTCGGTTGTAATTATACCCTCGACAACTTTTGAGTTATCTGGGATAAAAATGACCCTATTTTCTATTCCAGAAGCTAAGGTCTACCTATATACGACGTTTCATGCAAATACGGTCAGCTATATGGAGCTAAGTTGTAACAAACATACACAAACACACACACACACTATAATTTATTTTAGAAACGGTTACCTACCTAATTATTTGTTTTGAACTGCATATATACCAAGTTTCAAGTCGATAAACAAATGGAATCGGTTTTTCCAATACAAAGTTTAACACCCTAAGCCACCCCTTTTTATGGGTAGTTTCATATTGTCTTATACCGCGTACCCATTTTTCTATTTTGAAGAGTATTTATACCAAGTTTTAAGTTAATAAACTCATCCAAACAGTTTTTCGCATACTAACTTCCGACCTCTCTTTTACCCCCTTCCACTTTTATTTCCAAAAGTTTCTATAGCCTATGTCCTGCCTGAAGTGTTCCTGGATATATTATCGAAAACCGCATTGAAATCCATCCAGTAGTTTTAAAGTTTATCGCGCACATACAATCAGACAAATAGACAAACAGACATGAAATTCAAAAACCATTGGGATTTGTTCTGTTGCTCATTCTGAAGCCACCCATAGCATTTTTTCATTGTTATCTTCAATGTACAGACTTTTTCCACTTTAAGATTTTATTATATGTATAGATAGTAAGATATTAACCTTAAGAATAGCTTTACGCCGTGACTTCGTCTAAGCAGAACTGTGCAATTTTCGGTGATAAAATACTTAAAATATTATGCCAGTGCTTCGTCATACAAACAACGGTAAGAGTTCAACACTATGAAGTGCAGATGTAAACACGGGTGCAACCGCTCACTCTCGAACATGCAACTTAAAGTTGGTCATGGCGTTTCTTGCGCAGATCAACGCAGTCAGTCAACAGTCTGCAGCGTCTGACCTAGGGACTTTGAGAGTTCTTAAATTCTGTAAATCCATCTGGTCTTTCTGCATATTGGACCATCCTACGCATTACAATCCTACAAAGTAATGTAATCGAAGCTGTCATTTTGACTGGATGCAAACGGGAAGATCGGCGGCCATATCGAACTCTGATTGCCCCGTCTAAAATGTTATGCTCAAAGTACTGGCTGATAAGATAGTATGGGTTAAGTACAAAGATTAAAAAAAAAATGGAATAATATGAAAATTTAATAGACTAGATACAAGTTTCCTGTGAAAATTTTCGGATGTTCGACTTTAGCTTCAGAACCAATGGACCGATTTTAATAAATAGGGTATCATAAGATTCGGGGAGAACGTGGGCGTGTCATAGGCTATATACAAATTCTAAGGATGCGTCATAACAGGTGCAAAAAACCTTTTTACGTCGCTAGTTGGGTTTAACTGTACCTTTATGTTTTTTTACCAACTTTTTGCAGTAGTAGAAAGAAAAGCAGATTATGCACCTCGCATCAAGTGATGTGTTATTACGCTAGTGTAAATTAAAATTTTTATACAGGGTGTCGCTGGAAATATGGATCAAATCGAACAGGGACATAGAGGCGGTCATTTCCAATCATTTTAACCAATAAGTGCTTTTTCGATTCTTGTTCTATTTAATAGTTATTGTAACGCGGGATACACGCGCCGTAGTACAGGGAGCGCCATCTAGTGGTGACGTGCGGAACATTTCAGTTAACCGCCCGCGTAGAGACTCGAGGCGTCCATTGCGATTTCTAGAATTCTGCGCATAACGCTTTTATTCGTACCTCTGTTAAATGTTAGCATTACATCTAGTTTTATCTAAGTGCTACCTGTGGGTAAACTGTTTAAACAATAAACGTGCTGTACAAACAACGAGTGAGGTGATTTTCCTTCTTCACTACCCAAAAGACACAAAAATCCTATTCAATAATAGGTAACGGGTAACCTACCACCCGTTTCATCATGTTTTTTTTTTAAAAAAAACCTAAATTCGCCACCTAGCCGTACAAAAAAAATGTAAAAAAAATAACTGTAACGCTATCGGCTTATTTTTTTTGCGATATGTTGCTGGATAACGTAACTATTTTAAAATGGTACTTTTAGCTGAAGAAACGAACATTGTGTCAGAAAAATAAATAGTTTCCTACAAAGACTTCCGTCTAACAAAATCTTTAGTCGATTTTGTAAAAATTCTCGTGAAAAAAAATTACTCTATGAAAAGTTGAACTTGTAGGATGACGGCACGTCAATTTTGAACTTTCCCGCGCGCTCTGCCGCGCCAGTCGCTCGCGCCGCCCGCACCTCTCTGTGATTCATTCGTTCGGTCGCGCGCGTACCGCTCCCGCTCCCGCGCGGCGCCAGTCCGCTGACCGCTCTTGTCATGTTAAGACTTACGCATATAATATTAACAATTGTTTCGTTCTATGTTTGTGCCACGTATTATGCAAAGAAATTATAATCTTTTCGTTCTATGTGTTGTTTGAATAGTGAAACACCGACCAACACCCTACACTGGCGTCCCAACTAGCGGCGATACCTAGTATAGGTATATTGCGAATTTACCCGTTAACGTATTTTGTGTTGGTTCGGTGGAGTGTTTTTAGAACCTAACTGATTGTGATAATGCCTCGCCGTCGTGCAAGTTCGAATCAAGACTCGCTAAAGAGAGAGGGGATGTCTGAAGAGTTGTCGTCATTCCTGTCGGCGTTTGCCAAAGCTCAGGCGGAATCAAACCGCCAACTCGTCGCGAGCCTTCTGGCGGCGCCCGCCGTGACCGCGAGTTCATCACCGTCCCCTGCTCCGTCATGTGCCTCTACGCACCAGCAAGGAAACTTCGCTGCATGCACGGCTCGGTTCAGCAACACCAAGGACCCTGAGGCCTTGGAGGCTTTTATTGACAACATCAGCACGTACAAAGAGTGCACAAACGTAAGCGATGAACACGCACTGAAAGGTTTATCGATGCTTCTCGAAGGTGACGTAGCAATTTGGTTTCGTGGCGTGAAAAAGAACATACCTACATGGGATGAGGCCTTGAAACGACTGCGATCTATGTACGGTAAGCCGCGCCCGCCGCATAAAGTACTTCGAGAAATATTCGCTGCGGAACAAGGACAAGAACGCGCTGAAATATTCATCGGTCGTATCCGAGCTCTCATCGCTATAATTCCATATCCGATGGGCGACCGATTGGAAACCGATATGGTTTACGGGCTCCTAGATCGAAGAATAAGGAAAAGAATAACCCGAGATAACGTAAAGGACCTCGACGAACTAATGGAGAAAGCGAAAGCCGTTGAAGAGTCGCTCGCTGAGGTACAACCGCAGACAACGTCGCGTAACAACGCCGCCGGCAACGCTTCACGCGCTCAAGGACAGAGCGTTAACACTCCGCGTTCCCCCGCGCGCGCCGCGCCGGCGCCGCCGCGCCTCGGCGCGCCGCCGCCGCCGGTCGCTGCGCCGAAACCCGCGCCGCCGCTGCCCGCCACGCCGCCGCCCGTCACGCCGCCGCAACCCGCCGGCAACGCTACAAGTGATTTTACCGCGACAGTAAGCTCAAAGCCAGGTAAACTTTTTTGTATTTATTGTCGCAAGGCAGGACATATTCGTAGCGACTGCTCTAGGTTAAAAGCAAAAATTGATCCGACCGCGGGCGCGATAGTGTGTTATGGCTGTGGTGCCAAAGGTGTTATTCGCGCCAATTGTGAAAACTGCAATCGTGATGAAACGTTCAATTCGTGTGATTTAATGGAACATTATGACGATGAATATAATACTCAAAGTAAGTCGAGTGTCGAATTTAGCTGTTTGTCTGCGGATATAGTAACAGTTTCCCCGTCTCAGAATAATAATAATGTACCTAAAGACAACAAATCAAAGAGTATAAAATCACAGAATGTTATTCTACTTCAGTCCGATGTGTCAAAGATTAATTTGAATCAGAATGACATTCTGCCTAGTGATAATTTGTCAAAGAGTGTAAAATCACAGAATGCTATTCTAGTTCGATCCGATGTGTCAAAGATTAATTTGACTCAGAATGACATTCTGCCTAGCGATAATTTGTCAAAGAATATATTATTACAGAATGACATTCTGGCTAAACCTGAGGTGCCAAAGATTATTTTGCAGCAGGGTTACAACCCGTCTGAGAATAATGTGTCAAAGAATAATTTGACTCAGAACGTCATTCTGTCTAGTGTTGAGAATATTTGTGAACTTACTGATTCTTCAAAAGATTGTGATTTGCAAAAGGATCGGGAGCGCGTTTTATATTCAGAATTTGATGATAATGCCTATGGGCGACCTATTTTAAGTATAGAGGTGTGTGGGCACCGCGGTACCGGTTTAATTGATACAGCGGCCAAGCGTAGTATTGCCGGCTCTTCTCTTTACGCGCTTTTATCTAAGAATAAGCATCCTTTTAGAAGCGCACTTATGAAAATTAAACTCGCTGACGGTTTTTTGCGAGACGCTAAAGTAAAACTAGCTGATGTCAAAGTAAAGCTCGAGGATTCTGTAATACCTATCACGTTTGTTATTTTTCCGGAAGCGACTAATAACGAAACTTTGTTAGGTATTGATTTTTTGCGTAAGGCTCGGTTAGTTATAGACATGGCCGCGAATATCTGGTTCACTGTTGATCGGCCTAGGGACATTCACCCCTTACGTTGTGAGACCTCTCGTACTTATAATGGCTACGCTTCTGTAAACCTCCTTAGATCCGACGAAGGTACCATGTTGTCGCTACCAGAGAGGGACCGACTTGCGAAATTGCTTGTAGAGTATGAAGACCTCTTTCAAGAAGGGGGAGGACCGACGCCGTTCGCCGAACACCACATCGACACCGGGGACCATCGACCCATAGCTGGACCGCCTTACCGCCTTACTCCCGCCAAGAGGACTGTCATGGAGACGGAGATAGAAAAAATGCTCAGGGACGGAATCATCGAGGAGTGCGAGTCGCCATGGGCAGCACCAGCACTTTTGGTGCCTAAGAAGGATGGAACCCTTCGATTTTGCGTCGATTACCGCAAACTAAATGCCGTCACCAAAAATGATGCCTACCCACTGCCGGTCATCGACGATTTACTCCAGTACACTGGAAGGAGTTGCTATATGAGCACTATCGATTTACGCTCCGGGTACTGGCAGGTCGCAGTCAGGGAGGAGGATCGTGATAAGACAGCTTTTGTGACACCGTTTGGAGTACATCGATTCAAGCGCATGCCCTTTGGGCTGCGTAACGCTCCGGCTACATTCCAGCGTCTCATTGACAGATTTCGTACTGGGGCATCCCTCAAAGGGGTGACCCTTTTAGGGTACATAGACGACCTGATAGTAATCTCTGACAGTTTTTCGCAGCATATGGAGGATTTACGTGCTGTCTTCGACCGGCTGCGAGTGTTTAATCTGCGGGCTAACCGTGTGAAGTGCGTGTTTGCCAGAGAAAGCGTCAAATACCTTGGACACATCATTACTTCACAAGGGATATCAGCCGACCCGGACAAGGTCAGTGCCATCTCTGAGATGAGGGAACCTACCTCTGTGAAGCACCTCAAATCCTTTTTACAGACCTGTTCGTGGTTCCGTAAATTCGTCCCGGGATTTGCACAAGTTGCCCAACCATTGACTATCTTAACAAAAAAAAACCAACCATGGATGTGGGGTGAAGCCCAGGTGAATGCGTTTAATGAACTGAAAAGACTACTCACCACATCTCCGATACTTGCTCAGCCTGATTATAAATATTCTTTCGTTCTCAGAACCGACGCTAGTAGCTACGCTGTAGGAGCGGCACTACTCCAGGGGGAGTCGCCTCGAGAGGAGCGGCCCATCGAATACGCTAGCAGACTCCTAACGTCTGCCGAAAGAAACTATTCTACTACGGAGCGCGAAGCGCTGGCAGTCGTATGGGCTGTGGAGAAATTTCGCGGTTACATTGATGGGCACCCGGTGAGGGTGGCGAGTGACCACCAACCTTTAAAATGGTTACTTACCATAAAGTCGCCTAGTGGAAGACTAGTGCGCTGGGCGATGAAGCTTCAATCTTTTAATCTGCAGATCGGCTACACTCCGGGGAAAGCAAATGTCATCGCTGACACTCTCAGTCGACCACCATGTGAGGAAACAGCTCGTGAGGCCTGCGGAATTTGTACAGTGATTGTTGACACTCCACGTTGGAATGCTTCTACTCTCCGAGAAAAACAACTTTCTGATCCGGAAGTTGCGAAGATTGTTCATGGCTTGGAAAGTAAAGATGAAGTCGAAATCTGCAGATGGACTGAAAGGGGGTATATCATGAACATGGGTATAGTGTATCGCTACGCTCCAGATGTCGATCAAGAGGAGCCACAACTGGTTGTGCCAGAGGACCTGCGGAAAGACATGATAGAATGTCACGATGCCTCAACAGCTGGACACGGTGGCATCGAACGTACTCTGCATCGCATATCTTCGAGATATTATTTTCCAGGTATGCGTCGTTACGTCACGGAATATCTGAAGACCTGTATCGAATGTCAGCGTTACAAGCCCACCAACGAGAAACCAAGTGGTTTGATACAAACCCCAGTTCCGGCGCAACGTTTTGAAGTTTTAGCTGTCGATTTGTTCGGACCTTTACCAAGGGGTCCTAACGGCGAGAGATGGGTATTAATTGTTGAAGACACTGCAAGTAAATGGGTTGAAATCTTCCCTTTAGTCGAGGCCACGGCAGAAGCTTGCGCTAAAACACTAATCAATGAAGTTTTCTTACGTTTCGGTGTGCCCAGGCGTATAATTTCAGATAATGGTGTTCAGTTCATCGCCGATGTCATGCAAAAGGCTATGTTTGCTCTTCGGGTGAAACAGAATTTGGTTCCGTTGTATCACCCTGAAGCAAACCCCGTTGAGAGAAAGAACCGAGAGTTAAAAACTCAGCTTGCCATCTTAGTCGAAGGACATCATCAGCAATGGCCTGAAGCCCTCCCGTTTATACGTTTTGCTCTAAACACGTCCTTAACAAAATCCACTAAGCAGACTCCTGCATACTTAACTTACGGACGCGACCTTAGATCGCCTTTGAATGCTAAAAGCGATTTACGGGCTATTGTTGAAGCTGAAAATTACATACCGCAAATCACGCCTTACTTAACTAAGCTCGCTGATACAATCAGTTCTAGTAAGGAATGTATAGAAAGACAGCAAGATATCCGCAAGGCTGCTAAGGATCAAAGCCGTAAACCAGATGAGCTGATCATCGGAGATCTCGTTTTGATGAAGACGCACGTCTTAAGTAACGCTGCAAGGGGTGTTAGCTCTAAACTTATGCCTAAGCGTGATGGGCCTTATGTCGTTAAACAAAAGGTGAGTCCTACAACTTACCTGCTATCGTTCCCTGATAAGCCGAACCAAACTATCGGAAAGTACCATGTTTCAGATTTGAAAAGGTATCATGGCCGTGAGGGGGAATGTATCGAGGTTCCTGATCCAGTTGCTCCGGCTAGACGTAGAGGCCGGCCACGTAAGCCTAAATAGTTTCTTCATTTTACCAGTAGTGAGGGCACGTGTCCTGGTAAAAAGGGGGAGTATGTAGGATGACGGCACGTCAATTTTGAACTTTCCCGCGCGCTCTGCCGCGCCAGTCGCTCGCGCCGCCCGCACCTCTCTGTGATTCATTCGTTCGGTCGCGCGCGTACCGCTCCCGCTCCCGCGCGGCGCCAGTCCGCTGACCGCTCTTGTCATGTTAAGACTTACGCATATAATATTAACAATTGTTTCGTTCTATGTTTGTGCCACGTATTATGCAAAGAAATTATAATCTTTTCGTTCTATGTGTTGTTTGAATAGTGAAACACCGACCAACACCCTACAAACTTATATTGTAAAACCTGTCCGTTTAATGCTTATTCTAACAACATGCTAATTATTGTATTATTGTTATTAATTGAGGCGTAATTCATTATTTTATCTGGCAGGTCAAGTTTTTACCTTTATTTCTTCTTTAGTATGAACAGCGGATAGGCCGGTTTTAAAGTCATAGTAGAAAGAGGCGGGAAGTAGGTTATCTTCATACAACGCACCGCGCATCGCCGCACGCACACTTAAACAAAATCTTGACCCGTTTCCCCTTACTAAACGCATCTAAACGGGTCGAGATATTGTTTAAGTGTGCGTGCGGCGAAGCATAGATACTTTGGCGCACACATACAAGCCGCGCGCGGTGCGTTTGTATGAAGATAACCTACTTCCCCTCTTTATACTATGTTAAAGTTCTAAAGATGGAAGTTCTGGAAGATGTATGCCTTGAGACACGTGGGGATATGTGGTTACAGCACGATGGGGCCCCTCCATATTTTGCAAGGGTAGTGAGAACTCATTTAGATAGAGTTTTCCCTAGTCGCTGGATAGGAAGAGGAGGGCATATCGCGTGGCCAGCTCGTTCATCAAACCTCAACCCCTTGGATTTCTTTCTATGGGGCTATTACAAGGAAGTTGAATGTTGAAGTGATACGGAGGCACAACTTCGGGAGAAAATCGTAGCCGCGACTGCGTTTATAAAAATTAATGCTCGCGCATTTAGACGGCTCAAGTTAAATGTTATTCGTAGATACCGGCTCTGGTTGAGAGTAGGACGTGGAAACTTCGAACACCTACTGTAATTACGACCTACGGACACATACATAAACTTATTTTTATTAGTACGATTGTTTTCGTTATTTTATTTACACACTAGACAGTGCTAGGATAACCGAATAATTTCGTTTTTCATACACAAAAACCGATTAAGAAAACCGGCCTGCTAGATAAAAAGATGAATAACAATAATACAATAATTAGCATGTTGTTAGACTAAGCATTAAACAGATAAGTTTTTACAATAATATATATATTACAAAATAATTTTAAAATAGCTATTAAAACTTTTCGATAGGCAAGTTATCATAGACATGTTTGTTAATAAATTATATTTGAGAAAAAATATGTCTCATCAAGTTATCTGATGGGTGAAGGTCGATCTTCCATGTCTCCTCTACTAAGAGAAAATACTCTATTAGCTGTTTCTTACGCACGATCATGTCATGATTCAGGCTCGACAGGGACGTTGTCAACGAAGTTTTGAGCACTGTGCTACAATGTATCAATATCTCGGGCCAGTCGCCAACACGAGCAACTCGAGCGATGAACCTGCACGTGGATGATATAACCCGCTCTCAAAATATCTCATGTCAATGTCAGATAACAATTGATCCGTGCAACGGAACTGACATGATGCCAATCGCTTTCTTTATTTGTAATTTTAATACTTCACTGTAGATAAAAAGATGGAATTACTATTGGATGTTTTTATTAATGAAAAATAAAAAGATATTTTAATAAAGAATCAAAAGATAACAAAACATGGTATATATGTATCACTGCGTCCACTTGACCCCGTTTTCTCTCTGACTATTTCTTTCGTCGGGAGAACGACACACTAACTATGAAAACGGTGTTCACTTATCCTTGTCTTAACCTTGCTAGAGCTGCAGGATAGTTAAATCATGCTTCTTTAAGGCGGGGATTTTATATTGGGTGCACAGTCGTCAAGATACGGCGAAGGAAGGGCTAACGATGACTCCTAAAATTTATCTTTTAGATGTCCTCCTTGAGTCAATGCCTTATCGCTAAGTTTATCACAGCGTGCCAACTGCGGATCAAAGACTTTATTTCGCGCATTGTTGCTGAAGTAGACACGTTTTTAAAACCAAAAGGTTATAGCACTGCGCACGAAGTAAACTAATAACGTGGAATGAACGAAGCACAAGGCGGTGCTGCGGCAGTTGAGCAGGATGACAACGAGTCAAAAGGGGAAGCGAGGCTGGATCTGGACTCGATCCTCGTTGAAGAAATAGGACAATTTGGGTGGTACCAGCGGCGCGCGCTGGCACTATGTGGGCTGGTAGCTCTAATGGCCGGGTACGGCGGGAATGAGTACGTGTTCAGCGCAGCGAGGATCCCGACCCGGTGAGTAGACAGCGGTCGCAGTGAGCGCGGTACCGGCGCCGATTAAATAATTGGGAATAGGGAACAGGAACAGATAGTTACTTAAGCATATTATATGAATGTTTGTGTTGGTTTAACCTCTTCAACGCTATGCATGTCTGATAAGTAACACGAATTTCAACTTTACGTCAAACTAATGAAGGGCTTTTTTACTCTGAATACCCTGATGGATATATGTATACCTTGATATTTATAATACACTAGATGTGCCCGCAACTTTGTTTGAAAATTACCCACGGGGATTTATTATTGGGATAAAATCTGCCAAATTGTTTTTTAATGGGCTTTCGTTTGACGACCGTCACACACACAGTAAGACGTGCGTGAGTGAGGAACACACATCCAAATATCCAAATATCTTCACATACTTTCACATTTACAATTTTAGTAGGATAGGATCCAGTAAAGTTGAAATGTGATATCGACGATGAAGTACCAATATCTTACTCTAAAATGGCAAAAAGGCAAAAATTCTTTGCGTGGCGGATGTCCATTTGTTGTCCTCTACAGGTCGCATTTCTGAACCGATTCTCATAAAATATATTGTGCAGGTTCGATAATTATTAGTTTTCGGATCTTGAACAAAATGGTGGCGATATTCTGCGATTAAAAAGTTATTTGCAGTGTTGGTAAACTGACCGCGACCTATGTCGATGTAAGGGGATAACAGTTTTCCAACGGCAAAGTTAAGTTTGTCGCGAGGTCTACAGCTCTTGGAGCTACTAGTTTATTACGATGAATGTTAGATGCTTGATCGGCGAGTGCGAGGGCCCGGGGGCGGAGTGGGCGCCGGCGTGGCTGGCGGCGGCGGTGCCGGGCGCCGGCGCCGGCTCGCCGGACGGCTGCGCGCGGTTCAGCGGCTCCGGCGCGCCGCCGGCTGGTGACGGCAGCTGCCCCGCGACGTTGTTCGACCCGGCCACCGTCGTGCCTTGCGAGACCTATGTGTATGAGAGCACCGATACGATCGTCTATGAGGTATACTAAATTGAACTCATTTTGTGCGCCATGTTATGTGTGCGTGAGTTTGTGTTGCTCGGAGGACGCTTGCCTGTCAAAATGTCATAAGTTTACGTCACACATTCCCGATCATGAGGAGCATACAAATACTTTGCGTTCAAGAAAAAAACAGCGCGAGTGCGAGTTAAACTCGCGTGGAGAGGGTTCCGTGATTATATGAAATTTCCTAAGTTACTTGAAAAACCATAGAATACTTATAGGTTTTCATGTAATCTATAGCAAAATAACTATTTTCTATATCTTTTTTGAATATTTAGGCCCAGTAGTTTCGGACATAAAGAGGGATGGTAAATTTTCGCCTATTTTCCTAAATAACTTCCTAACCATTTATTACAAAATTATAAAAAAATACGATCCTCACAATGAGCCTGCAAAACATTTTTTAAGTTTCTAATTTACCCCCCAAAATTAGCCCCCATGTTTAAAATTCATTTATTTACGTTACACGTCCGTGTTGCGATTACCGATTTACATTATGTATACCAAATTTAAATGCAATTCGGTCCATTAGTTTCGTAGCTAATTGGCTGTGACAGACGGACAGACAGACAGACACACGAGTGATCCTATAGGTAAGTGTTTAGTTTTTTTCATAATTCATCATTATTAACATACAAAATAATAGTTCTTTACCTAAGATTACAGAAAAACCTATGTATGGTATTTAAAGTAACAGGAAACAGATAATCATGTATACGGAGCCCTCTCCACGCGATTTTCACTCGCACTTGTCCCCGTTTTGTGAATATAAAATAACAGTCGATCGAATGTTAGTTAGTTATGCACAGGAAGCCTTTTCAATACCCTACTTACAAACTGCACACTGAATCTCAGGCACTCACCGTCCGGCAACTGTACATTTACCGCGCCTCGACGTTAATGCACCGCGCAATAGTCAACTCACCTATATATTCGGGTCTACAAAGGAGAAGAATCTTCCGTGTTCCACACCCGGTAGTAAGAACACCGTATGCTCGGCACGCACGATTTCTTCACCCGTTTATTTACAACAGAATTGCAAAATTGTGCAATGTCCGAAATATGACCACTAGACAGATGCAAGCTACTTTAATAAAAATGGATACTCAGTCGGTCATACAAAGAAACAGAAAACAGGTTCTAAAAACCAGTTACTTGAGCACCTTACACACTCACACACGTACTCACACAAGCACACACTCTCACACACACAGACACACACACACACATACATATACACGCACATACACACACAAACTCACAGAGACATATTAGTAGTTAAGTTTAAACTATAGTTTAACGCTGTTTCCCGCTGTTTTGCTTTGAACCTGTATCATTGCTTTTTCAAAATATTAATATTTACGAACTGTTCACGCATACTACACTGTATTAACAATTTAAGTAATCCTTTATAAAGGCCCTCACGTCACAGGCTTGTCCTAGTGTGAGGACCACAGCCAATCTAGTACATTAAGTCTATATGCTTAACAAAACTGCTTATCTATAAGAAGTGTAACCTTTTTCTGGAAAATAAATGATATTTGATATTTGATATTTAATGTAGCAGTAACAGATAGTACTTAACAAAACATTTTTCAACGATTTAGCTTAATAATGGGCGGCCTACATTCACGCCGCTATGTCGCGTGCTCGTGCGGGGCTTCGCGGCGTGAATGCAGACCGTTTATGCAAATGGCAGCTACACTAAACCTATCGGCATTTTAGTTCCAGTTGGCGTGCCAGGAGTGGCGGCGGGCGCTGGTGGGATCAGCGAGCACCCTGGGCATGATGCTGTCGCTGCCACTGACGGGGCTGCTGGCGGACAAATACGGCCGCCGCGTTGCACTCGCGCTTGCCGCCTGCAGCGGTGCATGGCTTGGCCTCGCGCGCGTCTTCACAACCAGTTACGCCAGCTTCATCAGCCTCGAGTTCCTTGAGTCTGTCTTCGGTGCCGCCGCGTTCGCCTGCGCTTATACTATTGGTACTCATAGCTAGTGGCGTAATTTTTCGTTAGGATTCATCCCTCGTTCGGTGCCTGTTATGTGTTATATTATAAGTTTCATTTAGTTCACAAATTAATCTGTAAAAACTTAACTAACTGACAGATCTAGTTTTGCATTTAAAACTGAAAGCCAAGGATCAAATTAATTCTTACAACAACGTACATATAAGAGTATTTTGTCAACAGCAATGGAATTCGTCGGCCCCAAATATCGTGTCTCTGCAGGCGCTACGACGTCGACTTGTTACTCCCTCGGGTTGATAATGCAAGCCTCGGTGGCATGGGCGCTACCTTACTGGAGGCATTTCACTCTCGCTCTCTATATACCTCAGCTGTTGATGATCGCCTACTTCTGGATAATGCCGGAATCTGTCCGGTGGTACATGAGCAAAGGCCGCTACAGAGAATCGGAGGCGGTGTTGAAACGAGCAGCCAGAATGAATGGAAAAGAGTTGTCTGAGAAGTCCTTGGAAGGTTTAAAGCAGAATTCCGAAAAAGAAAGAAGGAGGGAAGAATTAAAGAAAGAGCAGAAGGTCCTCGAGCCTTGGCTGGTCACTCTGGTATTTCAGCACAAGCCAATCCTGCTGCGTTGCGCGGTGACGCCGATGTGGTGAATCACCACTACGCTCGTGTATCACGGGCTGTCGATGAACGCCGTCAACATATCCGGGAACAAGTACCTCAACTACATGATGGTGGCAGCAGTGGAAATTCCAGGGTTCTGGACAGCTGCAGTACTGCTTGACAGAATTGGCAGGAAGCCGCTTCTTTTTGGGGCTTTCTGGATATGTGCAGTTTGCCAAATTGGATTTATTTTTATACCTGAAGGTGAGTCATGGTTTTTAGGATTCATAACTTAAACGCTAAGTATGTCATATTATTCCTTTTTATTTTAATTTCAATGTTTCAAGGGTACTTCAGTCTGTCCCTGGCAGTGTACTTGGTGGGCAAGTACTGCATCTCGATAGTTGTCACTTCAATTTACATATACACCAACGAGTTGTACCCGACCCGGTACCGCACGAGTCTGTTCGCATTCTCGTCCATGGTCGGCAGGATCGGGTCCATCTCTGCACCGCTCACACCCGCCCTGGTATGGTGATTGTTACAGTTCCCATAACACGACGTAATTAATCTAACTTCTCACAGCTTTAGTTCATCAGAGAACACATTTGAATTCACATTTTATTATTCTAATTAATACTGAATGTGTTTATTTATTATTGGCTATATATTTTATTTCCATTTGCTAATTTATTAATTATCATTTTTAAGAAATCGATTTATTTTGTGTTTTAATTTAATTTGTTTGAGTTCTAATTTTAACTCTTATGTTGATTTATCTTTATTTTTTATTTTTTATTAATTGTAATATAAAACAATATTTTGCTGTGCCCTCACAGAGTTCATGTTGCAGCTATACATAGTATTTAAGATCTTTTTTACGTAGAACATGAAATGCAATAAAATATTTGGCTTTGACTTAACCATTTTTAAATATGTATACTTACAGTAATGCTAGCTAGAGACTTAATCTGACTACTGATTGGATTTTTTTTCATTTTGCTGTTGGATTAGATTTAATGGGACAAAGGTCAGATCTCAAAAAGATCCCTTGTCAGAAAAAAATACAATGGTTTGAGCACGAATTCTGCTGAACAATTACGTAACAAAAATTGGTATTCGCGAAAAGTAAACCAATTGTACTTTTATTTACATCGAGTGATGACTAAATTGGTTTGCATTTCGAGCCAAACCTATACCAATTGTGTTGCGTAATTGAGCTGCTGGTTGCTACGGTTTTGCTCTGACTTTTTTTATCAGTAATGTTTTAGGCCATGTCCTCAGGCTTCGATGGTGTGGGAGCCGCTGCCGTTCGTGCTGTTCGCCGCGCTGGCGGCAGCGTCGGGGCTCTCGGTGCTGCTGGCGCCGGAGACGCGGGGAGCGCTACTGCCGGACACCATGCAGCAAGCCGCCGATCTCGGCCGCTCCGGGCCTTAATTGATAGTTATAAGTTAATTATGTATTTATTTATTTATTGAACTAGAATAAAAAATCCACAGCTTAATAAATATATCTTTTTAGGGTTCCGTACCCGAAGGGATCAACGGCCCGATTGAGCATACAACGTCCGTCCGTCCGTCCGTCCGTCCGTCCGTTCGTCCGTCTGTAAGAGGCCTCTAGCTCAGCAACGCCAAGAGCTAGAAGGTTGGACTTTTCACATAATATGTATTGTTTATTGTATATACAAATATCAAAAAGTTTTAAGCCTGAGAAGCTCCCCATACATTGATACCCTACAAAAGGAATGATTTTAGACAAATTTTGTTGCAGCTTTATTTACATAACAGCTTAAGTTTCAGCTATCAAATTTAGACTGATTTTAGTTTATACTCCATAGTCAAGCAACAAATATCAATTCAATGGGGTTCTCTGTAGCGACTCGTAAGCCATATCTCTCATCTCGCTCTTACGCATTTCGCGTCGTGCGGAAGAGTGGAATGAGAAATCTGGCTTACGAGTCGCTACAGAATCACTTAGCGTTCCCGAATAGAGGCGCTGAATGCTGCAACTGTCAAAGTTCTTATATCATTAACATAAAGTCTATTAGCCAATTTGGCATGGTATCACATGCCAAATTGGCGTACTACGGAACCCGCGGTGCGCGATTCTGACCCACACTAGACCGGTTTTTTTTTCTATCAGGACAATTCAGGTCTAGGGTCTAACAAATCCAAACCTATTTTCAGTTGAGAGTGCGTTCTATTTACACGCCTGTTACGTATACATCTTAGTCAGAGTTAAATCACTCATTGTTCGGTCACTTATAGGTTTATGAGTACAAAATCAAATTGTGTGATTTTGCATATTATACAACGTCTCACACGGTTGGTAACAGGATTACCTACTGCCGTAAACACTTTACATGTTTTTATTGCTCACTGCGGAATTTTCTATTTTAAACTCAAAGTTGTTCGGTACTCACTATTATTTTAAATCAGTTTAGGCGACGGCTAAGTGTGAACATAAACACATTTGCAATCATATAATATATTTCATTTAGTGGAGAGCGTCGTCAGTATGAACATAGTAACAGTTTGGACAATGTTTTGTTTACCCTCGCGAGCGGCGCTAGCGTCTTCCGCGAACAATTCAGATTGCTATATTGTTGGGCTAGTTTCAAATGTATCCGCTGGCGCGATGATGTTGCCGATTTCCGCATAGGCGCGGGAGTGGTCGCGAAGCAGTGTGCGCGCGCGCTCCCCTACTGCTGCCATCTAGCGCGCAAAATATGATACGAAGGCTTTATAGTGAAAAGTGAACTGATGATATTTGTTTACTATTTGTTGGAAATGTACATGTTCAAGCTGCTACACTGAAAACAGTAAGTATTTTTGCACGGCATTAGTTTTTTCAATTTATCGCTTTCTTGAATTTTTATTAACTAGTTAGTTATGATTATTTATTATATTTTGATTCTGCTAAGACCAGCAACAATTTTTTTTAAATGTTTTCACCCCGTAAAAAAATGTACCGTGGCCCGTTGAATTTTACTCAGAAACATAATATTTTCTATACTTAAAACGATCTTTATTGAGTAATTTGAAGAATTAAAGATTGTCGTCATTTCCTTTATTTATTTCAACTAATAATGGTTCTTATGGTTGGTTGGTAACACATGTCACGCATGGTGGAAATCTATTTACAAGCTTTCCGGTAATGTAATGGTGAGGAAACTGTCTTGCTCACAACTGTGAAGTAATAGGCGTGTTTCCTGAAAAATTCTACTTAATTTATATTATAAATAAATATTGAACATTTTTTTCTCTTATCAATTAAAACTAAAAATGACGAAGATATAGTGCGTTGAAGTTGCGCGTGATGTCACGACTTTGCACTCCCGAACTTTGATGCGCGTTATCTTTTTGTCAATTTTGATTGATTTGATAAAGCAAAAATACGTGTTCAATATTTTTTGATAATCTAACTGACAGATTAATAAGAATTATTATTATTTTTACCCAGGAAACATTCCTATTCAACGATTTGTGTCAAGTCACAAATGCGCACCGGGCTCGAATGGGGGCTACTGTCCAGTCTCTCTCAATACGAAAGGCCCGTGCCCGAATGTGGGACGTCTATAAGCATCTAACGTTGATGATGATGAAAAGTCTTACGTTCTTGGTGTTATGGTTTAATTTGTACATACAATTTTGAAATTGAAATCGTAATCATATTTATTTAACTGTCAGACATTTCTAGGTAAGATATTATAATGCAGATGTTACAATTTTAAAATAGATCATATGTTTTACCATTCGTACGTATACAAAATATTCATAAAACATAACATGTGTTATAGATGTGTTATATGTAGAAATGTTTTCGAAGTGTTTTATTTTATTACGTGTGTGGCATTATGAATAATTTCATTTTTGGCAATAAAAGCGAATTTTGATGACCAAATAAAAACTGTAAATTTACACATTAATGGTTGTGATAAGAAAATGTTTGGTTAACACTAGCCACGTTCGCTGAACGCTACCGGACGCCCGATTGTCTTATTGTAGCACCTTTATGGTCAAAACATCAATTCAGGAAAAACGCAATTAGAACTTCCTTTCTTTCAATTATAATGATTTTAGGTCAGTTACTTATTTACAGTTACTATGTAAACAAGTAACTGGCCTAAAATCATCATTATAATTGTTATTATCATAGCATTTTGGTATAGCGTGGTCGAGGATGTGCGCGGGTGCGGGCGACTTTAAAGCCATATACATAAGGGGTAGCGACATGTTGCGGAACATGTCGCTCATCAACTACGTGAATGTCGGGAACATTTTGCTGCGCGGGCCACGTGCGTGCGCTCTCGGAGCGGGATCATGCATGCATCGTGTCCCGCGTCACGTATTGTGCCCCTAAATGTTGTGCGGAACGTTGCAGGACACTTGGGCAACGTTGCAGCGTCACGTAGACTCAGCGTTGCCCGTCAATTTGCAAGCATTATGAGCGCAACTTCATTCCAAATGATTACATTTTACATAAATAAGTAAATGCATGCAAATGATTAATGTCTCGTCTGGACAATGGTCCAGTAAAAGTGGTTCTCTGGCCCCTCGGTCAAGCATTGTCGCAGGTGCTGAAATACCAGATGATTCTGACATTAGCCTGATTGATGGACGACAGGAAGACTGTTCAGGCTCCTTACCGGCCGCATTGTCTCAACTACCCTCGTAAGTCCTAACATTTCTAATGCTCAGTAGTGACTTTGTCCCAGTGTACTAAATAAGAACAACATCTTCTATAATTTAATTATGGAAGTCGTTTTTAACCTTGAATCAATTACGATAAAGTTGATATTAGAACCAAATCAAGCAAAATGCCAGGTCTTAATGATAAGTAATTGGTACTACATAAAGTACAAGCGACCTTACGAGGCTACACAAATATTATAGAAAAGGAAGATGCCGAAGCTGACCATGCGATAATGTGATATGTGTGGTGCTCTAACTCTGGACTTAGCTTGACACTATTTCTTGGGAAAACCTGTATAACATTTATAGGTGTGGACAATACCTAATGCAGCCATTCTAATCGCTGATTAACTTACGTGTCACGAATGACACGAATTTGAAAAAAACTTGTTTACCAGCATTTTAATTTGTTTCACCAACTAGTTCCTACAATCAACATGCAAAATTCTAATTATAAACAAGAGGAAAAGTTTGCATACATTTCAAAGCCAAAGCGGTACAACAAAAAGAATATTACACTGCCAATACTAAATAGTCTGGCATTGTTTATTAAACAACAGATTGAACATATTATAGTTTTTACATTAAATGTATAACATAAAGTATTGAACATAACCCTGCAGGTGAATGCAGCGCCCGGAACAAATGCGGGAGTAAAGGGCAGACAAACAGACAATCCGATTGACAAGTTTATTGCACATGCGCATATTTGCTCAGATTAGGCTATCAGCTGACCCTAGCGTTGCGTTGCTAGCGCGCACTGCGTGCGTGCCAGGCCGGCGCGCGCACAAGCATTCATCAACCGGACAGGACATGTAAAATCCTGCCACTCAGTCGAATTGTTTATATTTGTGAAAAAGAAGGGATACGTAGCCGGGCGATACTTAGCCCTACGTTCTTTATTCTCACGTTTTATTCTAGCGATGTACTAATGACTAATAAATATCACACTGAACTTAACGAAGGTCGGAGGACATTCGCTCGACAATCATGTGATAATAAAGCTTTGATACATCAGGGGACAAAATTAACCATTTCGGGGCACAACACGTGACGCGTGACATGATGCATGTTGCCGCCCCGAGAGCGAGCGCACGTGCCCCGCGTCAGTACCGCGCCTCACGTACTTGTTGTTGAGCGACATTTTCCTTAACATGTCCCTCCATTTCCCCCCTAATGTACTCGGGGAATATAGGTCATCAGATCTATGTGCCAAATTAAAATATCAGCTGCCAATATTACTCAAAGAATAACGATTATATGTGCGTTATTATTACAAAGTGTGTAATGCGTTGTCGTCGCATCACGCGGCGATAGACGGATGGACGCAGTTTGTAAATATCTGCACGTGCGCTTCCGCCGCCTTCATACCGCTGCACAATGCTCTCGCACTGCGGTGCACTTCCATAACTTCAGTCTATTATGATTATGACGGACACGCGAATCAATAGCTGGCACTCTGGGGCCGACCACGTCCACTCACGATTGACGTGCGTTCTGTATCTTTGTCTCTTTCTATATTTTTATAGTGTGACAGCGATAGCCACACAACACTTGCGCGCGAAAGTGTCAGCTAATGCAAAAGATCTTATAAGTCGAAGCTGGTCCGGCCGGAGTCAGAGTTATAAATATAGAAGTATCGCTGATCTATTTTTAGCACTCAGTAGATAGTTTAACAGTTTTATCAATGTGATTTACTTATTATTACTACATTGACGACAATTCGAAAGTGTTCGATAAATTGAAAAGTGACTAAACTTCAAATTAACAGCTAAATTGACAGCTTTGTGCTATACAAACTCTAGTTTGACGTTTCTCATTATAAGTTTAGGGACTTTTAAATTTTTGGCAACACCATTTCGATTTGAACCCATTGTCTTTGATAAGACTCTGAACGAAGCAAATGGTTGTGCTCGTATGGAACTCGACGGCGAGCGATCGCCGCGCAAGCTTGAGAACCTCTCGAATAAGAACAGAACATGTTCAGACGTGGTTCTCTAACGTACGCAGCGGCTGTTCAGCGATAAGGGACACATTCAAATTTAGACCGAATGACTTCGTCCTTACAGTCTACATTCATAGTTTCGTTTATCCGCCGATCAGCCGCTGCGCACGTTAGAGAATCAGAAGAAAGAAAGAAAGAAACGTCATTTATTCACCACACAAGACACATAATAATAAAAACAACAAAACAATAGGTACAGGACAATGAGCGATGTGTGTCATCGCGGCAGTGAATCGGTCACTGGCTCAGCATAATGCTGAGGTGTCAGACACCTGCAGCTCTGATGTTCAGTCAGCACCGTCTGTGGCAATCGGAGCGCTGTACAAACACACTAAGCACTCACAACTACACAAAACTACTTGGAGAAATAAGTGATATTTATAAGAACAAATATTGTTATTGCGGCTTTTGAAAGAAAATACTACAACACAATACAATACTTTATTAATAACATCAAGTTACATGTCAGTTGTCGGTTGGTACTATAATGCGCTACACGCAAAAACGTACATAAACATCCTTACTATATAATAAAATACTTATTTTGTGCACATCATACAGTGAGGTGCATAAAAATGAAATACAGGACAATAGGAGAAAGAAAAAAAACAAACAAGTTGTTGATTCATTTGTAATAGTGCCGGTTTCGGGATTAGAACTTTTGGGTATTGTCAACAAAGCATTCAAGGTTTCGCTTCGGAATCACACCGCGGTTCAACCTTAGGTCTTCGATGCCACAAAAGGACGTTCGAAGGAAGTCGCTCGTTCCCAAAATACTAGATCCGTTAAAAAGTGTGGGATATAATTTATTGTTATTACTCAATCAAGTGATTTAGGAAACACATATTATCAGGAAACCGGTGTATTAGAAATCTGGTATTTCAGAAATTTGGTATATATCAGCCGTCTGTTTTATACTAAATTCTGGTATTTTGAGAAGCGCAACTAGTTTGTGTTTAAAACAGATTGGGTGCCAAACTAGGACATATTTATTAAAATTTAATTAATTAGAAGTAGGCCAGTTTACATAATCCTAATCGGTAGACAATGGCTCTTTAGCGCATCTGCTATCTAAGAATAACCAACAAATCCGGATCAAGGAATTATCATTTAAAATGACTCACTTGATTGTCATTAGTCACTCACTTGGTTATCATTATAGTCCTGCCATACAAGCCGACTGACCCATTTGTAATTATACAGGGTCTCTATTTGCTTAAGCTATATAGCTTATAGTTGTACTAGCTGTGTCCGCGACTTCGTCCGCGTAGAGTTTAACTATTGTTATTCCCTCGGGAACTTTTAAATTTTCCGGGATTAAAAGTAGGCTATGTATTAATCCAGGGTATAAGCTATCTCCATTACAAATTTCATCAAAATCCTTCCAGCCGTTTTAACGGGAAGAGGTAACAAACATACACAAACACACACACACCCACAAACTTTCGCATTTATAATATTAGTTATATTACGTATTAATAGATGACGCAGCCACATCTCGACAGGCTGTGGCGCCTGCGTCTGTGCAAAGTAGCTGACAAAGATACATACAATCCAAGCGTACTTACCACGGCTACGTGTGCTCAATACTCAGATACGGCCTCCTAATATGGGAAAATTCAGTGAAGGTTAATACTCTTTATTGCATGAACGCAATGTATTAGTGGGATTTCATCATAATTATAATAATAACTATTTATTACAGGCATCAGTGGCCCATATATAACTACCTTACAGACTAACATACATATTAAAGTATAACTAATAATATATATAATAAATAACTATAAAAGAGGCACCAACCGTTGATGTAACCTAGAATGAATAAAGTTTTTATTTTATTATTATTATAACTTAAAATTAATAAAAAAAACAGTAGGCGTGGCTCCTTAGCATCGCCACTCTTGGAGTCCTTGGCGCCTGAACACGACACCTTTCGGCCGCAGTCCGGACACGCGATGGTCTCCAGAAGCGGCGCCGCACGCGCACTACAAATGAGCTGAAGTGCACGTAGTGGCGCGATCGTAGCTGGAATACCCTCAGGGAGAAGCCTGACTGACAGTTAAACCTATGAGAAGTCTATGGTATTTAAAGTAACTTAGGCAATTTCAGATAATCATGTACCCTCTCCACGCGAGTTTAACTCGCACATGTCCAGTTTTTATTATTTTTGCAATGCCTCTTAGTTTGCATCTTGCAGGCCAGTAATCAGGATCTAAAGTTATTGACAGTTCCTTCGTGGTACATCTATGAAACCTGCATCTAGCCTGTATTCTTGTAAAATCGCATCCTGACCAGGGCCTCTATTCGGGAACTTCCAAGCGATATTGTTGCGACTTGTGGGCGAGACACGCTTCCCGCTCTTACGCATTACACATCGTGCGGAAGAGTGGGATGAAAATCTCGCCAGCGCTTCGCTACGATATCGCTTTGGACGTTCTCGAATAGAGGCGATGTTCAATGAAACTATTGCTACCTATTTCTATTTCTGTCACTCGATATAAATCTGAAATAAACACAAAACTATAATAATAATGGTAATAAAATTCATACACAATGGCCATCCGAGATTGTAATTTGTCGAGATGAAATTGTAAAGAAAAGTCACAAACAACATTGAATACACATGTTTATTTCGGAAAATTAAGCTATTAACTTTAATTTGCAGCATTGTGGTGAACAAAGCGTTAATTAATCAGGTATACTTACGTCAGCTTGTACAAAGAAATAACCTGACTTTTAGAGTTCATTAGGAAAATTCAGTAGCGACACATGTTTTCGTCATTAAAGATGATTTACGACTGTTCTAGCGACTTACTCTTGGAATCAGGAGATTTATGTTAAGTATGCGCGAGGACCTCGTCCAATCGGTTTAAGATAGATTCGAATTTGTGTACTTTTCTCTAAACCTTGCTAGCTTAAGAGGAGTGTGAAACTACGGCTTTTCTTTTCTGTGCGATAACGATTTCCACCTCTTAAATGTCAACCGATGTTCATCAAGTTTTGATAGGTTGTCAGTCAGCACACAATCTAGGTCTGTACGTTTTGATTTTTTCACTAGAATCAATCAATTCAGTTTTATTGTGATTTCAGTATTCTCATACAAAAGTAATTTCGGCATTATTTGATTTTCTTGATGTCTGATGCCGCTGTCTGATGTAATTCTGATAGTCGACGCTGGAGGCGCTGGTGCCCTAAGCGTTTGCAGTTCTGTGGTGATATGTGCTGCTAAATCGGAAAAATAACAAAAGCATAGAAGAAGTCATATAATAAAAAACGACATTAAAAATAGCTGAGCTGTTTACTCTTATTAGTCATCACAGTCACACATAGATCAACGGTGTGCCAAAAATTTACTTTCTCTCCAACAACAACAGTAATTACAGGATGCAACAAGGAATGGAGCATATAATAATAATAACAATTTAAAACCTTACTGATCCATCTATTATAGAGAGACATGCGATGTTGCGGGACTGGTTATTATCTGGTTCCAACACTAGGCTAAGCCTGTCTCGTTGGTAAACAGTTAAAATTCGGGTCTAGCTAGTAATATCCTAGCTAAAACTTAATATAGGTAGCTAATCTAAGTTAGGTACAAGAAGAAGCATCCACTTCAACTATAGGCGGCGGGGCTACAAACAGGCAAGAGCAACGTATAACTTTGAATGCACTAATTGCCCTTTAAACTCCGCGCGCACCGCAAGTTTGGTCGCTTTATTTGCTAGTACAAGTTAGGCAAAGCGGTTATACTTATCCCAGAAGTTCCATAACTCTAGTTCCAAATGGAAGAATTAAGATACATATCAGTGTCAAATACATTATCCCAATAGTTCCATACGGAACTACATACTAAGTTTTACACCCGGTTTTATTACAGCTAATCCGGATAACGTTATACGGGAGATCGGGGATGGTTGACCAAGGGGTAGGTTGACTAACTGTCAAAAACTAGACCTACGCTAAAGCCTTGCGTCAACCAACTAGGTGCTAGAATCCGTTATCTCCCCCCGCTTAGTCATCGGGAATCTGGCGTCGAGTACCCGCATCGTTTGAGAGAAGGATCGTAAAATTGAAAAACAACACGTGTAAGTTATTATTTTTGCATTAATATTATTTGTAATAACGCCTGTTTATTCGTTATTATTGAGTTATAATTAAAGTTTGATTCTTGCTCTTTCTTTGCTGTTTCATTATTTTTGATTTCGTCGCAGTTTTAAGGTTATGGCACGTAGTTAAAAATTAAAAGGTGATTCGGGGCTGGCTGACCTCACAACTGGTGGGCTGGTGGTCGGGGCTGGCTGACCTCACAACTGCTGGGCTGGTGGTCGGGGCTGGTTGGTTGTAGTTGAGACTGTTACCAAATAATAAAAATGGATACTAAATGTTACATTTGTTAGGTATGACTATGTGTTATCAAATGATTAAAGTTTATAAGTTCTCTAATTTTGTTTTAGATACTTAATAACAAACTAATTTAAGTTTTAGATACTCAAGTTGCCTAACGTTTAAATGTCTGATTGTTTATTATAATTTGAAGTATATCATGTTGATTAAGTTATCGGAAGACCGCTTATTTAATGCAATAAAAGATAATGAATATTGTATTTATTTTGTATCTTTTATCCTATTTTCTTGTAGACAAGTCACCCGACCCCAGGCATGGGGTAAGTTGACAAGTTTTCCCCATTTAATAAGATCGAACTTGTACAATATATCTTAATATATTTCGAGCTTTTAACCATTTTTTTACAAAGCTGGAAAGTATATCTATCAGTTGTATTACTTATTACAATAATAAACACTAAAGAAATAAAAATATAAATGTTTTAGTTGAAATTCGGTCAACCATCCCGGTCTCCCCTATTTATAATCGGGTAGCATTAAGCGGCCTTAAAAATCATATTAATCTTTCGAATAGGTATTAGTAATTCGTGAAAAGATCAAATGGAGAAGAGATTAGAGAACTTGTATTTAAAAAAAAAAACTTAGGTATATGTTCGTAAAGCTTGATGAAGCTACAACTTATAATTTTACAAGTCTAAACCGGCAGCACCGATGACAGTTTCCATAAATAAATAATATATGTATGTAAAATAAATACTTGTAAAAAGGTAACGTTAGATATGAATATGTATCATTAGTTCCATATTATTATGGAACTACTGAGATATTTCTTATTTTTAGGGTTCCGCACCTCAAAAGGAAAAAAACGGAACCCTTATAGGACCACTTGTGCGTCTGTCTGTCTGTCTGTCCGTCTGTCACAGCCAATTTGCTCCGAAACTACTGGACCGATTGAGTTGAATTTTGGTGTACATATCTAAGTTGGTGACCGTAATACGAACGTGTAACGTAAATAAATGAATGTTAAACATGATGCCCACTTTTGGGGGGCCAATTAGAAAATTAAAATAAAGTTTTGCAAACTACTATCGTGTGACATATCAAATGAAAGGGCTCATTTTGAGAACCTTAAATATTTTCTTTTATAATTTTAAAATAAATAGTTTGGAAGCTATTAAAGAAAATAGGCGATAATTGACCATTCCCCCCTCACCCCTTATCTCCGAAACTACTACGCCTAAAATTTTGAAAAAATACAGAAAATAGATCTTTAGCTATAGATTACAGGAAAACCTATAAGAAGTCTTTGGTATCTAAAGTAACATACGAAAATATAATCATTTATTGAACGGAACCCTCTCCACGCGAGTTTTACTCGCATTTGTCCGGTTTTTGTTTAATACGTTGTTCCATATGGAATTTAAAAAAAAAGAAACTCTTGGGATATACCCGGCCGCGGTATGTTCAGGGTATTGATTTAGCTTCAAGATCACAAGCGCGAGTAAAACTTAATCGCAATCTTAGTTTTACTTTCTACGTTATTTTGTAGATAGCTCATTCAGTTCATGGATGTAAGACTTGAACATGACGTTCTGCTTTATGTGATTTTTCAAGGATGCGTGGTGGGGTCTGCGTGCGCGCCGCGTAGCCCTTCGTAGCGGCTCTACGCCCGTAGCCCGTTTCAGAACACCATTTTACAAACTATTTTGCACCTTCCTAATCCATATTTTGATTTGATTCTCTAAAGTGCGCAGCGACTGATCAGCTGATAAACGATCCTATTTATTTAGACTTTAATGACGAAGTCATTCGGTCTTAATTTGGTAGTGTCCCGCGTCGCTGATCAGCCATTTTAGAGAATCACGTCGTTGTTATACGAGTTCCCCGCGTGCTTAACACTTTCAGCGTGTAGCGCGTATATAGCAGCGTTTTTCCGCTTTGTAGCGAAAATGCGCTACGAACAAAGCGCCCGCCTAGCGGGCTCATCGCAGCGGGATTATCTGTCCACTCGATTTTAAATTACGGTACCGAGCTATGGGGTCGAGCCGCAGATTGGAAACGCGCATTAAGGATGCAAAAGCGTGCAGTGCGTGGCATCGTGGGCATCCGCAGTGACCAGTCAGTCCGCGATCATTTCATGAATTTGTGCATATTAACCCTACCAGGCGTCTTATATTCCAAATTGCCAGCTTCGCTCACGCAAATTTAAATACTTTTAAGCACAAAGGAGTAGCATCGTCACACAATCTCCGCAGCAACGCGCATCGGGACCGCCTGGTTGCACCCTTCCATAAACTCGCCAGGTCGGGGCAGTCTGTCTGCGTTGCAGCCCTGCTATATACAACCGCCTCCCTGACAGAGTAAGAGACGCGCCATCTGTTCAGGCGTTCAAAAACAGATTGGAATGTTGGCTACTTGCACATAACTTATATAGCGTAAATGAATTATTGGAATTACCCATTATTATGTGAAATGTATTTATATTACCTACGAAAACTTTGTAGATTGCACTTTGATTATTTTAATTTTTCTTTATAAGTAATATTTTAATCATATATATGTGACCTGTATAAATATGTTACAAATAAATATATCAATATCAATATCATGCATGGCACTTAAAGTGTTAAATGACCAACCAGTATTTCGCTCCTAAAGGAAAACGATAATCGTAAGGCATTTCGTAGTAGGAATATTAGAAATCGCCTTTGTATGATGTATCAAATGTAACAAGTCTTATGAGAAATTTTCCGCAGGTCATAGATTTTATTGACCAAATTCGGTTTCTCCCAAATATTTATATACTACGTGCATATACACGATGCAACGCAGAATGCGCCGCATTCCTGACCATTTTATTACGAAGTGTTATATATTGCGAGTGTTGTACCTAACTGCATCAGCCAGGAGCCAATCACTCGTAAACCTCGGTCGTTCTCCGCTCACAACGTGCCACAATTCAACATATTGATATTGTATAAAACCTGCCACAAAATAATACCTGCCTCGCAATATCAATTTAGGACATTAATTGACACACGTTATAGCGGGAACACTTTATTATTACAATCCTCATACAATCTACAACTAATTTACTACATTGAATTGTATTTTAATTGTTTATTATCTGCTGCACTGGGAGTGAAGAAATAGCATAGAATGCGTGCAGATGCTTATCATCCTGGCATGTCGTAAAAGTCGACTAAGGGACGGGTCCTCTCCAACATGGTGGACTATCTGTATGGGCGATGGGCTGATCACCTGTCACCATACTGTTCATCATACCATCTTAGGACTAGATAATCGAACGTGGCCACAAGTAGTCTTGTGGCTCTGCCCACCCCATTAGGGATTTCGGGCGTGATGCTATGTATGTATGTATTATTTTGACTTTAGCCTTTAACACACACTAACTATTAGTTCAGTTAATGAAGTAATACATTTTCAAAATAAAAGATAATCCACCATCAGCTTGCTTATGACTCAATAGATGGCGCTAATATACACTAAAATAAAGTGACCGCCCATTATTATACCTACTTTACAGGAGTGTGCCCGAACTCGAACCAGGAGGAGAGGGAGGAGAGTTTGCTTGCGTAATTGGGTCTCATTGATTTGAATCATTGAATCATTTTGCAAATAATAAGATTTCATTTTATTAAAGTGTAAGTCACAGAAGTCTCGTTTAACGTTTTAGTAATCGTTGACGTGTCCAACTTATTGTACCCACAATACCGCTGGGTTTTAATTAGTGTTCGAAATTCGTCGTTTTGCCTGTTAAAGTAATATTTCCCAGGATGACTGTTTTAAATTTAGTAATTCAATAAATAAAGTGACTAAAGTGGTGACTTTTTCACGCCACAAGAACCCTGACGCACACGCCGTAGTATACGGTGCTCGATTAGTCCTGTCGTCCACGTCACATTCAATGGGTCTTTTGCAAGAATCGGGATTGTGTTGTGTATACGTCATGACTTTACTCGTCAGTAGTTCGCGACTATTAATAATGCCTTTATACATTTATATTAATTGTTAGCTTGGTCTTTCTTCACACTCTCAATACAAGTGTTCGTAAACTCAAGATGACGTCGCTGTCAGATTCAAGGTCTACATTAGATAAGTATTAAAATGAGCCGAGTCGCTAATTCTTACAGACGTTGGGCCCAATTCGAAACGGGGGCCGGGTCGCCTTAATTTAAAATCCCCTAAACTTAAAAGAAACGTCAAAATCGTGTCAAATTGATTAATTCATATATAATAAATGTAGTTACATTAATTATATAAATCAATAAAACCAGACGATTTCAACTTTCGCAAGCTCCTATCTCCAAGCAACCGTCGAGTGTGATACGACCTTACAAAGGTTATTTCGTTTAACTATTATTTTTTTGTGATGAAACTACAAATTTACAGTTTTTTTCTTTACTTGTACTATAAGACATTGCTCGCCAAATTTCATGACTAGGTCAACGAGAAGTACCCTATAGGCTTTGATTCCCTTTTGATTCCCTTGCGAGTGTCAAAATATGTGGCATAAACCGCCTTATCTTTCGATTGCGGTGACTTACAAGGTTGATTTTTTCACAGCTCCAGGAGATTGAAGACCTGAGTATTTGATATTAATTTCAACTTGATACCTCTACAGGTTAGTGAGAAAAAGGTCTTGATCCACAGACAGACGGAGAGACATACAGACAGACAGAGTGACAAAACAGACAGACAGACAGAGAGACAGACAGACAGACAAAGAAGTGATCCTATAAGAGTTCCTTTTTTCGTTTTGAGATACGTAACCCTAACAACATTTTTTTTTAATATTGTTTTTCTGTCTATCTATTTGTTCCGACTAATCTCCTGAAACTGCTGGACAGATTTCGACGAGACTTTCACTGGCAGATAGTTGTTATTATGAGAAGTAATTAAGGCTACTCTTATTTCGAAAAGAAAAAGAATTAGGTTTCCGCGCAAAAATAATAATCTTGGAATAAAACATGCGATACTTTCATCCTATTCCCACGTCGGTCGCGGGCACAGCTAGTTGTAAAAAAAAATAAAAACTTACAAAACAATTCAATCACCCTAAAACAATATACCTAAGGGTTAAGCTTACTATCTTTGTACGTATAGTAATAGTAAACTTCATAGTAAGTTACAGCAACCAGGTAAATTGGCATGCAAAATTTTATCGGTATATTTAATAGGTTTGCGATCGGGTGAAGTTCAGCATTGGGTGAAGCGCCTGAGTCACGGCCGTGCGCAAATTAATCGGACTTTTACGCTGATATTTATTTAAATAAGAGCGGCCCTGCCACAGCTTTGCCCGGGATAATTTTCATACAAATTTTGAACTCTCTTTTCATCCCTTCAGAGGGCGAATTTTAAAATTTCCTTTCTTTCTGCGCGCCTATACAGGGCGTCCCAAGACTATGGGACATCAAGGGAAAGTACCTTAAATATCGTAGATAGGATATTTTGCTGAAAGAAGACTTTATGTTATTTTAAAAAGTTAGTAATTCTGCTTTTAAAGATTTTCTAAGAATTACTTGCTTATTTAATTATAATATTATTTGATGTTGATAATTTTCTTGAAATTTGAATCAAACATTTTAAGTTGTTCCTTTCTTTTAAGATACTATGTTACTTAGGAAGAATTATTCTTTTTTAGTCCATATTTTCGATTGGCATCATAAAAATAGGTGTGATTTTTTTTTCATATTTAATTCGGTTCGATTCCCAGACGAAGCAAGTAATTCTTAGAAAATCTTTAAATGCAGAATTACTAACTTTTAAAAATAACATAAAGTCGTCTTTCAGCAAAATATCCTATGTACGATATTTATGGTACTTTCCCTTGATGTCTCATAGTCTTGGGACGCCCTGTAGACCCATAGAGAAACTTACTTGCAAAATTTCACTTTTATTTCAATGTTTTTCCTCTAGGACCACCCGTTTAGGCTGTGCGTTGTCTATAAGTGAGTCACACTACTGTTTAATATGTATTGTGTCGTTTTGGAGATATACCCCAAGCAGCACACAAGCTGTATAAGAGCTAATACAGTCATTATAACTCTAGTGTTAGCGTTATAATGGCTGTATAAGCTCTTATGCGGCGTGTGTGCTGCTTGGGACGTTAATCAGTGGTATTTCGTGATTTATATTATGTACCTATAGATTATGGGGAAAAAAATAATTATTTTTGTTAGACCATTCGTACTTATTCACTTTTTACTCAAAATAGTGAATATTTAATTTATCAGATTATTTGGGCTCTCTTACACGTTTTCTACCGTGTTCAACACGCCACGTGAAGGTACATAAAGGTGTCGTGCCTCAAAAAACAGAACACCTTATAAGATCACTCATGTTTCTGTCGGTCCGTCTTGCAAAGCCAATTAACGCAGAAACGAATAAGCGTAGAAAGTTATCGTCAGGCATAGTTATATTGTTGACACGCACATTTATTTCTTTACTGAAATATCTGTCCGAAAAAAATCATACATACATACCTATATAGCATCACGCCCGAAATCCCTAATAGGGTGGGCAGAGCCACAAGACTACTTGTGGCCACGTTCGATTTATTAGTCCTAAGATGGTATGATGGAATGAAAAATCATCTATGTGCAAAAACCAATTAAGTATGTTCCATGCGCTGAACTCTGTAGATCAATACATTATTATAATCAGCAGGAATATAAGTTAGAATAAATATTACGAAGTAAGTGCAGCTATGTTATTCTTTTAAATATTGTTGGTCGATTCGTCTCTTATTTCATCGACAACCATAAATTGACTCGCGCGCTCGCAGGCATTATGCGGAGTAGGGTACCTACTTCCTTAGCCGAAATGAGTCGAATACGACCAAGGTCCAAGACGCGCACGAACATGTAGCGTTATACGCACTGACGGGTCAAGTCAGGCTCGCCTGGTAGTTCAGCGACGAAGTGTTATTTACGAGAATTATACCTCAGCAATGCTGATTACGTTGGATACGATTATAACCAGCTACAACGGCATGGGGGTGTCACTCTGCACTTTAGGTACGCTCGGCCGTCGGACAGCTCGGAGCTGTAAATCGCAGTAGGTTGCCGCTGGCTCGCTCGCTGGCCGTTTCGTGCGTCAGCATCTAGCCTAATGTTTGGTGTTGTTGGGTGACGCGGAAAAAAAAGTTACAACCCTAGCGTACACGAAAGACTTCATCTTATGCGACGGAGGCACGATTAGGCATATCTTCGTATCTAAACACCGGTCTTGTTAGACAGTGATTTTTCTGTACGTTAGTACTATTATCTATTCTGTGGTAGCGGTGCGTTTGTTAGCACGGCAGCGCGTAGGTACGCCTAGCCGGTAGCTCCATTTAAAATCTGATACAAAAATTACATGACCGGAGACTAAGCGGATACGTTAACCAGGTGTTCAAAAGTAGCCCTCATCAATATACATCGGTGTCACATTTTTTTGTACTACATAGTTTACAAACCTTATAACATATTAGCGCTATAACATATTAAATCAAAGCTGATCCATCCATCTTAGTGAGCTGTCGTTTACGGGTAATGAGTCATACCTCTCTTCATCTATCTGTAGGTATAGTGAGAACAACTGACTAGTTGACATGGCAACACTGGTTTATGCATTACTCTTTTTATGTATTCGTTTTGGTTAAAAATGTAATGATAAAGTAAACTCCGGCCAAATGCGAGTGGGACTCGCGCACGAAGGGTCCCGTACCATTATCTATAAGATAATAAATCACGTTTGTTATATGGGAATAATAATTTAATTATTTAACTTTAAAGTGTAATTTTAATTTAATTATTTAACTTTAAAGTGATTTATTTTACTACCGGTAATTATTAAACTACCGGTTGCCGTTATCAATATCGAGCAAAAACGAGCAATAAAATCACGTTTGTTGTATGGGAGCCCCCTTAAATATTTATTTTATTCTGTAAATATTTTCATTTTCATTTTTCGTTATCTAACCGCTCAAAACGTTCCATTGAAGACGCATTGATTATACTACCTAAGGAAAAATCATTTGGAAATTCAAACCTCAGAAGAGTTAAACCGTAATGACGCACTGCCTGTGTCCTGTGTCCAGCTGTCCAGCAGCAGTGGCACGTAACAGGCTGATGAGGATATTTTTGCGGATTTTATTTCGCTAGAAAAAACTAGTTACTCAAATATGGAAGTTGTTTTTTCTTAATAAGTACTCTTATTTTTTTAAGTAGTATAAACAAAGTAATATGGCCAGAGAAAGGGTCTCCGTGACATTGTCAAGTTGATGCTGCGATGCTGGCACCATTTCCTCGCTGTGTTCAATGCTGAACGTGACCGAGGAAGCCAGCTTTTTATATTTCATCGAGATAAGGCTGTAATATGTATGTGGGAAACACAAAGACATCAACAAATAAATTAGCTCAAAACCTCATATTGAGAACTTGCAAGCAACAGATCAATTTTTAAGACTTTTTTAAACCACCCGAGTGTTTTATGGCTAAGCGACTCAGCAGAGCTTGGTTGCTATACTAGTTTTAGTGCGCGACTTTGTCAGCGTGGAAAATGAAAATGAAAATATTTATTTTATAATTAGGCCACAAGGGGTCTCACATATCTGAATCTACCAGTGTTTCGAAAGGTGACATCTGCTGAGAAGAAACGCCGCAAGAAACTCAGCAGTGAGTCTTTTTTCAACGTTAGCAGTAGATTTTTAACTAAAAATAACACAAAAAGCGCAACAAACAAACCTAATGGGCATCAATTAATTATAATACATAACTAACAAGGGAGATGTATAGTCTCCGCGTCTGGACAAGTTAATTAAGCGTCTTAGAGATGTATAAAATCTCTAAGGGTCATAATAATAAAAATAATAATTAGGACAAAATAACATTTGAATTGATTAATCTAGGTTAAATGGAGACCTAGACAGTCTCCACGGTCATATAAAGATGGCGATGTAAGGTATCTAAATATCAAAAACAATTTGAAATATAACATTTCATATCCTCATAATAGGTTGTGTCTCCCAGTGTCTGTATTTCTTGAATCACACAATCTTGGTGTCTTTAAGGTAAGAGGGAGGCATCTTCTGGGCTGGGTAGATTCAGACATGTGAAAGAGCCCATGTGGCCTACTTGCAAAATAAATATTTTCATTTTCATTTTTATTTTTCCAGACCTTCATAAAAAGAATACAAATAATATTGGCTATTATGTCAAATAGAAAAAGTCAACAACAGTTCGAATTGAATGGAATGGTTCAAATGTTCAGATGGAATTCGGATGTAGCCGTTTCCTCGGGCACCTTTAATTTACCGGGATAAAAAGTCACTCTGCATTGTCACTCTCCGGCCCATCAACTATCTCTATGCAAAGATCACGTCACTCCGTTGTTCTGCTGCTGCGTGAAAGAAGAAAAACCAACCCGTCTTGACGACAGCCCGAAATGATGCGTGCTGTACTGTACAATAGGGCTTATGTAAAGCGCTTACGTGTTATATTAATTGTTGTCGCCAGCCTCCTATAAAAACCGATCCTTACATTAGCCTGCTTTAGTCACCTTTCGTCACTACACAATATTGTACGTACTTATTGGTTCTTGTTCCATTTATCATTTGTTATATAACTGATTGCATTCTCTATAACCATTAGAAGCTCCAAAATTCAACCCTGTAACAGTGCTGCAAAGTTATTTTTTCTTAATATAATTTAATTTAATTTGAATATTTAAAATATTTAGTGTATTTTACTATAATTCAAATTAGTTTTCGGTGTGCTGCTCAAGCGTTAACTCAAGCTCTTTACTACAAATGTGTTTTGGATAGCTTTTTATCATTAAAATCGTTCCTAATACAACAGTGAAATAAACCGGAGCTATTTTTTAATGTATACATATGAGTTCTATTAGCTTTACATTCCTCGATTTTTACGTATTTTAATCGTAAAAATAGCATGTTTTTTACTCCTACTAATATTATAAATGTGAAAGTTTGTGTGAAAATGAAACTAATTGAAAGTTCTTTAATTGCTGAACACAGGTATAGTTTTCGGACAAAATGAAATCATGTTCTGCTGTGAGGCATGCAACAATAATAATGTTGTGTTAGAAATGTTAAATTTAAACTCAAGCTTCTTCAGAAAAGTTTTGACTCAGTAATAAGCTTTAAATTTATCAGAAACTCCTTTAGGGCTCTTTTTAAATTATATCTTCCTTGTTTGTTGTACATTTTGATATCTTATTATATATTAGTGTATGTGTCTGTGTGTGTTTGTTACCAGTCAGCTCCGTAACGGCAGAACGGATTTTCATGAAACTTGGTATAATAGTAACCTTAAGTCCTGGAATAGGACCATAGCTGGGCACAAGACAGTTAATCCGTTAATCGTTAACTAACATACATACAAACATACGGCCACGTTCGATTAATTAGTCCTAAGATGGTATGATGAACCGTATGGTGACAGGTGATCAGCCCATCGCCCATACAGATAGTCCACCATGTTGGAGAGGACCCGTCCCTTAGTCGACTTTTACGACATGCCAGGTTGATAAGCATCTGCACGCATTCTATGCTATTTCTTCACTCCCAGTGCAGCAGAGGAGTTATTTAACGAAGTTAACATTTCGGGTAACGAATTAATTTCTAAGTTAATTAAAAAAATATTAACATCCTTACTAACTTGCGTTAAAACAAATAAAGTCCGTTAATCGTTAATTAAACTTTAATATATAGATATTTATAAAGGGGAATATGCATCTTTTGTCAGATAGCTTTGATTTATCTCCAATTAATTAGGTATAATTACTAACTTTAATGATACACCCTTCTTTTATTCATTCATTTTGTGACGTACCTAAATTCCCATAGTAAATACCACCTTTTTTTATGAGTAAATCACCAACGCAACGTCATAAAATACAATTTATATCACGAGTTAGCGATTAACTTTAACTTCCCTTAAATCTTCCGAGATGTAACACTATAACGTTTAACGAAGTCAACTTTTTTATTAACGGATTACCGATTAACGAAGTTAACTATTTGATTAATGGTGCCCAGCTATGAATGAATATGACATAGAGATATAGAAAAGTTCCCGAGATAAATGCAAAAGTATTTTTTGTTGTTGGTTCTTCTTTTACATTAAGACGGACTAACGGATTAACTTGATGTTTTGTATAGCGATAGTTGGAAAGGCGGAGAGTGACATAGGCCAATTTATACCTTGGAAAAATGTACAGTTTAAGAGGGAACAACGAAAAAAAAATTCTAAAGAAAAACCAATGCGAAGCAGGACCGATGCGCAGCAGGGCCGTAGCGGTCGTCGGTGAGGGCTGCAGAGAGAGCTACCTCATTTTTTCTTTCTGTTTATTAAATTTAAAATCTTACTTACATAAGTATAGAATTTGTACAGTGGATCTAATTCAAAACGGTGTCATCTAAATTTAAACTTTCCTAAACTTAAAATAAGATACGTCAAACTAGATTTTGTATAGCACGAAGCTGTCGCATCAAGGGTGAAGTTTCTTATTTTGTATAGCACGAAGCTGTCGCATCAAGGGTGAAGTTTCTTATTTTGTATAGCACGAAGCTGTCGCATCAAGGGTGAAGTTTCTTATTTTGTATAGCACGAAGCTGTCGCATCAAGGGTGAAGTTTCTTATTTTGTATAGCACGAAGCTGTCGCATCAAGGGTGAAGTTTCTTATTTTGTATAGCACGAAGCTGTCGCATCAAGGGTGAAGTTTCTTATTTTGTATAGCACGAAGCTGTCGCATCAAGGGTGAAGTTTCTTATTTTGTATAGCACGAAGCTGTCGCATCAAGGGTGAAGTTTCTTATTTTGAATAGCACGAAGCTGTCGCATCAAGGGTGAAGTTTCTTATTTTGTATAGCACGAAGCTGTCGCATCAAGGGTGAAGTTTCTTATTTTGTATAGCACGAAGCTGTCGCATCAAGGGTGAAGTTTCTTATTTTGTATAGCACGAAGCTGTCGCATCAAGGGTGAAGTTTCTTATTTTGTATAGCACGAAGCTGTCGCATCAAGGGTGAAGTTTCTTATTTTGTATAGCACGAAGCTGTCGCATCAAGGGTGAAGTTTCTTATTTTGTATAGCACGAAGCTGTCGCATCAAGGGTGAAGTTTCTTATTTTGTATAGCACGAAGCTGTCGCATCAAGGGTGAAGTTTCTTATTTTGTATAGCACGAAGCTGTCGCATCAAGGGTGAAGTTTCTTATTTTGTATAGCACGAAGCTGTCGCATCAAGGGTGAAGTTTCTTATTTTGTATAGCACGAAGCTGTCGCATCAAGGGTGAAGTTTCTTATTTTAAGTTTAGTGACTTACATTTAGGGAACACACTGTCGATTTTGACCCTGCATTTATATAAAAATAAAAGCTATATAATAAAAGCAGTTGAAGCCAATTTTTGTACCAGAAGCATAGAGGTTTAGTAGGTAACATAATGTATTTTCTAAGCTCTAGGACCCATGGTACAGGAAACCCTGCTTTGGGCATAGATCAGTGTTGCTTAGTGTCCAAGATACTAAGTCAAAGTCAAACTATCTTTATTCAATTTAGGCTTTTACAAGCTCTTATGAAGGTCAAAGAATGAATCTACCACCTTATAGAAATCTTAGTATATACCCACAGTAGGTCCGCCCATCGAGACCCAGGGATCGCCGGTGCAGGACAATAATTTCGCACATCGGCAACGAGAGTGCCACAACACAATAAATGTAGTTTTTGGGAAATTACTATTTTATTTTACCACTAATAGTGATTTCCCAAAAACTACATTTATTTACTCTCGTTGCCGACGTGCAATTTCCTGGTCTAAAGTCTGGTCCTCGCGGCAGGGTGCCCATCACGCAAGATGCATTTCCACGCTGAATGGCTATACATAGCCTTTGTGAGGGTCATCCGTGGCCTCCCTTAGATGCTTAATAATGAAAAATAATTATGTAATATAGGGTGTTAATAAAAATGACTTATGTAACTATTCCAGAGATGCAGAGGCCTGAAACATTGAAGCACACCACGTGTCGCCGGATACAGTAGGCAAGATGACTGCAAAGGATAATAAAGAGAAGGTTAGTCCAGGCCACTGAGCATAATATGCCATAGAATCCAAAAAGCTGTAAGCAGCAGGGCTACAGACAGGCGCGGGATAATTTGTCCGCAAACGCATCAATCACAGCGCTCTAAAATCCCCGCGCGCTCCGCAAGTGCGTCAGCTTCATTCGCTAGTAAGTACTTACTAGTTCGGCCAAGCGATGTCTTTAGGATATGGTGGTTCACGGCGACATCGCTTAAGACATCCTAAGCGTCCACATTAATTTTCACGAATGCTCGTGTTGGATTTTAATTATAAATTCGGTTGTTGACTGTTATTTAAAACATATTTTTGGCAGCTTGTTAGCTCATTTTAGGTCATGTAAAAATATTTTCATTTTGGATTTTTCACATTTTCAAGGAAAAAGCACTAATTTCATTTTTAAATTTGCCGCTAAAGCGCTATCTATCTGTCAGCCGTCGTGTGTGACGTCAACCCACTAAAACCGGTCGTAACCGTCAAAAAAAACCATAGTCTGTATGAGGGTGCGGTCCGAATTACACTTACGGTGATCACTACGATTAAAGTGGGCAACGTGATTCGAGACGCAAACGACCTATTCAAACGTCATACGTCGCAGTGACGTTTCTGTATAGGTTGACAACTAGTTGACGGACATTTAATTATTTAAGATCTAATCAAATGCTTAAGTGGCGTTTCTGAATTCGGCCATTAGACTTAGACTAAGAAGTAAACATTGAAGCTTTTAAGTTATTAAATTCTAAACTACTCGTAGTGGCTCCGTGAGCTGCAGACCTCGCGACAAACTTAACTTTGACGCTGGAAAACTGTATATCCGCTAACTTCTCCTAAACCACGCAACTCATTTAGATGCGGTTTTCACCAATGAACGACTGGCGACTGGTGACGACCTGGTTCTTTGGAAAGGATTATATGTACATAGCATTCTTAATAAGTTTTAATATAGTATAGAAAATCCAATGTTTTTTTTAACCAAGTCGTCAAAAAATTGAATTTTGTGGCGCTTAAATAGCTGACGCCTGTGACGACCTTAAGAAATATATCAAAATAATGTACTAAATAATTGTAGTTCTTTAAAAAGCCTAGAGAAAAGTCCGCAATGGCATATGTCTATCTCCTAAGAAACACACAGTAAGCATTTTTATGTTTAAAATTTTTATTAAACATTATTCAGTATTAATCCTTATCCATACAAATACATTTTCTACCTTGGGCATTTAATGTAGACTAAAATTGTGATTAACACTATATGATTTAAACATATACTTTAGAAGATATCAAAGATTAAAGAAACCGAAAAAAATATTCAGGAACCGTGAGCTATACCTCGCGACAAACTTAACCGGTACCGTTGGAAAACTGATATCGCCATACATCGACATACGTTGGGTCAGTTTACCAACACCGCAAATAAGTTTGTAATTGCAAAAACCCCCATATATCCGCCATTTTTAAAAAAATCGGAAAACTGAATCGACAAAAAAAATCTATATATAATAATTATCAAACCTGCTCACAAAATTTCACGAGAATCGGTTGAGAACTGCGACCTGTAGACGAGAACAAATGGACAGCCGGACCGCCGACGGACATCCGCTGGACATACGAAAGCATTTTTGTCCAAGCTGAAACGGAGACGCTTCGTTCGCTTCGCTCGCTCGGTCGATAATCTTATTTTTTTTTAATAAATCCTATTCTATAATGTACTATTGAGGGTTATGCTACCGTTCCACAGAAATATATTATTATTTGTTACTATGGTCAAGCAGCCAATTGGTCGGCGTAAACTTGACACTGACTCCACTGATTTTATGCAGGCTGGTGAGGAGAGCGCTGGGGCGACGGGCGAGGGTTTTAACCTGGACGGCATCCTGGGCGAGCTGGGCAGCTTCGGCAAGTACCAGTTGCTGCTGCTGCTGCTGCTGGCTTTCCGCGACTCCTTCCTCGCGATGTGCAACTTCAACTACGTTTTCGCCGCCGCGGAGGTGCCCTTCAGGTACCTTCATCCAAATATTTAAAGGATAGCCGCACCATCCATTTTTAACCTTGTAGCTTCGATTTTCGTAGCGCTACGCTCCTATAGTCGTAATCGTAGCAGCGTTCTCCCACTTTTGAGGGAAAACTTGCTACGAGAGATCCGACCAGGGACTCTCAACAATGGTCTACACTGATGCTCGCGCTGCCAGAAATAATTCCCGCATACTGCTTTCGAAGGCAGTGGGTGTTTACTTGTTGCTCCCTGAGTCACTGCGCGCCAGGCGATGCGAGTAGCAGCGGCAGGAGCAGCAGAAGTGACCCATTTACATACTCGCGCTGCCCACTTCCACGCCCACGTCCCTGCTCACTTCGGCTGCATGTAAATGAGGCAAAATATTGGTGATTAAGTGATACATTAAATATCGACGTCAGTGGCAAATAAATAAGGTACGTAATAGTTAGAGAGGCGAGGTAGCTAAATGGCGTAATTCAACGGCGCCGTCGAGACCTATCAAAATCGAAAGATAAAATAATTTCGAAAAGAAAAGCTCGTATGGTAAAAACCATTTTAGCGGTGGGTTTGGCGTGTACGGTTTTTCAAAAATGTTAAAAAAAACAGTTACTTGGGCATTCTCGAGCGCGTCAGATATTCATACTACGTATGCCCCAAGTGCCTCTGATAACAACGGTATACTAATCTGCCGGTTTGCGCGGTGGGGGTAGGCATATAAAGTAGTCAAAAATGCAAAAAATAAAACTTACTCGAGCGCGTCAGATTTTCGGAAGGGGTGTTAAGTAAGCCCCAAGGAAGCTTCCTTTAAAAAAAACTAACGATTTCGGTGTGACGATAAGTTACGATGAATTTTTGAAAATGCAAAAAAAAATGTTTTTTTTTAAATACTCGAGCGCGTCAGATTTTCATAGGGGAAGTTTATCTCGGTATCCTGAAAGCATATTTTCTTAATCTGACAAAAATGTTGGTGGGTTCTCTTAATCTGACCGAAAAAGGTTTTTTGGTTTCTTTTTTTTAGTTTACAGCACATTCGAGAAATATACCGTCGGGTCTTTTCTCTCTCTTCAATCGGCGTCATACTGAGGGCACATAGGTCTACGGTAGGGGACCATAAACATATATATATATATATATATGCCGCAACGCGTTTTTCGGAAGACGAAATGGCTCCTCCACACTTCCGGTCATGCGGAAACCGGCAGATTTTGTATTTTTAGTAAGTTTTAGATTATATTCTTCAAAATAAAAAATAAAAAAATCGCGCTCCAGAATGCTGGATTAACGTTTTTTTTTTACAAGTTCGCGACCCTATAACTCGGCGGCGTCAATGACTTATCGTCAGATTAGTTTAAATTTAGTCTTAAAACACTAAAATCAACCCCCAATATCTTAATCAGACGCGCTCGAGTATTTCAGACTATCAATTTTTTTTTACTAATCTGATCGTCTATCCTAGGCGCGCGTCACTACATATAGAGCTAAATACTTTACAAGGTTGTTCTATTAGGTCTAAGGTATCTCTCATATCTCAAACTGCCATGCTCGAGTATTACCGAAAATTCCCCTATTCGCCTCCCTAACTATAATACATCCCTCAAACTGTGTTCATTTACTTGACAATCACTGTCAAGTAAATGAATGACGCCAATCATTATTTCTTACTTTTCAAAGGGTTTTTGAAGTCTGTTTCTTTATTTGTTATTTTTTTATTTTTAAATTTGTGGAACTGATCGCCCTGATACACCATGAAATCGAGCACAAAGGTATCATGATGGACGATGATTGCATTCCACATGTTGATGTTTTCAAATGTACACCGAATTAGGTCATTGCCCACCATCGGGGGACACCTTGTGTCGTTTACTTGATATTTTTAAGAAGCAGCCTCATCCATCTTCTTTTGTTATGTTTACCCAACTGCAGGAGCCAAGGCGGGTTATGTGTTTCGAGCGTATGTATGTAAGTCTTTGACGTCTACGTCTTTCACGTACAACTAGCGGGCGCGGGCGCGGGCGCGGGCGCGGTGGCGGGCGCGCTGACTTGTCTTGGCGCGCACGTGCGTTTCGTACGTGAACACTTGCATACAACGCCATATGTTTGATATTACGTGACCGCGCCCGCTTAAATCTTGAAAGACGCCTTTAGTTCTGTTCGCCTCGAAGCAGTATGGCAAGATATCGTTAGATTCGTCTTCATGTCACGAGTCTCAAATGGTATTACTGGACCGCAATTAGAATACGATTCAAAAGTACCGCTAGCACAACAGTACCTACTTATAATTAATCAATCTATGATATCTTCATACTTAAAATGCAGACACTTATAAATAGATAATAGATTTACAAAGTATGCTTTACCATAAACAGTCACATATTTCAACTCTATTCTTGGTAAATGTTGTGTCAGGAGTAACCTATTCGTATGATGTCGAATTTGAACGTACTCACGTGTTTAACAGAAATTTACTATTTTATTTTATTTGTCCCAGTTGTTGGTACACACATCTGTGATGACGACGGGGTTCTATGAAGTAAATAATTTTTGATAGTATTTCTAAACGTAGTCAGAGCATTTGTATTGTATTTAAATAATATTATTTGATTTTTTTCTAAGTTTCAAACGTCATTGTACTGAAATAAGTATTTTAATGTATCTGCACACTACCATTGACAATGTCGTTTCATGTATTAATTCAAAAACGACCATTCGATTTAATATTCTTGCAATAAGTTCTGAATAAGTTATAAATTTAAATAACTATGCATTAATATTTACTGCACCAATAACAACTAATATTTATTATCTTCTGTAGTCAGAGTTGAATTGAAACATTAATCAGTTGACCGGTTGGTGTAGTACTTCAAATGCTTAACTCCGAGGCGTTGCGGGTTCGATTCCCATCAGTCAGATATACGTAACAACATTACTGTATTAATTGACTTGGAGACTAAAACAATCCATATCCATACATACTCGTACTTCCATACTTCATTATTGAAAAAGGCGACAGTAGTTCTGTCTGTCTGTCACGGCTAAACCGTTGATGTAATTTTGTTAAAATGTGGTATAGAGATAGTTTGAGGCTTGGGTAAGGATAAAGGTGACTCTTTAACGAAATGCATCTCTAACGAGATTAAAATCCAACTTCAAATGGCTTTTGAAAAGTAAGATATTTTTTTCACTTTTTAGTTACTATCATGTGATTTACCGACACATTTAATTCATCAAGTAACAATAGCATAATGCCAATTGCTCATCAGCATTTACAAATTGTTGCTATCCAAGGTGCAAGGACGTCAATCGTTGAGAAGTTCTCCTGCTTCTTCGCCACCGGTTCTATTTTACGCTTCTGAACCTTATACATAAATCTAATCGCCACCCGTGAAATACTTATCATTTAGGAATTCCGGTGGTCATCTATGGTCTTCATCAACAGTTCCACTTCACCAAATAATCCTTTAGAAACGTAACTGACTAGCAGTTACGTTTCTAAAGGATTAATACACAAAATACTAAAATTGCTATATGCGTGCCTATAATATTTGAGGAGTTCCATCGATTCCTCATAGATCCTCACATCATTCCCCGACTTTGACTACAATGGGATCAAATTGGAGGTTTACATGACGGAGTTCTGAGCTAACAAACATACAACCGAATATAGAACCTCTTCCTTTTTTGAAGTCGGTTGAAAAAATAAAATGGGGCTGGAAGATTGATTTACGAATTGTTTTCGAACTTCGTTAGTAATTCCCTGTTTCCCTGTTACACTTGTAGCATCAACTACTATTGTTTCCCTGTTACACTTGTAGCATCAACTACTATTGTTTCCCTGTTACACTTGTAGCATCAACTACTATTGTTTCCCTGTTACACTTGTAGCATCAACTACTATTGTTTCCCTGTTACACTTGTAGCATCAACTACTATTGTTTCCCTGTTACACTTGTAGCATCAACTACTATTGCTTAATAATGCCTAGTTCTTCAGATGCGCAGTGCCCGAGTGCGACGCCCTGGACCCGAGCTTCAACGCGTCATGGACGCACTTCGCGCTGCCGAACGCTTCGAGCACGTGCTATAGAATGGCGCCCTACACCGGCCCGCACTACAACACGTCGCTGCACGCTGCGCGATGTATCGCATCCAATTTCTGCAGCCCGGAGCGGTTCGAGATAGACAAGGCAGTCGTTTGTGATCGCGTGATCTATGAAAATAATAATAGTATCGCTGCTGAGGTGAGTTTTTTTTCATAAAGGTAATGTTTTCATCTCCTACGCCGGGTGAAAGTGATGCATTTCCTCCCTAGGGCTGAAAAGTAATTAGAAGAAAAAAACTAAGCCTATAGACAAAAACCTTTCTCAAACGATGACGAATATCTTTCAAACGATGCAATATAAAAATCAGGAAGGAATACTTTTATGTTAAGTAATTATAGATCTTTCACAACAAACCGCATATTAGCGTATTTTTTTGTTAATTTTTTGATCCTCTTTTAAACAAAAATAACTTTGTGTTATTATCATACTACAACTATGCTAAATTTGAGCTCCATAAGTCATAGTCATAGTCATATGATTTGTTGCAGGTAAGTTAAGCCGTTCATGAGAAAGAAGTCTCTACAGATCGATGGAAACATTTCAAACTTTGGTACTGAATCTTAAAAAAGTCTTTGAGCTGTAGAGAAACTAGAATATTAATTTCAAACCAGACTACCGACCATGAACTTCTAATTTTGGGTCAATCTTAATCCGGATTATACGAGTATGCAAATATTCTACTTAATAAAAATTTAAATCAACCTAAACTGGTGGCCTAAACATGAAATTTGGCACCGCAGATGAGCACTAAGAAAGGCTTTTTGAAGTTCCTCATCTTTGAACTTGTGAGGTGTTGCTGATGAGATATCCCATCGAGCACGAAACTCTTTTTCTTCTATAAGATTAGTTATGTATAACGTGAACTATAATTAAATTAATAACAATGTTTCATTTAAAATCAATTGAATCAGGCGTGGTGTAATTTATTGTATCTAAAACCTATCGGTGTGAATGTGTACGATAACTACGTACGTTACAGCTCAGGGAGAATACGTAGCTACCTTCATTTAGAGCGTATAAATAGCGTGCCATGCACGGAACGCTCCGTGCATGGCACGCGACGTTGCTAAGGCGCCCAGGCGACAAAACGGCGAGCACGTACTTATACGGGTTTGTTTTTTTTTTTGTTTTCTTCTTCCTGGTCCAAAATTATGGCAATCATTGCCAGTTCTCTAATATTCAATTTTCTAATAGCCATGCCTATTTTATTATAAATTTGATACTAAGAAGTTTAAGACGTCCGTCCGACGTTGAACGGATTACTATCGGTTTTGGTGGGTGTTGCATACAGGTAACATTAGGGTTCCACACAAGCACAGAACGCCGTCGATCCGTTTCAGTGGGCATAGAAGAGCGTATTGTGTTGCTTTCCGTGCCTGACACGTTCCTATCACGGTCAAGGTATGATACGTTGTAGTGGGCAGAGACCTTAATTAGTTATCTAATCTACGGTATATGTCGGGCCCGCTTCCACTTTCTGCGAGCCTATCACCAGCCAATGTCGTAATCCTAATGCTCTGCGTATTTCTGATTATTATTTAATAAATATTACAATAAATGTATGCTAGCAAAGTCACGGCCAAATGTCAATATAATGATAATGAATGGGCAGCCGCCGCGGCCGCACGTTTGTTGACAGTGCGCGCGCGCACTGGAACGGGTCATTGTCAGGGCCGGCCAAGCTCGGCCGGAGGCCACTTCAGATGCGTTTTTCCCACGACAGGCGCTGTGCCTTCGAAAATAACTGCTTAGCTGGCTGATAGATCTTATAGCTCCGGATGAGAAAAAAAGAAAAAAAAAATGCAAAAATGTTTATTAAAAGAAAAACTTACACTACGGAACAATGGTTTTGGGTCCTGCGCTAGGATTTCCTGTGTTGCAGGGCCCAAATGAAGAAACTAGCAAAACGGACACAGTTCGTTTTTGGATTATACAGACACACAAAATAAATTACATAAAACTAGCAGGAGAAAAGTACAAAGTTAATTATATATAAATAAATATAATGATAGTCAGAGTAGTAGATATATAAATATAAAATGTTGAGAACAGGTACAAAGTTTACGTCCTTACATTATACGAGTATTTAGTATTGGGGACCCATCAACGTACTACTTCATGTAGATTCTCGGTCTCGCGGTAGTCGAGCCCTTGAAACCACTCCGTCAATATGCGTTTATTAGGTGGTATCAGAACATCCCTAGATTTAAAATAGACTTTTTTGATAATAAACGGGGCAATAAAAGGGTGAAATCTCTTCGCGAATCTAGAAGAACATTTGGGGATCTTCTACCGTTTCCACCGTCTAGTGTCAGCGTCAAATAATTTGTCGTTATCTCTAAGGTAGTTCAAGATAACTTTCCTAAAAAACAGTTGACGGACCGTGAGCACTTTTGCCTCCCTATACAGGGTCGTTGTGCTGTACCTTAATTTCTTTTTGTAGGTGACCTTCAAGAGAGATCGTTGAGCTCTCTCTAGGGGAATCATAAGGGTCTTTGCTGCCCCTCCCCAGGCAGAGTTACAATATCCCAAAACAGATTCGCATAGTGCATAATAACAGCTTTTTAGCAGCTCAGGGTATGCTACCCCTCTGAGGGTACGAAAAACAAACATCAGCTTGCGTACGCGATTCTTCAGTGATTCTATGTGCTGGCGCCAGCATAGATGGCTGTCCAGCAGAACGCCCAGGTATTTAGTACATTTTGTACGTTCCAGGGTCTTCAAGGTGTTTGCTGGAATGCCGCGGCTTCCTAGGTCCTGGTTATGTCGATGTTGGGACCAGTCAATTCTGATACAGAAATGATCTGCGGGCTGATCTCTAAAATTAATAGAGAAACACAAAAATTTCGTTTTGCTTGTGTTTAACCTTAAGAGGTTAGTCTCAAGCCAGCTCATCACTTTTATCATATGTGATTCAGCAAGTCCCTGCACGTCCCTCCAATTTGTACCATGCACTATGATTGCAGTATAGTAGACAAGAAAGAGGGTTGGTCCCAGAACGCTGCCTTGGGTTTATTTATTATTCTTGTTAGATTAAAATAAAATAAAAAATGAATTCATACACGAAACACGGCACATATTTAATTGAACTGTCAAAATTAGGACACCTGTATACCCATGTTTTAAAAAGGGTAAGATCATTCTGGAAAATGAGGTTTCCCCAGGACTGGATCTATACCTACATTGACTTTCTGCTCCGAAATAGTCAATGTTTTTTATCTATTTCGATAATCTTCTCTTCTTCTTGTTGTAAAATGTAAACTGTATCATGTATAAAATAAATAATTGGTTTCGTTTTCGAATATCTATATTTCCAGTTCGTAAGAAATTATACTCTAAAGGCTCTACATAATGTCTTTAAATAAAATAGTTTTACTTTGGGCCGTCAGAGGATATTATGCGCATGGTACCACCATTATGTTGTGCTCCGGTCCGTGGTCTCCATTAGAAAACCATTATGCCAACTCAACGATCAGTTCTCCGAGCTATGTGCTCATACAGATGTGATAGATAGCACCGACGAACATGCGCAATCGATTATAAATAATGACAGAGTGTCAGACCAACGCGGAACGCTTGTCATCGTGACCATGAGCGTAAAATAAATACAAGCATTTTGAGAAATTACCACAACAAAAAAAAACCGGACAAGTGCGAGTTGAACTCGCGTGGAGAGGGTTCCGTTCCGTACATAATTATCTGAAATTTCCTATGTTACTTTAAATACCATTTATTTCATTTATTTCATTTATTCATTCAATTGCGTACATGTTGTATATAAAAAAGGTCTTAAATTAATGATTGTGTATCATACATGATACCCCGAAGGGTGTTGCAATTCACTTCTTTACACTTCTTTAGGTTTGCATGCATTACATTTTTATGCTTTCAATAACTTATTAACTAATTAAATTTAATTATTCATGTGTAGTAATATAACCGTGGAGACTGTCTACACCTCCATTTAACCTAGATTAATCTATTTAGATGTTTCTTTGCTTCAATTTTTATTTTATTATTATGACCCTTAGAGACTTTTTACATCTCTAAGTCACTTAACTTTTCCAGACGTGGAGACTATACATCTCCCTTATTAGTTATTTATTAGAATTAATTTGTACCCATTAGGTTTTTATGTTGCACATTTTGTTTTAGTTTTTAGATAAAACTGTACTGCCAAAGTTGAAAAAAGACTTACTGCTGAGTTTCTTGCGGCGTTTCTTCTCAGCAGATGTCACCTTTCGAAGCGCTGGTAGATTCAGACATGTAAAAGAGCCCAGGTGGCCTACTTGCAAAATAAATATTTTCATTTTTTCATTTTTTTCATAAATTAAATGCATAGTTACATTGGATAAAATAAACAGGTTAAAAATAATAACAATATTATATTAAATTGTAGGGTCAAATTACAAATTTACTCATATTATTTATGTACTATTTACAATTATTAGATTTTTATACATTATTCTATCAGTGTTAATAACAGTTATAATTATTTGAATCACTTAAAAAGTCATTGTATGAGTAATAACATTTTTGGGATAAATGCAACCTCAACTGGTTTACAAATTGGCCATAATTTTCGTTTGATCTTATATGAAGTGGGACTAGGTTGTAACACTGCGCTGCTGCATAGTGAGGACTCTTCTTAAATACTTTAATATAACATTTGGGTAATACGATTGTATGTGGAAATCTTTTATTTTTCGACATTGTATAAAGGTGGATGTGTTTACGTGCGAATACACTCAATTCAAGTATATACAAAGATGGAAGAGTCAGGATCCCATGCTTTACAAAATGAGGTCTACAGCTCTCACGCCACGGGATACCAGTGAGAATGCGGAGGCATTTCTTCTGCATGATAAATAGGTCGTGCGCGTCCGTGCTGTTCCCCCACATGATGACGCCGTAGCGGAGCCACGCGTGCGCGTACGCGTAGTAAGCTGAGAGTGCAGTACTGAAGTTTGTTGTCCTGCGTAGTATGCCCAGCGCGTAAAGAAATCTAGAGAGCTTGGTTTTAGTCCTTAATATATGTTCTTTCCAGTTAATATGGGTATCTATTGAAATTCCGAGTAAATTGAAATGTTTAACTTCTTCAACAATGTGACCATTGAGCTTTAGATTTAAAGTGAGAGCTTTTTTTTGGTGTGGATGGAACTGAATTATTTTTGTTTTTTTTAAGTTAATTTGAAGGTTATGTTCAAGTATCCAATCATTAATAACATTTAGTATATATTCTAAGGTATCATTGTAGTTGTCACTGAAGGTAAAATTAAACAATAATGAAACGTCATCGGCAAACAGAACACTTTTAACATCAATGGTCTTCGGAAGATCGTTAATATATATCAAAAATAACACGCATCCAAGAACACTTCCTTGCATAATTGAACCTTCAATTCCTCTCTTTTCTGAGCGTATCGTTTCCAACTCGTTTGTAATTGGATTGTGGTAGTCCACTTCAACAATTTGAGTGCGCTGTTTTAAATATGACCGAAACCAGTCGTGCACGACACCCCTTATTCCTGATCCGTGCAGTTTGGTTAAAAGGATGTCGTGAGATACTTTATCGTAGGCTTTGCTGAGGTCCAGAAATAGGCCTACAGCATGCTGCCTATTTTGCATAGATGTGAGGACTTCATGCATATACTTATGTATGGCCAGGACCGTGGATCGATCTTTCCTGAAGCCGTATTGACAGTCATCCAATAATTGGTGCTTTTCAAGAAATTCGCTCAACCGTCTGTACATTATTTTTTCAAAAACCTTCGACATTGTCGACAGCAGTGCTATTGGACGGTAGTTGCTAGCGTCTTGAGCGTCCCCGCCCTTATGTATTGGTTTTACGATTGTTATCTTGAGCTTTTCCGGAAATACTCCCTCGATAAACGACTGATTTATCAATATACATAGAGGCTGAGTTAATTCCACGGCACATATTCTAACCAGTGTTGCAGGTATTTCATCTATACCACAGCTACGTTTGTTTTTTAGGCCCCGTATAGTCTTACATACCTCGAGTTCACTAACAGGACGCAGATACATAGACTGGCTGAGCGGATCGAGCACTGGGCGGCCGCGCGGGGCGTAGTCAGGTGGCACAGTTTTACCAATGCTGCATTTGTTAACACTGGCAAAATAATTGTTAAATATCTCTGCAGTAGTGTTTGGTGATTCTATAACAATATTGTTGACTTTTAACTTAATATTTTTCTTTACCTTCTTCTTATTGTTTACTTCATTAATAATTCTCCACATTGTTTTAGTTTTATTGTTTGATTGTTGCATTTCCTTGAAATAATTAATCTTTTTTGACATATTTACAGTTTTTTTCAATATTTTACTATATACTCTATAGTGTGTTTTAAGAACAGAGTTTCCTTTGATACCCCTACAGTGTATATTTAAGAGTCTTTTATGAGTACATGACTTTTGAAGGCCTTTGCTAAACCATTTGTTTTTATTACTTCTGTAAAGTTTTAGGTATTTGATGGGAATTTTGTCATTTAATAAATGACTTAATACGTCCAGAAAAGCATCATAGTTATCATTCACGTTGCTGTGATAAAGTGTATCGTTCCAATTTACATTTCTTAATTCTTCTTGGAATGCAATCTGATTTTGTTCGCTATAGATTCGTTTACGTGTAAATTTCTTATTTTGTGATGGTAATGTATTTGACTGTACTTTACCATAGACTTATTATAGGTTTTCCTGTAATCTATAGGTGAATAACTATTTTCTGTATTTTTTTAAAAAATTAGTCGCAGCAGCTTACAGGGGGAATGGTACATTTTCGCCTAGTTTCCTAAATAACTTCCAAACTATTTACATTAAAATTAAAAAATATATGTATTTAAAATTCTTACAATGAGCCCTTTCATTTGAGATGTCACAAAATAAGTAGTATGAAAAACTTTTTTTTTAATTTTCTGATTTAAAACAAAAGTCTGTATTTTTGATTAGTATACAATATTAACAATAACATTATAAATTAAAACTAAAACTAATGTACCTACATATATAAAAGATAAATTAATAAATATGTACAACTTATTACTAATTAAAAAAAGAATATATTTACATAAATGTATATAATGCATTTTCTGATTTGCCCTCCAAAAGTGGCCTCCATGTTTAAAATTCATTTACCTACTTATGTTACGCGTCCGTATTGCGGTCACCGACTTACATGTGTGTACCTTTTAACTCAATCGATCCAGTGGCTTCGGAACAAATTGGCTGTGACAGACGGACAGACAGAGACACACGAGTGATCCTATAAGGGTTCCGTTTTTTCCTTTTGAGGTACGGAACCCTAAAAGTAGTGTTTAACCCCGAGCACAATGGACGTGGTGAACCTCGATTTTCTACTACATTATCGCAGCATAACCGTGCTTTCATTTGAGATTTACTCGTACAAGTTGACAAATTAAATTAAAATTTGATATTTCTATAAAGTACGTGGTTAAAAGTTGGTAAGTAAAACTTGCTGACGCGAGCAGGCAACAACTTTTAATTGTATAATTTCGTTACGATTTTGTTAACCAATTTTCCAACAAATTTGCATGGTTTTCCTAAGTAATTGTGTTAATTAAAAAACTAAACAAGTATTTACACCTTAATTATTTAAAAAAATGCACATGTTCTTTAATACGATCGAAAAATCTGCTAACAAGATCGTAACGAAATAGTAAATAAAAGTTGCTGACGCAAGCATGTTTACAAAGTACGATCTTTTTGAAAATACTGATTTATAAATTAAAACGGACTCGCACCGGCTTCGAGCATGAAACCTTCCCTGCGAATATGAAATGGCCAATTAGTATCAGTTTAGAAGTATGTCGTAGAGTATCAGAAACGACGAAGTGACTATGTTGAACTATTATAGATTGTAGAATATCTGAAAGATGACTAAGTGGGTGTACGTTTTCGTTCCAGTTCGACCTGGGCTGCGAGCCGTGGAAGCGCACGCTGATCGGCACCGTGCACAACGTGGGGCTCATCATCTCCTTCGTGCTCTCCGGATTCATCTCCGACAGGTAGCTCATCATTCCATCCAGGTGCTTATTCTCATCGTTCTCGACAAGGCAGATCTGCCTGGAATCCCTAAAATGGAAATGTCAGGCTTCGGTTCATATATAAGAGTTATGGGTCTCTAAAGTCCTGGGAAAAACCTTTTTAATCTTTTTAAGTACATACTGTTAACTGATCAACTTTACTGACAAGATGTATTAGGTAAATTTCTGCGATCCCAAATTTCATGATAAAAAAGCTAAATTGAAATGAACGGTTTTTAATGATATTTTTTTAATGAAAAACAGAAATATTTGCTTAAAAAGAGTGTGAACTTACGGTTTTTCATACAAAAGCCGATAAAGAGTTCCACCCCTTAAATGTTAACTGATGTTGACCAATTTTTGATAAGTTGATCGTAATCTAGATCAGTTTTATTGCTGTTATAGCATACAAAACTAATTCTGGCGATTATTTGACTTTGTTGATATTTAATCAATATTCAAAAAACGTATAGACCTAGATTTTGTTCTTATTGACAAACAATCAAAAAACATTTCAAAATCGGTTAGTATTTAAGGGGTGGAAATCGTTATCACGTTTTGTTCCTTTTAACTTTCTTTAGCCGTTCGTTTTGCTATTGTGTTCAGCGACTGATTGAGTTCCAGGTACGGGCGCAAGGTGATCATCGTGGGCACTCCGCTGCTCGTCGGCGTGGTGGGCTTGATCAAGTCCTTCTCCGTGGACTACTGGATGCTGCTCGTGCTGGAGTTCATCGAGACCGCCTTCGGCTACGGCAATGCGTCTATGGTGCTATGTAAGTACACAAAAACCGGCCAAGTGCGAGTCGGACCCGCGCACGAAGGGTTCCGTACCATTATCTATATAATGGTTCGCGGTTAATGCATATGGTTTATGTTTATGAAATTAAATGTTTTTATTTTTACATTTGAGTTGATTGAATAAAAAGTAAATTGCGGTTTACGATTTATGACGTATTAAAATAAAACTACTTACTAGATATCGTTCAAACCAATTTTCGGTGGTAATTTTACATAGTAATGTAGATCATATATTTTTTTAACTTTTATCATTCTCTTATTTTAGAACTTACAGGGGGAGGGACACACATTTTACCACTTGTAAAGGAAGTGTCTCTCGCGCAAACTATTCAGTTTAGAAAAAAATATATTAGAAACCTCAATATCATTTTTGAAGACCTATCCACCACACGAACGGGTTTGATGAAAAAAAAAACATTGAGTTTTAGTTTTAAGTATGGGGAACCCCCAAAATTTATTGTTTTTTTTTTCTATTTTTGTGGGAAATGAACAGAATACATCTACTTACCAAGTTTCAACAGCATAGTTCTTATAGTTTCGGAAAAAAGTGGCTGTAACATACAGACGGACAGACAGACATGACGAATCCATAAGGGTTCCGTTTTTTGCCATTTGGCTACAGAATCCTAAAAAGAAGATTGAATCGGGTTGACACCTAGTACTAAGACGCTGACAAGAGCCAATGACCTTGAGTCATCGGTCACTGTCTGTTTGCATCGGAGTGAATGAGAAGCACTGTGCGGTTATTTGTATGGGGAAAATAAAAAACGGATGAATTAATAAGTAAACACACTACACTACACAATATAAATTAGTCAAGTTTTTAGTATGGGCGTGATGTAGTAGTTTTATTAATTATAGACCCGTAAGTTAAGAGGACTAAGACAGAACTGGTTAAGGAGGATTTACGAAACTTTAATATTTCAAACCGTAAACTTAGTAGCTAAGTTATGTTAGATTTTAATACTAGAGTAGTTAAATTAAAATTCTATCCGATTGCTGTATATACCTATTGTTAGTGTTGCATATAGAATAAGCATCTTTGCATGTTTTTATGTAAGTTTCTGTGTAAACACTGTTGGTGTATTAATAAATAAATAAATAAATTTCAGACGTAACTCCACGATTTTTTTACTATTGTATCGATTTCATCAAAATTAAATGTTGTTTTTGAAATAGGTATTCAATAATATAAAGAATATGAACATATATTTCTTTCGCTTTGCTAAATCAAATAGTATAATAAAGCCGATTTAGGTCTTATCAGCGCCTTAAAAACATTTACTTTTTTTTTCTATTTTGCATAAGTAGTCAGATTTCTTATTGAAGATTAAGAGTGTGAGCACATTATACACAATAATTTTCCCATTTCATTATATTATATATTTAACAGCCAAATAAAATAAGATAACTAGGCTGTGGCTTGAACTTTCATCTTCCCCTTAACTGTTGGAAATGCTCTGTCAATTGACCAACGAGTCATACAGCCGGAACATCGATTTCCTTATGTGGTTGAAGTTAAGAAACACAACGTTTGGCAACATTTTTATCATTAGCGCCATCTTTTAGGAACCGACTAGTGAGTTTACTCATCGATTGACCATTCCTCATTTAATTCCAGCGTTAGAAGCCGTAAGCCAAAACGGGCGCGTGGCGTTCTCCTGCCTGTGGGACATCTTGTCGAGCATCGGCACCTCGTTCTTCGGACTGATCGCGTGGAAGGTGCCGTACTGGCGCCACCTGCTGCGCGCCGTGTACGCGCCGCTGCTCGTCGCCGTGTTCTACGTGTTCCTCGTCGACGAGGGCGTGCGCTGGCTGTTTGCGCACAACAAGCGCGATGAGGCCATCCGCGTCCTCAACAAAGTCGCAAAGATCAATAACGTCACGCTCTCCAATAAAGCCAAGGCGATGATGAGCACGATCACGCTGGAGAATAGTAAGAAAGGAGAGGTAATTTATTTAATAATTAAATGAATGTAGCAGACGTTGTTTAGTGATTTGGCATTCAAAATTGTCCCTCTTTTTGACGAAACTTAAGGAATTTGTGGTGAGGTTTTTTGGTTTGAACTATATCCACTGCTGAGTAATAATCACATTTAGGTTCAGAACTGTCCCCTCCTGTTTCCGAAAGTTAAGGACCCTGAACCTGATTTTTTGTTTGGACTATATCCGCATGCAGGGCGTCAGGCATAGTTTTGGCCTGTATGAAGAAAACGTGAATTGAACCCTTCGTTTTCATTAACTTTTGGCTCAGGAAAGACAAATGTTGTTTCTTAACGTGATACTTACCCATCTAGGGCATCACGTACCAGGCATACTGAGTTTTGCTATGGATTGAAGAAGACTGACATTTAAACCACCATTTTCGTTAAATTTTATCGCAGGAATGACCACTCTTGTTTTTTTCCGTGTGTACGTACCTACTGTTACCAGTTCCTATAAGGTTTGATAAGAGTAAAATTGTCTTTCCGTAGAAAAAATGCCATACTTACAAAAGTACCGCGTACAAAAGTACTACTTTTGATTTAAATTGTCGCGTTTATTTAGTGTTTTTACAATTTTTAAGTTAAAAACTGAAAACTTGTCTTACCCAAATCTACTGTTGGTATTTTGATAGGTAAAGAGCAAAGGGTTTTGATTTAATTTTACATAAATAATGAAGTAATTACAATTCCAAGGCATGATCAATTGATTATGCCTTGGAATATTGATATTCGTATATTGAAAATCCAATAGGATAGCCACGACACGCCCCGGCTGAACACGCGGCACCTGCTGTCAGTGCTGCGCTCGCGCTCGATGCTGACGCGCCTGGCGCTCATGGCCGGCTGCTACTCCAGCGTGGCCTTCGTCTACACCAGCGCCATCATCTACTCTACGGGGCTGATCGGCAACAAGTTCCTCAACTTCTCCGCGCTGCAGCTGGTGGCGGTGCCCACGCGCATCATCACGGCGCTCACGCTCAACCGCTTCGGCCGCAAGGCACCCATCTGCTTGGCATACTGTCTGTGCGGGACCTGCTTCATCGCCTCTGCGTTTGTGCCGAAGTGTAAGTTTATAATTTAAATTATTCATTATCAGGATTGGTCCAGATACTCATTTAAATAAATCAGATCACGATAGTAACAATAACGACACGCTTAGTCATGATCTCTTCCGAGACGAGAGCACCATCAAATTCATCTGATTATTTTTTTATAAGTTTGTAACGAGGCGCTATCACCGACTCATAAATACTCCTTCAATGCTGACAACTTCTTTTTCCTTTTCAATTCCATTCTCGTTTCCAAATTCAAATGTATATCAATGGATCGATTCAACATCATTATTGCATAATTCGCATTTATTGATAGAGCTTCCCTCTAGTTCACATTGCACAAATTAATATCTGAGGAAGTTTCTTATACACAAGCGTGCAGTGTTCTCTATGAAGGAAAGACAAATACTAGAGCGACATCTTATTGTGAACATAAAGGATTTACCATTGAGGCACGTACATAGTGCCTTATTTAATGAAACCGTGGCCACATTCCGTTGTGTACCTGCTACCATCCACCTTCACCTGCATCCAGTCTCACTGGAACACAACATTAAATTATTTGCGCTTGATTCGAGTATTTTAGTCTTTAAAAATGCACCCTGGTTGACCATTCTTTTTTTTCTCAGCGCTGTGGTGGGCATCAATAGTGCTGTATCTGATGGGCAAGATGTGCAGCAGCTACGGGATGTTCTCTTTACACGTGGTGGGGCTGGAAGTGTTTCCCACCACGACCAGGAACTCGCTCAGCAACGTCGCCATCACCGTCGGGCGCATCGGCGCCGTACTGGCGCCGCAGGTGCCCTTGCTGGTAAGTCCACTCTTGCCACGCGAAAGTACACATCCAGGCATTCTAACCATCGTCATTATTGTACAGATAATGTTAATAATAGATTTGGCTTCTGTGTCAATAATAATAAGCCATTCATATTCATATTCATATTCATATATTTATTGATAACAGCGTTACATTAGTAGCAATATAACGAAAACAACAATGCTATATTCATAATATTTTTTTGATAGTTATAATATAAGGTGATGCATGACGCCAGCTGAACTATTGAACTTCTGAGCTCCACTTTTAGTTTTAGCAATCTTTACTCGCCTCCTTATTCGTTACTTGCCGTAACCCTGAATTTAAATGCATACGACTTCGGCACTTTTTAAAAGCTGAAAACAAACAAACAGGTTCACTACTAAAATATATGCCGGAACCTACCTGAATATCTTTGGAAAGCAATTGTACCTACCACGAAAATTTTCAAATAAATTAAACTTTCGGCCAATTCCCATCACTAATTTGTGAAAACTTAACCTTCAGGAGAAGTACATGTCTGGGCTGCCGAGCGTGGTATTCGGGCTGGTGGCGTTCGTGCCGGCAGGCCTGGCACTGCTGCTGCCGGACACCAGCCGCAGCGCGCTGCCCGAGGACTTACTCCAGGCGGAGCAGCTCGATAAGGAACAGCCCTCGAAGGTGTGAGGGAGAGCTGGCTCTATCAGCTAGCATACGTCAGACCAAACGAGAGACACAGAAACCAGAGGGAGAGAGCGCTGTCTTGTGTTCTACTCGCCAGGTTTACGTCGGACAACGGGACATTATTTATTGAGGTGATAAATTCTATCAAACTCTTAAAGCCTGCCTAACCCGATCAAGCGTAAACAAATTTAATGACTGAAAGACTTCAGGCCGTGCCAGTGAAATAAACAGCAATTCAGTGAAAGTGGAGTTATTTAAGAAAACTGTTTTAGTAATCGTAAGCAGAAATGACGACAATTCAGTAATGTTAGCTGAAAATTTGGAAAATATATGAAGTACTTTTATCCATAGGGATATGTTCATTACATGTGGAACGTGAAGACTGGATGCACACTTAACATTTATCCAGTTTCACCCCCCTGCGCCCCTGAAAGTAACCCACAGCGCAGTTTTTTCCAGTATTAAAGAAACCCATACACGATACAGGTTGATAGTTAATTTATTAAGAGTTAATAAATTAACAATCAACCACTCATACATATAAACGCGATATCAATTATATTTAAGTTTCTTTAAGTTTTCGCACAATGAGCCACTGAACATGACCATTTTTTCACCTTTTATCAAATTTCTAACCATAATAATTCAGTTTTTTGAAAAAAAAAATACGAAAAATTTTCATATTCTGTGGCTGATTGCGCGAAAACTATAAGTGATATTTTTTATGTAATTTTAACTTCGCCCTATAACGAACATTTCCCGATAGATAAAATTATTTCATATGTTTGCCAAATTTTCCATAAATATGTACATTGCAATCTAAATTTCATTACTGCACTACAAAACCATGGTCAAATCTATTTATTACAAGAAATTTAAACTAATTAACAAATATGAAACTAATGAGGGACCGTCGAGTGCCGTGACTTCGCCTGGGTTTTGGAACTTTTCTGTAAATTTCTCACAGATTTACACGTTTTTTGGGTAGTTAAGATAAAAAACTAATTAATATGTCTAGGACTATCATTTAAGGTAACTTAAGCTCTAAATTTCGCTATAGAATTGCTACAATTGAGCTCCAAAGGTAGTAGGCGAAGTATAGGCAAAATGCCCTGTCTTCGCCTACATACTTCAGGAGCGTCAATTATACACAAAATTTAAAGTTGCCACCAATATCTTAGTCATTTTTAACGTGTTTTTTGATTATGAATCTTCACTATTCCAAAATAGCCATAGTTTAAGAAAAAACGATGGAAGGCAAAGACAGGTGGCGATTTGAAGTTAGTTTCATACATTCACTGTATTTTCAATAGGGCTGTCAAAAACCACGACACTTACTCGACAGCAAAAAAAGAAAGAATAATGGTTTAGGATTAATAAAAAATACTTGTTTTAAAGTTATGAAATTATATATATTTGACTTAACTTACTTGGCTATAGTACAACAAGTATACATATTCGACTTAACTTACTTGGCTATATAAATGACCCTTACTACTAAATAAGAAATTATAAATATATCACAAACTTGGATTGACAACCCTAGGGGCAGGCGAAGTTTAGCAACAAAATAACCGGAACATCACCTCAATTACGTTTTAATCGATTGCGACGTTAACACATAACTTAGGTACAAAGTAATACCACCATAAGAAAGAGCATTAGTTGTAGATTATAATAGAAGAAAAAGCTTACCTTTATCTCTTCTTAAGCAGTTTTTATAACGAAGTTCCGCAAAGGTAAAAAAAAACACGTGCTGTCTCTCCAACGAAATAATGGCACTGATCGTAAACGGCGTTAAGTTAGCCACAATTGATGCGAGAATATTGCCATGCATAAACAACGCTTTCTATTTGGTAGTTTCTTGTAGAACCTGCCCTAAAAACAAGGCGGGAATTTCAACTTTTATAAAAATAGGCGAAGATAGGTATCCCAGGCGAAGTCACGCGATTCTACGGGACCAATTAGTTTAGCCATAGTGAAAATGTTACAATTAATTGACACACCAAGAACGGACGTGATCTACATATTTGCCATTTGTAATGTTGCTGACTTTTTGCATTTTTCTATCAAAGTGATCGCCGTTTATTTATGTAGGAAATTGGCGCCACTATTGTGAAGTTACTTACTTAAAGTGATTTCCATAGAAGAGAGCAACGAAAAAGTTTATCAGCAATTAGTTGTGCGTCTTGGAGCGTGGTTGGAGGCTGCGGCTGCTCATTCAATAAAGAGGCTTTGTTGTTTTTGCCCTCTGTCTACGGAAACGGCGTAAAACGAGCGACTTACGTATTCCTTTTCGAACAGGCGCACATTACACTTCGTATTCCTTTTCGAACGGGCGACAGAAATACCAGTGGCCCTAGCTAGAAACAAGGGCGTAGCCAGGATTCTGTTAAGGGGGAGGCAGGCGACGAAAAAGGAAAAAAAACAAGAATATACCTACATGCTCCACGAGCAATGGGACATGTTACTGCATCTTCTAGAGGGAGCGGCTGCCCCACCCAGCCCGTACCTCGCTACGCTCTTGGCAAGAAACAAGGATACGGTATTCTTATTTTATTCCTCAGGTGCATCTCTCTCATACTAGTATCGAAGAAAAAGATGCTCTGAGGGATAAGATGGGGCTAACTTATTTCCATGTCAACCTTGCTGGGCCGCTGAGCGTTATTCTATCCTACTATTATTATAATAGTCGGTTAGGTCGCTCGTTTTACGCAATTTCCGTACGCAGAGGATCTAGTGCAGTGTTTTTCAACCTTTTTGAGTATGCGACTCCTTTACAAGTAAAAAAAATCTGGTGAACCCCATAACCGTATTAAGACGCTGACAAGAGCCAATGACCTTGAGTGGTCGGTCACTGTTTGTTTGTACCTGAGTGAAAGAGAAGCACTGTGCGGTTTTTTGTATGGGGAAAATCAAAACGGATGAATTATATAAGTAAACACACCACACGTCAAATATAAATTAGTCATTTATTTAATAAGTATAGATGGGCGTGATGTACTTAACAGTGTTATTAATTATAGACCCATAAGTAAAAAAAAATTAAGGCATAGAACTGTTTAATGAGGATTTCAGACGTAACTTCACGATTTTTTTCTGTCGTATCGATGTCATCAAATCGTTATTTGGAAATAGTAATTTTTTCAATAATATTATGAATATAAACGTATTTTTTTTGTATTTTTATACAAACAGTTTTTGTTAAAAAAGTGTTTAAGTAAAGCCGATTTAGGACTTGTCAGCGCCTTGATACTATGTCAGTGGTTTCAACGATGAGTTATTCAAAAACCTGGCTGGCGCCCGCGACCCCCCGGGGGTCGCGACCCACCGGTTGAAAAACACTTGTCTTGTGGATCCACTACAAACATACATATTATCACGCCCGAAATCCCTAATGGGGTGGGCAGAGCCACAAGACTACTTGTGGCCACGTTCGATTAATTAGTCCTAGGATGGTATGATGAACCGTATGGTGACAGGGGATCAGCCCATCGCCCATACAGATAGTCCACCATGTTGGAGAGGACCCGTCCCTTAGTCGACTTTTACGACATGCCAGGATGATAAGCATCTGCACGCATTCTATGCTATTTCGTCACTCCCAGTGCAGCAGAGGAGGATCCACTAGACGGAAGGGGAAACACCCAGACGACAGTGCCGCCGCCGGTCTAATACCCGAAGATACTAATAATAGTCATTAAGTTGTTTTAAGGCAACGATGGATACTATTAACCAGGTAACATTGAATTTCCCATTACTTATCAGTAGAAGAAAATATATATCTAATTGTAGAGATGTTAGTTACGATGGCTGTTATTTATTTTACGATCTTTTACATTAAGCAAGATCGCCATAATTTTGTCATACCAAAACATTATAGATTTAAGTTTTGTATTGTTTTTCGAGTTTTTTTTGTTTTGTTTGATTTGGCGTTTCCAGAAAAAAGTGTATCTTTAACTTTTTTGTTCTGTACTTGGAAATTTTATGTTATTCCTACTCAGAATCGTTAATACTTGAAATTCGATTCTAATTGAAATTAAAGTGTCCCAATTTTTTCTATTTCAGTTTGTGACTTTTTCATACAGACACAAATTACGATATAAAATTAGGGACATTTTTTTCCAATTTAAATCAACAGGATTAATTATTCTTAGTAGAAATAACATAAAATTAACAAATTCTGAAAGTAAAAGAAAAAAGTAGGTACACTTTTCTCTAAAAACGCCCCTTTACCTAAACATGCATTTATTTAAAGAAGGTACTTCTACCTACCCACTTTTGACGGTTGCCCTATATTTTGTTAGATACTTTTATATGATGAGTATTGTTTGATAGGTAGTAATAATTATTAAGGTGTAAGGTGTTACCCTAGGGTTGGAATCTCATGAATCGTCAAAAAATATTGTACACCTATGTTTAGGTATGTATATTGTCCATTAAAACAGATTGTTTTTTTTAATATGTATTACACATCATGAATAATGACGCGTTTGTTTTATTTAATATTAGTGATTGTTTACAGTTAAAGAGAAAACAATCCTTAATCACATTGATATTTTTAAATAGACGATAGATAATTTTTAAGGCTATTTCGTTGTCTCTTATAAGACAAAAAAATAACGTCCTACCCTCCCTCCCCTTATATCCAAAACTGCGGTACCAAGGCACAGGAGTAATGAAACGGAACAGAGACTAAGCTTCATACAACCGCGCTGTCGTAGGTACACTACCACAAGCATGCAGCGCATGTGTGCGTGTCTACTAGCCGCTGCGTCGCGTACACGCCGCAACTGGATAAAACCGGTTTACGCGCGCTCGGCCAGTAGACAAGCTGAGGGCCGTGCAACGGTTATCATATTTGTTTCGCGCTCCTGTTTAAACTGTTTTTAGTGGAATAAAGTGTAAATAGTTAAAAGAGTGTAAATAGTTAGATTGACAAAATATGACAAACTAAAATTGTTTGTTAATAGATCTGAACAACCTATAAATAAGACTAGAAATAAGCACGGCTTTACTCACGATTTATTGTCAGAAATATTCCGGCATGTTTCAGACTCATATGGGACTCCATATGAGTCTGAAACATGCCGGACTATTTCTGACAATAAATCGTGAGTAAAGCCTTCTTCTTCAGGGGTTGAGTACGGTCGTGCTCACTGCAACCCACGCACTGCCGCCTTCCGTGCGGCGCGTTGCGCCCGAGCCGAGGGCGCGGGGGCGGCGGGGGGCTGCACCAGTGTTGCTGAAGCACCAGGCTGCGGCTCATTGTTGGTGGTGAACGGTAGCAAAAAAAGTTTCGTGAATATTTTGTTCTCGACACAAACGTTGTAAATATTGGTAATGATATTCTGAAACGAGTACAAGATTGTACATTTAATATGCCATGTGAATGCTTCCTTCTTGATTATTTAATAAGACTTATATCAGATTTAGAATTAATAATGCTATCAAAAGATTTAACAAATTAATATAAATTAAAATAATAATAAAAATTAGAGTAAGTAATTGGTAAATACCTAATCTCATGAACATAATTAAAAGCAAATAAACATTTTGTTTATTTTACTTAATTCTCCTTTGCCAACCCTACTTAAATAGGTAAGAATTTTGCACGCTCCTTAGAAGCTTAGTCTCTGTTCCGTTTCTTTACTCCTGTGACCAAGGGTCATGAGAAATGGGTAAAGAACTACCTCAATTATTTGATCGTAAAGCGTGCACTATAGCCACGCCACTTCCACGATTGCTTTAACAATTGTGGTGGAATTTGGCGTACTATTGAAATTCTTGAGATAAAAGTTCATTGCCTGTTGATAGCATTAAAAGTGATTGATTTTAACTTGAAAAATCCATTCAGAAACAATAGTCTGTATAATAAATATATATCAAGCCTAAGATAAGAAGTAGAACTAGTGAGAGCTGTGTGCTTCAGCCGGCGGGCTTGGCCTTGGGCTTTCTGCCGAGGGCCTCGGCTTCCGCCAGAGTGTCGGGCATCCTCGTGCCGAGGGTCTCGGGCTGCGTCAGCACCAGCAGGCCAGCCAGCAGGCCCATGGAGCCGAACATGGCCGACGGGAGGCCTTCCCAATAGTCCATCTGCAACGATGATAATATTGTATAATGTTAATGGTAAGTTCTAAATCAAAAGACGAAAAATTTTTATGTTTGAGGAAAAAGGTTGTGAGTTCATCTCCTATTATATCATTAAAAGCCTACTGGATCTTTTAAGCTTAAACTCCCTGGGTCTATGGGAGCGCGCGGTAATTCCGGGGTTCAATGAATGTGGGGTCATTTTAAGCACAGACTTTCTGTGATTTTACTTAATTATACAAAAACTGAAATACCTACAATACTACCACTCCCATCTTTCGTTTCGTTATTTCGTTATAAACTTACGTGGGATAATCTACAAGTATCCATTTCGAAGTGCAAATAATTTCGTTATTAAATTTGAAATTAAGTACTTTATTCATTATCATTATTTTCAGTTCTTTTCCATTGAATTATGCTTTTGAAGATAAACACAGATCGTACCAGCTACTGAAGCGATGGCCGTTCCTACGAAATGCGCTCCCTTGTTATAATTTATAATTACTACATTATTTTCAAAACCTACTTTATTTTGTGAACTTTTGAACCTTTTGAACATTACATAGCTAGTAAACCAAGGATAACTTTCAGCAATTTGGACGTGTCGTATGCCATGTGTAAACTTTTTTAAAATGCATATCTTGTAAAGACATTATTACTTTTTGTATTTATTTATGGGAATTTTGTTAAATAACATGAAATGTAGCATTATGTTTTAAGTTATTTGTCATGTTATGGAATTTCTGATATCTTAATTTTCAGAAAATACATGAAACAGTGGCAAATTAATTTTTCAATGTAATTCCGCCATTTAATGAAAATACTTAAATTTTAAATATCTCAGAAACTAATGATTTTGGACAGGATATTTATGACCTCTTTTGCTTCAAATGAATTGTACTATATCGTCTTAAAAGGAATGTATCGAATAACCCTTGAATAGCCAGTCTCCCTGTATAAAACATCGATACTTGTCTTAAGTCCTTCCTTAGTAGGCTAGTTTCCTGAAAAAAAAAAACAATCTAGTCCTTCATTTACCCTATCAAAAACATGCATGTTTTCTTTTGTCAATTAAACAAAAAATGAAGAAGATATAGTGCGTTGAGGTTCCGAGTGACATCACGACTTTGCACACTTTTTATCATAAGTGATGCATGAGCCCCGACTCCTGAACTTTGATGCGCGTTAGTTATCTTTGTCAATTTTAATTAATTTGTTAAAGCAAAAAATACGTGTTCAATACTTTTTGATAATGTAACTGACGGACTAATTAGAATTATAATTTTCTTACTCAGGAAACATCCCTATTGGTGAATTATCCGGTTTCAGAAGCTCTTTGGCATCATCGCCAGCACGGTCTGAGAGCGGATCTTTTTCTCGGTTCGACTGATGACGTCCGAAATATCTTCGACCTTATCATTAATATAATGTAATGTAATTATCAGTCTTATTATGTTACTGGTAGTTTATCAACAGCTTAGGTACAAATGTCCGAAAGAAATAACAAAGACCAGTTCAATTTGCATCGTTAGGGTTTAATTCGGTTGTAATTTATCAGAACGCTTAAGGTTTTTTATCAAAGCGTTATCAATTATACCTACATTTTTATAATGCCAAAAATGATAATCAGTGTTATCCTTATCGGAATGTTAAATGCGTTGTAATCGTTTAATATATGTTTCTTGAAGGCGAAGGGTCCCCGAGGCCCTGTCCATACAAACTTTGTGTATTTTTTAGGGTTCCGTACCTCAAAAGGAAAAACGAAACCCTCATAGGATCACTCGTGTGTCTGTCTGTCTGTCTGTCTGTCCGTCTGTCACAGCCAATTTGCTCCGAAACTACTGGACCGATTGAGTTGAAATTTGGTATTCATATGTAAGTTGGTGACCGCAACACGGACGCGTGACGTAAATATATGAATTTTAAACATAGGGGCCACTTTTTGGGGATAAATTAGAAAATTAAAAATTAAAGTTATGCCACCTATATCGTGTGACATATCAAATCAAAGGGCTTATTGTGAGGATCTTAAATATATATTTTTTGAATTTTAAGTTAAATAGTTTAGAAGTTATTCAGGAAAATAGGCGAAAAATGACCATTCCCCCCCTTATTTCCGAAACTACATGGGCTAAAATTGGAAAAAAAAAAACAGAAAATAGACCTTACTTATAGATTACAGGAAAACTTATAAGAAGTCTATGGTATTTAAGGTAACGTAGTAAATTTCAGATAATCATGTACGCAACGGAACCCTCTCCACGCGAGTTTAACTCGCACTTATCCGATTTTTCTGTCTAGGCTTTCGCGCTAGACAAGTGTTTTTATTTTTAGTATACATAATATTTATCAACTAACTTGATTATATTACATTTTTTACTTTATATATTTTTCAAATATTATTAAAAATAAGTTGGGGCACTGCCTTTAGTAAATATAAGTAAATACTAAAAATAAAAACACTAGTCTAGGGCGAAAGCCCAGGCAGAAAAATGCACAAATTTTGTATTCGAAACAGCATGGCAAGGTGCTTCATTCTTGAACCTGTGACTTTGAAATATTAGTGTTACTTGCGGCATGCAAAAACGTGACGCAACAGATGCGTCACAACGCTACCACTGCGTTAGCGTACTTAAAAAATAAAATAAAAAAAGACATTTATTCAGCACACATTTGACACAGACATAACAAGGACAACAAAGTAAACAATGAATATAAAAACTGTGCCGAACGGTACTTTACTCTGTACTTTGAGCTCTGGTGTGGAAGGTATGCGTTAAAAACGTCACGCATAAGAGCGTCACTGCATGAACGGTGCGTCAGCGTATTTTAAGCACCAGTGTGACAATACGACAATATCTTGTCGTTGACTGCTGGACATAGGCCTCCGAGATCCTCATCATTACATTTTCAATTCAGGAATTGGCCATTCATTAGCCTAAGCAAGTTTGTGAGTGCAAGACTCACCAGCGGCGGCGTGAGCGGTGCGGTGATGGAGCCGACGCGTCCGATCATGGAGGAGAAGGCGAGCAGCGAGTGCCGGAACTGCGTCGGGTACAGCTCCGACGTGAACAGGTACAGTGACGTGAACACCACCGAGATGCCGAACTTGCCCACCAGGAACAGCACCAGCCCCAGGGTCTCGTTCTCTGCAACGTAACCGTTTTTACCAACCGGTTAGAGTACAAATACATGACAGTCTAGTGGTACCTTACACATGGAATCTGCACGATTCACGGTTAAACCCTTTCGTTGAATGTGGTATTGATATCGATACTTTTTTTACAACAAGCCAACCCCTAAAAGTGTGCGTGTCCGTATGTTGAGGAAAAATATCAAACTATAAAAAGTCGTTGATATGAACTTTCATTATTGTTTTTAAGGTATATTACACACGGGTAAAGGCTACTAAATAAATATTTTAATTTTCATATTCAAATTCAATAATAAAATAAAAATACTGGTTATCGAATACGCTACATGCAGAGATTTTGTGAGGGGTCAAGACAAAAACTGATAAAGCACTTGCGAATTGCGGTTCAGTAATCAATGTGAAAATCTCTTATCACTTCAAGGTCGGAACATCAGGATACACCCGATAATAAGGTAATTAGACACACGTAACAGAATCAACTGTAAGCGAACAGTTTTTACTTATCTGGTAGTCTTCGATAATGATGTTAATAATGATTACATTCCATATTATGGTATCATAATAATAGACAAAATTCGTAATAATAAATGACAAAGTGTGTTTGTGTGTTCCGTATTTACGACCAAACAGGTAAAGAAATTTCCAAAAAAAAATGCACACTATGCGCCTGCTATACGGAAACAGATATAGGGTATAGGAAGATTATGAACCTTTATAATTTATAATACAGGCATGTTGAGAAATGTGTCGCCACCCAGTAAATAGCGCTGTCGATAAGTCAACGGTATAATTTAAATATTTAATATTATAAACCGGGAAGTGTTTGTTTGTTCGTTCCTCTTTCACATTAAAACCCGCCGCATACATTCGTTTTCCTGATTCCACTTCCGAATTCCGTACGGAATTCCGAACGGAAAAGTTACTAACGCGTGTGCCACGTACAACAATTCATATGAAATGCCTGCGTTCGGGGTGTGCGAATACAGAAATTCAATCAAGAAAACGAATGTATGTGGCGGGCCTAAATCGGAAACTAAGATAGACTTAATTTTTTGCAAAGCGATAGTTGGAGAGCCGGAGAAGGATAAAAGCTTCTTTTTATACCCAAAGTGCTCGGTTCCGGAGCATAAACTAATTCGCGCGTACGAAGTCGTGGGTAAAAGTTAGTTTCTTACAAAAACGCACGCAGCAGAATATGCATCGTATGGTTGATAAAACAAGGTACTGCTACTTTGACAATTCACTTAAATATTCAAGTCGATGGTACCTATAAGCTTGAACATATAATGATGATTTATGCTTACCATTGGTATTGATGAAAGCGAAGGCGATATTGCAGCCAGCGCTGAGGAAGAAGCCGCAGGCGAGCGTGGCCTTGCGGCCGATGCGGTCCAGCACCAGCACTGCCGTGTAGAAGCCAGGGATCTCGATGGCACAGATTAGGATATAGTTGGCGTACATGTTGCCGGCCAGCCCTGTCGAGTTGATAGACAGCCCGTAGTACACAAACGTAGTGGTGATCCACCATATCGGCGTCGTGCACACGCGTCGCAGCAGCACCGGCGACTTCCAAATCGTGCGGATCAGACCGTCCGAACTGCTGCTTGTCTACACACAAATATATCAGTCAGCACATGCATACAAATCAAATTCATAAATCATACGTACGATAGGAATATAAATACCTGATTTTCCGGAGGTGGCGCGGGAGTCATTAACGCCTGCATAGATTTTTCACTGATTTCCTTCTTATTGACTCGTGCTACTTTCTCGAGCACAGCTCTCGCCTCTGTGAACATTTCCTGGGAGAGTAGCCAACGCACGCTCTCAGAGAGAATCCAATAGTAGGTGATTATGAGGAAGCAGGGGATGTGCAGCGTCATGATCAAGTAGCGCCACGGCTGTACCAGCCACGCTACGCTCCCCAGTACCACCTGCCCCACCGCGAACATGGATGAACAGGTAGCGCTCGTCACCACTCTGTACTTGGGGCCTACCAGCTCAGTTGCTGAAAATATTTAAATACTTAATACATAAATCGGATAAAACACATCTGATAAAAGAAAACGAACTTAAATGTTAAATCTGTCAAATTACCAAAAATATAAGCGGAACTGAAAGTGCCAGCTCCGAGGGTAGTCTGTAGAAGCTGAAAGGCAAGATACATGGGGTAGTTGACGGAGAAGGCACGGATGAGGCCAAACAGCGCCAGATTAAACACACTGATAATGAGGGCCACGCGCCGTCCGTACTTGTCCGAGACGAAGCCCGTCATCGGTAACACCAGCAGCGTACCCACGCTGGAAAGCGTACCAGCCAGTGCACGCATCCATTCTTGACAACCCAGGTCAAACTGAAACAAGTTTTTGAATTTAAACTCAATGTTGGATGCGCGAATAATTCTCTTAATATTTCGTTCTGCTCTCTATGTAAGGCGCTGTAAAAACGTAAATTTAGTTGTAATGTACGCACCTCATAGACAACTGAGTTGGTCCTGTCGTAGACGTATCCGTCGCACTCCTGCCTGGAGTTCTGGTCGAAGATGTTGGCGGGACAGTAGGCGAGCGAGCCGGTGCCGCCGAGTGGCACGAAGCGCTCGCAGCTGTCGGGTCCGTCGCCGCTGGATGCCGGAGGCACGGCGTTCAGCACCCACTCCTGGTCGTATACATAACTGCCTGTTGCGCTTTCGCCGCACTCAGGGATCCGACATCTGAACCAAGTAAAGATCCAATATCATCGTCATAATCATTTTAGCTGTCTCCTTCTGTTGGGCATAGAATTTCCACAACAAGACCGGCCTTGCGATGCGAACTGCATCCACCGTGCATTAGCCGAGCTTCAAGGACTCATTCATCTCAACGTCCTCAAGTAAGTAATTGAAATTGAAATTGAAATTGAAAATATATTTATTTCAGAACCAGGTTCCATCAAAAATTAATAACGTTACACAATCAATAAATAATTAAAAATTAAAATAAAAACATGAAAACATAACTTAAACAATACTTATATTATTATGCACCAACACTACCAGGTCATTTCGATCGTGCGGTGATCAGTTTGTGTTACTCCCGCCACTTTCTCTCTCTACGAGTAGGGTGTTGGTCGAGCTGTAGAAGGCCTTCCTGGTGTTGGCGCTCCTGAGGCGAAGCAGAGCGGGCCACCCGGGCACGCGGGCGCTCGCGAACATCGCGCTCGCACTGCTCCAGCGTGGCAGACGGAACATCGCGCACCACGTGTCGTTTAATTGGACTAGCATAGCGCTTATCGCCGCCGCGGTGTAGTCCGACCATAGGTCGACGGTATACACACTCGTGCAGAAGCTGAGGAAAACCTGTCTTTTTACAGGCCCACTGCATTTAGCGAACCTTCTAGCGAGCATGTTTGCTGGTATCGGGATTGCCCGGCGTTGTCTGTCGATATCCTTGTTATCCTTCCATCTTGAAGTGATAACGTGCCCGAGGTATTTCACTTCATGAACTCTTCTTAGCTGTTTGCCGTTTAGTGTCAGCGGAGGTATTTCCCACGGCATATTGACAGCTTCAAACAGCATGAATTCGGACTTGTCTGGATTGTAGGACATGTTATGCTGGAATGTCTCACATACTGCAAGCAGTTTGCGAATTGCGGTTATAAATGGTGCCAGTAAAACCAAGTCATTGGCGTAAACTAGGTGATTCGTGCCATTAATTGAACAGCCGACATCGGTCTCAGTGAGTCGCTGTGATAGTTCGTCCATGTATAAATTAAACAGCACCGGTGAAATGCTGCCCCCCTGTCTTACGCCACAGCTTAGGCCGGTTGGTGCCGATAGTACTCCTTTCCTCTTGACAGAGTTGTGCTGCTGGTACTACTTCTCCAGCACCTTGATGACCGGAGTGGGCATTTTTCTGTCAGCTAGTTTTTTCCAGAGAAGCAGATGATCAACCCTATCGAAAGCTTTGCTGAGGTCCAGAAAGCAAACATATACACAAGTTTTCTATCCTTGTAGTACCCTACAATCTGCTTTAGAATATAAATTGCTGATGTTGTAGACAGATTGCTCTTGAAACCGAATTGGTTGTCAGCACTTTTTAGACATGGGGCTGCAATCTGATGGAGTACCCTCTCTAGTACCCGTGCCATTATATTGGCAAGAGCCACCGGTCGGTAATTACTAGCACTTGAGATGTTCTTTTTCCTATTTTTACAGATAGGTACTATTACTGTATCGGTAAGGTTTTGCAGCAAGTGATCAGTCTTAAGTATTGCCGCAAAAGCATTGCCAACGCATACATAACTGCGCCACCTCCGTACCGTACGTGTTCAATGGCCAGACCATCCATCCCAGCAGACTTGCCGCGGGTCATCTGTTTGACTGCCCTGTAGACGTCCTCCGGTGTAACGGCAACAGACGAGAGTTCCAATTTGTGTAATTGCATTCTTAAATGTGTATAAGACAGAGGAAATGGGAAGATAGTGCGAATAGTGTAAAGACTGCCGTTACTTAAAAGGAGGCGGTTGACTAATTAGTTAGGGTTACATTAGAGTTTGTATACTTCTTACTTGTTTAGAATTTCATTATCATGTGCAGAAAAGCTAATGCTTAATCCATTTGAATTTTTCCTCCCATTGTGTTATTTATCATTTAAACGAAACTGATAAATAAGTAAATAAGATAACGAAAGCAAATAATGTAATAATCTTATTCGTATTATTAGTCTAAATCAAATGAGGTTCCGTGGTTCGTTGCCAAAAATATATTTTAACAGACTTCAAGAAAAAAGGGGAGATTGTCAATTAGTTGCATTAGTTGCATATTTTTATAATTTTGGTTTCCTTTGAACTCCGACATTTGTGAACAGATTAGGACAATATTTTTTCTAGTGGTCTCGTAAACGTCAAAGTCGGACCCTGATGATGGGATCTATGAGGAATCAACGGAACATGTTAAAATTTGGAAGAAAATTTAATGAAATTGTGCCGTTTAGTAATAAAACTGATTAATTTTCATAATAATTTGGACAGGTAGGTGGGAGGTGGGAATGCAAATAGAGTTTGCACATGGCCGTATGCTATCGTCGCTAAGTAACTTATTCTCGTTAGAAGTCATCTGGTACTCGTAAGTCAGAAATGTAAGTGGGGTTTCCAAAGAACTCCTTAACAGGCAATAGTCCATCCATTCTGATGCCAATATTTTACAAATTTAATGTCGATTGAGTGATTGACAAAGTTATAATAATAAACAATAATTTATTCAGTAACTTAGATTAGGTATTAGTTATATTGTCATCTTTTAGTAGAGGTTGGAAAAAATGAAATGATCTTTTTAAAAAAAATTTAAACATCGGGAAGTTTTACATAAATCACGATCTTTCAATCGAGCGACATGGAACGACACTAGAACATCATGCCACGCCAGCAACATGGATCTACCAATAAGACTGTAGAAACTATTGCATGCATTTCATATGGCTCATGATGACGGATCTCAGGTGTTTCCTTACTTTTGACCTGCTATCTGTCACAGCGCTGGAGATTGTAAAGTTATCAGTGCCCTCGATCAGGGGTTGGCGTCATGCAGCTGTTTCAAAAAACAACTGCATCAATGTTACCGCAAAAACCAATATTCGTGGCTCATTGAAATTTACGTATGATAGCGATATTTTTAATCGTGGCTGGCTCTTTTGGCTTAACAGTTTGCCCCTAGATCAACGTGCAAAGACATAAAAATGTACCTGTGTGGCACGGCAGCAGCGGAGAAGATGTACTCGCTCATGAAAGCGGACATGATGATGGGAATGGAGACCAGCAGCAGATTGGAGAGCTGGTAGCGGCCGAACTGTCCCAGTTCGTTTACGAGCACCCAATCCAGGTTTATCTCGGAACTAGTGTGCTTGGGGTCATTCGAACCACTGGGTCCAGGGCGACTGAGTCTGGGCCCAGGGTCTAACGGGCCAGGCTTGCCGCCCATCCTGTCTGCCGGGTCCACACTAGGAGCCTCGCCTGCTCGCTCTTCGTCCATGTCGTTTGTTTGCGGAGAGGCAGCAACGTCGTCAACTGTGGCCGCGGCAGGAATGGTAGACAGTTTTCCGATAAAGGCTTAAGTCAGCGTCAGCGTCAGTAAGATAGTCTTACACACTAACCTCTTCGCGTGTGTTTCTTTACATTTAATCGTTTATTATAAAAAAAAAACTAGTGACACCACTTTGTTCGCGTAGGTAGGGTGGGGATGAACTCTCTCCCTGAGAGTTTCATTGATTTAAATGAAACTCTGTTTCGTAGCCAATTTGAAACAAACATTCAGACTCGGAAAGACAAAAAATCTAAAAACCGTAACTTAGGCATTGGTGTCATAATAGCATTATTTGTATTTATTTGCAGGACAGACACCTCAAGTATATTTATTGGTATAGATAAGGTAAAATAGCATGATCATTTTAAAAGTGTAAGCAAGACCTTAACTTTCGGATCGCAGTTAAAGTGCGTTCGAATAGTTAAGCATTTTCTTTCAGTATCCCAAATAATAAAATGCCTTCGAAACAAACAGAAAATACAATTTTAATATAAAAAAGAGCACATGTTTATTTGCTTTAACTATGTTGATTAGCCACTAATCTGTAATTATGTCTTATAACATTGTATTAAGGGCTGTTTTGCCTCAGCCGGATTTCAGGATATCGTATAATGGCGATATGATAATTGATTAATTATAGGGCTCCGTACTAAATAATGAAAAACTAACTCCTATACGATAATTATTATTATTTGTATGTCTTCTTTCATCACGAGACTATAGGAGTTGTGCAATGCGCACATGGGGCCGAAGAGGACCCCGTTAACTTCTCTCCGTTACGATTAGCAACGGCTTACTAGTATGTTGGCGAGAATCTTGCCAAAAAGTAGCTGGTGACGACACTTTTGAAAATCACACAATATTTACACCATGGACGCTGTAAGGTTATGACAATAATATTACTTGGTGTTATGTCACTTATTGAAATAATATGATAGGACACAATGATTTTTCACATTATTCTTAAATATTAATGTATTCTGTTCTGAACAGTGCCTACTAACTTATTTGTATTCAAATGGAAGCGTTGTTTAAAATAGCATTACATTAAAATTACAATAAATTGGCAGCGGAATAGGAAGCTACTACATACAAATAATAGGTTGAAACAACATAATGATGGAGTAAATTGGATGAAATTGTGAGCACTATAATGCCCTACTGTGATAGAGCCTTCAGTCAGACATTATTCAATAGGCTGCTCATCAGTCTTTATCAGTCAACTAAAACAAACAGTTTTTAATGGAACCTTAATTACTTAACACTATTTTTTTCTTATTGTGCCGTGAATTAATAAGGATTTTTTTGGCGATTAACTGGACTTTTAAATGCTTCGGCAGTCTGTCTTTCGAACCACGATCTTTGATTAGCTAAACATACTAGTCTGTTTATCCATATTGTTGCTTAGAAAGTTGGCAGATAATTAAGTAGACGGTGAATTTAATTACGTGTAAATTCGGCATCATATCGTAGGGCCGAACCAATTTTAAAAAGAATCTGAACTCGGCGCTTCAACAACTGAGCAAAAGCTACATGTCTCCTCAACCCTTACCGACGGTGTTATCGGTGAAATCAGAAAAAGTGGAGTCGATGGGCCCCGCGTCTCAGCCGCCCCGCAGCCGCTGACGCTGTCGCTGGTGGAGGCGGCGCCTGCATCGCTGGGAGCCATGGCCTCGTTCGGCCACTACCAGCGCTGGCAATACGCGCTGGCGACGCTGCCCGTGCTGCTCACCGCCATGATTACATTAATAATTTACTTAATCCTTATTTAAGGAAGGAGGGATTCTTGATAATGTTATTCAAAAAATCTCTCTTGTGAATTACGGAGTATTAACGTTTTGTCTCTTAATTCAAAACAGATATACAATAAATTAATGGAGTGACTTTACTTTTTTTACGGGATTTTAATACGTCATTAGAGGATAACGTAAATCCTTCTGGTCATCAAGATTTCAATTCGAAAGCGATTACTATGATTTACGCACACTACTCTCCCTTGTCTTTCTCCATTTTAACACGCTTTTGTTAGCTTCCCGTGTAACACAGATTACATAATACTCTTGTAACAACTAACTGAATAACAAACAATGCAAGTACTTAATAAAATCTTAGAAGTCATTTTTAACCTACTTTTAACTGTCGTAACGATTTGAATCTTTGCAAGTGTATGCAATTCGGATGACAATACAATAATTTGGTACCATCGAGCTGATCTGACCTTGGAGCCAGTGGATAGTGGAACTATTCAATGATTACTAGTAAGTAAACCCCTCGAGTTTGGGCTCATTTCTTTTGGTTTGTTTTAACGAGTCCAATACATTACTTTAGTGATGAAGGTCTTTTGTACTTTTTAGGGCGTTACTGACGAAAGCGCATTTTTTTTAGTTTTTGTGAACTATAATTATTTACTTCTAATAGAGGTAAGACAATGATGGCATACGAATGCTCCCCAGATGCGTGGTGCCGAGTTGCGAGTCACGCAGCCTCGAGCTGGTGCCGCCGCCGTGGTGGCCGCCTGCCGTCGACAGCCGCTGCCAACAGCCACTGGTAATAAGTGGGATTGGTTGGTAAAGCTGTGCAGAGTACAGACTCTGCACAGCTTTACCAACCAATCCCAGGACTGTGACTCCTGGGTATGCGGCTCCAGGAATTCTATATTTGCAGAGGTATACTGAGCGCTAATTAAATGTTGTTACTTTCGTCATGATTTTGTTATTTTAAAAAAATTGGACATTACAGTTTGACCTAGCTTGTCAGGAGTGGAAGAGGACGCTGGTAGGCACCATTCAAAATATAGGCGTGATGATCTCCATGCCTGTAATGGGGTTCGTCTCAGATAGGTACGAACTGATTTATAAGGTATCTTTTCTTGTTGGCGTTTTTTTTTTTTAATTTGATCATATTATTTTTGAGGTGGGGTCGTCGGAAGTGATTATAGCCAGTGGATTGGGACTGATGGTAGGATTTTGAAAGACACTTACCTCGGGTCCCGGATGGAGTGGGTACCCGCTTTACATGTGTCTAGAGCTGCTTGAAGCTGCACTGGTCACCGGGACTTACACCACGTGTTTTGTATTAAGTAAGAAATACAAGGAACTGGTCTTTGTTAATAATTAAGGAACTAGATCATAGTTATGAACTTCAAGTTTGGAGTCTGTCCATTCTTTCCCACCATTTTTTCTTGCTTTTATCTTTCTCTCTTTTGTGTAGTTGACTAGGTTTTCTTTCTATTATAATTATGTATATTTATATGTATGTATGTATGTATTTATATATCTGTGTATAGTATATGCTTATGTAAGTGTTTTGTATGTTAGCGGTTTTGTGTATTTCAAATGTTTACTATAGTATTCACCACCTGCCTTTGCAAGTCTGTTATGCCATCTCTTCTTTCAAAAGGTTGTCTGGAAGAGATCGCTACTTAGCGATAAGACCGCCTATTGTATACCGTGTTACCTATTTCTTTGTCTTTTTCCAATATGTTTTATGTGGTGTTCAATAAAGAGTATTTGTATTGTATTGTATTGTATGAAGATTTTGTGTTACAGTGTTGAAGCTAGTGGGAAAAGAGAAGCGTATCGTCAGCGCTCTTGTGCTTGGGATCATGATATCCGCCGGCGAGCTGCTCCTGACACTGCTGGTGTAGCTGGTGCCCTACTGGCGCCACTTTCAGCTGTTCTTCTAATGCCCAGCTTTCATATTCCTCGCGTACATTTTTTTCTTAGAAGAAACCCTTCGCTGGCTGATTGTCAACGAGAAAAACGAGAAGGCTGTAGTACTAGTGCAGAAAATAGCAAAGTGTAATGGCTTAGCTTTGTTAGAGAAGTTGATGGATGCAATTAACAATTTGAGGGTAGCGTTTGATGCGGACGTCGAAGTGGTAAAGGAGAAGTATAACTGAAGCTATTGTTTTCTTCTGCATTGTTGTTAAAAAGGTAAATCTAGTATAAGGGCTCTGTTGCTCCCATAACTACTTAAAAATAATGGCTGTCTTCTTTTTCCAAGTTACTAGTTTATTCGTGGTGGTGGTTCACCGTTGCCTTCGTGTACTACGGGCTGCTGATCAACTCTGTGACTCTGCCGGGCAACGAAATGGTCAATTTTGCCCTCTTGTCACTCGCGACATTAGTCGGAGAGTTTGTCGTATTTTTCCTGTTGTACAAAATAGGCACAAAATTTACTTTACTAGGAGGATTCCTGTTGTGTGGAATCTGCTGTGTCACTGAAGCTTTTGTCCGAACAGGTAACAATAATGGTATGAAAACATCTTTTTTTATAATGAGGAAGTTGTAGTTTTAGTCATGTGATTTGTTTTAGGTGCCAAGACGGAGTTGGTCGTGATCTTCCTCCTGGGAAAACTGTGTATCTCCGTGTGCTTCAACGCTATCTATCTATCACGTCGGAGTTGGTATCGACTAGCGCGCGCGGGTGCCTGATGGGAGCGTGCTCGATGTTGGCGCGCGCGGGCTCCGTGCTGGCGCCACTCACGCCGCTGCTGGTGAGGGCTACATAATACACGGTACGGTCCCTACAAGGAGCGGGTGCTGACGTACAATGACAACATACATGATTAGTATCACGTGCCTACCTCATCCGCGCACACGGCGTTCTTCAGATGAATAAGAAATCATGTTACTTGCTGCCTTGATAAGCTTTCAAATAAAACGCACACCAATTTAATTTCATGGGAAAGAGTAAGATGAAGATGTTTTGGGGTTTTTTCTTAGTCTCAAAATTTGTAGCTGGAAGCAAAAGCGCGATGCAAACGCTCTGTGATCCTTTGACCATTCCACCTCTGCAGTCATCACCATGGCTTGACTGACTGTTTGATAATGCCATGCTATTCTTGTAGTAAGAATTATTTTAAGGAAAGTGTTAAAGTTATGCGTAATTAATACATTTATATTACTTACAACTTATTATATTCTAAGTGTAATTGACATTATTTTCCAGGAACAATAAAACTGTTAAGCATGAATTCCACCAAACGGCTCGCACCGCATCGGATTGGAATGGATTTTACAATCTTTTAACGATACTAAATCATGTATAATCCGTCTACAGGCAAAAGAGCGCTGGCGGTGGGGGATGCGCAGTAGTCGATTTACCGGCCAAATTTGTGGTATGAGGTGAGGCGCGACGGAGGGGATAGTCTGTGCCGTCGCTCTATTGGTTCTTTCAGTCCATCGTTCGTTCCCGCTCAGAGACTACGTTTCGTTCGCTCGCAAAGTACAGTCACGCACGTTTCTTTGCACGATGGTTTTGCATAAAAAGGAAAGTTTTTTTTTATAATGTTTATTGTTTCATAAAGAAAGAAGCTGATAGTGGTGTAGTAAATAATTTAAAACAATGTATAAAACGAACTGCAGAGGCAACGAAAACGTCTGAGGCCACAGGTCATGTCTCAAAATAAGAGCGCTGACGGCCATATATTACTTATGGCCACCAGCAATGGCAACCAGCGCTCTTTTTAACAGACTTTTAAAAGGAGGAGTTTTTCAATTCACCTCTATCATTTAATATTTATATATTTTAAAATGTTTATTACTTCATAACTCCGACATTTGAGAACCGATTTGGTTTTTTTTTTAATTCTAAGACTCCTGCCTTTGGATTGGTCCCGTTAAGGTACAAGTTGGAGTCTGATGATGGGATCTATGATCTATCCAAACATACCGTTTTTGCCATCCTCTAAGATAACTGATGTATTTGCATTATATACATATTGGCCCGTGCGTCTATTGCAGACGATTTATGGTGCAATGCTGGGCAGGCACCGCTTGTGGTGGCTGAATAGTCCGATGCGATTATTTGCATTAGAGCAGCATTATTTTAGTCAAGCTGGCTGAACCTGACTTTCCAGTGTTTTCTCTATACTACATATTTTTATAGTTTTTATTTTGTTGTCATATCATAAAACTAAAACTAAGTTGTTATTCAATATTTAATTTAATTTTATAGTAAAAAATATAGAGGAAGAGTACAGAAAAAATGATCGTGTGGTGGACTTGATGACAGAAACATTTGTCATTCGCGTTAATGACGATGATTCTGCTACTGACACTCAAGTGATGACGACAATGACGATGAAGTTGTCTCTGCCAACACCAACACCACGTCGTCATCTGCATTCCATGTGACCCCCGACGATTTGATGGAAGGCGTGTCACCATTAGCTTAAGTTTTTTCTATTTTATTAATCGTGATTTCGAAGTAAACATACCTATTTTATGTATACATATAACACTTCTAATATTAAACAATAGACAAGCACTTCCGCGCGCGACTGTACACATGCGCAGACACATCCCCTCCACTGCCACCCAGCGCTCTTTTTCCTGTAGACGAAGTATACATACATACATACATACATACATACATACATACATACATACATACATACATACATACATACATACATACATACATACATACACATCACGCCCGAAATCCCTAATGGGGTGGGCAGAGCCACAAGACTACTTGTGGCCACGTTCGATTAATTAGATCTAAGATGGTATGATGAACCGTATGGTGACAGGTGATCAGCCCATCGCCCATACAGATAGTCAACCATATTGGAGAGGACCCGTCCCTTAGTCGACTTTTACGACATGCCAGGATGATAAGCATCTGCACGCATTCTATGCTCTTTCTTCGCTCCCAGTGCAGCGGAGGAACGAAGTATACACAGTATTTAAAGTCTATATTACCTAGCCGCGCGTCGCAGCATACTTTCGGCTACCATCGTGTGTCGTGGAAGACGCCCGCGGTCAAGCTGCTGTGCGCGGCTAGGTACTTAATTATAGACTTAAAGTACTCTGTTGACAGTTTATAGATTGTAAAATCCGTTCCGATCCGATGCGACGCGGGCCATTTGATGGAAATTATGCTTTTCCCATTGTACTGGAAACGCTGTAATTTAGTTAAGTTCATAGTAACATTGCATTGTACAGTAGTTTGATTAGCAAATTACTAAAAACCGAATTGCGTGTTTGTACCTACAGTTGAAAAATATGCGGAAGACCCGCGGTATAAAACAAAATCAACAAAGTGTTCATGGCTCAGGTCTCCATTCCCCTACAGCGGCCCTAACATGCATGGCACAATGATAAATTAGAACCGTTTATTTCTATGACTATCTCTTTCGTCGGCACTAGTGTGAGAGAGACGCACTTAGAGATAAACGGTTCTAATTTATCTTTGTGCCATGCATGTTAGGGCCGCAGTAGTCGTAACTGCTATGTGAAAATATAATAAAATAAAACCAGACTTCTTAAATAATTTTTATTTGTTAATAAATAGATCTCCTAATAAAATAACATAATAATATAATCACAATTTTCATTTGTAAAATTATAAAATTGTTCATAGGCCCAGCGACAGCACCGTTGCACAAACTACAACATTCTATGTGGATAACGTATAACAACATTTAGAGAAAAACGGGTCACGAATAAAATATCACGACGGTAAAATATAGGTTGAATTAATTGTGAGTAATTAGCTAATTATTAGCATTTAATCGTTTGCAAAATGTAAAAATATTAATATTTTTGGATTGACACTATATAGATAGATACTTTAGGTACCTACTAGCTTACTGAACGAATACTAGCTTCTTGACTTTTATTTGACAATGACAAATACAAACTTACACAGAATGACGTATTATCCGCTTCGGAGCAAAATGCACAAAATGCAAAAAGTACACTACACGCAAAACGTATATGTACATTGGTAAAATGAACAATACACAAAATGTACACAACGCATATTGCGAAACACGCAAAAAGTACATTTCTTTAAATGTACATTACGCAAAATGTACACTACACGCAGAATGCAAACTACGGAAAATGTGCAATACGCAAATAGTTCAACGCGCAAAAGGTACAAAAAAAGAAAAGTGCGTATCGGTGTTCAGCAGTAGCTGGTAATTATCAAATGAGTTAACTAGATATATAAAGCTAACTCTGATTGTTACATTACATTGCGTACACCGCTGAACCGATTTTGATGTGTTTTGGTATAGAGATTTTAGTATATTTGGTTACCTCATTTGATAGTTACCAGCTATTGCTGAACACCGATTTGCGTATTGCACATTTTCCGTATTGTGCATTCTGCGTGTAGTGTACATTTTGCGTAATGTACATTTAAAGAATGTACTTTTTGCTTTTGTACATTTCGCGTGTTTCGCAATATGCGCAGTGTACATTTTGCGTATTGTTCATTTTACCAATGTACACGTTTTGCGTGTAGTGTACATTTTGCGTTTTGTGCATTTTAATCCGAAGCTATATTATCCTGTACTGTGATTTTCTAACGAGCCCCGCGGCTGATCAGTGGATAAACGAACATATTAATTTAGACAGTAACCACAAAGACATTAGGTCTAAATTTGAATGTGTCCGTCTCGGCTGATCAGGCGCCGCGCACGTTAGCGTCACAGGGCTGTACCCTGGTGTATTATAAATATAAAGGTTATTTGCTGAACCAAAGCTATTTAATGTAAAAAGATAAAGTCTGACTTAAAATTGGACGCCGATCATGTTTTAAAATGATTAATAGGTAAAACACTTGAATCAAGTGAACAGATATTGACACATTTTTTAGGTATTACTAATGAAACAATATTTGTACATATTTATGTGATCAGTTCTCATTTGTAAAGGAAATACGGAGCATAATACATGCAAAAAGGTCTGAAAGCAGCCAGCGCAATCACCAAGTAACAGTAACTTATCAAAATAAAAACATAAAACAATGTAAGTAAAGTGAATTCATCCTTACTCGTCTTATTTGCTAAATAAGTTTCTAACCTCAAAATGCACCTTACTTAGCAATAGGAATTTCTTCGTAAATAAAGCAACGGGAGATAATATTTTGAACATCAATTTGCCAATTTTTTACCTAGGATTGCTTTTCTTAGGATAAAATTGCTGTTTCACCCAACAAAGTACATTTTTGAGGTTATAAACTTGTTTACCAAATAAGACAAGTAAGGATGAATTAACTTTATTTGTTAAAATTCAGCCTTACTCCGACGGTCAAAACAATAAAACTTACTATGATATTTCCTGCTCCATAATCCGCTTCATTGAAGTGGTGGAGGATGCCATAGACTAAGTGTAGAGGGCTAATATACAGAAAATATCCTAGGGTCGAAGTCTGTAAGGAGCCCACACTGCAATATAAGATGACATTTAACCAACACACAAAAAGACGATGGCCAACTCTCATCTTTCTATCCGGAGCTGTACAGAAAACGCTCTGCCAATTGAACCACCAGGATTTTCCGTTCTCGTTGAAACTATATTTGACGACATTTCTGTTTAACCGGCGAAATACAACTTAGCCAAAATGTACCTACTCCAAAGCTTTTTAATTTAATTCTTATGGACTTTTAGATTGACCTTCGTAATAACAATAATATAATTCTAATTTCTTAAATGTAATTTACGAAATACTGGAATTTTCACAACCTTCAGTGTCCGAAGAGTAAAAACTTCTTCGTAAGCAATTTTAACTATCATAGTCAATAATAACCCCACATCTTATGAATTAGAACCGTGCTATAAAAGAGCCCTGTATAACGAGTAGCCGCGCGCTGTCTCGCTGACATCAAACTGCATATAGCTAGTTCAACCCACGAAGACGCGCCTGACTACTTAAGTTTGCGTAGCACGATTGCGAAAATGTAGATACGTAAAATTGAGCGAATTAATAAATGAATGAGTGGTGGGGCGTCTCGTCTTCGTGGATTGAACTATCTATATCTCATGCGCTCTATGCAGGTTTACAGCATTGCATTTCATACTAGTTGCAATTCATCCGACGCCGACATAGGCTACTAATTGCAGGTCAGTCCACGATGACGTCGGTGCGCTTGCGCGAGCGCGGCGCGACCGCCATCGCCTCCGCCTGGAATTAACCCATCAACATCGTTAGATACTCATCAAATATTCCTTTATATCAACTGTCATGCACTAAACTAAGTTGGATATTCGACGGTCGAAGATCTCTTTGCATCATAGTTTTAACAGAAAGTTTCAAGAATGCTGGTTTAGCATTGTATTTAAGGTGGACCATTTAACTCAGTCCGAGGCGCTATATGAAAAAGACATGAAATCTCGTTCGGCGCCCTACAGGGTTGTACGAGAGGACTGAGTTAAACCGTCCACCCATAGGTAGTGTGGAGTGGGCTACCTGCTCGATGGTGTCGGGCAGGCGCAGGCGCAGCGTCTCGGGCGTGAGCAGCATGAGTCCGCCGGCTATGCCCGCCATCACGCCGAACACAAGGTACGGCAGCGACGGCATTATTATCATCTGCACACAGGACGCCAGTTATGTATTAAAATTTACAGTAAATTGTAAATGTCATCGTGGGCAAGTGCCCTTAAGAAACAAGAAATTGCAGTTTTTTGGAGTATTTTATTAAATTAAAAAAATATTTGTATGAAAATGTACTGTATGACATTTATGCTGAGTGGATGCCTGGATTTTCGGAGCACATGTATTTTAGATCGTAAGATTCGTTTACTTAGTTTCTTAAGTAAACGAATCTTAAATAAAAAGCGATACTAATAATAACAACATGTATAAAATGAAAATGTCCTGATTTACGATAAATTTCTTAAATAAGTGCTTGTAATAGAATAATGAATTGATGGACAAAATAATTTTAATACGTAAGAAATTACAGATATTTGTAAAAACATACGTCAATACAGACGAGCAAAAACTATTCCAATAATTCGAAAAATACCGATGACGGATGATCAAGTTCAATGCCATTTCTGAGTTTATACCCATACAAAAAATACGATTAAATAATTCCTTCAATGTACCAAAAGATATGCTACAAATTGTAACTACTCAACACGCATCTACCAAATCGACAAAAATCAAACTAGTCATATCCGTGCCCGACTGACCGCCCACCGACCAACAAAGGCGTCTGCGGCGCGGTCATGGAGCCGATGCGGCCGACCATGGAGCACACGCCCATCAGCGAGGAGCGCCCGTTCGTGGGGAACAGCTCGATCGTGTAGATGTAGATGGATGCGAACACCATGCTGATGCACAGCTTGCCAAGCATCGTCAGGCACTTCTTTATCGTCTCTGCGGGGAGTGGGAAGGAGGAGGGTACTAAGGAGTATTTAAGAATTCTCTTGGAGTAAGACTGATCTCTGTTACTAGTTTTGACTAGAAGTATTGGGACGGCGTTGTCGCTCCTTATTCACAACCAATAATAGTCACTTCACATCCAGGTATTGTACCTAAGTTATATACCTAACTTTCGCATACGCTCATTAGCTTGATTTCAAAGAATGTAATTTTTATAATTGACAAATAATTAGAGCTTTTACAAATTAGAATATATTCTGTTCTTGTAATATTTTAAAACAAATTTAGGTCATAATTGTAACATGAGAAACGTGTTTGGTATGGGACCTGTCAAATACGTGGAAGAATAAATAAAGTAACTGTATTTACCTTTTGCTATAGATCGGCTATTTGCAGGCACAAGACACAATATGAAGTCTAATCAATCATCATCACCATCATCTATTATACTCACCAGCAATGGTGTCTGGGGCGCGAGAATGGAACCTATCCGGCCCACCATGGAGCAGGCACCGAGCAGGCTGTGGCGGGACTTGGTGGGGAACAGCTCCGACGTGTAGATGTAGATGGAGCTGAAGGTCATGCTGATGCACAGCTTACCCAGCATCGTGAGGCACGTCTGCACCCACGCGAGATCTGCAACGAAGGGCCACTAGCTACTGGGGTGCTAACTACGGACTAGTCGAATCTGGTGAATTCTCAAAACTAAAATGATGCTTTTGCTGTTGTGTGAAAATAAATAGCAAATCTATACAAATATTAATGATAAAATAAAAGCTGTATAAAAGTTCGATATAATTAAAATGAAATAGCATCTACTAATTTATCATCAAAATAACTTACTGTTCGGAATAAACGGCAAAGCAATGAGTGCCATCCCGCACACGAAGAATGAAGTCATGATGGCGCTCTTGCGACCGAACCGGTCGAGTGTGAGCACGCTGAGCGCGTAGCCAGGGATCTCCACCAGCGAGGTGAGGATGTAGTTGACGTATCTATTGCCGGCCAGCGACACCGAGTTGATCGACAACCCGTAATAGATGAACGTGACCGTGATCCACCAGAATGAGCAGACGCAGAGGCGCGACATGATGATGCGCGATCGCAACACCTGAACGAACAGCGATCGTTTCGACTCGTGCGCCGTCGGCCCGACGCCTGGAAGGTTGATGATGGAATCATCGGATAGCTGTTTAATTGACTCCGGCGACAACTTCTTCTTGTTGATCGCGGCCGCTTTATAGATGATCCTGGCGGCTTCCTTCTTTCTCCCCTTGCTGAGTAGCCACCGCACGCTCTCCTCGATGACGAAGTAGTATAAGATGAAGAGCAGCGCGGGCGCGTAGAGCACGCGCGTGAGCGTGCGCCAGCGCGGCACGGCCCACGCCACCAGCGCCAGCGCCACCTGCCCCAGCGCGAACGAGCTCGAGATCAAGTTGCCGCCCAGCACGCGCATCTTCAGACCCATCATCTCCAGAGCTGGAAATAAAACAGATCATCAAAAAAAATACAAAGGCGACGTATTGAACCCATTCGTGAATTCGGTTAATAAGGCTGCTGCCAGCTGGTATGGTTTTGCATTGCTAAACCAAGGAGGGTAAAGTCAAAACGCAAGTGATATAGTTTAAATTGCTCTTTCTTGATGTTAAGGGCCCGTAGTAAAGATAATACGTAGGTACTATTCAAGGCGTTTTTATATCTTATTTTATTTGAAAACGAAAATAGTAAAGGTTGCTTTCTTAGTAACTATACACTTCAAGTGCCAGGAACCCCAGGGCGCTCTGATTGTAGCGCATTTCCCTACAAAGCGGAAAACGCTGCAACGCGCTATTCGCGCAGCACGTAGAGATTGTTGGCGGTATAAGTGTTAAGGCGCAGAAAATAAAATTAACCGTTTATTAAAATATAAGCATTTGCATACAAATGTTTTAATAGAGAACTGAGCAAAATCGGTGGATTCTTGATAATTCAAGTTAAAAACTACCTTAATGTTTTATAAAACAAAAATGGCTAATATAAATGATTTCCATTTGACACGATTTTGAGATTGTCGTTCGTTTCGTAGGCTAGTACGTAACTAAGTACTGTAAAGTCTTGCACAAACCGAAACATGGGTCGTGTGTAGCAGGCCAACGGTCCTTCGGCCGCCGCGCGGGTCCGCGCTCTTTGATTTGAAATAAAGCTTGCAGAACGTAATGAACTTTCCACATTTTCAAAGAAAAAGCACTAATAATATTTATCATTTTTAAATTTGTTGCTGAAACGCTATCTTACTGCCAGCTGGCACGTGTGACATCAACTTATTAAGACCGGCCGTAAACGTCAAAAAAAAAGCATAGTCTATGAGGGTGCGCGTGCGGTCCGAATAATAAAACGGGCCGCGTGGTTCGGAACGCAACTGACCTATCCAACGACATACGTCTCGTGACTGGTGTTTAAAGTCACGTGACTTACAAATAAACATTTAAGATTTTGTGTTATTAAATTCTCAATTATTATGATTTATTTTTACATAAATCCTGTTATATAATGTAATATTGAGGTTTAAGCTACCGTTGTATAGAAATATATTAATATTTGTTACTAGAGTTAAAGTAGCCAGCCCGTCCCGGTTCACCCATGACCCGTGTTTAGTTGCGTGGCAGCCTTTAGAGTACCTAGGTGAGGCAGTACTGACCGAGGATAAAGCCGGTGCTGTAGACGCCGGAGCCGAGCGTGGCGTCGAGGAACTCGAACACCAGGTACATCTCGTAGTTGACGGAGAACGAGCGGATCAGCCCCATCATCGACCCTGATATCGCCGTCAGCACGAAAGCCGTGCGACGCCCGAACCTGCACATAACATCACACTTCCCTAGTAGCATTTTCCGTTGGCATCCATTGGCTAACAGTAGGGAATCCGTAGGGATATAGTTAGTAGTTTGCCCACATAAAACTATCATTGGACCAATATAACAAAAAAGATTATCATTACGCCCAACCAATGTTGAACCATTGTGAATACCGCTACCGTTATTTAAAAACGGTTGGCATTTCTGCATTGTATATAACGAAGGCCCTATTAGATATTAAGTAACGTTGGCCCAATGCAGTAAAATATTATCATTAAGACCATCCACTTACCAACATTGGGACAATGCGACTTCTGCTACCGTTGGTTGAAAACTGTTAGCATTTCTGTATTATATTGTTTCAGTTGGAAATTCTACAATGGCCCTTGGTTGTAGGCCTTACCTCAAAACGACGGCCAAATCCAACCGTTGTCCAACTAACGAGATCTATGTGGCCCAACCAAATGCCAACCCTAAATGCTATTAGGGATAACATTATAAATGCGAAATTTTGTGAGTGAGTGTGTATGTTTGTTACTTCTTCACGCTGAAACGGCCAATGACGTGTAAAATTAATGTTTATTAATAAAATATTGTATTGTATATTTCTGTCGTAAAAATAAATGTTGTTGCAATTCCATTTGAGTTAAATTGGTTTGGAGTGCATTGGTTTTTCCTCGTAATAGGTTCAAATTGGCTTCGACGATTGCCACGAGTTGTTACTGCAGACTCACTCAGTGCAATAGTAAAATGTTGTTAAAATAGCGTATTGATAATTTATTGCCTATAGAATAGTCACAGGCGTCAACATTGGGTCCAATTCGAAACAGTGTCGCCTAAATTTAAATTTCCCTTTTGAAATAGAAACGTCATACCCGTTTTTGTATAGCACCAAGCTGTCAACATCGAGTTTGACGTTCCTTATTCCAAGTTTAGTGACTTTTAAATTTAGCGAACACATGTCCAATTGGCCCCTTTGTATGTGTTATACTATTTCCTTACTTTTATTAGGTGCCATGCCACTCTATTTACCTCTTTAAGTACTTTGACTCTGGCTTTATTATTCTGTTTGTATGACTCTTGCAATCTCGAGAAGCAGGGTTCCGTTTCGAGGTAGGTAGGAAGTTCTGGTGTGACTGAGATAGAATGATCCGCTATTCGTTTTGATAATAGTACCTATAATGGACATATAAAACGAAAGAACGGACAGTCGCCTTATGGCGATCGTAGCTCGGAAATAACTCAAAGCTACTTAAACCCAGTTAAACTAGATGGTGCCACAATCGCTACATTTGGGGTATTCAATCGAATACAATCAAATTAAATCATTTATTGAGCAAAATTGCACGTGTGCAAAAACTATCAGCTTTTCGAAGGAAACCATTGCAGCCGCAATTTAAATCATTTACCGACAGATCGCGCTAGGTATAACTATCGAGGAACGCTTGATAGTAAGGCATTCTACTAGCTTTATTTTTCTATGATAGTACATATATAGTATATAATCAGTGGGATGGTAATTGATAGCCCTAGTAGAATTTTCCGTTGGCATCCATTGACCAACAGCAGGGAATCAGTAGGAATATAGTTAGTAGTTTGCCCACATATACATTGGACCAATATAACAAAAAGATTATCGGTCCGCCCAACCAATTACCATCGTTGGTCCATTGTGAAAAAAACGTTTGGTATTTCTGCATTGTATACTTAAAACGAAGACCTTATTATATATAAAGTAACGTTGGCCCAATGCAGTAAAATATTATCAACGTTGGGCTAATGGAAATTCTACAATGGCCCTTGGTTGTAGGCCTTACCTCAAAATGATGGCCAACTAATGACCAACAACCAACCCATGTGGCCCGACCAAATGCCAACACTAAATGCTATTAGGGAAGAATCCTCACGTGTCCGAGATGTATCCGGTGAGCGGCAGGGCGGCGAAGAGGCCGGCGCTGTGAATGGTGCCCACCAGTGTGCGCTTCCACTCCTGACACGCCAGCCCGAACTACATGAATACAATAATAGTATGAGTCTTATTCTGCAGACAATTTTCTCAAACGCTTATTAAGGTTCAGAGACCGTCAGGTGATACAAAATACAGGTAGTTCAATACTAATTAATAACTTGCCCCTAATCAATACTATACCCTGTTCGGATAGGTATTTAACTAAATGTAAACAAAGCCACGTGACTTGGCTAGCCAATCAAGACATACCATATATACAAAGGATTCATTGGATTGGCAGGTTAGGTGAGTCACGTGGCTTACTTTGTTTACATTTAGTTAAATACCTACCTATCCGAAATCCGCTTGATTCACACGCTATCATATCATTGTGCGCGGTGGGGTCAGTGGCGCTGCGATTTCACACCGCACGATGGGGGAGGGCAATTTTTCAATTATAACAGTGTAACTCAAACGGGTGTCATGCATGGTGGTTGACATGCGACTGAAAATGCGATGGTATCAGATTCGCGTTCTGACACCTCAAAAGTAAGCATTGCGAAAATTGCTTTGAGCAGGTCCTTACTATATATTTCAATGGTAGTAGCGTACCGCCCAGGGTCAACCTCGGAGACCACTCACATAAATCAGTCAGTAGCTAATAATCCCGTATTATCAGCGTATCAGCACTTAGCTTAAAGAGATCACACATTCGATTTACGAAGAATCAACCTACATTGATAAGAAACTTATAAGCAACACATTCAACGCGCACATTCTAATTTTCAAATGTTAACATATAAAATACTGTTTATGCTACGCCAACAGCAAGGAACTGTTAACATATAAAATATCCTGGAAAAAGCGTTCGCGATTGATGATATTTTATCTTAGTTTGTAACAATGCTAAAGGTAAAGACAAACTGAGCCCACGTACGTAAAATTCAAGAGTCATAATGCCATAATGCGTTGCATACGTGGCGCACGTGTGCTCAGTTTGTCTTTACCATAAATAATTAATAGCCACAATGGCTGAATATTTTTAGCGAAACCTTACAGACCCTTTGAACACCGCAGTCGGTTTTATACGACAGCGGATTTTCCTCGACCGACACCGCAATACCTATGCCGTTTTCCGACGTCATTTACGTCGGCTTATGCCGTTGTTGGCGTTCGGGGTGTTTTAAAGGGTTAAACGCTTGTCGCGGCATTATTAGTACAAATTATTTCATAGAATTATTGTATGCGTGAGCTTTAAAATATACACTTACACACAACGCCGCGCGTCAAAATGAGTTGAAGTATCTGTAAAAATGGTTGTTGTGGTCACATAGACTAGGTGCTACCTCTGGTTGACTCGACCCACCTCGGCGACGATGGTGTCGTGGCTGCCGTACACCCAGGCGTCGCAGGGGATGGTGTAGTTTGTCTCGAAGTAGTTCGGTTCGCAGGCGCCGGCGCCGGGCGGAGCGCGCGGGCTCATGCGCGCGCACTGGCCGCTCGCGGGCAGCGCCCACGCACCCCATTCGCCCGCGTCGAACTCCGGCGGCGACGACTCGCACTCGGGCACACTGCATCTGGAAAAAGGTAATAAGCATGATTTTTTTTCCATCTCTTATTGGAAAGTACTGAGTAATAGAAACCAAACTGTGTACACAAAACATTGTGTTATTTTTTGAGATACAAAGCTTTGAAAAGTCATAGATCATACACACAGTAGATTGTATTCCTCAACCAATGTAAAAAGAGCGCTGACGGTCATACATTTTATACCTATATGGCCGTCCACGCTCTCTTTACATTAAGCGAGGTATACAAAATATGTGGCGTTTAAATGAAACTTGCAATTATTTACGAAATACTGTTTTTTGGCCAATATTGTACAAATAAAAAGTGACATAAATTTGATAAGGATGTCAAAAACTAGTACCTAATACAGAACTAAAAAAAAAACAACATTTATTTTTCACTTATTTTGACCCTTTTTGACCCTTAATACTAAAAAGTAACAGTCAAAATGATCTTTTTTCATAATTAAAACCTCATTTTGAGTTTCAATCATATACCCTATATCATCAGGGTAAAATAGATGACGGCAGTTCGGATGTAGAATAATGAGTGAAATCCCGCACTGAGCTTGCGTGTGTTGCTCGGTCAATCGCATTATGAGAAGATACTTGTGCCCAACAGTGGCATATAGAATAGTTAATAGTACCTACTAACGTACTACAGAAGAATCACTGTGTAACAAATCCGATATTTAGGTTTTTTTATCGATAGATCGTCGGTGGTACCCAGAAAATGCCTATTCACTCTTGCCTTGGAAACACCAAGGTTATACGATTCCGGGAATACAGACGCAGGGAGAGCGCTCCACTCCGTGGCTGTACGAATAACTAATGTCGAAGGAAAACGCTTCGTGGGAACCAATGGAAAATGAACCTCTGATTGGGAAGACCGTTGGAAGAAAGTGGAGGGTAGGATGAGATCGTGTAGTTCACTCTGCAAAGGTACGAAAAGATGCCTAATCATGCCTTCTCTCCGTTACATAAAATGGGGTCTTTCTTGTACGGTAGGGTTGTCAGTTCTTTAACCACGGCTACCTGATGACGCGCTAATTGGCCAGGGAGCGAGCGAGTGGCAACGCTGGCAACCTACTGCGATTAACAGCTCCGAGCTGTCCGACGACCGAGAGTAGGTACCTGAAATGCGGAGTAAGGGTATGATGCACTGTCTGGTTTGCCGGCGTCCGGCTGGCCGCGGGACGCGATTGCAATTGCCGCTAGCTGGATGGCGACTAGCCGTATCCATAACCGCAACAGGAACGCGCGTATAGAAACCGTCGTACGTAGTTTGCGGTCGAATCGGGCTTTTTCCAAGATGAAAGTCGAAGAAGCTAGAAGCTATTTATTATTTTTAGGCGTGTTAGATAAAGAAAAAGAAACAGAGACATAGATTCTGGGTACATCCTTATTTGCTTGTACGCGCGTAGACCCAGGCATTGGATCTGAGTGACCTTATTTATTGTGACGATTGCAGCGTGCAGCGTCAATATCCTTAAGGACTCTTTCACGTCAACACTACGCGGGCGCGGTCACGAAATATCAAACATATAGCATTGTATGCAAGTGTTCACGTACGAAACGCATGTGCGCGCCAAGACAAGTCAGCGCGCCCACCACCGCGCCCGTTAGTTGTACGTGAAAGACGCTTAACACTCGCTCGCATTGACATTGCCCTTACGAAACGCGATAAGGATGCTTGGTGGCGGCAATTTGCCAGTTTATAACACAAAGCGGGCGTTAAGTGGGTCGCGGCCGCCGACAATGGCGCCTCCTTGTTTCGCAAGACCGAGGACAATAACAACGTGGCGTCTTCCTCGGCGGCGGCTTCATCGTTATTTTGTAGAATGCTTAAGACTGCTATAGATGGACAACTGATTTCCCAACTCGCAAATGAAAATTCAAATTCATAGGTAGGTATTGTTAATCTTAATCAGACTCCAAATTTACAGCAAACAATCTTTTAATGCTTCTGACCGCCCTCTTTTGAACAATCTGCGCATAATGGAATAGATTATAGTTTCAACTAAATAAAATCAAATGTGAATCAACTAATGAGTCATTAGTTGATTCACATTTGATTTTATTGGTCATTAGTAATGCCAGTGATGAGTTTGACTAATTCATCAAGTAACAAAATTACGTTAAGAATGTTAATTAAAGGTTTCCACAAAACGCGGAACGGAAGCGGACTCGCGTAAGCAGTATCACTGGAACTAAAATATTCATAATTCATTTATTCAGACAACTACAGAGCTCCATTTATTATATTAGTAAATATTACCCTAGGATAGTACTTAATAACTAGCTTTGATTTTGTCCTCTGAATGAGTTGCCACATTAGAGGACAATCAAACGTACCAGCTATAACTTGCAGGATGCTGTTACTGCTCCCGCGCACTCTGTTTAATAGCGAGGCAGTTTTCTTGCGCCCGAGCTACACAGCGTCGAAGCTGTCTGTGCGCGCCTCCACGAACATATTCGACGCACTACAGAAGCGCGGAAGCCGTAACAGCGCCCTAAAAGCATTGTTATACTGGACACGCAGAGCATTGTATGCCTTTTGACTATATCGAAACCACAGACTTGACGAGTACAGTGATGTGAAAATGCTTTGAAAAGTGTTATTTTCACTGTATCTGTACATCGAGCAAATCTGCGGGCCAACATGTTCTCTCGGATAGACAATGCTCTGCGTTCCCTCTCCATATCTACATCGTCCTTAATGAAAATGAAAATGAAAATGAAAATATTTATTTTGCAAGTAGGCCACACGGGCTCTTTTACATGTTTGAATCTACCAGCGCTTCGAAAGGTGACATGTGCTGAGAAGAAACGCCGCAAGAAAATCAGAAACTTAAGGTCATCAGTTAAGAAATGCCCAAGATATTTAAATTGGTACACTCTTTTTATTGGAACACCATTGAGCGTCACAGATGGTACAAATGTTGGGCACTTGGTTCCCGCCTTAAATACCATGTACTCTGTTTTATTAACATTGTAAGTCAACCCATGAGATGCCGCGTATGACTCACACACATTGAGCATCATTCGAAACGCGCCGACCGAGGGGGCGAGCAGCACCATGTCATCTACGTAACTGAAATTATTGACACAGACGCCATCTATGTGACAACCGACATGCATGCTGCTAAGCTCCTCAATCAGCGCGTTCACATACAAACTGAAAAGCAAGGGAGAACTCAACCCGCCCTGTCGCACTCCGCATCCCAGCCTGCATGATTCCGATAACTCACCCGCCCACCTCACACGATTCTCCTGATTTAAATACCAATACCTGAATAGTGAGGTTAACTCTGGCGGCAGCCCTGTCGCTTCCAGCTTCTGCCAGAGGATGTCATAAAAGACCATGTCAAAGGCCTTTGACAGGTCTAAAAAACAGGCATAAATCGGAGTCCGCCTATCCGTGACGGTATGCTTCAAACTAAGAATGGCAGTCTCTGTAGACAGCCCACTCCGAAAGCCGAACTGCGCATCATGTAGATTAACGTGCCTCATCAAGTGAGAGGTGAGCACACCGTCAAGTATCTTTGCAACTACTGTGGCTAGCGAGATAGGCCTGTAATTTGACCCGTCTGACACGTCCCCTGTTCTGTTCTTGACAATAGGTACCACCAAAGTCCTCACCATTTCAGGCGGTAGGTATGAATGACTTATGCAAAGATTATAAAACATGGCAAGCACTCGCGGGAGGTGTGCGCCGGAGCGCCGCCGGTGCTCGGTGCTGAGCCCGTCGTGCCCCGGTGACTTTCCTTTTCTCATTTTTGCAATTGCTAGTTTAACATCATTGGCGTAAATGATTGTCGCCATTTCGGTTCCCACGGTCCCAACACCGAACTCCCGATTTGGCGATCCCGTAGGTGACTTCACTGCAAAGCGTTTCTGATATAAACTAGCAATGTGCAAAATAGAAACCTTCACATCAGTGACCGCGCGGCTGCCGCGCGGATTGATGTGACAGCTTCCATATGATGTTAGTGACACTTCTTGACGGGAGCCCATTTCCGAGACGTTCCGCTAAAAAAAAGGCGAATACAAAAGTAAATAATGTAATGGCACGGTGACGAAACGAAAAGTTCTTATCGTACGATGTACTTGTGGTTATAATTATATATCTTTAATTAAACAGTATCGTATCTTTGCTCCACCTTATAAAAACGTGAAAGTTCTTTTTAATACCAGCCAGCTTCGCTTACAATGAATAATTAAGTCTATTTTGCGTAGGAAAAATATAAATATTCCTGTGCATTCATTACGGAGAGGTCAGTCACTAAGGTCATGGGTGACCCTGGCTTGCGTGGAGGCAATGACCCTCCTCGGGGAGGAAATCAAGTACAGTATTATTGATACCACTCTGAATAACTTAGCAAGCTGTTTAATGTAGGTGACGTGCGATTCATTCGCGAGGTCACTGGCCGACCGGTTTTTATAAAGGCCCTGTCTCATCGCGGTCGCGCCGCAACAAACGTCACAGATGCGTTGCGGTCGCGCCAAGCGCAATGTGTGATGTCCTGTCAACTTTGCGCAGTCGGGCAAGCAATGAATCGGCACCGGTTCGGAAAAAAACCGTCTTTCCATTCTTTTCATCGCGACGGTATACAGCCAGCGACAGCATCGCGTTAGTAGCGGGGCCGTTTTGCGACTGTATCGCGACTGCATCGCTGTAAAAAGTCGCCGTGGACGAGCGCCCGTGCAGGTAAACAACCCTTCATTAGACACAGTAAAATGATCAAACAATGAAAAGACTCGAATACTCAAGACTTTTATTTGACAAAACAATAACAAAAATATGTTTTAAAATGGACAAAGTGCAATGAACGGCAACAAAAGCAGAACGAGATAGATACGTACAGTGTGTGACACGACGAAAAGCAAATATTTTAACCCGTCAAAGTTTGAATGAGAAGGAAGGTTGTGGTACATATCTTAATGACATCAGAATAATTTTATAATAAATAAATAAATCAGCGGACAATCCTTTACACAAATCGATCTAGTCCCAAAGTAAGCTCTGAAGGCTTGTGTTACGGGTGCTAGACGACGATATACATACTTATATAGAGAAATAAATAATTAAATACATAGGAAACGTCCAAAACTCAGGAACAAACAATCGTGCTTATCACACAAATATTTGCCCTTACCGGGGATCGAACCCGGGACGCTAGCTTCGGAGCCAGGATCCCTCCGGAACCATCGGTATCACTCCCTAAACCGCGTCGTCAATAAACCTAATAAACCTATAAAAAAAAAAAATTGAATTATTAATGGTAACACCCTATTTTTCTATCATGAAGACGTCAAATTGATAGCATCGCGTCGTTGTCAGTAGATATAGATGGTCACTTCTGGGCCACGGTATATAGATGGTCATTTCTGGGCCATGGGTAAATGTTCGTGTAGCACACTGTGCTAGGATGTAGTATTGTGTGTGTCATCGCTCCTGTGAGTGAGTCACGAGTGCTCTGTATGTTAGCGCCTAAGATGACGTAATGTATTGTTTATTGGTATAATAAATAAGCTAGTTTATTACCTCGGTTGTTCTAGCATATTATAGTAGATTGTTGCACCAAGCAGAAAGTGATTCATTTTTGCGCCGAGTGTTGGTTTGGAGCCCGAACGCAAGTGAGGGCTCTAAAAACACGAGCGCAATAACAAATCACTTGATGCGAGGTGCATAATCTGCTTTTCTTTCTACTACTGCTAAAAGTTGGTAAAAAAACGTAAAGGTACAGTTAAACCCAACTAGCGAAGTAAAAAGGATTTTGGCATCTGTTATGACGCACCCTTAGAATTTTTATATAGCCTATGACACTCGCACGTTCTCCCCGAATCTTAAGATACCCTATTTATTAAAATCGGTCTATTGGTTCTGAAGCTAAAGTCGAAAATCCGAAAATTTTCACTGAAATCTTGTGTCTAGCCTATTAATTGTCATATTATGCCATTTTTTTTTAAATCTATGTATCCCATACTATCTTATCAGCCAGTACTTTGAGCATAACATTTTAGACGAGACAATCACAGTTCGATATGGCCGCCGATATGTAGCCTGTTTTTTTTTTTTTTTTGCTAACGTTAAGTCCACAAAAGAGTGGTCGACTGTCCCGTCGGACTGTGAATGGGCGGATTGGGTAGATGTTGGTGTAAACTTCTTGATCAAACAACCAGATTAAAAAAAAAACAAAACAGTGCGATAATGAAATTTGTATACAACTTTATTTGCTCTAGAGCAAATAAGGGCTGCTTTGTGCTGAGTATTTATGGCCATTATGATGAAATTAAAGCGTAGTAGGAAGAAAATTATATTATCAAATCTATATCTTAAAAAAGTGAACTAGTGTACTACCTACTCACGCACGATTAATTTATTTCTTCAAGATTGTTCCGTAAAACTCATTATTGCAGGAGTAAAAATTGCACCCGAAGAGTCCTATGTCTATGTAATACAGTACATTATACGTGTTAGGGTTCCATTATTAAAAACTGCATCTTAAAAATGACACAGAACCTTCTACATACCTATAACTCGCACTTGACGAACTAATTTGTTCTAGAACATTTTCTAACTGCAAAGCATGTTTATAAATAGAATAATAGAAGTCACGCCTCACATTCCTACGTGTGCGTTTGAAGTGAAAGGTCGTGATGATGATTAAGTGCGAGTGGTGCGCCACCTCATTCACTCGATTAGCTGATATGAGGCGTCATCAAGGATATTGTATGAAACGAGATAATAATATATCTGAGGGGGGCTTAACAAAGTGTCCTTACTGTAAAAAGACGTTCTCACGGCAGGATAATGCTGAACGCCACGCCAAGTCATGTCGAATGGGGGCAGCAGGTATATATATATATTGTTTTTATTTTTTCATATTGCGCGCTAGTGAAAATACATTGAATTAGATATCACCGGTGCGAATCGTAAAATCGCTATGTGTTGTTTTAAGTATATTTATATTTTTTCCTATTTTAACACTAAAAGTTTTTATTTTTATATTTCTGCATAAGCCCACAAAATCATTTTCTTGTTAATAGTACTGGTTTTGAAATGCTGTTGAATTTAAAACTTTCGCTATGTGTTAACCACATAATCATGTGACCGCTAGGTAAATAGCTACTTTTAATGATATTAATTAAACCCGCTATGTACCAATATTGCTGTTTTTTTTATATTTGGTTCATTTATATTTATATTTTTAAAAAGGACCTAGTTATCATTATAAAAATACGACTACACGTGTTAAGTAACTGTAATGAAAAAAACGGTTTTAACTATATCTTCAAAAGTATCGAAACCAAAAACACATAGGTAGAGCGATTTTGGGATTCGCACCGACGATATATTACTTGATATAACTACACATGTTAAGTCACTGTAAAAGAAAAAACGGTTTTAACTGTCTCTTCAAAAGTACCTAGACTAAAAACACAGAGATTTTGAGGATTCGCACCGACGATATTATATTATTTAATAACGATTACTTTTTTCCAGGTCGTAAACGATATGGTGACGAAGCCGTGGATGATGTGCCTATTATAAAAAAATCACGGTGTGGTCTATGTGAAATTGATGTGAATAACATCCATACACATCTCCGAAGCGTATTGCATAAAGACAATGCTTGTACACGACTAAGAGATAATGAACAAGTTCAGATTATCAAGTGTGCGTATAAATCACGCATTGCTACATACAGAGTGTTTAGTCGCAACCCTATTTTAACCCCCACCGATTTCATGCATGAAGTGGAGGAACTAGTTACCCGTCTAATCGCTAATAAACAAGTTGAGGTGGGGAGCGCTGTCAAAGTGAATTTAGAGCTATTCGCCAAGTATACTAAATGGTTGATGATAGCAGCGGGTGAAGAAAAAGAAGTAGAAGAAGTGAAGTCATTCAATACAAAAAATAGAACGATTTTTCCTATGGCAGAAAGTGATGATGCCATTAAAGAAATGTATAAAATATTCCTTGAAGAAATTAATAGCCAAGCTGATGAATTCCAGGAGCGGGACAGTGGATGGGCTATCAAGAACGTGCTCTATCTTGAAATTAATATAAATAAATATGCTCCATTGAAAGGTTCCTCATATCTCCCTCTACCCGACTGGATTCAGAAGAAACGCGCATGTGTTAACATAAAAAATAATGATGAAGCATGTTTCTTTTGGGCTATAGTCAGCGCCCTTTACCCTGCTGCTAATAACGCAGACCGGATCAGCTCATATCCCCCATATCAGGAGGTGTTGAATACTGATGGTATTAGTCTCCCTATAGACATGAGGAATATCAAGAAGTTTGAAGATATGAATGATGTCAGTATAAACATATATGAGATCAGTAAGCGTAGTATTGCAGGACCTATATATCGTGCAAAGGGGAGGTGTGATAAGCATATTAACTTACTTCTCGTTGAGGAGGGTGAGAAAGCTCACTTTTGCTGGATAAAGAGCTTATCTCGTTTAGTAGGTTCACAGCTAAGCCATCATAATGGGAAAGTATGGATATGAGATGGATGTCTACTCACATTCAATAGTGAAAATAGTCTAATTGAGCATAGTAAGCAGGATTGTTCTCATATTATGACAACATTACCAGTTGAAGAGGATAAGATTTTAAAATTTAAAAACTATCAAAACAGGATGACGGTACCGGTAGTAGTATACGCTGATTTCGAATCTCTATTGATACCGATAGATTCATGTGCTCCAAACCCGTCATCATCCTATACCACTGATTATCAATCACATGAACCTTATAGTTTTGGATACTTCATAAAATGTAATTATAACGATTCGCTGAGTAAATATGTATCATTTAGAGGAAGTAATTGTGCTAAACATTTTTTGGAATCTTTGGAGGAAGAGCTAACTCCATTCGCTAACACTATAAATAGAGTGGTGCCAATGCACCCTCTAACAAGTGAGCAGAATCTAGAGTTTACATCCGCGGTAAATTGTCATATATGCTGCGAGATATTAGATGCGGATAGGGTGCGCGATCACTCCCACCTCACAGGGGAGTACAGAGGAGCTGCACATAATCAATGCAACTTAAATTATAAAATAAAACATGTCATACCCATAGTTCTCCATAATCTATCTCAATATGATTCACATTTTATTATTAGAACATTACAAAACCATGACGTAAACATCCTACCCAAAAATAAGGAAAATTTCATTTCTATCACATGCAAAAAGCATGGAGGGTTAAGCTTCGACTTGAGATTTATAGACTCATACAGGTTTCTAGCGACCAGCCTCGATAAACTCGCATCCAATCTTGATTCGAATCAATTTGTTAACATGCGTAAACACTGTTCAGAACATTTAGATTTATTGATGAGAAAGGGGGTGTTCCCCTATGATTATATATCCTCTATCGATAAACTCGAAGAATCATCACTTCCACCTCAAAGCAGTTTCTTTAACAAACTTAATAACTCTAATATATCGATCGAGCAGTACAAACACGCTCAAAAAGTTTGGAAAGCTTTTAACATAAAAACATTAGGTGAATATAGCGACATATATTTGAAGACTGATGTCCTACTATTAACCGATGTTTTTGAAAATTTTAGAGATGTTTGCCTCAAGACATATCAGCTAGACCCAGCGCATTATTACACCGCACCCGGTCTATCTTGGGATGCGATGCTACAGTTATTAAAGGTAGAGATGGAGCTGCTCACCGATCTCTCTATGATAAAGTTCATTTCGAATGGAATACGCGGGGGATTGAGTCAGTGTTGTGGAAGATATGCGAAGGCTAATAATAAATATATAAGAAATTATGATTCGAGTAAACCATCAAATTTCATAATTTACTTAGATGCTAATAATCAGTATGGATGGGCAATGAGTCAGTACTTGCCGCTCAGAGATTTTTGCTGGCTATCCCAAAGCGAAATAGCAAACTTTGATGTTATGCAAATTCCTAACGATGCCGCTACGGGGTACATTCTAGAGGTAGATTTAGACTATCCCACGCATTTACACGATTCACACAACGATCTTTGCTTTTGCCCTGAAAACCGTGTATCGGAAGTAAGTAAGTCTAAAAGTGTAAAACTCCTATCGAACTTGTTGCAATTGCAAGCGAAAATATGCTATACATTATATTAATCTAAAACAGGCTATAGAAAACGGGTTGATTTGTAAAAAAATCCATAGAGTATTAAGTTTTCACCAAGCACCATGGTTAAAGTCTTATCTTGATCTTAATACTTTTAAAAGAATGAATGCGAAGAATGCATTTGAGAAAGATTTTTATAAACTAATGAACAACGCAGTTTTTGGAAAAACCATGGAGAAAGTAGATAAGAGAGTTGATGTACGGTTAGTGAACAGGTGGGAGAGTGCGGGTAAGAGATTGGGAGCTAGAGCGTTGATAAGTAGACTTAATTTTCATAGTTGTACTATAGTAAACGAGGACCTCACTATCATTCAGATGAGACGTAACAAGATTAAATATGATAAGCCTATCTATATAGGTTTCACCGTACTCGAGCTTTCAAAAACGTTAATGTATGACTTTCATTACAACTATATACTGTCAAAATATGGCGAAAAGGCCTCCCTTTTATACACAGACACAGATTCATTTATATATAACATAAAAACCGATGATTTTTATGCTGATATTAAACCAGACCTAGAAAAACGAATCGATTCTTCAGACTTCCCCCCTAATAATACCTATAATCTGCCTTTAGTCAACAAGAAAGTGGTGGGAATGTTCAAAGATGAGTGTGCAGGTGAAATGATTGGAGAATTTATAGGTATACGATCGAAGTGTTACTTTATAAAAAAAGAAAGCGAAGAGGAGATAAAGAAAATCAAAGGTGTAAAAAGAAATGTAGTGGAACATGAGGTGTTTAGAGATGACTTTTTCAAGTGTCTGAGCGGTGCAGAAGTAGAGCAATATCGTACTATGCGTGTGATACGTAGTAAAGCTCACGCGCTATACTCCCAGACTCTTAATAAGATCGTCTTGAAAAATTCCGATGATAAGAGGTTTACCATACCTGATGAGCCTTACAAGACATTAGCTTGGGGACATTTCACCATAAACTCATTATTCGTGAAAAAAATGGGGTAAGCAGGAAACTGAAGGCAGTACGACTACGGTTAAAGGAGCGTTATGATTTTTATCTCATATTTTTATTATTATTAGTATTCGGTAATTAAATATAATTTTAAGTGATGAATAAATCTAATAAAACCAAACAAAAATGACTATTTTTTCACCTAACTCCCCAAACATGTATAGTTTTTTTCGTAGCAAGTCTCTTTATAAAAGTAAAAACCAGCGATATGATGATATCCAACTATAGCCAATTAACAAACAACTAATTGTCTATAGACCAATGAAAGACTAGAGATATTCAAGCCCACTACTAGTTGGAAGCGTACCTTAACGAAAATCAAGGTTACAAAATAATAATATTAGATTGATACTTTTTTCAGTGCACTATAGATAATTCATCCAACAAAATACAAATCAATGACTCTTTGAATATACCATCCTATCCAACACAGAGACTAAAAGATAAACAGCTAAACCGAACAGATGATCCGCTACCTGTTCCATAGCCCGTTTTCAATGCAGTTGCTTAACAGTTCGAAAGATAAACGGTCTGTTGTAAGAAATGGACAAATCCACGTCACCCAACAACACCAATCATCAAGGCTACTTGTGAGCGAGCGAGCGGAAACCTACTACCATTTACAGCTCCGAGGTGTTCGAAGACCGAGCGTACCTAAGGTGTGATGTGAGACCCCCCTGGCGATGTGCTTATACGGTTCTGGATAAGTGAGCGCTCAAGCGTGAATCATAATCATCTCAGTAGCATATTATTATCTATCCTACGTCACTTGAGGACGTATGTCCTGGATCAATGTCGGTCCAACGTCACTTGATGTAAAGAATCACATCTGTCGTAGGTCACTAGCATGGAATGTGTTATTATGTTCCGAAGGTGAGCGTGTGTATGTGTGTGTATGTATATGTGTGAAGGGGTAGCCCTCCGTCCTCGGTGTGGAGCGGTTCAGTGTGGGAGTGTGTCGAGGGTTGCGGTGTACGCGGCCGAGTCGGTCGAGGTGCCCGTAACGGGGCGCGGTGTCGAGGGTGCGGTTGAGGGATCGTGGATACATTCAGGATAAAAAAAAAACAAAACATATTACCAAATTTAAACACACTTTATTAACAATTAAAACATCGTTTCGGCAGCGTCATACAGAAAGTTGAGATACAAATGACCGCAATTCTTCGCATCGTATTTTTGCAATCTGTCATAATTGTATTCGATGCGCATCGGACCGCCGCCGCCGCCGCCGCCGCCGATCACGTTAACGGTTCCGTTAACGGTTCCTCTAACGGTTCCTCTAACGGTTCCGTTAACGGTTCCTCTAACGGTTCCGTTAACGGTTCCTCTAACGGTTCCTCTAACGGTTCCGTTAACGGTTCCTCTAACGGTTCCGTTAACGGTTCCTCTAACGGTTCCTCTAACGGTTCCGTTAACGGTTCCTCTAACGGTTCCGTTAACGGTTCCTCTAACGGTTCCGTTAACGGTTCCTCTAACGGTTCCGTTAACGGTTCCTTTAACGGTTCCGTTAACGGTTCCTCTAACGGTTCCGTTAACGGTTCCGTCGACGGCGCCCTTAGGCCCGCCGCCCTTCGGCCCGCCGCCGTCACTGTCAAAGTGACAGTTACGGCGACCTGCGACCTCCCGGAGAGTTCATCCGATACATGAATAGAGGTAGCGACGGCGGCGGCGGCGGCGGCGGCGGGCCGAAGGGCGGCGGGCCTAAGGGCGCCGTCGACGGAACCGTTAACGGAACCGTTAGAGGAACCGTTAACGGAACCGTTAGAGGAACCGTTAGAGGAATCGTTAGAGGAACCGTTAGAGGAACCGTTAACGGAACCGTTAGAGGAACCGTTAACGGAACCGTTAGAGGAACCGTTAGAGGAACCGTTAACGGAACCGTTAACGTGATCGGCGGCGGCGGCGGCGGCGGCGGTCCGATGCGCATCGAATACAATTATGACAGATTGCAAAAATACGATGCGAAGAATTGCGGTCATTTGTATCTCAACTTTCTGTATGACGCTGCCGAAACGATGTTTTAATTGTTAATAAAGTGTGTTTAAATTTGGTAATATGTTTTGTTTTTTTTTTATCCTGAATGTATCCACGATCCCTCAACCGCACCCTCGACACCGCGCCCCGTTACGGGCACCTCGACCGACTCGGCCGCGTACACCGCAACCCTCGACACACTCCCACACTGAACCGCTCCACACCGAGGACGGAGGGCTACCCCTTCACACATATACATACACACACATACACACGCTCACCTTCGGAACATAATAACACATTCCATGCTAGTGACCTACGACAGATGTGATTCTTTACATCAAGTGACGTTGGACCGACATTGATCCAGGACATACGTCCTCAAGTGACGTAGGATAGATAATAATATGCTACTGAGATGATTATGATTCACGCTTGAGCGCTCACTTATCCAGAACCGTATAAGCACATCGCCAGGGGGGTCTCACATCACACCTTAGGTACGCTCGGTCTTCGAACACCTCGGAGCTGTAAATGGTAGTAGGTTTCCGCTCGCTCGCTCACAAGTAGCCTTGATGATTGGTGTTGTTGGGTGACGTGGATTTGTCCATTTCTTACAACAGACCGTTTATCTTTCGAACTGTTAAGCAACTGCATTGAAAACGGGCTATGGAACAGGTAGCGGATCATCTGTTCGGTTTAGCTGTTTATCTTTTAGTCTCTGTGTTGGATAGGATGGTATATTCAAAGAGTCATTGATTTGTATTTTGTTGGATGAATTATCTATAGTGCACTGAAAAAAGTATCAATCTAATATTATTATTTTGTAACCTTGATTTTCGTTAAGGTACGCTTCCAACTAGTAGTGGGCTTGAATATCTCTAGTCTTTCATTGGTCTATAGACAATTAGTTGTTTGTTAATTGGCTATAGTTGGATATCATCATATCGCTGGTTTTTACTTTTATAAAGAGACTTGCTACGAAAAAAACTATACATGTTTGGGGAGTTAGGTGAAAAAATAGTCATTTTTGTTTGGTTTTATTAGATTTATTCATCACTTAAAATTATATTTAATTACCGAATACTAATAATAATAAAAATATGAGATAAAAATCATAACGCTCCTTTAACCGTAGTCGTACTGCCTTCAGTTTCCTGCTTACCCCATTTTTTTCACGAATAATGAGTTTATGGTGAAATGTCCCCAAGCTAATGTCTTGTAAGGCTCATCAGGTATGGTAAACCTCTTATCATCGGAATTTTTCAAGACGATCTTATTAAGAGTCTGGGAGTATAGCGCGTGAGCTTTACTACGTATCACACGCATAGTACGATATTGCTCTACTTCTGCACCGCTCACACACTTGAAAAAGTCATCTCTAAACACCTCATGTTCCACTACATTTCTTTTTACACCTTTGATTTTCTTTATCTCCTCTTCGCTTTCTTTTTTTATAAAGTAACACTTCGATCGTATACCTATAAATTCTCCAATCATTTCACCTGCACACTCATCTTTGAACATTCCCACCACTTTCTTGTTGACTAAAGGCAGATTATAGGTATTATTAGGGGGGAAGTCTGAAGAATCGATTCGTTTTTCTAGGTCTGGTTTAATATCAGCATAAAAATCATCGGTTTTTATGTTATATATAAATGAATCTGTGTCTGTGTATAAAAGGGAGGCCTTTTCGCCATATTTTGACAGTATATAGTTGTAATGAAAGTCATACATTAACGTTTTTGAAAGCTCGAGTACGGTGAAACCTATATAGATAGGCTTATCATATTTAATCTTGTTACGTCTCATCTGAATGATAGTGAGGTCCTCGTTTACTATAGTACAACTATGAAAATTAAGTCTACTTATCAACGCTCTAGCTCCCAATCTCTTACCCGCACTCTCCCACCTGTTCACTAACCGTACATCAACTCTCTTATCTACTTTCTCCATGGTTTTTCCAAAAACTGCGTTGTTCATTAGTTTATAAAAATCTTTCTCAAATGCATTCTTCGCATTCATTCTTTTAAAAGTATTAAGATCAAGATAAGACTTTAACCATGGTGCTTGGTGAAAACTTAATACTCTATGGATTTTTTTACAAATCAACCCGTTTTCTATAGCCTGTTTTAGATTAATATAATGTATAGCATATTTTCGCTTGCAATTGCAACAAGTTCGATAGGAGTTTTACACTTTTAGACTTACTTACTTCCGATACACGGTTTTCAGGGCAAAAGCAAAGATCGTTGTGTGAATCGTGTAAATGCGTGGGATAGTCTAAATCTACCTCTAGAATGTACCCCGTAGCGGCATCGTTAGGAATTTGCATAACATCAAAGTTTGCTATTTCGCTTTGGGATAGCCAGCAAAAATCTCTGAGCGGCAAGTACTGACTCATTGCCCATCCATACTGATTATTAGCATCTAAGTAAATTATGAAATTTGATGGTTTACTCGAATCATAATTTCTTATATATTTATTATTAGCCTTCGCATATCTTCCACAACACTGACTCAATCCCCCGCGTATTCCATTCGAAATGAACTTTATCATAGAGAGATCGGTGAGCAGCTCCATCTCTACCTTTAATAACTGTAGCATCGCATCCCAAGATAGACCGGGTGCGGTGTAATAATGCGCTGGGTCTAGCTGATATGTCTTGAGGCAAACATCTCTAAAATTTTCAAAAACATCGGTTAATAGTAGGACATCAGTCTTCAAATATATGTCGCTATATTCACCTAATGTTTTTATGTTAAAAGCTTTCCAAACTTTTTGAGCGTGTTTGTACTGCTCGATCGATATATTAGAGTTATTAAGTTTGTTAAAGAAACTGCTTTGAGGTGGAAGTGATGATTCTTCGAGTTTATCGATAGAGGATATATAATCATAGGGGAACACCCCCTTTCTCATCAATAAATCTAAATGTTCTGAACAGTGTTTACGCATGTTAACAAATTGATTCGAATCAAGATTGGATGCGAGTTTATCGAGGCTGGTCGCTAGAAACCTGTATGAGTCTATAAATCTCAAGTCGAAGCTTAACCCTCCATGCTTTTTGCATGTGATAGAAATGAAATTTTCCTTATTTTTGGGTAGGATGTTTACGTCATGGTTTTGTAATGTTCTAATAATAAAATGTGAATCATATTGAGATAGATTATGGAGAACTATGGGTATGACATGTTTTATTTTATAATTTAAGTTGCATTGATTATGTGCAGCTCCTCTGTACTCCCCTGTGAGGTGGGAGTGATCGCGCACCCTATCCGCATCTAATATCTCGCAGCATATATGACAATTTACCGCGGATGTAAACTCTAGATTCTGCTCACTTGTTAGAGGGTGCATTGGCACCACTCTATTTATAGTGTTAGCGAATGGAGTTAGCTCTTCCTCCAAAGATTCCAAAAAATGTTTAGCACAATTACTTCCTCTAAATGATACATATTTACTCAGCGAATCGTTATAATTACATTTTATGAAGTATCCAAAACTATAAGGTTCATGTGATTGATAATCAGTGGTATAGGATGATGACGGGTTTGGAGCACATGAATCTATCGGTATCAATAGAGATTCGAAATCAGCGTATACTACTATCGGTACCGTCATCCTGTTTTGATAGTTTTTAAATTTTAAAATCTTATCCTCTTCAACTGGTAATGTTGTCATAATATGAGAACAATCCTGCTTACTATGCTCAATTAGACTATTTTCACTATTGAATGTGAGTAGACATCCATCTCATATCCATACTTTCCCATTATGATGGCTTAGCTGTGAACCTACTAAACGAGATAAGCTCTTTATCCAGCAAAAGTGAGCTTTCTCACCCTCCTCAACGAGAAGTAAGTTAATATGCTTATCACACCTCCCCTTTGCACGATATATAGGTCCTGCAATACTACGCTTACTGATCTCATATATGTTTATACTGACATCATTCATATCTTCAAACTTCTTGATATTCCTCATGTCTATAGGGAGACTAATACCATCAGTATTCAACACCTCCTGATATGGGGGATATGAGCTGATCCGGTCTGCGTTATTAGCAGCAGGGTAAAGGGCGCTGACTATAGCCCAAAAGAAACATGCTTCATCATTATTTTTTATGTTAACACATGCGCGTTTCTTCTGAATCCAGTCGGGTAGAGGGAGATATGAGGAACCTTTCAATGGAGCATATTTATTTATATTAATTTCAAGATAGAGCACGTTCTTGATAGCCCATCCACTGTCCCGCTCCTGGAATTCATCAGCTTGGCTATTAATTTCTTCAAGGAATATTTTATACATTTCTTTAATGGCATCATCACTTTCTGCCATAGGAAAAATCGTTCTATTTTTTGTATTGAATGACTTCACTTCTTCTACTTCTTTTTCTTCACCCGCTGCTATCATCAACCATTTAGTATACTTGGCGAATAGCTCTAAATTCACTTTGACAGCGCTCCCCACCTCAACTTGTTTATTAGCGATTAGACGGGTAACTAGTTCCTCCACTTCATGCATGAAATCGGTGGGGGTTAAAATAGGGTTGCGACTAAACACTCTGTATGTAGCAATGCGTGATTTATACGCACACTTGATAATCTGAACTTGTTCATTATCTCTTAGTCGTGTACAAGCATTGTCTTTATGCAATACGCTTCGGAGATGTGTATGGATGTTATTCACATCAATTTCACATAGACCACACCGTGATTTTTTTATAATAGGCACATCATCCACGGCTTCGTCACCATATCGTTTACGACCTGGAAAAAAGTAATCGTTATTAAATAATATAATATCGTCGGTGCGAATCCTCAAAATCTCTGTGTTTTTAGTCTAGGTACTTTTGAAGAGACAGTTAAAACCGTTTTTTCTTTTACAGTGACTTAACATGTGTAGTTATATCAAGTAATATATCGTCGGTGCGAATCCCAAAATCGCTCTACCTATGTGTTTTTGGTTTCGATACTTTTGAAGATATAGTTAAAACCGTTTTTTTCATTACAGTTACTTAACACGTGTAGTCGTATTTTTATAATGATAACTAGGTCCTTTTTAAAAATATAAATATAAATGAACCAAATATAAAAAAAACAGCAATATTGGTACATAGCGGGTTTAATTAATATCATTAAAAGTAGCTATTTACCTAGCGGTCACATGATTATGTGGTTAACACATAGCGAAAGTTTTAAATTCAACAGCATTTCAAAACCAGTACTATTAACAAGAAAATGATTTTGTGGGCTTATGCAGAAATATAAAAATAAAAACTTTTAGTGTTAAAATAGGAAAAAATATAAATATACTTAAAACAACACATAGCGATTTTACGATTCGCACCGGTGATATCTAATTCAATGTATTTTCACTAGCGCGCAATATGAAAAAATAAAAACAATATATATATATACCTGCTGCCCCCATTCGACATGACTTGGCGTGGCGTTCAGCATTATCCTGCCGTGAGAACGTCTTTTTACAGTAAGGACACTTTGTTAAGCCCCCCTCAGATATATTATTATCTCGTTTCATACAATATCCTTGATGACGCCTCATATCAGCTAATCGAGTGAATGAGGTGGCGCACCACTCGCACTTAATCATCATCACGACCTTTCACTTCAAACGCACACGTAGGAATGTGAGGCGTGACTTCTATTATTCTATTTATAAACATGCTTTGCAGTTAGAAAATGTTCTAGAACAAATTAGTTCGTCAAGTGCGAGTTATAGGTATGTAGAAGGTTCTGTGTCATTTTTAAGATGCAGTTTTTAATAATGGAACCCTAACACGTATAATGTACTGTATTACATAGACATAGGACTCTTCGGGAGCAATTTTTACTCCTGCAATAATGAGTTTTACGGAACAATCTTGAAGAAATAAATTAATCGTGCGTGAGTAGGTAGTACACTAGTTCACTTTTTTAAGATATAGATTTGATAATATAATTTTCTTCCTACTACGCTTTAATTTCATCATAATGGCCATAAATACTCAGCACAAAGCAGCCCTTATTTGCTCTAGAGCAAATAAAGTTGTATACAAATTTCATTATCGCACTGTTTTGTTTTTTTTTTAATCTGGTTGTTTGATCAAGAAGTTTACACCAACATCTACCCAATCCGCCCATTCACAGTCCGACGGGACAGTCGACCACTCTTTTGTGGACTTAACGTTAGCAAAAAAAAAAAAAAACAGGCTACATATCGGCGGCCATATCGAACTGTGATTGTCTCGTCTAAAATGTTATGCTCAAAGTACTGGCTGATAAGATAGTATGGGATACATAGATTTAAAAAAAAATGGCATAATATGACAATTAATAGGCTAGACACAAGATTTCAGTGAAAATTTTCGGATTTTCGACTTTAGCTTCAGAACCAATAGACCGATTTTAATAAATAGGGTATCTTAAGATTCGGGGAGAACGTGCGAGTGTCATAGGCTATATAAAAATTCTAAGGGTGCGTCATAACAGATGCCAAAATCCTTTTTACTTCGCTAGTTGGGTTTAACTGTACCTTTACGTTTTTTTACCAACTTTTAGCAGTAGTAGAAAGAAAAGCAGATTATGCACCTCGCATCAAGTGATTTGTTATTGCGCTCGTGTTTTTAGAGTCCTCACTTGCGTTCGGGCTCCAAACCAACACTCGGCGCAATAATGAATCACTTTCTGCTTGGTGCAACAATCTACTATAATATGCTAGAACAACCGAGGTAATAAACTAGCTTATTTATTATACCAATAAACAATACATTACGTCATCTTAGGCGCTAACATACAGAGCACTCGTGACTCACTCACAGGAGCGATGACACACACAATACTACATCCTAGCACAGTGTGCTACACGAACATTTACCCATGGCCCAGAAATGACCATCTATATACCGTGGCCCAGAAGTGACCATCTATATCTACTGTTGTCGTATGATTGTTCACCTTATTTGTAATGACCGACCACGGAGAGAAAACAACATTGACATTTTAGACATTACGATACTGGATGTCAGTGCTGATACTTATTGTTTAGTGTTTGAAACTCTAAAACGTATAAAATGCGTTACTTAAATAAAACTTACAGAATTGCTTAAATCGCGTTAACATGATTAGATATACCGCGGTCATAGTTGAAGATATGATAGGATTTATACCTACATATTATTTTTATTTTATACTGTCAGTGTGTTGTCGGTCGGTACCATAGGATGATACAAAATGTGTTAACCGACTTAAAAACTAGACGCAATATATCAATTTTGTAAAATGATAAAATCTTAATTAACGGACGAATACTAGCAAACAGTGTGTTATTGTGCTCGGCTCAACGAGGCCCTCAGCGGGTTTGAAGGTTTGCTGTTGTCGTGTTACACACTGTATAAAGACATAGAACAACTGTATAAACAGTCGTTGCGCTGCTATGTTATGCTCTAGCAAATTTCTTCTCTCACTTCGTCCTTTTCGTGTGAAAATCATAATAGGATGCGCGCGCTCGTAGGCGTTATGCGGAGTGACGTCCACTGCGGTTGCGTCGCTATAGGACCAAAGTCGAAGACACTCGTCGACCAATTCATGAACGAAATTATATTTAAGAGAATCACACAAGGATAAGTTAAACCGTCTTGTCTCTAAGTTCATCTCTCTCACACTAGTGCCGACGAAAGAGATAGTCAGAGAGAGGGTTAAACTTATCCCCGTGTGTGGCATGCTAGGGCCGCTGTAGGATGACAATGGTTATTAAATTAAGAGAAGAGTGAACCTACGGCTTTGCATACAAACGGCAATACCGATTTCCACCCCTTAAATACTAAACGATTTTGCCCAATTTTTGTTACACCTAGATTTTGTTCTGACCTATCAAAAAGTAGTCAGAATCAGTTAACATTTAAGGGATGGAAAACCTTATCGCCTTTTGTATCCAAAGGGTGATTTTTGCCGTTGGTTCACAATCCTCTTAATAAAACTATGTAATTCATTTTACTATATCGTGACTGAGTAATAATATATGATGTTTCCAGCACGCTATAACTCTCTAGTACCAAAGACATCCATAAACGCGAGCACGCCTAGCACGACCTGCCCGCGAGTCGTTTCTCGTTCAGTGCATCCCTTACATACTTGACTAGTTTGACAGAGACGCACTGAGCGACAAACGACTCGTGGACATCACAAATGAGTCTATTGTGAGTGACATTTGTTCTACTCAAATGTACAGATATTTTTGATTGCGACTTTATCAATAGATAAGTATTATATAATTGATAGTGAGGAGTATAAATTATATGAAACAAATTATCAAATTCCACCAGATAAGTCTATAAAAATCAATGAAATGCTTGCGAACTCAAGTTTATAATCCCTACTCATATTATAATTTCGAAAATGTGTTGGTTTTCCTTCTTTCACACAGTAAAGGTACAACATATCAACGTTATTTTTTGCATAATGATAGTTTATGCGCTGAACAGTAATATAGGGTAAGTAAATACTTTTTCCGGTAACCGAAATCCACGCGGCAAAAGCCGGTAATGAAATAAATAAATGAAATATTATCACAAACGTTTGTCTGAATAAACAATGATAATGCAAGACAGTTAACACAATAAGTACTCAGGCCTAATTTAAACAATGTTTTCCGAGGCGTCAGAGCCGGAAGGCACAAGGCCACCGTCCATTATCATCACCGCGAGCCGACAGGAAAACACGCGAAACCCAGTAGATTCAGTCCTTAACTGATTCTTCCTGGACCATTAAAACCACGTACTGCGATTGAAACTAGCCGAGGCGAAGTGTCTGTTGTTGCTTAGAAACTGGACCAAATATATAAACGTACGTGACAAATAATAGCCGAAATAACATGGCACAATCCTTGCGCAACCTTCCGCCACCGCTTAGCCTTACTTTTACTAGCAAATAAAGCTGCCAAACTTGCGCGCGCGGGGTTTTTAGAGCGCTGTGATTGGTGCGTGCGAGCTATGCGCTCCCCGCGCCTAGCTGTAGCTCCGCCGCTTATAGCTTTTTGCCTCTTATACTGGCGGCGGGGATCGCCCGGCTATGCGTTGTCTATCTAGATATATGGTACACTTAAAGTTCTGTACCGAAGTTTATTAGTCCAAGATTATTCATATGTTGATTTGCAAATTAAGTTAGACACCCTAGTTTTATCTAACCCCGATACTATCTGGGGAATATTTGCTATCTCGCACTAAACTACAAATTTAACGCCTGCAAATGGCATGCGTAAAAGTGCAGTTACACGAGCAACTTTTCCCGGCAAATTATAGCCGGCAACCATAGCTGTCTTAATCTAACTTCGTACGTTAGAAGTGAAGTGAAGTTGCTCGTGTTATTGCACTTTTATTTGCAAAAAAACCGGACAAGTGCGACTTGAACTCGCGTGGAAAGGGTTCCGTTCCATACATGATTATCTGAAATTTCCTATGTTATTTTAAATACCATAGACTTCTTATAGGTTTTCCTGTAATCTATAGGTAAAGAACTATTCTCTGTATTTTTTTCAAAATTATAGGCCCAGTTGTTTCGGAAATAAGAGGGGGGGAATGGTATGGAAATGTTAATTTTTCGCTTATTTTCCTAAATAACTTCCGAACTATTTATTTCAAAATTCTATAAAAAAAAAAATATTTGAAATTCTCACAATAAGCCCTTTCATTTGATATTTTTTTTTAAATTTTCTTCTTTACCCCCCAAAAGCAGCCCCCATGTTTAAAATTTATTTATTTGCATTAAGCGTCCGTGTTGCGGTCACCAACTTACATATGTGTACTAAATTTCAACTCAATCGGTCCAGTAGTTCCGGAGCAAATTGGCTGTGACAGACGGATAGACAGACACACGAGCGATCCTATAAGGGTTTAGTTTTTTCCTTTTGAGGTACGGAACCCTAAAAAAGACTTACTGCTGAGTTTCAACATTTCGACACAAACTTTCGCATTTATAATATTAGCGTGATTATAACTAAGCCAGGCGCCTCATTTGGGAACGCTAAGTGATTCTGTAGCGACTCGTAAGCCAGATCTCTCATCTCGCTCTTACGCATTTGGCGTCGTGCGGAAGAGTGGAATGAGAAATCTGCCTTAAGAGTCGCTACAGAATCACTTAGCGTTCCCGAATAAGGCGCCTGGAGTTACCCCTGATAATGCAAGATATCAATTGTTCACTAAAATTATAGACAGACCTAGGGAGATAGAAAACAGTAGTTTATGCAACGGTTGCATAATGATAGGCCTTAAAACACTAGTGCGGTTTTCATGAAACGAGCTTTAGCGAGTTTCATAATAAGATCGCAATGGTAGTCATTTCCTACGGTTTTTGATTACACTATGGAGGTTTTATGATATGGGTGTAGATAAATGAAATAATAGGTTAGTGCATGACACTGTACATTATTCAAATTTTAGTTATCACATGGTTATCACTTATTAAAATGGCACTTTTATGGCTAATATTTCAAGATAACTTAATCAATCGACGTATTAGCGTAGTATCTTTGGCGGATTACTGTCTAATAGCAGGCCAATTAAAACTGATAACAAACCAGCAGGTAGGTACTCCAAAAACCCCGACTTAATAACCCCAAAAAATTTATGAATTCGCGAAATTGGTGACAGAGAAAGCGATTAGGCAATTCTTATCAATTACGCAAATTAATCTATCCAGAAGCAAAGAACTTGTCAGTTGTATTAGTATTAGGTTATATATATTTTGTGTTCTTTTAGGATACAGTGCAGTAATGATTGCGCATTACAAACGGAAAGTATAATACTTATCAAGATAACAGGCTGTCAAGTCAAAGCGCAGAATATTTTAAAGTAATGGTACTTGGTAACAGACATAGATCCGCTAATTGTTATTACCCCTTGCAAATAAATTGATTTGATTTGATATGGGGTATGGGGATAACAGTTCAACAACGGTAAAGTTAAGTTTGTCGCGAGGTCTACCGCTCACGCAGCCACTAGTTTACGTATTTAACTATAAGTTTTGTTGGTCAGGGTTTTAACGCGATGGAAACTAAGAAAGGGTACCTAGGTAACTGACGCAGTGCCACTGACGCTTGCTTGGAAAGTCCACCCTTACAGTGCGATCGGAAAATAAATACGTACCTGCTACAAAATTGCAGGATTCCCATGTAAAAAACCGGACAAGTGCGAGTTAAACTCGCGTGAAGAGGGTTACGTTCCGTACATGATTATCTGAAATTTACTACGTTACTTTAAATACCATAGACTTCTTATAGTTTTTCCTGTAATCTATAGGTCAAGAACTATTTTCTGTACTTTTTTCAATAATTTTAGCCCCTGTAGTTTCGGAAATAAGGGGGGAGAAAGGTCAATTTTCGTCTATTTTCCTAAATAACTTCTAAACTACTTTACTTGAAATTCAAAAGAAAATATGTCACAAGATATAGGTTGCTTAAATTTTCCTAAAAAAAAACCTGATTTTTTTTCTGATGATGAGCCACGTCATTAGTAATTGCTATACTAAATTTCAGCTTTCGCCACTTCTTAGCTTTTAAACAAAAAATAAAAATGTAAAAAATGATTTTCGTGAAAATTCCCATTTTTAACCGACTTCAAAAAAACCGAAGGATGAGGTTCTCAATTCGACGCGTATATTTGCTTTTTTTTATATGTATGTTCACCAATTACTCGGAGATGGCTCGATCGATTTGCATAATTCTTTTATTAAACGATAGGGAATTTCTCCAAGTTGGTCCCATTGTGATCAAAGTCGAGGTCTGATGACAGGATATATTAGGTCCTTACATATGAAATTGGCGTTTTGTACGGGAGGAATATAAAGTCATTTTTTTTTTGTAAAATATATTTAATTAATCAAAGTATGCACCGTTGTTATCTATGCACTTTTGCCATCTCATAGGTAGTTCATTGATCCCTTTACTAAAAAAACCATGGGTGTGAGAATCAATAAACTCTTTGAAGGCGGTATGGACTACCGCATCAGAGTTGAATTTTTTTCTTTGTAAGAAGTTGTCCAAATTCCGGAAAAAATGGTAATCTGTTGGAGCAAGGTCCGGGGAGTACCGTGGATGTCGCAGACATTCCAATTGTAGCTCATCTAACTTAGTGGTTGTTTTTTGTGCAGTGTGTGGTCTTGCGTTGTCGTGAAGCAGCAGTGGCCCAGAGCGATTGACCAATCTTGGGTGTTTAGCAGCTAGTTCTACCTTATATCTGCCGTCATCGTTTGGCCAGATTTTAGAAACTGTAGTGAACGACACCGGTGCTAGTCCACCAAACAAACACTCACAAGTAACTTTTTCTGAGTCAATTTTCGTTTAGGGCAGGATTTGGCTGGGTCTTCAGGGTTTAGCCATTGCGACGAGTACTTCCGATTATAGTACACTATCCACTTTTCATCACAAGTAATGATTCGATTTAAAATCCCTTCATTATTGTGTCGGTTGAGCAAAGTAACACAGCAGTCGACGCGTGTTTGTAAGTTCGATTCACTCAATTCATGAGGTACCCATCGTTCAATTTTTTTTACTTTCCAGATTTGCTTCAAGTGGATTAATACAGTTTTATAACTAACCCCGAAGCCTGCAGCTATCTCTGAAGTGCTTTGTGATAGATCCGCTTCCACAATAGCCTTTAATTCTTTATTTTCCACTTTGGTCTCCGGCTGCCCACGGGTTCGTTCTGAAGGTCGAAATTTCCAGAACGAAAACGTTGCAACCAAAAACGTACCGTGCTTTCTTTTGCGACACCAGCGCCGTACACAGCATTAATCCTTCGAGCTGTTTCTGCAGCACTGGTGCCACGGTAGAACTCGTACTCGTAAATATACCGATATTTCATGTTTTCCATTGTGCGGTAATAAACGACGTCAAAGAAAAAAATTATGAGGAAAAAACAAATGAATGACTGTTTTCAAAATTCAAATGTACCAGCTAAATGAATTTATAAATTTGACTTTGGAATTCTTAACCAAAGAGGAGATATTTCAGATCAAAGTGGTCAGTACGACAAAACGCTAATTTCATATGTAAGGACCTAATATGAGGAATTGAAGGAACTCCTCAAATATTATAGGCACGTGTTAAATTATCATATAGAGTTACTGTATTTAAAAAGTAAGAATACTAACAAGTCACCTACTATCAAAGGTATTTCACCCAACTAATTCATTAATATCTATATTGGCATATTACCGAACATAATTGTAAGAATAACAAGAGGATAGGAAACCGGAGGATAATAGTTAGATAGAAAAACCATAATCAATTACTTCATTTATTTGATAATTAAAAACTGGTGTAATTATTTTATTTTGTATGTTTTATTATGCCTATAGTGACTATAGGTAATCCAATTTACATACACCATACTTAGGTATCATAATAGCTAAATAATGTAAATACTTTATTGTCCAATGTCTTTGAATTTGAATTATTCATGGGCACCAAAGTATTTACATAGACACACATACAAAGGTAGAAATATATATATACACAATTCATAGTCCACTTTACGTTATAACTTATTATTTGAATAACTTTTAGTAAAGCATAAATAACAATAGAAATAACAGTATATCTTCTGTACAGTAATACAGCCTCAGTACAATAAATAGAACAGTAGTAGTATAGCAATACAGGGTAAGTACAGTATTTAATATAATGGTGGTTGGTACTTAACTTAGCTCCTTGTCGTCTGCCGCTTTCAGTAAGACTGACTCGCAATCGAAAGGGGACTGCTATTTATAAAATAGGCTCACTAACCCCACTTTCGAACACCAGCCGCGCCTCAAAACAAAGTGATGTCACCAGAGCTTCCGTTTAGCAAAGTACTTATTTTGACTAAGATATTAACTAAAATATATCTTAAAAATCGAATAATTAATATAAAGCTATATTTACAACGTGTGAATTATATTATTAAGTAATTCAGTTGTTAATAGTTGCTAAATAGAAGTTACGGTGACAGTCAGGTGACGATGTGCTGTGCCACGAGTTTATATAAAAGTGTTAAACTAAGTGATAATAAAACCACAACGTGTTCCATTTTAATATATTTATTAATAATGCAATTCCTTAATTGAAACTTAACATAATTAACATTAATATTATGAAAGTCAATTGACTAAAGTATCAAGCTTCGATCGCCATTTTGGAGAATCATTTTAACAGTAAAGTCGTGTTGAAATTACTTTTACAAATTGTGACAAATAGTTCGTTGTTAACGTGATATTATAAACCAGGTAAGTTACTTATTATACTATACCAATCTTATTTCCCCGCTAACCAATTTTTATTTTTATTTATTCAATGAAGGTATGTACAATAAATTCATAGACTCCAAATATAACAATCATACAATTAATATAACACACGCATATAGAAATTTTGATATTTTCTTTCATGACTCAAGCAGTTACGATGGAAAATCATTGTTTGGTGAAGTGGAACTGATGATGAAGACCACGGGTGACCACCGGAACTCTTCAATGAAAAGTATTTCACGGGTGGCGATTAGATTTCTGTATAACGTTGGCAAGCAACTTATGCTCCTTAAAAATCATGTGGTAAAATAGAACCGGTGATGAAGAACCAGGAGAACTCCTCAAAGACTCACGTCCTTGCATCTTGGAGAGCAACATTTTGTAAAGGATGATGAGAAATTGGCATTATGCTATTGTTACTTGGGGTTGTTGATGTGTGTCGTTAAATGACATATGAAAATCACTAAAACAAGTGAAATTAAAATTAAAAATTAACATATAAAAAAACCGACTTCAAAAACCCCTTCGAAAAGTAAGAAATAATGCCCTTTGTAAGTAAATTGCCTAGAAACGTAAGATATATTGTAGATTAAGTGATACATTAAATATATCGAAGTCGGTGGCAAGTAAATTAGGTAATCCATCCCTCATACTGTGTTCATTTACTTGACACCGAATTCGATATATTTAATGTATCACTAAATCAACAATATATCTTACGTTTCTAGGCAATTTACTTACAAAGGGCATTATTTCTTACTTTTCGAAGGGGTTTTTGAAGTCGATTTTTTTATAATGTTACGAATTGCTACGTGCTTTCCACGTGTAGGTACTACACTTAGTTGAGACCCACAATATGACATTATAGAAATATTAACACTCCATATAACTAGTGGCTCCGTGAGCTGTAGACCTCGCGACAAAAGATTTCAAAAAACTAAAAATGAGAATGAAAATGTTTATTTTGCAAGTAGGCCACACGGGCTCATTTACATGTCTGAATCTACCAGCGCTTCGAAAGGTGACATGTGCTAAGAAGAAACGCCGCAAGAAACTCAGCAGTAAGTCTTTTTTAGGGTTCCGTACCTCAAAAGGAAAAAACGAAACCCTTATAGGATCACTCGTGTGTCTGTCTGTCTGTCTGTCTGTCCGTCTGTCACAGCCGATTTGCTCCGAAACTAGACCGATTGAGTTGAAATTTGGTATGCATATGTAAGTTGGTGACCGCAACACGGACGCGTGACGTAAATATATGAATTTTAAACATGGGGGCCACTTTTGGGGGGTAAATTAGAAAATTAAAAAAAAAGTTATGCAACCTACATCGTGTGACATATCAAATGAAAGGGCTTATTGCGAGGATCTTAAATATATATTTTTTTGAATTTTAAGTAAAATAGTTTAGAAGTTATTTAGGAAAATAGGCGAAAATTGACTATTCCCCCCCTTACCTCCGAAACTACTGGGCCTAAAATTTTGAAAAAAATACAAAAAAATAGCTCTTTACCTATAGATTACGGGAAAACCTATAAGACGTATATGGTGTTTAAAGTAACGTAGGAAATTTCAGATAATCTTGTACGGAACGGAACCCTCTCCACGCGAGTTTAACTCGCACTTGTCCAGTTTTTCCACTTTAAAATTACATATAACTAAAACTAACATAAAAAGTGCAATAAAAGAACCTACTGGGCACAAATTAATTATAGTAAACAACTAATAAGGGAGATGTATAGTCTCCGCGTCTGAACAAGTAAATTTAAGTGTCTTAGAGATGTATAAAGTCTCTAAGGGTCATAGTAATAAGAATAATATTAAAACAGCAGCAGCAAATTAGCAGCAGTATGGTTTGTCACCATACGGTTCATCATACCATCTTAGGACTAATTAATCGAACGTGGCCAAGTAGTGTTGTGGCTCTGCCCACCCCATTAGGGATTTCGGGCGTGATAATATGTATGTATGTATGTGTATACTAGAATAGAGACCCACTTGAGTTTTGACAGCTGTTCCAAATTTAATCTCATTTCTATACTAAAAACGATACGGGAATAACATTGCAGCACTCGTTTTACCTAATTGGTTGTCAAAATGGTGGTCATTTCCTACGGTTTTTGATTACACTATGGAGGTTTTATGATATGGGTGTAGATAAAATAATTTACGCACCACACGCACACACACACACAGCCACACACACAGATGCACGCACGCACGCACGCACGCACGCACGCACGCACGCACGCACGCACGCACGCACACACACACATGCACACAATACATACATACATACTCTAAAAGCGCAACAATAATTCACCGACCACGAGCTGTACCTAGCGACAAACTTAACTTTGCCGTTGAAAAACTGATATCGTTATAGGACTGGTCAGTGTACCAACACCACAAATAAGTTTGTAATTACAAAAATCCCCATATCTCCGCCATTTTGTAAAATTTCGAAAAACTGAATCGACAAAAAAATTCTATAAAAATATCAAAAAACCTGCTCACAAAATTTCACGAGAATCGGTTGAGAACTGCGAGCTGTAGACGAGAACAAATGGACATCCGCTGGACATTGGAAATTGGACATACGAAAGCATTTTTGCCCAAGCTGAAACGGAGACGCTTCGCTCGCTTCGCTCGGTCGGTCGAAAAAAACAATATTTTTCAATTTTTTTTTTTATTGCTTCCGGAACAGAGTCGCCTTCAATTTTCAACTAATATTATCCCTCTTGATGAGCTATAACATATAATTTATTCAGGGTTTTAACGATAACGATGGTGCATCATGATGAAATTATATAAAAAACGTTGTCAAGTCTCGTTCATAGCATTCGAATGAAAGTAATTAAATCCATCCTATAAAACTTTCTCGCATATGAGTATCGCACCCGCTGCTGGCCGTGACAAACGGACAGACAGACAGACAGACACACGAGTGATCCTATAAGGGTTTCGTTTTTTTCCTTTTGATGTACGGAAACCCTAAAAAGCGTACAAGTACGAGTTAAACTCGCGTGGAGAGGGTTCCATGATTATATGAAATGTCCTATGTTACTTTAAATACCATAGACTTCTAATAGGTTTTCCTATCGAAAAGTAAATAACTATTTTCTGTAATTTAACGAAATAAAATTACGGTAAATTTTCGCCTATTTTCCTAAATAACTTCAAACCTATTTATTTAAAAACTATAAAAAATAATAATTTAAAATCCTCACAATCAGCCCTTTCATGTGATATGCCACACGATATAGGGATTGCATTTTTTTTATAAATTTTCTAATTTACCCTCCAAAAGTGGCAATGTGGCATGTTTTAAATTCATATATTGACGTTACAGGTCACCGACTTTTATATGTGTACCAAATTTGAACTCAAGCGGTCCAGTAGTTTCGGAACAAATTAGCTGTGATAGGGATTTTTATTATTCACTTAAAAAATAAATAATTAAATTAAAATAAAACATATATTTAAGGGGGGCTCCCATACAACAAACGTGTTTTTTTTTTTTGCTTGATTATAGATGATGGTACGGAACCCTTCGTGCGCGAGTCCGACTCGCACCTGGTTGCCAGTCGTAACAAAATCTAGGTCTATTCGTTTTTTGAATTTTGATTAAAGATCAAGCAAGTCAAATAATGCCGAAATTAGTTTTGTATGAGAATACTGAAACGACAATAAAATTGAATTGAAAGATTATAGTGAAAAAATCAAAACGTATAGACCTAGATTTTGATCTGACTGACAACCTATGAAAAATTGGTCAACATCGGTTACCATTTAAGGGGTGAAAATCGTTATCGCCTTTTGTATGAAAAGCCGTAGGTTCACACTCCTCTTAAGAGCTACGGAACTCGACAGTAGCGTCCTAACTGGTAAAGAGTTAAAGACAGATAAGTCGCGATGTCAATTTTCTTCTTGTTGACTTTTGATTAAAAACTGGTTTAGATAATGAGGTGACGGCTGAATGCACCGGTCATTATACGTAGGTAAAGAAGGCAGTCACGCGTTAAGTGCGAATCGCTGACCCGTAGATCACTGGTTAACTCAACAAGTTTATCTTACTTCAGTGGCCGTTTCGCAATTACAATTTTCAGGCGAAAACTGCCAACACTGCAAACGGCCAGCTATGCAGATAGATGTACGGGGCTTAACACCGGTGTTGGCAGTTTTTAACCGACTTCAAAAAAGGAGGAGGTTATCGATTCGACCCGTATATATATATTTTTTTTATGTATGTTCCCACATAACTTTTTAGCCCGTGAACGGATTTCGATAATTATTTTTTTGTTGGGATTGTCATAGTTCAGAAATGGTCCCATAGAAAAAGTTGCGGGATCTGATGATGGAATCCATGAGGAATCAACAGAACTCCTCAAATTTTGTAAGCAAGCATATACCGTTTTTGCCATTTTCTAAGATAACTGATGGATTTGCACAAGAACAGCTTCATTTGGTAAAGCGGAGTGATGATGGAGTCCACGGATTATTACTTGGAACTCTTCAGTGGTAGATAGTTAACGGATAATGATAACATTTATTTATCTCTGTCGCTAAGCAACTTGATCTCGTTAAAGTGCATCTGGTAAATCGGAACTGATAGTGGGGTTCGCAACAGAACTCCTTAACGGTCAACAGTCCTAGCATTCTGAACGCAAAACTTTATAAAGATCGATGAGCAGTTTACTTAGACCTATCGTCATCTGGTACTTGTGGATATAATGAAACTATAATATTACATCATATTCATGAAAAAGCTAAAAATATAATTAATTTTAACAAAAAACAAAACCGACTCAAAAACTCTTTGAAAACTAAGAAATAAAGACTGGCCGTTAGTAATTACCTAGAAATATCAGATATATTTGTTAATTCAGTAATAAATTAAATATATAGGAGTCGGTGGCAAGTAGGTAAATAAGGCGTACAAGTATACATCCTCTCCTTCTGTGTTCATTTACTTGCCACCGACGTCGATATATTTAATTTATTACTGAATTAACAAATATATCTGATATTTCTAGGTAATTACTAACGGCCAGTCTTTATTTCTTAAAATGTTAACCGATTTTGACCAATTTTTGATAAGTTGTCAGTCAGAACAAAATCTAGGCTTATACGTTTTTTGAATATTGATTAAAGGTAAACAAATCAAATAATAATAAAAAAAATCACAGAAATTAGTTTTGTATGAGGATACTGAAACAACATTAAAACCAAATGTATTGATTTTTATGAAAAAACCAAAACATATAGACCTAGATTATGTTCTGACTGACAATATATCAAATTGGTCCAAATCGGTTAACATTTACGGGGTGGAAATCGTTATCGCCTTTTGTATAGAAAGCCGTAGGTTCACACTCCTCTTAATTTTTAGGGTTCCGTAGCAAAAGATTCAGCCAAGTGCGAGTCGGTCTCGCACACAAAGGGTTCCGTACCCTTATCTACAAAAACGGCAAAAAAACACGTTTGTTGTATGGGAGCCCCTTAAATATTTATTTCATAGCAGCAACAGAAATACATCATCTGTGAAAATTTCAACTGTCTTACTATCACGGTTCATGAGATACAGCCTGGTGACAGACGGACAGACAGACAGACGGACGGACAGTGGAGTCTTAGTAATAGGGTCCCGTTTTACCCTTTAGGTACGGAACCCTAAAAACGGATTTTTTTACAATCACTGTCCTTATGTATATCTATTTCTCAAAAAAAACGTATTGAGCTGAAATTTGGCATAGTTGTAGGATTTAAAATTTGAAACTACAATAATTTGGTAGCATCGAGCTGATCCGATGATGCAGCCAGGAGGTGGACAGTGGAACTCTTCAGTGGCTCCTAGTATACCCTTCGAGTTTTGGCTACGTCTCCTCCAGTTTTGGTTTTGTTTGTTTTGATGGGTCCTTACACTTGGTAACGGTGACTAAAATAGTAGTTTTTTTTTAAGTTTTCGGCTTATTTTAAGAGCCTGATTGCCAAAACTATCACAATTTTTTAAATATGAGTAATTTACAGGATGGAAAAAAATATCACCATACCATCTTAGGACTAATTAATCAAATGTGGCCACAAGTAGTCTTGTGGCTCTGCCCACCCCACATTAGGGATTTCGGGCGTGATGCTATGTATGTATGTATGTATGAAAAAAATATGGGCCCTAGATGGGAACTGTGTTTAGTCCTTAAGTTAGATCATTTTACTTAAAGGAAACAATATTTTACTTAAAAAAAATTACAAAACTGCATTCTAAGATGTTCTAAAATTCGCTTGTCTTACCCGGGAATTGAACCAGCTAAAAATTCCAAAAATAAACACTCGTTATTTTATTCTTCTAATCGATAGGATTATTGTTCAGGTTTAAAACTCTCTAATAAACATTTGGTCTTAAAAAAAAGCAAATATTCGCATCGAATTGAGAATTCGGTTTTTTTGAAGTCGGTTAAAAATAAAAAATATCGTGATATCTAACATGAATTTTATTTTATGAACAATTCTAGCACGATCATCGAAGGACACGAAAATCTTTGAATGCACTTTTGTTTCTTTTGAAAAATTAAATAATGTTTCCTTTGAAGTAAAATGGTCTTACTTAAGGATTTAAGGCAGTTCCGCTCCAGGGCCTATAATTTTTTTCCACCCTGTATACAAAATCGGGTTAGGCTAGTAAACCACACTTTCCCGAAATGTGCACTTTCTGCAAAGGTGCACTTTCCGCAAAATGTACACTCCCAAAATATAGGTACACTTTCCCAATTTAGAAACTTTCCCGAAATGTCCACTTTTCCAAACAGTGCACTTTTCCAAAACGCACGCTTTCCCGAAATGTGCACTTTCCCATTTAGGGCAATTTCTCAAACGGTAGACATTTATTATTTAGACACTTTGTAACACTTTGTGACACATAAATGTATTACTTGAAAAAGTTATTTTTAGTAAGAAACGATTTTATGTTACAACCTAATAAATAACTGTAGAAGCTCAAAAATTTTAACATTAAATAATAGATATTTTATTTACTTTGAAAGTAATTAACGTATTTGTAAAAAATTATCCTTTTTTTAGGGTCCCGTAGTCAAAATTGCAAAAACGGAACGCTTATAGTTTCGGTCTTTCTGTCCGTCCGTCCGTCCGTCTCTCTGTCCGTCATAGAAACCCTTAGTACTATAAACAGGGACACCCCTACCCCTAAACTGTACTTTCCGGGAAAGTACTTTCTGCGAAAGTGCATATTCTGGGAAAGTGCACCTATTGACAAAGTGTACATATCGGGAAGTGCACTTTTAGAGACTTTGTACCTTCCGAGAAAATGACCCTTCTAAAGAAGTGCACCTTCAGAGAAAGTGCACATTTCGGGAAAGTGTGTTTTACGAGCCTAACCCACAAAATCGACTTCGTTAACCTTTCGTTATAAGTATAGATAATCGCCCTTCTTTTTACGTAAGTATCTGTACTTTTATCTAAATGTGTATGCAGCAGCATGACGATGTGACCAATGGCAAGTTCATCGACTTGCAAATTATCACAATATCTAATAGCAGGTAATCGAAGAACCATTATGTCCTAAATACAGAGTGACAAACAGCTGTTGTTTTTAAAAGCTTTTTATTATTGCAATGTTTGTATGTACGGGTCAAATCTTGCAAGCTGAATTAGAACCGCTTCCGCTTATCTTACGGAGCTGAATTTTTACATGTTGGTTCAGTTCCGATGACAATGCACATTTTATTGCAATATTAAAAAGCAATGGGCAAAAAAGCTTGTTATTAAAATGCAATTTAAAACAAAAACTTATTACACATGGTTTATAAGTATCTTCTCAAAGCAAGTCCCAAGTTCAACTTTATGACGGGTATCCGGTATATTGAGGTTTGATATTATTTTTTATATTGGACACTGATAGATAATTGATGTCAGTCGGCCAATTTATACATATAGGTACTAAGTACGTTTTTGCTAATGAAGAACATTACGATTTGATCATCTACACAAAACGGTCGGTCGGTATTTTTTTCATATTTTCGGTATCCCAATAAAAATATTATTACTTACCGTGAAAGTATGTGAAGATGTTTGAATGTTTGTTCCTCAATCACGCGAAAACGGCTGTACGGATATGTATGATATTTGGAAGACAGATAGACCATATCTTGGAATAACAGACAGGATATATTTCATTCCCGTTCCACGCGTACAAAGTCGCGGACTGCTTGCAACATAAAGTTGGATTCATCTTTACGTACTTGTCTTATTTGGTAAAAAAGTGTACCTATAACCTCAAAATATACCTTTTTTGGGTGTAACAGCTATTTTATCTTAAGTATAGCAATATTAGGTGAAAAATTGGCAAAATGATGTCTGAAATATTATCTTCGGTTGCTTTATTTACGATGAAATAGCTGTTTTAGCAGGTGCATTTTGAGGTTAGAAACTTGTTTACCAAATAAGAAAAGTAACTCCACTTTATAATTATATTTATCTTAATATTTTAGTTGCAGTTGCAATATTGCAAAAAAATATTCTGTTAAGAATATTTTACACGAGATTTAATTCATTATAATAATTGTTTTTATTTTTATTTTATATAGGGTAGGTTTCATCTCCACCCAAACATTTCTAGCTAAACAAACAAACGTAAATCCAAACGTACCCGTTACGAGAGGACGATCTTATATGTTCTTGGGTCAGTTACACGCAAAACAGAGAAGTGGAACGAAAGGCTTTCTTGGATACAAAACGCTACAAATAGAACACACCTGTAGGGTACATCGGCAGCGTTGAAAACGTACTGCGCGTTGAATATAGCGCTGAACATGATAGGCAGGAGAATCAGGCAATAGTTCATCATTTGGTAGCGCCCGAACTGGCCCATGTCCACCAGGATGGCGTCGAAGTTAACCTCTTTTGATGCCATGATGTTATACACTCACTATTTCGTCTGAACAAAACACGCCGTTATGTTATAACTTGTTGCCTATACTGGGCATCGCGTGTGCCTCTGACCGCGGGCGGCACTCGTCTGGGTGATAAGACCGCGCGCGGAGGCTATCATTGATTGTCTGCGAGATTTGAAGATCATGTCGATGGATGAGCCCCAGGTTTATTTACCCGTAAAACGCATCAAACGGATTGGATAACATTTTCAAGCGACACTGACAGATTTCAGGCCGTAGGAAAAAGTTTTGTTTGTTTTTGCGTAATTACAAAAACTGCCAGAAATATAATCCGAGTAGTGAATGTTTAACATAAACCAACTTTTATATCTCAGTAGTTAAAGTTAACGGAACTCAGTTTAAGTCAGTTACTTAGTAAAAGTATTTGCACACATCGTTGATCTTCATTTTCTGGTTTAAATGGAAAGAAAGGTCAGGCGAATTCATATTTTACACTTTTACAAGTTTCGGATTTGTATAAATATGTATCTCTACTAGGTGCTCCTATGTTAACAACACTCGTAACGCATGCGCGGACTTCATTTATTTTATTAATTGATTTGTTAATTTATTTATTATTTGATTTTAATTCTTGATCTTAATTATTATTATTTGAATTGAGCCTACGTTGTAATGGATCTTTGTTATTTGATAAATAAATATATTTTTATTAAAGCCACAGGTACTCATGTATCGCAGCTGCTTTATAAGGTACCTGTTTTTACTATTGCCAAAGGTTTTATAAATAAACCTAATCTAATATTAGCAAATATTAAGAGATGCGCAAGTGACAAGAAGTTGAAGCGCGACAAACTATTATCGCGTTTCAACTATACCATCCGCTATTTTTTTCAAGCGGAAACTTCTACCATTACCATGAGTTTATGCAAACCGTTCTCGTAATAGTAAACTATCGCTCGGTCCTTTTTACTTGTATCAGCAACAAGCAGTATTTTCCGATAGATTTCGATAACGAGAACGGTTTGCATAAACTCATGGTAATGGTATTTAAACGTGCAGTGTAACCCTGTTGTCGGTAGTCGGGGTTCCAACCTAAAGCCATTCAGAGTTATTCGCAACTTGTGCCACTTTCATATTTACCACGACCATTTCGGTGAAGAAAAACATCGTGAGGAAACTTGCTCACATGCGCAAAGTATTTACGATGTGTAACGTCTCCAATATATACTGTGTCCGCGTAGACACACACTAATGACCAGTTTCCCTCATTATAAGAGGAAGCTTGTATCGCGCGGTAGGACGTCATAGGGATGATAATGATGCATCAGATACTAATTTCAAATAATTATATTTTAAACTAACTTCAAAAAAAGGAGGAGGTTCTTTAATTTTCTTTATTTTTTTGCTTGTTAGTAATGCGATTACTTAGCCAATTATGAATAGATTTTAATGATTTTTTTTTGTTTGGTAGGCCATACCGAGTTTTTTGAAAGCAAAACAGCAAATTACAAAAATATATACACAGGTGACGTTTTGGTTTGTGGTTTCCTTCAGCAAAAATTTCGATGAGGAATTTCAATCTCTGTTTTAACTGTCACCACAGAAACATTAGCAAAGAACAAATAAGATAGTATGTATTGGTTAGGAGCTGTAATAATAATGAACTTATTAGTTTAAGTTTGTACATTTAGGTTTGTATTTTTGTAGAGTCCAGAAGTCAGTTTTGTATTTTTTCTAAAGATTAACTTCATTATTAATTTCTAAGTTGATACAATTATTATTTATCGCTTTTGCACTCATCAGATGGCGCTTGAGCGGGAACCGGCGGCGCTTCAGCGGGAGCCATTGCCGGCGCACAAGCGGGCTGGTCTACCGGCTTCACCGTGTGCACGTAGCTTTGCGTCTCCTTATTATTTTCTTTCGTCTTCTTCTTCTCCTTCTCCTTAGTCTTGTGCGTGTCAGATACCACGTTACCGTTCTTGTCCGTCACTATCCTCTCCTTATCTATATGCTTAACCACGTCGATTTCTTTCCGCTCGTGCTGTCGATCCCTGGTGAGGCTCGTGCTGTCTTCTACGCCGCCATCGGTGATGGTGTGGTTGGTTTGGTCGAAGTTGTCAGTCAGCTCGTCCTTTTTTGTCTTGGTTTTGGACACGTGCTTGATAATGGTGATCGTGTTGCCATCCTTTTCTTTTGTTTTGACTTTGACTCTGTCTTTCGTCTCTGTTTTGGCTGTGGAAGAGAAAATGTAATTAGTCATAGGCAGGGCCGTAGCTAGGGGGTGCATTGTGGGGCTATGCCCTACCATAAAATACCAATGTCCTACCTTAAAAAATACCATTAACTAAACTAAGAAATTCGGTTTAACCTCAAAACTGAACATTCAATCTTTTTGTCCCCATTAGTGGTTGTAATACTTATGTAATATTTTCGGGGATACAAATACAAATACAAATACAAAATAATTTATTGTCAGACTGTGCGTAACATAGAAGTTCTTAATTAATTACAATAGTGCGCCACAATCGGCTATCATAAGCCATACAATATTTAGTTATAGAATGTCATGGTATTAAATTAACAATTATTTGATTTTATTAAAAATATTACCTATCATTATTACGAATACAAGATGTCAAACCCATCACTAAAAACTATAAAATAACCTAAATTATATAAAAATAGTAGTACTTATTGAAAAAATTCTGATATGTCATAATACATTTTACCAAGGCACCAGCTATATAATTTAAATTTGTATTCAGGGAATTTAAGTTCTTTAATCTCATTTGGCAATTTATTGAATATAGCCCGAATTGCAGGAATAAATTGCCCACAAAACTAGCCCGTTTACGAGCCCCTCAAGAAAAGTGTTCATAGTATGGTATTACCTTGTTACCACACCTGCCCTACCGTACACCACCGAACCGATGCCCTACCTTAAATTCAACTCTAGCTACGGGCCTGATAATAGTTCTCCCAGACCATTCTGTTTCCCTGACTTAAATTATTTACTGATCGGGTGTATTGAGCTTCTTTGTTAAAGATTAAAATAAGATAGGTATTTTAAATATTACTTACTGCTAGCCGAAGATGTATTTCTCGATACTGAAAAGAGAAATAGGCAGCAATGTTGATATATGTTACGCTTTAAATTAATAAAGGCATTCCAATGTGGGTTTAAATGGTGCGACAGATGGCACATGTTTTTGAGCGAAGACGTGATTATAACACAACTAGGAAAATACAGATGTTACATATATAATAACTTACAAGTATCGAGAGTTTCCGTTCGGCATGCAGCTGAAAGAAATAAGCATGAATTGAAACAGAGGTAACACGTTAAAATTTCATAATTTATCATAGAAAAAAGAAAGAAAGCTAGAAACGTTTATGTAGAAATAGAAATGGTTTTATTGTTTATCCGTACCGGAAACAGAGAGAAGAAAGAAAGAAGAAAAAAGAAAAGCTATAACTAAGGCAAATTGTTAGGAAACCAACAGCCATTGCGTTTTTTTAAACTTTTATTTAACGTCACTTGTTTGTTAGTACTTTTGGATCAACCCATTGAAATATAAAGTAAGGAACTGCTACAAGCAATTTTTGCGATGCTTACTTTTGAGGTGTCAGAATGCGAAACTGACACCATCGCAGGTTCAGTTGCATTGCAACCATCATCCATGACACCCGTTTAAGTGACACTGTTATAATTGAAACCCCGCCCGCAGCACTTCCGACCCCACCGTCAACAATGATATGATAGCGTGTGAATCAAGCAATGTTAGACTTTTGTAGGAATTTCGTAAGAACTAAGACATCAGCAATAGGGAGTGGTTAAGTCATGGCGCTGGCGTTTGACAACCTTGTATGAGACTTGTTACACGAAATTGTACTAATAGGCTTATTCTTCTTTTGAGATCTTTGGTTCCCGTGATCAGAAAAGGCCGTTTGGTGGCATACGTAATCCGTTGACATTGCAATATCAAAGTGGTATGGGCAAAAGTTTTACTTAGTTTTGTAGAGTTATGTCTGATGCTAAATAAAATGAAGTATATTAAAGTAAGGTACAGTGATAGACAGATGAATAAATGACATTGGCAGGCTACCTGGCGCTGGCTTCGCCACCGACGCTGCTGTCACCGGCGCTGCTGGTACCGGCGCTGCTGCTACCGGCGCTGCTGGCTCCGTCGGCGCCTCCTCCGCTTTTACTCCACACTAACAAGAAGACATTATTCGACAAATTAATGAAGATATTGATGAACGCTAAATTTTACAGTTTGAAAAAAATTCAACTCTGCGAATCTATTCAACACTTTTTGGCAATGGCAAAAGGCTAATTAATATATTATAATAATTATTGATATAACTTACCGGTGGCGGATCGTTTTCGCACGGGGCGGCGCGCGCGCCGAGGACCTGTCACGTGCATCAACGGTAAGTAAGAGGAATAGAAGGGCTCAAGGGTGGGTTACAACTGGGGGATTGAAAATAATAATTAAAGAGCCCCTTTCACATGTCTGAAACTACCAGCGCTTCAAATTGTAACATCTTCTGAGAAGAAGCACCGCCGCAAGAAACTCAGCAGTAGAAAGGTAAGTCACACCACTCAGAGTCTACTTTACTGGGAGCGTTAGGGTAAGATGCCTTTTGGTATTCTCAGTTTTATTTTTTATTTATTGATAGGTACACAGTGTTTACACAGAACCCTACAAAAAATATGCAATAGCGCTTATTATTCTATACGTAACACTAAAAATAGGTACATACTGTCCCTAAATCCAACGATAAAACGAAAGGAGGTGGTAGGGTGGCTCAAGAGCTACTAGATTAAGTAATTTTGACTTTAATAAATACAAGCACGACATCTCTTTACAAATGCTCGGGTCATGTAACGTGCACCCCTGCCTGGTTACGTCTTCTCGGGCTTCTTAAAGAGATGTGGTGCTTGTATTCAAGTAAATGGCAAGCAATTCGAATATTTACTTTAGTTTTAATAAAACAGATTTACGTTTCGACCGACAAAACCATTATTACCATTATTAACATTTATTTTGAACAATTTTGAAAACCACACTAAATTTCGGTTTTTTTTAACTTTATGTGACATTTTAGTGTAGTATTGTGTTGTAATATTGTATTCCAATTTCGAATTATTCTCTAACATCTACTTTTATGTTCAAAATTAAAATTTAGGTTCCAAACAAATAACCGCAATATGAGGTCCTTTTGTAGTTAATATAATATAAGGTCCAATTAGCCTTGTCTCTAAAACTGCTGCGTAAATTAGTACATTTTGTACCATTTTAAGAAGTGCACTAAATTAATAATTTTTTAATGTTATGTGCAAGGTTAGTGTAGTAACTTTTTTTAAATAAAGCTTTGAATTTTGAAACATCAAAAATTTGTTTGATTTCTTTTTTTTACCGCTACTGCATCATGATATAAAAAAAATGTTTATTACATTCGATAGCATAGTTCTTCAGGAATATCAGGCAAAAAATAGATTTACAAAATATTAAAATTTGCACTCGTAGCACTCAAAATAATGAATCAGCGGCCCTAACATGCATGCCACACAGATAAATTAAACCCGTTTATCTCTATGACTATCTCTTTCGTCGGCACTAGTGTGAGAGAGACTATCTTATCTTTGTGTCATGCATGTTAGGGCCGCAGGGTATCCAAAACCAAGAGTTTTATAAAAGTGCCATTATCTCGAAAACTATGATAATTTGACTAAAGTCAAAATTAACTAATCTAGTAGCTTTTGAGTCGCCCTATCAGCTCCTTTCATTTTAATCGTCAGTTTTAGGGACACCTGTATATACAGCACTGAAATAGAGATTTTTATTAACTACTCTAGTATTCAAATCAAACATAACTAAATACTTAATACTTATACTTACTAATTACTTACCAAATTTACGTTTTGGAATATTTAAGTTCCGTAAGGGCTTGTTTCACAATATCCAAGTAAGGCGTTATTTGGCAGATAACGGCGTATTTGACCGACTTAAAAAAAAGGAGGAGGTTCTCAATTCGGTTGATTGTTACTTCAGAACTCCGTCATTTTATGGACCGATTTGTAAAATTATTTTTTTAGCATTATTTGGTGAAGTGGAACTGTCGATGAAGACCATAGATGATCACCGGAACTCCTAAATGATAACTGTTTCACGGGTGGCGACTAGATTTTTGTATAAGGTTTAGAGGCAACTTATGTTCATGACAATCCATGTGGTAAAGAACCAGGAAAATAGAATCAGTGGTGAAGAACCAGGAGAACTCCTCAACGATTGACATCCTTGCACCTATAGCAACAGTTTGTAAATGCTGATGAGCAATTGGCATTATGCTATTGTTACTTGATGTAGTAAAAGTGTTTCATAAAATCACATGATAATAAATTAAAATGTGAAATAAAATCTAATTTTGCAAAGGCTATTTGAAGTCGGTTTTTTTTTTATTATATGAGTTACTCGACAGATACATTTTACTCCCACATCGTAAAACAGGCCATAAGTCTAAGTAATTTTATTTAATATTGTTTTTTGTTATAACAAGTGATAAATTTGTGCCTAAATGCTTTAAGTGAGTCGTTGAAGATATCAATGTCATTTTAATTTTCAGAAGTCTCTATTTCATTGTCTTTTTTTATGTCAGTTGACTGACAAACGAGCTGACGGCCCACCTCATGGAAAGTGGTCACCGCCGCCCATCGACATCTGCAACACCAGAGGTGCTGCCAATGCGTTGCCAGTCTAGGGAGGATGGGGAATGGGGATGGGATGGGGATGAGGGAATAGGCCTCCGGATCTCGTCACTCATCGTACGAAATGCAATAGCAAGCTATTACTGTACGCCGATATTCTGTGAGAGTGCGGTACTACCCCGGTCGAGCCGGCCCATTCGAACCGTAATCATCTAGTGAGGATTACTGTTTGGGTCTACCACTACAACCAATGTCATCATTAGACGATTCAGGGACGAGAACTTACCAAGATTCGTTCTGTGACTCGATATAAAATATATCTATGTTGTTGATGGGATATTAACGTTACCTACCTACCTACTCTTTAAACATGAGTATAAATGGGATTAGGCAACAATTTTTAAAATTAATGAATACGAATTGAATTATCTAGTGCTCTTATATCTACGCATGTTTCTAAATACAGAGGAAGGAGCATAAACCTTATTTGAATGCTGGAACATTGCAATTTCCGTACCGCGACCGTTCACACTCAATAGCTTCACTTTCTTATTGTGATCAATGAGAGAGAACCCATGCTCGTACCAAAGAGGATGTGCATTGTTAATTCAATACTCATGCAAATGATATCTGCTAACTCCACATTTCCTTTAACCACTATTATCCTGTCTGCTGTAGGCACCAGTTCATGTGCGGAGTCAGGATAGCACGTCGAGATTTAAGGCAAAAACCCGCTGCGGCCATTGAAATATATAGTAAGGAACTGTTCAAAGCAATTTTCGCACTGCTTACTTTTGAGGTTTCGGAACGTGAATCTGACACCGTCGCAGGTTCAGTCGCATGTCAACCACCATCCATGACACCCGTTTAAGTGACACTATTATAATGGTAGCTTCAGACATGTAAAAGACCCCATGTGGCCGACTTGCAAAATAAATATTTTCCTTTTCATTTTCATTTTCAATGAAAAATTGCCCTCCCGCATCATGCGGTGTGAGACCGCAGCACCACCGACCCCACCGCGCACAATGATATGATAGCGTGTGAATCAAGCAATATTAGACTTTTATATCAATGTCGTAAGAACTAAGTCATCAGCAATAACTTAGGCATACCTACCCTAGGTATGGTTAAGCCCCATGGCACCGCGCGCACGGTCATGTTGTTCTGGGTGCTTTCATCAGCTATTTTATTCTCTAAAAATCTCGACTCTCAATTCGTCTAATTTCATCCGATAATCATCAATTGACCCGTGCGCTCGTAGTCATTATGCGCAGTTACGTACCTACGTCGGTGGGTAGCTGCGGTGTAAGAAAACCAACGTCGAAGACACGCACGAACATGTAGTTTATACGCACTGACGGGCCCACACACACACATATACCTACTTACTTCACTTCATATCGAAATGCAGGTGACATCACCCTCAGCTACGTGGCAACAGCGTGCGTTCAATGTTTTTCGGCCTCGGTGACGAAAGTTCCAAGATTACTTTCATGTTCGTGTTGCTACGCTTTCCGCTCCTACAGGTCTAGCACGACTGACGATACTGTCTTCACTGGACTGCGCCTCTATTCGGGAACGCTAAGTGATGTTGTAGTGACTCGCGAGCGAGATTTCTCATCCCACTCTTCCGCACAACGCGTAATGCGTAAGAACGAGTCACGCTCGCGGGTCGCCACAGTATCACTTAGACGTTCCCGAATAGACGCCCAGCACGTCTAGCACGACCTGCCCGCGAGTCGTTTGTCGCTCAGTGCATCCCTTACATACTTGACAAGTTGGACAGAGACGCACTGAGCGACAAACGACTCGCGGGCATGTCGCGCTAGCCCCCCTGGTATACGATCGCAACGCGCACGAAATCGACAGAATAATTCTTTGTAAAAATAAAAGAGTCGAGACTTACGAAGACGAGTAGCAGTGAAGTGAGAAGAATCCGCATGATGCCCTCTGTCTGTCTGGACGGCACCAGAAAGAACCGCCCGCCCCTCCCTCTTGCTTAATATACCCTGCTAATATATGCAAGGCAAATGTTATTGCATATTTTAACACAAAAGTTTCGTTTTATGAGTTTACTTTTGATCAGCTTGACAGGTGATCAAACATGGCGATATAACTATTGAATGGTGAAACGTTGAGTAGGTACCTACTTTTAGTGACGCATTCGATGTCAAAGTTAAAGTCAAAGTCAAACTATCTTTATTCAATGTAGGCTTTTACAAGCTCTTATGAAGGTCAAGGAATCCATCTACCATCTGTTATATATGGCCCTGATGGCCCTTTTTTTGCTGATGCCCATAAAATTAAACCGTATGAAAGAATGCTTTTGAAATACGCGAAGTAAACCAACCTTGCCGTCGCCACATCGGTTAACTGCCTCATCTGTCTGACTGCAAACGCAGCAGAACTCAGTCTACGTTTTTTCGCTCAACATGGATGACGCGATCCTGACCGCCGTGCCGCCTGCCGCGACGCCGACATACCTGTACTTACGGCTAGTTTTTCGGCAATTTATTGCTGCAATTCGGGCTATCCGTCAAAAGTTTACATTGAAACTTTTTGTCCCGAATAGTGATGTTATATGTAATATTTTTGAGGTTAGCCCGAATTGCAACATTAATTGGCGAAAAACTAGCCCCTTTACAGACCTTGATACATGTAGTCTTCACCCGATCAAAAATTGACGCTGGCGACGTTTCTAGATCTCAACAACAGATAGGTACCTCTGCATTATCAAGCCTATATTACAACAGAATGGTGTTCTTGACCTGATAAACAATAACAGTTCAAGTGCTCTTTGAGTATTCTTCCACAATTCACGAGATAGCCTCCTTACCCACTGACGCATTGGCTCATCAGATTGCGTAATCTAAATAAAATTATACCTAAACTTTACTTGGCATTTGTTTTTTGTCTAAAGAAAGGGATCATCGTCGTCATCATCGTCTTATTTACATCCCACTGCTGCGCACGGGCCTCAGAGAGAGGGGCTGGGCAGTACTCCTAAAAATTTTATGAAGGAAGAGCCCACAACAGCACGGGTGAGCAACTTTCTATTGAATGTGAATCGATCGCTGAAAGAAGAATCCACCGTCATCTTCAACGTTGACTCAGCTAAATATTTGGGAAGGGTTTTTAAGTATTGTTTTATGGCAATGTGGAGAAATAACTGTCATAGCACAAAGAACAAACAACAAAACCGGACAAGTGCGAGTTTAACTCGCGTGGAGAGGGTTCCGTTCCGTACTTGATTGTCAGAAATTTTCTATGTTGCTTTAAATACCATACACTTCTTATAGGTTTTCCTCTAATCTATACGTAAAAAACTTATTCCTGCATTTTTTCAAAATTTTGGTCCTACTAGTTTAAGAAGATAAGGGAGGGGAATGGTCAATTTTCGCCTGTTCCTAAATAACTTCCAAACCATTCATCTTAATATTGTAAAAAAAAATTAAGATTCTCACAGCAAGCCCTTTCCTTTGACATGTCATACGATATAGTTTGAAAAACTTGTTTTTTTAATTTTCTAATTTAACCCCCGAAAGTGGCACCCATGTTTAAAATTCATTTATTTACGTTAGGCGTCCGTGTTGCGGTCACCGATTTACATAATTATATGTGTACCATCGGAATCGGTCCAGTAGTTTCAGAGTAAATTGCCTGTGACAGACAGACGGACAGACAGACAGACAGACAGACAGACAGACAGACAGACAGACAGACAGACAGACGAGCGATCCTATAAGGGTTCCGTTTTTTCCTTTTGAGCTACGGAGCCCTAACAATAAAAAACGTAACAAACTAATAGCATTATACAGGGGACTTTTAGATTGAAAGTGGCCTATAATAGTAGGTGAAAAGAACCTATATGCGCAGCGATAAAAAAAACCGGCCAAGTGCGAATTGGACTCGCGCACAAAGGGTTCCGTACCATTATCTACTTATAAGCAAGCAAAAAAGTAAAGCGATTGTTGTATGGGAGCCCCGCTTAAATATTTGTTTTATCTTAATTGAATGATTTATTTTTTATGTAACTAAATATTCTGTCAATAGTTCAAGCGTCTACCTGTTGCCGTTATAGGTAAATATAGAGCAAAAACGAGCATAAAAATCACGTTTATTGTATGCGAGCCCCTTAAATATTTATGTTATTCTATTTTTTAGTATTTGTTGTTATAGCGGCAACAGAAATACATCAACTGTAAACATTTCAACTGTCTAACTATCACGGTTCATGAGATACAGCCTGGTGACGGACGGATGGACGGACAGACGGACAGCGGAGCCTTAGTAATAGGGTCTCGTTTTTGACCTTTGGGTACGGAACCCTAAAAACAAGAGTAAAAGGCATTAATTTAACCTTTTAAACACAACGGTCGGCTATACAACAACAGATTTTCGTGCAACTGATGCAACGATATGCCGTATTCCATACATTTTCGCCGGCACTTGCCGATGCCGTCGCCGTGGTCGGACGTCATCGTCGTCGTCACTGAGGATGGAACCAGGAGATGGATGGTGGAACCCTACAATGGCTACTAGTAAACTCCTCAAGTTTGGGCCGTTTTGTTTGTTTTGACGAGTCAAATACTTTTAACTTTTTAGTGCGTGCGCAATGAGGGTCTTTTGTACTTTTTAGTGCGTTACTGAAAAAAGGATTTCTTTTTTTGTTGTTGTAAACATAACTATATATTATGTTTTCAAAACATGCCAATTAACTCACACCATTATCTTTGAATCACCCTTTTCAGGTGCTCTTCCTCTTACAATGGAAAGGAAAAATCAAAACTCATTTTATGTAACAATTAATATTTTTAATATCCTTAACCGTCTTATGTACATTAACATCAAATGCGAGAACAACATCTACATACTTCGTACAGTTATGTGGTTATATATTATATGTATAGCGGTACACAACAGGTACATAAACATCTGTCAAGTATAAATAGCTATAGATACACGATAGGAGGTATCAAAACACCTGCATCGAGACTATGCGCCGACTCGTTCAGTTGATTTCGGACATCGCTATTCTATTGACGATAACATAATTTATTTATTTATTACATAAATATACACACCTCTTCACTGTTTAATATCCTTTATACTTTATTTATGTTATAAATGCGAAAGTAACTCTGTTTGTCTGTTACGTTTTCACAGCTAAACCGCTGAACCAAGTTTGATGAAATTTGGAATGGAAATAGCTTGAGCCCTGGGATAGGCTACTTTTTAAGAAAATCAACCGCAAAAGGATGAAATAGTGGAAATTTGATTTACGAGAGCTCGTTTTTTTATTCATGTGCCCCTATTTATGGCTAAACCGCTGAACAAATTTTGATGGAATTTGGTATGGAGATAGTTTAGGATAGTTTTTAAATGTAAAAAGTTAGTTGACATGAAAATTCGTTATATTTTAAACACACATTTCTACGCAGACGAAGTTGTGGGTAAAAGCTAGTTCCAAAATAACTGAACAAATCGACGTTAATACAAAACTTACTAGTGACACTTGGTTATCATCTACTTCGTGATCTCGACTAGAACGGTAGTTCTGTGACGTCTTCACACTACGGACATTATAACGAAGTAATTAATGAGGAAAGGTAACTCCGTGGTCACTTACATTACGTTTTAGGCGAAGTTAGTAAATTCAAATCGTTCCTTAATGTTGAATTTGGGGAGGAGTCACTCAAGTGCTTTCATTCCATCAAATGATATATATAAATAACAGTTTAAGTGGCAAAAATGATATTGAACATGCTAATAACTCTTCCTTGCATTTAAAAGCAAGCGGTCACTTGCATTTCATGTTCTTCCATTTTGTGTAATGCGACTGTCTCAGTCGTATGTAAAATAAATAATTGGTTTATTAAACATAAATATTTCCTCTTTACGAAACATTCAATCTGGTGGAATGAATGTATGCTTTAGGTGAATTCTCCCTAAATACAAAATTAAGGAGAGTTTAGTTTACTACAATCCATGGAATTACTCAGAAGTACCAATTTGAAAGGATAATTTACGTTTTATAGTGGAAATGGAGTAAAGACCTGTTCCACTTGTAATTATCGAATAACCCGTACATGATTTAATACCATTTAATAAATTATGACGTAAAATGTTAGAACAGGCCATAAATGTATTAATTTATAAATTGAAATGGAAGATATATACATTTTATGAGACTGAATAAAGATAATAATAGTCTCTTTAATTACTTTATTGGATTGATACACATTTTTTATTATAATACTTTCTGATATTCGTTTTTTTCCACTAGTCATTAGCGAGACAGGAATAATATCAACACTTGTGATATGTGATATACTTATATTTCTCTAAACGTCAATCCAATATAGCACGAAGCCTATAAATAATCAAAGAAGAATAATACAATTTTAATATTATACAACATGATATCCAATGAAAAACAGAAATAATATGTATATAAATCGATGGAATTGGTCGATAATTTACAAGACATTATTATAAGACTATACGAACAACGGTAGGTATATATTATGTATTAATCCTGAACAATTTCGTAAAACACGTTTCTTTATTACACGGTAACTAGTGAACACTAAGTACTCTCTATACAAAAGGTATGTTATGTATTGTATATATTAGATACATATGATACAAGGAAATATTTAGAGGCAATCTCTCATACTTTGCGTTCAATTAATTAGTAGTTAAAAAATCAAGCAACTTAATTAGCATCATAGACAGCAGAATCCACTTAAAAAGATAGCAAAATAATAAAAGGGATACCGACGCACCGAAGACAAAAACAAAATATAACTACCAATACTTCGTTTACATTATTCACACAAAGGCCAAGTGCACACAAACTATAACCTCTCCCATAACAAACACATTTCTATAAAATTAGGAAAGAAGCCAACGTTTCAAGTGAACGGTAAGTTGGCACTGTTGATGTATTACAGTCGCATTGATCGCACAAATGATCGGCAGGCGCATCTTGAAGAACCCGGTAGGCGAAGGCAGGGGGGTCTCACTCCGCGCTTTAGGTACACTCGGACACCTTTGTTCTACGCCTGCCTACAACTTAATATACCTATGTCGCTATATGGTCTAAGTCGCACATTGTTTAAAACGCCATTTTCCTAATTGTCCCCACGCCGACATCTCTGTTGCACTAAAATGCATTAAGACTAAAACTGTTTGAGCTACATCTTATTAAGGCTTAAACGCATTAGGACTAAAGCAGTGTTTAGACTAAAATGCTTTCTAACTAAATCGCGGTTTGACTAAAATATTTCTATACGAAAATACAGATTTTGTAAATGTTAACTTTTGCTTTAATCAATGCAAAGCTTCTCAAGAAAAAAAAAAAATTTATAATAATAATCGTTTCACTTGGGTGCCGAAAATATATTTCGATTGAGAAGTACTATTTTCATGGTATTTCGTACACATACATTACATACACATATCTCACGACTAGTCAAGACTATATTCCCAAACGGGGTAGTCAGAGGCAATGTATTAATTCGTCAATGATCGACTTGCTTGCATTGCATGCTTTTTGCCAAAAGTATTCAACTATATAGCCTTAATACCACAAAATAATGAATACTCAAGTGTAGGCAAAACGCGCAATAGGCATAATGGCGAATTAGGTACATTGTAGAAAGAGGCGTTATACTGAATAGATCAAACGTGACGTAGACGAACTAACTATATAGCCTAAATGCAACAAAATAATGAAGTGTAGGCAAAACGCGAAATAAGCATAATACGTTTTAGGCAGGCGTAGAACAAAGGCTCGGACAGCTAGGAGCTGTTATTCGCAGTAGGTTAGGTTGCCGCTCGCTCGCTCGCCGATACCCGCGTCAAGTAGCCTAGATGTTTGGTGTTGTTGGGTGACGCGGATAAAACTGACAACCCTAGCGTACACGAAAGAGCACGTTTTATGCGTTGGAGAGAGAAGCCATGATTAGGCATATTTTCGTACCTAAACACAGGTTTTGTCTGTTCTGCAGCAAAAGTAACAGAGAAGGGAAGGGAAGGTAACGGAAACGGGAAGGCAGCTCTGTTACTGCGATAGTTGACGTTTACGCAAATTCTATTTGTCATTGTGTAAAATGCGACTCGCAAACATTTGAATCATTCCCAACTCCAATACAGGTTAGAGACGTTGTTCAAATTACGACCTTGTATAGATGAATCACTTTGGGGAAGTCGCATATGTCTGGGTAGATATGGAACAGTATCAATGTGTGCGTGTTATTGTCTGTTTTCAATATGGACACAACGCAACTACAGTCACAAATGCTTCCCCAAAGGGATTAGTTATGCACACTAAGATTCACTCGAACTCGCTCCGTCTTACGTACAAGCATTTCCGACACCACACAAATTATTGCATTTCGAAAGTACCTACCTTTTAAATGCCAACAACACTTTACATCGAGATATATTCATGATTTTCACGACGCATTAAGTTCATAGTCAACGAGAATACATTATATTTACATGATAAATTGAATAATAATACGATATATCAACGAGTCTCACGCAAATCGTTGAACAACTTCAAACAACTTTACCATAACCGTGAAGAAAATTACACGTCATCAATGTTAGTTTTCTTAGCGATAAAGTAATAAAGCCCTAGCACACCAGCTTTTAGCTGTAAGAAAACGTAAAGCATAACGTTCTTGTTAGTATTATTACCGGTGTGCTAGGGAGGTCTCTAATAAATTACAGCTCTTTTTCGCACCTTTAAAACGTCTAGTTTGCTTCTAGATAAATAACGCCTACGAAGCCTCGATCGCTGAGCCTTCAATTGCATTGTAACTAGCTGTCACTAAAGCAGTTCGTTCGAAATCACATCGATATTAAACGAAACCAACTTCTGTAATCATGTATTTAACATCCAAACTGCTATAAGGACTTACGCCTAGATAATAGTGGTCGTCGACCAAAGTGACGATTGGCGCAATAACAAATTCCTTTTGTCCTGCACTACGCGACCCTGATGCTCCGTAAATCATGCAAGTGCGAAAGTGATAGCACGATTCTAATGGTTTTGTAGCCCTAGTCGTCACTTTGGTTGACGGCGACTATAGTGGTAAATTACTACGGACTAATCTCCGTGTAGTCCTTACATAAGTTCGGTATAGTTTACTCTAGGTGGTCAGTGACAGGCAATGGATTTATCGGTCAGTTGGCAACTGAGTCATAATATAAACAGAAGAGTTCAACTCTGGCCTATTACTTTGACTGAGTCTTGTCCACGGGTTGAGATCTTTTTGCTGCAATATTATATCAATTGACACATTAAACTTAACAAAAATAATACAAGGCTGCGTTTCCAGCAAGGTAGCTGAGCGGTGAGTAAGGAAAAAACCGTCAATACGATTGGTTGGTTCTAAACAAGTGAACATCGCCTCGTACGCTGATTGGTGGGCTTTTTCCTCGCTAACTGCTCAGCTGCCTGGAACGCAGCCTAAGCCCGGTCGCATAGCGGGCGCGGTAAAAACGCGGCGCAATCGCAGAGTGACGCCATCTGTCAGCAGGCGCGTGATATGTGCGACGTGCCTTAACGACTATTTACCTAATCTGAAGTTAAATAACTGGCTCATTGACAAAGGTTTTTACGCCTTTCAAGAATGTTTTGGCAATGTTGTTGCTAAAATAATTATATAAACAAATGAATTGTGATTAGTTCTGAAGGAAAAAGTGTACTTATTGTACTGAAAGATACTGATTCTGACTTTCATTAGAAGACAATAGATGGTGTCACACTGCGGTGGCACCGCACTTCAGCCGCACCCGCGATGTGAACGAGCCTTATACAGTTGGCAACAAATAGACTAGCCCCGAAAACCGATCACTATAATAATAGACTAAGGTCTTAACTAACTTTCACCCAACTTGAGTCTATAAAATATTCAAGAAGAAAATTAAAATATCCAAAATGATTCAAAGTCCGAATACCTTTTGCCAAAAACATATTATTACGATAAAAATTACACACATTAAAAATAAAATAAATCTGATAAGCGCGAAGGGTTTTGGGGGGCGGAGCTCCCGACAATAGCCATCTCGAGGGGCAAAGCCCCCCGCGAGGCAAAAAAAGAAACGGCACGGATAGGTTCATTAGTTGGCAACACATTGTTCGCCTAAATGAACGTGTCAATAATCTTTAAAATTAAAAGTAAGGTAGATAACAGTCAAGTATGTACGCTAACTCTGCTAATCGTACATAAACTCATACAGAATTACTTAGGGAGTAATAATGAGTAGATAGATGAGTGGACGGGACTCGTACGTCGAGTAGTATACACTAACGCCACGGACATGTTTCTACGTCGATATTGTCAAGAACTGTCTACCGCCAAAACAACGGGAAGTAGAATTAATATTTGATCTGACAGACCTTAAACCTGACCCAAATATACGCAGACAGACATCTTCCGTCGAAATACCAAAATTGTTTGCTTACATTGAATTTTGCTTTTTAAAGGTATCCTAACGCAGTGTTAGCTTTTGACAGCTAGGGTCGGCTACATCCGACATGGCGAACACTATACTGGCAACCTGCAGTTATTCGAGTAAGGTACAGACAGCTGTTGCTCACAATACAATTTGCACAAATATAAATCGTTATCGCCTTCTGTATGAAAAGCCATAGGTTCACACTCCTCTTAACAGACAATTTCTGCGATATTTGGGGTACTTTTAATGTTGTTTAGGGTCCTTATCTTCGAGATTGGTCTTGACTAATGACAAGTAACAAACTATATGTTTTTATACATTGAATATGCTTCGGCAGTTTCGCTTGCATTATATAGGTACAGTAAAGCCACGTTACAACTATACAAGGACTTTTTTTATTGGTAACATTCTTATTATTATTGTTTGCTTGGCGCTATATTCGATATTTTACAGCTTCTTCACCGCCGCAGGTCTACGGTCAAACGATTTGATTTCTGGACTACTGTAGAACTGTTTTAGCGACTCTGTATTTAAGTAGACGTAATTTTTCAAAGATTTAATTGTTACATCATGAATGAGTCGACTCGGTCGTTTGCAAGCGCAGGGGTGAGGCGTTTGACTTAAGTGCGGGGCGGAGCGTAGCCAGTCTGTATTATTAGAAAGGATTACGTGTACGATTAGGTGATGAGTGCCGGCAGACGCACCTGTACGTGGCGGAAGCTCACAGCGCGTGGTACTGCAGCGGCTGAAGGTACAGCGCGTGGTGCTGCAGCGCGTGGAGCTACAGCGAATGGAAGTGCAGCAGGTGGATTTACAGCGCATGGTACCGCAGCGGGTGCAGCTACAGCGCATGGTACTGCAGCGGATGCAGCTACAGCGCGTGGTACTGCAGCGGGTGCAGCTGCAGCGCGGCGGCGGCGGCGTGCGCGGCGGCGGCGGGGTCGCCGAGCGCGCCCAGCACGAGCGCCAGGCGGCGCCACGTGTCGGCGCGCGCGGGCGCCAGCGCCGCCGCCTCGCGCAGCGTCTTCTCGGCCAGCCGCAGCCAGCCCAGGTTGTAGTACGCCGCGCCTGCGCACCCACACCCATACATTAACACTTCTCGGCCCGGGCGACCGGACTTGTCGAGCACGGGGAAATCGACGCAAATACGAATAGTTACGATAACCGATAATTTAATATTAGCGGCTCTGTGAGCTGTAGACCTCGCGAGTGAATATGGTTTTTTTTTTACGTTTCCAACCCCCATTACCCCGCCATTTTGAAAATTTTCGATATACTGAATCGGCAAAAACATCAATTTAATTAAAAGCTTTTATTTAACTTGCAATGTTTTTATGTATGTATGTATGTATGTATGTATGTATGGGTCAAATTTTGCAAGCTGAATTAGAACCCCTTCCTCTTATCCTACGGAGCTGAATTTTTGCATGTTGGCTCAGTTCCGATGACAATGCATTTTAATGGTAAGCATGACCTGATTTGACATCCAGGATTGGCTCCAGACAAAGGAACTCTTCAACGGTAAACAGCACAGTCACGAAATTTTGTGTACGCATTTTATTATGATAGCCGGTTTTAAGTTTTAGCGTGGAAAGGTTGCTGCACTCATGGTTGGCTCCTAGCTAGGGAACTCTTCAACGGTCAACAGCACGGTCACGAAATTTTGTGCACACATTTTATTACGATAGCCGGTTACAAGTTTTATCATGACATAGTTGGTGCACTCAGGGTTGGCTCCTAACTAGGGAAATCTTCAACGGTCAACAGCTCAGTCACGAAATTTTGTGTACGCATTTTATTATGATAGCCGGTTTTAAGTTTTACCATGACATGGCTACATCACTCGAAGCTCCTAACGAGGGCACTCCTCAACGGGTTACAGCACAGACACGAAATGATGTATATGCATTTAATCAACCATGCCGTTGTCTATTTATGCTCAAAGCTCTTCGCTGCTGACCAAGCATACGTGGCTTTAAGTAGAGTCAAATCGCTAGGAGGTCTCCATAACGACTATGAGACAATGAAGCATGACATGAACATTCTTAGAAACATGTCCAACGAAAACTAAAAACTATAAAATAAAATAATAATAACAAAATATTTTTAAAAACAAGCTTTTATTTAAATGCTCTAAAATTAAGAAAATTAATTTTAAATTTAATCAAACCCGTCAACTTATTACATTATAGAATTTATATGACATAAAAGCTTGTCGCGAGATTTACCTGTGTGAATAAACAAAAATACAATATGGAACTTGATCTTGACACTAGTATTTTTAAGAAAAACGTTATTTCATAAAATAAATTTTCACAGGTAAATCTCGCGACAAGCTTTTATGTCATATAAATTCTATAATGTAATAAGTTGACGGGTTTGATTAAATTAAAATTTTATTTTCTTAATTTTAGAGCATTTAAATAAAAGCTTGTTTTTAAAAATGTTTCTTTATTATTATTTTTGTCGAACTAGCTCACAAAATTTCACGAGAATCGGTTGAGAAATGCGACCTGTAGAGGAGAACACACATCCGGACATACGAAAGCATTTTTGCCCAAGCCGAAACGGAGACGCTTCGATCAATTAGTTATATTTAACTAATTGACCTTAATTTTTTACGCTTAAAATCATTGTACTTTGGCGTCCTTGCAAAGGCGACATTTCTATACGCAGAAGACGCGCGTTTCTCGCGTCACTTTTACCGTATAATAATAAATAACGGCGATATTAGTATCGTGTTCCGACGCGCGTCTCCTACGCATCAAACTGCCGCTGCGTGCAAATGCCCGCGCTGTCGACTCACCCAAGTGCACGATGCTGTCGAGGTAGGTGGGGTGCAGCGCGAGCGCGTTCTGGAAGCACTGCCGCGCCTCGTCCCACTCCGAGCACGCCTCGTGCACCAGCCCGCGCTGACAACACATTATTTTCAACGCACTTGCCCGTATTGGTATGGTACATAAAATACTAGAAAAAACCGGACTAGTGCGAGTTAAACTCGCATGGAGAGGGTTCCGTACAGTACATGATTATTTGAAATTTCCTATGTTACTTTAAATACCATAGACTTCCAATAGGTTTTCCTGTAATCTATAGGTAAAGGATTATTTTCTGTATTTTTTTCAAAATTTTAGGCCCTGTAGTTTCGGAAATAAGGGGGGGAGTGGTAAATTTTCGCCTATTTTCTTAAATAACTTCCAAACTATTTATTTTAAAATTCCAAAAAAAATATATATTTAAGATCCTCACAATAAGCCCTTTCACTTGATACGTCACACGATATAGTTTGCATAAGTTTTTTATTTTATTTTCTTATTTACCCCCACGAGGTAAGGCCAGGGCCAGAGGCCCTCACGTTTAAAATTCATTAATTTACTTTACGCGTCCGTGTTGCGGTCACCGACTTACATATGTATACCATATTTCAACTCAATCAGTCCAGTAGTTTCGGAGCAAAGTGGCTGTGACAGACGGACAGACAGACAGAGAGACAGACACACTAGTGATCCTATAAGGGTTCGTTCGTTCCTTTTGAGGTACGGAACCCTAAAAACGGACTGTAGGGATGAAATAACGCATGTGGGCGGTAAGAAAATAACACGCACACAAAGCCCGTGCCACCTCCCCTTAGCTATAGTGGCACTAACCTAAGTGACGACTGGGGCAATAAGACATTCCTTTCTTTCTCGCACGATGCGTCCGTACGACCATGCAAGTACGAAAGAGATAGCACGATTCTAACGATTTTATAGCCCCAGTCGTCACTTTGGTTGACGACCACTATAGTTAAGTAATAAGTTTTACCTCCTTTATCTCCCTCACAAGTTTCATATACAACTGTGTAACAATAGCAATTAGGATCATGAGCCGCCTACAACGTGTACGACAACAGCCTACTTCGTCGTTGATGTTTAATTTGTTTATTATATTTATAGTTATATTGCTAAATACTTCAAAAGCACCATTTTACTACTTAAGCATGATGTGTTCACTATTTGAGAATAATTTTTTTATTGTAAACCTTTTATTTGTTAATTTACTCGTAAACGTAACATTAAGTTAGTATAGGTAATTAAAATAATTACCATTAAATGTTCAAAAATACTCCCTTCCGTTATTACTAATACTAATAGGTCCTTAACGCCAATATATTATTATGCGTGAAATGTTTATGCTTAAATTTAATTATGAAAAAAAATATTATGCGTATCTACTTAATTGCCATAGTATTAGTATGCGTATAGAAATTATGCCAAACGACATTATGCCAAAGGTGTTATGCGTAATTAATGATCGTTACGCAGAATTATGATTATGCTCTATGATGATTATGCAAGGTTAGAATATAAATGAAATTGGCTACTTGACTATAGTAATAAATATTAATATATTTCTGTGGAACGGTAGCTAAACATAAATAAATGCATGTCAAAGAAACAAAAAGATCATTTTGACTGTTTTTTTTTTATTAATGGTAAAAAATTGTCAAAATGAGTGAAACATAAATATTGCCTTTTAGTTTTGAATTACTAGTTTTTGACATCCTCATCAAATTTCTGTCATTTTTTAATTCTACGATATTGGCCTAAAAACAGTATTTTCGGAAATAATTGCGAATTTCATATATTTTGTATAACAAAACCAATGTAAAAAGAGCCCTGACGGCTATATAAAATGTATAAACGTCAGGGCTCTTTTTACATTGGTCTATTATACATCTAACTGAACTGTGACGTCATATTTCAGGGCCATTTTTTATGGAGCGTTTTTGTGAGTGGTATGAACTAGGACTTTTCAAAGCGCCGTATCTCGAAAAAAAACAACACAATAATGTTTTGCGAGCACAGTTGGGTTTCTATGACTCAGTATTTTCCAAAATAAGATGAAATAACAATCATGCAAGTAGCCAATTATGAGAGTCAATATTTTAACCAGTACCGGTAACCGGTGTGAAGAATTCACAATTTAACACAAATTTCATCAGTTCTACAAAGCTGATTGTACGGGTCAACATTATGGTAAGCAACAGAGGCGAAGCGTGAGGGTAAGCCGGTGTATCATTTCTATTTTTAAACATTATATTATTACTCATTAAACATTGGATTTACATTTAAAAAAAATGTAATGTGCAATTTTTATGTTAATACAAGAAGTAATTAATTATATTATAATGTTTGAGTTAAGAAAGTATGCACCGGCTTACCCTCACGCTTCGCCTTTGGTAAGCAAACATAAAGTTACCATTTTGTGTTTCGAGTAAAACGGCGAAATCTCGATATACAAGAGTTACACCATCGTGTGGGAACAGCTAAACTATTCGAGCAAAAGTAACATATTATGCAACCTTTGCAAGTATACTACTTATACGGGCTGTTAAAACATGAGTGAGTGTTTAAAAAACGAGCCACAGGCGAGTTTCATTGTAGGATGACATGAGTTTTTTAATAATTCATTAAGAACAATTGTACACAAAACTTTATCTATACTCATTCCAAATTTGAAATAAACGACAACATAAATATTTAATTTATATATCCATTTATCCGACGCGGTTATGAAAGTGCACGAAAAGTATGGAAGAAAAGGTTGGTGAATGTTAATAAAAATCACTACTACATCACTAATATGGACAAGAAGTTTGAATGTAAACTTTTGAGGGTAGCCCGAATTGCAGCAATAAATTGTCAAAAATCTAGCCCGTTTAAAATAATAAAATTGTATAGTTACCGTGTGCAGCACGAGGTGGCTGCGCGGCGTGAGCGCCGCCGCCTCGGCCACGCAGCCCGCCGCCGCCGCCGCGCGGCCCAGCCTGCGCGCACCACAACATGTAATCTCGTCCGTGGCCGGTTGCGTCGAAACGCGACCAAGGTTGAAGACACGTACGAACGTATAGTTAATACGCACTGACGGGTCAAGTTAGGCTCGCCGGTGAGTTCATGAATGAAGTTTTATAAGGCCCGTCACATACATTCGTTTTCCTGATTCGATTTCCGAATTCGTATTTCGTATGCGGACACCCCGAACGCAAGCATTTCATATAAATAGTTCAACATGGCACACACATTCGAACAAATTCCGTTCGGAATTCCGTACGGAAAAATTACGAACGTGTGTGTCATGTAGAACTATTTATATGAAATGCTTGCGTTCGGGGTGTCCGCATACGGAAAACGGATTCGGAAATCGAATCAGGAAAACGAATGTGTGTGACAGGCCTAAATCACACCCCAGAGCGTCACTACACTGTCGGGCGCGCGTACTACGCGGAGCGCGCTTTGAATGTGCGAGTGCTCGGTCAGAGGTGATGGGATCTTTATGAATGTCTACGACGCGATTCGATGCACTAAACCACATTCCAAACGATATCCGCGTATACCTCGCCCAATGTAAAACCACCAGACCATATAAAATGTACGGCCATCAGCGCATGCATAGTAATCAGATGACCGAGTTCCCAAACGAAAATTAAGTATTTAATTAGATTAAATCACAGACCATTATAATCTTATATATAGACTCCGCATAGCCGGGCCACCCCCGCTGCCAACATTAGAGTCATAAAACTACAGGCTAGCACTATTTACAGCGCACTAATAACCCCCCGCGCCTCGCCAGTGTGGCTGCTTTTTTTGCTAGCAAAAGTTAAGCGGTGTCTTTAGGATATTGTGAAAATAATAATAACCATTTATTTCAGGAATCAGTCGCCCATAATACATACATACATACGTTACATACATACACATTAAAATATAATTTAAATGTAATTAAAAATGGGAAGTTATGTGTGTTATGTGTGTGCTGAGTATGATATATGGTCTGTGGATTAAATAGGTAAGTCTCCCTTAACTAACCATCAAACGTCGGTATAATTAAAATGAATTTGAGTGGCCTTTCAATGTTAAAGCCAAAGAAAGCAAAATGCAGTACCCGATGGAATAGCGATAGACGAGTCCTACGCGGACAAAGTCGGGGTTAAAGCTAATAATGTACACTACTGATGGAGAAGCAGACAATACAAATAACATTCTAAATAAAAGTGTCACAATTTTCGTGACATGTGTATGTTTTATCTCGAAAACTGGCACTTTTACTCGATCATTTTTTTTTGTATTTTCCGCGCCCTTCACTCGGTCGGCGCCGACAGCGACTGGGCACCTCTTACATGACCAATACCTAAGGCACGAGTCAGCGAGCAGGGCAGTAGGCCTGCGCACACAGCAGCATCTTCTCCTAGGTCGGCGTCGACACAATCGAGGTTCCTACGACTTGTATAGTAAATACCTGAGGCACAGGTCGGCGAGCAGCAGCCAGGCCTGCGCGCGCTGCGCGCTCAGCGGCGCCCTGCCCTTGGTCGGCGCCGACACGGTCGACGCTCCGTCCGACAGCGCGCGCTCCACTCGATACGCGCTCGCCGACTCCGCTCGTATTGACGCTGGACGCAACAAGGAATACTCATTACCTATCATCTAATCAGTTCCAGTAGAATAAAAACCGGAAAAGTGCGAGTGAATCTCGCGTGGGGAGAGTTCCGTATATGATCTGAAATTTCCTAAGTTACTTTAAATACCAGACTTCTTTATAGATTTTCATGTAACCTAAAGGTAATGAACTATTTGGGAATGGTAAATTTTTAACTATTTTCCAAAATAACTTCAAAACAATGTATTTTAAAATTATACAAAAATATATTTAAGATTCTCACAACGAGCCCTTTCATTTGATATAGTTTGCAAAACTTTTTTTTAATTTTCCAATTTACCTCCATGCCTCCATGTTAAAAATTAATTTATTACATTACTCGTCCATATTGCGGTCACCGACTTACATATGTGTACCAAACTTCAACTCAGTCGGTCCAGTAGTGCATGTAAATGCATCTTTCTTTCAAATGCATCTTTCTAGTGTCGGAGCAAATTGGCTGTGACAGACGGACGGACAGACAGACAGACACACTAGTGATCCTATAAGGGTACCGTTTTTTCTAATAACAAAGCTTCAGTGCAGTGGTGGCTAAGTGGTTTGATGCGGTTTCTCGCACCTCTTGAGATTTTTGGATCTCTCACCGCTAGTCGCTACCCTGTAGACAGTTATAATACTAACGCGCGTGCGTGACGGAGGGCACGTCGGTGTGTCCTGATTGTGATAGCGCATCGAGGTCGTGGTACCCGCTCCGCTCCTCGTCCGCCTCCGCTTCCGCTTCCGCGCTGTTCAGTAACGATAGCAGTTCCTTGCCCGTCGCCAGCGCCGCCTGGGCACATGTTTAATTTAATATTAACGAGAATCACCTCGCTTTATAGGTCTACCAACTTTTCTGCGAATCCAATGGACTGTAAAAAGTTATAGCGTTGGATAAAAAAAACCGGTCAAGTGCGAGTGAAACCCGCATGGAGAGGGTTCCGTTCCATACATGATAAACTGAAATTTCCTATGTTACTTTAAATACCATAGACTTCTTATAGGTTTTCCTGTAATCTATAGGTAAAGAACTATTTTCTGTATTTTTTTTTCAAAGTTTTAGGCCCGGTAGTTTCGGAGATAAGGGGGGGGAATGGTCAATTTTCACCTATTTTCCTAAATAACTTCTAAACTATTTTACTTAAAATTCAAAAAAAAAATACATTACAGATCCTCATAATAAGCCCTTTCATTTGATATGTCACACGATTTCAGTTGCACAACTTTTTTTTTTTTAATTTTCTAATTTATCCTCCAAAAGTGGGCCCCATGTTCAAAATTAATTAATTTACGTTACGCATCCCTGTTGCGGTCACCAATTTACATATGTGTACCAAATTTCAAATCAATCGGTCCAGTAGTTTCGGAGAAAATTGGCTGTGACAGACGGACAGACAGACAGACAGACAGACACACGAGTGCTCCTATAAGGGTTCCTTTTTTCCTTTTGAGGTACGGAACCCTAAAAACCAAAGTATGCGAGTATGACTATCCATTTGGCGATTCAACAACGATTATTTTGACAAGATTAGTTAATCCTGCTGTTATTTATTGGAGCACAACATGTGATTCCACTTCTGTCGTATGGTGATTATTGATTTGATACCAGCTTCCCATAGACCACCGAATTGGGGAGCGCGGGGCGAGATGTATCCCATAAAGAATAAGTGTTGATGAGTGACCTCTCCGCTCTCCCAGACGAGCTGCAGCGCGCACAGCGCCCACAGCGGCCACAGCGCGGCGGGGCAGCGCGCGCGCGCGAGCCGCGCGGCCGCCAGCGCGCGCGCGCCGCGCGGGCCCGCCGCCGCCGCCGACCACAGCGCCGTGGCCAGCCGCAGCCCGCCCGCGCTCTCCGCGTGCGCCGCCAGGCACGCGCGCGTCGCGTCCTGCCGACAACCGCGACCGTATAGTAAACAGAGCGAACGACTACATTATACTGTTTATCTACACCCATATCATAAAACCTCCATAATGTATTCAAAAACCGTAGGAAATTACCAACATTATTACAACCAATTTTATTATGAGCTGTAGTAGTAGGTAAAATCTGTAGTAGTATCAATTTTTGTAATGTTATGAGAGTACTTAGTCGTAGTAACTTAGAGTATCCGGTGGATACCGAACTAGGTTCAGTTTGTATCTTGTCGCTTTGAACCGGTTAACCTAAGCTGTGAACTGACCGCAGCAGCAGCAGTTGCACTCACCATCGCTTCGTTGAGCCGACCCAGCTGCATGTAGGCGAGAGCGAGGTGGTAGAACGCGAGGTGGTCGTTGTCGTCCAGGGTCACTGACCGCAGCAACAGCTTTAGGCACTTGTCGTTCGCCGCGTCTTTGTCTAGACGCGAGTTCGTTTTCTGGAATAAGAAGGGGTTTTAAAACGAGATCCCTTTCCTCGCCCCCTGAAAATTTAGGCCTTGCTCTCAGTTCACTTAAAGGTGGTTTACTGCTGAAATTAATAACTAAAAATAAATACCCTAACAAACTCAGTTGAAAAATCTATCTAAATTATTATAAGTCGGTAACTATCTCTTATTAATGAGATTTATCTTTTTGAAAAAAAGATACCGGAAATTGAATTGAATTGTCTCATTGTAATTTAATACCAATATTTTGAATTAAAAATATATTTGCTGGTGTCTTACACCTCAGCACATACTCGTACTGAGCCAGTGTTGCATTCATTGCCGCGAGGACACACACTCCACCATTTTGCTTTGTATTGTTTTGAATTTATATAGTGAATGAACGTTTCTCTCTTCTTCTCTCTCTCAAAAATATAAAAAAAAAACATAAATCAATTCAAATCATCATTTATTACGAACAACAACACGATTAACAAGTTAGGAATTGGGGCCATTTTACTTATTTAAAGATCTTCCAACACGCCAAGGGTTTTAAGCTCTTCTGGCTAAATTCAGAAAGGCCACTCAATTTGATCTTTAATCAAAGTGACATTTTAGTGACGTTTTTGTATAGGATGACGTGAATGTTTGTTCCAGAGTCTTGGATGTTTCCTATGCTATCTATATAAGTATATATATCGTCGTCTAGATAAATCGATCGATGTGTGTAAAGATTCTGCCGATATATAATTATTTAAATAGTAATATTAGTAAATCATTAATATAGATGGGAAAAAAGCGTTATTAATTACTCGACACGTCCGATCGTATCAGCGGCATTATAAATTGGAAATAAACAGTGTGCAGTTTACCTGCGCCAGCATCTGGTACCCGATGCCCGTGTAGAGGCAGCAGCGCGCCAGGAGCGGTCCGCTTCGTTCCTCCTCTATCGCCAGCGCCGCCTCAGCCAACTCTATACCATCTTCTACCTAAAGGTCAACAATTTACTGGAGAACATCTAGAGCATAATAAAACTAACAAGACATTATAAAACACAAGTGTGAGTTTATAAAACGAGCCATGGCGAGTTTCATAATACGGTCAACGCGTTTAATCCTTAAGCAGGCCCCATACACACAGATATGCTACCTAAATTTCAAAAACAGTTTAATGTGGTGTCACTTACTGGGGAATAATTTTATTTTTTACATAAATAAATACAATCGAATTCGCACCAAACTCTGTAGTTACTAAGGTCGAAATTCTAAATACAAGTATGTGGTCGATAAAACGCCTCTATCTGGATAAGGGTAAACCTTTTTGCTGTCAGGTCATTTCCAGTGTGCAGTGCCAAGAGCGCCACGCATTTAAGAATACACCTAATTTTGAATCGACGGTCACCCCGAAGAGCATGCTCGGCACGTGCGCTTACCCATAGTTGGGCACCGTTGATGAAATAGGTAACTTCGTTAAACCTTAAAGCGTTACATTTCGGAAGATTTAACGGAAGTTAACGTTAATCATTAACTTGTAATAAAAATTGCATTTTATATGTCGTTGTGTTAGTGAGTTAATTATAACAAAAAAAATGGTATGGCATTCAGCGGCGCAGCCTGCCTACAAGCCGATTCCGGACGGCTGTATCTATGTTAAAAAAAACTGTAAAATATATTGACCTGAATTGGATATCTGCATTGTCAATAGTCACACTTTGAAACCTGTGGGATACTGTTGCCTGATCTCAACTGCGTAGTGGTGTGTTTTTACAGAACTCCCGATAGTGACTTATGCTGTTTCATAAGTAACCTTGAACTATTGCTTGAGAAGTTGATACTTCGTTTTCGTTATATAAAAAGGAAAATCATACTCGCGGGTGATTTTAAAATAAACTTACTTTGTAATGATACCGCTAAACATACTTTTTTATCAACATTAAGAAAGTTTAATTTACATGCATCAATAAATGAGCCCACAAGAATTACTGGCAAATCTGAGACGTGTATCGACAATATTATAACTAATTATCGGAAATACACATCACGTGTTCTAAATCTAGGAATATCGGATCACACTGCTCAAGTTATATACTTACCTACAACTCTAAGTTTTAAAGAAAAGTTTTGGTACGTAAATACTCGAAAAAATTATAAATACATAGAAATTTTTATCAAATATATATCTCAAGTCACTTTTTCTGATGTCTATGAAGACACAGATCCTAACCTAGCCTATAAATCATTTATACGCCTATTCAGTTTGATTTATGATTTGACAATACCTCTGGAGAAAAATAAAAAAACTTATAAAAAGAATCCAAATTGGAAAACGAAAGGTATAATAAAATCAAGTAAAGCTAAACGACAAATGCAGCAAAACAGAACAATAAACACTACTCAAATAAGATTACCTACAAAAATTACTGCGAACATTTTAAACAAATCATTCGAAGATCTAAAATTATTTCTAATGATAAATATATTAAAAACAGTGCCAATAAGTCTAAATCTACTTGGGCAGTTATCAAACAATATACCACAACTACTCATTCTATGAAAACTAAAATTAACAACTTAAAAGTGGATCATAAGAACATAACAAAGGCATCATGCATCGCAAAAATGTTTAATGAATACTATATTGAACAAAATGTAGGCAACGTAAAATACGACAAATATAAACCAATGACAGAAAAAAGTTGTAAGTATTTTTTTGAGTCCTGTTGACAACACGGAAATGATAAATATTGTCGATTTCGAACGATGTCGAACGACTTCGTTAAAAAATTAAAAAAAAAGCTCTGGGCATGACGGTATTCCAATACAAATAATCAAAGCAAGTATACACTTTATAGCTGAACCCCTCGTATACATCATTAATCTAGTTCTAGAAATTGGAATCTTTCCAGATGACCTTAAAAAGGCTTTGATCAGGCCTCTATTTAAGAAAAGTGCTAAAGTGGATATGGCAAACTATAGGCCAATAGCCTTACTTCCTAGTTTTTTTTTGAATTTTTTTTGAAAAGGTTATTTATAAAAGATTACTTAGTTTCTTCGAGTATAACCATATTCTCAGTCCAAATCAATTTGGTTTTCAAAGAGGTAAATCCACTTCTTTGGCAATCTTCAATATATTTATGCACATTTTGGATAAAATTAATGAGAAAAGCCCATGCATCGCACTGTTTTTGGATATGTCCAAAGCATTTGACTGCGTAGTTCACGATATAGTCCGGTGCCAATTGGAAAATTTAGGTATAAGAGGAGTTGCTCTTAAATTAATTAAAAACTACCTATGCAATAGAGAACAGGCAACAGTAATTTATACATATAATAGAATAGGTAAAATAATAGAGCAAGAGCATTCCGAATTTAAAACTGTTCAGGTACCGCAAGGTAGTGTGCTTGGGTCACTCATTTTTCTAATATATATATAAATGAGTAAACCAAATTTGTAAGTGATTTGTGTGTGCTTTTCGCGGATGATGCCACAATTTTATTCTCAGGTGAAGAAACAAACGAAGTACACATTAATCACACTTTGAGCAATATTGTACCATAGCTAAAAACACTAAATCTACAAGTAAATTTGAGCAAAACCAAACTTGTTCAATTCATAAATTATAAAACTTTACCTATTGTATATTACTTTGATAATTAAACAAAGAAATATCAAATTACAATCATCACACAAAATCGTAATGTAATTAACAAAGATTCTTATTTGAAAAATAACAAAATACAGGAGAACATTTACTCAATATTTTTATAACCTCAACACCATGTTTCATTTTAACGGACGCTGGGCGAAAAGCGCGCGCGCGGGAAGGGTGACAGGAACGCCGTTCGGATACATGGGACACTAGCAACAATTTTTGGTCGCGTTCAGGTTATTACAAATTGTCGAGTTTAAAATAATGGTATGTGGCCATATTTTCCGGCTGGCCATATTCGACCCAGGTACCTTACGTCCGAAATGGACAAACTGTTGAGACTTGTTTTTTATCACCATGTTACACACATCACACAGTTACACAATAAAGTTTATTTCTATTTCTATTTACCAAGCTAGAAAGCTACGGCTAGCTGTCAGTGAAGTCCATATTACTCTAACTAAATGTCAGGATCACACATCGGTTCTAATTCTTCCGGCTTTCTTTAGGAAATATTTGACGCTTCGCCACTGTGGTCTATGGAAGTTAAGGCAGGACAAGAAAAAAACATAAAAGAAGGGTCTGCGCGCGATCACCCCCTGCTGGCCCGAACGTACTAAACAGAACGTGTTTTTCGCCGCGCAGTGCGGTCCGAGCGGTATTCTTTTGGCAAATAGTAGGTACTTAATTAACGATTAACGGACTATAATTGTTTTAACGGAATTCCGTTAACATTTTTTTAAGTTAAATTAAAAGTTATTCCGTTAACGTCGTTAATGAACGATTAACGGATTAACGGTGTTGTGCCGGGCTGTGCGCTTACCCATCCGCTGGTGTAGCAGGTGTCGGCGCCCACGAGGCGCAGCGCGGCGTCGCGCGGGCACAGCGGCGCGGCGCGGCGCAGCACGGCGCGCGCGCACACGCTGGCCGGCGGCGCGCTGCTGCCTGCACCGATGTACAGAATGAGCAAATGGCTCACTGAGGGGAAGTCTGTATCTACAGGATGTCAAAAAACCCATGCACCAGAATTCGTCCCTGGCCTGCCCTGTAGGTACCGATGACACTCTATCAAAAAATATTTTTTTCAAAGTTCATTGCCACGTCACTCAATAATTCATCCCCTATTCCCTATTGTTATTTTACACCCTTGAGGGTAAAACTTTTACAAACTTCGAATGTCATATTTATTTATATCGAATCAACAGCCTACAAAATAAGTTTCAAGCTTCTAGGTCTAGAAATGACGATACTTCCATACATCTTTTCATCCCTCCTTTCAACCCCATGCAACCCTTTTTTCGCATAAAAAAGTGGCCTATGTCCTTTCTCAGGGCCTAGACTATCTGTGTACCAAATTTCATTTAAATCGGTTCAGTAAATTTGGCGTGAAAGCGCGACAGACAGACAGAGTTACTTTCGCATTTATAATATTAGTAAGGAGTAAGGATATACTCTAATATTAGAGTCAATGTACTTTTGACGTTTCTTACAACGCACTGTGCCATGCAATTTTTAGTTGTTTCCAAATTACTTTACGGAATATCTAAACCTCAGATGAACTTTACGCGAATATCGAAATCAAATGTAGGTTCCAATAATGATTACTAATTTTCAAATGCTGTAATGGGCAGCCGCAGAGTTAACTTTGATTAGTTCCAAAGATCACGCACCAACTAGCTTCACTTATGATACACAAATAACAAATGCACGGCACTGCAATCGATGCACACAATTACTCATTTCCAAACTAGATTTTAATTTAAAAAAAAATTAACAATGCGATGTTTTAATAATTTTAATCACTGACACAACAACAGTCAGCAATCAAGCATGCACGTAAAAGTGACATACGGGAAGTACCTCTAAGCAGGTATTGCCAAAGAGGCTCAATAATTAAATTCAATGACCTATCTTATTCCCAGATAATTACAGGCATCGTGTGAACTAACCTACAACCAGGGTTAGAACCACCACGCTTATTAAATGAACATTAACTAGGTCTGTTTGCTTTCTGAAACTCAAAGTTGAATACAATAATCTTTAATTATAATTATCAAACCTGCGTACATGGTTTTTACTCTGCTGCCATTTTGGTTATGGTCGACAAATGAAAAAATAATGAACCGCCAGACAATGATGATGAACCGAAATTAGTGTATTGATTTTAAACTTTTAATTTAGTTACGTTTTTGCAAATGAGTAAAAAAGTTTCGCTATGTGTAAAACATTGTTTAGCGTGAAAAAGTTAAATATTTTATTATCGTGTGGGTGTGCGACCCGCGACGGATCGAAGATAAGCAGTTAGTATTTTGAAATGTTGCATACATACTAAGCCTGGTCTCCCTAACCCAACAAGACCTTTACAGCCTTCGTAATCCAAAAAACTAAGTTCTCGGATGTAGTAAATCTTTTTAACCTAGAAAATAATTTCACGTCGAATTGATGTATGAATGAAAATCACGTGACCATACATAATGAAGTTCGCAAATTAGGCACAGTATAGACGAGTTGCATCTCTAAGAATCCGATAGGAACATCAGGTCACCAGATGGTCAAACATTTTTGTTTTCTTAGTTAGGCTTCATCAGTAACTTCAAGAGAACCTTCTCACGAAATTTGGTGCATGGGTTTCGTGACACCCTCTTAAGTGATAGGCTTTGTTCCAAGGAACAATTCAATCAGTCATCGATTTTCATAACACATGTTGGTTCCTTGAATCAAATAAATATCTTTTATAGTTTCGGAATTGGTATTACTAACCCATTTGTATTTCTCATCATACACAATAGTACTATGCAAAACGGTTATTTTTTGTTTTTCATCATTTTTAGTTTCTGAGAGAAAGGGAGGGAGGTAAGCGCATTTTCTATTCCACGAATATCTCTTAAACGTTTCAGTATTATCTGAAAATAAATGTTTATATATACTACTCAATCTTAGAGCTTTCGAAACGTATCGCAAATAGGTTTTAGAATTTTTCATGTAACTTTTTTAGTCCACGACTAATTAATTAAGTGCGGGCTTCTAAATACTACAACTATAGTAAATTTCAGTTCGACATGTTAAGCCGTTCCTGGCAAACAGACGGACACCGTAATTGTATATGGGTTCCGTTTGTTGAAAAGGTACGGGAACCCTAAAATGCGTATTACCGGGCGTGGGAGGGGGCGGCGCCGCTCCCAGCGCGGGCAGCGCCAGCGCGGCCGGCGGCGCGGGCGCGGCGGCCGCCGTGGCCAGCGCGCGCTGCCGCCACACGTGCGCGCAGCCGAACGAGAACTTCATCGCGCGCTCCAGCGACTGGGGAGGAACATTGCTATACAGTTCCTAACGAATTGCCAAATAGGCTAGTCTCCTACAAAAGTTGTAATTAGTCCATCATTTACATGATAAAAAATATTGAACACGTATTTTTCATTTGTCCATTAACCAAAAAAACCGGCCAAGTGCGAGCGAACTCGAGCACGAAAGGTTCCATACCATTATCTATAAATACCGGCCAAGTGCGAGTTGGATTCAGGCACGAAGGGTTCCATATCATTATCTATAAAAACCAGCCAAGTGCGAGTCGGACTCGGGCACGAAGGGTTCCATACCATTATCTAAAAAAACCGGCCAAGTGCGAGTCGGACTCGCGTACGAAGAGTTCCGTACTATTATCTATAAAAACGGCAAAAAAACACGTTTGTTGTATGGGAGCACCCTTAAATATTTATTTTATTCTGTTTTTTAGTAATTGTTGTTATAGCGGCAACAGAAATACATCATCTGTGAAAATTTTAACTGTTTAACTATCGCGGTGCATGAGATACAGCCTGGTAACAGACGGACGGACAGTGGAGTCTTAGTAATGGGGTCCCGTTTTAACCTTTGGGTACGGAACCCTAAAAATTCTGAAGATATAGTGCGTTGAAGTTACGCGTGACGTCACGACTTTGCACGCTTTTTATCATTAAGCGACGTCACAAGCCCCCTCTCCCGAACTTTGATGCGCGTTATCTTTGTCAATTTTGATTGATTTGATAAAGTAAAAAATACGTGTTCAATATTTTTTGATAATCTAACTGACGGACTAATTAGAATGACACGTTTGGCCTAGTTGGTAGTGACTCTGCTTCCGAAGCCAGCGGTCCCGGGTTCGATTCCCGGTAAGGGCAAATATTTGTGTGATGAGCACGAATGTTTGTTCCTGAGTCTTGGATGTTTCTTATGTATTTAAGTATTTATTTATCTATATAAGTATGTATATCGTCGTCTAGTACCCATAACACAAGCCTTTAGAGCTTACTTTGGGGCTAGATTGATTTGTGTAAAGATTGTCCCCTGATTTATTATTTTATTACTAATAATTTTAATTTTACCCAGAAAACATCCCTATTCACAAAGATCACTCAAATTGTCTTTAATTAAAGTAACGTTTAAGTGACGTATATCTATAGGGTGACAACTAGTTTGGCGGGACTCCGCTGGATGTGACCGGCGAAGGATCGGTCGTTGTGGCGGGCATTTGACGAGGCCTACTTCCAGCGGTGGACTGTAAAGTGATTATTTATTTAAAAAAAAACTTAGCACTTAGAATCTTATACAGGTTATCTTGCTTATAAAACTTACTGCCAATTACGAATTAACATTTTTTCGACCATAAACTTAAGTGAACATATGAGAATAGGGAGTTCATTCGTTTGTCTATGATTTAAAAAATAACATTTGTCTTGAAGGAGGATCGAATTGCCGCCTTACTGTTGTCTGTCATTTGTTTGTTTGTTTAATTTTTGCTGTTACGAAAGTAGAATTGTAAAAAATTGTTTTAAATTTACATTTTAGTTGAGAATATGAATAGTAGTGACTCCGAGAACGATGTGAAAACTCCGTCGGATATCGTAAATGCAGCCACGATTGCAACAAATAACTTGTTGCCAGAAAATATTTTTTCTGAACACATCATGGAGGATTTATAATATGTGTGTAGATAAAGTTATGTATGAAACTGTACATAATTTGGCCTTAAAACACTGGTGTGATCTTATTATGAAACTCGCCTGTCGGCTCATTTCAAAAACCCTTACTCGGATTTTAAGGCCTATCATTATGCAACCGTTGCATAAACTACTATTAATCGTAGTGTACGGGCCTGGCGCCGAGCCTCACCTCGAGCACGAGGCAGAGCTGCCCCCAGCGCGCGACGGCCACGGCCAGCAGGTCGGCGACGGCGGCGGCGCTGTGCAGCGCGTGCGCGCGCGCCGCCTCGAACTCCGCGCTCTGCGACAGCACGGCGTCGCGCACCGCCATCGCCTCGCCCACCAGCAGCAGCAGGATGATCTCCTCGTACTCGTTGTGCGGCACGAACTGGAACACCCCACTCACGTTAGCCCGATGACAAAATCTCTAAATATTTCTCCCCCTGGAACGACTGGTGTTTTACTCCCGAGCTAGACACTGTTCACATCCCCTGCGACTACGATTCCCTTGTCCCGTGTAAGTAACCGGGATTAGGTAACCAGTGATCTGTGAAGGTTTTTTTCCTCCCAGGCCACTGGTTATCTGCAAGGATTAAATTTTCCTTGTAGTAAACTGATATTTGCGATAGTTGTCTGTAAAGTAAAACAATGAGGTTGGAAAAAATAAAAATAAAAACCGTTGCCAGGCTCATTCCTCGTAGGCCATTGGCTTTTTTTATCTAAGGTATGTCTTGGCCGGTTGGCCGAGTCACGTGGGTCAGTTTGTTTACGTATAGTTCAAATCAAATCAAATCAAATTTATTTATTTTTACCAAACAGTTTCTACATTTCTTAGCGTTAATAATTATCTTAACAATATGGTTTAGGATTTGAGTATCAGCGGTCCTCACACTAGGTCGAGCCTGTGTCGTGAGAACCAATCAAGCGTTTAACTACTTCAGTAAACAATATCATGATGCGCGAACAGATTACAAAATGGGGAACAAAAGAACAAGAAAAGTACAATTTAAATATGATCTTAGGTAAGTAAGTAATGATTAAGAAATATGGTACCCTAACCTATTTAATATAGTATATAACCGTAGTGAGTAAAAAAGCCCAGTTATGCTTGTGTGAGTACGTGTGAGTATGAGTGTGTGGGTGTGTGTGTGTGTGTGTGTGTGTGTATGTGTGTGTGTGTGGAGTGCGCGCGTGCGTACGAACGTGTGTGAGTGTGTCTGTGGTGCGCGTGTAAATGTCTGTTTGTGATGTGAATGTGCAAGAGTGCGTTTGTGTATGTGTGTGTATAGGCGAGTGCAAAGTGCTGCTTAATACATAGATTTCAGGAGATCCTCTGTTTCCCTGTACGAGAGAGAGAGTAAGCACCCTCTCAATTTAGTCTGCATTTCTTTCACGGCTAAACCTTGAATTCCACACAGCCTTACGATGCGGTTGTAGATAAATGTGTGAAGGAATTGCGGAAAGCGGCGTGCATAGGGTGTTTTTACAGGGGTTTGTGGGACGCGAAATGTTCTATTAGTGAGCAATGCAGGGTAGTTAGGGGAGTTTATGGTTTTTTTGTGTGTTATCGCAGAGACTCGGGCGATGAAAAGTTGGCGGACGGTAAGCGTTTGTGTTTCCGAGTGTAGTTTGTGTGTGGGGAATCGAAAGGGTTTTCTGCTCATTACCCTGAGGACCGACCTCTGCGCCCTTTCTAGTCCTATCATTGCCGAGGAACCTGCCCCGCCCCACACCGAGATACAGTAGCCCAGTATGGACTCGCACAGTGCAACATAGACGAGCCCTAGAACTCGTTTATTAGCGGAATTTCGCAGAAGGCGCATTATGTAAATAAGTTTCCTTACTCGCTGAGACAATAATGAAATATGCTGTTTAAAGGAGAAGTGTTGATCAATTTAACTACCTTAACAAACACAGTATACCTACTCGTAGTTATTGTGAATTTAATAGAACTAATATTTTAAGTCCACGATATTAATCAACAAGATTGATCGCCCAATGTAAAAAGAACCCGGACGGCCATATTAAATTAACGCATTCGCTCTTTTTAAATTGGTCTACTATACACCCTAACTGCACTGTGACGTCATAATTCGGCGCCATTTTGTATGGAGCGTTTTTGCCAGTGGTATGAACCATGTCTTTTCAAAGCGTCGTATCTCAAAAAATAAACAACACAACAATGTTTTGTGTACACAGTTTGGTTTCAACTACATACTCAGTACTTTCAAATAAAAGATGAAAAAAAAAACATGCAAGTCCCCTATTTAGCGAACAGTGTTCCGAATTGGCCCCAGGGGCCCATTGCATAAATACTTGTAACTTGTAATACAAGCGAAAGTGATTAAACTTCTTTTACTAAAAAGAGACTTCCGCTTGTATTACAAGTATTTATGCAACGGGCACCAGTACGGGGGACGGACCGACCTGGTTGAAGGCGGTGTACCGCTTCGGCTTCCAGGCGCCGGCGCTGGCGAGCTCGTCGCGCCGCCGCGGCGCGCCGGCGCCCGCCGCGGCCTCGGGCGGCGCGTACACCTGCGCACACGCACACTCACCTCAGCAGGTACATTACACGTTTTAGGGTTCCGTACCTCAAGAGAAAAACGGAACCCTTAAGTATAGGTTCAGTTGTTTGTCTGTCCGTCCGTCACAGCCAATTTGCTCCGAAACTACGGGACCGATGGAGTTTAAATTTAGTAAACATACATATGTAAATCTGTGACCGCAACACGGACGTGTAACGTAAATAAATGAATTTTAAACTTGGGCGCCAGTTTTGGGGGGTAAATTGGAAAATTAAACAAAAGTTTTGCAAACTCAAACTCTTTCTTTTGTCATCGTTAGTAAACATCATTTATAAGTCATCGGGGGATATCTATAATTGGCTTTGTTAACTGAAAACCTGTACTGTTTATATACATTGTAATGTACTGTTGATGTCCTTATAATTCAATGAATAAATAAATAAATAAACTACGACGTGCGACATTTTATTTATTTCACACACACATGCAAGTTTACAGTATAAACCAAAACACTCACACCATATAAATACATTTACAACAAAGTTATACAATACAAGAAATATAATTAATAGTTATGTGATATGCAAAGGCGTACTTTTTTGGATATTGCCCTCTTGCACAAAATTGTAAACGGAGCGGTCCGCGAGCCGACTTTGCTGCGCAGTCTAAATTTTTCCGTTCCCAAAGACAGTACTCGGCCCTGTCGCCGAAAGTCTTTCCATCCCGGCACGGCTAGAACTAAGCTGGGAAAGTCCTTACCCCTATATCGGTTGCAAAATCAATTCAATGTCTTAACCAAAACCCACCAGATAGACATCTATAGTGATTCAGTTGCCGCTGTAAGACGTAAAATGCTGCCCCTATCATCATCTTGCGTTTCAAGTCACTCTAGTCACACAAGTCTCTGAATGCTGATATCATATTATCATATTATACTATTATCATTTCGTTAATTTTAATTTTAAGTTTCGTTTGTAGCAATTTTATTGTATTTAAATTTAAATCTAATTATTTAATGTTAAATTAATCTTTGAACATAAATGTATTATCTGTGTGTCCTTAAGACCGTACAAATGCTGTTGCACGCCTGTAATTGGTGCATAAATAGGACTGAAACTGTAATTTAAATTTAAGAAGTATTTGTTTATGTTACTGTTGGTGTGTCTTAAATAAATAAATAAATAAATAAATAAAAAAAATAAATAAATATCTGTTTCTAGCAATAAATAATCATCATACAAAAAAAATCATATTAATATTACAATAAATTCATAATTAAATGTCAAATAAATAGAAAAGAAAAATAAAAACAAAACAACAACATGTCATGCAAAGCTATCATTATATGGTCGAATTCAGGTACAACTTGGCGCGATTTATAAGTGTGCCCAACCTATCAACAAAGATGTCAGCATCTGGAACATGCATGAGCATATCATTTAGAACTGTTAGAGCTCTGTGAGTGGGCGCATTCCTCGCGTGCGTTGTGCGTACCGCGGGCCGCGCGAACACACCCCGGCGCTGCCGGCCCCGCGGGCGGAGGCGCGGCAGCAGCTCGGCCAGCTGCCGCGCCAGCGCCAGCCGCAGCGCCTGCGTGGACGCACAGCATCGCGCGTACCTGCGCGCGCACTGACCTGCCCGGCGAGCCCGCGCAGCAGCAGCTCGGCCAGCTGCCGCGCCAGCGCCAGCCGCAGCGCCTGCGTGGACGCACAGCATCGCGCGTACCTGCGCGCGCACTGACCTGCCCGGCGAGCCCGCGCAGCAGCAGCTCGGCCAGCTGCCGCGCCAGCGCCAGCCGCAGCGCCTGCGTGGACGCACAGCATCGCGCGTACCTGCGCGCGCACTGACCTGCCCGGCGAGCCCGCGCAGCAGCAGCTCGGCCAGCTGCCGCGCCAGCGCCAGCCGCAGCGCCTGCGTGGACGCACAGCATCGCGCGTACCTGCGCGCGCACTGACCTGCCCGGCGAGCCCGCGCAGCAGCAGCTCGGCCAGCTGCCGCGCCAGCGCCAGCCGCAGCGCCTGCGTGGACGCACAGCATCGCGCGTACCTGCGCGCGCACTGACCTGCCCGGCGAGCCCGCGCAGCAGCAGCTCGGCCAGCTGCCGCGCCAGCGCCAGCCGCAGCGCCTGCGTGGACGCACAGCATCGCGCGTACCTGCGCGCGCACTGACCTGCCCGGCGAGCCCGCGCAGCAGCAGCTCGGCCAGCTGCCGCGCCAGCGCCAGCCGCAGCGCCTGCGTGGACGCACAGCATCGCGCGTACCTGCGCGCGCACTGACCTGCCCGGCGAGCCCGCGCAGCAGCAGCTCGGCCAGCTGCCGCGCCAGCGCCAGCCGCAGCGCCTGCGTGGACGCACAGCATCGCGCGGTACCTGCGCGCGCACTGACCTGCCCGGCGAGCCCGCGCAGCAGCAGCTCGGCCAGCTGCCGCGCCAGCGCCAGCCGCAGCGCCTGCGTGGACGCACAGCATCGCGCGTACCTGCGCGCGCACTGACCTGCCCGGCGAGCCCGCGCAGCAGCAGCTCGGCCAGCTGCCGCGCCAGCGCCAGCCGCAGCGCCTGCGTGGACGCCGCCTCCACGGCGCACAGCATGGCGCGGTACCTGCGCAACCATCATCCTCACCATCAAACTACAACTCTATAATCAGCCTAGAATCCTACGGTTACGGAGGGAATTGGTGCTACAGGCATGCTCGCATGCTGCATAATTAGGGTTCCGTACTTAATTATGCAGCATGTAATAATAGAAAAAAAAAACCAGCCAAGTGCGAGTCGGACTCACGCACGAAGGGTTCCGTACCATTATCTATAATCAAGCAAAAAAAAAAAGGAATCATGTTTGTGGTATGGGAGCTCCCCTTCAATAGTTATTTTATTTTTATTTAATTATTTATTTTTAAAATGAATATTAGGTCCTTACATATGAAATTAGCGTTTTGTCGTACTGACCACTTTGATCTGAAATATATATATATATATATATATATATCTTATATCTCCTCTTTGGTTAAGAATTCCAAATTCAAATTTATAAATTCATTTAGCTGGTACATTTGAGTTTTGAAAACAGTCATTCATTTGTTTTTTCCTCATTTTTTTTTTCTTTGTCGTCGCTTATTACCGCGCAATGGTAAACATGAAATATCGGTATATTTACGAGTACGAGTTCTACCGTGGCACCAGTGCTGCAGAAACAGCTCGAAGGATTAATGATGTGTACGGCGCTGGTGTCGCAAAAGAAAGCACGGTACGTTTTTGGTTTCAACTTTTTCGTTCTGGAAATTTCGACCTTCAGAACCAACCCCGTGGACGGCCGGAGACCAGAGTGGAAAATGAAGAATTAAAGGCTATCGTGGAAGCGGATCTATCACAAAGCACTTCAGAGATAGCTGCAGGCTTCGGGGTTAGTTATAAAACTGTATTAATCCACTTGAAGCCAATCGGGAAAGTAAAGAAACTTGAACGATGGGTACCTCATGAATTGAGTGAATCGAACTTGCAAACACGCGTCGACTGCTGTGTTACTTTGCTCAACCGACACAATAAAGAAGGAATTTTAAATCCAATCATTACTTGTGATTAAAAGTGGATACTGTACGATAATCGGAAGCCCTCGTCGCAATGGCTGAAACCTGGAGACCCAGCCAAATCCTGCCCTAAACGAAAATTGACTCAGAAAAAGTTACTTGTGAGTATTTGGTGGACTAGCGCCGGTGTCGTTCACTACAGCTTTCTAATATCTGGCCAAACGATTACGGCAGATGTCTATTGTCAGCAACTGCAAACCATGAAGGAAGAACTAGCTGCTACACAACCGAGATTGGTCAATAGCTCTAGGCCACTGCTGCTTCACGACAACGCAAAACCACACACTGCACAAAAAACAACCACTAAGTTAGATGAGTTACAATTGGAATTTGAATTGGCTGTCCAAACCGCCTTCAAAGAGTTAATTGATTCTCGCCCCCATGGTTTTTTTAGTAAAGGGATCAATGAACTACCTATGAGATGGCAAAAGTGCATAGATAACAACGGTGCATACTTTAATTAATAAAATATATTTTACAAAAAAAAAATGACTTTATATTCCTCCCGTACAAAACGCCAATTTCATATGTAAGGACCTAATATATATCTTAATATTCTATGAATAAGGTACCTGCACCATGTAAGGCCCAGTGCCTAATAAAGCCCACATTAAAAAAATCGCGCATAAAATAGTGGCAGCGATTTGAAGTTTCGACAGTTCATACAATAGACAAAATGGCCGGCCATCGCCAAAGCGTCAACACTCGGCCGCATCCTGTTCAAACCTGCGGTCACAAAATAGTTGCACTCGTGACCGCACGTGACGATTTGCTAAAAAATTCCTTGTAAAATCGTAAGTGTCTTTGGGTTTTGCTAAAATTGTTTATTTTTTATGCTTTCAGGTATCTCTTTGATGTAAATGAAGCTTTTTAAATTGTTTTTATGTAAGAAATCCCCGTGGTATTTTTTTGGCGAGGGTTGTTAGAGTACCTACCGTTTTTAAAAAGGCCGGGCTTTTTATGGGATAGGGTGCCAAATAAAGCCCAAACGATTGTTTTAAAAAAAAAAATTATAATAAATAGAAGATGTTGATTCCAAATATTATTTTTCTCCTTTTTAAGTAAAGTAATACACGACTCATTATATTGAAATGCAGTTTTATATTTTTGCTTAAAAATTCGTTTTTTTGCTGTTTATGTGTTAGGTGGGCCTTATATGGTGCAGGTACCTTATTTCAAGCGTCTACTTGTTGCTATTATCAATATTGAGCAAAAACGAGCAAAAAAACACGTTTGTTGTATGGGAGCCCCCTTAAATATTTGTTTTATTCTGTTTTTTAGTATTTGTTGTTATAGCGACAGCAAAAATACATCGTCTGTGAAAATTTCAACCGTTTAATTATTACCGTTCATGAGATACAGCCTGGTGACAGACGGGCGGACAGACAATCGGACGGACAGACGGACAGCGGAGCCTTAGTGATAGGAGCCTTTGGGTACGGAACCCTAAAAACGATCACCGTCGGATGCGACGCGTAAGCCCGCCCCGTCAAGTGCTCGCTGCCAACGTGATACTTCAATGGGTCTACTACTGCTCGCTTGGTCAGAAGTGGGCGACCTGTCGACGGTGCGGTGCGGGCGCTGCGCGCGCGCGTGCAGCAGCGGCGCGCGCTGCAGCGCCAGCTCCAGCGTGGGCCCGGCGCGCGCGCCGCCCGCGCGCTGCGCGTACAGCAGCGTCAGCTCCGACGCCAGCTCGAAGCTGCGGATCTGCAGCAAACAATCTGCATCGGCCCACGTCCCATTGCCACGTCCCAGGCCTCCTCACAAAACATGCCACCATACAAATATATAGTAAGGAAATGCCCGCCGCGATTTTCGCGCTGCTCACCTTTTTGGTGTCAAATGACACCATCGCACACTCGGTAAATATTGCCGACATCGGCATTCTTATTACATTAAGGAAAGGTCCATTATTGGCTGATTCATGCGTTTTATTTTTGTTGTTCGTAGCGCCTAGCGAGCATTGAAAGACAGCGATGAATCAGGCAAAATAAGACTGTGTACACTCGCGCCGATCTAAGAGGCCCGATTTGACGTTTGTTGCTTTTTACGCCGCGATAACTTTGTGTGAACGTCTACGCAGGAAATCGAAAATTATATTTATAAATTGACGTATTTACGGTGTGCCTTTACATTCTGACGCTAAGTAACATTTGTAAGGATCAACTTTCACATTATATTGTTAAAATACACTCAGAAACATGAATTTATCGAGGGTTCATAATTTCGTAGTACGACATTACAATGTTATATTTTACGCCTGATACCATAGTAATGTGACCACTTCGGAACCAAAAGTAACCGATTATTCGAAAAAATAGAATCAGTTATTACGGGTTATAAATTTTAGATTCATTATTATTATTATAATTATTGACATATATTTTTCATTATTAAATAAAAGTTAAACAAAAATCCTATTAGTATAGTGATTGATCAAAATATACATTAATTAATAAAATGAGCATTAAACAAATAATTAAACATAAGTTATCGTGACTGTAATTGTAGCCATTTAATACTCATTCTTATACTTTAAACGAATTTCGAAATAAAATCAGGTTTAAAATACGCGACTTCATAACTAAACGATTACAAAGCCTTAGTGATGTAAATCGATACATCATGAAAATCGGTATTTGCTGCTACCGATTTTTTTTTTCTCATTCCTACAGGTCTGATTTTGGCAGCTGTCAAATCGGGCCTTTTAGGACGGCGGGACTATAAGGCCTCATTTCCACTCCGACTCCGGTCGCGTCAGTGGGTATGGTATATGTACCATACCCAGCAGCAGCATACAGCTGCCAACTTAGCCGCGCGCGACTAGTCGCGCAGTGGACATGAGGCCTAAATGTCATAAGAACGAAGACGTCGGCAATAGAGCTTCGTAGTTTATAAACTTGTAAATAGATGGCGTTACCATGAGGCATAAGTCATTTGTTCAACGCAGTTGTATTGAACGCCATATCCTTCTTTTGAGATCGTTACATGCCACATATTTATCTAAACAATCACATTCACGATGAAGCATCTATACTGGTCAAATCTTCTAACTGGTCTGTTTGACACTTTTTAGCCGAATTTTTTTTATTTTATTGATTTGGGAAACAAACGGAAATTACAACACAAAAAAAAAATATAGTTACCACATAGGCCAAAAAAGTATTCAGTTAAATGAAAATGAAAACGAAAATATTTATTTTGCAAGTGGGCCACATGGGCTCCTTCACATGTCCGAATCTATCAGCATTTCGAAAGGTGACATCTGCTGAGAAGATATTTTTTCAACCTTGACATTACAGTTTTATCTAAAAACTAGCACAAAAAGTGCAACAAACCAATCTAATAGGTACAAATTAATTCTAATAAATAACTAATAAGGGAGATGTATAGTCTCCGCGTCTGAACAAGTTAGGTGTCTTAGAGATGTATAAAGCCTCTAAGGGTCACAATAATAAAATAATAATTGACGCAAAGAACCATCTAAATTGATTAATCTAGGTTAAATGGAGGTGTAGACAGTCTCCACGGTCAAGTATAAAGATAGATTAGATCAACTAGCTCAAAAAACACAAGTAATCATAAAATTTTTAGGGTTCCATAACCGAAAGGATCAACGGGACCCAATTACCGAACCTACAACGACCGTCCGTCCGTCCGTGTGTCAGAGGCCTCTAGCTCAACAACAATAAGAGATAGAGGGTTAGAGTTTTTACGGAATTATTCCGTCCAGAGTTTCTTGAGAAGTTCTCTTTTTATACATTTCGCTTTATAAGCACTTTTAAAACCAGAAAAGTTTAAAACCAGACGCAAATATTTAAAAAAATGTATTAACTATTGAGTGTTGAACACAATAATGAATATCACTGAGCTCACCATTTCATTCTCGTGCTCGGCCAGCTTGAACCGGCTGCTGCCGGGCAGCGCGCTCTGCTCCAGGCACAGGCCCGTGATGGCGTACGACTCGGCCACGATGCGCAGGCTTCGGCTGCAACAACACGATCATATTGATATCTTTTACAACACCGATCGGAAATGTCGTCAGAGATGCTCCCAATAGAGAAGATGCATCAAAATCAAAATGAGGTTTAAATAATATATTATGAAAGTAAATGTAAACAATATATTTATATTGGTTTATAGTTCTGATTTTAGTTTTTTTGGACATCCTCATCAAATTTATGTCATGTTTTATTTCTATGATATTGGTCTAAAAACAGTTTTTTCGGAAATAATCGTAGATTTCGTTTAAGCGCTATACATTTTGTACAGTGTAAGGACAGCTGTGACGTCGTAGTTGTTGTCCATTTTGTATGGACCGTTTTTTCGAGTGGTATGTACAATGACTTTTCAAAGCTTAAAATCATAAAATAAACAAAATAATAATGTTTTGCGTACACAGATCGGTTTCTATTACTCAGCACTTTCTCATACAAGATGAAAAAAAAATGATGCATCTTCCCTATTGCGCAAAAAAGTACCTATACCTACTGTGCTGGCCTATTTCGAAACCTGAAAAGTAATTGCCCAATCACAGCTTGGTATAGTGCGACGGCGGTTCGAGTGGATATAAGTAAGGGTAATAATTAAAAACCAGCCAAGTGCGAGTCGGACTCGCGCACGAAAGGTTCCGTACCATTATCTACAAAAACGGCAAAAAAGAATCACGTTTGCTGTATGGGAGCCCCTTAAATATTTATTATATTTTGTTTTTTAGTATTTTTTGTTAAATCGGCAACAGAAATACATCATCTGTGAAAATTTCAACTGTCTAACTATCACGGTTCATGAGATACAGCCTGGTGACAGACGGACAGCGGAGCCTTAGTAATATGGTCCCGTTTTTACCCTTTGGGTACGGAACCCTATAAAAGATGCAATCTGTATAACAAATTTCATTGTTGCCTAACCAAAAGCAAAACGCAGTAGATGAAACCTTGTCACAACCAGTAGCAAGTCTAAACTCATGTAAATGAGCTAAGCGCAATATGACCTCATTGAAACACACAAACATAATTACCCGCAAGAAAAATATTGCCAATTCACGCCCACACCACTATACGCTGATTAACATCGATGACGCCAAATCAGCGGACGCTGGCCGGCAGTATGCAATATCATTATAATCACGCCCGTCCGGTATCCGGGCCGGTTGATTATTATGTTGGATCCGTTGGAAACGGAGTAAAACATCATTTCCACCAAACGGCTCGCATCGGCTCGCATTTTACAATCTTTAAACGATATTAAATCATGTACACAGTATTTAAAGTCTATATCACCTGAAGCGCACACCAGCCTGACGCGGGTGTCTTCCGCGACACGCGGTCGTAGCCGAAACTATGCTGCGACGCGCTTAGGCAATATAGACCTTAAATCACATGATTTAATATTGTTTAAAGATTGTAAAATCCATTCCGAACCGATGCGAAACGAGCCATTTGGTGGAAATCATGCTTAAGTGACATAAATTAAGAGGCAGTGAAAAGAAATTAGGATATTGTCCCAATCAATATCCTCATTTCATGGAATACGAAAGTTTGGCAGCAAAGTTGTCAAACCTGTGTGCGAGACAGTTGATAATGACTCTCGAAAACAGCTTGTACACATGTATCAGAAGTGAGATGGGGTTATAGACCGACGTGTGCATAGTTTTCACAAACTCGTTATAATTATCCAAACAGCTTCGTAGGCAATCAAAACAGTTTTGGAGTTCGTGCTGAAAGCTCTCTGAATTTTACTGTACTGCATGGAGCGTAGCTCATCATGTCTTATTGTTCTGCATGACAAACTCCATTAATTGAAAATTAAAAAATATCACATGAGATTTAAATACTTAGTACTAATACTAAATACTTACACAGGTAATTCCTTCTCTGTCAGCGTATTTAACTCTGCCAGCTTATAATTCTTTAGCGCATCATCATATGCTCCACAGGCATAATTGAGTTTCCCTAGAAGCAGGTGTGCGTCCAACGCCACACCCGCCTTCTTGCCAGCTTCATCTGTAGCCAATGTTAAGTAACCACGTGCTTCGGACAACTCCCTCTGTGCTCGCTCTATATTGTCTTTGATTGGTGGCCATTCTTCAAGGTATGCTTCAAGCTTTCCTTCTCCGATGAGAAAGTGTGCGAGGCTTTCTGTAAATAGATGACATATTGGGTTACCATATAATAATATCAAATATTTGTGTTAGAATTAAGTGCAAGTTTAAGTTTTGAAGCTTATTATTGAGTGTATATGCTGAGAAATGGATTTGTTTATTAATTTTTAAATAATAGTACCTATAAATATGTAAGATTTTTGTAGGGACCATATTATAATTGCACACTCTACAACTAAGAGTTCCCACTCTTAGAGGTTGTTAGTTTCTGGATGATTACTGTCAACCCCAAGGAAACAACCAAGAAGCATATAATAAGCATAGATCATGTTTATCTAAATATTGCATGTGTCATACAACTTTGCAATTAATTAATTTATATATGCTCTTAGACTTAGGCAATACACAGTTTTAAATGATTTTATAATAGAATAAAATAGTCTTACAGCCCAAGTTAAGCCTCTTCTGAAGCATGTTTTTCAGTAAAATCAGGTAATTAGTTTCAGGTAAATTATTTATGACGTATGTTTTAGAAAATTTCTACATTTTCTAAAATTATTTACTTTCTAAGTACAAGGTTATTGCAATAATGGATTCTGACAAACAAAAACCAGCTTAATAAGTTTCACAAAATAGCATGCAACTAAAATTAAGGTTTCCAGTTGGCACTTTATAATGATAGTTATTCATGTGAGCAGACAACTCATCAACTTAGAGGGGCAGCTGTAATAACACTCTCTAAATAAACACTGACATGAGTAATGCTCTGATAAGATCTGCCACAATCACGTTTAACTAATTTAATTGCGCCTGTTATCGGGACTGTAAACAAATTCTGATGTTGGTTGAGGGAGAGAGAGGATTCGTATGTGGGAACTGACCGTGCTGCGGAGACCTGGCCTTCAGTTGCTGGGCCAGCTCGACGGACTTCTTCCAGTTCGACTCCTCGCGGCTCTTCTCAATCTCTGTTTCATAACTCCGCACTGCATTCTTGCCTTTCGATGTCATTTTTGTTCGCGCACTACCATCCAGCCGTCACACCATCGATTTTAACCAGAGTTTCACTCAAACATTGCAGAAAACAGGAAAAATCCCTCGGCAATCGCAAGAAACCCCAGCAATTGAAGGCCAAATTTGACAGATGACAACATCCTCCCGTAAACGAGCTCCGTTTCATGACGAACATACTTTGAACCAAAAATTGACACTTAAATTTACTACTTACGTATTTACTTAAATTGTCTGATTATTTATAACATTGACGTATAATGATTTATAAGCATAAGTTGCAGTGACAAATACTTATATGTGACAGTAGTAATAAAGTCGGACAATATATTTTACAATATGGCAATACAGAAAGTTTCATTATACTACTCAACACTAGATGGCGACAGCGCAACAAAATAATCCACACTGAATAATTAAATATTAAATAATTAAAGTGGCCAAAAGAACTGGTCTGAAGCAAACTACCATTTTTAGTCAAAACATCAATAATAATAAAAAAAGAAAATGAAAATGAAAATTTATTCTTAAAAACAACAATTTGACAAGGAACAATTTACTTGCGACTTGAGTGTGTGTGTGTGTGTGTGGGGGGGGAGTGGGTGGATGTTATACGGCTATGTAATTTTACGAAATGATAGTGATAGTAATGATAGTGATAGTGATAGTGATGATGTAGTGAAGTGATGATGATAGTGATGATGATTTCGCTACCTGAGCAGTAAACTTCTGCAATTGGGCAATTGTAACTGCAATATTGGCAGTCAATATCATTCATATGAGAGGCAGTGTGCTTCCGGGATTGAGATACTTACAACGCACGCGCAGTTCTTGTGTTCCTCAAAATAAATCCCTGGCATCGAAACGCTGAACATAACGCCCCCCCCCCCCCCAGCCCATAGACTCAAAGTGAACAAGTGACCTAACTTAACCAAAAATCACCCAGCTGTGAGTACCCCATGCCATGTATTATATTATCCCTACACATGTCACAGCAGGTTGAGTGACTGAGCTTGTTTAAAAAGCCCCAAAATAAGGGCCACGTTTCTGCTCCATATGTCATCACTGGCAACACAAACGAATCAAAGGTCTCAAGACATTGCAGGATTTCTGACGACACAAAGATATATCTTAACATCTCGAACGCTGCCCGAGTCGGATTCGGCGATTGACCTACTTCTCGAAGTGCGATCTACCTAACTAAGTAGACCGTCTGTGCTAAGTAGACATTCGTCGACAACTTCGAGCCATGTCACATGCGAATAGTACAACATACTGTTATTTCACTTCGTGGCGATAGTAAATTCCTAGAGCTAACAATTCATGCCAGTAATATAGCCATAACGATTAAGTACTCCGATGGATTTACCACTGCTATATAAATTGGTCGCGAAGACATTACAAAAAGTTCCGCCTAAACCAGCCTGACACGAATTACTCACAAGGAATATTATAAATAGCAGCACAGGAAATCGTTTTTTGCGTGTGATTGACATTATGGCCAACTGCGACGTCGCGCCGCGGCACGGCCTCCGTGCTAATCTGATAGAGGGCTGGTATTCTGCGCAACTTTACTATGAATGGCATCAAGTCTTTACAAGTATGCTTGATTTGCTACTAGCACATTCCAGGTTTGGCCGGATGTGCATTTAAACCTCTTAAAGACTGTATCGAAATTCATTAGGTACCTAAGTAGTCCCACAAGCCGACAAACAAACAAAACAGACAAACGCAAATAAAATTCAAAAACCATTGAGATGTGTTGTGTTGTTGCTCATTTTAAATCCCCATACCAGCCAAGAGATTACAGCAGAAGATTACAATGCAGAAATTCTATAGGGAATTTCTGCATTGTAATCTTCTGTATAAATAAGAGTATTAACACAGAATACAGCCATGAAAATGTACATACAATAATAGTAGTTTATGCAACGGTTGCATAATGATAGGCCTTAAAACACTAGTGCGTAAGCGAGTTTCATAATAAGATCGCACGTGTGTTTTAAGGCGAAATTATGCAGAGATACATAACTTATAAACGGCGACACGGCGACGATGGGGCCCCTCCGGCTGCGGCGACGGCGGCGCGCCGGCCTGTAGCTCATTTTTGTATCGTTATGACCATTACGATACTTAAATCGCTGCTGTAATAACATTACAGTACATGTTGTCATAATGGTGGTCATTTCCTACGGTTTTTGATAACACATACAAATTATCACGCCCGATATCCCTAATGGGATGGACAGAGCCACAAGACTACTTGTGGCCACGTTCAATTTATTAGTCCTAAGATGGTATGATGAACCGTATGGTGACAGGTGATCAGCCCATCGCCCATACAGATAGTCCACCATGTTGGAGAGGACCCGTCCCTTAGTCGACTTTTACGACATGCCAGGATGATAAGCATCTGCACGCATTCTATGCTATTTCTTCACTCCCAGTGCAGCAGAGGAGGAATGTAATTTTTGATTACATTATGGAGGTTTTATGATATTGGTGTAGATAAATAAGTTTACCTACTGCTCTTGGTATAGATTAAGTAGATACTTCAGTTAGTCTTGACCTTGCATACCTATCTAGTGATGTGTTAGCAACCTTCGAAACCGTGTCTAACACCTTATGGTAATCCCACGAGGCGGGCGCAAGGTCGGACACAAGCCGATTAGGCTAATCTTGGAGGCCGATGTATAGCTTAATAAGAATTGTCTGAAGGTTTTGTCATTTCAAGCGATCAATGTTACAGGTTCTTCGTTCTTGCAGCACAAGCTCTTAAAGTACCTGCCTATGCAATAGAATATAGTTAGCATTATTGGTCCATGTTATATATTTTACCTCTTCCAAATTGCTGCTGAATCAATCTTTCGTCAGTTTTACGACTAATATTTAAAATATAACTACAGAACATATTGTTTTCTTAAGCGATAATTAATTATAAATTCCCAAGGGCCACTTTCTACTGTATATTTATTATTATAAATATTATTTGTCAGCGCCCCCGACGTATTTTTAATAAATTATCTCTTAACAAAACAATTACTTGTCTGAAGTTAATTAAAAAAATATTGCATAAGGTTTTAAATAATGGCTTTACGACCTTGTTTTTTACGTGGGGGGTTTTTTAAACTTTAAATTTAACTTTTATTATTTTACTCTTTTTAATGAATTCAAACACAATCAATGAGTTAACGAGTAAATTATCACTTAAATCAATGGAGATTTTTTTGAAATAATCACGAAGAATCATAGGTACATGACATTAACGAGCTCTCAAGGAAATCCCACCATCATCTTAGAAAAGAGCTGATAATCATCAAACGGTTCAAACGGATTTTCATGAACCGACCACGATGAAATACTATCAAATAAAAATAAAACGTATTTGATCCACCCGTTCGAGAGCTACGACTCCACTGACAGACAAACAGACACCATAAGCTTCAAACTATAACACCCCTCTTTTTGCGACAGGGGTTAAAAAATAAATACTTAGGTCTCACAAAATCCCACAGAGCATTCACGTTACAAGTTTAGATGGAAAGTAGGTTCATTAAGTGACAAACGTGCACAGTTGTGTCCTGAATTGAGGCGTTACAGACTGTTTGCACGTCATTAGTCGCACTGCGCTCTGCTGCTGGGTGATTGTAAGACCGCTCGTATTTAACTAGCGACGTTCATCGTGGAAGTAAAACACCCCGCTCGAACAGCTCGAAAATACTTGTCTTGTTTGGTAAACAACTTTCTAACCTCGAAATGTGAATTTTTTGGGTGAAACAGCTGTTTTATCCTAAATAAAGCAAACCTAGGCTAAAATAGGCAAAGTGACGTCTAAAATATTGTCTCCGCTTACTTTATTTGTAAGGAAACAGCTGTTTAAGCCAAAAAAGGTGCATTTTGAGGTTAGAAACTTGTTTGCCGGTATGGACGAATCCACTGTAGAAAGAAACATAAAGGTTAAGTTTACATGGAATATGTAAGGGCGTGGCAATGATTATTTTTTATAGGGGGCCAAGCAAAATAATTATTTTAAGGTATAAAAGTCGATGTACCTGGTTTGTAATTAACGGATGCGTTTAAATTCTGGGGTGATAACGGTTCTGCAGGTGGGTCGATAGACAACCAAGGGCGAAGACACACATGAAAATGTAGTTAATACGCACTGACGGGTCAAATTAGGCTCGCCGACGAGTTCATGAAAACGTTTTATAAGAGAATCACACTCCAGTCATATAGATATTTATTATCTCTAAAAATCCGCAAACCTGTACACATAAATGTAGATTACGGGTAATACGGTACGCCTCTTAGTACGTGCGACATTTGCAAAGGAATTTGTAAAATTCTGTTGAATTATTTAGGAGTAAACACAGATCATAATATCCAATAGAGTCCGCATAGCTGGGCGCCCCCCACAAGTGGCGGGGCTACAGGGGGGCGCGGGGAGCGCATAACCACAAACGCACCAATCACAGCGCTCTAAAAACCACGCAACTTTGGCAGCTTTATTTGCTGGTAAAAGTGAGGCTAAGCTGTGTCTTTAGGACGTTTGGTCTGTGCACATAAATAGCAAAGAATACTGCTGCCTATTGCTGCTTTTACTCTAATAAAATTAATATAAAAAAATATAATAGACAAGCCTTCATCATTTTTACCCCAATCAGACTAAGGTCAAATGGGAAAACGAAATAAAAACCAAAAGGCTTTCCCAGTTTAATATTTTCTTGTATCAAAGAATGTTTACTTACGAGCGTAAATACCCATTAATAATCGGAAGCGAATAAATGCTATCTCCAATTGGTTCACGTACACAGGTTTATCTCAAAGACAAGTTCCAAATATTTTGCTACCATCCTTTTCACCCCTTAATTACTATAGATTCGTGGGAAAGGGACAGGGCGGGAAGCACTCTGAATGTTTTAGTTAGGCTTTTAGGATGATTCGGGTGCGACCCACGTCCTATTTCAATTCGCGCGTAATCGGCAAGCGGTTATCAGCACTGACGAGAGGCTAATGAGGTTTAGCTGAAAATTACAGTAAGTGTGACGACTCAATTTGTTTTTTAAGGTTCCTTAATCAAACTAACCCATATACCTAGTTGCACCATGTCCGCCTGTCCATCTGTCCGTATATCAGTCACTTTAACTCGAAGTTAACGTTACATAGCTGAAAATTTGCATAACTTTAGAAAATGCCGTACAATGTGTACGGCATTTTCTAAAGTTATGCAAATTTTCAGCTATGTAACGTTAACTTCGAGTTAAAGTGACTGATATATTGCCAATAATCATGAAACTAAGTTAAAAAAAATGGATTTTCTTGTACGATCTTGAATGAGGTGTTATTAGCATTTTTTTAGAAAATGCCCCTTTTAGGAAATATTAGGCTCTAAGGATGTCATTTCTGTTGGAATTTCATCCCACCCTCACAGCCAAAATTATAAATACATACTAAGAATCTGAGTCTAGTCGTTTTTAGATGTTAATATCTCGCGAACCATAAAAGCTACATTTATCTTTGGGATTTAGGGTAATGGTGGGGACCTTAAAATTACAGCTTTGTATAAATACACACACGGCTGGTGCGCCGTTTTCATTTCCCAACTCGGCTTGACACACTGCCATGCCGGATCCCTGCGTATAGACGCAGCGATAAGTGCATCTGCACCGCGAGCTAATGCTGCGTCCTATGGTGTAATTCTCTAAAGTTCGCAGCGGCTAATCAGCGCTACAAATGTATCTTTAATTTAAACTGTAACGGCGAAGTCATTTGGTCCAAATTTGAATGTGTATCTCATCGCTGATCAGCTGCTGTGTCTTAGAGAATCACGCGGCTGGTCCTGCGCGGTCGATAGCGCGCTGCCCATCAGCCGAGACTTGCCACACAGGAAGATAAATGTGCGTGTGAGTATCAATATCCGAAAGAATTATACATTTGAGTCTATGAGAGAGTGTGAGAGGAGGTCTATTCCCAACAGTGGGTATATAAGCTGATGATGATGAACAGCACAAAGTAGAAATTCAGGATTTTTATTCGCCGCTCATCTTTCTCGTATCATCTTTATCGCATGACATGAACATTCTTAGAAACATGTCCAGCGAAAGCTAAAAACTAAAAAATAAATAAATAGTAAAAAACATTTTTAAAACAAGCTTTTATTTAAATGCATTAAAATTAAGAAAATAAATTTTAAATTATATATATATAGATTATATTCGGCGCATCTCTACAATTTGATAACATTATCAGTCCCCAAGCTGTGAACCTAATCACGCCATTCACAAACAAACAAGTTACATATCCTCTCGTAGCTTGGAACAGCCCATAATAGGCCTGTGCAAGCACTATATTCTAATGTAGCGACTTCATTAGGTTATTCCCGGTATAATCGGGTAGTTAGTGGTCGGCTCTTGGCTTAATGGTATCGGTACCAACGGCTTCATATAACATTACTTCTTATTATATACTAAACAGGGTTTAATTTGGAGAAACGTTTGATCGAGATGTCGGCGTTAAAAGTCGCCGGAAATGGCAGAAGTAATTGACAAGCGCGCAAATGGCTTAATTTGCCGATTGAGATTAGCCTGGCGCATAGAATACCGGTCTGGATGGGACATGTTCTCGAGCATTTGCCTAGAAAGTTAGACAATGAAAATGAAAATCAATATGAAAGTGTTTATTTAGCAAGTAGGCCGAACGGACTCTCGCACATTTCTAAATCTACCAGCGCTTCAAAAGGTGATATCTGCTGAGAAGAAGCACCGCAACCCAGCAGTTCGTTTTTTTTTAGGTTTCTATAGTCACGCTAGGAACATTTGCTTTGTCCGCCCATCCGTCCGTCTTTCCATCCGGCTGTCTGTCCGTATGTCACAGCCGTCACTTTTCTCAAAGACTATTAATTAAAGGTAAAAAGCTGAAATTGTATCACTAAAGAAGATGGCACATTGGCAAAGTAGATACATAAGAAGCAAAGATGTTTTTTTTTTTAATTTCATAGACAATCTCGAGTGACGTGTCGTTGGATATAATGAAAAATATTATAAGTATTGTAATTACCTATTATTACATTTGGGGGACCGTTTAGGAAATATTGAGCCATAAAGATGTCATTTCTGTTGGAGTCACGTGTCCCCAGCCAGAACCGTTAATTCAAAAGATCTGCAAAATATCATTAATTAAAGCTTATACTTACAAAAAAGTATAAAGGAAATCTATCGAGACTAAATAATCTTCATTCGTTCATGAGTTATAGACGACTAACTTGATTAAAACTACTAAAAATCATACCAAGTAAGTAACATTGAATAGAAAACCGATTAAAGTTACGGTTTCCGGAGTTATTGTGTCTGCTCATGACCGGTTATTTTCGACCCTACAACATCTCAACGATACCAAATATAAGCTTAGTCACACACAAGCACAAGTTAATTAGTCAATGTTAAGTTAATGCTCAATCTAATACTCGCAAAAATGTACAGGGCCACAGGGGTTGGTTGAGTATATAGCCAGCATGAGACAGCTGTCGTATCGACACTGCGACAAGTCGTAACTCAGTCTTAAGGCGGATTTACATTCATGTAGCAACTGGATCAAGTTGCGAGCCAGCGGAATGATCCCTATAATCCGTTGAAAGTCACTGACATGCACACACTGTCATAATGCTTTTTATTTTTATTTATAGATTAGATGACTTATTTTTCAAAAACAAATTATATTAGAAGTCACAACGACATTGACGACGCGTTTAGCCTAGTTGGTAGCGACCCTGCCTCCGAAGCTAGCATCCCGGGTTCTAGGGCACAGTCATAGGCTGGCCAGTAAAACTCGTCAAAAACTTCCAAACGACGCAATTGCAAACGCAATAAAAAAACACATAAAGCCAGGAATAAAAGTGCAACGGGACGTACGCCGATACGCGTTAAAGCCGAAAGGGATACCCTCTTTTTATTCTAATAGAATTCCCATTGATGGCCCATCAAACCAAGCTGGAGCGATAAATAGCCGGCCGATTAATAGCCACTTAAATAAAGAGCACACCCGCAAAAGTCCATTTTAGTGGCCGCGGTTTATGGCTCATTTGCCGAACCGTCTTTACATAAATCTCAATGAGAAGTTAATGAACTTAACGAGGTGTTCTTATTAGGGAGGCTTCAGTTGCCGCGTCAACGTCGGTTGATGCTGGAACTCGATGATTATGTGACAATGGCGCCAATTCGAAAGTAAAAAAATAAGAAACGTTAAAGTTGATTTTGACAGACTTGTGCTATACAAAATCGAGTTTGAAGTTTCTTGTTTTAAGTTCAGGAAATTTTAAATTAAGAGGACACCGTGTCGAATTAGACGAATGTACGCCAATAAAGACTGCATACCAAACATCTCAAAAGAAGGATATGCCTATCAGTAGGTACAATTTTGTGTAACAAGTCGCATAGAAGGTTGTCAAACGCGAGCGCCATGGCATAACCATTTGCTATTGCTGATGTCTTCGTTCTTACGACATTCATACATAAGTCTAATATTGCTTGATTCACTATCATATCATTGTGCGCGGTGGGGTCGGTGGTGCTGTGGTCTAACACTGCACGATGCGGGAGGGCAATTTTAAAAATATGTGTCACTTAAATGGGTGTCATGGTTGACATGCGACTGGACCTGCGATGGTGTCAGATTCGCGTTCTGACACCTCAAAAGTAAGCATTTCGAAAATTGCTTTAAGCAGTTTGTTCATATTTCAATGCTGCATACTCACTGAGCTATCTGATAATAGTGATAATTGTTCACCTATATGAAGATTAATAGTCTATCACCAGAACTTGGAGATAATGTCAATCCTTATCTCCTTACTAATTAATAATAATAATCCACAGAACTCCTCTCATTATGAAGGTATTGGTCAGTAGGTATATTAAAAAATTGTAACAACGAGATTTGTTGATAAGTACCTAGTCCTTTTTTTTACATAAACCAAGCGGATGCACTTGATTTTTGGCCACACCTTTGGAGATTCGACATCAAATCGGAAAATAACCTAGGCTCCTTTTTGAATTCTTATATTTCTAGGGCATATTACCTTAGCTGGGCACCGCTCATCGAATGGTTAACTTGGTTAATTTGAAAGGTCTATTAAGTTTACTTATACTTAACTTAATTCACCTAGGTGAATTAGTCCAGGTGCATTAAGTAAACTCCACCAATGCATTACTAAAAAAAAAATTTCGTTAAACGTTAAAGCGTTACATTAACTCTTCGTTAACACGTGATAGAAATTTCATTTTATATGTCGTTGGGTTTTTAAAAATGTTGCTATAGGCTATGGAAAATTAGGCAGGACATGGAAAAATAATAAAAGAAGTGTATGACATTAGAGTTTTTAATAATATCTAATTATTTAGGTATCAAATTCAAGAAAGCTATCCGACATAAGCCGCGCGGTATTCTTTTACGAACGATTAACGGACTTTCATTATGTTAACGGAAGTTAATGAATCCGTTAACAATTTTTAAAGTTAACTTGAAAGTTAATCCGTTACTCGAAATATTAACTTCGTTAACTAACGATTAACGGATTAACGGTTTTGTGCCCATCTGTGCATATTACACAGTGAAAGACTTCAGAAGCGGAAAATCAGTTTAGTGAGCACGGTGTCACTTGTCAGTGTTTCATACATACTTTATCACCATCAAAACGACACGCAACGTTCGGTGGCATATTATACGAATTACATAGGTAACGAGCACTGAAAGTCGACAAAGATAATGCACCGATTTACTTTTGCGGATTTTTATAATGATATAATAAAAAAAAATTAAAAACAGTCTTCTAATAGCCGTTGGAAAGTAAGGTTTTTTCACATTTTAGTATCGATCATGTGATTTAACGACACACATTTACTACATCAAGTCACAATAGCTTAATGCCAATTGCTCATCACCATTTATAAATTGTTGTTATCTATGCAAGGATGTTAATCGTTGAGGAGTTCTCCTGGTTCTTCACAACCGGTTCTATTTTACGACATGAATTTTCATGAACATAAGTTGCTTCCGAACCTTATACAGCAATCTATCGCCATCCGTGAAATACTTATCATTTAGGAGTTCCGGTGATCATCTATGGTATTCACCAACATTTCCACTTCACCAAATAATGCTTTTGGAAAGTAACTGCTTGAGTGGAAAGTGACTATAGAAAATAAAAAAATTGCTTAAATCGCGATTAAAAAAATAATTTACCAAATTGGTTTATATATGACGGAGTTGTGAAGTAAGAGAGAACCTCCTCCTTTTTTTGAAGTCAGTTAAAAATATACAGCAAAGTGTAGAAAAACAAAAAAGCTTGTCTAAAATTTGGCAAAACACACTCGTGTTAAGTAAAGATAGCAGCCAAGATACGAGCACGGTCCGCGCCCCCACAGCGCGTAAAAGCAGTAATTTGCGTCGGGAAGGCCTTCAATCTTATTTTATTAAAGCGTATTGTTTACGTCACGGCCGCCGCCGCCACCCGCGTCCGCTTCAGACCTCGCAGTTTGCGGCGTTTTACGATAGGCGATGTTGTTTTTATAATGTCAACAGACGCCTTTATTCAACATTGCCTAAGCAATATAATCTCTTAGCTCTATAGCTCTTAAACTTGACAGCAAAGGTGGCTGTCTTCGTTATACAATCATATGCAATTTCGTTTACGCAATGTCTAATAGAGACCAGCGCCTCTATTCGGGAACGCTAAGTGATTCTGTAGCGACTCGTAAGCCAGATTTCTCATTCCACTCTTCCGCACGACGCGAAATGCGTAAGAACGAGATGAGAGATCTGGCTTACGAGTCGCTACAGAATCACTTAGCGTTCCCGAATGAGGTGCCTGGGCGTCTATTCGAGAAATTCTAAGCGATACTGCAGTGACCCGCGATCGAGACTCGCATCTCGCTCTTACGCATTACGCGTCGTGGGGAAGAGTGGGATGAGAAATCTCGCTAGCGAGTTGCTACAACATCACTTAGCGTTCCCGAATAGACGTGCAGGGTATATTTTTGGGAGATCCTAGATTATCTCGTCTTTGAATAACAATAGTAACGGTTTGTGCCCATCATGAATTGAATGCAAAATTGTTTAAAATTACAACTTATGTATCGGACATCTTCACATTGGCTCTGACGCGACAGAACTAGGATTATTATCCTCAACGTGTGTACGCTTCACCAGATCAACCGACCAACATTGGCACGGACATCGGGACCAACGTGTGGGGCCGGGGTAAGGATAGTCCAGTTTCCTGTGTGGTTCACCCTCAATACAAATATGTAGTTGTGGAGATGGCAAGCGTTGGCAACATGCCGCCTCCGCGTCCGTTCCTTTGTGTACGACTTGTTAATACAAATATGTTACCGCCCAAATATTTTCCTATGGGAGTAAGAAAGGGAAATTCGCAGTGCGTATAATTCACAGTAAAGACAAGTTTATTACTCAGAACAGACGGAAAAGATCACAATAATCAAATAGGGGTGCCTATAGAAACAAGCTATATATGCCCAAGACAAGGTTAGCACTTCTTCAAAAAAATGTGTACTGCATGGCAATAAGAATATTTAATTGCTTATCAGACCATTTTAAGGAATTGCCATTAAATTTATTTAAGAAAACATTATTTGACCATCTTATACAGCATAGTTATTATTCTATTAATGAATTTATTGACAATTTTAATTTATAATGTGATTTTTAATTATTTTACCACTGTTTTGTTTATTATGATAACTATATTTATTTTACTTTAATTAATTTGTCTTGTTTTGTTTAATTTGTAATGCAATTTCACACTAATTTAATGTACCTTATATAATTCTAATGTAACTTTTGCACACCATATTATGGTAAAACAAGAAATGTGCTTTTTGACATTTATTTTTAACACCATTTTATACTCTTGTTTATGCAAATAAAATTTTGATTGATTGATTGATTGATTGAATAGACCTAGGTTGAGCATGCCCACAACTTAACAATCCCTACTAATAATTATAAATGTAAAAGTGTGTTGGTTTGTTCCGCTTTTTTCATAGAGATAGTTTCGGAGCTCGCTTCGGTGTTCGTTGCACCTGCACAGACTCAACCTGTCAAAGGCAGTCATCCGGAATACGACCGGAGTCGCTTTGCGGCATGGTTAAGGGGGTGGTGACCAGCTGCGGTAGAAACCACCGGTAGTATGGTGCTTGTTTTGCCCCACCCCGGGATTACATCGAGAGTAAAATCTACTGAAGCGAGCAACTTCAATCCTCAAATACTGTGTAATGTTATAACAATACTAAATAAATACGTAATGTCTCTACTGTTCAAAAACAAAGTTGTGCTTCCGACAATACAGAGTCGATGCTACGACTCTTAATATTGCCGACACCTGCAGCCCTCACATCCAACTATTGTGGTAACTGACCTTTTTTAGATAACATTTTTCGTTTTCTAGATATGCATATAAAAATAAAGAGAAACGGAAAGTAAAAGGGGAGTGTCACGCTTCAATTTCCATACAGAATACAACACCTATATGTATTTGTATTTTTATGATTTCTGGATCCGATTTGGATCCGATTTTACCAAATTTGAATCGTAGTGCACAAACGTCCTTAAAGGCGCTCGTAAATGGACTAGTTTTATGGCAATTTAGGCTATTCCCAAAAATATAACATATGACTTCACTACTAAGAACAGCAAGTTTCAATGTAAGCTTTTGGAGAGAGCCCGGATTGCAGCTATAAATTGCCAAAAAAACTAGCCCGTTTACGAGCCCCTTTAAGGTGTATAATAATATCTAGTGCAACTCGAAACGGTGCCGGCCTCCAGAACGCGTCCTGACGCCCCGGCATAACTTAACGTAAGACAATGACTTTCTATTTTTCGACAATAACAGCCAGATACCTAAAGCCTGTGCTCAAAGTGTTTTAGCATAAATGTTTGGTACGGCATCATCCGTCAGCATCCTAGCCTATAGTGCTTTCGTCGTCATCATTACATCTAGTAACTTAAATTAATTTTAACCAGTTTTGTATGGAAACTATTTGGTAATCGGTCCTCTTAAAAAACTAAAGGTTTTTCGCCACAACGCCTTCATTCATGGCAGTGTCCGGCAGCGGTCCATGTCACTACTGTTCCAAATGTTAAAAAGACCACGTTCACCTCGATTAATGTTATTGCCTAGAGAAGAAGGTTCGAATCTGGACTGAATTGTTTTTTTTAATGTAGAATGGATGGATATTTAAACCCAAAATTAACGTATAGATAGAGCTTTAATATTATTACAGTAATAGTATCCCGGACACTAAACACAGCATTAATCTTGTCGAAAACTAGGATTTCCTGAGTACAATAATGCATTCGATTCCTTGTGGATAATATTTCGTCGCAAGGCGCCTACAGCGTAGCATTCTACGCATCGTAGCACGTAGCTTGTCGTAGCATCTAGCTAGGTATATGGAAATAAATTCCACGCAATTATTTGCTGATGTACAGTCAACTAACTATGTCAATGAAAATCGTTTTTGGCAGAATATAATTATGCCATAAAGACATATATAGGGTGTTTTTAAAATAATAATGCAAACAAAGTTTCCTATGTGTTAGCATAAGAATTATAGTGATAGAGTACGTTAAGTTATTCTCGCACTAGTTAAGCCACGGGAAACAACTAGTTACTCAATTAAAACGCGAAGGCGAGAGCTACCGCTAATAAATAGCTCATAACGTTGATCCAAAGTAAGCAATGACGATGTCATAGTTTGAATAATAATGGACTCCTAGACTGGGGTCCGGCTGCGTGTTTCCTTAAGTCATCAAACATTTATAAATCTATTAAATTATTAGAAATAGTACTTTAAAAAGGCTTATGGGACTTTTAAAGTCATACTTTCACGGCTAATTTGTAGAAGTTTAATATTCCATTTACACGATGTTGTTTGATTATTATAAAGTAAAACGCCAAGTTTAATATATTTAAAAAAATCAGTAGATTTACTGTAAGTAGAGTTTTCTGGCATACCTAACGATTATTATAGTTTTTCCTCGACATTTCAGCCATATTGCAACAGCCACGGTCACGAGTAGGAACCTGAAATGTGTAAGTAAATGAATATAGCAAAAGTTCGTGCTCATTATAAATTCACTAATTATCAAGCTTATAATACCATCTCTTTCGTTCTTAAGTCATGACTCGACCGCGAAAACAAGACAGTAAGTAACGAACGCCAACTTCGACTTGTTGTATAGACTCAACTTACCGAGATGCGTGTAAGCCACTCAGCGGGCAGCCCGGACACGTTCTGCCTCGTTACTCTCCCTCTTACCCGTTCCCATATTTACCCTTACCTTTTACCCCCTACCCTGAACCATCCCGGGACACATTAACTCGGATTAATGAGCCTTTTTGCATCGTTCCAGCTAGCTAAAGTATGTTTATTGAGCAAAGTATAAAGGATGTCATAGAGCTAATTGAAATGGAAAGTGCGAGCTGATATAACGAGTAAAAACGTTCCTTAAATATAATGGTATAAGAAAATGCAGGCCGAGCTGAGCCTGTATTCAATATTACTTAAGCAATATTGCTACCGTTCGGTTTGTATATCGCTGGTTTTTAATTCATGACAAAAGACAGTTTAACTATTTTTATAGTGAAATTAATAAAGTATTTTACAATTGTGTCCCTATTAAAAAACGGAAACCTGTGGCTTCTCGGTACTTCTATCCCGAATGGTACACGGCCGAGATAATTCGTACTATTAAAAATAAGCACTCACTGCATAAACAGTATAAAAAAAGTAAATCTAACTATGACTACCAAGTTTTTTCACATTGCAGAATGGAGTTAAAAATGGCTATTTCTCTTGCTCACGATCAATACCAAGATCGTATGCAAAATAACTTGGCGAAAGATCCAAAGGCTTTCTGGAGTTTCGTAAAACGGAAAAGAGATTGTAACAACAAATTTAAATTAGTAGCGGAGGGTCGTGTATTGTCGTCACAGGAAACCGCGAGTGAGTTTGCGATTTTTTTTTACTCGGTGTACAATCCGCAGCCAGCAGTACTGGACATAGCTGCAGCGAGCGCGGCGGCGACCGTGAACAGTACGTACGTTCATATTTACGAGCTGGAGGTCGGGGAAGTGCTACGTGCACTGGAGAGACTTCCACCAAAACGCTCATTGGGGCCAGATGGCATTCCACCATTTGTTTTAAAGGACTGTCGTTCCATACTGGCTGCACCACTGTGTCATGTATTTAACAGGTCTTTAAAAACCGCTAGTTTTCCTGATCGATGGAAGCTGACACGTGTGGTTCCGGTACCGAAAGGAAGTGGTGGACCGGATGCCTCTAACTACAGGCCTGTGGCGGTACTGTGTGCACCTGCGAAGGTATTTGAATCTGCAATACAACGATCTCTGCAAGCACAGGTGAACTCACAGTTATCTGATGCACAACACGGCTTCCGTGCAGGACGCAGTACGGCGGGCAACTTGCTAAGCCTCATGACCCGGGTGATACCAGCAGTGGATGCAGGTCTTCAAGTAGATGTCACTTACTTCGACTTCAAAAAAGCTTTCGATGTAGTAGATAATGACATCTTACTGAAGAAGCTAGCTGACGTAGGGTGCACGCCACATACACTGGCATTTTTTGCCAGCTATATGCGGGACAGGTGTCAGTATGTAGACTGTGCTGGTTACAGATCTAAGCCGTACTACACGAGATCTGGAGTGAGTCAAGGCAGCAATTTAGGGCCATTGGAGTTTGTGCTAATGATCAATGATCTCCCCGAAGTAGTCCGAAATTCACAATGTTTGCTCTTTGCTGACGATTTGAAACTCGTGCGAGAAATTAAGGATGTATCGGACTGTGACAGGCTGCAAGAAGATATTGATCGAATTGTACAGTGGAGTCAAAAAAACAAACTTCACTTTAATGTGTCAAAATGCTCGTCAATGTCTTTTTGTCGGTCTCACAGTCCGATACATCACCGATATACAGTACAGGGGGTGGTAATGGAACGCCTTACAGAGGTGCGTGACTTAGGGGTTCGTTTCACGGTCGATCTTTCATTCAGAGATCATATTACGATGATTTGTAAGAAAGCGTACAGAACCTTAGGATTCGTAATGAGGCAGTCGCATGGTTTTTCGAACATAGGTGCCATACGCGCACTGTATGAAGCTCTCGTCAAAAGCCATATGGAGTTTAATTCAAGTGTCTGGAGCCCACACGAAGCGAAGTATAAGTTTATGTTAGAACGTATCCAAAATAAATTCGTTAGGTTTTTATATTTTAAATTGTATGGGGTATATCCGTTTTACCCGCTAATGTATCCAACGTTGTTCGTGCTAGGGATGGTAGGGTACAACCGGTTAGAGGTTAGGAGAGAGCTAGCTCTCGCTTCATATATATTTCAGCTGTTGCGCGGAAGGGTCAATAACCCAGAGGTATTGGCAACGGTGAGTCTGTGCGTGCCGGAGCGGTACGTATGGCGGCGGCGCCGGCCGCGGCTGCTGGCCGAGCCGCGCGCGCGCACTAAACTGCTGCGTGATGCGCCCTGGACGCGGGCCCTGCGCACGCTCAACCAGGTAGCGAATGAGATCGATGTCTTCTGTTGTTCTTCTAACGAATTCACAAAAGTTACTTTGTTTGTGTTGTGTAATTAGGTACTTACCAACTTAAATTAATAATGTGCTACACTATCGAATTGGGTAAACTGTAAGGATAGATGTAATGTGGAAATAAATAAATAAATAAATAAATAAATAAATAAATAAATTCAAAACACAGCGATACAGTAATCGACCGATTACACCAAATTGTATCTATATATAGACGTTTTCGAAAAGGAGAGAATCAGAAGAAGCAGAAGATGATGGACAGGCAGATAGTTATGATATATATATATATATATATATATATATTTGAGTACAGAAATTCTTTTTACAAGCCCCTTTACGGTGTTTATAATGAATGAAATGTAGGCTTAATTATGTATTATATTCCTTTTTTAATAAATCACAGATGCATCCACAACGGGATACGGTGCCGTTTTTACGCTTTTGCTAGGCCTTATTATATCGCTTGCAATTTTGCCGCCACGTAGAAAATAACCTCGGCCGGTGAAAATAAGGCTTTGCAGGCTCGGCTATTTGGCCCATCCGACCTTTGCCAAGGTTTTGCCGCAGTACTAGCTTATATTGAAATAAACGGTTGCCTTTTTTATTGGGAAATTGGAATGTCTATGACATTTGATGGTACTGCATGTACAAAAAGTTTTCTGAGTGGTTCAATGCATATTACTTTAAGAAATAAAATGAATTACATACAGGTTAAGCACTCAAATAATATTTTATTGATGAATAAGCTCCATGACAGTAGTGGTGTGTATTTATTGTACAGGTGAAAGGAAGAGGAGGCTTACCCACTTACTTACCCACCACCCAGCCGTGGGAATTTCGAATAGGCTAGGCACAGAAATCATCAGGCTCATTGTTTTAAATAAATGCCCGTTACTTTTCTATGGTACATATTATATTGGTACATGCAAAATGCATTATATTCTTAAGGGGCTCGTAAACGGCTAGTTCTTCGGCAATTTATTTCTGCATTCGAGCTATCCTCAAAAGTTAACGTTCAAACGTTTTGTCCCCATTAGTGGTTTAATATGTAATCTTTTTGGGAATAGCCTGAATTGCAGAAATAAATTGCCGAAAAACTACGCCCGTTTACGAGCCCCTTTAAATAGCTGTCCGCCATCTTGAAGTTGATTTACCGTCATACTTTCATATCATGCAAGATCTTATAAATATTAGTTTCTTAGTGCATTTGCTTGCGCCGCATTCGGTAAAACCTATTATTTTCCACTAAAACCAACTCATTTTAAGAGCTGTCTCCAAACATGTGTTTATTTTCCTTTGCGAATTAAACTTACACAAAACTTTTATGTTAGATAGCTCGCGGTGTGTCGCCGGGCTGCGCCGCCGCCGCTTTCTTTATTGCCCGAGCTTCTTTATTGCTAAAAAATATACAAGTTGAGAACACGGGGTATATTGGGCTGTATTTCATGCGGGAAAAAGCGGCTTTCTAGGGCTCGGGTTGGAATGATTACGAGATTGTATCATAAAAAATGAAATAAAAGTACGACGAGGTTCAGTTTGAGGGTTCAAGTCTAATTCTAAATCTGTTTTTGTTATTAATCATTGAAGGGCAGCAACACACCATATTCGTATCAAGGTCTTATCAGTCTACGAATGACATATAAACTTGTCTGTTTTCAGAAAGGCCAAATGATTTCAAGAAACGCAGTTGAGTGAATGGTCAAAATCGGTGAACTAAAAAGTAAACATATAAAATTAAATTAAATTAACGTATAGGTTGAAGCGATAAACTTTTACATTTTCGATGTCCGTCAAAAAACGGATTTCTTCAGCAGCGGTTGTAACAAAAACGCACATAATTATGCTAAAAAAATATATTATTTAAATTGGTTGAAAATCGAGTCCGTTTTATTATGACGATGAAGAATAAACATACATAGATATATCACGTATGTTTCCCAAAAGGGTGGGCACAGACCACGGATTTCCACCTGCTACGATTCTGACACATTTCTCTTTGTCTACATTAAGTTCTTCATGCACGCTCCCCGGTTCAGGGTATGATGGGTTTATGATGAAGAAAGATGATTAAATGCCTTTTAAATCGTGGAATAGTCTGCAACAGGAAATTTATTTGCGGAGCGTGATCACTGTGATCAGGCACGATACAGACCGTGTCGTGACAAGCTGCAGTAATCTAATTTTAAACTTGTTTGCTCGATTATGCGCTACTGTTATTTCAAGGTTGTCCTCAAAATGATGTTACAATAGTAGATTGTTGCACCAAGCAGAAAGTGATTCATTATTGCGCCGAGTGTTGGTTTGGAGCCCGAACGCAAGTGAGGGCTCTAAAAACACGAGCGCAATAACATTAATAATAATAATAATGAATAAAATTTATTTTCAAAGTTATCAAAGTTACAAGTTACAATTTAACAATTTTCTTAAGCTATAATTTTTCCTTAACGCTAATATCCGACGGACCCCAAACTAGGCTGGGCCTGTATCTTGGGCGTCCGGGGACAGCATAACAAATCACTTGATGCGAGGTGCATAATCTGCTTTTCTTTCTACTACTGCTAAAAGTTGGTAAAAAAACGTAAAGGTACAGTTAAACCCAAATAGCGAAGTAAAAAGGATTTTGGCACCTGTTATGACGCACCCTTAGAATTTTTATATAGCCTATGACACTCGCACGTTCTCCCCGAATCTTAAGATACCCTATTTATTAAAATCGGTCTATTGGTTCTGAAATTAAAGTCGAAAATCCGAAAATTTTCACAGAAATCTTGTATCTAGTCTATTAATTGTCATATTATGCCATTTTTTTTTAAATCTTTTTGTAACCCATACTATCTTATCGGCCATTACTTTGAGCATAACATTTTAGACGAGACAATCACAGTTCGATATGGCCGCCGATACGTGGCCAGCTTTTTTTTTTTTTTTGCTAACAGTAAGTCCACAAAAGAGTGGTCGGCTGTCCCGTCGGACTGTGAATGGGCGGATTGGGTAGCTGTTGGTGTAAACTTCTTGAACAAACAACCAAATAAAAAAAAAAAAAAACAGTGCAATAATGAAATTTGTATGCAACTTTATTTGCTCTAGAGCAAATAAGGGCTGCTTTGTGCTGAGTATTTAAGGCCATTATGATGAAATTAAAGCGTAGTAGGAAGAAAAGAGCTTTGTTGACTAGAATTCTCGAGCTGAAACTTGTTGAAGTGCCAAACCCACTTTGGCCTTTTCATGATTGGTCCAAGTTTGTTCGATAAACATTACTAGTTATTAGAGGTTGGTACGAAACTACGACGTATATTAAAATACTTGGCATACTAGTGTGCTTGATCGTACTTTTGCAAAACCAATTTCATCAAATACATGAAGAGTAACGCCAAAAAATTATATTTGAAATAGTGACACTATTCCTCCCATGCGAAACTAGAACGCATGCGCCAGCACAGACCAAATAATATCCTAAACACAGCTTAGCCGAACTTTTGCTAGCAAATAAAGCTGCCAAAATTGCGGGGCTGTGAATAGTGCATCCAAAGATATGCGCTCCCCACGACCGTGTGTAGCCCCGCCGCTTATGGCTTTTTAGGCTACCGCTGTACGAACCAAAATGTGAAATACCAGTCAGTTTAGTTAATATGCTGCGAGACGAGTTCGACCGCCGCGGCAGACAGAGCGCGACGGCCTGCCAGCAGCCAGTCGCATCTCACCACATGCACAGAACTATATCCTATAGACTCCGCATAGTCAAGCGACCCGCACTCACAACATTAGAGACAAAATATTATAAGTATCCGGGCTACACGCAGGCATGGACCTGCGTAACCTCATACGCACCAATAAAACATGGTTGAGGGGACGATGGCTGAGATACGCGTCATACTCGAGAACGGATGCTGTCTGTGGGGCCCGGACTGTTCATGTTCGCAAGGACCAATTCAATTTAGTAGTTTTTAATTTATTCGTTTTGTGCGATATATGAACCCGACTAGAGAGACTTCATAGTGTTCTTTATACTATATTTTATAGTTTTTCATACTTGTTGATTATTCAACAAACGATTTTTTTTTAGTGTTAATAATTATCATTTACTAACTTGTAACTTCATTGAAAAAATGGGATATCTAAAAATAAACAAATTATTGCTAATATCAACCAAGCGACTTATTTCGGACAGAGCTTGCAAAGCTGTTTGCGAACATCAAACAAGTCAAAGCAATCACATGACTTTAATTTGCGAAGGAGGTAGGTATTTATTTTCAAATAAGTGTCGGTTGTATATTGCAAAATTGGTACTTTGCTGGCACTTCGTGTTTTTTTTAAAGTTTGTAATGTATCTATTTTATTTAATTTGAGTTTTTATGTACGATGAAAAATCAATATTTGACTCCTGTCTGAAGCACTAGTACATTGAACCCGTTTTAATTTATTTATGCGACATTTAAAAGAGCCACTGGTGACCAATTTGCTGAATAAACGTTTTAATTTATTTATTTATTTGCTATTAAAAGTGAGGCTAAGCAAGGATATATGGTCTGTGCTCCACATGCCAATAGGCTTTGTCCATGGAATTATCATAATGTTCTCGGTTCTGCGTCGTTATACAGGATGACTTTAAAGACGTAATGCAAAACATTGTTTTAGATGCATCTCATCTAGGTTAATAACGCCTACACGTCAGGAACTATGCACTCCAGGAATTGAAAAATATAACTTTTATTATTGATTTTACATTTATTTTTATTTCCTAAATCATTGCTCCAATTGAATTCAATTCAATTGACATCTAAAATCCTTTGACAGATTCTTTAAACTTAGCAAGTAGGTATGACAGTCAACTACTGGTTTTAAGGCTATCCTTATTATTATTTTTATTAGATAAATTAGCTACAGTTAAATGTGTTTTTTTATGTAGAGAGTTATTATGTTATATTACAAGTCTTCAACTGAGCCGGACGAATAATTGTTTTTGCATTACGTATTCCAAGTCACCCTGTATTGCGACATTGGCATTAATTTGAGTATTATCAAGTGCCATTGGCGATCACTAGAAACAACCCTAGCAGAGGGGTGACCGAGGTTATAAAAGCGGATGCACAAACGGACTGGGCCTCTTTTCCCTGAACACTTTTGTGCGATATAGACTTAACTTGTTAAACCTTAATACTGCTAAATTATTGTTAATGTTTGAACTTCATTTAATTATTAAACATTTATTTTATTAAGGCATCCTCATTTTATTCTTTCCAACAATACATAAATTACTTGCAGGATACAATTGTCCCCCAAGGGTCACAGGTTCTCAACCGACAACAGCTCAAATAGACAGCCATCATTTAAGGCTGCGTATCCGAATTGGCAGCAGAGCTAATGGGTACTAAGTATATGATACTTTAATGTTGCCAACAGCGATCGGAAACTCTACTTTTCAATTTATGTATAAAACTTTTAATGCCGGGGTCTAAAAATTTGAAAGTGCTATCTAACCCCGAGACCGTCATCTGGGAGGTTCGTAAACTGCCTAAATGAAGGGCTCGATCAAGCACAAATCCAATATTTCGGCACTAAAAAAACCTCATTTGACTTGCGACGCGCTGATTAAACCCGACCCGCCGCGGCGCCTGGAATTCATCAAGTTTTTAATCAAATCACTCCTGCGCAGTTAACAATGTGGATTTTTGTGATTTGTCCCATTAACGCCGAGGGCAAACCTGGCTACCTCTAATTTGGAACGCAGCATGAATAATTTTCTATTAAAATGTTACCGAAAGTTGGGAAAGACACAGTTGTCTTTCGGTTTGCACTGAAAGTAATGTAAAGGTTGGTGATAACAAAATAAGAACAACGCATACTGGGTGAGTATCAATAACCAGTCCAGTGTATCTACCCTGAGCTATGCAAACCGTTCTCGCAATACAAAACTATCGCTCGTTCCCTTTACTTGTATTGGGAACAAGCAGTGTTTCCGATAGATTTCGAACTAAACTCAAACTCATGGTAATGGTACTGACGGCAATTGAGATTAGCAAATAGTACTCTAAAAATCCCTATTTTTAAGCTCAATTTCAATCGGTCGAATATAACATAAATAAGATGTAACCGCTCCGCATCGTTTCCCGATGGCTTCGTGCCTCGTTCAGGTAACACTGGAAACAATTTTCGACAGCGAACTAAGTTGTTGTTAAGTTAGACGTATAAGTACAACAATGGCGCCCTGACAGGCGCGATCGATGGAGGTAATTATAATATAACCAACCTTTGCCCGTGACTTTGTCTGCATCTATTTAGGAGTAAAGCAACAACAAAATCTACAACTGTTAACCACTACAAATTGTATACCCGTGTACAGGGTTGTGCAACTTTAAGAGTCTACGAGAAAAAGTGACTGTGACATGCGGACGGACAGACGGACATTGTGAAACTATATTATTATGTAACTGCACTTAGAATGTTTTAAGTACACAATTATCGACTAGTTAAGCTACGGAAAATTTGTATGCCTATGTATTTTTAATTTTTATTTCATTGCTTACATGTACAAGAAACTTATTTCTATGTACATGCGCCCTCTTCGCTAAACTCTCCGCTTGTTCAGAATTTGTTTACTATAAAATTATGATTGCTTTATATGTGTTCCTAGTTTCACTACGGAAACCCTAAAAAGTATGAGTCTTCGCTGTAATATAGAACAGGTAGCAGCACACAACTCTGTACAACAAAAGAATATTTCAGAGTAGGTACATGTGATCTAAAACGTTCCAAAAAGTTGCTACTATATTCAGTTTGAAGAAATATATACTGCTGAGTTTCTTGCTAAGCTTCTCAGCAAATTTCACCCTCTGAATCACTGGTAGATTCAGATATGTTAAAGAGGCAGGAATACTTGTATTTTTTTTATATTGATTATAGATAAGGAGATTATAGTAAAATAATGTTATTATTAATGTAAGTTCTGTGATGAAATTAGCTTCTTTAATATCCTCAAGTCCCACACAATCAGTTTTAAGTACTGCGTCACAGCAAGGACTAACGGACAACAGCGGTGCTTTAGGCTTGGATGATCTAGCCACACTTACTTAAGCCGTCAGTGCGGTGCGGGTGTTGCGTCATATCCCTAAGGGGGCACGGAACCTTGCGGCGGGCACAATGAGCGATCTCAAAGTCAAATTCAATGTCATACTTTCTTAATTCAATTTAGGCTTTTACAAGCTCTTATGAGATCAAGGAATTAATCTATCACCGGTTAGGAAAAAATCCTCTACTGAGAAAAGCCGGCAAGAAACTCGGTGAGGTAAATTTTTTTTTTACCTAGCCACGCACACCAGCTTGACCGCGGGCGTCTTCCGCGACATGCGATCGCAGCTGAACGTATGCTGCGACGAGCGGCTAGATGGGGATGGGTCTTTCAGCTCGGGCCTTTGGTATCCCACAGGAGCCGGATATATCCGTTTTTCCTTGGATCCTTCCTTGGGTGGAAGACGTTGCTCAGGCACTTGACTCCTTTAACAGTAAGTAGCTCTGCTGCTGGTTTGGACAGTATCCGCCCAGCGCCTCTATTCGGGAACGTCCAAGCGATATTGTAGCGACGCGCGAGCGAGATTCTTATCCCGCTCTTCCGCACGATGCGTAATGCGTAAGAGTGGGATGTGTGTATCGCTCGCGAGCCGCAACAATATCGCTTGAACGTTCCTGAATAGAGGCCCATTTTTGAAAGAGCTTGTATCTCTCTCAGCTGCTGATAGCGGTCTTCGGTTGTTTGATAGTGTTTGACGAAACTGTGCAACTTCTCACTCAGTGGCCAATAAAATCATGCGGTTTGTCCTTCTATTTATGGAGCGTCACTTACTTACTTACTCACTTACGTACTAAAAATATTGACATTTTAATGTCCGGTTTTTTAATATTTTCAGCCGCTCCAAAAAGTCAATTGCGCATTTATTTTAACCTGCATCGCATAGCATCCATACCACCGCCTAAAACTTATCCAACTGGCCGCTCGTAAGCCGCGGCACGTATTATGCCCCCGGGTATTCATAGCGCAGACGTGGCCCGCGGGAGCCTGTGACATCAATTCACTGGGGTCGGGATGTAACTTCGAAACTTCGGGGTATGTTGATGCGGCATTTAGCGCTGAACGGGGCAAGCGGCAAGCAAAGGTCCGGATGGGCTCTGATTTCATTTGAGTTTATGTACAGTTTGTATGTGCAGCTGTCAAGAAATGCGCAATTAAGTTGGGACAATAGTAGGTCCGAAACGGTGTCTTCTCGATTTACAATTTGGCATACAAATAAGAAACGTCAAACTCAATTTTGTATAGACTAAAATCGAATTTGACGTTTCTTATTTCAAGTTGAGCTACTTTTAAATTTAGCGAATACATTGAATTGGCCCCAGTGTAACTCTTAATTAATTCATATTTTACTGTAAGAAACTGACTGCTTTAAAAAATATCTACATAATATCCTCCTATCCTACTAAGACCCCGCGTACAAAATGTTGTACAAAATAAAAATAAATATGACTTTTGGGTTATAATGACACAACAGTTCAAGGGATTTGGGTCTTAGAAGGAATTGGGGCCAATTTGAAAGTGTAATTTAAAGTCACTAGTTGGACACGTTTACGTTCCAAATTCGGCAAACTCACCGACCCAAACTTGGAGTAGATGACACCGTATCCTAAATCCACATTATTATACACAACACACAGGGCCGATCCTAAAAGCAAATGCGAGCGAAAATCGAACTTATGACCTTCAGTTTCTTAGTCAAACAGTGCCACCACTTGGCCCAGAGGTCCGCATTATGTCCACCGTATAGTGCATCTCTCGGCCTCCGAACTAAAGGGCCCTCAAGCATCGACCCTCTGCGCCAGGTAGAAGGTTGGCCTCTTTGTGCTCGCTCTTAGCTCGGTCTCAGTTTATATACACTTCTTGGTATACAGAACAAAATCCATTTATAACTTGACTTTTTCTGTAAGCTTTAATAAATTTGCTAAAGCAGACAGGATTTACTTCGAAACACGATATTTTAAGGCTTCCACACACCGAAACGCGAGGCGAAAGCAGAGCGGGTCGCAAGCGTGAATGTAAACATAGTGCTATAGGAACTAAAATGGATGACGTATATAATCTATGGCATGTTTCCATGGAGCTATTATTCTGTTATGTCACTGCCTACAATTAAAAGCTGAATAAAGCCAAGTTTCCTCATGGTTTTGTCTTTATTACTTTATCAATGGAAGCATTTTACTGGAAGCATATTACTGTATCAATGGACCCCGCGCGGCTGTCGCGCTGTTTGGAAGCCTATAAACTTCTGACATCCTATCTCTCTCATCATTATTTTCATTTTATCCGACTCAGTGGAAGCGTCCACCGCTGGACATGTCTTCCTAAAGTTGATTAGTTTACTTTTAACTAACTATGTTATTTAATATTCATATTTTGCAAGCGACAAGGTATTATTAATTAAGTGTTGCATTACTGAGCACTCGTTTCTAACAGCTATTGTCTTCGGAAGGCTTTTTGTGCTGCCACGTATTTTGCTCAAAAGCGATGCCATCTTTTTTCGCAGCACAGCAGCAAAGCGGTCAACTCGCGCTTCGGCAAACATGGTGGACGCACTACAAAACCGTGGCAGCCCCGACACCGCCCTGAAGGCGTTGTTGTGCTGGACGAGCAGGGAACTGACCGAGCGTTGCGAGCAGCTCGCCCACAGGGCACCCGAGTACAATGACGTGCAGTATGCTCTAACGAGCGTTATTTTGACTGCGGCTGTACACCGAGCGAACCTGCGAGCCAGCATATTCACCTACGTCGCCAGCGCCCTGCGTTCCCGTTCAACGTCTATGTCATCTTTCAAGTTGTCAGACAGATAATGACATAGATATTTAAACTGACTCACTCTGGTTACTGAAACTCCATATGCGCGGCCCGCATAAAACTTATCTTGCTAACTCTCGTCAATACTGTTCAATGCGGATCAAGTTTGGAGTTCGGCAAGTTGCCGGCCAGCGTGCTGAAGTAAGTCTACCTACTTAAGACGTCTGTATAATAAAACACCAAGGTAGCTATTAGGTGGCAGTGACGGCCAAAGATTAGTTTAGGTGAGTGAGAATGGACTCGATAATTGTAAGTTTGTATAACTTTTTCCAGTGCAGTGCCGCGATTAAGTCAAATCTTATTGTATCTTCGTGCTCTACGTAAACCACTTTTCTCAACTTTTGACGTTATAATTGTTTCCGTTATAGTAGACTTCCGACGCAATCGTCAGTAGCGTCAGTGACGCTGCGACAGAGCGGCAGATTAAGGTACTACGAAAATGTATGGAACGTTATTCAAAGCACAGCGACACTAACGCGGCGTCTGGCGCCCCTAGAGTTGGGCAAGAAGTGAAATTAAAACGAGTTTGAATGGATTAAGTACTCCTTTTACAAAACAAGGTGGTCTCAAATGAGGCGAGGTACTACGCGGAGCTTACGCCTTGCTCTCATATCAGCGTAACATGCTGTACGGTACTGGTGGCGCTCGTTTGTCTCACTCACACCCTCAGATACTCGCTACGCTGCCTACGCTACGCTATCATCTATTACGCCTTACTCGCAGGATTCGATTCGGCTCGTCTTCGTAGGACATAAACATTGAGGAGGCAAATATTTACGAAGTGAGGTGTTTCTGACAATACAACAAATTGAGTTTGACTTTCGAGGTGCCTCATGTATGAGCAGCTCAACACTAGACGCCACTGAAACTAAAACCGTATTGCCAAATTTAATGTTATTTAACAAAACTCCCATAGAAAAACACAAGAAATTAAACACTTCATTACAAGACAGTGATTCAGCGTAAGTGGCGTTTGTGTATTCTGCCATTAGCCTCTCAATTAAACTATGAGTTATATGAATGAAATGGGTTCCGGTCAAATAAAATACATAGGTTATTAATCGGATAATTTAAATACGATAAATTCCGAAAAAATTTCAAAATTCATTTACTTGCTCGTACCACGTTGACGATAATGACTGGCCGATGGAATAACTCGTGGACTGACACTCTGCATGCTCGCTCTTCGCCAGGACACGTCCCAGCCGGGATGATCCGGGATTACTCGCCCTTTGACGTTAAACAACGTTTTTACTGGCCCGCTACTCGTCCATTAAGCTCCATTCCCACTGCGTAAAGGATTGAGGTTACGTCTCACGGGATTTGAGCCGAAAGCCGACCGCGGAGCACGCTGTGCACGTATACGGGGGGCTGGGTGATTCCATCAGTTTACGCTTATAGATTTAGCTTCGCTTTGTATCAATATGTAGGTGGCATCACCCAAAGCTATGTCTCCGTACGCAGCGTGCGCTGCAGTCGGCTTTAGAATTAACAATATTTCAGGTAGATATTTGCGCAAAGACGTAGACTCAAATAAGCTTAAAGTCAATTCATCTTTACTTGTCTTATTTGGTAAACAAGTTTCTAACTTCAAAATGTACTTTTATCTACACCCATATCATAAAACCTCCATTGGTTAATCAAAAACCGTATGAAATGACCACCATTTTGACAACCAATTAGGAAAAACCAGTGCTGCGATAAAGAAATAACATGACTTCTTTATCGTTTTTAGTAAAGAAATGAGATTAAATTTGGAACAGCTGTCAAAACTCAAGTGGGTCTCTATTCTAGTATCCATAGATATTAAAAAGTTATTGATACGAAACGTCAATTCAGTATATTTTTTAATATAAACTGTACAATATTTGATCTCGAGTGACGTGAGAATAGAGACTTCATCCGTTTGTCTATGATTAAAAAAAAAAGGTCTTGACGGAAGATCGTATTTGCCACCATGTTGACGTTTTGCTGAACGAAAGTAGAATTGTTGTTGAATTGAATAGAAAAAGTTGTTTGTAATTTACATTCTAGTTGAAAATATGAATAGTAAGTAGTCTTCTCAGAGTGTGTGTGATGTAAAAATGCGCCGGATATCGGAAATATGCAGCCACGATTTCAACCAATAACTTGTTGCCAGAAAATATTGTTTCTGACTGAACCCATCATGGAGGATTTATAATATGTGTATAGATAAAGATATGTATGCAACTCTGCATAATTTGGCCTTAAAACACACGTGCGATCTTATTATGAAACTCGCTAAAAGCTCGTTTCATAAAACCGCACTAGTGTTTTAAGGCCTATCATTATGCAACCGTTGCATAAACTACTATTTTGGGTGAAGAAGCTATTTATCCTAAGGATTTAGGACAATAGGCGAAAATGTACCATTTAATTTATTTATCTTATATCAGTTTATAATAGTGATTCATTGTGAGATGATATGTGTTGCCTATATAGTGCCTTGTTAATAAGCAGTGAGGTGTTAGCGAGTCAGTGAAGCGAGCTAACTCAACTAACCTCCTATTAGCTGATAAGGATGGAGGGGAACCATGATCAAAACTATCCATTTACAGAGTAATTAGTCGATAACAGCTAAACAAAAACGCTACCATATAAAACATTCATGTCGTGTACGAAATTGCAATTCATTTCAGCTGAAAAGGAGTGTGAACCTACGGCTTCTCATACAAAAGGCTATAACGATTTCCACCCCTTAAATCGTAACCGATTTTAACAAATTTTTGATAGATTGTCAGTCAGAACATAATCTAGGTCTATACGTTTTGATTTTTTTCACTATAATCAATAAATTCAGTTTTATTGTTATTTCAGTATTCTCATACAAAACGAATTTCGGCGATTATTTGACTTTGTTGATCTTTAATTAATATTCAAACGTATATACCTAGATTTTGTTTTGACTGACAACCTGTGAGAAATTGGTGGAAATCGGTTAACATTTAAGGGGTGGGCGTCACCACCTTTTGTATGAAAAGGTTGACATTTGCTGTTGGTTAACCGACCGTCTGACTGAATATAACAATGGACGGGCACTTTTCTCTGAAAACTGTAGAAAACAATTACATTATAGAAGACCACAATCTAAAATAGCTTTGTTTAACATTTTGGAGCCAGACGCTGAGAACTGAGGATCAAATATAAATAACAAAGCTCCCATTTTGACTGGATGGCACAGCAGTCTCTGGGCATTGCCCCGAGATGGCCGTAAACAAAGCGACGCGCCGGCGTGAATTCACAGCACTTAGACTCAATTTATCAATGGCTGCCGCTTGACATCGCAGAGGGATTGGATTCGATTTTAGGAACGCTGGCGGCTATGAAGAAAACATGCATGTTGATTTCGTTATCGTTATCCGTTAATCGTTAATTAAGGAAGTTAAGATTTCGTCAACGGATTAACTTTTAAGTTAACTTTAAAAATGGTTAACGGACTCACTAACTTCCGTTAAAACAATGGAAGTCCTATAATTGTTAATTAAGTTCCTACTATTTGCCAAAAGGACACAGCGCGGACCACGCACGCCGCGAAAAACACGTTCTGACAAATACGTTGTCGGCGGTCATCGCGCGCAGATCCTTTTATTTTTTCATGTCCTGCTTAAACTTCCATAGCCCATACCAACATTTTTTATAAAAATATCACTAACACAACGACACATATATAATGCAATTCCTGACACGAGTTAACGATTAACGTTAATTTCAGTTAAATCATATGACATGTAACGCTTTAACGTCTAACGAAGTTAACTTTTTTGGTAACGGATTAGCGATTAACTAACTTAACTATTTGATTAACGGGGCCCAGCTATGGGTTGCCAGTTTCTGACGTTTCATATCCGAGCCATTTAACACCGGCACATTCGTTCTCAATACAACCCAGCGGCCCTAACATGCATGGCACAAAGATAAATTAGAACCGTTTATCTCTTTCGTTGGCACTAGTGTGAGAGATCACACTAGTGCCAACGAAAGAGGTAGTCATAGAGATAAACGGTTCTGATTTATCTTTGTCGCATGCATGTTAGGGCCGCAGAGGACTCACGTGCCGAGGCTGCCATGGATGACCGTGGCTCTCTGTCACTTCACATGTATCGGTAAAAATATCATACATACGGTTTCTTGCGGCGTTTCTTCTCAGCAGATGTCACCTTTCGAAGCGCAACGGCCCTAGCAAGGTTGACACAAAGATGAGTTAAACCGTCTTGTTTGCATACTGTTGCATCGGACGTCACCTTGCGGTTGACAACCTTAGTGCAAGTTGGGAGCACGTGCTCCTGAGTAAGAGATTTTTAATTTGTTTAAGTGTAGCGTAGCGGGTCGTCAATGTGCGTCAACCATGCGGGTGATTTCACGCGTTATGAAACAATCGTGTTCGCGGGTTTCTAACTTTACCCCGACATTGTGTATAATATAATGTACCCTTTCCACTGCCCTGCTGTATAGAGGCAATAAATTAATAATACAAAACAATTCCAGGCGATTCAATGGCGATACTTATAGTTTTATTGAATAGTCTCTTAAGAAGAGGTTAACGTGTGGCATTCGAATTTCGGAAGGAAACATAAACATTTATTTTTGCGGGGAAAGAGATACTTAACTGTTTTAATTCTAATCTGAGGCAACGAAACAATTTACTTAATACATTCACTACGCTAAAAATTGTCTGCTCAGGCATGCATCATATGGCAGTGAAAATTTACAATAAGATACCTCTTGAGGTCAAAAATATATGGACTAAGTATATGACTGAAAAAGTTATAGTACTTAACCTACTTGTTATATAGTGTGTACATAATCAGGGCTTTGATATTGATGATGATTCATGAATTACCGTAAGATTTCGTCAACTCGAGTTTAAATCCTTACGTTGTCATTTTTTATTCACATTTTGCAAGACTAAGTCCACATAAAAATGTCTGTAATGTTTAAGAACGGTACAGAATGTTCTAGATTGACGTATATTAACTCGACACCCAATATTCCCTATTGAATGCAAAAATAGAGAAGCCAACGAGTCATTCCGCCACCCTCCTGCCTCCCTCTGTGTTTCAGTTGTGCAATATTGTTAAAACGGCGAGGGTCGCAATCTTCGCATCTCGCCAGGGACCCTCCTTGCGATACACAATGCGTAGGGTCCGCTGATACGAGTAAATACAAACACTTTCTTAAGGCACTGTGCAATGAAACCTAATATAGGTATCGTTAGGTTAGTTTTATTATTAAAGTAACAAAATCGAGTGAGAAGAAACTTTTGATTCTAATTTTATAGAACGTCTCCATGGCACGTCCAATAAACCCGGTGCAGAGGCTGAAGCGGCGGAACACAACAAGAACAACAAGTATGTAATATAATATAATAATATAATGTTTATTAACAAAAAATAGATACAACTTATATTGAAGTCCCTGATTTCCGAGCTAGGTTGATTGAACCTGTGTTACAGAAATCAGTGTCCTCTCCCATATTAAAAACTTAGTTATATTTATTGTTAATTACAATGAAGATGAGCTCAGTGGTGAATTTTAACTAAAGAGAATCATGTGTGGGTGCGTGCGTGCGTGTGTGTGTGTGTGTGTGTGTGTGTGTGTGTGTGTGCGTGTGTGTGTGTGTGTGCGTGTGTGTGTGTATGCGTGTGCATGGATGTGTATGTAAAAAGACAGGTTTAATATATAATCGTTTCTGTTTGTTCATAGTCTAGAGCAAGAAGCCAAGTTTTGAGTTTATCCTTGCAAGCATGTGTGGAGAGTGGATATATATTTAATATTTTATTTATTTTATTGTATAATTGTATTGCCGTGTATTTTTGTTGTCGTCTAGACATAGCAGTTCGACATTTAATAGGCAGACATACATTTCTGATTAAGCGCTTTGATATCGTTTTTTTGTCATCGAATGGACTAGCCTTATGTTGCTTGGCTACGATTAAAAAGATGTATAATTGCCTTACAGTCAGCACCTGAATATGTTGATATAAAGTGCTTGTGGGGAAACGGTAGGGCCTGAAGGTCATAACTTTCAGCAAAGATCTTTGTGCCCTTTCCAATTGTAGCATATATGACTTACAGGCTCCAGCCCAAACCACAGCACAGTAACTAAGAACCGACTTCGCAAGCGCATAGTAAATTGTGCGCAGAGAATCGAGGCTAGCCAGATATCTCAATTTCCTAAAAACCCAGATCAGCTTTCTTATGCGGGAGGTGGTTATATTTATATGAGATCGCCAGCCTAACTTGTCGTCCACCATAACACCTAAATACTTAATCTCTGCTGTTTTGCAGATAGTGAGACACGAACAGGCAACAATTGTCGGGCGAATTGCATGTGTGAACCTTGAGTTCAGTTATAGCCAGGGAAGGATTGGAAAGAGAGAACTGGAGAAATTTTGTCTTTGAGACATTTAGTGTTAGAAGATTATCAGCCAACCAGCAGCTCACCTTGTAGAACTCCACTTCGGCGTTACGTTGAACCTCCTCCCAACTGTCTCCATGAAAAATCAAGGCTGTGTCATCAGCATATGCAAAATTTTTCCCTTTTACTAAAGGGTATTGACACAGATCATTGATATAAATCAGAAAGAGACTCGGACCGAGAATACTGCCCTGTGGGACTCCATAGGTAACAGGACAGTCTCCGCTAACATATTCACCAATTTTAATCCGCTGCATGCGGTTATGCAGAAAATCTTTAAACATCATGTGGGCTTTACCCCTAATACCAATCCTTTCTAAGTATGTGGGTCTCGGTTCCGAATTTAACTATCTTCCTTTCGGAGTCGAGACCCTCTGTCTGTGGGGTCCAGGCGCACTACGCCTCTTCTCGAAATCTCGAACAGGCTGGTTGAAACAACTGGGGACCGGGGGAGCTGGCAGGTTCCTCGCACAACGCATTAGCAATGCGATACAGCGAGGAAACGCTGCCAGCATCTTCGGCATAATGTCACGGGGACCTTTTTTAGATTTAATTTACTTTTCATTTCGATTTCATCAATTTTATTTGGTATTATTATTATGTTACATGTTTAGTATGTTGTTATTTATAAATCTATTTTATTTGTAGAGTAGTTTTAATATTAATTTATAACTTACCTACTGTAGAATAACACTCTTTCTCGCAAATATGTATATGTAAATTTTATAAATAATTTTATACGTATTAAAATATAACGTAAACCGAATTAAAATTATGTAGACAACGAAAAGGCGTGGCACTTTTGCATCACTGGGCGAAACCCTGGCTATAGACAAACCGGTGGTAGGTGGAGCAATGTCTGGAATGAGTGGAATGGGTTAGACGAGGCACCCCCCTTGGCCAGGTGGACTGATGGTGACGTCAGATCAAAACCAGACGTGGATGAGATGAACACATATTCGTTAAAGTTGGCAAAAGGAAGGAGTAACATTCTATAATGACTTAGGAAGTTACATACATACATACATATATGACGCCCGTTTCGCTAAGGGGTCGGCCGAGACCACGGATTTCCACCTGCTACGATCCTGACACACCTTTCGCTTCGTCTACTCTCATTAAGTTCTTCATGCACGCTGGCCGGTTTAGGGTACTCTTAAGAACGTCCTCGATCTGGTTTTGGTACGTTCGCCTAGGTCTCCCCTTTCCAACCGTACCATGCACATCGCCTTATAAATCTGCTTCGTTAGTCTTCTTTCGTTCGCACAGTATTTTATGAGACCCGAAAATCGGACGTCATTCGTTTTTTATCCGTTTCGGTAAGATCATAGTAATACAAATGCAAGATTAAAACTCCCAGGTGTCAATCTCACTTAGTTTTGGTGTAAAAAAAAAAAAACAAAAGTTTAGGTATTTTAAAGACATAATATCCTAAAAAAATATCAATCTAATAAACCGCAAATATTTTTAATCAAGTCATTACATAAGGGAGTAAAGACATTAAAAAGGCATATTTTGGATGGTTTTGGAAGTCTCTAGCATCAGTAGGAGCGGAGATATTATTTTTTTTTATTATTTTTTTAACATTTTTTTTCTTCCATATACCATGTTAATCCGTACCGATTGTCAAATAAAACCATGCGTAATGATGTTTTCTACATCCTCAAATAAACTCGTATCCATAACCAGTAGGATTTCGCGTGAAATTGAGTTTTTAAAAAATACCGGTAATTTCGGAGTTAGGGTTGTCACTTTTAAGATAAGAAGAAAATACCGGTATTGAACGGTTTTAGGCGGGTAATAATAGAAATACTACTATTTTAATTATAGAAATAATACTAATTATTCTATTTTATTACACGGGTATTGTTTGTGTCAATAATATTTATGAATATAATCATGTTCTTGAAAATGTTTCTATAGATTTCGAGAAAATTTGTTGAATTCCAGAAACATTTACTTACTGAATTCCATGACTAGCATATTTATACGAAATGAATCATATGCGCAAGTAAATCCAATGATGGGCTATTTGTGATGAGGGAAGGGGGGGGTCCAATAGTGTTGTCCGACAAATACAGGTCAACTTTCTCCGAAATAATTAATGTAGAAAAGTGGTTACTAGACGGACTTCACATAATTCTCGTGGTACTCCCTTGTGGGTTGCCCATAAACGCAGAAAAATTTGAAGTTTTCTGCAAGGAACTAGCTCACAAATACGTGATTTCATATTCGTGGCACCCAATGACCGTGACTATACATAAAATTTTAGTACATGGGAAAGACATAATCGAATCTACAACATTACCTGTTGGTATGCTTTCGGAGCAAGCTGCAGAATCAAGGAATAAATATTGGAGATATGAAAATGAAAATGAAAATATTTATTTTGCAAGTAGGCCTCACGGGCTCTTTTGATATGATAGGGAACACCATAGCAGAAAAATTAGCAGAGAGAAAACTATGTTGGACCTTTTCCACCGCGCTTTGGAGTCTTCAGATCCGCTGATTTCTACAATAAGATTAAACTGCAGACAAAAAAAGTTGAAAAAGCTGCCTTTGCCTCCAGCTGCCGTAGACCTGTTACAGCCAGTCGTTCAAGATGGTCAATCAGATATAAACCAAGACATGGACGAGCAAATGTTAGAGGACAATGATAAGGATATTACCTGTGTTTCTGAAGAACAATAAATGTTCCTTCGAAATATTAACTTTGACATATCTTTGACACGTCTTTGACTTTGATATGTATATTTACAGAAGATCGCCTATGTCCAGCAGTGAACTTCGAAAGGCTGAGAAGAATCCTGAAATATTACATAACCATGTGATATAATAAAACTGTAGCTTTAATAAGACTACAATTTTATTATATCACATGATTATTGTAATATTATGTAAATGACGCAATTATGATAGCTCGCAGCTCGTTTGTCAGTCAATTAACATTAAAAAAATAAAATAAAATGATATTAAAGTAAGTAGGTGTTTTACTTTTGAACGTCTACAGTTTTGAAAATATTCCGGAACACTTCTTTAGAAAAGGTATTAATTGATTAATCAGTTTTAGTGTATATATCTCTTAACTAGGCGCCATCCATCATCTTAAAATATTTTTAAATGGAATACCGGTATTAATGTAAAACAGTTTAGTGACAACCCTGATTAAAAAATTTAAATGTATGTATTTCCTAGATCCCGCGGAAAACCGAAGCATTTCTTTTTCCGGCTGGTAGAAATCACCGTGGCGTATGCGTCGAGCCGAGAATTGGTTCGGATTTCCTTGGGATATAGGAGATATTTTTTTTTTAAATATTACTAAAAATAATAATAACTCTCTAGTTAATCGTGCTAGCGACTTCAAAATGGTTTTGAAAAATGTCGTTTATATGTCTTTACTGACTAACGTAATCAGTAAATAAATTTATGTATTTAATATCCACAAAAATATTTTTTTTTGTTTACCGGTATTAAAATATATCAATTTTTAAAAAATATATATTTCAAAAACTAAGTGCGATGGACACCTGGGAGTTTTACTCTTGCATTTGTATTACTACAATCTTACCGACACGGATGAAAAACGATTGACGTCCGATTTTCGGGTCTCATAAAATACTGTGGTTCGTCCTCTCCACATGTCCAAACCATTTAAGCATACTAAGGAAGTTGCTACCAATAATGCCAATAAGTAAATTACCAATATAAGGTTCTCTCGCACCGAGACTGTATTGTTAAGTAACATATTGGCGACCCGCAGGGCGACACTGGTAGTCCATCCAAGCTGCATTTAATTTAATTCGGGCACCGTTTAAACCGCCCTCCCCTTCCACCCCGCCCCGCTCCATTGCTTTTTTATTACCTTGTTTTTGCTACGTTTAATAGTTTATTCAAATAAACCCAGTTAGTAAGCAGTTGACGAAAAGTATGTATTTTTACACGACTGCCCAGAAAAAGGGGGCACCTGTTGTGTAATCTTGTTTTAAACTGTTGGTATTCCCCGCGCTTGAAATCACAATGTTTTGTTAAGAATGTAATTTTTAAGACAAGTTGCTATAAAATAATATAATGAGCTTGGGAAAAATAAAAAAAAGTTAATTTTTATCTGTGAAAATTAAAGACCTAATTACTATAAAAACACTTGTTTTTATTTCACTTCGATACGATGTGTAGTTACAAAGTTATAGGACTTACAAGTTTGCTTAAATCTGCACCTCGCTTAAATCTGAGAAGTTCGCTGGCGATAGGCTCGTGACGTCATCGGGCACCATTCTCTCGCCAGTATGTATGTATTTTGTTTGGGTCAAATCTTCCAAGCTGAAATAGAACCACTTCCTCCTATCCTACGGAGCTGATTTTTTTCATGTTAGTTCAGTTCCGATGACAATGCATTTTCATGGTAAGCATGACCTAAATCAACATCCAGGATAAGCTCTAGACAAAGGAACTCTTCAACGGTCAACAGCACAGACACGAAATTTTGTGTAGGCATTTCATTATGGTAGCCGGTTTTAATTTTTACCATGACATGGTTGCTGCGCTCAGGGTTGGCTCCTAACTAGGGAACTCTTCAACGATCTACAGCACATTCACAAAAGCGCAGCAACCATGTCATGGTAAAAATTAAAACCGGCTACCATAATGAAATACCTACACAAAATGTTGTGTCTGTGCTGTTGACCGTTGAAGAGTTCCTTTGTCTGGAGCGAATCCTGGATGTCAATTTAGGTCAAGCTTACCATAAAAATTACTCATCTGCTGCACTGGGAGTGAAGAAATAGCATAGAATGCGTGCAGATGCTTATCATCCTGGCATGTCGTAAAAGTCGACTAAGGGACGGGTCCTCTCCAACATGGGGGACTATCTGTATGGGCGATGGGCTGATCACCTGTCACCATACGGTTCATCATACCATCTTAGGACTAATTAATTGAACGTGGCCACAAGTACTCTTGTGGCTCTGCCCACCCGAATAGGGATTTCGGGCGTGATAATATGTATGTATGTATGTTACCATAAAAATACATTGTCATCAGAATTGAACCAACATGTAAAAATTCAGCTCGGTAGGATAAGAGAAAGTGGTTCTAATTCAGCTTGCAAGATTTGACCCGAACATATTACATACATACTGGCGAGAGAATGGCGCACGATGACGTATCGACGCGCGCAAGCGACTTCCACGGACAAAATAGCCCGTGTTAATTTTTACGAATATTTGAAAAAAAATTGTGAAGCCGTTTGAAGTGCTAGAGAAAAAATAAAAATACTATATTTTAAGTTGAAACGTCTACTTTTAGGAAAAAAAAAACCTGTTCCCAGGCTCATTATTATCCATCAAGATAATAGTTCTTGTCACGACAAATGCAACGAACCCAAACATGCAGACGAAAACTGCTGCTAACTAACTGAAAAAACTATTTAGGGACCTTTAAATGTTTACAAAATATTATTGTCAAATGTATCGTCTTTGTCTTTTCTTCTTGTTTCGATTTTGTAGATTTGTAGGCTATCTTACTTAATCTCAATGTAAACTTAATAAGTATTCGTTTCAGTTTAATGATTTTTTTTATATCGCGTCCTTTTATGAGTGCTGTTGCTCACCTGCCATAGATCTGCAGGCCGGTTTAAATGTTAAAGCCGTGTGTATTGTTGGTCTGTCTGTTAATTAAATAAATGACGGGGCTATCTGTTAAGGTACTCGTAAAGAGTTGCTATGAATACCTTCCGGCTATATCATCAGATATTATTGATTTGGCACCGAAGTCGCTCATTATTACATAGACGATATGCCAAAATCCAGCTCAATCGGCTTTCAGCAAGTGCTTGAAAAATTACAAATTTCGAACCAGAAGGACAGATAAACGAAGCAATTTAAATACCTACAAGCTTGTAAAAAGCCGTGGCAAGAATACTCTGCCACTAAACCACATCGCCTCATATAGGCTCGGCTGTCACTGCCACGCATCTATCTCTGTATAAAAGGGCGTGTCGCGCTCCACCAAATAAATAACAATGGTGGTCGGGATAATAAGGATTCATGGGCGACAGTTCCTTATTCATATTCATGCCCAACGCCTGCCTGAATTATCTAACGGGCAAAGCGTTTCGCCCGACGGCGAAAAACAGGCAGAGGCGGCGTTAGGCGACGTGGGCCTCGCGGTCCGAGGGGCCTCGCGCCTCAATGGTTTATGCATAACTCGGATGCAACGTAAAATTGTCTGCGTCACCAGCGGCCCTAACATACATGCCACAAAGATAAATTAAACCCGTTTATCTCTCTGACTATCTCTTTCGTCAGCACTAGGTTGAGAGAAGCGCTTAGAGATTAGATGGTGTTAACTTATCCTCGTGTCAACCTTGCCAGGGCCGCTGGGTGACTTTGAGTATGACAATCAAGCACTGGTCGTAGGGTGACAGAACCAGGCGTACCTTTATAAAAAAGTTTATTGAGTAAATTAGCTACAGTTAAATACGAACATGTTTAACGACAGAGCGATTGCGTTATATCGGTCTTCAACTGAGCCGGAAAAATAGGTTTTGCATTACTTTAATCTTTAAATTTTAAAATGCTGTTTCCTATAAGTCAGGACAAGAAATTGAAACAAAATGGTTCTACATGTAAATCATATAACTTTTTGGCAACCGATATTTTTTTAAAGTAATTCGACGTCGTTACTCGAATCCATGAAAACATGGTTTTTGAAATCGTGTCGATAGGTCTTACGAGACGGGAAATATGTCGCATTCCGGTTATTGGCCGCAAACTTGAATATCTCACTTCCGGTTAACATTTTTAAGTTGGCAACTGACATTTTCGGATTCAGCGAGGTCGAATTAGCTTAAAAACATCAGTGACCAAAAAGGAACATGATTTGCTTTTCGACTCTTGGGGGCCACTTTTTGGTGGCCAATTAGAAAAACTAAAAAAAAATTACATATCGTGTAACATATAAAATAGCTCGTTGTAAGAATCTTAAATAGGTTTTTTAGAATTTTAAAATAGATTATTTTTGGAAATTATTTAGGAAAATAGGCGAATTGGATCATCCTCCCCCCCCTTATCTCCAAACTACTGGGCCAACAATTTTGAACAAAAAACAGAATATAGTTCTTTACGCATAGAACTTTCAGATAATCATGTGCAGAACGGAACCCTCTCCACGAGAGTTTAACTCGCACTTGTCCGGTTATTTAACATATCGTTTATGAAAACTGCGCCTCTATTCTGTACGCGTAATGCGAAAGAGTGGGATGAGAAATCTCGCTCACGAGTCGCTACAGAATCACTTAGCGTTCCCGAATAGAGGCGCAGTTCTCGTTATCGAAATCTATAGGAAATACTGCTTGTTGCCGATACAAGTAAAAGAGACCGAGCGATAGTTTTCTATTACGAGAACGGTACCGTGTGCATAAACTCATGCATGGTACATACAGTGACTATAATGCTATCTATATCCAAAGATTATAATATACAAAGTAAAGGTCGATTGGTGGTAATTGGTAATGAATGATATCGTACGTCACGTACCCGCCCTGACCGCGCCCTAAAGGCTTTTGCTCGGAGAGTCCCGTCGCACTCACACTACAGATACATGACAGAGATGGACGCGTAGCTAGACGTGCACTGCGGCACGGTGGAACGACGCGACGCAGCGGCGCATTTCCCTTTCGCTGCACTTTCGCTGCCATTCAATGCTTAGGTTTATGTAGCTGTATAGGTTATTTGTAGTGAATTTTATAATGATAGCTGATTATTATAATGCTCCATCTTATAAAGCTTGAATGGTGCTCTGCGATTATCAACGTTCTTGTTTACACATTCCTTTATTACAATAACTAATAGACCCGCCACAACTTCGCCCGTGGTATTTTCCATACAAAGTTTATCACCCCTTTTCACCCCTTTAGGGATAGAATTTCAAAACATCCTTCCTTAGTGCACCTCTAGGGTACTCAAGAAATATCGCCTCCGAATTTCAAACCTCTAGGACCACCCGTTTAGGCTGCGCGTTGTCTATAAGTGAGTCACGGTACTGATTTATATGTATTAATAAATATAACATACTGGTCGACGACGGTAATAGGGAAGATGCATATTTTTCTTTTCATCTTGTATTGGAAAGTGCTGAGTAATAGAAACCGATCTGTGTGCGCAAAAAATTTTTATGTCGATTATTTTATGAGTTATGAAGCTTTGCAAAGTCATTGTTCATACTACCCGCAAAAACACTCCATACAAAATTGACAACAGCTATGTCGTCACAGCTGTGTATGGCGTTTAAATGAAATCTTCAATAATTTCCGAAAATACTGTTTTTAGACCAAACTCGTATAAATAAAACATGACATACATTTGATGAGGATGACCAAAAACTCTAAAATCAGAACTAAAAAAAAACCGACTCAAAAACCCTTTGAAAACTAAGTAATCAGATATATTTGTTAATTCAGTAATAAATTCAGTATGCCTTATTTACCTACTTGCCGCCGACTTCTATATATTTAATTTATTACTGAATTAACAATATATCTGATATTTCTAGGTAATTACTAACGGCCAGTCTTTATTTCTTAGTTTTCAAAGGGTTTTTGGTTAAAATTAATTTTATTTTTAGCTTTTTGGTGAATATGATGTAATATTATAGTTTCATTATATCCACAAGTACCAGATGACGATAGGTCTAAGTAAACTGCTCATCGATCTTTATACAGTTTTGCGTTCAGAATGCAAGGACTGTTGACCGTTAAGGAGTTCTGTTGCGAACCGCACTATCAGTTCCGATTTACCAGATGCGCTTTAACGAGATCGAAAATGAAAATGAAAATGAAAATATTTATTTTGCAAGTAGGCCTCACGGGCTCTTTTACATGTCTGAATCTACCAGCGCTTCGAAAGGTGACATGTGCTGAGAAGAAACGCCGCAAGAAACTCAGCAGTAAGTCTTTTTTCCACTTTAAAATTACATATAACTAAAGCTAACATAAAAAGTGCAACAAATAAACCTAATGGGCACAAATTAATTATCGTATACAACTAATAAGGGAGATGTATAGATCAAGTTGCTTAGTGACAGAGACAAATAAATGTTATCATTATCCGTTAACTATCTATCACTGAAGAGTTCCCAGTAGTAATCCGTGGACTCCATCATCACTCCGCTTTACCAAATGAAGCTGTTCTTGTGCAAATCCATCAGTTGTCTTAGAAAATGGAAAAAACCGTATATGCTTGCTTACAACATTCGAGGAGTTCTGTTAATTCCTCATGGATCCCATCATCAGATCCCGCAAATTTCTGAACTATGACAATTCCAACAAACAAAGAATTATCGAAATCCGTTCACGGGCTAAAAATTTATGTAGGAACATACATAAAAAAAAAAATACGGGTCGAATAGATAACCTCCTGCTTTTTTGAAGTCGGTTAAAAAACAACATATATTTTTCACTAAATTGGACCCTTAATCAAATAAAAATGAATAAATGATCTACTTTTTTCTGTCAGAAGATTTTGTTTACATTTACATTCATAATATATCATTTAAACCTCATTTTGATTTTACTTAGAAAGAATGAGTAAAATTAGCTTAAACACACGACGCTCGAGTCAAATCTCCATTCCTCTCCATTCTATTTAGTGTTGGCATTTGGTCGGGCCATGTGGGTCTCGCTAGCTTGGACAACAGTTAGATGTGGCCGTCGTTTTGAGGTAAGGCTATGTTGACGGCAGAACATAAAAGACAATAACATAGTTTTACTGCCCTAGAATAAGTCATAAATAAGTTAGATTTAATTGTTTACATTAATTGTATAGACATCCGCACCGCTGCGACGGTTGCGCAATACTAAGCCGCGCTCCGCTAGAAAGAGCGCATATATATGTAGCTAGAAAGAGATAGCACTAGAGCGCAGGTCACGTTTCCGGTACACGTGACTTGCCGGAAGTTTCGATGCATACTCGAACGTGATTGGTTGATTTATTGATTACTGGGCTCTACGCCCACTAGTTCTGCCCACCTAGGATTGTATATAAATAAAGCAGGTTGGCCAATAAAGCATGTAGTAATTCGGAATAAGTCTTTTATTCTGAGCTCCCAGAAGAAGAAAAAGGAAGAAACAGGAAGAAGTAACAAGTGAAAAGTATCAAGATAGCACTACAGATCCAGAACGGCTACCCGGGCGAGGGCAGGGTGATCCAGCAGCAGTGGCGCAGTAGTAAAATTAATAATTTCAGACGTCAATCAGTTAAAGTAATAGTCATACAGTCCACTTAACCACGTGTGTGGTGAACATTTTCTTGGTCCTTCGAGCCGGATCTTCGCGGATAGCACCGGGTATAGTGCATATAATATTCTTGTTTCTTCATAATGTCGACATACTCGACACGCAGCCAGACGCGTCGTGAGGAGGAAGAGCGGAAACGCGCCCGTGCAGGCACTAACGTGCAAGTGTCGGATAGTGGAATTACAGCGTCGGGTGTTGTACCGGCGTCGCCGTCACTATTGAGCACAAACTTAGCGCACACGGGTGCTGTCGTGTTCCCGGAGGAGAATATGTACGGGAGGGTGTTCGATCACTCTCGCGGCAGCGGGGCCGACACGGTTGTCACAGGATTGCCGCCAACTCGATTGAGATCTACAGCGTCGAGGGCACCGAGCGTAACGTCGACTAGTTCAGCCCGTGCCCGAGAGGCATTACGGGCACGAATTGAATATGAAGCGGAGTGCGAACTACATCAATCACACGTCAATATGGTGAACAAGAGGAAGGCTATGCAACTAGCGGAATTGGATGCCGAAGAGGAAGCCGAGCAGGCTGCCGAGGCCAGCGGACAGAGGGTCGACGAATGGTTAGAGAAGTCGCCATTCGTCGAGGCGGTGGCGCGTACCCGGACTGCCGCCACTGAACAAGTGGAGTATGAAGGGCGGACCGGGGTGAATTTTGAGTGCCAACAACCACCAGTGGGGAATCTCGCCGCTAAGGATTGGGCCACACCGCGCATCAGGGAAGGACTGCTAAGCCAAAATGTCGCGGCCGGTTTGGAACGCCGCAACTTACCGAGAGATGTGCGCTTTGAGACTTCAACTGCGGAACAGCGCCCAGTTGAGAGTGAGTATCGTGACGACATGAGGTACGAGCGTCGTGAGAACAGAGGAGATGAGCGTCGGGATAGTTCGAGGAACAGATCAAGTCGTGCTATAGAAGAATTGGCCGAAGCACTCCAGAGCATGGCGAGGGAACCGCGTCCTACGCCGCGGGCATTCTATGAACTGCCTGGGTTCAGTGGTGAAAGTACGGAGTGGCTTCTGTTCAAGAAGAAGTATGAAGACACGACACGCCAGTTCAAGTATACAGCGCAAGAAAATATATACCGACTGCAAGCTTCGGTGCAGGGACGTGCCAAGACGCTGATAGAAGACTTACTGCGGACAACCTCGGACCCCGCAGAAATAATGGTGGCACTCGAACGAGCGTTCGGGAGTCCGAGCCTGTTGCTGCAAGGTGCGTTAAAGAAGATACGTAATTTACCGCGAGTGAGTGATAATGATACTAATGCATTAAGACTGTTTAGTGCAATAGTGCGATCGTGTGTGTCAACGCTGAAGAATATTCGTGCGGACGGATACTTAAATAACCCACAGTTAGTGCGCGAAGTGTTAGACAAGTTGTCACCGGCTCAGCGCATGGAGTATAGTAAGTACGCCAAAGACGCTTCAATCAGGCTAGGCACGGACTTACGTGTGTCGCCTACGCTTACTGTGCTTGTGGGTTTCCTTGATGAGCTGGCCGATATTGCCGGATTCATCAGTAGTGTCGACGTGTTAAGCCCAGCGCACGCAGCACGACCACCACGTGACCGCCAGCCCGCGGTTAAACAAACGCATCAAGTGCTTGAAGTAAGTGAAACATTCTCCCAGTGTCCGATGTGCAAAGGAGCACATAAAATAACAGTGTGCCCTGCGTTCAAGAAATTAAGTGTAGCAGATCGATGGGACTTTGTGAAAGAAAATAGACTTTGCTTTAAGTGTATTGTCAAGAAACATAATAAGTTTACGTGTAAAGCAAAGAAGTGCGCGAAGTGTAGTTATGGACATCATACCCTGCTGCACGCCGACAGAGTGCAAAGTACCGCAGAAGAGGTACACGAAAGGCCGACGCCGTCTACCCCTGCCCTCGCCGCGGAAGCCGTCACCAACATCGGACAATATAGTGGCAAGGCCCTATTGAAGGTTGTGCCCGTGACAGTGAGTGACGGAAATTGTGAAGTCGATACGTTCGCCTTGCTCGATGACGGTGCAAGCGTATCCATAATAGACAAAGACTTAGTGGAAAGTGCAATTGGACGGTGCAAACCGCTTAATATTATCAGTGCAAGTGGACACTCAGTGACAGATAGTGAATCTCGCAGTGTAAATATTAGAGTTAAGGGACCTAATAGTGAGTGGCATGATGTAGCAGTAAGGACAATGGCTGACTTCAAGTTACCGGCGCAGTCTGTCTCCGCCGCGAAGCTGCGGGAGTACAGGCACCTGAGCGACCTATCCTTGGGAGAAATGCGAGAGGCGACGCCGAGGCTGCTCCTGGGTCAAGATAACTGGGAGCTGATCATCGGCGAGGATCTCAGGCGAGGTAAGTCCGGTCAACCAGTCGCTTCACTCACTAAGTTAGGCTGGGTGGCTCATGGCCCAATTGGTAGAAGTAAGCACTGTGAGAATGAATCTGTGTGTAACTTGCATGATCTTGATAAATTGATTAAAGATCAATTTGATTTAGATAGTTTAGGGGTAGTAGAAAGGCCACGAAAGAACCTTCTGGAAGCACGAGCGCTAGAGGTTCTAGATTCGACTTCTAGACAATTGGAAAGTAAACAATGGGAAGTAGGTTTACTTTGGAAGTCGGACGGGGTAACTCTACCTGATAACAGAAGTAATGCTTTGTCTCGTCTGTATAATGTCGAAAGGAAAATGGACAGGGATTCGAATTATGCAAAATTGTATTGCACTCAAATTGACCGGCTTGTAAGCAATGGTTATGCTAAGGTGTTAGAGAAGCCTTTTGAAGGCGAACCTAAGTGGTTTTTGCCTCACTTTGGAGTTACAAACATTAATAAGCCGGGCAAGTTGAGATTAGTGTTCGATGCTGCGGCTACATTTAAAGGCACAAGTTTGAATGATCATTTAACGAGCGGCCCCGACTTGTTAAACTCGCTCCTTGGAGTGTTGTTTAAATTCAGAAGTAAGCCTGTCGCGGTAACAGCTGATATCGCGGACATGTTTCTTAGAATTAAAATAGCTGATAAAGATCAGGGCGCGCAGATGTTCCTTTGGCGCGGAATGGATCGTAATTCAGAGCCAAAGACTTACGTAATGGATTCTATGATTTTTGGAGCCGCATCATCGCCAACATCAGCTATCTATATATTGAATAAAAACGCGCAGCGTTTTGTAAATGAATCTCCGGGCGCAGTCGATGCCGTATTAAATCGACATTATATGGACGATTATTTAGACAGTTTAGATGATGCTGCAGCAGCCGTGAAGCGGATTGCTGAATTGAACTATATTCACGCTGAAGGGAATTTTAATATTCGTGGATGGACATCCAATGACCCTGAGGTTAAAAGGTCATTGCCTGAGATTTTGTCCGATAAAGTTGACTTGGCGAAATTAGGCGGGAATATAGAGAGGACGCTAGGGTTAATATGGAACCCAGATAGTGATAATTTAGCGTTCGATGTCACTTTTAAAAGGTTAAAGCCCGAGGTCGCTAATGGAAAAAGCGTTCCCACAAAAAGGGAGTTTTTAAGCGCCATAATGAGCGTCTTCGACCCCTTAGGGTTGCTATGCCCAATTTTAATAGAATCAAGAATGATTATGCAGAAAGTTTGGAAATCAGGCATAGGGTGGGACGAGAGGCTAAATGATGAATGCTTCCAGGAGTGGCTTTCGTGGCTGAATAGGTTAAATAAGATAGCTAGTTTTAAAATACCTAGATTTTATAACTTAGCATACAAGGATAATTTAATTTTACACGTGTTCGGAGATGCGAGCGAGCAAGCATATGCGGCCGTGGCCTACCTTGTTGATGAAGTTGGGAATGTCGCATTGATAGCGGCAAAGGCGCGCGTAGCACCTGTAAAGATAACAAGTATGCCAAGACTAGAGTTACAAGCGGCAGTGCTCGCTTGCAGACTCGCTCAGACAATAAAAAATGAGCATGATTTAAAGATAGTGAAAACCGTGTATTGGTCTGATTCTATGACGGTGTTAAGATGGATCAGATCTGAACCGCAATCTTACAAGCCGTTTGTGGCTCATAGATTAGCAGAAATTGATACGCATTGTAAAGTAAATGACTGGTGCTGAGTACCCTCGTCTGAGAATCCCGCTGACGAGTGTACGCGGCCCAACTGGAACACTGAGAAGAGCATATGGCTGTCCGGTCCGCATTTCATTTGCAGGAATGAAGAGGAGTGGCCCCGGGAGAGGAGCGTCGAGACTTCGTGTACTGACCCGGAACTTCGTGCGTCAGCCAGACCCGTGCACGCCGTCAACACCGCTCCCCCACCCCTGATGAACATTGGGCGCTTTTCATCGTGGACACGAGCAGTACGCACGCTAGCAAGAGTGTTCGCTTTCGTGCAATCACTGCGCGAAAAGCGACGAGTCGACTTGTCAGCGCCAATGGTCGAGCGCGCTGAAAATACACTCCTGCAACAGTCGCAACAGATGTCGTTCCCGGACGACATAGCCAAATTGAAGAACGGCAATCCAGTCTCGAACACCAGCCGTCTGTTACAACTGGACCCAATGTTGTGTGAAGATGGATTAGTGCGTGTCAGAGGTCGTCTACTCCACGCAGACGTCGCCTTTCAAATGAAGCACCCGATAATCTTGGATGGAAGCAACGAGATTACTCGGCTGATAATCAAGGACTGTCACACGCGCACACTTCACGGGAACCCAGAATCAGTAGTGAATGAGCTACGCCAAAAGTACTGTATTCTACGCATCAGACCTGCAGTAAAATATGCAGAAGCCAACTGCCAGTATTGTAAGAACCGTAAAGCAAAAGCGAGTGCACCAAAAATGGCTGATTTACCGGAAGGAAGACTACAGCATCATCAACCGCCATTCAGTCACTGTGGATTGGACTACTTCGGGCCGATTGAGGTAGTCATCGGCAGAAGACGGGAGAAGAGGTGGGGTGCTTTGTTTACGTGCCTCACCATACGAGCCATCCACATCGAGATCGCAGCTTCGCTGAGTGCTGACTCGGCAGTAATGGCGCTGCGCCGCTTCATTGCTCGGCGCGGCCAACCTATTGCAATCTACTCCGATCGGGGTACGAACTTTGTTCGAGCCAACACGGAGTTGAAGGCAGCGTGGAACAATATCGAGCAACGGCTAACCGACGAGCTGGCAACAAGGAAAATTGACTGGCGCTTCATCTCACCAGCATCACCACATATGGGCGGAGCCTGGGAAAGGATGGTACGATCAGTTAAGACGGCACTGAAGGTAACACTAAAAGAGAAGACGCCAAAAGAAGAGACACTGCAGACACTCATGGCAGAGGTGGAAGCCGTTGTGAACAATCGGCCACTAACACATGTTCCGGTCAACCCAAAGGACCCAGTGGCATTAACACCAAACCATCTGCTGCTAGGAACGGGCGTGCCTCCCTCCACATTGGGCACGTTCGACCATTCAGACTTGTGTGCGCGAAAACAATGGCGAGTGACTCAAGCTCTAGCAGATATCTTCTGGCGTAGGTGGGTGAAAGAGTACCTGCCAACACTTCAGCGACGTCAAAAGTGGAACACTGAGGTACAACCGGTGAAAGAAGGTGACGTAGTGATTATCGCGGACTCAAATTTACCACGAAACGTGTGGCCTAAAGGGCGAGTGATAAAAGTGTTCCGCGGTAAAGACAATCAAGTGCGTGTGGTTAACGTAAAGACAGCTCGTGGTGTTTTGTGTCGACCAGTAGTTAAGGTGGTGGTTCTGCCTACAGAAGCAGTAACGCAGTCAGGGTGCGTTACGGGGGGCGGAAATGTTGACGGCAGAACATAAAAGACAATAACATAGTTTTACTGCCCTAGAATAAGTCATAAATAAGTTAGATTTAATTGTTTACATTAATTGTATAGACATCCGCACCGCTGCGACGGTTGCGCAATACTAAGCCGCGCTCCGCTAGAAAGAGCGCATATATATGTAGCTAGAAAGAGATAGCACTAGAGCGCAGGTCACGTTTCCGGTACACGTGACTTGCCGGAAGTTTCGATGCATACTCGAACGTGATTGGTTGATTTATTGATTACTGGGCTCTACGCCCACTAGTTCTGCCCACCTAGGATTGTATATAAATAAAGCAGGTTGGCCAATAAAGCATGTAGTAATTCGGAATAAGTCTTTTATTCTGAGCTCCCAGAAGAAGAAAAAGGAAGAAACAGGAAGAAGTAACAAGTGAAAAGTATCAAGATAGCACTACAGATCCAGAACGGCTACCCGGGCGAGGGCAGGGTGATCCAGCAGCAGTGGCGCAGTAGTAAAATTAATAATTTCAGACGTCAATCAGTTAAAGTAATAGTCATACAGTCCACTTAACCACGTGTGTGGTGAACAGGCTACAACCAAGAGCCATTGTAGAATTTCCAACTGAAACAATATAATGCAGAAATGCCAACAGTTTTAAACCAACGGTAGCAGAAGTCGCATTGCCCCAACGTTGGTAAATGGATGGGAGTAATGATAATATTTTTCTTATATTGGTCCAATGTTAATTTTATGAGGGCAACCTACTAACTATATCCCTACGGATTCCCTACTGTTGGCCATTTGATCTGATATTTTACTAACAGAACTTTATAAAGCCTAAGCAAATTTGGTTTGCCGCGTTTAGAAACCAGAAACAATTGGAACACCGCAGACGGAAGGGATGATTAATTTGATGGAAAAGAAAGATGGTCGCGAAGATAGCGGCGCGGCGGCAGTGTGGCCAATTTAGCGACTTTGTCGTTAAAAGTGCTGACTTTTGTTTAAGTCTTAGCGAGCAAAAACATTTTACGACAAAAAAAGGTTAGCAAGTAATCTGACGACTTTTAGAATACAAATTAAAATAGTTTTATGGCCAGTAATCTAAATCTCTACACATAAATTGCACTCGCAGGTACATGCTCTAGCTATTTCAAAAAATATTCTAATCTAAACGCTTTTTCAAGTTAAGTTTCAAATTTTTTTAAAACTCTAATGCTTGTTAAATAATAAACTTTTTGAGCGCATTCGGAAATCATCTAATTTAATAAAGTTTTTTTTTAAATGCAATGTCAGTTTTAAGTAGGAACTTTCTAGCGACTTTTAATAATGAGACAAGGGATTCGAATTTATAGGAGTCGGCAACACTAGCGCGCTGTTTCAGCTCCTCCGTCGATAAGGACATCATTCCGCAGTCCGCATTGTTATTCATCCGGCGACCTCCTTCGTGACGTTTTAGGAGCATGCGATGCCGCATCTTCCCTCCCCCTCCCACCACCGGCGCACCACGCACGTGCGGCGGAAAAGGGGCTAGTGTTGCGTGAGTTTTGCGCAATGAGCTTGTAGTGATGTCCTTCGCTCCCTCTCCGTCCGCGCCGCCGATCGCGGCGAGCGGGAGCAGGACGGATGGTTCGAAGCAACAGTTGTTGTATGTAGCTATCGATCGCGGCTCCCGGCCACGTGTGGTGCCGTCTCTGTAAAGCGCTGCTGAAAATCGGTTGCTTTAGTTCTGTTCGATAACTAAGGCCGCTCCGAGTAGGGGATTCTTAGCGCGTTTCACAGCGACGCGTCGTTGTACGTTAAATGAGGAGAAGTATCGCGCCGGGGTTGTTTAAGGCTGTATAGTAGCAATTTATTTTCTTTCCCTTTAGTCGTAAAATAAAGCGGAATGGAGTGGTAATTCAAGGCCCGGCGCGGCGCAGTACACTGGTGGCGCGGCGCGTACACTCGTAACTCAATACGGCATACAATGTCCTATTTACGCTATATTCTAGACAATTTCATCGATGTTATATGATGCTGTTAAATGACGCTTTAGTTGTATAAGTAACGAATTTAACGTAGTAGGTAGGTACTGATATACGTATACGTTTTTATTTAGTTCTTAATCCTGGAATTCTGAAGGAAGACTAATCAAATCTAGTTACATTGCTAGCAAGCAATCAAAGCCATTATAATTATTAATAAATAGGTATTTATACGGTTAATTTGAGTAGTATCTGGAATACGCAATTAATTGTTTGACGCAAAGGGAATTCTGGATATTAAATTATATCGATTCTAACTTGAATTGAATGTACATCGTTTGCTCATAAGATCGTAAAACATCTTGAAATTTGTATTAATAAAACAAAACCTTATGATATGAAATATGAGCTCAAAGTGACGACACCACTTACACACATAATTTGTCGACGTACCAAAGTATATCATGAAATCATGATATAAGTTTTTGAGCTCTAAAAGGTCATCAATTTCAACCTGTAAATCGTCTAATTTCTCATCGTTGCAAAAAGTCCAACAGTTTCAAAAGGTTCTGTAAGCGGTCAGAAAGGAAATAATAATCTACTTGTACGGAAGTCAGGTAAGCTTTTGCCCTTAACACCGAATAAGTAGTATGAGTTTTCCGTGGGCCGAATTCAAAAGGTTGTTTGTTTAATTTTGCATTTACTACGCGGCTGTAATCTCAATTTAATAACTAATAACTTTATTGTGTCTTATGCCTCATATTCCGATATTCTGACTAGTAAACACCACTCTAGCACTTCTAGCACGACCTCCCCGCGTCATTTGTCGCTCAGTGCATCCCTTACATATTTAGACAGAGACGCACTTAGTGTCAAAGAACTCGCGGGCATGTCGTGCTAGCCCCCCTGGGTTATCTCATATCTCATATGTCACCGTGTGTGTGTGTAATATTAGTTAAATAAACGTAATCTCCCACAGGTACAATTACCCGTTACAACAGCCTTGCCCATTGCTTTCGTAATATTCATAAAATTTTAATGAATTGCGATAGAAGGCGGCGATAAGCTAGCGTCAGCAGAACACGCGCGAGGGGGCGCCGGCGCCGCCCGCGCCCGCGCCCGCGCCGAGGGCGGCGTTCACGACCGCGTAGCATCGCGGGGTTGACTGGCAGAGACTACACAAGCCAGTGTCAGTTATGCCTTATAATAACCATCCATGCGTGCGAAAAAATTATTATCATGAATATCTTTGTCATGTAATAAAGTTCAGTAACGGTAATGTTTGTAATGTAATGCTAATTACGAAAGAAACGACAATTGGCGGCTTACGATACTTAAACACAACATGTTATAGACGGAGTCCAGCGCCTCTATTCGGGAACGTCTAAGTGATATTGTAGCGACTCGCGAGCGAGATTCGCGTCCAGGCGCCTCATTCAGGAACGCTAAGTGATTCTGTAGCGAATCGTAAGCCAGATTTCTCATCTCGCTCTTACGCATTACGCGTCGTGCGGAAGAGTGGGATGAGAAATCTGACTTATGAGTCGCTACAGAATCACTTAGCGTTCCCGAATGAGGCGCCTGTTCTTTCTACTTACAAATTTGATTTTCGGATATTCTTATTTTGTATTTTGTGATATTTTGATTTTTTACTAATATTAAAAATGTGAAAGTATGTGTAGAAAGGATGTTTGTAACTCAATGACGCACAAACGGCTTGACAGATTTGAATGAAATTTGGCAGGCAGGTAGACCATATCTTGGAATAAAATAAAGCATACTTTTAATGCTGATAATTTATTCCCGTGCTAATTTACAAACTTAGTCGCGGGCACTGCTAGTTAGAAATTAATTACTACCTACATAAGTACCTACCTACCGACCTAACCCAATTCACTATTAATACAACTAAACAACAAACAGTGGGCTGGCCATTTCTGTGACAAATGACCCCGCTAACTAGCCAACTACTGTGATAAGCGTTTCTTTGTAATTTGACTACGAAACGAGCTTGCTTCGTGTCTGTAAACTGCAATGATTACGGTGGTTTCAACTTATAAAACAGGCATAAGAGGAGAACCTACGGCTTTTCATACAAAAGGCGATAAAGATTTTCACCCCTTATATGTTAACCGATTTTGACCAATTTTTGAACAGTTGTCAGAACAAAATCTAGGTCTATCGTTTTCGTTTTTGCACTATAATCCATAAATTCAATTTTATTGTTGTTTCGGTATTCTCAAACAAAACTTCTCTTTCATACTTCTCGAGTTTGGGCTGTTTTGTTTCTTTTGGCGAATTAAATACATTACACTTGGTGACGAGGGTATGATGATGCTGCCGGGAGACGGACTGTGGAACTATTCAATAGCTTCTAGTTAAGCCTTCGACGCCGGGCGTCGACAGTACATAAAATGCAAGGTTGTACGGTAGATCATGCAGTCGTCCATTTGGAACCTCGTACCTTTGCTTCTGGACAAGCTTACGTTGCTTTGGGTTGCGTAAAATCGTTAAATAGACTTCAGATTTAGCAACTCGACTGCTCAAAGCTCACAGACAAGACTCCTTGGAATACTAAAGCATTGACGGAAATGGAAATAATGCGTGCTCAAAGATTAAATTTCGATGCGCAAGACCATCAGTGTAACAATTGGGAACAATAAAACATCCTATGATCGTACTCATGCGAAGAATCACGTTGCGACTTGGAGTACCTTAATGGTAACCCTACTTACTTCTAAAGAAAATGATAACCATGCCGGCTTTTGCATTCTGTACCAGTAATAAATATGTTATAGTCATTATACGATTAAATAACGTAGCAGGTGATAAATCATAGGTAGGGAACTGGGTGACAACATTTCTAAGCATATTATTTGTTCGCTTGGCAGACGTTCGATTAATGACAGTGTGATGAACCACAGAAAAATTGTCTGCCACCACCACCATGGTAGCGCTGCGTTTTCAATAGACACCGTTTCAAAAATTTATAAAAGGATGGTGTGCTAAATCATTTATTCTTGTCTGCCTCTTGGACAGACATCCTCAAAACGATGAACATCGAAGACGCAGACATCCAGGGCTCTGTTTTATAACGGGACGTAGTTGCAAAAATGTAATTGCAAAAAAGCTATACTAAATCATTTTTTTCTCGTTGTGTCCATTTGTTTCATTAGGACTCCCAGAATAGAAAAAAAAAGTTGGCAAACGTCTAGGTTGCTGATTTTTTTATGTACGATTTTTTTAAGTTGTATTCAAAAACGCAGGGATATACGACTTTTATTTATTGCATCAAATCGATTTGTATTGACATAAACTTTCATCTCTATCAATATGAAATACGAACAAATCATATACCAAAATGGCACCCAGCTCCCTAACTATCAAAAGCAATCTTTGCCATTCAAATTATTGTATAATTTCGTTGACCAGTGTAGAAGCATTACGTAGAAGGGAGGCCGGTAATTATGAAGGCATGTCTCTTTTCCCACGCTCAATTTATGTTGACAGGCTAAATGTTTTTAGAGTACGTTTTGAAATAAATAATCTGGGGCTCACAGAACTATATCGATATAGAAGGAAAGAGTGTATGTTCCCGCGTACCAAAAAGATGTCGTGAGATCATCTTTGTGTGTAACAACGGTGGCGGCGGCGCGGCGCGGAACGGTGGCAGTGGCGGCGCCTAGACTCGGTTTGCCGCGTGCTAATCGATGCTTTTGAATCGTGTTCGCGCGAACTTATTCTTGCCGTCACTAAATTACCTACACTCGTGAAATCAAAGTAACTACGCAAAAATGTTACACGCTCAGTTTCCATACAAATCGACGAACTCTTTCCTTCTATCTCGATATAGTTCTATGCTGGGGCCTATATTAATTCCTACCTTTTTGAGTCTACTTCGCCAGTCGCGCCGCGCTGTGAATGTGCACTTGTCTTGCGTCTGGCTGTGTGTTTGTGGATAGTGTATAGAGTTGATGTTTTTGGGGGTTTCGGTGTTGTACGGTAATGAACTTTGTGTTGGAGATCCGTATCCTCGTGTAAATCATGCTAGGGCTGTTGGTAAGTGATTTATATGTTTTTACAATAAAATATCTAAAAGTATTATGTATTTAAATCTACTGTAAAGCGAATTCTTATTTCTAGGGCATATTACACAACCTGCACTCTGACCCGGCGATCCCTGCATCTCGATGTCACAGTAGGTATACCTGTGCTATATACTTAGATTTTTATAAAACTGCGGACATCATCGTTAACTTATATGTGTGCTGTTTTGAAAAAATGATTACTCACCGAGTTTCTTGCCGGCTCTTCTCAGTAGAGGTTACTTTCCGAACCGGTGGTAGATTAATTCCTTGTCCTTCATAAGAGCTTGTAAAAGCCTAAATTGTATAAAGATATTTTGACTTTGATTTTGAATTTTGACACATTTGCGGTTTTGGCATTTTAGTGACGAAGTGAATCACAGCAGTACCGAATTATTAGAGAACGGATCATAGGAGTTGCAGGAAGAAATATATTGTTAGAATATCGTAGTACAAAGAACACTGAAGTACAAAGAATAACACAGCATTGCTAGGACACTTACACAAGCAGTAGAGAACAAGATGCAGTTTGTCTACCTCATAAGGTTTGCTACCTCTAACACGAGTAGCCCAGACTTAATTAATAAAACATTATTCTATCAATTTACCCTTTTATATTCAGGCAAACCGAAGCATTATGTAAATTAAAGTAACTTTAACTGAATTAATTCAAGTCGCGTTTCTTTTGTGTCGTGTATTATAGTGGAATATATAATAGTCGGCGAGCGTGGCTTTGTTCGGCTCAAGCACAAGGCGCCGACGACACGGAACACTGAATTAACGATACCATGTCGTGCTCGGTATTCGTGCATATCACCGGCACAGGTTTGTCATGAAATTAAATTGTATTTAAACTGAGTTCAAAACTTACTTCTAAATCCTTGAAATAACCACGGCTTTACTCACGATTTATTGTCAGAGATGGTCCGACATGTTTCGAACTCGTATGGAGTGCTTCTTCAGGGGTTGAGTGCGGTTGCGGTCAAAGCATCCTGCGTACTGCGCCGCGCTGTGCTTTGACCGCGACTGCACTCACCCCTGAGAAGGACTCTATACGAGTCCGAAACATGTCGGACCATTTCTGTGTGAGTAAAGCCGTGTTCATTTCAACTATTTATAATATCTCACGAAAGTCTTAATTAGTTCTAAATCAATTAAAAATATGTCGCTCCTAGGTCCATCTCAAGTTCCAGCTGGAAATCAGCGCTGAGGTTCTGCCTAGCGTTAAGCTGAGCTGGCTAGTCTTTTAGGCTATATAATAGTTTTACTACCATATTATTACTATAGTGGCTCTGTGAGCTGTAAATCTCTTTTCAACCCCCATATCTTGGAAACTTTCACGAGAATCGGTTGACAAATGCGATTTGGGCGTCTATTCGGGAACGTCCAAGTGATATTGTAGCGACTCGCGAGCGAGATTCGCATCCCGCTCTTACGCATTACGCATCGTGCGGAAGAGTGAGATGGGAATCTCGCTCGCGATTCGCTACAATATCACTTAGATGTTCCCGAATAGAGGTGCTGTAGAGGAGTACAGCCGGACATAGGGACATTTGATTATTAGCCTAATAAATCTTTCCTACTTTATGAAATGGCAATTATTCAAATCTGTTTTTTCTCTACTACCTAGTATGATCTCGTCTCGTTACAAATTTCCAAAAAAAATACCTTTATCAATGTTTAGTGATACACATTACCTTATATTGACAAAATAGATTTATTTGATATTCCTTATCGTGAAAGTCAAAGTCAAAGTCAAAGATTTATTTGCTAGAATCATGGTAAAGAAAATTTAAAGTTGAAAAACCGGCCAAGTGCGAGTCGGACTCGCGCACGAAGAGTTCCGTACTATTATCTATAACAACAGCAAAAAAATCACGTTTATTGCACGGGAGCCCCTTAAATATTTATTTTATTCTGTTTTTTTTGTATTTGTTGTTATAGCGGCAACAGAAATACATCATCAGTGAAAATTTCATTAGTCTAACTATCACGATTCATGAGATACAGCCTGCTGACAGACGGACAGCGGAGTCTTATTAAGAGGGTCCCGTTCAGTGGCGAAGCGTCAAAGATTTCATAAGGGAAGCCGGAAGACTTAGAACCGTACGTGCGGGTCTGACATTTAGTTAGAGTAACATGGACTTCACTGGCAGCTAGCCGTAGCTTTCTAGCTTGGTAAAGCCGTCAGGAATCGGCTTGTAGGCAGGCTTCGCCACTGGTCCCGTTTTACCCTTTGGGTATAGAACCCTAAAAAATATTTACTGCTGAATTTCTTGCGGCGTTTCTTATCAGCAGATGTCACCTTTCGAAGCGCTGGTAAGTAGATTCAGACATGTGAAACAGCCCGTATGGCATACTTGCAAAATAAATATTTTCATTTTCATTCGACGATTTTAGATAAAAACAACTAATTATTAAATGGTGTACAAACTGGATGGTACAACTCTCATAATTATTCTAATGTGTACATCAAATTATGTTTCAGAACGGTAAATAAAATTTAGGTCAGAATGTCGGTAGCTTTCTCATTCTCGTCTCTTAATTTTACAAACATGACGGAAAGATCGTTTTACAAGTCCTTCCTTGGTCTTTTCTTATTTCAAAGCTTCGACAAATGATAAAACCTTGTTAACATTTAAAAGGAACCCTTAGGAAACCCTCGGGAAATAACACCGCGAGCGCGATCATGCCATGTTTACGCCGTATTTATGTATATTACATATTCTATCCCAACAGTGTATTAAACAATTTTTTTCCTCATACCAATTTCTGAAGGAGCGCTTCAGCCTGGAAGGGAAAATCAAGTTGAGTTATGAATATTTAGTTTCTGGGGCGAACACGGCGTGTACAAAAATTATCGCCTTTACACATATATTTTTTAATTGGCTTGTTATTTATTTATTTAATTATAAACCTTACTATCTATACATATAAAATGCTTTGTCCTGAATGACTGACTGACTGACTGACGGATCAACGCACAGCCTAAACTGCTGATCGTAGAGACCTGAAACTTGGACGGTGTGCTCTTTGTATGACGTAGGCATCCGATAAGAAAGGATTTTTGGAAATTCTAGCCCTAAGGGGGTCCTGAATTAGAACCAAAGGTTATTGGTTTTATTAATAAATCATGACTTATGACATGACTTAGAACATAGGGTACTTTTAACCCAAAAAATTCAAAGGTTCCCGGAGGAATTACTAACTATAACCTAATTCCCCGCGGACGAAGTTGCGGGCAGAAGCTAGTCTATATATATATATATATATATATATATATATATATATATAAATCTATGTGTGTATGTATGTTCCCTATGGACTCCAAAGCAGCTGGAGCGATTGTGATTACATTTTCAGGCAATCTTTTGATTAGCCCAGCGGTTATATAATATAGCCTGTGAAGTTTGGTAGCATCTGGCTATAGATAATAAAAGTGCTACCCGTGCGAAGCCGGGGCGCGTCACTAGTAATATTATAAATGCTAAAGTATGTTTGTTGGTTTGTTGATTTGTTCTTCTTTCCCTGGAACCCTAGGTCTTGTAAATAACTGCGACTTTTAGATTATGCATTTTTACTGAACCGGGGACTATAAATCTCCTTAATTATTTATAAATAATAATTCATTCATAAAGAAGGATAGGTTACATACAAACTCCCTGACAAAAGTGAAGTAATACGACGCGGATAGCCTAGTTGGTAGTGACCCTGCCTCCGACGCAAGCGTCCCGGGTTCGATCCCCGGTAAGAGCAAATATTTGTGTGATGAGCACGATTGTTTGTTCCTGAGTCTTAGAGGTTTCCTATGTATTAAGTATTTATTTCTCTATATAAGTATTTATATCGTCGTCTAGTACCCATAACACAAGCCTTTAGAGCTTACTTTGGGACTAGATCGATTTGTGTAAGGATTGTCCCCTGATTTATTATTATTATTATTATAATGAACCGGTGCGCTTTACCATTTGACACTACAGACAGAGTTTGTATGAATTAGTAGCCACAAATGGCTCCGATTTTGTTGCTACAAATTGTGCGCGCGGACTTGTTTTCTACTGCGTTATTATTCTAATAATTCCTTTTTGCCCAGTAGGTTTGCCTTTTGCCTGTTGCAGTTTATGTATGATTAAAAGACTTAACTGCTGAGTTCCTTGTAGCGTTTCTTCTCAGTACGTCACTCTTAGAAGCACTGATAGATTCAGAAATGTGAAAGAGCTCGCGTGGCCTAATTACAAATTAAATAAATTTGAAGTTTGTTTCTTTTTAGGGTTCTGTACCTCAAAAGGAAAAAAACAAAACCCTTATAGGATCACTCGTGCGTCTGTCTATCTGTCCGTCTGTCACAGCCAATTTTCTCCGAAACTACTGGACCGATTGAGTTGAAATTTGGTAAGTCGGTAATAAGTAAGTCGGTGACCGCAATACGGACGCGTGACGTAGGTAAATATATAAATTTTAAACATGGGGGCCCTTTTTGGGGGGTAAATTAGAAAATTATAAAAAAAAAGTTTTGCTACCTATATCGTGTGACATCAAATGAAATGAATGGGCTTATGGTGAGGATCTTAAATATATTTTTTTTAGAATTTTAAATAAAACAGTTTGGAAGTTATTTAGGAAAATAGGCGAGAATTGAACATTCCCCCCCCTCCTTATTTTCAAAACTACGGGGGCTAAAATTTTGAAAAAAAAAAAGTTCTTCACCTGTAGATTACAGGAAAACCTATAAGAAGTCTATGGTATTTAAAGTAACCTAGTAAATTTCAGATAATCATGTACGGAACGGAACCCTCTCCACGCGAGTTTAACTCGCACTTGTCCGGTTTTTTATATGGATTTCGCCGACCAATCTTCGCCCGGCATTTGAGATCACACCCCAGTTTCCTTGCGAACAAAATGTGTTGTTTGTTGCTCGTTCGAAGCGTTAAACCAATCATGGAACGATGATTGATGAGCGCCGCTTCAGTTCGCGCCGCTCACTCGCTCATTCAATCCGACCGTTGTTGTACGCGAGGATTTTCGTAATATTTGCAGTATTTCCATCTCTTTTATAATAAATACATACTTATACACTATTGATTGGTGAAAAAGTGGAGCAAGTTCGAGAATTTCTATATTCGCGATCGCTATTTACAAGAGATGGAACGTGTGATAGTGATATTGAAAGGAGAGGCAATGCTGGAAATCAGACGAAGGGAGCTTTGCATGCGTTTATGGAGGGCCAAAAAGGGTCAAAAAAGGCTCGTCTGGCTGTCCGTGATGTGCTGGTTCCAACACTGATGTATAGAAGTGAATGTTGGGTATGGCAGAAGAAACATGAAAGTAGAATCAATACAGTGGAGATGCGAGCTTTGAGAAGTATGTGTGGTGTTTCTATGAATGACAGGATAAGGTACGATTTGCTGTGGAAGAAGATATGTCGTGAGAATTGAGAAAAGTATGCTTAGATGGTTTGGACATGTGGGGAGGATGAACGAAAGAAGACTAACGAAGCCGATTTATAAGGCAAGTGTGCATAGTAGGATTGGAAGGGGGAGACCTCGGCGAACTTACAAAGACCAGACCGAGGACGTTCTTAAGAAAGGCCAGGTCAAGAGTATCCTAAACCGGCGAGCGTGCATGAAGAACTTAATGAGAGTAGCGAAGCGAAAGGTGTGTGTCAGGATCGTGACAAAAGCAATGCAGTAGCGATACAATTTAGCATCGCTACTGTAACGATGCGAACGCGGGACTGTACTGTGCAATATCGGGAGAGGGGATAGCCGAGCCGCGACCGTCTGTATCGATGCTGCATCGCGACAGTAGCGATACAGAATCGTATCTGCACGTCTAGCACGACCTGCCCGCTACTCATTTGTCGCGCAGTGCATCTCTTACATATTTCACGAATTTGACAGAGACGCACTGAGCGACAAACGACTCGCGGGCATGTCGTGCTAGCCCAGGGTGGGCTAGTACATGGCCAGCGACTGCATCCCTGCAAAAGTCCTGCAAACAGTAAAAGATGTTTTGTACGGCATAAATAAGCTTAAGACAAGCAGTTCCATAGGCCCCGATGGCATACCATCGGCACTTCTTAAATCCATCGCCACGACCTTCGTCTCCCCTTTATGTCATATTTTTAATTTAGCTCTCAAGTCCGGTGTGTACCCTTCAAACTGGAAACTCTCAAGAGTCACACCTATTCCTAAGACGACAAACAGGTCTGTCGTGGAGGAACACCGGCCTATCGCCATTTTATCATCGCCGGCCAAAGTATTTGAGAATGTGTTGCATAAACTCATATACAAGCAAGTTGAAGTATTTCTCTGCAACACTCAGCATGGCTTTCGAAGTAAACGGTCAGTCAACTCCAACCTTCTGACCTTGGTAGAGTACGTCTCTTCAAAGCTTGATCGTGGCTTGCAAGTAGATGTGCTCTATTTTGATTTTCGGAAAGCGTTTGATAGGGTCAACAATGACATACTGCTTAAAAAGTTATGTGCCATAGGATTCGCGCCAGATCTTCTTCGACTCCTCGCTGATTATCTCCGTGATCGGCAACAGTATGTCAAGCTCGGAATTTTCGAGTCGTCACCCTATCACACTCGTTCTGGAGTTAGCCAGGGCTCCATCCTAGGGCCTTTGCTGTTTATTTTGATGATTAATGATCTTCCCAGTGTGCTCAGCCATGCTGAATGTCTCTTGTATGCTGATGACCTGAAGCTATATACAGTAATTAAATCCGTCGAAGACTGTCTGGCTCTCCAGCGTGACATTGATGCTGTGTATCAATGGAGCGCCGTTAACAAAATGGAATTTAATCCACTGAAATGCTTCGCGATGACCTTCGGTCGAATGCGGCAGCCGATAGTCTTTGAATATGTAATTCATAACATCTTAGTTACGAGACCAACTGTAATGAAAGACCTGGGAGTCACATTCGACCGAAAGCTTAAGTTTCACGAGCACATGGTTACCGTTGCCAAGGAATGTTTCCAGAGATTGGGATTTGTTCTCAGGAATGTTCGCGGCTTCCAAAGCGACAGAGTTATCCGGCTCCTGTACGGGGCTCTAGTTCGGAGCAAACTCGAGGCAAGCAGTTGCGTCTGGAACCCGCACGAGAGCACGTACGACTTACTTCTTGAAAAAGTGCAGAAAGCCTTCCTCAGGTTCCTCTACAAACGTGCCTTTGGGTACTATCCTTTTATGTACCCAACCAAATATCTCGAAGGATGTCTCGGATATAACTCTCTCAAAACTAGGAGAGCTTGCGATCAGCTAGCAACGATTTGTAAGATCCTTCGTGGAATAATTGACGCACCCGATCTTCACAACAGCTTGCTCCGTTTATCTGCCCCGGATAATTACCTCCGAGCAAGAAGTCACAGGCTCTTTTCCGTGCCTTCGTGTCGTACTGTAGCCAGGGCTCGCTCACCGCTGCCACGCACTCTCTCTGCCTTGAACATCCTCTTAGACAAAAACCCGGAATGCGATGTGTTTGCGGATGAATGGAAGAAGATGATGTTGGTGTGCCTGGTTTTCTGTGAGTTTGACGAATGAAAGAAGATTTCGATGTTAGGTTGAGTCTTGTTGACATTTATAATTAGTGTAATTGGTTTACCGTTCTAATTATTATATAAATAAATAAATAAATAAATAAATAAAAAGTCGCCGTGGGCGTAATACTTTGAAAATTCAATCGATACCCTTGCCTATTAATATTGGTCAACGAATCACTGAATTATAAACAAATATTCTCTTGGGATTAATTAGTGTTATTTGTCGTGGTTAAAACGCGACGTAGAAGTTAGGATTCCCCAAGCAAAGACAAAGTTCTAAGGTATACCCAAAAATTTGAAAATTTCTACCTCATACGATTTTTAAACGTCGAGTTTACTTAAATGACTTTAAGTTATATAATAGCGGGGTATTCGATATGCAGCAGATAATTTAATAGCAGACAGAGAGCAAGATATGCGAGGGCAGCGCGTCGCGGCGTCGCCTGGGCGGAAAGCACGACATGCCCGCGAGTTGTTTGTCGCTCAGTGCGTCTCTGTCAAACTAGCCAAATATGTAAGGGAGGCACTGAGCGAGAGATGATTTGCGGGGGTTGTGCTAGCCGTGCTGAGTTGGCTCTCAGCCCGCCTTTGTCTCAGCGGACCGCAGCCCGTCGCCGACTCCGCGGGGATCACCATTACCCTTTATAACTAAATACATACAGGGTAAAATAGCATGGAGGAGAAAACATTTGTTGTTTCTGTGAGTTTATCCTTTTTAGGGTTCCGTAGGTATGTCAAAATGAAAAAAAGAACCTTTATAGGATCATTCGTGTTTCAATCTGTCTGTCTGTCTGTCTGTCTGTCACAGCCAATTTGCTCCGAAACTACTGGAACGATTGAGTTGAAATTTGGTACACATAATTATGCAGGTACGTTGGTGACCGCTATATGGATGGGTAAACGTTAGTAAATTAATTTTAAACATGGGGCAACTTTTGGGGGGGTATTAAATTAGAAAATTAGAAAAAAGTTTTCCAAACTATATTATCGTGTAACATATCAAATGAAAGGCCTTGTTGTGAGAATCTTAAATGTATTTTTTATAGAATTCAGAAGATATTTAGGAAAATAGGCAAAAATTTAATTTCCCCATCTCCGAAACTACTGGACATAAAACTTTGAAAAAACAAAACACAGAAAATATTTCTTTACCTATACTATATAGATTACAGGAAAAACTTTAAAAAATCTATGGTATTTAAAGTAACAAAGGAACCTTCTCCACGCGAGTTTAACTCCGAGCACTTGTCCGGTTTTAAAACTATGCTTTTTCCAGCAGATACCAATCAATGAATGTTGCCTGGAGTGTGGTTCTCCAAAATAAAGCTTCTTTGATGAAGTCATCAGCTTAATTTGACCCGTCAGTACGTATAAACGACATGTTCGTGCGTGTGTGCAGCCTTTCGACGAAGCCGGCCATGAACGTAGGGAGGTATCGCCACGAGAGTTGAGGTGAAACATAACACAAATTTGAAAATTCGAACGAAATTGTCTTGTCCACACATGACATGCCGCGGTGTGCGTGACCTCAACTCTCGTGGCGATACCTATACCTATGCCTACGAGCGCGCGGGTCAATTTATGATTGAAAGATGAAATGACAGACAATTTTTTTTATGATACGAGATTTATAAGAGAATACCATAGCTGAGGTGTTATAACTTAAAATGCTTCTTTAAAAGACTTAACGTTTCTTTAGGACGGATCACAAAACAACATTCAAAGTTTATGTAAATTTGACCTAAATCCTGATTATCATGGAAACTTCAAATCCCGTAACCTTTTTTGATTAAGTAATCAATAGATTGTGTGAAAATGTCGGCGGCGGTGTGGGTCACTTCCGCGTCGGGCCGATCAATTACAACTCGGTGGAACGCAGCGGTCGGGTTGACTTAACAGCTCACTCCGAACGCACCTGGGGCGTTCTCTAAGAAAATGAAATATTTATTTTGCAAGTAGGCCACACGGGTTCTTTCACATGTCTGGATCTACGCAGCGCTTAAAAGAGAAGCCTGCCTGAGACGAAGTGCCGCAAGAAGATGAGCAGTAAGTCAGTTTTTCCCCAAATCATAATTATTTCAATGCTACAAAAAGACTAAAACTAAGTCAAAAAGTGCAACAGACAAACATTGTTTTGTTTCTTTTTAGGGTTCCTTATCCGAAGGGATCCGACAGGACCCTAGTACTAGGAGGATAACGTCCGTCCATCCGTCCGTCTGCCAGAGCTCAGCAACGGTAAGTGCTAGAAGGTTGGAGTTTTCACAGATTATGTGTTGTTATAACAATATTAATATTGGCGATATTGCAGCGCGTCAGGGATGTTTGCCGACGAACGAACGGATGACTTCTATGCCATCAGGCGGAAACGGATAGCATCACTGATGGGTCGGGTTCGGGGCAGTAACAATGGGATACTGAAAGTAATTGCGGGTAAATTGGATTGTTCCATCCTGAAAGCCTGGGTGACCATTATTGTGAGGCAATAGTTATAATTATAATTATTATCAGTTAGGAACTATGACATTTTATTTCATTTTATTTTATTCCAATTTCTCTGTAGTGTGATTAAAACTAAACTATTTGTGACATGGCTGTTCTATCAAATTTTATTATTGTAATGTGTTATTTTTAAATTTATTATTGTGTCATTCCTAGTCATTTTTATTGAACTTATTTCAATTATTATAACTTTTGTGCTTATTATAATTATAACTATTAGAATGGGGATCAGCTGTATGTATATGAAATTTGGCCTTATTTTAGTTTATAGGTATATATATATATATATATATATATATATATATATACATATATATATATATATATATATATATATAGTCTAACAAGACATATCAATTCAATGGTGTTCTAAATATATTGAAATCATACCCGTAAGTGACCGCTGCAGCTCAACAATATGTTCACTTAGTTGCAACTGTCAAAGTTCTTATTTCATTAACATAAAGTCTATTATTGATTGGTTGAGACCATTCCGAATTGGCGTAGTACGAAATCCTCGGTGCGTGAGTCCGACTCGCACTTGACCGGTTTTTCTTAGACTTATTTAAAATGACTCCGTCATCCGATTTACCTATACTATTGAATCTACCAAATCGATCTCTGTCGACAAGTCAAGCCCGTGTCGGTAATCAGCTGCTCGTGGGGCCGGCCCGCGCCCGGGCAGGCTTATGCCCGGACGTTGCCCGGATCAGCTCATCAACAGATGCCGGCTTAAATCCCCGGATAGGGGAACATTACTTAGAGGAAATTTACGTTTTCGGAGTAGGTAAATTATATGTAGAGACATCTACTTAATTATTACTAGTGGCTCTGTGGCCTCGCGTTTAAATATGTTTTTTTTACATTTTCAACCCAAATATCTCTGCCATTTTGAAAAATTCTGAAAAACTTAATCAAGCAAAAATCCCATATAATTATCGGAAGCGCTCACAAAATTTCACGAGAATCTGTTAAGAAATGCGACCTGGGCGTCTATTCGGGAAGGTCTTAAGTGATACTGCAGTGACCCGCGAGCGAGACTTGCATCTTGCTTTTACGCATTACGAGTCATGCTCGGATGAGAATCTCGCTCGCGAGTCGTTACAACATCACTTAGACGTTCCCGAATAGACGCCCAGCGCCTCTATTCGGGAACGCTAAGTGATTCTGTAGCGATTCGTGAGCGAGGTTTCTCATCTCGCTTTTACGCATTACGCGTCATGCGGAAAAGTGGGATGAGAAATCTCGCTTACGAATCGCTACAGAATCACTTAAGAGTTCCCGAATAGACGCGCAGGTCGCATTTCTTAACAGATTCTCGTGAAATTTTGTGAGCAGGTTCGATAATTATATGGAATGTTTTGGTTCATTAAGATTTTCAGAATTATTCAAAATGGCGGAGATTTGTGGGTTGAAAACGTAAAAAGAAACACATATTTCACCCGCGCGTTCGTGCGAACAAAATTGCGATGCTAGCGATGATCGCAAAGTCGCGTTCTATTAGGACGACGCCTTAATCGAGAGTGTTCCTAGCTATGATTCTAGGAAATCTGAGCAAATTCCACAAGTGTGAACAATTCGAAATTTGATGTTATGTTACTTCAATGATACCTATTGCAAGAACATGAAAACCTTGCCCTGATGCTGCAGCATCACTTGCAGACTGCAGGATACCTAATTGCTCTCCAGACAGCGTTTTTTTTTATTTTTTTAGTAGTTTCTGTGACATTTCTTACGGGGTCCGCTTCTGACCGGCTCCGCTTCCGTCCCGCGTTTTGGTGTGTGGCCACCTTAAGCTTTACTTTCTTTATTTGGATGTTTCCATCTTTTATTTAGTTATAAAGGGATCAAAATAAATCATCTTTCCTTCGAATTCCGCCTAAATATTGAATAACATAAAAAGCGTACACTTCTAAGCATCCTCGAGGCCAAACGGAAATTGACTGGCTTTTGTCGTGAGCAAGGGAACGCGGGGTCATAGAGGTTATTGACCTTATTTTTCAGGAGGAAAAAGAAAATAAAACTTACACATTTCTATCATAGTCATATTAAATCAGTTATTTTGGGTAATTTTACCGGTATTCAAACGAACGTGAATAATTATTAAGATTACCGATAATTATACCCAAACGGCTACGCCATCGCACGCCGAGTTTGAAGCTTCGTAGAGGGTCTACGAAACGTTATGGTATAGTCAGCTACAGATACGAATTTGATAAATGAAGCCAGGGCGTGTATTCCGGAACGTCTAAGTGATACTGCAGCGATCCGCGAGCAAGACTCGCATCTCACTCTTACGCAATACGCGTCGTGCGGAAGAGTGGGGTGAGAAATCTCGCTGGCCAGTCGCTACAACATCACTTAGCGTTCCCGAATAGAGGCGCTGTGAGATTGTAAGTATTTGTTTTAGTATAGGATATAGGACACTTTTTACCCAGTATCGTGAAAAGATACCAGGAATCTTAATAAATACAGGAGATATTAGAAATGATAAGTCAACGGGAATACATACTCTACTGCCCTACATGCGAATATAGTTCATATAAAGTCTAGGCTAGGCTAGGCTAGGCTAGGGTCTTTATTATACATTGATTTGTTAATTTGCTTTATTTGTTACTGAGAAGTTTGCACTGCACGTAAGTTTCGTTACAATACAATGCGGTACAAAATATCTAAAATAAGTTACAATAGGCGGTCTTACCGCTGAATAGCAAACTCTTCCAGGCAACCTTAGAAAGATGAGACAGCCTGCCTTTATAAGACTCTTTTTCCAAAAGCAGCGGCTCTTGCTTGCAAGCCAGTCTTGCTTGCTCGCAAAATAGTTAGCACCGTCTTATCTCTAAGTGCGTCTCTCTCACACTAGTGCCGACGAAAGAGATAGTCAGAGACATAAGATGAGGTTAAGTTATCCCCGTGTCAACTTTGCTAGAGCCGCTAGTGGCCGTGGTAACGATCGGTTTCTGTCTGAGCCACTTGACCGATCCATGCCCTAATCTTGCGGCCTGTTTGTCGAGCGACCCGATTTCTTTGTGCGCGTATTATGCTTCTTGGGCGGCGCTGGACGCATTGCGGCTTATTTGCATTTTGCGCTGATTGCCGGCGTCAAGCTTTTTCACTATAATTACTACCGGCGCGGACGCACTGCGCGCGGCGCCCGCGTTTTAAAACAGCGTTCGCCAGTGGCGGATCCAGGGTTATGGTTTGAGAAGGGCTTGAATCAGCGGCCCATACTTTGAGAACGTTAATTTCAGATCTGTGGTGCCCCCCCCCCCGTCCGGTGTTTCCGTTTGGTGGCGGTGTGGGCAATTGCCTCGAGTTAAAAAAAACCGGACAAGTGCGAGTTAAACTCGCGTGGAGAGGGTTCCGTTCGCTACATGATTATCTGAAATTTACTACGTTACTTTAAATAACATAGACTTCTTATAGGGTTTCCTGTAATCTATAGGTAAAGGACTATTTTCCATATTTTTTTCAAAATTTTAGCCTTAGTAGTTTCGGAAATAAGGGGGGGGGAATGGTCAATTTTCGCCTATTTTCTTAAATAACTTCTAAACTATATTACTTGAAATTCAAAAAAATATATATTCAAGATCCTTACAATAAGCCCTTTTATTTGATATGTCACACAATATAGGTTGCATAACTTTTTTTTTAATTTTCTAGTTTACCCCCCAAAAGTTGTCCCCGTGTTTATAATTCATATATTTACGTCACTTGTCCGTGTTGCGGTCACCGACTTACATATGGTTACCAAATTTCAACTCAATCGGTCCAGTAGTTTCGGAGCAAATTGGCTGTGACAGACGGACAGACAGACACACGAGTGATCCTATAAGGGTTTCGTTTTTTCCATTTGAGGTACGGAACCCTAAAAATGAGTATGGGTGTCATTCCTGAACTCTCCTGCCATTAACGGTTGTGCATCTTAGCGGAAATCATTGTAATAACATACTATGACTAATATTTATTCAAGCATTTGTTGAACTATAATAATAATAAAGCTAGCTATTTCGTTTTTAGATAAATACTAGTTCTGTAAATTATTACAAAACTTTTTATGCTGCACTTCTAACAGCAAACTTACCTAACTAAAGTGCAAATGTTTGAATTGCATTATTCAGATATGGTACTGGGAAAGAACTTTGATAAAACGGTGCTGAAATTAATGTGAAATATTCTACTGTTATTTTTAAGTACAATTCAGAAATCCGGTCACATTTCTTTAAGAATTCGGGAATGGCCGGCCCTCAGCATACGATACGTTTTAACTCAATACTTATCAGTCTTTATCAAAATTTTAAAATATTAGCTCATTTCCGTCTTACTTCTTGCAACTCCAGTACCATTTCCATAAGTTTACGAAATTCTCGTTATCGAAATCTATGGGGAATACTGCTAGTTAGCAATAAAAGTGAAAGAGACCGAGCAACAGTTTTCTATTATAGGACGGTTTGCAATAAACACATGGTAGATACAGTAACGCGACGATGAAAATAACCGCTTAGTTCGTATCCGAGTGCGTGCCGTATCCCACTCATTACAGCTACAAGTGCACGCTGCACGTATAATTGCCCTGCGCACGCACCGAGCCTGCACCGGCGCAGCGAACAAAGAAGCCGGCACTACATGAAACACTACACAATTACGAGATGTACTCCTGGCCTACAAATGCTGGAAGCTACTACATGTACATGTATATAATCATACATTTACCAAAAAGGCCAAGCAACAGTATATTTACCAAAAATACCATTCTCTTGTTCATTAATAATTCATGAAATAATTTCACTAGAATGATGCCTTGAGTTGAGTACCTACAATGGATAACGTTGGAAAAATTTATTTGATCTTTTTCTTGAAATCCCTACAAAATTTAGGTTTATATTAAAAAAACATACTGAATTGATGTTTCGTATCAATAACTGTTTTAATATCTATGGATACTAGAATAGAGACCCACTTGAGTTTTGACAGCTGTTCCAAATTTAATCTCATTACGATACTAAAATCGATACTGTAATAACATTACAGTACTGGTTTTACCTAATTGGTTGTCATAATGCTGGTTTTATTTTCCTACGGTTTTTGATTACATTATGGAGGTTTTATGATATGGGTGTAGATAAATACTGTTTTTAGACCAACATCGTAGAGATAAAACTTGACATACATTTGATGACGATGTCCAAAAAACTAAACACAGAACCAAAAATCAAACTTTATCTTTCACTAACTTTGAACCTTAATTTTAAAAAAAGGAATAGTCAAACCCATTGCAGCAATAAATTGCCGAAAAACTGGCCCGTTTACAAGCCGCTTTCATTTTATATTATAACTAGTGGACCCGCCACAGCTTCGCCCGCGGTATTTTACATACAAACTTTATCACCTTTTTTCACCCTTAGGGATGGAATTTCAAAAATCCTCCTTAGTGCACCTCTAGGGTACTCGAGGAATGTCTCCTCCAAATTTCAAACCTCTAGGACCACCCGTTTAGGCTGTGCGGTGTCTATAGGTGAGTCACGGTACTGTTTTATATGTATAGATGATCACCAATATTTATCATCGGTTTTTACGGTATTTTTTCGAACGAATTTTGCGAACGAAGAACCCTGTTTAAAAAGACCATTAAAAATTTTAGCAAGCCTAGCATGCCTTGTCAGTCGCCGACTCGTAAGCCATGGTAATGAGGCGCTGTATAATTGCAGCGGGACCGCGGACATCGCGCCCTGAATATTTAATACATTTTCACGTCTAATTTCACTAGATAAGAACCTAACCCGCGCTAAATTGCTTTTTTAATTACCTCCTCATGTTTAGCCGTTATTTAATTTTCCCTATAAATTTAAATTTACCCCGAAACTTGTAATATTCGCGCGAGGCACATAGTTCAGCGGCGCCCGAGATTTGCATAGTTTTGCTATGTATTTATGATAATAGTTTAATTTATTAACAATGTCTCGTTACGTGCTGAAGCAGTTCAAATTTCGCTGTTTTAGGCAACAAATAATTATGACGTAACGCACTTGTAGCAAAAAGATAATTATTGCGTTTATTTTAATTTAGTTTAGTTGGTTTAGTAGGTTGTCATAAATATAAAGAAGCGGGACCCAATAATGACGACGAGCAGGGAATGCACGACCCGATAAATCGGTAAGAGCGCGAGCGCGATCTGGCGCTGTGAGCGCGCTTCGGAACGCACTCGATTGATGTGATGTTAAGCGTCGTGATTATCCTTTTAAGTCACGTAACTAAGTAAAAAAGAAAGTTTTAAAATTCTTAAAATATAAATAATCTTGATTTATTTTTACATGTCTCCTGTTCTATATGTATTGCTGCGGCCCTAACATGCATGACATAAAGATAAGATCGACCGTCTTATCTCTAAGTGCGTCTCTCTCACACTAGTGCCGACGAAAAAGATACTCATAGAGATAACCGGGTTTAATTTATTTTTGTGGCACGCATGTTAGGGCCGCTGAGGGTTAAGCTATCATACCATAGAATTATTTTAATGTTTGTCACTATAGTCAACTTCCCAATTACAATGATGAGGGCGCCACTGGACGCATGACGCACTATTAAGAATTACTTTGACATCTTTGCCTCACATGAGGTTACTTTCACACGTGTGTGGCATGGGTCGCGACCTTCGACTATTCGCGACAGACTCCGAGGGGCTTCGCGGCGCGCCCACGCACGAGTAGGTTTATTATGTGCAATATGATCGTAATCATAGACTTAAATCGTTGGACAACACTTGCATTATGTAGTCGCAGATATAGGAATGCTGCTACATAGGTACCTACCGTGTCTTATCGTGTTGAATTGTATGGTGTGGGACACCGGTGTTCAGAAACGTTACAGTAGTACAGTAGAAACATTTAGAAATGTAGGCAGTTTGCTCAAATCAAATATTGACAGCTATTCTTAACACCGGTGTGGGAGCGCCATTACGAATGACGGTTTCATATTATATTCCCAATACAAAGATACAATTATGCTTCACAAAACCCAATTAGGTAAAAAATATGTAAAGATCAGTGGTGTATCAAAATGAAGAGATTTTTCGCAAAAAAGCCTGAAGCCAGGGGGCCCCGTATCATCAATACGACTGAAATTGCGGTAGCTACGCCCCTAGTAAAGATGTATTTATAGATATTTTCAAACTCCATTTTGGTATGGCTGGGCAACGTTAATTAACCAGTTGAATTTTTTAATCGCTAATCCGTTACGAAAAAACTTAACTTCGTTAAACGTTAAAGCGTTACATTTCGGAAGATTTAACGGAGGTTAACGGTAATCGCTAATCGTTAACTCGTGTTAGAAATTATATTTTAAATGTCGTTGCGTTAGTAATTTACTTATAAAAAAGGTTGGTATGGGTTATGGAAGTTTTGACAGGACATGAAAAATGAATAAAAGAAGGGTCTGCGCGCGATGACCGCCGCGCGGCCTGAAGGTACTTGTCAGGGCGTTTATTCGGCGAGGCGCGGTGTCCTTTTGGCAAATAGTACGTACTTAATTAACGATTAACGAAGTTAACAATTTTTAAAGTTAACTTAAGTTAATCCGTTACTCAAAATATTAACTTCGTTAATTAACTGAGTATCGGTCTTGTGCCCAGCTATGCATTTTAGTATACCGCCCAAAGCCTATACCATTAAGTCATGTTCTTTGTCCATCGCGTTATAGCATACAGTTAAACGAATCTGCTTTGTTCGTATAATTGGGTCGAGGCTGCCGCCAGCGCGCGCTGCCAAATGGCCGGCGCTGGCAGCCGCGGCGGCCGCCGCTGCCAGCAGCGCCAGGGACGCCCTAATCGAGGGGAATTTGTCGAGAGCCTCAACTCAGGGGTGCTTTGGAGAAATGACAGTACATGATCATATTGGAACATTTTATTACACTAAGGAAACGGTACAGAAAAGAAGAAAACTAGAAAAATAATTAATGATAAAACCCCCAAAATTTCCTGTACTACGGTCACTAGACTATGATTTGAATACTTAAACTAATCATATAATTTATAAAATAAAAAACCGGCTTCAAATAGCCTTTGAAAAGTAAGTATTTTTTAAACATTTTATTTATTATCCTGTGATTTAACGACACACATTTACTACATCAAGTAACAATAGCATAATGCCAATTGCATTACAAACTGTTGCTATCCACGATGCAAGGATGTCAATCGTTGAGGACTTCTCCTGGTTCTTCAATTTTACTACATGAATTTTCATGGACATACTTTGCTTCAGAACTTTATACAGCAATTTAATCGCCAACCGTGAAATACTCAACATTTAGGAGTTCCGGTGATAATAATGCTTTTGGAACGTAACTGCTTGAGTTATTACAGCAAATACTAAAATTGCTCTATGCTTGCCTATAATATTTGAAGAGTTCCATCGATTCCTCATAGATCCTCTCATCATAACTCGACTTTGACTACAACGGGACCAAACTAAAGGTATACCCTACCGATTAAAAAAAGTTTTTTTTTAATCGGTTGATAAATGACGGAGTTCTGAAGTAACAAATATAAAAAAAAATACAACCGAATTGAGGACCTCCTCCTTTTTTTTTGAAGTCCGTTAATAAGGAAAAATGTTTAAGCTACGAATACTTTATTATGCAATAAAAAAAAACACATACAAATTTACAAAATATCGAACTGCAAAGCATTTTAATTTTAATTGTAATAAAATTTGATTAATTAATATTGGAATGTCTATATAATTTTTAATGATTTTTAATAATTTATTTCGGTTTTAATGTTAATTTTGTCAAAATATTCTAGTCTTAATTTTGTAGTACTTAATTTCCTGTTTCCCAATTATCTTTCAAATTTTATTATTATATGGTGTACTGTGTAACGATATGGGTAATAACCTGAAATAAATGAGTTCTATTCTATTCTATTCTATTCTAAAGCAGTTTTTTGGCGATTTATTAAGGCGCTCGTAAACGGGCTAGTTTTTCGGCAATATATTACTGTAATTTGGGCAATCGTCAAGAAGAATACCACATTTGAGGATAGCCCGAGTTGCAGCAATAAATTACCAAAAAACTTGCCCGTTTACGAGTGCCTTTACACTTCTTTATTGCACTCGTGCAGAAAAGATATACCTCACCCAATGTGAAAAAAGCGGCCAAGTGCGAGTCGGACTCGCCCATGAAGGGTTCCGTGATTTATGACGTATTAAAAAAAACTACTTACTAGATCTCGTTCAAACCAATTTTCGGTGGAAGTTTACATGGTAATGTACATCATATATTTTTTTTACTTTTATCATTCTCTTATTTTAGAAGTTACAGGAGCGGAGGACACATTTCCACTTTGGAAGTGTCTCTCGCACAAGCTATTCAGTTTAGAAAAAAAAAATATTAGAAACCTCAATATCATTTTTGAAAACCTATCGTGTGGCGTATCTATACGCCACACGTATGGGTCTGATGAAAAATTTTTATTTATTTAAATTTAAATTTTTAAAAATTTGAAGCTCGAAGTATGGGAAACCCCCAAAATTTATAGCGTTTTTTTTTATTTTTGTGTGTAAATCTTAATGCAGTTCACAGAATACATCTACTTACCAAGTTTCAACAGCATAGTTGTTATTGTTTCGGAAAAAAGTGGCTGTGACATACGGAAGGACAGACAGACAGACAGGCAGACAGACGTGACGAATCCATAAGGGTTCCGTTTTTTGCCATTTGGCTACGGAACGCTAAAAAGCTGACGGTCTAAAATGTATGACCGGCAGCGCAATTAAGGTACATTGGTTGCATACAATGCGATGGTTACAGCATCCTCAACAGGAAGATACAAAGAGTAGGCGTTATCGCTAATTTATATAGATAACTCGGGACAAACATTCGTGTTTGTCACCCGAAGTTTGCCGTGAGCGGAACTTGAACCCGCGTCTTGTAGCATAGGAGTGTTATTCTCTTAAAAGACACTTCGTCTATGAACTCGCCCGCGCACCTAACTTGACCCGGCAGTGCGTATAAACTACATGTTTCGTGCGTGTGTTCGAACTTGGTCGTCGTTTTCGGTCGTTTCAACGCAGCTGGCCACGGACGCAGATACCTAACTCCGCATAATGCCCACGAGCCTGCAGGTCTTTTTATGATTGCGGACGAAAATGAGATAAGAAATGCACAGCGCCTGTATTCGAGAACGCTAAGTGATGCTGTAGCGACTCGCGAGCGAGAGTTCTCATCCCACTCTTCCGCACGACGCGTAATGCGTAAGAGCGAGATGCGAGTCTCGCTCGCGGGTCGCTGCAGTATCGCTTAGACGTTCCCGAATAAACGTCCTGAAGAGGCAGTTGCACCACCACTGCGCATTTGAGTCACTCCGGAAGTCAGAAATAAACAAAATTAAGCGAAGACGAAATAGAGCCCACTTGTAAATTTATTAACTAACTACCGTTATTACACCCTCTGTATTTCAATTATTTTAGAAACAGTAGTGTGAAGTGTTCGTGTGCGCGCCAAGGTCGTACACAACACACCCTGCCATTTGCGTAATTGCCTACGCCGTAGCTAGCGTAGAGGGTCTACGAATTACCTGAACTCGGGCCTTGCAGCCATTTTGAATTATTCCACAGCCTTACGGCGTCACAAATTTAATATTTGAGTCCCGTGCGCTTAAATCCCTCGCTACGCTCAGTATTCAATATCGGCACTCGCGCCAAATAACAACTTTGCAGCCTTGTATAACCTGAGAAGTCATTACTCCGTTATGGAATTCTGCGATAAGAAAATATGTCGGCATACGCAATTTTTGACATACGCGCTCAACCTTTAATATAGCAAAAATATCAATTAATTGTTTAATGCAATACAATTAAGGTTAGAGTAATTTAATATCTAATTAAATTGTTATAATGTAATGTAATTTAAATTGTCATCTTATTGTTGCAATAATTAATGTAATTTAAAGGATATATCCTTGTTGACAATGTACTCGTATGCTTAGCACAAATAAATGATCTATCTATCTAACAACAAAGCCTCAGTTTCTTTCTTCCTCGCAAAACCACATAAATTTTATACCACCTACACCAGCGCTAGTTCCTTCCTTTACTACATAGTGCAAGGAACTTGGCTCGTAAATCGGATTTTACCCAGCCCCCTATTAGTCCTAAAGTAGTACCTACTACTTAAAGCGGAAAAAAATGTTTAAGAGTGCGTAGTTAAATAAGGACGGGACTTAGCTTATTTAGATTTACATCCCAAAATTTTAAACATATTTAAACGTTAAACACATTTAAGGTCTGTCAAAATGTATGGAACTGTCAATCGTTAAACACAACCAACGGCAAAAAATCACCATTTTCATACAAAAGGCGACAACGATTTCCACCCCTTAAATGTAAACCGATTTACACCAATTTTTGACAGGTTGTCAGTCATAACAAAATCTAGGTCTATACGTTTTTTGAATACTGATTAAGTAAAGATCAATAATGCTTTTGGTACAAGCCGCCTTAAACTGTGATACAATTAAAATTAAATAAGGATTTATCCGAGTGTCTCGGCTTCAATATAGATCTTTTTTATGGGGTTACTATTCTGATTTGGAAATATATAATGGTGGAAGTGTCCAAAATGTGTTTTGTGCACTGTAGCACCACCTGCCAGCGAGTCAATCCTCGCTCAGAGGGCTTAGCACACTCATTTTTATCGCGCACATAAAGCATTCGTCCCTTTCGCACCCGCATGTTAGTTAAAAAGTGACCGATGCTTTATGTGGTAGAGCCAAACGGTAATCCTCACTAGATTATAACTGTTCGAATGGGCCGGCTCGACCGGGGTAGTACCACACTCTAACAGAATATCGGCGTAAAGTAATAGCTTGCTATGCGTTTCGTACGGTGAGTGACGAGATCCGGAGGCCTATTCCCTCATCATCATCCCATTCCCATTCCCCATCCTCCCTAGACTGGCAACGCATTGGCAGCACCTCTGGTGTTGCAGGTGTCCATGGGCGGCGGTAACCACTTTCCATCAGGTGGGCCGCCTGCCTGTTTGTCAGCCTACTCCTTTCTCAAAGGGCCGGCAACGCATCCGTGATTCCCCTGCCGGATGTCCATGGGCGGCGGTAATTGCTTACCATCAGGTAACCCGCCTGCTCGTTTGCCACCCTCTTAACATAAAAAAAAGTGCGCGTTAAAAACAAGTGTGCTAGGCACTTAATGCGTCACTTATTACATGTTTGACAGAGACGCACTGAGCGACAAACGCCTCGCGGGCATGTTGTGCTAATGCTAGAAACTCAGCAGTAACTCAAAACTATTAACCCGAACGTTTTCGATATCAGAGGACCCAGTTTTTTGAAGTACTGGCATATTCAGACGCGTAATACACTGCACGATAAACCAGACACGATGTATCGGGTGTGACTGCCTTATCTGCCTACCCCCTTACTCTTATTACACTACTGAGACGGGGTCCTACCTGAGAAAACGTGCAGATTAATATGCATTCCAGATATGAAAACAAAAATTCTTTAATTTTTCCAAGCGACAGCGTTGAGGTTGTCGGTGAGCCAACCATGCCGCATCCACCGTGATGCCAAGTTAGTCCTTTTTGGCTACAGCTGGCAACATTTTGACTCAATTTAGCCACAGCCACGAACGTATTTTTTACGCCGAAACGCCCGTAAAAATTACGTCCGTGGAAATTGTTGATAATTTATCTCAATATTATATTTTTATTTGTCTTAATATTATCATTATTCTTGGTATTTTTAGTTTTTTTATGCAGAAGTCGTAAAACGAAAACTTCATATTGACTTTTTGTGCGGCAGCTCAGAGCGCGGCAAATATACGAATTATTTTTTTGCTTGGATCAAAACGAATCTAATTTCCATTTCAAAATGATTTAATAGTTTTTTACCTTCTTCCATAAATAAAATAGCATCCGTTTGTTACAATTTTTTAGCCACTGTCAGCCACTTTATGGGGTCAAAATTGTAGATTTCTAGCCACTTTTCAAAACTGTTTAGCCATTTCTTGTTTCATTGACTTGGCAACACTGTGGCGGATTGTCAACTGGCCGCGGCTTATTACCAGCCGTTTGAGTAATTGACCGCGCCTGTCATTACGCTAATTCGCCGCGGGGCCCGGGCGCAGCTTTTTGTTTAATTAAATACATGTCACAATATTACACATTTTATACATGTTACAATATTCAAAATGGGCACTCGAAAAAAATGGTTTGAGTATTTGAGTAGTAATAACGACACTATTGGCCAAATTCACAAAGGCCACTGAAATTGATCTTTAATTAAAGTGAGGTTTATGTATAGGTTGACATGAGGGACATTAACTATTTAATCGCTAATCAAATGCTTAATTGGCGGTCGTGAATTCGGCAATATTTTTGTTATTTCATATGACAGATTACGATAATACTATTAAGCTCAATGCTCGATTAACGGGTTTTTTAAAGAATGCAGCTTTGATTTTTTCAGTGTCATAACCTTACAATGTAAAGTCGTTGGCAGTGGCAGCTATTGGAAATGTGGAAAATATTAAATAACTAGCTTCTGCACGCGACTTCGTTCGCGTGGAATTCGGTTATAGTTATTCCCTCGGAAACTTTAAAATTATCCGGGATAAACAGTAGCCTATGTGCTATTCAGACTATAATCTATCTCTGTGCCAAACTTCACCTAGATGATTTGTTAGATGGATTCCGCGAACGCATTATTTTTATCTAGCTTTTCCGAACACATTTTTCCGCGATCGATAAATTTCTTCATCGAAATTTTACTCGTAGCTTTTTCCCGTGTCGCATTTACTGCAATCGATTTGTTTATTCATCAGCATTCTACTCGTGGAGACAAAACAAAATGGTGGTTACTTTATCAAAAACCGCAGACAAAATGCTCAACATGTTGACAAGAATTAAGTGTAGGTATTATACAGTCGAAAATAACTTCCACCTTTAACATTATCTGTGTATACAACATCTTGAAAGTGAAAGTAAATGCTTTATTAAAAAGGCTACGAGTAGGCAACATGCCCATGAATAAATATTTCGGTCGCGAGAAAAAAAGCGTACTTGGAAGAAAGCTACATGAAACCAATGCGTTCGCGGAACCCTTCTAACAAATCTGGCAGGGAACACTTTTCCACGACGCAATAAATAAAGCCTCCATGTTATATTTTGGTAATGTCATTCTTGTGAAAACGTTTGATCACAGAGTCAAAACAACTATCGTGTTTTCTTTGATACCCCATATACCTTATATTATTTAGGGTTCCGTATACAAAGGGTATAACGGGACCCTATCACTAAGACTCCGCTGTCCGTCTGTCACCAGGCTGTACTGTATCTCATGAACCGTGATAGTTAGACAGTTGAAATTTTCACAGATGATGTATTTCTGTTGCCGCTATAACAACAAATACTAAAGAAGTGCGAGTCGGACTCGCGCACTAAGGGTTCCGTACCATTATCTATATAATGGTTCACGGTTTATTGCACACGTAAGGGTTTGATGAAAAAAAAAATTAAGTTTCAGTTCTAAGTAGGTATGGGGAACCCCCAAAATCTATTGTTTTTTTTGTACTATATTTGTGTGAAAATCTTAATGCGGTTCACAGAATACATCTACTTACCAAGTTTCAACAGCATAGTTCTTATAGTTTTGGAAAAAAGTGGCTGTGACATACGGACGGACAGACAGATAGACAGACAGACAGACATGACGAATCCATAAGGGTTCCGTTTTTTTGACATTTGGCTACGGAACCCTAAAAAACAATAAAATAAATAATTAAGGAGGCTCCCATACAACAAGCGTGACTTTTTGCCGTTTGTATAGATAATGCTACGGAACCCTTCGTGTGCAAGTCCGACTCGCACTTGGCCGGTTTTTTGATTTTAAGGTCGTCTCGGATTCTTGCCAACCAGTTCTAGCATAGGTTCATGAAACTTGATTAGACGTCATTAGTCATGACCATTAAAATCTAGGTAACTACCTACTACTACGATATTTGATCGTCGTAAATTATCGTAGGTAAGTATTTATAGTACCGGATCTATTGCTTTAGATTAAGAAATCCCCTCACACCCAACAATGTCCACGCGTATGTTATAGCTACTTACAGATTTAGTACAGATTTATGTAGGTAAAGTTTATATCATCGAAGTTGTATAAAGCAAGTTAAAATAAACACACAGCTGAGCAGAAATTGCAAACTGAAGGCCGAACCGAGCGAAGCTCCATCATTTGATTCAATTCCGATAAAAATTGCCCAAAACCCAGCGGACAAAGTTAAAAAAAAAATACTTTCGCAACTCCTCTGAAATATTCATTACGTTTATTCAAATACCGACTTTTATTATATTCCAATGGCGTATCGGCAGTCTGGTCACGTGCAGAAGCCGCGGCAAATAAAATTACGACTGTACGAATACATTTTTGCTTCGTCGTACATTGCTGCTCGTTGCTGGCTTATTGAGTAGTGCTTCGACCGACTCGGCAGTGTACGTCTCCGGTGCGCTTCACGCACTTTGTGGAATGTCTGGTGTATAAGTACACACTCTCTGTGTATAAAGCTAGGAATTCCAATATGGGAGGAGATGCCTTTCATGCATCGGACTAAAGTGTTCAGCCTGCGGATACTTTGATACGTTGTGTTTTAGAAAGAAGTACAATACAATACAGATACTCCTTATTACTCTTTTTTAGGGTTCCGTCACAAATATTGAAAAATAACGACGCCCTATACTTAATCTCTTGAATACTCTTGATTGACTGTCTGTCAACATAATTTTTCTCAGGACCAACGGTTTTAGGTCTCTAGCTGAAGTTTGGCATAGTTGTAGTACCAATTTAGGAGCTCGCATAAAGATGATAAAACATAATAAGGAAACAAAAAAATGTTTTACCGTCTTCCGGTAGTAAGCTCTAGTTTAAATAGGTACGTTATCAGATTTTTATATTGTATCATTTAGGACATATTCGCGAAACAGAACATGCGCCAGTGATATAAGTACAGTGGATTCATCCATACTTGTCTTGTTTGGTAAAAAAATTTTTAACCTCAAAATGTGTAATTTTTTAGTGTAACAGCTATTTTATCCTAAATAAAGCAAACCTAGGCTACAAATTGGCAAAGTGACGTCTAAAATATTGTCTCCGGTTCCTTTATTTGCAAGCAAACAGCTGTTTTAGCCAAAAAAGGTGCATTTTGAGGTTAGAAACTTGTTTACCAAATAAGGCAAGTATGGATGAATTCACATTAAAGATGTCAAAAAATGACGAGTACTTGAACCCTATACTTATATTATATATAATAGACCATCGAAAATACGTAGTTTTAATAGCTCTTGTGAATATTTAAGGGAACTGCTGAAAATTTGGTTGGTATTTGCGTGCGGATTAAATATGTGTTCTTGTTAAAGTTTAGGAAATTTTACATTTAGAAGCTGTGTTTAGAAGACACCGTTCTGAATTTGGTCGATAAAGTTTTTTGAAGACGGGCATATTATATCCTTAGGCCTTTTCGTCCCCTACCTAAACGGTTTTAATCACCTACTTTTAAGTTATTTTAATATGTATGTTAGTCTGTAAGGTATTTATGTATAGCCCACTGATGCCTGCAATAAATGGTATTATTATTAGGTATTTATTATAATATATTTTATTGATAGTGAACGTCTCAGGGACCAAGAATCTAAAGATAATTAATTTTTATTTCATATATTATTCAGGAGATTTTTTTAAATGACTGCGATGAGAGTTCCCCCGTTACAGCCGTTGTTTGCTCGGCTGTTTGATTATTTTATATTTTGCCTTTAAGTTAAATAAAGAGAAACAAAGTGACAGTTCTTCTTCACTGAGCTGTCATTTTATTTTTGCGCAAATACATACAAAGACATCTATGGCCTCCCACCAGGCACGAAGCTCATAAGAGATACTTATGAGAAAGTTATCAATCGTTTTTACTTACTGTCTGTTTTTCATAGCTATGTAGGGAACCCTCGGCGCCCGAGTTAAACTAAAATGTTTTGAACATAAACTTAGTCAGTTTATTATTATTAATACATTATTACTTTATGGGTTTACTCTGCTTTGTGCACTTTATTAATTTTGGTTTACTGTCTCACAGTGACATCTATTAATCAGTAGTCAGCAAAAGTCTATAATCTAACAACATCAATGTTGCTGTTTCTACTCGTCCACAGAGTGCGCTAAAATCGTCATTGATTGTCAAGTGAACCGAAAACGGCCTGTATGAAATAGGCATACCACAAGGCATACATACACATGCATACAGGAATAACTTACTTATCTGTGAAGTTCAAATCAGTAGGCGATTATTCGTTCGTGATAAATAAAATACTATCGTCGTTGTTCTGAGGCCTCTATCAAATTAGGTGAGACGGATACTGTTTGCTCAGATGGGTCCGTTGACAGCCTTTGGATACGCACCCGTTAACAGCAGACTAATGATTTGAAACTGTTAAGTAGTTATCGACAAAAATTGCAATCGATTGATGTTTTTATCAGTCTTGTTATCCAATAAGCCAAGTTGCCGTTTATTTTCGAATTTTTTGTTCTTTATCCATGTATTAGAGTTTTAACCTGAAATAGACACAAATCTTATTTGAAGAAATCCCTTCCATGTTTAAAGGACACAGACGGCCGAAAGTTTTACGATAAAAGAGGGTAAAATGCGAATTTGATGCGAAAGGTGTGTGTCAGGATCGTAGCAAGTGGAAATCCATTGTCTCAGCCTAACTCCCTTTGGGTGATAAAAGGTATGTATACCTATGTTAAAATGCGTGATTGATTTTAGAAAGACAACCTTTAACTATTATTTAGGTAGGCCGACCACAGCATCGCTTGCGTTATTTCCGAAACAAACTTTGAACCCTTATTTCACCCCCTTAGGGCTATATTCTTTCTTAGCGGATGTCTACCCTAAAAGGCACCTACCTACCACATTTCAAATTTGTATGGTTTTTAGTTTCTGAGATTCCGTGATTATTCAGTGAGTGATTGTGTAGTAAGTACTTATAAAAAGGTAGATTGATCGAGTGGAGGCGTCGTCATAACACTGTTAACATGCGAAATTTTAATGTAATGTGGAGGCTGTGCGTGATGCGGCGGGAAGCCCGCGGGCTGCGCTCGGCGCGTTATCTCGTTAGCGAGCACTGCGGCGCGCCTGGCCGGCGCGAAGTAGGGCACCGGGCCCGGCCGGCGCCGCCGCCGCGGCCGCTCGCGCCGCCTGCGGAGCGCCGCCGTCGCCCGCTCGCCCGCACGCCCGCCAGCCCGCAGTGACGCATTGCAGGTGCGCCCCGGCCGATCGGCGCGCGCCGCTCAACCGTACTCACCGCACCCGCCCGATATAAAACCGACTATCCTTTGCGGATCAAAACTAATCCCGTGGCGTGCGTCCCGAGACATGGACTTGGAAGGTCGTAAGATCCGCATCTGAACTCGATTAAGTGATAGTGCAGTGGGAAACGATTACGCGGAAATCGGATATGAAAATACAGTGAATCGAATACACGATTCGGAACGACTCGCGGCCGAGTTCGGAGCGCGCCGTCGAGAGTTTCTCGGCGCAGCCGCTCGCGCGAAAGAGGGCGGCAGTATCGTTTCAACCGTCGGTCCGTGCGGTCGCTTTTGCGGCGTAGTCTGTGATTTTTTTAGTGTAGCTCCAGATAATCCAAGTTAATCTACAATGGTGAGTGTTATTTTCGCTCGGAGGTGTCTAAAGTGAATTCGGGGGATCATTCCGGTCCAGGATCAGGGTATATTTCGGAGATGTGGTGTATCGGTGTTTATAGTGATGACGGCCTCCATTATTGTGACGGCCGTATTTTACCGCAATGCGGAACGAAAACTTCTCCGATATCCCGGTTGGGACGGAAACCGGGTCGGAGCGGAAGATTTGCCAGGACAGCTTAGGAATCAAAGACGACGGTGTTCGCGAACGTCCGTAACAGTTGCGAAAATTATCCGTCGCCATAGTTCCGTAGGTGGTGCCGGCGCAGTGACGTCGCTGCTGCGGGCCATCGAGACAAGTCAACAATTTTCTAGATGGCTTTGGGGCTGCGTGAAACAAGTGGTTTCGGCAAGAGTTGATCTACGGGGCCGCGTCGCGCCCTGTTGACGGCGGATCGATCGCCGGCCCAACTGTCAAAACGCCCGTTGACTCATCGCTCTCACTATTTTTCGCACGCAGTTCGTTAAAACTGGTGCTGCTGTGCTAAAACTGTTCCTCGTCCTGGCAAAAGTCGGCTGCAAACAATGGTAACGTTATCCAATCGTGTTTCTTATCGCCAAAATTCGTTGACGTTTGGTTGTCAAACGGCGTCTGAGCCGGCCGGCGGTGACACTGCAGCAAAAACCGTTATCTGTTTACGCTTTGACCCTTCCCGTGGCGCAGCCGACCATAGCTTCCCGCTTCAATGCGTTTCTAACACCTATTCAAGCGTCATCCTTCACGTTTCTACGCTCATTGAAAACATTCCAAGGTAAACCGGTTGCGGTATGCGAATAAGATAGCTTATTTGGCCGTGTGATTCATGCCGCAATAAGCCTGGTACAAAACTGGTTGAAGTGTCTCCAATTGATAAATCACTTTTCCAGGCTATTCTTAGCATAATAATCTTATTTATTTGCAAGGGTAATATACTAATTTATTCAATGGCTTTGTTAAGTATTGTTTGGTTGCTAGCTCGAGATGATTGTCGTGCTAACTGCGACTTGCAGTAGCTAGCATTGAATAAGTAAGGTTTTTGTTGTGACTAAACAATGGTTCATGGCAGTTGTAAAAGTCCTAGTCCTAAATAACTGTCCTAGTTGTAAATTAGCCTCTGATGCAGGTGTGTTTGCTCAATAGGATGGGTTTCAGCAATTCTATTGTTATTACTTGAAGGGTGTTTGTGCTTTGCTGGTAGGCATAAGTATGTAATTATGTTTGTGATATCATGCATGACTCGATAACACATCGTAATATTGAAAGGAAAACCATGTTTTAATTAATCATTAAGGAAAGTGTCGCACTACAGCTGCAATTTTAATGACTTTACAATTAATTATTCATTCGGTGTAGGTTTTTAGTTTATTTTTATTAATGTTTTACTTTTGGCTATTTCTTATTCCTCTCAAGAGAAGCCTGCTTTACCCCTGTGAATGCCATGGCCAAATATGAAAAAGCATGCCATGGACTACAATGTTGATATTAGCCAACGCTTGCATGTTACTGACATAAATTTAGATTTTATCCCTCAAATTATGGGCTTATTGAGGATGCACCAACTTGCTTTTAGGGATTGGTTCTCTTTAAAAAGAGTAGTCTATGTCCTTCCCCAGGGCTCAAACTATCTACATATCAAATTTCATCGAAATCGGTTCAGCAGTTTAGATGTAAATCACACAAATACATAAAAAACATCAACATGCTCTCATTGGGTCTTACAAACTTAAAATAATTTAAGATTAAGATTTAGATGCAGCATCAAACATTTACATTTTACAACGGTGTTGAGTTGACCTAAACAAACATGTTTACCATCAGCGTCTCCTGCCCATGGTGGCCCCAGCGGTGGATTTATACTAGGGGCAGTTAGGGCTAATGCCCATGGCAGCAAATTTTCTAGGGCAGCAAAATTTGGAACAGTAAGTTAGAGTAAAATTTCAGTAATGGGGTGGCATTTTTACGGTGCCCAGGGGCGGCATTAATGCTAAATTCCTGCCCTGGGTGTCCCACTGCTGGCCTCTTTTTATAGTGAAGGGGACTGAGCAGTAGTCTCCACACACTGGATTTGGGATTTCACACACATCTGAATTTCTTGCAGATGTGTGCAGCTTTTGGCACAAAGGTTTCCTTCAAGGGAATGCTCATGCTAAATCATAATGGTATATGTTAATTTGGAGAAACATGTTACCAGAATGTGTAGGAAGTTTTGATGCTGTCTGTATGTATGGTATGAAACAAAAGAACATTAACTAACTGTTATCTCATATCTGCAGTGGTAATGCAATAGCCTATTGTGTCAGGATACGTGTTTGAATCCTGCTAGGAGCCAACTTTGTAACGAGCACAAATGTTTGTGCCCCATCCATGGATGCTTAGTATTAATTATTGTACTAGCTTCTGTCTGCGTCTTGGTTTGCATGCAATTCGTTTCTAGTTATTTCTTCGGGAACTTACATTTTCTGGGATATTAAGTAGCCTATGGTGATAATTTGGGGAATGAGCTTTCTGTATCCCAAATTTCATCTGAATCCATCCAGCACATGCATAAACTCCCTTTATAATATTAGTATTATGTATTTGTAGTAAGTGTTAAGGAATTTAAAACTGTGCGTGGCATAAGTTTCTGGCTTCTAAGGCTTATTATTCAATACAGGAATACCTAAATAACATTGTTTCTTAGTTTATAAGTAATTTGTGATGTTTTACACATAACATTTGAAATTCAACTGTAAAACACCAACCTTTACCATGTTTTAGCAAATAAATGACTGATTACTGATTATTTATCTATAAATTCGTATCATTGTCTAGTACCTACCCATAGTACTGGCTAGATGAATGTGTATATATTAGTTAGTGCCCAAGATATTATTAAAAAAAAAATGTATCTAATCTAATTTTATGAAATCTTGTTTTATGATACATATTTTGGCAATTAGACCACCTATATTTTTTTTGTACATTTTCCTTGTTAATCTCTAAGGTATATAATATTTTTATAATATTATTCCTTTTAGGTAGTTTTTGTTATCTATAAAATAAATTATTTCAAAAGGAAAACATTTTTCTGTCGTTAGGAAAACCAGTATATTAGTCAAATATTGAATGCGAGACACTTTATTGTACATAAAACGTACAAGAACAAACTAACCAAGTAAATACCAATACTTCTTCAGAGAGGAACTTGTCACTTTAATACATAATTTTCCTGTTTTATTATTTAATGGGTTATTCCTTATTGGAATAGCAGTACAGTATAATGCTGAGAGTGTAACGAATAAATACATTAAAAAAAAATAACATTTTATGGCTTACTGCACATGTTATTTAAGTATTTGCTTCAAAACCAGTAATTGCCTGCCTCTAACCTTGTTTCTGATAACATTGTAGCAAAAGTTATAGAAATTGGCTGATTACTTATTTGTCATCTACCCCCATTTATAAAAACAACGTTGATACTGAGTAATCATGCTCTTAACCAATACTACCTACCTACCTACCTATACCTACCTTTATACCTACTATTCATTAATAATTGGGCAATCACAAAATTTATTCAGCAAATTGGACACAATAGTTTTATGTCTAAAAACCTGCCCACATAGTATGTGAGAGATGTAATAATGTGGATGACTCATTTTTACTTAAAGTTGCAATAAAAGGAGTTTATGTACCTACCTACCTACCTATACATATGATTCTCAGTAATTTGCAACAATATGTATTCCTTTCCATATCTCATTACCCACATATTGATAATTAATGTTCTTACCTGTTATAAAATATTGATAGTGTGGATAGCGTAGGTACATATATTGTATTGTAATGCAGTACTCCGTATCAAACGCCGCAGTATGACGCGTAGTAATTACACTTCTAATCGGGTATCTTATCGGTCGTTATCAAGCTGATAGCATTCGGGTACTTAGCTGTCGGATGCTCGTTCTGTTTCGAATACTCCAGTAATAGGAATGGTCGTCATGGTTGTACGTATTCGAGAAGTTTTATTGTTATTTTAAACTGTTTCATGTGTCATTAACGTCTGATTGGAATCTAGAATACGAAATCTTTGATTGTTTCCTTATCTTTGATTACCTTGAAACGTCACTTATCACGGAATTAATTCATGCGCGTCTATTGACTGCCTGATTTTCATTTGACCATGGTAATGGTTATAAGTCTTTTAAGGAGTCTAATAAGATTCCTCAGATTTGTGTCTTAAAGTAAAAAATAAAATTCTAATATAGAGTTTTGTTTTCCAGGCTGATCAGCTAACAGAAGAACAGATCGCGGAATTCAAGGAGGCGTTCTCACTGTTCGACAAGGACGGCGATGGCACCATCACAACCAAAGAGCTTGGCACCGTCATGCGCTCCCTAGGACAGAACCCCACAGAGGCAGAGTTACAAGACATGATCAACGAAGTTGACGCGGACGGTGAGTCACTACTACATATTCTAAACCAGTGTTTTCAACTTTTGGGTCGCAAGGGTCGCAAGTCAGATATTTTTAAATACCTCTTCATGGAAATCGCATGATAATTTTTACTACTAAAGGGGTCGCGTATTCAAGAAGTTTGAAAAACACTGTTCTAAACTAAGGGTCTCGGAACTGCGGCCTCTAGCTCGATAGGCTGCTATTACCTGGCATGCTGGCCATGCCGAAAAATAATTTGGTCCCCTCATGGCCAGTACGTCTTTGAGAAGTCAGTCTGCCCCTTGGGAAAAAGGGAATGTTCGACGTCTACACTGCGCCATGGATCTATTGATAAGCAAGTTTAAGGGATGACTATAAGCGGCAATCGAGTGCTGTCTTTCTGAAAGCATTCAAGGTGCTTGTCTCAAAAAAAAAAAGATATTATGCAAATCTCATGAATACCTCTATCATTTTGTTTGAGAATTAATTAGAGAAGTCATGCCAAGCTAAACACTGCAATTAACCGGTTTGCCGGGTGTTAAGAGTGAAAATAAAATTGTGTCTTCGTGTATCACGAAACTGACAGCATAACTCATTTTTACTTTATAGATGGACTATATCTCGCCCAATGTAAAAAGAGCGCTGACGGCCACATAAAATGTAGGCCCGTCAGCGCTCTTTTTAAATTGGTTGCAGAATTCTAATTTAAATAGGTACCTACTTTTGTTTATTATCAAGAACCGACTATCCTAATAACTAGGGTTGCCAACTATTTTTGGCTCAAATATAGTATTTTCCAGTCAAATGAATGATTGATTACATAATTATAATACACAAAATTCATCTTACTGATATTCCGATTTCATCTTGAGGCTATCCGAGCTGAGACAATGCCTATTGAACTGGCCAACTCAAAGCGCATTTGTAAAGACTAACCGAAACATAGTATTTTTGCGTACTATACCTATATTTCTTATACAGTACACAGAGCCAAAATATAGTACAATACTACATATTATAGTACGGTTGGCAACCCTACTAATTACTGATATAAAAACTAAGGATGTGTCAATAGCATGTGGCGTACACATTAACGAATGAGACGCATAACCTTGTAACTATTATTTACGATAGATTCCTAGAGCAGAAGTAGTTGGAAACTTGAAATAGATTAGAAGAGAACTTCAAGACTCATGGCCAAGTTCACAAACGCCGCTTAAATATTTTATCAGTTATTAAATAGTCTATCGGTCAACCTTTACATCTATTTAACCAAAGATCAATGTTAGTGGCTTTTGAGTTGAGGCCACAGTAATCATATTAACGGTTTCTTGCAAGGGTCGAATATAAGTTAAATGGTTGTTATCATAAAGAACTCATCATTTCGCTATTAACACTCAATTTAGATATGTGACCGAGTTGTGTGCGGTGCGACGGCTCCGGTGACGGCATGCAGACGAGCTCATTACTCGTATCTGCTGATAGCCAATCAACGCGATAACACTTGTTTGTTGGCATGCGAGTTGCCACGTCCGCTTGTTTCTGTTATTTCGTGAATACCGATAACAGGAAACTCGTTGAATGATTTTGGCTTTACGATACAATCTGCTGTGAATACAGCGCGTGCTTTTGTGTAAAATGAATTCCTCCATACTTCTCTTACTTGCAAGTTTCTAACCTCAAAATTCACCTTTTTTGGCTAAAAGAGCTATTTCTTCGGAAATTAAGCAACCGGAGATAATATTTTAGACATCACTTTGCCAATTTTTCACCTAGGATTGCTTTCCTTAGGATAAAATTGCTGTTTTAGCAAAAAAGGTGCATTTTGAGGTTAGAAACTTGTTTACCAAATAAGACGGGTATGTACGAATTCACTTTAAACCAGGGTTCACAAATAGTTGTAACGGACGGCTTTTTGAATTGGATCAAGCATGTCGCTGTATGCTTTCGGAATTCTAAAGATCTCCAAGTCCATTATTCGGTCCCCTTCACTATTGTGAGTTGATGCCGCCAGCTGCTCCGGAATCCCGTATTATTCACTGTTCATGTGACTGCGCTCACGCCGCTGTGATGAACCAAAACAAATGTTTATTTGGCGGCTAACCAAATAAGAATTATATTGTGCAAAGTTTACTAAACTTCGTTGCTCAAATGTAAAGAACGTGACTGACTCTGTTGGTGATGTTAAATGAAACATTTGATTACATCCTCAATGTTATTTATGGATTATGGGTGATTTTTATTCCTTACGCTTGAAGGTGACGATAAATTGAAAGAACTTTTTAACTATCGTGAAAGTAGGTTGACGCCGTATTATTTTTGCACTTAATAAAATGTTTCCTATTTTTATTACACGCATATATTTCGGAAAGAACCTTAGTGACAGTCTCATTAGCAAGACAGATTTTTCAAAATTGATAGATCATCTGTTGGCTGACACGAAAACATAATGTGATACCGAGCCAATGTTATTCTTAATTCAGGAACTTTGATATCACGTGACGGTACGCCGTGTATATACAGTATCACGTTATCAACCGTGTTCAAAGCTACACTGTAAATATTTTCCCGGCGACTTGGTAGACGCCCCAGCATAGTGTACGACGCTTTTTTATTTTGGCAATGACAATTGCAAAAACTTATAGCATAGAAGCGATAAGAGTTATTTTCCGCTGAGGTACTTCATTCATCTCTCTTGGCAAAGTATGTAGGGAGTATAAGAGCATACTTATTAATATTTCATTACAACTTATTTATTTATTTATTTATTGAACGAACAAAAATCTACAGCACTTACAATCTTATACAGGTTAGCTTGCTAATAAAACTTACTGCCAATTACGGATTTCGGTACATTTTTTTGACCAAACTTAAGTGAACAGGAGACAATCCGGAACTAAAGTTACATTACTAAGCGAACAACAAGTGTGTGTGTTTGTATGCATGTGATTTATTTAAGTTAGTTATTTGTTTATTTATTTATTTTAACTTGTATAATTATTCATCTGTTCCCTCATAATTTCTAAACAACTTATCATCGGTGATAGTTCAAAACCGCGTAAGTGCATTTTTTAACAAAAATCAGTTGTAAGCAAAATCAAATCAGTGGAGTGTGTAGAACCTATAAGCGAGAAATCTTGATTTTGCTACTTTTTGGATTTACGCGGTTTTTACAAACTGCTCATACGCGGTTTTGAACTATCACCGAAGTTATCATAATTTGACAAATGAGGTATCGTTGGATGCGTCTTGATCGATCGGTTATAGGCTATGTGATATCGTCGCTGCGCGTGCAATACCGCGGAAGAGCACTTTGTAAAAACCGCGTATCTGCGTTATTTTTTGCAATTTTACAGGAACAAGAAAAAACTGAATATCTCAGTCATTTAAGTCAGTTTTTTCTTGTTCCTGTAAAATCGCAAAAAACGCAGATACGCGGTTTTTACAAAGTGCTCTTCCGCGGTATTGCACGCGCAGCGACGATATCACATTTAGTTGAATATGGCGCCCTCTAGATCACACAAAGAAATTAACTAAAAAGTATATTTTCTGAATGATGAGGTGTTTGACTATCCATAGCAAGGAATTACATAACCAGCAAATTTCTAACATAGAGGTAGATATATTGTGAGCTGTTTCTTAATTTTTAGAGCGTGATTTTTCAGTAGTCGGGTAATAATTGTTGAACTTATTACTTGTTACCTATTCATTTCTTCGTAGGTCCGTGTAGCTGCGTGATATATTGGGGTTAACTGAACCCAGTTCACAGGTTTATGAGTCAATCAGTGTTGTTATTGAGAATCCTTCCTGAACTTTGATTGATGCTGCGTCTGCGAGAAACCTCGAAGTAAACAACGAAACTGTGACAACAATTTAAAAGTCATCAGCAGCACAAAGGCCCATTATTTGGGCTAATTGACGCCCATCAGTCAGTGCCTCAAATATAATAAGGATTTGGTCGCTTTATAAAGTACGGAATTGTTTTTTCGTCTCCAAATGTCCGTGATATGCATCCTTACTTGAACGTCGTAGCCCTCTGTCCCAAGATTTCCAGATTCCGTAGAAAGACACCTCGCAAAACTGGTTATAAGATCTGAAGGCACAGATACCGCAGACACTGATTTAAAGTCCATAATATAATGCGTTTAAATCAGTAAATATGTTAAGTATGTCTTTTGCGTAAACTTTTGCCCACGTAAATTCAGGAAATAACATCTTAGTAACAATGAAGTCAGAGGCCTTAAAACAGCATACCTCGCACTGGTGTGACAATTAGAAGCCGTCGATAGAAACACAATACGCGCGACGGGCGTTATTAATTGCGACAGGGATAACGCTGCGCATCCGCAACGTGACACGTATGACTAACGCTTAATTATGAGCGACACTCAAAAGCCACTGTCATTGCCGATGAGGTACCTACTTGTTAGTTTTAATAGTTCTGAAACTATGAACTATGCTCACGCGATAGCCACCTGTTCATTTGTGTATCACACACACACAGGTAACTTGCACTGTCAGCCAAAAATCAAGTTCGTATTTGAGTCCACAGGATTTTCACGACACCATATTACTACAATGAGAGCCCAACACAGGGGTGTACTATTATTTATTCTTTGCATCGTGTTATTCAGCATGTGAGAAAATTCTCGGAGTTCTTGGTACTAAAAGTTTCAATAAAAACCGGACAAGTGCGAGTTAAACTCGCTTGGAGAGGGTTCCGTTCCGTACATGATTATCTGAAATTTACTAGGTTAATTTTAATACCATAGATTTCTTATAGGTTTTCCTTTAATCCATAAGAAAATAACTATTTTCTGTATTTTTTTCAAAATTTTAGCCCCAGTAGTTTCGGAAATAAGGGGGGAATGGTTTATTCTCGTCTATTTTCCTAAATAACTTCCAAACTGTTTTAATTAAAATTATAAAAATATATATATTTAAGATCCTCACAATAAGCCCTTTCATTTGATATGTCATACAATATAGGTTGCATAACTTTTTTTTTTTAATTTTCTAATTTTCCCCCCAAAGTGGCCCCCATTTTTGAAATTCATATATTAACGTCACGCATCCGTGTTGCGGTCACCGACTTACATATGTATACCAAATTTCAACTCAATCGGTCCAGTAGTTTCGGAGCAAATTGGCTGTGACAGACGGACAGACAGACAGACGCACGAGTGATCCTATAAGGGTTTCGTTTTTTCATTTTGAGGTACGGAACCCTAAAAAGTGTTTTGTAGGGGCTTCATCGTCAAGATAAATCCGTCGTAGGTCTTATAATACCGAATTTTTAAAACAATATCCACGAAAAATGTACATAAATTTGACGCGTCATTTGCGGCAGTTTGGAGAGCCAGAACAAATATGAGTTGACGGCTGCGAGCTGCTATGAATGTTAAATAGAAAGCTCTCGAGCACATTAACATGCCGTTGCCACATTGACTGCGTTGAAAACGTCGTCGTACGTGAAGCGTCAACAAATTGTGTCAAGCACCTACCTGCTCATCAGTTGTTACGGGTAACTGCACGAAAGTCTAGCGGTGAACGAAATGTGGTGGGAATAATGCGCATGGGTACCTTACCTACCTACGATTGCTCCCGCTCCCGTCAGCGTCCCGCTCACTCTCCCACTATATCTTATTTTCGATTTCTGCGCAATATCGGTCACCGCTAGACTTTCGTGCCGCCTCCTATAATCCAGGCTAACTGATAACAAGGAGTGCTAAACCAGCCCCATTTACGACTTCTTTGTTTCACTATACGTAACACATACTCCTTTTAGTACATAACATACCTTTGAATTCCGAGAAAATAATCAACATAACGATTCTTCATATTAGTAACGGTGATAAGGCGAGCCATGTTTTCTCTAGAAAATTCTTTAGGGTAAATCAATGCCTCGGTATTTCTTTTTTTATCTGACGTTAAGACTTAAATATTTTTCTTTAATGCCAATTTCCGCCTATACAGGAGTCGCGCGCGGCTAGCCGCTCAGTAGAAATTGGGTCTTACCTGCGCGACCTGGATGACCTGGGTCTGCGTGCCTATTAGGGCATATTGTGGTTTCCGGCGACGAATGGCCGTTGTAAATTAATTCGCTAGCGGAACGCGATAGCACGCCGTTCTTCCTGTCCGCATGCTTATCGGACCGCCTGCTATTATTCAGTATGTATTCAACTGTATAAATCAAAATGTAATCCCATTTCAAACATGACCGTTATGTGTTGTAGGACAAAACGACAGAATTTCAGAAAATTCGTGCGTAGCAGTGGGCATAAATCGTGGTGAAAAACGAGAGGGAAACACTAGTTTTATCTCGCCTATTCAAGTGCTGGACTGGATCTAATTCGAAGTAAACTACGCTAAATTGGCCGTTTTTATCCTATATAAGATCTGTAGAAGCTGTTGTTCCTCGAAACGGGAAATTGTTCAGTTTCGCCGTCTCAATTTCAGTTGTAATTTCTCGTAAATTCATTGCCTTCTCCGAATCTGCTTTAATTAAAGGGGTAATTACTGTGAAATGGTTACCCACGGGAGGTACATACATACATGATGCAATATGTAAACTTAATATACAACTCACCGGAGTACGATATTTATCTGGTATTTCTGAAATCTCGCGTTTTCCTCTGAACTATGAAGGTACTGAATTTCAAGTGTGTAACAGTTTAATATAAAGCGATATCTCACTCCAACGCTTTTGCTTATTGAAGTTTCCACCGGTGATGAGTATCCCGCGGTGTTCCTCATTATTTAACGTTCGCCGACTCGGCGGATTGTTTACTACCACCAACGCATTCGCCCGCACGGCCCGCTCTTGCCAACTCTCAGCTGTTATACAAACATTTAATACAGAATACAACCTGATGCCGTCCCTAAACATTATTGTGTTATACTTCGTTATCGGCAACTTTGCTGGGTCGTCATCACACTCAGATCATTATCATCATCACCGATCTTGCGCTGTTCGCAATCAGCGCTGCAATCTTCACCAGGTCGTCAGTCCATTGTGTGGGTGGTCTGCCCACGCTGCGCCTTCCGATAAGCGGTCGCCACTCAAGAACTCTTTGCCCCATGGTCCATTTGTTCTACGAGCAATGTCCACCCACTGCCACACTTAAGTTTAGCAATTATGTCGGTTACTCTAGTTCTTTTGCGAATGGATCTCCTCATTTCTGATTCGATCTCGCAATTAAACTAACGCGCATCTATCCCATCATCATCTATCTATCATCTAGCCCTTGGGGTGGTCTTGAGCCTTCTTATGAAGCCCATAGTGAACGACGACGTCTCAATGCCGCAAGTCATCACGCGAAACACACCGGTCAAAAACTTCGTCTTTTGATGCAATTTACACTCCCTTAACATGGTCCACAGGTAGCACCACTTGTTGGATACATTATGAATCGGCGTCTCTTGATCGAGAAAGCTTGTCAATGACGTAGCAATGCACCGGCCGCGGACCCGCGAACAAGAACTGACTTTCACACGGCCGGTGACGTCAAGCCCTTTATTTTAGTCGCAACAACAACTATCGCTCACGTACTAGCGGTTGGGGCATACTTCGTTTTCGAATTTGACCGGGCGCTGTAGCGTGGGCGCGCGGTCGGCGGCATCCGATGCCCACTGACCGATTTCCGCAAAGGCCCAGTTGCAACGCCAAGTTTCATTGACCCCTCTGCAAAGCTAAGAGCATTGTTTTATAGCTTTTCGAGTGCAGTTTTACGCGATCGCTGAACTGTTCAGCGCAACCGAGAATCCTGATAATGCTATGTAACTGCTGCTCCGAAGCGGCTTGGTTACACATCAGAGCGTTTAAAGGATATACATTCTGATAGCTAACTAAATGGAGTAAGGAGTGGTATACACAGAGTTGGCAAGGTTTTTGCGGTGATGTCACACGGTGCGATAAGAAGTCGTTCACATGAGAGATAGCCGCCGGCGGCGCTCCCGCTACTCGCGCTATTTGCGGACCACCTCACGGGAACATTAAACCTGGCTCACTCACTGGACGCCGCTTCGACAGCTGATTGGACACGGTCCCATGACACAATTTAAATAAAGACCTAATAAATCCGCCGGACGACCTTCGCACTGATGACATTCACTTCGCAGTTACCCGTCACTAAATGAATTGGCTACCCATAATAAACCCTCATTAATAATGAATAAACGATGCTGGACTTTATTACTACGACAATGTGTTGAGTGAATTGGAAACCAGATTTACTCACATGAACGAGCGACGTCTTAAGACGTTATCATTGCCGAATGGAGTGAGGACGTCTTATAATCTTATAAACCTAAGATCTGCTTTATGCCCGCGGAAATAAAAAGCAACGCTCCGCTTCATATAATTATGATCTCATGAAGTCCCCCCGTAACGAGCGATAACTTTTAATTAAGTGATAAAGCACGCGTCCACGACTCGGGAAGACGAGCATTTGTGGATTGCCGAATGTTTTTTGTCAGTTGTCGGGGCGGGAGGGGATGGCGGGTGCCCCGGACGGCGATCAATACTAGCACGTGTCGAGTGGCACCGGCGGAGCAAGGGCCGCGCGCCCTGCGGCGGTCGCCATCCCGTCGCCCACCCACAGCGTCGGATACCGCAAGCCAAGCATATCCCATCTGTTCGCACTGCGGACTACTGGGAGAAAATAGACTCAGTAGTACGCACTTTTATCACAGAATAGATAATAGTACTAACGTACCGGTGTTTAGGTACGAAGATATGCCTAATCGTGCCTTCCCCCTCCGGCGCATAAGACCGATGTCTTTCGTGTACGCGTGTACCCAACAACACCAAACATTAGGCTACACGATGATGCATGAAACGGCCAGCGAGCGAGCGAGCGGCAACCTACTGCGATTTACAGCTCCGAGCTGTCCGACGGCGGAGCGTACCTAAATACGGTTTAACTTATCCTGGTGTCTTGCATGTGCGAGCAGATAGGACAATAAAGTCTCATTAGTGTGCGGACTAATGAGCCTTTATTTTCCCATCTGTTCGCACTGCGGACAACAGCGGCCGCGGGTGCGAACTACTGGGAATTTATTTTCCCATTTCTTCGCACTGCAGACACTAGTTCGCAGTGGGAACTACGGGGTGCGGATAACTAGGAATAGCCCGCTATCACCGCAGGCGCTGATTTGTGAGCCAAAATGTAAACTTGTCATAATTGCACCTAGCCTAGAATTACATGCTGATAACGGCAGAAGCCATGACGTTGCATCTATTTATGGCAATGACTTTAGACTGAATAACGTATGCCGACTGTTCGTTTATAACCGGTGTGCATGCGCTGTTCTATTGCTTAATCGACGACATAAAAATGCAAATTGGCTCGCAGGTGGGCCCGGCATGAGGCATTCCGCTCGGGTCGCGCATTAGCGAGGCGAGCGTCAATTAGCTCGATTAGGTCGAGGCGCTGCGATCCACTTTTCCAGAGTAACTCGATTGACCTGAATCGAACCCTCATTACTTTGTTTTTAATACTACTAAGGTCGTAACCAAGCTTAGCACATTATCATCGATACATGAGCTACGAGTACATGTCCAAGAAAACCGATCTCGTACAAGCTTTGAAGAGTTTCCCTTTATTTTCCACGCGGGACCGGATTTGAATTGACAGTTTCTCTTGGAAAGTGGAACGTTAAGTTAAAACCCGTTTATCATAATAGAAACTGTTATAGATCTAAACGCGCATGGCACTAATGAAGATAGTGCAATCGTGATTCGTCCCGCTGACCCGTCGTAATTGGAATCAGTGGGCAAACAACCGCCCAGCGATCGACTGACAGCGAGATGCGCGACGCGTGTCGATTCCCGTGATTTATGGTCGCGGACGCAACAACGCATGCGCCTGTTTATGCTTCTAATCCGGGATCACAATGAAAATAGGTTACCGGTCAAGGAACTCGCCATCGATCACGTTCTTGCCGCCGCGTTTTCTCACGCTACCACCAAATTATGAAATCTATCAATTCGGTCAGGTTGCTTCCTGCATGCTTAACAAGATCAAGTTTAAAGAATGTGTTGTAGCAAGGCGTTATCACTATCACCGACTCGTAAAATACTCTTTTGATCCTGACAACTTCTTTTTCATTTGCAATTTCTCGATTCGTGATTCGAAATTCAAATTTAGATCGTTATGTAGATCTCGGCCTTGAAAGGTCGACATTCGCCGTGCTCTCGAGTTTATAGAGCTTCTCTCTTGTTCGTATTGAACATTATTATTTAAGTACCTATCTAGAAACAAGCAGTTTCTTATAAGCAAGACATCAGTGCGGTGTTCTTTGTGAATGAAACAAAAATGGATACCAAAGATTTATTATCGAGGCACTAACATAATAAATGATAAATCAGGGGACAATTTTTTTACACAAATCGATCTAGTCCCAAAGTAAGCTCTAAACGCTTGTGTTATGGGTACTGGACGACGATATACATACATACTTATATAGAGAAATAAATACTTAAATACATAGGACACATCCAAGACACAGGAACAAACATTCGTGCTTATCACACAAATATTCGAACCCGGGACGCTTGCTTCGGAGGCAGGGTCACTCACAACTAGGCTAACCGCGTCGTCATGAAAGTCAAGTGTCGTACAAAGCCTACACAAACGTCCAATCCACATAATTACTATAGTTCCCATATTTATAAGTGTTTTTATAATATTGTTACTGAGTGCCTCCTATTTTGAAAATATAAACGATCAATACCCCATTACTCGTTGTTTCCTTGTGTACCTGCTGCCTCCATCCACCCTCACCGATACGATCAGAGTCTCTACGTTCCAGTGTATTCATCGTTTACCCTTCAAAAGTCCTCGGCATGTATAAAACTGCGGTCAATAAGGTTTACAGCCGTACATCGGCCCGGATGGGGTTTACGGAGGCGATGCGTCAAGGGCTGACCTTTCCCGCACCATTATAATGTAGTTCGCGCCTCGATGCCGCCATTTATCCTGTTCGGATCATTTGTTTGTTTTCCTCGTAGTTTCTCGCCTCATTATTTTTCAGCCCTCCAATTAGTGCCACCAAGTCAACAGGTTATTTATTTCCTTTTACAATTACGTACTTTATTTGTTTGTTTATGTCATCATGAACCTTCCTAATTTCATCAACCTTTTATTTCCTAATTTAATTACAAGCGTGGCATGAGAGGCATTTCTGGAAAGTGTTTCTGGTTTGTGTCGAGACTATAACGCCCAGTATAAATCAGTCAAGATGGCGGACAACGAATGAATGTTAAAAGCAAAAGCGACGTGTACCGTTCACGCAAATAAGTTTAGGTATTAGCGGGGATGGCATTTCTAACTGCTGGTGTCGCCTGCACTTGATAACAGAAGAGATGGATAACAGAGGTTACGTGGAGCAGGAAGTACATACATACATATAATCACGCCCGAAATCCCTAATGGGGTAGGCAGAGCCACAACACTACTTGTGGTCACGTTCGATTAATTAGTCCAAAGATGGTATGATGAATCGTATGGTGACAGGTGATCAGCCCATCGCCCATACAGATAGTCCACCATGTTGGAGAGGACCCGTCCATAGTCGACTTTTACGACATGCCAGGATGATAAGCATCTGCACGCATTCTATGCTATTTCTTCACTCCCAGTGCAGCAGGAAGTTTCTGGCAGAAATATAGTCGCAGATTGCCAACAATCCTACAAGGGTGGTGAAACAATCTCCAAGCACAAGCCCATCGAAGCGCCTACAGTAATTTCTTATATCGTATTAACACCAGTTACACCAAGTGTAGCCGTCGGCGGGCATACAGTACCTAGTGTTAATGGGTAGAATTTGGGTACGAGCCAAGCTGTTTATCGGGCCATCGGACTGTCGCATCAGGAATACCGGCCGACTCTCCTAGATAGCTGACCCATTGTTGTCGTCCTAATTGCTCCCCGAATGCCCTTTACGAATCTGAGTCACGAACTAATTCAGTTCCACCGACTATTTGGGACGTAACTGTTGGAAGAGGACCGAACTGGTTTGTAATTATAGGGAGCGTTTGAATGAAACTTATTCTAATTACAGCGTGTGTTCCGTCAAATACCACTGAATGCCTGCCTAAAAGAGGAGCTGAAACGTTTTGAATGCAGTTGGCTCCATCTAGGTACTAATCTTCGAGTCGCAAGCGATAAACACGGTTGACACCTCTAGCAAAACGCAGCGCCAGTCTGGAAGCGCAGATTGCAAATGAATTTGCATATTCGTTTTGGCGACGCGCCAGACTGTCGCGATCGCGTGGACTAGACGCGCTCGTGTAATCGCGTGTGTCGGAGCGTCGTCCCAAACCTCATCTTGTGAATTTGATGTGTTTATTCTTATACCTAAATTGAAGAATGATCTGGATGTCGACGGACGACTCGTCCGGTTATCTCGACGGCTACGGTAGTTAATCGAACCAGCCACGCGCTTTGAAGTCGAGGCTTTTAGCGCTGTGTGCGCGCCGGTAATTGTAAAACTCTGAATACATCCTCATAATGCGAGCGCTTACCCCCACCGCTCGCCCCCATTAGAATTATTGCAGCATCTTCCGCGTTCGCTCTAGCCAAATCTATTGTTATATTTTTAAAAGAGCCAATAATTAAGATCCAGTCTGGCTGCTATAATTGTTCCGCTTTGCGACGATTATACAGTATTCGAAATGTTTGCAAAAATAGGTGGACACTCGTGATTATTGTTGCCTCTATGGAGATTGTTAAACATGTGATTTGCTAGGAGCTGGCTAATTGCGACTCGTATAAGGAATGCATGGGCGGTGCGCGCGCTGACGCCATGTTGACTCACGGCGTCCTTGCCGCCATCGATAGTTTCGTGCAAAATTAAACGCTCAATCTTTTTTTGTACAAGACCATAACGTCACCGATTATTGTTCCGAGTTGGTCTCATCACAGCCTGAAGTCAAGATGCTACACATACAAATAACTAGAATGATAATAACGCATTTATATCTCGATCGATATCATTCAGCTCAGATTTTCACCAGCTAGCTCATTATTTAACCTTAGTCTTGGCTATGACTAATAAGAAATATAAATCTTAACGTTTTATATAGACCCACTTGGCGCTCATTGCGGATACATTGCCGCTAAATAATGTATTTTTTCTCGTAAGACAATGGAGTGAGTTCATCTCTAGTTATAGCGCGAGATAACGCGCATGCGGGTGGGCTACAGACCTGCGCACAGATTAACGCAACTTTCCCGGAAAGCGACGTCTGTTTACAAAATGTGCTTTTAGACTGTCGGTTTGATTGCAAACTACCGCTTCATTGCCATTTTAATTGACTTGCGCTCGCCGCCCGAATTATGATGTTATGATTTGATCGAAATTGGATAATGTCTGTGCACCACAGCAGTATCCTCAGTGTATAAGCATTTAAGACAGCTGCGAAGAAATAAGGTTGTACAGTGCATCTATTTTCTTAATGTCTCTCGGCCATCATCGTGTTTCCGAATGCAAACGAGTAGCAACTGATAGAAATCCGACGACCGACGAAACACGAAGTTTGCTGAGAGACATTAAGAAAATAGATGCACTGTATGTACAATAATGAGATTGTGAAGTATCCAGCCCGTAGAAGCCTCACAGTGTTTGATGGCTGCGTGTGAATTAGCAGCGCCGCTGCTATATCGATCAGGGGAAGCCAACCGAGACGACCGCAACGCCCCACAAACACACATTACGTACCATTTACCACATTACTACAGCCGTGGACACGACCTACTGGATGTATCAGCCAATAGAGTGTTGGGATTTTGTTGCTATTAGCGTAAATTTAAAAGCCAAACTTACCTATACAACTAAAGGTTTTTTCATTTGAGACATACGTAGGTAGTAACAACACATGCAGTTTATCACTATACTACCTCATGTTAAGTTCTCACGGAAGCCACTTGAAGTCCTGCTTACGAGAAACGTAATTTCTGGTGCATTGCCCAAATTAATGCTTGTAATAAAATAATTTATGATATTATTCATCAAATAATAACATTCTCTTATGAATGTTATTATTTGTTGAATAATATCATAAATTATTTCGCGATAAACTTGGCAACTTGCTTCACGAATCGGGCATAACGTCGCGGTGATGGTTTGTTTATCCTGTATAGACACTCCCTCTCAATAACCTCATTATCCTGCTGACAAAACACAGTAGGACTCTGGAATTTAAACACCAAATTGTATATCCCTTAATATACACGCCCATGCCCTTGACCAAATGGCTTTACTTTAATATTATGAGTTTATAACACTACAATGTTGTGTTTATGTTCTTAACGATAAACATGGAAACTTGGAGCCTGCTCTGGCGCCGTGAGAACGATGCAAAAACAACAAACATGATGAACTGCAGCCGCGAGTTCAAGGCGACGTCGCCATTACGGCCTGCGCCGCTTCGCTACCCGTACACGGCATCATTCCCCGGAAGTATCATTGCCTATTGTTTCTTTCTGACAAATGCCAATAAACTATACCCTAATATACTAGTGGCTCCGTGAGCTGTAGACCTCGCGACAAACTTAACTTTGACGTTAGAAAACTGTATATCCGCTAACCCCTCCTAAACCACGCAACTCATTTAGATGCGGTTTTCACCAATGGACGACCTGGTTCATTGGGAAGGATTATATGTACATAGCATTCTAAATAAGTTTTAATATAGTAGAGAAAATCCAATGCTTTTTTAATCAAGTCGTCAAAAAATTCCATTTTATGGCGCTTAAATAACTGAGGCCTGTTTAAACCTTAAGAAATATATCAAATTAATGTACTAAATAATTGAAGGTCTTTAAAAAGCCTAGAGAAAAGTCCGCAATGGCATATGTCTATCTCCTGAGATTGACTCAGTGACCATTTTTATGTTTAAAAAATTTATTAAACATTGTTAGGTTATTTGCGAAGCTATTTTCTCCTATTCAGTATTAATCCTTATCCATACAAATACATTTTCTACCTTGGGCATTTAATGTAGATTAAAATTGTCCTTTACACTATATGATTTAATTAAATACTTTAGAAGATATCAAAGATAAAAGAAAACGAAATAGTAGTTTATGCAACAGTTGCATAATGATAGGCCTTAAAACACCAGTGCGGTTTTCATGAAACGAGCTTTAGCGAGTTTCATAATAAGATCGCACGTGTGTTTTAAGGCCAAATTATGCAGAGTTGCATACATAACTTTATCTACACACATATTATAAATCCTCCATGATGTGTTCAGAAACAATATTTTCTGGGAACAAGTTATTTGTTGCAATCGTGGCTGCATATTTCCGATATCCGGCGCATTTTCACATCACACAGCCACTCCGAGAAGACTACTATTCCTATTTTCAACTAAAATGTAAATTACAAACAACTTTTTCTATTCAATTCAACAACAATTCTACTTTCGTTCAGCAAAAAACCAACATAATGGCGGCAATTCGATCCTCCGTCAAGACCATTTCTTTTTTAAATCATAGACAAACGAATGAAGTCTCTATTCTCACGTCACTCGAGATCAAATTTCGTTCGGTTTATATTAAAAAAACATACTGAATTGATGTTTCGTATCAATAACTGTTTAATATCTATGGATACTAGAATAGAGACCCACTTGAGTTTTGACAGCTGTTCCAAATTTAATCTCATTTCGATACTAAAATCGATACTGTAATAACATTGCAGCACTGGTTTTACCTAATTGGTTGTCACAATGGTGGTCATTTCCTACAGTTTTTGACTACACTGGAGGTTTTATGATATGGGTGTAGATAAAATTAATTCTCGAACCGCGAGCTATACCTCGCGACAAACTTAACTTTGCCGTTGGAAAGCTGATATCGCCATACATTGGGTCAGTTTACCAACACCGCAAATAAGTTTGTAATTGCAAAAACCCCCATATCTCCGCCATTTCGAAAAACTGAATCGACAAAAAAATTCTATATAAAAATCAAACCTGCTCACAAAATTTCACGCGAATCGGATGAGAACTGCGCCCTGTCGACGAGAACAAATGGACATACGAAAGCATTTTTGCCCAAGCTGAAACGGAGACGCTTTGCTTGCTCGGTCGATAATTCGTTCAGTATCGTTGGATTGCTGACAAGGGCAAATCTCGGAAGCTAATTAATCTATCTGGACGGAGGCGATTGCTAATCTGGGTGGCCCAGGTGCGCCCGCGCTAGAACAACGAGTGGTCGGAATGCGGCGTGCATTCTCGAAAGTTCACCGTATCGCGCGGCCGTTATAAATAGCTCGCGAACCACCTCGCAAAGGTTAACCCACAATTAGAAGCGCCAAACTTAACTCTTACTTATTTTTGCACCTTCGCGGAGCGTTCACCGTGAACCGTCGGAATGTGCTCAAATTCTCAAGGTTCCTTTAATAATGCTAATTTCACAGTAGTGGAACAAAGTACAAGATATGATAATATTTTGGGGATATAAGGAGATTTAAACGCGGAACCATGCTAGAATTTATTTCGGGAAGTATCGTGAAAATAATTATATTGCGGATTCATGCGCGATGTGTTATCGTTTGGATCGGATCCGCTTCCGATGCGGTCCGCGTTCGTCGCGAGGAGTTGATTGTTACAGTACCGCGTGAAAAATTCATGCAGCCTCTATTAGGGAACGTCCAAGCGATATTGTTGCGGCTCGCGATCGAGACTAGCATCCCACTCTTACTCATTACGCATCGTGCGGAATAGTAGGATGAGAATCGCCAGATACGACATATGTCCATGCGATTCCGGAACGTCCATGCTTTATTTTAGCAACGCGCTAGCCATAGCGCGTCGCTATAGAGGCGCAGTGCGTATGTTTAAACCGACTGCAAATCTAATGGCTTACCCGAGTTCGGTCACTCTTAACAAAAATGTTTGTCGTGTCGTGTCCCAAGTTTGTCCTCTAAGAGTGCAAGGCTGTGCTGTTCACTGTTCAAAACATTCCTGCGCGGAATTTTAATGGCCGCGCCCGCGACTCACGCTTTATCGTTTCTATAATACTGACATCTTCAACATGCCATATTTGTCCGCATTTTGGGGCCATCCGTGTGAGAGGATGATTTAATATCAGAGCTCACGGAAATGATGTCACTCTAATATGAGGAACAATGTTCTCAGTGTATAATAGCTTATGCCACACTACGGGGTTTTTCTACTTAATCTAGTTTGTTCAAGAAGTAATTATTTTGCTTCGACACTACCGGTAAAATAGGTTCACTGCTCTACATCTATAAATATATAAATCAATTGCCGTGCGTTAGTCACGCTACAACTAAAAATTTACTTGACTGTCTTTTTTTTTTGGTTTAAAAACAAAATAGGGATAAACAAATTCCACGCGAACGAAGTCGCGGGCAGAAGCTAGTCGAATATATAAATATAATTAGATAATGTAACATTATGCATACAAATAAATTGGAGTTATATATATATCGTAACACCCTGCACGGGTAGCACGTACGGTCAATAAATTTTATATAGTTGCCGTATGCATGTAGGTATATTTTCATAGTGCATTTATGAGCAATTCGAATCATACGCCTTCATTAAAATCCTTTATTGCACCATAAATCCAACTCCTGACGTTGGAGAATTTGATTATTTCCCCACTCGGCGCGCCAATGAGAAAGGCCGGAGAACTTAGCCACAACAATAATGTCGGGCTGAGACAAGCGTTTATTGAGTCCGCCACTAATCTAACGCGCCCGTCTCGTCTCTATACCCGGCCCTAATTGAATAATCCGATCATTTGTCACCGTACTTCCTCCTACGATTCGCGAAAAAATCCTTGAAACTTTATTATGATAACTACCCTTTCGCTACCGGCTGTCATTTCTAACGGAATATTTGTATTTATTTTTGGACAACCAATTTAGGTCGCATCTCATACTCTTCTTCATGATCATGAAGATCGTAAACAAAACCCCTCATGTGCTAGAAATAATATTTACTCTACCTGAAAAGTTTCCATTAGGCTTGCAGGTGCCAAGGTTAGTCGGCATCTTGAAATTTAATACACCTGAGGTACTGTAGAGCAGGCCGTGTGCTAATGTATTCACGTTAAGACTGGTTAAGGAGACTAATTGGCAATTACGTCATTCTTTGTGTTTTTACGAAAAGTGACCTCGTAGCGTACCTCCTTGGTCAATAGCACTAAAACCTTATTAGTTTCCAAATTATTATTCTTCTCCGGTTTCGTGTTATTTTCACTGTAATCCTTACACCGATTATTCTTAAGTAAGTAAGTAGATCATTGGGGGAGGCCTATGTCCAGTAAAGGACGTCTTTCGGCTGACATGATGAAGTAAGCGTAGTCCTAAACAATAGCGTGAGACAGAAAGGCCGTACTAAGAATGTGTTTCGGAGCATTCCATCTGTCTCCGATGGCTGATGTTTGAATAGTTTTATTGACTTTCTTTGTATATCAAACTAACTTCACCCTCGTGACATTCCAGGTAACGGCACGATAGACTTCCCCGAGTTCCTCACAATGATGGCGCGCAAGATGAAGGACACGGACAGCGAGGAGGAGATCCGCGAGGCGTTCCGCGTGTTCGACAAGGACGGCAACGGGTTCATCTCCGCCGCCGAGCTCCGCCACGTCATGACCAACCTCGGAGAGAAACTCACCGACGAGGAGGTCGACGAGATGATCCGCGAGGCCGACATTGACGGCGACGGACAGGTCAATTACGAAGGTACGTACGCAGAACGCGGGAAGGAGCAAGTAGCGATTACGCGGTGATGCTTCTAATGAAGGTGTCGGTGTTAGGTTTGCACCACTGTAAGTGCCACCAGTCTTTGATATTTCACTTTCGGTCAGCTTCTAAACGAGTCGTCGAATGGGCGAATCTGCGCGCACGCACTTCAGAACTAAGTCTAAAGACATCGCATATGCAATCAGCCAACTGGTGTTTATAATAATAAATTGGTTGTTCCAAGACGGGATTTTAGATGAATGTTAGCAGTTCAAAAGTAAATATTCTCTCAGCTCAGCTCTTACAGCTATTGTTTAAGTCTTGATACCTGTTCGTTATTCCATTATTGAAATTGGCACGAGTGGTAAATGTGGTTGGAACGAACTGGTGTCAAGTGTTAATATGATTGTATCACTGGATATGGTTTGTATAACCGCTAGGACAATACCACCTTCTAGGTCCCCGCGTACCGCATGCTCATGTCGTGCACTTAACCCGGGTTGTCGGCTATTTCGATAACTCCACCGACTCTGTAAATTTCTCTCCACAAAACAAGTTTACTAGTTCGCTCAACGTTTATGATACCCGTGATTTACGAACACCAAACTTTTAAATAATCCAAAGTTGAATTCACGATCGTTTTAAGATATCTCGTAAATTACGGTAGCTTTTGCGAGCTTGCATGGCGCAGACAGACAGTGTTGTAATAAATACTTAGAGGTCGTGTCGTGAATAAGCCGTGGGTTTGGAGCCATCGTCGCCAGTCACCGGTCGATCTAGCGGCGGCTGAATCACTCGGAGTTACTAATTCACCGCTTTCACGTAAACATCCAAGAAAACAATTGGATGATGAGCGGAGTAACGACTTGGATACAATTTCGCGGTAAGACGAGCGCGGACTGCGTGGACACAGTGTCATGTTCCGTGCGATTATAAAAGAATTGCGTTGCGTTGGGCGCGCGCCAGCGGCTCGGGGCGCCGCTCGTGGCGCTGCTCGCCCTCGTAAACGTCTCGCCACTTACAAGCTAACGTACTCGCGAATTTTCACACATCGATCATACCCGAAAGAATATCCACAAATTTGCCACATTACAAAACCACGCGACACGAGATTAATAACGAAACGACGCGTAAAGTTCGAGCATTCGTTCGATTTTCTTTGCCAAATTATTCAGCAAATTCTATTCCCGCCCGGTACGGCGTATTCTATAAACTAACTGTAACACTTCTTCTATATGACTGCACTTTGATACGTCTACAAGAGATAATATTAGGGTAATAAAAAAGCGTCGATACGTATCCAAAGCACCCCGGATGCGCTTCGCTGAATGCTAACCGCACCGGTGTCGGCAGCATGCCTGCATGGGTCGCCCGGGCTGCGTGTACAGCTGCTTCTTCTCTTACAGACTTCCATGCACTCGCCAATCTCATATTCTCGCGCGCCGGTAGCCGCTAGCGCGCGCACCGCCGCGCCCCTAGCCCTCTCGTAACTAACCCACAGAAAAGACTCCGCAATAACGCTGTGATCTCGATACCCCCCGTAGTGTAGCGTGACGGCCCTCGGCGTACGACTCTAGGTACCTACCTGCCAGTGTTCTGAATGGTTTGCTGCCCGTTGTTAACTGTTCCTTGCCCTTCACCTGACTGACCTCCCCACGCTCCGCATCTCTCTGGGTCTCGCACCTGACTATCGGCCGTGGCCGGGCCCCGCGACCGTCGCGCTTCGAACTGCCCGACATAGTCCCTGGGTTCGGTCGGACGAATGTGCACGTAGAATCGTCGTTTGCAACTTTGTCATTTTCTAAGAGTATCCAAATGTCTGTCCGTTTGAATGGAAACCGATTCTAGTTCACCGTGTTGCGACAAAGTTATAATCGGCAGCTACTCTGGGGAACTTGCGACGTTTCTCTTTAAACTGGTGCATGTGTCTAATATCTGTATAGAAGTATAGTTCTCGAAATACCACCTGGCTCATGCCGGCCGCCCGCGGGCAGCAAGCTGACAGTCCGCGCCCGCCCCGACCCGACCCGACGCGCCCCGAGGGTGGTATTTCACATGATCCCTTGTAGTGGCATGACGAGGTCGAATGGTACCGGTTTTTTATGTTGTTCGTACATCAAGCACTGTCTCATTGTCCATCCGAAGACTACGTTACTATGATTTATCTATATCTATCGGGTTTTACTGTCTAATACTTAGCGGCTCCGCCTTCCTAGTGCATCACGCACGTGTTTCGATTAACTTATTTGTTGTGTTTAAAATCGCATTAACATTCTACTTAACCATGTAATGCGAGGGTCCGTGTGCCATGAGCGGAGCTGACAGACTCTGACAACATTTCTTTTTTCTTTGTTTGCAGAATTCGTCACCATGATGACGTCGAAGTGAGCCGCCGGCTAGTGTGTGTGTAAAAAGCAGAGAATTCAAATATACATTTTGTTTCATGACACACAATATTACCATCGTATTGGACCTGCATTTCTCTAGTGTTTGCGATAAATTTAAATATTGTCATCGTTTCAGTTGAATGATATATTGTAACGTAACGCAGGCGCGGCGCGGCCGGCGCCTCCGCCTCCTTTTTATTTAGATTTTAAACTATTCCGTTAATTTTACTATGTAAGAAACAATTTTAACTGTAGCGGTACAAAGGGAAAACGAATAGGTGTGCGTCGCAATGTGATGGTAGCGGCGCGCGCGAGCGTCCTCGTCCCGGCGTGCGGCCCGTGCGCGCCGCGCGTGCGTGCCGCGCGTGCCGTGCGTGCCGCGCGTGCGTGCCGTGCGTGCCGTGCGGCGCGCGGCGTGCGGCGTGCGCCCGCGCGCGCCAGTGCGTGCCTGCTGCGTGCTTGTGTGTAGCGTCGCTGCACCCGATACATTTTGTCTTTTTTTTTCAAGTATGAGATATTTATAAAGTACGTGATGAATAAAAACTTAAAAAATCCCAAAAAAATGTACTTTACTGTGCCCGTAAGAACCAGTAGCGGCGGGCGACACGGCCGCCTGCGCGCGGCCGGCGCCGCCGCATCGCGATCATACTAAATGTTTAAATTTAACTAACTCAGTAAACGAATAAATTAGATTTATTGGTACTGCATTTGTATGTGTAAATGACTTGATAAATATTATATTTCTATTGTTGGTGAAACTTATTCTATCGAAATGGAAAGTAATCCGCTCTGTTATTCTCTCGACACACTTAATTCATTCTGTTATTAAATTATACAAAAGACATACTGAAAATAAATGTTTCTTCATTTTTAGGTCAATAAGCATCGGTGTTTCATTTCTGGTCAGGGGTGTTGTTGCCTCCCTGCTTCCCTCCCGCGTTGCGCTCGCTACTCTCACCTTTTCTATTTACCTACTTAATAACAATAACCAACAACGCTGTAATATTATTGTAGCCTGTCGTGTACATTTCAAGTCTATGTAATGAAGTAAACACTCTGTTAGTTATTTCCAAATTATATTTATTGCATAAAACAATTACATTCTAAATGGCTGTAAATTGTGTTGTATCATTGCCCGCACCCCGTTTGCTGGACAGCTAGTTGGACAGTGAAGGCCGCAGCAGGCAGCCCCGTCCTTCCCACTCCTGTAAAACCGATCCTTTGTTCAGTTCACGATTCGATGCGTACACAAGCCTGCTACATTGACAGAGATGACTGACTTTCAGTGCCAAGAACTCTGCTCACAGAATTTTCTCACACCGAACGACCCGTGGTGGGGTTCTCGCTATAATAATTTTGTATGAGAGAAATTCTGTGGAGTGGGACTTGATTCTTGGCAAGCCGTGAAAGTGTTAATCTGGCATTAGACCCATCTGTCACTCTTTCTTTTCACCTATAGGCGAGTAATAAACAGCAATGTTTTGCCAATTGTGTTAAACTACAAATATTCTTTATGATTGAAAAGTTAATGTGGTAGGTAGTACTAAATGTAAATGTCATCACATCAAACTAATTTATACCTAAATGCGAAAGTTTGAGTGTGTGTGTTTTAGTATGTTTGTTACTCTTCACGCTTCAACGGCTGAACGGATTTGGATGAAATTTGGAAGCGAGATAGCTTATGCCCTGGATTAACCACAGGATAGTTTTCACCCCAAGGCGGGATAGTCGTGGTCACATGTACCTACTGTATGATTTTATTTTCGAAACAATTGGCCAAAATAAGTTGCCAAATGCGCTACCCCCCAGTATCCGCGCCATCACGGTCCGGGAGCCAGCAACAGATTTTCATGACCAATATACCCCCCCCCCTCCCGGACGATAACTTTTGAAATGCTTCAGAGAGTTGTATCGTGAAACCTCGTGAGCGTGATTTGTTCCTGATGCGTCATATTCCTAATTGGACACTTTCCTAACTTGTCATAATTGTACCTACAGACAAATGAAATCGCGAACACGTGCTTGCAGGATTAATAAGTATGAGGAAAGATTGTACTAAATAGTTTTAGGTACTTTGTACTACGGTAATTGGAAAATAATTTACTTAACTCTTTCACTGCCCAAGTTCTCCCACCGCGCAAATGCCAGCCACCCCCATACAAATAAAAGCGTCTAAAAAATTTTGACGCACCCTGGTCGTCAATGAGCGGCTCGAGTCGGTTTTGAGCGCTGTCCATCTGTGACGTCGTGCTGAGGACGGACGCGCAAGTTATCATCATCATATATATTATTTCTAAAGGGTATTTTTTTGAAGACGCTCAAGTTCTCTTTTAATTCTTTACCAAAATTAATGATTTAATAGTAGTTTATGCAACGGTTGCATAATGATAGGCCTTAAAACACTAGTGCGGTTTTATGAAACGAGCTTTTAGCGAGTTTCATAATAAGATCGCACGTGTGTTTTAAGGCCAAATTATGCAGAGTTGCATACATAACTTTATCTACACACATATTATAAATCCTCCATGATGGGTTCAGAAACAATATTTTCTGGCAACAAGTTATTTGTTGCAATCGTGGCTGCATATTTCCGATATCCGGCGCATTTTCACATCACACACACTCCGAGAAGACTACTTACTATTCATATTTTCAACTAAAATGTAAATTACAAACAACTTTTTCTATTCAATTCAACAAAATTCTACTTTCATTCAGCAATACGTCAACATAATGGCGGCCGTCCGTCAAGACCATTTTTTTTTTAAATCAGACAAACGGATGAAGTCTCTATTCTCACGTCACTCGAGATCAAATATTGTGCAGTTTATATTAAAAAAACATACTGAATTGACGTTTCGTATCAATAACTGTTTTAATATCTATGGATACTAGAATAGAGACCCACTTGAGTTTGACAGCTGTACCAAATTTAATCTCATTTCTTTACTAAAAACGATAAAGAAGTCATGTTATTTCTTCATCGCAGCACTGGTTTTTCCTAATTGGTTGTCAAAATGGTGGTCATTTCCTATGGTTTTTGATTAACCAATGGAGGTTTTATGATATGGGTGTAGATAAACGTCATTTTAAAGCTTATGTTCGTCGCTTTGTCCTAAAATTACACAAATAGATTAAAATTAATGTTTTCGTTAAAAAATAAATAAAAAACCACGCGATTTGCAAGCGCCATCTATTGACAGTCTGTTTAACTAACATGTATGTTGGTTATTTGCACATGCAGACTAAAGTCAACAGACGGCGCTACTATCTTTGTGTCATTCGTGTTAGGGCCGATGGAGGGTACTGCGTTAATTATCTTTGTCAAAATTATCCGTCACTATATAGGTATTATAATAATACGTATTAAGACTTTCAATTATAAAACCGCGCATGACCCACAGCCGCGTACGTAAATAAAAAAACTATCCGCATTGCAAGCGCCATCTATTGACAGTCTGTTTAACTAAAATGTGTCTTGGCTGTTTGCAGACCAAATGTCAATAGATGGCACACCCGCAAGTACTCCGTTAATTATTATCTTTGTCAAAATTATTTGCTATTGACGAAACATAGACAAATAGAGTACTAATAATACTTGCATTTACTTATTCTCACTTTATTATATTATTACTAGTGGACCCGCCACAGCTTCGCCCGCGGTATTTGTACTGACTGCAGCGCCATCTGCCAAACACATACAAAAAAAAAAAACAAATCGGTCCAGCCGTTTAGGAGGAGTTCAGTGACATATACACACGTACAGTAGTATTATATTTATATATATAAAGATAGTCAAGTATTTATCGATTCACAATGTATATAGTAGTTGCTAAATAAATGTTTTTTTTCTTTCTTTCTTTCATATACTTTATCACTTAGCCAATGTCGAATAGAGGTTCCAGCATTTAAGTAGTAAGTATGAAATTATCGGAAGTGTCAGGCAAGGCAAGCAAGAAATATACTCACTTCGATTCTGCACTAAATTCGCAAAATGTATAGTTTTTTAGGCACACTTCAAAACTCTTCTCAAAACACTCAGTACCTTTTAATTTAATATTTGATCCAGCACATGATCTACAATAACACAATGATAACAAAACTTTTTTTTTAATTTGATCGCAGCGCTAACTGTCGGGACAGACTAAAATTAAAATTCGAATATTATTTAAAATTTGACACTGCGATGGTAGCGCCGTGTAAAACATTCCAAAATCAACAACTACTAATAAATTAAAAATTAATTAAAAAAACATTGTCCAGCGGACAAAATTGTGAATCTAAACCATTCCCAGATCCCCTTGAACACACACAAAAAAATTCATCAAAATCGGTCCAGCCGTTTAGGAGGAGTTCAGTGACATACACACTCACAGAAGAATTATATATATAAAGATTATCCGGTGTTTGATCACGATACTGAGCGAAAATTCGCACGGGTCAGCTAGTTTTAACCAAGTAGTTTAATGAAAGTCTTTAATTGAAAATTTGTACATGTAAAATTAAAATTAAAATCTAATTTTTTTTAAAGTATTAAATGTTTCCTCCATTATTTGATTAAAATAATTTATCAGATAGGATATTTTTGACATCCTATTATTGCTTACGGGAGTCTGAGGTTCAAAACTTGACATCTTAATAATAGAACAAAATTGTTACGACTCCTGTGTTTACCAAATACTGGCACATTGTATGATTCGTCCTTTTTCCGTTGTTTCATCAGTATATATATCACACCACAAAGGATGACACGAAGCGCACAGTCGCACGATCAAGCCAAGGCTGCACTTGCAGTAAGCATCTCAGAGCGCAACCTTGCTGTAAATCCTCAAAAATACCGCGCTTATCCCATTTTGGGTAATTTGCAACTGACCGTTATTAGGCTATAAATCATTTTATTGGACTTAAAGCACGCACTGCAGCTGACACCTGTGTCGCTCAATAATTACTTCATTATTCCCATTCTCAGTTTATTGGTGCTCTACTTACATAAGTACCATATTAGCCACAGTTTATTAACCTACACTTAAACAATAGAGATATAGATAAACCTAAGTGAAACTGTACGCTTACGCATATTCCTAGAAATTTCAAATGAATAGGTAAATAAGAAAATAATTCACATTATTTTCTTAAATTTATATTATTTGATGATATTTGAGATTATGACCAATTAGGAATATGACGAATCAGGAGCAAATCGTGAACGTCATATCTCGTATATTTTAGGTCATTTTAGCCCCTTGTAAAACCAGTGTTGCCAATTTAGCGACTTTGTCGCTAGTAATGGCGACATTTGATTAAGTCTTAGCGACAACAATGGTGAGCGTCAAGTTGGCGTACCCTTCGAAGATATCCAGGATCTGAAGATTCCAAAAAATAGTACCCAATTAGAACCGAGTTGGAAAAAATAGTACCTTTGTAATTTCGGAGATATGAGCCTTGTTTTACGGGTACGCTACCGAGTTAGAAAAAATAATACCTTTGTAATTTCGGAGATATGAGCCTTGTTTTACGGGTACGCTACCGAGTTAGAAAAAATAATACCTTTGTAATTTCGGAGATATGAGCCTTGTTTAACGGGTACGCTAACTTGACGTCAAGCTGGCGTACCCTGCTGTTCCCAAATATGCTCTATATCCCAAAAAATTGTGCACAAATAGTACCCCTGGCTCCCAAAGTCTCAACTTCGTAGCTCTTATAGAAACTGAGATATTTCATACCAAACACGGGTAAAATATTTTGCACCGTCAAGCTGGCGTACCCGACCCAGATCACACAGAAAGCCATTGAATTCCTAAGCCAGCTATATACCAAAAAATAGTGCCTGTAATAGTACCCCTTTTACGACAAAAGCATAACAGAAAAGCTAAGTGGAACATTGAAAAAATAATGGATGAATATTCTTCATTGTCATAGTACTGTCACGTACAAAAGTATTATATTATTTATCTTTATTATTTGATCTTTCAATCTTTTAAGCAGAATGTAAGTGAAAGTTTTAATTTACTTAATATTCATTGCAATAGCCAGATGGGTTGGCATAACGCAGATTATAGCAAACTAGGTTTTATCCTTTTGCGGTACCTTAGTATTAGGAGTTTTTCGGTCCTATAGCTACATCTTCATACATTTACTCAGCACGTTAAACATGGTTAAAACATAACAGTAACGGCATCTGTTTACTTAAGTTTTCAGTATAATCGTTTACTAACCGTTATAAAGTTCCTCTCTGTTTGAGTCTGTACCAAAATTAGTTCGTATGTAGAAGTTGGCATTCATTTTTTTCAATGTTCCACTTAGCTTTTTTGTCGTAAAAGGGGTACTATTTCAGGCACTATTTTTTGGTATATAGCTGGCTTAGGAATTCAATGGCTTTCTGTGTGATCTCGGTCGGGTATGCCAGCTTGACGGTGCAAAATATTTTACCCGTGTTTGGTATGAAATATCTCAGTTTCTATAAGAGCTACGAAGTTGAGACTTCGGGAGCCAGGGGTACTATTTGTGCACTATTTTTTGGGATATAGAGCATATTTGGGAACAACACCGTTCTCGAGATCCAAAACGGGTACGCCAGCTTGACGTCAAGTTAGCGTACCCGCTAAACAAGGATCATATCTCGGAAATTACATAGGTATTATTTTTTCTAACTCGGTACTAATTGGGTACTATTTAGGCACTATTTTTTGGAATCATCAGATCCTGGATATCTTCGAAGGGTACGTCAACTTGACGCTCACCAAAAATGGTTTAGCGACTTTTGGAACAAAACAAAACAGTTTTAGGGCTAGTAATAGGTAATTTTTTTGTTCGACACAGAATTATACAGTGCCAATCTTTATTTAATTAAAGTTTCATTCGTATATGGATAAATAATATTCGAATAAAAATGTTCAAGTGTTGATGAATGTATTTATTCGTTTAATTTGAGTACGTTTTCGATTTAATCGACAAAAAGAAAAAATATGTGTTCAATATTTTTTTATAATACATTATAACGACGTGACGGACTAATTAGAATTTTTCAGAAATAGTACATTACTGAAGAGACCAGTAAGTAAGCCATACTGGAATAGTTAGGCGAGGATTTCTATGTACGAGTCCAGTCTGGCACTTAATGGTCGAAGCTTGTATAGTGCTTTTCTCAAAAATATACTTTTTATTCTATAAATTATTTATTTTTCTCAAAAATGATACGTATTGTCGCCATAACATCTTTAAAAAGTCACCAGATAATTAATAATACCGGACAATGATTCAAAGTGTCCGGTAAGTAGAGAGGTTTTGGATTCGGCATGAAAAGTGTCCAGTAAGTACCATACAAATCTCATAACATGCACTGCACTCGTGCCCCAGGTGGCGGGGGTGCGGCGCCGGCTCCCGCGCTAATCGCAACGTACAGTTTATTCTACCCACCTGATGGTAATTCACGGTGTACAATGGGAATAAAATATATATAATGTTCCATTTAGCTTTTCTTTTGTTTTTGTCGTAAAAGGGGTACTATTTCAGGCACAATTTTTTGGTATATAGCTGGCTTAGGAATTCAATGGCTTTGTGTGTGATCTCTGTCGGGTACGCCAGCTTGACGGTGCAAAATATTTTACCCGTGTTTGGTATGAAACATTTCAGTTTCTATTAGAGCTACGAAGTTGAGACTTCGGGAGCCAGGGCTATTTGGGCACAATTTTTTGAGATATACAGAATTTTTGGGAGCAGCACCATTCTCGAGATCCAAACTTGGTAAGCCAGCTTGACGTCAAGTTAGCGTACCCTTTAAACAGGGCTCATATCTCCGAAATTACGAAGGTACTATTTTTTTGAACTCTGTACTAATTCGGTACTATTTAGGAACTATTTTTTTGGAATCTTCAGATCCTGGATATCTTCCACTGGTACGCCAACTTGACGTTCACTTGTATCGTACTTACTGGACACTTTTCATTCCGAATTCAAAATCTCTCTATTTACCGGACAGTTTTGATCATTGTCTGGTATACTTAACTTTCTGGTGACTTTTTAAAGATGTTATGGCGACTTTACGTATCATTTTTGACAAATGTTCCTTATTATATTATTATGAGTCGAGCGCTACCGGGGGCTACTCGGCGCAGCCGGCGCCGGCGATGTTGAGCAGCGCGTGCAGCAGCGTGCGCGCCGGGCGCCCCGTCATGCGGCGCGGCGCCAGGTAGGGCGGCGCCGCGTGCGCCAGCTTGCCCACGCCCGTCGTGTCCATGTGCAGCCACTCGCCGCACACGAAGTTCTGCGCACACGCACACACGCACTAGTAGAGGAGACGTGGAAGATCGACCTTCACCCATCAGATATCTTGATAATTTTAAAATTAAAATAGCTATGAAAACTTTTCGATAGGCAAGTTATCATAGGCATGTTTGTTAATAAATTATATTTGACAAAAAATATGTCTCATCAAGGTAATCGTCAATGCAACGTACACCGACAAGATATCGAGAATTTGATGATGCCAAAAAATAGTACCCAAATAGTAGTACCTATTTAAAAAAAATGTACCCTTGTAGTTTTCGAGATATAAGGGGCAGTAGGTAGGTCGTCAAGATGATCAAAGCCCCTAAATAAATAAAGATAAAAAAAGAAGTTCAGTGATGTGCAAGCCGGTTTTTTTTTGTCAGTAGAAGTAATCGCAAGTTCATAAGTATTGTCTACACTATACAAGCAACTTTTATAAAATATATTAAAACATAAATTGCTCAAATAGCAATAGTTAATTATCTATACTTAGTTTCTTAGTATTAGAATTTTAACGTTTAAACTGCGCCGCATTTCTTATTCTAAGATACATTTGTATGTAGAAGTTTGGTTCAAGTTCTTTCTAAGTTCCACGGATTTTCACTGTATTGTTTGTATCGTAAAAGGGATACTATTTCGGGTAGTATTTTTTGGAATATAGCCGATTGAAAAAATCGAAGCCCTTCTGGGTGAAATCCCGCTTTAAAAGATGTATACGCCACCTTGACGGTACGCTAATTTTTACACAGTTGAATAGTTAAATATCTCAGCTTCTACAATAGCTACGCAGATGAGATTTGAAGGGCCAGGGGTACTATTTGGGTACTAATTTTTGGCTCCTACAGAATTTCCGGGAACACTGCCTATCCAGAGATCCACTCGCTGTACGCTACCTTGACGTCAATGTAGCGTACCTACCTACTGCCCCTTATATCTCGAAAACGACAAAAGTACTATTTTTTTACATAGGTGCTAATTCGGTACTATTTGGGTACTATTTTTTGGCATCATCAAATCCTCGATATCTTGTTGGCTGTGTCGATACCTTGACGATCACTCATCAAGTTATCTGATGGGTGAAGGTTGATGATCATCGTCTCTTAGACTACACGTGCTCGTTACACTCCTACCTACCGGGCCCTAGTAGCATTTTCCGTTGGCATCCATTGGCCAACGGTAGGGAAGTAGGGATATAAGTAGTTAGTAGTTTTCCCACATAAAACTAACATTGGACCAATATAACAAAAAGATTATCATTACGCCCAACCGATTACCGACGTTGGGCCATTGTGAATACCGCTACCGATGTTTAAAAACCGGCCAAGTGCGAGTCGGACTCGCGCACGAAGGGTCCCGTACCATTATCTATAATCAAGCAAAAAAAAACACGTTGTTGTATGGGAGCCCCCTTAAATATTTATTTTATTCTGTTTTTTTAGTATTTGATGTTGTAGCGGCAACAGAAATACATCATCTGTGGAAATTTCAACTGTCTAACTGTCACGGTTCATGAAATTCAGCCTGGTGACTGCCGGACAGCGGAGTCTTCGTAATTGGGTCCCGCTTTACCCTTTGGGTACGGAACCCTAAAAAGACTAGAAAAAAGCCGTGCTTATTTCTAGTCTTAGTAATGTCTCACGAAAGTTTTAATCTGACTAACCCTAAAAACGTCGACATTTCTGCATTGTATAAACGAAGGCCCTATGCCCTATTAGATATTGAGTAACGTTGGCCACATGCAGTGAAACATTATCATTACGCCCATCCACTTATCAACGTTGGGCCAATGCGACTTCTGCTACCGTTGGTTTAAAACTTGGCATTTCTGCATTATACTGTTTCAGTTGGAAATTCTACAATGGCCCTTGGTTGTAGGCCTTGCCTCAAAACCTGGCCTGGTTGTAGGCCAAATCTAACCGTTGTCCAACTAACGAGACCCATGTGGCCTGACTGAATGCCAACAGTAAATGCTATTAGGGGGGAGTCGTTTGTCGCTAAGCGCGTCTCTGTCAAAACAGTCAAATATGTAAGGAATGCACTGAGCGACAACTAGCGGGCAGGTCGAGCTAGACGTGCAGCACGTCTAGCACGACCTGCCCGCGAGTCGTTTGTCGCTCAGTGCATCCCTTACATACTTGACTAGTTTGACAGAGACGCACTGAGCGACAAACGACTCGCGGGCATGTCGTGCTAGCCCCCCAGGGTGAGCTGACCGATTGAAATAGGTCAGCGAGATCGAATCTGAATCTACAAAGGGTCTGACGTTTCAGACTAATCGAAACGACAAATCGTTAGTGTACGGTTATATCGTTAAGAGGAGTGATAACCTACGGCTTTTCATTTATACGATAACGATTACCAACCCTTAAATGTTAACCGATTTCGACTGATTTTTGATAGGTGGTCAGTCAGAACAAAATCTAAGGTCTATACGTTTTGGTTTTCTCACTATAAAATCAATAAATTCAGTTTTATTGTTGTTTAAGTATTCTCATACAAAACTAATTTCGGCGATTATTTGATTTTGTGGTTCTTTAATCAATATTTAAAAAACTTATAGACCTGTTCTGACAACCGATAAGAAATTGGTTATCATTTACTCAATCTATAGAGTGGGTTCTAATAATAGGTACAGCCAGGCCACTGTATGTATGTTAGTCTATAAGATATTTATATACGGGCCATTGATGCCTGAATCAAATTGTTTAATATTATTATTTAACTTAACTTAATCGGAAGGACTAGTGATGTCATATGAAAGCTAGGAATATTAACCTTCAAGAAGGCAGCGCCGAGGCACGGCGAGGCTCTACCGGAGCCTTTGTTCCTCAAATCCACCGATGGGTCATCTAAAAATAATAATATTGTTTAACCTTTTGTGCGCCACGGCTGCATGCGCGAATGCGTGTCCCGGACGCCGAGTTGCGGCTGTAGCCGACAAAATGTATGAAAAACGGCATGCCGTGGCGTCACGGGGCACGGTAACCGCTGTCACAACCGACTGTGGCGTTCAAAAGATTAAAAATATCGTGTGAGGCATTATTTAGGTGGCCACAAAGATAAAAAAAGGATATGCATCAGTAGGTACAATGTCGTGTAACAAGTACATAGGTTGTCAAACGCCAGCGCCATAGCATAACCACGCACCCTATTGCTGATGTCTTAGTACTTACGTCGTACGTACTAAAGTCTAATATTGCTTGATTCGTATCATTGTCGGCGGTGGCTTCGGATGCGCGGTCTCATAGTCTGTTTGTGGAATCACTTAAACGGGTGTCCATGACCGTGGTTGCCATGCGACTGAACGTGCGATGGTGTCATATTCGCGATATGACACCTCAAAAGTAAGCACCGTGAGAATTGCTTTGAGCAGTTCCTTACTATTTATTTCAATGGGTGGCCAAGTTTATCGACATCAATAAGTTCGATAAATTACGCAGCTCCCGGGCTCCAGTGTGGACACTGACCGGTGAGCTGCTTGTGGTAGTAGTTCCACAGCGGGAAGCGCCAGGGCCGGTCCCCGGCGGAGGCCCCCGCGGCGCGCACGCAGCCCCAGAGCTTCTCGGAGTTGCTGAAGCACCCGAACGCGCCCCCGGCCGTCGCCAGCAGGATGCCATCTGAAACAAATAGACAAAGGACATTAGCACAGCCGACAGGACGAACTGATCAGTTCTTACCGCCAGCAGACAGTCAAGTTACAAACATATTCGTAAGTCCCATATTTTTCGAAAAGAAATCGCTTCTGCCATCGTAAAATCCAAATTGAATATCCTTAGTAATCAGCATTCGAAACAGAAAACGAGCCCAATATTAATTAAAAAAAGCGGCCAAGTGCGAGTCGTACTCGGCCATGATGGGTTCCATGATTTATGACATCATGTATTTTTTTTACTTTTATCATTCTCTTATTTTAGAAGTAACAGGGGGGGGGACACAGTTTACCACTTTGGAAGTGTCTCTCGCGCACACTATTCAGTTTAGAAAAAAATGATACCTACTAGAAACCTCAATATCATTTTTTAAGACCTATCCATATATAAACCACACGGTTTGATGAAAAAAAAAAAATCGTTTCAGTTCTAAGTATGGGAAACCCCCAAAATTTATTGTTTGTTTTCTATTTTTGTGTGAAAATCTTAATGCGGTTCACAGAATACATCTACCCCCCCTGTAACTTCCAGTGGCGAAGCGTCAAATATTTCCTGAGGGAAGCCGGAAGAATTAAAACCGTACGTGCGAGTCTGACATTTGGTTAGAGTAACATGGACTTCACTGACAGCTAGCCTTAGCTTTCTAGCTTGGTAAAGCCGTCAGGAATCGGCTTGTAGGGAGGCTTCGCCACTGGTAACTTCTAAAATAAGAGATTGATAAAACTAAAAAAATATATGATGTACATTACCATATAAACTTCCACCGAAAATTGGTTCGAACGAGATCTAGTAAGTACGCAACGGAACCCTTCATGGGCGAGTCCGACTTGCACTTGGCCGCTGTTTTTTTTTCTATTCTTGTGTAAAAATCTTAATGCGGTTTACAGAATAGGTACTTACATCTAGGTACTTACCAAGTTTCAACAGCGCAGTTCTTATAGCTTCGGAAAAAAGTGGCTGTGACATACGGACGGACGGACAGACAGACAGACGTAACGAATCCATAAGGGTTCGGTTTTATGCCATTTGGGTACGGAACCCTAAAAAATACCTTCCGCCATCTTGGAATGTAAAAAAACCGGCCAAGAGCGTATCGGACTACGCACAGTGTAGAGTTCCGTACCTTGTAAGATTTTATACTTAGTATTTCATCTTCATTCATATACAGACAATCAGACACACAAATTCAAAACATGGTTTCCTATAGCTACACAGATACCTCTCCAACACACAAGTTTACAGAAAATTAAATACTGAAACAAATAATGAGACTTAAGCCAGAAAAAAGCCCAGGACCCTATGGAATCACCAACAAATATATCAAGGTTGCGAAGACTACACTAATCACTATCCTATGGAATCAAATACTTGGTGAAGAAGCTGTGCCACATCAATGGATGGCATAAGAAATTATACTATTATATAAAAAAAGGTGACCCAGCTGATATAGGCAACTACCGGCCTATAAGCCTAAGTGTAAGGCCTGAGTGGACGCTCGAGTCGGGCGTGCAGCGGGGCGGGGCGGGCGGCGTGCATGTTAAACAAATGAAACTCATACTGCTGTCCTGAGTGGACGCTCGAGTCAGGCGTGCAGCGGGGCGGGGCGGGCGGCGTGCATGTTAAACAAATGAAACTCATACTGCTGTCCTGAGTGGACGCTCGAGTCAGGCGTGCAGCGGGGCGGGGCGGGCGGCGTGCATGTTAAACAAATGAAACTCATACTGCTGTCCTGAGTGGACGCTCGAGTCAGGCGTGCAGCGGGGCGGGGCGGGCGGCGTGCATGTTAAACAAGTGAAACTCATACTGGTGTCCTGAGTGGACGCTGCACAACGCAAACACAGAGCGGGCAAGTTTGCGGGCAACGGAGCGTCGAGCGGGGCGTCGCGGGCAGCTTCAAACCTCTTTGTGATTAGCAGCGACGACAAGAGCGTGCAGTCGTCGTGCGAACAAATCATTATCGAAATAGAAAATAAACCTGCACTTTGGATATCATCGCACAGTTTATATAATAAAAATAGACTAAATAAAAATAAAATATGGAGAGAATTAGCAACAAAACTGAATATGGAAGGTAAATTATTAAGTATTCAAAGTCAAAGTCAAAGTCAAACTATCTTTATTCAATTTAGGCTTTTACAAGCTCTTATGAAGGTCAAGGAATGAATCTACCACCGGTTCGGAAAAAATCCTCTACTGAGAAGAGCCGGCAAGAAACTCGGTGAGGTATCATTTTTTCAAATCAGTACACATATAAGTCAACAATGATGTCTACAGTTTTATACAAATCTAAGTATATACCACAGCAGGTACGCTCATCGAGACCCAGGGATCGCCAGTGCAGGTCACGATTTAAGCCAAACGTCCCTGTCCATGACGTAGTCTTTTACTGAGTAATATGCCCTAGAAATAAGAATTCGCTTTACAGTAGATTTGAACATTGTGTCTGTTTGTTCTATTATGTTTTTAGGTATTTTATTGTAAAAACGTGTACAATTTCCTAGAAATGATTTTTTAGTTTTAGCCAGTCTATAAGTTGGTACTTTAAGCTTTCCGTTATTTCTAGTAGCCTTTGGCTTATCTACATTTGTAGGAAAATTGTATATATTTTTTCTGACATACATTATTATTTCAAATACGTATAGCGAAGGCAGGGTTAGTATTTCAATTTCCTTAAAAAATTCCCTCAGTGACTCGCGGGTGCTCATGTTATATATGGCCCTGATGGCCCTTTTTTGTAAAATAAAAATAGACTCTAAGTCAGCAGCTGATCCCCATAAAATTAAACCGTATGAAATAATACTTTTGAAATACGCGAAGTAAACCAACCTTGCCGTCGCTACATCAGTTAATTGCCTCATTTGTCTGACTGCAAACGCAGCAGAGCTCAACCTACTCGCTATGGCTGTAATATGGGAACCCCACTGCAGTTTTGAGTCAAGTGTTAATCCTAGAAAAACAGTTGACTTTACAAATTCAATGTTTTGACCGTCTAATTTAATATTCAAGTGTGCATTAACATCTGGTGTGTTTACTAAAGAAAATTTAATACATTTGGTCTTTTTAGGATTAAGTAACAAATTATTTGCAGCAAACCATTTAGAAATCATGGACAGAGTGTTGTTTGGTTCAGTGAGCTCGGTATCCTTCCTATTTACCTTGAACAGCAAAGAAGTATCGTCTGCAAACATGACTATGCCTGATGTTTGGCTTACCATGTAAGGAAGGTCATTTACATAGACAAGGAACAGGAAAGGGCCAAGAATTGATCCTTGGGGCACTCCCATTTCCACCACAGTCTCTGCAGATACAGTACTCTGCAGTACAATAAAGTGTCATGATGATGATATTTATTTTCATTGCTTATCCATTTTATTATTAAGTATTTTCTTACAGTTAAATTTTACAAATCAATCTTGTCGTTCCAAAAATAGTCAGAAAGCTCTTCATGCACATGTTTGTCTCGAGGCTAGGGAGGAACTGTTATTTCTCCTGGTTGCGTTCACACGAGCGGTGGCGGTGAGCGTGCACTGAGGCCAGTCGCTGGACGCTCTGTCTCCCGCTCGCCCGCCACGCTGCACGCCCCGCCGAACGCCCCGCTTCAGCGTGCACTGAGGCCTTACACTAATACCTTGTTTGTGCCTCCTGTCTACTTGAAAGGATAGTCATCGATGCTCACCAACCGATCGAACAAGCCGGTTTCAGCACGATTGATCATATCCAAGTGGTTGATCAGGTAATAGGAAAATATTTAGAATTCAATAAACACCTATATTTGGCTTTCGTCGACTACAAAAAAAAAGCTTTTGATTCAATTTCACACGAGAGCATCTGGGAATCGCTGAAAGCACTAAACACGGTGTCCCCTGGTTTCGCAGACAGAAATTTCATACAATTTCATTTCGCAGAAAATGTTTCATGTAATATTTGGTCTTTGTATTTTTATTTCAAATATTATTGTTTCAACGACTATTTACTTCCATGAAACATATTTCCCAGAAACCCAATTCAATGAATTTTATAAGCTCCTTTTTTTATTTAACAAACTTATCAAATAGTAGAATTATTATTTAACTAATATTGTTTGTTAGGTGTATTTTTCCATGGGAGTTTCATTTCAACAACAATGTTCCAATATTTCGAAAGTATGATGTTATGCTGAAGTGGTTGACGTGTTGACTAAAAATGGTAAATGCCAGTGAGTGAGCGAACGAAGCGAGCGAACAAAGTGGGTCGGAGCAGAAGCGACTCGGATAGCTTAGGTTCAGAAGGTTAGCCTTCGATGTTAGGTCTTTTTTTGTAACAGCCCAGTAAAAAGTCATTAGTTATAGGGTGCTAAAGTCAGCTAATGAGGTAAGTGGAATCACCCTATTTAATCAGTCGCATTTCTATGACATGCTCAACAACATGTCTTGTGATTAAACGTTATTTTGTAAAAAGTGTTAGTGATGGATCTCATATATGAAGGTAAGTCTTATATTATTTTCTGTTAAATAAGTCTTAATATCCTTATTTATTATAAAAGATGGTTTTAAAAACGTGTCGAAATTCATGGTCCTTTTTCTAAGTTTATCAACTTTAATAGAGTGGGAAATACTTTACTCCGCTTTACACACCCATAGATTTTGCATATTATCTAGAGTCATTTCTCTTATTCTCTTATTGACTTCTCTGCTGCACTGGGAGTGAAGAAATAGCATGGAATGCGTGCAGATGCTTATCATCCTGGCATGTCGTAAAAGTCGACTAAGGGACGGGTCCTCTCCAACATGGTGGACTATCTGTATGGGCGATGGGCTGATCACCTGTCACCATACGGTTCATCATACCATCTTAGGACTAATTCATCGAACGTGGCCACAAGTAGTCTTGTGGCTCTGCCCACCCCATTAGGGATTTCGGGCGTGATAATATGTATGTATGTATGTATTTCTCTTATTTACTTTCCTGTAATTTTTATTCAGCAGAAATGAGGAGAACATATTTTTTTCTTATTTTTTCAGAACACATACATTCGGTACTAAAGATTTTTGGAGAATGATTGAAAAATACAGACTTAATATCCATGTTGCTTGTCACATCTGATCCTTTGATCAATAGTCTTCGGGAGGTTCCCAAAAAAAAGGTAAATAAATTACCTTCAGAGGTGTTAAAACTTTTAATAGCTCCTGCTATACACCCTAGGCACACTGTACCTAGGGTGATTTCCCAAAATAAAGAAAACTACTATTTTTCAGATACAACGGATGAGTCCGATGATGATGATCAATAGTAGTCGTTTTTTTATTTAGATTTTAAAATGTAAAAAAAATCGTGTACAAATAATTTTATATATTATCAAATAGTAATTCATTTTTATTTTTATATGTTATTTTCGTGTTATATTGTTACATATTAATTTATGCATAAAATATAATATTTTTTAGTAAATGTTGGTTTTTAGTAAATTGGCCCTCATTTTTGCTAATTATTTAAAATTACAACTTATTTTTTTAACTAATCATAAGTGAACGTCATACAACCCAAAAACATAGAAAAAAAATATTGTCCACCTAACTTGTTCTAGACGACACACTGTGAGACGGTTGAACTTATCCTTGTGTCAACCTAATTAGGGCCGCTGGACATATAAAATAGCCTATATATCTCAAAAGCTTGTTGACGGATCTTGCGATAATCTGATGCAAGGCAGAGCTGGTGACTGTGGCGATCTTCGGAGGAAGCCTATGTCCTGCAGTGGAAGTGTTTGGATGATGCTGATGATGTAGGTACTTACGTGTGAGCGTGGCGATGTCGATGACGACGGCGGGCCGGTGCGCGGCCTGCCCGTACACGAGCGCGTCGGCCAGCATCAGCCGCCCCTCCATATCCGTGTTCTCGATCTGGCAACACGCGACATCAACTATGGTGCTAAGCTTGGGCGAAAAACCAATCGTGTTATGGTACACGGACCGTGTGATTACAGCAAACAACAAATTTTAATATTCTAAAGACACCGCTTAGCCAACTTTTACTAGGAAATAAAGCTGCCAAAAATGCGGGGCGCGCGGGGTTTTTCAAGCCTTGTGTTTGGTGCGTTCGAAGTTATGCGCTCGCGCGACTCCCTATAGCCCCGCCGCCCTAGCTGGGCACAAGACCGTTAATCCGTTAATCGTTAATTAAGTACATACTATTTACCAAAAGCACACTGCGCAGACCACGCACCCCGCGCAAATCACGTTCTGACCAGTAGGTACGTTTTCGGCGGTCATTTTTCATCGCCTGCTTGAACTTCCATAGCCCATACCAACATTTTACCCATATAAACACAACGACATACGAGGGGCGGCTGAAAAGTTATCTACCTAGCCTATATGTTATGCGAAAATAATACTGGCCACTATGAGGTCGTGTTCACTGGTTATTCTTTTTTCAAAATCACCAACATTCATTTGTTTCTTGCTTCCCGCTTTTTTTGGACTTTATTGTTTCCAAAATGTCGCAAGAAAAAAATAATCTGATTAAAATTGAGCAGCGTGCAGTGATAAAATTTCTCACTAAAGAAGGAAATACACCCTCGCAGATTAGACTGCGTATGTTACCTGTTTTTGGTGGTTCGTGCCCTTCTGAATTTACAATAAAGTTCTGGTCGAAACAGTTTAAGTTTGGCCGTGAGAGCCTTGAAGATGATCCTCGTAGTGGGCGACCAGTTTCCGCTGTCACCGATGAAAATGTGGCCAAAGTGAGAAATTTTATTTTAGAAGACCGGCGAATTAAGCAGTGGGAGTTAGCCAGGGATGTGGGCATTAGTAAAGAATGGGTCAATGAAATAATTCATGAACATTTGCACATGTCTAAGGTTAGTGCACGCTGGGTCCCTAGAATGTTGACTCCGTTTGACAAGGACAGACGTGTTCAATGTTGCGAGGAATTTTTAAACATGAGCCGTGGAAAAGAGGAGGAAATTATTTCTAGAATAGTAACCTGTGATGAGACTTGGATTCGGCAGTGGGATCCCGAAAGTAAACAGGAGTCATTACAATGGAAATTCAAGGATGAAAAGCCTCCTCGGAAATTTAAGGTTCGCCCGTCAGCAGGCAAAGTAATGGCAACATTTTTTTGGGATGCGAAGGAAAGGATGGGATGGGAAGGAATTCTGCTTGTAGATTACTTGCCAAAAAAAACTACAATGAATGCTGAATATTACGCAGATTTACTTGACCAGCTCAGAGAAGCCATAAAAGAAAAAAGAAGGGGCAAACTCAGTAAAGGGATTCTGCTTTTGCATGATAACGCACCTGTGCATACTGCTCGCTTAACGAAGCTAGCAATTAATGGAAATGGGTACGAAGTAATCAACCACCCTCCATGTAGTCCAGATTTGGCCCCATCCGACTACATCCTGTTCAGACTTTTGAAGAAAGTACTGAGGGGACGAAGATTCGTAACCGATAACGACATGAAGGCTGCTGTTAATGACTTTTTCAATGATAAACCTAAAGTTTTTTTTTTAACGGGTTAATGTCTTTAATTGATAAATGTAATAAGTGCATTTCCCTGTCAGGAGACTATATAGAAAAATAAAAATAAAACTAGCCATGATCGTCTTTTGTTTCATAGTTAGGTAGATAACTTTTCAGCCGCCCCTCGTATATAATGCAATTTCTGTCACGAGTTAACGATTAACGTTAACTTCCGTTGTCTTCTGAAATGTAACGCTTTAACGTTTAACTCAGTTAACTTTTTCAGTAACGGATTAGCGATTAACGAAGTTAACTATTTGATTAACGGTGTCCAGCTATCTTTTCGGCTCTAATGGGAGCGGGGGTCGCCCGGCTGGCTATGCGGAGTCTATTGGGTATTGTATGTCTATAGTCTGTAGATGTGACATTTTGTCACGATGACAATGGGATCGAATTTATCTACTTCGTAAAGGTGCGTCCACATCTGACGAACGCGCCGCGGATGCGCCGATAGCGAACCGCTCGCGCGCAGCACGAGTGCGTGGACGCACCATAAAATTTGCGTAAAACGTGCTTTTCATCCATACTTCCATATTATTCATACTTAATATTATAAATGCGAAAGTAACTCTGTCTCTTTGTCTGTTACGGTTTCTTGGCTAAACCGCTGAACCGATTGCGATGAAATTTGGTACGGAGATAGTTCGAACCCTGGGGAAGGACATAGGCTACTTTTTTACGACAACCAATCCTTTAAAGGGCAAAATATAGGGCTGGAATTTTTAGTAACAGCAAGACCCCGTAATTTGAGGGAAAAACTCCAAATTGAATTGGGCAGTAACATGAAATTTCATCAAATTTTATTACACAACTGCCCAAAAGGAGTGTAATTTTTTCAGGGTTCATTAATGTATGTTAGTTTCTTTATTCCACCACTCTTAAATGCCTGTACAGATTTGGATGTGTGGGGTATCGTTAGAATCCTATCGTTCCGAGTGACACTGGTTATCCATATTTTTTATAGATACCTACATTTCCACACGAAGTTACGGGTAAAAGCTAGATACATACATACATATATCACTCCTGTTTCCGGGATAGGCAGAGACCGCGGATTTCAACCTGCTACAATCCGGACACACACTTTTCGCTTCGTCTACTCTCATTAAGTTGTTCATGCACGCTCGCCGGTTTCAGGTATCCTTGGCATTGACCCTTTCTTAAGAACGTCCTCGATCTGGTTTTGGTACGTTCGCCGAGGTCTTCACCTTACAACCGTACCATGCACACTCGCTTTATAAATCAATGTTAGTGTTCTTTCGTTAATTCTCTCCAAATCCTAGTCAATACATATAAAACAGTACCGTGACTCACTTATATAGAACGCACAGTCTAAACGGGTGGTCCTAGAGGTTTGAAAGGAGGAGTCATTCCTCAAATAACCTAGAGGTGCACTAAGGAAGGATTTTTTGAAATTCCATCCCTAAAGGGGTGAAAAGAGGTGATAAAGATTGTATGGAAAATACCGCGGGTGAAGCTGTGGTGGTTCCGCTAGTTTTATATATAATCTATGTAAATGTTTATGTGCTGTACCTGTATGCTGAGCCCGTTCAGCGCTCGGACGACGTCTCCGACCTTCATGCACTGCCCCGAGATCATGTTCTCGCAGATCGGAATTACCATCGTCACGTTCATCGGTATCTAGTCACACATCCCAAAATACAATAAACCATTACGGTATTTTGAACCATTGATTTAACTATCTTGAGTATGTTGCTCTGGGGAGCTAAATACAAGAACTTTGGTGGCAATTGAAGCAATCTGAAGATAAACAGTCAAATAGAAATACTAGGCAAACCGATACAAATGAGAAACAGTCAAAATAAAAGATTTGATGAAAGTGCCACCTAGCGGCGAGTAGCAAAACTGATGTGTTGAGATCACTTGAAATACTTATTGACTATGCCGATTTTAACTGTTATTCTTGAATAAGTTGAATTACTGAGTCGGTTGACGGTCCAAAGAGTGACCTCGCGGAGTTTCTTCCTGGCTCTTCTCAGTAGAGGATTTCCAGACCAATGGTAGATTTACTCCTTGACGTTCATGAGAGCTTGTAAAAGCCTACATTGAATAATAGTATATTGCTATCAAACCCGGGAGTAAGCAATAGATGGACATATAAGTGGACAATTTATTGTTACAATTCGGTATCCCCATAACTTTACACTTTAAATTATTGTTCTCAGTAGTGATGTTATGCGTAATCTTAATAAGAATAGCTCAAATTGCAGTAATACGTTGCCAATAATCTAGCCTGTAACAATGTAAAGGGGCTCGTTAACGGATTAGTTTTTCGGCAATGTGTTGCTGCAATTCGGGCTATGCTCAAAAGTTTAATTTCAAACTTTTTGTCCCTATTAGCGATGTTCGACTCATAATAGAACTATCAATAGAACTAGTGGGAATAGACACCTTAGCGCTGGTCTAGATTCCAGATGAAGTGGGATTACGCGCGAGTGGAGGCGCGTTTCGAATCGCGCGATCGTGTGACACTTACTAGAGGTTCCTACGTTCCGTCCACATGTTGTCGCGCGATTTGCCGCTCGCGACGGACGTTATGTATGAACCTTTAGTATCGTACGATCGCGCGACTCGACTCCCGTGTAAATCGCTTTATCTGGACCAGCTCTTAGAGCGCTTTCGCACTACGTGCGATCCGAATCCGATGCAAACCTGTGAAAATACGGTCCGGAGTAGTCTTAGAACTATTTCTATGGTAGTTTACGCACTGGTGCCGGACCAGTGCCATGCGATTTCTCTCCGTCATCCATGAATCTCCATTCCAGAGAAGATTATTGACGGACCGAAGTAGCCATAGTATTATTTGTATGAACGCTCGCGCACTGCGTCCGAACCGCATCCGAGCTGCGCACGAGCAGCGCGGCGGCGGGGGCGGGGCCGGGGGGCGCGGCAGCAGCCAGTCGGTGTCTCCAACTACACCGTAATTACGGTAGACATACCGTAATTTTGCTGGATCTACTACCTACCGTACTATATATGATACGGTGACATAATCTACCGTAATTTAAGAGATAAGTTTATCGGCTAATCGGCCATTATTATTTTAGGTATGCAACATTGAGTAATACAACGGAACGCGCCGATCGACCAAAGTACCAAACCACGAGCGGACAAGAACGCGACCACTTGTTAGACTGAGACATTTATATCTCTCTCACTCTAATAAGTAGCGTACAGATACCAAAAAAAAGGAAAGATACGGAAAAAATTGTGATAATTTCGCAACAACAGAAAAAAATATTAACATGATGAATGCTTCAATATACAGGGTGTCCCTAAAACCAACGATAAAACGAAAGGAGGTGGTAGGGTGGCTCAAATGGTGGCTACTAGATTAAGTAATTTTGACTTCAATAAAAATATCATAATTTTCGAGATAATGTCACTTTTATAAAACTCGTGGTTTTTGATACCCTGATTAATTGTTTAGAGTGCTACGAGTGCAAATTTTAATATTTTGTAAATCTGTTTTTTGCATGATGTTCCTGAAAGCTATGCTATCGAATGTTTTTATTAATATCATGATGCAGTAGCGGTAAAAAAAAGTAATTAAACAAATTTTTGATTTTTAAAATTTCGACCCGTTGGCTTGATCTTGTTTTATTTAAAAAAAAGTTACTACTAGTGTAGTAACTTAGTACCTTGCGCATGACATTAAAAAAATATAAATTTAGTGTACTTTTTAAAATGGTACAACATGTACTAATTTACGCGGCAGTTTTAGAGACAATGCCAATTTAATACAAACGGACCTCATATTGCGGTTATTCGTTTGGAACCAAAATTTTAATTTTGAAGATAAAAGAACGTGTTTTTTTTTAAATCAAAAATGGGTGTGCGTTTGATCTCAGTCTCAGCTGATGTTAAGTGACGACGAGGTCGAAGGTGGTACACGCTTATCCAGAAGACTAGATTAGATCTGTTGGAAGATAATTTGAAATTTGTATACAATATGACAACACAATACTACACTAAAATGTCACATAACGTTTAAAAAACCGAAATTTAGTGTAGTTTTCAAAATTGTGAAAAATAAATGTTAATAATGGTAATAATGTTTTCGTCAGTAGAAAAGTAAATCTATTTTATTAAAACTAAAGTAAATGTTCGAATTGCTTGCCATTTACATGAATACATGCACGACATCTCTTTAAAAATGCTCGGTAATGTAACGTGAATCCCTGGTTACGTCTTCTTGGGCTTCTTAAAGAGATGTGGTGCTTGTATTCAAGTAAATGGCAAGCAATTCGAACATTTACTTTAGTTTTAATAAAACAGATTTACTTTTCGACCGACAAAACCATTATTACCATTATTAACATTTATTTTTCACAATTTTGAACACTACACTAAATTTCGTTTTTTTTTCAACGTTGTGTAACATTTTAGTGTAGTTTTGTGTTGTAATATTGTATTCCAATTTCAAATTATTCTCCAACATCTACTTTTATGTTCTAAATTCAAATTTTGGTTCCAAACGAATAACCGCAATATGGGGTCCTTTTGTAGTAAATTAGCCTTGTCTCAAAAACTGCCCCTTAAATTAGTACATGTTGTACCATTATAAGAAGTACACTAAATTAATATTTTTTTTATATTATGTGCAAGGTTAATGTAGCATCTTTTTTTAAAAATAAAACTCGATCAAACGAACAGGTCGAATTTTCAGCCGCGGCTGCCGAACTAACCTGGAGCTCGGCGAGCGCCTTCATGGCGCCGAGCGCGGCGGCGGCGCCGGCCATGGAGCCGCGGTTCTCCAGCATGCTCGGCGCGCGCTTCAGGCCCAGCCCGCGGCTGCCGAACTAACCTGGAGCTCGGCGAGCGCCTTCATGGCGCCGAGCGCGGCGGCGGCGCCGGCCATGGAGCCGCGGTTCTCCAGCATGCTCGGCGCGCGCTTCAGGCCCAGCCCGCGGCTGCCGGACTAACCTGGAGCTCGGCGAGCGCCTTCATGGCGCCGAGCGCGGCGGCGGCGCCGGCCATGGAGCCGCGGTTCTCCAGCATGCTCGGCGCGCGCTTCAGGCCCAGCCCGCGGCTGCCGAACTAACCTGGAGCTCGGCGAGCGCCTTCATGGCGCCGAGCGCGGCGGCGGCGCCGGCCATGGAGCCGCGGTTCTCCAGCATGCTCGGCGCGCGCTTCAGGCCCAGCCCGCGGCTGCCGAACTAACCTGGAGCTCGGCGAGCGCCTTCATGGCGCCGAGCGCGGCGGCGGCGCCGGCCATGGAGCCGCGGTTCTCCAGCATGCTCGGCGCGCGCTTCAGGCCCAGCCCGCGGCTGCCGAACTAACCTGGAGCTCGGCGAGCGCCTTCATGGCGCCGAGCGCGGCGGCGGCGCCGGCCATGGAGCCGCGGTTCTCCAGCATGCTCGGCGCGCGCTTCAGGCCCAGCCCGCGGCTGCCGAACTAACCTGGAGCTCGGCGAGCGCCTTCATGGCGCCGAGCGCGGCGGCGGCGCCGGCCATGGAGCCGCGGTTCTCCAGCATGCTCGGCGCGCGCTTCAGGCCCAGCCCGCGGCTGCCGAACTAACCTGGAGCTCGGCGAGCGCCTTCATGGCGCCGAGCGCGGCGGCGGCGCCGGCCATGGAGCCGCGGTTCTCCAGCATGCTCGGCGCGCGCTTCAGGCCCAGCCCGCGGCTGCCGAACTAACCTGGAGCTCGGCGAGCGCCTTCATGGCGCCGAGCGCGGCGGCGGCGCCGGCCATGGAGCCGCGGTTCTCCAGCATGCTCGGCGCGCGCTTCAGGCCCAGCCCGCGGCTGCCGAACTAACCTGGAGCTCGGCGAGCGCCTTCATGGCGCCGAGCGCGGCGGCGGCGCCGGCCATGGAGCCGCGGTTCTCCAGCATGCTCGGCGCGCGCTTCAGGCCCAGCCCGCGGCTGCCGAACTAACCTGGAGCTCGGCGAGCGCCTTCATGGCGCCGAGCGCGGCGGCGGCGCCGGCCATGGAGCCGCGGTTCTCCAGCATGCTCGGCGCGCGCTTCAGGCCCAGCCCGCGGCTGCCGAACTAACCTGGAGCTCGGCGAGCGCCTTCATGGCGCCGAGCGCGGCGGCGGCGCCGGCCATGGAGCCGCGGTTCTCCAGCATGCTCGGCGCGCGCTTCAGGCCCAGCCCGCGGCTGCCGAACTAACCTGGAGCTCGGCGAGCGCCTTCATGGCGCCGAGCGCGGCGGCGGCGCCGGCCATGGAGCCGCGGTTCTCCAGCATGCTCGGCGCGCGCTTCAGGCCCAGCCCGCGGCTGCCGAACTAACCTGGAGCTCGGCGAGCGCCTTCATGGCGCCGAGCGCGGCGGCGGCGCCGGCCATGGAGCCGCGGTTCTCCAGCATGCTCGGCGCGCGCTTCAGGCCCAGCCCGCGGCTGCCGAACTAACCTGGAGCTCGGCGAGCGCCTTCATGGCGCCGAGCGCGGCGGCGGCGCCGGCCATGGAGCCGCGGTTCTCCAGCATGCTCGGCGCGCGCTTCAGGCCCAGCCCGCGGCTGCCGCACTAACCTGGAGCTCGGCGAGCGCCTTCATGGCGCCGAGCGCGGCGGCGGCGCCGGCCATGGAGCCGCGGTTCTCCAGCATGCTCGGCGCGCGCTTCAGGCCCAGCCCGCGGCTGCCGCACTAACCTGGAGCTCGGCGAGCGCCTTCATGGCGCCGAGCGCGGCGGCGGCGCCGGCCATGGAGCCGCGGTTCTCCAGCATGCTCGGCGCGCGCTTCAGGCCCAGCCCGCGGCTGCCGCACTAACCTGGAGCTCGGCGAGCGCCTTCATGGCGCCGAGCGCGGCGGCGGCGCCGGCCATGGAGCCGCGGTTCTCCAGCATGCTCGGCGCGCGCTTCAGGCCCAGCCCGCGGCTGCCGCACTAACCTGGAGCTCGGCGAGCGCCTTCATGGCGCCGAGCGCGGCGGCGGCGCCGGCCATGGAGCCGCGGTTCTCCAGCATGCTCGGCGCGCGCTTCAGGCCCAGCCCGCGGCTGCCGCACTAACCTGGAGCTCGGCGAGCGCCTTCATGGCGCCGAGCGCGGCGGCGGCGCCGGCCATGGAGCCGCGGTTCTCCAGCATGCTCGGCGCGCGCTTCAGGCCCAGCCCGCGGCTGCCGCACTAACCTGGAGCTCGGCGAGCGCCTTCATGGCGCCGAGCGCGGCGGCGGCGCCGGCCATGGAGCCGCGGTTCTCCAGCATGCTCGGCGCGCGCTTCAGGCCCAGCCCGCGGCTGCCGCACTAACCTGGAGCTCGGCGAGCGCCTTCATGGCGCCGAGCGCGGCGGCGGCGCCGGCCATGGAGCCGCGGTTCTCCAGCATGCGCGGCGCGCGCTTCAGGCCCAGCCCGCGGCTGCCGCACTAACCTGGAGCTCGGCGAGCGCCTTCATGGCGCCGAGCGCGGCGGCGGCGCCGGCCATGGAGCCGCGGTTCTCCAGCATGCGCGGCGCGCGCTTCAGGCCCAGCCCGCGGCTGCCGCACTAACCTGGAGCTCGGCGAGCGCCTTCATGGCGCCGAGCGCGGCGGCGGCGCCGGCCATGGAGCCGCGGTTCTCCAGCATGCGCGGCGCGCGCTTCAGGCCCAGCCCGCGGCTGCCGCACTAACCTGGAGCTCGGCGAGCGCCTTCATGGCGCCGAGCGCGGCGGCGGCGCCGGCCATGGAGCCGCGGTTCTCCAGCATGCGCGGCGCGCGCTTCAGGCCCAGCCCGCGGCTGCCGCACTAACCTGGAGCTCGGCGAGCGCCTTCATGGCGCCGAGCGCGGCGGCGGCGCCGGCCATGGAGCCGCGGTTCTCCAGCATGCGCGGCGCGCGCTTCAGGCCCAGCCCGCGGCTGCCGCACTAACCTGGAGCTCGGCGAGCGCCTTCATGGCGCCGAGCGCGGCGGCGGCGCCGGCCATGGAGCCGCGGTTCTCCAGCATGCGCGGCGCGCGCTTCAGGCCCAGCCCGCGGCTGCCGCACTAACCTGGAGCTCGGCGAGCGCCTTCATGGCGCCGAGCGCGGCGGCGGCGCCGGCCATGGAGCCGCGGTTCTCCAGCATGCTCGGCGCGCGCTTCAGGCCCAGCCCGCGGCTGCCGCACTAACCTGGAGCTCGGCGAGCGCCTTCATGGCGCCGAGCGCGGCGGCGGCGCCGGCCATGGAGCCGCGGTTCTCCAGCATGCTCGGCGCGCGCTTCAGGCCCAGCCCGCGGCTGCCGCACTAACCTGGAGCTCGGCGAGCGCCTTCATGGCGCCGAGCGCGGCGGCGGCGCCGGCCATGGAGCCGCGGTTCTCCAGCATGCGCGGCGCGCGCTTCAGGCCCAGCCCGCGGCTGCCGCACTAACCTGGAGCTCGGCGAGCGCCTTCATGGCGCCGAGCGCGGCGGCGGCGCCGGCCATGGAGCCGCGGTTCTCCAGCATGCTCGGCGCGCGCTTCAGGCCCAGCCCGCGGCTGCCGCACTAACCTGGAGCTCGGCGAGCGCCTTCATGGCGCCGAGCGCGGCGGCGGCGCCGGCCATGGAGCCGCGGTTCTCCAGCATGCTCGGCGCGCGCTTCAGGCCCAGCCCGCGGCTGCCGCACTAACCTGGAGCTCGGCGAGCGCCTTCATGGCGCCGAGCGCGGCGGCGGCGCCGGCCATGGAGCCGCGGTTCTCCAGCATGCTCGGCGCGCGCTTCAGGCCCAGCCCGCGGCTGCCGCACTAACCTGGAGCTCGGCGAGCGCCTTCATGGCGCCGAGCGCGGCGGCGGCGCCGGCCATGGAGCCGCGGTTCTCCAGCATGCTCGGCGCGCGCTTCAGGCCCAGCCCGCGGCTGCCGCACTAACCTGGAGCTCGGCGAGCGCCTTCATGGCGCCGAGCGCGGCGGCGGCGCCGGCCATGGAGCCGCGGTTCTCCAGCATGCTCGGCGCGCGCTTCAGGCCCAGCCCGCGGCTGCCGCACTAACCTGGAGCTCGGCGAGCGCCTTCATGGCGCCGAGCGCGGCGGCGGCGCCGGCCATGGAGCCGCGGTTCTCCAGCATGCTCGGCGCGCGCTTCAGGCCCAGCCCGCGGCTGCCGCACTAACCTGGAGCTCGGCGAGCGCCTTCATGGCGCCGAGCGCGGCGGCGGCGCCGGCCATGGAGCCGCGGTTCTCCAGCATGCTCGGCGCGCGCTTCAGGCCCAGCCCGCGGCTGCCGCACTAACCTGGAGCTCGGCGAGCGCCTTCATGGCGCCGAGCGCGGCGGCGGCGCCGGCCATGGAGCCGCGGTTCTCCAGCATGCTCGGCGCGCGCTTCAGGCCCAGCCCGCGGCTGCCGCACTAACCTGGAGCTCGGCGAGCGCCTTCATGGCGCCGAGCGCGGCGGCGGCGCCGGCCATGGAGCCGCGGTTCTCCAGCATGCTCGGCGCGCGCTTCAGGCCCAGCCCGCGGCTGCCGCACTAACCTGGAGCTCGGCGAGCGCCTTCATGGCGCCGAGCGCGGCGGCGGCGCCGGCCATGGAGCCGCGGTTCTCCAGCATGCTCGGCGCGCGCTTCAGGCCCAGCCCGCGGCTGCCGCACTAACCTGGAGCTCGGCGAGCGCCTTCATGGCGCCGAGCGCGGCGGCGGCGCCGGCCATGGAGCCGCGGTTCTCCAGCATGCTCGGCGCGCGCTTCAGGCCCAGCCCGCGGCTGCCGCACTAACCTGGAGCTCGGCGAGCGCCTTCATGGCGCCGAGCGCGGCGGCGGCGCCGGCCATGGAGCCGCGGTTCTCCAGCATGCTCGGCGCGCGCTTCAGGCCCAGCCCGCGGCTGCCGCACTAACCTGGAGCTCGGCGAGCGCCTTCATGGCGCCGAGCGCGGCGGCGGCGCCGGCCATGGAGCCGCGGTTCTCCAGCATGCTCGGCGCGCGCTTCAGGCCCAGCCCGCGGCTGCCGCACTAACCTGGAGCTCGGCGAGCGCCTTCATGGCGCCGAGCGCGGCGGCGGCGCCGGCCATGGAGCCGCGGTTCTCCAGCATGCTCGGCGCGCGCTTCAGGCCCAGCCCGCGGCTGCCGCACTAACCTGGAGCTCGGCGAGCGCCTTCATGGCGCCGAGCGCGGCGGCGGCGCCGGCCATGGAGCCGCGGTTCTCCAGCATGCTCGGCGCGCGCTTCAGGCCCAGCCCGCGGCTGCCGCACTAACCTGGAGCTCGGCGAGCGCCTTCATGGCGCCGAGCGCGGCGGCGGCGCCGGCCATGGAGCCGCGGTTCTCCAGCATGCTCGGCGCGCGCTTCAGGCCCAGCCCGCGGCTGCCGCACTAACCTGGAGCTCGGCGAGCGCCTTCATGGCGCCGAGCGCGGCGGCGGCGCCGGCCATGGAGCCGCGGTTCTCCAGCATGCTCGGCGCGCGCTTCAGGCCCAGCCCGCGGCTGCCGCACTAACCTGGAGCTCGGCGAGCGCCTTCATGGCGCCGAGCGCGGCGGCGGCGCCGGCCATGGAGCCGCGGTTCTCCAGCATGCTCGGCGCGCGCTTCAGGCCCAGCCCGCGGCTGCCGCACTAACCTGGAGCTCGGCGAGCGCCTTCATGGCGCCGAGCGCGGCGGCGGCGCCGGCCATGGAGCCGCGGTTCTCCAGCATGCTCGGCGCGCGCTTCAGGCCCAGCCCGCGGCTGCCGCACTAACCTGGAGCTCGGCGAGCGCCTTCATGGCGCCGAGCGCGGCGGCGGCGCCGGCCATGGAGCCGCGGTTCTCCAGCATGCTCGGCGCGCGCTTCAGGCCCAGCCCGCGGCTGCCGCACTAACCTGGAGCTCGGCGAGCGCCTTCATGGCGCCGAGCGCGGCGGCGGCGCCGGCCATGGAGCCGCGGTTCTCCAGCATGCTCGGCGCGCGCTTCAGGCCCAGCCCGCGGCTGCCGCACTAACCTGGAGCTCGGCGAGCGCCTTCATGGCGCCGAGCGCGGCGGCGGCGCCGGCCATGGAGCCGCGGTTCTCCAGCATGCTCGGCGCGCGCTTCAGGCCCAGCCCGCGGCTGCCGCACTAACCTGGAGCTCGGCGAGCGCCTTCATGGCGCCGAGCGCGGCGGCGGCGCCGGCCATGGAGCCGCGGTTCTCCAGCATGCTCGGCGCGCGCTTCAGGCCCAGCCCGCGGCTGCCGCACTAACCTGGAGCTCGGCGAGCGCCTTCATGGCGCCGAGCGCGGCGGCGGCGCCGGCCATGGAGCCGCGGTTCTCCAGCATGCTCGGCGCGCGCTTCAGGCCCAGCCCGCGGCTGCCGCACTAACCTGGAGCTCGGCGAGCGCCTTCATGGCGCCGAGCGCGGCGGCGGCGCCGGCCATGGAGCCGCGGTTCTCCAGCATGCTCGGCGCGCGCTTCAGGCCCAGCCCGCGGCTGCCGCACTAACCTGGAGCTCGGCGAGCGCCTTCATGGCGCCGAGCGCGGCGGCGGCGCCGGCCATGGAGCCGCGGTTCTCCAGCATGCTCGGCGCGCGCTTCAGGCCCAGCCCGCGGCTGCCGCACTAACCTGGAGCTCGGCGAGCGCCTTCATGGCGCCGAGCGCGGCGGCGGCGCCGGCCATGGAGCCGCGGTTCTCCAGCATGCTCGGCGCGCGCTTCAGGCCCAGCCCGCGGCTGCCGCACTAACCTGGAGCTCGGCGAGCGCCTTCATGGCGCCGAGCGCGGCGGCGGCGCCGGCCATGGAGCCGCGGTTCTCCAGCATGCTCGGCGCGCGCTTCAGGCCCAGCCCGCGGCTGCCGCACTAACCTGGAGCTCGGCGAGCGCCTTCATGGCGCCGAGCGCGGCGGCGGCGCCGGCCATGGAGCCGCGGTTCTCCAGCATGCTCGGCGCGCGCTTCAGGCCCAGCCCGCGGCTGCCGCACTAACCTGGAGCTCGGCGAGCGCCTTCATGGCGCCGAGCGCGGCGGCGGCGCCGGCCATGGAGCCGCGGTTCTCCAGCATGCTCGGCGCGCGCTTCAGGCCCAGCCCGCGGCTGCCGCACTAACCTGGAGCTCGGCGAGCGCCTTCATGGCGCCGAGCGCGGCGGCGGCGCCGGCCATGGAGCCGCGGTTCTCCGCCATGCGCGGCGCGCGCTTCAGGCACAGCCCGCCGCTGCCGAACGAAGCGGAACCACTCAAATCCTCATCATCATTTCCACCGAAAGACGTCCACTACGAGACGAAGCCAATAGGCATAGCCTGCCCGGCTACGAGACCGTTAATCCGTTAAACATTAATTATGGAACTTAACATTTCGAGTAACGAATGAACTTTTAAACTTATTAACTGACTTTTAAAATTATTAACGAAATCATTAACTTACGTAAACCAATTAAAGTTCGTTAATCGTTAATAAAGTACCTATACTATTACCCAAATGGACATCGCGCGAACCGTATATATTTACTAGTGGACCCGCCACAGCTTCGCCCGCGGTATTTTCCATACAAAACTTTATCTCCCCTTCTCACCCCTTTAGGGATGGAATTACAAAAAATACCTCCTTCGTGCACCTCTAGGGTACTCGAGGAATGTCTCTTTCAAATTTCCCACCTCTAGGACCACCCGTTTAGGCTGTGCGTTGTCTATAAGTGAGTCACGGTACTGTTGTATATATATTTATGTTTACAAAGAAGAATCTCTAAATTTACAAACTCAAATGTTATACCCTTCTTTTATAAATTTTTCGTATCATAGCTATCCATACCAACATTTTGTTTATAAGTACATCACTAACTTAATAACGTATAAAGGCCCGGGCAAACCAAACGCGTTGCGGCGCGTCGCGTTCAAACGCGGGCCCGGACGCAAAATGCAATTTCTACCACGAGTTAATTATTAACGTTAAATTACGTTAAATCTTCTGATATGTAACGCTTTAACGTTTAACGAAGTTAACTTTTTTTAGTAACGGATTAGCGATTAACGAAGTTAACTATTTCATTAACAGTGCCCAGGGGAGTTACCATGATCTCTTAATGAGATTATCCTTAGGCCCTAAACTGAACTGCGTCGATATTGCGTACCACGACATTGTATTTTATATTATGTAAAATAATGGTAATAAAAGAGTCGCATTTAGAGATCGTGGTAACCCCCCTGGTATGCCAATAGGGAACATGCTTGATTTGTTTTCCATCTTTTATTGGAAACCAAAATGTGTACGTAAAGCACTATTGTGATGTTTATTTCTGAAATAGCCTTTAAAACCGCTCATACCGCTTGCAAAAATGCTCCATAAAAAATGGACATGGACTATGACGTCACGGTATACGTTAGAGTGTACAACATATCGTTGAAACGAAATACGCAAATATTTCCGAAAATACTGTTTTTAGGCCAATATCATAGAAATAAAAAATGAAATAAATTTGATGAGATGATTTGATCTGAATTACACGTATAACTGAAAAAAATTACTAAGTACTATACAGTGCAAAATGTATGTTTTCGATAGTAAATGAAGAGGTTGAGTTTATAGTATTTAGTTTTATTATTTTCCCAAGTCAAGTCAACATTATTTGACTCTGCCGTGATTAGAGGCAAAAGGCCAGCGGCATTTCATGTGTGTTTGTCGGATTGTCTACGCGATAAACTTTGAAAATACCTACGGGAATCATTGCGGTTTTCAATAGTATATTAAGACCAACTTTAGGCAGGACGTAGGCTATAGAAACTTCTGGAAATAAAACTAGAAGGAGGCAAAAGAGGGGGTTGTATTTAGTATAGAAAAAGATTATATATTTCCCTAAATCCTTGAAATTATGCATTTAAACCCTTTATCTACTATATAAAAGTTTGTTTCATCCGATTACGATGAAAATTTGGTGAGTTGTTGTATCCACAACAACCTGTCACTTTAAGTTATAAATAACATTACGCAACAGATGGCGCTGTACGCACTCTGAAACGCGCTAACGATGTCCTTTCCTGGATTCAAGAAAGGACAAGGATTAAAGAAATGTTTAATGAGGCCATAAACATAAACATGCCGTGAAAATAAAAATATTTATTATGCAAGTAGGCCACACGGACTCTTTCACATGTCTGAAGCTACCAGCGCTTCGAAAGGTGACATCTGCTGAGAAGAAACGCCGCAAGAAACTCAGCTCTACTGTTTGCTTATGTCAGTGAGTTTTTAATTGGGTTGCGTCTCGTTATACGCGGGAAATTACTTTCCATTTTATGTTTTATAAGCTTTGGTGGGAAACTAGATTAGGTCCAAAAGTCCACAGGTTTGCCGTACAAGGCTTATAATCTGTGGGTCCATCTAACTACGGACTTATGGTATCTGCCTATTAGACCGTATCATACCATGACCGCGCTAGGAACGTGTCAGGCACGGAAAGCAACACAATAGGCTTTACTATGCCCACTGAAACGGATCGATGGCGTTTTGTGCCCGTATGTTACCCGTATGATGCCCGTATGCAACGCCCACCAAAACCGATAAGAATCCGTTTAACGTGCACCGGCACCGGCAAAATATTCTCGCCGACAGTTGCTGACGCAGTTGATGACGGAACGGTCTAGTGTCTATAGTCTCATACTTTTCAATACATATAATATATTTTTGCCTGACACGCTCCTAGCACGGTCATGGTATGATACGGTCTAATAGGCAGATACCATAAGTCCGTAGTTAGATGGACCCACAGATTATAAGCCTTGTACGGCAAACCTGTGGACTTTTGGACCTAATCTAGTTTCCCACCAAAGCTTATAAAACATAAAATGGAAAGTAATTTTCCCGCGTATAACGAGACGCAACCCAATTAAAAACTCACTGACATAAGCAAACAGTAGAGCTGAGTTTCTTGCGGCGTTTCTTCTCAGCAGATGTCACCTTTCGAAGCGCTGGTAGCTTCAGACATGTGAAAGAGTCCGTGTGGCCTACTTGCATAATAAATATTTTTATTTTCACGGCATGTTTATGTTTATGGCCTCATTAAACATTTCTTTAGAAAAAATGGCACGTTGATCCGCCAGGTTCGCCATCCCTGGACCAAAATTCCCGTGATACCAAGTTCAATTCAACACACATACGGTTTCCTAACCTCGGGGTGCGCCGGGATATGAACACGGAACGCAATAAGCATTTTTTCAAAAATATTAATGTTTATTTTATTTTATTTATTTTATTTATTCGGGGCATCAACAGCGGCCGATTTACTGTATCCCACCCCCAGTACACAGTGACTCAAATAAGTTTTAAAAAAAAATACTGTTTATTTTCCAAAATATTACCTATTAGTTACACTATAATACTAACCCTTCTACATCTTTCCAACACTCGCCCAAATCAAGTGAGCATCACTCGAAAAAAAGTGACCCACTGTTGCCGCCTTGACCCTACATTTCATTAAGCCAATGACAGATGTCCACAAAAATATTGTACATACATACATACAAACACATATATATGTATGTACACACATAGGTACTATTCAAATATTAAAAGAGACATAGGTACTATTCAAATATTAAAAGTGAATAGCGCGCGCGCGCGCGCGCGTGTATGTGTGTGTGTGTAGGTGTGCGTGCTTGCGTGCGTACGTGCGTGCGTGTGTGTGTGTGTGTGTGTCTGTGTGTGTGTTGAAACACTTATTTACTTTGCGTAAGCAGTTGTTTAACACGCCTTTTCAGTACTAGCTGACTGCAGTCAAAGAGATCAACGTTGTGAAACTTTTTATTGTAATCACTAAGTAAGCGAATGAGTGGCGAGTTTTGGGCATACTTTGTATGTACAAAAGGGACGCTGAACAGTGACCGTTCCGAGTGACGAGTTCTTGTTGTGGGAAAAAATTTATAAAAGAAGGGTGCGCGATGACCGCCAACGCCAACAACGTACTTGTCAGAACGTGTTTTTCGCGGTGCGGTAATTAAAGGATATTAATTATTTAACGGAAGTTAATGAGTCCGTTAACGATTTTTAAGCTTAACTTAAAAATTAATCCGTTACTCGAAATGTTAACTTCGTTAATTAACGGATTAACGGTGTTGTTCGTAGCTATGGCGCCAGTTACCTGTCGAACGTGACTCCCTTGGCGGCGACGAGCACGAGCGGCCCGCCGCCGCGGCGCCACTCGCACTCCAGGAACACGGGCGCCTCGCACGAGCCGCGCGCCACGGCGAGGAACGCCTCCATGCGCTGCGCCTCGATCCACGCGCGCTCGTGCGCCGTCACCTTCACGCCCAGGGGGCACAGCATGTCCAGCGCCGCCTGCAACGATGGACGCCTTTACATCTTCAAATCATATCAAAACCACGTTTATTCATCAAACTGGCCATTTAGTTGTCACATGAATGCATTACGACGCGGTTAGCCTAGTTGGGAGTGCCCTGCCTCCGAAGCTAGCGGGTTCGATCCCCGGTAAGGCAAATATTTGTTTAATAAGCACGAAAGTTTGTTCCTCAGTCTTGGATGTTTCCTATGTATTTATAAGTATGTATATCGTCATCTAGATACAAAACTCTACACACAAAACTTTTAGAGCCTACTTTGGGACTAGATCGTTTTGTGTAAAGGTTGTCCCTGATTTTATTTATTTATTTATCTACACCCATATCATAAAACCTCCATAGTGTAATCAAAAACCGTAGGAAATGACCACCATTTTGACAACCAATTAGGAAAAACCAGTGCTGCAATGTTATTCCCGTATCGTTTTTAGTATAGAAATGAGATTAAATTTGGAACAGCTGTCAAAACTCAAGTGGGTCTCTATTCTAGTATCCATAGATATTAAAACATTCAATTCAGTATGTTTTTTTAATATAAACTGCACAACATTTGATCTCGAGTGACATGAAAATAGAGACTTCATTCGTTTGTCTATGATTTAAAAAAAATGGTCTTGACGGAGGATCGAATTGCCGCCATTATGTTGGTGTTTTGCTGAACGAAAGTAGAATTGTTGTTGAATTGAATAGAAAAAGTTGTTTGTAATTTACATTTTAGTTGAAAATATGAATAGTAGTCTTCTCGGAGTGTGTGTGAAGTGAAAATGCGCCGGATATCGGAAATATGCAGCCACGATTGCAACAAATAACTTGTTGCCAGAAAATATTGGTCCTGAACCCATCATGGAGGATTTATAATATGTGTGTAGATAAAGTTATGTATGCAACTCTGCATAATTTGGCCTTAAAACACACGTGCGATCTTATTATGAAACTCGCTAAAAGCTCGTTTCATAAAACCGCACTAGTGTTTTAAGGCCTATCATTATGCAACCGTTGCATAAACTACAATTATTAAATAGGTTGAATCTATTAGCGCTTCGGACAGTACTATCATTACTGAGAAGCGCCGAAAGAAACAGCAAAAAGTCATATTTTCAAGTCAAACATTGATTTTATATCATATTAGTGGACCCGCCACAGCTTCGCCCGCGGTATTATCCATACAAACTTTTTATCACCCGTTTTCACCCCATTAGGGACGGAATTTTAAAAAATCCCTCCGAAGAATGTCTCCTCCAAATTTCAAACTTCTAGGACCACCCTTTTAAGCTGTATTGTCTATAAGTGAGTCACGGTACTGTTATATATGTGGGTGCCATCTATTTGGCATAATTTTTTATGTCCGAAACTTATTAGGCATAGCAAGTTTCGCATATTTTATTTTCGCCGAATCTTAAACTTGTTGAAATTTTATTCGGCATATTAGCCGAATGGTTGTTTTCCCGAATATTATATTAGCATAATATTGATATGGCCGAATTTTATTTTGCATAATGTTGTTTAGCATATTATATAATTATGCAGAATTTTGATAGCCCGAAATCCTGTCCGAATCTAGTTGCATAACATGCAAAAAGGGGGGAAGGGGGGAGAAACCCCCCACGAGGGGGGTTCGGGGGGCGAAGCGCCCCGCAATAAAATATTAATAACCGTAACAATTTTACTATTGGTAGGTTAGGTTGGGGTTAACTTGTGTCCCTTACACCAAACCAATCTCTAGTTAATAGTTTCTATAAAAAAAAAAATGTTTAGTTTAATTTTATAATCATGTATTTGTTTTATAATCCATCTCGGCGAAACTTAATTATGCGAAAGTAACTTTCGGCGTAACTAATGTATGCGTAAGTCATTTTCTGCCAAAGCACTATTCGGACTTCGCAAATTATGCGTAAAAAACATTCGGGTTAGGTTGGATATGCGTGAGAGATATATGCGAAATATAATTATGCGAGATTAGTTACTGCGCATATACAATTATGCTTATATTGATTATGCAATATAGAATTATGACCTAGTTTGGCTAGTTTGGCTAGGCAAAGATAGGAGTTCCGCGAAGCGGAGCTCCGTCGACCCTATTACTATGTAAAGGATTAATGTATGATTTGGTTATTCGTCATTCATGGTAACGGGATTTTGTGAAACAGATATGCACGGTTACGATATTTTTTGTGTTTTAGGGTTAAGTATTAGAACTGCAGTTTGCATAGAAAAGTGAAATTATTATGCTGATTATTTTGGATCAGGAGGCTTGCAAAACCAAATGTCCTCAATTGAAAAAACAATCGTATTTTAATATTCGACATGGTAGCAAACTGTTCGCAAATTAAACGGTACTAGCTATGTTTACAAATCAATGTATCGTCCCTATCGTATAATATCTATTACTAATTGCTTGAGCGAAGGGAAATCACCGTAGCGTCGTATACAAGATATTTGATGAAGTGAATAAAAAATCTTTACTTAAACATAGTGATTTTTAGATAATGTATGAAAACTTTCAAGTAAAAGTGGTTACTTATTTTTATTCACTTCACCCATTATAAGGATTAAGTGCACATTTTGTCTGGGGACCACCTGATCCAGATTTGGTAGTGTGGTGTGCATTAGTGGTAAATTTTAAAATCTTGAAGGTTTGAAAGCTTGCCTAAAACACATGAACATAAGACAAACCCTTTATTTTATTATTAAACTTCTATTTCATTCACGCGAGCGGAGCCGCGGGTACATCTAGTTATAACATATATTCTGTGACAATTTCCACCGGCTACCTATTACGTATTACGCTTCAAAAGACACAACCCTTTAACCTTTTGAACGCCACGGCCGAATGCGAGATAAGGTGCCCCGGACGCCGGGTGACGGCTGTACCCGACAAAGTGTATGGAAAACGGCATGCCGTGGCGTAGGGCACGTAAATCTGCTGTCAGCTACAATCGACTGTGCCGTTCAGAAGGTTAAAGGTAGATAAGGACAGACGGCAGCGGGGTTAGAACGCGGGGCCTCTGCGCCTGGAATTGTATAGAGCCAAACAGTAATCCTCACTAGATGATTAGATACTGTTCGAATGGGCCGGCTCGACTGGGGTAGTACCACGCTCTCATAGAATATCCGCGTATGGTAATAGCTTGCTATTGCGTTTCGTACGGTGAGTGACGAGATCCGGAGCCCTATTCCCTCAACCCCATCCCATCCCCATTTCCCATCCCCCCTAGACTGGTAACGCATTGACAGCACCCCTGGTGTTGCAGATGTCCATGGGCGGCGGTGACCACTTTCCATCAGGTGGGCCGTCTGCCTGTTTGTCAGACGATTGACATTAAAAAAACAATGTGCTCGGTCGAATGACTCGCCTGCGCTAGGTCCACGGGCGTCATCTTGTTGGCGGGCATGTCGGACAGGAAGCGCGCCCAGTTCTGCGCGCGCCCGCGCACCGCGCCCTCCGCCCACGCGCCCGCGCCGCCTGCGCCGCCCGCGCCCGCCCCGCGCTCCCCGCCCTCGCCGCCGCCCCCGCCCAGCGGCGCCACCCGCAGCGTCGGCGAGCGCGCGCCGGCAGACTTGAACTCCTCGAATCTACGGTACGAAAGGCTAAATTAACACTAGGTATCCTGAAAGGCTGGTGCTTCCAAGGAATCAAACAGCTATGAAAAGCCGAAACAGTTACGCTATGTGCATAAAATTGTTTAACAAGCTACCTGCACACATTAAACATATGTCGCTAGATAGATAGACACATCCGTTCGTTTTTTTCAATGAAAAATGTTACTACTCGTTAATAGTAGTTTATGCAACGGTTGCATAATGATAGGCCTTAAAACACTAGTGCGGTTTTCATGAAACGAGCTTTAGCGAGTTTCATAATAAGATCGCACGTGTGTTTTAAGGCCAAATTATGCAGAGTTACATACATAACTTTATCTACACACATATTATAAATCCTCCATGATGTGTTCAGAAACAATAGTATTTTCTGGCAACAAGTTATTTATTGCAATCGTGGCTGTATATTTCCGATATCCGGCGCATTTTCACATCACACAGTCACTCCTATTCATATTTTGAACTAAAATGTAAATTACAAACAACTTTTTCTATTTAATTCAACAACAATTCTACTTTCGTTCAGCAAAAAACCAACATAATGGCGGCAATTCGATCCTCCGTCAAGACCATTTTTTTTTAATCATAGACAAACGAATGAAGTCTCTATTCTCATGTCACTCGAGATCAAATGTCGTTCGGTTTATATTAAAAAACATACTGAATTGATGTTTCGTATCAATAACTGTTTAATATCTATGGATACTAGAATAGAGACCCACTTGAGTTTCGACAGCTGTTCCAAATTTAATCTCATTTTGATATTAAAATCGATTCTGTAATAACATTGCAGCACTGGTTTTACCTAATTGGTGGCTAATGGCTAATGGTGGTCATTTCCTACGGTTTTTGATTACACTATGGACGTTTTATGATATGAGTGTAGATAAAAGAATATTTAGATATGTAATAAACTTCATAGGTATACCTTAATACGTGCATGAAGGACTATAGATTGCTTACAAAAAATTGCATGACTTAATTCAGTCTAATGTATGAAACCCAATGTAATTTTCTAACATCTTATGTACTACATTTATAGGTACCAAATAAATACATTTCATTAAGCCCTCGGGACGTTCTTGTTAGCTACGTCGGTAGCTAAGTTTATTTAAAGCACGAACTTTTTGTGGACTGTAGAGAACCTTAGGTATACCAAACTTCTTAGTTCGTTAACCGCTCAGCTGATAGATTCAGACATGTGGAAGAGCCCGTGTGGCCTACTTGCAAATAAAAAAAATCCATTTCGTTTTTTTTGGAGGGGTATTGGGCGACTGTTATTTTAGTATAGTTAGGCCATGAATCCCTTTTATCCATATCATAAGCAAAGTTGCGTTTTTTGAAGATAGATTGCGAAAAGTGAGTGTCAATAATGCTGCATACATTTTTTTTTTAGTTTTAATAGGTGAGGTAGGGGAAGGTTCCTAATGTATTATTTTACGTTTTTACATGTGTATGTTTGATTACACATTTTTTTTCTCTTTGGTGTCCTTTTTTACTCCTTTCCCTTTACACACAAGAGAAATTTATCAGGCTAAAAGAAATAAAATCGCGCATCCATTTCCTCGGCTTTCGGATAATTCCTTAACTCCGGATTGAAGACTGATTTCTCTTAACTTGACACGATGACCATTTTCATATTTATTTCCACTTGAGAGCACAGAAATGGTACAACAGTACGATTAAAATCGGTCACTACGATACAAGCACAGCCTAGTGTGGGACCACTAGTTAAAATTTAAATTTGGTCCCTTGCATTATTTAGATAAACGAATTTTATTTTTTATTTTATTTTAAAATCAGTTAACGATTCGGCTTTTCTCGGCTATTATCGGCTAAAGCCGGAGACGAAAATGACACGTTACATTGCTGCGATTTATTTTATGCAGCATTCAGCTTAAAGTACCTATCGTAAACGCAATGTATATCACCTGCCATGATGACATTACTTACCAGTACCTAGACCTAAGAAATGCATTATTTATTGATGTATATAAATGTACCTATAGTATAAAAATATATTCATGATTCTTTATTAATCAATAGTAACTGTTTTACGTAAGGTAACAGTAGGTACAACAGTTGTCATGCGTGTCATCCTGTGAAAAATTAGTCACTAATTATTTTTCTTATTTCAATATAAAGGTTGTGTTACTTTAGAGCTATTAGGAGGCTGTGTTGCTCATATCATTCTGTTGTATTGTGTTTAATAAGATAACGGGTAATATATTTAAAGGTCATATCTGTAATTTGATAGTCTGTTCGGCGAGAGTTGATAAAAAAAGTAAAAAGTCAGGGCTTCTTAACTTATTACAAATAGCGGCCCGCTAATTATTTTTACCGATAATAATTAAAAATTAAAGAGAAAAAATATATTTTCATAGAATGTTATTATTGAATAGCCTAACTGTATAAAAAGAAAGCAACACGCGAACAGAACACCCCAACGCCACACTCGAAGCCAATGACATTATTATATGTAGAAAGACAGAAGACACGTCATATCCATCCATACTCCACGCGTTTTAAACATGTGTCATAGATATTTTTTTTCTTTTTTGTTTCTTTGGCCGAAGCCAGTGCAGATTATTGAATTTATATGACATTTGAAGCAGACATATAAGACATTAATTTGCAATATGGCAATTGTGTATATGAACAAAACAAATATATTTCTTTCGCCGCCGTCCGCCCGGCGCGAAACCGCTGTTAACAATATCTGCGTCCCTCGTACCACGAAACTCAGTGCGCGCGGCGATAAGCGACGCCCGTCATACAGTTTGCGATAGTTAAGCGACAGTCGCTATTTTGAAACGATATCATAATATTTATCAACTCTCGGCGAACAGACCTTAGTCTATGTGAAAAACGAGGAATACCGACAATAACCGAGGATGGCCGAATGGTGAACTTATTTTAATAGTACTGTAAACGGGCTAGCACCTCCAGGAGGCCAGCTCGGCAGCCTCGGCGGCGGCGTCGGGCGCGCTGCCGGGGTCAACGAGCACGCGCTCCGCGCCGCGCGCGCGCAGCGCCGCCACGCCCGCGCCCACGCCCCAGCGCACGTTCTCCTGCAAACCACGCCACCACAGCGGTCCTAACATGCAAGCCAGAAGGATAAGTTAAAACCGTCTTATCTCTAAGTGCATCTCTCTCACACTAGTGCCGACGAAAGAGGTAGTCATAGAGATAAACGGGTTTAACTTATCTTTATGTCTTGCAGTTAGGGCTTCTGCTCACCACACCCACCGTCAGTGACTACACTCAGGCGCGGATCCAGCGCTGAAAAAAGGTTGTGGTCACAGCCATCCGAAAATCGGCCTAGTGCGAGTCGGAGTATGAACTCGCTCATGATCGATATAGGGCATTCCTACAAAATGACGTCACAAAGTCTATTAGAGTTGTGGGCATGCATGCCCATCGTGCCCACAACGGTAGATCCGCGCTTGATTACACTGTATTCAAATATAACTATATCGTTTCACGTAGATACCGATCGTGTCATACTTTATGACCCGCAGCTCAATTACGCTGCACAATTGGTATCGGTTTGGCTCGAAATGCAAACCAATTTAGTCTTAACTCTGTGTAAATAAGGGCACAATTGGTTTACTTTTCGCGAAAGCGATTCCACTTGGTGTTACGTAATTGAGTGGCCGTCTGAAAACGAAGAGATGGCAAGTTTGCACTGCTGGTACAGTCAAATATAAAATATATCAGGGTTTATAATTAATAATATTGTTTTAATAGTGTAGGTGAAAATAATGTGACCGTCAAGGTAGCGTACACCAATAAGATATCCAGGATTTGATGATGCCAATAAATAGTACCCAAATAGTACCGAATTAGTACCTATTTAAAAAAATTAGTACCCTTGTAGTTTTCGAGATATAAGGGGCAGTAGGTAGGTACGCCACCTTGACGTCAAGGTGGCGTACACCGAGTGAATCTCTGGATTGGCAGTGTTCCCGGAAATTCTGTATGAGCCAAAAATTAGTACCCAAATAGTACCCCTGGCCCTTAAAATCTCATCAGCGTAGCTATTGTAGAAGCTGAGATATTTGACTATTTAACTGAGTAAACATTTGCGCACCGTCAAGGTGGCGTACACATCTTTTACAGCAAGATTTCACCCAGAAGGCCTTCGAATTTTTCAATCAGCTATATCCCAAAAAATACTACCCGAAATAGTACCCCTTTTACGATCAAAACAATACTGATAATATATGTGGAACTTAGAAAAAAAATCAACCAAACTTCTACGTAGTAAAAGTACAGACGCGTCGAAAAGCAATAAACCAATTTCATTTTTAATATTGTTGGTTGAATATCATTAAAACTTCAATATCATTGGATAAGCTAGTTGTCCTTGTTTAAATTTAACTAAATATGATCCAGCTTCCTCATAGTGGGTTCAGAAGAGTAGGTTTTAGTGGGCGCGTGTGTTTAGGCGAGCACTCACACACCATAAAATATTGGATTGTTACCACGACTTTGTTACAGTTGAATACATTCTGGTCTAGGATTGTTTATTTCTAGTAGTAACCACAAAATAATTGATTCACTATACGTAACTATGTACTTGCAAATAGCTCATAACGCTGGAGCAGGTAAAAAGGGATGAATGTTTGGTGGGGCGGACTGACCGATTGTATTAAACGTAGTAATTTTAGTTTCACCCCTTCCGAACATTGCTTTTTAGCTGCTACAACAGTCACATATGAAAAAGTAACAGTCAACCAACTGTCACCTATGTCGAAATTAGATAAATTATATTTATAAGGGACGTGGGTCAGATTTACTTATTTAGTTTTTTTATATTATTATTTATGTATTCTTAACATTTTACATATTTGCTGAACATTAAGAATTCAATGAAAGTGGGAACAAAAATATAAATATTACCAGTGGTAACAGTTGGGAATAGCTAATAAATATCTAAATAGTTTCTTTAATTCTTTGTTTCTAATTCCCAATCATCTAATTTCTGATTGGTCTTCTGCCGTTAACATTTTTTAGTTTAAAAATATAACCTAAAATATAAAATGTATCCTACGCTAAATCTAACTTCAGCATTACTAGTTCAAATTATTGTAATGAGTGACCGGCTTCAGAAATAGAATGAATTTCAGAATTTTGGTAATTCTGAATTATGATTATTCAATCAAAAGTTTTTCAGAATATTAGGGTGTTCGTGTGTGTGTGTGTGTGTGTGTGTGTGTGTGTGTGTGTGTGTTAAGTGGTTATCAAGGCTGTTGTACAAAATAGAACAAACTAAGGAAAATACTTTTTTGTTTTTTTAATAGTCTTGTTTCGTAATACTTCTTTTACATGATAATGGTACCTATTTTAAAGAATATGTATTTTGAGTAAAACAAGCGTACCAACCATAAAACAGGTTTACAAAAGAACTTATTAAATTATAGCTATCATCAGTCACCTAGGTAGAGTCCGTCATCTATGAGTTTGCCGAGACCGACACAGGCTTTATGTGAATATCATCACGGATATGCCATACAAATATAAATAAGTATGTATGTCTTTCTGATGACGAATCAATACGAATAATATTTAAAACAATATGGCATAATAATCACCAAGCAACAGTAAATAATATAATTATCTTTAACATTTGCTACATAACGTTTTAGACTATCTATTAAATGGCAAAATAATTCACTGACCTTTGTAAAAAATATTTTAAAAGTTAAGCGATTACGATTGTGCCCAAGTTTAATTTACAATTAACACTTACAATTGAGATCAGATATACAGTCATGGACTTACTAAATAAGCGTATCAACAATTAAACAACAAAATATGAACTTATGGTAGTCCGAGTTTGTTGAGACAAACTTCACGTGAATATCAACATGGATCAAGATTCTTATTACTAATCACAATCACAATACAAAAATATAACATTAAAAATATTTTGGCATATATCAACAAGTAACAGTTAAAGACCACTATAATATACATAATGTTATATAAAATCAACACCGTATATTTTTTCTATACATTGCACTATATGGGTATAATATTTAATACGTATATAACTAAACTATTTATACCGTTCTAACTAAACGTATACTATAATTTTAAACTTACTTTATCAAGTAAATAAATTGTAGTGAGAACTTGATAGTGAAACTTGTGATGGGCTGTCGTTCTTTCGCAAGTAAATAAATTGCAGTGAGAACTTGATGGTGTAGCTTGTGTTGGGCTGTCGGTCATTCTCTTGCAGCACTTGCAGCGTTTTCGTTTTTATGTGCATCTCTGAAAAATATATGTTAGCGCTGTTACATATGGAAGATTGCATTTCTGATGTGAAAAGGAAATATTTTTATATACAATATGTTAAGAATCAGAGATAAGGGTCAAAATCAATAGTAGGTATATTACTAGATAGATATGTAGATGTCGAAACATCGAACATTAAATCGCATCAAAACTAGAGCTCTCGGTAGAGTCCGTGTTTCTAATTATAATTTTATTCTTCAATCAAGTTGTAGTTATTATTTTAATGTATAATATTAATTATTATTTATACTTTGATATTGATTTAAATTTTGATTTTATTGTATTCTAATTTGTTTTTTTATTTTTTTTATTTATCCATAATGTTTGAAAATACTCATGTTTGGTTTTTGGACATGGAAGTTATAAGTCAAAAACAGTGTTTAGAACAATACATGAATACTATGATAATTGGTAACGATGATTCTAATGAGTAATACAATTATATTTTATGGTTAGCGCGATTATGGTAAATATTTACCACTTCCATGTCCAAAAGTCATACATGAGTATTTTCTAAAGTTTTAATAAACTACCTATCATATCGATGCTAATAATTGCTAAACCTAACAAATAAACACATAAAATAACGCACAAAGTAAGTACACATTTAGTGAAATTAGCTCTCTCCTCTACGTGGAATTCTCCTTTTTGCCGAAGCAAAATCTTTTGTCTTAAAATCCTTAGCTATCTTTTAACTCGCCGACCGACGGCGCAAAGGCCGGGTTTTTACGAGTACCTACGTAGCTTGTTCCCGCGACTTCGTCTGCGTGAAATTCTTTTATCGCGATTACTTTGGGAAAGCGTAATAGGCAGATACACAGATATACGGTTACTTTTGCATTTATAATATTAGAGTGGATGTAATAAATAATTATTGATACTCACCTACTTGAATCTCATTTCAGTATTTTCAGCTTTCCTTAACGGAAGAAATCCCCTTCGTCAACACCAGTCGTTTGATCTCGTCACCTGGAAAAATGTATGTTTTTTTTTTGATTTCAATTAAGAATCTACCTAAGTAATGTCTACTTACATTACTTGTATTGCATGGCAAAATTCATAAGAAATTAGTCAATTGCGTGTCGATTTTTTTTTGTCAGAATTATCGCAAGTTCATAAGTTTTGTCAACTCTATTAGCAACTTTTATTGTTCAAACAGCAATAATAAAATATCTATACTTCTTTTCTAGCATTTGAATTTTAACGCATTTTGTATTTAACAATAACACAACAGCAAACACAGTATTGAACAATGTGCAACAAATATAATCCAATATAGGTATACTGTGTTTTAATGGAAATTATGTTCAAATTTGATCTTTAAATTCAAATGCTAAAAATCGAGGTGATAATGTAACTATCTGCTAGAAATTGATCTACCATCTTGTAGCTGTTTTATACACAAAAAAAATAAAAAAATATTATCATCCTTCATAATAATTTGAGTATAAGTAGCTACTTATTGATCTTTATAAGAATATTAAAATCACAAAAAGAAACAGCTTGTAGGTACTTACATTTTTTGCTGTGCATCGTTAATCAAACGAACAATCGTAGAAAAACTGTAATTCAACTTTTCACCGCACGTAACAAATCACATCAAATATTTAAATATTTTCTTTAGTAGATCCGTCTAGTTCGATGGTCATCTTGACAATAATAATAACACGAACGCGCACCGCCGGCACCCGGCCCGCAAAACAGGTAAACAGCAAAAAAAATATTTTGTCTAATTGCGCTTAAAATGTTTTAAGTTAAGCAATTGTGCACCTTCATGCAGCTGTGTAAGAATCACTTTGCCTGAAAGCTTAGTACAACATACCACCATTCTAAATCGTTGATGTCAGTCATGGCAAGTAGTTTGCAACACATATTTGATCTTTATTTGCGACTGTACTAAAATGGATTTGTATGTAGAAGTTTGGTTGAATTTGTTTCTAAGTTCCACATATATTATCAGTATTGTTTTGATCGTAAAAGGGGTACTATTTCGGGTAGTATTTTTTGGGATATAGCCGATTGAAAAATTCGAAGGCCTTCTGGGTGAAATCTTGCTGTAAAAGATGTGTACGCCACCTTGACGGTGCGCAAATTTTTACTCAGTTAAATAGTCAAATATCTCAGCTTCTACAATAGCTACGCTGATGAGATTTTAAGGGCAGATTTGTTCATACAGAATTTCCGGGAACACTGCCAATCCAGATATTCACTCGGTGTACGCCACCTTGACGTCAAGGTGGCGTACCTACCTACTGCCCCTTATATCTCGAAAACTACAAGGGTACTAATTTTTTTAAATAGGTACTAATTCGGTACTATTTGGGTACTATTTATTGGCATCATCAAATCCTGGATATCTTATTGGTGTACGCCACCTTGACGGTCACAAAATAATAAATATGATGCATTTATTTCATCCTTAAGAAAGCGATTGTTATTCCTATCCACAAAGCAGGGAACAAAGAAAACATGAACAACAACAGGCCCATTTCAATAATTCCATCTCTTTCTAAAATTGTCGAAAACTATAAATAATGGCTTTGGCTTTAGGGCTGAAAAGTCAACAAGTGAAGCAGTCAGTTTGCTAACAGACGACATAATCACATTTGATACATGAATTAAAACCATTGGTATTTTTCTTGATTTAACCAAAGCGTTTAATTAGGTTTCAGTTCAAATCTTGCTACATATACTGCCTATAGAAAACAGGAATTAGCGATATTCAACTACATTTATTCAAAGATTACCCCAAGTGACCGCCTCCACTGTGTCAAAATAGGAGATTTGATTTAATACTGACCTGCTCGAATTGGGGGTCCCACAAAGTAGTATCCTGGGCCCTACTCTCTTTTTAATTTACATAAATGACCTACATAACCTTGAGTTAAATCAGTTCAGTTTGATTTCATATGCTGATGACACCGTCTTGATATTCTGATGACAATTAGAACTTGCTGACAACAAAGTGACCGCCGTATCATCAGCTCACACAGTTTATTTTGAAATAACTCTCGTTGCTGCCGACTCACCCGGTCCTCGTGCAGTTCCTCCAGCGAGTTGTACCCGGCGCTGCAAGGCCCATAGCTGGCCAGCGCCACGGCCGAAAACCCGCCCACATCCGTCACCACGAACGCTTTGCCCAGCTTCATCCGATCAGACACCCTGACGGGAGCAAACGGTCTACATTCAGCCGTCAAATATTACAGTTTGAAGATGCCAAAATCTTTATATTACTTAGGCTACTAAGTAGTATAAAGACCAACCAATTAAATGTTGAATAATTTACTTCCAAAAACTGGACAATTAGGAAGCGGGGGATAAGATTGTGTGCCAATTAGTTTTGCTGGTTGCACTTTTTGTGTTTATTTATTTATTGAACAAAAATCCACAGCACTTTAAAATCCTTATAAAACTTACTGCCAATTACGGATTTACATTTTATAGACCAAACTTAAGTGAATACATGAGACAATCCGGAACCAAAATTACATTACTAAGCAAACAACAAGTGTGTGTGCGTGTGTGTGTGTGAGTGTATGTGTGTGTGTGTGTGTGTGTGTGTGTGTGTGTATGTGTGTGTTTGTATGTGTGTGTTTGTATGTAAGTTATTTATTTGTTTAATTTAATTATTTATTTTTGTTTCCATACTACTGACTTTCTTTTAATTGCCAAACACGTTTGCCGTTTGAACGCAAGTTTACTAGAGTCTAACAGGTCGGTATTTTGAAAACCCTCATTGTAGACTCTATGCAAACGACTTGTAACACTGTTTCGACAATAATTTGTTTGCGCGCGAGGGACATGAAATAGTTGCCGATGTCGCATTCGCAGAGGCTGGGTACGGAACTGGAGGATAGATGTAAGGTCAATGCAATCATAGGCACCATTTACAATACAGTGTTAGTTTTTAGTAAAAGTTAAAAAAAGACTTACTGCTGAGTTTCATGCGGCGTTTCTTCTCAGCACATGTCACCTTGCGATGCGCTGGTAGCTTCAGACATGTGAAAGAGCCCGTGTGGCCTACTTGCAAAATAAATATTTTCATTTTCATTTAGGTCCACAAATGCAGAACCGAAATGTTAAAAGTGTGTAGGCTGAGTTTTGAAATTCGGGATGATGAATAAATATCTGGGAATATTGGAGGTCAAATTAACCTTTTGAACGCCACGGCTGAATGCGCGAACCCCAGCAAGTGTGCCCCAGACGCCGAGTGACGGCTGTAGCCGACAAAATGTATGGAAAAAAGGCATGCCGTGGCGTCAGTAATTAATCATTTATTAGCTTAGCGGACAAGGTATGGTCAACAGAGGACGTCGCGAAATTATGACGGAAAAGCAAAGATCTCAAAAGAAGAAGTACAATTTCGTGTAACAAGTCTCAAAGGTTGTCAAACGCCAGCGCCATGGCATGTCTTAGTACTTATGAAAATGAAAATGAAAATGAAAATATTTATTTTGCAATGGGCTCTTTTACATGTCTGAAGCTACCAGCGCTTCGAAAGGTGACATCTGCTGAGAAGAAACGCCGCAAGAAACTCAGCAGTAAGTCATTTTTTTTTCAACTTTTACATTACAGTTTTAACTAAAACTAACACATGAAAAGGGCAGGAAACAATCCTAATAGGTAAAAAATAATTATAATAAATAACTAATAAGGGAGATGTATAGTCTCCGCGTCTGGACAAGTTAAGCTACTTAGAGATGTATAAAGCCTCTAAGGGTCATCATAATAATGATTAAAATAAAGAAATAAAGAAACATCTAAATTGATTACCTAATCTAGGTTAAATGGAGATGAAGACAGTCTCCACGGTCAAGTATAAAGAAGGAGATGTAAGGTCTCCAAATATCAAAATAATAATAATAATCTACTATATAAAAATAAGTCGGGTTTTCCTTCCTGACGCTATAACTCCAGAACGCACGAACCGATTTCCACGGTTTTGCATTCGTTGGAAAGGTCTCGGGCTCCGTGAGGTTTATAGCAAAGAAAATTCGGGAAAAATTTCAACAGAAAAGCGGGAAAATCTTTTTTCACATACAGCGCCATCTCTGATACATAGCTACACCAAACGAAATGTTACATAAAACGAAGCCATCTGGTGGCGAAACGGAGTTCGCCGGGTTTGCTAGTTTGAAATAAAAATATTTTATGTCCTAATAATTCAAATATCGAATATGAAACCCTATAGAATATAGTATAGAGAACACTATGAAGTCTCTCTAGTCAGGTTCAGATAACGCACAAACAAATAAATTAAAAGGTAACAATTTTAAATTTTAAAATTTAAAAAGTCCTTGCGAGCAAGAACCGTCCGGACCCCACAGACAGCACCCGTTCACGAGTATGACGCGTATCTCAGCCATCGTCTCCCTCAACCATGTTTTAGGGAAGGTGGCGACCCGATCAACGACGCCGCCGTAAGCAAAGACCTTTGAGCGAGCATGACAAGCTCAAGCTGCCGGACAAGAACGAAATAAATCAAGGCACTTACGTTACGACATACATACAAAAGTCTATAAAGTACCTATACTCGTAATATTGCTTGATTCACACGCTTTCATATCATTGTCGGCGGTGGCTGCGGTGCTGCGGTCTCACAGGTTGTGGAGTTGTCCTAGATACAGTTTCACTTAAACGGGTGTCCATGACCGTGGTTGCCATGCGACTGAACGTGCGATGGTGTCATATTCGCGATATGACACCTCAAAAGTAAGCACCGCGAGAATTGCTTTTGAGACACCAAAATATAGACTAATTCTATCTCCATCAAAATTAAAAATCCACTCAAACAGCACACATGTTATGTCCATTAAAATATATAACAAATTGCCAGACACGATAAAAAATGATTTGAATGAAAAACTCTTTATAAATAAACTTAAACAACTAATGATAGAAAGGTGCTACTATTCCAAAAAGGAATAGTTAGATGATAAAATATAATGTAATGTGAAGTTAATTAATATAATATAGCATAATTAAAATAATTAATTATAATTTTATAATAGTTTATGCATGTTATAAATTAATGATAAGTACTGTGCAATAATTATGTCATAAGTTGTCCTTTTATATGTATATATATATTACTGTGTCCAACAGGGCCCATGATGATCGCATACCTTAATTTAACATCTGTAATTTTACATTGAACAAAGAATTGAGTATTGAGTATTGAGCGGTTCCTTACTATTTATTTCAATGCGGTAAAGTAGAAGGATCAAAATAAGCGTATTACTCATTGAGCTCCTTGGAGAGTTTTCCGCCGGAGGCCGTGTCGAGCTCGGCGGCGGCCGGCGTCAACTCGAACTTGCCGCCATTCTCGTACGCACCCACCACTGCGATCTAGAAACACCAAACACACGGACATATAGATAGAAAATCGGCCAAGTGCGAGTCGGACTCGCGCACGAAGGGTTCCGTACCATTATCTATAATCAAGCAAAAAAAAAAGAACGTTTGTTGTATGGGAGCCCCCCTTAAATATTTATTTTATTTTAATTTAATTATTTATTTTTAAAGTGAATATATATATCTTAATATTATGTGAATATTTCAAGCGTCTACCTGTAGCCGTTATCAATATCGAGCAAAAACGAGCAAAAAAATCACGTTTGTTGTATGGGAGCCCCCTTAAGTATTTATTTTATTCTGTTTTTTAGTATTTGTTGTTATAGCGGCAACAGAAATACATCATCTGTGAAAATTTCAACTGTCTAACTATCACGGTTCATCAGATACAGCCTGGAGACAGACGGACGGACGGACAGACGGAAAGACGGACAGCGGAGCCTTAGTAATAGGGTCCCGTTTTTACCCTTTGGGTACGGAACCCTAAAAATAAATGTTTGTTCGTTTAGAAGCGCAAAAGTAAAGTAGGTGTATCTGGGTATGTGTATTCGTTTCGATTTAATGGTTAAGTTTTTGAGATAGATTTAAGGCAAAAAAACTGGGTACAATCTTTTCTCTCATCATCATCATCATTTCAGCCGAATGACGTCCACTGCTGGACATAGACCTCCCCCAATGATCTCCACAACGACCAATTCTGTGCAGCTCGCATCCAGCGGAGACCCGCAATTTTCACCGAGGGCTAGCACGACATGCCCGCGAGTCGTTTGTCGCTCAGTGCGTATCTGTCAAACTAGTCGAGTATGTAAGGGACGCACTGAGCGACAAACGACTCGCGGGCAGGTCGTGCTAGACGTGCAGGTCGTCAGTCCACCGTGTGGGTGGACCTTGTGGGAATCTTTTCTCTAATCAAATTATATGATCACTTTGTGCATGTTCAGGGGGGGCTAGGACGACATGCCCGCGTGTCGTTTGTCGCTCAGTGCGTCTCTGTCAAACTTGTCAATTATGTAAGAGATACACTGAGCGATAAATGACTCGCGGGCAGGTTGTGCTAGACGTGCTGATTAGAGATGCAATGGATGTCAGAGGGCCTAGCATACTAGCTTTTATCGCGCACATAAACCATCTGTCACTTTTTAATTATATGCGGGTGCGAAAGGGACGAATGCTTTGTGTGCGCGATAAAAATTAGTGTGCTAAGCCCTCTGGTTTCTATCCAGTAGCCGGCCATAATGGTACCTAGCCATATGTAGAATAGTGAGCTGGTAGCTATCTGGCTAGACCGGATCAATCAACGTCTATTTTTTGTATTAAAATAACTATAAAACTTCACGTAACATCACCCTACGTTTGAATATTGCCAATTGACGTAATAAAGCGCGTATTGAACCATAAAGCGTCTCCCGGAGCACTTAAGGCTGGCGTCCACTAGACTCGCCGAGGCGAATCGAATCGAATCGCAATAATTCGCCTCCTATATTTTCTATGCAACTGCGTCCATTGACGAAGAGCCGCGGCGGGCCTCAGTGGACGCGGGCGGATGAGTGCTTAGCACGAGCTGCCGTGAGAGAGCGAGAAGGCTGCGGTGAGAGAGTGAGACCTCAGCACAGGCTGCCATTGACTACTGACTTCGACTCGCTTCGATTCGTCTGTGATGAACGCACACGGAAAAAATGCGACTCGATTCAACGTGGGTCGATTCGACGCGATTCGAAATATCGAATCGCGTCAAATATATCGAAATATTTCCCAAGAAAAGGAAGAATCGGAACCACATGTGACAGTCTGACATTTAGTTAGAGTAACATGGACTTCACTGACAGCTAGCCGTAGCTTTCTAGCTTGGTTAAGCCGTGGCCTACTTGCAAAATGAATATTTTCATTTTCATTTTCAAGAATCGCCTTGCAGGCAGGCTGCGCCACTGATATTTATTATTTATTTCTATAAGAATGACTATTTACCTTTCCGCCACCTCCATCTGAACTGCTTCCACATTGAGCTGTGGCCGTGACTTTCTCATCTGCTCCACATTCAGTTGGCTCTTTGGGTGCACTGGTCCCGCACAACCGAAGCCCCACCAATTTATACCCATTCTGATTCTGCAGTAGTCTCCCACTTGCAAGCAATTTATACAAACCCATTACAAAAAAAAAATACAAAAAAACTACACAAAAGTGAAAAACGTCTTACATGAATGATTAAAAATATTAGACCTACTAGATTTTAGAAAAAGTTATAACTGGTTTTGAGTATTTGTTTTGAACATGGAACATGACAATGTTTTATAAAGGTGTGATTCTTACTTTAATAACACCGTTGCACCTTAACCTTTTGAGCGCCGGGCAGTCACGTAAAAAAATTCTCCCCACGGGCATCTTTTGAGTGAATTTTGTCATGCATACTCAACCTCGGCAACCAAGGACTGTTTAGTGGTTGTCACACATAGTCGACAACAGCGTCCAAAAGGTTAAAAACACCATAAATTTCACTCTCCAATACAGCATAGGCTGTAGGTTTTATCAACTTACAGAACCAACTTATAAACCAAACAGAGTAATTCTTGATTTAAGAAGGTCGGTCACAATAAAAATATGCTTTTAAATACTATCTTTTATTACCAATATTAATTTTAAAAGAGCTGGTTCTAGGCACATGTCGTATGGTAAGCGATATCCTTGTGTCCCTACTGATAGAAGACCCAATCACGTTTCTATCTGAACACATGTTTAAATTCAGGACGGAATCATCTAGGATATCTTCTTTCAATTCTTCTATGCAATGCAGGTAGTAACTGAAAAGTTTATCTTGAAGTATCAAGAGGCTCCTAGGTTCAAGCAGAAATGAGAACACAGGCATTGGTGCCATCACAGAGTCATCTTTATTAGGTTCCAGAAACTTCAAAACAGTGTGTGAGCCCACTGAAATTGTAGTTATAGTTGGGTAAAATAATGAACCATCCAGATGAGCCATAATGCCTTGACCTGCCAGATATTCATTAACTAAAACATGGTTAGGCCTTTTCCCACCCATGACATTCAAGCGGTCAACTTTTTCCAAGTATTTATCAAGCCATGGTGGTATGTTTTCTGCGATCATTCCCTTAATATGTGGTATTCCGCCCCAGTTTTGTAGTCTTCTGTTACTAAGTTGTGTCCATTTAGGCTTCGGCGAAGCGTAAATATTGGATAAGATGGCCTTTTCTGCTTCTTCTGATATGAACTCGGGTACGTAGAAAGCGGTAGCTGGAGCCTAAATAGATAAAGTTTTGGCTTAAACTTTGAATTCTTTAATTCCTTAACTAATAAATAACACATCTTATAAGACACTTACTGCGGTAACCATATATTTTGCTAAGTTTTCCATCGTGTTCAAAGAGTATAGTAAGTATAGATATCGTGTTTAAAAAAATTACAGACAGTTTATAACACGTTTATAATAACTATCCTATCATTTTGTTTACAATTCTTTGCGTTGCGAAGTGACAAATTATTATAGCTCCTCTTCACATTGGGTCAACATGGGCGAATTAGGCCCGTCACATACATTCGTTTTCCTGATTCGATTTCCGAATTCGTATTCCGTATGCGGACACCCCGAACGCAAGCATCATATATATATTATTTCTAAAAGGTATTTTTTTGAAGACGCTCAAGATCTCCGTTATTTCTTTACTGAAATTAATGATTTAAATGTCATTTTAAAGCTTATGTTCTCCGCTTCGTCTTAAAAATACAAAAATAGATTAAAATTAACGTTTACGTTGAAAAATAAATAAAAAACCACGCGATTTGCAAGCGCCATCTATTGATAGTCTGTTTAACTACGTAGTGATGGCCACAGACTATACTTAGAAGATACTACGTATGTGATGATGCTGACAATTGTCAACAGATGGCGCTGCGCGTCGGGTAGGCTAGGTACTGGCCTACAATATTTGATATGATCTAATGCCGATTAATATATTGTACAATCAGTGATTTTGCACGGTTATATTTATTGGTCGTTAATGGATGATATCGGCCGTCGATATAGTCTACTCAGCATCCCCGCGAGCGGTTCGTGACCGGCGTGCGATCGGCGCATTCGTCAGATGTGGACGCCCCATAACAGTATCAATCTCATATCTATATCTATTTTATAACTGTCTACTTTTTGAATCTGTTATGCATATCTTATACCTTTAAACGAGCAATTCTACTTAATATATATATATATGTATATATAATCTGAATCACGGAAACAGCTCCAACGATTTTCATGAAATTTAGGATGCAGGGGGTTTTGGGGGCGATAAATCGGTATAGCAAGGTTTCATTTTAAAAAACGTTGTTTTATCCGTGTTTTCCGGTAATGAAAAGCTGCTACAATATCATTTGAATACGAAGGTTAATTTCGTCACTATTCACAAAGTTATAATAACTCAGTTGCGAAGACGAGCGGGTTCAAAGCCGAAGACCCCGGTTCGAGTCCAGATAGTGTGGATTATATATTTTTCCTTTTGTGAGGAAAACTATGTTTATCCACGCATATTTTTTTCCATAAAGACACGTTTTACCAAAAAAATGCCGGTTATCCAGGTACTATTGTATAAATAGGCAATGTCTTAGTACAAATATCTCTCAAAAATAAAATATCTTTTACTAATAATACTTGCATTTACTTATTCTCACTTTATAATATTGTTATTATTACTATCCGGTGTTTGATAACGTGCGAAAATTCGCACGGGTCAGCTAGTTTCGTATAAATAGTTCTACATGGCCACAGAACACAGAAAGAGGTTAGAAAGGCCGTCTGCCATAATTCGTACCGAAACCGCTGTCGCCGAAGCATCCCCGCTCGACGTTACAACTACTAGCGCAAACGAAATAACTACGAGAATACGCACACACCCACAATAACCAAAGTCCGCTCGTGATTCGTGCGTTCGAATAGCCAGCCGTTGCCCCGCCCATACCGCTTCATTGACAAAAACAATTTATTTTACATTTGCACTAGGCCTCGAGCATATCGATAATAGTTATCGATGATGTATCGCGCCCTCTATGCCGCGTTTTGAAGTGTATACTACTATTTCGTAGTTAATCAGGCGCTGTGTAAGGCGGGTTGCGTGCTGTGTCCGGCAGGTCGCGCTGTGTCCGGCGGGTTGCGCGCTGTGTCCGGCGGGTTGCGCGCTGTGTCCGGCGGGTCGCGGTCGGTCCGGCGGGTTACGCGGTTTTTTTGTCTAATTTTTAGTTCTTTATATGCAGCCAGGATTGCAACAAATCACTTGTTGTCAGAAAATATTGTTTCTGAACACATCATGGAGGATTTATAATAAGTCTGTGTGTAGATAAAGTTAAGTATGCAACTGTACATAATTTAGCCTTAAAACACTCGTGCGATCTTATTATGAAAATCGCCTATCGGCTCGTCTCATAAACCGGCACTCGTATTTTAATGCCTATCATTATGCAACCGTTGCATAAACTACTATAAATATGCGCAAATACAAAAAAAAGTTTAAGTTTCTCGTGTGTAATTTTGAAACTTAATCATTATATTGTTATTTATTATTATATTGTATTTACTTTTTTATGTAAATTAAATATAGTTTTAAAAACCCACAAGCTATTATAATATTAAGTTTAGACATTATACACCGGCTTCACATCAAGCCCGCCACTTTTAGGTAAATTGTTTTTATATTATTAGGAACAACATTGATAAAAAATACAGAAGTTATTTTAAATGATAAATAAATTCAAAAGACTTATTATAATAGGGTATAACAGGACCAAATGTACTTAAGCTGAACTCAGAGGAATTAACAAGTTACTTTGTAAACCAGGCTTAAGGTGTATTATGGTCGCAGCTCTGTAAGTGCATTAAAAGTATTTTTTTAAAACACTCTTATCATTAATTATCGCTTTTTTGGTCCATTCATCAATGCAGAAAAATAAATAACTTATCGAACACATTGTTTATCTATAGTCGATAACACTAACTTTGGCCACATCACTAGTCTCATTACTTCGTCACGTAGGCAGTTTTTGGGAAACCATTAAATAACTTAGTTTTTAGACTTACCTGTGAAAAGAAATTCCATCTTTTGACACATTTGATACTTGGCTTCTGGCCCTGCACGTAATTATTGCACAAGACGACATTTTCAATTAATTAAACCGGATTTTACCGCAGCTCGACACTGTGACGCATCGCGCTCGCGACTGACTGCGCTGACAGCGAGTCGTGTTTGAAATAGCTCATTTGCTCAACTGCGCGGCACGCGTGCCCCGCCCACATCGCCTTTCTAACCTCTTTCTGTGTTCTGTGTACATGGCACACGTTCGTAATTGTTCCGTACGGAATTCCGAACGGAATTCGTTCGAATGTGTTGAACTATTTATATGAAATGGCTGCGTTCGGGGTGTCCGAATACGGAAAACGAATTCGGAAATCGAATCAGGAAAATGAATGTATGTGGCGGGCCTAATCGGTAGTTGTCTGTACATCAAATGGGCGCTCTACACGATAGACCATCGTCAGCCATTGCATGGGATGCATTTATACGTAAGAATGAGATAGAGATATCTTTATCACATTCTTACGTATGACTGCATCCTGTGCGATAGCCGACCCATCGTGTAGCCAAAAGGAATTCGTGCCGTTGGTGGTACGCGTGTCCACAGAATCGTCCTAAATTCAGTCGCATGGCAGGCAGTGGTAGTAGGAGTAAGAAAGTTGTGCGTCATGTTTGATGGATTTTTGGTTACGTGACAATGTTTGCGTGGACGAACACGGAGACCCTTTGTCTTTGAGAATGAGCCTTTATCATTATCATAACTATTTTTTTTTTGGGATGTAACTACTACGGTTTTCGGATTTTTTCCTTTACTTGTGCAATAAGATGTTGCTTCAAGCTAAATTTAATGATTCTAGGGCAACGGGACGACTTGAGACTTTTGATGACTTTTTTGATGCACATTCCGATGGTGGTTATGTTTATTTATCTCTTTATATAAAAATCGAATGTACTGAGCAAATACATGGCATTAGTCGCTATCACTTCGACGTCCATCCTCTAAAGATGCCAGTTAGTAAGTAAATGAACATGCACGAGTGTGTAAATAGAAAGCAACTTGATGCGTGGTCATGATCGTGGCGAAGACGGCCACTTTTACACGACTGCCCGAAGGCGGGTTATTTATTCGCCCACATTGGACCAACGTGGAGGGTAGTCATTATAAAATAATTTCATAAGTCAAATCGACAACTGTCAAACAAAACGGATGCGTCACAGATATATTACCATGTGGCAACACTTGTTTTGCAGTATTAAAAACGTGATATTGGACTTAGGCCCGCCACATACATCCGTTTTCCTAATTCGATTTCCGAATTCGTTTACCGTATTCGGACATCCCGAACGCAGGAATTTCATATGAATAGTTCAACATGGCACACACATTCAAACAAATTCCGTTCGGAATTCCGTACGGAAAAATTACGAACGTGTGTGTCATCTAGAACTATTTATATGAAATGCTTGCGTTCGGGGTGTCCGCATACGAAAAACGGATTCGGAAATCGAATCAGGAAAACGAATGTGTGTGACGGGCCTTACTTTGGTACAGTCGTGGTACCTACAGTCGAAAAAACAACGGCTGGAACAATCTCCAATTTTCTAAAGCGTTTAGTTAATCCACAGGGACGTTATCTATATCTTTAAAAAAACACATGGCATTACTACCAAATCTAACTTAATGCTAATTTATATTTTAACCCTTTATCTATCGCTGGGCAAATGACGTAAATAAAATTAGTATTAATTTTAGCATTGGTAGATTTTTGAACAAGTTACTTAACAATTAAAGGTTGCAATAACAAAACCGATACAGACAGCTTTAATCCTCTGACAGTAGAAGATAAAATGTTATTTGTTAATATTTTTTTGTAAATATTTGTTAAATGGGCAATTATAGAATGTGATCGAAATGGGCGGCTGCATCGGAATAACTAGGAGCAGAAGCGGGCCCGTGGGCGAGGAGTCTTCGGGGACTGTGTCGCGGCCTAATTCCGGTCGGTACTAGCGTTGTAGCCCGTGGTGACGGAACTAATGCGTGGTGTGACTAAACAATTCGCGTTGTTTCCAGGGGGTCTGAGGAAGAACCAGTCGCTGTGCCATGAGACGATCAGGTGGAAATCCGATGTGCCGTTAACTGAAGGCCAGTTGCGGAGTAAGCGTGACGAGTTTTGGGACACGGCACCCGCGTTCGAGGGTCGCAAGGAGATCTGGGACGCGCTGCGAGCGGCGGCCGTGGCGGCCGAGGCCATGGACTTTCCGCTGGCGCAGGCAATCCTCGACGGCGCCAGCGTGTCCGTACCAAATGGTTACCTCACAGAGTGCTATGATGAATGGGGCACCAGGTATCAGGTAAGCAAGCAATTGCACTGTAAATCAATTGTAAATAGTTTAAAGGCTGGGGGTGAAGGTTGGGTTTCTTGTTCACATTGACCTTTAAAGTGTACTTTTCTGTAGGTACTAATTATTATTTAAGTATGCTAATTCAAGAAGGAAATATGATGATTTGATTCAGCTTATGAAAGCTATTAATTATCTAATTAGTCTTACTTGCTTTCTCTTGAATAATACATGATCTCCAGGATAACATTATGAAACATATTATTAGTGTAATTGATGACTTTATTAGATGCAATAACAAGTCTGTTTTGGTGATATAAGGGGATGTTAAGGTTACATCATGATCACATGAAGTTAATCAATTCAATCAATAATCCTTTCCTATATTTTGTTGAATATCACTACTTTAATTTGACATTGCCAACAGGAATAATATAATAACATTATTCATGTACACGTGCATGTTAAATTTCAAGGTAATTAGACATCTCAGAGTGGGTCGAGTTGACTTGTAAACATGTTGCCTTCAATAGTCAGCACAAAGCAGCCCTGCTCTAGAGCAAATAAAGTTCCATACAAAATTCATTATTGCACTGTTTTGTATTTTTTTTTAATTTGGTTGGCTGATCAAGAAGTTTACACCAACAGTTACCCAATCCGCCCATTCACAGTCTGATGGGACAGCTGACCACTTTTCTGTGGACTTACTGTTAGCTAAACAGTCCATATATCGGCGGCCAAATCGAACTGTGATTGCCCCGTCTAAAATGTTATGCTCAAAGTACTGGCTGATAAAGATAGTATGGGTTACTTAAAGAATTAAAAAATATTGGCATAATATGAAATTTAATAGACTATTAGATACAAGTTTTCTGTGAAAATTTTCGGATGTTCGACTTTAGCTTCAGAACCAATGGACCGATTTGAATAAATAGGGTATCTTAAGATTCGGGGAGAATGTGGGAGTGTCATAGGCTATATAAAAATTCTAAGGCTGCATCATAACAGTTGCAAAAATCCTTTTTACGTCGCTAGTTGGGTTTAAGTGTACCTTTACGTTTTTTTACCAACTTTTTGCAGTAGTAGAAAGAAAAGCAGATTATACACCTCGCATCAAGTGATGTGTTATTGCGCTCGTGTTTTTAGAGTTTTCACTTGCGTTCGGCAAACTAACACTCGGCGCAATAATGAATCACTTTCTGCTTGGTGCAACAATCTACTATTGTACAAGTCAAGTTTGTGAGTTACTGTTTACTTTGCAACATTGTGTTAGTTACCTCAACTTAAGAGCAGCCTGTATCCCGCTACTTCATTGTTGTACTTATGTTGCATGTATTTGTTCGAATATTCTATAATTTTCCTTATTGAAGAATCCATAACTTTGGTTGCTTGCAAAAGTGGTGGTTAGTTTAACACTTTCAGTTCTAAGAAACCAACTCATGGGTAATTTGAGAATTTGCTCACATGCTAAACAACCCATGAGTCAGGATCTTACTATAGTATTTTGTATGGAGGAAATTCTCTGGCACCTTGGATGGAACTTCATTTTTGGTAGATAGTGAGTGTTCATAATTTGAAATGAGATATTTTACACAGCATTAAAAGCATAATTATAATTTGTTAATTTGTTAATTAATAATGAACAATGCATTTAGGTCCCATGAGGAATTACACTTTAAGGAAAAGTGTCAGGGTTCACTGACCTTTTTTATTTTGTAATTAATAGGGAATGTGTATCATTTTTTTTCTTCTTGTTTTGGAAAGTGCTAAGTAATAGAAACCGATCTGTGTATGCAAAATATTATTATGTTGTTTATTTTATCAGTTATGAAGCTTTAAAAAGTCATTGTTCATACCACTCGCAAAAACACTCCATAGAAAATGGACAACAACTATGACGTCACAGCATTCGTTAGACTACAAAATGTATGGCGTTTAAACGAAATCTACAATTATTTCCGAAAATAATGTTTTTAGACTAACATCGTAAAAACAAAACATGACATAAATTTGATGAGGATGTCCAAAAAACTAAAATCAGAACTAAAAAACAATACCTATATATTTTTTCACTAATTTTGACCATTAATCAAATAAAAATGAATAGCCAAAATGATCTGCTTTTGTTTACATAATATTTACTTTCATAATATATCATTTTAACCTCATTTTGATTATCATGAATGTTCCCCATTCAAACACATTATTAACTTTCACAAAAGGTACATAATCTGTATAACTGTCAAACCATATTTTTGGTAAGTCCATTGTACAAAACAACAAAGGACAGAAATAAATATAAACACAGTAGAATCGCTTATAATGGCAGTCCTGGACCACCAGTATTTCATGTTACTACCCAGATAATGCTATAAATGCTTCCAGAATCGAGTGGTACCAAACATTTCATCCAATAATGCATGCAGCTTGCCTTCGGTTACATCCTGTAGGTTGTCTAAATAGGGAAGTGAATCAGTGGTGAATAAAAGATGTGGTCAGCCATCACAAATAAAGCTGTCGATTAAATATAGCGATGTCAGTGACCACAGGTATTTGGATAAAATAGTTTAATAATATACACATTCATTTAAAAGCTATAAATATTTTACCCCAAAACAATTTCAAACATTATAAATTTGTAACATAAACTATAAACTACCAGTGACCAGAAAGTGCTGGGTTTATCTCATAAATGTCAAAAAATGCCTGAAAAATATACAAAACAAAAGGAAACTATCATTCTGAACAATAAATGCAATTTATTAGCATCTTTTACATACAAGTAACTTACCGTGTTTTTTAGTCTCTGCATTATTACGTTTGGGAGTCTTACAGGTCAATTATAGATAAATTAAATAGGGACACATAGTAAATAAATAAATAAATAAAATGTTTATTGAAAACCTTATTTGTCAATATTACAAATAAAGACTAAACAGAGTGATGGTCAAAAATAGCAGACGTGCCTGAACTAATTCCGGTGTTTCAGGCGAAAAAGAACTTACATATCTATCTGGAATAATCACACGAACATTACAACTAGTATTAGTAGTTAGATAAATTACAAAAACCGGCAAAGTGCGAGTTAAACTCGCATGGAGAGGAGTGGTTGCATTTACGATATCCGGCGCATTTTCACATCACACAGTCACTCCGAGAAGACTACTATTCATATTTTCAATTAAAATGTAAATTACAAACAACTTTTTACAATTCTACTTTCGTTCAGCAAAAAGACCAACATGAATGATGAAAGCAGTAATGGCGGCAATTCGATCCTCCGTCAAGACCATTTTTTTTTAAATCATAGAATGAAGTCTCTATTCTCATGTTACTCGAGATCAAATTTCGTGCGGTTTATATTAAAAAACATACTTAATTGATGTTTCGTATCAATAACTGTTTTAATATCTATGGATACTAGAATAGAGACCCACTTGAGTTTTGACAGCTGTTTCAAATTTAATCTCATTACGATACTAAAATCGATACTGTAATAACATTACAGTACTGGTTTTACCTAATTGGTTGTCATAATGCTGTTCATTTCCTACGGTTTTTGATTACATTATGGAGGTTTAATGACATGGGTGTAGATAAAATAAGTTTCAAGCTTCTAGTTCTAAAAATGACTATACTTCCATACAACTTTTTATCCCCCCTTTTAACCCCTTACAACCCCTTTTTCGAATTAAAAAGTAGCCTATGTCCTTTCTCAGGCTCTAGACTGTCTGTGTACCAAATTTCATTTAAATCGGTTCTGTAGTTTTGACGTTAAAGCGCGACAGACAGACAGAGTTACTTTCACATTTATAATATTAAAATAATATATTAATATATAGTAAGGATGAACAGTCATTCAGTGCAGTGAACAGTTGATAACCTTATGGCAATTGTTCGAAGCAAGCATCCAGTGGTGAATGTCTTTTGGCTGAAATGATTATGATGGCTAATAAGTGTGCATAACGTTACCCAGGTCCCGATCTACTGTCTCTCGCCCCCCATAAACATGGTGAAGGAGAGCTCCGGGCGCGACTCGCCGGCCGAGTGGTCCGAGCCGGTGGACGGCGGCGCCGAGCTGGCGCTGCGGCTGCGGCTGTCGCACACGTGCCGCGACGTGGAGCTCGCCGCGTGCGCGCGGCACAGCGTCGCGCAGTGCAAGAACAAGCTGCACGTGAGTACACGCGTCGTGCACACACACACACACACACACACACACACACACATTTCAATAGGCTAGTTTCCTGACAAAATGTAATCAGTCCGTCATTTACATTATAGATAAATATTGAACACATATTTTTTCTTTTGTCAATTAAACAAAAAATGACGAAGATACTAGTGCGTTGAAGTTCCGCTTGACCTCACGACTTTGTACACTTTTTACCATTAAGTGACGTCATGAGCCCCCACTCCCGAACTTTGATGCGCGTTATCTTTGTCAGTTTTGATTGATTTGATAAAGCATAAAATACGTGTTCAATATATTTTGATAATCTAACTGCAATACTAATTAGAATTACTATTTTTTACCCAGGATACATCCCTATTGTAAGATATGACAATGACATTGAAAATTATAAATGTATGCGTGAAAGAACGACATCGGCAATTGTTTCGAATTGGCGCATTCAAAATTGACCCTTATTTTACACTATTTGCAAATGGGGGACTTTGCTCATTTCACGAGTGATGTATTGCGGTGGCTGGATAGCAAGTCTCATCTACTTTTTTTTAATGATTATGACGATTATATGATGTTCATCGTCTTCCTAACGCTTTCCCTGTTTCTAATTCGGGTATGCTTTGACCATGATCTCAGATTTGGCAGGTTTGTTTGTAATAGTTGAGTGACTGCCATCTGACCAACTGTAGCCTTTGTGACAGGAAAACCAGACCAATTGGATCATGGTTACACATTTATATACCCAAATGTGCGGGTTTCCTCACGATTTTTCCCTAACCATAAGAGCATCGGTTATCAAATTTTGTAGGTAGGAAAGGAAAATAAGTCATAAAACTCATCGGTACATGGCACCACTTGCATTTGAGCCCGGTACCTCATGCTCGTGAATCGACATCCTTAGCTAATATGCCACTGACGCTGATATATAAGTATATTTCAAGTCATTGGTGCTATTTTGTTTTATTTATTTAACCTTTTAAAATAGTTACATTTAAGTAATCAAACATCTGCTTAACTTCGTTGCAGTTTATTGACAAAAACGTATCTGCACTTAATTATACTCGTTAGGTTATGTATCTATAAGTATTTTATAAAGTAACTAGCTGACCTGGCAATCGTCGATCTGCCATATAAAATGAGAGGGTGGCGGTACGAGGGTGAAATTTGGGGTTATACCTATAGGTATTTTTGACGGCAAATCATAATAAAACTAGTTTGTCAAAAAAACTTGATCAGTGATCTTGATCCAGATAGACTGTGTGTGTAAGGGGTTGGATTGAGGGATCGCGACATAGGATCACAAATTATCTAGATTTTTTTGAAATCAATAGCGATCCGCTACCTTGATCCGATCACGATCTAGATCGTGTGAAGGCTGTTATATACTTTACGACCTATTCTCATACCTAAAGTCTGTTCGCTGAGAGTTGATAAAAAATAAAAAATCAGGGCTTCTTAACTCATTACAAATAGCGGCCCGCTAATTATTTTTACCGGAGATACTAAAAAATTAAAGGGCAAAATTACATAAAACCGTTTCTACCCTATAGATTGTAGGAAAATCTAAAAAAGTTTATGGTATTTAAAGTAACAGGAAAGTTCAGGTAATCATGTACGGAACCCTCTCCACGCGAGTTTAACTTGCACGTGTCCGGTCTTTTCTTAATAAATATCGTCATTTTCATTTGTATTTACCATTTTTTTCACCAGTTTAAGATACAAGCAAAATAAGCATGGATTCCAAGAACCCATGGTGCATCTTTTTTAGGCTTCCGTACCCAAAGGGTAAAACGCGACCCTATTACTAAGACTCCGCTGTCCGTCCATCTGTCACCAGGCTGCCTCATGAACCGTGATAATTAGACAGTTGAAATTTTCATAAATGATGTATTTCTGTTACCGCTATAATAACAAATACTAAAAAACAAAATAAAATAAATATTTAAGGGGGCTCCCATACAACAAACGTGATTTATTTGCTCGTTTTTGCTCGATATTGATAAACGGCAACAGGTAGACGCTTGAAATATTCATAGAATATTTAGTTATATATTTACTTTAAAAATAAATAAATAATTATAAACTAATTATTAATAACAAATACTAAAAAACACAATAAAACAAATATTTAAGGGGGGCTCCCATACAAAAAACGTGATTTTTTTTGCTTGATTGTAGGAACCCTTCGTGCGTGAGTCCGACTCGCACTTGGCCGGATTTTTAACAATTTTTTCACCAGTTTTAAAAAGTTGTATATGGTGGGAACACAATCACTTTATCATTACTTTGTTTGTCGTCGTTGTTGTTAAAATCAATGTTTCTATTAAATTTTATTCGTGTTTTTTTTATACGATACTTGCAAAAATGATTTTCTGTTGAGTTTCTTTGCGGCGCGCTTCTTCTCAGTAATGATGGTTCTGTCCGAAGCGCTGGTAGATTCAACGCATAAATGTATTCATGTGACAAGTAAAAGAGCCCACGGGTGGCCAATTTGCTGAATAAATGATTTGAATATCTAGGCCCAAGAGGACATCGAGCCGTGGCGGCAGCGCTGGTTCTACGGCGGCAAGCTGTTGGGCGACCGCCTGCTGCTGGAGGAGGCGGCCATCACGCCCGGCTACGTGGTGCAGGTCATCGTCAGCACCGAGCCGCAGCCGCCCAGCTAGTGCGCAGGTACCGGCGGCTCACTACACGCTAACCGACTGCAACTTGTGTAAGGCCCTTCGCAGACGATCACATTTTCGCGCGCGTCGTCTGCGCTCAAAAGTATCGTCGTCTGCAAAGGTTTTTAGATCTGTTGAGGCGGGCTCGACATTTATCACTGGGAGATACACAGAATGGGCATTTTATGTAATCTCACTGCTACGGAAATACTTTAAAATATGTCGCTGCATGATAGAAGCGGCACGCGTCAAGGTTTGCTCAAGTCAAATGTGGATATTCAAAAGTCATTTAGTAGTTATTTTATAGTGATAATATTTCTTATTTCCTTAGACTCAATCACTACTATAGTCGCTTTCAAATAAATACTACCGACATTACGAGTAATAACTACTACTGTAGTGTGAAATATTCGTGTTTCGGTACTTCAACTTATCTAGGTAACCTTTAAGATCAGTTCGCCCGCTAAGCCTCCATAATGTTTAACGATCAACGATTTCATCGTTTGCTATAACGGCTATAAGCACTCGGGATTTTGTGGCAGCCCTGACTGAACAAGCCGTGATTTGACCTTGAGCGGACTTTTGCAGCTAGTGACGCTTCTGTGACATTTTCATTTATCTAATCAAGAAAGTGTATAAAGTAGCACGCTAGGAATACTTTTTGGCTCCCCAGCAATAGTCAGTTCGTTGAGTATCCTGTGACGAGAGTCGCTGCATATGTCGCTTCTTCATACATAAGTCGATGCTAAAGTTGTTGCTAAAATTTATTAAAATTAAAAGTACTGGGGTTAACGATTACGACGAGTTTTTACTATGATTTCTTCTTACGTTTATAAGAAACTTCGATTATTTGCGACTGACAAACGTATTTCAGTGAAGTTGTGGAGAGGCCAAGTTGTGGAGTTTAAATTGTATGCACATTTTGACAGTTGGTATGTTGCTAAAAACAGTTTTAAATGGGCTTTTAAATATATGCTCAATAAGACCGGAGTGGACGGCAGGATACGACCCATTTAAAACACTAATTAACGTTCACATTTATATTCTGTGTCATTTACTTTTTGGAATTTAAGCTTAAGTATGCGTTGATAAAAATTCTGAATTGAAACTTAATTGGGATGAAACAAGTTTATAAATTAGATGGTAATTAAAAAAAACATGAAATAAAATATTAAGATTATTATATTTAATATTTTGCAATGCATGCGACCTAGATAATCATGTAAATTTTGGTATGTATAGGAATAATAAAAATATCGTCATAAGGCACGGACGGAATAAAGATAATAGTAATAATAGTATATCAAAATAATCATTTTTTTTATAAAATTACAACACCAAAAGGTATAAATGCTTGGTCCATCCCAGTTAAGGGTGAAGTCATCCGTTTCTCTCAACTCACGAGTGCTAAAAGGGAATGGATGGAATGTAATTGAGTATGTATATTGTTTGTGTATTAAGTTTTTTAATTCCTTCGAGTTGAAGAGATTTCTATGTATGTATGAATATACAAGATATGTTGATAATAATATATGTCTACGTATGCGTTTTGGATGTATTTTTACTGATAAGGCTGCGTTGGTAAAGAGTTTTTTTTTTTAAATTAATCTCTGTGTTCAGTTAAACTATTTATTAGGTTTTAAAGTGGCTGCTCACGTAACAACTATCGGGCCGACGGACAAGTCCGGACGTGATTTTAAAATGTTCTTCTTCGTACCTAATCTACTGAAATTATATTTTTAGTTTTACAATTTTATTTCAAAGTTTTATTATATTTTGTTCTATTGTGTTTAATTGTATTTTGTTCTGTCAGTTTTCTGTTTCACAAACGCTTGTTAGAGTGAAAGCGGAAAGCCCCAAATTTTAAACTTAGTGACTTCAATCTGAGCAGTTTCTTTACAGACGGTCTAAAGAATATAGATATATTACAGTTAATGTAGAAGCTATTATTAAATATGTATCTATAATCATATTAATTTATTAACATTTCTGTAACATAGTAACTACACAATTATATTAATGAAGTGGCGCATGTGTAAATATTGATATGCAATTAACATAGGGAAGGGAATAAGCTTTCCGTAAACCAATGGCGCTACGGCTGCAAGTTGTAAACCAATCGGTGAGATTTAAAAATTAAAATGGCGCCTCAGTCTACCAATAAGGTTTTATTGAAGTGCTGGCGCTATTTACACTATCTGAGAGCGATACTGCATGTTGTAAAGCAAAATTGATTATATTGTGATTCATACAAATATTCAAAATATATATTTATTTAAGATCGTAGTTTGGTTTTGAACTATATTTATCGCGTACAGAAGGCAACGTGTCACAGCGCACTCAAAAAAAAAAAAAAACAATATGGCGTTTACTTCATGTAGCTTTCGCGAGATTCTTCTCAAGATAAGTCTCTGGCTGCGGCCCAAGCAAGAGACACGGAGATGAGTTATCTCCATCTTATCCCTCAGTGCATCTCGCTCACCGACTACTACTAGTACCGACTAGTACCGAAGACAGAGGTGCACGGAGAGATAAGATGGGGATAACTTATGCTCGTGACAACCTTGCTAGGGCCGCTGGTTTTGCAAATGTCATAGACTACGCTGACCGCTTTCCATTAGGTGGGCTATCTGCCTGTGAATCTATGGAAAGAAGGGAAGGACTATAGAGAAAAAAAAATCTTTTTTTTTTCTTTTTCCTTATTTATTACAGTAAACCTGTGTAGCTTTGAACACTTGGGTACTTCAAAGTTACCCCGGTTGATGTATCATGAATCGTTTTATACTCGGCTCCAAATAAGATGGTATCGCTGAGACTTGACGTGGATTTGAAGTATTTTGTGATGTAGTCGTGCAGAAACCAAGTCAAATATTAATGTTTATCGATGAAATTTTCTGTAGGTAACGACATTTTTTGTATGATTTACTTAGCGTTAGCGATTTGACAAGATGAATATCCATTCTTTCGATGGTAAACGGTCAGCTCTTCACTTTCATCGTTCCGTTCCAGAATGCGCACATTTGAGGTTATTGAAATTGATTTTAGTTACTTTGTTTACCTAATATGTTTTATAATTTCAATAGCAATAAATGCTATTTTTGTACATTCCGTTTAATTTATATTCAGTTTAATGGTTTGATTCGTTGAAAAGTTTCATGCATGAATCATGTCAGCAATGCCATCGTATTTGGAACCGAGTATAGTATTTTTGTGGTGCGCAAAGGCGGCAACCGACTGCGGCGCACGCTGTTCATGGACACGTTTAGCTTCGGGTGATGTCACCTACATTTTGGTACAAAGCGAAGCTAAGTCTTTAAGCGTAAACTAATGAAATCACCCAAAACCACGTCTCCGTGTACAGCGCGTGCCGCAGTCGGCTGAGGCCTTTGCCCGTTGCTCGTACGCAGACTGCCATGTTTTGTGATGTACGGTTACATGTATCGGTTCATTTTGTTAGCGTGATGTGTATTAACGCCCTCTATCGGTCCTCGCATGAAACCGGTGGATTATTGTGGAAATTGTATGTTTGTTTACGTTGATCCCTTGTACTATACTGAGTCCAATTCGAAACGGCGTCGCTTTTGAAACTCCCTAAACTTAAAATAAGAAACGTCAAACTCAAGTGTTTGTAGCACCAAGCTGTCAAAATTGAGGTTGACGTTTCTTATTTCAAGTTTAGCTACTTTTAAATTTAGCGAACTCGCTTTGAATTGGCCTCACTGTAATAAATCTATTGTATGTGGTAACTCGGATGAACTATTGGAAATATTTGATTGAAAGTTGTGCTTTAAAAATCAATAGAAATTCAAGTTTTGCTTAATTATATTCCATTGGGCCATATTAAGGTATATTCAATTAATAGTGCAGTGTAGTACGTACACGGGGTCGACTTTTGTTTGAGAAAATATTTTAGATGCACTGAATTGAAGAGCGCAATATAGAATTAACTTTAGATAGATTTGTATATGAACAATTAATTTTTCGGTTTAAAAATTCTCAATTGAGAGACGCGTTTGTTTTAATTAAATATGCGTTACTTTTCTCTTTCTAGAGTATAAACGCGTCCTTTTCGTTATGATGTCTAATGACTCGGCAACGCAGTTGGGTATTCGACTTCTTAAAGTCCTACTTTTTTATGAAAATATATTAATATGTACATGATTTAACCCTTAAGCGGGCTTCATACATACGTACGTACAATTCAAATAAAGTTTAATATTTGTCACTTACTGGGAAGTCATTTAACAGCAATAATTTTTAGACGTAAAGACAATCAAATTTGTAACATGATAGCATGTTACAAATTTAGTTTTATTTAGTCGCTAAATACGAAATAAAAAAATAACATGTATTACTGACATGATATGACTTCTGTTGATGTATATTTTTATATTTCCTGTCAAATAATAAAAAAGTCATATAGCCAATTGTGAAGCATGCTTGCATTCCCAATCGCAAATTTAACCTCGCCCATAGACATAAAGTCTAGTTTGCGGTAGCAAATGCAAGTGATGCACCTTAGCTGCAAATAAAGCAAATGCCTTATGATATTATTTAAAACTTAAATGTTTTTCTAACAAACCGGTGTAAAGAACGCTTTTTAATAATAAATGTGGTTGCCGTACGCATTCTTATTACTATTTTTATTATTTTTAAATTATTTATTTCTCTTTATTATATAATAGGGGCCGTCCATAATTTACGTCACACTTTAAAGGGGAGGGAGAAGGCAAAAAAGTGTGACATCGTGTGACAAGGGGGGGACGAGTCATACGCTTCGTGATCAGTATTAAAACTCTAAACTTCAAACCTATCAACAAACTTAAAATATTGCAAAATATGTGACGTCACACAAGGGTTACACAAATGTGACCACCTGTGACAAGGACTGGGGGGGTCCAAAAATCGTGAAATTCGTGTGACGTAATTTATGGATGGCCTCATACGAGCTTTCATTGGCATTATACCGCACAAACAACGTCACCCGCTATTCTACTTATAAATTATTTATTAAGAAAAATGCGTCGTACAAAAACTTTGTTCATATCAATTCGAGACCGGATAAAGCAATAGTGAAAAATCAACTTTTCACAATTATATACAATGTTTATATAAGCAAAGCTTAATTATTTTAAAGGCAACATTTTATTAACTCACCTTATAATCTCGTTTTCGATATATATGTATATTCTAAAGTGAAGTCGTCGAGCAGGAAGAATTTCGTACAATGACCCTAAAGACGGCCAGTGCGAGCGCGACAGTATTGTATTTTCACTCCACATATTCAGAAAATATTATTTTGAATCCTCAAAAGAGGAATGTAATCAGTGTCTGTTTAACAGATTCAATGTCTCCAGTTCTTTTCACAGTTGCTTTCCGCCTTTATTAATAGACTGAGATTCTAGATATTGTACTCTAAGGTTTTTAGTATGGGAAAAAGCCTACTTGAGCACGATAGCAGTCTTGAGCGCAGACTATTATGATACTTAGTGCATGTAACTAAATATCTCCACTAAGTATACAATTGATATACTTGGCTATTATATTCAATTTCCATCATTTGATGAGACATGCTTGTTATGTATTGACAGTCAATAAAATAATTTCAAGTTAACATATTTAATTGTAAAACTCGTGTTATAATTTTAAAAGCATTTTATAGGTGGAGTGAAAAGCAGTGTGTGTCACTAGATAGCAAATTATTTACGTCTCGGGCGATAATGATTGAATCCCTCGCTCCGCTCGGGATACAATATACCACCCTCGCCGTGAAATATGTCATGTTGCTCCCTTGTAACACAATATACCACAGAACACAGAAAGAGGTTAGAAAGGCCGTCTGCCATAATTTGTACCAAAACCGCTGTTGCCGACGCATCCCCGCTCCGCATTACAACTACTTACACAAACGAAATAACTACGAGAATACGCACACACCCACAATAACCGAAGTCCGGTCATGCAGTTATGCAGTCGAATAGCCGGCCGTTGGCCCGCCCATAGACTACATCATTGACAAAAGCAATTTTGGCTTCATCACTAGTCTCATTACTCCGTCACGTAGGCAGTTTTTGGAAAAACCATTATCTTCGTTTTAAGACATACCTGTGAAAAGAAATTCCATCTTTTGACACACTTGATACTTGGCTTCTGGCCCTGCACGTAATTATTGCACAAGACGGCATTGTCAATGAATTAAACCGGATTTTACCGCAGCTCGCTCGCGACTGACAGCGCTGTCAGCGAGTTGTGTTTGAAGTAGGATTATTTGCTCATAGTTGTGGCGCGCGTGCCCCGTCCACATCGCCTTTCTAACCTCTTTCTGTGTTCTGTGCAATATACTATTGTGCGCGTGACAGAGACAAGTAGTGAGGGCTCGGAAGTCTTCCTGCTCCGCACTGCACTTTAATGTTCTAAGTCCAGAAACGCACAGGCAGGTGGCTTGTTTAGTGCCTAGAGCCTTATTGGCAGTAAACAAACGTTCTAGATTTATCGGCACCGGCCGCACTGCGCGCTTGGCGCCTTCAATAGTACTATTACCGTTAGTACTATTATCTATTCTGTGCTTATGCTTCCCGTCACTAATTAAATTCGTGATAAAGTAACTACGCATAAATGTTACACGCTCAGTTTCCATACAAATCGACGAAATCTTTCCTTCTATCTAGATATAGTTCTGTTTTCTAGGCGCTAAGCAAGCCACCTGCCTGTCTGTACAGACTTAGCCTAAGGTTTAACTTTATTCTTTTGGAGCACCTTAATGTCCTGTGGGAAGTCCAATATGTATTGCCTGTTATTTAATCGCTTCTTTATATCGTTCTGCGTTGACTTGTGCTGATCTATAAATATATTTATCTACACCCATATCATAAAACCTCCATTGGTTAATCAAAGACCACCATTTTGACAACCAATTAGGAAAAACCAGTGCTGCGATAAAGAAATAACATGACTTCTTTATCGTTTTTAGTAAAGAAATGAGATTAAATTTGGAACAGCTGTCAAAACTCAAGTGGGTCTCTATTCTAGTATCCATAGATATTAAAAAGTTATTGATACGAAACGTCAATTCAGTATGTTTTTTTAATATAAACTGCACAATATTTGATCTCGAGTGACGTGAGAATAGAGACTTCATCCGTTTGTCTATGATTTAAAAAAAAATGGTCTTGACGGAAGATCGTATTTGCCGCCATGTTGACGTTTTGCTGAACGAAAGTAGAATTGTTGTTGAATTGAATAGAAAAAGTTGTTTGTAATTTACATTTTAGTTGAAAATATGAATAGTAAGTAGTCTTCTCGGAGTGTGTGTGATGTGAAAATGCGCCGGATATCGGAAATATGCAGCCACGATTGCAACAAATAACTTGTTGCCAGAAAATATTGTTTCTGAACCCATCATGGAGGATTTATAATATGTGTGTAGATAAAGTTATGTATGCAACTCTGCATAATTTGGCCTTAAAACACACGTGCGATCTTATTATGAAACTCGCCTGTCGGCTCGTTTCATAAAAACCGCACTAGTGTTTTAAGGCCTATCATTATGTAACCGTTGCATAAACTACTATTATACTCCAAGTGCAAGCTCAAATGCCGTATATTTTCCCGAAAAAGTCCAAACAGAGATATAAATTCGTTCAGACACTTGAATTTTTGGCGCGAGCTTTAACAGCACGCATCTTTTTGTAATAGACCAGTTTAGAAAGAGTCGAATAGTCATGCCAATGAAACGGCATCAGAACGAAAAAAATGAAAGCTCATGGCAACCCTTTGAACACAAGACTTTAAAAAAATACAAAGTTGTTATCTATGGATCTCATTTGTCAAGATCATCAGGATCAGGACTGAAAAATGACACAGGAGTAAGTTAAATTTAAATTTGGAGTTTGTAAGTAGGACTAAAATGATCGTCAATGTCAGATGAATTGTTGATCGGGCAGCCGGCTCACTGTTCGTCACTACTTTGAAAAATCGTAGGTACCTCAAAATCAACCTGTATAAAACTCAACAAGCGTGTTATGTTCATTTTGCCAGTAACCGATATTTGTGATTCGATTCGACCTTCTTTTTTAAGTAGTTACGTGTTCCGGCCACGATGCCTTTCATGGTCAGACTACCACTCACCGCCATACCTATTAGCATGGTTCTTCAGAATAATAATAATCTATTAAATACTTATTCTAATTTATATATTATAAGTGAATCGAAAACGACGATCTAGTATTAATAAATAAACAATAAAGTTTTTATTAAGTGTCTTAAAATTACATCAATAAGAATGGGTTGGTGACTCTAAATTTAAGTACCGCGACCGGTGTGATTCTGGTACCATCGCTCCTCCACATATATTTGTATATGAAATTATGAAAATTTAAATTTTATTATAGATAGTTACTTTAAGGTTAAACTGAAAGGAGAGGCTTAACAATTATGTAAGTTTTATGCTAAGTACATATTAATGGTCACTCTTCACTGACATAGAAAAATGCATTTTTTCGTTTTGTTGTAGGGACTCGTAGAAATGAAATATAATTTAATAATCTATATTTAGATGTATTTTTTTGTTTTTAATTAATAAAATGCAAGTTAATTTCAAATTGAAGAGTGACAGTGGACAGTGATTTAAAATATGTATAAATTCCGCCATCTTTGGGTTACCACAAACAAATATACAGGCTAAATGTTATTTTTATTAGTTTGGGTTATTTTATCAAACTAGTACTTTTGGCATACAGCAATTTGCAATTCCGTATGAAATATTTACTCACTTCACCTATTCGAAAAGAATTCATTTTTATCGTGTGGAGCAAAGTAGCATTTTGCTCCCTGCTGTAAATGATGTATGTAACTAATGTATCTAAATGACACGGTTTTATTTTAGTTACATATAAAAGTAGGTTATACTAAAATAAATATTTATGAGTTATAAATTCGGCGTATTTCAGTTTTTTTCCCATAGGTGAAGTGAAAAGCAAAGCGTTTCACATGGAGGCATAATATTTAGGTATGTCTTGAGCTGTATAGCTTGAATCCCACGGTACACTCAAGATTCTACGTTAGAACCCTTCGCTACGCTCGTGATTGCATTGTAGACCTGCGTTGTGCTCTGGATTCCTTTTACTCGCCCTAAATATAACATTTTGCTGCCATGTGAGACAATGAACTAGGTATTTCATATAGTTGTCTTAACAAAAAAGGAATGACGGAGTTTCAAGACTAATGTAAGTATATAAGTTTTTGTATATAAATGTATACAAGCATAAATTCGTAGTTAAAATGTATGATTCCAGACAAATTCGACATATCTTCAAAATAAATTATCATTCATCTTTCTCCGAGGAAATATTATTGTATGGTGCTTACATTTATAGTTTTGGGGTTTAGCCACAGAGCACCTGTTTTCTGTTTCCTGGGGCCCAAAAACCGGACGTTCCCTTTTTGTTATTAATCTCGAAAGAGTTAAGTGTAATAAATACAAAAATAGAACTCCCTCGTTTATTTCTTAGTTACCGAGTAATTTCTTTTTTGAATATTGCCTCTTCTGTAACGGTAAATAAAAAATAAAATATTATTAGAAATGTACGCGCTATAGATATATATTTATCATGTAGGTGCATAGAGGAATCAAAACTATAAATCTACATTCAGTTTCGATCTTCCTACAGCATGTATTTCGAACAAAATTAAGTCGGTATTTATTTACATTTTTTTTCTCCGAAATTCCAAGGTTCGAGCATTTATTTTTCAATTCTTAATATAGTTTAGGACATACACTACATGTACTAAAAGAAAACAGATGCCTATCTCATAAAATTTCGGAGATACAATAATTTTTTTATTTTAGTCAGGGCACTCCCATTTTTGTTTGAAGTTCCGGGATTTTACAAATTTTGTATTACGCGTGTTTAAAAATATTAAAACTATTTCATAAAGTAAAATAAATAAGAAAACAAAGTTCAAAGTTCTACTCTTGCATTTATTACACTTGACTCTTTCGAGATTCGTAATAAAAGGGAGATGTCAGATTTTTGGGCCCCAAGGAAACACTGTGCAGCGGCCCTAACATGCATGACACAAAGATAGACCGTCTTATCTCTAAGTGCGTCTCTCTCACACTAGTGCCGTCGAAAGAGATAGTCATAGAGATAAACGGGTTTAATTTATCTTTGTGGCATGCATGTTAGGGCCGCAGGGTTATAAGGAAAGCGGCGGACGGGGGTAGATAAAATATCATGCGTTGTGAGTAAATGATAACGGATACGCTGGGTTGTGGAAGCAAGGGAGTAGCTAAGATTACAGGATACATATGGTCATATGGCCGAATTCAGAGAGGCCACTTAAATTCATGCGCGGTCCCGGGGGGGGGGGGGGGGGGGGGTCACAGGGGACATGCCCCCCCCCTAAATCGTACACGTCAAATTGAAAAATCAAGCCTACAAGTAAAGTTTTATTTCCTCGACATATTTTATTATTAGTGACCCCCCCCCCTAAAATTTCAGGATGCGGCCGCGCCTGCTTAAATTGATTTCTAATTGTAATGAAGTTTCTGTATAGGTTGATAACTATTTGAGGGACATTTAACTATTTAATATCTAATCAAATGCGTTTATTAATTCGGCCATAAGTCAGTCAGACGGTTTTCTGTCACAGCTCACAGTCGATCGGAGCCATGTTTTGACCCCGCATAATGGATTCTTATTATCTGAAATAAATAAATAATAATAATAATAATAATAAAGTACTCAAATTAGGCGCGGTAATTTTGAAAGAATATTAACATTTGGTTTATCTCTCTATCTCTTTCGTCGGCACTAGTGTGAGACGTAGAGATAAAACGGTTTAACTTATCCTCGTGTGTCCTTGCTAGGGTCGCTGAGAGGATGAACTCCCTCAAAAACCACCTGAGGGAGTTCATCCTCTCAGCGAGCTAGCTTTGCGCTAATATACGCTTTATTGCCTCTTCCTTGACAAGTCGTTTCTCACGTTCCTATTAAACGCTGTTGGGCCTTTATTCGCTATTGGGACGTTTTCAGAAAAAGTGTGCCTTTTAAAGTGGATTCTAACCTAACCTCAAAATGCACCTTTTTTTGGCTAAAACAGCTATTTCATCGTTAACAAAGCAGCATGAGCTAATATTTTAGACATCTCTTTGCCAATTTTTCACCTAGGATTGCTTTACTTAGGATAAAATATCTATTTCACACAAAAAAGGTACATTTTGAGGTTATAAACTTGTTTACCAAATAAGACAAGTAGGGATGAATCGACTTTACTTGTTTTGCAGTAAGTATTTGACTATTCGAACTATTCAGAATTATGAATACTTTTGTTACTATAAAAAAAGTGGCCCTGATATCTTTCCATTACGGTATGTAACTTTTTCATCATGAAATTGAAACATGAAATTAATACTTATGTAAAACTAGGAACACTTTTTTCCCCTATTAGGATCAATGGTGTTAATGATTCTAAGAAGGAATAACGTACCTAATCTTTCTTTCCAAATAAAAAAGTATATTTTTCTTCTAAAAACGCTCATTGGCAAAGAAATTTACAAAACAAAGCGCCATTTCGTTACCATAATAACGGTAGGTTCTGTGCCACTTAGACCAATATGGAATATAGGCCCAGTGTACCTGAAAAGTACCATTTTAACAAAGAGTATTATGTAGTAAGCATAGACAAGAGGGTCTTTGCGGAGCGGTGGGCGCAGCCTTTTATACTCTACTGAGTGATTCCCTTGTTGAAAATCCAATCCATCCCAATGATCCTACCATACTTTCCTTGCTTCTCTTGACTAACACAATACGGGTAACATCTAAAATTATCTGTTTCACTAATTATCTAAAACACTCACTGGGCAATTCATTAAACATCTAGATAAAGACAAGGAATTGTTTTAAATTAAGGACCAAGTCCTACCTAGTTATAAATGAAAGGGACGCAATGTGAGAAGGACGGGACGCTTGTACTTTTTCATATAAGTACATATTATGTTAGGCTACTTATTCGGCAATTTATTGCTACAAATCGGGCAATCTTCATAAGTTTACATTGAAAGTGTTTGTCCCCATTAGTGATGCAATATGTAATCTTTTCGGGGATAGCCCGAATTGCAGCAATAAATTGCCGAAAAACTAGACTGTATTCGAGCGCCGTAAGAGTTGCAGAATTGAGAATAGTGATAACGAGACTAACTTTGGAGGTCATTATGCAATGAATAAATTTCCCTCCGAATTTTTAATAATCCTTTGTCAACCATCAGCTCAAATTGAAGGTATCATCTATAAATCAGAAGTTTCGATCATGCCTGTATTAAATTAAGTGTAGATAGATAGGTTAACAAATTCACTATGTAACGAAATGCTAAGAGTTGTATATGTTGAATGGTATGTTTTGAAGCTGATCACTATTGGAACACCGCCATCTGTTTACGAGAGGATAAACTGGTGTTACTACAAACGCAATCACATACGTAAATGCCGCGGACGCCAACGACTGCATTAGTCGACTCAAAATATACATAGGGATAATCTTGGCGTCCGCAGTACAAAAAAATGCTGTTTTAATTTACCGACTGTGGTGTTTAGTTTTAAGTTGAACGCATTTATCGTTGTCAATAGTAGCGACATCAGGTGAACTTGGTCGTCAGAAACACTAGTAATTGGTAAATCATTTGTGTCATATTTTGCATAAGCGTGAAGTTGTTTGACATTGAACTGTATTTTCAGCCATTTTCTAACTATTTATTGATTATTTGAGCAGAATTAAAAAATAAATATGTTTTGATCGTCTGATACTTATATAATAAAATTTAATAAATTCAATAGAAATAGAACATTTACAAATTAATTCTTACTCCATTCTTCTCTTGGTTGAAAACACACCTCTACAATCGCGTTCAACTTCAGTTGCTTCAGCAAAAGCGATGGAAATATCGCATAGTAATAGCAATTAAGTTGCATTCGTAACCAGTCCCACAATTTTGTAAATAAATTAAAGGTTTTTCAGTGTGTAAGCAATATTAGCATTTTAAATTTTCAAATAAAACCACTTTGTGAATAATACATGTTGTTTTTATTCTTAGAAATAACGACCTTATTGTAACGTTGTACAGTATGAATTAATTGCAAGTATAAATGCGACCTAGAAATACTGAAAATAAAATTTGGACCTTATTTTGTTAACATTTTGCACGCCACAGTCGGCTGTAGCCGTCCACATATTTCCGTGCCACTGACGCCACGTCATGCCGTTTCCCATACATTTTGTCCGAGGCACGGTTCTCGCACACAGCCGTGACGTTCAAAAGGTTTAAAGTGTCTTTTTTAAATGAGTTAATAAAGTACTACCAAAGCAGAGTTGAATGTTAATTGTAAGTAAATTAAATCAGTCTATAGCGACTAGGAACATTAAAAACTACAACGAAAATAACGAGGCACAACATAAAAATAACTAATACATTTTATGATTAACTCGTATCAAACTTACAAGTTAAAAAAACTATTTTGTGCTGTAGGGTTACCTAATTTTTTTGTAGAATTTCTATGGTCCTTCAGCGACATAGCTACCGCCGTATCAATACTTATCAAACCTTTACCCTTCATTTCGGCCCCCAACAAATGTTGATACAGGGCCCGTCTAAGGCAAGCTACGCCACTGCCCTTCAGAGAGTTGGTTCCATTTAACAAACTAATTAAATAATGCTATCAGAAGAAAAACCTTTTCAAGTGACTTGTATTGACTTCCTATTGATGTAGTACAGTTCAGCGAGATGACGTGAATATCAATTGAAACCCTAACACTTTTTATGAAATAACGCATGTACTCAATTGAGCGAGCAAAAATTAAAGTAAACATAGTAACACTGCAAGTATTTTAGCGTACTTTATATGTTTCAAAAATATAAAGTACAAACAGGTGAAATAACGTATAATACTTTATATTAAAGTACCAACATACGAGTGGCGAAGCGTCAAATATTTCCTAAGGAAAGCCGGAAGAATTAAAACCGTACGTGCGAGTCTGACATTTAGCCAGAGTAACATGGACTTCACTGACAGCTAGCCGTAGCTTTCTAGCTTGGTAAAGCCGTCGGGAATCGGCTTGTAGGCAGGCTTCGCCACTGCAACATACGCACAGTTTTAGTATACCAACGAAAAAAATTGCATTGCAATGCAATGGACTCGGTCGGGAATTCGGTGGCATATTGTGTGTAAGCGTTTACAGATAAATAAAAACGAAAGAAAACCCGTAACTTATAATGTTCGTAATGTTGAAAATATCATGAAAGCAGCAGACAAAACGCAATCAAACATTGAGTCTGGATTTTAAATATGAATTGGTATTTTCGACCTTATTGACATTGTTGGTCACGCGGTTTCACATTTATGATTGGATATAAAACATGAAATAAGTTTGGGTTCAGTTGATATCGTCACTGAAACTACGGTACCGCGTAACAAACACAAATACACAGACGTAAGGTCGCAAATAGCATAAAAACAAGAGACAAAACGCGATCAAACATTACGTACGACTTCTAAATACGGAGCCGCATTTGCGATCTTATGGACATTGTTGGTTACGTGGTTTCGTAGTATCATTGACGAACGTCCCTCTGATGTGTTAACGATACCCAACGCGGCTTCACTTGGGTATGTACTTGAGCAGCTTGACTTCGTGCGTGAGCCAGATAGCGAGTGTCAGTAACAAGAGCGAGCCGCTCTGGTGAGAGGCGGCCAGCGGCGTCGGCACGTAGTGCAGCAGCGTCATGATGCCCAGCCCCACCTGCATATAATCATCATTAGTCTATATTACCAATGCTGGGCACACGAACTGGGGGCTTATTCCGTTTATCCACCCTAAAACAGCCACCTACTGGATACTCGGAAACGCGTGTCCGTCTATCCACCCTGAACGGGGTGGACAATCGGAATTTACATAATATCTTACTTCCGATTTTTTCTCCCGCTTGTGTACAGTCATTTACATCGGAACAAACACCCAGTCTAAAACCTGGCATAAAACAATTTCACATGAAATTAAAGACAAACATCCACCCTAACTTAAGTTTTTGGAATGCGTGCAAAAAAACGCACAGTTCTCTGCTATTACGCTAAATGCAACAAAGAAACTTAAAAAACGATTGCAAATTTATATTAAAAGAGACTAATTTATCCAGGATACACAAATACGTCTACTCACTGATGAAATTAGTCAATCATTTCCTGGACATATTGCAGACTTTATAAACTGCTACCTGTCCCGCCCCAGTTTTGCATGGGTGTACCTATTCTTTTTATGTTATTAAACTGTACTTAGGACAAAAAGTCGGATGAACTATCAGAAGTAAATTCCAATTAACCACCCCGTTCAGGGTAGATAGACGGACACGCGTTTCCGAGTATCCACCTTAGGGTGGATCTTAAAATAAGAAACGTCAAACTCGATTATGTACCTATACAAAATTGAGTTTGACGTTTCTTATTTTAACTAGGCACGGGTCCGTGCTTTCTTACCTCTAGGTGCACTTTTTGCATTTTTTTTGTTCATTATTTTTTTGGTAGTCCAATGAGACCCGAATGCCGGTATTTTTTTACCTCCCGCATCCGAGGGGTTAAGTTTAGTGACTTTTGAACTAACGGCAAAAATCAACGTTTCGAATTGGCCCCACTAGTCAACTACGACAGAACTAAAGTGTTGACCCTTACGAGGGAGCTCCACTATCACCACCAAAAGTACCACAAACACCACCAGGATACATGACAAAATTCAAATAAAAATAAGGAAACAAAATAACGGTTCGCTCCGAACAGACACTTCGCGATGAACTCATTATATGAACCTCCCTTTGAATTCGTAACCCCCGACCGATTCTGCTCAACTTCGAACTTATAAATTCTATCTCATCTACCAAACAACATAAAAACGCCGTCTCAGCTGACGGACACCTCGCTTCACTCGGTCACTTAATTTTCAGCTATTTTCAGCGTTGACTTTTAAAACAAAAAGTGTGTATTTCTAGGATTATTAATGTTCACTAAATATCTTAAGACTGGGTGTTTGTTTCGATGTAAATGACTGTACACAAGCAGGAGAAAAAATCGGAAGAAAGACATTATGTAAATTCCGATTATCCACCCCGTCCAGGGTAGATAGACGGAAACGCGTTTCCGAGTATCCACCTTAGGGTGGCTGTTTTAGGGTGGATAAACGGAATAACCCATCAGGAAAACACCGTTCCGAAATGGACCCAGTGTGTAGTGTAGTTAAGAGGCCTATTACGATTTTTTCAATAATTGCAATTTTGGCGTTCTTATTATGAGAAACTGAAAGACTTTGATAAATTTGACTTGTTGAATGTTGAGTATAGTTATTAGTAGAGTATATAGCGGCCTTGATTTCTGCAATTTATTCTTATCTATTGATATAAAGCCGAAATTCCGCAGCAATTTTAAAAAAAATACTCGACGGCACTTTTTCGAGCTCGTGTATTGAACTACTCTACTAAGCAAACGAAATGAAAAATATATGATAATATCTCTTGAATAGTCGTGTAGTTCATAGCGGCCTCTGAATTTTGAAATATGAATGGAATATGTAGAAAAAAATCTAAGGCAAAACCATAAGACGACTAAAAATTATAAGAATTAACCGTTAATTTCTCTTTACTACGTTAATATTATAACGTTTATTCATATCGGAATAATCGTTAGTTTATAAATGATTAAAATTTAATATCTTTTTGGAAAAAATATTGATAGTCAACTTAAAACAAAGGTAATTACAACTTCCAAATTACTATATAATGCGATGTGTCGGCCGCCTGAGTTCAGTGCCGCGTCGGCGGGTGACTAGAGCAGACCTGTGTCCCGCCGAACAATAGTTCCCAATGTAAGAAGAGTGCTGACGGTCACACATCTTATATGGCCGTCAATGCTCTTTGTACATTGGACGAGGGCGACTTGACGCCGTGCGTCAATATACCTAATCTTTCAAGAACGCGATTTAGTGATAGCACTCTTAATGTACCTGCATCCAAGCTACGGCGCCGACGGCGTACAGCACGCGGCGCGCGGCGGGCGGCAGCGGCGCGCGGCGCGCCGCCAGCAGCAGCGCGCTCGCCAGCGCCAGCGTCGCGGCGCCTGCAACACGGGCCTCGTCAACCACTGCACTCCAGCCGGAACACCTCCACTACTGGCACAGTATAATAAACTGTAGCGACACAGTGGTTACAGTGTCGAGTGGCGAGTCAACTCATATCTAAGTGCAGGCGCGCTTGGATATGGGCTGACGTAGCCACGCCATTGCCGGGACACAGCGTGCCCGCAGAGCCAGTCCTTCCCCGTCTGCCTTAGTATATTGTTGTGCGAAATATAGAATAAATAGTTAATAATAATATATTGGACTATCCCTCACCCGCACACCAGACAACCCTAAATCCACCAATAATCTAACAGTATTTTGTCTCGGCAGTGTCCTCTAAAGACCCAGTTCTGAAAGCTATATGCAGGTAGCCCACCTAGTTCTAAGGATTTCTTTATTTGATTCTACCACGTAAAAATACTCGGAACATAACTCTCTCCATAACACGTTGAACTTTGAGTTTGGACCACGTTTCTCCACAAAACATCAATTATTCACTGGCAACACCATAAGTCAAAGTACAAAGATACGTTACCCAAAATGCGATGGTCGAACTGCACAGTGGTGGGGTTCTCGGTGAAGTTGCGTATCGTCGGGCTGAACGCCAGGATGTCCTCCGGGATCCAGTTGTCGCCCATCTTTGGGAAGGAGTTATACACCAGGCCCGCGTCCAATCCGGCTACAAATGCGCCTGCAAAGTAACATAAATATCTACTAATATTAATAAACACGAAATTGTGTTCTTTGTTGTTTTCTTGATTTGATTTGCACAGATAGTAGGTTTGTATCCCGGAGAAAATCGATAATCGAAATCGACGCGGACGAAGTCACGTGCAAGAATTAATGACGACACACTCGATGACCTGATAGGAAAGAGTTTTCTACATAGGCAGTCGGGTATAGTGGCACTAGGGGATGGTGGCAGACGCAGATGGTGACTGTTGCAGATAGTGAATGCGGGCTGGGTTTCTGCAACTCGACGTCTTTATCGCACCTATTTTGCGTGTGTCGCAGATATTAACTGTCGTAGATAGTAGTTCATAGTCATAGTTTCACACGGGCTGGGTTTTCGCAACTCGACGTATTTATCGCGCCTATTCTGCGTGTGTCGCAGATAGTAACTGTCGTAGATGGTGAATGTCACAGATGGTGACTGTCGTAGATAGTTATAGTCGCAGATGGTGGCACTCGCAGATAGTGTCACTAGGGGATGGTGTCGGTTAGTCTTGCCCAGGCCTTTTATGACCTGGTGAGTGGTTAAGCTCACCAGAAAGTGCAGTAACGAAAGCCGCAGCCTTAACAGCGTGCGACATCGCAGTGACGCCCGCCAGCTCCCTGACTTTCCGTAGGGCTCCGGGCGGGAAGGGGCGCAGGACCCGTAGGGCGCCAGCGAGCAGTCCCGAGTACAGAATGAAGGCGAGGCCGAGGTGCGCTGCCAGCCGGTACTGGGAGACGCGGGGCACATCCGAAGGACCTTGGAAACGGTCTTCCAGACCCGATTTTACCATGTACCAGCCCATTAGACCCTGGCGAAAAAAACACATTTGCAAAACAGTTTTTCACAAATTTTACCTAACAACCTCTCTAAAGGATGTATCCTTTAAAAAATGCTTCAGCAGAAAATGGCATTCTGCGAAATGAAAATTCGGCCAAATGATGTTCGGGTGTCCCAATAAAATCATCCATCATTGTTAATCTATACCATGTAGTTAAGCTATGCCGTAATAATACGGATAGGTTAATAACTATACGGTATAGGTTAATAATAAACACCTAACAAGTTCTAATTCTAATAGACAAGTAAGGATAAATCGACTTTACGCACCTTCCCACTATTAACTCCGTGGACAGATTTGCTTAGTACCAGTTAAAAATGTATATACCTACTTTGTGTGCGGGAAATCTCATAATTTTATCCGTAGTAACTCAATCTATCCGCGGATTTAATATTGGAACGGTTATTAATGTCAAGGAGCCAGCACCTGTGGCGTAGCCCCCAAGCTCAGGGGGCTCTCGGACCCTGACCAGCAAATCCCGTATTTACTAAAAATTCTGCCACTTTAAACAGTACAGTTAGGACCCCAGTTTTTATGCACCAGGGCCTTAAGATTTCCTAGCTAGCTAGCGCGTCTGGACAGCACTTACCTGGGCGGCCACCAGCGCGCAGTACACGGCGACGCGCGCCTTCATCCCCCGGTCGAGGTGCCCGCGCGCCCAGAAGACGGCGGCGGGCAGCAACACGGCGGCGCCGATGGCGCGCCCCCACGTGCGGTGCGCGTACTCCATCCACCAGATCCACTTGAACTCGGACAGCGTTATGTGCTGGTTCTTACTGTTGAGATAAAGGTTTTCAGTACTTACGAAATACGCGCAGTTGAAAACCTCAACAGCTACATGAGTATAATTACGTTTGTACTCGCGCCAATCTGCCATCATCATTACCAGATATACGTCCCACAGGTGGGCACAGGCCTCCTCTCATAAAGTGACACTGGGGTCGTATTATGAACTCTTAATTCTAGGCAGTTTCCGCCGTAAAGTGAGCTGCCTGGAAACTTCGTATTATGAGCACGCAAAGCCGGCCTCTTTAGCGCGCTCACTTTTGAACGCCACAGTCGGTTTGTGCCGACAGAAGATTTCCGTGCCCCTGACGTCACGACATGCCGGTTTCCATACATTTTGTCGACTACAGCAGTCACTCGGCATCCGGGGCACACTTTCTCGCCAAAAATTCAAAATACTGCGATGTCCAATTCACTACCTCATACAGTGTAGTTAAATTTAAAATAAAGTAAGTACAATATTATCTAAATTCAAAATAAAATACGAAAAGTACTTCGAACAATACAAATTAGTTATACATACAACAAAGTTGAACAATCTAACTACGTGAACCACAGATAAAAAACTAGTTTTGCATTTTACTCATTGCTGATTTAGAGTGTAAAATGTAAATATGTGACCAAAAAAAAAAAATACAATTTAGACCCATGATATTAAAATTTAAAAAAAAATACGCGTATTAAATATTGAAAAGTACTCTAACCGCTAACTACTTACTACTTGTACTCAGGGAACTGCTGGTACTTTTGGAACTCCCTCTCCCACTCCTCCTCAGTGGAGGGCAGTTTCTCCCCCAGTAGGCGCCACGTCACCATCGACAGACCTGACTCCGTCAGCCGGGTCACGCCACCTACAAACAGTCATTCTGTCACAACTGTGTTACGACGTAACAGTTGTTTTCATATCAAGAAAATTTGGAGCAAAGCTACATTATGGGCGATAATCGATAATCGAAATCCACGCGGCCGGGACGAAGTCACTCGACCTCCCAATAGGAAAGAGTTTTCCACATGGGCAGTCGGGTACCTATAGTGGCTCTAGGGGATGGTGGCAGGCGCAGATAGTGGCCAGCTGTAGTTGTTTTGTTTTTTACAAATGCAGATAAAATAATGTTATCAGAGCAAATCAAATCAAATCATTTATTGTGTGAGGCATAAAATCATTTACAGAAATGTTATTTATCAGGCGTGCCAACCTTAAATAACATTTTAGAGAATCAAATTATGATTATGGAAATAAATATCCGGTTCAGAAAGGTTTGTCTACGCAAACTCTGCCTTTCAGATATAGAATTAAGTAAATTCTGGCATTATCTTTGGGTTACTCAGTCTAAAAATGTTTATTAATCAGACACTAATATTAGAAAAAGGTAGAATTTGTTTGTTTGTATGTAGGGGGTAATCTCAGGAACTACTTAACAGATTCTAAAAGTTATTTCGCTAATAGAAAGCTACACTATTCCCGAGTGACATAGACAACTTTTTATCCCGGAAAATTTCACAGATCCCGAGAGAACAGTGATAACCGAATTCCACGTGGGCGAAGTCGCGGGTTAAAAGCTAATATTCTATAACTTTCATTAAGTTTCACTTTTCTATCATATTATCTTAATGTAATTCAAATGCTCGAAATAGGTACAATTTATTTACAACTGAATTTAATTCCGTCGTTACTTTAGAGGAAAAAATTAAAACAAAACTTTAATTTCAACAGTTTTATTTCATAAGAATCTTACACTGGTTGTTATTAATAAATCACAGATAGGAATTAAACGACTGACATATTCTCAACTTAAATAACAATACATCGCTTCCCAATTATACCTAAACATCACATGACCACGCAAACCCACATATAATCCCTGGGACATAAGTTGACCCAAAATGGCGGTCGTCCGTGCGCCTCCTTGAACGTACAAGTACGGTAACATCGCGGCACCTAAGTTGAAATATGACCTTGAATGCGCAGAACACATTTTCGGTTCTCAATCGAAGAGCGGGATGAGGTGCGACGCGAGAGGCCGCGCGTAGCCATATTTTACCTGCGTGGACGACCGCCATTTTGGGTCAACTTATGTGTCGGGGATTATACCTACTTTAAAAATAAGTTAAATGCTCGCACTCGCACCATGCCCGTTTCCACAGCCCCCGATTCCGAGGAGTTCGCGCGCGGACTGTAGTTGGCATTACGAAGCCAGAGGCATGCTTGTATGCATTCCATACTTACAGTTCTCAAACTCGGTCTTTGACTGTAAAACTATCAGATCAGTGGATCTCAGATCACCGATATTGGTTGGAAAACCGCAAGCCTTAAGTGGAACTGGGCTCGACACGTCTGTCACATGACCGTCTCTCGGCAAAAACCACCACAGAATGGAGCCACATTATCGCCAGCGATGACGTGGAAGATCCAGGAGAAAATGGCAGACGAGTTCAATACATACTCCAAAGAATGGACTGAGGAAATGGACTGCCTTTGTCCTGGCATAGTATTGAGTGTATTGCACCGTCACCACCTTATTTGCTCCCATTAGTAGAGCTAACTACCACACGCACCACATAGTAAATGCAGTAAAGCAGCATCAGATAACCAGAGACCATACCTAGCACTACCGCTGTGAACACCATCCCTGAGCAGCCCAGCAGCCAGTAGCCTACGGCTTTGGATGGCTTTGGCTTGGGGGCTGATGTGCAGAAGCGGGCCACAATACCATTTGACTTGAGCAGTTCACTTATCTGGAATTGAAACATGAATGGTTATGGCGGCCTATTAGCCTCAAAATTGTTAACGTACTCTAGTAGCCTTTCGCATACGAAGATAAAAAGCTCACTTGAATACTATATATCAGTCTTGAGCGCAGTCTATAAATATGGGTGAGGTTTGATTTTAGTTGAATAGAACCCCATTGAACTTTAGTATATCGGCGTCCATGGAGCCCCAATAACTAAAACGCAATGGGGGCATTTAAGTTATTGGGGCTCCAGAGACAACTGATTGCTAATAGGGCATAAGGGCCCATGAGATGGACCAACAACCTTTTTAACGTTGCTGGAATCCGTAGGACATGGAAGGCGTGCAATTGTTAATTGTGGAAGTCTTTGGGGAAGACCTATGTCCAGCAGTGGACATTGAAATTATGATGGAGGAAATAATTGTTGTCAAATTAACAATTACTCAGGTTTGTTTATACCTACATTGTACAAAAGATGATTAGTTTGTTTAATACATAGTTCATTAAAGACAATCACGAAAGACAAGGAAAATAATATTCACATAATATTATAAAAGTACAATGATGATATGGAATTAATTAGTTTTAAAAGTAGTATTAGTAGTACTAACAATTAAACCTTTTGGCAGCCAAGCATGTCTGAGAAGTTACACGAATTTCAACTTTAAGTCAAGGTACTGACGGACTTTTTTACCCTGTATATGCTGTCATGCACAGTCGACAACGGCATCCAAAAGGTTGAAGTTGTAGCAGGTTTTAAAAACCCTGTGTAAAACATATATATTACATGTATGTAAAACTCACTCTAACACTTGTTTTGCTTCCTATGTTAGGAGCACTCCTAATAGGCACAACCAGCTGCCTCGCTGCCATGTTACTGAATCCATTCCTGGTCCCGGAGACAACCAACTGCCCTGGCCCCCGCGAGCAACGGCACAGATGTGCAACACTCCACATTGTGCTGTAAAAAATATATTGAGGTTATCACTTGAATCGAAGATTAGTACTTAGGGTTAGGTTTAATTTTTGATTTACAAATATTTCAGACTATAATCCTATCATTATTAATCTACAATACAGTGTTTACTTGTTAATTAATTATATAATTCATGCGAACTTTAACAAGGAAAATATCATACTTACACAAACGGTACTTACTATTGACACTATTGTGAAATAAAATAAGCCTTAACCAACTCTTGCCCAGGAAACTTTTTCGCATGTAATGTATGCGTAATTTCAACGTCTGAAGAAGTAATTATATAAACTACTGCAAAAGAAATGGAAAGAAAATACTTCCGTTGTTTCTCTCCATTCACTTATGTCAATCACAGATCAAGACCAATGATGTTGATGTGATTATGAATTTTAAAAATTTACCGCTGTCAGTATGTAATGTCACTGTCACTGTCACATGGGAGTTGAGAGAGCTGAAGTTTCTAACAAATCCCTCGAAAGTCAAGATAATTTCTGATCCAAACTATGTACAATCGAATAAATTATTGGGCTTTCTTTGTTATTGTACTTCGCAATAATTGTTTCGTTTACCGTAATTCCAAAAGGAAAAGTAAATTTTGCTACTTTTACATAATGAAATCCTTTTTTGAACACGCAGACTAATGAGATGCGTAATTTGCATGGATTTTTAGCAATAGTATCGTATCGGCCTATTAAATGAAGAGTCTAAGTACCTACGCATTGCTATAATAAGTCATCGTAGGCGAGCGCCCTATAAGTCTTGCCGGCACGATAACACAAAAAACTTCATTTTTATGGTTATTAACTACCTGGCAACATGCACATTTTTTTTTCGATTAAAGAGATAAGATAACATAAATAACATTCAGCCAATAATAATCGAAAACGTTTATTTAACAGCACACCACTTATCCAAAGTCACTAGTGCTTCACATGGAGGAAAGTATTTATCATCATCATTCAGGTCCAAAAAAAAATTGAAGACGTGATGAGTTGGGATTTTGGTATATATTCAATATTTTTCGATTTCTCAGCTTTCTACTTCCTTATAATCATTAGACAACGCTTTGATGTTGTAAACAGCACTTGTGAATTCTCCTTCTTCTAAGCCCTCGCCGACATAATGATGAACGAAAGCGCGTTTAGCATACATGAGGGAAAACTTTTTACAAATGCGTTCCCATGCTACTTTGACAGCTGAAGTGTTTGAGACCATCACCACAGCTCGTTGCAAGGCCGCTAAATCACCTCCCGGTACTGTCGTCGGCGGTTGATGGTTTACGCCAATCTAATTGCAAACAAAGTAGGTAGGTATACAATTATTTCTGTAATTAGCATAGAGATATAAAGACTATAATTAGGTTTGTGGTTCCCGTTACTGTACTGTAGGTACACCCAGGCCAAAAAGGAGCTGGTGCACTGATAATAAGAGCGTATTCCATAAAGAGATTCAGCAGAACATGCACATAATCAAAATGAAACCTGAAAATCACGTTCTCGAAATAAAACTAAGCTTTACCTTGAACCCAGTAGGCGACCACGAAACAAACTTGATAGACCTCATTCCCTTGATCTGATTGATAGCTGAATTGATATCATTGGGATTAACATCTCCCCTAAAGAGCAAGCAGCATGCCATATAGCTGCCTCGTCTGGGGTCACACTTGACCATTTGATTGGCCGGCTCGAAGCAAGCCATCATCAGCTGCTGCGTGGTCATGCTTTCATGGGCTGCACGCGATGCTGGCACAAACGGGGCAAACGTCACCAAAGGGAAGTGGATTCTGGGGTAGGGAATCAGGTTCGTCCGAAACTCTACCAGTTCAACGTTAAGGGAACCTTCAAAACGCATGGAGGCTGTCATACAGGACACAACCTGGTAAATAAAAGGGCATTAGCTTAAGGCAATCACGATATAGGCAAAGTATTTGTGTCTGGGGTGGATCTATAAACATGACGGTAATGTACTTATACAAAACAGCAACACAAGCAAGCAGCTTTTTTGAAATTTAGTTCTTGGATCCACTCCACGGGTTTGGAATCTTAACAGAAAGAAGGTAGTTACCTGTGCAATAAGCCTGTTCAAATTTGTATAGGTAGGCCTCGGTACGTCCAATGCCCTAGAAAGTATGTCATACAGCGCCTCGTTATCGAATATGAAGCACACGTCCTGGGTGTCCATGCATGCGTGTGTCGTGAGCACAGCATTATACGGTTCCACGATAATTGGTGAGATATGAGGAGCAGGATAGATCGCGTATTCCACTTTTGATAGTTTCCCATAGTCTTTGACCAGGCCTTCTAACAATAAAGCCGTAAAGCCTGAGCCTGTGCCACCACCAAAAGACCGGAAGATAAGGAAGCCCTGGAGACAGCTGCAGTTTTCTGCCACTACGCGGACGCGGTCCAAAGCCAAGTCGATCATTTCCCTCCCGACGCCGAAGTAGCCGCGGGCAAAGTTACTAGCAGAGTCTTCTTTTCCAGTGATTAAGGTCGTTGGATGGAACAGCTGTCGATACGTTCCATTTCTGATTTCGTCTGTAAATTAAGATTTTTACCAATAAAGACAATTGGTGGAATCTCAAAACAGCAATGATTGGAATTTACCAATAGGAGTCGGCTCCAAGTCTATCATGACAACTCTTGGCACAACCTTATTTCCTCCTGTTTGACCGAAGAATGCCCCACAGCTCCTATCATTATCGGGGTAAGCTAGAATGCCATCCGGTCTGACGCCATGTTCTAAACAGTACAGCTCCCAACAAGCATTTGCTATCTGCACCCCTGCTTGGCCGATGTGAATGTGGATAATTTCTTTCTAAAAATATATGGCTGGAGGCAGTTATTGGGATGGAAGCTATGTAAGCCATGCCTAAACTTTTTACTCACTATAGTCATTATATTAGGATTATTTCACTAAAAATTTTGAAGCTCATTGGGTATTGTTTTCTGAATTTTACTGCATTATTTAATTTTGTTTACTTTTCCTGGATCTTGGCATTACGGGACAAGATCATGGACGTGACATTAAATTGTTATGTCAATAATTTATCTAATTAAAATCCATTAGGCTAAGGCAAATAAAGAAATATCGATTGCTCTACAAGAAAAAACAATCGACTATGATAATAAGCTTAATTTCGGTTTCATCAAGCACTACCGGTCAAGGTCAGTGAATAAATACGATGACATTTGCGCTCGGTTCTAATTGGTCAGTTGTCTTTGCATCGCACGATTAAAAAATGAAGTTTTAGGCCTTTATTGATGTTGATGTTATTGGTGGAAATTTTACGTTCCAAGCAACTATAAATTGATGATTGGTTGATGACCTTCTTTCTCAATTTGAAATCAGTTGTAAAGTAAAACACATTTTATTATTATCATACGTACTTTTGTAAACAAGTTTTGTTGGTTATTTTAGAGTTATCTATTTATATTCAGATAAGATTACTTTGCAAATTGTTGGGGCGAGCTGTCTTTACTGCACTATTTGACAAGTAAGTAAGTGCTAATTAATCAATATACGATGAATTTTGCCGGCAAAGTGGTTTTGGTAACCGGCGCGAGCTCCGGTATTGGAGCAGCGACGGCTGTTTTCCTCTCCAAACTAGGCGCGAAGTTGTCTCTCACTGGCAGAAACGTCGAGAATCTGCAGAAAGTCGCCAAGGACTGCGATAAAGCCGGCACGACGTTCTCGATCCCTGCCGATTTGAATAAAGAAAGCGACATTGAGAACATCGTGAAGAGTACAATTGACCATTACGGGCAACTGGACGTACTAGTGAACAATGCCGGTATAATCGAGACCGGTACGATCGAGAACACATCGCTAGCCCAGTATGACCGCCTTATGAACACCAATGTGCGCTCCATCTACTATTTGACGATGCTAGCCGTCCCCCACTTGTTAAAAACGAAGGGTAACATCGTGAACGTGTCCAGCGTCAATGGAATCAGATCTTTCCCTGGAGTTTTGGCTTACAACATATCTAAAGCTTCCGTCGATCAGTTTACCCGTTGCGTAGCTTTGGAATTAGCCTCAAAAGGTGTCCGAGTCAACTGCGTGAATCCTGGAGTCATTTTGACCGAGTTGCAAAAGCGAGGAGGCTTGACAGAGGAGCAGTATAAAGTATTCTTGGAAAGGACCAAGGACACCCATGCATTAGGAAGACCAGGGAAGCCTGATGAGGTTGCAGCTACTATTGCGTTCCTCGCCAGCGAATTGGCTAGTAACATAACGGGTGCCAGTGTCCCAGTGGACGGTGGGCGCCATGCTATGTGCCCGCGGTAATTCTGTGCTGCCGAGTGTGTCTCTACTGCCATGTAATAATTTTGTTACTAGTTGTAAGTAAAATAAATGTAGCCAAATTGATGAAGTATAAGATATATTCTTACACATTTATATGCATTTATGGTGCTAGTTTTATTATTGAATTAAATCATTTTGAAAGTTTAATCTGATGTGTTTGATCTTCTAGCTTTTATCCCTATTCTAAATGTTAAATAATACACAACTTATCTCTTATTATTTATTCTCAATTAATATTAAAGTGCTTAGAGCCAAACTTACAATAATTATCACATTAAACCCATTGTTTATCTTAAAAATATATAAGGGTCACACCTTAAACTAAAGACTGCACTAAGCAATTGTGTACTTTTTTAGCCTCAACACAAGGTTCAATGCAGATAGTAAGATTTTAACAAAATTATGGTTTATAGGTTAGTTTGATTCAAGTTAATATTGCTTATTATTATCCACCAGCTAACTTAGACAAAATTAAAGCCTGAAAAATAATAAGGTACATCCATTCACTGTATTTCCCAGCTACCAAACACCCTTGTCATAGGTAATTATCAAATTAAAAGTTATTAAGTATGTATATCAATGTAAATCATAGACTTAAATGTTTCTCATACTTGCCCGGCTTTAATAGGCATAAATTAATAATTGGAATAATGGGTCCCCTAAATTTAAAAGGCTCTAAACTTAAAATAGGAAACCTCAAACTCAATTTTGACAGGCAAAATAGAGTTTGACGTTCTGATTTCAAGTTTAGTGTGTTTTAAACGAACACACTTTTAAATTGGCCCCAATATCAAATTTAACTTAAAAAAATTAGTTGAATAACATCAAATACCAGGTGCTGGTACTATATGCAGTAATTTCGTGACACCAAAATGGAGTGCTCGCGCACTTACAACACCGTTTTGTTTCATTACATGTACCTAACATGTTTTGTTATGCTAATACACTGAAATATGTATGGTTTAGAAACAGGCCGTCACGACCAACACAGTGTGGTGTAATACTTACTGGGACGCGGTAATTCAGTACAAAAGATTCTTAGAATCCATAAACAAATAATAAAACTATTATAATCCCCGGCACATAAGTTGATCCAAAATGGCGGTCGTCCGCGCAGGTAAAACTATGGCTCCGCGCGGCCTCTCGCGTCGCACCTCATCCCGCACTTCGATTGAAAACCGAAAATGGGTTCTGCGCGTTCAAGTTCATATTTCAACTTACGTGCCGCGAAGTTAACGTTGTTGTACGTGCGTGGAGGTGCGCGGATGACCGCCATTTTGGGTCAACTTATGTGCCGGGGATTATACATAACTAACTTTTTCCATAGATAAGAAAAGTATAAGTGAATTTTGGTCCCCGCTGCCCATGGGTGACCCGGGACTTTATGGCTGATTGTAAAAGTACTTATTAAAAACGGGAACGTGAGAAGATTTAAAATACTTGATGCGTGTGATAAACGCCAATGAGCTCTAAAAGTTTCCAACTAGTTACAGTTACAAGATACAGGCCAAGTTTTAAGTGTTACCTATTGCGATATCAGTTTTGTACCTATAATTTGTCAGGACTTATATTTGGCTTGACAAACTGGCACGAAAGCCCGTACTAATATTAGCTAACGCTGATGATTCGAACCTTTCAGAAAAACTTTTAACCCTTTGACCGCCACAGTCAGCTGTAGCCGACAGCAGATTTCCGTGCCCCTGATGCCACGGTATGTCATTTCCCATACATTTTGTCGGTTACAGCCGTCACTCGGCGTCTGGGGCACGCCTTGTCGCACTCGGCCCTGGCGTTCAAAAGGTTAATCGCATCTCCAACTAACTCCAGCTGACTGTCAACTAACTGTATTTAATGCCTCATTTACATGCAGCCGAAGTGAGCAGGGAAGTGGGCAGCGCGAGTTTGTAAATGGGTCACTTCTGCTGCTCCTGCCGCTGCCACTCGCGTTGCGGCGAGCAGTGAGTCAGGAAGCAGCATTTAAACACCCACTGCCTTGGAAAGCAGTATGCGGGAACTATTTCTTGCAGCGCGAGCAGCAGTGGCAGTAGCTGCATTGTAAATGACCTCATTAGTAACTGTCCAGCAGACATGCTCGAGAAAGATCCGCGGTGTGCAAGGAAATCCACCAATTGAAATCAATTACAATTTTAAACAGGCTTATTTACAATAAATTTACATTGATCCAGTATCTCAATTGAGCGCGAATCCGCTGGGTCGGCCATGGCACTGTTTAGATTATGGTATTTTCAAATCCAGCTCTGGATACTGGATGCTAGACTGGATGACTGAATGTGTTTACATTCGTCAAATAAAGCGTCACTGGATTGTTATTTGACCTGGAAATACTGGATCAATTGTTAATCAGCCTATTGTTTGTTAACTCTCACATCGCACATCCTCCGCGCTCTTTAGGGTATGATTCTCAAACTTGCGCAGCGATCACTCGCCGTAGAGTGCCATACCGGCATAAACCGGTTTCTTTGCGGCAGGCGAGTCTTCGCCAGCGAGTGACGCTTTGTAGGTACATTAGAGAATCGCATGAGTGTTTTTATCGGTGGGTGATCAAGGCAGCAGCAGCGCGTGCGCCGGCGCGGCGGCGTACAGTTTTTTGGCCTCGTCGACGCAGGCGCGGATGATGTGCTCGAAGGTGCCGTGCCCGATGTCCCGGATAACCGGCTCCCAGTTCTCGTTGATCACCCCGTGTATTGTGTCACCTGGAAAATTTTACGGACTTGAAGGTTGTGGCTTCAATGTAGCAGAGTCGTGAGTCATAATTTTTGGCTTGCGTAAAAATTACTTGACGTTTCGACCAGTAGGTATTGCAATGGCCGTGGTCACGTGGGATGGTGTGTGTCTGCTCGTGACCACGGTCATTGTAATTATGGCTCCGGTTAAATTCTGATTTACTATAGCAATAGTTATGAGTGAAAATCTCGAATGTTTACAGACGGCCAAGACTCTTAAAGTTTCTACAACGTTTCATAACATAGAGCTGGCTAGGCTTTGGCTGCGTTTCCATTGCATCAGAGCTGAGCGAGATAGTTAAGCGGTGAGTGCAGAAAAGATCCAGCAATAGGGTGGCCGTCATTTCAAAATGAAATTACCACTAATTGAAGGTCACCAATATTATGGCGGATTTATCCTCGCGCGCGGCAAACAGACAAAAGGCGAATGGAAGTGCAACCTTTACGAGAAATTAGTTCTTGCTAGCCTTTTAGATAAAAAAAATGTTATGAACATTAGTATGATGACAGTCAAAATAGAGTACACCTATTGACAATGAATTTTAAGAGCAGTTAAGTCAGTTTAGTATATGAGTCGAATGAGTAACATGGTTAGAGTTTAGTCCAATGATGTAAATGCGACCACCAAAAGCAGAAAGACGGAATATTGATAATTGAAACACTGAAAATTTTAAAGATAGATAAGGTTAAATAAAGCTGAAAATTAAGTTAGACAGACCAAAGATGGTTTCCAAACAATCTGTACCAAATCTGCAGAAAGTGAACCGTTACAAAGCCAAGTGTTGTTGTCAGCTCCAACCATTCATGGACTTAGGAGCTCCTTAGCAGGGACGGACGCGAAAAGCTTGTTGACTACATCGATGCACTTCTTGATGATCTGGGTGATAGCTGGTGGTGCGATCTCCTGCATGATGATGTTCCAGTTCTCGTTCGTGAACCTGTTTGTGGTCTCCGCTGGAATGTGAGATTGGTTGTAGAGTAAATTTTGTAATTCTGATGTAGACAGCTGAGATTTGTACATGTCTGATAGATACCTTACCAATAGAGTGCAACTATAAGTAAGTGTTTGAAATGCAGATTTACCTAGTGTTTTAGGAACTCTTACATTTCTGAACATTAACTGAGAAAACAGATGTACCTCTGTATAGGTTGCTATTTATGGATATTTATTCATATTTAATATACAAAAGCCTTTGAATACGTAATTTCATTATAGTTCTAGAAATGTCTGTAATAAGCTTTCGCGATGACGTACATATATTCGAAACCTCTATTAAATATTGTCTGCCTTTACCAAAAAATTAAATCTTTTATAGGTTCGGGACAGGATGTTGCTGGACTTACCTAACTGCTTGTTTCCCCCGAACAAGTTGGTGAACTTGAACTGCGCGCGGTCCATCTTGTAGGTGTCCTTGTAACTTGTGATCATCCAGTGTCCATCTTGCGTCTCATAGTCGTACTTGATCAGGATGTTCAGGTTCGCTAGGAATGGAAAATTTGTTAGACATAATCACTTAGAATAGAATAAGTTATTAAGTGATTCATTTAGAGTTGAGAAAAATCGTAATAGAATTGGTGTCGCTGATATAACACCTATGCTTGGCTTGGAGGTCATAAGAAAGTTTAATGATCTCAATCAGAGCGGGAGAGAGACCACGTATTGGGAGACGCAGCGTGAGTCAGCCTCTACAAGCTGTTGACTGATGACCTTGTTAAGGTTATGTTGGGAGCCAATGGACACACACGTGCGACTGATGTTCGTTTTGATAGATAGACGTTGTCACTTGGAACTGATGGGGGATAAGGTGACCAATAGTAGGTACATAAATAGTCGATAATACTTCATCCTCCATTTTCCATTTATCGCGACCAAACAGGCGATACCGACAGCTGATTTTTACATACTCGTACTTATTCATATTAAAAATTTAATTTCGTACATCAACCACAAAATATATAATAGATGCTGAAAATATTAGCTATGAATGCCGTGACAGATAGACGGATCTGCTAAAAACAAAACGATTTACTAAAGAAATAGAACCATGAAGCTCCGAATTGATTGATCGTGCATCGCGCACGTGCCGGCCGGCCTTTCTTTATTTACTCCGGTGGGTCAATGTCGTCCGGATTGACCAACCGCTAGAAAGGTCGCTGCAGTAACCGGTTCTAGTTAGAAGCCAAAAGGTTTGGGAAACTCTTCAGGGATAACGTGTCAGGTCAGGATCACAGTTCGAGAAGCTTCTTTCTAGACCTTGGAGTTTTCATTGGTGTAAATCTGATTACTATCGCTTGCAATACGCGAGATTCTAATTTATGAAATATTGTTCTTTCTCCATATAGCTAATATAGAGAAGAATCCATTCAAATATTTTCTAAGTGTTTTAAATTACTGAGTCCTGTATGTAGAATAATTCATTCTGTGATGTGACTTTTTGTTATTTTTTGTGACTCCTCCCTCTTGCACCTGTAGTAGTGGAGTCCATGAGTGTGGGTGACAGGTGCTTAACCAAAATTAAGAACGGCGTTTGTCACTATCACTATTTGCCGGATAAGGAGATGCTTCTTGACGCTTCTGTGCCATATACGTAATATAGTAACTAAAAGAAAATGGAGATTACAGTATTTCTCTCGGTTCACGCATACTCCTCTGCTGCACTGGGAGTGAAGAAATAGCATAGAATGCGTGCAGATACTTATCATCCTGGCATGTCGTAACCTACCGTCGTGTCGACTAAGGGACGGGTCCTCTCCAACTGTGTGGACTATCTGTATGGGCGATGGGCTGATCACCTGTCACCATACGGTTCATCATACCATCTTAGGACTAATTAATCGAACGTGGCCACAAGTAGTCTTGTGGCTCTGCTCACCCCATTAGGGATTTCAGGCGTGATAATATATATGTATGTATGTGTCACGCAAGCATTCATGAATGTGGCTACGGATTATCGCTGCAAAGTCTAGAGTCTAACGATTTAAATCTATGACTGGAGCTACGTGAAATATTCAGTGCGTTCCCAATACGATCACTATCTTCTTTTTCTTTGGGAGAAGCACACATATCCAGAGTTTTTTGGCTAAAATGGTGATGAATACTTACTGATTTTGATCTTGGCCTGTCCGTTGCCGCGGATGGGCAGGATGAGCACCTGTCCGTTCATGTCGTAGTGTGCCTTCAGAGTTACGTTTGCCGTGAAGTCGAAGATAGCTTTACCCGCTTCTGGATTTAACCTGAGAAGAAATGTTTAGATATATTAGGTGTTCAATAAATTTGCGTTTTTGCCTAGTAATGTTTATTACGAAATATTGGGTCAAATTTGAAACGGTCGGTGTCTTTTGGCCGAATTCAGAAACTCCACTTAGGCATTTGATTAGATATTAAATAGTTAAATGTCCCTCAACCAGTTGTCATCCTATACAGAAACGTCACTAAAACGACACTTTAATTAAAGCTCAATTTGAGTGGCCTTTCTGAATTTGGCCACTTGTCTTCTTAATTGAAAATGTCTTAAACTTAAAATAAGAAACGTCAAACTCGATTTGGTAGACAAAGCTGTCAAAACCAAGTATGACGTTTGTTATTACTTGACTTTTAAAATTAGCGAACACACTTTCGAATGGGGCCCATGCGCTTGAATACCTATCTTTTTAGAGTTTCGTACCTCAAAAGGAAAAAATGAAACCCTTATAGGATCACTCGTGTGTCTGTCTGTCTGTCTGTCTGTCTGTCTGTCCGTCTGTCCGTCTGTCACAGCCAATTTGCTCCGAAACTACTGGGCCCATTGAATTGAAATTTGGTATACATAATGTAAGTCGGTGACGTGAAAAAGTTACGCAACCTATATCGTGTGATATATCAAATGAAAGGCCTTATTGTGAGGATCATAAATTTTTTTTTAGTTTGAAGTAAAATAGTTTGGAACTTATTTAGGAAAATAGGCAAAAATTTAACATTCCCCCCCCCCTTATTTCCGAAACTACTGGGGCTCAAATTTTGAAAAAAATACAGTAAATTGTTCTTTAACTATAGATATCAGGAAAACCTACAAAAAGTCTATGGTAATTAAAGTAACGTAATAAAATTTGAGATAATCATGTACGGAACGGAACCCTCTCCATGCGAGTTTAACTCGCACTTGTCCGGTTTTTTGGTAGTAGATTGCGGCCTTTGTTGAAAACCAGTAAAAGGTTGTCCCAATTCCAAAATAATGGCTCTCAGTTGGAAAAAGGTCCGGAACGTTTCAAGATTCACATTAACTATACCGTCCGTAGTTACAGATATAGCTGAAGTAGATAACATCCACACAGGACTAGCAAACCAAACTTAGATGTTAATTAGTAGGAGTGAGGATCATTGCTAGGAAAATAATCGTAGTAGTCCCCCCTCCGTAGGTCCCTATTGGGAACTAACGGGTCTCCCCCATTACTAGGACAAAAATATACTTACTTAAAGGTGTTGACCCTAAACCCTCTCAGCCCCGTGACCACAGTGTCAGTGAAGGTGATCCTTAGCGAGGGGTTGTTGACCAGCACGGTTCCCAGTTGCACGGGGTCCAGGGTTGCAATGCCCAGCGCTGGGATACCGTCTACGAACTGCGGTCCAGCGAGGGTTATGGCCTTCTCGATGCAGCTGTTCATATTTGGGTCTGACGCGGAGCACGGGTGGATGAAGGAGGCTGAAACAAAATAACTTGATTTAACGTAAAATCAAACAAAATTTGAGGTCGATCCTATGTGACATCCCTGATATGTCGTATTGAAATGTTCATGCTGTGGTTGGTTTGATGAGATTTTGTCGACTTTTATAATGTAGGAACCCAAGAGCATCTCAATCTCAGCTTAAGGCGCTTACAAGACCTAAATCGGCTTTACTTAAACAGTCTTTTTAACAAAAACTATTTATTTATTTATTTATTTGCTTTAAAATCGTGTACTAATACATCGTGTTTAGTACTTAAGTTGACTCTATAAAAGTGTCGCTGATACTTAAAATAGGTAGGAACCTGAGCTTTAAGTATCAGCTACCTCCCAATTGATCAATAATACAATGAGTGACATTGATATTACAATAATAAAATAAATAAATAAATAAAATCTTTATTGATAAAACTTATTTGACATTAATACAACTAAAGACTAAACATACTGATGGACAAAAATAACACACGTGCCTGAACTAGGAAGTTACTGTGTTTCAGGCGAAAAAGGACTTACATAACTATCTTAAACAATCACATGAAAAATACAAATAATATTCTTAGTAGTTAGATAAATTACAAAAAAAAGAAAGTACAAATAAAACAAAAAACAATAACAACAATAACAAAATACCAATAGGCAGTGGTATGAACTTAAACACAAAACAATATTCATTTCAAAACAATGATCAATTTCTCTGTATCTTCGTAGGACATATTTTGAAGTGCTTCTTGGAGAATTTTCTTAGTATTGTTATAACTAAGAGGATATATGCCTAATATGGCGTTTAATCTATTGTAAAGAAGTGGTCCAAGGAACACGTAAAATCTGGATGAGAAGGCATGTTTTCTGCCTATATTTTTAGGGCAAACTATATCTTTCCGCCTTTTTTTAGTAGTGAGTGAGTGAGTTTTAGTAGTACAATTGAATGGATATAATTATTCTGTAGGTACTTAAAGTTAGTAAAGGATTATTCTAACATGCAATACTATGTGTGTGTGTGTATGTGTGTGTGTGTGTGTGTGTGTGTGTGTGTGTGTGTGTGTGTGTTTGTGTGTGTGTGCGTGCGTGCGTGCGTGCGTGCATGCGTGCGTGAGTGCATGCATGCGTGCGTACGTGCGTGCGTGCGTGCGTGCTTGCGTGCGTGCATGCGTGCGTGAGTGCGTGCGTGTGTATGTGATTTAGTGTACTATTTGATTTGGCAAAGCGAAAAAAATAGATGTTCTTTATATTATTGTAAACCTAATTATTTCGAAAACGTGATTTGATGAAATCGATACGATAGAAAAAAATCGTGAAGTTAAGTCTGAAATCCTCTTTAAACAAATTATGTCTTATTCTTTTTTAATTATGGGTCTATAATTAATAACACTAATACATCATGCCCATACTAATTTATATTTTACGTGTAGTGTGTTTACTTAATCGTTCATCTGTTTTTGATAACTTCACAGTGCTTCTCGTTCACTCCGGTGCAAACAGACAGTGACCGATCACCCAAGGTCATTGGCTCTTCTCAGCTTCTTAAGCATCACTTTGATCGGCAAATATTATAATGTTTGGAAGAATTTTTGTTATTCAAATACGCCACCTTACCCGTAAATGCTGCACGGAATACATTTACCTATGTTAATATTGGTAAATACTCGCATACCTTGTCTGCTTTGACCATGATCCCAGATTTGGTAGGTCGGGTTATTACAGTGGAGCGACTGCCATGACCACCGTAACCCTTGAGACAGGGGAACCAGATCAATTGGATCACGGTTACACATCTAGTTACCAACATGTGCAGGTATTCTCACGATGTTTTCCATCACCTTAGGGGCATTGATGTACCCATACGGTATAAATATGAACCTACTTACAGTGGATTCATTCATACTTGTCTTATTTGGTAAACAAGTTCCTAACCTCAAAATGTGCAATTTTTGGGTGTAACTGCTGTTTTATCCTAAATTAAGCAAACCTAGGGTATTAATTGGCAAAGTGACATCTAAAATATTGTCTTCGGTTCCTTTATTTCCAAGGAAACAGCTGTTTTAGCCAAAAAGGGTGCATTTTGAGGTTAACAACTTGTTTACCAAATAAGACACGTCTGGATGAATCCACTGTAGGAATATAGTAATGATACGTCCACAGTACCTTAAGAGAAAAGTTACATAACCTAATAAGCACTATTGAGCAGCACCTCTATTCGGGAACGCTAAGTGAGTCTGTAGCGACTCGTAAACCAGATTTCTCATCCCACTCTTCCGCACGACGCGTAATGCGTCAGAGCGTCGTGAATCGCTACAGAATCACTTAGCGTTCCCGAATAGAGGTGCAGAAACTGTTATCCATAATAACGTTGGATAGTATGATTCATATTTCTGTATTGTGATTGGCGCTCAGTTTACACAGGAAAACAATGGACAATCCTAGCACGGAACGTGCGCGCGTGCATGGCATCGGATAATAAGTCATCGGCCAACAAAGCTTCATCTACATGCCACGGATTTAAATCACTACGTATGAATAGTTGCCGGGCTGTCCATCTACCAATGGCAAAATGGCAATTTGCGTAGAAAGTGCTGTATCGATTTTACTACAGTCTTACTTTTTACTCTCGACGCAAACAGTGTTATAAGTTTAACGTGTGTACCTATCTGTGTGTTTGTCTGTGGTATTGTAGCTCCCAGACGGATGAACCGATTTTGATTCAGAATTTTTGTTTGTAAGGTGACTCAATCGAGAGTGTTCTCTATGACTCACGATAGTCAGTTCTTCCGCCTGAACATCATCAGCTCTTTTTTGGTTGACGAAGGGATGTAAGCAACTTCCTTAGGTTTGATCAATTCGAAATTTGGTATCCCGTTGCTTCAATGATATTGCATGAATATGATGACCTTGACCTGATACTGCAGCATCACCTGCAGATTGTAGTTTCCTAAATTCCTCACCAGCGGCCCTAACATTCAAGACACAAAGATAAGTTAAACTCGTGTATCTTTATGACTATCTCTTTCCTCGGAAGTAGTGTGAGAGAGACGCACTTAGAGATAAGACGGTTTAACTTATCCTTGTCTTGCATTTTAGGTTAGGCGCAGTCAGGCGCGGTATTTAATTTTTTTATTAATTCTTGTTCTGTGCATTATTTATAAGTTTTATATTATTAATTTGAATACCACATTTAATTCCGGTATCATCGTGCTTCAAGAGCAAACTTGACCTTACCTATATGAAAAACTAGCTGTTCCTGCAACTTCTTTCGTGTGGGACTGGATTAAAGGTATCCTTTGTGTTAACCCAGGGTATAAGCTATCTCCATCCCAAATTTCACTCAAATCCGTCCAGCCGTTGAAGCGTGAAGGAGTAACAAACATACACACACACGCACACTAATTTCGCATTTATAATATTTATACGAACACCTTCCAGGACGTATCTTGTTAAAAATCAATCTTCTGCATCGCAAAACCCTAGTATTTCACTGGCAGACAGCCATCTTGTTATCTTAAAACTTATCTATGCACGTACAATGTTAGCTTTGTTTGCCTATCCAGTAATTTTTCCTCAAGTGACCACTGTCACCTCGTCTTCCAAAGGTGGTCAAGGCGACAACCCGTGCTCTCGGCATCCATCTTTTATTATAATGGCGGCACAGGCACCTCTAGCATAATGATTAGTTTAAACATAACTATTACACAAGTTATGTTGTCCGATTCAACAACAACTATGTTGTCTGGGTCTCCTGCAATATTCATAATAATTTTCCACAGCACGCGATGGATATAACGAAAATTAACCAAGTAATTTAATATGTCTGAATTCAGAAATAATAGAGATGTATAAAGTCAAACAAACAAAAAACAAAAAAAGCGACAGTTCGTTAACATGGTAACATAGGTTTCTGTATCACTTAGACCACTCGAATATAGGCCCTGGGGTCGTATTATTAGCTCTTAATTCCGGGCAGTTTCCACGGTAAACTGAGCTGCCTGGAAAATTCGTATTATGAGCGCGCTAAAGTCATCCTCTTTAGCACGCTCATATTACGAATGCCTGGAAAGAGACCGTAATACAACCCCTGATGATAAAATCACCGACGCTCATGACCAGTTATTTGCTTATTTGTATAAGATCAAAATGAGTTACTGTATTCATCAAAGCACTCACGATGTTGAAATTACCCAGTAACACAAAACTATAATAAAATGAACTTTAAAAAAAAAAAAAAAAAACCTAAGGTATAGTCCTAAAAACATCGACATCCTTGACTTTGTATAAAAATGAATTAAGTAGAGCTTATAGCCTTCATTGTGGGAGCGTCGAGCGCATGCCGCATGAGCAGGTTTGGAGGAAAAGCGAAAATATCAAGACGTGGACGGTAACTCACTCGTAAATTGTTGTAACGAAATAAGCGCATTCTCTTTATAACAGAGTATCGAACATCAACCCTAAGCATAGAGGACTTAATAAGACAATTAATAATAAAATTATAAATATTGTTTATTTACCATACACATTACAAAAAAGACAGAATTAACTTGTGATCCCACCCTAGGCAAAGCCTGTATCGTGGTGACCGAGAAGGCTTAACATTCGGTTTAGTGCGGGCGCTCGCAGCGCGCATTTATTCTACGAGTAGTTGTCTTATGCTAAATTGAGTGGTTTGGTTATCATATCTGAGAGTGTGGGGTCCATACGGATACACCTTCGATCCTATGGGGTCTTTTGTGTAATTACCTACTCCTTCTCCTTAGCACTAAGTCCATGGAACACTCCACCACTTCCGTGAAGCGCGGTGGTAGGTACCTTGAATTCCCCGGTTTTGGACCGCCGTTACCAAGGATTTGCATTACTAATCTGGCGAGGACATCACATAAGTTGTGTTCCATGATTTCCTCTTCGTCACTCATTATCATAAAGTAAAGTCAGTGTTGTCATCACGTCTTTGGCTAAGAGCTTCTTTAGCCCACAGTGACACGTGGAACACCATTTTACACTGATCAAAACGAAGTGTTAAGGCTTGTGGACAAAGCCTGACCCCTATCATTTTTGAGGTGGTCTTCAAAAATCACGGCCTCGCAGTTTTTGGACTGATCCAATCATGGCTTTGTTGGGAGCTGGCTTGCTGCTTAGTGTACGGATCATAACACTTCGTGTTGATCAACTTAACGTGTTGATCGACTTAAGATACGTAGCCCTTCGGTAATTGCTAAAGCACGTAAGCTGCAGGTGGAGCAGTCACCGCGCCGGCGCGCGGGTCAATGTCGCGTTGCGCAACCCACGTGCGCATGCGTTTGCTCCCAAAGGGTCGAATTACGTTTAGTGTAAAGAATTTTTAAAAGCTTGTAGACATAAAATGTTGGGAAGACTATGAACCAACGGCTAAAATCACCCATTTCATACTAAAGGCGATAACAATTTCCACCCCTTAAATGTTAACCGATTTTGAGGAACTTTTGATAGGTTGTGAGTCATAGCAAAATCTCTTGGATTCTCTTTTGGAAAATGAGTACTAGTAAACCCCTCGATTTTTGGCTCATTTGTTTTGTATGACGAGTCAAATACATTACCTTGGTGATGACCGTCTTTTGTACTTTCAGTGCGTTTCTGACAAAAACTTTTTTTTTTTTAGTTTTTGTGAACTATCCTAATATTATGTCAAGATTTTTAGGCCTTGTACTTTAATATTCTAATGCCATCAAACTTACAGATGTGTACCTAATGTCGGTTTATCCCCACTGATTCTAAGATTTGACCCATACGTAACAAACAAACTAACAAAATGATGTAAAAAATGCATACTTGTAATAATTTACTTTTAAAGTTGAGCAACGCGAAGAAAGTAGTATTTTTATCGTTACAAGACCAACCACTGTTGCAAAAGTGAATTGTAAAATTGTATATTATGTACATATTGCAGGTTCTTGCAGCGGACCTAGCATAAATGACCAACGATAAGTTATATCCGTTTATTACCAGGGCAATTATTTTGTCGCTGCTAGGCTGATACGGGGATAACTTAACCTCATCTTATCTCTCTGAGTATCTCTTTAGTGTGAAAGACGCACTTAGGACTAAGATCGTTTAACTTATCCTTGTGTCAACCTTGCTAGAGCCGCTGGGCCGTACACCCATGAAACTCATTTTTTTAACGAATTTCCTGGAAGATAGGTTAACATCAAATAAAAATTCCCCCATAGCAAAATAAAAACAACACAAAAATCCGTTCAGCGGCTACGGGACTGAGTGGTAACATACACACACATATACGTTCGCTTGAATAATAAATACTAGATTGTGCCCGCGACTTCCTCCTCTTGGAATTCGGTTATAGTTATTCCCTCGGGAACGTCTGTACTTTTCGGGATCAAAAGTCTTATCTCCTATTCCAGGAACTTAGGTAACTATATACAAAGTTTCATGAAAATCCGTTCAGCCGTTGTAACAAACATACGCACACAACCACAAATTTTCGCATTTATAATATTAGTAGGATAGGACTAGTGCAATAGGAGAAGAAGGATAAGATTTACCTGGACCATTCGGCCATATTGCAAAAGCCGTGGCATTTTGATGCAGTCAGGTCAGGACTAAACCGCTCGACCGAGCTTCTTGACTCCAAAATCCTACGTGAAGCGATTGAAATCAAGAAATATAGACATTTCATCGGGTAGATGGATGTAAGCTATCGTCTTCGTAGTATACGGTAATCAACAAAATGTGCGTCTCGAAACGTATCATCGGATAAATCCTCGGACATTGTGAGCATTGTCGGAAATCTGGTAATCCATCTTTATCAATAAGCACTATGTCATACGACTGACGTCAAATATTAGCCACAAATTGCACAAGTCGCTCCGGATTAACGTTGCACTGGGGAAATTCTTCAGCCATGCATAACGATCATTTGCTTGTATAGCGTGCAGCAGTATTACTTTAGCCTATGTATAAACTGGGCACACAGCTGGGAGAACTAATGGTGATGGGGCGTAAAGGTTCTCGGACGAAGACCACAGACCGGGAGATACAGCGTGGCTCGACCCCCCACTAGATGAACCCCACGGCTAGCGGCGAAAAAGCGTGTCACGAGCGCTCATCGACGGCTGTAGCTGACGCAAATGTATGGAAAACGGCACATCGTGGCGTGGCATGGAAAACTGCCGACGGCCACAGCCGACTGTGGCGGTTAAAGGGTTAAGGTCGCTGAAGGCCGTCGGACACGCAAGGCGTGCGATTGTTCGTGGTGGAAGTCTTCGAGGGGGATCTATGTCCAGCAGTGAACGTCCCCGGGTTAAAATTATGATGAGTTGAGAAATGTCCAATAGGAAACGGAACGGTCCCAAATAATGAGAATCAGGAGGTAAGTATCTTTATATCGGGGCGTCGTCAAGAAATTATAGCCGGCCAGACAAAGTTCCTCAGAAAATTACCTCATATTGAGTGGCGTAATTTCCACCGTCTGTCTACCATTGGTAGAGAGTGTCCTTTACCGTTGGATGCGTTCAGGAGTCTTACAACACATCCGTTTCCCCTCTCATTCTCGTCACATTTTTCCACATTCGTCGTATTCACCGATTTTTTTATGACTTTTGAATACGAAGTATTATATCCCACTTAAAAAAAATCAAATCTAGTCAGTAATTTCAGAGTTCACCTCTAACAAACATTCCTTAATACTTAATTATTAATAGTATTAGAATAAACATAAAACTCACGCAACTCCCCCCGCGCGCTGGCCAAACAGCAAACTGCCGCGACTAAAAACACGCGCATTTTAAAAAAGTATTTTGACACTTTGTTTTTTTAATTAGAGACTAAGACAGCCGACCCGGAGGCGTGAGGCTTTCAACTACGGCGAGTTAAGGTCGTACAGCCTTATATATGTTGTGTAATGTTCACGCCTGACCATCGGAGTTGTTTGTTAGACCAGATTCAATAGACCTCTGATCCGTAATAGTTTGCTTGCTTGGACCAATCGAGTTCTAGTGGATATGTTGACATGTAAAATGATTTTAGAGTCCTGGAAGTTCATTGGTACCAATGATTAAATAAAATCTACTCAAACAAGAAGCCACACGACAATAAAGTTTTTTATGCTCTTTACAAATTTTCTTCTAATGGAAAGAGCCGTAATGATTTTAAGCTAAACAAAATCGGTCAAGTGCATGTCAGACCACTCACAATGTAGGGTTCCGTACTCCATATTCGTGCCTGTGTCTAATCCAGAAGTTCCCAACAACGCTAATTTTTGAACAAAATATATGCTAAATTAAAATTTCTGTGAGACATTATTATTACTTGAAATAAACACGGCTCCACCTACGATTTATGGTCAGAAATGGTCCGACATGTTTCGGACTCCTATGGAGTCCTATTTCAGAGGTTGAGTGCGGTCGCGGTCAAGGCAACCCGCACTACACCCCATTCGAATTTATAAAATAAAAAACCGACTTCAAATAGCCTTTGAAAAGTACCTAAGTTTTTTTGTTCACATTTTATTTATTATCCTGTGATTTAACGGCACACATTTACTACATAAGTAACAATAGCATAATGCCAATTGCTCATCACCATTTACAAACTGTTGCTATCCACGGTGCAAAGATGTCAATCTTTGAGGAGTTCTCCTGGTTCTTCAATTTTACTACATGAATTTTCATGGACAGAAGTTGCTTCAGAACTTTATACAGCAATTTAATCGCCACCGTGAAATACTCAACATTTAGGAGTTCCACCAACAGTTCCACTTCACCAAATAATGCTTTTGAAACGTAACTGCTTGAGTTATTACAAAAAATACTAAAATTGCTCTATGCTTGCCTATAATATTTAAAGAGTTCCATCGATTCCTCATAGATCCTCTGATCATAACTCGACTTTCACGACAACGGGACCAAACTGGAGGTATACCCTACCGATTAAAAAAAGAATTTTCAAAATCGGTTTATAAATGACGGAGTTCTGAAGTAACAAACATAAAAAAAAATACAACTGAATTGAGAACCTCCTCCTTCTTTTTTTTAAGTCTGTTAAAAATATTATTTTTGCCCTTGCATGTGTAACTTAAAAATAGTCTTCGAGAAAAGCGGTTTGACATACAGACAGACAGACGGACATGGCGAAACTATAAGTTTTTCGTTTGCCTACGGACCCCTAAAAAGTTGATGTGGCTTTGAAACCTAATAAATATGTTCTTTGTTCATATTTTTGTCATAATATTTTTCCGTTCATAGTGTCAAGTAGCGACCGAATAAGACCTCTAGTAACCCAAACTCCACAGTTACAATGATCTATGGTATTTGATGACTACATAAATAACCTCTAAAGAAGGAATCTTCTATTCAAAGTAATCTTTTTCAAGTTACGGGAAATATAAACATCTCGATAACGACTTGAATTAAGTACAAAAAGATTAGTTTGATAAGAAGGTTCCTTCTTTAGTGGTTACTCATGTAAAGTGAAGTCATCCTTACTTGTCTTATTTGGTAAATAAGTTTCTAACCTCAAAATGCACTATTTTGGGGTTAAAAAGCTATGTCTTCGTAAATTAAGCAACTAGATAATATTTTAGACATCACTTTGCCAATTTTTCACCTAGGATTGCTTTACTCAGAATAAAATAGCTGTTTCACCCAAAAAAGGTACAATTTGAGGTCATTGTAACTGTGGAGTTTGGGGTGATAGAAGTCTTATTCGGTACTTGACACTAGTAGAGGCCCGGGAGACACTTTGCTCTAGCGATCTGTGTATAGATCTCGTAAAGACAGTGTAGCGACACCGAGTTGCGCATCTGGCGTAACGACGGCCGCGACCTTTCAATTTAGTGTCTTCACCTGGAGATAGGACATCTACCAACAATAGGAAATTCAATCTATAGACGAATGACTAGACCAAATAAGTGTCCCCGTTGAGACATCCTTAGGCATTATAGATTTGCGTCTAACTCCTCTGACGTGGAATAAATGGACGTAATTTAGCAAAAAGGATCCAAATCAAAATAATTGCCATTAATAATTAAGTTCTATGTCATCGTCATCAATACAGTGTCTAAAATTCTAATAGGTTTTAATTGTGGATTAGATTCTTTTCCCTAAATAACGTCCAAATAATCTCGTATTATAATGAAAAAGACATCAACGAGCCCATAATTTTCACAGCTCGCATGCGCCTGCCACACAATCAAAAGTGCTGGACCGAATTTCGGCGTTCAGCGGCTTTGTACCTTTACCTTAATTACCAAAATATGGTGTTGCTCTCCTTTCACGTTAAAACGGAGCGCTGAAGAGGTTGGAGAGCGAAGAGTGAAATAGGCAAAAAAAACAAAGACCGAAAAAATGCAGTTTCCGAAGGAAAAGCAGCGTTATACAAATTTCACGCAGACGCTGGCGCCGTATACCTAAATCAGGATAAAAAGCCATTGTTCAAGTACTCAAAGTGTAGTAAGAGGTAAGAGTATACTTATACCGGGCGGATGCGGCGGAAGCGGCGATGGCCGACCATTATATTAGAACTCCGCCACGTAAACGTCAGGTAATAGGAGACACTAGTACCATAAGCAAGGATTTTCTTATTCTTACATAGCTATACTACTTTTTTAATTTAATTAAATCGGGAAAAGAGCCGTCATCTTTGCTGAATCAATTATTTGTCAGGTATTTTAGGGCGATCGTAACGCGTCCTTAAATACCTGACAAATAATTGATTCTGTTATGGAAGGAAAAGTAAATGTTCCTACAGTGCGTTACGAGCAGAAAATGAACACTGTGCTATTGCCATTCGCGCAGGGGTATGATTCACTTAAAAGAATTCGTTCATAAACTCACCAGCGAGCCTTACTTTCTGTTTAATGAGTTATCGTCACCGACCATGTATCCAAACAGGATATTTGGTCTGTGCTGGAACTACAACTCAAAACCATCCAAGTCATTATGTACTTAACTAATTTTTTGGTTCGAGTTAAGCAGCGTTACTTTTCTTTGTCGCTAGTCACCTTATCCCTAAACATACATAAAAACAAAGGAACATTGTCATATGACAAATACTTTTACATCATCAGCCGTAAAACGTCCACTACAGGACGTACACCTCCCCCAAAAATGGGGGGATTTGCCATAATCGCCACGCTTGGCAGACAGGTTGGCGACCGCAATTGGTCTTGATAGTACTCGAAGGACGTTGCTGCCCATCCTCCTCATCGGTTTAAAGGTTAGTAAAATAATTATAACACACTCGAGGGGTTTACTAGTAGTCATTGAAGAGTTCCACTACCTCCAGGCTTCATGGTCAGATCAGCTCGATGGTACCAAATTATTGCATTGTCACCCGAATTGCATACACTTCCAAGTTTCAAATCTAGATTTTATTAGATTGTTTGTTAGTTACAAGTGAAGCTAATAAAACCGTGTTAAAAATACAACGGGTTCGATTCCCTGCAGCCCTAGTATGGCTGACACGGGGTTAAGTTAACCCCGTGTCTATCTCTATCGTGTGTTAAGTCTCTATCTCTATCGTCAGCACTAGTGTGAAAGAGACGATGAGGGATAAGTCGAGATTAACTTATCGTTGTGTCAAACCTTGTTAAAGGCCGCTGGCCGCCGGCGTCGAGTGACGTGGCGGACGCGCAGGAATACTCATTACATATTTTGTATTCCGATAGCGAATTATTAGTCAGCATCTCTCCTGGCCTTTGTTAGGCAGGGGTTCAACCCCCGGCACGCACTTGTTGAGTTTTATAAGAACAAAGCATATAATTTCGTTTATTTTTGCCGCTGATCTTACTGTTCCTTCACCCTGATATCCCTATCATTATTGACATTTTATACACGTTCGAATATTTATATCCAGATTTAGATTTATTTAGATTTAGAGATAATTGACCGTGGAGACTGTCTACACCTCCATTTAACCTAGATTAATCAATTTAGATGTTTCTTTGTTTCAATTATTTTTTTATTATTATTACCCTTAGAGACTTTATACATCTCTAAGTCACTTAACTTGTCCAGACGCGGAGACTATATACATCTCCCTTATTACTTATTTATTAGAATTAATTTGTACCTATTAGGTTTGTTTGTTGCACTTTTTGGTTAGTTTTTAGATTAAACTCTAATGCCAAAGTTGAAAAAAATTTCATTTGACACGCGATAGGGTCCGGTTTCCGTCATTTATTTACATACTAGCTTCCGCCCGCGACTTCGTCCGCGTGGAATTCGGTTGGAATTATACTGTCGACAACTTTTGAGTTATTTGGGACAAAAATGACCCTATTTTCTATTCCAGAAGCTAAGGTCTAACTATATACGACATTTCATGAAAATACGTTCAGCCATATGGAGCTAAGTTGTAACAAACATACATAAACACTCACACACAATAATTTATTTTAGAAACGGTTACCTACCTAATTGTTTGTTTTGAACTGCATATATACCAAGTTTCAAGTCGATAAACAAATGGAATCGGTTTTTCCAATACAAAGTTTAACGCCCAAAGGCCCCCTTTTTAGGGGTAGTTTCATATTGTCTTATACCGCGTACCTATTTTTCTATTTTGAAGAGTATTTATACCAAGTTTTAAGTTAATAAACTCATCCAAACAGTGTTTCGCATACTAACTTCCCCCCCTCTTTTACCCCCTTCCACTTTTATTTCCAAAAGTTTCTATAGCCTGTGTCCTGCCTGAAGGGTTCCTGGATATATTATCGAAAACTGCATTGAAATCCATCCAGTAGTTTTAAAGTTTATCGCGAACATACAATCAGACAAACAGACATGAAATTCAAAAACCATTGGGATTTGTTCTGCTGCTCATTCTGAAGCCCCCCATAGCATTTTTTCATTGTTATCTTCAATGTACAGACTTTTTCCACATAACGATTTTATTATATGTATAGATGAGTAACAATTCTAAGTAGATGATAATTTTCATCTATATAAGCGTAGCGTATAAATAAACGTAAAAGCCAATTTTTTTCTTAATTTATTGGTCTTCATTGTATGCCAGAAATATTGAAATATCCATACAAATTATTGCTACGGAAGTAAGTACTTTGTATATTCTTAAGTTAATGATTTTTTTGTTTGTTATATGCTTCTAACGTAACGTGGACACGGGCGTGCGTGCGTGCGTGCGTATGTGCGTACGTGGGTGTGTGCCTTCTAGGCACCCTGCCGCCTGGCACTGATATGAAACAAATATTTTATTTATAGATAGATCAATTTAGTCATTAGTAGATTATTTGCATTGTATTGTAATTTAGGTAATGGTTGTCATCTTCCACAGGAAGGTTTTTTAAAATATAAGAATAGGCATTACATTTGGCAATACGCACTCAACAAACCACTGATGACTGCAACCATTAGAGGGTTTTACCCGGCTTCTTCTTGCTTTAGTTTCATTTAGCGAACGTAGAGCACTAAGCGTTATTAGTAGGAAAAAAACTCTTTAGTACGTAGATTAACTAATCTAAGATTTATTCCTGTTGGATAGCGTGTTGTTTTAAAATACACATGCGTCTATCTAGAATATTCTCAACTCGCATCCAATCTATATGCGCCGCGGTGATTCTCTTAGGCCACCTATGCACAGGCAGGAGACTTGCTTAGCCACTAGAGCCTTGGCTATAAACAAACGTTCTAGATTTCTCGACGCCGGCCGCACTGCGCGCTTGGCGCTTTCAATAGTCACGACTCGCTAGGCTCTAGGCGCTAAGCAAGCCATCTGCCTGTGCGGAGGTGGCCTTAAATAACACTTCGGTCACGAACTTGCCCAGCCTAACTTGACCCGGCAGTGTGTGTAAACTAAGTGTTCGTGCGTGTATTCGACCTTGGACGCATTTCGACGCAGCTGGCCACGATCGTAGGTCCCTAACTTAGCATAATGCCTACCAGCGCGCGGGTCAATTTAGGATTGTCAACCGAAATGAGAGACGAAAAGAGCGACAAAGCCTCTGTGGGGGCTCCGCGAAAATACTGGTCATAATAAAAAATAAATAACTAAAGGCAACCTTGGAGCCTTATAGTACCATAAGGTTGCCAAGGAAAATTAATTATAAATAAAAAAATTCTAAACTCCCACATCAAGTTAAAAGTTTAAATAAAGGAGAAGTAGTGGAAAACCAGTAAGCTTATTCAACAGATCAATCAAACTAACGTAACTACAGAAAATTTCGCGTCTGTACTGTTGACCGTTGAAGAGTTCCTTTATCTTCCTCCTGTCGATTCAGGTCATGAGATAAGATAAGATAAGATAAGATAATCGTTTATTTGCATGAAAGGGTTAGTTACAGTTCTTCTTATATTTCTCATATCCTCCAAATTCAGCTATTTTAAAACAGCATGCAAATGGTTTTACAAATTAATTTTTGCTTACCATAAAATTAATTGTCATTGGAACTGAACCAATATGTAAAAATTCAGCTCCGTAGGATAAGAGGAAGTGGTTCTAATTCAGCTTACAAGATTTGACCCGAACATGTACACATACATACATACAAACATTGCAAGTTAATAAAAAGCTTGTAAAAACAGTTTCATTCCTCCCATTAGAGGATTATACGGCTTCTTCCATTGAAATATATTGTAAGGAACTGCTCAAAGCAATTCTCGCGATGCTTACTTTTGAGGTGTCAGAACGTAAATCTGACACCATCGCACGTTCAGTCGCATGGCAAACACGGTCCTTGACACCCGTTTAAGTGACACTATCATAATTAACCACTCCGCCCACAATTTGCATTGATAGCCTGTGAATCAAGCAATATTAGACTTTTGTATATATGTCGTAAGAACTAAGACATCAGCAATAGGGTGTGGGTAAGCCATGGCGCTGGCGTTTGACAACCTTATATTGATAGGCATATCCTTCTTTTGAGATCTTTGGCTTCTTCAAATATTTCGCTATCCAAAAGGGTTCCGTCGCGAAAAAAGTCTGAGAACCGCTGCCATAGCTGATTTCCTTGACTCCGTATGGTTCTACTCTTGTACGGCACTTCTTCAAGATTAAAAAGGGCAAGTGATATTTACATCTTGATAAAAGGTGAAACAAATCCCTGTACACTTCCTCATACCTACATGATATAAAAACGTATAAATATACTAGCTTCTACGCGCAACTTCGTCTGCATGGAAATGTATTTTTAAAACATAACGAATTCTTGTTACTGTTTTTTTTTTAATTTATATTATTTTCCTTGAAATTACGGGCCCTATTTTACACTTAGCCCTCTAAGGTTAAATAGGGCCTGGAAAATTGATTGGTTTAAAAATAAGTAGCCTATTTCCTTCCCTAAGGCTCAAACGATCTTAAACGGTTTAACCATAAATCGCGCAGATAAATTTAAAGACATCCACAATTCCTCAGGCTCTCGGGCCGCACGAACTCCCGTAAAACCTCGTCCTTTCTCCATACCAAATTTAATCAAAATTGGTTTAGCGGCCCGTTAAAACGTAACAAGCAGACAGAGAGAATTACTAACATATATAATATTAATATTGATAGGAACGTGGAATTAACCGTTGACATTAGCGCGGTATAAAGCCCGGCAGCCACGCGCGGCAGCTTCAATGTTACTCGGGACGCGCTGTTGTTTATCTTGTCAGCATGTTGCTTCTACTTTTTGCGTGTGTGTACGGAGCGAGTGGACAAATCGGTGAGGTTTTCAACAATATTTTATACTAAATTGTACTTATTTCATTCGCGAGGAATACGTTTATTGCTGTTCCCTAGGGAACTGTGCATTTTATTCGCGATAAAAAGAAGTATGCATGGTGTTAATCCGGTGTACTTATTTCCATCTCTGCTCGCAAGGACCCTTTAAAATTGTTCGTTTTAATTTATTAGTTTGGTGCGTTATCTGAACCTGACTAGAGAGACTTCAGAAAGTCAAAGTCAAACTATCTTTGTATTATTAGGACATGAAATGTTTTATTTCAAAAAAAAATTCTTTTTAAATTGGAAGACCGTACAACTCCTCTTTTTACTTGACCGTCGAGACTGTCTACATCTTCATTTAACCTAGATTAGGTAATCAATTTAGATGTTTCTTTATTTTAATTATTATGATCCTTAGAGGCTTTATACATCTCTAAGTCACTTAACTTGTCCATACGCAGAGACTATAGATCTCTCTTATTAGCTATTTATTAGAATTAATTTGTACCCATGAGGTTTGTTTGTTGCACTTTTTATGTGTTAGTTTTAGACAAAACACTAATTTCAAAGTTGAAAAATAAAAAGACTTACTGCTGAGTTTCTTGCGGCGTTTCTTCTCAGCAGATGTCACCTTTCGAAGCGCTGGTAGATTCAGACACGTGAAAGAGCCCATGTGGCCGACTTGCAAAATAAATATTTTCATATTTTCATTTTCATTTGACACGCGATGATGTCCAATTTTCGTCATTTCTCTACATATAAGTAACAATTCTAAGTAGATGACATTTTAATTCTATATTTCACTCAAATCCGTTAATCCATTTCAGCGTGAAGAAGTAACAAAAATACACTAACTCATAAAAATTTCGCATTTACATAAGTGTGATATTTTTTTACCGACTTCTTTACATATATCTAGTGAGAAACATTGTGATTTTTTCCTGGAATTTTCAAGGAAGGTATGCGGTTTATTCTTCGGCATTATAATCGAGGATGCCATTAGTTGAATCAATTTACGGAATGAATCCACTTACCGGTATCATCAGGTACCTTACCGCTGGAGTTTTTTTCATAATATGTTGAAATAAGATTTTGTTAGTTTAATTTAATTTACTTTAATTATAAAACTATAGTTTACAGCAGATGAGTGGTGATTCGGGTTAGATCAAAAATAATGTTGTAGATATTATTTGTTTAATTTAACATAATGAACAGTAGAAAGATCTCGGGGTAGTGGTGGTATGGTACCATACACTTTTCAGTCCACACTGCCTCTTACGAGAATAAGGAACTTAAGTGCTTGTCCTGTTATTCTATGAAGAGCGATGTTATCAAACACTGACCGCTTTGATTTGATATTGACATGCAACGAGTCAAACTTGAGTCAAATTGCAAGACAACGCGTTTCTTCGTTGTTGACGGCGGTTTTGACGGATCGGTCGACTAGAAGAGAAGCTACATGCAGGTTCTATTTTTTTATACCTTGGCCCCCAGGGATACTAGGTTAAAAGTCAAGATTTTTTTCATCTTTCCATAGTAAGACAGACAGGCTCCCAGATTAATGTGTCCTCGACACGGAACCGCGGCATTTCGTGGCAGCTTCCAGTATGCAGCCACGAAATGCTGGAACAATCTACCATCCCCTATTAGAATTTCAAAATCATTATTTTCCTTCAAGCGAATTTTTAAAGTGTTTTTACTATAGATTCAAAGTTAAAGGTAAACGCCTTCGTGTCGAGGCATAGATATACGTATGGAAATGTCGGCAGGTTTTGTTAACTAAACTTTCGTTAACTGTTGTATTGTAAACCCATTATTATACTTCTAAACACAGAAGCATTAATATAAATCATTATAAGCACTTATTGCAACCTAGTTTGTTATATATTTTTACGTTTGATGTTGAAGCGAACGCAATGTATGCTGCCTAGCTAAACCAGTCCATGGGTCCACTGAAAACCAGCGCCGTACTCCCCCAATAGGTGGTTCGACACACAGCTATACCATTTTCGCAGCAACATGTAACTTTCATTTAGATCACACAAATTGTTAGATTTAAGTTCACAAAATGTAAAACATCTACATTTAGCGAAATAAATATTTTCTATTCTATTCTATTCTAAGCCGATCTTGTCGCATATTTTGTATGGGATGACGATTTATTTTTCACTTTTCAACCCGCATTCCTCGGGGAAATTTGTTCATTTTCATGAGTATATCACTGGGTTTCGGGTTCCCACACAATTGTTTTTACACGTTGCATTTGCAGAGAAAGCAAAATACTTAAATAATAGGAAGTTGAATATAGCTGTCTGTTTGAAGAGTTTGCTTAACCACAGGTTTAACGTTGTCTAATCTGGCAAAGATTTAAATCAGATGAGACATGCTTTACTAGTACAGTGACCGGTATATGTCACTCGTGAAATGAGCGAAGTCGCTCATTTGCAATTAGTGCGAATCTGAATGCAGTGACAGGTAAACATAAGTCACAACTTTGAGTGCACTAGTACGAAACAAATGCCGTCTCTGTTGCTGTCAACGCATACATTTAAAATCTGAAATATAGCCAAGATTTTCGTCGACGTACAGTACACGGTCGTTTTATTACGCATTTTCGTAAATAAATATTAATAATAAGCCGACAAAAAAAACAACATTCCATATTAAGCTTAGCATTCCATATTAGTAGTTGCTGAGATAAACGGTTGTTGTTACAAGTGTTTATAATATATATGGTAATTTTACTTTTTGTTATTTTTCACATTAATGTAACATATCCCTTCGGGTACGGGGCCCTAAAAAAGGATTTATGGACTGTGTGGTAAAATGTGCTTATGTCAAAATGTCCAAGCGTCAAAATGTACATATCGTCATGGTTACAATGTTTTAGTGACAAATAGTACATATCTCAAAATGCAAGTGGGACAAAGGGTGTGGATAGACAAAATGCACGATTAACATGAGACGTGCTCAACACTGAATGTATATAATTATTGTAAAATGTCTCCCTACTCATGCTAACTACCCATACATTATGTACTCGTATTTATATTTAACTGTATTATGGAGTGTGCCCAGAAACTACACGACCTCATCCCTCCCTCCACTTTCTTCCACCGGTCTTCCCGACGCCGGGAGGGCTTCCATCCGCATGTGGTTCAATTTCCATTGGTGCGCACGAAGCGATTTGCTTCGTTATTCGTTATTCGTACAGCCAAGGAGTGGAACGCTCTCCCTGCGTCTGTATTCCCGGAATCGTATAACATTGGTGTTTTCAAGGCAAGAGTGAATAGGCATTTTCTGGGTAAGCGTGTACTACCTTCGACCTCTTCGTCACTTAACATGAGGTGAGACTGAGATCAAACGCAAACCCATTTACGATAAAAAAGAAAAAAACTTGTTAACATTTTTATTATTCGTAGGTACTATATTATTATGTTCGTTTTTCCCTTAACACATTTAAACACGTGTAGGTACACGTTATCCATTATACTATTTGATGTCTGTTCGATTTAACCCTAGCACATTTTAACTCCTGTCCACTTTAACCATTATACATTTTGACATTTGTACTTTTGGCCCGTTAGACAGCCGAACCATATGTACATTTTGGCATCTGTACATACAACCCGTTGCGCATTTTAACCCGTTTACCAAACAGTCCCTAAATCATTACCATATATATTGACAACAAACCATAAAATTACAGCTGCAGCTTAACTATCTGCCAACTTATTTGCAACTGTCAAAGTGTTTATACCATTAACATAAAGTATATCATTGATTGGTTGAGACCATGCCAAAATGGCGTAGTACGGAACCCCTCAGTGCGCGAGTCCATCTCGCACTTGACCGTTTTTACCTTTTACGAACCAAATAAAATACTTTTCTGTCAAGATCGGAATAGAGTGGTATTTTTCTTCCAATTGCAACAAAAAAAACCTTCAGGAAACTAAAGCAATAAAACGAAACAAGAACAATAAAACTCAGTTGAATTTCACAAGCAAGGAAATGCACAGAAGGCATTGTTCTGCTCTTTCTTAATGTGTCATAATTCACAAAACCCTTACCGTCCCGTTTTCCTCAAGAATGACACCTGCGAATGAAGGTATAAACTCTGTCAAGTGCGAGTCAGACTCGAGTAAGAAGGGTTCCGTAGACGCATTTATTTTCATGACTGACTGACATCAAATGACTGTATTACGTTTTTTTTTTCAGAATTTTCGGCTTGGTATTTTCGGAGAAATGGGAGAAAAAAACCGATTTTCATATATTTTCTTGAATATCCATTAAAAATTATGTCTTTATTTTACTTTTCTCATAATGAGTGCTTTCATTTGATAGGTCACGTGGTACACTTGATATTTTCGTAATTTGCGTCCTAAATCAGAATAAATATTTCCTCTATACGTCTGTGATTGGGTCAACTAAGGCACAACTTCCACCAAACAGCAAGCATCGCATCGGATCGGAACCAATTTTACGATTATGCGCGACACGCGATCGTAGCCGAAAGTATGCCGCGACGCGCGGCTAGGTAATATAATTATATCAACTGGCTGTATACGTACCAACCAAACAAATTTCATTTCGATTTGATTTTAATAAAATAGGCAGTGTCAGACGCACAGTAAGACCGACAGACAGACAGACCTGAGATGGATCCAAGGTTCCGAAATGAAAACATTTATTGGATGTCCGAACAAGCCGAACAGTCCGATGATATTATTTTATAATTGCACACAAAATACGGATTCAATTTATAACGGATCAAAAACTACGGTTCGTCGAAGCACAATAGAACGGCTAAACATTACTACTACTAACAATTATAACTAACATTTCTATATATATACTAGCTGGTGCCCGCGACTTCGTCTGCGAAGAATAATAATTTAAGTAACCTATGTACTTTTAAACCTTCCCTAGACCTCCACGAACATTTCAAGACTAAGATAAGATAAATCCGTTCAGCCGTTCTCGAGTTTTAGTGAGACTAACGAACAGCAATTCATTTTTATATATATAGATATATATTTCAGCGCCATTCATCACGCCATGCCGCGCGGCCGACTCGGCCTGTCTACTGTCATCAGCTAAGAAGGCAGCACCGATGCTAGTGGCTGGCGTCCCACAGCTGAGCCTCAAGCCGCTCGACCCCATGAAAGTGACGAAGGTCTCGTCAAACCAGGCTGGCTTGAACTTGGAAATGAGAGACACCACCGTCAAGGGACTAAAGAGCTGCGAGATATTGAGTTTGAAGTATGTATGCCTCTTCTATACTTTCTAAAGCATGTTTTGTGAAGTGGTTTGTTTATAATAATTCTTCTACTTGTCGGGCGAAGGCTGGAGGCCGAGTCCAATAAAGGCACAAACCGGTTTTTCTACGCGGAGCAATCAGTTTTCGTCCACTGTCATACATGACCCTGTAAAACCCTCAATCGAATCAAGTAACCTCGAAATTTTGTAAACGCGGATATCTGTAGGTACTACGAAATCAGCATACCACGAATTAGAAGGAACGAATAATATTTTGTTTCAATTAGGTTATGCCTCATTTACATGCAGCCGAAGTGAGCAGGGAATGGGCATGGAAGTGGGCAGAAGGATATATTATATGGGTCACTTCTGTTCCTGCCGCTTCTACTCGCGTTACCCATGCAGCCAGATAATTGTTGATAAAATGTCGCTCACCCCAACAATACCCAAGTCCTGCTTGCTTATGAACCGTACATAATTACAGCTCTTGTTTCATAGAATTTTAAACAGAAAACATTCGCTTGAGAAAACTATGATAGATTATCATTGTCAGTGATTGCGTGCACTGGAATTTGATGACGTATCTTCCGGTTCCTGGAACTGATGGCGGTATGTAGGCGGTGGATTCACGTGATCCTGGCGGGTAGACCATATAAGGACACCGCTGCCCGAACCCCCTCTTTCACTGACCACTGCACTATTTTATTTTAACAAATTAAGCTAAAGATCAGTTTTAAAGTTGTAATGCGAAATTTGTGAGTTGAGAGTATGTTTGTTTGGGAAAAGTGCAGCGGCCTCTGCAGTTATTTGTATACCTAGCATGTTGTACTCATACCCAGTTGCATTGAAGCATCGAGTAATGTAACATCAGGTTCAGTTCAAAGAAGTACTTAACATTTTCCCTGCATCTTATAGTGCGGTTAATTAAAATACAATTATTGTCCAAGTTCATCCGGCTAGAAACTCTTTGAGTCATTAGAAGTCCTAATGACTATTTCAATATAGAACCGTTTGGTAATAGCGATAAAAACTAATTTGGAAATCTATTTTAACGAATTTAGTTCGTTTACCGTTTGCCCTATATACCTACTTACCTACACACACAAACACAAATCGTGGTACTTAACTTCATTTGCAAGAATATTTTGAACCACCTGTTGTAGGTGGGAATGATATTTGGAGTGCACATGTTAATCCGATGACAATGCAAAAATTGTAACGATCAGCAGAAAAGCTTGTCTTTTTTACAGAAACAAAGGCAAGCGAATTTTTTCTGTTTCTATAAGCAAACGTGTGACAGTGGCTTCTGTAATATCACGCCTCGTGGACCGAAGCTGTGGCATTACCTATTAATAAATGCTGAGTTCGTCAATATGTACGAGTATCGACGTGACGAAAAGCAGTTCGATTACTGCGATTAACTACGTCAGCGGTAATTGTTCGAGATGCGACGCATTGACTCAAAATCATTTGATCTTGTACGTGACAATTGAAGCTAATATTGACGTTCTAATTTCGCGTGAAGTAAAATCAAGATTTAAGAGTAAATTCAAAAAATTTTACGTTTCCTTTTTAATAACTCACGTGTACCTAATGATTTCCTTGATTTGTAGCTATAGCCATAAGTGCGAGTGCAGGTTTTTTAAAGTACTCAGCACGTTTATGGTATACGGATTCTTTGTTTAATGAACGTATCCTATGAAAATCCCAATTTTCTGCCTTTTACCGTTGTTGAGATAAATAGGCTCTGCCAGCCTTCGTAGCATTTGTAGTAGGGTCTTGTTAATAATAATCGTTGATAGGTAGGTACCTAAGTTAATCATTGAATTTTAGGGGGTTTGCCACAATTTTTACGTGCGATTATCTTTGGGGCCTGAACTGAAACGTGTTGCAATTGCCCCTTCGGCCGGTAAGGAAACCGGAGTTTGTGAAACCAGTTTCCTAAAAGGCTTTTTTTATCCCTGTACCTAACTGGTTTCCTATAAAAAAAAAGAAACCTAATCACAATTTCGTGGTATGAAATAGCGACGCAGTTCAGGTTAGGAGTTAGGACTTAAAAAGAATCTCATTAAGAGATCGTAGTAACCTCCCAGTTGCTTGTTAAGTTTATTCTTTAACTTTACGACTGGAATAACGCTAAATACAGCTAATATGTTCACCAGTGTGGGGATATTTTATTTTATTAGCTGTATTTAGCCCTATTACCCGCAAACTGTCCGAGCAACAACGGCACATACTTGTCTCATGATTGAGTATGTTTCAGTGTTAACGGTAAGAAAATGAACTTAGAGGTGAAGTGCTCAGTGACGCTGACAGGCGACTACACTCTGGGGGGCAAGCTGCTCATCTTCCCCATTGAGGGCGACGGGAAATACAAGATTAAGATCCGTACGTACGCTATATTTAATCACTAATTTTAATAGGTTTTTACTTCCTTACTCCGATCTCTCGTCAGAAACAATATAGAGGTATAAGACATAAAAGTAAATCTCAAGCATACCTAGTGGTATGTGCAATTACTTTGTAAGTGTAAAGACTTGTTGTACTATTAATACACTTAGTACATTATCAATACTACCATACAAGATTCAAATGGATTATAAAATTGAAGAAAAGAAGAATCTTCATAATATGAAGGAATATTATTCCTTCATTGCGCGCAACATGTTATAAATAGTCTTTTCCTTATTATAAAAGCCTTTAAGTATTTGAATAAATTTTGTCGCAGTATTACGTTTTTGCTATAATAATTAGTTTGGCGTATTAAAATCATCGCTTACTGCGGTTAAGTGATCTTCCTATGTATAATGTTTCTCTGATTATTATGATACGAAATATCTACCCCTCCTCCTCGGTATGCCACTGCATCTCCCGAAGACGGACGGATGGTCTATGGGATGGACCTTTGTCCAGCAGTTCACGTCCCGAGGTTAAAATGATGAGGAAGATATTGTCATTTGCTATGTAGCTATCATTATCATAGTGATTTCAAGGATTACGGACACCTTACCCTTAGTAAGGCACAGTTCTTAATATGGGGACATAATCTAATGTTTTCAGGTGACGTGCTAGTGAAGATCCAGTACGAGGTTGCGGAGCGAGAGCGGGGCGGCGAGAGCTACTGGTACGTCGCCAACTGGAAACATACCGCGGACGTGCTGACCGGCGTCCATTTCCAGTTCCAGAACTTGTTCAATGGGAACGCGCAAGCCTGTGAGTACTGAGTATGAGGTGTCGACGATCAAGGATCCGGTCAGCAGCGAGTCATCATCGGCAGCCAGCGCCGGCCCTAACCCTTGATCAGGGTAGAGCGAGACTGTCTTAAGGCGTTCTTTGGTCGACATTTTCACTGCACGTAAATTGTACTTCGGTTTTATGTTAAATATAAAACGAGCCTTACAGTAGTCGCATATGATGTGTAACATCTGACATCTTACCGCGCGCGCTCATAGGTCAAATCAAATAAGCGCGCGCTTCCCCAGCTACGACTCTACCACCGTGACCGCTCATTGGTCAAATCAAATAGCACGCGCTTACCCGGCTTCCTGTTACACACTTCCGTTTCTTTTCACGAAATCACTCCCACTCGCATTGCAGGTACCTAAGCGAGAGGAAAGATGTTACATATCAATAAATATTAATTTTGGTTTTACGCTTTTTGGAGTCCCTTGCCATCTGGCGCCTAGAGCGACCGCTTCTCCAAGGCCCCAGGGCGGGCGCTGTCGGCAGCCTATATGCGACCTACTACTAGGCACAGGCCTACCTTCATTATGTATGTGAGAGACTGAATAATAGTACCCACAGAACATTAGAATTGGGTAGATAAAGTTTGTTGAAGACTTTCTTTTTCTTTATTAACGATTTTCACCTATTAAATGATTACCTACTGATTTTGACAAATTTTTGATAGATTGTCAGTCAGAACAAAATCTATGGCTATACGTTTTTTGACAGCAATAAAACTGAATTTATTGATTATAGTGCAAAAATCAAAACGTATAGACCTAGATTTCGTTCTGAATGACAAACCTATCAAAAATTGGTCAACATCGGTAACATTTAAGGGGTGGAAATAAATAAGTAATGTAGGTATATAATCGCAGTTATTAAAAAAAAAACTCCTGAATAAACAATATAAAATAAAATAAATATTATCTTTAGATTCTTAGTTCGTGAGCCGTCCACCATCAAAACAAATAATTATGCTTACTTTGGGAATAGATCGATTTACGTAAAGATTGTCCCCTGATTATTATTATTATTATACTTGACACTTTAGAGGCAATTAACTGATGTAGCGACGGCAAGGTTGGTTTACTTCGCGTATTTCAAAAGTATTATTTCATACGGTTTAATTTTATGGGGATCAGCTGCTGACTTAGAGTCTATTTTTATTTTACAAAAAAGGGCCATCAGGGCCATATATAACATGGGCACCCGCGAGTCACTGAGGGATTTTTTAAGGAAATTGAAATACTAACCCTGCCTTCGCTATACGTATTTGAAATAATAATGTATGTCAGAAAAAATATATACAATTTTCCTACAAATGTAGATAAGCCAAAGGCTACTAGAAATACCGGAAAGCTTAAAGTACCAACTTATAGACTGGCTAAAACTAAAAAATCATTTCTAGGAAATTGTACACGTTTTTACAATAAAATACCTAAAAACATAATAGAACAAACAGACACACTGTAAAGCGAATTCTTATTTCTAGGGCATATTACTCAGTAAAAGACTACGTCATGGACAGGGACGTTTGGCTTAAATCGTGACCTGCACCGGCGATCCCTGGGTCTCGATGAGCGTACCTGCTGTGGTATATACTTAGATTTGTATAAAACTGTAGACATCATTGTTGACTTATATGTGTACTGATTTGAAAAAATGATACCTCACCGAGTTTCTTGCCGGCTCTTCTCAGTAGAGGATTTTTTCCGAACCGGTGGTAGATTCATTCCTTGACCTTCATAAGAGCTTGTAAAAGCCTAAATTGAATAAAGATAGTTTGACTTTGACTTTGACTTTGACTTCATACGCATCTTGAAACATGCTAGGATTGCATTGCGTTCTAGGATTAAACAAGGGCTTGCAATCCCGGGGTTTTCGTGACTGGTTTTGTATGAAAAATTACGAAAATCCCGGGACTGCTCCATACAATGCGTACCGGATTTGCAAGCGCTGGTTAAACGGACTCTTGCATAGCAGATTCAGCCTTAAGATCTGCTTTCCACCGCTGAGATCTAGTGTTCTGTTTCAGCTGATGCGATCCACCAGTTTGCGAATACGAATTGGAAGGATATCTACCAAGAGGTGGGGCCACCAGTGGTAAAAGCCATCGTCGCCAACGTCCTAAAGGAGATCGAGATGCTGTTCGAAAAGGTTCCGGTCCGAGAGCTCACGCTCGACTAGTGTTTGTTACAAACATGTTAAAAGATGGCGCCAATATCATTTGTGGAGCCCCGATAGATGGCGTGCAACGTGATATTCTAATAGAATAATTTGAAATGAATAAGCCAAAGCTACGTTTGAAATGGGTTATTATACTCGTACTTATTATGTAGATATGTACAGTGTTTTATATGTGTTATATTAAAGGGATAGGTGACCTAAGTTTAATCTAGCACTCCCTAGACTGCTTTGTGTCTCTTAAAATAGGATTTGATATCGTGTAAACGTTTGTTTTGGATATTTGGATGTGAAAGGCTGATCCTGATTAAGTATATTGTAAATAAGTATTATAGTCATTTACACATCTTTGAAATAATATTGGGAATGGATGCCCGTACATAAAATATGGGGAACGATCATTTTTTTACGAGTTTTCTTGTTAAATTTCCAACAGTGTTTCTGTGTAAATCTGCAAGATAGCATAAATTAAGTATAACCAGATAGGTCAACTCCATACATTGAAATGTGACCACCTCAAACCCCCGTATTTGTAGATGGCGCTAGGGAGCAACCTTTTATTTACAAAGCCTCTAGGATTTCAGCGCCATCTGTCAGTTTTCTTTGAAAATACATGAAAGAATAACTGTTTCTGATTATGGATCTTTGGAAAAAGAATCGCAGATGGCGCTATTTTAGGAATAGCATTATCAATTTCGCAAAACGATACCCAGCAGCGCCGTATAAAAATAATTAGGTAAAATTTCATGACGCGACCATAGCTTCATAGCGTGAGGTCGGTAGGTAAGTACCGTGCGCTCCCCGCTTTTGACGTCACGCCACGGATAGTTTTAATATAATATGCGTATTTCAGATGATCAAGCAATTTTTTATTTGATTATAATTTTTCAAATGTATATTTAATTATTGTCTTTTTTTTTTTAATTGTTAGTCTAAGTTTGGTGACGCATTGGTTATATACTGTAATGTCATGTTAATGTGTTTATAAATAAATAAATAAATGTAGCCACCGAATACGAATCCGTTTCCGTTATCAGAACTACAAAAAATGGCGGCCATTTTTATAGCTGGGCACCGTTAATCAAATAGTTAACTTCGTAAATACCTACTGCGTTACTAAGTTAACTTAGTTAAACGTTAAAGCGTTACATTTCGGAATATTTAACGGGAGTTAACGTAAATCGTTAATTGGTAACTCGTGATAGAAATTGCATTTTATACATATGTTGTTGCGTTAGGTATTTACTTATACAAAATGTTGGTAGGTGCTATGAAAGTATAGGCAGGACATGGAACATTAGTAAAAATTGGGTACCTCCTTATTGCATTAGAGTTTGTAATAAATAATACCTATTATTAGAGATGCAACGGATAGTGGTTTGGCCGGATACCGGATACCGGATATCCGGCATGGCCATTGGTTGGATAGCCGGATATCCGGGAACCGGATATCCGGCCGCACACGAGCTATCTCTAAAGCTGTGTTAGCTTGCGTGGCCTTCGCGCGGCGAGCAAGTTTTAACTTGTTACGAATTGTAAGTGCCGGGGAGACCCTTTGAGGTTAAATACGCGCCTTATTACGTCAGTAGGGAATATTCGAACGTGCACGACGTGATGTGACATGTTAGTTTTATACTTAAATAAAAGGAAACTAAGTCTTAATTTATTAACTGATGTTGATTTTGTTTATTTCTGATGGCTTTTATTTGTTTTATCGTATTTCTGATCTAAGTTTTTACTATCCGGTATCCGGCCGGATACTGACTCACTATCCGGTATCCGGCCGGATAGTAAAATCATGGCCGGATAGGCCGGATACCGGATAGTAGCCGGATATCCGTTGCATCTCTACCTATTATTTAGAGATCAAATTCAAATCAAAAGCTATCTGACATAACCCGAGCATTGTTCTTTTGGCAAACAGTAGGTACTTAATTAACGTTTAGCCGACTTTAATTGTTTTAACGGAAGTTAATGAGTCCGTTAACAAAACTTAATTAATCCGTTAATCGAAATGTTAAATTTGTTAATTAACGATGAACGGATGAACGGTCTTATGTCCAGCTGTGGCATGGCTGGGCACCTTTAATTAAATAATTATCTTCGTTAATCGCTAATCCGTTAATAAAAAGGTTTAATTCGTTAAACGTTAAAGCGTTACATTTCGCAAGATTTAACGGAAGTTAAAGTTAATCGTTAAAACGTGATAGAAACTGCATTTTATATATCGTTAATGCTAGTAATTTACTTATAAAAAAAAAATGGTATGGACTGTGGAGGTTTAGGCAGAAGGCCAAACCGCGGTGCGGTCCGCTCGGTGTCCTTTTGGCAAATATTTGGTTGTTTTAACTGCAGTTTATGAGTCCGTTAACAATTTATAAAGTTAACTTAAAAGTTAATCCGTTACTAGAATTGTTAACTTCTTTAATTAAGATTAACTGATTAACGGTCTTGTGCCCAGCTATGACTAGTTCGTGCGTGTCTTCGACCTTGGTCATTTCGGCGCAAGTGGCCCTGGACGTAGATACCTAACTCCGCGTGATGCCGACGAGCACGCAGGTCAATTTATGATTGTCAGACGAAATGTGGGATGAAATGAGAGACGAGATTAGTTAGAGAATGACGTAACATCGCTGGTGAGAGCCCGTTTATGTGTTTTCTTCCAACTACGCTTTAATTTCATCATTATGGCCTTAAATACTCAGCATAAAGCAGCCCTTATTTGCTCTAGAGCAATTTAAGTTGCATACAAATTTCATTATTGCATTGCATTAGTTTCGGAAATAAGGGGGGGGGGGGTCATTTTTCGCTTATTGTCCTAAATAACTTCTAAACTATTTATTTCAAAATCCTAAAAAAATATATTTGAAATCCTCACAATAAGCTCTTTCATTTGATATGTCGCAAGATATAGTTTGCATAACTTTTTTAAAAATTTTCTTCTTTACCCCCCAAAAGTAGCCCCCATGTTTAAAATTCATTTATTTGCATTACGCGTTCGTGTTGCGGTCACCGACTTACATATGTGTACCAAATTTCAACTCAATCGGTCCAGTAGTTCCGGAGCAAATTGGCTGTGACAGACGGACAGACGGACAGACAGACAGACAGACAGACAGACAGACAGACACACGAGTGATCCTATAAGGTTTTCGATTTTTCCTTTTGAGGTACGGAACCCTAAAAACGAAGTGTACTTCAATGTACAGACGTAGCTCTCTCTGTTACAAGTTTATAAAATAGGATATTTTGACGACGCGGTTAGCTTAGTTGATAGTGACCCTGCCTCCGAAGCTGGCGTTCCGGGTTCGATCCCCGGTGAGGGAAAATAATTTACGTGTTGAGCAACAATGTTTTTTTTTTAATCTTAGATGTTTCCTACGTATTTAAGTCTTTATTTATATTTATAAGTATGTATATCCGGTATCTATGACCTTTTATATGAAAACCATTGTTATCGGTCAAATTAGTCACATCACAATGCACAAACGAAAAAGTACGCTACAATTGTGTAAGATGGCGCTAAAACAGATTTTTCGTATATTACTTTTTATTGTTAAGTGAATGATTTTAGGTCATTGAACGTATAATTTTGATTATTCATACATAAAAGCCTTAAAAGTAAATGAATCATTAAATTTTTAGACATGAAATCGATAGATTTGGAAAATATTAAATGACCATGTGCATACTAGCGACATCTGTTTAAGGTTTTTTTAAATAAGTAGTCCACCGAGGGCATGGTTTCTCTAGGTCTTATTCCTCTATGAAGATAGTAAATAAATTTAATGTAATTACCTACCTACTTATTTATACTAAATTCATAGTGAATTAAAATGGGATGCTTACCTCAAAATCGATTCTAGACTGTCTTTTTATGTTGTACCTACAAAGATAGTAAGAAAAAACAAAGAAGGAAAAGAAAAACTATTATTTTTTTGCCAGAATGCGTCATGGCGATGGTCAGTACCTACTCGTAAATATGGACTGTAAACTGTAACTAAGTACTTATTTATTACGTAGGTAGGTATTAATGTTTTGGGCGCCAGACATGTCTGAGAAGTAACATGAATGTCAATGGTAATGAAGGACGTTTTTACTGCAGTAGTTAGGTATACGCTGTCACGCATAGTCGACAAGGGCGGCCAGAAGGTTAAATTACAATCTTCTTATTTAAGGTTCTTTATTCACAATGGGCCCTTTTACCCCCGATCCTGCGTGTATTCATAATTAAAGGTTTAATTAAAAATAATACGTAAGCAGCACGTCAAAATAATAAACTACTTAATAATTATTTAAGTATGCAAATGTGGTCACGTGAAGGCTCACTGGCCGCAGCGTGAGCGTGACGCATCCGGCATCACGTAGGCGATGAGACGTCACCCTACGACTTAAGAGAGGACTGAACCAACGGCAAAAAACACCTTTTACGTACAAAAGGCGATAACGATTTCCATCCCTTAAATGTTAGCCGATGTTGACCAATTTTTGATAGGTTGTCAGTCCAAACAAAATCTAGGTCTATACGTTTTTTGAATATTGAATAAAGATCAACAAGTCAAATAATCGCCGAAATTATTTTAGTATGAGAATACTGAAACAGCAATAAAACTGAATTTATCGATTATAGTGGAAAAACAAAACGTATAAACCTAGATTTTGTTCTGACTGACAATCGAAGAAAAATTGGTCAACATCGGTTAACATTTAAGGGGTGGAAATCGTTATCACCTTTTGTATGAAAAACCGTAGGTTCACACTCCTCTTAAGATCGATTGGTCTCGGACTTTCGGATAAACTTATGCGTCTTATCCCTATAAAGTCTGACTACGAAAGATTGCTTCCTGTTTTTCAATGATTTGCTAGATGATTTTCCCAAACGGACTTTTTTTTATATAAGGGAAGGCAATATCTTTGAAGCTAATATTCTTTACGCCATTACTACTTGCGCCCTAGTTGCATAATTCCCCGTTCATACAATTTCCTTTTCTCACAATTTGTTGGTAGCGAAATTTATTTACAAACGGGTTGTTTCTGTCATCGTTTGAGATTTATCTATCGAACGACGATACGAACGTCGCCGTTACCTGTGGCCCATTTCACGAAGCGATAAGTTACAAGTTTACAAGCAAAACCTGGCAACACCGATGTCAAATCTCATACTTTTAAAAATACCGTTAATAGTATTTAACCAGTGCAAGAAATTAAAATAGCCAACAATTAAGTCGTGGCTTAAAGGTCTCTGAAACCAGGCCATAAAATCCAAAAAAAAAACATACTTTTTTTTTTTTTTTTTGATATTTTGGCCTGGTTTCAGAGACCTCTAAGCCAAGATCCCATACATCAGACTTGCATTGTTGGCAGTTTTGCTAATAAAACTATAACGTAGGTATAGCTTCTTGAAACGGGCCACTGGTCAGGTCATATATCTTACGTTTCTTCTATGGTGGACGAATTGCTAACATTACACGAATGTTACTAATAATATTAGAAAATAACACAAGAAACAAGCCAATAATTAACAAGGAGTATTAATTTATTTTGCATTGTAATTATTAGTTGTAGTCTAAAATATGGGATACTTACTTATATATTAAGTTACAGTTAGGTAACGTTATATAATTTACTAATAATAAAAATGTTTGTTGCATAGTGTTTATTTTCCACTTTTTATTATGACAACTCGTGTTGTCCGAAGTCCAAAGGTAACGAAAATCAATGGCCAAATGAATAAAAATCTGTGCCCAAATTTTACATCAGCAAATTATGACATAGTTTTTGGTGGCAAATGAAAAGTGGGGCAGACTGACTGAAGTTAGATCAATACCGTAACGAATATCAAACATTTACAAACAAACAATAATAGTAGTTTATGCAACGGTTGCATAATGATAGGCCTTAAAACACTAGTGCGGTTTTCATGAAACGAGCTTTAGCGAGTTTCATAATAAGATCGCACGTGTGTTTTAAGGCCAAATTATGCAGAGTTGCATACATAACTTTATCTACACACATATTATAAATCCTCCATGATGTGTTCAGAAACAATATTTTCTGGCAACAAGTTATTTGTTGCAATCGTGGCTGCATATTTCCGATATCAGGCGCATTTTCACATCACACACTCACTCCGAGAAGACTACTATTCATATTTTCAACTAAAATGTAAATTACAAACAACTTTTTCTATTCAATTCAACAACAATTCTACTTTCGTTCTGCAAAAAACCAACATAATGGCGGCAATTCGATCCTCCGTCAAGACCATTTTTTTTTAAATTATAGACAAACGAATAAAGTCCCTATTCTCATGTCACTCGAGATCAAATGTTGTGCAGTTTATATTTAAAAAATATACTGAAATGACGTTTTGTATCAATAACTGTTTTAATATCTATGGATACAAGAATAGAGACCCACTTGAGTTATGACAGCTGTTCCAAATTTAATCTCATTTCTATACTAAAAACGATACGGGAATAACATTGCAGCACTGGTTTTTCCTAATTGGTTGTCAAAATGGTGGTCATTTCCTACGGTTTTTGATTACACTATGGAGGTTTTATGATATGGGTGTAGATAAACAAATATTAAGGATCGTAAAGTAGTCTTTTTTGTTGCGTTTCCACTAAAATAACTTAATTTTAGAACAATAAGCATTGTGTTCGAAAATATTAATATTAATAGACGCAAGTAAACAAAGTAATAAACTCGTTGAAGCGTTCGCTAAACAGCACCTGACATTGGCTAAACGACATGGTAATTAGTGGTAATTAATTTGGGTTGGCTTTGTCATTATCAGACAGAAGTTTTTGTCGCAAAAACGTCTATTAACTAGGGACTGCCTTCTGATATATCTCGATAACTGTTTCAAATACTTATTTGAAAGTGACATTTCATAGTAGATAGATATATGTACATAGACAGACATAAACTTCTTTTGATGTTATTCAATCGATTACCATATCATATGTATTATACGTTATCTCATAGTCATAACTGTCATAAGAAAGTACAATTTATCGATAAATTAATATCGTTGGGAAATAATGTCCCTAGGACAATTTTATTCGTGCCACAAAAACTTCTATGTCTGGATTATCTTAAGTAAATTTGTAAAGTAACAGAACGAAGCGACATTTCGTTACCATGGTAACGATCTGTTTCCGTTAATCGCTTATTGCGGCTAATCAAATAGAGGGCTTGCTGATTTATGCATCCGATCTCCCGTGACTCGAAATGACTGAAAAGTTGTAACCTGTCAAGTCAATGTTAATGTTGTAGGTAGGTACAAAGAAAGTTATTGATGTTGGCTGAAAGTGTGGCTCCTTTGTTTTCATAACGAACGCCGTTACATACAAGCGAGGATCCAGGGCGGGGGTCATGGGGGTCATGACGCCCCCCAATACTATGCATTAGTACTTACTAAAATTTGTGTCAAGATATGTCTTGTTATGATTCCTTGTAATATTTTGGAATTTTTGAACAAGATTTTTTGGACCTGGCGCTTGGATCCGTCCTTGATAGATATACTTTGCATCTAGATAGATACTTAATACTCATTCAGCTATATTGCGGGTCATTCGAAGTATATCTTGTAAAAATAAACATTATTTTCAAAGTTGAAAATTACTTAGTACTTTTCGTGGACAACTGAAGGTTGACAAGCGGATAACTTAAACCCGTCATATCTCTCTGAGTAGCTCTTTCGTCGGCACAAGTGTGAGAGGGACGCACTTAGGGGGCGTCCATTAGTTACGCGAGGCATTTTTTTAAAATTTTTGACCCCCCCTCTCCCCCAAGTGAGATTTAGGAAGATTCGTCTCAATCCCCCCCCCCCCCCCCCCCTGAGCACCTCACGTAATTAATGGAAGACTGGGTACTTATCCTGGCGCCAACTTTGCTAGGGCCGCTGAGAGTCAAATTTACTAGTGACTTAGCTTAAAACAAATAAAATGACCTACAAGTGTAAGTGTGGGAAACAACGCACGACGCCGACGCCTCCATAAGTAATTCCATACCAACTGGTATTTCCTGCAATCGCGAAGGCTACATATTCTCAACTGAGTCTATTTTTCATGGAAAGAACCTTGCCCACGTAGGTACAATTCTCGAAATAGTTGTTTACAATAACAACATACTTTTTTGTTCAATTGGTTTTAATTGAGTCTCGTATAAAAAGAGCATCTACAGCTTGTGTAATAACACGTTGCCGAAGACCTCACATGGTCTGGTGAAACACGTCATTAAAGTACGAACTAAATACTTAAATTTATTGTAATTATACCTATCACTTTTCAACAAATAGAGCACTGTGTTGTAGATATATTGCAAAATTGTGTTTTGTCTCAAAGACTTATGTTCAGCGCTAAGCCCCGTATAAATAAGAAAATGGGTTCAATTCAAAACGGTGTCTTCCTAATTTATAAATTTCCTTAATTTAAAATAAGACACGTCACACAATTTTGTATGAGTAATACAAAGCTGTCAAAATCAAGTTTGACGTTTGTTATTTGAAATATTGTGACTTTTAAATTAAGCCAACACACTTTCGAAGTAGCTCCAATAAACTGCTACAAACTTTTCGTGAAATGATAGCTAAATTTCGTGCAGCCAGGAAGAAGACACTGGTATTTACGTTAGACCACATTTTATGGCCCTGCGGCCCTAACATGCAAGACACAAAGATGAGTTAAACCCGTTTATCTCTATTACTATCTCTTTCGTCGGCACTAGTGTGAGACACGGCACTTAGAGATAAGACGGTTTAACTTATCGTTGTGTCTTGCATGTTAGGGCCGCTGCATCGCGATTCGCAAGCCACATCATAAGTAATTCCCGAACGAATGCATTGGATAGTGATGGATTATATTACTCCCGCGCATGAAGGAAAGGGATAGCGTATGCATTATGTGCTTGGCGTAAGTGTTAAATCAATTAAATGTAAATGACTCTATAGAAAAACGTGCCAAGAAGCTCATCGGTGACTCGGAATTAGTTGAGGCGAAACTGCAGAGCCTTGAACACCGCTTTAGCAAAGTTGCCTGCTTATCAGTATTCTACAGGATATATCATGGAAAGTGTGCGATGGAATTACATGAACTAATTCCGCCATCCCCATTCCTTCTTCGGGGGACTAGGCGTGGGCTGGGGTTCCATCCCTATGTTGTGGATATTTCAAGAATTCGCTCTAAGCGGTACGCTTCAACATTCATCTGGCGAACGGCTAAGGAGTGGAATTCCCTGCCTGCAGACTTGTTCCCAGAACGCTACAACTTGGTATTGTCAAGGAGAGAATGAATATGCATTATCTAGGTGTGCATGCTCCATCGTCGGCCTCATCATCACTTTCCATCAGGTGAGAGGTCAAATGCATGCATGTAGCTTCTATATAAAAAAAAATGTCTGTAGGAAATAACTCAAGAAATTCTAAAAGGGAGAACATTTAAAAAACTAAAACCTCCAACCATGAATGTCATTTAGCGCAGTCAGAGGTGACTTTGAAAAAAAAGGTATCGACCGATGTTGATCTTTCTGTTATTAGGGCTCCGTAACTCAAAAGGAAAAAACGGAACCCTTTTAGGATCACTCGTGTCTGTCTGTCCGTCTGTCATAACCAATTCGCCCCGAAACTACTGGACCGATTCAGTTGAAATTTGGTACACATAATGTAAGTCGGTAACAGCAACACGGACGTGTAGAGTAAATAAATGAATTTTAAACATGGGGGCCACTTCCGGCTGGTAAAATAGAAAAAAAATGCAAACTTTGACGTGTGAGATATTAAATAAGATAAATGGTTTTATTTATTTATTTATTTATTGATACACCAACAGTGTTTACACAGAAACTTATATAAAAACATGCAAAGATGCCTATTCTATATGCAACACTAACAATAGGTATATACAGCACTCGCATAGAATTTTAATTTAACTACTCTAGTATTAAAATCTAACATAACTTAGCTACTAAATTTACGGTTTGAAATATTAAAGTTTCATAAATTCTACATATATTGTATATTATATTCTTTTCAAGTAATTTAGGAAAATAGGCGAAAGTTGACCCCCCCCCCCCCCTATCTCAAAAAATACTGGGCCTAAAATTTCGAAAAAATAAAGAAAATAGTTCTTTACCTATACGAGTACAATACAGGAAAACCTATAATAAGTCTATGGTATTTCAAATAACTTAGGAAATTTCATATAGAAGTCTATGGTATTTAAAGTAACATAGGTTTCAGATAATCATGTACAGAACGGAACCCTCTCCACGCGAGTTTAACTTGAACTTGTCCGGTTTTTGTACTACCAGATTGTTGACTAAGTATATTAGTCTAAATACATTTACTTCAAAATCGGTTTCCTTTGTCTGTATACATTGCTCTCGAAGCGATAATTGAACGACGCCGTAGTTACTTATAGTCACTTAAATTAAATAAGTGATCTCACTTAGGAAAGGAGGGAAGATTGCTAGGCAGGTGTAGGGGATCTGTCATCGAGGTTGCCAGGTTTTGCTTGTAAAATTGTAAGCGTAGCTTCGTGAAGCGTGCCACAGATTGACTCGGAACATAGCTCGGTCCCGTTAGTCAAATAATTAACATTGTTAATCGCTAATCCGTTACCAAAAAATTTAACTTCGTTAAACGTGAAAGCGTTTAATTTCGGAGGATTTAACGGAAGTTAACGATTAACGTTAACTTCCGTTCGTCACAAAAATTTTATTTTATATGTCGTTGCGATTTACTTATAAAAAACCGGAAGTGCGAGTTAAACTCGCGTGGAGAGGGTTCCGTTCCGTACATGATTATCTGAAATTGCCTATGTTACTCGTACTTTAAATACCATAGACTTCTTATACATTTTCCTGTAATCTATAGGTAATGAACTATTTGCTGATTTTTTTTCAAAATTGTAGGCCTGGAGATAAGGGGGAGGGGAATGGTAAATTTTCGCCTAGTTTTCTATATAAATTCCAAACTATTTATCTTAATATTCTAATAAAAAAAAATTAGGATTTTCACAATGAACCCTTTCATTTGATATGTTACACAATATATTTTGCAAAACCTTTTTTTTAAATTTTCTAATTTACCCCCCAAAATTGGCCCTCATGTCTAAAATTCATTAATTTACGTTACGCGTCCGTATTGCGGTCACCGATTTACATATGTGTACCAAATTTCAACTCAATCGGTCCAGAAGTTTCGGAGCAAATTGGCTCTGACATACGGACAGACAAACAGACAGACAGACACACGAGTGATGATAAGGGTTCCGTTTTTTCCGTTCCCTAAAAATATTGGTATGGGCTGGGCTTTGAAAGTTTAGGCAGGACCTGAAAAATTTATAAAAGAAGGGTGTAACATGTATTTTGAAAAACTTAGAGTTTGTAAACTGAGATCAAATCCAAATCAAAAGCTATCTGACTAAAGCCGTGCTGTCCTTTCAGCAAATATGTAATTTATTAACGATTAACGAATTCGAAATCGAATTGATTAAGATGTATTTCCGGGATCAAGAATCATGAAGGGACCTTATTTTTGGGACGCACCATTTGCAGTATGTTAAGCAAACCGGTAGGACTAGCGGTTTTACCGGCAGTTTTCAAGGTTCAAAGTTTACATCTGCCTGAGGAAAATTCCAACTTCGTTATGAACTTTGAAATTACTTACGTCAGTCACTTGACTTGTTTGGTGTTGACTTGTCACGTCCGCGGACAGTAAGTCACGCTTTTTTGACACTAAAATTTTGTATGGAATATTTGGAACTGTTATAGCCACAGGTTATAGCAGTCTCGTCATGATTTTGCTATCGAGTACGATTTGTGTGACTGTGAAAGCTATGCATGTCAAATGCTATACCATAATCTCACACGAACGCTATATAAAGCATCTTGTGACAATGGGGGAGCTACGATGAGTGATAACCGAGTAATGTGATGTGCGTTCCCCAATTGGAGAGAATTTGACAGTAAATACGTACACCTGTATTTACTGTTAAATTCTCTCTGACTATTTCTTTAGCATTTCCGTCCAGGAAAGAAGCTTGATTAAAGACTGCTATACAGGATGGGCCAGAAGTTTTTGCAAATAGCAGCACAGATTTTTTTCTAAACTATTAATTTGTGCGGTACAAAGGATGATGGGAAATTAAACGCCTATTTGTATATTTTTGACTACGATGGACCGTTTCACAGGAAAGCAACGTGGTTATTGTGATAAACCCTTTCCAAAAAAAAACGGTATAGTGCGAGTTAAACTCCAGTGGAGAGGGTTCCGTGATTATATGAAATTTACTATGTTACTTTAAATACCATACACTTTTTGAAGGTTTTCCTGTAATCTTTAGGTAAAAACTATTTTTTGTATATTTCTCAAAATTTTGTTCCAGTAGTTTCGGTGATAAGGAGGGAGAGGGGAAGAATGGTAAATGTTCCTAAATAACTTACAAACCATTTATTTTAAAATTATAAATAATATATTTAAGAGCCTCATAACGAGCCCTTTCATTTGATATGTTGTGACATATTTTGCAAATCGTACGTATAAGAAGTGATGATTGATGAAAAGATACTGATATTTTCATACAATTCCGTAGTCGGTTGCAGGAGTGCCAGCAACAAGACTGAGCTCATTTAGGCGACAGTGTTTATACTAATAAAAAATATACATACATACATACATATTATCACGCCCGAAATCCCTAATGGGGTGGGCAGAGCCACAAGACTACTTGTGGCCACGTTTGATTAATTAGTCCTAAGATGGTATGATGAACCGTACCTATGGTGACAGGTGATCAGCCCATCGCCCATACAAATAGTCCACCATGTTGGAGAGGACCCCGTCCGTTAGTCGACTTTTACGACATGCCAGGATGATAAGCATCTGCACGCATTCTATGCTATTTCTTTACTCCCAGTGCAGCAGAGGAGGAAATAAAAAATATATTTTATGCTTATTACTCGTAATAAATACCTAATAAAATAGCATTTGTAGTTTTGCCTCTATCATGTTTCTAAAAGTGCAAAAACTTATGGCCCATCCTGTAGAATGCGTGTCACAAAAGTACTCGAAAATCGAATGCTATAGAATGTCCGTCCGCGAACGTGTTAACACGGCATTTAGAAAAAGTGATATTTTTGTCCCTCTAGAAAACTTTAACTCAACACTACATTATGGTTAGAATAATAAATAAAACAATTAATTTATAGCATTATTAAAACATTTATCTCTGAAAAAATAGAGCTCCGGAATTTCTTGACCCATTTCAATTCCGGAACTGTAATATTAGAAAAGTACCTAATCAGAAAATCCGGAATTTCGAAATTCACGCCCCGAGGCTTTGAGTAATTAAATATGTAGGTATACTAAAGTGGAACCCTCAACATGATTTTTATAAAGCCAGTTAAGGCCAAATGGCACAAACGCCTATAAGAAAACGATCACCGCCGGACGCGGCGCGCACGCCCGCTCCGTCATCAAGTGCTCGCTGTTATTTGTTTGAGATGTCTGTTCTAGTTCTAGTGTAACATGGTACTTCAATGCCCCGAGTTTACCCTTAAAGTTATTGTCTGTTTTTTACGACTGTTGTTTGTGTTAATAACCGGTTAACCATAATATAACCTACAAATGAAATAAAACAAGGAATATGCTCCTTATCTCTATGCAACCTTCGAGTGTGATACGACCTTGCATAGGTTATTCCATTTTATTTTGTTTTCTCGAATACCATACATTAATTGGAACTTCATTTTATTTTTTTCTGTAAAATATAACTAACTTGGTCTCAGCGTGAATAATGTAAGATATTCAGCCAATAGCTTTTTGCACATTTTGTTAACAAATAATAAAGAGATGCCGACAAGAAAATATTGCTCCTTTTGCTTGACTTTCAAAATTCGAGCCGCTTCCTAGGCTTCCATTTTTCAGTTAATATTTAAAAACCGGTCAAAGGCGAGTTAAACCCGCGTGGAGAGGGTTCCGTTCCATACATGATAAACTGAAATTTCCTATGTTACTTTAAATACCATAGACTTCTTATAGGTTTTCCTGTAATCTATAGGTAAAGAACTATTTTCTGTATTTTTGTCAAAATTTTAGGCCCGGTAGTTTCGGAGATAAGGGGGGGGGGAATGGTCAATTTTCACCTATTTTCCTAAATAACTTCTAAACCATTTTACTTAAAATTAAAAAAAAATACATTTAAGATCCTCACAATAAGCCCTTTCATTTGATATGTCACACGATTTCAGTTGCACAACTTTTTTTTTATTTTCTAATTTATCCCCCATGTTCAAAATTAATTAATTCACGTTAAGCATCCCTGTTGCGGTCACCAATTTACATATGTATAACAAATTTCAAATCAATCGGTCCAGTAGTTTCGGAGCAAATTGGCTGTGACAGACGGACAGACAGACAGACAGACAAACAGCCACACGAGTGATCCTATAAGGGTTCCTTTTTTCCTTTTGAGGTACGGAACCCTAAAAAAGACAACTTTGTAGTCGGGGCACGCATGTTCTGTTGTGTGGGGAGGAGATTTTCAATTCGACGCGTATATTTGTTTTATTATTATTATTAATATTTTGTTGTTGTATGTATGTTCACCGATTACTCGGAGATGGCTGGACCGATTTGGATGATTATTTTTTAGTCGATAGGGTATTTCTCCAAGTTGGTCCCGTTGTGATCAAAGTCGAGGTCTGATGAGAGAGGATCTATGAGGAATCGAAGGAACTCCTTAAATATTATAGGCACGCATATAGACATTTTGATATTTTCTCTATTAACTCAAGCAGTTGCGTTTCAAAAACATTATTTGGTGAAGAAAATAGGCGAAAATTTACCATTCCCACCCCCCCTTATCTTCGAAACTACTGGGCCTAACATTTTGAAAATAATACAAAAATTAGTTCTTTACCTATAGATTACAGGAAAACCTATAACAAGTCCATGGTATTTAAGTGACATATGAAATTTCACATGATCACGGAACCCTCTCAACGCGAGTTTAACTTGCACTAGTCCGGTTTTTTTTATTTCCTCGCACAATGCATATTAAAACGTGTGATACAACGTTTATGGGTTTGTAGGGTTGATGGAAATCGGTTGGTTAGTTAGTATTAGCATGGGCATAGCGAGGTACGGGCAGGGAGGAGCGGGGAGGGAGGGGAGGCAGCTGATCCCCTAAAAGATGCAGTTGGTCACCTAATACCTGACCTAACATGTCACATAGCTCGTGCAGCATGTATCTTAGGTATATTTTTGGTTTTTCTTCGCCTGCACACACAGAATTCTGACTACGCGTATTAGCCAATTTGATGGGCGGTTTTGACCTCTGAAACCAGCTACGTCTCTATCACGCAATGAAAGTTTTAGTTTGTGTATTCATTATTTATTTAAAAATGACTATCGTGTGCGCTAGGCATCTACGTGACGCCTCGTATAACCTTAAAAAGGTTATATTTAATCTTCATAATTACATACGATTGAAGGTCTGGGCCGACACCATAAGTCGACTTAAATGACATGCCAACCTTTTTATTAGGTACGATGCCCTTACAGTTATAAGAAAGAGACGCACTTACGTAGCTCCTATAGCAGCATCCCCTTCTATCACTGGAAACAGCAGTGACTAGTCAGTTGACTATGATCGATGAAGGGCCATACGTGCCAGTACGCACGAACTGTCCGAATTTGACAAAGTTGTTAATTCACTTGGTTTAACTGGCAACAAGATGATTTCCGTAATAGTGTTAGATTGTCGAATGAAACGATAAGGTTGCGATGGCGAGCTGGATTCGACAACTCAACAATTCGATCGTGTTTCTTTTCAGCCGGTTTTTAACGTATATCTGTCAAACTTTTCGGTGGACGTCAATGGACTGTGGGTTCTTATTACATTTAAATAAAGTATTGCTTTGCTTAGATGAAAAAATTAACAGCTCTCAAAAATGTTGGTAGAATTATACCGGTTTTTGGTAATAAATTGGTTAGATTAGCATTTTGATCGCTTTATTTGTTGTGTTATGTTTTTTTGATTTGTTGAATTATTTATGAGAGGTGAGGTTAAACTTGACATGACGAAGTGATCGCTGTCAAGCTTTTGCGTATAAATATAATTCGTATTCAGTTATTTCATAGGTACCTAACAATAGGTCTTACAACTTTCTTCACAAGACTGTTAATCCGTTAATCGTTAATTAACGAAGTTAACATATTGGGTAACAGAATAACTTTTAAGTAAACTTTAAAAATTGGTAACGGACTCGGTTACTTCCGTTAAAATAATTAAATCACTAACGCAACTATATATAAAATGCAGTTTCTGTGACGAGTTAACGATTAACGTTAACTTCCGCTAAATTTTCCGAAATGTAACGGATTAGCGATTAACGAAGTTAACTATTTGATTAACGGTGCCCAACTATGGAAGTTGGAGTTTGTTTGTTTGTACACATAAATACCCTAAAGACACCGCTAAGCCCAACTTTTAGTGACAAAGAAAGCCAGACTTGCGTGGCGATTGGTGCGTTCAAGGCACCAAGGTTACGCGCTCCCGCGCCTGCCTATAACCACGTCGCTTATGGCTTATTCCCTCTAATGCTGGCACCGGGATTGCCCAGCTATGCGTCTATTGGATGATTTGGTCTGTGTTTGTACTTCATGACCTAACTAGAGGACCTGTGAAGTGGTTTCGTTATTCGAAACTCATGCGGAATCCAATTCGATATTTATGACAAGCATTTTGATGAGAGAAAACATCAAGGAAACCTGCAGCCCTAACATGCAAGACACAGTGATAAGATAGACCGTCTTATCTCTAAGTGCGTCTCTCTCACACTAGTGCCGACGAAAGAGATAGTCATAGAGATAAACGGGTTTAACTTATCGCCGTGTCTTGCATGTTAGGGCCGCTGCACAGATCTGCGAAATAGTTCAATATTTTGTGAAGTGCCTACCGCATTGGGTCCGAGTGGGAACTACTGCCCCAGCCGCTCAATTACGCAACACCAAGTGGTATCGCTTTCGTGAAAAGTAAACCAATTGTGCCCTTATTTACACAGAGTTAAGACTAAATTGGTTTGCATTTCGAGCCAAACCGATACCAATTGTGCTGCGTAATTGTGCTGCAGTTCTTATTACTGGGAAGAGGCCAGTGTCCAGCGGTGGCCCTAGCATGAATGACATAAGGATAAATTAGGGTTATTCCTACTTGTTAGTACCACTTAATTCCATTGGTAAAAACTAAGATTTTTTCCTACTGGTAACTATGGCCATTTTTGGGGTTCCGTACCCAAAGGGTAAAAAAGGGACCCTATTTCTAAGGTTCCGCTGTCCTTCTGTCCGTCCGTCTGTCACCAGGCTGTATCTCATGAACCGTGATAGTTAGACAGACAAATTTTAACAGATGATGTATTTCTGTTGCCGCTATAACAAAAAATACTAAAAAAAAGTATAAAATTTATATTTAAGGGGGCTCCCATACAACAAACGTGAATTTTTTGCTCGTTTTTGCTCGATATTGATAACGGCAACACAAGTGCCGTCATTTGCACGAGTGAACCCCACTGGGCTCGCGGAATAACAAAGTTAATTACAATTTTCTAGTATAATATGGATTTCCGCAAAGTAACGCCTGAATCTATTAAATATTTTAAAAACCAAATAAAAAAAAAAAAACGAAAAGTATTTAGTTGACTTAAACTGTTTTACACTGTTCATTAGGATCAGAGGTCACACGCGCGATCACTCCGGTGGACAAACATCGTGAGGAAACCTGCACGTTAAGGAACCTAAATATGTAACCATTGATGCAACTAGTCCAGGGCCTCTATTCGGGAACGTCGAAGCGATATTGCGGGATAAGAATCTCGCTAGCGCGTCGCTACAATATCGCTTGGACGTTCCCGAATAGAGGCGCAGCTCCCGTGTCATGCCCCCGCCTTTTACTTCAGGCCCCGACGGCACTCAACTCGCGCGTGGACTCTACGAGCGTGGGAAAGTATTAAACCATTAGATTCCTTACTGAATAAATTTGCCTAGGTAATAAAGGTAATAAACTAATAAGGTATGAGCAAAACCGTCTCATAGGCCAAACTCTCGTCCAAACCTGTTTTCATAAAAGATAACTCTTCATAAAAACAAACTTTTAGCAACAAAAACACGTGTTGACATTTAAACGAGTGTGGTGTGCTCGTGTGATATACCAGCATACATACAAACATACATACAGCGTGTTGTCGAGATACCTGCTTTCATACAAGATACAAACCTTTTTCAATTGCATAATCTTATCGCTATACTTACAGCTGAAAACTGTACGTAGTTGCTTTAATATGTTATTTTATAAATATGTCATACGTATCTTCGAGACCGGCATCGCATTGGCAGCGTCTCGGTATTGTAAAATGTCCTATGTATGCCCAGCAGTGGCACGGTGATTCATCTTTTGAACTACTTAGCAGTAACAGGTTATATCCGGACATTAGGCATAGTTTTGTCCTGTGTGAAGAAAACGTAAAATTAAGCAGTAATTTTCGTTAACTTTCGGTCACAGGAGAGACAATTTTTGTTTCTTGAAGTGTGTATTACCCAGCGGCCCTAACATGCATGGCACAAAGATAAATTAGAACCGTTTATCTCTATGACTATCTCTTTCGTCGGCACTAGTGTGAGAGAGACGCACTTAGAGATAAACGGTTCTAATTTATCTTTGTGCCATTCATGTTAGGGCCGCTGATAGTTAGAGAGATAAATAGGTGTAACTTATCCCTGTGTCTGGCATTTTAAGGCCGCATGTAACAAAAATTTAATAAATGTGTGTCGACACCTCATATTTTTCAATTTATCTCGTCCAAAAACTGTGTACCAATTCAAAGTCAAAGTCAAAGTCAAACTATCTTTATTCAATTTAGGCTTTTACAAGCTCTTATGAAGGTCAAGGAATGAATTTACCACCGGTTCGGAAAAAATCCTCTACTGAGAAGAGCCGGCAAGAAACTCGGTGAGGTATCATTTTTTCAAATCAGTACACATATAAGTCAACAATGATGTCTACAGTTATCACTGAGTCACTCAACTTGATCAAAACATCCTGTATAACATACAATACCTACCCATAGTTGCACGAGCCACATCTTCCTCGTCGAATCATAAAAGCTTGCTCGCGCCCGAGTGGCGCTCACAACGATACATAATTTCGACCAACACAGTGGTTAAGTGGAACTAATTTAAATAAAATGTTGCGGTACTTCTGTTTTTTGGCTGTGATATTGGGAGTCAGGTCGGCATCTGGTAAGTTTATAACTGTTTTATACTGCGTGTCTTATTCATCTATCTACTTTTAAGCTGGGGTTTATTAAGATCGGTTCGATCTTTCGGTAACGAATTTCAATAAGTAATTATAGTTCACAAAAACAAACACGCTTTTGTGAGTGACGCACTGAAAGTGCAAAATACCCTCATAACCAAGGTATTGGACTCGTCAAAACAAACCAAATGAGCCCAAACACGAGGGGTTTACTAGTAGTCATTGAAGAGTTCCACTATCCACCTCCTGGCTCCGTGGTCAGATCAGCTCGATGGTATCAAATTATTGTATTGTCATCCGAATTGCTTACACTTTCTAATCGTAACAAGAATTAAGTAGAACTACTTGAGTTAAAATTTAGTTCTAAGATTTTATTATTATCGTTTGTTAGTTGGGTCATTCTACTTTTTAGTGCTTAATTTTGTTTTTGTTTTTTCACTTTATTTGTTTTGGATATCGCAGATATTTTAAGAGGACTGTGAATCAATGGCAAAATCAGCCTTTTCATGCAGAAGGCGATAACGGCAATTTCCACCCCTTAAATGTTAACTGATTTTGACAAATTTTTGATACATTGTCAGTCAGAACAAAATATAAGGTCTATACGTTTTTTGAATATTGATTAAAGATCTAGAAGGTCATATAATACCCAAAATTAGTTTTGTATAAGAATACTGAAACCACAATGAAACCGAATTAATTGATTATAGTGTAAAAACCTAGATTTTGTTTTGACTGACAAACTATGAATAATTGGTCAACATCGGTTAACATTTAAGGCGTGGCAATCGTTATCGCCTTTTGTATGAAAAGTAGTAGGTTCACACTCTTCTTCAGATTTATTTTAGTTTAGTCCTAAGTCTTTCCTTGCCTTTTTTACTATTCATATAACTCTCAGTCAATACTTATTTCGGAAATGCTAAACTGACTAGATTTTCTGCTCAATTACCCCTCCGTTACGAGTCTCCGAGTGCTCCTACAAAAAGTTGTCTTTTTACTCGTTAAAAACAAAAAAAAATTAAACTCTAATTTACGTACCACAATAGTTATTAAATATCATGACATAGCCTATGCGTAATAATTAATATCTTACGATCGTGTTAATATATAGAATAATCCAGTTTAATAAAAAAATTACAAAAAAGAAGAATGGCCCAATTACCAGTAAAGGAAATAAAAGCGTGTTATCTAAAGTTTGATCTGACATTTGGTCTGACGGACATTTATAAAAACCAGCCTTAAGGCTTAAAAAGGCTCCGTTCGATTACATTTTGGCCGTGCTAGCGAAAAAGGTAGTAAGTGCGATTTTTGCCGAAAATTAGTTACCTGAGTAATGATTTGGATCAGCATAATATCTTGGTTCCCAATAAATACTTAATTTAATTTGGTTCAAATTCGTATTTACTGGCTTTATCGCTAGCACGGTATATTTCGGTAAAGAAATGTCAAAAATGGTTTCCTTTATTTAGAGCCCCTGCACCCTAAAGGTAACCAACCTACCGGCCGAATATCAACTTGATATATTTACTTAGCTATTTCTTAATATAATATAAGTATAATATATATAATAAACCCTAGTCTTGTTTATTTTTTTGGCTCTCCGTAATTTCTAGACAATGATAGTGTGATAGTATTATTTTTAAGCTTCGATTTTTATTTATAAGCAATGTTTCTATTGTCTGGGATAACGTTAGGATTCAAACGGTATCACACACATCACAATCTGTTTAGGCGTTTAGAACTTACAGTGGTATAAATAAATTCACCAACTTTCTGAGAATATTTACATTTCTTTTCGGGTAATCGTGTGAAAATACACCACAGAAAAATACTTAAGGGGCTCGTAAACGGACTAGTTTTTGTGGCAATTTATTGCTGCAATTTGGGCTATTTCCAAAAGGATTACCTATTTAATCACTAATAGGAACAAAAAGTTTAAGTGAAACATTTATGATAAGGGCATTTGGAAGCTCTCTTGCTTCTTCGAGGTCACTGAGCAAGTTTGTTATATTCCAGTCGAAAGCTGAAGCTCGAAGCCAAATGCTCATGTTAAATTGCTCATGGTGAATAGTGCCCTTATCCTCGTCAGCCTGGCTACAGAGATTTCATGATTTACTGTACGAGGATTTTAGCAGGGGCGTAGCTACCGCTGTATCAGCCGTATCAATGGAACGGGGCCCCCGGGATACAGGCTCTTTTGTGAAATATACCCTTCATTTGGGACTTCCCCACTGGGTTCTAGTGACGATTTAACGGGGAATTGTTAATTGCTGGCGAGTTCTTCCGACAAAAATATTTGTTTTACTGCTTTGTTTGTGATGGCATCATGGTCTGTTTGTAGACCCTATAATTAACAGTGACTTTTAACAAACGGAGAAGCGAGTAATTATTTATCAAGTAAATACTTAAACGATAGGTATAATATGATCAGAGGACAAATACGGAAATTAGTCACAGCAACACCAATAGTATGTACCGATACGATGAAACTGGTGAGTTGTCATACGCGCTACCGCACCGGGAATATTTGAGTTTCTACAAAAAAAAAGATACAACGTTGGCCGGGGACAGCTAGTAAATAGATAAAATTATGGTAACAGCTAAAATGGAAATTTATACATCTCTAGAATTTATATATTTATGTAGTGTTTCTATTTATTTTATTTCTTTTGGTCACAAATCTTCACTGGCATCCGCACATCAACCAACAAGTCATTAAAGTTTAATCGTTATCGGAGGATTGCATGGAAGATCAACAAACAAACAAACAAACAAACAAACAAACAAACAAACAAACAAATAAACAAACAAACAAAAAAACAAACAAACAAACAAACAAACAAACAAGCAAGCAAGCAAGCAAACAAACAAACAAACAAACAATCAAACAAACAAACAAACAAACATATTCATTTTTATTAAGTAGAAGAGTTTATCACTTAATTTCCACCAAGAATCCACCTTTTGTATACCTACTCAAAATGATTATACTTATAGCATAAATATTTTAGAATATGGTTAGTATTTTTTTCTTTCTATGATCGTTTTGATTTGAAACAGGTTAAATAACAATTAATACAAAATAATAAACTTAACGTAGGCTTAAACGTACAAAGTAAAAACGAAACTTAAAAGAACTATATATAAAAATATAGTCTCGTATTTTATTGGGTTTTTCATTAACATATTCAAAATTTTAAAAAGATAGCTATTTGTCTATTCGCTTTTAATTTTTTTCCAATTTTTTTTTTAAAAGGAATCTTTCGTTGCTAAATTCTTTTGGAATGCATTTGATTGGAAATACATACATGTTTAAGAAATGTAACAATAAGTATGTCAAGTTTAACTTATGGCGAATTTCTATTTTGCTAAATCTTTTGAAGACGCGGTTAGCCTAGTTGGGAGTGACCCTGCCTCCGAAGTGAGCGTCCCGGGTTCGATTCCCGGTAAGGGCAAATATTTGTGTGATGAACACGAATGTTTGTTCCTGAGTCTTGGATGTTTTCTATGTATTTAAGTATTTATTTCTCTATATAAGTATGTATATCGTCGTCTAGTACCTATAACACAAGCCTTTAGAGCTTACTTTGGGACTAGATCGATTTGTGTAAAGATTGTCCCCTGATTTATTATTTATTATTTCGTTATTTGGAGTATAACGTGGACAGCGAATCACTCGACGATCAAATAGCAACTGGTGCATCAGTTTGTCCGTTATGCAAACCGACCACCGTCGCCCTCGTAGTGAGACTGCGCCAGCGAGCTAGATCATTACAACACGCTTTGCCGGAAATATCAGCGATTAATTATCTAACGCAGGGGTCATCAAACTAAGGCCCGCGCGCCAAAACCGGTCCGCACTACTTAGTGGACCCCAATTCTCGGTTCATATGAGATTAATGTCAGCTTCATTTCAAGGAACTGTATGCACTGATGTATAATCTCATGGGCTTACCTGGCATCGGGGCTTGCCGAGATACCTATAAAGACTTTTCCCTTAAGGTCTAAATTAATAAGTAGTTTCACGGAAGACACGAAGTGCCAGCAAAGTACCAATTTGGCTTGTCTAAAATTTTACGGCTACATACAATCGAGACCTATTTGAAAATAAATACTTAACAGATTAGTTAATACAGACATTGCTGTGACTTGTTTGATTTACGCAAAGCTGGGCACCGTTAATCAAATGGTTAACTTCGTTAACCGCTAATCCGTTACAAAAAAGTTTACTTCATTAAACATTAAAGCGTTACATTTCGTAAGATTTAATGGAACTTAAAGTTAATCGTTAATGGTTAACTCGTGGTAGAAATCGCAGTTTATATGTCGTTGCGATAGTGAGTTACTTATAAAAAAAATGGTATGGGCTATGGCAGTTTAGGCAGGATATGAAAAATTAATAAAATAAGGGTTTAACATTGGAGTTTGTAATATTACCAATAATACCTAATTATTTTGAGATTAAATTCAAATCAAAAGCTATCAGACATAAGCCGCGCGGTGTCCTTTTGGCAAATAGTAGGTACTTAATGAACGTTAAACGGACTTTAATTGTATTAACGGAAGTTAATAAGTCCGTTAACAATTTTTGCAGTTAACTCAAAAGTTAATCTGATACTCTAAATCTTATCTTCGTTAATTAACGATTAACGGATTTACTGTCTTGTGCCCAGCTATGGATTTTTGCAAACAGCTTTGCAAGCTCTGGCCTAAATAAGTCGCTGGGTTGATATTAGCAATAATTTGTTTATTTCTAGCCCTCCCATTTTTTCAGTATTCGTTTATCCGCTGAATAGCCGCTGCACACTTAGAGAATCGCAACACAGATGCCTTTACGTCAACACCTTCACCTTGTCACATAGGAAAACTACGCACGAAATTCAGAGAATATATTTGCAAATTTATCCCCATCAACCAGCACAGTCCGACATATAACAATATTTACCAACGAGCCGCTAAGAGTGCCGTTTTCCTTGACCGATAAGAAAGGTCTGATAATATTTGCAAATAAGTCCAGAAATTGATTCGAACTCGTCGCGGGGAGGTCAATGTGCACGTTCAGTTCTTTTGAGACTTTCACCGTCAACTTAAGGTTCTTAAATTAACCTTTTCGCATTGCCACCAGCTCAAGCCATTAAAAACTATTTTATGGTTTGAGTTTGTAATGTGACTGTGGCCCTCGTTGCACTTTACGTTGTACAATGTCACGTGTCATGCAATTGGGCTACAAGAAATCACACAGCGCGTAACTATAATCCAGTTATTGCCGCTGTTAAAGCATAATATACAACGGCAAATTCATCCTATCGGTAAATTAAATGTCTCTGTCATACTAGTATCGTAGAATAGGATGCACTGAGAGATATGATATATTATAGATAACATATGCTTATATTATTCAAGCTAGGGCCGCCGAAGTCAGCTTAAAAAAACATACTGCAAGTTTTTCAACATTATTATACATAACACTATTGTTTATAAATGCAGTAAGAACCTGTTTATAAACAAGTTGTATAAACTGTATGTTTCATAACCCCTGGCCGTTTTTTAATTTTCTTAATACCAACACCAAACATCATTATTAAGTAGGTTCCATTGTATAATTGTAGGTATGTATAGGAAGGTAGCGTCAAATGTTAAGAGCGCGAACGGTCATACAATTATATAGTTACTAGTGGACCCGCCACAGCTTCGCCCGCAGTATTTTCCAAAAAAAAATATCACCCATTTTTACCCCTTAAGGGATGGAATTTCAAAAAATTCCTCCTTAGTGCACCTCTAGGGTACTTGAGGAATTAGTCCTCCAAATTTCAAACCTCTGGGACGACCCGTTTAGGCTGTGCGTTGTCTATAAGTGAATCGCGGTACTGTTTTATATGTATTGATGGCCGTCGCCGCTCTTTTTGCGTGAGGCGAACGACACCATCATTTGTCCACTTTTATTTTTTTTAATGCTTTTTGTTATCTTTAGAAGAAGCCTTTGCTTGTCTGGACCTTTCAGGTTAGAGCTATTATTATTAAACGTTAAAGAGAAGTTTGAAAAACTTCCAGGGGTTGCGGGAGGGTGACGCTCGTTCGGGAGGAGAGGGAGAGTTTATATAATTTTAAATTTTTACTTCTATAACAAACATATACCGACGAATACTCCATATATTTTGCCAAATTTTGAGGAAAAATTACTGATTTAACATCCCCCTTAAAGTCCCTGCAAAGTGTTTTTATGTGGTTAAAGACCCTGTGTGACATTACCAAGGCGGGAAGCAAGCAAGGTCGCTGGCTAGGACCGCTGAACTGATTCTGTTAGCAGAACGCCCCTAAAACCGAGTCCGACGACTGTCTTCGTGACCCAGCTCGATCTATACACAAAGTAGTTACCGTATACGGTTGGTACTATACATTCGAAACGTCGAAGTAAATAACAATTTTAATTTACGCAATTAAGTCCTGTTTACATACAAATATGTGTTTAAATCGCGAAAGTTTAAAATAATCTTTACACAAAGTGTCTAAAGCGTAATCCTGAAACTATTTAAAATCCAGAGTATCGTTCCAGCTCCCTTCATCAAACCATGCAAAGCCGCCGACACCAACTGCATCATTGCCGCCGCCCAGGCTGCGGTGCCGATCATGGCTCCCGGGATCCCGGAGCTGGAGGTACCGTCCATGGACCCCATGCTGCTGAAGTCCGTGAAGGCGGACCAGGCGGGTCTCAAGCTCCTGCTCAAGGATACCACGGTGACCGGCTTGAAGGGGTGCAAGGTTGAGGGCGTCAAGTAAGTTTTATGAAAAGCCTTTTTTATGTCAATTGACTGACAAACCGGCAGACGGGCCGTCTGCCGGTTGGAAAGCCTGATGGAAAGTGGTCACCGCCGCCCATGGACATCTGCAACACCAGAGGTGCTGCCAATGCGTTGCCAGTCTAGGAAGGATGGGGAAAGGGGATGGGGACGAGGGAATAGGCCCCCGGATCTCGTCACTCACCGTACGAAACGCAATAGCAAGCTATTACTTTACGCCGATATTCTGTGAGAGTGTGGTACTACCCCGGTCGAGCCGGCCCATTCGAACAGTAATCATCTAGTGAGGATTACTGTTTGGCTCTACCCCTACAAAAATCCGCGTTACTCTTTATACTCGTTATCAGTATTCGAAAACGTTTTTTTTCCAATAATTATGTATTGACACAGCATCCCCAAGGCATTTGTCATTTCGTAGCATTATACCCAGCACCAGCTTATATGCATCCGACTATTACACACAAGCCTCCACTCATTATGATAAAGATAATACAATATAGTACCTACATGGGCCCAGTCAATCTGGAGATCACACAATAATTCTTACACCATAAGTTTGCCTTAAATTAAATAAAGAAAAAGAAAGTGACAGCTCAGTGAAGAAGAACTGTCACTTTCTTTTTCTTTATTTAACTTAAGGCAAAGATTTAATCAAACAGCCGAGCAAGAGGCTACAACATCATAGTGGTTTAAAAAAATCTCCTGAATATACAATACGAAATAAAAATGAATTATTTTAGATTCTTGGTGCCTGAGATGTTCACTATCAAATAAGGGTTCATTTTTCCTTTTGAGGTACGGAACCCTAAAAAAATTATAATATGGCCGTCTTCAAAAAACTTTACCTACCCATTTAGGACAAATCGTACAACGTTTTTATGTGCGTAAGCGCAATAAACAAAAGTAAGCTGGAGAAGGCTGTCCACTCTTATTGCGCCATGCGAATTACATGCAAATCATCGATTTTTCTTATTCTGTATATGTGGGTAAAGATTGTATCGAATAATTCCTAGCTAATTCATACTAATATTATCCATTACCAAATTTATATTAACTTACCAATACTAATATTATAACTGCGAAAGTAACTCTGTCTGTCCGTCTGTTGCACTTCCACGGCTACACCGTTCAACCGATTTTGATAAATTTCGGGATGGAGGTCAGCCCTGGGGAAGGAGGATAGGCTCCTTTTTTAAAGATAATTAATCCCTAAAAACGAGAGATAGGGGTGGTAAATAAATTTTACGCCGAGTTTTTATGTATCTTCGCGATTCAAAGTCAAAGTCAAAATATCTTTTGTTCAATTTACTTAGGCTTTTACAAGCTCTTATGAAGGTAAAGGAATGAATCTACCACCGATTCGGAAAAAACCTCCACTGAGAAGAGCCGGTAAGAAACTCTGTGAGGTATAATTTTTTCAAAACAGTACACATATAAGTTAACAAATATGTTTACAGTTTTATACAAATCTAAGTATATACCACAGTAGGTAACTTCATCGAGACCCTGGGATTGCCAGTGCCGGAAAATTATTTCCAAACGTCCCTGTCCATAATGTATTCTTTCACTGTGTAATATGCCATATAATTCGCTTACAGTGTATTCGAACATTGTGTCTATTTCGCGGCTGAACCGCTGAACCTATTTAGATGCAATTTAGTATGAAGGTAGTTTGGGCCCTAGGGAAGGACATAAACTACTTTTTAAGACTATCAAACCCTAAAAAGGTGAAAAAGGGGCTGGAAAAATAGCGGCATTTCGTGCGTGCCCGGTCAGAACCCGTTGATGTCTTTTGATGGGTGGAATGATTAAGCATGTACTTTTCCATAGGTACCAATATTAATTTCACTGTTTAACTACAAAATATATAGAAATTTAAATGTAACAAATTAAAAAAAAAAACTCTTCATCCATGTATCTGCACTGCGCGATTATCTCCAAAACTTTTGCATCGATTTGGATGATTCTTTAGTATTACCTATAAGTAAATGTTGTATTTGGGGTCCATGACACTTAAATCCGCCGCTTATTAATAAAATTATCGAATTTGAGACATGAAAATCTAAATTTTTTGTCACAATTTTTGTCAGTAAGTAAAATGAAAATGCAACGTCTGATTTTAGGCGCTGTTAAGTCAAAGTCAAAGTCAAACTATCTTTATTCAATTTAGGCTTTTACAAGCTCTTATGAAGGACAAGGAATGAATCTACCACCGGTTCGGAAAATAATCTTCTACTGAGAAGAGCCGGCAAGAAACTCGGTGAGGTATCATTTTTTCAAAGCAGTACACATATAAGTCAACAATGATGTCTACAGTTTTATACAAATCTAAGTATATATCACAGCTCATCGAGATCCAGGGATCGCCGGTGCAGGTCAGGATTTAAGCCAAACGTCCCTGTCCATGACGTAGTCGCTTTACAGTAGATTTGAACATTATGTCTGTTTTTTCTATAATATTTTTAGGTATTTTATTGTAAAAACGTGTACTATTTCCTAGAAATGATTTTTTAGTTTTAGCCAATCTATAAATTGGTACTTTAAGCTTTCCGGTATTTCTAGTAGCCTTTGGCTTATCTACATTTGTAGGAAAATTGTATAATTTTTTTCTGACATACATTATTATTTCAAATAAGTACTTATAATAATGTTGGCTGTTGATAAATTCCATTATTAACCGCATACAATATTTAGTGCAGACACACGAGGTCTTTGTTCGATCAGCCGAATATTGTGCCTATTAGGTAGCCAAAAAAATTACCACCGGTATTTATATTTTCCAAGGAAAGAATAGGCTTTTAAGATACCTGTTTCATCGCTTTTTTATTCGATCCAGTATTATAAACAGACCCAAATTCTCGGTTCATATGAGGTGAAGTCACAACTGAGATTAATGTCAGATTCTTGGGTAACCCTTGTTTCATCGAAAAAAATTGACACATTATCACTTCCCAAACAATTTTTCTTATATTTTCATTTGCCAAATTATTATTTGACAAATGAACTCCTCACAAGTCACAACTAATTGTAACGCAAACCTAATGTTCGGCAAGTGAACGTTCCAACAATGACTCACTTGCCAACTGGTACTTATACCAAATTTCATGAAATCAAATGTTTCAATTGGCATAACATATTTTACGCAAACAAAATAAGGCAAAAGCATGTTTTATTAAGGGATGAAAAAAAAAACCTCGAAATCTAAGGCGGGAGCAAAGCTCCTGCCTTAGCCTTCTAAACTAAATTTATCCGACTCGGTTCTGCTCCGACCTGTATTGCTCGCTCGCTTCGCTCGCTCGCCGCAACATATTATTATTTCGTATTTGTTATTTTTGTCTTTAAGTATAGTTATTATCATAACAATTTATTTGATTATTGGCTAATGATTTTTTGCTTTAATAAAACATTTGATAAAAGACCAAATGACTAAATGTCGTTTCCCGTAGTAATATTCTGCTGAGTGAAAATTTGACCAAATGAAAATGTGCCTGCTAAAATTATTCCAAAGATTGCATTGGCAAAAAACCGGTTGCTAAAATTTGTTTGGGAAGTGATAATTTGTCATAAGTTTTTCGATGAAACGGCAGGCTCCCCAGATTATCAGTTGTGTCAAAAAAAAACTGTATGCGCTGATATTTAATCTGACATGTAAACTAATCTTGCATGCACCGAGAATTGGGGTCGGCCGTTCTCGGCCGCGTCCTACACTGTTTTACCTTGCTCTACTGAGCATTATAATCATCACTTCCCTCGCTTCTCGTGACGTTTCTTCTAGGTCAAATCATAAAATATTTTATTTCAAAACCGGTACTTTACGTACTTTTTAAATTCGACAATTGGAAGAGATACAGAGAGATTTACATTGCATTGTAAAAAAAATGGTTCATCCACGTCACGATGGTCGTCCGACCACTGGTAAAATGGCTGCCCACTTTTAGTAACTAAGTACCACTGTCTATTGTAGCCTTGACAGAGCCCTACTGCGGCCTTAGGTTACTTATGGAGTCTGAGGAAGTTAAATAACACTGAATAAAGTATCTTGCCATATAGGTACATAACTAGCAGTGGCGAAGCCTGCCTACAAGCCGATTCCTGACGGCTTTACCAAGCTAGAAAGCTACGGCTAGCTCTCAGTGAAGTCCATGTTACTCTAATTAAATGTCAGACCCGCACGTACGGTTCTAAGTCTTCCGGCTTCCCTGATGAAATCTTTGACGCTTGGCCACTGATAACTAGCTGAAGGTGTACACTGAAATAATCCTCAAGAAATTTAACCAACGACACGACGCTCAGGCTTCGTGGTGTGGTAGTGAACTTTACCTTACAATATTCATTAAAATTTTCCTCAAATGAATTTGCTCAAATGATGGTGTTAAGTTTCCGAAGTTTTTATCAAATACTCCGATACACAAAATCCGACTTATATTATATTAATTAATTACTATTACTTTGATTGAGCATGCCCTTGCACCCTTACCCCTTACCCTTACCATTCCTAAGTACTTTTATTGTTTAGCAATTTTTTCTATATAACATCATTTGTCCGCTGACATTATTAAAATTGCGATTCCTCTTAATGATAATGAGGAATTTTCTGAAAAATTCTAATTGAATTGAAAAATATTGAACACATATTTTTTCTTTTGTTGATTAAACAACAAATGACGAAGATATAGAGCGTTGAAGTTTCGCGTGACGTCACCAATAAGTGGGGACTTATGACGTCATAAGTCCCCACACCCGAACTTTGATGCGCGTTATCTTTGTCAATTTTGATTGAATTGATAAAGCAAAAAATACGTGTTCAATATTTTTATAATCTAACTGATGGACTAAGTAATTAGAATTATTATTATTTTACACAGGAAACATCCCTATTGTCCTGAAATTTGGCATAGACGTAGCTTGCGTAATAACGGACGGACATAAAATACTTTTTGACTCGTGAAAATAGTGTCGTGTTGTTTTCTCGAGGGAATTGCGATAAACGAATTATACGCGGACGGAGTCGCGGGCAAAAGCTGGTTTTAAATAAGTTTTCCTCGAGATACTGTGAAGTTTACGAGCGGCCTTGTCTTTGGCCGTAGGTACAAAACAACTGAGAAAAGACGCGTAAAAGGGCAAACAAAGTCATTTACTTTATTCTCGATTTTTACTACTTCAATTACAATAAGGACGTCATTCGGATTTTACTAAAATAGACGTTAAGTACCTACACAATTATTTGTTGCTAGCGACTTCGTCTCCGTGGAAATGTGTGTTTAAAAATAATTATCACAAATTTTCATGGTACTGACTATTTAAATTTCGATTTTGTCCCTCAAAATACGGGTTTTGATCATTTGACGTTTAATTTCCCAGACGCTATATCACGGATGGAATTTCTTTAAAAAACTGAACTTTGCGTAAACTCTGTGAAAAGCCATCCATATTCGCGTTACGCTGTCTCACGGGGCGTCGCGGCGTGAACTGCATCCATAATACGGGCATACAATTGCTACCTTAATAGCATTCAGTGTTGGCATTTGGTCGGGCCCCATGGGTCTCATTAGTTGGACAACACAACGGTTAGATTTGGCCATCGTTTTGAGGTAAATCCTACAAATAATGGCAAGTTTTAAACCAACGGTAGCCAAAGCCGCATTGGCCCAACGTTGGTAATGATAATATTTTACTGCATTGGGCCAACGTTACTTAATATCTAATAGGGCCTTCGTTGTATATAATGCAGAAATGCCAACCGTTTTTATTAGGGTCCCGAACCCACAGGGGCAAACGGGACCCTATTACTATGACTCCGCTGTCTGTCCGTCTGTCACCAGGCTGTATCTCATGAACCGTGATAGTTAGACAGTTGAAATTTTCACAGATGATGTATTTCTGTTATCGCTATAACAACAAAATACTAAAATAATAAAATAAATAATTAAGGGGGTTCCTATACAACAGACATGATTTTTTTGCCTTTTTTATAGATAATGGTACGGAACCCTTCGTGCGCGAATGCGACTCGCACTTGGCCGGTTTCTTTAAACAACGCCAGCGGTATTCACAATGGCCCAACGTTGGTAATTAGTAGCGGCCCTAATATGAACACAAAGATAAGATAGACCGTCTTATCTCTAAATGCGTCTCTCTCACACTAGTGCCGACGAAAGAGATAGTCATAGAGATAAACGGGTTTAATTTATCTTTGTGGGATGCATGTTAGGGCGTAATTATAATATTTTTGTTATATTGGTCCAATTGTTAGTTTTATGTGGGCAAACTGCTAACTATATCGCTACGGATTCCCTACTGTTGGTCAATGGTACTAACGGAAAATGCTACTAGGGTATTGAATACACACTGAATCTCAATGTTAATGTAACCTGAGGATCATGGCTCACTGCTGCATATTGTTCTTTTGCAGGCTAGATACGACCAAAGGCAAGTTGAGTGTGGTGATCCGCTGTAGCGTGGTTCTGAAGGGCACCTACAAGCTTAGCGGCAATCTGCTCGTGTTTCCCATTAATGGCGAGGGGAAACACACTATTAAGATCCGTAAGTAACTCTCATACTATAAGAAGGCCTCATAATTAGCCCGCACAAGCCATAAGACATCTTCTCCCAAAGCGACAGTATGCACAGTCGTCGGCTGTACATATTCAATTTCTAGAAGACTTGTTTCGAGATCAAGATTGAAGTTGAGTGAGCGCTATCCCACTTAAGCGATTTTGGTGTGAGGAACCGAGCAGTGAAAGAGAGGTATTGTTTTATAGTAACTTGGGATCCACCTATTTAAATCTTGTATTCGTAGAAGTCTTCTGGCTAGTGTGTATTGTTACTAATAAACCGAAAAATTAAGAAAATGGGTTTGATTTGGACACATCTCATGTATGAACAGGTCCAAGTTACAATATAGCAGGAAATAACCTTTCTTTTGCGCTGCAGTTGGGTAAAATATCAGCAAACTGTTCTGGGATCATGTTGAAACCGAATCACAGACAATTCTACTGATTTGAAAAAATGATACCTCACCGAGTTTCTTGCCGGCTCTTCTCAGTAGAGGATTTTTTCCGAACCGGTGGTAGATTCATTCCTTGACCTTCATAAGAGCTTGTAAAAGCCTAAATTGAATAAAGATAGTTTGACTTTGACTTTGACTTTGAATTAAATTATGGGTAAAATGACCTCTTCCACTTCTAGGCGACATCGTGATCAAGGCCAATGCGGACCTAACGACGGAGTCAGGCAAAGACGGGCGCCCCCACTGGCACATCAGCAAGTGGCAGCACACCTTCGAAGTTCTGACGCACACCAGCTTTGACTTCGAGAACCTCTTCAACGGAAACAAGGTTTTAGGTCAGTCATTTTTCTATTTTTCTTTTCAAACTGACGAATTTCATCTTTCCATTTTTTACGCTCTTATCTTACTCGCACCAGAAGTTGCGCAAACACCGTTAAAGATTAAAGGTCAAATTACACGCAAAATACGAGTTCGAGAAGTGACAGTTGATTTCTCCGCCAAGCATTAGGTACGTGCTCGAAGACTTGGTGATGGAGGGTCTCGCATCCGGGCTAACGCCATTATTAACGCGTTACAAAATATATGGATTTCATGCCAATATTGCCAATTCACGCGTTTATTAAAGACGTGAGTCTTAGGCGTAGCCCAGCCACCATAGCCGAGCTCCGTTTTATAAAACTACTAGCTGTGCCCGCGACTTCGTCCGCGTGGAATAGTGTCTTTGGCTAGCATTTTTAATGATTTCTTCATTTTCACATTTTGTAATGACTCCGTAAATGTTACATCAGAATAGCTCTAATAAAACTTATAAAACATTCACATAAACCTAACATATTTTCATCCAATCTTTCATTCCTTTTCCCTATTATTATTTTACACCCTTGAGGGTAAAACTTTAAAAAACTTTGAATGTCTTATTTATTAATATTGAATCAACAGCCTAAAAAATAAATTTCAAGCTTCTAGCTCTAAAAATGACGATAATTCCATACATCTTTTCATCTCCCCTTTTCAACACCGATGACAGATCACATGATACACATTTTCCAAGCAGTGCTGCTGTTTTTTACCATTAAAATTCACCTGAAATTTTAACTATCCGTTTTAAGATTTATTCTCTTTTCAGCGGAACCTGTGGTCACGTTTGTCAACAGCAGCTGGCGCGAGGTGATGACGGAAGTCGCGCCACCGATCGTGCGTGCCATAGTGCAGCGGGTGGTGGCAGGTGTCAACGCGCTCTTTACCGCCGTGCCCGTGGACGAGCTGTACATAGCGTAGTCTAGATGGTCTAGGTTATGTTAGGTTAGGATAGGTGATAATAAATTATTAAATTGTTTTTGTTTTTTGTTTTATTGCTTCCCAATAGCTGCGTGAAGTTATTGCTAAATAAAACATTTATCTCGGTGTGGGTACCCCCAGATTCGTTCGAATACCTATAATAAAGCTAGAAGTAAAAACTAAAATTTAGCAGATAAATCTGGTAACACTTATGAACGATCCCGTATACAAGCAAATGGCAGCACTGCTGCCAGTTTTTAAACTTAAAGTTGTAACTTTATAAATCAGGGTCCATGGATTTTGCAGTGCCAAAGTGCTGCCCTGTTTCCTGATCTACCTACTGAATTTGAAAGAAAATCTACTGATTTTTCGTCCCATGAACAGATTGAAATGAATTACCTATATAGAAAAGTAACCCACGAATATAAGAAAGCTGATTTTCCGTTTCGGATGCATGGTCCACTTTATCGTCTATGGCCCTTTACGTGAAGATCTGTGAAGATACAAGTTACAATTTTAAAACCAAAATCTGGCAGGACCAACCAACCAACCGTAGGCTGTATAATCCTTTGCCGGTGCCTATTGGCAAACGATTACAAAAAATCTGAGGGCTTAGCATACTAATTTTTATCGCGCACATAAAGCATTAGTCCCTTACTTAAGGGGCATATGGGCGTCCCTTAATATGCGGGTGCATATTAGTTAAAAAGTGACAGATGCTTTATGTGCGCGATAAAAGCTAGTGTGCTAGGCACTCTGAAAACTTAAATTTAACAGGATTTGACTGTCAATGTCAATTCCAACACTTCCTACCTACCTACTTCAATTGAAATTAGTTGATAGCAAAGAGTAAAGCAGAGTTTATACGAAGCCAGTAATGCTGGCGCCAGTCACTGGCTAGAAAAATAGACAGGCGCTCTATTCTCGCCAGCGTTGGCAGCCAGCGCTGGCTTGGCTTGAAAAACTGTCTACACAAGGCAAATATCAAGCCAGCGCTGGCTGCCAGTCTTATTGGCATCCAGTGTTGGCTTCGTGTATTGGCTGGTTGATAGTCAAGACAAAGTTGTTAAGGTGCTTGTAAACCAGCAACTTTCTTGGCCATTTATTGCTGCAATTCGAGCTATCCCCAAAACCTTTCACTATAACTTTTTGTTCCCAGTAGTTATGTTATTATGTAATCTTAATGAGAATAGCCAAATTGCAGCAATAAATTGCCAGAAATCTAGCCCGTTTACAAGCCCCTTTAAGATATGACAGTGGAATAAAGTTCTCTTTTGCTATGATAAATTCGTTATTTGTAAATTAAATTAATAATTTGACTATTTGCGTTCTTTGTTTTTATGTCATATTGTTAGTATAATTTTATTAACAATAAATGCAATTTTTATTTCAATTCAGTTTAATGGTTTAATTCCTTGAAACGTTTCATGCGTGTAATGGAAAAATAGCACCTGTCTGTAACTGTCACTGTCATCCAGCAATACCATCTGATCCACAGACTACCAAAGAGTACAGACTACTAAGGGATACTACGTGTATCTGATCCATGCCCAGCCCAACAGGCGCTTCATGGAGTTTTAGTTTGTTTTTAATACTGTTTTTTATATTTAAATAGTTATGTCATACAATCCTAACCATAAAATTTGAACTTGCACAAGTTAAGAAGCTGATTCGGGTGTATTTAACGTTATTTTTTTAGGTTAGAAATGTACTTAACTCACTATATCACCGGCCAGTACAATAACAAGACTTGACTCAGACCAACCCAGAAGATACTTTCTTTAGGCCTATAGGTTAGGCGTATTTAGAATCAGAATGCTGTGCCCAGAAGTCTTTAACTTCCCTTGTCCGAAAGTGATACAGTCTTCTAAAACGTACGAAAATTGTAAAGGAGCCATGGGAGACATCAACATGAATTATTTCTATAAAAGTTTAATAGTGACGTGCCCTGATGAAATGAAGATACCGACCTTTATAGAAGAACTTATGACTGAAGACACCGATTACTATAAAATATCAGATTGCTCAGTTTCAGAATTTTTAGATCTGAATTTCATTGAGAACTTTGTTAAGCAAGGCAAGTTGTATTGCATTACAGCAGATAGAAACTGCATAGTACAAAACTGTGCTGCTGTAACACCTGACGGTGCATTAACACTCCACATTTTAGACTTTACCTACCAGACATTAGGAATGGAAGGCAAGAAGCGACCACACAATTATTATGAAATCAGAATAGACTTGAAAAACTTACGAAATTCTGATAAAATTATTCAAAAACTAGCAATACTAGAAAAAATTGACTTCCTCATATCCTGGGAACCCAATAACAAAAATGTATGTCCATCGTCAATAGCGAAGTATTTCCATGACAAAAATATTGATGTTTCTCTATGTACTGTGAAATTAAAGAATTTATCCCCGTCAGTGGAAGAAGTGCCAGCTTTAGAAGATGTAGAGTCTGATGAGATGGTGGAATGGGTTGGCATGCTGGCACATAATGCAGATTTGAATCCAATTGAAGGTTATATCAGCACATACAGTCAGCCAGATAGTGAACATGCATTAAAAACTACAAGAATAGCCCTTGTAATAGCAAAAGGCATGTTTACCCCATCACTTATTGAAAGTATTTGTATAAAACTTGAGGAATATGTAGCTAGTAGGGAGCTGAGTAATTTTTGGGCGAGCATTAGTGTGCAAAGCTTTGAAAACAGCCTGTGGCAATGGAGCAGCAGCACCCCGAGAATGTTCCAAGCTCATGATTCCTCGTGCACTCTCTTCTTTAACCACTCGGGTGTTAAGGAGCACAGAGTTGGACAAATAAAATATTCTTAGCATTTATTGTTTTACTTATAACTAGCGTTCACCCGCAACACAATAAATTTGCATGTTACAGACTTTAAATTAAGATTTATCAGATCACAAGCTCTCATCAGGCAAGCTCAAACCTTTACAGGCCCTGTTTCACTGTTTGTCTTAAAAAAGGTAGACTATGTATTTCCCCAGGGCTAAAACTATCTCCATACCAAATTTCACCAGAATCGGCTTGGTGGTTTATTGTGAAAAAAGATTCCAACGAATTTAGAACCTCCTCCTGTTTTGAAGTCAGTTAAAAATATAAAAGACAGGCATACAGAGTTACTTTCGCAATTTCGCATTTATGATATATTAGTATGAAATAGATCTTAATGCAAAAAACCCGTACATGATTATCTCAAATTTCCTATGTTACTTTAAATATCATTGACTTCTTATAGGTTTTACTGTAATCTATAGGTAAAGATCAATTTCTGTATTTTCTGCAAAAATTTTAGGCCCAGTAGTTTCGGGGGGGGGGGTTGAATGGTCAATTTTCGCCTATTTCTCTAAATAACTTCCAAACTATTCATCTTAAAATTCTAGAAAAAGAATATTTACGATTCTCACAACCATCCCTTTAATTTTTTTTATTTTTATTTTCTTATTCATTAATTTTCGTTACTTGTCCGTGACTGACTTACATAATGTGTACCACATTTCAACTCAATCGGTCCAGTAGTTTCGGAGCAAATTGGCTATGACAGACGGACATACAGACAGACAGGCACACGAGTGACCCTATAAGGGTTCCATTTTTTCCTTTTGAGGTACGGAACACTAAAAACAGCTAAAAGGCCGTATTGTTTTAATGTGATGTATAAATATCTTGGTTTTGTCAACACAGATATAGAGATTTGTTTGTTTTGAATTGTTGTTTCAGAAATACCATTACATATATATACGTCAAGTGGCCATGCGTTAAACTGCAAACCAGTGACTTTTGCCCCATTGCCCGTCTGGTAAATAAAAACTTGCCCAGGCAGACTATATATATATATATATATTCATTTATTGCTTAAAGTACACGGGCTAATAACATTTTTTATATAATTTTACTAAGCTACTTCAATATAATAATTTTACTGATATTACTGACTACGAGGTTGATGAGTAAAAAGAAAACAAAATTCAATCAATAATTTATTGAAACAGAACAATAATTGCAGCTCCGGCGTTCCCTGCACCATTAAAAAAAGTAGAAACCAGTAAAGCTAGGAATGCCAATAGATAATAGCATTTTGCTCACAAATCCTAAATATTAAGATAACTTATTATGTGACGACGATTAGATAATGGGCCAAGTGGGTCAGATCGAGCCTGATAATGGGCCAAGCATGGTTGGTTTCTCTAGATCTTGGCGAGTCCGATGACCCCGCAGGCGATGCGGGCGCCGGCGTTGCCGGTGGTCTTGCTGAGCTCGTGCCCGCCGCGCCCCAGGTCGTCGGGGTCCGCGTGCACCACCAGCGTGCGCCCCACGATGCAGTTGGGGCCCACCAGGGAGATCTGCGAGTCTTGGATGCACACCTGAACAAAAAAGTTTCAATTCTCCCTTCAATTTATTTAGTGTTTTTCAGTTAAATGGTGTGGTCCATAGGAGAAAACCGACGCTAGAATGTCACGGCCATTGCTTTGCTACATCGTCACATTCGAACGTCGAAGTTACGCAAAGGTCGTTCAGCTCGCTATATTTATTTATTTATTTAAAGACACACCACAGCATACATATTCAAATGCATGCCTACTACAGGTATGTGCAACATTCACAGGATACATGTAACATTTAACGTAAGAGTAAATCAATAGAATCTAACAATGTGATTATGATTACCTAAATCTAAACCTAATTTGTAGAGACAAAAAAAAAGAAGTCACGTTACATTGATTACATTAATTAATAATCTAATTGAAAATCTTATAAATATATGTCTTTACTTGCCATGAAACGACTTCTGCACTCTACCCTTAAAAACATTCAATGAAACATCAAAAACATCGAGATCAAAGATCTTAGAATTGAACGTATTTAACTCTTCACAAATTCGGTTGATTGGTGAGTTGCGCCCCAAATTAGTCTTGGTGTATGGCGTTTTAAAAATGTTGGTAATTGTAATATTTGCCTTGGTGAGGCTCCCGTCCCCGTGAGAACCCTGTCCACTGCTGTCGCAATCGAGAACAGCCGCCGATAGCTACTGGCGACGTAATGGTGAGCCCAGGAGGATTTGCGCAATATGGTTCCTTTTATTGACCGAGCGAGCGCGAAGCGCCTCCGTTTCAGCTAGGAAGGAGTTTTAGCTTGGGCAAAATTGCTTTCGTATTTCCAGATGTTCGGATGTTCGGATGTTCTCCTCTACAGGTCGCATTTCTCAGCCGATTCTCGTGAAATTTTGTGAGCAGGTTCGATAATTATATGGATTTTTTTGGCGATTTTGTTTTTCGAACTTTTCAAAATTGCGGAGATATAGGGGTTGAAAACGTAAAAAAACCATAAGACAGACATTAGTTCAACAAATGTTCCACAAGAGCATGTTTCTAAACGAATCAACACACGCAACTGGAGCTGTTGCAAATGAGGCACAAATCCAACCACCACCCTGGCAGAGAGTGCCGGAATCTCACCGTAACAAACGCAAAAGGATAGGAGATTCACCTCCACAGCCTGAAACTACCCAAACTGGCAACAGATTTAGCGACTTGCCTTTAGACCCAGCAGATGATAATGCAGCTAGTTCCACTGAATGGGTGAGCAAACCAAGCAAACCACCTGCCATCATCTTCTACGGGATAGAAGATGTGAATAAGCTGACCGAACTGTTGGAAACTGTAGTAGAAAAAAACAAGTTTACCTATAAAATAAATAGAAACGAACTTATATTAAAAAGTACCGACATTGAAGTGTACAAGAAAATTATAACTAAAGCTCGAGAGAGTGGACTAATTGGGCATACTTTCAATAGAAAAGACCAGAGGAACTACAGAGTGGTCATTAGGAACTTGCATCCATCAACACCTATAAGCGTCATTAAAGAAGAAATAGAAGCTACAGGCAACACAGTTACCGGTGAGATTATCAATGCCAAGTATGGTCCAGAAAAAAAGGCAACCTCAACATTCTTTGTTAACATAATACAAGGGCCAAACAATAAAGCAATAAAGGAAATGAAATATATCTACCACCAATCTGTAGTCATAGAAGACCCAAAAAAGAGAAGCAGCATTGTTCAGTGTCATAGATGCCAACAATATGGGCACTCTAAAAACTATTGCATGCGCCCGCATCGTTGTCTCAAATGTGGACAGGCGCATAATACAACGGAATGCCAGAAACGAGATCGGAAAACACTAGCTCAGTGTGCTTTATGCAATGGCCCGCACCCTGCCAATTATAAAGGTTGTGAAGTCTACAAGGAGATTTTAGCTAGAAGAACGAACAACCAAATTCACAAAGGGAGAGCGAACAACTTCACTTACGTTGACCCTGAAGGCATTCCAAGAAAAACAGATCATACTGAAAACAATCAGGATAGCGAAACAAATAGGAGGAAAACATACGCAGAAACCACGCAAGATAGCAGTAAACCTCACACCTCTCACACTACTATTGAACAGCTGATCTTGAAACAAAATGAGAAATTTGACTTAATCTTACAACAAATGAGCACCTTTATGATTCTCATAACAAAACTTGTCGATAAACTTGCAAAATGACTGTAATAAAACTAGCAACATTAAACATAAATGGACTAGCACCAAATAAACACGAGGTTGAAGTTCTTATGGTGGAACATAACCTGGACATACTATTGATCTCAGAAGCACACTGTACCGCTACTTCAAGCATAAAATTTAAGAATCATCAATGCTACTTGACACTTCATCCTGACGGCACCGCTCATGCTGGCACAGCCGTTATTTTGAGAAAGTCTCTAAAACATCATGTCATGCCAGACTATAGAACTGAACATATCCAAGCTACAACAGTAGCAATAGAAGTTCAAAATGGTTATATCAACATATCAGCAACATATTGCCCGCCCAAACACAAAATAACTGATGAAATGTTCACGGAGTTTTTCGGAACACTTGGAAACCGATTTGTTGCTGGTGGGGACTGGAATGCAAAGCACACGCATTGGGGATCTAGATTAACGAACACCAGGGGCAGACAACTTAGAAAAAGCATAGACAGCAAGAATTTACTAACAACATCTACATGCGAACCAACTTACTGGCCAACGGACTCTAAGAAAATTCCTGACCTCCTGGACTTCTTCATCTCAAAAGGATTAACGAAACATTACTTGAAACCAGAACCTTGTTATGATAGTTCTTCGGATCACACCCCCGTCCTGCTGACTATAAGCACTATGCTGATAGAAAGTGAAAGCCCAGAAACACTATCTAATAAATTTACTGACTGGGAGGCTGTTAGAAAATTCCTTGATGAGAAAATTAATCTAAAAGTTCCTCTGAAAACACCAGATGATATTGAAAATGCTACAAAATACATTACATTATTAATTCAAGAAGCCTGCTGGTTAAACACCCCTGAATCTGTCAGAAAACTTACTAATTATCCCTTAGACATTAAAAAAGCTATACTTACTAAAAGAAAAATGAGACGAGCGTGGCAACAAACCAGGCTCGATAAAGATAAAACAGCTTTCAATCAGGAGGCGAGAGTATTAAAAGAGAAACTTCAAAATTGGCACAATGATACCTTAGAGACACAATTGCAGTCCTTGACTGGGACAGCCTGTACTAACTACTCACTATGGAAGTTTACAAAAAACTACAATAGACCGCAAGCTGCAAAACCGCCGCTGCGAAATAATGATGGCTGGGCACGAACCTCCCAACAAAAAGCTGATACGTTCGCCAAACACCTGCAAAATGTTTTCCAGCCAAATGAGACCAACGATATACAGTTCGAAAAAGAAGTTGATGAGGTCCTTAATCAAACCTTCCAGATGTCACCTCCACCAGCACCAGTAACGGTACGTGAAGTCTGGAAAACTATAAAAGAAATGAAAGACAAAAAAGCGCCTGGCTTCGACCTTATTACTAAAGAGGTCCTTATGCAACTGCCAAAAAGGGCCATAGTATTCTTAACAGCACTCTACAACGGTTTATTAAGAGTACAGTACTTCCCTCATCTATGGAAAGTTTCACAAATACTAATGGTTTACAAAGCGGGAAAGCCAGAAAATAATGTGACCTCATATAGACCAATCAGTTTACTGCCAACGTTGTCAAAAGTATTCGAAAAACTGCTTATGCGAAGAATCCTGCCCATTTTGGAAGAAACTGAAACGATACCTATCCATCAGTTTGGCTTTCGACCACGACACTCTACTGTGGAACAGGTTCATAGAGTTGTTGAGAGGATACGGAAAACAATAGAAGAAAAAGAATACTGCTCATCAGCTTTTCTAGACATACAACAGGCATTTGACAGGGTTTGGCATAGGGGACTCCTGTGTAAAATACGGACCTCTTTACCTCATAGCCTCTACACATTACTGGAAACCTACCTATCTGAACGTCTTTTTCAAGTCAAAGAAGGTAACACTACTTCAAAGCTATATGAGATAAAGGCTGGAGTTCCCCAGGGTTCAGTTTTGGGGCCCATGCTATACACAATATATACAGCTGATTTGCCACAAGTGAACGGTATTACAACTGCCACATTTGCTGACGATACTGCAATACTTGCAAGTAACAGATGTCCTACTGTCGCATCATTAATGCTTCAGAAAGGCCTTGATAAGATAACCACATGGCTACAGAAGTGGAAGATAAAAGCAAGCGCGTCTAAATCTGTACATGTTACCTTTACGCTTAGAAAAGGAAACTGTCCTGCAGTACAGCTAGAAAATGTTACACTTCCTCACCACGACAGGGTGCGATACCTTGGCCTACATCTTGATCGACGTCTTACATGGAAACATCACATCAAAACTAAAAGAGAAGAGCTCAACATCCGCTACAAGAATTTCCTATGGATAATGGGCAGAAACAGCAAGTTGTCTACCGACAACAAACTGCTCATCTACAAGACTGTCTTAAAGCCGGTATGGATGTACGGCATACAGCTATGGGGAAGTGCCAGCAACTCTAACATCTCAATGCTTCAAAGAATGCAAAATATAATACTACGGGCAGTAAGCAAGGCTCCATGGTTCACAACTAATAACGAAATCCACAAACACCTGGAGATGAATACAGTGAAAGAGGAAATCCTCAGTATAACTAAAAGATACCATCGAAGGCTAAAGACACATCCGAATAAACTTGCCTCCAAACTATTAACCAGAAGCTACCCGAAACGCCTCAAAAGGAAAGATATTTTCGCAGAATAGACAAACAAAAAAAAAACAATAATATTTTTTTTTTTTTTATATTAAGAGGGGGGCAAACGAGCAGGCGAGTTGCCTGATGGTAAGCAATCACCGCCACCCATGGACACCCGCAAAACCAGGGGAATCACGGATGCGTTGCCGGCCCTTTGAGAAAGGAGTAGGCTCTTTTTTTGAAGATCCCTAGGTTGTATCGGTCCGGGAACGTTGCCGCTGCAAGCTCATTCCAAATTCCTACCGTACGTGGCAAAAACTGCCGCAAAAAACGTACGGTAGTTGACTGCCACCGATCTAGGTGGTGAGGGTGAAAGGTTAGTTTGTTGCGAGTAGTTCGATGGTGGAACTTGGCAGCAGGTAATAACCCGAACAATTCCTCGGAACACTCCCCATAATAAATGCGGTACAGGATGCAAAGAGATGCAACATCCCTCCGCAGGGCCAATGGGTCAAGCCGATTGGAAAGCGACCGGTCATTAACAATTCGAGCAGCTCTACGTTGTATGCAGTCAAATGGAAGGAGTTGATATTGGGGCGCTCCAGCCCAGAGATGGGAACAGTATTCCATATGAGGCCTAACCTGCGCCTTGTAGAGCTGTAGGCGATGGGCTGGCGAGAAATACTGACCCGCTCTATTGAGCACTCCCAATTTTTTCGAAGCTAATTTAGCTTTTCCTTCCAGATGACCACGGAATTGAACGTCACTCGAAATGTCAACACCCAGGATCCCAATAGACTGTTTAGCGTCAAGAGGAATTCCTTCGAAACAAGGCTATACAACAAAGGGATATTTTTTAGCGGAGAACGCGCAAACTTGTGTCTTCAGGGGATTAAATTGGACTAAGCTCAATCTGCCCCAATCCGCGACATGCTTCAGCATAGCCTCAATTTCGGACACAAGTTTGTTCCGGCTTTCAATGACGTGTTCCCGAGATATGCTCCTGTGACCGGTGTATAGAGTATCCCCAGTACTGTCATCCGCATAGCAATGAATAGTGTTGTCCAGCAACATGTCATTGATATGCAGAAGAAACAGTGTAGGGGATAGGACACACCCTTGAGGGACACCAGAATTCACAGGCTTTAAATCGGAGCATGATCCATCAACTACCACTTTAATGCTCCGATTGGAAAGAAAACTGGCGACCCAAGAACATAATTCCTCAGGAATCCCGTAAGCAGGAAGCTTGGCGAGAAGAGCTCTATGCCAGACCCGATCGAAGGCTTTTGCAATGTCCAAACTAACTGCCAAAGCCTCTCCCTTACTCTCGATTGCCTCGGCCCAACGATGAGTAAGGTATACTAGAAGATCACCAGCTGAGCGGCCCCGACGGAAACCGTATTGGCGATCGCTAATCAGCTGGTGCTCCTCCAGATACCTTAAGAGCTGGCAGTTGATAATGGACTCCATTATCTTGGAGAGTAGAGGGGTGATGGCAATCGGCCTGTAGTTGGACGGGTCCGAGCGATCGCCTTTTTTAGGGATCGGGTGTACGAGAGCTGTCTTCCAGGAACACGGGACAACGGGACAATATGAGTAGTTGTCCTCACTGGAGGACACACTCTGATTGTCATTGAACCAACAAAAAATCTGCTTATAGTAAGAACTGATTGCAGAACACATTTAACAAAAAAAAAAAAAAAAATAAGACAGACATAGCTTAAAACTGAATCAACCGCCGTATCAGTGCCATTTAAAAAAAAATGTGAAAAACTGGATCAGGAAAAATAATGCATATAATTATCGAACCTGCTCACAAAATTTCACGATAATCAGTTGAGGTATGCGACCTGTAGAGAAAGCTCAGGAAATACGAAAGCATTTTTGCCCAAGCTGAAACAGAGACGCACAGAACTTCTGTGCAGAGACGCTTCGGTCGCTCTGTCATTTATTGCTTTGTTGAGCCATATATGCACCACTTTGACCGTTGCTGATCAATTCTCGCAGTCCTTTATAGTTCAATGCCCATTACATCCAGGAAGGTTTTGAGGCTGTGGGCAGTGAGATGTTGTATTTCTTCTCTCTGACCTTAGTGACGCCGCCGTCGGCGCACGCCTCGATGTTGCCGAGGTCGCCGACGTGTCGCACTTCGCTGTCGGGCGCGCCGTGGTCCTGCTTGCACGGGTTGAAGTGCGGCCCGGCCGATGTGCAACCGTTGGTGTTGTCACCGAACTCGTGCACGTGGAAACCATGGTGGCCCTGCAAGAGTTTAATTACACGTCAGGGGTTTACATTTACATATCTATGTATAAACAAGGCAGAAATTGGTGTGAACAGACCAACTGACTAGGGACACCCAGAAATAACGATTACTACTCCTATTCACTACTAGTTTTCTCAGTGCACCTTTTGATATTTTTCTCCGCTTGACCTGTTTGACAGTTTGATAAAGAATGCCTTTGGGCATTATGTCCGCTATTTGTACTTTTTTGTACAATAAAGATTAAATAAATAAATAAAAGAAACCTATACAAAGGCGTTATAGTAATTCATCTGTTCTTTCTACGTGGCCAGTTTTTTTAATTAGCTGGAACCGGTAACCGGCAGTTGTCGATTTTAAAATCTCTATTTCTAATCAGCAGTAAAAATATGATTGGTTTCCAGCAAAAGTAGTAGAATTAAGTCCTATTTCAGTGGTTATCAGCCATACATTCGATGCTAATACAGAAAAACCGACAAAGTGCGAGTCGGACTCGCGCACGAAGGGTTCCATACCACATTATCTTTAAAAACGGCAAAAAAATCACGTTTGTTGTATGGGAGCTGCCCCCTTAAATATTTATTTTATTCTGTTTTTTAGTATTTGTTGTTATAGCGGCAACAGAAAATACATCATCTGTGAAAATTTCAACTGTCTAACTATCATGGTCCAAGGATTTACAGCCTGGTGACAGACGGACAGTGGAGCCTTAGTAATAGGGTCCCGTTTTACCCTTTGGGTACAGAAACCTAATAAACGGATATTTTTAACTCAACAACTGTCAGTTTACTCCAACTAATTATTAAGTGCTGTACACTTTTCTGTAATGAAATTTCATCTATGTCCTTGCCTTTAAATAAGTATTTTCGGATTTAAACACAGTAACTGTATGTGTAATTTATCATTTTATCTAAAATCAAAGGTAGGCAATTTGTAGCGTCGTGTGAAATCCAAGTGTTCGATAAAACACAAGTCATTCTTAGTGTTACTCAATCATTATCATCCCACAAGGTCACTGTGTCGTGCTCACTGACGTCAGCGTTTCGTATATATTTACATCCATTTTCGATGTATTATCATATCATCGTAGGGTACTTACTTATTAATTAGGCATTTTTTATTCATAGCTGGGCACAAGACCGTTAATCCGTTAATCGTTAATTAACGAAGTTAACATTACGAGTAATGGATTAAGTTTTAAGTTAACTTAAAGATTGTTAACGGACTAATTGTAACTTCCATTAAAACAATTAAAGTCCATTAAACGTTAGGTCCGTTCAACTGTATATTGATGTTTATAAAATTAGCTAAGTATTATTACAAACTTTCATGTTACACCCTTCTTTTTTTTAATTTTTCGTGTCCTGCCTAAACTTCCAACGCCCATACTAACATTTTTTTAAAATAAATCACTAATGCAAGGGCTAAGTATAAAATGCATTTTCTAGAAGAAGTTAATTTCTGTTGAATCTTTGAAAATGTAATGCTTTAACATTTAACGAAATCTCCATGCAGGCCCAATGTGGATTGGGAATTTCGCACACACTGTTAAATTACTTTTGCAGTTGTGTGCAGGTTACTTGCAATGCAACGCTAGTGTTAAATATCAAAATGAATTCCACATATAAGTTCTGAAAAACTAGAGGTGCAAGCCGGGTTTTGAATCTGGGAGCCTCTGCATAAGACCATTACCGAACATTACCGTTACCATGGGACCTATCTTGTCTGATAAGAGTAATATACAAATTTGTAAACATTATTATTCAAAGAGTTATGTAACGTTCAACTGTACTAATACCAAACAATAATACTGTCAGTGTGCATGTGCATTCCACCTTTAGCAAATCAAAATACGAGATGTTTATAAAAGCCCACAAAAGCCGTCAGTACTATATAATCAGTGCTAAATCTTACCTTTGATAGTCCACTGACTTCACCGGTAACAACTACAGGGGCCTTTTCATCCTGAAAAAAATATGTTTCCATTAATTCATTTGACATACAAAACCTATCAAAACAGCTGAAGTTATGTCTGCTGCCAACATAATTTATTTTTACAATATATTTGTAACAAATACATTTGTTTCATTGGATTTAATGTCTATGTGATGATAAAATTTGTAAAAATTAAAATTATAACTTTGGGCACATAGTTGGTGGTAAAACAAATATGTATTGTGAAGGAGTTTACCCGTTTTAAAAAACACAGTTAAGATTGAGTATAATGTGCAAATCCCTTAAGAGCATCTTTAAAATATTTTGGAAAAGTGTATTTCTTGTAAGTAACAATACGATGATGCACGCGTTTATGAATCACAAAACTAACATAGTGGGTAAATGCACGGCATAAAGCTTCTAGAATACGTTAACCGGTTGAAGGTAGATAAGACGACATAAGTGCGAGCATGTATAGACAGCACATGAACAAAATAAATTACACAGTTATGTAAAAAAGCCGACTACAACACAATTCTAGGAAATCAGTACATACTTTAAGGGTAAATAAAAAATGATATAATTGACCAAGAAAAACCGGAAAACGCACTTTCTGATCGAAGAACACCGTGCCGCAGACATCGCCTTTTAACACGCAGACTGCTTTCATTGGCATTATCTCTGATTGTTTCTGAAAAACCACAAATTATACCTGTACAATTGAGAGTTTACTTGACAAATTAATTAATATTCAATAATTCTTGTGCATGAAACTGACGTTCGTTATCTGTCGTTCCGGACTTTAACAGAAATGAATGTTTTTTTTACGATTGAGGCGTTTTACTTTTTTTTTTGGATCTTACGGTGAGGCGTTTTAACATGACGAGTATTTCATAATTTTTAACCGACTTCAAAAAAGGGGGAGGTTATCTATTCGACCCGTATATACATATATTTTTATGTATGTTCCCACATAACTTTTTAACCCGTGAACCGATTTTTACATACCTATTAGGCCGGCCACACACATTCGTTTTCCTAATTCGATTTCCGAATTCGTTTTTCGAATCGGGCTCTCCGAACGCAGCAAATCCATATAACAATCAGGGCTTGTCACACACGTTCGATTTTTCTCCGTACGGAATTATTAGTATGAATATTTCAATAATGACATACAAAATAAATGTATGAACTGTTTTTCTAACGAAGCTTAAATTACCAAAAATAATCATCGAAAACGGTTTTCGTGGTAAAAAAGATATACATGATCGTAGCTCCTTCCTCTTTTTATAAAGTCGGTTAGTAAACTAGGGGTATCGTGAATGTTATTTATATAGTTATCTAATCGAATGCGACAAAATCAATTTATTACCATGTTTAATGTTTAATACAAAATGAAATATGTATCCTTATGATTTTAAATAGATATAAATACACGTTTTTTCATAATTCTCACACGTTTGCATAAATTATAAACGTGAAATGAATCGCTCTGTAATAACCTATAAAAAGTTTTGCCAGTCCGTCCGTTGTTTTGTTTGTTAACAAAAACAAATAAATATTTTACTATAACGTGCCATTACTTTTAAGATCAATAATTTTCAATAAATCTTTGATTACAATGGAAGATATCTCAGCAGAGAGAATAAAAAGAGAAGGGGCGGAATTTGTTCTAGATTATGATATTTCATCTGTAAGATTTATATTTCCTAGCAATTCCTCATTCTATATTTGTTAACGTTTTCCTGAAATAAGTCTAATTCTGTCATTCATTTCTTGTTTAATTTTTAGACACCGCTCTCTGAGAATGTTGATAAATCACCCGGCAATGAAGCTGAAAAGGTAAGGTCTAATCTAATACCACATATTTATAATAAGTATAATAACGAAATATACTTACATTTTAATTTTTCGCAATTTTCAGACATGTCCCTTGTGCAAATCTCTCATACGTTATTTTTTCGTAAACTTCAACGAAAAGGTATTGATGTGCCAAAACAAAGAGTGTGAGTATCCATTTGGTTACGAAGACTTGCAATTCGTGAAACAGGACGAGCACTGCGGCACTGACAACGAATTGGAAAGCATCACCACTATTATGAGCAGACCCACTCAGACGCCTTCTATAATTTCCACAACAGCATGGTCAGATATTGATAAGCTCAATAGAGCATACGATTCAGAGGATAGTCAGTTGGATCCCAACTTGCACAGAGAATTTGAGAGTAATGCACAGAAGGAGGCCAAGTTGAAAAGGTATATGGATGAGAAAGAGGCAGAAATTCAGACAAGAAGGAATGTTCAGCAGATCAAAAAGCTGAATGTACAGGTCTGTCTTTTAAATCGAAGTGTTTTCAGTTTATTTGAATAACTATTGCATAGGTTATGTTTTTAGGTTTCCATACCCAAACGGTAAAATGAGAACCTATTACTAAGACTCCGCTGTCCGTCGGTCTGTCTGTCTGTCTGTCACCAGTCTGTATCTCATATTTTCAGATGATGTATTTCTGTTGCCGCTATAACACCAAATACTAAAAAACAGAATTAAATAAATATTTAAGGGGGCTCCCATACAACAAACGTGATTTTTTTGCCATTTTTATAGATAATAGAAGGAAAACCTTTGTGCGCGAGTCTAACTCACATATGGCCAGTTTTTTTTTCACTCATCATTTAGGCTGGCTTTCCATCCATTAGAGCTGTGCAAACAAAACAAGCAGTTCCGAGGAAATATCCACCAATATCTCACTGCTATTTTTCTCCCAAAGCTCTGGTAGAAAACCAGTCTTAATTGGAGGGATAGGGTCTTTCTGATTCTGTTTTATTGAAGTTGGAAACTTATGGAATTTTCTTTGGATAATCCTGCACATTTTGTAATGTTTTTAATTTATTCAACTATCTTTTGTCAAGTGTTTTCTAACCTTTCACAAAGGAAAGCTAGTCCTGAATCTTTGTATACAGTTAGAGATGGGCCAAATGTAGATTCCAGCGAATACAAATATTCGGATGAAAGTTCAGTCCCACTCTTTACCGAACTGAATTTTCACCTGAATTATTTGGTACAACTTAATGCCGAATTTGCTGAATACCGAATAATTACTGAATGTTTGGGGCATCTCTTTATATAATTATCATGATAATAACATTACTTTTCTCATCAGCTTCAGAAAACCTATGAAGAAGAGGAGGCCTCTTGTATCAAGAATGAAAAGTGGATAAAGCACCTTATGACCCTCCAAGATCACTCCGGAGTCCAGCTATTGAAAAAGGAAGAGCTCTCATGGATAAAGAGAGAAGAGGCGGTGCTTGGGTCCAACGAGCTGACAATTGGTATCGACAGGGGACAGACTTTGTCATCCATTACTATAGAGATTTCTAATAATAAGGATGATGTCTCACTGGCGGGGCCTAGTTAGATTCTTTACAGATTTAGGATTACGGTACTGTGTTTTGTTTTCGAACACAAGGTGGTAATTGCTTCCCGGCATGGGATGTGTTCATGCCTTTTAACTCGTGAAGTGCAGTGATACCGATTACTTCATTTGTGGACACATTTTTTTTTAAGTTTCATTTGCTGGTTATGTCCACAGTTTTTTTATGCTCTCTACATATACATACAGTGTAAAGCGGCACCCTCCTCACTCGATGAGTACATTCAAGTTTTATTATTACAGAGTTCTTTGACTTTATTTAAAAGATTTAAAGTCTGAGTACTATCTTCTTTTAGTACAGAAATGTTGTACGAAAAGTGTATAATTAGTTAATAAGATGTATATTTCTGTGATAAATAATGTAATTTTAATTCAAAATCTATTTATTTTTATGATCATAAGCATCATAAGCATTCTATAAAAACTTATACCATTAATTTTCTGATTTAATTCCTTAGTAGGAAAGCAATTAAAACGAATTGAACGGAACATATGTATCTAAATACCTTGATTGTCTGCATTAGTACATTGCATTCGCATGGACCGTTTCGCAACAATTCTTTTTTTTCTTTATTATTTCTTATATGTGTTCTACTGATATGTTAATTGTTGTGAATAAATTTATTTTCTTCTTCTTTCTTTCTTTCTTCTTTCTTCATTTGTGTCATATAGTTTATGGTTTTAGTACGAAGGGCCAGAGTGTCAGGCTACTTTATACCCTGGAAGAATATACAGTTCCCGAAAGTAATAAGAATAAATGAATTTCATGCAGACAAAGTAGCGGACAATAGTACATTGTGCATCTAATAGGGCCGTAAGAAGGGGATAACTAACGAGAGTGTATTGGAAGCTTTTAATGACTCGTGTTTGTTATCCTCTTACTGCCCGTGATACACACAATGTTTTTCATCACATTTGTGAGGAAACGAAATAAAAATTAGACAAAAAAAAAACCCATTGTACACCGTGAATTACCCTCAGGTGGGTAGAATGCACTATGTCGCGGCGGTTGCGCGCTACTACTATTAGAAAACGATCCCCACCGGACCCGGCGCGCGCCCCCCGCCGGAGTTATAAACCATACTAAATCCATAATTCTCGTGGGAGGTAAATCGGCTATAGCTGTTCTATACGCCTGCGTATAATAACAACCTTTCCGAGCAAGTCTGATGAAAAAAAGAACAACTTTCTAGTACCTAAATTAAAGATGTGGTGCGCTACTAGTTTAATGCTCCGGCTACGGCTCGCGCGGGTGCCTGCGTTGTGTTATAGTGGGCGAGGCCTGCTCTCTCTCCATCTTTGCTAAAACACTAAGGGTAGGACCAACCAATACCACGTTTAGCTAATTCTACAGTCAACCTATAAATTACTATCAATACATATAAAACAGTACCGTGACTCACTTATAGAAAACGCACAGCCTAAACGGGTGCTCCTAGAGGTTTCAAATTATAAAGGGATATTCCTCAAGTGCACTTAGAGGTGCACTAAGGAGGGATTTTTTGAAATGCCATCCCTAAAGGGGTGAAAAGAGGAAAGATTGTATGGAAAATACCGCGGGCGAAGCTGTGGCGGGGCGATATATGCTTGACATTAATATTTTTTGGATTCAATTACACAATTTCATTAAACTCAAGCCAATCAGAATTCGGAACTAACTGCTAACTAGCTAAAATGAAAGCATGAATACCGAATCATTGTAAGTATCAATTTAATTTATTTCGAGTCAATTTAATTTGGCGCTTAATATTTGGTGAGCATTTATTAATTTTGGTATCAATTTAATATATTTACGGTCAATTAAAAAATATTTTGGTGAGTACGAGCGCAGCGCGCCGCGCGGCGGGCAATGCGCGGTTGCTTTGACCGCGACCGCACTCAACACCTGAAGAAGGACTACACCGAGTCGCAAACTTGTCTGACCATTTCTGACAATAAATCGTGAGTAAAGCCGTGTTTATTTCAAGTTCGCGACAAACTTAACGTTACCGTTGGAAATCTGTTATCCCAGATCGTGGTCAGTTTACCAACACCGCAAATAACTTTGTAATCGAAAAACCCCATATTTCCCAAATATTTCCGGCATTTTGAAAAAAATTTAAAAACTGAATCGACCAAAGAAATCCGTATAATTATCGAACCTGCTCACAAAATTTCACGAGAAATCAGTTGAGAAATGCGACCTATAGAGTTGAACAAATGGACATTCACCGCGCGGACAATCGAGAGTGGTACTTTTTATGTCTTTTAAAACTAAACTTAATTTTACAAAATTTTACCTCTTTATAGGTTTTTTTGAACTGCCGTTAAAAGCATCCGCCGTCGGAAAAAAAAATGAATGTCAGCCGTAAGTCAACCAATATAAAGGTCTATGCCAAAGAGTATAGTAATATTACCCTATGCATTAGTTAGTCACTAATTTACGAATGATTTTTAAAATTTTTGAACATTCACTACGCAAACTGACATCAGCAGAGAGAAGAAATACGCCATTTTGTTTAAGAACTGTCTTACTATATATAAATAAGTTAAAATGTTAAACCAAAGTTTACATGCCATGAAACAAACGTCGGCAGTTCGAATCGAGGTGCTGCCACAACAGGACAAAAAGAAAATTAATTGGATAGTTTATTCAGTCTTAATACAGAGTGAGTTCACTTTAAGGGGGGCTTTTCATTGAAGCGGAGCGGAGATGTGCCGAGCTAACCAATCAGATTGCTTCATCGCGTGTCAAATATTTAAATGATATATTATAAAGAAATCTGATTGGCAATCTAAGGCTAAGGCCGCACAGGCTGGCTTGCTTAGCGCCTAGAGCCTAGCGAGTCATATGACTATTGAAGGCGCCAAGCGCGCAGTGCAGCCGGCGCCGAGATATCTATAACGTTTGTTTACTGCCAAGGCTCTGGGCGCTAATTTTCATGACCAATAACCTCCCGGCTGATAACTGGTACAATGATTAAGAGAGTTGTATCATGAAGCCTAGTGAACGTCAGCTGCGGCTTGGTGGGTGGGTTGAGCAGCATAACGTCCCAAAGTAGGAGAAAAATGTTTTTTTTTGTCATCGCCTCCCGATTAAGAATTTGTCAGATGATAGTTTATAACATGCTAAAATGAAAAAATCAAATCGTCAGCTGGCTCTATCGCGGTGGAAAGATCGTCAGCTGATGCCCTGGAAGTTTGTAACGCAGAAGAACATCTATCGCCTATTTAAATGCGCCAGCTGACGAGTTTTCCCTCGGCATATTGCTAGCTGATTTTTTACTAGCTTACGAATTTTCATCCAGGAGGAAATATCTCGTATCTAAAGTTATTCGACAATATGCCCCATACACTTTCTGAAAGATACAACTTTGTTGTAATGTTTCGATTCAATCATATATAATATAATTTCAATATTATTTATAGTTACGTTTAAATAGATAAAAATGGAAATAAAGTAGCTGAAATAAAGTCCCCCGTGCTTTCACTCGCGTAGATCGAATTTTGTTCACAATTTAATTATTTGGCGCGGAACCCTTATTATTTTTCTTAAATAATATAGCCCAGTTTACTCCTTATGACATCAGCTAGGCAAGCAAGTCCCGTCTAAATTCATTAATTAATTCTTCAGGTATCGCAGTGTTCATTGGGACAGCTACGGTATTCAACTGCCTATGGAAACCGGACGAAGGTCTGTTCGAGCTGGACGCTCTGGCCCGCATCATGTACTTGTACGACACGGAGAACTGTGGCACCGGTGCCGACCTGGTTACCAAGCATGTAACGCCGCTGAACCTCAGCACCAACACCTTCGGTCTTCGACTGTTGCCGATCAAGAATGCGCCTATCGTACTCACTGTGCTTTCCAAACTTTCAGGAAAGACAAGGAAGTGAGTATTACATTGTGCATCTAGGGTCGTAAGAAGGGGATAACCAACGAGAGTCCGTTAGAAGTCCGACGCCGAAGGCGGGAGGGCTAATGACCCGAGTTTGTTATCCCCTTACTGCCCGTGATACACATGACAATGTTTTTCATTACATTTGCGAGAAATAAAAATTAGACAAAAAATATATATTTATTTTATTCCCATTGTATACCGTCAATTACCATCAGGTGAGTAAAATAAATGTATGTCGCATCGGTTGCGTGCTACTTGTATAAGAAAACGATCACCGCCGAACCGGCGCGCGCCCCCGCCGGACCTGGCGCACGCCCCGCTGTCAGCGGGACTTGCATAGCTGATGTTATAAGGAAAAATTTGGGCTATATTTTTGTATGGTTTATAACAAACCATACAAAATCCATAGTTCCCGTGGGCGCTATGGATGTTGTAAGGTTTATAACTCCCGCTGAGGGCGGGGCGTATAGAGCAGCTAAATCGGCTATAGTTGCTCTATGTATAGGCCTGCGCTAATAACCCTTTCCGAGCAAGTGTGATGAAAAATAAATAATTATTAAATTTACCTTTGTGGTTTTCATACCTACTATATTTTTATTAAAATGATAAGTTGAAAACAACGCATGTTAGATGGCACTAAAGATAAAAGCAACAAGGGAGAGAGGTATGGGAGCGTGATTCGTGTCACCTCGATATGATCAAAATCCTCATATAGACGTGTTACGCCTCCAAACTCCGCCATAGTGAGGCAGCGATCCTTAGTTATACGCACGAGAGTGTAAACATTCCATAAACGTCATTCAAACGTCACTTTTCGTCACTTAAAGATCGATTTGAGTGGCCTTTGTGAATTTGGCCATAAGTTTTGTAATGCTCACTCTCTTAAAAGTAGCGACAGCAGTTCCCGACGTTCTATGGTCAGACCATTCTCTCGGTATCCAGAAGTATCGCAGTTCGCGCCCTAAGGGGCTAGCACAACCGCGAGTCGTTTTTCGTTCAGTGCGTCACTTCACTGTCAAACTAGTCAAATATGTAAGGGACGCACTGAGCGACAAATGATTCGCGGGCATGTCGCGCCGTATTGCCTTTTTTTCGTCCGTACAATTATGTTTCCCTTTTTTTCAGATACTTGGCAATAAGTTGCGGTATTCACAGCGTTTGGGTCGCCGGTGCCTTAGTCATAAAAGTGTTCTCACACACTCACCATTTAGATTACTTCAAGTTTGTCGTCAAACTGTTCTATTTCCAGTACTACTTGGTTCTAGGCTTCGACATATGTATGGGCATTGTGTACAGCGCGCATATTCAACAATCCTTGACTAAAGCAATGATTTTAAGGTATGTTTGTTTTAGTTTCATCAGCATCGTAATTTTTACTCCTTCCCCTAGACCGTCAAGGCATTGTACAGATGTAGTGTCCTTTCCCATCGTGAAAACTCGGAACACACGACTACTTCCGAATTCCGAATGCTGCCGACGTGTCTATGAATTATTGTATTAATAAGTAACATGTTTGTATTAACCTTTTTAACGCCACACACGTTTTCTCGCACGCAGCCATGGCGTTAAAAAGGTTAAATAAATAGGGTACTTTATTTATCAGTGACAAATGTCAAACCACGAGTTTGAAGTATATCACAATGAGATGTTATAACCACTACGATCAAATTATATAGATAATTATAAAGTTACACTACGTAACTTAACTTAGGTTAACCTTAACCACTCTACCTATATATCGATTATTAATCTCGCGATGCCAGCTTCCCCTACGCTGTTTTGATGGGTCCCGAGGCTGCATTGAAATAGCATGACAAAAATAAACGTTTCCGAGAAAATACGATGGGAAAGGATTATTCACAACATCTGTAGTGTAGTGTTGAGATACACATCAAATGTCACTTTCATAAATTGTCACAACACTTCGTAAAAATGTCCCTCTCGGCGTACAACGTCATGTTCGCAAAATGTCACCATGACGCAAATCGGCACGTTCTTAAAATGTCACATACTCAAAACGTCACATTCTCAAAATGACACACTAGCAAAATGTCACATTCTCAAAATGACACACAAGCAAAATGTCCCATTCTCGAAATGACACACTAGCAAAATGTCACATTCTCAAAATTACATATATTTATTATATAATTTTTTAACAGATTTCGAAAAACGAGGTTTTATGTACGATCCCACCTCCAACGATCTTAAAAGAAGGTTATTGCGTTCAATACAATTAGCGGCCCTAACATGCAAGGCACAAAGATAACTTAAACCCGTTTATCTCTATGACTATCTTTTTCGTCGGTACTAGTGTGAGAGAGACGCACTTACAGATAAGACGGTTTAACTTATCCTTATGCCTTGCATGTTAGGGCCGCTGGTTACTTTTATGGCTAAGAACCTCATGATTTATTTTAGGTACAGCGGGTGGGGACTGGTGTATGGAATTGAGCATGTCGATGGATTCGGGGGCTGGGTGCCCATCATAGCCTCCGCCTGCTGGATGCGTGGCATCATCATCATGTTACTCAACATTTACTGCTGCAGAATCTTGCGCATCATGTACCGTAGGATCCAGAAGAGGGAAGTCAAGAGTCGCATGCCTGACGGCTTCAATTTACCAATCCCTAATACAACTTATAATGAGAAGTTTGGTAAAAACGCTTTATACTTCAGGAGCGGTGAAAAGAAGCCATATATCGCGTATACGAACCTTCAGTATTTCTAAGCTTTTAATATATTTATGGTTTCGAATGAAATAAAGGTATGGAGGTAATGCAATATTAGAAAGTGAGTCTATCTCATGAATTGGCCTCCGATTGCGACGAAAATATATTTCGTCGCCAGTCCAGTTTTAGCTTTTAACTTTAGGTTTTAACTTGTATGTAAATACAAAACTTTAAAAAATAATCTGACTGCTTCCGACGTATATTTTTTCGCCCATTGTTGTTACCTGCTTACTGTATTATTTTCTAAGTATGGTGACGCCTCCTTTCTTTGTGTACGTGTGCTTACGAGTATGTGAACTAGGAAGAAAAGTTCGCCGGCAGTAAAATTGCAGTGTTTACATACTTACTCAGCAATTTCTTCTGATCATATACTTACCAGCCATAAACTCATCATATTTACCTGCACATTATTATATTTCTTCTCAATTCTCAACGGTTTCATAATTGTGAGTTTTCACGGGTAGGTAAATCGCGGAACCGATGTTGATGAAATTTGGTATGGAGATATTTTGAGCCTTAGAAAAGAACGAAGGCTAAGTACTTTTTTCTCAAGAAAATTAACATATAGGAAGTTAGTGTGTGCCGATGAGAGCCCGTTGATGTCTTTTTATGTACATGGATCAAACGCGCGACTGTAACGATGCAGTCGCGCTGTTTGGTTGAGCATCGCTATTGTACAGATGAAAACGCTTGTCTGTATCAGGCTACATCGGGGAAGGGAATAGCGAAGCGATGCCTCGGGCATCTGCATCGATGCTGCGTCGTGACTCGTGATAGTAGCGATGCAGAATAGTGTCTACCTGCGCCTCTATTTAGGAACGCTAAGTTGTTGCGACTTGCGAGCGAGATTTCTGACCCCACTCTTGCGCAGGACGCGTAATGCTTAGGAGCGAGGTGCGAGTCTCGCTCGCGGGTCACTGCAGTATCACTTAGACGTTCCCGAATAGGCGCCCTGGGCTATGGTACACGGTCAGCGACGGTATCGCTAGAAGCGCGGCCGTTTTGCGACTGTATCGCGACTGCATCGCTAGAAGTCGCCGTGGGAGAGCGCCCTTAAATTTCTCCATAGTTTGAGTATTTACCTATTGTATACACACACACACACGCACACACACACGCAGTTGGATAATAAATCGACATAAACAAGCGTTTTATTTTGTTGAAAACATCGACACGGTTCTATGAAATTGGTTAATGTAAACAGGAAAGAATAACTGCCGGTGATTGCCCTCACGCCAGATCGACTGCGAATCGCCGTAATCGGACAGATTAGCGACAAAAACGGGCTCCACACGAGATAGAAAGTGCCGTGTGATTGGGCTGTGAAGAAAAACTATCCGATTGAGAACTGTCTGATAAGTATGTCTTATTTGATATAGGTACTTTAAGTACTTCCGTATAAGGGGTTATCCAAAAAGTACGTCACACGTTAAGGGGGGGGGGGAGAGGGGGTCGATGAAGTGTGACATTGAGAGACAAGGGATGGGACGGGTCCTAAGTTTCGTGATGTCACATTTCAAAATGTACAGTACACGTACCAAATTGGAACTATTAACGAAAAAGTGTGAATATAAAGGTTTAAATTATACTAGTGTTACGCACCGGTCGGCTTACACTAGTTAGGGGGCGTCCAGTAATTACGTGAGGCATTTTAAAAAAAAAAATAACCCCCCATCCCCCCTTGGTGAGATGTTGTAGGATTTTTCTCGACTCCCTCCCCCCTGCCCCAATCTCACGTGAGATTTTTCAAAGTTTGTATTTTGGGTATAAAAGCGTTGAAGTTATTAAGAAAAAAAAATTGCCATATTTTATTCAAGTCAATTTTTTACTTTAATTTAGCTGTAATTTAACTTAACTTTCACGCAGTTCCACACCATTTTCTGCTAGAAAAGAAATTACGTGATATTTGCCAAGACCCCCCCTCTCCCCCAAGTGAGATTTAGTAAGATTCGTCTCAATCCCCTCCCCCCCTGAGCACCTCACGTAATTTATGGACGCCCCCTTATAGTGTTCTAGGTGGCTGCTTGTGCAGCGATGTGATTTTCTTAACGTATAGAAAACCGGTTTGCGCCGGTATAACCTGGTGCGTCGTCGATCCTTCGCCAGGCAGGTTTCACTCCGCACTTTAGGTACGCGCGGCCGTCGCGTTGCTCGGAGGTGTAAATTGCAGCAGGTTGCCGCTCGCTGGCTCGCTGGACGATTCGCGTGTTGTTGTCGTTGGATGACGCGGATAAAAACTGACAACCCTAGCGTATACGAAAGAGCACGTTTTATGCGACGGAGAGAGAGGGCATGAGTAGCCATATTTTCGTGTCTAAACACCGGTTTTGTTAGACAGTGATTCTTCTGTACGTTAGTAATATTATCTATTCTGTGCCTTCGCCCGGGAAGTGACAGAATCATCAGGTATTAACGGAACCTGACAGATGTGGAGTGGAGCAGGAAGCAGGACATGCAGGAGTTTGAACTTGACTTTCCCTCGGACGTTGGTCGCGCGTGCGGCTCCATAGTGCGGATTTTCTTTGAGATTCGTAACCATAAACCTGGACTGCATGATTGCTGCTGCATACTACAGGTATGTTGATGTATACAAAATGACAATTACTTAGTGGGCTTCTAAGGTGGCTTACATAAGTAAGTAGCAAATATGGTTATGAGCGCCGGCAGTAGGTAGGGTGCACTTGCTCCCTGTCCGGAAAGAAAATACACAGAAAAAGATTGTTTTTTTTTACTTAATTGTATAGTGTGTAGATGCAGTGGTGCACCTCCCTGAAAGTAATCCTGGCGGCCGGCGCCCATGCATGCATAAGCCAAGATAAAGATTATAATAGTCACAATTCTGCAATGTACAAACGCTATTTGACGTCTCTCACGTTTCCTGTAGCACTCGGTATCAAAGTATTTTTATATAATACCTTTCTTCTTGCAGCGGAACTGATGAATTAAATTGTAAAAAGAAAGCGAATATATAAAAAAAAAACACTTCGACTAATCTTTTAAATGGATAAAGCTATGAAAAGATTTGAGATTGCATCTGTTTGAATAATGGCCTAATGATATTCCTGAGCGCTTTCTAATTTCAACTGAATAAGTAATAATGAAACGTCTGGAGATTATAAATACCCGCGTTTATCTTCATAAGATAACCACAGCTATCACACTAGCTACTGCATGATTTAATTCCGCCATCTCCTTTACATCACCGTCAAACTACGTGCAGCTTCGGTTTCCATTCTTACGTTATGAACCTCCTATTGGCAGGAAGCGCTTTGCCTCTGACTTTATAATACGCAAAGCTAAGGGCTATGGACTGGAACTCTTTCTGCTGACCTTTTTCTCGAACAGTATAGGTAACTTGGACCTTTTCAAGTCGAGAGTGAATTAATAGGCATCTAGATAAGTATGTCCCATATTCGGCCCCATTGTCACTTACATTACAATCTCCAAACCGCAGTATGAACCCGTATATGTATACCATATAAATATGTATAACACACTCACTGACTAATCAATCACGAAAGATTAACTATAATTTTGAAATTGGCATATTCCTAAAAGTGCACTTACACGAGCAACATTTCCCCGGTAATACGTGGCCGGCAACTATAGGCATCTTCCTCTTACTTACGAAGCTAGAGTAAGACAGCTACAGTTGCCGGCTATAAATTGCTGTGAAAAGTCGCTCGTGCACTTTTATAGGGTGTAGACATCGGCTAAGAAAGAATGTTACAATAATCAAACCCTAAGGAGTTGAAATGAGGGTTAAAAGTTAAAAATACTGCGAGCAAAAGCTGCAGCGAGCCCGCTAGTTACATCCATAATCTGTTTGGTAGATTCGTCGCAGTCAGCCCGCACGCACCGGCACGCCCAGAGCTTATATATCCGAGATTGATCTCGGAGCACTTTCATTGCTGGTCGCACTGCGAGCGATGCTGTAACCGGAGCCTAAGGTAAGCTAAACTCGACTTAAGTGACCTAGGATATCTAGGGCGCGGGATAACATTACTAAAGTCTTAAAAGTGTGTTAAGTACCTACTAAGAAAGTGTAATGTGTGATTTTTACCGGTTTACGCAAAACCAAAAGAGGGTTGAGATTTTAGCAATCTATCTGTATGTTGTTTCGGTGTTCGTTGGTCCATATGTAAATCTGGTCCCTCGTTACTCCTAAAATACTTACGCACGATTTGATTGATAGATTATCGCATTTTCTCAAACGCGAGATGAAGTTATTTTATTTTACAAAATAACTGTATAAGACGTGATCTGATTTACTTGATCGTGCGCATATGGACTGCCATACAAAACTGCAATACGATGTGAACGTCGCATCGCAGAAATCTCGTATAAAGTTCTTGCGATACGTCGTGCGAGCTCGCGGATTTTTGCGATGCGATGAAAATTCAAAGTTTGGTGTGGCAGCCCTATTTCAAGGAAGTAACAGACCAAAGCACTAGTTTTAGTTTTTCATCCGGTTTTCCTTCCTGTCCACTTCACACGTTTTATGCCCTACTTTTAGGAGGTGGATGCATAGTTTATCCGTTTTTGTGTTTTGTTCAATTCAACAGAAATTAATTACGTCATTTTATTTTGTTGAAAGTTTTTTTTATGTCAATTGACTGGCAAACGAGCTGACTGACGGCCCACCTGATGGAAAGTGGTCACCACCGCCCATGGACATCTGCAACACCAGAGGTGCTGCAAATGCGTTGCCAGTCTAAGGAGGATGGGGAATGGGGATGGGATAGGGATGAGGGAATAGGCCTCCGGATCTCGGTTGTTTCGGTTAAGCGCGGATAGCGCGCATAGTGGGGGCAATGGGGGCAAATGTCCCCCGACTCACGACCGAAGCACCTTAGTTTGACCTAGTTTATCGTTAAGAACGAATTTTCTGGCAGATAGGTAAAATCACACAAAAACTGCACGACTGCACTTTTAGTTTATCCTGCGAAGACAGGTCGCTAATGAATTCATAATCTAACCAATGCTATAAATGTTCTGAATATAATTTTTCAGATGAATTGGCTAAGCGTGATCTGCGTGTTGACGGCGGCGGTACACAATGGCGGAGGAGTCACAAAGACAGCCGGTATGTTCCATCAATAATCAATCGATATAAGTGATATTCTTCTGAATTAACAGCGCTGCGCTCGACGTCGATAAAGACAGGTTTCCCAGTCCACATGGTGGAAGACCTGGTAAAAATTGCGGGACTCCCAGGCCCGTAGCTAGAGTTGAAATTAAGGTAGAGCAGCGTTGGTTTCACCAGCCTATGTCCAGCAGAACGTCTTTCGGCTGAAATGATGATGAAGCGACAGGGTCGGGCCCGTCTAGAGAAAAGCCGCGATTGTTTGACCAAAATCATTGGTCCAGCTTTCGTTCTTGATTCAGCTAATAATTAAATGACAGGAAATGATGACAAAGCTTAACATATTTGTCGCATAATAAAATTTTCTAAGCGAATATATTCATTTTTGAATGCGATAATTTATGCGTGGAAAAGTGCGTAAACCAAATGTTCCTTGATAAATTAACTATCAACCTCTCACACATACAAACGCGATAACAAAGTCTCCGCGAAATCAGACACAGCATGAACATTTTTCATTCCCTTTTTAACAGACAGACTTCAAAAAAGGAGGAGGTTCTCAATTCGGTGAATCTTTTTTTTATTATATTTTAATAAGCAAGCTTATAACGAACATATCCCGATGGATAAAAGTACCATATATTTTGCCAAATCTTGAGCTAAAAGGCTTGGGCTGAATTAAGTGACAAAATAAATATTCATTTAACATTATTCGCAATATGGTAGCGAAAACGAAAGTATCATTTTACGACGTTGCCCGATGACTTTCCATTGGTGATTTACTTATTAAGTAAATAATACTGGTACAATATAGCATGTAAACTCTATAACTATTACGCAATGCAGTCATAAAGACGTAAGAAGTGCACGGAACGATGTACAATAGAATTTACTTTGAAAACGGCGCCCGTGACGTGAAGCATTTTAATAATCTTAAACGTCTGTATTTAGTAACTGATAATTCCAATGCATGTCTGTTCGACATTGTTTAAGTGTTTAAGTATAGTGTGACACGATATGGTAGCTCAATGAGGTGATAATAAAAGGTAATATAGTAAAAACCATACATGATAGATATCTTGTATGGTTTTCGGTTTTTGAATAGATTTCATGATAAATATTATGCGCTTTTTGGCAGTCTGCCGAAGAGTTGTTCGGGTTATTACCTGTTGCCACGTTCCACCAGCGAACTAGTCGCAACCGCCTTACCTTCCATCCTCACCACCTTGATCGGTGGCAGTCAACTACTGTATGCTTTTTGCGGAATTTTTTGCCACGTACGGTAAGAATTTGGAACGAGCTTGCTGCAGCAACGTTCTCAGACCGATAACACTTAGGGAACTTCAAAAAACGAGCCTACTCCTTTCTCAAAGGGCCGGCAATGCATCCGTGATTCCCTTTGTGTTGCGGGTCGGCGGTGATTGCTAACCATCAGGTAATCCGCCTGCTCGTTTGCCCCGCTTTCTATAAAAATATGTCGAATTGAGGTCCTTCTGTACGGTACAATGAATTTTTTTCTTCCAAGTAATTCATTTTACATCGACGAAACATATCAATATCATGATTTTAATTTGGCTGCTGAGCAAGTTCACAATATAATATATTAAGTTTCTAAACTTTCTATAAGAAATAAGAACTGTGTCTAATTATAATGAGTTTTCCGCGATGCATCACTACCACCATTAACTATATAAGGACTTTTAAAGTTCATACCGATCGGAATTTTAATTTTTTGTTTAATTTACTGTCATAACTTCTTAAATGACACTGTTTTTACATTGACAGATATTTCTCCATTCTGGACGGACGATTACAAGGTGTTCGAGCAAATCTACGGGAAGACCTCTGACAAAGAACTTTACGGGGCCACCGTGCCGCCCAGCCTGACCTTCGGCTTGGACCTGACTGCTCTGAGGAACCAGGCTTCAGAAAAAAAAGAGCGCTTTATAGACACCGGAGATGCAGATGTTCTGGAACCACAGACAAACCTCTACTCATTTGGTAACGGCTTCAATCACCTCCTCACGAAGCAGGGTATAGAAGCTTTCGACAAACCAAAACCGACAAAACCGTCATTCAAATTCATACCGTATAATGACTTCTCTCCCATCAGCCAAGCCAATGATCCCGAGACTTATAATTACTATAAAACTTTAGAATTCCTGGATCAAAAGAAGAAAGATGCACTAAAGAATAAAGGATCTTATCGTAAATTTTCTAATTTCGAAACTACCAGTCCTGAAGATACGGAAGCCTATAAGAGCATTCAGGATATCTTGGAAGCCCATGAAAGCAATAAAGGCAGTAGCAAAAAACAGAATACCGAGCAAGAGAATCTGGCTAAATACGTTAATTATGGAGTGTCTAAAAACAGGAGGAAGAAGCCAGGCCTCAGTTCGAGATACATCCACAGCAATGAGCTGCCTAAACCACGATGTGTAGCTGGGAGGTGCCGGAAGAGGACCTCTGTAAGGGTCAGGACAGGACCTGTTCTGAGAAAGATTAAGCATACCATTATAAGTGATTAGAAGGAGCTACTATTTGATTTGACATGGATGTAGAATTGGCGCTGAAGCGTTACAAAGTAACACTTGAGCTAACTGATTTAGTATAAACCCACCTGACAAAAGATTATTATGCATGCAGCCAGTATTGTTATTTATTGTTTAAGGGAATATGTTAATTTATTTGTTATTCAATTGAAACAAGTTCAAGATTTAGAGTAGCTTTAATAATACTTAATTATAAATCTTAAATAAATTATTTTATACTTTTTAAACCGTAATTTTCTTGACAAAAATTGGTTAAAAAGTTGCATTTTCACTCACAGCCACGGGATTGTGTCGTAAAAGCGCACTTTGCGTCCTCGCGCGCTTATACTAAGACAATACCGCGATGAATATAACCACTGCATATCAATGCAGTTGCATTTTCAAATGGAATTCATCTGGCACATGCATGCCAGAGCTGTTACCATGCATTTAACAGCTTTGTTAATTTTAATGAAAAGTAACAATATCAAATACTGCTTTAGTGCTTTAGGCCTTTGGTTTAGTTCGTCATTACCATTGTCATTCCAATATGATAGAGTTGACGTTTCGCCACAGGTTCGCTTTACCTACAATGACATCAGACTTTCATCTTCAAGGATTATAATGACGTGGTTCTCTGGTACCACTCCTTTATATCATTTGGTGCCAAAAATGGATGTAGAAAAGGGTCAGCCATCATGTTCTAGTATGTCCTAGTAAATGAAGTTGGGGTTGGTCTCGCTCTGCCGGCTCTTGCTGGACTGCTGGTTGGCCTGCTGGTTGGCCACGGGGTTGGAGAGGCGGCTCTTCCGCTTGTTCTCCTGGATGCTCTGCAGCAGGAACGGCGGCGCGGTGGTGGACTGCCGTTGCTGTCGGCTGTCGATCTCCCGCGCTAGCTCCTCTACAAACTGCCCACCCGTCTGCCTGGAGGAATACTCGGGTTAATTTATGGACTGTTTGATTCATTTATTGGTTATGCGCTCGCATATGGCCTATTAACAGCTTTCCGCCTAATCATTAGGCACGGTAAGCATAAAATTCAACAGTAATTAAAAATTAAAAACCAGACAAGTGCGAGTTAAACTCGCGTGGAGAGGGTTCCGTGATTATATGAAATTTCCTATGTTACTTTAAATACCTGCGGCCCTAACATGCATGGCACAAAGATAAATTAGAACCGTTTATCTCTATGACTATCTCTTTCGTCGGCACTAGTGGGAGAGAGACGCACTTAGAGATAAACGGTTCTAATTTATCTTTGTGCCATGCATGTTAGGGCCGCTGTGTGTGTTATCCTGTAATCTATAGGTAGGTAAAGAACTATCCCAAGAAGTCCCCCAAAAGTGGCCCCCATGTTTAAAATTCATTTATTTACGTTACGCGTCCGTGTTGCGGTCAGCAACATAGATAATTGTGTACCGAATTTCAACTCAATCGGTCCAGTAGTTTCGGAGCAACTTAGCTGTGACAGACGGACAGTCAGACACATAGACAGACAGACAAACGGACGGATGGACGGACGGACGCACAGACAGACAGACAGACACACGAGTGATCCTATAAGGGTTCCATTTTTTCCTTTTGAGGTACGGAACCCTAAAAATTTACGGATCGAATAGATAATCTCCTTTTTTGAAGTCGGTTAACAATGGATTGTATTTCTTACGCCTTATCAACAGTGATGGATGATAAAAGAATGCTACAAATAGCCCGACACGCACAAACCAAACACTGTGGTCATGGCATGAATAATGTTATCTTTGATGACAACTTTATAGCTTAGGATAAAAATGAATAAGCTGACGGATAATCGTATTTGACAAATTGATTAGGCCAGTGGAGTAGGTAAATTCCATGATTTTGGACACAGGACACCCAGAGTACAGGTGGAGTAGACTGGTAGGGAATGCTTCAAGGTATTAAACCTTGAGGCATTCCCAACCAGTCTACCTTCGACAGTCGAGTTTCCATTATAATTTTTTCCCTTTTTATACACTGTGGGAACAGGGAACCAATGTCCCAGCGACCGGCCCTAGTATGGCTGACATGGGAATAAGTTAACCCCGTCTTATCTTTGTGACTATCTGTTTCATCGGCATTAGTATGAGAGAAGCACTCAGAGATAAGATGGTTGTCAACCTTGCTAGGGCCTCTGGTGCCAAGTAGCGCTACGTACCGCTCGGCGCCGCGGCCGCTCTCGACGTCGCCATCGCTTGCCACGTACATGGAGTACCCACGGCGAGACAGCTCCTCGTCGGGCGATATTGTCGGGTTTTGGAACGCGTGGTGGTTCTTGTCCTCCATTCTGAGCTTCCTGGAATGAGCGGACCACCGGATTAGTGGTGAGGAATGCGGTATTAGTTGTATAGGTTTAAGACTAATAGACTCAACTCGGAATGTCGGATGTGGAGGTTCCAGCGGCCCTAACATGCATGGCACAAAGATAAATTAGAACCGTTTATCTCTAAGTGCGTCTCTCTCACACTAGTGCCGACGAAAGAGATAGTCATAGAGATAAACGGTTCTAATTTATCTTTGTGCCATGCATGTTAGGGCCGCAGTACTCATTGTATGGGCGGTTCCGGGATTTTCATCATTTTGTGTGCAGAATCGGCCACTAAAGTCCCGGGTTTGCAAATCGGATTGGACATGGGAATGTGTATATTTGATCAAATGACCTTTGAGTAATTAAGTATAATTATGTATACTAGAGTAGACGCCTCAACTTGATTTTTGTAAAGCTTGTTGAGGCCAAATAGCACAAACACGTATAAGAAAAATGTCACCGTCGGACGCGGAGCGCATGCCTGCTCCGTCATCAACTGCTCGTTGTAATTTGTTTGAGATGTCTGTTCTTAGTGTTACGTAATACTTCAATGCAAATGACAGAAGATTCTCGCATAAAAATGGTCAACATTATCCATGCGACAATTTAACTTTACAATAAGCACTTGCTTTCTACCTAACAGTTTGCTACTTTCCTAATCACTTTTAGGCTGTTGCGATTCCACCAGCGTGGTCCGAAGCAATTAGCGGTGTGCGAGGCGGTGTTCAAAATGAAGTAATCCTATTGATTAACTTCTACCAATAGCATTACTTCATTTTTAAATGACCGCAATCCTTTTGGTGCTTTTTTCGCCGCTCACGCTATGTGAAAAGACAAGACTGTTGCTTGGTTGTTCGTGGCATGCCTACATGGACTGGATCCATTTCATTTGCTCAAGTCATGATAAAGTTACACCCAGCTATTGTACACAAAGTAATCATCAAATAGATACTGACTGCACCCTGACGGAGGGCGCCTGGCGCAGCTGCCGCTTGACGGAGCAGAGCTGGGCCCACACCACCACCAGCAGCAGTAGCAGCAGCAGCACCGCGCCTCCGAGCACCGACACTATTATAATTAAGTCCGTGTCCTGCGAACAGTCAACTTGTCAGATCATGTGTCAGTTCAGGGGTATGCTTCTTTAGTTCAACAAAGAAGTGATCAAGGCAATATTTGCTAATAGCATTTAGTGTTGGCATTTGGTTGGGCCACATGGCTCTCGTTAGTTGTCCAACGGTTATATTTGGCCGTCGTTTTGAGGTTAGGCCTACAACCAAGTAGGTACCTACAACCAAGGGACATTGTAGAATTTCCAACTGAAACAATATAATGCAGAAATGCCAACAGTTTTAAACCAACGGTAGCAGAAGTCGCATTGGCCCAACGTTGGTAAGTGGATGTGCATAATGATAATATTTTACTGCATTGGGCCAACGTTACTTAATATCTAATAGGGCCTTCGTTGTAAAAATTCAGAAATGCCAACCGTTTTTAAACAATGATACCTAGCGGTATTCACAATGGCCCAACCTTGGTAATTGGTTGGGCGCACCTAATGTTTTTTTTTGTTATACCTAGTGGTATTATGTGGTGATGATGTTAGTTCTATGTGGGAAAACTACTAACTATATCCCTACGGATTCCGTACTGTTGGCCAATTGATGCCAACGAAAAATGCTACTAGGGCTGGTTTTCTGTGCGGTGGACGGCGGTAGGAGCTAGCTTGCTTTATCGAGAATGCAATGCAAATGATTTAATGAGTATGTTAATTATGATGGGTAGAAATGATCACATCAAAAGTACCTAAACGTGTTTTTTTTTAATTTCGTAACTATCAATGTAGGTAAATATCTTGTTTCAGCATTTGTTTCAGTGGTCAGGTAAATTATTTATATATGTTCAGTGGCGTAACTATACCATCTGGGGCCTGTGGCGAATTCTTTTGATGGGGCCCTATAAATACTCAGGTACAATGTAAAAAATATTTTTGAGCTCGCAACCTCTTGGGCCGGGGCCCTCTTGGGTCGGGGGCCCGTGGCATTTTGCCAACCCTATTGTTACGCCACTGTATTTGTTAATCGTCAGTAGAATTGACAATTTTGTTAGTTGTGATTATGATAAAAGAAAAAACGGATGCCGACCGACATGGTTTTTCGGCTGATAAAAGTTTAAGTACCTACTACGAGCTAGAATAAAATTAGAAAATTTAAGTAGGTTTCATTCGCGGCACATAAGTTGAACTAAACTGGCAGCCGTCTGCGCAGGTACAAGTATGGAAAAACTAAGGAAAAAAAGCGTCGCACCTCATACCGCACGTCGATTGAGACCCGAAAATGTGTTCTGCGCATTAAGTCAAAGTTCAACTTACGTGCCGCGAATTATTTTTGAGCGTGCCGCATTTCCGAGTTGAACAGCTTGGTGCTATACAAAGTCGAGTTTGACATTTCTTATTTTAATTTAATCCTTATCCGGGTACAGGCCTTTTATCGACCACATACTTGTATTTAGAATTTTAACCTTAGAACTTAAAAATAAATGACTTTTAAATGGTTCCCTAGTAAGTGACAAACGTTAAACTGTATTTGAATTTTACCTAGCATATCTGTGTGTATGGGGCCCGCTTAAAGGTTAAGTTTAGGGAATTTTAAAATTAGGCGACACCGTTTCGAATTGGCCTCAAACGTGTATAACGCCTCTAAATAAAGATAATCTTAAACCATTAAAGATTGTAACGTGCGAGTTTAGACAAAATGTTTGTATCTAATACTTTTTGTTATGGAAATAAACAGACTACATATGTATAGTTGTAGTTGTATTTGTAGTTGCTTAATAAAACACTAGCGTTTATCTTATTACTTATTTAGGTTAAATGTGGGATGGAACTACTGCTGGTTATACGAGTATTATTTGAGAATGGCTATAGGCGAGCAAAAGAGGTCATTGTATCATCTACGAGATTAGGTTGGAATTTGTCGCGGGACGGAGTGATATAAGGAGATAGCGGACGCGATATCTCGAAAATCTGACGACAGCTCGGGCACTCAAAACCATGTTACATCACTATCTACTCTTCCATCACAGTATTTTTAGACGCCGTTCAGTGGCGCCGTGGCAAAATACTTCTTAGGTAAGTATGTCGAACTGTCATGCTTGAAAATACGGAACACTGAAGCCGGCTACACACCTGCCGCAGGGGCGATTTAGGGTGAAAAGGCTTGATTGTGCCCGGGTCATTCGCTAGCGCGTAGCACTACGTGGCAGTGGCAATGTGGCCCGGGCCAGCCATCACCGGTGGTGTGTCCGCTCGTCGCTGACGCATAAAAAGAAAGCATATTTGTGACAATATGCGTCAGCAACGGTTCGCCACTGACAGAGCTCTGTGCACGTTACGAATGCTGATGAATTTTCTTGAGAGCATGTGTGGCTCTCAAGAAAATTCATCATCATTCTCCTTCCCTTTTTCCATTTATTTGGATGAGCGAAGCATGTTTTCATTTTCCAATCATTCATATCAGCTGTTATCACCGCTTCTTCTTATTACTTCGACATTTATTTATTTATATAAGAACAAAGACATTGTATACACTCAACATCCATCTTCTCTCTGGCTTTTTACGAGACAATTCAAATTTAAAAATGTATCTTGTAAATGTTTCCACTTCTGCGTATTCCATTATTAGAATTATATTAAGATCTAATATTTAACAAAATTAAATAATTATTTTAAAATGTGCCTGATCTGAATAGATCACAGACTTTCTAAATAATTGATTTTGAATCGTTAGATTATAGTTCTTCCAACTTCTTTTTACCAAACTGTCTCATCACTAAAAATACATCAGTAACTTCCCTTGAAATATTTCCTGTGACAGCAGCCTTATAAAACTCAAAACGAATACTTATTTTGAATGTAAAAATATCTTTTACGACTTATTAAGACAAAATTCAAAAGAAACTTCAAAAGTTAAATTTTATAGAAATAAAAATCTAGTTAGTGCTTCAGTTTACGCAATTTTTATACATTTATATACAAGTATATTTTCGGATTAGCTCGCGTTATATATTATCCGATTTCGAGGCTCATACGCACGGACCACCGGTATAAAAACAACACAGCACAACACGGTAACAACATTGCTCAATTAAAGTAAATTAAGAATTCACTCACCATTTTTGTTAATGTCGTATCATGATGCGCGGCCGGCGGGGGCTGACTACACACTGAAATTATCAACACGTGATAACACTCTGATAGTATCTGATAACTAAACCATGTCCTGTAGTCAAATGTTTATCAATTTGCGACACATTTCATATTATAAGCATGCGGTATTTACAAACAAGTCTTTTATTAGTAACCTAGTTAGTAATGATTTAGGTATAATAATGAGTAGTCGCGTCGCATTACGATGCGTTCATGACTTACCCTCAAAAATATCTGCATCTCTATTGTCATTACCATTACGTATGTAATTCAGACTATCTACCCTTAATTTTACAATGTTTAAATGGCATTCTTTTATAATAGATTACGAAAAATCCCCGTTATTTGTGAGTTTGTATCTGCGTGTATATAATTTCGAGTTTTCGTCGGTTTAAACCAAGCCGCATATAAGGTGCTGACGTTGTTTGATAATGCGACCCTAGGATGCTGGATGATGACCCGACGATAAATTCTCAGTGCGTCTCTCTCATACTAGTATCAAACAATCGGCCAAGTGCGAGTCGGACTCGCGCACGAAGGGTTCCGAACCATTATCTAAAATCAAGCAAAAAAAAAACACGTTTGTTATATGCGAATTATTTATCTTTAAAGTGAATATATATCTAAATATTCCGTGAATATTTCAAGCGTCTACCTGTTGCCGTTATCAATATCGAGCAAAAACGAGCAAAAAAATCACGTTCACGTTTGTTGTCCCCTTAAATATTTATTTTATTCTGTTTTTTTAGTATTTGTTGTTATAGCGGCAACCGAAATACAACATCTGTGAAAATTTCAACTGTCTAACTATCACGGTTCATGAGATACAGAGCCGCTGGTGTTTAAATATTGTCTAAGTTGCCAGCAAACGTTCGACAAAAACTCCAAGTCTAGTGACAAATAGTCACCAGTACTAAAGTTCCGGAGGTCTTACTGAACTTCATCACTCCAGCGCTTCCTAGGACATCCGATCCACCCGATCGGCGTCCATGTGGTCGTCCCAAGTACGCTGTTTTCTCCGCACGATCCTCATCCATTCCCTCCAAGTATCCAAGCCAGCGGAGGCTCGATGTTGTAGTCTCCAACAATATCTCGATATCATATTCTCAATTTCTGAATTCTTCCCGACCCTCTAGTTCTGATACTCTCTTTGAGTCGATCGCAGAATTCTCCGCAGGGTTTTTCTTTCTGTCATTTACTACTTATTCCAGAAGCGACAGAAGGACATTAAAGTGAGGTGCAAAAGGTTCCGGGTTTTTTAAATTTGGTACGGAACCCTAACAAGACTCAATTGCATACAAAACTAACTCAATTCGGAAAATCCAGTGACACATCTATATCATTGACTAGATTTCTTATCTGCCTCCCATTCTACTTTATCGCCAAAAATATTTGCGTAGTTGTTGAATAATCTGAAATTAGACTCAGCAATAATATATCAAGATATCGATGTGTTTTACAAGATAATAATTGGTTATCCGGTCAAAATTATTTGAATATCTCGAATACTCAGATATTATAATTCGATATACGTGAAAAAAAATTCATATGAATATGCTTTTGAAGTGTCGGGGCTAAAACGAACCTCAAATACTTAATTATAATGTCTAAATTACCTTTCAAATGACTTAATGATTATCAACGGATTATAAAATTAATTTTAACTTACACACATAATTGCATAATTATAAGATAAAGATAAGATAGTGTCAAGCAATGATCTCAAAAGAAGGATCCTATCAATACAATTTCGTGTAACGAGTCTCATAGAACGTTCTCAATCGCCAGCGCCATGGCACCCACACCCTATTGCTGATGGCTCAGTTCTTACGACATACATACAAAAGTCTAATATTGCTTGATTCACACGCTATCATATCATTGTGGACGGTGGGGTCGCTGGTGCTGCGGTCTCACACTGCACGATGCACGTGGGCATTGTTTCAATTATAACTATAACAACGGCCCTAACATGAATGACACAAAGATAAACTAAACCCGTTTATCTCTATGACTATCTCTTTCGTCGACAATAGTGTGAGAGAGACGCACTTAGAGATAAGACGTTCTATCTTATCTGGGTGTCATTCATGTTAGGGCCGCTGTGTCACTTAAATGGGTGACAAGGACGGTGGTTGCCATGCGACTGAACCTGCGATGGTGTCAATTCGCGTTCTGACACCTCAAAAGTAAGCATCGCGAAAATTGCTTTGAGCAGGTCCTGTCCTTATTTCAATGGTGTCAAGAATTATATTTAAGTTACAGATCATTCAAGTATCAACGGTAGCCTCCTTGTAGACTTTAATTATACTGGTTAATGTTCCTTTACTAATCACGATCATTTACTGGCATAATAACTATAATTATAACCACACATCATTAAGACAATATAGACAAGTCGATTGTCTCTTCTCTAAATGTCATTTCATTTGAAATGTCATTACAAAGTTATTTTATTCAACAACTGTGTCGCTAGCGTTCAGCGATAAACGTGGATTTGTATGCGAAGATGTTAGTTTATAATTTAGCCATGCGCATAGTTAAGTTTGTAGAGTTGTTAATAATGGGTCTTCACCAAACAATGGAATAAACCTTCAACTCTTGGGCCATCATGATTCCTAAAAGAAGCAGGCATTTACACCTCTCAGATGATTATAATGGAAATATCTCTAGAGGTGGTTCTTTATCTTCTGACCGTTCCCTTTTTTAAAGAATACTTTAAATTCTTTATATTTAGGTCAGACACTGGAATTTATTTCAGTCGCAGTTTCTTTGTACACATATGAGAAAGTTCTTATAATTACGTAAGGTAAAGTTGTTAAGAAGACTGGGAACCAACGGCAAAAATCACAACATTCATACAAAAGGCGATAACGATTTCCACCCAAATCTAGGGCAATACGTTTTTTGAATATTGATTAAAGATCAACAAAGTCTACTACCTACTGAAACCACAATAAATTTGAATTTATTGATTATGGTGAAAAAATCAAAACGTATAGACCTAGATATTATTCTGACTAACACCCTATCAATAAAAAAACAGACTTCAAAAACCCTTTGAAAAGTAAGAAATAATGCTCTCTGTAAGTAAATTACCTAGAAACGTAAGATTTATTGTTGATTAAGTGATACATTAAATATATCGAATTCGGTGTCAAGTAAATAAACACAGTATGAGGGATGGATTACCTAATTTACTTGCCACCGACTTACCACGCTAGGTATCACTTAATCAACAATAAATCTTACGTTTCTAGGTAATTTACTTACAAAGGGCATTATTTCTTACTTTTCAAAGGGTTTTTGAAGTCGATTTTTTTATTTGTTAAATTTAAATTTTTATCTCACTTTTTTAGTGATTTTCATATGTGATTTAACGACACACATCAACAACACCAAGTAACAATAGCATAATGCCAATTGCTCATTACCCTACACAAAATGTTGCTATCCAAGATGCAAGGACGTCAATCCTTGAGGAGTTCTCCTGGTTCTTCATCACCGGTTCTATTTTACCACATGAATTTTTATGAGCATAAGCTGTTTCTCAACCTTATACAGAAATCTAATCGCCACCCGTGAAATACTTTTCATTGAAGAGTTCCGGTGGTCACCCGTGGTCTTCATCATCAGTTCCACATCACCAAATAATGTTTATCACTCGTAACTGCTTGAGTCATGAAAGAAAATATCAAAATTTCTATATGCGTGCCTATAATATTTGAGGAGTTCCTTCGATTCCTCATAGATTCTGTCATCAGACCTCGACTATGATCAAAACGGAACCAATTTGGAGAAACACCCTATCGTTTAAAAAAAGAATTATGCAAATCGGTCCAGCCATCTCCGAGTAATCGGTGAACATACATATATAAAAAAATAGCGGCAACAGAAATACATCATCTGTGAAAATTTCAACTGTCTAACTATCACGGTTCTTGAGATACAGCCTGGAGACAGACGGACAGACGGACAGACGGACAGATGGACAGATGGACAGACGGACAGACGGACAGCGGAGCCTTAGTAATAGGGTCCCGTTTTTACCCTTTAGGTACGGAACCCTAAAAAGCAAATATACGCGTCGAATTGAGAACCTCCTCCTTCGGTTTTTTTGAAGTCGGTTAAAAATTGGTGAACATCGGTTAATTTTGTATGAAAGAAAAGCTGTAGGTTCACACTCCACTTAAGATAGTTTTGATTGCCTCAATGAATTCGATCGTTATATCAAATATAATCCCTAATCGTTTGCCTTTGGACCAAATTAAAAAACATCATCAAGATCCGTTGGCAAGTGTTGACAACTATTATGCTTTCTGTGGCCGAGTCATCATGACGCAGCATAGGAAATCATAGTTGGGGACTAAGTAAATCATACACATCATTTAGGTTCAGAAATGTCTCTCCTGTTCCCGAAAGTTAAGAACCCTGAGGCTTGAATTTTTGTTTGGAGTAAGTATATCTGCATTTAGGGAATTCGTTTTCGATAACTTTTGCCACAGGAAAGACAAATGTTGTTACAGGTAGCGATAGCGACACATAAGTCTAGCGGTGATCGTTTTTTTTTTAATTATTGAATGAGCTTTGTCGCATAGTGACCACACCGCCTGAAGGCTTAAAATGTTTCTAATTCAACTCTTATCTAAGCTTAATTTAGCCTACCTACACAACATGTTGGCCTCTTCCAACATGAGGAAAGCCGGTGACCATTATGCGCAGAAGTTGAAAATTGGTTATCGTGTGGGAGTGAGCCGGACAGTGACGGGAGTGTGAGCAGTCTTACCCATGCGCAGTATCCTCACCGCATTTCGTTCACCGCTAGACTTACCGCTACCTACAGTACTAAACTTGATTATTACCTAGGTCATTAGGGCCGATCGATTCGAAAGTGTATTCGCTTTTATAAGTCACTAAAATTAAAATGAGAAACGTCACACTTGATTTTGACAGCTTTGTGCTATATAAAATCGAGTTTGACGTTTCGTGTTTTAAGTTTACGAAATTTTAAATTAAGCAGTCGCAGTTTCGAATCGGACATAATGTGCAACGAAATAAAATATTTTTTTCTTTTGTGAGGCATTCCCTTCATTTCGCAACCGCCCTAAAAGAGCTCAATCATCATATCCATTTACACAATGACCTCGCAAATTCCAAGGTGCAGCAACAATAGCTATCAATTTGATGAAGACGTTAGCTGTCACTCGAGGAGTCATTAGGCTGCGTGCGTGTGCGCAACTTGACCGTTGAATGTGCAATGGTAATTTGTATCGAAGTACGGGTGATTCTACGGCTCCACGCCCAACATGATAAAACACAATATAAATACATACATCGTAAGCACAAAATCAAAAGAAAATAATACTAATAGATAAACAAGGAAAACAAAGTTATTATTACACGAAAAAACTGGCAAGTCTAACTCCCGTGCCGAGGGTCCTGTATTTACCTATCTATGAAAAACACGCAGTATCTTTTAGGTACGAATCAAGCCCATGTCGTACCTGGCCCGCAATTCTCGGTGCATTCGAGAAATTCGAGATAATCTCACAATCGAGATTAAACGTCAGTGCATACAGTCGTTTGACACAACTGTATGAATCTGACGTTTAATCTCTCAATCGACATTATCTTCAATGCACCGAGAATTGGGGGCCGCAGGTCAGTTCCCGTCGATTTCTTAAACAATTATATCTTTAATTTCTAGATAAATGACTATACCGAAGATCAATAATTATTTCTTACTTTCTTAAATTATCCATTTATAGACAACGAACAGCCTAAACGGGTAGTCCTAGCATTTTGAAATTTTAGAGGAGATATTCCTCGAGTACCCTAGAGGTGCACCAAGGAGGGATTTTTTGAAATTGCATTCCTATAGGAGTGAAAAGAGGCGATAAAGATTGTATGGAAAATACCGCGAGCGAAGCTATGGCGGGTCCACTGGTTAACTTATAATCTTAAAGTCAACGTGTACGCTGATTTCGAGAGTCTGTAGAAATACCCAGCGCTGAGTGCATACGGCTACCAATGAACTTTAAGTTCAATGTAATTGGAGCGGTCTGGTTAGATCAGTGATTAAGTTGGTCTACATTGATATAATCAGCCGGAGCTGTCAGTTTGGTGCGCGAAGGACCTAAAAGTCAGGAGCAGGTCCTTAACCTTTACCAGGTTACTTAACCTTTTAACTGCCATTGTCTGAATTAGAAGACGCAAAGTATTCAGCTCATTTCGCCGCAGTCTTATCTTATAATCGACCGAGGCGAGGGAGCGAAGCGCCTCCGTTTCAACATGGGCAAAAATGCTTTCATAATGTCCGCACGGCGGCTTTCCATTTGTTCTCCTCTACATGTAGCTTTTTTCAACTGATTCTCGTGAAATATATTGTGAGCAGGTTCAATAATTATATATATTCTTTTTGTCGTTTCAGTTTTTCGAAATGATTCAAATTGGCGAAGGCACTTTTGCGATTACAAACTTATTAACGGTGTTGGTAAACTGACCGCGACCTATGTCGATGTATGGAATAACAGTTTTCCAACGTGAAGCAAGGTCTACAGCTCTGGGAGCCACTAGTATTATGATAAATGCCCCGCCCCCCCTCCTGACTCACGTGTTGGCCAACCCATTTCTACCAATGTTTTTGATTAGAACAAATTTTCTGGAAGATCACCAGAAGATCACACAACTCCTCCACTAAACAAGACCCTGTATCCGTGACAGAGCGGCCCTAACATGCAAGACACGGGGATAACTTAAACCCGTTTATCTCTATGACTATCTCTTTCGTCGGCACTAGTGTGAGAGAGATGCACTTAGAGATAAGACGGTTTAACTTATCTTTGTGTCTTGCATGCTAGGGCCGCTGGGTTTACTTGTGTTAATACCTATGTATGGAACTGTCAGACTTAAATCAGATTTTAAATTTCGGTGCAATTAACTATTTAAACTCGGATATAATTCAGCCATACGTGTCGCCAAAATTTGACGCATGATGAATGGAGTATTTTGTTTTTATGTCAACTTTGAGTGGCAGAGTAGATTCGAAACTACGTATTAGGCTAGGCTAGTCAATAGGGATTTATTTTGTTTGAAGACCCTGACACTAATTGCTCCGACCGTGATATTTTGCAGTGCAGTGCAGTGTGAGTTGCAAGGAATACCCAGTATGTTTATCAAATAATCCAAAATGTGCCGATTGGCAAAAACTATCATATATACCAGGGATACTCAACCGGTGGCCCGCTTTCCATTTCTTTGCGGCCATAGACCTAGCTACAGTATTTTTTAGATATATAAAGGTTTACACATAAGAGTTGAGTTTTATTAACTTATTTAAACTGTATTGCACAAGATACGAGTGTACAAATGGCAGACTTAATGCCATAAGGTATTCTTTGCCAGTCAACCACTAGTCCAAACGGAAACATGTTAAGGATGGTGCAGGAGGAGGAGGAGGAGTTTTACTGCTATATAGCTTTTTGTGGCCTGCCTAATTTATTTATTTATTAAACCATTTAAACACGTACTATGACAGTAGAATAACCATAGCGTTACATAGGTTCGTCATAGGTTAGAGACTAAAACTGAAAATAACTTAACCAAACTAAACTAACTGCTAACTATTATTATTATTCATCCATACTTCTTTCGAACACTCTTTTCCAATCTAACATCAGTCTCTCTATTCCTACCGCAAATAGATCACACTGGCACAAAAGAGATAGGTACAGAAGACAATCTACATACAAGTGCGCTCGAACAAACGCACACGTAGACACTGCTCACGGACACGATATCTCGGACTGTTTGGGAGGCTTGCTAGCGCGAGTGCTGTCCGCTTCACACGCGCGTCTGTGAACTTTTTGTGCAATAATGGAGCAACAACAAAAAAGTTATTATAACTGTTCAGTGGACGGTTGTTTAAATTCAACATTAAACGTTTTTTATAAGTTACTAGTGGTTTAAGAGAGATTAAGAAAATAAAAAGAAAAGAAAATAAAATTTATTCACAACAATTAACATATCAGTAGAACACATATAAGAAATAATAAAGAAAAAAAAGAATTGTTGCGAAACGGTCCCAACTCAGCATGTGCTGGCTGTGAGGCCAACGCTGGTCTTCCGTCGAGATAAGTAGGTATCTGCTTGTATTTCGATGGTTCGTTTTAACGTTACACAGAACAGTTAGGTAGGTTGGTAAGCCCCCCGCCCCGGCCCCCGAAGAATATATCTAAGATCGATTTATATAAAAGTTTCCTATTTTGAATCAGTACCTATAAACGAAGTAACTAAATTTTTGTAAAGTAAATTCATGCCGCTTTACGTAAAGTTGAAAACATGTTTTTTTTGTTTGTGTAGATATTGTGTTGTTTTTAGTGTCATTTGATAGGTTTAGGTCTAAAACGGATTAGGCAATGGAAATTGTGTAACTAGGGTAATCCGTTTAGAAGTTATTAGGGATTTTCGATATTGAAAATTGATAAACGTAACATTTTGTAGGTATGTTATTTTAGTTATTATTAATTGATATTTCCATTCTTCCCGTTTCATTCTCAACAATAAATGAACTAGATACGAGTGCCACTACCACGATATTTTTTTGTGCATAAGCCATAGTTGACAACATTAGAGCGACCGCCAAGCGTAGGCATGAAAAGTGAAGTACATGCATGTGATTGCCTTCTGTACCTATCTCTTTTGTGACACTGGGGTGACGCTACGAGCAAAGAGTTGAAGAGTGCTATCGCACGGGGGACGGGCGAGTGTTGGTACAGATTGGTGCGAGAAGCGGTGGTGGCCAAAAGACGGAACCCCCGGCGCTTACTGCTGCTACTGATGTAGCTGTCACAGCTATTTGGACCCAGAAAAAAAAGGTTGAGTACCCCTGATCTATACACTAATTATTGATACTGCAAAATTTCACGAACGGAGGAATTAGTGCCAGGGTCAACCTCTTTGACTAACCTATTTATTTAGTTACTTATGATAATTAAAAAAAGACTGGGGTGCTCTTCTTTTGTACTTAAATACTTACGAATGCAATCCTAGTTCGGGGGTACATCAATCTGTATAAGTGTCAAAGGCCTATTATTAAGAGCTATAAAATAAATCATAGATTTAAACTGTCTCATTACTACAATAATTAACCCCTCTCATTATTCAAAAGAATGATAAATGAGTTTAAAAATGGAGTACCAAAGATGGCCGCCGGGTGCTGCTGACATTTGTAGATGCGCGTGGGCAGGTATAGCCTGTGGGCCTGGCACACTAGATTTTAGCGCGTACATGAAGCATCAGTCACTTTTTTAATTATCTAATTAGCGGGTGCGAAAGAGACAAATGCTTTATGTGTGCCAAGAGGGCGTCCTTTATAATGAACAAAGTATAAAATAATTTTTGACAAGGTTTCAAGGCAAGTAATAAACTGGCAAGAGGAGGTTATCGCCACCGGTCTGTCTGTGCTCAACTGTATAACAAGCGATACAGGATCTTATTCAATGAATATAAGAACTTTGATATTTCCTAGAAAGCTGATAGAAATGCATAATACCTACATAAAACTTAATAAATAGTTTGAGTTGCACGTACCAACCAATTTGATATAGGTACGTATGTATACGCACTATATCACGTCTTAGTGACCTTATCTTACCTTAACTTACCTTAGCGAGTGCCTTGTCTTAGTGTAACAATTGCAAATCACGTCAAAATTGTTTCAAAGTATATGGCTGTTTTTGTTATCAAGCAAAGTTCTACTATATGAATATTTATCTTTACATATATAATTCTACTGTACGTATGTATGTCACTGAACTCCTCCTAAGCGGACTGATTTGAATAAAAAAAATTGTATGTGTTTGGGTGGCGCCCTGGATGGTTTTGATTCACAAATCAGCCCGGCAGATGGCGCTGCAGTCGGTACAAATACCGCGGGCGTAGCGGGCTCCACTAGTTTATATAATATAATCGGGAACTTTTTGTACTACTGTATCTATGATTAATCATATATAATTAAGTAAGTACTTAAAATAATCGACCAACCTTAGGAATATCAATTCGAATAATAAGAGGTTGTTATGTGATTATAAAAAACGTACAAGTGGCATAATAATTTACAGAGTCATTTCATACATCACGCGAGGCCAGAAATAGATCACATTAGTATAAACCGTATCAAAATCTGCGCAGCAAAACTATTACATAATTTACTCTTAACCCAATTTTAATACGAATATAACGATCTGCCTCAAGGCAATATATTTAAAAAGATCTCTTCAGATACATTAAATACAATTTATTCGATATTCATAATGTGATAATCGTGGCTAATAAAAAAAGCATTACTTATAAGATCATCTTAAACACGACATACTCGTAATAATGGAATAACTTGTAAAGAATTTTTATTTCTTTTTTATCAAAATTAAAAATTTCGATCCGAAACAAAACTGCAGCAAAAAAATCAAACACTTACAGTTTTAGAAAAAAAGCACAAAAACATAATTCCGGTTTGCAGAGGCGCGGTATCGATCCCCCTACTACTCGCAACTTAAACATTATTATTATACGTAATAGCAGAATACTTCGTACGGATATACTTTTTATCCGAAACAAAACTTCAAAAAAATTATACACTCAAAGTGCAAGAAAAAAAAACACAAAAAGATTGTTCCGCTTTGGAGGTGCGGGGTATCGATCCCCGTACTTCTCGCATGCTAAGCGAGCGCTCTACCATCTGAGCTACACCCCCTGTGAGAAACCTGACGAATTTACTGATTGTAACCGTTTATTAACGGCTGTCTCTGCATAGCATGGATTTTATTCTTTCAAGAATCTATTTTTATTTCATGTTTATATTAAAATTTTATCAACAGTGATGTCATAGTGCTCTCTATACTGTATTTAATAGCAGTTTTTCATATTCGTTATTTGTATTATTAAGACATGAAACGCTATATTTAATTTTTTTTTGTATCCAAGGTTGGAAATGTAAGGTCTCCAAGACCTTACATCTCCAACTTTATACTTGACAGTGGAGACTGGCTACATCTCCATTTAACTAGATTAATCAATTTAGATGTTTCCTTGTATTAATTATTATTTTTAATATTATGATTTATGACCTTTAATAGCTTTATACATGTCTAAGTCACTTAACTTGTCCAGACGCGGAGACTATACATCTCCCTTATTAGTTATATATTATAATGAATTTTTACTCATTACATTTGTTTATTGCACTTTTTACTTATGTGTGAGTTTTAGATGGTTTTAGAGAAAACTCGATGTCAAAGTTGAAAAAAGATTTATTTACTGCTAAGATTCTTGCGGCGTTTCTTCTCAGCAGATAAACAATAATTTTATGCATCATGTTTATAAAATTGAACCATTTAATAGCGTGACATAACCTCTAAATTGGGCAGTGGGCAGAACTACAAGCTCATAAGTCATAAAACAACACTTCGTGCTATTTCATTCAGGCAGGCGCTTAAACTTTTTAGCCAGGAAGAGCAACGTCGACTCGTCTACCGTGGGGAAAAGATTATTCTTATTAATTGAAGAGCAAGAATTACTCTTAAACATGTACGACAAGTTCTTTCTCTCATTTTTAAAATTTTTTGTACCTAGCTTGGATGTTCCAGATAGGTATAAGTAGATAACTTTCGTACGCAACATTCAACACTTAAAAATTGGTCCCTTAAAGCGTCGTCCTAATAAAACACGACTGCGTGATCATCGCTAGTTCGCGCGAATTTTGTTCGGAGAAATTGGGTTTTTTATCGTACAATAATCGTTAATCAAGCAGAACAGAATCGGTCGTTGAGACGGTCTTAGGGGGAGGCCCAGGGAGGGTGGACATATCCAGCAGTGGACATCTTTCGGCCGACATGATGATGATGATGAATAATTGTTAGGTAATTTCAATACAACTTTTTTTATTTCAAGTATATTTTTTGTGTAGCTTGTATTTTGTGGTTTTCTAACGAAAATTAAAAAGGATAACTTTAAAGCAGTAAGGACGGCAAAATCAATAAAATTATCAGTATAAAAACCGGCCAAGTGCGAGTCAGACTCGCGCACGAATGGATCCGTACCATTATCTACAATCAAGCAAAAAAAAAACACGTCTTTTGTATAGGAGCCCCCTTAAATATTTACTTTATTCTGTTTTTTAGTACCTATTTTTTGTTATAGCGGCAACAGAAATACGTCATCTGTGAAAATTTCAACCGTCTCACTATGACGGTTCATGAGATACAGCCTGGTGACAGACGGACAGACAGATGGACAGCGGAATCTTAGTAATAGGGTCCCGTTTTACCCTTTGGGTATGGAACCCTAAAAAGCGCTTTAGTTCGTAGAGATAAATAAATGATTTAGGTACGTCAGTCCGCCTACGCAGAGCAATTATGATAAACTTTTGATAAATATTATAAATACGGTAATTATCTAGATGGAGGACGCTCCTTAGGTATTATGTATATGTTAATTTGAAGAATACTAGCAAATACTATAAATAATTGTATCTGAAATCTCGTATGGCGTGAACGCCGATCAATTATCGAGATAACGGCAGTCATTACACGGACCGCGTATATTAAGTGTATACATCCGCATTACTGCGTGGTGAATCTTCAGTACCATTACCATGACTTTATGCAAACCGTTCTCGTAATAGAAAACTATCGCTCGGTCCCTTTTACTTGTATCGGCTACAAGCAGTATTTCCGATAGATTTCGATAACGAGAACGGTTTGCATCGTAATGGTACAGTGGTGTGATCAGCTTTGCCAGTGTATATTGCCAGTATAATAGTACTTCTCAAAAGTGCTATAAAATAGTTAGTGGTGATTAGGGTGTCCACGCGGATGAAGTCGCGGTCGGAAGTCAAAGTCAAACTATCTTTATTCAATTTAGGCTTTTACAAGGTCTTATGAAGGTCAAGGAATTAATCTACCACCGGTTCGGACAAAACCCTCTACTGAGAAGAGCCGGCAAGAAACTCGGCGAGGTATCATTTTTTCAAATCAGTACACATACTTATAAGTCAACAATGATGTCTACAGTTTTATACCACTCTAAGTATATACCACAGCAAGTACGCTCATCGAGACCCAGGGATCGCCGGGATCGCTAAGCTAGTATTACTATACTTGCTATTAAATAAAATAACTAACTTAAACTACCCACATACATCACAATCATGTTCATTTGAGTGTCTTTCTTTCTCTTCTTGGAATAGATAAATAAAAATGTTTACGAATGAAAAGTTGTTTATCATGTCAGTAATTTGAAAGACGGGAACTGGCACGTTAAGCGTTCGTTTGTTAAATTATGACTATTACACTATAAGTCCCTACGCACGACTTCTAATCTCCAACAAACAAACAATCAACTAACCATTAACACGTCTTCAATCAATACTTCCTTCAAATCAACAATAAACTTACAAATTCATCAATTAAATTATTTAAGGTCGCTTCAAAGTTAATTATGTACATGCATTTTGTTGTTAATTATTGACAATTAAAATACAATAGGTTATGCTTTAAATAGATTACATAACGTGCGTCACGACTGCACTGCTTAGATTAATCGATACTATGTGATACTATGAAACTTTTATTAGTAATTTCAGAGCCATCTTTGACCAAGGGAAGAGACTTAATAAACTTAATTGCCGTAAGCTTTTCAGAAGTTTTTAGAGCACTGTGAACCAACGGCAAAAATCTCCTGGCGCCTCATTCGGGAACGCTAAGTGATTCTGTAGCGACTCGTAAGCCAGATCTCTCATCTCGTTCTTACGCATTTCGCGTCGTGCGGAAGAGTAGAACGAGAAATCTGGCTTACGAGTCGCTACAGAATCACTTAGCGTTCCCGAATGAGGCGCCTGTTCATACAAAAGGCGATAACTATTTCCACCCCTTAAATGTTAACCGATGTTAACCAATTTTTGACAGGTTGTCAGTCAGAACAAAATCTAGTTCTATACGATTTTTGAATATTAATCAAAGATCAACAAAGTCAAATAACCGCCGAAATTAGTTTTGTATGAGAATACTGATACAGCCATAAAACTGAATTTATTGATCATGGTAAAAAAAAAAACGTATGGCCTAGATGTTGTTCTGACAGACAACTTATTTAAAATAGGTGGTTTAAGGGGTGGAAATCATCGCCTTTTGTATGAAAAGCCGTAGGTTCACTCTCCTCTTAATGCGTACATCGTGTAGGTTAGATGCGATTAGTGTAATATATAACTAGATGTGAAAAGTAAATAGTTTTAGCGGAAATTGAGTAATGCGTTAATTTTTTTATGCGGATCCACAATCTCTCCTTATTACGGATCCCCCATTTTGATGAGTCAATCAAAACTACAATTTTCGTAATGATGCAATGATCACGATGCGCTGTGCTGACCGGGGCAGGAATTTCAATGCTAAATCAAACAATCGCATAATTGTTATACTTAAATACTTCTGGTTGAACAAATAATGCTGACCTTCGGATTGGTCAAAAATGTACACACGCTCTTTTTATAATAACTATTTATGACTAATGTTATTAATGCGTCCTCTCCAACAAGGTGGACTATCTGTATGGGCGATGGGCTGATCACCTGTCACCATATTCATCATACCATCTTAGGACTGACTGATCGAACGTGGCCACAAGTGGGCTTGTGGCTCTGCCCACCCCATTGGGGATTTCGGGCGTGATGCTGTGTATGTGTGTATGTATTAATGCGAAAGTAACTCTGTCTGGCTGTTACCGTTTCACAGCCAACCTGCTGACCCGATTGGAATCAAATTTGGTAAAGATCTACTTTGATATCTGGGAAAGTACATGAGATACTTTTTATCCTGGAAAGTCCCCGAGGGAAGTAGCTGTCGAGAGTTAAAGAAGATCTCTGGATACTTTTGGTGGCCGAGTTTTAAGTCTGACATTGATTCTTTTGGTGTGAGAAATCATTCATCGCAGATTGACCTTCACAAAAGCTTGTAAAAGCCAGAATTGAATAAAGATATGTTTACGTTGACTTCGATAAATGAGGCTAAATATCGCAACTAAAACTAGCTTTTTTTGAAATACAACTGAAACACAAAAAAATGAAAATCATCCGATTCTAGCGTTTTGTTATTTTATACGAGTATTTTTTTTATATTTCTATTATTTGCAAGTATTTGTGTCATAAGAATAAGCTGAGAAAACTCCAACATTCTACCTTTTAACGTTTCTGAGATGGAAGCTTTTTACAGACGAACCGACAACGTAAGCTCGGTAAAAGGGTCTCGTTGATAGCATTCAAGTACGGAACGGAATCCTAAACACGAACATACACGAGCATAAAAACTGGTAAACAAAGATGGCACCGCGTGTCGGTCGACTGTCGACTATGCTAATTCCGCACATCATGGCATCACATCCTGTTGCTAGGAATAAGAAACTACGATTATGTGCAATTGTATTAAAAATAACAGCTCATGGGAAAATAACAATTCCTCTGACGTCAGTGAGATCAGATATTCATAAAATAGAGTAAGATAAGTTGAAAGGGACTTCAAGAAAGATCCACAAGATAGCCACACGGACTCTCTCATATTATATCTGAATCTACCACATTAATGCACAAAGAAATGAATTGTCAGTGCCGACTATCTAAAGAAATAAAATAGTGTTATTTTTTTTTATGTTATGAGGGTGGCAAACGAGGAGGCGGGTTACCTGATGGTAAGCAATCACTGCCGCCCATGGACACCCGCAACACCAGGAGAATCACGGATGGGTTGCCGGCCCTTAGAGAAAGGAGTAGGCTGACAAACAGGCAGACGGCCCACCTGATGGAAAGTGGTCACCGCCGCCTATGGATATCTGCAACACCAGAGGTGCTGCTAATGCGTTGCCAGTCTAGGAAGGATGGGGAATGGGTATGGGATGGGGATGAGGAAATAGGCCTCCGGATCTCGAGATCATTTCAACACCGTTCATTAAATGTAGATGTTCAGGGACGTGGCTGCTTGAACCAAAACTAAACCATTATCGGACCGGAGCTACCAAAGGCCTATTTGGTCTCTGGACTTTTCAACTTTACTGTGGGGAATAAGTACTTTGCATACTTCCATTGAAGAGTCCAGAGATACAGATTCGGCTTTAGAATCAAGCTTCGTAGTTTTACCATATTAAGATGTATCAGGGTAAGGTATTGGTGGAAAATACTATTCTGAAGACTACAGCCAGCTACTCATTCAAACAGCTAAAACGTTTTTTACCCTCTAGAAGGGTACTTCTAGAAGTCGAATGATTTTGCCAATTTTATATATTATATCAGTGCACGTAATAGTTAAAAAAAGGAAATATATTTCATCATCATCATCATTTCAGCCATAGGACGTCCGTCTACTGCTGGACATAAGCCTCCCCCTTTGATTTCCAAAAGGGCCGGTTGGAAGCGGCCTGCATCCAGCGTTTTCCTGCGGTCTCTTTTAGGTCGTCTGTCCATCTTGTGAGTGGACGTCCTACGCTGCGCTTTCCGGTATGGTCCGTGGAAATATAAGTACCAAAGGACAATGCGTCAAAAAAAAAGGTCCAAAAACTAACAGAGCTGAGAGAGTTAGGTCCTAAGGTTAGGTCATGAAATAGGTATTTATATCTATTACATTTTGTTCCGCTCACACTTACATGCTTGCCAGTATGAGACGAATGCTTTATCTTTATGTAGAGCCATAAATCGTATCATACTAGACTACTACTAGACGACTAATAATTAAAGATCTCCAAGTGAAACTCATTTTCTCATAGCTCATATTTACTCCGACTAAATTATGTATATTTCAGTTCTTTAACGAAGAATGTGGGTCAAGGGCACTACTATCTGTTCAATCTCACGCATGTCGTATTCCTTTTGGACATTCCATCCATTGACCATTAAACCCGTTTTCATTACTATCTCCAAAACTATCTTGAGATTAGGTTTTAAAATAGCCTTTTTAGGTAGATAGCTTATTATTTCTTAAGAGCAGAACACGGATAAAGAAAATATCATGACGAAAATGACTACAATAAATGATTTAGCGGGAAGTAGTTAAGATGTTGGTTAAATGTTAACTTCTTCATTTTATGGACTTGAGTCATCAGTAGAACTTAATCTTTTATTTAAAGACTTGCTATAAAACCATAGGGTAATTACTGCTAAACTGCGTCTCTATTCGGGAACGCTAAGTGATGTTGTAGCGATTCGCGAGCGAGATTTCTCATCTCGCTCTTACGCATTGCGCGTCATGCGGAAGAGTGGGATGAGAAATCTCGCTTACGAGTCGCTACAACATCACTTAGCGTTCCCGAATAGAGAATCACTTTGTGTTCCCAAATAGAGGCGCTGGTTTCTGTTTCGTTGTGTCATTCTATATATAGACTAGTCATCAGTGTCGAGAACAGTATCAAAAGATAATGAATACAATAGACACAGAAAAATAACAAGTGACAACGGAACAAACTTTACTTTGAAACTTCTAGACAATCTATGGATAGTAGCTGTATTGTAGGCTGTAAAGTGGTGGTAGGTATTACGTCAGTAATTTGATCTGTAAAGTCTTTCCCGGTGTTATGTCAGTTTAAATTGGATATAGACGTAATAACTGACTTGGGGCGTAATACTGTCGTACATATAGGTATTATGTGCTTGGAACTTACCATACTTTCAATTTAAACTAGTGGCTCCGTGAGCTGTAGACCTCGCGACAAACATAACTTTAACGTTAGAAAACTGTTATCCCCATACATTGACATAGGTCGCGGTCAGTTTATCATCACCACAAATAAGTTTGTAAACGCAAAAACCCTCATATACCTATCCGTCATTTGGAAAAACTTCGAGAAACTGGAACGACAAAAGAATTCCATATAATAATCGAACCTGCTCACATAATTTCACGAGAATCGGTTGAGAAATGCGACCTGTACAGAACAGTGGGATATCCGGACAGACATACGAAAGCATTTTTGTCCAAGCTGAACCGGAGACTTCGCTCGCTACGCTCGCTCGGTCAATGATGAGAAACGTTTCTGTACCGGATATTAGTAACATTTCACTGTCAATACAAGTCTTCTTATTGGGTGTGTAATGATCGGTATAACAACTTTTGATATATTTTTACTAGATATAACAACATTTGATATAATTTCATAGTATATAATCACTCAAGGAAGATAATAAACGTTTGACATAACAACTTATGGTATATTTTCACTAGATATAACAACACTTGATATAATTTCATAGAATATAGTCACTCAAGTGACATAATTCCTTTTTGATATAACCACAAACTACATAAATTTTCATGGTGTTTAATATTCAATAAGTATAATAGATTTTTAATATTATGTTTACCTAATATAATGAACGTATGATATAAGTATTAGTGATATAATGTGTTATAACATATTTTATCTACACTCATATCATAAAACCTCCATAATGTATTCAAAAACCGTAGGAAATTACCAGTATTATTACAACCAATTTTACTATGAGCTGTGGTAGTAGGTAAAATCTGTACTGTAATGTTATTACAGGATCAATCTTTGTCTCTGGCTCGTCGTCGTACTTAACAGAGACCTGCCGTAAGGTAGAATACGTAGGTTATTATAATAGTAGCATAGTATTATAAAAAAATATCAGTTCTGGCGCTTCGCCGGCCGCTACCGCGGCACGTTCGCTTCGCTCGCTCGGCTCGCGCTGTCGGGTCGCAGTTCTACCTAACACTCCTCCTCGCTTCACTCGTCGTCGTACCTAACGGAGACCTTATTTAATAGGTAGAATAGGTAGGTCATTATAATAGTAGTACATATTCCAGATTATACCAGTACTACATTATACCCACTGAGCGTTATATCGAACAAAGTTATATCACTTATTGTTATACCATATCACTGTTAGATTAATAGTTGTTATATTAAAAGTTCATTATTCCTGATGATAGTTACATCATATCAGAATATGCCAAATATTGTTATACCAAAAGTGCATTATATCCCTTAATCGTTATATCGACCAATAATATATCAAAAGTTGTTATACCGACCGTTACGCATCCCTTCTTATTTACTCCAAGTAAGGACACTTCTGTTTCCTAATAGTCTTTTTAAACAGAATAGGTAAAATAATCAAATTAAAGTAACCATTAGCTTTTGTTTACATTTCGCAAGAAATTTGCAATATACTTAAGATAACACACACATGGATTTACTATTTTAACAAAGCATTTAAGGCGGTGATTTTAGGCAACCGTCTGTTTTGGGAAGTCGCTTAGTTGCACAATGCCAAGGAGATTAAAGTAAACATTGCACAAAGTCGGCTAATGTCCGTTCCGACCAGAATACAAAGACCCCTCGTATTAATAACACGGCATTTAACCTTAGCTCCGGCATTTTAGTGCAAATGCATTGTCTTAAAAGTTGCGTGCTTATAAAAACTTTGCATTTGAATAGTCTTAAGTTATTTTAATCACAATGAAGTTTGAAATCTAATGTGTAGAACGTAAGGTGTAATTTTTAAATGAAAGCACTTCACAATTATGTTTGGTTTATTGGTTGAGATAATAGGATTACTGTGACTTTTCCCGCGTAGATAAAAGAGTAGAAACGCACTGTGTTGCAATATTGGGCAAAGAGTTCAAGTTAGTTTTTTATGATCTTGGTTGTAGAATCTTAGTTACCGGTGCAGTATATGCAAAGGAGGTTAAACCAATGTGACCACTAGGTGCAAGAATGATAGCAAAGAAAACTAACTAGTACCTACTTCGATCCCAAAAATAAAAGCAAAAAATTAATTCCAATCGGACAAAGTCGCTGGTAAAAGCATTTTAAGCAAGTAGTAGAAGCTTTTTATCACCCATTACCTGAAATTAATCTCATGTTTATAATGATAAATTGTGATTACTGTAACTAATTTATAACAAACAATACACGCGTGCACGCATGTCCTGCGTGATTTATTAAGCAAAAAGTCAAATGATTGAAGATGCTAAAGGGTGCCTCACACTGACGCAAGCAAGTGCTGTATTACTATTTACTTATTTAATTTTACCCGAGAATGTTCCACTACTGGGGTAGTGCTTTATTCTTATCAATGCGTCGTCCAGTCCTGAGTTATCTGCCTCCGCAACGCCATCTTGCCATCGTCGCCGTGCCTCATCTATGCTTATGTATGAAATCATGATTGAATTTTTTTCTTTAACCTTTTTAACAAAGCTATTTAAGTAAATATAGCAGGAGACCTTTGCATACATAGCACTAGGAGCCTTCTTCCTAAATGATTTTAAACAAAACACGACGACGACGCCTAAATTGGTAGTTACCCTGCCTCCGAAGCTATCGGTCCCGGGTTCGATCCCAAGGGCAAATATTTGTTTGATAACCACGAGTCTTGGATGTTTCTTATGTATTTAATTATTTATTGATCTACTTATATGTATATAAACAAACAATCAAATCTTTCCTCTTTATAATATTAGTATAGATATATCATCATCTAGTACTCATAACACAAGCCTTTAGAGCTTACTAGATCGATTTGTGGAAAGATTGTTCCCTGAGTTATTTATAAAATTAAAAAGTCTGACTCAATGAAAAGTTCCCATGAACGACCAGCTGTTTCGGCAACCAATATATTTTTTCTAAGACACATTACCTACAAGACGTTTTATGACTAAACACGTAGATGAACGGACACTCATTTAGAAGCTGGGCGTCAAACATTAAAACTTAATGTTCTGCTACTTATGCGTACATACTTATACATGATTGTTAATTTCTCAATCTAACTCATATTAGTGTGACTGATCCTTTAGCATCACAAATTATGATTAGTCAGTTGTTTAATTCAATTTAAACTTTTTATGGCCCTAAAATGACTCCCGAGTTGAAGGTAAAGCGTGAAGACGCACATCATGTGAAGTACTTAAGTGTAGTTTGGGTAATCATGGATAATCATATTATTATGTATCTTACATAATGATGTCGTTTCCTAAAGTAGCTCATGATTTGCGTTTACGAGGTTACGGATTAGGGATTTGGATATTCTGAATAAAGTAATGTCTTAAGTTTATGCGAAGTTTCATCCTTTCTTGCTGGGATTCTGTTGATGTGTTTTATTAATCTCATCATCATCATCGTTTCAGCCGAAGACATCCACTGCTGGACATACGCCTCCTCCAATGATCGCCACAACGAACTATTCCGTGCTGCTCACATTCTGCGGAGACCCGCAATTTTCATCAGGTCGTCAGTCCACCGTGTGGGTGGTCTGCCCACGCTGCGCCTTCAAGTACCTACGTGGTTGCCACTCAAGAACTCTTCGGCCCCATCGGCCATCTGTTCTACGAGCAATGTCCGCCCACTGCACTTAAGTTTAGCAATTCTTTCAGCTATGTCGGTTATTCTAGACCTTTTGCGGATCTCCTCATTTCTAGTTCGATCTCGCAGCGATACTCCGAGCATAGCCCTCCTCTCCATCACTCTTTAGCTAATCTTGAGCCCTCTTATGATATAGGTACCTCACTGCGGCCTTAACGTGAATGACACAAAGATAAATTAAACCCTAAACGGTCCCTCTATAACTATCTCTCTCGTCGGCACTAGTGTGAGAGAGAACGACTTAGAGATAAGACGGTCTATCTTATCTTTGTGTCATTCATGTTAGGGCCGCTGGTAATAAATAAGTAAGACACACTTCAAGAAACAAAAATTGGCCCTTCTGTGACTAAAAGTTAAAGAAAACGAATGCTTAACTTTACGTTTTCTTCATACAGGCCAAAACTATGTCCTACATGTAGATATAGTCCAAGCAAAAAAATCAGGCCTCAGGGTCTTTAACTTTCGGGAACAGGAGCATCCACGGGCTTTTTCAAAACCTAATGTTTTTTATTCAAGCTTATAACGCCACCAATCAAAAGCAAGTGTGATAAAAAATACGCACCAGTGAAGTAAAATAAATTTTGACTTAAGTGTTCTTGATGGCAACATCTGAGTGTCTGTGTCTAAGTAATTTAAACTTCTTACATTAATGGTTCCCAACAATAAAAACTTTTTTGCATCATGTTTCGCGTTATCTGGTTCCCACGAGCTGCTATCGTGTATCTTGCTTGACATTTTTACAGCCGACAAAACTGGTAGGCGTTGAATGTTACGACGCCGCCACTGATGTCTGGGACTGTAGCTTGATAGACTAGATGAGCTTAAGATAATGGTCATAAGTTTTCAACTTTGAATGACATGCAAATGTTTTGGAGCTCGCAAACGTGTTAGTCACGTGTGTAAGTGCCGTTTATCGATCCTGGGAAATAGCATTAGGACCAAATGAAGACAGCATTGCGAATAGAAATCTTACATTGAAACAGATTAAAATAAGGATTTATACACAGGTATGGCCATATAGTCGAGGTGGCGTTTGATTGCCGGGCCCTAGCCTGCGCGGGCCCCTCCCCTAATATAATATCGCTGATAATTAACAATTTGTATAAGTATTTCATTATTTTCCGATAGTATCCCATCTACCATCATGTTCCGGGCCGCGGGCTTGTGGACAGCCACCCGGGCCCTTCCAGCCCAGTCCGACCCTGTTGCAGCACACGACTCTAGTAACGCTCCGGATTACTCTAGGTGAAACAGCAACCAAAACGAGCGTGTGTTGTATGGGTTTCATTGTTGCTGAGCTCAAAGTGGCCAATATCCACGCACCTTCATTAAGCGAACTCTAATGACGGGGTGGTACCCAACTGACGGGTAGAGATGTTCTCCAAATTGATTATTAAAATTAGCGTACGAAATCAAAGGCATCAGTAGTAAAATTTACTAATGATCTTTTTCGAAATGCCATGAGAACAATTCGAATGAAGGTTTCGAAATCGTAATGCGGCGGAGGTGCTAACTCTGAAATGCATCCGTTTAATTGAAGGTGGTTTTGATAAAATTTGAAATTTAAAACCGCAATTTGAGACATGCTACTGATATATGCAGGTGACGTAGGCAAGTGTCTGTTACAGTATTGTATATGAACACTAAAAATCAGGAAAGTGAAAAAAAATACAAATTATGAATTCAACCTAAAAGGTAAAAACCATGGACCATATATCCGATAGACTCCGCTGCTGAGCGACCCCCACTGCTAGCATTAGAGGCAAAAAGCCATAAGCGGTGGGACTACAGGCATGCGTGGGGAACGTCCTCGAACGCACCAATCACAGCGCTCTAAAAACCCCGCGCGCCCCGCAAGTTTGGTAGCTTTATTTGCTAGTAAAAATTAGGCTAAGCGGTGTCTTTAGAATATTTAGTCTGTGGTAAAAACTTATAACCTATGAGTAGATTATTGTTCGGGTTCATTACACGTTATATAATAATAAAAACTGGTTGACATTTAGTCGTTAAAAATGTTTTCTAGATTTGTATGGAAAGTAGTTTTCGGTCGATGCTCAAATATTATATTATGTTTTATTAGATTACGTAGATCAGTCTCCATCGATTGAACAAGTCGGATGCGCCCGCGCCGCCGAGCGTAAATCAGCTGCCGTTCAGGGGCGTTGCTCTCATTAATACTAAATGACTAGTGTCGCCATGATTAAGGCTTGTAGCAGACCTTATTTTCATTTGCAATAAGTTTACATGAAAATAAAGCATTGTGGTTCTATGTAGATATGTATAATATGCAAAGTTTGGCTCTTACGTTACCTGGGTCAGAACTACTCGTAACTTTTAACGTTGATAGTATTGACTACATCTAATTGCTTGTACAACTCAATGCTATCAAACATGCTATTCTATTAGATGCAAAATTAGTTCTTTAAAAAATCTCTATAAATATCAAATTGAAAGATAGTGATACTAAATATAGGTACTGCTTTGGTGCATCGCGCTCTATACTCAAAGGGTCACTGGGTTATATTGAGTGAGGTCCATGTCTTACTAAGTAAGTACTTACTATGTAAGTGGACTTACGTGCAGACCAACTTACCAATAAAATATTCATGCAGAATTCAAAAACGCCACTTGAGCATTTCATCATTGATCAAAACAGCACTTTAATCATTGATTAATTTGAGTAGCGAGTTCGGCCATCAGTTTATCTAAAATTGCCATTCAAAAACAAATTTATTTAAAGTTAACTTGATAAGCAATTACATTTGTCACAGAATGAAAAGCGTGAATTTCAAAGTAGCTAGGCGTTTCAACCTTCGCGCCTACTCGCAGTCCTCAGTAGGCCTGTGCCCAGTAGTGGGACGTATATAGGTTGGTGATGATGACGATGATGATGATGATTACTTCGCACTTCTCGCAGTTTACCGAAAAATCTTTTCTTTTACATACGAATATGTTAACCAGGACGCTGTCTGAAAGAAAAAGTAGCTTATGTGATAGGTAGATGATCCAAGATATATATCAAGATACTAAAAGATAAAGTTGAATACGGTCCAGAATATGTAAGATCATCCATATATATATATATACATATTGGGCGATGGGCTGATCACCTGTCACCATACGGTTCATCATACCATCTTAGGACTAATAAATCGAACGTGGCCACAAGTAGTCTTGTGGCTCTGCCCACCCCATTAGGGATTTCGGGCGTAATGCTATGTATGTATGTATGTATATATACATATAATATTAAGTACATATATACATATGTACTTAATATTATAAATGCAAAAGTAACTCTGTTTGTCTATCTGTTATGTTTTCATATCTAAACCGCTCAACCGATTTTGATGAAGTTCGGCATGCATCAACTTTGGTGTCTGGGAAAGGACATAGGATACTTTTTATCCCGGAAAATGGCACAGTTTCCGGAGGAATAGCAATTTACAAATACGCGGACAAAGTCGCGGGCAAAAGGACACTTCAGGGCAATTTACAATATCAATATGACATCGATGACAGATATATATTGACCCGCTGTATTTCCATTTTTTGCCTGTAAATTTGTAGCTATTTATAAGAGTGTCCTGTCTGAATCCTATTTCGCCATAAATTATGGTGACAGTAGTGTTATTGTCAAACCATTGCGCCAGAGTTTAATTGTTCCATTATTTGGCGATTGTGGCGACCTCTGCGGGCGCGGATGTTAAGAAAGGAACGTTTTGTTTAAACGTCCGATCGTTTACCGATAGAGGTGCTCGCAAGCGCTAAGCGCGAAATGAACTTGAAATTGTACGTTCCGTATGTTTTATTGAATTGTGTTTCAGTTACTCATTGCTTTATCCTGTTCTATATTTTACAGTGCTCTAAAATTTGACAAGTGAAGAGGTTATCCGTCTTAACTTACACAAGCCGCGCTCCATAAAGCGTTTAGTATTCGTATTTTTTAAGGCGCAAGGCGCCCGTTGCCCTCTTTTGGCAAAATTTTGCGGCTACATACAACCGAGACATATGAAAACAAATAAAACCTTTGTAAATTATACACATGAATGCTTTGATTTGTTTGATGCTAGCAAACAGCTTTGCAAGCTCTGTCCGAAATAAGTCGCTTGGTTGATATCAGCAATAATTTGTTTACTACTTGCCCTCCCTTTTTTTCAGTGAATGTATATCAGATTCCTATCCGGTAATGGCCTAAAAATTAACGTAACAATACATGGTGCACGTTCGAATATTTCCAACTGAGGAAGGTGCGTATTTAATCTCAAAGGGCCACCCCGCGCACTTCGCGCACAATTCGTCACAAATGTTGAAACTGACTCGCCGCGCGAAGGCCGCGCAACTTAACACGACTTTAGAGATAGCTTTGTGTGGCTGAATATCCGGTTATCCGGCCAATGGACATCTCTACTCTGAACACCTTGATTCTCTCTCTCTTCCTAGCGCTTTTTCCCATCTAGGGGTACGCTTTGACCATGATTCCAGATTCGGCAGGTCGCGTTATTACAGCGGAGCGACTGCCGTCTGACCTCCGATACCCTTGTGACAGAACCAGACCAATTGGATCATGGTTACACATTTAGTTACCCAAATGTGCAGGTTTCCTCACGATATTTTTTCTTACTGTAAGAGCATCGGTTACCGCAATTAGCAGGCAGATAATGTACATAAGTTAGAAAAACTCATTGGAACAAGGCAACCGCGTGGATGCGAAACCCGTACCTCACGATCATAAGTCGACATCCTTAGCCATTAGGCCACCGACGCCCGTGACTCTAGACAACGTGATTATTTTTGGAAATTCGTTAAGGTTCCGTTGTAAAATTAGGGCGAGTTTTATAACGGAACCCTAACTACCTACATACATAGTTAGCATTTCCCTTTTGTTTATTGAAATAATGTTTTTTTTATTCAGGCCAAGGTGAGAAGTTCAAGATGGTAAAGTGAGTGAGTGATACACAATTTATTGGAAGCCATTACGCTTACATTTAATGGAGTTTTGCAATTCGTCGAAAGGACAACACAGAGTTGCTGAGATGTTTTCCTTGCGGATTGATGTACAACGTAATAGCGATATTAATTGATTTTTAGGGTTCCCTACCTAAAAAGAAAAAAACAGAACCCTTATAGGGTCACTCGAGTGTCTGTCTGTCCGTCTGTCCGTCTGTCACAGCCAATTTGCTCCGAAAATCCTGGACCGATTGAGTTGAAATGTGGATATATAAGTTGGTTACCGCAACGTAAATAATGAATTTTAAACATGGGGGCCACTTTTGGGGGTAAATTAGAAAACAAAATAAAAGTTATGCAAACTATACCTATCGTGTGACATATCGAATGAAAGGGCTTATTGTGAGTGTGGCTTAGTATTAAAAATGTTTTGGAAGTTATTTAGGAAAAATAGGCGAAAATTGACCATTTCCCCCCCTTATTTCCGAAACTACTTGGCCTAAAAATTAAAAAAAAAATACAGAGAATAGATCTTTACCTATAGATTACAGGAAAACCTATAAGAAGAAGGAAATTTCAGATAATCATGTACGGAACGGAACCCTCTCCACGCGAGTTTAACTCGCACTTGTAAATCTATGCAACACAGAAATAAAAGTGTCTGTTTGTAATGGTAAAATAACACCGTAAATTAACGTTTTCTTAATACAGGTCAAATTATGCGTGACGTCCTACATGCCGATATAGACCAAATAAAAAGAATCAGGCCTCAGGGCCCTTAATTTTCAAAAACAGGAGTGACATTTCTGAACCTAAAAATGTGATTATTACACATAATAGTTGCCGAAAGCCATTTAACTTCACAAAAAATATAAAGATTCGTTTTTTCATTGGATGCCTCTTAACTAACTGATGTAATGTTATGCCTACACAGTTTGTAATCAACTCGTCCAATGTTTTGCTACAGTTTACACCGCTTTATCAGATCCGATGGGATCCCACGACGTGCTATCTAAGATCTTTACATTTGCATCATCTAATAATTCTTTGTTTTTGTGCAATGTAATATACTAAATGTGGTAACAGATTAACGGTGATTCGGGTGATTCTACAGAGATTACTAGTTTAAATTTACAGTAAATAAGAAATAGAAATAAAATGTAATAGATTCAGGATGGATTTCAGCGATTATTGGTTTGGCATCAGATTAATCAAAAATATAAAATTTCTTAGTTCTAAAAAAAGGCGAGTTTCCTGAAAAATTATAATTTATCCGTCATTTAAATTATAAAAATATATTGAACACATATTTTTTCTTTTGTCAATTAAACAAAAATTACGAAGATATGGTGCGTTGAAGTTCCGCGTGACGTCACGACTTTTTACCATTTAGTGACGTCATTAGCCCCCTTCTCAAACTTTGATGCGCGTTCTTTGTCAATTTTAATTGATTTGATATAGCACAAAATACGTGTTCAAAATTTTTTGAATAATGTAACTGACAGACTAATTAGAATTTGTTTTTTTTTTTTTTTTTTACCCAGGTAACATCCCTATTAGGTTTTTTAGAACCTTCCACAGTTGACCGGCTTTTGGGTTTTTAAAACAGGTGTAACTCAGAATAAGGATGTAAATCTATAAATCCAATGCGGGACTATGAGTCATTTGCTTAGCTTAGCCATCTAACTAAAGAAAGACGTTTTTTTTGAAGGATTTTCTTTTACAAGCTTTTTATTTACTTTCACCTGTCCCGGTGTCTGTCTGTAATCAAATATTCTTGCAAGTTTAATTTGATCCGCTTCCCGGTTTCCAATTGAACTGAAATTTTGCATGTTGGTTCAGTTGCGACGACAATGCATTTTTGGTAAGCATGCATGAGTTTAATCAATGTCCAGGATTAGCTCCAGATAAAAGAATTCTTCAACGGTCAACAGCACAGACACGAAATTATGGCATCAGCTGAAAATTTACATCACATATTGTTGTACATTTTGCATATAGTGTAATTATCGTATGTACATTTTAAAAATAATGGGGACAATCTTTACGCAAATCGATCTAGTCCCAAAGTGAGCTCTAAAGGCCTGTGTTATGGGTACTAGACGAATATACATACTTATAGAGATAAATAAATTCTTAAATACATAGGAAACATCCAAGGCTCAGGAACAAACATTCGTGTTCATCACACAAATATTTGTCCTTACCGAGGATCGAACCCGGGACCGCTAGTTACAGAGACAGGGTCACTTCACTCAACTAGGCTAACCGCGTCGTCCAATAGTTAGTACATTTCGCATACTGTATATTTGTCATTGTGTATATTTTAGTCCATGTAGATTTTGCATATGTTATGTACATATTGATTGTTTTGCAGGTAGCATTTGGCGTATTGTGCATTTTCAGTTGAAGCCGAAATTATTTGTACGCATTTTATAGCAATTAAAAATATTCTATTTCTATTTCAAATAGATTGGAAACAGGAACGTCACGAATACCCATTTGTGTCAAGCAGACACCCAAGCTTAATTCTTTTAAATGCATCTACGCCATTGTTAAAGTTTCCCATAGGATTTCTATGGGAATCCATTTATAAAACATAGGATTTTGAAACTTATCCCATTGTATTAAGGCTGTATGATTTTAGGTTATGGCTGTTTGCGTCAGTTTGGTTGAGTAACGAATGTGCACGTTAACAAGAGACTTAGAACTAACTTTAAATTCGAATTAACGATCTTGCACAGGCTAAAAGAATTGCGACAAAGACCATTATCTGAATGCAGAAATAAATGGACGCATGAGAGACATTAGCTAGAATAGAAGCAAGTATTTCAATCCTAAATTGAGTATATGTAAAGTATTTTGAAGAGAGGCATTTTATTTTGATAGTGGCCGTCTCAAGGACTAAGAATGTAAAGGTAATTAAATTTTGTTTATATCATTTCTTCAGAAGATTTTTTTAAATGACTGCGATGAAATTTCAGCATTTGCTCGGCTGTTTGATTATTTCTTTGCTTTAAGCTAAAAGTAAAAGAAAGTGACAGTTCCTCTGTTATGTATTCTTCGGTTGAGTTGACTGACAGCTCTTTGTTGTCAAGTCACTGTCAAATACACAACCACAACCATCCTTCGGTTGGTCCCTCTGTCTGTCGCCACGGGAGGAGATGGGGTGATCTCGCGTGCACCGAGAATTCGGGTCTAAGTCTCAAAACCACACGAATTTTGTCAGGCAAAGTCAGCGCGTGCCGATATTTCACTATCATTGTCTATAAGTGGGCCAAATCTATAAGCTAGGCATTGTTATGAAACCTAGCTAAATTCACCTTTCATGCAAACCTTTTCTAGTTCGTTATGCAACTGCACTAGTTCTAACTGCTGCGATGTTGATACGATCTACGGTGATGGCAGCGATTAACTTTGACAGACTGATTTGACGGATCAAGATACAGGACGTCACGTCTAACTTGTTGCTTATCTGTTGATTTGTTTTCGATGTTTCTATTTCGTCGGTTAAAATCTTAGATTAAGGATAGAGTAAGTTAGCTATGTGACTGAGATTCAATTGTGTAATGGACGCATGACACGTTTAAACGCGCCGTGGCTCGTCAGATATAAGCCACACCAATCCTGTACCATTACCATGAGTTTACGCAAACCGTTCTGGTAATACAAAACTATTGCTCGGTTTCTCTTACTTGTATCAGCAATAAGACTTATGACAAGACATTTTATCCAATGAAAATTTAACGGCGGTTAAAAATATCGCATTTGGCATTGTTTTCGAAAGTCTAAAGATAAAGAATAACCCGCTCCTGATTTGATAGACAATTCCAACGATGCCAACTTGTGCGAGTATACCCTCTTAAAGAATCACATTGACTGCGCAGGCGTTCACCGCATTCAACAATTGGTTACAGACGAAAACTTGAAACTATAGCTATGCATATTTGATTTCCTTTCATCCGCCGATCCACTTAAATCAACAAAAGGCACAATTAGATAGAACAGTTTGTGATGAAAGAAGACGCATTGTTCCGATTGGTCAATCCGATCCTGCACGCGCCATAGTTCATACACCCACTGAGGAACACTGGTCCAGTTTCGCAAGCCCATGGTATTGTGATGATATGAAATTCTAAGACGCAAGAAATGAAACAATTAAGGGAATTAGTTAGTGTTATTGTTGGCGGTTTACGGCCTAATATAACAAAGGTCAAGCAATAAAATACTATGGTGAGAGGTAAAAGGTACTTAACTGACAAATCTCAAATTTGTTGGTTTCCTAGTTCGTGAGATTGCGTGAGTGATTACTCAGAGTCTGAGTGTAAGCATCTCGCTTTTACACGGAGTCAAAAAATCGCACCTCTACGAAAATCAGTTTCAAACTAATTATAGCCATGTCCTTTGTAAACTTAGTAATTCTTTTCACAGTTAAAGCATTTTTGGATAAATAAAATTTCCCTTTCTCATGATACTTTCTTTACCTTCCTCAAGCATATCCTTACGATAAAAACAATTAAGACTCAAAATTATTTTTAAACCAAACTTCCGGAGAAAGCGATTTTTTTACACTGAGTGTATTATTTATATAGGTACTATTTCTGTTTTTCCCCAACGCTTCATTATTGTACGAGTACTATACTTACTGCAACGGATTTCTGTCTGTACAAGAAAAATATTTATATATTTATTTCACATTGTTTATCTCTAACACATACACAATCGACGCAACTAGGTCGCAACCTTACAGATTATTACTTGACAATATAAATAAATGGCTTCTGTCCATCAAATAAACCACAACACATTTGGTTCGAATACATATAGTCCTCCAACTTTAATGAAGCACACGATTTAAGCTAAAATAGTCTTTATCCTAACGGTATAAGAGCTTGAATGTCTTACTTATTTTGTGGTTCCGTTTTAACAGACCCGAGCGTGGGCGCCATCGGTCGCGACAATGTCATATCGTCATTATTTTATAAAATGTCGTATCTTGAAAGCAAATTATAGGAAATTTAACCTTAAAATAGGATTGTTGAGTTTATTTTTCCACCGACCAATTTTCAGATAAGAGGTGTTTTTAAAAGTAGTGTTTGACTATACGGGGTGATCGCTACATTGGTTATTATCTTAAGATTGATAAACAACGTGCGGAGAATTACAGTGCTCCATTTTAAGCGAATTATATGTCATATCAAGTTGAATTTGGCCCTCTTTCGAGAGTGATCCTTGTTGACATCATTCATAAAGGCGCCACCTTATTTAACATTATACCTAAGAAAATGCGCTGCGCTTGCACACGTATTCTGTCAACCACATGCCGTTTCGAAAGATATTATTAGGTACTGTTTTTTTAATTATTATTATAAGGCATGTAATCAAGCAAATTTAATATATTCTATTCACGTTACAATTGATTGTTCGAGCTAAAAAAAATTTGGGAGACAACTGGCCAAATTAAAAAAAGGCCACTCATTTTTATCTTTAATCAAAGTGATGTTTGAGTGACGTTTTTGTATAGGATGACAACTAGTTGAGGGACATTTAACTATTTAATCTTTAATCAAATACTTAAGTGGTTTTTATGAATTCGGCCAAACGTAACGTGGGATGAGGCTTAATTATATTAAATCACCTAGTTCATTTTCAAAGTACCTTTTTTATGGAATATTCTTGATTAGGACAAAGGAATCCATAATTAATATTATAAATGCGAATAATTGTTTGCTTGTTTATTCAAATTTCACGGCAAACGACTTATCAGATTTTCATAAAATCTGGCAGATATGTAGCCTGTTAAATTGAGATAAACAAAAGCTACATTTTATCTCGGTATTCTGGACGAGCTTTCAGGAATCATAAAAAGTATAGGATAATGAGAAATGCATCTCATCAGTAGACAGTGCGGTTCTGCGTACTCTAAGTCAACAGTAAATCCTCACTAATTTAATAAATGCGAAAGTATGTTACTTGGCTCATTCCCCACGTCAAAACTGAGCAAAAGGTTGACTTAATTTTTTTAATACTGATAGTTGGAGGGCTAGAAAAAGGCTATTTTATATCCCGGAAAAATGCACAGTTCCCAGGAGAATAGCGATAAACGAATTGTACGCGGACAAAGTCGCAGGCAAAAGCTAGTACCGCAAATTGCTCCGCCATAACTATCCTAAGTCTCGCTCTTGCTTAAATTTTTGCAATGTGGTTAGATGTTTAAAATAAACGTAAGTGCAATCGATCACAGCCAAATGTAGTAACCACTAGCATGATCATGTCACTTTCAAGTTGCGTTGTTTTGTTTAAACACCCAACAGATGGCGCAATAATTAATTGATTTTCTTAATTCAATTACCTACGTTTGCGCTCTCACCAGGCGTGTTACTTTGATTGATGAATCGTGTTGCGTGTTGATATACTATAATGGATGCTCTTAAAATGTAAAAGGGCTTTCAGTTAAAAAAAACCATTATCGATTTAATGTTAAACTAAAAGATCACGTTCTCGAACCGCCGAGATTATGTGTATTTGCGACAGAATCATCTAAATCGGAGCTTCAGTTTTTGAAATAATTCCGAACACATACATTATGGTTCAAATAAAGAACCTTGTTTGAATCTAATTTAAAATAAGAACCGTTCGATCAAATTATCGTGCGTGACCAAGGATTTGAAAATAATATTATTTAATAAGCTGCACATTCTTCTGTCGAACACGTTATATTTATATCGTCAAATTCCATACTCGGTAAACAATCTCACACCATTTGTTATTTTTCTGCCACTTATCGACCATCATTGACCATCATTTTGATTGCCTATCATTGTCTGTCATCATTACCATTATTGTGCATGTGTCTCATGAGAATGTGTACTCTTTTTTTTCGCTTACGCACTACGTCCGATCCGTATCCGTTCCGAAACCATGAAAATGCGGTCCGGAGTAGTCGTAGAACTAATTTCTATGGTAGTTTACGCACTAGGTCCGGCTTCCGTCATCCGTGAATCTCCATTCCGGAGAAGATTATTGACGGACCGAAGTAGCCATAGTAAGTATTATTTGTATGAACGCTCGCGCATTGCGTCCGAACCGTATCCGAACCGAATCCGGGCTGCAGACGAGCATTGTGGCAGCGGGGTGGCGGGGTATGTGGTCGGGGGGCGCGGTAGGTATCCAGTTTAGTTCAAGGTGACAGTTGGATCAGAGATCGGACCAGTGCGTAAGCAATATCAGAATTCGGTCCGAGATTTCTAGATCTGTATTTTCACGGGTTCGGATCGGATACGGATCGGACGTAGTGCATAAGCGCTCTAACGCCGCTAATAATTTTTCATACAAATGGGACATTTTTAGCGCACGGTGTGTCGATATGGTCGCACCATGTTCGATCGTCTATTAACGCTCTTACAATCTTATTACCTGTGTTAATTAATGTCAAATTACATTGATTTATAATAAAATTAAAATGCGGCAGTAAGGCCGGAAAATAAAAATAACCATTTATTTATTTATTTATTTTGTTCTGCACAAACAAAAAATTGATGACAATGTATAAAAGACGATCTCAATGCCGTATTCTCTTTCTGCCAACCATTCTTGCTATCCTGACTCAATCGAATTATAAATATATAGTTTGCATATAAAATCCAAATCGTAGCTAGTTCATAATGAAGCTGTTAGCGATCTTATAAGGAAAAACCGGGCAAGTGCGAGTTAAACCCGCGTGGAGAGGGTTCCGTTCCATACATGATTATCTGAAATTTCCTATGTTACTTTAAATACCATAGACTTCTCATAGGTTTTCCTGTAATTTATAGCCAAAGATCTATTTTCTGTATTTTTTTCAAAATTTTAGCCTCAGTAGTTTCGGAAATAAGGGGGGGGAATGGTCATTTTTCGCCTATTTTCCTGAATAACTTCTAAACTATTGTACTTAAAATTCAAAAGAAAATATATTTAAGATCCTCACAATAAGCCCTTTCATTTGATATGTCACACAATAGAGGTGGCATAACTTTTTTTTTTAATTTTCTTATTTACCCCCCTAAAGTGGCCCCCATGTTTAAAATAATTTTTGTTTACGTTACGCATCCATGTTGCGGTCACCGACTTACATATGTATACCAAATTCCAAATCAATCGGTCCAGTAGTTTCAGAGCAAATTGGCTGTGACAGACGGACAGACAGACAGACACACGAGTGATCCTATAAGGGTTCCTTTTTTCCTTTTGTGGTACGGAACCCTAATAAGTAATCCTCACTTTGCCAAATAGTGCTAATTAGATTGTTTGGCTTCCCTGTTAGTCATTGCAGATCCGGATTGGTGACTAAACTAAACGTGTCAGCTTAAACTCATCGCTTCCAAATTCGCAATTTTCGGTTTTCCCCGTTTTGACGGATTTTAAGAATTTCCATTTGAAATCATCGCGAATAAACCTATTAGAATGCACATCTGAGAAGGAATTCGAAGATGTGTGTGTAGTCCCCAATCTGCACTAAATTCGCACTCTGCCCAGTTCCTCTCACTATGAGAGGCCGGTGCCTAGTAGTGGGACGATTATTAGGCCAATGATGATGATGACGGATAATTTTTGTTAATTATTCATCTTAATCTAAAAAATACAAAATAAGTATGAAAAAAATATTTTGTAGCTTTTTTCCATCAAATTGATTTCGGTCCTGACTCATTTAACCTAGATACCTCCATTTAACCTAGATTAATCAATTTAGATGTCTCTTTGTTTTAATTATTATTTTTATTAGGTACTATGAACCTTAGAGACTTGATACATCTCTGCCACTTAACTTGGTCCAGACGCGGAGACAATACAACACCCTTATTAGTTATTATTATGATTAATTTGTACCCGTTAGGTTTGTTCGTTGCACTGTTTATGTGTTAGTTTTAGTTGAAGTTGAAAAAGACTTCCAGCTGAGTTTCTTGCGGCGTTTCTTCTCAGCAGATGTCACCTTTCGAAGCGTTGGTAGCTTCAGACATGTGAAAGAGCCCGTGTGGCCTACTTGCAGAATAAATATTTCCATTTTCATTTTCATTTGGATAATTAAGGTTATTTTGCTTCGTCACGAATAAATAAGATGTGAGGGAAATTCAGCAGTCGATTAGCTTTGCCCCTGCGACACGAGTTGATACGCGTGACATTTTAAAGTCCATGACGGTCATACTTATCTTTGATGATTCCGAAAAGTTTCACAAGGCAATGAATCACAATTAACTGGCTGTGTAGTAAGGTAAGTCATCAGGTTTATTCACACTGATTTTATTTAATAACTGTTTTTGTCCGCGACTTCGTACGCATGAAGAATCGATTTTTGCATTCAGTTGAGAATTAAATACCAATAAAATGAACTTGAAACGAGTAGGTAAACAATGTTTATTTTTGTGCAAAATGAAATAACAAAATGGAGCTATATTTTAGTTAGACCTAACAATACATCAGTGAAAAATGTATTCAATCCCATGCAGTAGTTTTTGCGTGATGCGAGTAAACATATTAATTTTTCTTCAATATCTATAATGTACATACAGGCATCAGCCTGTTACAATTTTATTATCTTAACTAGTGGACCCGCCACAGCTTCGCCCGCGGTATTTTCCATACAAACATTATCACCCATTTTCACCCCTAATTTCAAAAAATCCCTCCTTAGTGCACCTTTAAGATACTCAAGATACCTACTTGTCTCCTCCAAATTTCAAACCTCTAGGACCACCCGTTTAGGCTGTGCGTTGTCTATAAGTGAGTCACGGTACTGTGTTATATGTATTGATATACATAATATAAAAATCTCGTGTCAGTGGTAAGCTCGTGCTTAGGTGAAATATTCGTAAAGATTACTCTTTACGAATATTACGTTTATCTGTAATGAAAGATTCGATATAACCAGAACAGATTCATCGGACGCATCTATCTAATCGTGCTCACATCACATCCTTAAATCAAAATGAAAACAATAAACAAACAAGAAAATAGTAAACTTGGACCTTAACACACATGCGATAGGATCGAAATAATAAAATATTTGTGTTCAATTTATGACATTTTAGTTTCATAGATGAGCTCGCCCGAAGCAAGATGGTATCGAATGGGTCCGTTGCATTAGAGAACATGAAGACAGCTCGATAGACATTATCGATTATTCGATTGTATCATTACGATTGTTCTAATTCCATTGTAATCGAGATTTAATCGAAACTTAGATTCTTATCGTGTATTTGTTGTATTAATTTGAACATGAATAGTAAAAAAACGGACAAGTGCGAGTTAAACTCGAGTGGAGATGGTTCCGTACGTACATGATTATCTGAAATTTCTTCTTATTCTTTCTTCTATGACTTTAAATACCATAGACTTCTTATAGGTTCCTCTGTAATCTATAGGTAAAGAAAACTGTTCTGTATGTTTTTCTTAATTTTAGGACGAGTCGTTGCGGAGATAATCGGAGATTTCGGGCAAATGGTAAATTGTCGCCTATTTTCCTAAATAAATTCCAAACTATTTATTTTAAAATATAAAAAAAAATTAAGCTTAGCAGTAAGTTTTTTATCAACTTTAACGCCTTAATTACGCATTTTCTTTTGAAATTTGCCCTTTAGCGACTTTCTTATCGAGTTTCGTATTGAGGCTAGGGAATCGAATTTATAGGAGGTGGCAACACTGCTTTTAATTTGAGAAAATACGTTTCTGACAATTAGAATTTTGTGTCTGTTTTGTAAGCAAGCACAAACTGCATTCCAGCAAGCTGGGTCACGCCATGACTGGCTGCATTTCGATCGCTTGAATAATTTCAATGTGAAACTTTAGGTTCGCGGAAACTGTAATAGTACAGGAGGCCATTGCGTGTTTATCAACGGAATCTGATACGAGAATAGAGTTCACTGGGGGGGTTACTGAGCATACACTTAATGTATTTATACTAAATATTGTTAGGCAATCCTCAAATTCATTATCTATAACATTAAATCGCAAACTAAAAGTCGAGAATAAAACATAACATCTTACAAACAAGCAATTTCTTAGCCTTCTGAACCAAGCAATCCACATCACTTCTGCTCCTACCCATTTTGCTCGCTCGCTTCGCTCGCTCGCTCACTGACATTTAACATTTGTAGGCATAATATGTCAACCTCTTCAGCATAACATCTTACAAACAAGCAAGATAGGAACTTTGAAATATTGAAAATACCATTATTAACTTTAGACAATGAAACGGTAAAGGTAAAAATAATTAGTACTTTAAAATATATATCTTAAATATTTCTGAATAATAATCAATATGCCTTCGGATGTCATAGATACCTATCATTATTTTTGATTATTGTTATATTTTATTGAATATCCAATTCCATTTATTTAATCACAAGTAAAATATCCGCAACACGCTTCTTTAATAAACGCATGATAACATCCGCAAAATGCTTCGTCATTTCAAACATCATTGGGTAATAAATTCCGCCACACGCTTCGTCAAAAATATATAAACCGAAATTCACAGCATGCTTCGTCAAAACTTATATAGATAGATATTTTCTAGTTTTGGCATATTCCAAGCTGGAAAGCTGACTGTCCTAAACTTATCGTCACTGTTGTGAATACCCTGGGGGTATTCGTGTATCAGATTATGTACGTAATCATGCAGTCGCCTCTCGTACTAGAAATTATTGTGGTCTGTGTCTACGAACACTTTTTTTTAAATGTCGCCCTAATTATTTAATTGGTCGAGTTCGACGTACGACTTCTCATTCACATGATGGTATAGGTAATTGTAATTCTTCTGTGAATATTGAAATGTATCATAAATATTGAGATATTGCAATTATAAAAAAAAACTTCTTTCCGCATATTGTTATAAAAGCTTAGTAACTGGCGTTCATTTTATACAGTGAACGTTTAAACGTCACATCCACCTGCGCGTACGCAGAGTTACGGAGATGTGCGGAATGCATGTGCACACACGTGGGAAATATTCATGTGCACTAGTGAGGGTGAAGGGAACTGGGTCAGGGTTGGTATAGAATTTACTCTTCTTTATTTACTTTATCAGTAAAAGTTACATTCAACGGCCCAAAATAAGATAACGCTGTATATGGGGTCTGTAAAGAACTTGCAAAGCCACCGAACGATTTGGTTACGATAAACTTTTATAAATGTAACTTTTATACTTACCAATAAATAATAAATAAATAAATTAATTAATTAATTCTTTGCGAAGTCGTTGTCCAGAAAACTGTGACTTGCTATAGGATATCAATCAATAGAAGCTATGAATATGTACAAGCATTGCATAATGTTGGCAACAACAAAGAGTTTGCTCATGTCGGGTCAAAAGTTGTTGTAGAAACAATAGCGCAGCCGTCGCCGTCACACAAATCACTGATGTCCCATAACAATCATTACATTTAATAATTAAAAGGCAAAAAAACTCAACACTTCTTAGAGGGAATTAATGCCGAAGAATGCCCCGACACCCGGCAATCTCACTCCAAAATAAGCTGGTGATTGAAATGCCCGATTTGATGTCCTTGCTGACCCAGTTTCGGTAGTTATTAAGATTAAATGCAAACCGTTCTCGTAGTAGAAAATTATCGCTTGGTCCTTTTTACTTGTATCAGTCTTTTTTCCAACTTTAATATTACAGTTTTAACTAAAACTAACACATAAAAAGTGCAATAGACAAACCGAATGGGCAAAAATCAATTATCATTGTAACAAATAACTAATAAGGGAGATGTATACTCTCTTTGATGAGATTGTACTCTCTACAATTTAAATTTGATTTTTTTAAATATTTTTTGTGTTCTTGGAATCGTTGATTGTATATATTTTAATATCTTAAAATATGCAAGCCTACAATGCAAGTATTTTGGTTGTCATGACTGTGGACTTGTGTGTCTTAAAATAAAGAAATAAATTGGCCATCAGATACATCAAAATAAAAAATTCAAGCATTGCGTTATAATTATGATTATCCTGAATCCAAAACCCACCCTTGTTCTGGTATCCCTTTTGTTATGTAATGATGGCATAAATAACTGCGACTATTGTAAGGATGAGTAAAAAATAAGAGAAAGAACAAAAGTTATAGGTGCAGTAACCCACTGCAAAAAAACTAAAGTGGAAGTGGGCCGGCCACGTTGCACGTCAGGATAAAGAGAAATGGGCCAGAAAAATTAGTACATGGGTTGGCCCTCCCGGAAAAAGAAAAAGAGGGCGCCCTCTGGAAAGGTGGGAAGATGAACTTATAAAGTAAGGATTGGATGAGAGCAGCCCAAGACAAGAAGAAGTGGAGAGAGATGGAGGAGGCGTATACTCGTCGAGAGGCCCTTAATCATTAGAGAGGAAAAAAAACCGAAATGCACAATACTGTTTATAATTAAGGAAATAAAAGGCTTAACTAAAAATAAATAAATATTTAAAATTGTAAGGATGAGCATTGTGTAAACTTTTATTCCTATCACTGTAGGACAATTCCTTAACCAGTGCAAAAATATTTCACATTAGGTACCTACATCCAATTGCCTTAGAAAATTTAAAATATTTAATGAGCACTACATAATTTCAACTATAATATCTGCCACTTCCTGTAATTTAACTTTTTGTGTTAACGTTTCGGATGCGACAGCTGATTTATCTACTCACAAATTAACATCGGATGTACTAATCCATAAATCGAGAAACATTGTATCGTTCAAGGACGCCCAGGATCGGTGGGGCGCAGCACTAGCTCAAGTCACAACACTAGCGCAAATGCCAGCCAGTCTTACGAACAACGCTGCAAGATGCGCGCGCGTTTTTAAATCAAATTCCGAATCGAACACGATAATAAAAATTAACGAACTTTAACTCGAGCGTCAATTGTGACATTTCTAGTGATGGGACTATTGGCTGAACTTTAAATCGATAAAGTGCGGGAGACATTTCATTCAAGTTTTTTAAAATATCTGAAAGGTTAAATCGAGAAGTCGTAAGTGAATGTGCTCATAGATAATGACAGTTTTTTACATGTCATTGTATCTTGACAGTTAATTTCGTTAATTAAAACCTTATCAATTTATCTTTGGCTAATTATATTCAGCAAAAAACTTGAATTGTTTTCGGGGACTGTGGGTATGGTATTGTATTGAGACAGTGAAAAGTGTCGTCATGGGTGGTTATCGGTTTTTGTCGGTGTGTGCAACACTAGCGTGTGTTTGTTTTGCGATTACAGCTGTGCGCGGACAGGTGAGTTTTATCGATTGAATTAAAAAGTAGTTCGTTAAGATAATTTTATTCATAACAATTGTTTTATTTGCCAAAGAGATAATATTCAAATTTTAAACGGTTTTTTTTTTGTATTTTAGTCGACTCGTAACAATCGTCTCCAGATCAACTGCATGTATTGCGATTGCAATGGAACTTTATCACGTGTATAACGCAGTACGATGATGCGGAACCCTTGGTGTGCTAGTACAACTCGCACTTGACCGGCTTATTTTATATTCAACATTTATATTACAATTAATCCGACTTTATCAATAAGTTAGTTTTTTGTTTTTCAACCTTCTTGAGTAGGTACGCGAACCCTTTACAAGTAAAAAAAATCTGGCGACCCCCCCCCCCACCTAAACCTGGCAACTGCGACCTTCTAAGCAAGGGTTTGTGACCCGTGACCCTAGGCGACCCACAGGTTACAAAAAACTGCGTCAGTCCATCCCAATTATGTCCACATCGTTATGCCTTATACCAAAAGGGGTAAGATAATAAAACCGGTCAAGTGCGAGTCAAACTCGAGCAACGAGGGTTCCTTACTACACCAATTTGGCATGGTCTCAACCAATCAATAATAGACTTTATGTTAATTGTATAAAAACTTTGTCAGTTGCAAATAAGTTGGCAGATTGTTTAGCTGTAGCGGTAATATTCTGGTTTGATTTCAATATATTTTTCACATTTCTATGACAAACACCATTGAATTAATACTTGTTGATAGACTATGGAGTATAAATTAAAATCAGGCCAAATTTGATACCTGAAACTTAAGCCGTCCTGGAAATACAGCTGAAACAAAATTAGTCTAAAATCAGTAAATTTTTAGGGTATCAATGTATGGGGAGCTTCTCAGGCTTCGAACTTTTTGATATTTTTCTTATCTTCTAGTATTTATGTTATAACAATACATATTCTGTAAGAATTTCAACCTTCTACCTCTTACCGTTGCTGGTTAGAGGCCTCTGACAGACGCACGGACGGACGTTGTAGGCTCGGTACGGGTACGGAACCCTAAAAAGGATTGTCCGTGATTGTGACTTGAATAGTTAGTTTTTTAGTTTTTTAGTAGGAACTTGTTACTAGGAAGTTTATTATACAGAAAGCCGACGGCGACACAGTCGGCACGCCCCTCCTATGCCAGGAACTATTTCTGAGGTCAAATTGGTACCACAGTATAATCAAACTGTCAAGTCAAATATTATGGATTGAATTGAAACGAAACCAAACAAATATTGACACTTCGCTAGTGTATTGCCGCCAACTTATATTATGAGTAGACTAGAATATTCAATATTTTAGGGTTCCGTACCTCAACAGGACAAAACGAAACCCTTATAGAATCACACGTGTGACTGTCTGTCTGTCACAGCCAATTTGCTCCGAAACTACTGGACCGATTGTGTTGAAATTTGGTACACATAGGTATGTAAGTTGGTTACCAAAACAAGGACGCGTGACGTAAATAAATGAATTTTAAACATGGGGGCCACTTTTGGTGCCTAAATTATAAAATTAAAAAATAAAGATTTGCAAACTATATCGTGTGACATATCAAATGAAAGGGCTCATTGTGAGAATCTTAAATATATATTTTTTAGAATTTTAAAACAAATAGTTTGGAAGCTATTTAGGGAAATAGGCGAAAATTTATCACCCCTTATCTCCAAAATTTCTGGGCCTACAATTTTGAAAAAATAAAGAAAATAGTTCTTTAGCTATAGATTACAGGAACACCTATAAGAAGTCTATGTTATCTAAAGTAACATAAGCAATTTCAGATAATCATGTACGGAACGGAACCCTCTCCAAGCGAGTTTAACTTGCACTTGTCCGGTTTTTATGTTTTACAAATAATGACCTACGTCCAGCAGTGGACGTCCCCGCGTTGAAATTATGATAACGATACATAATTAGTAGGATAAGACATGGACATTTGATATCACAGGAAAACTACAGTGGATTCACCCATACTTGTCTTATTTGGTAAACAAGTTTCTAACCTCTAAATGCACCTTTTTTTGGCTAAAACAGCTGTTTTCTTGCAAATAAAGGAACCAGAGGCAATATTTTAGACGTCACTTTGCCAATTTTTAGCCTAGGTTTGCTTTATTTAGGATAAAACAGCTATTTCACCCACAGCAACAGGTAGACGCTTGAAATATTCACAGAATATTTAGTTATATATTCGCTTTAGAAATAAATAATTAAATTAAAATAAAACAAATATTTAAGGGGCTCCCATACATAGATAGATAACGGTATGGAACCCTTCGTGCGCGAGTCCGACTCGCACTTGGCCGATTTTTTTAACAAAGGAAAATAATGAAAAAACAGAACAATGAGGTTTGATTGCGTAGTTTTGTGACGTCAGACAGGTGCTGGAAAGGTCAAAGCGTACACCGAATTAGAAAAGGGAATAAGTGCTAGGAACTAGGAAGATGTGATTATGCTCAAATAACGGACCGTAGGCCTGTCCGGTCTTGATCAATACCTGCGGGCCGGTATGTATTTTATATGTGTTATATCTGGGGCCCGTTTCTCAAAGCAAATACCTACCTAGTAGAATAGAATAAAAGTTTATTCAGCTAAAAATAAATAAAGACGACGCCGTTAGCGTACCTACTTGGTAGTGACAATGCCTACGACGCTGGCGGTCCCGGGTTCGATCCTCAGTATGGACAAATATTTGTGTAATCAACACGGATGTTTGTTCCTGATTCTGGGATGTTTCCTACGTATTCAAGTATGTATTTATCTATACAATTAAGTATGTGTATCGTCGACTGGTACCCACAACAAAAGATTTTATTTAGAGCTTACTTTGGTACTGTATCGAATTGAGTAAAGATTTGTCTCCTGATATCTTTATTTATATTAGTCAAATAAGTAGAGATGCAACGGATAGTGGTTTGGCCGGATGCCGGATATCCGGCATGGCCATTGGCCGGATAGCCGGATATCCGGCAACCGGATATCCGGCCGCACACGAGCTATCTCTAAAGCTGTGTTAGTTTACGTGGCCTTCGCGCGGCGAGCAAGTTTTAACTTGTTACTAATTGTAAGTGCCGGGGAGACCCTTTGAGGTTAAATACGCGCCTTATTGCGTCAGTAGGGAATATTCGAACGTGCACGACGTGATGTGACATGTTAGTTTTATACTTAAATAAAAGGAAACCAAGATTTAATTTAATAACTGACGTTAATTTTGTTTATTTCTGATGGCTTTTATTTGTTTTATCGTATTTCTGATCCAAGTTTTTACTATCTGGTATCCGGCCGGATACTGACGCACTATCCGGTATCCGGCCGGATAGTAAAATCATGGCCGGATAGGCCGGATACCGGATAGTAGCCGGATATCCGTTGCATCTCTACAAATAAGATTAGTTTGTCTCAAAAATTCAAAGGGTAATTGAAATAAACATTTTCTCTTTGAATTTTCGAGACAAAGCACTGATATTATTAGACATATGCTTTGAGAACCGGGCCTCTGCCCCGCGTTGACCCATAAGCGTGATAAACAGACATCAACATCTCGACAGACTGCAATGAAATTAGCATTTAATTATTGTTGTTTGGATGTTTTGCCTTATTTTTTATTTCCTCGTAAGAATAATCACATTGTATTTAACATGGATAGTACGGCAATTATGAACGTCCTATTAAAGTCCTTCGAATAACCCTGCGTTCCTTGTTTTTCTAACTTATGTAGGTAAGGTACATAACCTACCTGCGTACTGAAGTAACCGATGCTCTTAACAAACGAGTAATCTCGCTGGTCCGGTTTCCCTGACGAAAATTGACCATTCCCCCCTTATCTCCAAAACGACTGGGCCTAAAATTTTGAAAAAAGAATACAGAAAATAGTTCTTAACCTATACTTAGATTAGGTACAGGAAAACCTATTAGAAGTCTATGGTATTTAAAGTTACAAGAAATTTTATAGTATCCCTCTCCACTCGATTTTAACTCGCACTTGTCCGGTTTTTTTTTTGCATTAGAAATAATGTAAGCAATCTTGAAAAGACTTTTTGTGCAAATATGCAAATATTTCAATATTATTTGTATGATTTTACTGGTATGTATTTGTTAAATGCTGTTATATATTTAATAATTAAAATCACTTTTCAGTAGGAATATCAAGGAGATGATAATTCTGCAGATTTCTTTCCAATCTTACCCAGAAGACGAAAAATAAGGGTCGAAAAACATGCAAATGCACTTTAAATAACCACCACTAATCTGATTTGAATGCAAAATGTAACCTTTAACCTTGCTTTAGCAAAATAGGCAGTTGCCGAAATCCTTGCTCCGAATGTAATCGAACGTAGCGAAGAGCACACGAAGTTGTCTTCGGAAAAGGTCGCCCGCGCAGGAATTTTACAAATTCGCATATCCGTTTAGAGGACGTAACGATTTCGATGGGTCATTGTCATTTAAGCTTTTTGAATTGTGTTTTATTTAATTTAAATGAGAGTAATAAGTTTGCCGATGTTTTCTTTAGTGTAGCGACAGAGTTGTTGGGTTTCATGCGTGTATTGGCATAAGTTACTCGTTTTTAGTTTGAAGGCGTTTGTAAAAGTGGAGTAATTTTCGTCCAGTATTCCATATTCTTCATTGCCAGCAAATCTATGGAACGTATCTTAAATAATAGCACAGGCAGCAAGAGGAATTTTGTTTGCAAAATATGAGGCCGCGGGTGGTTTGACTTCGGTTATATATTCTAAAGTTTATAAAGATGTAGCGTGTTATATGTTAGCGTGCCACACTGCCCTGGGACCGGGCGACCCAGAATTAGGCCAGCCTTACCCTGGCATGCGGGGCTCTGCTGGGGTGGACAAACCTTTCCCTCGCTATTCGTGGGAACGCAATGGATAATGATAATAATAATATAATTAACCAAAATGGCGGCGATGTGGTTCGCCACCCATCACGTCTCGTTTCTCGCGGGGGCGAAAAGCGGCCCATGGAGAGCCGCTTCGCTACGTTGAATGTAAGAGGAGGAATGGATGGTAAGGTAGATGAAGTATGTCAGATGATGGATGAACGATGCATAGATATTCTGTGCGTGAACGAAACCAAGAGGAAAGGATGTGACACCACGGTTCATGGTCCCTACACGGCATACTGGTCGGGAGTCCCCCAAACCAGCCGAGGCTGTAAGGGAGTTGGTGTGATTCTTTCCTCTCGAATAGTTGAATGTGTGATGGAGCATGAATGTGTAAGCCCAAGACTCCTCTGGATTAGGTTAAAAGTCGGACTCACTCGCTTGTTTATCCTTGGGGTCTATGCACCGACGGATCTGCGCGGAGGTGGGTCATTAAAAGCCCAACAAGAGAGAGAGGAATTTTGGGATAGCATGAGAGAGGTCTTGAATAAATGCGGAGAAAATGAACGGATCGTGATGTTAGGGGACTTTAATGGGTGGGTTGGAGTAAAGCGTGATGGGTATGAAGGAGTTCTGGGTACGTTTGGGGACAAGAGAGTGAATGACAATGGGAGAAGCCTGCTTGAAGTATGTTTGGAATGGAATCTTTGCGTGGCCAACACAATGTTTGATCACAAAAAGATCCATTTGTATACAAGAAATGAGGGTGAGTCTAGAAGTATGATTGATTTTGTAATTGTGGATGAAAAATTGAGGAAGAAAGTGCTAGACACTCGGGCATACCGCGGTGTAGGCCTCGACACAGACCACTTCCTGGTCATAGTCCGAATGCGTGGCCTCTTTAAACGGTGGCGTCACCGAGGGGCCGAGCCTACGAGTGTTTTGGACAGAGTAAAAGTGGAAAATCTACAAGAAAAAGAAAAGAAAGACGAGTATGTAGAGAAACTGAAAGAAAGTTTTAAAGGCATAGAAGAGATAGGTGTGATTGAAGATTTGTGGGAGACATTTAAGAAAGGGGTCGTGAATGTTGCTATTGAGGTATGCGGGGTAGCTAAAAGAAGGAAAGGAAGAAAGAACTATAATGTGTGGATGGATAAAGATGTACAAAGGGTTGTGCAAGAAAAGAAGAAAGCGTGGTTGGATTGGTTAGCAACAAAAGCTAACCAAAAAGTGCAAAAGGCAACGAATGACGAGATAAAGGAAGCAAGAACGAAGTATAAAAGATTAAAATCAGCAGCGAAAGAAGCTGTGTCTAGAAAGAAAGAAGAACGAAAGGATGATTTTGATAGGAGGCTTACTGAAGATTTCCAGACAAACATCAAGTTTTTCTGGAAATCCATCAAAACAGCCAGAGGAAAAACTTCTACCTCGGAGCTGAGTACAATCAGGAGTCAAGATGGGAGCATTATAAAAGGAGAAGAATGTGTATTAAAGAGATGGAAAGAGTATTTTGAAAGTTTGTTTGAAAGAGAGGAAGTGCAGGTACAACATCCGGCACCTTCCATGGAAAGTAATATAAATGTTGATGAAAGTGTAATAAGCATGGATGAAATAGTGAAAGCGTTGAAGAGTATGAGATTAGGTAAGGCTGCAGGGTATGACAGGATTACCGTCGAGATGCTGAGGGCTGGACAGGGCATAGTGGCTAGCCAGCTGTACCGCCTTTTCAATTTGTGCTGGCGAAATGGGCAAGTACCGGGAGACTGGTGCAAAGCCGTAATCGTGCCATTGTATAAAGGAAAAGGGTCACGGCAGGACTGCATAAATTACCGCGGTATAAGCCTTCTCAGCGTCGTCGGTAAATTGTATGCGAAAGTGTTGATTGAAAGGGTTGTGAATGAAACAGACGAAAAAGTATGGGATGCACAAGCGGGATTTAGAAAGGGAATGGGATGTACGGATCAGGTCTTTTCCTTGCGGTGCATAGCCGAAAAGTGTTTGGCTAAAAACAAGAAGGTCTATTGCGCGTTCGTGGATCTAGAAAAGGCCTATGATAGAGTGGTGAGGAATGAATTGTGGTCAGCATTGTCCGTGAACGGTGTGAGCAGTATCCTCATACGAGCATTGCAATCTCTTTATAGGGATTCTAGTGCTTGTGTAAGGATAAACGGGGCATACACTGAATGGTTTAATATCGAAAAAGGTGTTAGACAGGGATGTGTAGCGTCACCGTGGCTGTTTAATCTGTTCATGAACAATTGCTTGACAGATTTAAAAGAGAATGAAAGTGGGTTGAGAATGAATGAGTTACTCGTCAAATGTTTTCTCTATGCTGATGACCAAGTATTACTTGCGTCTTCGGCCGAGGAGTTGCAGGAGATGGTAACTGCTATGAGTGGAGATTTTGTTAGAAAAGGAATGAAGATGAATGTAAAGAAGACGAAAGTGATGGTGTTTGAAAGAGATGAGGCAGTGACAGGCTGCAATATCGTGATTGGAGATGAACAAATTGGACAGGTTAATGAGTTTGTGTATCTGGGTTCAAAGTTTACAAGAGATGGAAAGTGTGAGAGTGATATTGAAAGAAGAGTGAATGCAGGAAACATGGTGAATGGAGCTTTGCACTCCTTTATGAACAGTCGAAAGGTGTCTAACAAGGCTCGTTTGGCTGTGCATGAGGGGGTGTTGGTTCCGACACTCATGTACGGAAGTGAAAGTTGGGTATGGCAGAAGAAACATGAAAGCAGAATAAATGCAGTTGAGATGAGAGCGTTAAGAAGTATGATAGGAGTTAAACTGAGTGACAGGATAAGAAATAGTGAGATAAGGAAACGTTGTGGTCTGAAAGAAGATGTAGTGACAAAAATTGAGAAAGGTATGCTGAGATGGTTTGGCCATGTCGAGAGAATGAATGAAGAACGATTGACGAAAAAAGTGTATAAGGCGAGTGTGAATGAAAGGGTTGGAAGGGGTAGACCTAGGCGGACGTTTCGAGACCAAATCGGGGACGTCTTGAAAAAAGGCCAGGTCAAGAGTACCCTAAACCGAAGAGCATGTATGAAGGGAATAATGAAAGTGGACGAAGCGAAACAAGTATGTAAGGATCGTAGCAAGTGGAAAGAAGTGGTCTCTGCCTACCCCTACGGGAAACAGGCGTGATTATATGTATGTATGTATAAAGATGTATAGTTTGGACGTCGCCAGCAAGTTTATATGTCCTAAAAATCTTTTTGACCTTAAATATACATAACAGAAGTCAAACCGCTCTCCTCATATTTTGCAAATGAAATTCCTCTTGCGGTCCAGTCTATAAAATCTCTATAGACGTTTATTGTTTGCCCGTCTACTCGAGCGTTTGATCCTAAATTAAATAGTTAAGTCTCTGTTAACCAGCCGTCATCCTATACATAGTCACGCTGACCAAAGACCAAGTTGAGTGACCATTGTGAATACGGCATAAATAATAAGTTATCCTCCAGTATCACACCTAGCCTCAATCCTATATCATTTGGGCTCGGCACTCCGTATCTTTTTTCTCCATGCCTCTCCGATGCGTATCGTATCTGGGCTCTATTTAATAAAACTCCTAAAGCAACAATTACACATAATTATAGAACATTGTTTTTCAACCTGTGGGACGCTTCGCAATTCCCGGGAGGGTAGCAAGGCCTTGCTCATGGGGTCGCGGTTGCAAGCCAGGTTTTTAAATATGGTCACGGGGGTCGCCAGATTATTTTTAGTTGTAATTTGTATGGAAAAGATGACTTTGTTAAATTCTAGCACCTGTAATGTTTATGAAGTAGGGGGCTGGGCACCCCCGTCTCCATAATGTAAGGAACGTCAAAGATCGTTCCTTCGGCTATGTTTAATAATATTTTAGTAGCGTGGCCATCTCTGCGCACTACATGACCAAACCGGCGCAAGCGACGCTCACGCGTCTTGTCCTCAATATTTGCTATTTTGAACGTTTCATTAATGTAATAAGCTAAATAAGTAATAATAGATGCGAATGTTTATAATGATTCACACTATGGAGAGCATACATAAATAATTATTATTTTTATAACTCTCTAAGACTCCCTGTGCTACGGGTACAGACAATGATACGAATAAATACTTATGTAGATAAATACACACACATATATATTTATAGATACTAAACATATAATAAACATCCGTGCTCAACACACTAAGCTTTCCCCTACCGGCACACAAACATCCGAGCTCTGGCACAGATGGCATTTGCACTACCACTATGCGCCATCGATCCAGTAAATTATTGTATAACTGACCCATGGAAGTTCCTATCAACTTCATTAGATCGAAGTTAACATTATTTGTTAGCATACCCCGTCTGGTTATTATTATGTCCATGACGAGTAAAAAGTAAATTGTTTACGCCTACAAGTATAGCGCACTGGCCAAAGGTTGTTACATCCAATCACCAAGGAATTGCTTAGAGATGGGTCAATCCGGATCTGAAGATTTAAATGATTCGAATCCACAAGTGGATCCTCCATGACCACCCACTGAGTCTGGCTTTGAGTAAAATAAATTTGCAAAACCACATAGTTAATAAAGACTTAATTAAGTTCAAGCTATACTGCACGTCTAGCATGACCTGCCCGCGAGTCATTTGTAGCTCAGTACGTCCCTTACATATTTGACTACTTTGACAGAAACGCACTGAGTCCTGCTAGCCCCCCTGGGCAATTATTTAATTCCAATTTAATTTTGGGTTAAACTTGATCATCATAATTGAAATGTTCCTGTGTAATTATAAAATCGAGTTCTTCTAAATTATAATTATCTTCATCACAAGAAGGAGGATCTTACATCATCATAATTTAATTTATGCCACTTTTAAAATACCTTCGCAGATATAAAATTGTATTTTTATGTAGCAAATATTTGTTCTTGTGTTCATCATTTTGTTTTGTTATTCGTGGCATTGTTCCATATAGATAACTTTTGACATTTACATTTCTGAATGTCAGATAGTTTTAAGTCAACAATATTTTTAGGAATAAATCTCTATCTGATATAAACTCGAGCGAGCGAAGAGTCTCCGTTTCGGCTTGGGCAAAAATGCTTTCTTATGTCTGGCCGATGTCCAGATTTCCGGATGTCCAGATATCCAGATGTCCATTTGTTCTCCTCCACTGGTCGCATTTCGCAACTGATTCTCCTCTCTCAATAGACTCCCGCTGCCAGCATTAGATGCAAAAATCCATAACCTCAAACGCACCAATCACAGCGCTCTAAAAACTCCGCGCGCCCCGCTAGTTTGGCAGCTTTATTTGCTAGTAAAATGAGACAAAGCGATGTCTAGGATATCTGGTCTGTGTTTTTGCATTACGTCTTTAAATTCACCTTATAGGAACGAATCAGTTATGGCTGAAACTGGATACTTATGTTTCCTTGCTTTTCAGTGCATCACATCACGATAAACACCATTATAAATAATGTTACATAAACACATTAGCAGCTGCCCGATTCAATCATGTTTTCAACACACTCGTTTGTATGAATCGCTCATAATTCAACTCACAATGAAAGGTGAGAGGTTAAAAATATAGTACTTACTGGTTTGTTTTAGATAATCTTTAGCGGAGTGTTTGAAAAATAATGTACAGTAAATTTTAACGAATTGGCTTAAGATTAAAACTGATAGGAGTCTATAAGAGTCTTTACTATTTTGGTGGAATCGGGCTTTAACATTAGATCAGGTTGATGTATTTTTACTAATGTTATTAATTTATTTATTTATTTAAGACAAAAGTAATGGCTAGCTAACAGTATTTACCAAAACGCCAGCCAAGTCAGTGAATATCAGATGTGCATGCACGAAATAATATTACAAGTAATTACAATAAATGGGACAGTTACAAGGTGTACACGTAAATTAATATGAAAAGTGTGTTTGTGTGTTCTATTTCCACGGCCAAACAGCTTAACAGCTTTCTATTTAAAATTGGTACATACCTAATGTAGCCTGTTAGATGGAAATGGATATAAGACACTCTTAATCCCGGTATCTTGGAAGGATTTTCAGGAGTCTTTATGACTAGATACAGGAAATATGAGAAATGTATCTTCTCTGTAGAAGATGTTTCTGTATAATACGTCAATGATAAAACGGAGCAACGAATTGACTGGATTTCTAGTATAATGATAGTTGGTGGGCCTGAGATAAACAAAAGCTACTTTTTGTTCAGGAAAAATGCGCAGTTCCTGAGAAAAATGCGATAGACAAATTCCATACGGACAAAGTCGCGGGCAAAAGCTAGTGATATAGAGATTTTGAAGATGTCTGTGGCATGAAACCAAAATGGGTCAAAATTACAATGCAAAAGGCAATGTGATCGATTTATACTTCTTACAGTGACTCAAATGATTAAGGGTCACCAAAGATCCGAGGCAATTCAGCCTTTTGACCCAGTGATTCGTTCCACTACGACAATTGGTCGCAGATTGATTCATTAAAGTCTTCTTGGAAATCATTATTTTATATGAGATTTTTTTCCCACTACACAACCCTTCCTAGTTACACGATTCGTTTTGCTATTTATTTCATATTTTGAAAAACAGTTTTTAGGGAATGTTCCAAACGATTGGCATAGCGGATCAGAGGTGCCATCCAACCAGCCAGCCGGGCAGCCTTCTGGGCACCCTACTAAATGATAGAAATTTGGGGCATTCTTTTTATTTATAGTTATTTTTAAGTTTATTCTTTGTTTATTTATTTTGTTTTAATTGTTATTTAATCTTACTTAATTTTGTTTTTAATATGTTACTGGGACAAATCGGCGCTAATTCGAAACGGTGTCGCCTAAGTTTAAAATTGCCTAAACTTAAAATAAGAAACGTCAAACTCGATTTTATATTTGATCGAGTTTAACATTTCTTATTTTGAGTTTAGCGACTTTTGAATTAGGGAACACACTTTCGAATTGGCCCCACTGTATTCGTCTGTTACTGTACAAATAAATCTTATGACATTTCATAGTTTTGAATGTCCAAATCAAATCAATCTGAATTGCCGGCGTTATGCAACACCAGGCACTGCTTATGTCTGCAAGAGATTTTAATAATGATATATCTCCTCGAAATTAGGGGCAATAATGAATGATAGCAGAGTCATGCCTCAACGTGCTTATGTAACAAAAAATGATGCTACTAAAATTAATACTATGACTATGACTGCCATGAAATAAATTTAGTCTAAGGCCCTTTCTCCAGCTAGACGCCCAGGCCACACACTTTGCAACCACAAATTGCCTACACAATTGTGCCTTATTTACAAACCTGATACAATATTTATTTTTTTCGACCTCACGTCCGTTTCCCTGGTCAGTTGCACAAACTGACAAAGCGTCACGTGTTGAGTTGTCACGATTTTGGACTTATGAATATCATCAATCAATATATTTCCAGTTAAGTACAACGTTATTTAAAACGTTTTATTTCTCTTTGAAATTTTTGTCGCCAAGAGCCGTGACCCAACCCCGTGTGGTTTTCATTTTTACTTCAAGAGCATTTTAGTCTCAAATAAAGAACGCATCATGTGGATTTGTGTCATTTTTCTTCAGAATGAATGATGTAGAGTCATCGTCAAAAATATCAAACTACTTACTTACTGATGTTAGTAGTATCACGCTCATACGTCACCTTACGTCAACTAGAGCGACATGTATACTAAAATGTGTAGATATTTTGAAGCAGACTGTACCTATTAGAGTGGATCCAATAGACCGTGAGTCGAAAATCACTGATGACTAATGACACCCGTATAAGGGATCGCTGGAGCGTCACATATACGGCCCATAAGATCAACAATAGTTGTAATTTAAGGGACAGCTCAGCTTGAAGAAAAAGCGTGGAAGATTCGGTAACATCATTAAAAAGACGTGAGCTTTGTTTTGTTGCTGTGATACAATGACCCTCTAGAGCAAGCTTGGTAACTCACGATACAGAGTCAACAACAACCTAGAGCACGGATCTCCAGACGTTTTGTTCCAAAGGCCACACTGACTTTTCCACGAAATCGTATGGGCCATGACGCCAAGACTTTAACGGTGAGATGCTTTATTATAGGTAGTTATTTTCTCGGAAGGCCCGATGCTAGAGGTCTCGCAGAGTGGTTGGGCCCTCGGGCCTGAGTTTGAAGGCTGCAATCTCTTACTCGGTAGCGAAGATTGAACGGATGGGGTAGATATGCTATTACTTTACGCGGGTATGTTTGCGTAGCAGTCGGACATTACATTTAAAATTAAAATATGTACCTCATGTATTAACTGAGCAGATTTATAAGCCGAGTGTGCATGGTAGGGTTGGAAGGGGAAGACCTAGGCGAACGTACCAAAACCAGATCGAGGACGTTCTTAAGAAAGGCCAGGTCAAGAGTACCCTAAACTGGCGAGCGTGCATGAAGAACTTGATGAGAGTAGACGAAGCGAAAGGTGTGTGTCTGGATCGTAACAGGTGGAAATCCGTGGTCTCTGCCTACCCGTTTGGGAAACAGGCGTGATATATGTATGTATGTATATGTACCTCCAAAGTCAGCAGTGAAGTAAATAGGGTTGTGAAAAGTTTATATTCGTACACCGTTACTGTAACAACCGATTGACATTAACTAAAACGAAATATGCAAACTGCGAAAGAGAAAAGACCTTTTACGCCGAGGTCTGAGGTCGCGCCCTATTTCCATTTGATCCGCTCTGATTGTTACAGAATACGCACTCGTTGGTTAATCACGATTGTAAAGCGATATGATAGTAAACTCTAGGGTGGGTAAGAAGGGTTCTGTGTTGGGCCAGGCACCCTCGCCCTTGCTATGCCCTTGGGCCTTGGATGTTTCTAAGTGAAATTTCAGCAAAAAACACATTGTTTATTTTATTTAAATGGAAGGGCTAGAAATAAATGATTGCTAAATCACCCAACTTATTTCGGACAGAGCTGCAAAGCTGTTTGCTAACATCAAACAAGTCAAAGCAATCACATGTCTATAATTTACAAAGCTGTTATTTATTTTCAAATAAGTCTCGGTTGTATGTAGCCTTAAAATTTTAGACAAGCCAAATTGGTACTTTGCTGGCACTTAGTTTTTTGTGTGAAGGCTTAAAGGAACCACTACACAACCAGGATTTGAATCACGTAATTTTTACAAGCCATTTCTGCCATAGGTATCTACTGATTACATTTATACGACGACGCGGATAGCCTAGTTGGTAGTGACCCTGCTTCCGAAGCTAGCGTCCCGGGTTCGATCCCCGGTAAGGGCAAATATTTGTGTGATGAGCACGAATGTTTGTTCCTGAGTCTTGGATGTTTCCTATGTATTTGAGTATTTATTTCTCTATATAAGTATTTATATCGTCGTCTAGTACTCATAACACAAGCCTTTAGAGCTTACTTTGGGACTAGATCGATTTGTGTAAAGATTGTCCCCTGATTTATTTATTTATTTATATGTAAACATGTCTGAATATCGCGAAAGTTTAAGACAATGTACTTACTGATTTCAAAGTCAAAATTAAAATACTTACCTAATTACTAAGGACTCAAGTGTAGGTGATAGTTGCATAAACATTATTGTTTCTCACGATTGCTCTCAAGATCGTATCTTGAGTTTGCTTTTGTGAATAAGGTCATGCGAAGTAGGCGTTGAGATTAATTTGATTTTGTTTGATCATGTGACAAATTGTCATAATAACATACAGGGCCTCTATTCGGGGCTGCGAAATGATTTACTATATATCGTGACTAAAATGTCAAAACCGCGAATGTGTCGTTGTTCTGTACGTGTTTGACGTTCACATTCGCGGTTATAGCATTTAAGTCTCGATATAGTACATCAGTCCCGAATAGAGGCCAAGTCTTTTCAACACAACGTTAAATAACTCGACTAAAAATCACAGACGGAATTGTCATAGATTGTTTGGTTTTCGGATTTAATTACTTAATAAAGTTTATTGATTTAAAACAAAACATTCTTTCCACACGATGCTCGACTTTAAAAGAAAGATACGAAACAGTGACAAAATATAGGCATAACTTAACTAAGCTAACTAAGCAGGCGTGGTAGCAGCCTGAAATTTTGGAGGGGGTCACTAATAATAAAATATTATGTCGAGTAAATTAGACTTTACTTTTAGACTAGACTTTTTAATTTTGTAAATTTTTAGAATATTTTTAGATTTGACGTATACGTTTTGGGGGGGGGGGGGGTCATGTCCTATGTGACCCCCCCCTTTCTGACCGCGCTTGTAACTAAGAGGTACATAACATAACCTAATCCAATCTACAGTCGATTCATTCATATTTGTCTTATTTGGTAAACAAGTTTCTTACCTCAAAATGCAAATTTCCTTGCAAATAAAGCAACCGGAGACAATATTTTAGTCTTCACTTTGCCAATTTTTAGCCTAGAATTGCTTTATTTAGGATAAACACGCTGTTTTACCGAAACATTGCACATTTTGAGGTTAGAAACTTGTTTACCAAATATGATAAGTATGGATGAATCGACGTTTGAAGATAGTCCATCACACGTGATTTGTTGATTCTTAACGAAGTGCAGTAGTAAACTGCATTAATGCAAGGATACTTGCAGTTCAGTGAACTGAACTTTTCTATTTTTCTCGCTAGGCATCCGACCGGACCGGTCACTCCATTTTTTCCGCCAGAGTAATCACACGTGAAATCTAAATAAGGTTTTTGAATTTGTACGTCCTATCCAGGCCTCATTTACCTTGTTGCACAGCTTTCTCAAATTGTTTACATGTTAAACAGAGAGAAGAAAATATATACAACAACGGGACCAACTTGGAGAAATACCCTATCGACTAAAAAAAGAATCATCCAAATCGGTCCAGCCATCTCCGAGTAATCAGTGTACATACATATAAAAAAAAACAAATATACGCGTCGAATTGAGAACCTCCTCCTTCGGATTTTTTTTGAAGTCGGTTAAAAATATGATACTTGCTTAAGCGGCAATCCTTTACACACAAGTTATAGTAGTTTATGCAACGGTTGCATAATGATAGGCCTTAAAACACTAGTGCGGTTTTCATGAAACGAGCTTTAGCTAGTTTCATAATAAGATCGCACTTGTGTTTGAAGGCCAAATTATGCAGAGTTGCATACATAACTTTATCTACACACATATTATAAATCCTCCATGATGTGTTTAGAAACAATATTTTCTGGCAACAAGTTATTTGTTGCAATCGTGGCTGCATATTTCCGATATCCGGCGCATTTTCATATCACACAGTCCGAGAAGACTACTATTCATATTTTCAACTAAAATGTAAATTACAAACAACTTTTTCTATTCAATTCAACAAAATTCTACTTTCGTTCAGCAAAAAACCAACATAATGGCGGCAATTCGATCCTCGGTCAAGACCATTTTTTTTTAAATCATAGACAAACGAATGAAGTCTCTATTCTCACGTCACTCGAGATAAAATGTCGTTCGGTTTATATTAAAAAACATACTGAATTGATGTTTCGTATCAATAACTGTTTAATATCTATGGATACTAGAATAGAGACCCACTTGAGTTTTGACAGCTGTTACAAATTTAATCTCATTTCGATACTAAAATCGATACTGTAATAACATTGCAGCACTGGTTTTACCTAATTGGTTGTCACAATGGTGGTCATTTCCTACGGTTTTTGATTTCACAATGGAGGTTTTATGATATGGGTTTAGATAAAAAAAATATCGATACAGTTTTAAAATAAAGATATCTCAATCAATACGAAAGGGCACAGGCTTTAAACAGGTCAGACCAATAGTGAAAAAAAAGAAGAAAAGCCGATCAACCAATTTAGAATTTTTGTTCTTCGCGGTTAGTATTACGGCATGGAGGTTTGCCATGCTAAAACACACTGCAATAACTTATCCTTGATAGAGGTCTTGAATATAATACCCGCGGTCCACTATGTATTTTGTGGGTTATATCACGCTACAGCTGCACCCAAAACCTGTGTGAAAATAGAAATCAACTGGCTCCAAACAAACTAAAAAGACGGAATAAACTACAGAGAATCAGTGATGTTTGTGGTAATGCAAGGGCGATAAAAACCATTTTTCATCACACTTACTCGGAAAGGGTGTTATTATACGCAAGCGTATAGAGCAGTTATTAGCCGATTTATCTCCCGCGGGAGTTATTAATTTGGTATGGTTTATAACTCCCGAGGGACTTATGAGTTTTAAAATATAGTCACCCACTCGTAAGTCATTTTAGACTAAGGAGGTTTAAAATCAGCCAAGGTTTATTTCCTATCTTCAAAATTTGTAAAGTTGTAGTAATGTAGAGTCAATGTAATGTCAATGTATAGTCAATGTAGGGTCAATATAGCGTCAATGTGGAGTCAATGTAGAGTCAATATAGAGTCAATGCAGGGTCAATCTAAGGTCAATTTAGAGTCAATGTAGAAACAATGTAGAGCCAATGTAGAGTCAATGTAGAGTCAATGTACGGTCAATGTAGAGTAAAGTCAAGTTTTTTGTCTAGATTTTATTTTATTTCCTCAGAATTGTGAAGAAAAACATTGTGTGTCCCACGGGCAGTAAGGGGATAACAAATTCGAGTCATTAAAAGCCCTCCGCCTGCGGCGTCGGGCTGAAATACTAAGGCCTCGGATAGTGGCTCGGACTACGAATGCCCCATCATTTATAATTGATTGTCTACTGTCGTAAAACCGGAATGAACTATTAATATCTATGTTCTATTTATTTCAAAATAAGCTCGCTAAAGTCATGCAGACACAGCAAATATTATGCAACTAATTGTCAATTCTGTTTGATAAGTCTGGGATATAATTAAGCTAACAAGATGACCCAACAGGCTAATACATTGCGAAATGCGATTAAGTCTACATTCAAGATATAATTGTGCATAAATCAAGGGTTCCGCATTTTTGATTAAGTTAATCTCAGTTTACATAAAATAAAAACCATGTCTGATCATAAAATAATAGATAAATTTACAAGCCGAGATTCTCCATGTTTCTCAGAATATGGAACTGTACGAATATTTATAAGTAACACTTTCTGACACGTTACTCATAAATAGTATATAAACAATAAATTCTGGCAGTGGCTTGTTACAATTTAACATTCAATAATTTGAATTGCTCAAGTGTTGCCATACACAACTTATTGTTCTCTGTTGCTCGTGTTGTTACCTAGAGGCCACTGAAAATGCGCCAAGGCTCAACGCGGCATAACGTTGAGTGGCACCCTCTTTGGCACCGTTCGGCACAGCTTTTTATGTTTTTGCTTTCCTTATCTGTCTGTGTTGAATAAATGTTTTTTCTGTTTTTATTATTATTAAATATATAGCTGAATTCATAAAGTCCTTAAACATTTGATCCGAGATTATGTCAAGTCTCCGTCATTCTCTTCGTTAGGTGCCTTCAAATCACTTGGTGAGACTTGCCATGCATGTGCTGAACGCAACATATGCGTCCAAGGCACTGGCTGAAAGTTCGGAAAACGCATATATGTGTTGCCGGCAATGAATGCCTTAATCGAAGATCAATATGAGAGATCTTTCTGAATTCGGAGCAGCTACTTCGTAAAAGTTAATTTTAAGCTTGATAAAACTTTCAAGTGTCGGCGGAACTCTAAAGAGAAATATTGGGTGTAACCATTAGTCTGTTACTAGAAAAACTTCAGAACAATAGCTGATACTTGCGACAGACAGACAGTTTGGACCGCGGGTCACTCACGTGAGTCCTGGGTTACGTTTTACCGAGTTGAATGACCACAAATGATTGCGTGATATTGAATATTGTGGACGGTCTGAGCCCGTAGTGTAAGTTTGAGTCATAGCAACGTCTCGAATGCGTGCGAAGTCTCTATTTCCTTATGGACGAAACGATTAACGCGTACGAGACGTTTTTAACACGCTTTTATTAGATGCACTTATAACTAACTAGCTAACTAACTTATTAACCAACAATGTAAAAAATCTTAGATATCATTTAACGTACTTCTAATTGTCGTAACGATTTAAAACTTTTCAAGTGTATGCGATTCGGATGACAATATAATAATTTGGTACCATCGAGCTGATATCACTATGGGGCTAGGAGGTGGATAGTGGAATTCTTCAATGACTGCAAGGAAAACCCTCGAGTTTGGGCTCATTTGGTTTGTTTTGACGAGTCCAATATGGTGATGAGGGTCGCATGTATTTTTTGTGTGTTACTGATAAAAGCGTGTTAGTAAGTTTATTCAATTATAATTATTTATAATTCAAACTTACACTAAGGGCACTAAAAGAAACGTAACACGTTAATTTATAGCGCGGACGATTAACACCCACCTTTTAACTTAGGTATATGAATTCTTTATTTGCGTAATAAAAACTAGTTTGCTAGGGGGCCACGGTAACAAAATAATGCGAAAAGCGTTCGAAATAGTTAAAAATAAAATATTAATTAGTGGAGTACTGATTCATATAAATTTCATTTTATTTACCTCTCTTAAACATTTCTTGAAATCAAATAATACTTACGCTCGTAGGTGGACAGTCCTTGGTTCAAAAGAATTCGAGCATTTGTAAAAGTTGAGTAATAAAGCAAACCCACGTCTTTTGGACAAGACAAGATGACAGGACGAAGGCGGATTGGACGAAAAAAACTCGGTCGAGTGGGATTTTGATGGGACTAGAGAAGTTAAAGTGGTAGTTTGGAGTGTGGATAAGGTATCCGGTTACTTAACTACTTAACGTTTGACCGAATTTGTAATTTTACAATTTTTTATTTCGCAAACTTATTAGTTTCAAATGAAACTGTTTACTTTTCAGGATAGGTAATACCCAAAATGGTTAGTTATGTTTTTATGGCTATCCTGAAAAGTTGGTCTATAGCAAGAAATAAGAAGTTTACCAAATGAATATCTATAAAAAGTACGCATTTGCGAAATGTTGAGTTGCCAATCATTCTCACGTTAGTCTAATAAAATTTAAATCTAAAAACCCTTAGATACAGTAAATGTACCTACATTAAAGATATTTACAATGAAATAATACAGAACAAAATGGCTTTATTAGAATTTTTGCCTGTTTATTCGAGGTATCACAGGGAAAATATTATTTTAGCTATTTTGATGGGATTAATATATATTAATATGATAAATGTTTTATGGAAGGTCCCAGGAAGGAAACAATCTGTTTCATTTTATTCGGCCAACTACAAAAAAAAATACAGCAATTTTAAATTAAAATCGACATTTTATGTTTAGTTTTCACCATTTAGTGTAAGTTTGAATCGTAAAAACGTTTCGAACGCGTCAATCGTTTCATCCAAACGCATTTGAGACGTGTGCTACCACTCAAACTTGCACTAAGCTCTAAAATGGGCTAAGAAGAAATCCACCAATGGGAACGCTTCATTTTGAAATTACCGTAATCCAATTGATGGAATTTATCCTCCTTCATTTAGCTGCCTCGCACCGCTCTGATGGAAATGCGGCCTAAGACGGGTGCTCTGCGCATACACAGTCACGCACAACTAGAACTCTAGTATTGAATAAATCTGACAGAAACTACTATTTGAAGCGGCGCACACTGGAAGAATTATCCACGCTTTGGTATTTTGTTATATCAAACGCAACATAATTACGAAATCAATTAAAATTGAGTCCATCTTCAACTTGTGTCAGCACGTCAGTGTAAGCGTGGACGACACGATTACATAACGCTACTACAGTTTGACAAAATATTTATGTGAAGACTGCAGACCCTTTGACTCCAGTAATTAGCCAACCACGACCTTTGACTCCAGTAATTAGCCAATGAGCAGCGACAGATGTAAACGTTGAGTTTAGTCAACTTTTACAATGCGACGTCAGAATTAACACCGATCAGCCTGTATACGTCCCACAGCAGCCCTAACATACATGACACAAAGATAAGATAGACCGTCTTATCTCTAAGTGCGTCTCTCTCACACTAGTGCCGACAAAAGAGATAGTCATAGAGATAAACGGGTTTAATTTGTCTTTGTGGCATGCATGTTAGGGCCGCTGCTGGCCACAGGCCTCCTCTCGTGAGAGGGACTGGACTGTAGTCGGACAGTAGTCGCAGTGCGGGCTGGGGACGTGAAACACACCTTTGAATGACTTCGAAGAGGTAGTTACGGCTTTCCTCACGATGTTTTCCATTACTGAAATGCTTGTGATAAATATCAAAATCAATGCCGCATATAAGATCTGAAAATCTCAGATGTGCACGCCGTAATTTGAACCCGGACCACGAGAGGCCGCGCGTTAGGCCACTGGGCTATGCTTTACAAGTTTTATCTGTGAAATGCCCTAAATTTCTAATATGTATTCAAGCAAAGGGATCAACGGGACCCTATTACCGACCCTATGACGTCCGCCCATCCATCCGTCCTTCCGTCTGTGCGCCTGTCCGTTCGTCCGTCCGTCCGTCTGTCCATCTGTCAGAGGCCTCTAACTCAGCAACGGTAAGAGGTAAAAATTTCATAGCGATTATTAATTTAACCAGTAAAGTAAACTAGGAAACTAGGTACGGAACGGAATCTTTTGTGCACGATTCGCACTCGGACTCTCACTTGACCAGTTTTTTGTGAATTCCTGAACGTTGCATTGGGTTGATCTAACATTCCGAAACAATACACCAAATCGACATGTTGAAATAAGAAATCTAAGCCGTATGTTAATAACAATAGGTATGTTTTCTAAGTGATCTTTGCTGGTCAAGACAAACAGATAGACACATAAAAGCACCCATTAACAAATGATCTAGCACATTTAGAGCCTGTCAGATCTGCGATCGATAATCAAATTGCGGTCGATTCGTGACAGAGAAATTCGCAAAAATCAATCCATAATACAATCGATGCGTGCATCAGTAAAGTGGTTTGGAATTATCGCTAAAGTGCATCAAAATGCATTTGTTAGTTGATGGGATCAATATTATGAAATTTTAAAATAGGGGTGTTGTTTTAAAGTTAGATAAGTAGGTAAGTATGGATAAAATTAGATTATTTTATATTTAAATACAAGTACGAAATGCTTTATGACTGCCGTTGTTAAGTTACCATATTGCAATGGTGTGTATTATCTATATACCTACCTATATAAAAATCCATGTGTGTATGTCCCCTATGGACTCCAAAATGGCTGGAGCGATTTTGATGAAATCAGGCTATCTTCAGATTAGCCCAGCGGGTGATCCTGTGAAGTTTGGTAGCATCTGGCTATAGATAATTGTGCTACCCATGCGAAGCCGGGGCGGTCGCTAGTTATTAATAACATGAAACTCCACCGTCTTAACTATTAACCTGATTACAAGTTTGTTAATTGCAATAATGTTTTGTTAAGCCGCAAAATATTGTACATATATGTATTTAAAAATATACACTCCTCTTACCTACATAACACAGGTCAAAACGAAGATGCGGTCAGCAGGCCTATAATAATCTGGTTTCGTTTTATAAGTACCTCGTTATTTTTACATAGAACCTACCAAATGTGACATAAATTAATTAACTTAATATACATAACCGCTTTTAACAGCCTACGTCTGTATGGCCGTCTGGCGTTATTTTAATTATGCGCTCAATCGTTTTATTATTATGGGAAACTATTCCGCATACTTAGTTATTCTTGGAAATAGATTAAAATATGCTTTAAAGTCAAGTAGGTAAATAGGTCTACAGCAGTGTCTTTCAACCTTTTTGAGTGCGCGGACCCTAAACAATTAAATAAAAACCGGCGACCCCCCATAACATAATTATCAATTAAAAAAAAAAACATTTATTTCAAGTACCTACGCGACTCATATTCACAAATACAGTAATAATTAATTCAATAGCAATAATCAATAAATTAATAATAATATGAAATAATATTATAGGTATTAATGCTATGTCAATGGTTTTAACGACGATATATTTAACCTTTTGAACGCAACAGTCGGCTGTAGCCAACAGCAGATTTCCGTGCCCTGACGCCACGGCATGCCGTTTTTCCATACATTTTGTCGGTTACAGCCGTCATTCGGCGTCCGGGGCACGCTTTCTTGCTCGCACTCAGCCGTGGCGTTGAAAACCTGGCGTGCCGCCTGACCAAAGGTTTGCGCGACCCACGGGTTGAAAAACACTGGCTTGTAAAATATTTATACAGCATCATATTCGTGTTTTTTTTAATTTGTATACAAAATTAAGGTCTGTACTATGCCTAGCCTCACAATTAGACTGCTTTTTTTCAAGATTGACCATGCAAAGTTAATAATGCCAGTCGTGCTCTCGCGGTCTCCTTTTAATAATGCTAACGAATTGTCGTTATTTAGTTCATGACATAATTAATTCACCGAATGATTAAGATATGTCTTCCTACTTTTGCTTCCTTTGCAAAAGTTTTCATACTAAATTCCGCCTTTCAGAGTCGTGACTCGTCGCATCTTTGGTTGTACGATTACTCATTTCGATAGCATACAAGAAATTAACCTACTCGCCCAAGTAGGTCGGAGTTCAAAAAAAAATCATATTAACATTATTAACACGAATTTAACGCAATTACGATTCTTCTTTTTACAGCATTGACCTTTCACGTGTCACGTGGTTTGCATGTCACGCATATAAAGTCATCCATATACATAGGCGCCATGCACCCACACATGCTGAAGCATCGCCACCTTATAAGGTGCCAAGTATGAGTCACAAATACTTGGTCATAAGATTATGGGGTAACCGATCCTTTCTTGGTAATGGGGTTTAATTGCATCTGAGATCTGACACTTCTGATACTTAGCCGGGATTAACATCTTGTTTGGTAAAAACTAAAGCTATAGTCTATTTGCCTTTCATTAAACTAGTGGCTTCGTGAGCTGTACCTCGCGACAAACTTAACTTTGCCGTTGGGAAATTGTTATCCCCATACATCGATATAGGTCGCGGTCAATTTACTAACACTTGTAATTGCAAAGACTCCGCCATTAAGAATAACTTCGAAGAACTGAAGCGACAAAAATGTTTTTATATAGTTATCGAATCAGCTCACAAAATATCACGAGAATCGGTTGAGAAATGCGACTAGAGGACACCAATATTAAATGGACATCCGCCGGACAGCCGTCGGACATACGAAATCATTTTGCCCAAGCTGAAACGGAGACGCTTCGCTCGCTCGGTCGATAATATTACAAGTTGTCACCGAAAAAGAGGCGTTGCTTTGTAATGTTTTCATTTAATTTTATTAAAGTTTTATTTATATGATGACCGATTTATGATTTGAAAAGATGAATTCGTGCTGAGTTTTTTTGCGGTGCTTCTTCTCCGTAATGATAATCCTCTCCGACGCGCTGGTAGATTCAATCGTATAGTTAGAAGAGTCTAAACGTGGCTAAATTGCAGTGCTAAATAAACATTTTGAGTTCGAGTTAATTGTTGCAATATTATAAATCATTATGTTTCCTATCTAGATTTGATTGGCGATGTTTTTTACCTGTTTTTTTGGGAGATCGGCAAAAAGAAACCAATAAATTGTTATAGGTGATTATTGTAAAACAACTTAGCAATTTAAAACTGTTTAGCATATTATCGCGCTGAGAACAACAGATTTGCATATCAAATAATCTAGGTGCATAGAAGACGGCAAATTTTTAAATTTTCAATGTATATTTAAAGTAGATAGTTATAGAACATCCATCTAAGCTTCGTACGTCAACATACAATAATCTAACTTTAACAAATCATTACCATAATTATATCTTTAACGATTCAATCGTAAATGATGGAATAAGATTTAAAAAATAGACTAATATAGGCCTAGTTATCACGACCTTTTGATGCTGTAGTACGAATGCTTAATGAATAATTCAATTTGTTTTTTAATGATTGATTCTGTCAATCTGAATCCATGTATACTGAAGTTGATCTGGTTATCCTTGGAGCCAGTTTTGCCGAAATCATGTGACTCGTAGTGGCATAAAGAAAACGATGACACAGACATTATGTTTTCGAAGTTATCTGTAGAGATTATCAATAAGTCAAAGACTGGAACAACTTTTTAATGAGCCGGCTGCAAAGCCGAATTAAGTCAAATATGAAATCATCATACACAAATAAGATACCGCCATTCTCGTGGAGTAGGCAAGAGCATTTGAAATAGTACATATAAAACAGTCAACTTTAAGACATAACGTGGACAGTCTTGCGCTATAAATAGTGTAAAAAATAAATGGCTTTTTAAAAAAAAAAACCTAACTAGATGTTTCGACGTGACAATATGATTCACACATGCCTACACACACATCCTTTAGGATGTCTGTTAAAATCTTGTGTCAAGATTCACCTATGACCAGTTTTTAAGTTAAAAAATGCCGACCAGCTTGTCGACAAATATATGTAGAAACATGGGTATTTTTACGAAAAAGGCCTTATAGTTAGTTAATCATTGCAAAATGTCGACTAGTGTTGTCGATGCAGAGGATTAATCACCGTAATCGGTTTTTGAAAACCGTACACGCTCGGCTCGTCCCATCATTACTGGCGCTCGGCAACGCTTTTACTTATGGAAATGATTCAAATGCATCCAGAAAGAGAAAGAAACACCCATTTTGATGATATCAAATTCTATCCTGTTCTGAGTATAACGTATCACAGAAACGTTACAATGTTGCGTCCATCCGGAAGGACAAAACGTTTTGCTAGCAGGACATAGTCACGTCATAGGCGCTAATAGTCGCTTATCCAATAAACATGAAATGTAAACGATCGTTAATAACAATAGATACCAGTGACACCTTTTGCCTTTTGTCAGTTAATGTGACAAATACATTCTGGTCAAGCCCCTTTATTGTAAACTGTCAAATGAACAGCGGTTAGCCTGTTCCCTCACTCGTGTCTAAGATGCCACAGATAAGCTAGACTCGTGTTATCTGCCCATTGTTTACGTTCGGGAACAACGTCCGTGTAGTTTTGTAACATGGTTACCTAATACTTAGTCTCGCAGAACACTAATAACGGATGTTTTTTTGAAATCTAGAACTGTCCAGTGGCTACGTACATAATAGTTAATGTGCGATTAAACAAATTTTTGTGAATGTTATAGTTATCACTATGAAATTATGATTTTAAACTACTTATATGATATAAGTGAAGTTAACTTCACCTTAAAAACGAATAGCTACAGATGTAAGTATGTTTTTATGTATACTTCTGTTTTTCCAATACATTTACTTAAGCCAAATAATAGTTTTAGGTTAATCTCTTCCCTCTACTTAAAAAAAGCACTCGCGAGTGCTATCACAAAAAAAAAACTCATTCATAAAACAGCACCAACTTCAATGAAAACTATTCCATTCATATCTATCTACAAGACGACTGCGTTGAATTTGTCGATTATGCTTAACATTGTTGACCGAGCGAAGCGAGGTGACAGAGTCGACTGGGAAAGGGTTTATTATGTACATAGGTATGTTTGGTCAACCGATAACTAGAGTGTTACTGATTCGATCTTCATGTAATTTGGTAGACGTATTTTTAGTTTTACGGCATTTACATCGGTAAATACTAATTTTAATTTAATCATGTGAAAGTCGCTCATTGTCATGAAATTAGAAATGATGAAATTCGGTCTCGCGAACATAATCTTTCTTAGCTTTACTGATAAATATGCGCGTAAGGCCGTTTAGTCAGATTTGTAAAAGAATTACTCGTAACGAATGAGAGTTACGATATTAATCCTAGATCCTAAATTTATCTAAGGCACTGATGCCAACCCTACTGTTTTAACAGTAGATTTACTGTTTTCGCCCAGTCATCCCTGTTTTCTGTTTTATTTCGTATTTCTACTGTTTTAGGTGATGTATCCGAACGTCAATCTGCGTAAAAAATAATTCATTCCAAATCGCAATAGGTCGCACGCAACCAACTTGTCAAACCGAAATAACCATTTAGAGAAAGCAATAAAGATAGTTTTTGTATGCGTCGGTCACGCCCTTTTTAAATTTTGTGAGATGGTATCACTAGCTGACCTCTTTCGTTCATTCATTCATTCATTCATTCAAATTATTTGATTAAATCTTTGCATTTTGACTTTATTTACTTACTGTACAATTTCCAGAAATTCCTTAAATAAAAGCAATTTACGGTAAATCTGACAGTAGTTGTATAACTATATATCAATTATATGAATGTTATATCGGACAATAGATTTGATGTTTTGAAATTACTATTTTACTGTTTTCTACTGTTTTTTTAAGTTCTATTTGCTGCTTTTTATTTTCCTGGGGTTGGCAACACTGATCTAGGGGTAAATTTCTCTGTTTGTCACTTTTTAACCAACTGTCGGGTGCCAAAAAGTGGAACATATTCATGTATCCCAGTTACTGGAAATGCAGTTTTGTCACCGCATATTAAAATGGGCAAATGTTTCATTAGAAAGTCATGAAACATAATTCTGACCAAAATTTTAACAAAATAACAATTAATACATCAGCACAATCTGGCCAAGTGTACAAATGCAAAGCCAATAATAGGGTTGTGCAAGTAGGAAGCCGGCAGCGCCTGCAGGCGGCCATTAATGTACCACTTTGTACTTTAACAGTGGTACATGTGCCGGAATACAGATTAAAAATTAGTACTTCATGGCTGAGAAGCATGGCGTTTGAAATAAATCACATTGAAATTGAAAATTACGACTTCATTAATATTTTCAATATTGTGCTATTTAGTTCTACTTTTTATAGATTTCTATGTATTTAATTGTGTTTTTTTCCTATTATTATTATTATTATAAAAAACCTACAGTCATATTTAAAACATACATGTTATGCACAATGGTGTTGTCCTGTCCATCTACCCATTTCAATGATTGAAACAAGTTTTAATAAATGACATAATCCAAACAACTAATTAGTATTTACAAGTGTTATTAAATTGCGCAAAGGACATTTTAATAAAGGTCCTTTAGCTAAGAATAATTGATTACCTGTGATGACAACAATATGTGTTACATAGGTACAATGCTAAACTAACCGTGATAATGTTGACTAAAGTGTTACAAGTTTAGATGGTTTATCGGGGTTTATTCATCAATCAATGTCGGCTCAGTAAATTAAATAATTATTAAGTTCAAAGTTATTCTGTTTGTATGACAATGACACTTAATTTTCGTGAATTTTAGAATAAATTATTAGAACTAAATTGTTGATGTCTTCTATTCGACACCTCTGAATTAAAAAGTTAAACACTTACTTAACCTTACCACTTTCTGTGGAATTGGCCCAAAATAGAACTACGCTATTCATAATAAACTTCTTTTATTTAACGTTTTATTCATGGTAGTGCTTTTCTGAACTTTTTAGATAAGCTGTACATTACCATGAGTTTATGCAAACCGTACTTGTAATAGAAAACTATCGCTCGGTCACTTTTACTTGTACTTATCGGCAACAAGCAGTATTTCCGAGAGGTTTCGATCACGAGAACGGATTGCGTAAACTCATGGTAATGGTGGCATTCCCGGATATCAGAATACTTGACCGTTAATAAAACTAAAAATCTGAAATAGTCGACATAGTTCCGTTCTCTTCCTCTACTCAAATAACTGTCATATTACACTTTATTAAACTATTGTGAGAGATAGATGGATAAAGATAATGGGGCCAGTACGAAATCATGTTCGCTAAATGTAAAATTCCTCAAACTTTAAAATAAGAAACGTCAAATTCCATTTTGTATGGCACCAAGCTGTCAAAATCGAGTGTGACATTTTTTATTTCAAGTTTTAGCGACCTTTAAATTTAGCGAACACGATTTGGAATTGGTCCCATGTTTTGATTATTTAAAATACATGAAAATATACGAACGAATCCTGTTTTTATCCGCCTCCTCATTTTTGTGGAAGCAACTTAATATTCACAATCTTGTTAATATTTAAGACTGTCTTCGAAAAACATGACTATGGTAATTTGACAAATGTAGCAACATTAATCATCCTAGCTGAATCCAGGTCTTTAACCGAAAATCCCATACAGCAAATGAATTTCACTCCCTATTTCTAGCCCACTCCTTTCCGAAATACACATTTGCATTACTATTTTGAGTTTTGTTGCTTAAGTCTCAGTTATTGGTCTAGCTTTTTTTGATCATGTCATAGCCATATAGTTCTCCTTTGCTACAAAATGATTCATTGTAAGGTGATTCAGTTTTTCATCTCCCCCAATTACTTATTAGCCAAGCCGACGGTTATCTGGTTGTCATATTTGTTAATGCCATATTTTTCCATGCCACATTTTTTCATTCCGATTCTGCTGAATTTCTTGTCTCTTTGTTTAATAGTATCGTTATTTTGTTAAAAGTGTAATTATACCTATATCTACAATTATGTATTAATTAACTTTTTTGTTTGTCCCCAGGGTCAGAAGTCGAGCTTTCCTACCACCAGGTTTTCGTGCGTCGGCAGGAGTTCAGGATATTACGCTGATGTAGAAACGGGCTGCCAGGTAAGAATTTAGATTAGCATGTTTTATTATCATCTATTTCTGTGGCCTTTCAGCCAGAAAGAAATTACTAATGAGAAGAAATAAAGCACTAGAATTACAGATTTGTCAATTAGGTGTTTGACCCTGACACTAATTACTCCGTTTGTGAAATTTTCAGTATAATTAAGTAAAGTGTATAGATTAAGTAAAGTGTAGGTAGGTACTACCTAGGGTATACACAGTCATCATTTCAGCCGAAAGACGTCCACTGCTGGACATAGGCCTCCCCCAATGGTCGCTGCAACGACCGATTCTGTGCAGCTCGCATCCAGCGGACCAATTTTCACCAGGTGATCTGCCCACACTGCGTCTTCCGGTAATATGGTCTACACAGTATGTACTCTATTTTCAATCCTGTTCGAGCCTTCTGCTACAGGCTATCTCAAAGGTAAATTCAATTTTGATACTCCCCGTCCTGTTTGTAGCTTGCGCTCATCTCGTTCCATGAAACTCACGATTCCTGCTTACCGCCCCGGTTTCATGGGAAATTCTTCCACCCTTCAGGCTATCCGTCTCTTGAATGCGCTCCCTCTCGACATAAGAAAAGCCCCTACCAAGTTTGCTTTCAAGCGAATGCTTCGCAAGCATTTGCTAAATCAAGAGAGTAGTAAGATCCATCATTGAACTTGTATCTGTTTTGTGTGTTATATAATCTATAAGCATATGTATCTTTATATTTATATTTGTATATATACTTATTATAATAATATTCTTTTTATTTTTCCCATACTTTCTCAATGCACCTTTTGATGTTATTCTCTGCTTGGCTTGTTGGTTGACTAGTAGAGCGTTCTATTGGGCATTAAGCCCGCCATTTGTACTTTGTTTGTGCAATAAAGCTTAAATAAATAAATAAATAAATATGTTAATCAAATAATCCAAGTATGCCAATAGTCACATTTTGCAATAACTATTTAAAAACTATCATCTATACACTCTACTTAAATCTTAAATCATACTGCAAAATTTCACTGACGGAGAAATTAGTGTCGGGGTCTCCATACAAAATAAATCCCTATTGACTAGCCTATTATACGATTCTAAAAACCCAGGCGCTAGGCACGAGAACAGCGTTCTACGTAACCGGATAAACAACAGTACTTACTTACAACAGGTTTGATTTTGGGAGTATGCCCTCAGTTTGTTATTTAATGGTTGAGCGGATGGGAAAGGATACAGCAAACCGCTCAAAGCGGTAAGAAATAGTGCCATCCTGGTGCATTGTTGTGTGACTACCATGGGTTCGGTCGGATCCTGTTATTTCTGGACACGGGCCCTTCCATTAGAATTGACTAGGGTAAAACATAAGCCCATTTCCAATAGAAATATTTAAACCGGAATACGAATTGTTGTCTAATAGTGAACCGAGTCAATCATTCCGACTAATTATTTATTCATAGTTCACGATTATCGGTAGTGATTCGCATTTCATCAAATCAACCGACGAGTTCAAGTGTTCCGCGTCGGACGTAAGTATCACGTGCCTTTAATTGCTGCTTCCAACATCACGTCAATGTTCCGCTAAGAACCGGATTTTATTCCTTTCGTTTTCATTTGTTGTGGTACGTTGAAAAGGGAGAGTGATCTGATCAGTGGTGAACGGTGTCGTCCGCATTATTTAGTAATTTTACGTTTCCGTATTGTTACGTTGAATTTTTTTTATCTCACGTGTAATAATTCGGATATACTTTTTGACGTGCGTGACGTTTAGCTTTTTTGTTAAAGTTACTAATGTGACTTCCGAATTAACAAGTTTCTACTAATGTGACTTCCTAGTTAACAAGTTTCTACTAATGTGACTTCCTAATTAAAAAGCTGTTGAAATTAATATAGCGTATAGGTAACGTGTACGCTTCGATAAGTTAAGCTCAAGCCGGCACACAAACATAATAAAGAAAAAGGAAAAGTGATTCCAATTTTAGATTTAAAGATTCAACTTTTAACGTACTTCATTTCGTACAAAACATTTTACTTTGAAAGATACATTATTAATATAATTAAAGATGCCCACGCCACGATTGGTTTTGGCGGCCGTGCGCCAAATTGGGAGCGCCTACATAATCGATAAAATTTCGGTACTTTGCGCGGCACTAATCATATTTCATTCCTTATCGAATACAAGTCGACTGTAGTTTGGCAATTAATTGTAGTTGTACGAATTTGGTATGGATGGAAATACGTTTTATTAAATATGTAATAGTTTGTGTAGGTAACTAATTGTTTTAGATGCACTCATGTTATAATACTGAATGATCACCAAACATGGCTCACACACAAGCTCAGTTTTTGTAATACTGCTTTAACTACTGCCGAATAAATTGCATTAAAAAATTAAACCCATAGTTTCCAAGATTTATGACCGAAGATAACAGTTTTTCGTAACATCTCATCGTAATGTAAGCCTTAATGTAAAAAATACCTTACTTGTGGGCTCAAAACGTCGAAATTTATTTGATGACTGTCGAAATTGGTCAGACTAAAATGTCATCTTCGTGATGACGTAATAAATAATCGACGGATTGATGAAACCACATTGTCCACATTACTGTCATAAACAGCTGTGGTGCACTGCCGAAAAAATTCGCATATAACTTTACACTCAGTACGCTATTATGTCACTGATTACTATAATTGGAATGATACTTCATATAATTATAGCAGAGTTGTACGTTTTTTGTTAGTTTATTGATGTTGACCATACTTAGTAAAAATACCTACAAAGCGTGTGTTTCTGAGAGTTCTGCTTATGAAACTTTAAATAATGTCTCATATTTTTTGTAATTGGTATGCCATTTTATGGTTGCCACAAAGTCATAACATAAAGGATTAACAATATAATGTTTTGTGTCATTACTTGATCACAATAATACGTCCTCTATTTATTAGTACATAGCATAAATAAAAATGAGAATGAATAATTATCATTTATTTGGCCATAAGAATAAATACTAACTAGGTATATTCTTATGATTTTGCTCTTGGGCTGCTGACTGAATTTATAAGAGATAATTTAATCTTTAATTTGTGACTTCTGCGGAAAAGAAGTGCTGCGAAAAACTCAGTTCAATTTCGACATGCAACCTGTCAAACTAAACGGTACATGTACCAATTATTGCAGTGTTTCTCCTTTAAGTAGGATTACCTCCTACTCCATTAGCCAAGTGTTCACAAGGTTCAATAACAGTTCTCATAAACATGAACAATTAAACAACGAATCACGTAGCGCAGGAGCTTAATTAAAGATAATAAAAGCATAAAAACAATTAAAATTACATATTTTTCTTACTATTTCATGTAACCGATTAAATTGAAATTTGAACATTACCCTATTGCGATAAGGTCTAGTTTTCTATGTACGTATGTTATGTTAATTACCTAAACGTCGTTAACGTTGGCTTTGGTCGCGGGTGTCAAGGCGACGGCGACGCGGCCGTAGACTTGCATTTAAAGTGTAAACATTATTGTTTACAAGTGCTTGTTCTAATATTGAAATACAATAAGGTTAATGGAACATGACTGATTGGCAATCACCCTTTGAGGGACAAACGTACATTACCACTTTAGAGGCCGGGAAGAAACGATCGAGGAACGAGGGTGAAATAAAAGCCGAGCCCTAGGTGAGGCCTACTGAAATACGAGCTTTCTTAAATGCCATTATCACCGGAGTGAGTGTTTTTCCCAAACAATGCATGATTCAATTGGTTTAATTTTTGTTTTTATTTTATTTATATAATATAATGATGTAAAATCAATGTTACTTGAAAATATGACTTTCTGCAGAGTTCCTTGCGGCGCTTCTGCTCAGTAATCATACTCCTGCCCAAAGCGCTGGTAGATTCAACCCATTTTAATTTATTGATGTGACAAGGATTTCTAACGAGAGAAACAAAACTCCGGCAGAACCCGAAGTATAATACCTACAGAGTGTGTTCGAGAGACTTCACTCACAGGGCAATAAGATGCAGGCAAATTAGATATGGCGTGACGAAACGCACATAGTTATAGCAAAATAGAGCTATTTGGGTCACAAGAACATGTACTTGGGCGATAGCGACGTTTCATACAAATTATTTACCGAAAATTCGTTGTGTTAAGTAATAAAATAATATATCATCATTATGATCAGTTTATGCAGTGGCGTAGCTACCGAAGTGCTAGAAGGTGCCGTGCACCCGGGCCCCCAAGCTCAGGGGGCCCTCGGACCCAGATCAGCAATCCTCGTATTGAACTAGCTAAAAATTCTCCAACTTCGGAATGTAAATAAAATAGGATTCTTGCACAACGGCCTTAGGTTACCGAGCTACGCCTCTGAGCTTATGTACGTCCACTGCTGGGCGGGCACAGGCAGTTGTCCCCAAGCGATCGCAGCGGTATGGCGACTTCACACATACCTTTTGAATTTTTGCATACGCGGGTTCCCTCACGATGTTTTCCCTCAACGAAAGACTCGTTGTAAGTCAAAATCAATTTTATATGTTAGTTTTAGTTAAAAATCTAATGTAACAGTTGAAAAAAGACTTACTGCTGGGTTTGCAGAATGTCACCTTTCGAAGCGCTGGTAGATTCAGACATGTGAAAGTAACTTGTAATCGGAAAATTTTAGAAGTGCGAGCCGGGATTGTTATCCGCGACTCTCTGCACGAGAGACCGCGCGGGAAACCACTAGGCTTCCACTTTACTTAAAGATCACGCAAAGTCACGGGCAAATGTAATTCACAAATATATATGCTCTAGATCATTTTGTATGTCAGCCGCCATCAAGCACACCTCAATAAACTCCTAAACGTCAAACAATAGGGTTCGCACGCTACCGTTGTCGAATCAGCCCTGACCTGAAGTTTCGGATAATGCCATTATTATCATTTATATCATTATCTTGTTATATTTAAATAGCTAACCTTTGTGCTCGTGTGCGATGACCCGGATTCACGAAGTACTAGATCTGACATTGCTTGCATTCTTCACGTCTATTCTATTGACGATAAGTTTTGGCGAAATAATTGTTAAAACCATGTTAAGTAAGAGTATTAAGACCCATTGTGCCTGATTGTCGGCGCGGTATGAAGATTGTGATATCATCACTTAGATGAGTTCCACGAACGAATTATTTTTGTGTAGCTTTTTTCCGAGCCGCATTTTTCCGCGATCGATTAATTTATTCATCGGAATTTTACTCGTGGCTATTTTCCCATGTCGCATTTTTCCACGATCGATTACTTTATTCATCAGCATCCTACTGGTGGAAACAAAAAAGGCGGTTAGTTTATTAAAAGTAGCAGACAAAATGCAAAATGCACATGTTGACAAAAATTAAGTGTAGGTATGATAAACTTCCATCTTTATTATTATTTGTGTAATTTTATTTTACAACATATTGAAATTGAAAGTAAAAGCGTCATTAAAAAAGCTACGAGTAGATAGAATGCCCATGAACAAACTAATCGACCGCGGAAAAATGCGACATGGGAAAAAGCTATGAGTAAAATTCCGATCAAGAAAGTAATCGATCGCGAATAAATGCGACTCGGAAAACAACTACATGAAAATAATGCGTTCGTGGAACTCATTTAACAAATCCGCTCTAGGCGCCAGTACCATTACCATGAGTTTACGAAAGCAGTTCTCGCTATCGAAATATATCGGAAATACTGCTAATTGACGACACAAAGGACAGAGCGATAGTTTTTTTATTACGAGAAGGGTTTGCATAAACTCATGGTAGATACACGTACAGATGGCAACGTGCGCCAAAAAGCCAAATGTGAAAAACGATCTCCAGCGCAAAACCTGAGTAGAATTTACGTGATATGAAGTAACAGCGTCGACCGAAGGGCGCCGAAAGACAATCTCGTTCTACCGATCAAGGGAATTTGTTCGGCTGGCATAATGGAGCGAGATCCTCGCACTGAATGGCGACGAAGCTTTTTAAATTAGGTAAAAAGATACTTTTTTGCATAAATTTTCATGAGTGCATTAACATGTCTAACAACAATTAACTAAGTAAAAACCCAAAGCACCTATTGTTTGTCAGCTGCAGGGTTATAGTTCTAGAGTGCGTTAGCCAATCACGAATGAGCTCAACATGCGTAGGCGCAGCTTCTAATTCAAATTTGCTTGTGGACGTATGTAAATAACCTCGCGAGCTAGGTTCCATCAATGCGCTAATTTACTCTACTATAGGTACATAAAAAATATGAAGGATAAAATGTGGATAAAATATTAAATACATAAATCAGGGGAAAATCTTTACACAAATCAATCTAGCCCCAAAGTAGGCTCTAAAGGCTTGTGTTAAGGATACTAGACGACGATATACATACGTATATAGTTAAATAAATAATTAAATACATAGGAAACATCCAAGACTCAGGAATAAACATTCATGCACATCACACAAATATTTGCCCTTACCGGGAATCGAACCCGGTACCGCTAGCTTCGGAAGCAGGGTCACTACCAACTAGGCCAAACGCGTCGCCATACGTTTGACCCTAGTGTCAATCAAATGGGAAGCCACTACCAGTCTACCACTATATCCATAGAACACTATGAATCAAGGGCGTAGCCAGGATTCTGTTAAGGTGGGGCGAAGAAAAACCAAGAATATTCCTAACGCTACGCCCTTGCTATGTATTGAAGTTATACTCAGTGACAGCCAAGCAGCACTCAAAGCGCTCAAGTCGCCGAGAGTGGACTCAAGACTGGTCTATAACGGTGTCCAAGCATTAAACGAACTTGGTAGACAGAACAAGGTGACACTGGTATGGATCCCAGGACACGAAGGCTTCACCGGTAATGAGACAGCGGACGAGCTTGCAAGGGAAGGGTCAATGAACGAACACATTGGACCGGAACCCTTCGTGGGACTCTCACAGGGAACCATAAAAACAGCCCTAACCAACCATACCAGGGACATCCACCACCTAGAGTGGAATTCCTTGGCTGGCCTAAGGCATTCAAAGCTCTTTACAGGGAGCGTAGACTCAAGCTGGACCAATAAACTTTGGAAACTCAGCCGTAAACAGCTCAGATACATAATCGGAGTATTTACGGGTCACTTCGGGTTCAAGTATATCTTAGCCAAGATGGGACTGTCTGACAACACAAGCTGTAGAATGTGCGGCGAAGAGGAAGAAACAATGAAACACATCATGTGCGAATGCGAGGCCCTCGCCAGACTAAGAATGAAAATACTTGGCAGTGGTTATCCAGAACCAGGGGAATTCAAGGCACTACCACTGCGCTCCACAAGTCACTTCATTGAAGTGGTGGAGAATGCTATGGATAGTGCTTAGGAAAACGGGGTAATTACACAAAAGATCCCATAGGGTCGAAGTGTATCCGCAAGGACCCCACCCTCTAAGATAAGATAAGATAAGATGTATTGAAGTTGCTAGCGTCCGTAGGTTTCATTCTCGATTCCCGACACGTGATTTCTCTTGGTGAAAAATGAACAAGCCACTAACGGTGGTAATAGGTTTTGACTGCTAGTCAACACCTCCTTGGCAAAGCCATGTCGCCAAGCGACTCCAATTGTGTTCCGGTTTGATGCCATTTGGAGATGTTAGGTGTGGACAGTTGCACCGAATAAGCGAACGATCTTTCAGTTCCAGTTTCGGTGCCGAGTCTTTTTTTTATAGTAATCGAGCAGGCGGGTTACCTGATGGTAAGCAATCACCGCCGCCCATGGACACCCGCACCACCAGGGGAATCACGGATGCGTTGCTGGTCCTTAGAGAAAGTAGTAGGCTGACAAACAGGCAGGCGGCCCACCTGCTGGAAAGTGGTCACCGCCGCCCATGGACATCTGCAACACCAGAGGCGCTGCCAATACGTTGCCAGTCTAGGGAGGATGGGGAATGCGGATGGGATGGGGATGAGGGAATAGGCCACCGAATCTCGTCACGCACCGTACGAAACGCAATAGCAAATTATTACTTTACCCCGATATTCTGTGAGAGTGTGGTACTACCCCGGTCGAGCCGGCCCATTCGAACAGTAATCATCTAGTGAGGATTACTGTTTGGCTCTTCCACTCTATAAATTCCTTCCTCTCCATGCCTATTTACCCTTATCTCATCAGGTGAGACTATGGTCAAGCGAAAGCTCATCATGAATTAAAAACCGGCCAATCGCGAGTCGGACTCGCGCACGAAGGGTTCCGTACCATTATCTATAAAAACGGCAAAAATAAAATCAAGTTTGTTGTATGGGAGCCCCCTTAAATATTTATTATATTCTGTTTTGTAGTGTTTGTTGTTATAGCGGCACCAGAAATACATCATCTGTGAAAATTTCAACTGTCTAACTATCACGGTTCATGAGTTACAGCCTGGTGACAGACGGACGGACAGAGGGACAGACGGACAGCGAAGCCGATTCCGTTTTTACCCTTTGGGTACGGAACCCTAAAAAGGAGACTATGTATCCTTACTAATATTAAAAATATGAAAGCGTGCTTGTTAGGTTGTCTGCACGGACGGACGGAGCAACGCAACGAATCAACATGATAGCACAGAGATTAGTCAGCGAGAGAGAGAGAGATATTAGCACGTCTAGCATAACCTGCTCACGAGTTATTGGTCGCTCATATTTGACTAGTTTGATAGAGACACTGGAGCAACAAACTACTCGCGGGCATGTCTTGCTAGCCCCTATTTATCACACATACTAACGCGTTTGTGGTTCTTTGTGTGTTTGGTCCCAACATGCAGGTTTTTCTAGTTTTAGCTGATGGTTTTTTTTTTGTAATTAATATATTTATTTTAATTTAAAACGGAACTCGAAATACCAAGGTTACTCAGCAAAAAAGTGCTATCGGCAGAACATATTGCACGGGGTTTACCTAGTATAGTATTGTTAGATGTTTCTTTATTATAATTATTATTATTGTGACCCTTAGAGGCTTTATACACCTCTAAGTCACTTAACTTGTCCAGACGCGGAGACTTTACATCTCCCTTATTAGTTGTTTATTATAATTAATTTGTACCCATTAGGTTTGTTCACTGCCCTTTTTATGTGTTAGTTTTAGTTAAAACTCTAATATAAAAGGTGGAAAAAAAAACTTACTGCTGAGTTTCTTGCGGCTTTTCTCAGTAGATGTGACCTTTCGAAGCGCTGGTAGCTTCAGACATGTGAAAGAGCCCGTCAGGCTTACTTGCAAAATAAATATTTTCATTTTCATGTAGCGAAATCACTTTGGGTAAAGTTTTGTCAGTGCAGTGGTGCTGTGTTCATATTTTAAACGCAGACACAAATGCGCATACATTTATACTTTTCCATATCTTCTCACACAATGCATGCAATGGTTCCAAAAAGTGATTCAGCTATACCGACTACTAAGTTTCAGAGTTGCGAAACGTTCACGCAATTTCTCATAATTTTATGAGAACATTAACAAATTTATTGGGAATGTTCTGCCCGTTGCACCGTGGAGGTTCAACTCGGTTTTTTGTGCCAGTTCGAGAACGAGAGCGTCTGTCAGGCCTTGAACTTTCGTTGCTTACGTAATGAAGGCACAGCTCTTATTTTATGGGGTTTTTTTGAGACCAACACTGATATAGCTGAATCACTGGAAAGCGGCGTAGTGACTGTAGTGGTGTTGGGTTTAGTGTTCTATTTTGAACACAGACACTAATACACACACATTTCGTCGCTTATCCAACAACACCGCTCAAGTCATTTTGAATAACTTTACAGGAGAGCGAAAAACATTACATACATTACATTTTATTACATAATTTGGTATTATGATACATTAATCAATCAATCATTCAATCAAATCATTTATTTGTGTTCATAGGTATGTTTTTACAATTGGTTGTTAATAAATTATAATTAGTTTCACTATAAACTACCCGCAGGTGTACAAAAATATAAACATGCTGTGCAAGTGTGTCCTAATCTAAATAAAATAATGCCAAACGTTACTTTCGCAAATGTCACATGATAAAATATAAAAATAAAAAAATAAAACAATTGACAAATTAATGATTAATCACAATAATTAAAAAACATGGTTAAATTAGGCTAAGAATATTTGATTATTATTATTTCATACAAATACTAATTAAAATTGTCCAACAAGAATTCATTTACACTGTAATAACATTTTTCAATTAACAAACAACTTATTTTTCTTTTAAAAATGATTAGATCCAACTTTTTTAATATGTTTGGTAATTTGTTGTAAATGACGCAAGCCATACAAAAAATGCTTTTTTTAAACAATGCAGTCTTGGAGGGCATTGCGTAGATTTTTTCGTCGTCCCTTCCTCTTCCAGTTTTATTTGTTTTTTTGAATAAATTTCTGTTGGTTCTTATAAAAACTGCTACTTCATATATATAGATACATGGGCACGGTCAGTAAATTCAGTGACTTAAAATGCGGCTTACAGCTATCCATCGAGTGCAAGTTGCATATTGCCCTGATACACCTCTTTTGTGCGAGAAAAACTGAATCTCTATTACTCGAATTTCCCCAAAAGATTATACCATATCTTAAGGTAGAAACTGCAAAACCCTGATAGGCGACCAATACTGTTGCCAGACTTGCTACTTTGGATAATTGCTTCAGGCCGTAAGCGAAACTATTGACCCTATTACACACTTCGTCCACCTGCTGCTTCCATGTTAATTTATTATCAATATTGATGCCTATAAATCTTGTGGACTCGGTTTCAGGAATTTTTGTCCCAGCATGAGTTACATGTACGTCTAAAGTATTTTTTGGCCTTTGACAAAAATGCATAATGTTTGTTTTAACTACATTTATCAAAAGATTATTCGATACAAGCCACTGAATAACTGAGTTTAAAGTTATATTGATTTCTGCTTCATAGTTACAGGAATCTATCTGTTTTATAACAAGCGTGCTATCATCAGCAAATAAGACCATCGGATATCGTATGTTCCTTGGGAGATCATTGATGTAAATAATGAATAATAAAGGGCCCAAAATACTCCCCTGAGGGACTCCAAGGTTTATATTACGCGGTATTAGTCTAACAACTGTACTATCATGTATATAAATTTACTAATTACCTTTGTAACAAAGCGGAATTCAATAAACAAGCAATAGTACCTAAACCCCGCCTAAGTAGGTACATAACAATAAACTCATTCGATTTTTGGTTAAATTATCATACGCATATCATTATTTCTTATAATAACTTCATTAGCTTACCTTTTATCTTTGATAATATCACTTTTTTTACACAAGTTTAATATACACGGAGCACAAAGTTGTCAAAGTATGGCTGAACAACGACTTGAGCGGTGATGGAAGGCCAACATACATGGGCGCTGTCACTATTTTTTGAATTCTGGTCTCTTATTGGCCGAAACGTCTAGAATGTGATTTTTAGATGGACGCGCAATGAGTGGCTCCATTCAATGACTTTCAAATGTTTCAAAAAACCGCTAATTTTCGACTTGCACGGTGTTTTTAGATAAGCGACACATGTCATGTCATATGTAAATGGTTCCCTAAAGTGATTTAACCATACCGAGATAGATGTTTTGAATTGGCACGTTGAATCTTCGCTACTGAAGTAAGAGGAGCGTGATTCTTTAATTTTTAGTGAATAGGGTAGCGTGTCCAGGGGCGGCCTTTGGGGGTGGCGAGCAGGGCAACCGCCCGGGGCCTCACTCTAGCAGGGGCACTCGCGCAACAACCCAAGTAGAAAAAATATTAGGTACTAATAGTTGCCTTTTTATTTTATTTTTATTTTTTTATGTCAATTGACTGACAAACGAGCTGATGGCCCACCTGATTAAAAGTGGTCACCGCCGCCCATGGACATCTGCAACACCAGAGGTGCTGCCAATGCGTTGCCAGTCTAGGGAGGATGGGGAATGGGGATGGGATAGCCGATATTCTGTGAAAGTGTGGTACTACCCCAGTCGAGCCGGCCCATTCGAACAGTAATCATCTAATGTGGATTACTGTTTGGCTCTACCACTACTAGTTGCTTATGTTTATTTGAATTTCGCGCCTTACGCCGCGCATTATAAAACTCACGTCATGCCACTCGCGCTCTCTTGCGTCCTAGTTATCTTGCTGATATCTGTAGCATCATCATTAAAACTAATTCCACAAAGACAAGAGCCTCGCACTGGCTAAGGCCACCCGTGACCGTGTCACTGTAATGCGCGGTGTAGCTAGCGTCATAGATTCTCATGAGTTTGTTCAATAGAATATGTGTCATCTAAGCACTGCTAAGCGAGCCACATGGGTGTGACCTTAGCCTCAGTAGTACGGTAAGGTACGACAGGAGTTCAAGTCGGTTTTTTGTGCCACTTTAAATGTGTCTAGATTACTCTTGAACCAGTTTCCAACCTTGAATTTTGCTGTGAACGTAAGGTGAGTTTGCGCGGTAGATAGATGCTTCCGTCAATTACGGCTTCCGGTAATATCGAATCTGTGTAATCGCATCACATTAAATAAAAATACTTTTTTTAATTAATATCATTACAAACCTAGCCCAGCAATGTTAATTTCACTTTTGTTTTTTTTTACAAGTAGTGCTCAAATACTTAAGAAATCATTAAGCAAGGTCACTTTGAATAATTCACCGCCATTTATATTGTCGATAGAAACGTGTTGTTTTCATAAAATTATAAAATCTAATTCATTGATATGCATACTTAGGGGGCGTCCATTAATTACGTGAGGTGCTCAGGGGGGGGAGGGGATTGGGACGAATCTTACTAAATCTCACTTGGGGGAGAGGGGGGGGGGGGGGGTCTTGGCAAATATCACGTAATTTTTTTCTAGCAGAAAACGGTGTGAAATTGCGTGAAAGTTAAGTTAAATTAAAGCTAAAGTAAAAAAGTGGCTTGAATAAAATACGGCATTTTTTTTGAAAAAAATTCGCTGCTTTTATACCCAAAATACAAATTTTGAAAAATCTCACGTGAGATTAGGGATGAGGGAGGGAGGGAGTCGAGAAAAATCTTACAACATCTCACCAAGGGGGGAGGGGGGTCAAAAAAATTTAAAACATGCCTCACGTAATTAATGGACGCCCCCTTACATACTAGTAATATAACAAATGCGAAAGTACCTCTGTATGTCTATCTGTTTACGTTTTGACAGATACATCGCTGAACAGATTTTGATGAAATTTTGTATTGTGATACCTTTTTTTTATGAAAATAGGGGCTGGAAAATTTAATTGCGGAATGTTCGTGCGGATCGTTGAAGCCCGTTGATATATTTTCATCTGCGTGATTTACGGTTAAACCGCTGAACCGATTTTGATGAGGTGTAGAGATAGTTTGAGCCCTGGGGAAGGACAAAGGTATTTCGTGTTAGAGATAATTTATTGTTCTCAAAAGAAATATTACATTTCACTTAATGAGAAAGATTACATAATTATATTATCGCCATTGAGCGGTAATCATGCTTTATAGTTTAGTTTAGTTTAGTTTGTTTATTACTCAATATAATATACAGTTTAAATTACATGTCATGTCAAATTAAAAGAAATTACATTGAGATCGTCAAGCAAGTACATATAAGCATTCAAAATAATTAAATTATTAACAGTTTGATATTCAATAATGAAGAAATAATAATATAAATAGGATGTCATATTGGGTCTCCTCTAGGGATCGTCATTACAAAGTAAATTTTAGTGTAAAATAACAAAAAACAAATAGGTAACAAAGCAATAATATATAACAATGTCAAAATACAATAAAAACCAAAATCAGTAATGTCAAATGAACCAACTTACAACTTAAGGTCCATATACTCATTTACTGAGTATAATGGATTATCCAATAGAAGGTTTCTCAGCCGGCGCCTAAATGTTTCGTCAGATCACTCAAGCTTAAGATCAGTGGGAAGATGCTCGTAATAAGTCGGCCCGATAACACGCGGGCATATATTAAAAGCAGTAGTCCAAAGGTATTTTTTTAAGACAACCAAGCCCTAAAGGGTTGAAATTATTGCTGGAAAATTATAAGAGTAATTTCCTTCACGGCTGATGAGAGCCAATAATTTGAGGAGAAATAATTCTATATTTAAAAAGTCATTATAATGAAAATTCGTTTAGTGTTAAAAATATTATAATTCAATGCACATTTGAAATTGACTTAAATGTCAAATAGGTATCAAGATTTATTATTCCGATATAGATCCGCCACCAGAAACCAGATGTTATCTGGATCTGGGGTGCCATTATCTAACTTGCCGATCCAAAATTTGACGACGAGTGTCACGCTGGCACAATGGTTTCTACGTTTATGTCTACGCCGCAGACGTTTCTGTCCGCGCGCAAAGCGCTTGGCGGATTAAAAAATCTAGTGTCTTAAAATAACCCACGCTGAGTTTGTTGTGTAATGACTTAAATTTACATAATTATAAAGAAATGTATGTAAATTGAATTTATTTTGTACTAGCTTTTACTCATAACTTCGTCTCGTGGAAATGTGTTTTCAAAGGTGCTTGGTAACCGGCAATTTTCTTGGCAATTTATTGCTGCAATTCGGGCTATCCCCAAAACGTTACACTTTAACTTTTTGTTCCCAGTAGTGATGTTATATCCAATCTTAATGTTATGTGTAAAGCGAAAACTAATCTAGCCCGTGTTTACGAGCCCCTTAGAATATAACGAATTTTCATGATAGTGACTTTTTTAAATTACATTGTTTTCCCGTTTACGTAATACATTTTCCAGCTGTCTAAAAAAGTAGCCATCTAAAACTATCTCCATGTGAAATTTCATTAATATTGTTCAGGGGTTTATCAATAAATGGCACAGATAGATACAAACACAACAGGCTTTCATCGGACTGCACGAAATTCTCGTAAATCAATTTTCTAGCCCCTAGTTTACCCTTACAGGGGTTGATTGTCCGTGTGGAAACCTGCATACAATTGTGAAGTAATTTAAAGATGTGTATAAAATCTACAATCCGCACTGGGCCCGCGTGGGGACTACTGCCCAGTCCCCGTTCCCGGCAGTGGGACGTATATAGGCTGATGATCATGCTGAAATCCGAGGAGAAAAACTTGCAGAATAAAATTTGTTATTAGACATTTCAAGATTACTAACTTCAATACCTAGATAAGGTTTAAAAGTGCATTCCCGTGGCTACCCTACGCATTCTGCACGGTGGCAGGTCAAGGCTGCGCGTTGAAAGATGAAGCGTTAAAGTAGCGCCATTGTCGAAGCGTGCGCAGCGCGGGTGCGCGAGACTGTAGGGACACCAAGTTTTCAGAGGAAAATAGAAAGGACATTTTTAATTTTACGACTGTGATGTGATGAGATAATAAAGAGAAGAATGTTATCAGAGAAATTGGGACAATAAGTATACGTTCATATAACTAAGTATACCAAGAAAGTAATAGTTTCGCTCTTATGTTAGAACCATGCGCGGTCCCAGGGGGGGGGGGTCACAGGGGACATGACCCCCCCCCCAAAATCGTACACGTCAAATAGAAAAATGAAGTCTAAAAATAATTTTTAGTTTATTCGACATATTTTATTATTAGTGACCCCCCCCAAAATTTCAGGCTGCGACCGCGCCTGGTTAGAACCAAAGTTGGAACACTCGTCTGAAAGGAGAAAGGGTTAAGATTTATAGTGTTTTGGTTGCTCTTTATATTTAATGTGGGATAATAAAGATAAGTAAGTATTTGAATTAAAAAGCTTACTGGTTGAACTTGCTGTCCAAGTTTGTCAGGTTTTTTATCAGTGTATTATATTACCTTTTAATATATAATACACGTTGCGTAACATGATATCATAAGTTACATCGTCAAATTCTCATCTGCATAAATCTTTCAATGAACAACGTCTGGAACAGGATTTATTTAAAAAATAATTAGAGCAAAATGCCAAATGTCAAAGATAATTTTGCTTGGATTCCTTTAAAGAACTTAAAAAATAATGTTCGCCATTCTTAACTTTGAAGGTTAAGAAGTTCGTTGCGACCGGTTTTCCAAACGTAAATATTATGAATAATTATATCTCGTTCTATTTAATGGTTCGGGAAGTTAATACTTGTCCAATAAATGAACTAATTAAATAATGAAATAGACATATTATTTTCATCGTCAACTTTAATGTCGTCAATAGAGTTTTTCCTTAATTTTATTGGTTTATGCAAAAAGTGTCAATTTTACAAGCAACAACTGGCAGCACCGATGACAGATCCAATACATCTGCCTTGTAGTGTTGCCAGTTTTTGCTTGCAAAATTGTAACTTGTAGCTTCGTGAAACGGGCCACTACTGCCCGCGCGCGAGTTGAGTGCAGTAAAAGGCGGGTGCAGCTCGCGCGCACGAACAGTAGTAAGTAGTAAATGTGAAATGATTTGCAGCGTAAACCAATCTTTATTTACAGTAACAAAATTTCTTTTACATTTCAATGGGACATAAAAACAGAACGTACAAGTCTTTGTCCGCGTGGAGTTCGTTTATCGCTATTTCTTCAGGAACTAATATGCATTCCCGGACAAAAAGAAGTTCTTGTCACTTTCCTGCCTTCATGACCTCTCCGTTTTGACGTGAACAAACGATCGATCAACCTACTAAATAAAGTTCGTGAGAGGCATCCAATAAAAACATCTGTATCTTAATTTGTCTGAAGACGCTTATCGCGTCGTGCGTCTCCACACGTTGGAATGAGGAAGAGATTATGATGGCTTAATAGCAATGTTTGAACGTACTGCAGTAGATATGTAAGTAAGTATCCAAATTTTAAAGCGCGTGATTATGTACAATGCAGCCAATTCAAAGGTGTGTTCGCTAAATTTAAAATAAGAAACGACAAACTTGATTTTGACAGCTTTGTGCTGTACAAAATAGAGCTTGGAGTTTCTTATTTTAAATTTAGGATTTTTTTTATTAGGAAGATACCATTTCGAATTGGATTGGACCCAAATAAGTATTGCCCAAGTATGCCAAAATATTGATTGGCTTTTTAGGGTAAAACGGGACCCTATTATTAAGACTCCGCTGTCCGTCTGTCTGTCTGTCCGTCTGTTTGTCCGTCTGTCACCAGGCTGTATCTCATGAACCGTTATATTTAGACAGTTGAAATTTTCACAGATTATGTATTTCTGCTGCCGCTATAACAACAAATACTAAAAAACAGAATAATATAAATACCATACAACAAACGTGATTTTTTTGCCGTTTTTATAGATAATGGTACGACTCGCGCTTGGCTGGTTTTTCTAGAATAATTTGCTTCTGAGATTCTAGAAGAGTTTATAAATATTGACTATTTAACCCATTTATTTTTACCTTTAACGTCAATATTGCCTATATCAGGTTATTTAGCGTGCTTCAGAACTTTAAGTTTCCCGTTATGAAACTAGATGGCGTTGAACAAACATTGTGCGACTACCCTACGATACGCCTCCGAGTCATCAGAATACCCATAAGTTTAGCCCATAAGTCACGTAAATACCAAAATTCATAAATGGCATAATTATATTAATATAGAGTACAACATATATTGAAGCTGGGATCATGTACATATAGCTAAAGGTTTATTTCTCACGATGTCGGGTGGTTTGTATTTCACGGACAGCTTGCTTCTAATCCATCTTAATATAAAGTGTTCGAGTTTCCGAGTTTCTTGCCGGCTCTTCTCAGTAGAGGGTTTTTTCCGAACCGGTGGTAGATTCATTCCTTGACCTTCATAAGAGCTTGTAAAAGCCTAAATTGAATAAAGATAGTTTGACTTGACTTGAGTTTAGTATCATTTTAAAGTATGTTTTTAAAACATGATTCACACATACTCTGTATTATAGCAGATATTCGCTTATCCGCATCTCACTGTTTATTGGCTTGAAGCTTCCTAACTCCTAAACGCATTGTAAAGCGGTTTTCACAGCCATTTAGATAATTTCATGAGAAAGATTTTAATGTAGAATACGTAACACCTGTTCAAAGCCTGAGTAGGTTGTTAGTGTTACATAGGATACTTATTAAAATATGCACAACACCAGTTTTAAAAACGAATTATCTCCAACAAATTATTTAATGGTCTTTATTAAAGAACCACTTCCTTGTAATAGTCTCTCGGAAGACACGTATTGGTTATTCGGTGATGTTATAACATATTGGTTGTTAACCTTTACACTATAAAACACATGTGTTTGTATCTTGATTAAATTGTAATCAATAGTGTACCTATGGATGGATTTTTTGTCTACCTGCCTATTATTTTTTGTCTTAAGTTTTCCGTCATCGCGTCAAGATATTAGCAATTGAAAAATCTTATGTATGCTATTGTTGTAAAGATACTTTTTTTTAGGTTATTGCTTACGAAAAGACCTTAAAGGTTAGGTGAGCAATAATTGCAACGATTCAATGGAGTCTTTGTTCGTAGGTAGGTCATATATGGGTGTAAAAAGCTTGAATTATACACTTTATCTTAATACAAGTTTTATAATGGTTACTTGGACAGTGATTTAAACATTAAATTTTCTCTGCTCATGCTCGTAAAGTTGTTCTTTATGCCGAGAGAAGGCTGCATAAAATGGGTTTTTATGCTCTTGTGCATAAAGTAATTTCTTCTTTTAAGACTAAGGCAATTAGGCCTTACAGCCACATACACAATACACCTTCATTTAATTGATATATTTTTATGAGATTTAGGTTATATCTTAATTTAATTACGACAATTATGTATTACTATCTAAATAAAAATTTACGATAAATACGGGCGTGCATTTACGTACTTAAATATTTATAATACCTTAACATTAAGCAGACCATAGTCGAACTTCACATAGTTGAAAAAAAAAACAAAAAAAAATGTGGCGGGAAGTTAATTATACGTCAAACAAAACTAGAGACTAGCTAAATTTGTTGTGTTGCGGTTGAAAATTCAATACGTTATTCGTAAGTAATTAAACAATGTCTTTGAGTAGTGATAGTGACCATCAAATAATGATTTCGCCTAAGACTTTAATGGAAAGAAGTGCGAAAAATTTAATTCATTGCAAATGCTTAATCCTTGTTTTATTTCCTTGCAACCGAAATGAAAAGCAGAGTGTAAAACTCGAGCATAAAACCCATTTTACACTCGACGTACTGGCTCGGGTGGTTATATGCGCATCAAGGGTAAAATGGCTCATTTTATGCTCTTGTTGTACAATCTACTATTTATTCCGCTTTAGGAAATAAGTAAGTACCTACTCACTTTGAGGCACACTCTTATCTCGAAATGAACCTCGATCATACTCACCCTTCTTTCTGCGGAAAGGTTATAATTATATGACCGTACTTTTAAGATACGAGCTTCTGTCAAAGTACTATACACGGTCCAAAAACTTCAGAGGTACGAGTAAGGATCTGTTCCTATGACACTGTAGTCCAATCGTATGTCACAAAAATTTGGTTTAAGGGAGCGCACGAGCAGCATTTATCTCTGCAACAGTCGAATCTCTCCCTCTTTCGAATAAGGGGCGAGAGATGCAAAACAGTTCTTGACTGCTTTTCAACCAATGTATTTCAGGCAGCTTGTTAAATCCTGATAATGTAAAAAGAAACTCTTCGAAGAGTGGTTGTTTCGACCGAGCGTCTGACTAATCAACTTCTCCTGAGGATGCCTCGTAGAGAGGCGAAACACGTTGCGGTATTTTTGTTCGTGGTGGTGGTGGTGATGGTAGTTGCGTTTGTGTTGCTTATTTTATTACCTATATGCGGAGGGGAGGGTGGGAAAATTACATGAACAAACATAAATATTCAACACAAGCGCCGCTATTTGCACGATTTAACCCCACTGTTTTCGCGGAATAGCAAAGTAATTCAATATTTCTAGTATTCAATTATAAATAATCTTGATTAATTTTTACATAACGTTGTTGAGGGTTAAGCTGTTATTCCACTGAAATATTTTTAACATTACTACGTATAGTCAACTACCCAACTGTCTATACAAACAATCATGAATGCCGAATCAAAACTGCTCATTAATTTCCGACTGTGTTTATCAAAGTTAAATGTTATTTTTCAGGTGTACCACATGTGTGACGGCCTTGGCCGCCAGTTCAGTTACACCTGCCCCAACACCACGCTGTTCCAGCAGCGCATGCTCATCTGTGACCACTGGTACATGGTCAACTGCTCCAAGTCAGAAGGAGACTATGATGCCAATCTACTCATCGGTGAGTAACTGCACCATCACTACAGAGGTTCTCTTGTCGGGCCGAGCTCGATGACGAGTCCCTGCCCAAAACTGTTCTCCATACGGCACGTGAGTCTTCGTCGGCCAGTTAAGACACTAGAGCAGGTATGTCAAACTCAAAGTCTTTGGCCAAATGCATAAATACCGTAGAATCAGAGGTCCGCAAAACTAACCATAATGAAAAAACTCGCGGCCCGGGCTTGCTTAGCCAAGTTTTACCGATTGATCCTTCTCCATATCAAATCATAAAATCCAATTCCAACCTGTTAAGTTTGAAGTAACATTTGATTTATTTATTTCAAATTTGATAAGTCAAGATCAAGAACTTGCTTCAACATATCACGAACCGAAATAGCAAGGTTTATCCATCAAGGATCTAGAATAACCAATAAAAATAACAATACGTGTAATGTTTTACAAGGAAGGCAATGTACTAAATTGCACCATTAGTTGCCACAATCATCCCAATTAACCCAAGAACTTCCGAACGCTCACGAAGAATCACGAACACTTACAATGTTCCGAGCCTGTTGATCGGAAGTGGCTTGGCTGCTGACTGCTCTGAACTGTCAAGGGCATGACATTGACACTTGATTGCGTCCATTCATGCAACTCTATTATTGTTTTTGATTATAAACCGCGACTTATAAGGTATGCGTTTACTCTATGGTGCATTCTACAAATTCAGAACGCTGAATGGATGTTGATTGATATTTGATTTAGTTTGATGTTTGATTGACTGCAGGATTATTTAGGTTGAGGTAACTTGAATGGGCTTATTAAGAATTATAATTACGCTGCATTCATGTGGCAATCATTAATCATTTTGTGGATGTGTATTGACAATGATGATTTTTGATTTGACCTCTGCTTTGTCACCCTCCTAGGTGAATGCTTCACCTGATGATAATAATAAGTTCAATCATTTGCGTATGAATAGAAGCGTGCATAAGTATGGTTGAAGAGTTATTTCTTATTTAGGACGTCAAGGTAGCATAATAGCGAATGGTAGCGAATTATAGATTTCTAGGCAATATCTTTTTCACTATTAACGAGAATCTTGATTCAACATTATGGCAACACTAAGAAGTTCCCTGCTAGACATTGGTTTACTTCAAATACTTCTACAATGCAGGTGCCGATACAGGATTTCGTTTTCGTTCTTTGACTGTTTGATCGTCCAGATTTGTTCTACTCTACTACTGCGTGTGTTCGTTGGCGTTGCGTCTCCAAGTTATGCAAGCAACCCACTGTAACTTTGTTTTGCAAGCACTGATAACTTAACAAAACTCTGGTTCTCCAGATTAGAACTGATTATACGTAAAGAAGCTTCAAAAACTCTCTTCCTAGCTCGTAGAGTGACTTTGAGAGTTTGTCCATAGCAATCCATAGAACGTTTCTGCACCATGTTACTCGCAGAACACACTGGTTAAAGACCTTGGTCTTCTGGCAAGGCAGTAGAGAATGTCGATCTGGCAATCGAAGCACACATTCCAGAGTCCTTTAGCTTCTTCGTTTATAGGCTGAATATAATAAATTCAGATGTCGATGTTAATAGTATGCCTTATTGACCTTTTACTAAAGGCTAGACGAACCGGTTGGTTCATTGTTGGAAATGTCGCAAACATTGATAAAACTTGGCATATTCTTGTGGGATTCCACGTGATCCCACTTAGTAACGAGGAGTGCCTTTGTAACGGAACCGGAACAACAAAGAAATTCCACTGTAGTTATAATGGTAATTTTAATTTATAGGTCAGCTCCGTTAGTACACTATGTTTAATCGCGCACATAAGGCATTAGTCACTTTCGCACTCAGCTAATTAGTCAAAAAGTGAGAAATGTCCTCGACATAGCTAGTATGCTAGGATCTTGGTGAACGTGACAAGAAAGGTGCCAAAACTTTATGCCCTTCTGTGAGCATTTTTGTGTCTTTCTCTATCTGAGAGCTATAAGTTGATAGAAACGTTATTTAAACGGGTTTGTTTTCAGTTATTCTTTATATTAATGCATTAGCAATTTCATTTTAACTTCTTGAGCCCTTAACACGTTTATTTTGTTTGAGTTTTTGAAAAATCTGCATTGACTTTATACCTACCTACCTACCTACTTACGAGATGTTTAGTAAAAACAAACATACGCGTCGAATTGAGAACCTCCTCCTTCGGTTTTTTGAAGTCGGTTAAAAACGACGATTGACGATTATCCTTAAACAAAACAGCAATTCTCATTTGATTAGCAAGTCTTTTTAGGTTTTTTTTGTTGCCTGCCATGTACCTGCCTCAATCTTTGTAAACAAATCAATTTGTTGATAGTTCAATAAACTTAAATGGGAAATACAACGAAGTCTTGTAACTATACATTTTTTACCTATAGCAAATGCAATCAGAGGTTATTTTGATTTGACCTCAACCAAAAAATCTATATCGTGTTAGGACGATAAAGCATACATGTTTTTTATTTATTTGACAAGAATAAATCGTGAATACGGTATACCGAACGGTAATCGTGACTTACTGTTAATATGTTTTTAATTAAATAAAATGGGTTCTTGATCTCATCAATATTGCAAAAACAGGTACCTACAGTTAAAGTAATTTTTTCTCATTCATTAAAATCTAAGAATAAAAGAGTTACTTATCAAGCTACTGATACGTTGACTAATCGTTTTATGTAGTAGGTACGAAAAAAAATGTTGTAAACATTCATTATTGGTTGATAGCTGCTGGTTCAGGGAGATTAAAAAGAGTTTTAACCGATTTTGATGAATTTTTGATAGGTTATCAGTCAGAACAAAATCTGGGTCTACACGTTCTGGTTTTTTCACTATAATCAATAAATTCAGTTTTATTGTTGTTTCAGTATTCTCATACAAAACTAATTTCGGCGATTATTTGACTTGTTGATCTTTAATTAATATTAAAAAAACGTGTAGACCTTGTATTGCTCAAAATGAGTTAACATTTAAGGGGTGGAAATCGTTATCGCCTTTTGCATGAAAAGGGTGATTTTTGCCGTCTGTTCATAGTCCTCTTAAATTCAATCTGGGATCAGATGCTTAGGTGGCATTTGTGAATGCGGCCATTACAATTATAGAAATTTTGAAGTTATATGTTTTAAAAAATCGGCCAAGTGCGAATCGGATTCGCACACGAAGGGTGCCGTACCATTATTTATAAAAAATGGGAAAAAATCACGTTTGTTATATGGTAGCCGCCTTAAATCTTCCTGCCACGTACGGTGAAATTGTGGAACCAACTTCCATCAGCGGTGTTCCCGGACTGTTTTGACATTGGGGCCTTCAAGAGAAGAGTTTATTTTTCCCTAAAAGGTCGGCAACGGCTCAATGACTCCTTCGGGGTTAGTGATGTTTATGGTCGGCGATGATCACTTACCATCAGGTGACTCGCAAGCTCGTTTGCCTTCCATTATATATAAAAAAAAAAAAAAATTTATATTATTCTGTTTTTTTGTATTTGTTGTTATAGCGGTAACAGAAATACATCATCTGTGAAAATTTCAACTGTCTAATTATCACGGTTCATGAGATACACCCTGGTGACAGACGGACAGTCAGACAGACAAACGGACGGACAGCGTACAGGGTACGGAACCCTAAAAAGAAAACTGCAGTTTTTTAATCAGCGCTCTGTAAGACGATATGCAGTTGCTTGGCGGCTTATTTGCAATCCCAGAATCGCAACTAGATACTGATCCCGCGGTCAGCCACAACGCTCAGTTGCCGTCACTTGCTGAGAGTAGGTAATTATTTATATAGGTTAACCTATGATAACTACAATATGAACAAATAACAAAACAGGGGGTTTTGAATACAAGCTCTTTTACCTTAGACAGATACCAATTCAATCCAATTGAACCGATGTTAAAAACCAGAGCATTACATGTTTTTATGTATAACGGCTTACTAGGTCCCATTCGAAACGGTGTATTCTAAATTTAAATTTCCCTAAACTTAAAATAAGAAACGCCAAACTCAATTTTGTATGGCACCAAGTTGTCAAAATAGACTTGGAAGTTTCTTATTTCAAGTTTGGCGAGTTTAGCGAACAAGCCTTCGAACTGACCCCATTGAAGTGTTATATTGCTGGGATTACACCTACAAACGAAATTAATTAATATAAATTTAAGGTCAATAAACACGTAAACAATGATGTTGTCTGTGCGTTTAGCCCCGCCGTAACGAAGCGTACTTGTCAAAATCAGTGAGAAGTCCTTACACAAAACGCAAACGGCCAGTTTTTAAAACAAATTTTAAAAGGCAATTCGAATTTCGAAGTTGGCTTATTTTACTTCACGTTTCAGGTCAGCGAGACAAGCCGTTTGTCACAGAAGCCGACATGCGGCTTCGCACTCCGCGGCCGGACATCCTCTCCGTGCCACCCAACGGGAACTACTACGATGGCCTAAGGGAGGCTGAGACAAAGGTGACATACTAGGATACTAAGGCTCCGTTCACATCGAACTAAGGTTAAAGGAAATAAGGTTAAATAATTGTTGTGATAAGAGGATGTGCAGCCGACCGTCGCTGTGATGTCAAATGTAGGTAACATTAATCTGGCATTATGCTCTTGTTACTTGATGTATTCAATGTGTGTCGTTAAATCACATACCTAATGATAATCACTAAAAAAAGTGAAATAATAAAAATTTAACAAATAAAATACCGACCTCAAAAAGCCTTTGAAAAGTAAAAAATAATGATTGGCCTTCGTAGAAACGTCAGATATATTGTTGATTAAGTGATACATTAAATATATTGAAGTCGGTGACAAGTAAATTAGGTAATCCATCCCTCATACAGTGTGTTCGTTTACTTGACACCGACATCGATGTATTTAACGTATCACTAAAATGGCCGAATTCAGAAACGCCACTTAAGCATTTGATTGGATATTAAATAGTTAAATTTCCCTCAAGTAGTTGTCAACCTAATACAGAAATGTGACTTTAATTAAAGCTCAATTTGAGTGACTTTTCTGAATTCGGCCATTAATCAACAATATATCTGACGTTTCTAGGTAATTTACCTACGAAGCCTAATCATTATTTTTTACTTTTCAAAGGGTTTTTGAAGTCGGTTTTTTTATTTGTTAAACTTTTGTTATTACTAGAACAATAATGCTATATAAGTATTACATTAATGAACAATAATGTTACACATAACAGTTATATAAACCTGAAGTCCTTTTCCTGTAAATTAGGAAGTATTGAAGTAAGAAGGAAGATTATAGGAAAGTTTGTCTAAAGGATACATTTTATCATATACCTACTTACTTAAACATTTTGTTTTGTTGTGAAAGTAGCTCCCGCCTACTGGGTGCAACATTGACAATGGCTTTATCATTTTATTTGTAAAACCAAGGGCGAGGACTTTAAATAACCATACTTTCAAAAACTGACCTTTTGCATACTATGAAAGTTAAACGGCAGATAGGAAGCGATTTCATAAGCAATCAAACAAATAAAGCCAAGAGTCGATAAAAAATAATAATAATCAGGGCTTCTTAACTCAATACAAATAGCGGCCCGCTAATTATTTTTACCGATGATAATAAGAATTTAAAAGGAAAAACCATATTTTTTTTATAGAATATTATTATTGATTAGCCTGTATATTATAATATATGTCCCATTGCTGGCACATCATCGGACGACGACCATAGCGAAGTCTCAGAGTCGGAGAAAGAATCGGAGTCCAAGACGTTTATTATGAAACGTTCAATTGATTCGTGTCATAAATTTGGAAAAATCTAGGCGGCGCCTTGCTTGACAACAACTGCGTGCCTCGTACCACGAAAATGAATGCGCGCGGCGATACGCGACGCCCGTCATACAATTTGCGATAGTTAAGCGACAGTCTCTATTTCGAAACGATATCATAATATCAAATCTCGGCAAACAGACTTTAATCGCAAAGTAATAGGGTAAGGCTCCTATAATAAAATATATTAAAATTCTTAAATCCAATTATTTTGATTTCAGTACCCCGCCCACCCGAGCAACAGCATCGTGGGTGTTCCTGATTCCATCTCCACCAACAACGGCCTCGACAGCGCCAAGCAGAACTACCGCCCCCCTACCTCCTGGTCCACCGGCATCGGCGCAAGACCCAGTCAATCACCCTCTCGAACACCTAACTCCACCCCCAACGTACAAACCAACCAGTCAGAAGAAGACAGTCTCACGGGAGCAGCCAGTCAGAGACCGAGACCCACCTTCCAGCCAACGCCATCCGACAGATTCACGCAAAACACCGGTCTACCATTAACAAGCCCTTCCCAAGATCTAAGCCCACCGCTTTTACCTTCAACGACCGAAGCGGCAAGCTCTGAAGAATTCGATTTGGATGTGAGAATGAAAACCAAAGAAGACCCAGTTGTCAATTTCATCAAGCGTTTCGATCCGAATTCCCCTGATTCGCATAAAACTTCCATGACCAAAACTGAAATCATTAACATCAATCAGCAGTTACCTGATGCCCAAGCCAGTTCAGAAGATGAACGAACTCCTAGAAAGAATAAAGACAACGGGAACAATGCCAACAGGATTTTTGGAGATCGGACCAAAGGAGCCACTGAAAGTAGTCGATTTGATTCCGTGAATATTAAACCTACTGAGCCATCTAATACTTTTGACCCATCAGTTCCTAATAGGGAACTGCTGCCACCTAAATCTGATAGCACCGATCCACCTACAACGACGATAGGACCACCAATTTACTACGAATGGAAATGGGCCGTGCCAGCATTTGGCCTAGAACCACCTAAAGCAGGCAATGTAACAAATACCACGGCAGTCGTACCTCAAGGCAGAAACGCTGGAAGAAATCCATTCAGCTCAGTAACAAGACCACCACAAGTAGAAGAAGACGTGAAAGGCAGCCACACAGAATACAATATCAGCTCTTACTTCGTTCCTGACTACGTGTTCCCCCTTGACAAACCTCACCCAGGGTACAATAATGAGAATGCTGAGACCTCCTTCAATGTGAGAGTATCTAGGCCGGGAAGGGCGAGCTACGGCGAAAACCCTGCTTGTCCTCACTGTCATCCCGGCTACCTGGTGGCCGGGACTTGTGAACCCTGCGTGGTAAAGCGGTAATAAGGGCCACAGACTACCTCAGCCATAGACAACAGAATTTTAAGGTGCAAGGTGTAGTGTCGCCAGAACTCACAGTGATACTGTTGTAAAGTAAATTATTAATACCTAAGTTTAAATATACAGGGATGATCAAGTTTTATACAAGTTAATGATGATAACAAAATTGCGATATTAAAAAGTATGTTAAGGAAAGATTAATTAGGTAATATATGTAGGTAGGTATAATATAATGCCTACCCTGCTGTTATCTAAACTTTGGAGCATTTGCAAATGAGATCACCATGACAGTCTTTTGTACTTAGCCCAAGTACTCACACAAACCGTAAAATGTATAGAATTATGAAAAAGTCGATTGGTGCGATAATTTCGATTTAAGGCGTAACTACGCATTAGTATATCGACCACCAAAAATATCCATAATATTAGTTCAAAGAAATTCGATATTTTAGGATAGCTATGTAGTAGGGATGTAGTAATTATTTTGTAGTTACTTACTATTGTTACTTAACATTATTCCCACAGAATGAAAAGTTGTAAAGCATGGAAATAGTCAGTTTTAGCCACTTAGATACTTATTTATAATCTTGTAAAGTTTTTATGAATATAATGATCTGTATAAAGTGTACTTATGAATAAATATTGATTGAAATATAGTTACAAAAAAGTTTTTTGTTTTTCTAATACCTACCTGAATAAAACAATTTTTTTGAATGCAAAGGTTATTTAAGTATAACTTGAAAGTATTTATTTCATTTTATACGAATAATTTAACTTAACGACCGAACGAACGAATGAACTTAAGACTTAGAGAGCACGTCCGTACTATAGAGAAAATGGACACCAATAGCTCCGCGGTGGCAGAGCACGCCCTGCGTCTCTATTCGGGAACGCTAAGTGATTCTGTAGCGATTCGCGAGCGAGATTTCGTATCTCGCTCTTACGAATTACGCGTCGTGCGGAAGAGTGGCATGAGAAATCTCGCTTACAAATCGCTACATAATCACTTAGCGTTCCCGAATAGAGGCGCTGGACATGGGTTCATCGCATTTCATTCGCTTCGATAAGGCGAGGCTGCTTGTAAGGGAAAAGCCCTTCGTGCAACGCAAAATCCGCGAGGCGATTGAAATTGGGCGACGACCGAATTTTAACCGGGATATTGGATGGGTATTGCCACCAGCGTGGAGGCCCGTCGTCCCAGCGATTCGGAATAATGGACGTATCGGCATTGTTGTGGACTATGTGAGCTCGGCATGTTTGCTGCCGTTCACCACCAACGACGAGCCACAGCCAGGTCCAGGCGCAGGTGCTGGTGTCAGCAACACCAGTGTAGCCCCCCGCTGCCCCCGCGCCCTCAGCCCGGGCGCAACTTTGACCACGACCGCACTCAATCCTTAAAGAAGGACTCCATACGAGTCCGAAACATGTCGGACCATTTCTTTCTGACAATAAATCGTGAGTAAAGCCGTGCTTATTTCTAGTCTTAGTAATGTCTCACGAAAGTTTTAATCCGACTATTGTATGCATAGTGCTGCCATCTGTTTCCGTATAAAAGGCAAGGATCTAAAACAATCTATAATTTATCTATTTAAAAAACTAGCTGTTATTAATTATTGTTACCTATATTAATTATTAATTTTCAAATTGGCTTAAGTACATTTTGGAGCTATTTTCTACTATATAAGTGTTATTTAAATATATCAAATTCATCCACAGTGCTGCCATCTATATTTGGTATAAAAGGAATGGATCCGAATTAAACTGGCATTATTTGCCGCAGATTTGTAACAAACTGTTAAAGTCAATAAATGCGTGAAGCTTACAAGGTCACTAATGAAAATGAAACACCGAAAATTGTTTGAAAAAGTTCATTTTACAATCAACGTATCGTATACTATTCATTTCACATCTATGTTGTTGCGAAAATGTTTCGATTTAAAACTTGTCGTTTGACAACTAGTCATTTATCAAATAGTATAATTTATAATTGTATCAAATATTTTATAGTCATTTACATATTTTTCATTTAACAAAAGGTTCGTAAGGCACACTCACTGATTAACAAAACGATATTTAAAAAATGATTAGGATAAAAACTTGAGTATGATTATTTCTTTAAGTGGGTAGTTTTCTAACCTAACCCAATCTAACTGCCAGTGTGTCGACGTCACCCCGCTTCGCGGGGTACCTATTTACGCTCTAAGGGACACAAGTTAACCCTAACCTAACCTACCAATAATACAATGTTACGGTTGTTTGTTTTTACTGCGGGGGGCTTCGCCCCCCGAGTCCCGCCTTATGGTGGCCTGTGCCTCCCAAGCACCTCCTGTCACTTTCACACTATGTGGGGAAAGCTAAAATAGTCTAAATTGGTTAGAAATGCGCGATTATGCACACCGAACGAGAAGAGGTTTTTTTCGATTTTCATATTCAAAATGGCGTTTGCGCCAATTTTCGTTAAGATATTCGCAATTAGGAGTTCAAAATACGTTATTATACCAAATTTCAGATCGATCGGCGGTATGCGCTTTTCAGAAGTACACCCGACAATAGTACTAACGTAGTAATACATACAATGCTTTATTCCAATGTTATTAGAACTTTGACAGTTCACAGAAATTTAATTTTAATAAAAATTATTGCAAACTCTTGTCGCTTCTTCGCTTGGCCGGTTTGACTCGATCACTCAGACAGAGTAGAGTATAGTATATTATAAATAGGTACGGAAAGATAATATTTTAATCTGTGGTCCGTTCTGTTGCTGTCAATCTCACAAAACTTTTTTTTTTAAGTACAGATAAATTAGTAGGTAGGTATCACTTAATTTCGCAAGTACTGACCACACTAATAAGAGGATGGTATAGTATAGGTTGTTAGTCCGTGGTAAAGGGGTTTTATTAAAAAAAAAAGCGGTTAGTGAGTGTAGGGTTTTTAGGGTGTTTTCCATAGAGGTATTATACATAGAGGAGGTGAGCCAGCCAGAAACGCGTTATAATGGTAGAAAGAGAAAGAGCATAGGAATAGTATTCGCTTCCTTGTCTGTCCTAGAACATTTCGTATTGCGTCGTCAACGGACGGCGCGCAGCATGTTGCCATTGCGCATGCGGCAAGACAAGGACAGTGCCACTATTTCTAGTTTCTGTCTCTCTTTACCGTGATACGCTTCCACTTACAGGCAGTCCTATGGCTCACCTCCTCTAGTTATAATACCCCTATGGTGTTTTCGCTTGCTTTTGCGGGTAAACCTCTTTTAAGAGTTGGCAATCCTGCCAAGTCAACTGTCTAATGAATGTCACACGCGAAAAAATCGCGAATGGCGACGCGTTGTTTTTTTTATATGGTTTAACTTAACTATTTGAACATTCATTAAGTGTATTTGCACAAGTTTATTTACTTAGTAATCATTTTAAGATGAGTAAGAACCCGTTGGTCTGTCTGATCAATTACGAGGACTCTGATGATAGTGATGATGAAGTGCCTTCCAAAGCCGTGCATCAAGGGTCTTTGCAGGCACCAGCAGACCAAATTGTGACGCAGGAAGTCAGTGCCGCGGTTCATCCAGCCCCCATACCACATTGCGGTAAGTATTCCTATTATTGTCATCATGGAGTGATATACGGATTTAGATAGTACATGACAATTTACAACGCACTGTTTTCCTTGAAATCGGGATAATGTTTCAACAATATAGTGCAATTTGTAAGGGCATTTAAAATATGCTTTTTGTATCTAATAATCTGACCAGCTACTTTGTACAATATATCAATTTTTCATTCTGTAAGATAGTGATATGTAAAAATAATGTGTAGGTTATTGAAGCCAATATTGAAGAGAATGAATGAACATACTGTATGTATAAGGGCTTTAACTTTTGAACATAGTAGTGAATTATAGAGAATATCATCCCACGAATTTAAGCTTAAAAGTTAAGTCACAATGTCTAAACATGTCACTTCAGGTATCATTGTACAAAATACAACACCACTTCAAAAAACCTACATACCTCCCGGCCTACTATTTCGCTAATTTCCGAAAAATCGACAATTCTATTTTAAGACGCAACATGACTAGAGCGAGTCCTGGCTGTTTGATGATTTTAATGATGAGTTTGAATTTGTAGATCTGAGTAAGGTTAGTAAATGATTATAGTGATATGATCTCAGGTTTTAAATAGTATTATTATTATTACTTTTCACCCCTTACAATTAAGCAGGTTTTTTCTGTGACCTAACCTATCCATGTCTCTTCTGCCCTGACTCATCTTGCTTGCTCGACTAAAAATATTTGCGTGAGCTTCCTATAAAAATAGTTTGGTAGGTACCTTACATCGAGTACTATATGTAAAAAAATATCAACTTCGAATTTGTCAGATGATATTCTAAAGATGAGCCAAACTTTGTACTACTTAGCTCAACTTGAAGTTGCTAGTCCGAGCAGTATGTGGTTCAGTTCACTATTGGTATCACAACTGAAGTGAAAAAGGGACTTATGAGTAATTGATTGGTACATCATAAAAAAATATTGGTTTGTCATGTCCGATGTAAGAGTATGGTTAGGTTACACCTGAACTCTGCCATTAAAAAAATATCTAGCAAATTATGGGATGGTTTATCATATCAACACTGACTTACTTCATTGTTAATAGCTTGGTCAGCATGCTATGATGAGGGCAGCGGCTTCACTTACTACTGGAACCAGTACACCAATGCCGTGACTTGGGAGGCACCTCAGGAGTACTTGATGGCTTTGAAGCTGGCTCAGCATCAGCTAAATGCATCAGGTAAGATGCTTATAATTTGCTTAGATGATTATGGATTTTTTAAGTGATTTCTTTTGTTACTACAGTCAAGAAAGAATAACTTTCATCAACCAAATGCCAATGCCGAATGTCAATCAGTTCAAGAATAGACTGGACAATTACAACATTCGTAAAAGAACCACCTGATTACAGAGTAGCCGGATACAGGCATTTATCAGTTGCTACAACTGCTTGCCTGATAGTTAATAATAATAATAATAAACCCACTCATTAAAGAGCTTTGGGGATCAGCAAGCAACTCTAACCTGGAAATATTGCAAAGATTCCAGAACAAAATATTAAGAACAATATCCTGTGCTCCATGGTTTACAAGAAATACTGAGATACATGAATATACAAACATTCCAACAGTAAAGCAGGAAGTGACTAAATATTGTATAAAGTATAAAAATAGACTTCAAAAACACTCCAACCAACTGGCTAGGGACCTGTTAAATGATAATGAAGAAATAACTAGGCTGAAAAGGTGGAAAATACTAGGACTGGACCAGAGAGATTAAGAACTCCCTACTCCCGCTCCTTGAACATGAAAATGGAGATGGTGCTCATTGGAACACCACTCAACACAATAATCAAGAAAAATCAGCTAAAACATCTGATTATGGCTAAAACAGCCGATCGCAGATAATTAAAGGAAAAAAAAAAAAAAAAAACTCATTAAAGATTCTATTGACGACGCAGATAGCCTAGTTGGGAGTGACCCTGCCTCCGAAGCTAGCGGTCCCAGGTTCGATCTCCGGTAAGGGAAAATATTTGTGTGATGAGCACGAATGTGTGTTCCTGAATCTTGGATGTTTCCTATGTTTGTCTATATACATACTTATATAGATAAATAAACACTTAAATACATAGGAAACATCCAAGACTCAGATAAAAAACGTTCATGTGCTCATCACACAAATATTTGCCCTTACTGGGGATCGACCCCGGGACCGCTTACGTCAGACGCAGGGTCTGTACCAACTAGACTAACTGCATTGTCGTTGTTATTGCAAAAGACAGTGACTATCAACATGTGATACTGCTAGATTCTACTAGGTTATGGTAAGCTCCGTGTACACCTAATAACCCCTCCCTCCATGTGTACTCCAGGCTCAACAGAAGTGTCAGCAGAAGAATGGCATCTCTACCAGCAGGCATTGGCGGAGAAGCAGAAACCTCAAGGCAAGATCAAGACTAAACCCTCAAGGCCTACGGAAATGCCTGTACAGAAGAATGGTGCCAAGAGAAAGACTGGAAGTGATGATGACATTGGGTATGTAACATCTTTTTGAACGACGAGTATAATATATATACTTTTTAGGATTCCGTACCCAAAGGGCAAAAACGGGACCTTATTACTAAAGCACCTCTGTCTGTTTGTCCGTCTATCTCTAGGCTGTATGTCATGAACCGTGATAGTTAGACAGTTGAAATTTTCACAGATGATGTATTTCTGTTGCCACTATAACAACAAATACTACAAAACAGAATAAAATAAATACTTAAGGGGGCTCCCATACAACAAACGTGATTTTTTTGCTCGTTTTTGCTCAATATTCATAATGGCAACAGGTAGACACATGAAATATCCACAGAATATTTAGACCTATATTAACTTCAGAAATAAATATTTAAATTAAAATAAAATAAATATTTAAGGGGGGTTCATACAACAAACGTGTTTTTTTTGGGCTTGATTACAATGGTACGGAACCCTTCGTGCACGAGTCCGACTCGCACTTGGCCGGTTTTTTTTATTTATTTCTATTTAGTTTTGCTATGTCTGTGACCAGGGGCATAGCATGGGGAGCTGCCCTGGCCCACTCCAGAACCCATCACTTAATTAAAATTAGGTCCTTTACTATTAAACCAACTTTTTTGTCTGCTATTTGTCGCGTGCAGCGCCATCAACCGATCTTTCTCATATTTCCTGTATTTATAGATTCCTGAATATTCTTTCAGGATATCGGGATAAAAAGTATCCTATGTCCATATGCATGCCATATACATGTTTCAGTTTTATGGAATTCTGGAAACAAAAAAAACACTTTGTCATTTATAATACTTTAATGGGTAGCGACCATGATTTGGATTTAGTTAAGTATTATGATCACTGCTATTGCCCACATTTTGAGAAAAACACAGTATGTTTGATCACTTTTAGCTCTTTAAACTAAAAATTAGAGTAAAAATAATGAAATGTAAATTTACTGAATACACCGTTCATTTCTGTTAAAATGGCCTATTGTATTAAGTATTAAATTTATACGAGCTAACTCAAAAAAAAAACATATGCTTAAATTTTATGAAATCTCTCATGTGGACAGCATTTATAATTAGAAATGGACACGAAGATAACCAAACGAAAGTAATAATTTACTGTTAGATCCTTTCCTGCATAAGTTTTCATGTTAATAATTAAAATATTGTCCTTCCAGGAAGATAGAATTGATCACATCATACCACAACTCCGACTCAGAATCCAATGATGAAGAGAGTCCGCTGAAAGTGGTCACTAAGCCTGCAGTCCCCAAGAATCCCCATAAGAAGCAAAAGACCAAGCCAATAGTGCAGTATGGCCCAAGTCTCCCCACCAATCAAAACTACACTGTACCCATTGGTCCTGAGCTTCCCCCGATTATGGTGGTTGAGAGTGAGCCTAAATTACCTTTGGTACCAAAAGAAGATAAGGTAATGTGTTTTTTATAATAATTGCATGGTTAGATACATGGGTTAGGATAGGTCATAGAATATGTTACATTTTGTATAAAAAATTGGATGGGATTTAATAAATCTAGTTATAATTGTGATTTTTCAGCTGATTATCCCTTACGTTAAAAATCGTTTGTCTTAGTTTTTGGTCAGCCTATTAATCTATCATATATAGATGCACCAATGATGAGAAAGAAAACTGAAATTGCTAAAATATAACTGTAAAATATCATTGAACACTTCTAAGTACTCTCTTACTATATATAAAAAAAAGTAATTGTAAAGTATGTTACATTTGTCAATTTAAAAACATTGTTTGGTATTTCTTATTATCAAAGAAGTTTTTAATGATTTTACAGTTATTAGCACTATGATGGGTTAAAGTTTTCAATCTGAGGTGCCAGGGTCGATGATGAGATGCCCGTTTGAGTCTCCAGTTGTACTGTTGAGAATCATGGGTTGCTGAGGCCATTACTTCTCATACTTCAAATAGATCCATCAATTACAAGTACATGCTTAATTAGAAAATAATTTGCGTTTTCTCTTCTTGTTTTTGAAATTAGGAAAAGGAACCAGTAAAGGTGGATAATGAAGACAGCCAAGATGAAACGGTATTGTTTAAAAGGCTAAAAGATAAGGCCAATTTACTAAAAACTCTTGGTGGTGAAATACCTACTGAGTTACAGGAAATGATCAAGGAAGATCCAAAAATGGGGACACCTAAAGTTGTCGATGAAAACAGCAGAGATAGTAGAGCTGACAATATTGATGACTTGTTAGACGAGATAGAAAAGAAAGAATTACCTAAAGCCATGTCTAAAAAGATTGATATTTTAGGGGAAGATATGTCCAATAGTGGCAAAAGTTCACCAGTTGGTACTCCCCCTAGAGAAGTTAAGCCTCTTTTTCCTAGCAGCAAAGCTATTGAACAGACACCGCCCCTCCCACCTCCATTGCCAACTGTCGACAATGGTATGGCTAAACCAGAAGTATCAGAAAAGAAAGCAACCAATGTTTATTTAGCAGATAGTGAAGTAAAAGAAAATAAAAAGAAGCTTAGGATTGATAATTCAGTTCTTCCGAAGAAAAGCGAGGTTCCAGCGTACACAACGAAATACTCACAGTTTATAGATGGGTTTTCAGGTGAAAGGACTGGGTTGGGTTTTAAGGAAGACGATATTGATAGTCCGAAGACTACAAGTACAATAAGTTACGGGAATGGTCTGACTTTTACTAAAGGAGAGGTGTTGAATGAGGAGAAAAAGGATGAAGACTTGGATGACATGTCTGAGCTGGTGGAAGCCAAGCTGAAGTTCCTTAACGAGGTGCAGCCGTGCCCGGTGGCACCGGTGCAAGAGATGCTGATTCAGTGGCAGGTCAGTTTATTTTTGAGTTATAATAATAGAACTTTCTATAGGTTTGTTCCTTTATTACCGTTTTAGAGACAGCACCTATTGGCTTTTCATATTCAGAAGAATTTACTTAATTTTGGTGTGAGAACAATTATGATTCCCAAAAATCTGATTGCGTTAAAGTTCACTTATTCTAATCCATTATAGATCATTTTAATTTCAGTTGGTTTTCTTTGAGGTGCATAAAATTCCATACACTTGGTTTTAGTCAAGTTAATCTGAAGGTGGTTTCTTTCCATCCATTTGCACACTTTAAAGAAGACACCATTGACTTCGTCTTCAAACCGATCAGTATTATCTCTACGTATAACTATTTAACAGTTATCAGCAAACAGGTTAAGGTGTGTTACCTTAGGCACATCATTAATGTACAAGACAAATAGTAAAGGTCCAAGCAAACTACCCTGTGAAACCCCAGCTTTAATAAATCTATAATGAGATCTATATTTCGCTCGTTTAAAATTAAAAAGAAAAAACGTGAAATACAAATCCATTCCAAATTCAACTTTAACGCGGTGGAGTAAACTTTAAACAAAAGTGAATTTCATTTGGACTTGTTCCCTTTTATTATTAAACATGCGATTTATTAAATCTTGCAATCTTAAATGTGCCTTCTGGTAAGTCCTCCCCTAGTTTGTCCACTTCTCCTTGTCTGTTACCACTCTGGTCTACGTTCTACCATTTCCACTACTTCGTCTTCCCATCGTTAAAATTGTCTTCCGCTGATAGTTTCTAGGGTAACCATATTTATATAGTTTTGCTCCATTTGTTAGGCCCTTTGATAAGGTCTTGCCCGTTTCTATTTAAGATTTGTGAAAATGAAAATGAAAATATTTATTTTGCAAGTAGGCCACATGGGCTCTTTTACATGTCTGAAGCTACCAGCGCTTCGAAAGGTGACATCTGCTGAGAAGAAACGCCGCAAGAAACTCAGCAGTAAGTCTTTTTTTTTCAACTTTTACATTAGAGTTTTAACTAAAACTAACACATGAAAAGGGCAGCAAACAATCCTAATAGGTAAAAATTAATTCTAATAACTGCTTGTATGCTACATCTTCCAGTTTTGTCTCGTTTCTCAGTTCCTCATTGCTTGTTTTTTCCATTTTTTTCTTCTTGAAGATGCTTCTCTCCATGGTTTTCTGACTTACTTTTAGTTTTTTACATAGCGCTTCGGTGAACAAGTCAGGCATCCATATGTAAATATCAGTAATATGCACGAAGTAAAAGAAAACCTCTTTATTTTTATACTGATTTTCATAATTTCTTTTCTCACATAAATAATACCGTTACCTAAATTCTGGCATCGGAATCCGGTAATGCTGAATCGAAATCTATGTGTAAACGAGGCTCGAGGCCTCCGGCTAGGTGAGCGGACAGAGGTAGAGTAGAGGAGTTAGCGTACTACTGGTCAGTTTCCTTACTCGTCAATTTCACTAATTCACCAGTTTACTCATTAGACAGTTTCGTTAGGTTGACAATTTCGCTAGTTAGGCATTTTCCTGATTCTTCAGTTTCCTCCTTCGCTAGTTATGCTAGGATGTCAGTATCGTGAAATTGCCAGTATTGCGATCCGCTAGTTTCGTTAGACAATTTTGCCAGATTGCTGTTTTCGTAATCCTTCAGTTTCCTCCTTCACTAGTTTTTCTAAGCTGTCAGCTTCGTTAAGTCGCTAGTTTCCTTGTTACTAGTTTAATTTTTCGTCGGTAGATAGGTATGTAGGTTAGGTTTTCATCTGCACTAGTTTCCATATTCATCTGTTTCACTGGTTCCCAGGGTGTAAAGATGTCTGACGAATTCTTATTCATCAGACATCTTTATATTTATGCATGTTCGCTTTGTGTTTGCCGCTCGCTCGTGACAATCTAAACTAAATGATGAACAAGGAAACTTGCGAACAAGGAAAGTAACGTGTTAGGAACATGATGAAATAGCAAAACTGACAATCTGAACTAACCGACGAATAAAGAAACTTGCGAACCAGGAAACCAACTTAGGAGGGAAATTGACAACTTAGTGAAGCTGGCAAATAAAGAAATTGCCGAATTCAGAAACTGTCTAATATATGAGTAAAGAGGTGAATTAGTGAAATTGACGAGTAAGGAAACTGGCCAATGGTACGCTAACTCGAGTAGAGCTCGGTCGCTGACGATGGGTGGTCGGTGCGCAGACGCTGGTGACGGCGTTCCGCGGCGGCGCGCTGGCGGCGGGCTACTGGCGGCGCTGGGTGGCGGCGGGCGCGCGGGCGCTGCGCGCGCACGAGGCCCGCGCCGCGCCGCCCGGCTGGAGCTGCGCCTTCCTGAGGTACGCCGCGCGTGCGTCGGGAGTGCCGCGACCGTGCCGGACGCGTTTCCGGGAATATCCACAGAGCATTCCCGGAAATGTTGTCGGATATTTTGAACATTGCGATTAATCCCGGAGGTTCTCCGTTCGACCGACGGGCGGTATTTGGTCGAACGTTTTATTTAGACTAATTTCGGGTCTCCGAAACCTTTTGATATTGTTAGATATTAAACTTGGAGTACCCGCTACATATATCAGATACCCTGAAAAGTTTGGGTTTTTGCAGAAATCGACTTTAGGTCTGATGAAAATTAGTCCAAGCGGAACATTCGGCCAAGCGATCCTCGGTAAACAGAGGATCCCGATCTTAGTGGCAATATTTCTACTAATAGAACTCTTGTCCGGACCAGCATTAGTAGTGCTAAAATGATACCGATTCCAGCGGTATCCTCCATACATCCAGTATGGCAATCCGTGTAAAACTCCATGGAAATAGTAGTTTATGCAACGGTTGCATAATGATAGGCCTTAAAACACTAGTTCGGTTTTCATGAAACGAGCCGATAGGCGAGTTTCATAATAAGATCGCACGTGTGTTTTAAGGCCAAATTATGCAGAGTTGCATACATAACTTTATCTACACACATATTATAAATCCTCCATGATGGGTTCAGAAACAATATTTTCTGGCAACAAGTAATTTTTTGCAATCGTGGCTGCATATTTCTGATATCCGGCGCATTTTCACATCACACACACTCCGAGAAGACTACTTACTATTCATATTTTCAACTAAAATGTAAATTACAAACAACTTACTCTATTCAATTAATTCTACTTTCGTTCCGCAAAACACCAACATGGCGCCTATTCGATATTCCGTCAAGACCATTTTTTTTTTAAATCATAGACAAACGGATGAAGTCTCTATTCTCACGTCACTCGAGATGAAATATTGTGCAGTTTATATTAAAAAAACATACTGAATTGACGTTTCGTATCAATAACTGTTTTAATATCTATTGATACTAGAATAGAGACCCACTTGAGTTTTGACAGCTGTTCCAAATTTAATCTCATTTCTTTACTAAAAACGATAAAGAAGTCATGTTATTTCTTTATCGCAGCACTGGTTTTTCCTAATTGGTTGTCAAAATGGTGGTCATTTCCTACGGTTTTTGATTAACCAATGGAAGTTTTATGATATGGGTGTAGATAAATTTTCTTACATATTTCAAGTGCATAAGAGTTCACATTCATCTTGATTTTTTTATTTAAAATAAGTATAAAAAAGTGTAGGCATGTAACGGTACAACTACTGCAGTTTTTTTCAGTGACATTCGTCATAAATGGATATGAAATCGCTCGCATTTTGAAGAAGCATCATTAATTATGTTTTGCAAGAAAAAATCTATCTTATTCATTTGCTATAATTTCGATAATTCTACTTTGGATCACTTAACTCTTGCAATTAATAGTCAATTAATAATGTCTACGCGAAGAATATTTTCTATGAATGAATCAATGATAGGTCGACAGACTTATGCGGTTTCCTAGATGATATTTCAGAAAATTTGCGCTGTGCGTTGAATTTGTCGGGCATAGTCTTAATTTACATGCTCAAAAGATTTTTTTAAATACAACGCACAACGCAACCTCGTTTTTGATTTTAAGTTGTGTACCTTCTTCGTATTAGCCCGAATAAGAAGATACGTCGGTACATTATATCATACCTTACCTCCTGAAAGACCAGATAAAAGATTCCAGATCGCAATATCATAGCATAATGGGCATAAAAAGCTCGTCTTGAAAACGAAATTCCTAACAAAAACCTATTCTTGCTTTTCCTCACTCATTAAAAAAATCCGCACTCTTTCCCCAAAACTTCGCCAGTTGCTGAACGCAAAATACGCATAACGCGTATATCGTCGACGGCAGTGAATGCGATATACGTTCCTATTGCTGTCTGGGTTTTGCCTATCGTTAAGTAGAACTATTAAATAGTTGTTTATTGAAACAGCAACGCACAGCGCAGATTTTGTGCATTTTGCTCTTCAAGCATCGCTCATAGTTACAAAGTAAATGATGTTGTTTTGATGATATATGCTTTTATATTTATTGGTTTAAAACAAACATGATGCGATTTCAACTTAATATAGATATTTTGAGTACTGATGGTTATTTTTTGTCAGATCGTTTTTAATGTAAGTATATTTATTGTATTCGAAACCGCTGTAAAAATCAATGAATAATCAGTGAATATTTTCAATATAAATTAAACATTAATAATTCCATTTTAAAATCGATTGTAAGTTAAACTTTAATTTGTTAGTAACAATGGTTAATCTGGACTGTGATAATAAAATATAATGTGATATGGAACTGTGATAATATTGTTAATAAAACGTTTAAAATTAACAAGAAAGAGTTTGCTTTGCAGTTTTTAAACCCTAAAATTAAGTTATTTCTATTGTATCATATCATGACCATGTCATAAAAAAATAACAGTCATCCATTACTATTTAACTGTAAGACGTGAGACAAAAGAGAAGACTCCAAACAGAACGGCGGGTGCCCCGTCTCCACATCACTCTGAGGATATCGGTGAGACCAATGAAATAACATATTAATTTTAAATCTTCAAGATAATATGCTTTGATCTTTTTCAGAAGCTGTCAGTAAACACTGACGGAGTTTAAGGATGGCGCGTCTACTAATAAAGTAGAATAAGATTTAGGTAGACACGGCGGACCTGGGTTTAAGTATAATAATATGTACCTATTTGATTTGGTTAATTTTAAGTGCGGGGTTTGGGACAGGCTTTGGGAAATTAAAGCCAGCGGGTATAATTATCGTGAATCCTCATTTGAGAGTAGTTCGGAGGTTTCTTTACGTAAAATTAACAATGCACTTGATAATATATATAATTAAAGGGCAGAAAACGGGATCCTGCCCTTCCATCAAAAAAATTCGACAAATTATCACTTCCCAAACAAATTATAGCAACCGTTTTTTTGCCAATGCAATCTTTGAAATAATTTTAGTACGCACATTTTCAGTTGGTAAAATTTTCACTCAGTGGAATATTATTACGGAAAATGACATTAAGGCATTTGGTCTTTTACAAATGCTTTATTAAAATCATTAATCATTAAAAAATCATTAGGCAATAAACATTTGGTCAAATGAATTGTTACGATAAAAAGTGTAGACAAAAACAGCTAATTCGAAATAATAACATGTTGCGGCGAGCGAGCGAAGGGAGCGAGCAATACAGGTCGGAGTAGAACCGACTCGGATAAACTTAGGTTAGAAGGCTCCCGCCTTAGCCTTCGTGGTTTTTTTCATCCCTTGAATAAGCATGCTTTTGCCTTATTTTATTTAGCGTAAAATATGTTATGCCAACTGAAGCATTTGACTACATGCAATTTGGTATAAGTACCAGTTGGTAAGCGAGGCATTGTTTAAACGTTCACTTGCCAAACATTGGGTATGCGTTACAATTATATGTGAAGAATTCAACAGCCAAGTAATAATTTGGAAAATGAAATTATACGCAAAATTGTTTGGGAAGTGATAATTTGTCAAAAGTTTTTTGATTAAAAAAAGGTAACCCGTAGAAAATAGCATTCAAACATAATGTCGTAATAAATCTGCTGAAACGTCAGTAAACGTATAGAAAACGGTCAAAGTTGTAACTACTACTTGGAAGGATGACGACTAACATCAAGCTAAAAGCTAGACCGGATGTTTTCTACTACTTACCACAAGTTTAAGGGAAAGCAGTTTTAAAATATATTTTTTGATGTAGCCTATGAATATCGCGCCATTGAGGCGAATCTATGCGACCTCCTTTATTGAAATTCAGTTTGCTAAATGACTTCTAGGCGCGCACAGAAAACAACAAACAGACGTACACGGAAAACACGAAGTGTCAGCAAAGTACCAATTTGGCTTATCTATTTTACGGCTACATACAACCGAGACTGATTTAAAAATAAATTACAGCTTTGTACATTATAGTCATGTGATTTGATTGGTTTGAATTTTGCGAACAGCTTTGTAAGCTCTGTCCGAAATAAGTCGCTTGGTTGATATTAGCCCTAGCTTGTTTATTTCTAGCCCTCCCATTTTTTCACTGAACGTGCGTAACATCATGACCATGATGCTTGTCGTCTTACCTTATTATTTCCGTGTAATAAATACGACCGTTATTTGCCGGTTGTTGTAGAATTTTTAAAATTCGCGACCCATGTTGGCTGTAGTTTCCCAAGCCTGCCGTCTGCGAGCCTCCACGGCTGGCACTTGTACTCGGGCTGCTTGCAGGTCGGAGGGCCGCTACCGCTACCGGCGCGAGGCGGACGGGCTCACGCAGTGGGAGTACCCCGCCGCGGCGCACTGCGACATGGACATATGCACCACGCCGCCGCCGCCCGACGAACTCAAGGTACGCACTCTTTAACACACTCGCTCGTTGGGGTACTGGATACTGGAAAAACGAAGTGTAGCACTTAACATATTTATTTCTAATTTATAGAACCCCTCCAAGCCGCTCGCAATATGCTCGGTTTTTTCCCGTTGAAAATGAACGTGATTTTGCTTGACGTTTATGACATCCGTTTTTAACCGACTTTAAAAAAACCGAAGGAGGAGGTTCTCAATTCGACGCGTATATTTGTATTTGTTTTTCTTTTTTTTTTCCATAATTCTAACAGCTTTTCATTTCACGGCCACTTCAGTTTGATCTTTGAGCGTAAACCCTGCTCGTCAAAAACAGAGCTCGATATCGGGTTTTTCGGCGTTTAGTCAACTATAGCTATAGTATTACGATCCCGACTATTCGGTCACCCCGCGTGGGAACGAAAACATAAGATACCCGACAGTCGGGTCTCCGGCACTGAATGTGTTAAACAATAACCAAGCACTTTTGTCTGACTACCCATGCATGTGCAGACACGAGTTAGCGTACCACTGGTCGGTTTCCTTACTCGTCAATTTCACTAGTTCACCGGTTTACTAATTAGACAGTTTCGTTAGGTTGACAATTTCGCTAGTTAGGCATTTTCCTGATTCTTCAGTTTCCTCCTTCGCTAGTTTTGCTAGGATGTCAGTTTTGTGAAATTGCCAGTATTGCGATCCGCTAGTTTCGTTATTGTCAGCTTCGCTAATCGAACGGTTTACCTATTCGTCAGTTAGACAATTTTGCCAGTTTGCTGTTTTCGTAATCATTCAGTTTCCTCGTTCATTAGTTTTGCTAGGCTGTCAGCTTCGTTAATTCGCTAGTTTCCTTGTTACTAGTTTAATTTTTCGTCGGTAGATAGGTGGGTAGGTAAGGTTTTTATCTGCATTAGTTTCCATATTCGTCTGTTTCACTGGTTGCCAGGATGTAATGATGTCTGACGAATTCTTATTCATCAGACATCTTTATATTTATGCATGTTCGCTTTGTGCTTACCGCTCGCTCGTGACAATCTTAAATAAATGACGAACAAGGAAAGTGACGGATTAGGAGTATGACAAAATAGCAAGACTGATAATCTGAACTAACTAACGAATAAGGAAACTTGCGAACCAGGAAACCAACTTAATAGGGAAATGGACAACTTAGTGAAGCTGGCAAATAAACAAATTAGCGAATTCAGAAACTGTCTAATGAGTAAACTGGAGAATTGGGGAAATTGACGAGTAAGGAAACCGACCGGTGGTACGCTAACCCGCAGACACATTCTCTCCACCGCTCTTTTTACTTTGGGCGAGTTATAGTAGTATGTATTGTGGTGGTGCGCAGGCGCCCGCGCCGCCCGCGCCGCGCTGGCCCGACCCGCCGCCGCCGGGCTGCGACGAGCCGCCGCCGCCGCCGCCGCTGCCGCCGCTGCCTCCGGTCAGTACCATGCTTACCGACAGACTGCATTATTGGCAAACATCTCAAAAGACAGTGCTGCCAACTCTTAAATTAAAAAGTAGCTTGATTTACGCCTAGAAACCTTGAACGTTGCTAAAAATTTAAATGAAAAAACTAATGTGCAAAAATAAGGGAAAAAATAATTAAGCTTTTTTCAATAACAGTGTCACTTAAATGGGTCTAGGATGATGGTTGACATGCGACTGAACCTGCGATGGTGTCAGATTTGTATTCTGACACCTCAGAAGTAAGCATTGCGAAAATTGATTTAAGCAGTTTCTTACTATACATTTCAATGATTATTGGTATTAACTTGCTAGACAGAGGCCTGAAGACGAGTCCCATACCAGCAGCAGCAATCGGTTTTCTATAGCAAACAAGTCTTCATCGCCAAATAAAGAGAAGAGGGAACTGTCATGATTTTCTTTTCCATCTTTTATTGGAAAGTACTGAGTAATTGAAACCAAACTGTACGCAAAACATTATTGTGTTTTTTTTTGAGAAACGAAGCTTTGAAAAGTCATAGTAGATTCCACTCGCAAAAACGCTCCATGCAAAATGGACATGAACTATGACGTCCCAGCACACGTTAGTGTACCAAATATTATGGCGCATTTAAACGAAATTTGCAATTATTTCCGAAAAACATGTTTTTAAGCCAATCGATATTGGCTTAAAAACATGTTTTTCGGAAATAATTGCAAATTACAAATAAAAAAAAACTATTTTTATGAGGTTTTCAAAAACTCGTAAGTCAGAACAGAACAGACCTCGACAGTATTCAGAAATTGTTTAAATTATTTATTTACTTATTTACTGTTTTACGACAGGAGCCAAAGAGTGAGATAGGCGATGAGCTGCTCTCATTCTACAGCGACATAGCCGATTTAGAGAAGACTTCAGGGCCGCATACCGCGAGCAACTCGCCAGAACCGCCGCCCCTGCCCCCGCCCGAGTCCAGCAAGGAGATAGATAAAGAAAAGGAAAGGGAGAAGGAAAAGGAAAGGGAGAGGGAAAAGGAAAGGGAGAAAGAAAAGGAAAGGGAAAAAGAAAGTAGAAGTAAGAAGAAGTCCAAGGTCAGTCATGAATGAAAACTTTGTATTGAATTGTATTGTATTGAATAATCCCTTCGTAAAAACTATGAACACACGACTACTTCCGAATGCTGCCGACGTGTCTATGAATTATTGTGTTAATAAGTGACATATTTGTATTAAATAAATAGGGTACTTTATTTATCAGTGATGTCAAACCACCAGTACATCACACTGAGATGTTATAACCACCTCGATCAAATTACATAGAGAATGTAGTGTAAACAAAAATAGAACTACCGGCACAGATTTAGTGGGTAGTCTAGTTAATAATCCTATTATTACATCCTTTGAACACTGATAGAGTGTTTTCCAAACCGGAGGTTTTGGCTGAAACAGACCATATATCCAATAGACTCCGCATAGCCGGGCGCCCCCCGCTGCCAAGCGTTGAGGCCAAATGGCAACAAGTGGCGGGGCTACAGGGGGTCGCGCGGGGCGCATAACCTCGAAAGCACCAATCACAGCGCTCTAAAAACCCCGCGCGCCCCGCAACTTTGGCAGCTTTATTTGCTAGTAAAAGTTAGCATAGGATATTTGGTCTGTGGACTGAAATGATGATGATGAATTCCGCGTGAACGAAGTCGCCAGCAGAAGCTAGTGTTGTAAAGAGGCTAGGAAAGGGATAAGTTTTTCGGCAATTTATTGCTGCAATTCGGGCTATCCCCAAAAAGATGAAAGATGAATGTTGATAAACTTCTGTTTTGGATGTGTGGTGTATATTCGTACAATTTGTTGCAGGTGAAAATATCAGCGTCCATCGGCAGGAAACACAAGACGGTATCTAGCATGGTGGCTAAATGGCAACAGGTCGCAGACGAAATAAACTCCGACTAGATATAAAGCTAACAAACTTAATTTTTTTACTTGTGTAAATAAAATTTTGTATGCTACATTCTGATCGGACATGTTAAATAAGCGTCCGTTAAAACGCTGGTCAAGTGCGAGTCGGTCAAGTGTAAATATTTACATAGATAATACTTTCCATTCTCCGTACTAATTCGTCTGAAATGTCTACTGCCCGTATGTGCCTGTGCTCAGGACTGATAACGATAACGTACTCAAGTAGGAATTAATCCGTATTATTTATAATTAAACTACGAACCTTGTACGATATCAGTCTAGAGTACAGACTTACAAAAGTACATAGGCAAATGGAACATCTATAAGTGGAAAAATGAAAAGTGTTTCACAAACAATGTTACCTTTTTTTTACAATTAACTAAATGATAATTTCCAAGACTGTATAATAGTTTGGAGTTACTAGCGCCAATGGAATATTCAGACCAACGGATAATGAATAAGCGACTCTATTAACCAATCAGAATGCGTCTTGTGGAATTCTTCCATGTCAATCACCCTTAAATACCTATTATAGGGCAACTTTCGAGATTTTATACGATTAGCGGACTTAATTTATTATTTCTATTGTCAAAAATATAAAATTATATCATACTAGCTGGTGCCCGCGACTTCGTCTGCGAAGAATAATAATTTAAGTAACCTATGTACTTTTAAACCTTCCCTAGACCTCCACGAACATTTCAAGACTAAGATAAGATAAATCCGTTCAGCCGTTCTCGAGTTTTAGTGAGACTAACGAACAGCAATTCATTTTTATATATATAGATAGATGTATTTATGAAATAATTGAATTATTGTATACGTTACGTATGGATAACAAACCTAACTTTTTACGATTGTTTGTACCAAATATCGTAATATATATTTTTAAGCGTACACAATTCGTATGAGGACTATATGAATGCATTTTGTACAGTTTGTGTTAGATTAATATTTAGCTGTAATGATGTGTAAATAATAGAAAATAAACTCATTAATGATTGCCAATTGTTTAAATATATTTTTTTTCTCTTTAGAATTTTTCTGTCTTATAAAAACTCTTAGCATGAAGAATATTTAAAAATCTGTGAACCCGCCCCGGCCCAACGAACGGTGATGTGGGCTCTGAGCTATAGACTTAACTAGTGAATATGTTTTCTTAAGTTTTCAACCCCCATATCTCCGCCATTTTGAATAATTTCGAAAAACTGAAGTGACACAAAAAATCCATATAAATTATCGAACCTGCTCACAAAATTTCACGACAATCTGTTGAGAAATGCTACCTGTAAAGGAGAACAGCCGGACAGCTGGACGTACGAAAGCATTTTTGCGCAAGCTGAAACGGAGACGCTTCGCGCTCGCTCGTCAGTAACTACACAAAAGTACTTGGATAAATAAGTTTTATAAAAAAAAAACAAGAAATATTGAATTACTTTGCTATTCCGCGAAAACAGTAGTCCGACGCTGTTATGGTGGCTTTACAAAGAAAGAAAAAAACGGACAAATGCGATTTCCACTCGCGTGGAAAGGAATGGACGAGGAAATTTCGTATGTTACCTTAAATACCATAGACTTCTTATAGGTTTTCTGTAGGTAAAGAACATTTTTTTGTATTTTTTTCAAAATTTTAGGTCGTAGTTTCGGAGATAAAGGGCGGGAATGGTCAATTTTCACCTATTTTCCTAAGTTACTTCCAAACTAATTATCTTAAAATTTAAAAAAAAATTAAGATTCTCACAACAACACGCCCTTTCATTTGATGTCACAAACTTTTTTTTTTTTAATTTTCTAATTTATCCTTCAGAAGTGATCCCCGTGTTTCAAATTTCATTTATTTACATTACACGTCCGTGCTGCGGTCACCGACTTACATATGTGTACCTACCAAATTTCAACTCGATCGGTCCAGTAGTTTTGGAGTAAATTGTCTGTGACAGACGGACAGACAGACAGACACGAGTGATCCTATAAGGGTTCCGTTTTTTCCTTTTGAGGTACGGAACTCTAAAAACTATTCACTACACGCAAAAACCCTTACATAAACATAATTATAGGTATAATAAAAGCCCCAATTCTAACCTCTTAATTATATTTATTGGGGGCTCTGAGTAAAAGCTTAAGACGGGCTTTTTCTAATTAGGACTTACGTAAACAAGAAACGGTACAAGAAAGCCTCCAGTTATTACTCGGCATGTCTACTGAGTCAACAGTTCGATAAACCTTTCAGTTAATAACGACAAGAAAATACTTGAATGAAGGACACAATTTCGTAGAACACTGGTTCCGTCCGTAGAATGAAATCATTGTTTTGAGGACCCATTCCGGAAGAAACGGTTTGACTTGTGGCTCTGTGAGCTGTAGACCTCGCGAGTCTACTCGTACAGAAGGGGATAACGATTTCCACCCCTTAAATGTTAACCGATGTCGACTAAGTTTTGATAGGTTGTCAGTCAGAACTAAATTTAGGTCTATACGTCTTAGTTTTTTCATTGTAATCAATAAATTCAGTTTTATTGTTGTTTTAGTATTCTGATACAAAACTTATTTCAGCGATTACTTGACTTTGTAGATCTTTAATCAATATTCAAAAAACGTATACATAGACCTAGATTTTGTTCTGGTTGAGAACCTATAAAAAATTGGTCAAAATCAGTTAAGATTTAAGGGGTGGAAATCGTTATTACTTTATGTATGGAAAGGGTGATTTTTGCCGTTGGTTCACAGTACTCTTAATAAGGACAACAAAAAAGCTTGGTGACATTTTTAAACATTGTCTAAATGGCTGAAATAGTTTGCCAAAAGGACACCGCGCGGCTTATACATTTGGATTTGAATTTGATCTCTAAATAATTAGGTAAATGAAAATCAAAATCAAAATCAAAATATTTATTTTGCAAGTAGGCCACATGGGCTCTTTTACATGTCTGAAGCTACCAGCGCCTCGAAAGGTGACATCTGCTGAGAAGAAACGCCGCAAGAATTCAGCGGATTGCTCAGTGCGCGAAGTGTTCGGACGTCTCCACTGCTAGCTGCTCTACACATCTGCTCGGAATTCGTGAGAATTGCTGAAAAGATTGTTCCCATCCTGTTGGTTGGCGGGGATTATTACCAGCTGCATTGCTGCCAGACTATAGGTCGCCCTCTCCGCAAACCCGTACCCGGTCCCGTTCAAGCGGAAGCCCCGGGGAAGGGAATGTGGTGTCAGGCCCTGCACCCATAGTCTCGCGTCGCACCGCGTACCCGCCGCCACTGCGCCCGCTCCAGCCACAATGGAGCCAAACCCCCGCGAAGAAGAGGGTACTTCAGCGCCGAGAGGCAAAAAAGTACCCACATTTTCCGAGGGAAAATCGAAAGCTCCGATGCCGGCCGGTAGTTCGTCCACAGGAGGGGGACAACTACCCGCATCGAGTTTGAAGACGCTCGCCCGCCCTGACGAGGTTGCCGCCGCGTCCCAGACGCCTGTCTCCAGCCGCCAGCCGCTTAAATGCGTCACGCACCTGCCCAAGACCCAGAGCGACGAGATTCTGTCCCCGCATGCGGCACACGATCGCGATTTGATCGCGGTCTCCCACATGCTGGGGGCGGGAATTTTCACGCCGGGCCTGAAGCAGTGGATCGCCACGTACCTCCGGCTGCAGCAGTGGAATTTCACCGGAAATCCACAGGTACTGCACCCGGAGGACGAGAGGATACTCCAGATGTCCCAGCAACTGGAGCTATTCAACCCGCCGCTCCGCCCACTCAAACGGAAAGAAACCGTGAGTAGCCCGCCTGTCGCACCATCCCCAAAGAGGCCGTGCGACAAAGTGTCTCCGCCACCTGCGCAGCCGCCCGCCGATTACGCGCGCGCGACCGCATCGCCTCCGCCGGCCAGGGCCCCCTCCGCCCCGCCCGTGAAGCCCGTGAAACCCGCCGCCCGCAAGCCGCAGGCCGCCCCTCCAACCGCCACGCCAGCCGCACCCGCGGCTAGCAACACCGCCGCCGCACCTCCAGCCGCACCACGTCAACGCTACCCGCCCGTGGTCGTGGAGAAACTGCCCGACTGGCCCCGCCACTTAGCCGCCATCGCCGAAGAACTCGGCGACACTCCCAGCGCAGCCTTCGGGACGGGGGTGCGCTTTACACCCGCCACGGGGGAGGAGTACCGCTGCGTGCAGCGCTACTTCACCAAGCTGCACGACCAGGATCCGTCAATCTCCTAGTTCAGCTACTCCCCCCCCGCCGAGAAAAATCTGAAAGTGGCCATCCGAGGTCTCCCGGTGGACACTGACGTCAAGGAAATACAGTCTGCCCTCCTCGAGGAGGGCATTGAGGCCAACTATGTAAAGAGCATCCGGGCACGGAGCGGGCGCCCCGGGTGCGTCTACTTTGCGCAGTTGGTCGGTCCAGCAGCCCAGAACCTCCACGTGTACAGCATCAACGAGCTGCTGTTCATGCCGGGGGTCAAAATTGAAGCCTGGCGCGGGAAAAAGGGCCCCGCGCAATGCCACAGATGTCAGCAATTCCGGCACTCGTCCCAGTGCTGCCACCGCCCCATTGCATGCGTGCGCTGTGGCGAAGCGCATGCAGCATGGGAGTGCCCGCGACCGCGCGAGGTCCCCGCGACCTGCGCAAACTGTGGGGGGCCACATCCGGCCAATCACTCTGCTTGCCCCGTGTTCCGGAAGGAGGCCCGGAACAAAAGGGCCGGCACAGTCGCCCGCACCACCACCGCCGCCCGCCCCGGCCAGAGGACCAGGGCAATCGTCCCTGCCACCACGGTGGAGGAGTCGGCGCCCGCCTCTCTAATGGCGCCGGCCAATGCCCCCCGCTCAAGGGGGCCCAGAGACGACGCCCCCGGCCCTCTCGTGCCGACCAGGAAGAGCAAGAAGAAGAAGCCCGCCGCTGCTAAGCCCGCAGCCGCAATCACCGCTGAGCCCACAACAAGCCCGCAAAGCCTCGCCGATCTACGCGCACAAGTTGCGCAGATGATAGCGAGGCAAAGAGACCTCCTCGCGTCTATAGACGCACATATAGGCGCGACATCATAAAGCCGCTGAGAGGCCGATGAACCCACCACGCCGCGGACAGGCAACGTGGACCCAAAAGCCATGATAGGCATGAGGAACGCCATGAAGGCAAACCCGAGGACCAGCCCGTCGTTACGGGCTGCGTAAGAGGCCGCCAAATAAAGGGCTCAGCCCTGATAGGCTCCCCCGCACACCACCCGCTACGCGGGCGGTGCGCGAGAGAAGGCTCGAGAGCAAGAATTCAGCAGTAAGTCTTTTTTTCCCCCAACTTTTACATTAGAGTTTTAACTAAAACTAACACATGAAAAGGGCAGCAAACAATCCTAATGGGTAAAAAATAATTATAATAAATAACTAATAAGGGAGATGTATAGTCTCCGCGTCTGGACAAGTTAAGTGACTTAGAGATGTATAAAGCCTCTAAGGGTCATAATAATAATAATTAAAATAAAGAATTAATGAAACATCTAAATTGACTACCTAACCTAGGTTAAATGGAGATGTGCAGTCTCCACGGTCAAGTATAAAGAAGGAGATGTAAGGTCTCCAAATATCAAAATAATTATAATAATTTGAAATAAAAAAAAACATGTCCAGGTATTATTACAAACTCCCATAACATACACCCTTATTTTATTAATTTTCCATGTCCTGCCTAAACTTCCTTAGCCCATACCAACGAGTATAGCGAAGTGCAGTATGTTGTGCCTCTAACTTTCGGCCCTAACATGCAAGACGCAAGGATAAGTTAAACCGTCATATTAAGTGCGTCTCCCTCACACTTGCGCCGACGAAAGAGATCGAGAGATAAACGGGTTATCTTATCCTTGTGTCTTGAGCTAGCTAGAGTTGAATTTTGGGGGTAGGGCAGTGGTTGTTACAAGGTAGTATCATCAGGGGCGTATTTACCCTAGGGCCAACCGGGCCATTGCCCGGGGCGCCAATCCGCCAGGGGCGGCGTAGGCGAGTTTCTAAGTTATTTAGGTAAATAGGCGAAAATTGACCATTCTCCCCCCTCCTCCCTTATCTCCGAAACTACTGGGCCTTTTTCCTTGACTTCTGGGGCGGCGAAACCCGCCCGGCCCGGGGCGCCATATTTCAAAATACGCCCCTGACTATCATACTATGAACAAACAATTTTCTTAGCATATTATCTTAGTCAATGGTATTTTTAAGGTAGCCTCCCCTAGCGAAGGTCCTGAGCGCTCTGCTTTCCGATTCAACGTACATCATCTTTCAAATTTTCAGAAAGACGCAAATTCGAAAACGTGTTCGTTAATTTAAAAGTCATTAAAACTTAAAATAAGACGTTAAACTCGATTATGTATAGCACAAAGCTGTCAAAGTCGAGTTTAACATTTCTTATTTTAAGTTTAGTGACTTTTAAATTAGCGAACATATTTTCGAATGGCCCCGAAGACGCACGAAGAGATAAGACGATGTTAACTTACCCTCGTGTCAACCTTGCTAGGGTTGCTCGATGATTAATCGGATGAAAAGACATCTGTATTCTGGGACTAAATATAGGGTTGTCCTATAACAAACGGGTCTCTAATTCCGTGCGGTACATATTTGTGTTCTGTTCAGTATTCCGACAGCGCGACGAGGGTACTCCTTGCCGGTGACAACCCTGATTACGCCTTTACAATTTTATTATTACCGACCATTTACAACAAAATATACCTTGTTAGCTACAATATACGGTGTGATTAAGCTTGGTTGCAATTATAAGGGAGTCAATGTGTATTTGTAAATATCTTCCATGCGTTACGGATTGTTTGTTTCTATTTTGAAATGATGAGGATGGACGTCGATCCAATCAAGATGCTAAAAATCAAAGTCAAAGTCAAATTCAAACTATCTTTATTCAATTTAGGCTTTTACAAGCTCTTATGAAGGTCGAGGAATGAATCTACCACCGGTTCGGAGAAAATCCTCTACTGAGAAGAGCCGGCAAGAAACTCGGTGAGGTATCATTTTTTCAAATCAGTACACATATGAGTCAACAATGATGTCTACAGTTTTATACAAATCTAAGTATATACCACAGCTGGTACGCTCATCGACACCCAGGGATCGCCGGTGCAGGTCAGGATTTAAGCCAAACGTCCCTGTCCATCCATCCATAGGATCCAAAGGAGTTGAGGCTGATTTATCATACCATCCGGGGACGTCAACTGCTAGACATCAGTCACCTCAAATTACGAGGTCACAAGTCTGTTTCCATCAGCTTCTCCTGACCTTACCTACCGAACCATGTGATTCTCCAACATGCGTAGAGGCTAATCATACCAGACCCTCAATTCTCGGTGCATTAACAACGTTACATTCATACAGTTGTGTCAAACGACTGTATGCCCTGACGTTTAATCTCGATTGTGAGATTATCTCGAATGCACCGAGAATTGGGGGCCTGTAGCGATGCTGTATCGGGACTACATCGCTAAAGTAGCGATAGAGAATCGCGTCTGCGTGGGCTATGATATACGACCAGGCGACAGCATCGCGGCCGTTTTACGACTGTATCGCGACTGCATCGCTGCGAAAAGTCGACGTGGGCTGGCGCCCTTAGAGCCCAAACGCACAGGCAGGTGGCTTGCTTAGCACCTAGAGCCTTGGCTAAAACAAACGTTCTAGATTTTTCTGCACCGGCCGCACTGCGCGCTTGGCGCCTTCAATAGTTACCTCACTCGCTAGGCTCTAGGCGCTAAGCAAGCCACCTGCCTGTGCGGCCTTTGTCTTAGAGAATCAGACCACAGGCCCCCAATTCTTGGTGCATTCGAGATAATCCCACAATCGAAATTAAATGTCGTGCATACAGTCGTTTGACACAACTGTATGAATCTGACGTTTAATCTCGTAATTGAAATTATCTCGAATGCACCGAGAATTGGGTGCCAGGTCGTCAATCCATCTTGCAGGAGACCGACACTGTCTCCACATATAATTTCCACAATTCAAAACCCAAAACGTTAAAAACTTAAAATTAAATGAAATAGAAGCAATAAATGATAATAATTAAGAATAACAACAATAAAATCGATAGTTGACTCCGACGCCGACGCTTATTAAGTAAATTTAATCTTTACAGTACCTACAGGAAAAATTAAAGTAGTTTCAAATTTCTTATTTCCGCTTCAAGTTTGTTGATCATCATCATCATCAACCTATATACGTCCCACTGCTGGGCACAGGCCTCCTCTCATAGTAACGTAAACAGTGACGTAAAAGAATTAACGTACAGAAGAATCACTCTCTAACAAAAACGGTGTTTAGGTACAAAAATATGCCTAGTCATGTAATCATGCCTTCTTTCTCCGTCGCATAAAACGTGCTCTTTCGTGTACGCTAGGGTTGTCAGTTTTTATCCGCGTCACCCAACGACAACAACACGCGAATCGCCCAGCGAGTGAGCGAGCGACAACGTACCTACTGCGATTTGCAGCTCCGAGCAACGCGACGGCCGAGCGTACCTAAAGTGCTGCGTGAAACCCGCCTGCTATGGGAGGAGGCCTGTGCCCGATTACCTCCTTCCCAATGGCGGTACGGTACCTATAGTGGCCGTCAAGTAAAGTGACGACTGAGGCAACAAAACCATTATATATATATATATATACGTCTTTCGCACTTGCATGGTCTTACGGAGCGTGACGGCGAATGAATGTTTTATTACCCTAGTCGTCACTTTAGATGACGGTCACTATAATCCCCATGCGGATAGCGCGGAGTTAATTGATGTGCTAGTTTTTAATGACCACAACATGGTTAAAAGTTCCAGTTCTCTCATTACCGTTTATTGTAGTGCAATCGATACGACAAATGAGATCGAGGGACAATCAAGACGCCTCGCTGTATTACCTGTGACACACGGAATGGGTAAGCGGACGCGCGCGCTACGCTTTTGGTAAAAATGAAAATGAAAACGCACGGGCTCTCTCACATATCTGAATCTACCAGCAGGTCTAGCACGACCTGCCCGCGAGTCATTTCTCGCCCAGTGCGTCCCTTACATATCTGACTAGTTAAACAAAGCCGCACTGAGCGACAAATGACTCGCGGGCAAGTCGTGTTAGCCCTCCAGCGCTTCGAAAGGTGACATCGGCTGAGAAGAAACGCCGCTAGAAACTCAGTAAGTAGTAAGTCTTTTTTCAACTTTGACATTAGAATTTTATCTAAAACTAACACAAAAAGTGCAGCAAACAAACCTAATGGGTAATAAATAACTAATAACGGAGATGTATAGTCTCCGCGTCTGGACAAGTTAAGTGACTTAGAGATTAACAAAGCCTGTAAGGGTCATAATAATAAAAATAATAATTAAAACAAAGAACAAAAACAAAGGTGTGAAGGTACTTTGGCAATTTTGTACGTTCTACGAATAGGTAACCTAGCTGCTTTTCTTGGGCAGTCCTCTTATAACGACACACTAAATGGCTGGGACTAGGATAACCTGTAACATGGGTCCGAACACACTCAGACCCAGGGCTTCTATTGGACATTGCCTAACCGAAGATATCGTGATGGTTTTACGATGCAGCTGCCTTTACTGTCAAGTAATAAGAGCTACCATATTGTAGCGATGTCGATTAGGCAATGTCGAATTCCTCTATTCGAAATTGCCTAAGCTAGTGTTTTTCAACCTGTGGGTCGCGACCCCCAGGGGTTTTTTAAATACCTCGTCATTGAAACTACTGACCGTATTAATACAATAATACGGTCATGGGGGCCGCCACATTTTTTTGACTTTTAATATGCGTCAAAGTATAATATCGTCGGGCATGTTTTTGGAGACTGAAGTTGCTTGCGTCTTCAGGTCTTAGGTTCTCTGGCGTGACACGTGATCCTTGGGTGGTGTAAAACGAGCGACCGATGGTAGGTTTTGACTGCGGTAGGTCACCACTCCCTTGACAATGCCGCCAAGCGACTCCAATCAAACAAGATGCCCTGGGTAGCGGGAGAGGTTGGGTTTGGACAGTTGCACAGAACAAGCGAACGATCTTCCAGTTCCAGTTTCGGTGCCTTGTCCGACTTCTTTTCCATGCCTATTTACCATCAGAGTAAAGGGCATTTCCTGGGCAATCGTATGGTATCTGGGTATCGTGCACCTCTAGGTTAGTCGAGGAATGTCTCCTGCAAATGTCAAACCTCTAAGACCAACTGTTTAGGCGTGTGCGTTTTCTATAAGTGAGTCACGTATATGTACCTATTGATAAAAGAAACCCTCCCGAGTAAACGCTCCGTCCGTTTCCAAACAAACTTCGTTGGCTTATTTACGACCAACTATCGGCTATTGGCCGGGGCGGGGACACTTCGGTCGGTCGATACAAACACCGTGGAAGTCATTATGTTTAAGTCTGTTCGTTAAAATAGTGTCGCCTTTTGCGAAATGCCGCCGCTTGACAAAGGACGCCCTTTAGGCCCATCTCGTAACCAAGTTTGGTCGCGAGCTTTGAATTGGGAAAAAAATACCAATTCCAAGCTGGCTACGAAACGGGAATGATTAAGGCCCATCTCGTAACCAAATTTGGTAGCCAGCTTCGAAATGGAAAAAAAGAACACAATTCGAAGCTGGCTACGAAACGGGAATTAATTTGATAAAAAAGGTAATAGAACCGTACTCATTTTGCCGGTTTAAACTTGTAAAATTGTAAATTGCAGCTTCGTCAAACGGAGCACACGTATCTTTTTAAAAAAAAAACAATGGAATGAGTTCCCATTTACTTAATAACTGGCTACAATACGGGAAAACACATTTCCCATTTCGAAGCTGCCTACCAAATTTGGTTACGAGAAAAGAAGGACGCCGCCTCGGAATCATAGATTGATAGTGGCGGACTCCTAGTTATTCAAACAATCATTAGATTAAATTCCGCATGAAAAACAGGCCTAAAATAATTTGAGCGAACAGCGGCTTTATATAGCAAGGTTGAAGATAAGTTAACACTGTCTTATCTCTAAATGCGTCTCTCTCACACTAGTGCCGAAAAAAGAGACATTCGGAGATAAGACAGGCTTAAGTACAGAGCAGCTGTACGTGTCCCGACTGCATTACTCTACGAAGAAGGAGGAGATCGTAGAGTATATAAGAGTGAAAACCAGTTTTACCCCGAGGGTCGAGCGGTTGGAGTCCCGTCACAAAGTCAATGTTACGTCCTTTGTGGTGGGGGTACCAACCGACCAACTTGCGCCCTTCACAAAGCAGGAATTCTGGCCGAGGGGTGTCATATTCCGTCGTTTTCGTGGACGGTTATTGGACACCGAGAAACCGTGTCACACGTCACTGACCAAACGTGTCACCTAGTTATTTAAGAGTTTTATTGTTACTTATGTATGTTAGTCTTTAAGGTATTTATGTTACGGGTCTTGTTGCCTGAAATAAATGGTTATTATTTTATTATATTATGATGTGATCCCTGTGTTAAACCGTGTTAGGGCCGCTGATTATACAACAACACTGTCAATTGAATCAGTCGAATGAATATTGGGAACGGCCGGGTTAAAATTTGACATTGCCACTTATAAATTATATTAATTTTTAATTGGTAGGAAGCAAATCCATTCACGGATTGAATATTGGGAATACGCGTAAGTCAGCTGGGCACAAGACCGAGTAATGGATTAACTTTTAAGTTAACTTCAAAAATGGGAATGTTTCAGTATTCTCATACAAAACTAATTTCGGCATTAAAGAATGTTTAAATATAATATACAACTTCAAAAATTGTTAACGGACTCGTTTAACTTCTGTTAGAACAATTAAAGTCAATTAATTATACGATTCTAAGGCAGAAGATAGGGTTGTTGTTGTTGTTGTTGTTGTTGTTGTAGTAGTTGTTATTGCTGTTGTGTGTAGGAGGGTGGGTGCAGTGTACCTCTGTATGTATTATATAATTGTCTAAACTTAAGCTATGATTTAAAATATTTTTTCTGTATCAGAAAAACTGACCTGGCTCAAACAGCTAAACACTTTTAGCCTCTGCACTAAATATTAGTGATAATTAAATGAATCCTTTGATTCGGTTTTATTTATCGTTTGACCTCGATCGAAACGCATCAAACATTTACGAATCCATTCCATCAAAATTTCATGGCGTCGTAATCGTAAAATCGTATGACGTGAAAGCGACTGAGATTTTATAATCACATCTAGCGTTTTCCCGCGACTTTGTCCGCGTGGAATTCGCTTATCATTGTTCCGGGAACTGTGTATTTTTCCGGGATGAAAAGACTATGTCGATCCGTAGCTGCGAACGGATTCTGCGTGATATAAAGTTGAAACCCCAAAGACAATTTCGTATTTATAAAATTAGTAATATACTTGAATACACATACATAAAAATCGATAAATTGTGCGTTCGAAATTTCTAAAGTCTGTTCGCCGAGAGTTGACAAAAAAAAACAGGGCGTCTTAACTCAAATAGCGGCCCGCTAATTATTTTTACCGATGATAATAAATAATTAAAGCGAAGAACTATATTTTTTTCATAGAATATTATTATTGAATAGCCTGTATATGTCCCATTGCTAGCATATCATCGGATGACGTCCATGACAAAGTCTCAGAGTCGGAGGAAAAATCAGGGTCGGTGACGTTTATTATGAAACGTTCAATTGCTTCGTCTAAAACAACACACGAACACCCAAACGACACACTCGAAGCGTATTCCAGAACGGAATGGCAATGTGGCCGCCGCGTGCGTGCGCTCGTCCGTTCGGCGCGGCGCCGCGCTTGACAACAACTGCATGCCTCGTAGTACGAAACTAAGTGCGCGCGACGATAAGCGACGCCCGTGATACAGTTTGCGATAGGTAAGTGACAGTCGCTATTTCGAGACGATATCATGATGATAAATATTTCAAATCTCGGCGAACAGACTTTAATCGAAAAGTATTATGAGAGTACATAGGCATTATTAAGCATGCATTATTTTTACTTAACCTTTTGGACGTCACAGTCGGCTATATGCGACAGAGCATTTTCGTGCCACTGGTGCCAACATATGCCGTTGTCCATATATTTGCGTCAGCTAATGCCGCCGTTGGCGTCCGTGGCACTCTTTTTCGCATTGATCGTGGCATTCAAAGGGTTAAGGCTCCTTTTCTCTTCAGTTTCCATATGTGACTAGCGTCCGTGGACGCGACGTTTGCGCTGTGGCGCCGCCATGCCAGCGGCGTCTTTCGAGCATCGGCCTCTCTGACTGACTTATATCTGGCACAGCGGATCAACGTTGCCATTCAACGTGACAATACTGCCAGCGTTTGGGGCACGCTACCAAAGGAAAGCGTTTTTTTTAAATTAATTGTTATTGACAAGAGCGTCGGTGGCCTAATGGCTAAGGATGTTGACTCGTGATCGTGAGGTCCGGGTTCGAATCCAAGCGGTTGCCATGTACCAATGAGTTTTTCTAACTTATGTACATTATCTGCCTGTGAATTGCGGTAACCGATGCTCTTACGGTGAGGGAAAACATCGTGAGGAAACCTGCACATTTGGGTAACTAAATGTGTAATCACGATTAAATTGGTCAGGGTCCCCTGTCACAAGGGTTACGGAGGTCAGACGGCAGTCGATCCACTGTAATAACCCGACCTGCCGAACCCGGGATCATGGTCAAAGCGTACCCCTTAGCGTAAGCGTAGACGGGAAAAAGCGCTAGGAAGAGAGAGAGAGAGATTGACAAGTTTAGTTTTTAATTTGTATGTATTTGAATAATAATTTGGAGTGCATTTTAAGTATCTTTATTTTGATTTAGTTGTTATTTAGTCTTAGTTTATGTTGTTTGTACTTTCTTTTCCTAATAAATAAAGCCTTTACTTCCGTGTGAGTAAATGATTTGTTTTCAGGGGTGTGATTCTCTTAAATAACACTTCGTTCATGAACACGCCAGCGAGCCTTACTTGACCCGTCAGCGCGTATAAACTACATGTTTGTGCGCGTCTTCGACCTTGGTCGTATTTCGACGCAGCCGGCCACGGACGTAGATACTTAACTCCGCATAATCCCTACCAGCACGCGGGTCTCTTTATGATTGTCGTTGAAATGAGGGACGAAATGAACGGAGATATTTGTTAGTGAATAACATAGCTGGCTATAATAACATTTATCACAGCTTCACGTATGGATAAACGATAAAGCAGCCATAAATAAAGGGTAGATATTGAAGTCGCCGTAAATTTGAGTTCCCTATGATACCGAAGCTCACATCACATTAAGCTTTATTGTTTTGCATAGCGTGATTGCAATGCATAAGTTTAAGTACTTTTCTAAGTTATACATTCAAGCAAAAATTCACTTTTTGGTAATGAAATAAGTACTAAGATAGGCGCATAACTTAATTATGTTATGCTTTGTTTTAAAATTCAGCAATATAGCAATATTGTTTCAGTGATTAACTTGAATACTCCTCTGCTGCACTGGGAGTGAAGAAATAGCATAGAATGCGTGCAGATGCTTATCATCCTGGCATGTCGTAAAAGTCAACTAAGGTTCGGGTCCTCTCCAACATGGTGGACTATCTGTATATGGGCGATGGGCTGATCACCTGTCACCATACGGTTCACCATACCATCTTAAGACTAATTAATCGAACGTGGCCACAAGTAGTCTTATTGCTCTGCCCACCCCATTAGGGATTTCGGGCGTGATACTATGTATGTATTTGTAGGTATTAACTTGAATAATTTGAATACATACATATATTCGTGTTCATCATTCCCCCGCGTCATAGCGTTCCTTACTTTTTGAAAGAAGAAATCTTGAGTGAAACGATTCAACATGGCGTCCCGAGATAACGAATATTCCCGATCCCGGGCAATCATCAGAAACACATTAACCTCCTTGCCCCGGTCGGCCTATTACGTATTATTAATAACTACAAATTCTTCGCCTGGGGTCTTACTTGCTAACTCGTAGTTTGGTATTTAGCTCAGTAATCAATAAAATGATGGGCGATGGTTTATCAATGGGTTCAATAAAAATATAAGAATAATAATCAAATTAATACTTTCGTGAGACATGAGAATACTTAAAATACACACGGCTTTACTCACGATTTAATGCAGAAATAGTCAGACATGTTTCAAACTTGTATGGAGTTCTTCAGCGAAACATGTCGGACCTTTTCTCACAATAAATCATGAGTAAAGCCGTGTAATCGTATGTAGTTCAACTATTAAGAATAATAATGATAACGATAAAAATAAGTTTTGCTTCAAATGATCCTTTTAATAATGTTTAGCAACAACATCAATTTGTTTCTGTTTGGCCTATTGGTTGACGGGTAGAGAATGCCTTAAGGCATTAAGTCCGGAATTTCTACTATCATATATTATGCAATAAAATTTAAATATACAAATGAAAAATATCCTGTATTTTGGGTCTGTTTACAACACAAAAAGACACGACCGAGCAGGATGACCAGTGCCCTTAGAGCGCTTAGGTACGCATTACTTCCATTCCGTATCCGATCCGAACCCGTGAGAATACGAATGTTGACATCTCGGACCGAATGACGGATGACAGAAGCCGCGTTGTGCGTAAGCTACCATAGAAATAGTTTTACGACCACTCCAGACCGTATTTTCACGGATACGGATCGGATGCGGAACGATCGTGGTGCGTAAGCGCTCTTAGTGTAAGTTTGAGTCATAGCAAACGTCTCGAATGCATTCTTATAAAAGTCTGTATTTCCTTATGAACGAAACGTTAACGCATTCGAGACGTTTGCTGTGACTCAAACTTACACTAACGGCACAGGGCGTCTATTTGGGAACTTTTAACTGATACTGCAGTGGGATGAGAAATCTTACTCGCGAGTCGCCACAACATCACTTAGTGTTCCCGAATAGAGGCGCAGGGCGACCAGGGTAGAGGTAGGTTTTTCGTAGTGGTAGAGCCAAACAGTAATCCTCACTATATGATTACTGTTCGAATGGGCCGGCTCGACCGGGGTAGTACCACACTCTCACAGAATATCGGCGTAAAGTAATAGCTTGCTATTGCGTTTCGTACGGTGAGTGACGAGATCCGGAGGCCTATTCCCTCATCCCTATCCCATCCCCATTCCCCATCCTCCTTAGATTGGCAACGCATTGGCAGCCTCTGGTGTTGCAGATGTCCATGGGCTAGTGTAAGTTTCAGTATAAAAACAGTCTGTATTTCCTTATGTACAAAACGTTAACGCATTCGAGACGTTTGCTGTGACTCAAACTTACACTTAGGGCACAAGTCGTCTGCCCACACTGGGGCTTCCAGTACGTGGTGGCCACTCAAGAACTCTTCGGCCCCATCGGCCATCTGTTCCTCGAGCAATGTCCGCCCACTGCACTTAAGTTTAGCAGTTCTTTGGGCTATGTTGATTAGCCTAGTCTATCTTTTGCGGATCTCCTCATTTCTAATTCGAATAGTAAAACTATGTCTAAAATAAAACAACAAATCAGCCGCCTGTGGGCTCTTTTACTTGTCACATGAATAAATTGGAATAGGTTCAATCAACCGGTGCTTCGGTCAGACAGGACCATTATTACTAAGAAGAAGCTCCGCAAGAAACTCAGCAGAGAATTATGTTTTCAAATCACAAATTAGTTTTACTTCATATAAAAAACGTAATACAATTTTAATTATAACAGTGCAAAGTAATAAAGATATAAATAATAATTGTTCAGATCGATAAAAATATAATAAGTTGTTGAATAATCAACAAATGAAAAGCTATAAAATATCGTATAGAGAACATTATGAAGTCTCTAAAGTCCGTTTTACTTATTACACAAAAATTATAAATAATATTAGTGCTTGCGAGCACAAACCGTCTGGACCCCACAGACAACACCCGTTCACGAGTATGACGCGTATCTCAAATAGCATTCTAATACAGTTTTTTTTTGTATATATGTCCCTTAACTTTTAAACGATTTCATAAATACCTAAGGAGAAGGTTCTCAATTCGATGCATATATTTGTTCTTCTTTTTTCGATTATTTGGAGATAGCGGACCGATTTGGGTGATTCTATATTAATCGATAGGGACCCCTAAATTGGTCCCGTTGTGACCAAAATCGAGGTCTGATGAGAGGATCTGTGAGCCATCCCTTCGTTTACGGAGTGCGAAGCGCGAGCGAAGTTTCTTCGTTTAAGCTCGGTCAAAAATTCGAATGTCCGGAAGTCCGGCTGTTCTCTACATGTCGTATTTCTCAACTGATTCTCGTGTTTTGTGAGCACATGAGAATCTCGGTCGCGAGTTGCTACAATATCACTTAGACGTTTCCGAATAGAGCCGCAGATTATATGGCATTTTTTGTCGATGCAGTTTCTCGTTTTTAGGCTTCGGTACCTCTAAAGGTAAAAACGAAACCCTTATAGGATCACTCGTGTGTCTGTCTGTCTGTCTGTCTGTCCGTCTGTCACAGCCAATTTGCTCCGAAACTGCTGGACCGATTGAGCTGAAATTTGGTTTACATATGTAAGTCGGTGACCGCAACACGGACGCGTGACGCAAGTATATGAATTTTAAACATGGGGGCCAATTGTGGAGGGTAAATTAGAAAATAAAAAAAAAAATGCAATCTATATCGTGTGACATATCAAATGAAAGGGCTTATTGTGAGGATCTTAAATATATTTTCTTTTGAATTTCAAGTAAAATAGTTTAGAAGTTATTTACGAAAATAGGCGAAAATTGACGATTCCCCCCCCACCCTTATTTCCGAAACAACTGGGGCTAAAACAACTTGAAAAAAATACAGAAAATAGTTCTTTACCTATAGATTAAGGGAAAACCTATAAGAAGTCTATGGTATTTAAAGTAACGTAGTAAATTTCAGATAATCATGTACGGAACAGAACCCTCTCTACGCGAGGAGGAGCCCTCTCCTCCTAACTTTTTTCTTTAAGAATACACCCTTGCTCAATCCTCATTGACATCTAAAAGTATTAACTTTGACAGGTAGAACGCAATTGCCCAGGAAATGCCTAATTACTCTATGGTAAATAGGCGCGGAAAGGAAGGAAGTCGGACGAGGCACCGAAACTGAAAGACCTCTCACAAACTCTACCCAATGTATTATCCCAGAGCACGATTGGCGTCGCTTGACAGCATGGTTTTGCTTAGGGGGTAGTGCGTTGCTCGTTTTACACACCGTCGAGAGTCAAACCTACGGACGCGAGCAACTTCAATCCCCAAAAACACAACCCTTAACTTAACAACATACCCGATACCACCCTTTCCCAGTATCTCATACCCCACATAACCAATCACCTTTCATATAATTTCATTTCATTATCACGCCTTTATCGCGTAGCCCCGCTACGAGCTACGAATCAGTGCCTCTACGGGACCCGCGAGCTACGGTCGTCCCGGTACGCCGCCGTTCTTACCGAAACAATGTTTCAAACTCAATTCAAAATGTTCATGTGACTGTGATTGACATAAATAATTTGATCAAACATTTGTTCAAAAAAGTGACTGCTATTTCGGTGGCAGTTATTGGTTTTAGGTACTTTGGATTTTTTGTTCAAACTTTCATTATTGATTGGCGATATTTAAAAATACGGGTAAGTACTTAGATTTAGTTTGGTTTAAACTAAAAGTTTCAATACAATTTATTAAGCGTTAATTCGTTTATTAGAATATAGTTAAGAAATAAATGACAAACGAACAACACTTTTTCACAGCAAGCGCGTCGGAAAGTTCCATTCCTGCTGCAAGTAACGCGGCTGGTTGTTTTTTGATATAAACAGATTTTGTAAACGTATGAAAAATATCTTTGAAAACGATTTTCGATAAAAGATCACCTAAGTCCTAATTCATATAAAAAAGTAGGTGGGTAGGAAAATCACTGGTATACTTTGAAATTTTTTATAAAGATATTTATGAGCAATGGACGCGTTATTAAATTTATTATGGTGTTTCTTTAAAGTCAAATATCCATAAGTACAATACACAATTAGTGTGATGTTAATTCTCATAAAACATTGTAGTTATTTGCTTATAAGTATCAAATTAGAGCAACAATATGATAAATTATCGACATTCCTATACTAATTTCCAACAAAATGTCCAATTGTAGCATTTGTAGCATAGACCGCGCATAGATATTTTAAAACGTCCTGAAAACAAATGCTTTAGTAGAAAATAGCATTCGGCGAAATGAAATTTTGGCTAAACTTCACATTCGGTCAAACGTTATTCCGTCAACATATTAAATATTTCCAATGTGTCGCAAAGCTCAAGGCATAATTGACTTCTTACCTTTCTTCTTTTATAATAGGTTTATAAAAGTTAGGAAAACAGCGCCAACAAATACATATGAATCAATTGGTATAATAAGAATTTCCATTTTCGTATTTCACCTATAGAACCTTTAATCTTAGGGATTATGAAGTAATGTTCGTCTCGAGTGATTCCGGAGAAGGAAATTTAATATTAGACGTTTGCCGGAATCATTCGAAATGCGATGGATTTTATTACGTAACAGAACACGAACATTTTACGGTAATTTACCAAGTTTTATACGTAATACGAAACGGAAAATGATTACCAACTCCCTGAGGTAGAAAGGAGAGTACATTTTTGGTAACTTGAATTTTATAGGGAAAATTCTGGTACAGTCTACTGCAAATGGCTTAGGTGTTCAAAGATATGTACTTAAGTAATTCTAACGCAGAGGGCGTTCAATATTTTTGAGTTGCAAATTTTAATCTTAATCATTAATATCAACAGCCTGTATAAGAACGTCTCACTGCTGGCCACAGGCCGCCTCTCGGTGAGAGGAAATGGGTATAAGTCCACAAGCGTGCCTAGTGCAGATTGGGGACTTTACACACATATTTGAATCACTTCGCACATGTATTTCTGCATACATTTTTGTTGTGTATTTGCCTTTACCGAAATGTTCTGTGTGAGAGGTCGCACATTAGACCTCTGCTAGTCTGCTACCACTGGTCAGATGTGCCATTTTCGATGCCTCATGTTACATAGAAATGCTACGCAACCGGTCAAGTGCGAGTCGGACTCGCGCACCGAGGATTCCATCCTGGCATGGTCTCAACCAATCAATAGCCTTTATGTTAATGTTATAAGAACTTTGACAGTTGCAACTAAGTTGGCAGAAAGTTAGGCTGCAGCGGTAATTTTCTGGTTTGCTTCCAATATAGGTATTTTTCAAATTTCTGTAACAGAACACCAGTCAATTGACATTTTGTGGTTTGACTATGGAGTATAAACTAAAATCAGGCTAAATTTGATAGCTGAAACTTAAGCCGTTTTAGATTTAGTTTAGTTGTATTTCATTTAGTTTAATTTTTATGTTTAGTTTAGTTTAATTATAAGTTTTAATTTGTAATGTTGTATAAGTTTATTATGTGGTTTCTGAAATACAAAAGTTCGGATTTAGAATTTACAGCTGGAACAATATTGGTCTAAATTCAATAAATTTGACGAAAGAGCATTTTTGCTAGTATGACGCATCCTTCGAATTCTTATATGTATAACCTGTGACACTCGTACATTCCCCATGATACCATTCATCATGATTATGATACCCCATCTATTGAAATCGGACCAGTAGTTCAGGAGCTACAGTGGAACATACATACATGAATACACTGATAAACTCTATACCCTCCACCTTTGGCTTTGCGCAGTCGGGTAAAAAGGAATATAAGGGTTGAAATCAATGTGGGTGCTGAAGCCATGCAAACAACTGTAGATGGTTAATCTTATAAGTGATACTCAGCTGGTCCACTTAATTCTTATATATATTAATATCATTAGCGTAATATGATTAAGTATCGATTTACTTTACCTCCATTCAAATTTGTACATGAAATACAACGGAAGGTGTATGATTAAACACACTAATATTAGACTTCAACTTTTTGTATGGGATTGGAATGAAAAGTATCCTATGCGTTAATCTAGGGTATAAGCTATCTCAATTCCAAATTTTATCTAAATCCGTCCAGCCGCTGAAGCGTGAAGGAGCAACACATACCAACGCAAACGTTTGCATTGAGGTATAATACTCGTATTAGTGTGATTTATTTGTTGATACATTACGTAATTAATTGCAAACAAAAAGATTACGTCAAGCAAGTCGCCAGTACGCAGCATCGAACTCCAAATTCGTATTCACGCGACACACTCATGTTGTTGCTGCTTTACTTAGAGTAAAACGGAGCCTCCCTAAAGCAAGAGCGCGAAGTGGAGGATCAAGACACCCATGCGCGCGAGTGTCTGCGCTGTATAAGGCGCAAGGCTATTTTATTATGTTTTTAGGTAGTTACGCGACCTCTTCTTCGACTTAATAGTTATTAAAAAAAATACTTACTTGTCTTGTAACTAGATTATAATTATATAGTCGATGTTAAAAATATGTTTCCACTTATAAATGTATCAGAATTACGTACGAGGCAACTAGCCAATATTGTGAATGTATATCTTTGGTAAAATCTTAAGTACTATTTAACTTTTTTCCAAAACCAATTTCCGACCTCATTTTGTGTCGTCTCCTTATATTGGCCGTTTCATCTAGATGACAATTCGTTTGAAAATTATAACGAAACTAAATTATGTATGAAAATACGAGCTAACGGCAAAATTTTAACATGCTGTATAAGACGCAAACCGTAACTAACAATGTCCGTAAGTGCGTTTTGTCTTTTGCTTTCGTGCTATTTGCGACCTTATGATGATGATATTGTTAGTTGATAAAATACAAAAAAAATAGTACTACACGGTTATTATTCGAAATTTTGAAATTTTGGCTTGTATCTGCTCACAATCCTTTATAGCGACCCTAAAATGCATGCCACAAAGATAAATTAAACCCGTTTATCTCTCTGACTATATCTTTCGTCGGCACTAGTGTGAGAGAGACGCACTTAGAGATAAGACGGTCTATCTTATCCTTGTGTCATGCATGTTAGGGCCGCAGATAGGTGAAGAATAGTGCCCCAAGTTTTAAATAGTAAGTCTCCTGGCTTAAGGGCATTTTCTTAAAAAAACAGTAGTAGGTATACTGGATTCTGAGCATAAATAACCCAAATTTCCGAATACTGAATAAAAAAATAGTGAACCTTTTTAACCTCAGACGCGATTTCGTATCATTAACGCTATGATGTAACACTGAGTTTAAAATTATACTTAACTACACCCATATCATAAAACCTCCATAGTGTAATCAAAAACCGTAGTAAATGACCACCATTTTGACAACCAATTAGGAAAAACCAGTGCTGCAATGTTATTCCCGTATCGATTTTAGTATGAAAATGAGATTAAATTTGGAACAGCTGTCAAAACTCAAGTGGGTCTCTATTCTAGTATCCATAGATATTAAAACAGTTATTGATACGAAACGTCAATTCAGTATGTTTTTTTAATATAACATACATACATACATACATATTATCACGCCCGAAATTCCTATTGGGGTGGGCAGAGCCACAAGATACTTGTGGCCACGTTCGATTAATTAGTCCTAAGATGGTATGGTGAACCGTTTAAACCGTGGTTTTTTTAATATAAACTGCACAATATTTGATCTCGAGAGACGTGAGAATAGAGACTTCATCCGTTTGTCTATGATTTAAAAAAAAAATGGTCTTGACGGAGGATCGAATTGCCGCCATTATGTTGGTGTTTTGCTGAACGAAAGTAGAATTGTTGTTGAATTGAATAGAAAAAGTAGTTTGTAATTTACATTTTAGTTGACAATATGAATAGTAGTCTTCTCGGAGTGTGTGTGTGTGTGAAAATGCGCCGGATATCGGAAATATGCAGCCACGATTGCAACAAATAACTTGTTGTCAGAAAATATTGTTTCTGAACCCATCATGGAGGATTTATAATATGTGTGTAGATAAAGTTATGTATGCAACTCTGCATAATTTGGCCTTAAAACACACGTGCGATCTTATTATGAAACTCGCTAAAAGCTCGTTTCATAAAACCGCACTAGTGTTTTAAGGCCTATCATTATGCAACCGTTGCATAAAGTACTATTATTTACTACCGTAATGATTTTAAAATATACGCTCAAGCTCCTTTTATCGATGTTTTACTCCAGAAGGTTAAAACCCGATATCTGCTGATCTCAATTCAACCGGCGGCTATCAGCTCTGTCATCAGACAGCTTGACTGCCAAGCTGCCTGATACTGCATTGCAATTAGCTGTGTTTACCCGGCTCAAAAGCTCAAGGGATATTGGATTAACTTCTATAAAAATACAACCTCCTGCTCGCGACATCGTTTAACATTCCCTAGGGAACACTGCGTCCGGGAAAAAATAATGCTATGTCACTGCGCGTCCTCTCATTTTTTGTCTGCGAAATCTCGTCAATCCGCGATCAGTTTTTAACTGACAAAAAAGGAGGAGGTTTTCAATGCGGTTGTATTTTTTTTGTTTGTTATTTCACAATTCCGTCGTTTATAAACCTATCCTAAATGATGAATATTTCACGGGTGGCGATTAGATTTGTGTATAAGGTTTCGGAAGCAACTTAATGTTCATGAAAATCCATGTGGTAAAATAGAACCGGTTGTGAAGAACCAGGAGAACTCCTCAACGATTGACATTCTTGCACCTTGGATAGCAACAGTTTGTTAATGGTGATAAGCAATTGGCATTATTATTATTATTATTATTTTTTATCGCATAATTTTGCCAACTTTACATTAAATAATAATATACATTTATATTGTTTCATTTTTTTTTGGCATTATGCTATTGTTACTTGATGTAGTAAATATGTGTCGTTTAAATCACATGATAATAACTAAAACTTGAAAAAAAAACTTACTTTTCAAAGGATATTTGAAGTCGGTTTTTTATTTTCTAAATTATATGATTATGATAAAACCGATAAAGAATTGAAATCAATCTTGTTTCATCTTAAAATTAGGTTGTTTCTCTAGTAACCTAATATTATTAGCAAGTTCGTCTGAATCCTGAACGTGTAACCCATCAGCTAGATTGATTGAAACTTAGTCAACTGAGAAACTATTATTAGTAATGAATGTTCTGAATTGTTCTGTGACACTTAGGTAATGTTGTAAGCATGACTAGAATCTATCGAGTATTGTAGGTAGATATTTATCTATTTATAGATAAAACACAATACCGCGGTAAGCTTGGCCCTCCATGTAATCTTGTCATGATAAAATGATAAGTGAGAGCATTATACGACTTAAATAAGTCACTTTATTAGGGTTCCGTACCTCAAAAGGAAAAAACGGAACCCTTATAGGATCACTCGTGTGTCCGTCTGTCCGTCTGTCACAGCCAATTTGCTCCGAAACTACTTGACCGATTGAGTTGAGATTTGGTACATATATGTAAGTCGGTGACCGCAACACGGATGCGTAGCGTAAATAAATGAATTTAAAACGTCGGGGCCACTTTAGGGGGGTAAATTAGAAAATTTAAAAAAAGTAATGTTAACTTGGTTAATTAACGATTAACGGTCTTGTGCCCAGCTATGTAATACTTGTATAATAATAAGCTCCTTTATTTCGGTGTTTTGTGCAAGTAACACAACTCCGAAATAAAGGCGCTTATATGAACAAACGCAATATAGACACCTTTTTAATATTAATAGACCAGCCAGAGGAAAGGAGCCGAAGAAATCAATAGCAGCTGCCTTGTTGCTTTATAGAAGCGACTAGCTTTAATTGGTTCTTCAGTGAGCTGCTAGGAACCCTTTGAACTCCTGTTGAATAGATAAAGGAACGATAGCTAAAGAAAAACTAAACAGCTACTAAACTGTAGGAAGCTAAAAATATCACTGGTGAGGTTCTGTCCGGATAGGTAGTTCATACTCGCAAGGACCATTTAAATTTATTAGTTTTTAATTAATTCGTTTTGTGCGAGTTCTGGCCCCCAATTCTCGCTACATTTGAGATAATGTCGATGTCGAGATTAAACGTCAGATTCATACAGTTGTGTCAAACGACTGAATGCACTGACGTTCAATCTCGATTGTGAGATTATCTCGAATGCACCGAGAATTGGGGGCCTGAGCCTGACTAGAGATACTTACCAGTGTTCTTTATACTATATTGTATAGCGTCGACGATAGTTCAGAACCGCGTATGAGAAGTTTGTAAAAACCGCGTAAATCAAAAAAGCAGCAAAATTGCGATTTTACGCCTATAGGTTCTACATGCTAAAATTATTTAATTTTTGTTAAAAGTACACTTACGCGGTTTTTACCAACTGCTCATACGCGATTTTGATATAGTTTTTCATATTTGTTAATTATCGATCGCGAACCGATTTTATTTTTATTATTCTTATTAATTTTCCTTTAATAATGTAAAAGGTTCGATTATTTATTTGATTAGTATACAATATTAACAATAACATTATAAATTAAAACTAAAGCTAATCTACATATATAAAAGATAAATTAATAAATATGTACAACTTATTACTAATTTAAAAAAAGGAATATATTTACATAAATGTATATTATTAAAAGAAGAATACCCCCTCCAATACATACAGAGAATACCCCTTATTAATTATTATTTATTGCTTTATTACTTTGTAATGTTTCTATTTAATTTTATTTGAGTTTGTGTATATGATGTAAAATCCATGTTTTACTGGGTTTCTTGCGGCGTTTCTTCTTAGTAAAGATGGTCCTATTCGAAGTACTGCTAGATTCAACCCATTTTAATTTATTCATGTGGCCAATTTGCTGAATAAACATTTTGAGTTTGAGTTTGAGTTTGTCTGGTATATTCGGTATAATTCATAGTCATATTCGAAATTGATCTAAGTGATACATAAACCGATCGTTTAATAAATGGCGCTTAGTTTTCGATGTAAGCTCCGCAAAAAATATAATTAAGACAAAGGCAAGCCATATGATATAGGTACCATATCGCTTAATCAATGTCTAATAAAGGCCCTGGGTTCACCACGATCTCTAAATGCGATTCTCTTTAGGCCATAAACTGAAATGTGTATCACACTAATATTATAAATGTGAAACCTTTCGCGTGTGTTAGTACGTTTGTTACTCTTTCACGCTTCAACGGCTGGACGGGGTTGGATGAAATTTTAAATGGAGATAGCTAATACCCTTATTTTGTCTCGGAAAACAAAAATCAAAAGTTACCCAGGAAATAACTATAACCAATTCCCACGCGGATGAAGTCGCAGGCAAATTGAAAATGAAAATGAAAATGAAAATATTTATTTTGCAAGTAGGCCACATGGGCTCTTTTACATGTCTGAAGCTACCAGCGCTTCGAAAGGTGACATCTGCTGAGAAGAAACGCCGCAAGAAGCTCAGCAAATTGTACCTCATCATCTCAAATACACCTGGCAACATTAAACAGCGCTATGTACCTTACTTGACTAAAATACTTGACTCCATAATGGATTTTCAAGTAGCCTCTTCATTTCTTTGCTTCCTTATGTCAATTTGCTTCAGAGGACTTTGGGCGCTTGAGACCAATTTAGAATAACATTATTTTAAAATTGATACGTTTTTATTAAGTTTAAATGTGTCAAAGAGAAAAAGCATTAGTTTTGTTTACTTTACTTTATTAAGTGCTTCTACAAATAATTAATTACTCAGTTAATGGATGTTGACAATTAGGTGAATGTCACTGACAATGACAACAGCTCTGTTATTCTCCAACAAATCTCGTCGCTCTTTTCGTCTCTCATTTCATTCGAAAATCATAAATTGACCCGCGCGCTAGTAGGCATTATGCGGAGTTAGGTATCTATGTCCGTGGCCGCCTGCGTCGAAAATTGACCACGGTCGAAAACACGCACGAACATGTAGTTTATACGCACTGACAGCTCAAGTTACGCTCGCCGGTGAGTTCATGAACGAAGTGTTATTTCAGAGAATCACATCCCAGGCCATGCGTCGCTCTAATGTCTGTTCGCCGAGAGTTGATAAATACTATGATATCGTCTCGAAATAGCGACTGTCGCTTACCTATCGCAAAATGTATGACCGGCGTCGCTTATCACCGCGCGCACTGAGTTTCGTGGTACGAGGGAGACAGTTGTTGACAAGCGCGGCGCCACGCCGGTCGGGCGAGCGCGCGCACGCGGCTGCCATATTGCCATTCTGTTCTGGAATACGCGTCGAGTGTTATTTGGGTGTTTGTGTGTTGTTTTAGACGAACCAATTGAACGTTTCATAATAAACGTCACCGACTTTTATTCTTCCTCCGACTCTGAGACTTCGTCATGGTCGTCGTCCGAGGATATGCCAGAATGGGAATATACAAGGTGTTCAATAATAATATTCTATGTAAAAAATGTAGTCTTTCCCTTTAATGTTTTAATATCATCGGTAAAAATAATTAGCGGGCTACTAATTGTAATGAGTATGAAGCCTTGTTTTTTTTTGTCAACTCTTGGCGAACAGACCTAAGCAGACGGCAATCCATATGAAAATGCCGTCCTCGGTAGACTGCTCACAATTTGCCATAAGTAACCCGTTTCACAAACTGGCAGCACCAATGTTAGATCCCATACATCCTTGCAGTGCTGCCAGTTTTTGCATGTAAATTGAAACTTGTAGCTTCGTAAAACGGGCCAAAGGTTGTCCATTCGAGGGTATGGCTATGTTCGAAACAAAAAACAATATACGACAGCGATATGTAGCTTCAGACTGAGATTTCCTAACATGGTCATTGCTTGCTTCGTCGTCAGTCATTTACATTTTTCTTACTATGTAATTTCATTTAATTACATAGTAAGAAACTGCTCAAAGCAATTCTCGCGATGCTTACTTTTGAGGTGTCAGATCGCGAATCTGTTCAGTGACATGTCAACCACGGTCCTCGACACCCGTTTAAGTGACAAAATTAAGTATCTAGTACAATTCCACAAACTGTGAGACAGCACCACCGACCCCACCGTCCACAATTATATGATAGCGTGTGATTTAAGCAATATTAGACTTTTATATGTATGTCGCAAGAATTAAGACATCAGCAGTAGGGTGTGGGTAAGCCATGGCGCTATGACAACCTTCTATGACACTTGTTACACGAATTTGTACTGATAGGCATATCGTTCTTTTGAGATCTTAGCAATTACCATTGTTCGTAATATTTACGATTTTCAATAATAGTAAGAATTATAGGTTGCGTTAAATTAAAATTATAGGACTGTCGATATACAAATAGAACACCGAAAAAATGATTGATTTTGATGAAAATGCTATTCGAGCGAATGTATGAGCGATAAAATGAAGTTCGGTGAATTCCTAAATGATTATAAAGTTTTGCGAATAATGTTATGGGAAATGAAAATCGCTAAAATGATTTTCGTTAAAATGGCGCATTCCCTGTAAAACATAATGTCCCCTAATATAATTACAATATAGCCTAGTAGGCTAATGAGTGATACTTGACCTGTTTTTATAAATATTCCGCTACGCTAGCGAAACTTGTTATTGCCGAAGGCTGCTCTGATGAATACTGATAAGCTTCATCGAGAAATAATTCCATCCATTGCTTTTTAAACGCGCCACTTCTTATTACAGGTGTTTCTCATGTCAAATGTCGATAAATTACTTGGAAATTAAGTAGAGGAAAATAACAAGAGCTTTTTTAATTTATAGCAAGTAATACTGCTGTGCAGAAATTAACACACAGTAACTTAAATGCGATTCATATACAGGTTACTGCGTTTTAATTTTGGCACAGTAAAATAAATATTTCTATACATATTACATCTACATTGTACACATAACAGTATGTAGATGTATGTTCATCTAAGTAATAGTATGCAGTATGTTTGTATAGCGCTCTGCAAGTCACAAATGGTGCTGGAACATAAAAACTTAGCTACCTAATCACCCAATCACTACACGACCTAAAAAGAAGCTAAATGAGAGCGATAACAAACACTCTCATTGACATTTAAAAGTAACCCCACTTGACTTAATTAAACGCTATCAAAGTCGGGCAATATTTTAAATTGCGTGACTCCGGAACAAAATCGCTGTGACCCGAGAACTTTGGACGGAAAATCAATTATTAATTGCTCACAAAACGTTAAGTTGGTTCCAAGATCTTTTGTTCATCGGATCCGTCCTAAGCGTTTGTTCGAAATATTTTGTGCACAGTAGTCCACAAAAGGTAGTGTTTGCGCCTTGAGGATTTCTTCCAAGAGTAGTATAAACATACATGACTTTATTTTGTTTTGTCGTATTTGTGAAATTTCGGACACAACAGCATGCCGAAGAAATGGGCACGTAATTAGAACTTAAATGAAAATTCTTTATGTTTTTCGCTTGACCACTGTCGCACCTGATGGTGGAACGCGACCCAGGAAATGCCTATTTACTTTAAGGGTAAATAGAACGAGGTAAATAGTAGTCAAATACATGTATGCAAGGGACGCACTCAGTGACAAATGCTAGACGCTAGACGTTCAGGTAGGTTGTCTGCCTGATAGCCTGTCTTTGATATAAAAAATGTATCCAACGCTATATTACAAACAAAACTACTGAGTCGGGTTATAGTTTTTCAAGGCATGTTTATTTATAACGTCATCCTGACACATTGACGGTAACGCAATTACCAAATTAATCGATAAAGAAAAGTTACGAACTAACTTTGGACACGGTAACTTCTCTGGGGTGGTTACAAATATTTAATGAAGTTGGAAGTTACAAGTTGAAAAAGTGAACTTTCAACAATTGATTTTCATGTGCTGGTATGCTTTTTATACTGATTAAATAAGATATAACCGCGAAACTTGCTCGAATGCTAGTAGAATATATGTTAGCGACCAGCGGTCTGGTACCTACGTCCTTCGTTTGTCTGAAAAGATAGACTCAACACTAAAAAAAACTGGATAAGTGCGAGTTAAACTCGCGTGGAGAGGGTTCCGTGATTACATGAAATTTTCTATGTTACTATAAATACCGTAGACTTTTTATAGGTTTTGCCGTAATTTATAGTGAAAGAACAATTTTTCTTATTATTATTTTTTTAGGCCCATTGGTTTCGGATATCAGGGGGAATGGTAAATTTTCGCCTATTTTCTTAAATAACTTCCAGATCATTTATTTTAAAATTATGAAAAAAAAATATTTAAGATCCTTATAATGAGCCCTTTTATTTGATATGTCACACGCCATAGTTAGCAAAACTTTTTTTAAATTTTCTAATTTATCCCCTTAGACTGGCCCCAAAGTTTAAAATTCATTCGTTACACGTCCGTGTTGCGGTTACCGACTTACATATGTGTACCAAATTTCAAATCTCAAAATTTGACAGACGGACAGACAGACGAGTGATCCTATGAGGGTTCCGTTTTTTCCTTTTGTGGTACGGAACCCTACAAAACAGGAAAAACCTTTTTATCTCGTTTTTCGTGGAAGTATGCCATGTTATGATAAGTAGAGTTTGCCCAGGATACCACAAATTCTCTTCAAAGCGCTTGAGAGAGCTTAAAAAACTAGCATAATGAAGCCACTTTGCGCAATCTCATTCCGCGCTGACGTTTTAATAAATAGATATATTTAGTTCATCTAGCTATATATATTTATATCCATGAATAAAAGCCTTTTTATCAAACTTGAATCTGAATAATAAAACTAGTTACAAACGCCAAAGGAATAGCGACGCTAACTCAACGACGTACGGTTGGTATTGGGATGGGGTTTGAAACTTCTTTTTCGGTTTCAACCTTCCGTGTATGCGGTCGGGTCGACGGCTAAAAAGTTGTTGTAGTTACAGCACTGTTCCTATGCAGTTAGTTACAGGCACTATAGTTATAGTGGGGTAGTTAGCGATCGAGTTAATAAGATACTAGGTTTTCCCGGTACACGTTGCACTGCTCTTTATAGGGTTCCGTACCTCAAAAAGAAAACAATCAGACAAGTGCGAGTTAAACTCGTGTGGAGAGGGTTCCGTTCCAAACATGATTATATGAAATTTCCTATGTTACATTAAATACCGTAGGGTTCTTATAGGTTTTCCTGTAATCTATAGGTAAAGAACTATTTTCAATATATTTTTCAAAATGTTAGATCTGAAATCTAGAAAACTATCAAATATACTGGATATTTGATAGTTTTTCATATTCGTATATTTGTATTATTAGGACATGAAATGTTATATTTCAAATTGTTCTTTTGATATTTGGAGACCTTACATCTCCATCTTTATACTTGACCGTGGAGACTGTCTACACCTCCATTTAACCTAGATTAATCGATTTATTTGTTTCTTTGCTTCAATTTTTATTTTTATTATTATGACCCTTAGAGACTTTATACATCTCTAAGTCACTTAACTTGTCCAGACGCGGAGACTATACATCTCCCTTATTAGTTATTTATTAGAATTAATTTGTACCCATTAGGTTTTTATGTTGCACGTTTTGTTTTAGTTTTTAGATAAAACTGTACTGCCAAAGTTGAAAAAAGACTTACTGCTGAGTTTCTTGCGGCGTTTCTTCTCAGCAGATGTCACCTTTCGAAGCACTGGTAGATTCAGATGTAAAAGAGCCCAGGTGGCCTACTTGCAAAATAAATATTTTCATTTTCATTTTCATTTTCAGTTTCGGACATAAAGGTAAATTTTCGCCTAGTTTCCTAAATAACTTCCAATCTAAAAAAAAACTAATTTACACCCTAATAGTGGCCCCCATGTTTAAAATTAGTTTATATACGTTACGCGTCCGTGTTGCGGTCACCAACTGACATATGTGTACCAAATTTCAACTCAATCGGTCCAGTACTTTCGGAGCAAATTGGCTGTGACAGACGGACAGACAGACAGACAGACAGACAGACACACGAGTGATCATATAAGGGTTCCGTTTCTTTCTTTTTGAGGTACGGAAACCTGAAAACGGAACCCTTATAAGATTACTCGTGTGTCTATCTGTCTGTCTGTCCGTCTGTAACAAACTCCTTTGCTTTCATGGCAGCTTTGATTGCTTGACTAAGCGATGTATTTAGGATATTTGATCTGTGCGTAGAAGGCACTCTCAGGAGAGAAGACCATGTTTCATTGCAAGACGATAACATTCAAGAGTAATATGGGAACCGCCCTTTGAATTGCCTGCGGACTTAGCCTAATAAACTGTATCCAAAATTACCTTGGAGTTTTGCTCCAGTTGGACCTTTAATCCCAGTTAATGGAGACTTCTATCCCAAGGGAAATAATATTCTGAAACTGCGTCAATTTGCTAGAACCAGTTCTAGTCAAGTTTAATGATTGAACAGCTCTGCAACTATAGTGCAATTTGTTAATAACTAGCGGGTGAACATTGTAAAATAGGGATGTTTCCTGGGTAGCAAAATAATCATTCAAATGACTTCATCAGTTAGATAATCAAAAAATATTGAACTCGTGTTTTGTGTACTTGAAATACACACGGCTTTACTCACGAGAAATAGTTCGACATGTTTCGAATTCGTATGGACTTCTTCAGGGGTTGAGTGCGGTCGCGGTCTAAGCAACCCACGCGCGGGTTGGTTTGGACTTTTTCTGACAATAAATCGTGATATAAGCCGTGTGTATTTCAAGTACACAAAACGAAAGTTTTAATTTTATGTATTTTGTGTTTTATCAAATCAATCAAAATTTAAAAAGATAACGCGCATCAAAGTTCGGGAGTGCGCTCATGACGTCACTTAATGCTAAAAAGTGTACCAAGGCGTGAAGTCACGTCAAAAGAAACAATTTTCATTTGTACCAAAGTTTACTGTTTTCATATTTATATTTTTGGTGGTATTTATACTTTTATTATCATAAACAACTTTATTGAACTTTTCAATCTACTGATCAAAAAGCGAAAGAAAGTAAACAAACAAACCTTTCGGCAGTTAAATTGGTTTTACTACCCACATTGAGTTGACGACCCTTTTGATAAATTAATAGTTCGACTGCCATCAAAACTGTTATGATGTTAACTGATGTATATCTTTTCAAATACCTTTTAGTATAATTATTTGTTTTTCGGCGCCATCTGTTCTACGAGCATTGTGATGACCGCGTACTGGAATGCAGCGTGGGCAGACCACCCACACGGTGGACTGACGATTTTGTAAAGATTGCGGGTCTCCGCTGGATGCGAGCAGCACAGAATCGGTCATTGTGGCGATCATTGGAGGCCTATTTCCAGCAGTGGACGTCTATCAGCTAGATGATGACAGTGATGATAATGATTTATCGTCATGTATGTAACTTATTATGTTGTCTCCAATTTGAGCTTTATGGTATAGTAACAAGTTTGCTTTTGTGTAAATAAAGGTTATTTCTTATATTGCTATAACAGGCGAAGACGTAGACAGCTCTCCTGGTGGAAAGTGGTCACCGCTGTCCATAGAAATTTGAAACATGGTACTGCCAATACATTGCCTGTCTAGGGGGACAGGGTATGGAGTGAAAATGAATGCATGATAGGAGATGGGGGTGGGATGGAGAATGGGTCTTCGGATCTTAACGCTTGGAAGTGAAACCCGTGCAATATCTTTCAACCTGCACAAACTCTCAGTTCAAACCATCATGGTATCGGCAGCGGTGGTTGATGTCGACGCAATAGCGGTAATTGGTTTATTATTTTTTATTCTGTAAAAAGAAAGTACGACATTTTTTGAAATAAAATTCGGCAGTTATTTAAAAGGCCACTAGATCCTAAAAATCTTTTGTAACGTGTGAATTTTTATTCTGTGCGTAAGCTCATTCTAAGTAAAATATTTTTATCCTTCAACATATTTCAGGGATAAATTAAATGTCAATGTGACACGTAGTTTAATGGAATTTTCTCGTTGAAGCTGATCGGTATTCGCGGGCGCTGCCGGCACTTGAGGGTTAACTAGTTTTGTCTTAGGGTCGCTTCGGGAATATTTTAAAGACCTAGGTTATACAGAGTGGAAAAAAAATATGGGCCCTGGGGGGGAACTGCTTTAAATACTTAAGTTATATCATTTTACTTGGAGGAAACATTATTTCATTTTTAAAAAGAAACAAAAGCGCACTCATTGTTTTTATAAAATTCGCTTGTCTCAACCGGGAATCGAACCAGCTAAAACTTCAAAAAGAAAACACTAGCTATTTTATTTTACTAATCGATTGGATTATCGTACAGGATAAAATCTCTCTAGAAATAAAAATTGTGCTCGTTTCATTTTTGAAAAGTTACATAACCAATCATGTTTTTCACCTGCCTCCTAGACTATTACGGCAATGGGCTAGACTACCTTTAATTCAAGTGGTTACGTGCTATATTACATTAAGACACGGAGGAGGTTATTTGAATGCGATGATCTAATGAGAAACCAACAGTTTCATATTTATGAAATAAATGTGACGTCACGGGATGAGTTCAGGGGAGTATTGTGACTTGTAGAAGTCGGGTATACCTACATTTGTTGCCACTCCGGCTGTGACGGACAGTTTAACAGATAAACATTATCGTCGTGTATCGCCGGTTTTTGTTTGAAACCAAAATTCACAATAAAGTAATATACCTTACTACATCTAGAGATTACTTTTTGAAATTATTTCTATTTGACTATTAACTTATTTCAATTATAAGTTGTAATTTGAATTGTTATACATAATTCAAATTCATACACATACAGAGTTCCATAAGTGTTCCATTCCACCGATTTGGGCACGGAACACCCTAATCGAAGCTCGAACTTGTTCAAATTCCATTACAGTTCTTTTCTACCAGGCGCAGCAATTGAATTTGTTTCCCGATCCGGCACAAAATAACAAATGGCGGTTTATCACGTTAGGAAATGAGGACACGGTTTAAGTAACAGTTCGAAGGGAATTTGAATGGAGAAACGTAAATGGGAATAGGCGTCAGACCTGTTTAAACTTTGTCAAGAGTTATCATTCAAGAGACATGTGACTGTTAGAATAAGAATGAATGGCTGGTACTTAGTTATATGCTGTTTTTGACCGAGCGAGCGAAGCGTCTCTGTTTCAGCTTCGGCAAAAATGCTTTCGTATGTCCAGCTGTCCAGCGACTGTCCATTTGTTCTCGCCTACAGGCCACAGTTCTTAACTGATTCTCGTGCAATTTTGAGACCAGGTTCGAGAATTACATAGAATTTTGTTGTTGATTCAGTTTTTCGATTTTTTTCAAATGGCGCTGATATGGGGGTTTTTGCGATTACAAACTTATTTGCGGTGTTGGTAAACTGACCGCGACCTATGTCGATATATGAGGATAACAGTTTTTCAACGGCAAAGTTAAGTTTGTCGTGAGGTCTACAGCTTACGAAGCCACTAGTAATAATTGCTTCTATAAAAATAAGCATAGCTTTACCAACAAGATATGAACGGTATATAATATTAAGTTACATCTCAAGAATCAAGCTATAATAATAATAATAATAAGTACCTTGACTTGGCTCACGAGGTGACCGCCATGTGGGATGTTGACTCGACGATCATTGTGCCGATAGTTGTTTCTGCGAACGGGCTCATAGCGAAGAGTCTCGACCAACACCTCAAGAGACTCTCGCTTGATGGCTGGATCAAGGGTCAGATACAGAAGGCGGTACTCCTGGACACGGCGCGCATCGTCAGGAGGTTCCTCTCTCTGCGGCCCTAACCACCGGTAGCTTGAGCCCTGCCCCGCTACCGGCGGCACCCTAGGCTAGGTTTTTATAGTGTCTGTATTTTTATAGTGATATTGTATTTTACTTTTTATACAAATATTATAAAACCTAGCTTAAGATTCAAGATGAATAAAGAGAATAATAATAATAATAATGATTTATTTCAGACTAAGTCCATATAGTTTGAAACTTCCCAGCGTCCAGCTATAGTTTTAAACTTAGGACAAAATTGTTTAAGTAGTTTCAAGACGTAACAAACAACCCAAGTCATCATATCATCATCACGCCTTAATACGTCCTACTGGTGGACACAAGCGTCCTCTCAGTGGGAAAAGCCATCGTATACTTAACATTATAACATCATCATAGGGGTCACCGTGATCTCGGAGCTCAGGGCAACAAAGTTCTTCATCACAAGCCATATTCCTGATCAAATACTTCACCGTCATAACATAATGATGATGAGAAACTAAGGGAAAAGCAGACGGCAGATGATTTAGTGTAGTAGGTATATCACGACACAATTTAAATAACAAAAACATCCAATTATTATAGTTCCAATTAAAAAGTTACGCTAACCAAAAAGTTTTAATTATTGTAACAATTGGAGTAAACTTTACGTAATAATTGTGAATAAATAGAGCTATCTTGAAACGATTTCGTCCACCTCGCGTGCCTACCCCACCATAAATATCGGCGCAATCTTTTATTCATTTCACAAATGGACTTGCTTTATTATCCACTGATTCCGGACGCGCGCGGACTACGTCATGTGATCGCTCACCGGGCGGTAACGGCTCCGAATGGGTTTGTTCTGTACCTATGAATTCAATACATTCACCGGTCAACCCCTTTTTCATCCGTTATCCGCACGGGAGATGCGATGTTGCGCCTGTAAACACTTCTAGCAATTTTCATCATATTGACCAAGAATCTCGAATTTTAGGTTATAACTGTTACATATCGTGGACCTTGTAAATTAGTCATACCGATCATATCAAGCCCCGAGACACGTATCTGTGGTTGAAATTACTTTGGAAAGTTTCAAACTTACGACATTATAGTTTAATTTCTTTGGAAACTTTGTGTTCATAACGAAAAGAAAAATAAAGAATCAAGAATAAAGAAATTAAATTAGCTAGCTAATGAATCTCTATGGAAATAACTTTTCGAGATTTATGAAAATGGCAAAGAACCATTTTTATTTTAGCCCGGACAGAAACAGACAAAGATTTTGTATTAGTCACTATTCCTTAAGCTGTCACTTATAATGCCATTATTTCTAATGCTAGTCAAATGACACTTAACATATAGCACATAAGAGCAGGATGTTATAAAAAAATCGAAAAATGCACATTGTCGCAACGGTATATGAAAACAGTGCATTTGACGTTTGGAACGGAAGATATAAGCTAGACAGAGAGGAGGACAAACGAAGAAGTACTGGATTTAGCGGAAGAGACGAGATTTCCGCTGAAGATGATTGAGAACAGGAAAGGGTGGTGACGGGAAAGTTGAAGGAAGGCAAGGAAGGAAAGGCGAAATTATCAAGCATTTTATTGCCATAGACAAATAATGCAGACTACCCACCTGATGGAAAGTGGTCACTGCCGCTTATAGACAACAATTGCAACATCAGAAGTGCTGCTAATGCGATACCGTTCTAGGGAGACGGGCTAGTAGGCCTTCGGATCCCGTCGCTTACAGTACGAACCGTAATATAGCAAGCTTACCCTACCACTCTGAAAAGTTTCGCAGTATAAAACTCGTACAAAATCCTGCTATTAAATTGGTTAAAAGTGTAAAATTATTACTTTCCCAAGTTCCAACTTATCTTCGTTAAAAGTAAAGGCGCAGTATTGAATTTCTAGGTGAAACTGACGAGCACTACTTGGACTTGCTTTTAGTATTCATAAACTGAACTGAGGCTGAACACTATGAGGTGGCTTGAACCGGTTTTAAAAACAATACTTTTGTTTATTTATTTATTAATATTCACAATGCTTCTCATACCACAATCACTCTTAAAAAGAATGAATTTAAGAAAAGAACCATGATCAGGTTACTCTAACCGAGTATAAACGTAAACCACAGGCTCTCTCAGAGACGTCGTAAGAAATTTGGTACCGTACACACTTCCTGTTTGGTTGACCACGCTAGGCTTAAAATAGCGTAACTAAAAAAGTCGAGAGGTCGTAAATACTTGTTTGCGTTGAAGGCTCACCGCGGAGCTCTGAGCGAGTGCTCAATTCATTAGCCGAAGGAAGTCTTCCCTTGAGGAAGCTTTCCAGGATAAAAATAGTCAGCGTATGTTGTCAAGGGACTTGTTCGGATACTTTGATCAAGCCTAATGTTCCATTGGTAACCACAGGCTTTCGTAGTGAAAGCGAATGGACGGTCGTCCCCACGCCGAACAAGTGCGGACTGGAAACTTTACTCACATCGCGAAATTACTTCGCAGAGGTATGCATTCCTTGTGAAAATGAAAATAATAATTTTGCAAGTAGGCCACATGGGCTCTTTCACATTTCGGAATCTACCAGCGCTTCGAAAGGGGACGCCTGCTGAGAAGAAATGCTGCAAGACACTCAGTAGTAAGTCTTTTTTCAACTTTAACATTAGATTTTTAACTAAAATGTACATATAAAAAGTGCAACAAACAATTCTAATGGGCACAAATTAATTAAATATAATAAATAACTAATAAGGGAAATGTATTAGTCTCCGCGTATGGACAAGATAATTAAGTGTATAGTAATAAAATAAAAATAAAAACAAATGAACATCTAAATTGATTCATCTAGGTTAAATGGACATGTAGACAAGTCTCGACGGTCAAGTATAAAGATGGAGATGAATGTCTCCTAGTTTCAAAAACAATATGAAATATAACATTTCATGTCCTAATAATATAAATAACATTGGCTAAAAGTCGATGACAGTTCATTAAACGCCGGGAAACGACACACACGCTCCCGGATATTACGAGGTTACACGGTTGCATTTCTTAGCCTCAGAGCTGGCCAAGCTTCTTCATCATTTAAATAATCTCCAACTATATAATTATCGTTTCATGCGATATATTCTTCCACCGAAGCATAGTAACAAAACAGTAGTTCATCTTCAATGAAAGATGGCTCACTTTGTATGTATGCGGACCTTGTATGCGCCACAAGAAATGTCAGGGTCGGCCTGAGCCAGCCTTAGTCAGGGCATAGACCCGAGGTAAACTCCTAAAGGGCCAGAGTTGAACCAGTTTTCTGTTTATGACCGAAAGCTCGTAGTAAATATCAAATTCTATCTATATTTGAACCAGTGACGCTCTGCACGAGCAGTCAGGCTTACCAACTTAGGGGTTTTACCTCTAAATTCAAAGGCAAAATAAGTGGATTGGGATTTTTAGGGGCAGAACATTCTCAGGGGGTTTTTTAAGAGTATAATAAACTAACTGAAAATGAGTGCTTTTATTATAAGATTGAAGAGTGGCAGTACTCATAGCAAATTTCGCGCGCTATCGAAGAAAACCATTGCTTTTTCAGAATATTCGTCGTCCGTACTTGGTCTTTTACGTACTGACAACTCTGCCAAGAGTGGGGTACGGTAAGGGTTATCAGTCCGTGGTAAAGGGAGTCTGCAAAAGAACGGTGGTCTTTCGACTTGCTTTTAGGGGTACCTGTTTGACGAGTTGGCAGCCCTACGGTACGTGGAAGGAAACCAACTAATAACTATCATAAGGGTTGGATCGATGCTGAACTTAAACCGTCAGTTAGCAACGGTAAGGCGGCAATCGATTATAGGGCGTATCCTCTAGGGCATAAGTTAGATCTGTAGGCATATGTGACGCCAGTAAACATGCCATTACTGTTTCAAGATCCTACAATAAGTTCTATTTTACCTTCACGCTCACTCTTTACGTCTTTTCCTGAAACATTTATTGGTGTCTTAGAGTAATTATGTATTGTTAGGTTTAGCTCGTTCTGAGTTGGAGTCTATCTTCAATTTTCATTAGGCAGAAAGGGTACCCAATATCATATCAATTATTTTATTTATGTTCGTTACATCTTTTAAAGAAGAATTTAACTCCTGCCTCTTACTATAGCAGTCTCGTGTATAAGTGACAGAATGTATAATAAATATTTTAATCATACCCTGTTAGAAGATCCGGGTATAAGTTTAAGTTTTTACGATGGTTCCGCTCTTAAACAGTTAGGTTTTTAAAACCAACTGTTTGTGGGTACCGCATCGCTCATCGGTGACAAAACACAAATTCATACAAATACAAATGTGTGTGTTTTTGTATGTTCGTCTTTCTTTCACGCAGCAATGGAGCAACGAGTTGACGTGATCTTTATTTATTTTATTTTCAGCCTACCTCTACAGTTTGTAGGCTGGAGAGTGACAGGTTACTTTCATCCAGGAAAAATACACAGTTCCTGAAGGAACAGCGATAAACGCATTCGAGTCGCGGACAAAAACTAAGCTTATTATATTGACAAACTAAATACCTGCCTTAAAACCATAAAATTATGGTCCAAAATCTTTCAACTGTAGCACAAAGTACATTTTAGACATGGTGTGGTTCTTGAATGTGCGTAGCGGCTGATCAGCCAAGAACACATTCAAAATTGGACCGAATGACTTATTTCTCGTCTGACACACGTTTTTGTGGCAAAACGTCAATTAACTAGGGACTTCTTTCTGATATTAAGTTTATCGATATATGTTTCAAATACTTATTTCAAAGTGACATTTCATAGTAGATAGGTATTAAGTTCACCGGATGAATTAGAAATTAACTAAAATGGTGATCACTGCCCATCGATGTTATACGTATAATAATATATTTCATTTATTTAAGTAAAATTTCGATGAAGAAATTATTCGATTGCGGAAAAATGCGACTCAGAAAAGCGCTTCACGAAACAATGCGTTTGCGGAACCCATCTAACAAATCCGCGAAACTTCACAATATCACAGAATATCTAATAGCACTTCGTACAGAATGGACACGCACCGTCTCCCGCTAAAGTAAATCGGTGCACCCTCGCAAGCAGTCCGGCACTAAACATCTATAAAATAAAACCGAAAAACCAGAACGGGTTCAAAAATAAAACAAAGAAACGAGACGGTGCCTTACAAAATTTTAAGAACTTTGGGATCACGTTTCTCGTATACAACGCATGTTTTATGGGGGAAAACTATTGAAATCTATTTTCTAGATATAGGAATAGAATCTAAGCATACAAATTACCACTTTCGTTGCGTATTTTATCAAAAATCAGCTCAAGAAAATTCGTCATTTCACTACCCTCGGCCATTGTCGGGAACTCTCGGTATATTTCGCCAAGTTGAGTACCAAGGTCTCTTCAAGGAATCTTTTGACGTTGACAAAGTCTGTGTTTGTGATGTTGGTATATTTAGTCTATGCCATCACACACACGCTCACACTGTTGGCTGACAGTACCTACCGACCGAAGAATGGGTCGGTACCATCAGACGGCCAACTCTACCACCGCGCGCGCTCATTGGTCAAATCAAATTGCGCGCGCTTGCCCGGCATCCTGTTACATACTTCCATCCCTTTTCACGAAATCACTTCCACAGATTTCAGGACAGCGAGAGGAAAGATGTTACACATCAAAAATAAGGGCACGCAGCTTGCTCTTGGGCAGCTGGTGTCGACTGCTGCAAGCGGTCCGTGTATGGAGGCCCTTAGTGTCATATCATCATTGTCCACTTACGTCATCAATTCAATATAAACCTCCTTTGAAAAACATCAAAATGAAGTAGAAATCATTACAAATTTGAACGACGACTGTTCGTCTTTTGTTTCGCTAAACAATACATTTTGATGATCATTTGTTACCCTTTACGTGTACTTACCGGAATATAATTGTGTTCAAACAACAGATATTTGTATATAATTATCTTGCGTACAGGGTACAGATTATATACAAACAGCGGCTCCATTTCACATTGCCTAAGTGCTTGATATATCATAGTGATCGGAATAGGTCCTTCGACCTCGTCGTCACTTAACATAAGGTGAGAATGAGATCAAACGCAAACACATTTTTGATAAAAAAAGGTATCTAATTTACCCAAAGTTAACGTAACATAATGCGGCGAAAACTGACTTATTTATTTTTAAATTTAATTCCAGGATCCCAGGTTTGTCGTAACGTCTAAATATACATGAAATTATGCACATTGTCGATTATTTTTGTAATCACAGCTTCACTCGAGCATAAAAAATGAAATTACATACGGTTGTGGGAGTCACAAAATCACAACGCTCCGGCTTCGAATGGCTGCATTTTATATTAAAACCTCAAAAATTCTATAAATGATGGTGAAAACCGCATCAGAATCCGATAAGTAATTAAGAAGTTTAAGCGAATACTACCACAAACAGAATTAGGGACTTTCTTTATAGTACCTATTCATATAGGAGATAGATATAAAATTCTACTTGAGAAATATTATTATTATTAATAATAAATGCCAAAGTAAATAAACGCAATATATCACTCTCACAGACCATAGATCTAATAAACTCCGCCTAGACAGCCTACCCCCGCTGCCAAAATTAGAGGCAGAATGCAGTGGCGGGGCTACAAGCAGGGTGCGGGGCGCATCACCTCGAACGCACCAATCTCAGCGCTCTAAAAACCCCGCGCGCCCCGCAAGTTTGGCAGCTCTATTTGCTAGTAAAAGAAAGGCTAAGCGGTGTCTTTAGGATATTTGGTCTGTGATCACTCGCCAAATTTATATTATACATTCTTGCAAGTTGTATAGAAGTAAATTTATTCACCTTCCCCAATAAAAACGTTCGGAAATAAAAAGTTAAGCTGGTTAACGCCTCAAATGATACCCGACTTCGAAAGGCTAGATCCCAAGTTTATTTACGTTTCATATTTACGGAATAATAAATGCCATTGGGACGAGAACATTCCGTGTTTGCTCGTCCCATTTGATGGACGATATATCCTTGCGAGGCTAACTGAGTAAGGGCTTTTTTATAAAGTCGGAGGTCAGAATCTTGGCCTATTTCATATTTTACCCTTTCTATGTAAAGGTACAAGAGTCTGCTAGCGATAAGCGTTTGTGGGTGGCTTACCTATCAGTTGAAAAAACCATGTACGTGCGTATTATGTATTAGGTATGTTAAGTAGTTAACACCCACTGCCTTCGAAAGCAGTATGCGGGAAAAGGGAAGTTTCCTGAAAAATTATTCTAATTAGTTGTTGTTATTGCCCCCCTATTTATATAATATCGTCTGTAAGGAATGTAACATTAAAAATCTATTTATGAAAGTTATTCCAGCTGGTTGAGCCGGATATTTTTTTCTGATACAGAAAATTTATTTATAATCATAGCATAAGATTAGACTCATACACTACACAACACATGCATACTCCACCCACCCACCAACACACACTAACAATAACAACTACTACAACAACAAAATAATCACTCACAAACACGGGTATAGGAAAGCAGTAATTAGTTATATATAAATTTCTATTATGTCACTCGAACTCACTGTATTTATTGTAGCATTAGAAATTTAGCATACTTAAGACAACTAAAATTAATGCGCGCTGCTCGCGCTCGCGCTAAGCCGAATGTTAAGCTTTCTCTGTCACCACGATACAGGCTTTGCCTACTGTGGGATCACAAGTTAATTCCAGCTTTTTGTAAATGTGTTTGGTAAATAAAGTATTTTATTTTATTTTTTATTAGTCCTTCAGCGTCATTTATTTTGGCAATTAAACAAAAAGTGACGAAGATATAGTGCGCTTAAGTTCCGCGTGACGTCGCGACTTCTCACACTTTCTACCAATAAGTGACGTCATAAGTCACCACTCCCAAACTTTGACGCGCGTTATCTTTGTCGTTTTTGATTGATTTGATAAAGCAAAAAATAAATGTTCAATATTTTTTGATAATCTAACTGACGGACTAATTTGTTTATTTTTTACCCAGGAAACTTTCCTATTGTTTCTGGCAGTGCAAGCAGCAGTGGCAGTGGCTGCATGGAAACACCCACTACCTTCGAAAGCAGTATGCGGGAATTATTTCTGGCAGCGCGAGCGGCAGTGGCAGTGGCTGCATTGTAAACACCCAATGCCTTCGAAAGTGAAAATGAAAAAATGAAAATGAAAATGAAAAATGTTTATTTCCTTTAAACTTACGTCGAAACGTACACGTCACACGTAAACGTCGTACGAACGTAGTATGCGGGAATTATTTCTGGCAGCGCGAGCGGCAGTGGCTGCATTGTAAACACCCACTGCCTTCGAAAGCAGTATGCGGGAATTATTTCTGGCAGCGCGAGCGGCAGTGGCTGCATTGTAAACACCCACTGCCTTCGAAAGCAGTATGCGGGAATTTTTTCCGGCAGCGCAAGCAACAGTGGCAGAGGCTGCATGTAAATAAAGTATTACGCTGACACGAGAGGCGAGGTGCAAGCTTCGCGTAGTACCTCGCCTCATTTGAAGTAGGACATTGTGCCACCTCGGCCTCGTTTTGTAAAAAAGGATTACTCGTTCAAACGCATTTTAATTTCATGTCCTGCCCAACAGCTACTAGCTTGTAACACCACGTCTGTTCATGTGTAGTAGATGTATTGGAAAGTTTACATTTAGTTAATTTGGTTACTTTTGACTAGGGTCTGATGATAAAGACGGTAGGGAAAGTGTACGTGTGACAAAAGCGTGCTCTTCTGTTTTTGTTAACTTTAAATATAACCTTTTAGATACGGAAACTTAACCCTTAAGGTCGCAATTTTTTTTTTTGTAAAATAATATAATTTTTCATTTTCAATGGTTTATTTAGACTTAAAATACTCTGTGGAAAATAAAATAAAAATTATTATACTTATGGTTTTTTTGAAATAACGTGTATAGTATACTATACACTGCGTCAATTACGGAGAAAACACATTTTTCACAGCTGTATAGAATACTATACACTGCGTCAACAACGGACAGAAAACATTTTTCGCAGCTGTATAGAATACTGTACACCGCTACTTATTCGTTACGCACATAGTATGAAACAAAACAGTTTCAGGGCGTCTATTCGGGAACATCTAAGTGATACTGCAGCCACCCGCGAGCGAGACTCGCATCTCGCTCTTACGCATTACGCGTCGTGCGAAAGAGTGGGATGAGAAATCTTGCTAACGAGTCACTACAACATCACTTAGGGTTCCCGAATAGAGGCGCTGGTCTTTACATAACATAGATGAAAGTTACATTTACTACAATTAGTGTTAGCATGGCCACCTTTGCAAAATTTTATCAGCCCTTTTCACCACTTTAGAGATGGAATTTCAAAAAATCCCTCCTTAGTACCTCCAGGGTACTCGAGGAATGTCTCCTCCAAATCAAACCACCCGTGTAGGCTGTAAGTTGTCTATAAGTGTGTCACGGTACTGTTTTATATGTATAGATTATCATTTCGTCGATGCTAAAAGCATTTTCTTCTTTGACAGATAGGCATCTTTCGCGTACTTTATCAAGAAGGGGCCGTAATTTATAGTACCGATCTGATGTGTCTGCTTCACTGTTGTTGGTGAAGTGTATATCGCCTTATTTGCTGATACCTCTTCAAAGGCATTAAATCGGCTATTTTGTGATACGTCAATGAAGTATTCCAGTAGTCTTTATACGACGGCATGTCCACGATGCCCATCAGGATATTTATAGCCAAAAAGTCTTTTATTTCTCCTATGGTAACTTTGATCGAACGTCCGGTTTCCTGTAGACTATATAAGTAAATTAGTCTGTAACAATATCTTCAATGACACTTTCTGGGAAGAAATAGTAAAATTAATCCAGTGGAGACCAGGTTGAAAGAAGTTCCTCGGTAAACACAGGCTTAGATATGTCAGCTCCATGTTGCAGTTAAGTTTTCTTCCACGTAAAATTAAGATTCAGTTTTGTTGTACAATGTCTTTTTTTGATTTTCCGGCCTAGTTGTTTCAAGTTTGCATTTAGGAGAACGATTGTTTGTAGATGTGGTGGTGCGCGTCGAACTTGATAGTGAATTAGGTACAGGTCTTCTTTGCCTTATTGTTGGTGTTTCTGGCCGTGGAAGACTTGATGTATTCGTATCGGTTTCTTTTATTGATGGAAGTGAAGGAATGGAGGATATTGACGGTATTGCATTATAATCAGGCACTGGAAATACTTTGCGTAGAATGATTGAAATCGGTCTGTTGGGGCTGCTTTCTGAGTTGTCAAATAAATTTAAAATCTTTCTAACGATGAATTTATGGAGGGTGCTGGTGAACTGGATCTTGAGGATGAATGCGAGATACTGGCAGCGTTTGGCAGCAGGGAACTAAGAGGCTTTGGTAGTGCCTCATCTTCACTACTAGAATCACTTGCAAATGACTTTGCGTCGATAAGTATTAGGAACTAAAGTAAGGATGTTAGGATTCGCCTACCACGGTCACCTTGTGCTGCTGTGCAGGCTGAAACAAGCAAAAGAAGCATGCTAACCAAACCCAAATCCGTGCAAATCAAAATAAAACGGGTGCGTTCGTCAACCAGGTGAATAAAAATATTTGAGTGAATAAAAAAAGACACCAAATCAAACCAAACCGAAGAAATACCCATCAGAAATATCGGGATGCACAAGTTGCACTGTATAGTATGCTATACTAATAAGAAAATTTATGAATAACTGATTCGGTGGCAGTGTATATTATATTATACACAACAATATTAACCTTCCTTACTCATGCAATAGCAATGTATAGTATACTATACGTGTGAAAAAACGGATTAAAATCCAGTGCAAATAGAGTTCATCCCTTACAATTGTTATAGAAAAATATAATCTATATTATAATTAGCAATATTCAGGTAAAATAATAGATATCACACAGCATTTTACATTTTTTTTAATTTTTCTTACCTTGACTGACTCCAAAACTCTCCGCATTGCTCCATTAAATAGTGAAACTGGTCAAAAATTTGAACGGCCGTCAAACTTCACTGTCACTTTTTGACATTTTAGATAAATTAAGAAACGCGTCAAATTAAAATGAGGTGTATTTTCATGTTTGACATACCAAAAATATTTTTTGAAAATAATGTATAGTATACTATACAAAATGACCTTAAGGGTTAAAAATATATCTCCGATTTTCTTAATATATAGCCGACAACCGATTACATGCCAAAGTACATTAGCCGTTCTCTCTTCAAGATAATTTCAAGAAAGCTGTAATTTAAATCGACAAAGCTCCAAGTGATTTTTTGTCACTCATCGTGAGATGGGAATGGAAAAGGAGCGATGGTCTGTGAAATTGCTTCTTAACGTTTATAAGTGATTTCGTACCGCTAATCCTCACGCGTTCGCCTTTGTTCTCGTTTAACGGCATCGTTTTACAAGTCTTCGTTTACTTGCACCTTGTGATATTCGGATCTCGTGTGCGCAATTGAATTGAATTACCACGAGCATTTTGGTGAAGGAAAATAACCCCTAGGCCACAGAACTAGACGGGGAAATGGCTCCCGCAATGACATACCCCGGTTCTGTTGTTGGAGTAGTTCCGTCACATTTCATTTTTTAGTAGCCATTTTTTAACATTGTCGGAAATTTCTTTTCCGGTAACATTCGTAATTCATTTGGTTATTTATTATGAATAGTAATACTCATTATATTAAAATTATTCCGATGAATTGCGAACCTCCTTCTTTTTGGAAGTCGTTTAAACAATATTCTTAAATAACGAGGTCTAACACGGGCGAATATAATAACTCTACGTGGATGAATTCGCGGGCATAAAGCTAGTATTCTATATATGGCAACACCGTCTTATTACGGAAAGTAATGTTATGTAATACAGAACTTCAGACATTCCACTCGCACTGTCTGTCGGTCTGCACGCGACCGGAATGCCGGATGACCCTGCTGATTGCACCCTACAAAGGTATGTCTATATGTGTGTAGTGAATAAATTAGTATAGTATGGAGGAACATTTGTAAGTACATGAGGTATCTCTTCATTGGTACTCAAATAACACTGGCAGCATTGAGTGGTAGATGTATGGGATCTAACATCGGTGTTGCCAGCTTTTGTATGTAAAATGGGCCACAGGCATTTTTAGGGTTCCGTACCCAAAGGGTAAACGGGACCCCTATTTAAGGGGGGCTCCCATACAACAGACATGATTTTTTTGCCTTTTTTATAGATAACTAGCTGTGCCGCGTAGAGTTTGATTATGGTTATTCCTTCGGGAACTTTTCCATTTTCCGGGATAAAAAGTACCTAGCCTATGTGTAAATCTAGGGTATAAGCTATCTTCATTCCAAATATCATCAAAATCCGTCTAGCTGTTTTAACAGAAGGAGGTAACAAACATACACCCACACACACACACAAACTTTCGCATTTATAATATTAATTAAATTAATAGGATGGTACGGAACCCTTCGTGCGTGAGCCCGACTCGCACTTAGCCTTGAATTTAGTTTGGTGCAAGCACTTACGAAGATCAATGAATCTGCCACTGATTCGGAAAAAATTTAGTTAAACGTATAGGGTAAAGTCACCAGTGGTCAGCCAGGATCCTGTAGTCAGCCTTTTGCCTCTTTTATTGCCTTGAAATAGCAGTCTATTTGAAATTAATAAATTATATGCTTCTTAATTCATTCCTTGATTCCTTATTAATCATTATATTTATCGATCAGTGCGGGGAAACGGCAGGGGGGAAAATAAAAAAAGTTTATTCGAGTGCTCTCGGTCGAGAAGGGCAATTTTACGATATCCGCCATAATTTTTTTCGTACTTGGTGTTTTCAAATCAGGTAAGAAAGATAGACTTGTGTTAACATTATATGATATATTTGTATATGTCTGTGAATGCATATAGTTGCTTAAACCGAAAATGATAATAAAATAAGCGTATTTCATTGATTTCTTAATAATTTACGGAGGCTGACAATTGGGAACCACTTTTTTATGTGATTTCCAGTAGTCAGCCACCTGCGGCTGACTTCTGGATATTGGTGGTATCGTTCGAGTTTGAAATAAAATCGGTCCGTTAAGATCGTTATATTTTAAGATTCAAATTTACCCTAACATTGCCTATAATATTTTTAGAAAAACCCAGTAGTCAGCCGCTTTTTAAAGTATTTTTTTTGGTATGGCTGACTAATGGGAATTGCAGCTCCAGTACTCAGCCACTTAATAAAGTATGAAAAAAACCTATATAGGGCTTTATTTAGGTACTTATTAGTCTTTTTAATGTTTCATGAATAAAAACGTAAAGTTATGTTCAGTAAAGCATGTCACAAAAACCAATACACAAACAAAAGCATCCACCAGAAAAACTATCTTCTGCAAAGGAAGCTATGCGAAAGGATTGCGTATTAGAGGAGCATGTAGAACTTTTGGTGTTCTCCGAGGCACATTGCAAGACCGGCATCACCTATGGATTCCTAGAGGCGTACCTAACATGAGTCTTGATTCAGTTGTAACTAATGCCAACGACCCAAAACCTAGATCGATCCGTCACTATACCGAAAACATCTCGGATGTCATCAGGTATACACTGCACGCATGGAAAAGAAGTGTGGTGTTGCTCTTCTTCGAAACAGGGCAATAATGCCCCGCAAAAGCATTTCCGGAAGTCGGCTTGTTCGGGAGACTGGAAGTTATCAAACCTGCGTGCAAGACGGTTCGTAATTACTCTCAAAAACAGCTTGTAAACATGGCTCAAAAGTGAGAAGGGTAAGTCGACAACAGGTACATCGGAGTGTTGAAGCGTTTGTACGAAAACGCCACTATATTAGTCTAACTATAGAACCAGAACTCAAAACCTACTGCAGTGTTGCAGTGGGAAGCCAGACAGCGAGATGTTATCTCTCTAAATCTGTTCACTGCTGCTCTGGAATGCGTTTTCAAGGTTCTGAATGAGAAAGGGCTTGGCATCAACATAATCGGCGAGACCTCGGAGAACCTCAGTTTAATGCTCGATGACCACAGTAGAACCTCCGAATGAGCTGGCCTTAAAATGAACATGGACAAGACAAAAATCATGACAAATGTCCCTGTACTGCAAACTCCCGTGGAAATTGGAGATTTTACGGTCAAAGAAGTTGACGATTATAATATGTACCTGGGGACATAGGTACTGTCCAATAAGGGACTCCATCTTCAAGAAAGAGGTCTATCGTGGAATCCGGCTTGCAGCGTTCGGGAAGCTGTACCATATCTTCTGGACCAATATGCCGCAGTGTCTCAAGATCTAAAAGCATGACTATTGTAATTTTAACGACTATTAATTGTCTATTAATTATTCATTAAATATTGTTGATTTTTAATCAAATTTTAACAAATAATTTAGAGGCCGAGTACTGGGCTTAAAGTGGCTGACTATTAGATTTTGGAGGCTGACTACTAGAGAAATGTGTATGTTTTGGTTTAAACTTCTTTTTCTATTTTATAGAATGATTTTATATGTTTGCCTTAAATTGTAATGAAACTAGAATAAATTATTGATCGAACAGTAAAAAAAGTTTATTTTTTAGTCAAATCCTGAATTAATAACCGTGGTTTCAAATGTCAAACGTCGTTAAAAGGCTGACTACTGGTGCCTTTACCCTAGTTAAAATTGAATACACCTAGAGCGGTGTCATTTTTCGTTTTAAATGTTTTCAAAGAGAAGGGTCTCAATTTGCCCGTATTTTTGCGTCACGGTTTATTTTAATTTGAAACTGTATAGGCGTACTCAGGCGTCGCCTCACACGAGCTCTAACAATAAATCACCAAATTTTAATCTAAGTGTCGGATCGTAACGAGGGCTGCGCTTAAAGAAATTTCATTAGCAAAATGTTTTCTCAAACGTGGGACTAATTAGATTTTTGCAATTATCTCAATTTGGAGAGTAACCTGTAACCTCGCTTAGTTTGTTGGATGGTCTACAAAAACTATGTAATGTAACTTAATATAATTATTATATAAAACTGTAATGTTCAGATATTTACAGTAGGTATTATATTTACACCGCTTTTATATCGGTGTATTTTTGAAGTATTGTAACTATATACTTTCCTTAATTTCTCAAGTTCTTGGAATCTTTAAATTTGATCAACAGCATAATAAAATAAGTAATTCATTCATTTGTCAAACAGCAGATTTATCAATGATTGCAAGGATGCATACATACACAGCATCACGCCCGAAATCCCTAATGGGGTGGGCAGAGCCACAGGACTACTTGTGGCCACGTTCGATTAATTAGTCCTAAGATGGTATGATGAACCGTATGGTGACAGGTGATCAGCCCATCGCCCATACAGATAGTCCACCATGCTGGAGAGGACCCGTCCCTTAGTCGGCTTTTACGACATGCCAGGATGATAGGCATCTGCACGCATTCTATGCTATTTCTTCACTCCCAGTGCAGCAGAGGAGATTGCAAGGATGATTAGACTAATCGAATAATTAGCAATTACTACATCGATAATCGACTTGCAAATTAGTAATATACTATACATTAGATGATCAATTGGCGGCTCCTTATTAGTAATTACTAAGTGTAAAGCCTAAATAAACTAAGTTTTATGAAATTTTATTGAGTTAAAACCAATTAAGTAAGTTTTTGTCATGTCATGTCAGTAGGTACTGTCAGCTAGGCTGTAGGTAAAGTTATACATTCTAGTAGTTAGTAGTTAATAGACTCCATTCCCTTCGACTCGGGCGTTTTCGGGTCGAGTCGGCGACGTTTAATATTTTCGGACGAGCACTGACTCCAGTCGAATGATTTAAAATTGAGTCGAATTAGTCGAGTGATTAGAAAAATCGACTAATCGATTTAGACTCAAAGTTGCACATCGAGCAACGATTTTATAAGTGGAGCACTTTATTACAATGACCGTCCATGAACACTGAACCATTAATCAGTGAATCATTCTGATTTGTGTGTTTAATCGATTTTACATGTCATTAGTTGAGTAACCAACATTTTGCTGGGTCAGTTTTAAAATGTTCTGTTTTAATTTCAGCATATTCAAAACTGAATCACTGCTGTTAAGATACAAGGCTGTATTTTGAATACACTGACAAAACAATGAAGCTTGTATAGCGAGCCAGAATATTTTTTGTCGGAAAGATTAATGTTAGTGATCGTACTGTTTTTTAACCGTTATCTTGGTAAGTTTTAAATATAACAACGATTAATGTAGAGAAGTGAAGAAGAAAACTAAAACCCAACCGGTGACAACGGTGGCAGCGTATTGTCTATTTTTCCTCCTACTATCACGCACCCTTAGAAATCATATATAGCTTATGACACTCGCAGCAAAGATCTCAAAAGAAGGATATGCCTATCAGTACAATTTCGTGTAACAAGTGTCATAGTAGGTTGTCATACGCCAGCGCCATGGCTTACCCACACCCTGTTGCGGATGTCTTAGTTCTTACGACATACATACAAAAGTCTAATATTGCATAATTCACACGCTATCATATCATTGTGGACGCTGTGGTCGGTGGTGTTGCGGTATCACACCGCACGATGCGAGAGGGCAGTTTTTCAATTATAAGTGTCACTTAAATAGGTGTCATGTATGGTGGTCGACATGGGACTGAACCTGCGATGGTTAGATGGGACAGCGGAGTCTTAGTAATATGGACCCTTTTACTAAGACTAAGAAGTTTTACCCTTTGGGTACGGAACCCTAAAAAGAGTATATAACAGTCACCGCTATCGCACAGACATACATACATACCTACATAGACTGTTAAACTTTCTTCCTTTTGACTTCAAGCAGTCGGGTTAAAATTGTGTAATAAAATTCGTCATATTTCCTAACAAAACGCGTTATAAATATTTTCATATTATTATAACTCTTACTTTTTATACGTAACTATATTGTAAGAATAAATCTACACACTTATCTGATAACTAAATCAAAATAAACCAACTAAGTGTAATATGCTGTATGATTGATAGTGTGCTTTCCAAGTGAACGCGTTCGGTCGTCAAGATGTTTCAAACTTTCCAACTTAGGTACTCTCGGGAGAATTAAGGTAAGTTAAACCTAATTACTATCATAATTTATAATGATAAATCCTACTTCTCGCCGCACTTGGGATTATTGGGGCTCTAAAGATATTTAATGCGCAGGAGAGGCGTTTCGTGGAATTCACTTCCAAGACCGTGCCTTACCATGAGTTTACGCAACCCGTTCTCGTTATCGAAATCTATCGGAAATACTGCTAGTTTCCGATACAAGTAAAAGAGACCGAGCGATCGTTTTTGATAATGAGAACGGTTTGCGTCAACTCATGGTAATGGTACCGGTCACGCCAAGCGAGTGCGGCGCACTTGTGATAATCTGTGACGTCTCTTACGACTTCCAGTGACTCGCGTCACATTATGAGATCGTAAAAACCGTCGATACCCATCATGTGAGGTATCGAAATGAAGGATTTTGAGTGAGCATTCCAAAACGTACATGTGTTAACGGCAGTCTGGGCCTCTAATCAAAATTTGCTATGTGATATGGTACATCATATCGTATTGCTGTCTTTATCTTTTTGCGAAATTTCCATTGAAAAGTAAGTGTCAAAACACATCGACGTTTCGTTACCTACCATAGTAACGGTCGGTATCTATGTATACCGCTTAGACCGATCTCAGATAAAGGCTTGTTTTTTAAAACTGCAGACATTATGACATATCATCTATACTCGTCGCACATCCTCGCTTCGATACCGGACCTAACAAGCTTCGAACTTTCCTATCCACTCACCAATTTAAATATTCACTTTGCCGGAATTATTTCTGGCAGCGCGAGCGGCAGTGGCTGCATTGTAAACACCCACTGCCTTCGAAAGCAGTATGCGGGAATTTTTTCCGGCAGCGCAAGCAACAGTGGCAGAGGCTGCATGTAAATAAGGTATTACGCTGACACGAGAGGCGAGGTGCAAGCTTCGCGTAGTACCTCGCCTCATTTGAAGTAGGACATTGTGCCACCTCGGCCTCGTTTTGTAAAAAAGGATTACTCGTTCAAACGCATTTTAATTTCATGTCCTGCCCAACAGCTACTAGCTTGTAACACCACGTCTGTTCATGTGTAGTAGATGTATTGGAAAGTTTACATTTAGTTAATTTGGTTACTTTTGACTAGGGTCTGATGATAAAGTGATGTGTATTGTTTTTGGTCTATGACGTCTGTCGGAAAATAAATGTCTTCTTGTCTCAATTGCGGTTTCTTTTAGTAAATAATTATTAATATACTAAGCTAAGTTCTGGACATATTAACTGGCGACGATGAGCATTGGAACCCTAACAACTTTTGACCTAAAGACCCAACAATGGGAAATATTTCGCAACAAAGTAAGACAGTTCATTAGCTTAAATGATATAAGCTCTGCAGACAAGAAACGTGCCGTTTTATTGACCCATTTGTCGGATGAAACGTATTTACTTTTACGTAATCTTCATCATCCGAAGACGGTGGAAACCTCACAGTTTGATGAGTTAATTGAGGCATTAGACAAGCACCTGACTCCGAAGAGGGCCACGTTTGCGGACCTAGGGAAGTTTTATAACGCGGCCCAAATGCACGAAGAGAGTGTCGAGGATTGGGCGGCTCGATTGCGAGGTTTAGCGGTGCATTGTGACTTCGCGGCTGCCCTGGACACGGTGTATCGAGACAAGTTCGTATTAGGACTTAAGCCTGGAGCGGTAAGAGACCGACTTTGCGAGCAAGATGCGAGCAAGTTAACATTTACGAAAGCCCTGGAAATAGCGCAGCAGACAGCGATCGCGAAGGAGGCACGGGTCATCGTCCCGGGTGCCGCGGCGGCCGCTGTGAACGCAGGCATGGAGCTGCCGCTGTGCTGGGCAGCCGCTGGGCGACCCGGCACTCCTGGCCGGACGCAGGATCAAGAGGATCGTTGTAAAGTGTGTGGCATGAAAGGCCATTGGGCAGAGAAGTGCAGATTTAAAAATTATCGCTGCCAAAAATGTCATGAGAAGGGCCATCTCAAGAAAGTGTGCGGTTCAAAAATTAAGTCGGTTAAAAACATTGATGTGGAAACGCGTTCGAATTCAGACGAAGCACAAGCAGCGTCGGAATGCCATGGATGCAAGGAGTGCCAGCTGTTCAATTTGAGGTGTGGTAATTATAAGCCTTTTTTGATATCTATCATAGTTAATGATAGTACAAAATTAATTATGGAAATTGACTCTGGGTCGAGCGTTAACGTCATTTCAAAGGAATTGTATTGTAAGTTTTTCTCACATAAGAGAATTCTAGAATGTAATATTAAAATGTGTTTTTATAATGGCCACAAAATATCGCCACTGGGGTATTTTTACACATTAGTAACTTTCAATGGGTTGACACAAGAAGTGAAATTCTTCGTTGTAGAAAACGGTGGACCCCCATTACTAGGGCGAGATTTTATGGCAAAATTTAACTTGCGCATCACTTCAGACAATAATAAAATTGATTTGGCGTCAGTAGGGAACTCGGATGTAAGAGACTTGATCCATAAATATAATGATTTGTTCAATAAGGAATTAGGTTGTTACACACGTTCGGAGGTTACTCTTCAGCTGAAGGAAGGTACAAAGCCTAAGTTTTGCAAAGCCCGTCCGTTGCCGTTTGCTATCAAGGATAGAGTTGAGGCCGAACTTGAGAGGTTAGTCGAAGTAGGCATATTAGAACCGGTGAATCACTCCGATTACGCGACCCCAATAGTTCCAGTGCCTAAGTCAAATGGTAGCATTAGAATTTGTGCGGACTACTCTGTAACGTTAAATAACGATATTCACATCGACAGATATCCATTGCCCAGGATAGAGGAAGTTTTTACGAAGCTCAGCAATGGTCAACAATACTCCAAGTTAGACTGCAGTCAGGCTTATAATCAGATTAAGTTATCAGACGATTCGCAAAAGTTAACCACGATTAACACGACCAAAGGCTTATTTAAATACAAGAGGTTAGTATTTGGGTTAGCGTGCGCACCAGCAATATTTCAGCGCACAATAGAAAGCCTCTTGGCGGGTATCGAAGGTGTTGCAGTATTCCTCGATGACGTTTGTGTGACAGGCCCGATTAAATCGATACATTTGGAGCGGTTGGAAAAAGTATTCCAGCGATTTCATGAATCAGGCTTTAGGTTGGAAAAAAGCAAATGTTCTTTTTTCCAAGATAGCGTTATTTATTTAGGCCATGTTATAAATAAAGATGGTTTACATAAATCAAAAAAAAAGGTTGAGGCAATTGCGGAAGTGACTAAGCCAACGAATGTAACAGAACTTAAACGTTTTCTAGGTATGGCGAACTATTATCGTAATTTTGTTCCCAATGCGTCATCTATCATGGCTCCTCTCCACGAGTTATTGCGTGACGGCACGCGATGGGAGTGGACTGAGCGACGCCAGGCGGCTTTCGATCGCGTGAAGAGTGAGCTGAGCAGCGAGCGGGTGCTGGCGCACTTCAACCCGGCGGCGCAGCTGGTGCTGTCGGTGGACGCGGGCCCGGGCGGACTCGGCGCCGTACTGGCGCAGGTCGACGCTGCTGGACGGGAGCGCCCGCTGGCTTTCGGTTCAAGGTCACTCACGACGAGTGAACGAAATTATAGTCAACTGCAAAAAGAAGCTACAGCAATTGTGTTCGGTGTGAAACGATTCCACCAATATTTGTATGGTCGGCGAGAACCCTTCGTTCTTAAAACAGACCATAAACCATTGTTGGCAATATTCGGTCGAAGGGGTGGCGTTTCTGTTACGACAGCGTCACGATTGGTGAGGTATGCGATTTTTCTTTCCGCGTACAATTACAAAATACAATATACATCCAGTAAAGAAAATTCAGTCGCAGATTTCTTTTCACGAGCGCCGTTGGACCAGTTCAACCAGAGCTTTGGGGAGGACGCGGAAGAGTGGTCACCTGCCTTGCATTCCCTTCAGTTAGAGGGCTTACCGGTTACTTACAAAGATGTTCGCAAAGCAACGGAAAATGACAATATACTTAAAACTGTTATTAAGTATGTCAGTAATGGTTGGCCCCGAAAAATAGAATGTAAAAACATCCTACCATACCATAAATGCAAAACCGATTTAGAAGTGGAGGATGGATGTTTACTTCGAGGTCATAGAGTCGTGATTCCTGCGGTTCATAGGAACGAGATATTGCAGGAGTTACATCGCACACACCAAGGCATTGTTAAAACGAAAAGCGCCGCGCGCGCTCGGTTGTGGTGGCCTGGCGTAGACCGAGACATCGAGCAGCTGGTGAGCGCGTGCCGCGTGTGCGCCGTGCTGCGCCCCGCGCCGCCGCGCGCGCCGCCCGCGCCCTGGCCACGGCCCGCGCAGCCTTGGGTCCGAATCCACCTCGATTACATGTCGGTATCACAAGTAACGTATTTAGTGATTATTGACGCTTTTAGTAAGTGGTTAGAGTGCTTTGAGATGAATAATGGCACTACAACAAAGCAGTTAATATTGAAACTGAAGTTTTTGTTCTCCAGGTTCGGACTTCCAGAAACGATTGTTTCCGACAATGATGCGAAAATTGCGTCTCAAGAATTCGTAGAGTTTTGCAAAGCCAACGGCATCTCGTACCTAACCTCTCCTATTTATCATCCTTGCAGCAACGGCCAGGCTGAAAATAGCGTTCGAACGTGTAAAAAAATGATAAAGATAATACTCGAAAATTATTCTTGTCGATATAAGGTAAACGAAAAGTTACAGGAATATCTTTTTGAGTATCGGAACACGGTTCATTGTGCGACAGGATTCTCTCCGGCTAGGTTATTTATGGGTCGTAGTTTGCGTGGTAGGTTGGACCTAGTACTACCGCCGCAACGTAAGGATACCGATTTATTTAAAGGGGCAAGTAAGTTTTGCATAGGCGAGCCAGTTTGGTGTAGATGTTACATAGAAAGGAAACCGGTTTGGAAGGAAGGATTAATAATAGAAAAATTAGGCATGAGGATGTTTTTAGTGAAATTGGTAGAATCTGATGTGATTGGCAAACGTCATGTCGATCAACTAATGCGCAGGTATCCGGGTATAAAATTAAATAAAGAGCACTCTGTGGTTTCGTCACAACCCGAGACATCCTACCCGTTTCAGATGGAAGACGCGGAGGATGAGTGGCAAGATGCAGTAGAGAGGGAAGAGCAGGTAGAGTCAGGAGAGTTACCGGTAGAGGGAGTAGGGCAGCAGCTACCGGTCGAGGGATTAGGGCAGCAGGGAGAGATTGTAGACCCTCAGCTTTCGGATGAACGCTCAGCCGCATCTTTAGCAATAGTAGGAGATCCAATTCCTACATCCAATAGGAGAGTATTAAGACCTCCTAGAAATATTAATTATAAGATGTGATAATGCTTGCCATTTACTAACGAAATCTTTTGTTACGTTTTGTTAGTTGTTTAACGTGTTGTTTTGTGTTATTCGTAGGTTTCCTAACTAAGGGTGAAGGAGCTGATGTGTATTGTTTTTGGTCTATGACGTCTGTCGGAAAATAAATGTCTTCTTGTCTCAATTGCGGTTTCTTTTAGTAAATAATTATTAATATACTAAGCTAAGTTCTGGACATATTATAAAGACGGTAGGGAAAGTGTACGTGTGACAAAAGCGTGCTCTTCTGTTTTTGTTAACTTTAAATATAACCTTTTAGATACGGAAACTTAACCCTTAAGGTCGCAATTTTTTTTTTTGTAAAATAATATAATTTTTCATTTTCAATGGTTTATTTAGACTTAAAATACTCTGTGGAAAATAAAATAAAAATTATTATACTTATGGTTTTTTTGAAATAACGTGTATAGTATACTATACACTGCGTCAATTACGGAGAAAACACATTTTTCACAGCTGTATAGAATACTATACACTGCGTCAACAACGGACAGAAAACATTTTTCGCAGCTGTATAGAATACTGTACACCGCTACTTATTCGTTACGCACATAGTATGAAACAAAACAGTTTCAGGGCGTCTATTCGGGAACATCTAAGTGATACTGCAGCCACCCGCGAGCGAGACTCGCATCTCGCTCTTACGCATTACGCGTCGTGCGAAAGAGTGGGATGAGAAATCTTGCTAACGAGTCACTACAACATCACTTAGGGTTCCCGAATAGAGGCGCTGGTCTTTACATAACATAGATGAAAGTTACATTTACTACAATTAGTGTTAGCATGGCCACCTTTGCAAAATTTTATCAGCCCTTTTCACCACTTTAGAGATGGAATTTCAAAAAATCCCTCCTTAGTACCTCCAGGGTACTCGAGGAATGTCTCCTCCAAATCAAACCACCCGTGTAGGCTGTAAGTTGTCTATAAGTGTGTCACGGTACTGTTTTATATGTATAGATTATCATTTCGTCGATGCTAAAAGCATTTTCTTCTTTGACAGATAGGCATCTTTCGCGTACTTTATCAAGAAGGGGCCGTAATTTATAGTACCGATCTGATGTGTCTGCTTCACTGTTGTTGGTGAAGTGTATATCGCCTTATTTGCTGATACCTCTTCAAAGGCATTAAATCGGCTATTTTGTGATACGTCAATGAAGTATTCCAGTAGTCTTTATACGACGGCATGTCCACGATGCCCATCAGGATATTTATAGCCAAAAAGTCTTTTATTTCTCCTATGGTAACTTTGATCGAACGTCCGGTTTCCTGTAGACTATATAAGTAAATTAGTCTGTAACAATATCTTCAATGACACTTTCTGGGAAGAAATAGTAAAATTAATCCAGTGGAGACCAGGTTGAAAGAAGTTCCTCGGTAAACACAGGCTTAGATATGTCAGCTCCATGTTGCAGTTAAGTTTTCTTCCACGTAAAATTAAGATTCAGTTTTGTTGTACAATGTCTTTTTTTGATTTTCCGGCCTAGTTGTTTCAAGTTTGCATTTAGGAGAACGATTGTTTGTAGATGTGGTGGTGCGCGTCGAACTTGATAGTGAATTAGGTACAGGTCTTCTTTGCCTTATTGTTGGTGTTTCTGGCCGTGGAAGACTTGATGTATTCGTATCGGTTTCTTTTATTGATGGAAGTGAAGGAATGGAGGATATTGACGGTATTGCATTATAATCAGGCACTGGAAATACTTTGCGTAGAATGATTGAAATCGGTCTGTTGGGGCTGCTTTCTGAGTTGTCAAATAAATTTAAAATCTTTCTAACGATGAATTTATGGAGGGTGCTGGTGAACTGGATCTTGAGGATGAATGCGAGATACTGGCAGCGTTTGGCAGCAGGGAACTAAGAGGCTTTGGTAGTGCCTCATCTTCACTACTAGAATCACTTGCAAATGACTTTGCGTCGATAAGTATTAGGAACTAAAGTAAGGATGTTAGGATTCGCCTACCACGGTCACCTTGTGCTGCTGTGCAGGCTGAAACAAGCAAAAGAAGCATGCTAACCAAACCCAAATCCGTGCAAATCAAAATAAAACGGGTGCGTTCGTCAACCAGGTGAATAAAAATATTTGAGTGAATAAAAAAAGACACCAAATCAAACCAAACCGAAGAAATACCCATCAGAAATATCGGTATGCACAAGTTGCACTGTATAGTATGCTATACTAATAAGAAAATTTATGAATAACTGATTCGGTGGCAGTGTATATTATATTATACACAACAATATAAACCTTTCTTACTCATGCAATAGCAATGTATAGTATACTATACGTGTGAAAAAACGGATTAAAATCCAGTGCAAATAGAGTTCATCCCTTACAATTGTTATAGAAAAATATAATCTATATTATAATTAGCAATATTCAGGTAAAATAATAGATATCACACAGCATTTTACATTTTTTTTAATTTTTCTTACCTTGACTGACTCCAAAACTCTCCGCATTGCTCCATTAAATAGTGAAACTGGTCAAAAATTTGAACGGCCGTCAAACTTCACTGTCACTTTTTGACATTTTAGATAAATTAAGAAACGCGTCAAATTAAAATGAGGTGTATTTTCATGTTTGACATACCAAAAATATTTTTTGAAAATAATGTATAGTATACTATACAAAATGACCTTAAGGGTTAAAAATATATCTCCGATTTTCTTAATATATAGCAGACAACCGATTACATGCCAAAGTACATTAGCCGTTCTCTCTTCAAGATAATTTCAAGAAAGCTGTAATTTAAATCGACAAAGCTCCAAGTGATTTTTTGTCACTCATCGTGAGATGGGAATGGAAAAGGAGCGATGGTCTGTGAAATTGCTTCTTAACGTTTATAAGTGATTTCGTACCGCTAATCCTCACGCGTTCGCCTTTGTTCTCGTTTAACGGCATCGTTTTACAAGTCTTCGTTTACTTGCACCTTGTGATATTCGGATCTCGTGTGCGCAATTGAATTGAATTACCACGAGCATTTTGGTGAAGGAAAATAACCCCTAGGCCACAGAACTAGACGGGGAAATGGCTCCCGCAATGACATACCCCGGTTCTGTTGTTGGAGTAGTTCCGTCACATTTCATTTTTTAGTAGCCATTTTTTAACATTGTCGGAAATTTCTTTTCCGGTAACATTCGTAATTCATTTGGTTATTTATTATGAATAGTAATACTCATTATATTAAAATTATTCCGATGAATTGCGAACCTCCTTCTTTTTGGAAGTCGTTTAAACAATATTCTTAAATAACGAGGTCTAACACGGGCGAATATAATAACTCTACGTGGATGAATTCGCGGGCATAAAGCTAGTATTCTATATATGGCAACACCGTCTTATTACGGAAAGTAATGTTATGTAATACAGAACTTCAGACATTCCACTCGCACTGTCTGTCGGTCTGTACGCGACCGGAATGCCGGATGACCCTGCTGATTGCACCCTACAAAGGTATGTCTATATGTGTGTAGTGAATAAATTAGTATAGTATGGAGGAACATTTGTAAGTATATGAGGTATCTCTTCATTGGTACTCAAATAACACTGGCAGCATTGAGTGGTAGATGTATGGGATCTAACATCGGTGTTGCCAGCTTTTGTATGTAAAATGGGCCACAGGCATTTTTAGGGTTCCGTACCCAAAGGGTAAACGGGACCCCTATTTAAGGCTCCCATACAACAGACATGATTTTTTTGCCTTTTTTATAGATAACTAGCTGTGCCGCGTAGAGTTTGATTATGGTTATTCCTTCGGGTACTTTTCCATTTTCCGGGATAAAAAGTACCTAGCCTATGTGTAAATCTAGGGTATAAGCTATCTTCATTCCAAATATCATCAAAATCCGTCTAGCTGTTTTAACAGAAGGAGGTAACAAACATACACCCACACACACACACAAACTTTCGCATTTATAATATTAATTAAATTAATAGGATGGTACGGAACCCTTCGTGCGTGAGCCCGACTCGCACTTAGCCTTGAATTTAGTTTGGTGCAAGCACTTACGAAGATCAATGAATCTGCCACTGATTCGGAAAAAAAATAGTTAAACGTATAGTTAAAATTGAATACACCTAGAGCGGTGTCATTTTTTGTTTTAAATGTTTTCAAAGAGAAGGGTCTCAATTTGCCCGTATTTTTGCGTCACGGTTTATTTTAATTTGAAACTGTATAGGCGTACTCAGGCGTCGCCTCACACGAGCTCTAACAATAAATCACCAAATTTTAATCTAAGTGTCGGATCGTAACGAGGGCTGCGCTTAAAGAAATTTCATTAGCAAAATGTTTTCTCAAACGTGGGACTAATTAGATTTTTGCAATTATCTCAATTTGGAGAGTAACCTGTAACCTCGCTTAGTTTGTTGGATGGTCTACAAAAACTATGTAATGTAACTTAATATAATTATTATATAAAACTGTAATGTTCAGGTATTTACAGTAGGTATTATATTTACACCGCTTTTATATCGTTGTATTTTTGAAGTATTGTAACTATATACTTTCCTTAATTTCTCAAGTTCTTGGAATCTTTAAATTTGATCAACAGCATAATAAAATAAGTAATTCATTCATTTGTCAAACAGCAGATATATCAATGATTGCAAGGATGCATACATACATAACATCACGCCCGAAATCCCTAATGGGGTGGGCAGAGCCACAAGACTACTTGTGGCCACGTTCGATTAATTAGTCCTAAGATGGTATGATGAACCGTATGGTGACAGGTGATCAGCCCATCGCCCATACAGATAGTCCACCATGCTGGAGAGGACCTGTCCCTTAGTCGACTTTTACGACATGCCAGGATGATAAGCATCTGCACGCATTCTATGCTATTTCTTCACTCCCAGTGCACTGGGCAGCAGAGGAGAGAGTTTTTAAAACGATGAAATGAATAAAGACCTCCAGTAAGTACATAAATTAAACTCTGGAAATTGATCCTTACTTAAAGGAGAAACTTTCGATAGAAAATTATATTAATTACCTACTATAATCTAATTTATTAAAATGTTCTATATTTTGATGGTTTCATTTGGTCAATCACGTAATGCTTGAATCGCAAAATGACTGTGTTTTGGTCTACTTTTGAAGAGACAATTAAAACCGTTTTTAGGGTTCCGTACCTCAAAAGGAAAAAAAGGAACCCTTATAGGATCACTCGTGTGTCTGTCTGTCTGTCTGTCTGTCTGTCTGTCTGTCTGTCCGTCTGTCACAGCCAATTTGCTCCGAAACTACTAGACCGATTGAGTTGAAATTTGGTATTCATATGTAAGTTGGTGACCGCAACACGGACGCGTGACGTAAATATATGAATTTTAAACATAGGGGCCACTTTTTGGGGGTAAACTAGAAAATTTTAAAAAAAAGTTATGCCACCTATATCGTGTGACATATCGAATGAAAGGGCTTATTGTGAGGATCTTAAATATATTTTCTTTTGAATTTTAAGTAAAATAGTTTAAAAGTTATCTAGGAAAATAGGCGAATATTGACCATTCCCCCCCCTTATTTCCGAAACTACTGGGACTAAAATTTTGAAAAATATACAAAAAATAGATCTTTGCCTATAGATTACCTACCTTAAATACCATAGACTTCTTATAGGTTTTCCTGTAACCTTTAAGAAGTCTATGGTATTTAAGGTAACCTAGTATATTTCAGATAATCATGTACGGAACGGAACCCTCCCCACGCGAGTTTAACTCGCACTTGTCCAGTTTTTTTCTTTTACCGTTACTTAACCATGCGTAGTTATATTTTTACAATGATAACTAGGTAACTTTTACGATAACATAAATTATAAATTAAATTAGATTTGTTATTAAGTTATTAGTAATACATAACTTAAACAGCAATATTGGTACATAGCAGGTTTAATTTGTCACATTAAAAAATGCTATCTACCTAGCAGTCACATGACTATTTTGTTAAATAATATTTTTAAGAATATTTTGTAACATCCCGGGTTTTACTCACTGTATTTGAAGATATCCTGGGCTATTTACACTTTTTTTTATAATGTAACTTCCTTGATGTCAGCCATGAGTAAATATATGACAACAATGCCGATGATAAAATATCGCTACTATGTGCATCAGCGACAATAGCAAAATAAAAAGAAAGCTTTCGTAAATGTGCGCTAATATTTAAAAATTCGCTTTCACATTCAGCTCCAACAATCACTACGCGCTACGCCATTGCCAATTTCACATTGCGAATTTATCAAGGCACATTTTTTGCCTGTTAGTAGGCAAAAAATGTGCGAAACTTTGAGATTCAGCAGCATTTCGAAACCAGAACTGTAAGCAAAATAGTAGTTTATGCAACGGTTGCATAATGATAGGCCTTAAAACACTAGTGCGGTTTTCATGAAACGAGCTTTAGCGAGTTTCATAATAAGATCGCACGAGTGTTATAAGGCCAAATTATGCAGAGTTGCATACATAACTTTATCTACACACATTATAAATACTTACTCCATGATGTGTTCAGAAACAATATTTTCTGGCAACAAGTTATTTGTTGCAATCGTGGCTGCATATTTCCGATATCCGTATATAAGTTTCTTATTTAAGATTTAGTGACTTTTAAATTTAGCGAACACACTTTCGTATTGGCCCCATTCTGCTACTATAGCAAGTTCAGCTTCAAAATGCTCTAGTAATTTATAGTTAAATATTATTTTTTCGTCTTACCTCAGCTTGTTTTACACAACATTGCAATGAGCGAGTTTCACCCATTCTACGCCTGACTTTTAGCTGAGAAGTCAAAGTTGGAGCCAACCTTTGCAAATACAGAGTTTCTTCAAACAAACAGCAAACAGTTGGCTCTGCTGGATTCTCCGGCTCTTATTGGCAAGTTTATATCTAGTTCTGGTTTGTACAACAGCTTCGTTGAAGCCAGAGTTGAGAGTACTGGATTAAGAGATCAAAGTATTTCTCAATATTCAAACACAACTTTCGTCCAACGGGCGTTTACATTAAATAAGTCGAAGTGAAATCTTTATTCAATTTAGGTTTTTACAAGCTCTTATGAATGTCAAGGAATTAATCTAGCACCGGTTCGGAAACAATCCCCTACTGAGAAAAGCTGGCAAAAAACTCGGTGAGGTATCATTTTTTTCAAACAGTACACATATAAGTTAACAATGATGTCTACTGTTTTATACAAATCTAAGTATTTACCACAGTAGGTACCATCGAGACCAAGGATCGGATCAGACCCAGGGAATAAGACCACACAGCCTGTCTCAAGTCGACAATCGTAAATTGACCCGCTCACTCGTAGGCATTACGCAGAGTTATGTACCTTCCTGTGGCCACCTGCATCGAAAACAACCAAGGTCGAAAACACGCACGAAAATTTAGTTTACTCACAATAATGGGTCAAGTTAGGCTCGCCGGTGAGTTCAGAACGAATTTTGATTTAAGAGAATCACATCCTAGGAATGTATTTAATGGCAGAATGCGGTGAAATGGCCGAGCGTGAAAGAGAACGCAACTGTTACAGTAGCAGAAAAGGAAATAACGCTATATTTCCCACTTCACCCACACATTCATGAATGTGGCTACAGATTATCGTTGTAAATTCTAATTTAATGATTTACGTAAATTTACGACAATCTTGTATACGAGTATGACGTCTAACGATTTGGATGAAATATTGTATTTAAATAGTGCTTTGAAATCCAAGTTTACCAAGTTAGTGTCATCCCCGAAACTTGGTTTTTACCATTAATAGTAAGAAACTGCTCAAAGTAACTTTCGAGATGCTTACTTTGTCACAACGCGAATCTGACACCATCGCAGGTTCAGTCGCATGTCAACCACCATCCATGGCATCCTTTTAAGTGACACAATTATAATTGAAAAAAAAAAAAATGCCCTCCCGCATCATGCGGTGTGAGACAGCACCGCCGACCACACCGTCCGAAATAATAAATATGATAGCGTGTGAATCAAGCAATATTAGACTATGTGTGTATGTCGTAAGAACTAAGACATCAGCAATACGGTGTAGTTAAACCATGGCGCTGGCGTTTGACAACCTTCTATGAGACTTGTTACACAAAATTTTACTGATAGGCATATCCTTTTTTTGAGATCTTTGGTATTTACACGTTTTCAGGTATAATTTAAATCGCCGAAGCGCGGTCGCCCAGGTACTTATGGTTTATGCGCCAGCGGTATAACCACTTACGAATTTAAACCATTTAAATAATAAACAATGGGTTCCATTCGAAAAGACCCTGTTAATTTAAAATTTCCTAAACTTAAAATAAGAAACGTCAAACACGATTTTGTACAAAGGTGTTTCAAGTTTGACGTTTCCTATTTTAAATTTAGTAAATTTAAATTTTAGCGGACACACTTTCGAGTTGGTCCCATTAACTGCGTAACCAGGGTTATATTCGATTTGAAAGCTGATTTTTTTCTACGCGTATCTAGAATCTACGATTAAACTTAAAATAACATTACGTAGATCTAATGTTTCTCGTACTAAAAATACAGCGGATTAAGGGATTTCAGTGAAATCTATTGCATGGGTTTTTTTCTTGTTTCCAACGCTACAAATCCGTTATAAAGCCCATAATCCCTTGCGAGGATTGCGTATTTGTCGCCATTTCGTTTTTCGGTTTACTTAAGAAAGACCTTTTTGCGAAAACTAGTAGCAACACGTTAGTTAAAGATATTGCCGTTAAAAAGAGAGGAATAACAAAAAGAATACTGATCTATAAGTATTATAAACACGAAAGTATATGAATCACGCGTAAACGGCTGAACAGGTTTAGATAAATTGCTTTAAACTTTCAAGATTTAAACACATATTTACATGTAAACGGGACTTAATCGCGTAACTTTGTAATTATTTACCTCGACGTTTCAAGTGCGGGTAGTTCAAAATACACGTGCGACTCGAAGGTGCTGATACCCGCCACTTCAGTCTTCTCGTGACCACGGCCGTTGTAATACGGTCGAAACGTCGAGGTAAATAATAAAATTAAGTTACGCGATTAGTCCCGTTTACATGTAAATATAGGTTTAGATAAAATTGTGCCGACTCAAACCTTTGGAGTTAGGAGCATCGGCGTAAAGTTGCCAGTCTTTCGGTTAGTTTATTCGCCATGATAGGTCAAGTTAGACGTCGGGAGGGTTTTCAGCCAAATGTCATTGAATTTCCCAGGAGCCGGATTAAGCCGGTGTACGAAATCCTTTTTGGTTCGCTCGTCTAACTTGTGGAACACTCTCCTAGCTTCTGTATTTGCTGAATCATACAATCTTGGTGTCTTCAAGGTAAGAGTGAGTAGGCATCTTCTGGCAAGCGTTTTCTATCCTAGACCCTGTCTTCACTTTCCATCAGGTGAAACTAGGGTCAAACGCATGCCCAAACCATCATAAAAAGGCAGATTACCTTGGAATAAAACGTGGGATAACGTCGCTGGCACAACTAGTACGAAGTATAATAAACAATAACATTGGGTCCAATTCGATATTCGTCGCCTAAATTAAAAAAAAACCTAAACTTAAAATAAGAAATGAAAAACTCAATTTAATATAGCACCAAGCTGTCAAATTCGAGATCGAAGTTTCTTATTTCAAAATTTGCTACTTTTAAATTTAGCGATCATATTTTAAAATTGGCCCCATTGGGTCCAATTCGAAACGATGTTCGCTAAATTTAAAATTGCCTAAATTTAAAATAAGAAACGTCAACCTCGATTTTTTATAGCTCCAAGGTTCAAAATCGAGCCTGACGGTTCTTATTTCAAATTTAGCGACTTCTAAATTTAGCGAAAACACGTTCGAATTGGCCCCATTATTGACTTAAAAATGTCCTATTTTACCTATAACTTTCATATTATGTGGCTTATGTGTACGTCCTTGTTAGGTAAAACATTATTTTTTCAACAGCATTAAAAACAATTACTCCTTGAAAAAAAAACGAGACTCTTGTTTCAATCAATTGCTTTATTGGAAAATATATTTTCAATGAATACAAATAGAGTTCAAAACAACACAACCACTAGCAGTGACCTTTACAAACAAACATGAGATCCGAGGGTCTTGAGAGCCCTCTTCAAAGAATCGACATGTAAAGCTCCCAAAACTAAAATGAAGGATATAGAAACCCAGTTATATATTTACAGACTGTTCAGTCGTTTTCTATTATACAGGGTGACTTGGAACACGTACGTGCGATATGGTCCTTCGAACCGGATCCATAAAATGTATGGTTCACACTATACACGTTTAAATCATATTGAAGTAAATTGAAAGTGTCTGATATATGTATTGATTGATTTATTTTCACACAGTAAGCTTCGTAGCGCAGTTTCGCTAAGTAGCGCGTTTGCCTAAACAATGAAGTTATACTTTTTCTGAATGTGCACTATGCCAATGTGATGTGCGGTGATACATCGTACAAGACGTAACGCAAAACCAAATTTTCCAGCTAAATAAAATCGTATTTAACTGTAGCTAATTAATAAAGTTAGTCTTAGTATTGTCACCCAATAACCAGTAGTTGATTGTTATACTTGCTATGTTTAACCAAAACATCTGCCAAAGTTAATAATGTAAGAGCAATATGTCAATGAGCAAGGGCGTCCATTTTTTAGGAAATAAATTAGGATAAATGTAAGGTTAATAAAAAGTTGACTTCTAATTCCCAGCACTGCAATAACGTGCAGGCGTGGCCTAGGTGCAACATATTCAAAATAAAGCTATTGCTCCCAAATGGAACATCATAATAATAATAATATTTGTCGCTTATAAATAAATAATAATAACAATACGCATAATAATTTGACGAGGCGGTTAGCGTAGTTGGTAGTAACCCTGCTTTCGATGCTAGCGGTTCTGGGTTCGATCCCCAGTAACGTCAAATATCTGTGTGATGAGCACGAATGTTTGTTCCTGAGTCTTATATGTTTCCTATTGCATTTAAGTATTTATTTATGTATATTAGTATGTATATCTTCTTCTAGTACCCATAATTAATTAATTAGAAAAATGATAATTTTGTATGAATAAACCATTTCACGAAGTTTTATAACTACACAGAAACTATTTGATTATTCTTGTGAAATCATAAAATTTGTAATTGGAAATTCGGTGTTGTCAGATTTAAATGAATGAATTTGAATTTTAACAGTAATGTCAAATTTTAAACTTGTTATGACAGATCGCCGAAACGATATTTAGTTTCCAATTCACCCAAATCATAACTCATTTTCAATATCGATATCTAGCTTTTTTAATTCGCTAGTAAAATTAAGGAGCTTAATATTTTTCATACATTATTATTAATTTATAGGTACTTTATACAGAGTTAGTTTGAAGACTAATGGCCGAATTCAGAAACGCCACTTGAGCATTTGACTAGATATTAAGTAGTTAAAATATCCCTTTGATGTATCGCCTTGTTTCGAAGGAATTCCTCTTGACGCTAAACAGTCTATTGGGATCCTGGGTCAACACCCAGTCAACATTTCGAGTGACGTTCAATTCCGTGGTCATCTGGAAGGAAAAGCTAAATTAGCTTCGAAAAAATTGGGAGTGCTCAATAGAGCGGGTCAGTATTTCTCGCCAACCCATCGCCTACAACAGCTCTACAAGGCGCAGGTTAGGCCTCATATGGAACACTGTTCCCATCTCTGGGCTGGAGCGCCCCAATATCAACTCCTTCCATTTGACTGCATATAACGTACAGCTGCTCGAATTGTTAATGACCGGTCGCTTTCCAATTGGCTTGACCCATTGGCCCTGCGGAGGGATGTTGCATCGCTTTGCATCCTGTACCGCATTTATTATGGGAAGTGTTCCGAGGAATTGATCGGGTTATTACCTGCTGCCAAGTTCCACCATCGAACTACTCGCAACAAACTGACCTTTCACCCTCACCAACCAGATCCGTGGCAGTCAACTACCGTACGTTTTTTGCGGCAGTTTTTGCCACGTACGGTAGGAATTTGGAACGAGCTTGCAGCGGCAACGTTCCCGGACCGATACAACCTAGGGATCTTCAAAAAAAGAGCCTACTCCTTTCTCAGAGGGCCGCCAACGCATCCGTGATTCCCCTGGTGTTGCGGGTGTCCATGGTTGCAGGCAACCCGCCTGCTTGTTTGCCCCCCTCTTAATATAAAAAAAAGTTAAATGTCCCTCAACTAGTTATCAACCTATACAGAAACGTCACTGAAACGTCACTTTAATTAAAATTCTATTTGAGTGGCCATTCTGAATTTGGCCATTAGTCACTAAAAGATAATAAGATGTGGTTAAGAATAAAATAGGGTTCAGGGATTTTCTATTTAATTTTTCGAATTATTCTCTGAAAAAATAATTGTGCGTAATAGTAAGCCAAATTCAGAAAGGGTGTCCTATCAAAATCTCGCCAATCATTTAGCAACGCTACGTTTCGCAACCAACGATTGACAAATACGTCGTTTATCATTTTATCATTTTACAACTACAGATTTCGCAAATGATCCATGTTTTCGAACAACTTACTTGACAAATTTTCATTTTGTATTGTATAATTTGTCAAATAGATTATTTATTATTTGTATCAAATAGTCAACTAACGTTCGACCTACAAACGTTTGGTATATAATATTACTTTGTTAGTTATAGGTTTCATTCTATATAAGCTTTAGTATAAAATAAGTAATAATACCCTTATTAGGTTAGGGCACCTAGAAAAGGGTGAGACTGGGGGCGAAGGCTTCCAAAAGGGGGAACGGGGTCGAAGCCCCTGATAGGAGAGGGGGCTTGGGGGGCCAAGCCCGTCTTTAAGAGGGGAAGGGGGAGCGGAGCCCCTCACGAGGGGGGAAGTGGGAGCGAAGCCCCTCGCGAGGGGGGAAGGGGGAGCGGAGCCCCTCAAGAGGGGGGAAGGGGATGGAGCCCCCTATGGGGGGGGGAGGCCACACGGGGGGGGGAGGGGCGGAGCACCCACGAGGGGGGAAGGGGGGTGGAGGCCCCCTCGGGTGGGGGGTTCGGGGGGCAAAGCCCCCGGCGTTATAAAACAAACAAAGGTAACAATTATATAATTGGTAGGTTAGGTTAGGGTTAACTTGTGTCCCTTACTGCGGAAATAGGCACCCCACGAAGCGGGGTGACGTCGACACGCTGCCGGTTAGGTTAGGCTAGGACGATAAGTAATGCACACCAATTACATACTCTGATAATTTAATTGTTTTAATAATCATACATAAGTGTAATCAACTTAAATATTACTAACTTTGACGACGCGGATCGCCTAACTAGTTGGTAGTGACCCTGCCTCCGAAACTAGCGTCCCGGGTGCGATCCCCGGTAAGGGCAAATATTTGTGTGACCGCCCCCCGCGGTATAAAACAAACAAAAGTAACAATTGTATTATTGGTAGGTTAGGTTAGGGTTAACTTGTGTCCCTTAGAGCGGAAATAGGCACCCCGCGAAGCGGGGTGACGTCGACACGCTGCCGGTTAGGTTAGGCTAGGACGATAAATAATGCACATCAATTACGAACTCTGATAATTTCAAATTCATTTTCTAAATGTCGATTTGCTAATCAGTCAGTTTGCCTTACGAATCTTTTTGTGTAATGAAAATTACATAAATGAAAATAAAATATTTGATACATTTATAAATTATACTATTTGGTAAATGACTAGTTGTCAAACGATAAGTTTTGAATCGACACATTCTCGCAACAACATAGTTGTGAAATGAATAGTATACGAAACGTTGGTTGTAAAATGAACTTTTATCAAACAAGTTTCGGTATTTCATTAGTGAACCTTCAGAAAGGCCACTCAAATTGGTCTTTAATTAAAGTGACGTTGTGATGACGTTTTTGTACAGGATGACAATGAAAGTATTTATTTTGCAAGTAGGCCACATGGGCTCTTTCCCATTATCTGGATCTACCAGCGCTGCAGCGCCTCGAAAGGTGAGAAATGTTTAAGTGGCGTTTCTGAATTCGGCCATTAATCTACAAATGCTTATTAACTTAGGGGGTTTTACCCCTAAATTCAGGGGTAAAATAAATTAATAGGGTTCTTTTAACGGCCAGAAAAAACTTAGGGGTTTTAGGGGTTTTAAAAAGTTGATTGCAACTGAGTACAAAATTATTTGTCGGTTTGAAATGACAGCCTGCCTTGCAACGTAATTTGCGTTGTACGTACTGACAACACTGACAAGAGTATGGTATGACTATGAGTTAGTAGACTATAGTAAAGAGCCTATAAAAAGGGGGTTTTAGGGATTTTGCCCCTTAATTTTAGGAGTTGGCACACCTGGATCCCTGGAACCCTAATCGTAGCAAAATAATTTGCGATACGGCGTTGAATAGAGCTACTATAACAATATAACGTAATGGTTTTTTTCCATCGATCGGGACGAAAAAGTAAACACTGGCTCTATTTAATGGACAAACATTTACTAGTCGGAAATTGTAAAAGCCCTAATTCCGAGGTAATGTAGGTTGAGCACGAGCTCGTTATAGATTGGGCCGTTCAGCGTCACGGTGGCTTATCACGATATGATTATCGCATAGTACGTTTTTGGGAAATTTTATTAATGAAGTCGTTTAAAAATGTTTCGGTGTCGTGGAAGATGTAGTCGTGAGAATTAAGAAAGCTACGAGTATGCTTAGATGGTTTGGACATGTGGAGAGGATGAACGAAAGAAGACTAACGAAGCAGATTTATATGGTGTGCATGGTAGGGTTGGAAGGGGAAGACCTCGGCGAACGTACCAAAACCAGATCGAGGACGTTCTTAAGAAAGGCCCGGTCAAGAGTACTCTGAACCGGCGAGCGTGCATGAAGAACTTAATGAGAGTAGACGAAGCGAAAGGTGTGTGTCAGGATCGAAGCAGGCGGAAATCCGTGGTCTCTGACTATCCCTTTGGCAAACAGGCGTGATATTTATGTATGTATGATATATTTTATACATTTTTTATTTGAGGCCTGTCAAAAATATTTTCGTCTGGGCAGGATTCAAATCCCTCGCTACGATCAGGAACCAATATCCCACCCTCACCGTAAATACATCCTTTGCTGTCCTGGCTTAAAAAATGCCAGTAAAGTAAATAATATGGTTTACTTTAAGTTCAAGGTTTTTCATACCAACTAGCTGCGAATGTGTGGTATAATACCTAATATATTATTATAATATCATGCTAATTATACACAATATAAATGTAACACTTACCAACAGTTATAAAATCTCTCAATCACTTAGGACAATAAATGTTGACAGTCCAGCGTTCGACGGAGAAATTTAGTGAGAGTAAGTGCCCTGTAAATATCATGAATACTTTGAGGCAATTTACAAATCTCTTCTCTAAATAGTTTGAAACAAAATTAATTTTCTACAAAGTATTCAAACTTCAAATAGTTAAGACGCTGACAAGAGCCAATGACCTTGAGTGATCGGTCACTGTCTGCTTGCACCGGAGTGAACGAGAAGCACCGTACAGTTATTTGTATGGGGAAAATCTAACAACGGATGAATTATATAAGTAAATACACCACACGTTAAATATAAATTAGTCAAGTTTTTAGTATGGGCATGATGTAATAGTGTTATTAATTATAGACCCATAAATAAATAAAAATTAGGCCATAGAACTGTTTAAAGAGGATTTCAGACGTAACCTCACGATTTTTTTTTTCTATCGTATCGATTTCATCAAATCGTGTTTTGGAAATAGTTTTAAGTTTTCAATAACAAAGAATATGAGCATAATATTTATTGCGCTTTGCCAAATCAAATACTGTTTTGTTAAAAAACTGTTTAAGTAAAGCCGATTTAGGTGTTGTAGCGCCTTAGCGGATTTTGACTGGATCTCAATCATCATCTTTTAGAAAATTTCTTAAAAAATATTTTTGAATAATATACTTCGTGTGTCGTCATTTTCTTATATGCGCAGTGGCTGATCAGCGGATTAACGAAACTATTAAATACCTAATTTAGACTGTAGCAACAAAGTAATTCGGTCTTTTGAATATCGTAGCTAAAAACGCCGCTCAAGTCAGTTTGACCAATTTCAAAGGAGAGCGAAAAAAAACATTAGCTTTGTAACAACACGTAATTCGAAAAACAAGCAATATAAAACACCGCCTAAGTATGTGGCAATAAACTCATTCAATTTTTGGTTAATTATTAGACGCAAATCATTATTTCTTATCATAATTTCATTAGCTTACCTTGTATCATTTATAATATTACTTTATTTACACAAGTTTAGTCACAAAACTCATGAAAAACAATAAATAAACACGGAGCGCAATATTTTCAAAGTATGGCCAAACAACGACTTGAGCGGTGTTGGAAGGCCAACCGACTTGCGCTCTGTCACTATTTTTTGAATTCTGGTCTCTTATTGGCCGAAGCGTCTAGAGTGTGATTGGTAGATCGACGCGCAATGAGTAGCTCTATCAAATGTCAAAACCGCTAATTTTTGATGTTTCTCATCGGTGATCACACATCACTGAGTAGGGCGTCTTTGCTGTATAGTTAGGTATATGTATACGCAAAGCTGAGCACCGTTAATCAAATAGTTAACCTGGTTAATCGCTAATCCGTTACTAAAAAAATTAAATTAAAGTCGTTACAATTCGTACGATTTAACGGAAGTTAACGTTAACAGTTAATCGTTAAGTCGTGTCAAAAATTGCATTTTATTAGGTCGTTGCGTTAGTGATTTACTTATAAAATAATGTGTGTAATTTTTACCTGCTTCTCGTGAACCAGTTACAGTTATTACAAAAGTTCTGTTCAATTTTAACGAAAAATTTGTGAAGTTGCTACGAAATTAAAGCAGCCATTTTTACCTGGCGGGGAAAAGCTTTAGGTGGTTAAAATCGCGGTTAATTTGCGAATATACGGGGTATTGAAATAAACAATTTTATTATTCGAGAATATTGAAACGGGATATCGTTATGTGTTCGCTGGGGCCACCATTTAGTTAATTAAATTTAACCGTCGTTTTGTAGTTTTTTATATTTGATTTGATTTATGTGAGCGGGATATCTGTTCATCCTTTATTTTAATTTACCATTGAGTCAAATTTGCAAGTATATTTGCTAATTTTAATAGTCGTTAAACTTGAAATAAAAAACGTCAAACTCGATTTTGACAATTTGGTGCCGTACAAAATCGAGTTTGAAGATTCCTAGCTTAGGGAATTTTAAATATAAAAGAGACCGTTTTGAATTGGGTCCATTAAAAGGTTTAAATAAAACTCAATACAAGTAATATTTTGGGCGGTGGTTGTGTTTCTTACTATTTACAAAGTTTTATCAGAAGGAATGCTTGAATTCTCAAATTGATCTTTGATTAAAATGACGTTTATAAGGTTGACAGATGTTGAGAGTTGTAGGGAGACTTAAGTTTATCTAATCGATTTAATATTTATCTAATGTATGTTTTCTGTCCTGTCTTTAATAATGGTGGCTACACTTGATCAATCTTAACTGTCAGTTTTTACTGAACAGTTGTAACTGACAGGTAAAAGTGATCGTGTGTAGGATGAAAACTGACAGATTTTTTACTATTTAGTCCTACTCACGATCCGTTTTAACTGTCAGTTTCCACTTGACAGTTCAAGCTGATCGTGAGAAGCCGCCTTAAGGAAGTCTATTGCATCGCAATTATTTTCGTTCTTCGTAATATAGATAAGGATAATCATTTTATTTCCGTTGAAACCATATTTCTTTTTGGATTTCGTAAATATCCATCGTGGGTATAGGTAGTTGTTATGTAGGTTAGGATTGTACTAAAAAGATATCAGTTTTACCGTAAATCAATTTATATAAACTGATCACTATGGAAAACCAATGAAAATATTGAAACAAGGGTTCATTGTAAGTAAAGTTGATATTGGTATATCCTTCTTTGATGGAAAGTTGACATGCGACTGCAGTTTTAATAAATTGGCACGTGTAAGCCGATGTTATGGAAATTCAACACTGGCCATAAAGAGGACAGCCATAAAAGCAATTTAAAAAGAACTGTTTTACTTTTATTGTATATCTTGCGGCAGCTGTGTTTTAGGCCGATAAATCGTCCGGTAGGCAATTTGGACAATAGATTGCGTATTAAACCTTTTTCATTAAAACCAAGTTATATATTAGCTCTTTTATCTTAGTAGCAATATGTTTGCAACTGATCGTTTGTATGATTAGCATAGCATCCACCTCAATTGGTTTCTGTTTGGCTCAATAGTTGACTGGTAGCTAAGATCTCAAAAGAAGGATACGCTTATCAGTACAATTCCGTGTAACAAGTCTCAAAGAAGGTTGTCAAATGCCAGCGCCATGGCTTAACCACACCTATTGCTGATGTCTTAGTTCTTACGACAAAATTCTAATATTGCTTCATTCACATGCTATGATATCATTATGGATGGTGTGGTCGGTGGTGCTGCGGTCTCACACCGCATGATACGGGAGGGTATTTTTTTTCAATTATAACAGTGTCAGTTAAACGGGCGTTGTGGATGGTGGTTGACGTGCGACTGAACCTGCGATGGTGTCCGTTTCGCGGTCTGACATCTCAAAAGTAAGCATAGCGAAAATTGCTTTGAGCAGTTCCTTACGATAAATTTCAATGACTAGTAGAAAACTTAAGCTAATGTCCTTATGTCCGCCATTTTTACTATTATGTATTGTGTGTCGTAAAGTTTATATAAGTAAATAATATATTCTGAAAAATACAACCGAATTAAGAAACCTCCTCCTTTTTTTGAAGTCGGTTACAAAGGAGCAAGTTTTCTGATCAAATAAAATACACTTAACTGAATTTGCGATTTAGCTTTCTCTGTGTACCTTCAACTGTATATTTATATTTTTTCATTTAAAGCAATTACTAAAATAATACCTCAAATACCTCATGCTTCATTTCGTAAGCCTAAGACTTATTATGATTCTAATTTTACTTCGAAGAACTCTACGAATTGGATTCTAAAAATGGCTGACTGATTATTTAATCTTTCAATTAAATACCTAAGTAAACATTCGTATTTTCTGATTATCGATCGGTTTTATTTTGTAATACTGTGTAATTTTTCTATTTAATAATATTTGAGTTATCAATGTTGAACTTGAAATGGCTTTCTGTAGTAATAATAGTTCAGTCCAAAGCGATGTGTACATTATTCATGTGACAAGTAATCGAGCCCACAGGTGGGCCACAGAATAAACGTTTTGATTTGAAGCTGACAAGTACTTTAGACTCAAAGATCCATAATGGGTCCACGTGAGTACTACTGCCCCAGTCCCTCTCATAATGAGAGGAGGCCTGGGACCAGCCAGCCGCAAAAACAATATTTATTCTTATATACCTACCTATACAGCTTATTTTTCTAAGTAGTTTATTGTTTAGCGTTCCGATTGCTACAGACGGTGCTGGCTGAAAATCAGCGCTGCGGTCTGACACCTCAGCATTATGTTAAGCCGGTGACCGATTCAATGCTGTGAAATACAGAAAAAACCTCTTTTTTCTGTATTTTATTTTTATTGTGTGTCATGCGTGAGTGGTGAATACAAAGTCTTTTCTTTCTTTCTTCTGCAGCGGTCGGACGCAGCCCGATGATGATTATGCCTGAACTGAACATCCAACAGTGAAGAAGACTTACAATGATACTAAATTTAGTAATAGTTATTTTCGAAAATATCTGATTTAAAGTAGTAAATATTACTTGCGGCTCCATTTCAGCTTCGCCCGCGGTATTTACAAAATTTGAACCTTTTTCGCAACCTTAACGGTAGATTTTTGTAAAAATGTTTTTATCTGATGCTTTCACCCTAAAAGGAACCTATTCAATTTCAAGTTTTCAGTTTTTATAGGTCCTGCACACCCTAGCAAGTTTGACACGGGGATAACTTAACTCTGTCTTATCTCTCTGGATATCTCTTTCGTCGGCACTAGTATGAGAGAGACGCACTTAGAGACAAGACGGTGATAACTTATCCTCTTGTCAAGCTAGCTAGGGCCGCTGAGATTACCTGAGTTACCTGAATAGTCGCGTAGTTAGCCTGGGTAGTCCCCTATTTCACTTTTATATGTATATATTTTTGTCGTGTACATAATTTTATGAGTATTCGCTGTCACACTTTATCTCCGCGGGCGGTTTATTAAAAAAAACCGATGCCGCCTATATCTCGAAGGGTGCTGTACTGACATATATTGAGAAATGCGATACAAGGGCCAAGCACGTAACCGGCTGGAACAGACATGTACGCGGCGCTCATGGGGAGGCACGTCTAGGGTTCCAGTCATGGATTCTTTACGGCAAACCAAAGTTTGGTCCAGTCTATGACCATATGTGTGACACCAGAAATGTTTTTAAAGCAAAACTTAAGTGGTGCCAAAATAACCAGCAACAAATAAAATTGGACATAATTGCACAGCATCATTCAAGTAAGAATTTTGGCAAGTTCTGGAAGAACACGAACAGGTTGAACCAAAGATCGGGTCTGCCTGCGAGCGTGGCAGGGGTTCATGAGCCGAGCGAAATCGCTAGTTTGTTCCAGCAGCATTTCAGACTCGAATCACCGCTGGGCCCTGCGTCTCGAGTGTTCACAGCTGGGTCGCATGGATCTGCCCCCCAAGGGTGTAGTTTTTCCTTTACTGCTAAAGAAGTCACAAATGTAATTAAAGGTATGGTGAGGGGAAAATCTCCAGGGCATGACGACCTTAGCGTCGAGCATTTGAGATATGCGGGCGACCACCTACCCGGGGTACTAGCAATGTTTTATTCTCTGTGTTTAAGTCATGCATACCTTCCGGATGATCTTATGCGCACAATTGTTGTGCCAATTATTAAGGATAAAACTGGCGATTCTTCTAATTTGTCCAATTACAGGCCAATATCGCTAGCATCTATCATCGCTAAGGTGCTGGACGGCCTGCTTGACAGGCAAATGGAGCAGCACTTAACCCTTAACGATGCACAATTTGGTTTTAGGCCCGGTTTGTCAACGGAAAGTGCTATCCTTTGCCTCAAGCAGACTGTGCAGTATTATACGACCAGAAAAACTCCTGTATTTGCTGCCTTCTTAGATTTGTCCAAGGCTTTTGATCTCGTGTCGTATGATCTGTTATGGGACAAGTTAGAAAAAGAGACAACCCTGCCACCTGCAATAATATCTTTATTGGCACACTGGTATTCTCACCAGAAAAACCAGGTAAGATGGGGGGGGGCGGTCTCTGAAGAGTATAGGTTGGAGTGTGGGGTGAGGCAGGGAGGCCTAACCTCACCCAGACTCTTCAACCTATACATGAACCAGCTGATCGAGGGGCTTAGTAGCACCGGGGTCGGATGCCATGTGGGAGGAGTGTGTATAAATAACTTAAGCTACGCTGATGACATGGTTCTGCTTAGCCCTTCGATCAGAGCCCTGCAAAGGCTGACCTTTCTATGCCAAGACTATGTGGAGACGCATGGTCTCAAATATAACGCAAAGAAAAGTGAGCTGATGGTTTTTAAGCCCAAATCTAGGACCTATGCTAGTGTGCCTGATGTCTCACTTTATGACACGCCTCTGCTTAGAGTAACAAAGTTTAAATACTTGGGTCACTGGGTTACGGAAGATCTTAAAGATAATTATGATATTGAAAGGGAGCGTAGGTCGCTGGCTGTACGTTGCAATATGCTCGCCCGCAGGTTTGCACGTTGTACGTATTCAGTTAAGGTAACGCTTTTTAAAGCTTACTGTCAGTCCTTCTACACGTGCAGCCTGTGGTGCGGCTTTACACAGCGGGCGTACAGCGACCTACGAGTGCAGTACAACAACGCCTTCAGGGTGCTGATGGGGCTGCCGCGTCATTGTAGTGCGTCGGGGATGTTTGCGCAGGCCCATGTAGATGGTTTCGTGGCTATTATGCGCAAGCGGTGCGCCTCCCTGCTGCACCGATGGCGCGCCAGCGCCAACAGCATTTTGGGGGCGTTAGCTGATAGGTGGGACTCCCCCCTACTGCAGCGTTGGACAAACCTCCACGCTGTTGTATAAATAAATGTAAATTATAAATTATAATGTAAATGTAAATGAATTGTACTAACACTAGCATGTAAGTTTTAATTGTAATTTGTGTAACTAACAGAATATGGATTATGTCCGAAATAAATGATTTGATTTGATTTGATTTGATTATATTAAGGTTTGCATAAATTGGATTTTCCCGCCCTTTATGCTGAGATAATCACATTTTGTATACATTTTTAGAATCTTTTTGTGAAGAAACCAAATTTGATCGCGGCCAATATAAATCAAACGTTTGTTTATCAAATGAACTCATTTAAACACCCAAAGTGAAGAGTGTAGTTTAGGTTTAAATTTGATTATAGATGTACAATGGGTCCAATTCGAAAGTGTCCACAAAATTTAAAATTTCCTAAACTTAAAATAAGAAACGTCAAACTCTATTTAACAGAGTACTTAATCTGTTCCATTTTGTATAGCACCAAGCTGCCAAAATCGAGTTAGGCGTTTCTTATTTTAAGTTTAGCGGCTTTTAAATTTAGCGAACTTACTTTCGAATTGACCCCAATAAGTAGCTAAGACATGCCCTAGAATCTCCTATCAGTTGTTTGCATTTTGACGAAGACAAAATTATTCGAATTCGAATTTCCATTTTCAAACACAGCGAACACTATTAGTGATGTGACGGCCAGACTTTTTAAATCTTGGTTAGCTCGAGTCGTGGTAACTGACCCGAGTACCGATTCAAAATAATTAAACGAAAAAATAATAATAATAATAATACCATTTAATTCACGCAACAAGGCCCATAACATAAATACCTTAAAAACTGGCATACATAAACAAACTAACATTAATTCTGCTGTGTGGGACGCAATTTCACGGTGTCATTTCAATGAGCCGGCCGAAGAATCGCCGAAATTTGATACCTTTCGGCCAAAACTCTAGGATATCCCACTACTGGGCATAGGCTAATAGTGAGAAGGACTGACCAGCAGTTCTCACGCGGGCTCAGTGCAGATTTTGTACACACACATCATTGAATTACTTTGCAGTTGTGTGCAGATTTCTTAACGATGCGATGCTTTCTTTCACTGAAATTCTAGTAGTAAATATCAAATTGAATTCTGCACATACACGAATCCAAATTTGTTACGTAAACAATATAAGTAATCCCGATCGAGACATCTATCATGGGAGAAAAATAAAACGTTTAGAATGTTAGTAGAGTTACAACTAAATAAGAAAACAAAGGCAAGCTCGTAGGTGTAAGGTTAGACTGAATAAACTAGTCCTTCAGGCTTAAAATGAATTTCATGAGAAAGTAGTTTGTGGTCACATCTGAATGCAAAATACATATTTTTTATAGTCTCGTTTTATTTAATTAATCTTACACCTGCTTTAGAGACTACATAACGCTAAATATTACATCAAATCTAAAAAAATTCGTTGTGCAAGTGACAGTACTTACTTACTAAACAAAGAAATCGACTCAAATGACTCGTTGACAGTACGACCCGATCCGAGTTCCTCATCACTAGCGTGTATTAAGCACACAGACGTAAGCCAATAGCAGGTGCGCATTTGAATTTCGAATTCGACATTTTAATCACACGCTTATCGAATAAACGTTTTTGCACTTCCTCCAATTTAGCTAGCATAGAAGAATTATATCTGTATGCATGAACACGTAGTTCGTTATGCCATTGGTGATGTAGAAATATTTATTTATCTACACCCATATCATAAAACCTCCATTGTTTAATCAAAAACCATAGGAAATGACCAGCATTTTGACAACCAATTAGGAAAAACCAGTGCTGCAATGTTATTTCTTTATCGTTTTTAGTAAAGAAATGAGATTAAATTTGGAACAGCTGTCAAAACTCAAGTGGGTCTCTATTCTAGTATCCATAGATATTAAACAGTTATTGATACGAAACATCAATTCAGTATGTTTTTTTAATATAAACCGAATGACATTTGATCTCGAGTGACATGAGAATAGAGACTTCATTCGCTTGTCTATGATTTAAAAAAAATGGTCTTGACGGAGGATTGAATTGCCGCCATGTTGGTGTTTTGCTGAACGAAAGTAGAATTGTTGTTGAATTGAATAGAAAAAGTTGTTTGTAATTTACATTTTAGTTGAAAATATGAATAGTAAGTAGTCTTCTCGGAGTGTGTGTGATGTGAAAATGCGCCGGATATCGGAAATATGCAGTCACGATTGCAACAAATAACTTGTTGCCAGAAAATATTGTTTCTGAACCCATCATGGAGGATTTATAATATGTGTGTAGATAAAGTTATGTATGCAACTCTGCATAATTTGGCCTTAAAACACACGTGCGATCTTATTATGAAACTCGCTAAAAGCTCGTTTCATAAAACCGCACTAGTGTTTTAAGGCCTATCATTATGCAACCGTTGCATAAACTACTATTATAACAAGTCTCGAATTGCGTCGTCTCATTTCGGCACAATCCGACCTTTGAATAATTTTATAATTTAGCTGTAAAAGTTTACCTGGTTAAAGACTGAAAACCAGCGATATCGCTGAGTTGTCAAACTATTTCACCACACAGTTTTATTTTTCAATATTCTTCTTTTTTGTCTCGTGTTTTTAATTTTTTATTTGGTTGGTGCATAACAAATATTTTTTCCAACTACGCTTTACTTTCATCATTATGGCCTTAAATACTCAGCACAAAGCAGCACTCATTTGCTCTAGAGCAATAAAGTTGCATACACAATTCATTATTGCATTGTTTTTTTATTGTTTTATTTGGTTAGTTTAATCAAGAAGTTTACACCACCGGCTACCCAATCTGCCCATTCACAGTCTGACGGGATAGCTGACCACTTTTCTATGGACTTTCTGTTAGCAAGACAGTCCACATGTTCGGCGGCCATGTTAAATTGAGATTGCCCAGTCTATAATGTTATGCTCAAAGTAATGGCTGATAAGATAGTATAGGTTAATAAAAGGTTAAAAAAAAATTGGCGTAATTTGAAAATGAATTGAATAGATAGATTGAGTTTTGTGTAAAAAAAACAGATAATCTAGTTTAGCTTCTGAACCAATGACCAATGTTAATAAATAGGGAGAACGTGCGAGTGTCATAGGCTATATAAAAGTTCTAAGGGTGCATCATACCAGCGGGGCTAGAACGACACGCCCGCGAGTCGTTTGTCGCTCAGTGCGTCCCTGTCAAACTAGTCAAATACATAAGGGACGGGGAGCGACAAACGACTCGCGGGCAGGTCGTGCTAGACGTGCAGATGCAAAAATCCTTATTTCACGTCGCTAGTATAGGTTCAAATACTTTTACTTTTTTTTACCAACTTTTGGCAGTAATTGACAGAAAAGTATTATGTACCTCGCATCGATGTATTACTGCGCTCGTGTTTTTAGAGCCCTCACTTGCGTTCGGGTTTCAAACTAACACTGGGCGCAATATTGAATCATTTTCTGCTTGTTGCAACAATCGACTATTGTTAGCAACTTTAGTGCTCTAGAGCAAATAAGGGCTGCTTTGTGCTGAGTATTTAAGGCCATAATAATGAAATTAAAACGTAGTTGGAAGAAATAAAAATGACATTACCCTGTCAATGAGTTATCATTCGATGAGTAAATAAACGACACGGTAGTGCTTTAAGCCAAGTCCGAGAAAATTGCATATTATTGCAAGTGTTATATGAGACAACGAGTAAGAATTATTTCATTATTATATTTCCGTTGTTTGCATTCAAAATGAACTCAAGGTATAATATCATGTAAATGAATGTACGGTTAAAGTCAGAGTCTACAAACACAATTTGAAAGGCAAATGAGTGAAGTGAAATGGAGAACTATGATGAGATTTTAAGCTCGGATAGTTTGGTAAATTAATTTTAAATCCATGTTGAATACGCCGCTATGCAACACGCTCTTTACGTATTAAACTTATATTATTAAGAGACCTTGGTACTTGATAGTTTCAAATCTTTTATAACCCTGTTCAATGTTAGGTTAGGTTAGAGCCAAGTTTTGCTCACTGTTTTTAAACAGCAAAACCTGCTTGTTTGAATGGTGAGTTGAAAATAAATGTTTTGATTTGAAGTGTTAACAAATATATTTTTTATGCGAATACGAAATCAATGAAATTATTCGGTTCTGAATATGAAGTTATCGTCGAGCCAAAAGACTCACAATTCGAAGCTTACCTTGAAAAACAGCCATCAACGTAATCCAAAACCCTTGAATCCCATTCAATCACTGATCCAATTCGATCATTCGGATCAATTGTTCGCTCCCCAAAGACCGACTGAATGAAATCTAATGGGATGAGCGATAAAGTTTGTTGCGTTTCGTAACTTCATACCGCCTTCAGACTAATGATCGGTTCAATGCGAGTTTCGTGAAGTAACATATTAAGTTTGTAACTCTCGGTTGCGTTAAAGACCCGGTCACATTGCGGGCGTCGCAGGAGAGCGGCGTGATCGCGGCGTGATTGCAGCGTGACGCCATCTATTGTTTAATATTAGAAAAGCGTTCGATTTAAACAAATTGATAGCCATGAATTCGGTCACTTGATTTTAAGCTTTTTAATACTACTTAATAATAGACCGTTTGGTCGAAGTGCCAATTGGCATAGTGTTTTTTTTAAGTGTTTTTTAATGTGCGGTTTTCTCCGCCCGTGCGAACCTGTCCTAATATACTTTATAGATAAATTCTGCGCTCGCCTTGGCTTGGCGTGAGCGCAACGTGGTTTGGTATGTGTGACGTTTATTACGACTTCTAGTTCAATACAATAGATGGCGTCACGCTGCCACCACGCCGCGCTCCTGCCACGCTCGCAAAGTGACCGCGCCTTACTGATCGGTTCACGTACGAGTTTCGTGAAGTCACATAAGTTTGTAACTCTCAATTGCGTTTATTGACGCTGTGAAATTAGGCGTAATTTTGGTTGGTAAGCTGATGTGCTGTGTTTATTTCAATCACGTTATATAACTTTCCCAAAGTCAGAGTAGCCAGCGAATAAAATTGTGGTACAAAAAGAGAAAAAAATATGTTTATGCATGTGTAAGAGAAACATAACATTATTTTTCTTATGCTTTTAACGTAAACTGACGCCGCTGTTAATGACTGATAAGTCCGCAGTGATAACGCTTCATTAATAATTAAAACCGGACAAGTGCGAGTTAAACTCGCGTGGAAAAGGTTCCGTTCCGTACATAATTATCTCCAATTTCCTGTTACTTTAAATACCATAGATTTCTTATAGGTTTTCGTGTGATCAAAGTCAAAGTCAAAGTCAAACTATCTTTATTTAATTTAGGCTTTTACAAGCTCTTATGAAGGTCAAGGAATGAATCTACCATCGGTTCGGAAAAAAAATCTACTGAGAAGAGCCGGCAAGAAACTCGGTGAGGTATAATTTTTTCAAATTAGTACACATATAAGTCAACAATGATGTCTACAGTTTTATACAAATCTAAGTATATACCACAGCAGGTACGCCCATCGAGACCCAGGGATCGCCGGTGCAGGTCACGCTTTAAGCCATACGTCCCTGTCCATGATGTAGTTTTTAACTGAGTAATATGCCCTAGAAATAAGAATTCGCATTACAGTAGCTTTGAACATTGTTCTTCTTGATCTATAGGTAAAGAACTATATTCTGTTTTTTTTTTTCAAAATTTTAGGCCCAATAGTTAAGGAGATAAAGAGGGGAAAGGTCGATTTCCTAAATAACTTCCAAACTATTTATCTAAAACTTCAAAAAAAAAATATATATTTAAGATTCCCACAATGAGCCCTTTAATTTTATATGTCACACGATATAGATTGCAAAACTTTTTTTTTTAATTTACTAATTTGCCCCCTGTGGCCCTCATGCTTAAAATACATTTATTTATGTTACTTATCCGTGTTGCAGTCACCGACTTACATGTAAACCAAATTTCAACTTAATCGGTCCAGTAGTTTCCGAGCAAATTGACTGTGACAGACGGACACACACAGATAGACAGCTAGACACACGAGTGATTGCGCGGGCCCGCGTCCGAGACGCGACGCGCAACGCTCGCGCTTGTTTTGCCCGAGCCATAAGGGTTCCGTTTTTTCCTTTTGAGGTGCGGAACCCTAAAAACCAAAAAACTCATGCTCTTTTCCAAGCTAATTGTATTTTCGTGTTGATTTTAATTAAGGATGACTTGGAAAACGGCCGCTCGACGCCGGCTGGAAAGCTTACGTGTTGTTCCCGTTTTAAAAATAAGGACGATGTTTTTCTAAAGCTTATTAATGACGCTTAGTCAATTCGTGACAGAAAATAACACGTAATTTTTAATAGATACATATCATCACGCCCGAAATCCCTAATGGGGTGGGTAATTAGTCCTAAGATGGTATGATGATCCGTATGGTGACAGGTGATCAGCCCATCGCCCATACAGATAGTCCACCATGTTAGACAGGACCCGTCCCTTAGTCGACTTTTACGACATGCCAGGATGATAAGCATCTGCACGCATTCTATGCTATTTCTTCACTCCCAGTGCAGCAGAGGAGCAATTTTTAATAGGAAGCGTATTAAGTAACATGAGGTCCCTTCTTAATAATATTTAAAAAGTTAAGTGTAGTCGTTATTATTGCTGACTTTTTTTGGCGTGAAGATTTAATTGTGCTCCAACAATTTTTAATTAATACAATTGTCATTCATGCGAAAGCGACATTCAAAATATATTCTTCGTAAAAATAGTCTTTATCCGAATCCACCAACGCCGCTGAAGCATTTAATCCGAGTTTTAAGTTAAACGTCAACCAACGTCAACCCATACAAACGTCAGTTTAATCAAATATCAATTAATTTTGAGTATATATTGTGAATTCGGCGATTTTTTAAATTACATTTTATTTCATTTGCACGTTACAAAACGATTAAGATTTACTTTCATAGGCAAACAATTCGACGGCTCAGCCTTAAAAGAAAAATAACAAGAAAAATAAATATTTATTTATTTAACGCACATAAAAATAAAATAAACAAAAGTTAAAACCTAATGGCATGCCGTGATATGCCATGGCACTAGTTTGTAATGAGCTGTTAGAAGAAAAATCACTGGCAAAACTTATAAAACACTTAACATAATACGTAAAAATAAGTAACTAACTTTAATGAAATATCGGTACATTACTATGAGACAGAATACCATGATAATAAATATGTATGATTCTTGTAAAACTTGGCGCTACACTACCATGCACACTAAGCAAAAAAGTAATGTACAGTGTCGAGGTCACGTTACCGATGGGACAAAAGTATCTGAGCGCTCTTACGCCCTTGATAATAAAGTAGTGTTTACATATTTTTGCCCACTTTATCCGCGTAGATATTTTGACCTCGACTGTACCTAGGTACATACGTAATTCTAGACGCCACATTTGTATTACGCATCTACTTACGTACATAACTTTTGATTAATAGGGAAGATGTATAATTTTTTTTTTCAATTTCGATTGTAAAGTACTGAGTAATAGAAACATTTTTATGTTGATTTATGAGTTATGAACAGTGATCGTACTTTTTCCAGCATTTTTGGTGCAGTGCTAGGGTTGTCAGTAGTGCCCAATATTATTGTTCGTATCATGAATCAAATAAAATCAAAAATAAAAATCAAATAGCGTATTAACCAAATCGGAAATACAGAAATTATTCTCAGAACATGTAAAGCCTAACCCAATATGCATAATGAAATGAAGGGTTAATTTACTACGAGTATATGAGAAAATGTAACACAGTTGCAATAAATCCTTATCCTTAACAGCTGGTTGCTGTTGTTCGACAGGGCAATCGAAATTACGAAAACTAATCGTCAGCATACCCTCCGAAAAATTTGAGGAATTTTGGGTTACAGTATTAAATGTTATACACAATTATAATAACTGATTAAGTAAAAAAAATAGTATTTCATTTTCAATGACAACATAATATTACATAATTAAACGTCAATCATATTATACACGTCGACAACCCTAGGTCGCTGTCGTGTGTCATTTGACGTCATCGCACCAAGAATGCTGGAAAAAGTACGATCACTGGTTATGAAGCTTTGAAAAGTCATTGTTCGTACCACTCTCAAAAACACTCCATACAAAATGGATAGCAGCTATGACATCACAGCTGTCGTAAGACTGTACAAAATGTATGGCGTTTCCGAAAATACTGTTTTTAGACCAACATCGTAGAAATAAAACATGACAATTTGATGAGGATGTCCAAAAAACTAAAATCAGAACTAAAAAACAATATAATATTTTTCACTGATTTTGACCCTTAATCAAATAAAAATGAATAGTCAAAATGATCTGCTTTTTTTTGTAATATGCTTTTGTGTACATTTATTTTCATAATATATCATTTAAACCTTCTTTTTTATTTTCATGGAACTTCCCCATTGCACACGATATAGTATTAGCATCTAAACTAGAATCTAGTTACAGAATGGAAATCCCAAATGAATGGAAGTCTATTCTTGCGGACGATCCATAGTGGTCCAATCTTTGTACAGTCCACAGGAAAATGAGGAACAAGTTTAGAAATATTTCGTATTTTAGGGTATCCCAATGAAGTACTGTGTCAATATAACATTGATTGGTCGATATTCGTTTAGAGTTTTGGTAGGGTTTTCGAGTTTACTCCTTAAGAATAGATTTTCATATATAAGCCCGGGGTATGAAAAATTATGGGGAGTAAAATCAAACTACGATGTCACACTGTCACTCGGTACGGAGTCACACGAAGTCACACGATGTTAGCCGAAGATGCGTCGGTCGCTTCGCATTGCATACAGATGTAGTGAATAATATGTTTCCATGGGTAAAACTCGGATCTCAATCGGAAGACGAAGGGACCCGAAGTGTCAATTAATTATTGTATTCAATGAGTGACATGTTTATATTCATTAATATGAAACTTTATTATTTACTGTCAAATGTTAAAATGAAAAATGACAGCATGATATGATGGGTACTGGTTTATTTTATAATCGTTCGTAACGAGTAAACTCCTGTCGTGGGTCGGAGCTGACACACACACACTTTTTTTTTAAGATTGTGTTAGGGTTAATTTGGACAGCAGCGTCCTCCAGAGCGTCGTCGAGTCGCCAACCCGTCTGCCAAGCGTGACGACTATGGCAAATTCCCCCATTTTGGGGGAGGCCAATGTCCTGCAGTGGAAATTTTACGGTTGATCATGATGGTAATGATGATGACGGATAATTTTGTGGTTATATTTCGTTTTCTACCGTTGAATTTTACCAAACTGGATTGTTCATAGTAAGATTAGATGGCGAACCAAACCAAACCATTCCAATAGATTAACCGCAGTATGAGGTCCTTTCGTAGTACATTCGCTTAATCTATAAAAATGCTGCGTTAATTAGTACATATTGTACCATTTTAAAAACTACACTAAATTTCTAAGTTTTTACGTTATGAGCTAGGTTAGAGTAGTACATTTAAAAAAAAAAACTCGATCAAGCTAACGGGTGGAATTTTGTAAAATCCAAAAAGTGCTTGATTTTATTTTTAACGCTATTGCATTATGATATAAAAAAATATTTTAATAAATTCGATAGCATAGCTTTTCAGCAACGTATGCAAAAAGCAGAAAATATTAAAATTTGGCGTCGTAGCACTCAAAATAATGAATCTGGCTATCAAAAACCACGAGTTTTATAAAAGTGCCATTATCTCGAAAACTATGATATTTATATAATAATCAAAATTACTTAATCTAGTAGCTCTTAAGCCGCCCTATCTGCTAATTTCGTTTTATTTTTGGTTTTAGGGTTGCCCTGTATAAAGAATATGTATATGCATATGACGTATTAATATAAAATCTGTTGACCGTACTGTATGGAGGCTTGATTGATATTGGACGCCGGTACACGACGGACTAGATGTGTCCAGCAAGGTCTATTGTGAACCACGTGACAACGCTTCCAACATGTCAGCCCGCCTCGTCCAATCTCGCCCAAACAATATGAATTGCACAATCTCTTACCTATCTATTTACAATAAAACTGTAGAATGATCGTGTTTGTACATTGAAGTGCAATAAAGACGTGTAATAAATCGCTACCTGCTCTGTAGTTTGGCGATATTTTATAAAGTGTATTTTTTAAATACACTGAGAAATTTTTTGATGCTATACCTGCATTACCGTAATGTATTCGCTACTAAGTCCAAATAATGTCGAAGCATCCGAAATAATGTTAAAACATATACAGGCGTTTGTAGTCCGCAACATTATTTATGTAGTCCGCATCATTATCCATGTAGCCGAGTCTCTACTTACGTTAGGTACGTTTTTCTCCAGAATTACGTACGTGGCATCCAGAATTACGTATGTCGGTACAGTAATTTTTTCTCAGTGTAGCAACTGATAAATTAAAATAAAACTATATGTATATATATTCCTATGGAGGGATGGATATATGTATGTTCCTATGGAGTCCAAAACGTCTGCAGTGATTTTGTTGAAAATTTCAGGCAATCCTCAGCTTAGGCTAGCGGATGAGTCTGTGGAGCGTGGTAGCATCTGGCTATACGTAATTAGTGCTACCCGTGCGAAGCCGGGGCTGGTCGCTAGTTTGGAATAAAATATATTTTGGGCATTAATATTGGAACCAGTAGCAGTAGAAATAGAAGCGTGCTCGCATCACATGGAAACTAATAGACGGATTTTGATGAAACTTAGCATGGTGATTGATTATATATTGGTTCAAATATAGAACATTTTTTATCCAAAGAATTGCACAGTTCCCGAAGGCATCGCGGTTAATTAATCCTAAGTGAACAAAGTCGCAGGCGGAAGCTAGTTAATAATGTCAGCGATGACTTCAAAAACGAAACGATGGAAAATAAACATACACAGTAACTGTTAAAAAAAGTCAATAGATACAATATGCAAGATTTGTTCAATGATAAATGGTTTAATTTACAAACGCTACAGTATTTGATCTATGATTAAATATTTAATCTCGGTCAACCACCTGTTTACTTATACATAAACGTCACTTTAATCAAAGATCAATATGACTGGCGTTAGTGAGGGTGTGTTGGTTAATTCCTCTTTTACGTCCAAACGAAGCAATTGACTGACTTGACGTTTTGCATATGTTTTTGTCAATTTTAATACGAATTTTCATATTTTAACTACCCATTGTATTTTTGCATGCCTGTAAGGTAGAACATAAGCACATTTTATACTTTAAGATCATGTACCTACCGTGTTCTTGCAATAAAGTTCTTATCTTATCATAGCGATAGTTGAAAGACCGGAGAAGGACATAGGCTACTTTTTGTAGCCACTAACGAATACTACGCGGACGAAGCCGCGTGCAAAAGCTTGTGTTACATAAATAAGCTGCGCGTCGCAATGTTCGGAGCTGTAAATCGCAGCAGGTCCGCTCGCTCACTCGCTGGGCGATTCGCTCGTCGTTGTCGTTGGATGACGCGGATAAAAACTGACAACCCTAGCATACACGAAAGAGCACGTTTTATGCGACGGAGAGAGAAGGCATGATTAGGCATATTTTCATGCCTAAATACCATTTTTGTTAGAGTGTCTTCTGTACGTTATACTATTATGTATTCATTTCTCTTAAGCACATTTCGCTTGCAAAGTTAGACTCCAACTTCAAGATGGCAGATAACTGGATGATTTAATTTCCTACGAAGTGAAAGAAGTTGGAATGGAGTTAAGTAGGAGTGTAATAATATTTCCAAGTATATTGTTAGCGCGCCGACATGTTCTCGACTTTAATCTATTTAAGTAGGATAACGATACAGTGCGCAGGATTGTGATACTATTTCACAAAGCGCGATCATTCCTCACCTTCCAACTACTTATTACACACATTGAAATATTTAGTAAGGAACTGCTCAAAGCAATTTTCGCGATGCTTACTTTTGAGGTGTCAGAACGCGAATCTGACACCATCGCAGGTTCAGTCGCATATCAATCGCCATCTATGACACCCATTTATGTGACAGAAAAATTCCCTCCCGCATCGTGCGGTGTGAGACCACAGCACCACCGACCACACCTTCCACAATGATATGATAGCGTGTGAATCATGCAATATTAGACTTTTGTATGTATGTCGTAAGAACTAAGACATCAGCAATAGGGTGTGGTTAAGCCATGGCGCTGGCGTTTGACAATCTTCTATGAGACTTGTTACACGAAATTGTACTGATAGGCATATCCTTCTTTTGAGGTCTTTTATTACATATAATATCTTGATCTAGAACAAACATTGATCTAGTCTTTTATTTCGTTACGGTTTTCAATCGTAAACCTTGGTCAAATGAAAAATCGTCGTTCTAAACTAAGATTATGAAAACAATTCAAAATACAGTTTATTTTTGATCAAAGTAAAAAGCTTTTTTTTATATATCTGACATTTGTAATCGCTTTTTTTCATTTATTATTAACCATGACACAATGCTACCTATAAATTTGTCTCCCTTGCAAACGTACCGTAATACTCGTAAATCTAAAGCCTTGTACGCACTAAGTGACATGTCTAGAGACATATTGCAACTTATCTCCAGACAAATGTCTCCGTTTGTTTCGAAATCATGTATCTTCTAGAGACTTTATGAGACCGCGTCTCGATACAGTGTCTCGAGACAAATGTATCCAAGTGTGTACGAGGTTTAATGATTGATCTCACCACGGACCTATCAAATAAACAGCATTAATGGCTAAAAGTCATAAGCGGCGGGTCTACAGACAGGCGCGGGGCGCATAACCTCGAATGCACCAATCAGAGCGCTCTAAAAACCCCGCGCGCCCCGCTAGTTTTTTTTTTCTGTTTAATCTGCTATCAGTCATCTAGACTATGATCTGGCGCCTCATTCGGGAACGCTAAGTGATTCTGTAGCGACTTGTAAGCCAGATTTCTCATTCCACTCTTCCGCACGACGCCAAATGCGTAAGAGCGAGATGAGAGATCTGGCTTATGAGTCGCTACAGAATCACTTAGTGTTCCCGAATGAGGCGCCAGATGGGTTGTATGAGGTAGGATGTTACGGCGAGATGGAACCAATGTCCCTCTCCCTAGTCGGAAAGCACGTCGGCTCTTTTGAGTCTCTTGATAGGGTTGGGCAACAGTAGCGTGTGTGATAAAGGGTTCGGGTGATTCTTTAGTCGGCCCTTATAGTTGACTGAGTAGCGTTTTGCTTCTTCCAGGATAGTGGGCATTTCCAGATACTCGTGAATTTCTGAGTTGCGAGCAAACCAAGGCGCTACACATAAGACCCTTAGTATGTTGTTTTGTGAATGCGTTTGTGCCCCGCTAGTTTGGCAGCTTTAAAAGCTAGACTAAGCGGTGTACTTAGAATATTTGGTCTGTCCAACGATTTCTAAAGAAGGATATGGCGTTCAATACAACTGTATTGAACAAATGACTGAGTTCGTCATGGTAACGCCATCTATTTACAAGTTTATAAACTACAAAGCTCTATTGCCGACGTCTTAGTTCTTATGACATTTACACAGAGTCTTATTTTGCCTGATTCATCGCTGTCTTTCATTGCTCGCTAGGAGCTACGGACCACAGAAACAAAACACATGAATCAGCCAAAACACACGATGTCGGCAATATTTACCGAGTGTACGATGGTGTCATTTGACACCAAAAAAGTGAGCGTCGCGAAAATCGCGTTGGGCTGTTCCTTACTATATATTTCTATGGGTCTGTCTCTCACTATTCAATATTTTGATTAAGTATATTCATATTCAATAGGATATTAGTTAATTGAAAATGGAAAGCTTCAAGTAATTAATTTACACCATATCATTACCGACGAACAGGTGGAGTTTTAAAATATACATAACATATCACTGATGCGATCTTATTTTTTAGCAATTAAATTAATCTCACAAAAAAAGTTTGAAGTGTGATTATAAAATTATTAATCTATTTTCAACCACAGCTCCTTAAGAATAAGGTTGTGATCGGCAAGAAATGTTTTGCGTGAAAGAATGCCGTGTTGAGGCACGCAGAAGCCATTCAGTAAATCCTAACAAAGTGTGGCTTTATCAAGATGTTTTTTTTTTATTTGATGCAATTTGCATTTGGAAGGCGAATGGAGAATTCAAATTGTGGATAAAAAGTATAGGTACTAAGGACACTTTTTTAAACGCGGGTTACTGTGGACGATACTTTTTTATTCCAGTCTTTTTAGGGTTCCCGAATGAACGGTACCCAATTACTGAAGCTACAATGTCCGTCCGTCTGTCAAAGGCCTCTAGTTCAGCAACGGTTAATGCTTGAATCCTACCAAAATAAATACACCAAAAAGTTTTAACCCTGAAAAGCTCCCCAATATATTGATACCCTAAAAATTGGTTGATTTTAGACCAATTTTGTTCCAGCTGTATTTTCAAAACGGCTTAATATTCAGCTATCAAATTTGGCCCGATTAGTTTAAACTCCAAAGTCTAACAACAAATATCAATTCAATGGTGTTTCATATCAAACCAGAAAATCACCGCTGCAGCTTCAATCTGCGAACTTAGTTGCAACTGTCAAAGTTTTTATATGATTGACATAAAATCTATTACTGACTGGTTGATACCATGCTAAATTGACGTAGTACGGAACCCTCGGTGTGCGAGTCCGACTCGCACTTAACTGGTTTTATTTATCTACCTAAGAAGTTTAAACAATTTGTTTGTTTAAACAGTGTTTTTTCGAGTTCATGTAGATCCTATGTTAATAGAGAAAAAAATATCTTCAAAGGTCCAATTCTATTCGACAGAGACGTCATCGATAATGTTGGTAACACACGCATTTTTCATTGCTACGCAGATTTATGCAGGCTTCCTCGCGATGTTTTCCTTCAACGAAATGCTCGTGGTAAGTGGGCGTTTTCACAATAAAGTGTAACGAAAATTGAAATATGGATTCTAACTGAAAAACAAACTGTCCCCGATTTTTTCCATTCCATTATGTCACATATTTCATACCGTCACTAAATGGAAACATGAAAATTACTATGTAAAATTAGGTTAAATTTATGTTAAAATCAATATTAAGTAATGATTCTGAGTAGGAATAACATAAAATTTTCAAATTATGAAATAAGTAAGATATACACTTTTGTGAAAACGCTCATATCTAATTCAATTTCGCACATGAGATCCGGAAATCTCAGGAGTGCGTGCCAGGATTTGAACCTGCATGTCTGCACGAGACCACACGTTATACCTTATACCACTGCACTCAAGCTAATCTACGCTATCAGCTAATCTATTCTCTAACAAATTTATAAAATATATCAAATAACAAATCTCATCGCTCATATCGTTTCTCATTTCATCCGACAATCGTAAATTGACCCACTCGTTCGCAAGCATTATGCAGAGTTACGTACCTACGTCCATAGCCGGCTGCGTCGAAATACGACCAGGGTCGAAAACACGTGCGAACAGGCGGTTTATACGGATTGACGGGTCAAGTTAGACTCGCCGTCGAGTTCATGAATGAAGTGTTATTTAAGAGAATCACACCCAGATCTAGTGATCATGGTTTCAAATTTATCAAGATCTTATCACTTCAGCAACTTCATACGCATCCGACCGATGGGGAAATGGCTCCCGTAATGACTTACCACGGATCCGTTACATTTCATTTCCTGTTGCATGAGTGATAGTCGCGGGTTCAAATCTCGGCTCGGCTCGGCTCGGGTTCAAATCTGACTGAGATTTTCAGATCTCATATGTCAAATTGCATTTGTTACCACGAACTTTTCGGAAAGGTTAAGTTATTTTAACTCGCACTGGGCCCGTGTGGGGACTATACAACCCCAGTCCCTGTTATAATGTGTGGAAGCTTGGGCCCAGCAGTCAGACGTATATAAGCTGATAATTTGACATTTTGAGGGTTTCGTACCTCGAAAGAAAAAAACCGAACACTTATGTGTATATCTGTCTGTCCGTCTTGCTTGACCGATTGAGTTGAAATTTAGTACACATATGTAAGTCGGTGACCGCAACACGAACATGTAACGTAAGTAAATTAATTTTGAACATGGGGGTTACTTATGGAGGGTAAATTTGAAAAAAACATTGCAATGTATATCGTGTGACATACTAAATGAAAGAACGCATTGTGAGAATCTTAAATATATCTTTTTATAATTTTAAAAGAAATGGTTGTAAAGTTATTTCGGAAAATAGGCGATATAAATAAATAAATTAATTAATTAATTAGATACACTTTTTACACGCTCTGATTGAAAATCTATTTCTAGCAACGCTGTGCGACTTAGAATTGCGAAAGTTCGTTGAACGATCAGGGCATCGGAGTCATATATTAGGGAGGGGATTTGGGAATAGATAGATATATCCATTTATAATTTGAAATAAAAATATTGGATCTCTTATTTTACTCAGCATTTGAACATTTTCCATACAGTTAGCGTTAAAGGTTCTGGATTTATTTTTTAATTGTTGTTTTCTTCTAATTGCGTCAATTGCGCATATTTTCCGTGCGCTGTCGTCATCATTAGCAGCCTACGTCCCATTGATGAGCACAGGCCATGTCTCATAGAGAGAGGGACTGGGCAGTAGTCCCCACGCGGGCCCAGTGCGGTTTGGGATCTTCAAACAGATTTGAATTACTTCACAGATCTATGCAGGTATCCTCGCAATGCTCGCTCGGTTCACCGCAATGCTCGTGGTGATTATCAAATCCAATTCCGCGCATGAGATTATCAAATTAAATTCCGCGCATGAGGTCCGAAATCTCAGAGGTTAGAACCAGGGTCTGATCCCGTGACCACGTGACAAGAAACCACGCATTAGACCACTAGGCTATCACTAACCAAAAATACCTAAATTTATATACCTATCTATAAATAATAATTCCAAATGACTCCGATTCGTAACAAAAGCGTTGTTTTATTTTTAAATTGGACGGAGTTGTTTTTTTCTCATTATTCTAAAACAATATTGAATCCAAGTTTATCTTTAAATGGTTCCATTTTCGTTAATATAATTGAGGCTGAGAAATGACTAAAGCATTTGTCAAAACAAATTGAATAAACTGGGAATAACTCACGATCGCGTCTGAAATTGAGATTTCAAATATGACTTAAAACAAGGTGTTATAAGTTTTCAATTTGACTAATAACGGACCCGACATTAATCATCAATTTCACAAAGTAATATTAAAAGGCTTTTGATTGAAGTTGTCACTAGGGTTGGGAAAGGGTTTGCCCATTTACGGTATTGGTTTCGAAGTTTAATGACGCTTTCATTGCCAATAACCCGTTACTTAGTTTTAACTACGAAGGAATATTAAAACTTGACTAAGTGTATAATTTTCACAATATCTTAGTGGGAACTGCTAAGGAGATAGATGCATATCTTATTTAATATTTAGATAGGTAATAAGATACATAATGGGTCCAATTAGAAAGTGCCGCCGAAATTTAAAATTCCCTTAACTTTAAAATAAGATAAGATAAGAACTTTATTGCAAGAACACAGTAGGTACATGGTCTTATAATATAAAATGTGCTTATGTTGTACCATTCAGGCATGCAAAAATATAATGAGTATTAAAAATTCATATAAAAAATTTCAAAAATCATTAAAATTGTTAAAACATAAGAAATTAATTAATTATTGAACAGCTAAGATTAGTATTTATGGTCATTATGATAAAAAGTCAGGATAGTTTATTAATTATAATCTAATGATCGACAGACATAAATTCTTTGACATAATAAAAACATTTAGGTAGAAGCCATTCACTAATTGCTCCTTTAAATTGCCTTGGATGACATTCTCTTATATGTTCTGGTAGCTTGTTATAGATCTGTATTGCCATACAGAACGCATTATTTTTAAAGATCTTTATTTTGACCATTGGCAAATGTATTTTGTCCTTCTGTCGAGTTGACCTGGGAAAAAAACGACTATGTGCATCAAAATACTCAGGATGCTCTCTTACAAATAAAGATGTCTGCTTTATATACATGCATGGTAGGGGGAGAACTTTCGTAGCCTTAAACAAAGGTATACATGGCTCTAGGAAGTGGGCGTTGCATACAGCCCGTATACATTTTTTCTGTGCCAGGAATGCTTTTTGGATATCCACAGAGTTGCCCCAAATCAGCAGTCCGTAGCTCAGAATAGAAGATACGCATCCGTGATAAGCTGTTAAAGCTACATCTCTAGAAGAAGTACTACTTAATCTCCTCAGAGCAAATACAAACTACAAGAACACAAACAATACAAACAATAAGAAACGTCATACTCGATTTTGTATAGCACAAAGCTGTTAAAATCAAGTTTGACGTTGATTCATTTAGTTGAGTACCTGCTTATTTTAAGTTTTATATCTTAAGGTCATATAATATTCTATTTTACTAAGAAGATTATTGATATAGAAGAGTATTTGTACACGGGTAAGTGCAGAATTGCTGAACAAACTAATGTTGATAGATAGACATGATTATGATGTACTTTGTATGAGAGCACTCAAACAAACAACGTTAAAAAGAGCTTAATAAAATGAAGTAAGCTTATTCCAAATGGGTAGGAATGTGTTTTCATGCAACCTAAGGGTTACATAACGCCAAACGCCGAAAACCGACACAACAGTAATTTCGGCCGTCGTCAAATTGGTCTCGGTTTTGGAAATCACTTAAGTCCGTACAACGCTCAAGTGATTCCTCATCTTTTCCCAATTAGTTGGGGGCTAATAACACGACAGATCCGACATCCGACAAATGAAAATCGCCCGAAAAAGTCGGGCCAAAGCCAATCAATTCTTTTGTTCGCGGGGCGGTTTTAAATTGGCTTGGTTCTCAGTGTTTCTGTCCGTTGTTTTTTTTATATATTGATATATACGAGTACATACAGATTATTAACGAGCTTCGAATATTATACAATAAACAAATTTGTAACGTTGCTTGTTACCGGGTGTCTCTTTACTTCGAGGCTTGATGAAATGATTGTTGAAACTTGAAGTAAAAAAGGATTCACTATGACGATGAAATTTTTAGAAATAATACGTAGTCAGTATTCATTTTCGATGGGCTAGCTCATTCGAACCTTAAAAAGGGGATATTCAATTATGCTACGATAGATAATATTGTTTTACTGAACAACCTTATCGCACCAGATTTACATACTATATATACCTCACCCAATGTAAAAAGAGCGCTGACGGCCATACGTGTGACGGTAACACCATTAGTGACGACCAAAAATCTGTGCCATACGAATCGTATAAATATTTTTTGTGTTTAAAGAAATCTTTAATGTGGTTCAAAACCCTTTATTTTCATACCTTACTCGGTGGAATTAGATTATTTTAATTATTTTCGTGTCGTTTCGTTTGAATTGATTATACAACGTATCTCTGGCAGTTGGACATTAAATAAAACCGGCCAAGTGCAAGTCGAACTCGCGCACGAAGGGTTCCGTACCATTATCTATAAAAACGGCAAAAAAAACACGTTTGTTGTATGGGAGCCCCCTTTAATATTTATTTTATTCTGATTTTTAGTATTTTTTGTTATAGCGGCAATAGAGATACATCATCTGTGAAAATTTCAAATTTCATTTCGTCTAACTATCACAGTTCATGAGATACAGCCTGGTGACAGACGGACGGACTTAGTAATAGGGTCCCGTTTTTACCCTTTGGGTACGAAACCCTAAAAACCACTAAAATAGTACTTCTTAAAAATGACATAAAATACCCTTTATTTGGTTTTTAAACAAATTCAATCCCTACTAAACAAAAGCAAATAGTTACATTCTGGGGCCAATTCGAAAGTGTGTTCTCTAATTGAAAAAAATCTTAATTTAAAATAAGAACTGCCAAACTCGATTTTGACAGCTTGATGCTATATAAAATCGAGTTTGACGATTCTTATTTTAAGTTTAGGGAGTTTTATGGCCAAATTTAGAAAGGCCACTCAAATTGATCTTAAATTAAAGTGATGTTTGAATGACGGTTTTGTATACGATGACAACTAGTTTAGGGACATTTAACTATTTAATCTCTAATCACATGTTTAAGTGGCGTTTCTGAATTCGGCCATTAAACTAGCAAATTTTAAATTTCGAATCGGCCCACTGTATCACTGATAATGAATACAAGAATGAGTGGCGCATTAATTGACAGGACCTTAAATGGGACCTATGCAACACAAGTTGCAGACACTGTCTGTCGGTGAGTATAAATACAGATTGCTCCAAGGTGATAAAGTGTTAAACAGTTATTTTTTCGGTAAATACTAGAATGGTTGTATCGATTTGCATATTAGCAGGGGAGTTTCGCTCCGCACTTTAGGTACGCTCGGCCGTCGTACAGCTCGGAGCTGTAAATCGCAGAAGGTTGCCGCTCGCTCACCTTCTGGGCGTCGAGCGTCGTTGTCGTTGGATGACGCGAATAAAAACTGATAACCCTAGCGTACCCAAAAGAGCACGTTGAATGCGATGGAGAGAGACGGAATGATTAGGCATATTTTCCTACCTAAACACCGTTTTGGTTAGAGAGTGATTCTTCTGTACGTTAGTACTAATATCTATTCCGTGATATTAGCCATATATATATGCAGGTACACATTTTGTATATAATACTCGTCATCGTATTATTCATTTGAATTCCATCCAAACTGTTTCAGGTGTAACGCATACGCGTGAAACACATCCTTTGTTCGTAGTCGGGTAAAATCCCTGAAATTGACTTCTACCCGAAGTAATATTTCAATAAGGGGCAAAAAGGAAAAATAACTCGAAGCACTTTCAATAATTCCAAGCAAATGAAAAATTTAATGTTACGTTGTTAAGGTGCGTTTTAGATTATTCAAAAATTTGCGTAAGAATTCTGACGCGAGATGAAATTTTACTAAGTTACGCTGGTTGCTCTGTGGTATTTTACCTGGATTTCAGTTATAATTGAATTAAAACTTGGCTCAGCTCGAGCTCAAAGAGAAATTGAATGCGACTAATTGGATTTATTTTCACTGATTTTACGCACACCGAGGCATCTCGACAATGGCTGAACCATATGATAAATCAACCATTACTTCGTTATGACTTTCTATTTGTAATACCTCATTGACATGCAGCCACTGCCACTGCTGCTCGCGCTGCCAGAAATAATTTCCGCATGCTGCTTTCGCAGGCAGTGGGTGTTTACATGCTGCTTCCTGACTCACTGCGCGCCAGGCAACGCGAGTAGCAGCGGCAGGAGCAGGAGAAGTGACCTATTTACATACTCGCGCTTCCCACTTCCATGCAGTCCTTCAGTGACAGAGGGACCTGCCAAAGGATGGGCAGCAGCGTCCTTCGAGTACTATCATGCCCAATTGGCAGTCGGTAACCCGCTAAGCGTGGCGACTAAGGCAAATACCCCCATTTTTGGGGCAGGCCTGAGGGACCGAATTAGGCGCGCCTTCCGTATTCGAAGAACCCCTACATGTCATGCCTTGTCTGTCTGATTCCAGCGGCACAGTGGCCCATGTTATACCCGCACCTACTAAACCTGATATTTATAAAAATGTGACTGAAACTCTAGTGTTTTCTGATAGGATAGGAAAGGGGCTAGGCAAAATATTACATAATAATGTATTAAACAGCTGTGTTACTAATCATTGTATGCCTAATGCCTCGTTTAGTCAAATAATTGACAATATTATGCACACCCAAGTATCTAACCAAACAACAATTGTTTTGATGTTAGGTAATGGGTCCAAAGTACGATTCTCAGACGTTAAAGCTGGGTTCGACGCCCTGTCAAAACTAGGTGCCAAAAATATTGTTATAGGTGCGTTCCCCTACTATGCTTCTCCATGCGAGTTAAATAATAATTTGCATAGCTTAAACAAACTTATATTTAAGTTGACAAGCCGTCATAGCGACGATTTTTATTTTTTTGACACTAATAAGGTTATTAGTGATTATAAATTAACTCCTGACAAGCTTGCTAAATCTTTAGCATGTTTTATTAATTCCGTATTCGGAAACACCCCTTCCCCCCTCCCTGTTAGGACGACATCTCCGTGTTCGGATTTGTCTTTAAACTAGCGGTTAAGACAATGGAGAAGCAAAGTAGTTTAACCTTAACTCATCAAAACATATATCGCTTCACTGGCAAAATACTAGACTTAGAATTATTTACTGAAAATGTCAATGGAGATATTATCTGCTTAACAGAAACTTGGCTTAAACAAGACAGGATGACATTTAATGTAAATAATTATGTAATGGCCAGCTCGTTCTGCAGGGTGTCCGCGGCAGGTGGCGGTTCTATTATATTATTTAAAGACGGTCTAAAATTTAAGGAGCGCAGGGACCTGTCCGGCCATTCTGTCGAGCGCATTTGCGAGATCGCCAGTGCAGAAACGGATCAGTATCTAATATTGTGTGTCTACAGGCCACCTACTGCAAACTTAGCTATTTTTATCAATACAATGGAAGATGTTCTCAGTAAAGCGATTAATAGTAAGAAATCAGTTGTGGTCTGCGGAGATTTCAATGTTGATACTTTAACACAGTCGGTTGAAAAACATCAATTTGTATCCCTTTTTAAATCCTTTAATTTAGATTGTTTATTTAACGAACCGACCAGGGTCACCCCCACTTCTGCCACTTGTCTAGATAATATTTGGATCAACTGTCAGTATCTGGAAAAATCGATTGTTAGTGGAGTGCGCTCGGATCATAAAGCTCAAATTGTCAAATTACCTTGTGCTAGGGTAAATCCAGATAAGGTAATAGAAATTAGACCATTGACTAAAAATAGACTTCAGTGCCTAAAATCAAACATCGCGTTTAAAATATCCACTTCTGAAGCCAAACCGAATGGTCCGAACGAACAGTTTAAAATGTTATTAGATACCGTGTGTACTGAATTTCACAGAACCTGCATTAAGAAACGTATTCAGATAGGGCTTAAAGTCACTTTTAATGAATGGGCTACAACTGGGATTCGTAAAAGTAGGGACAACTTGTACCAACTGTACGACAAGAGATCTTGTACTACTGATGAACGCTTCCACCAGTATGTTAGGGATTATTCTAAATTGTTTAAAATCGTATGCAATAAAGCTAAGTCAGCCCACCTCAACAGTAGAATTCAATCATCCAGCAATAGAGTTAAAACTGTTTGGAAAATTATAAATTCAGAAACCGGCCAGAAAAAGAACGCAGAGGCTTCTATTTCCTTAAAAATAAAAGACACGCTTATCACAGACGGGATTGACGTAGCAAATGAATTTAACACTTTCTTTTCTAGAATTCCCATTGAAACGACTAGATGTTTAGCTTCCTCTTCCAATACTGCCGGTCTACTACTAAATGAATACATTAGTCTTAGTAATATATCTCATTTTAAGTTCTCCCACGTTTCTGTCATAGACATTTTAAAGACGTTCAAATTGTTAAAGGTGAAGAAAACGGAAGACTTATGGGGCGTATCAGTTAAGGTTCTTGATTCTATTCTAGACGTCGTTGCGCCATCTTTAGCCCTTATATTCAATAGTTGCATAGATGAAGGCATCTTTCCCGACTTAATGAAATTCAGTAAAGTAGTACCCATTTTCAAATCGGGCAAAAAGGATAATCCTTCTGATTACCGCCCTGTGTCAATTTTGCCAGCGTTTAGCAAAATATTCGAAAAAATAATGCTGACGCAGATGTTACAACATTTCAACTCTAATAAAATTTTACATCCACAGCAGTTTGGATTTACTAAGGGTAGGTCTACCACCGACGCGGGTGCTAGCTTAGTTAAATTCATTTTAGAGGCTTGGGAAGACTCACACGATGCCATTGGTGTCTTCTGTGACCTTTCCAAAGCTTTTGATTGTGTAGATCATGACACTTTAATTCGAAAATTAAAATTCTATGGCATTTGCGGCGATGCCCTTCAACTCGTTAGATCTTATCTTACACAGAGATTGCAGAAGGTATCAGTTAACGGTGCAGTATCTGCAGAGACTGTGGTGGAAATGGGAGTGCCCCAAGGATCAATTCTTGGCCCTTTCCTGTTCCTTGTCTATGTAAATGACCTTCCTTACATGGTAAGCCAAACATCAGGCATAGTCATGTTTGCAGACGATACTTCTTTGCTGTTCAAGGTAAATAGGAAGGATACCGAGCTCACTGAACCAAACAACACTCTGTCCATGATTTCTAAATGGTTTGCTGCAAATAATTTGTTACTTAATCCTAAAAAGACCAAATGTATTAAATTTTCTTTAGTAAACACACCAGATGTTAATGCACACTTGAATATTAAATTAGACGGTCAAAACATTGAATTTGTAAAGTCAACTGTTTTTCTAGGATTAACACTTGACTCAAACCTGCAGTGGGGTTCCCATATTACAGCCATAGCGAGTAGGTTGAGCTCTGCTGCGTTTGCAGTCAGACAAATGAGGCAATTAACTGATGTAGCGACGGCAAGGTTGGTTTACTTCGCGTATTTCAAAAGTATTATTTCATACGGTTTAATTTTATGGGGATCAGCTGCTGACTTAGAGTCTATTTTTATTTTACAAAAAAGGGCCATCAGGGCCATATATAACATGGGCACCCGCGAGTCACTGAGGGAATTTTTTAAGGAAATTGAAATACTAACCCTGCCTTCGCTATACGTATTTGAAATAATAATGTATGTCAGAAAAAATATATACAATTTTCCTACAAATGTAGATAAGCCAAAGGCTACTAGAAATACCGGAAAGCTTAAAGTACCAACTTATAGACTGGCTAAAACTAAAAAATCATTTCTAGGAAATTGTACACGTTTTTACAATAAAATACCTAAAAACATAATAGAACAAACAGACACAATGTTCAAATCTACTGTAAAGCGAATTCTTATTTCTAGGGCATATTACTCAGTAAAAGACTACGTCATGGACAGGGACGTTTGGCTTAAATCGTGACCTGCACTGGCGATCCCTGGGTCTCGATGAGCGTACCTGCTGTGGTATATACTTAGATTTGTATAAAACTGTAGACATCATTGTTGACTTATATGTGTACTGATTTGAAAAAATGATACCTCACCGAGTTTCTTGCCGGCTCTTCTCAGTAGAGGATTTTTTCCGAACCGGTGGTAGATTCATTCCTTGACCTTCATAAGAGCTTGTAAAAGCCTAAATTGAATAAAGATAGTTTGACTTTGACTTTGACTTTGACATGCATGTAGCCACCGCACCGTATACAGACCTTACTAGTTTAGACTATAACCCAAATCAATAACCTGCTAACTTTCTTTAAAACCATACTAATCTCATTTAAAAATAGGAGAAAATATACATATATACATATATCACGCCTGTTTCCCAAAGGCGTAGGCAGAGACCACGGATTTCCACCTGCTTCGATCCTGAAACACACCTTTCGCTTCGTCTACTCTCATTAAGTTCTTCATGCACGCTCGCCGGTTCAGAGTAGTCTTGACCGGGCCTTTCTTAAGAACGTCCGCGATCTGGTTTTGGTACGTTCGCCGAGGTCTTCCCCTTCCAACCCTATCATGCACACTCGCCTTATAAATCGGCTTCGTTAGTCTTCTTTCGTTCTCACCACATGTCCAATCCATCTCCATATATCCATTGCATTGATTCTACTTTCATGTTTCTTCTGCCATACCCAACATTCACTTCCATACATCAGTAGAAATATAGTGAGATAAATATTTCAATCGTTGCAAGCATGTCGTCACCACTATCGAACCTTTAGGAGGACTTAAGCAAACCAAGGCTTCCCTAACTCAAGAACATAGGTTTGTTATACAGGATAGGTATAGATTATTATACAGGATGGGCATAGATATCGTAGAGTTTCAAGCGAGCTGAGATTCGCAATTTCCGCCATCGTTCCATATTCTGGTCCAGTCGTTTGTTCATTGTGTTCATTATTGTCTGCAGTATATGTATTATGGAAAGTGTACTTAATTAATATAGCTAGGCACCGTTAATCAAATAGTTAACTTCGTTAGTCGCTAATCCTTTACCAAAAAAGTTAACTTCGTTAAACGTTAAAGCGTTACATTTCGGAATATATAACGGAAGTTAACTTTCATCGTTAACTCGTGATAGAAATTGCATTTTATATGTGGTTGCGTTAGTGACTTACTTATAAATAAATATTGGTATGGGCTATGGAAGTTTGGCAGGACATGAAAAATTTATAAAAGAAGGGTCTGCGCGCGATGAATGTAGGTACTTGGTACTTGACAGAACGCGTTTCTTCAGCGCGGCGCGATCCGCGCGGTGTCTTTTAGGCAACTAGTAGGTACTTAACTAACAATTGACGGACTTTAATTGCTTTAACGGAAGCTAATGAACCCGTTAAATTTACCTTAAAAGTTAATCCGTTAATCGAAATGTTAACTTCGTTAATTAATGATTAACAGGTTAACAGCCTTTTACCTAGCTATGTTAATTACTAAAATACCGAAACCACGAATGTGATCATCAAACACATACAATTTGTAATAAGTAAGTAATTAAGCAATTCCAGATAGAAGCCTAGTACTTCCGATGGTTACAATAGGGTTATATAAGACTAATAATACAGCTCTGACTCAACTCAAGCCGAATACGGTGACGGCAATCTTCCCGCGCCAGCCGCATCCGGGTGAAGTTTAATAGTATGCTGTCACTCGAGTGGCAGACGATTAGGATTATAATGGACTTCCTGTTTCTTGGCTTTGTTTCAGAAGTCATCTTCACTAAGTGTTTAAGTTGATGTTTATAATATACCAATGCATTGTAATTCTAATCGTTGTAATGCGTGAAAACTAGCTTACGATTGTAATTTGTGAAGCTTTTATAAGTGCATACACATTGCATAAAACAGATTTTTATAATGAAAATGAAAGTACTTATTTTGCAAGTAGGCCACACGGGATCCTTCACGTGTGAATATACCAGTTAGCATAGAGATAGTATGACAATGAAAATGAAAATGAAAATATTTATTTTGCAAGTAGGCCACCTGGGCTGTTTTACATGTCTGAAGCTACCAGCGCTTCGAAAGGCGACATCTGCTGAGAAGAAACGCCGCAAGAAACTCAGCTTAGCTTAGCTTAGCTTGAGAAAGAAATTTTAAATAGATTCCGTTCCTAAAAAGTACTGCCTTGTTTTTGACTTACGTATGTCAAGTCATATTCTCATTTGACCGGTTTTTACTTTTATCCTTATTAATATTAAAAAAGCGAAAGTGTGTTTGTTTGTTCTTCATTCACGTCAAAACAGAGTAATAGATTGACTTAATTTTTTGCAAAGCGATAGTCAAAAGGACATGGGTTAGGTTTTATACCAGAAAAATGCGCTCTTCCTAAGGTAATAGCGTAAGCGTTAACAAATTTTACGGATATGATTTTTTTACGTGCGAGGGACACATTCAAATGACTTGGTTCTTACAGTCTAAATCTATAGTTTCGTTTATCCGCTTGACAGCCGCTGCGCGCCCATAAAAGAATGTTAAAATTACTGGAGAATAGTAAAGGTCAAACTGCTAAGAAAAAATCTGACAATGTCATGAGAATAACGAAGAATTAACTTTTTTCAAAAAAAACTGTCGGTAAATCAAATTCAACTACAGAAACAAGAAGAACCTTGGCATTTTGTTTACAATAATTATGCAAATGGCTTTTTCTAATCACTGTATTTAATATCATTTTGGTCGTATCCCTCAGACAATTGGAAAATAATGAAAATTCCCCTAATGACTGCCCGTAAAGTTGTTTCCGCAATATTCTGTATCCTCCCACGGGATCTTGAGATAAATTTGACTTGATTAGCGCAAGTTTCTTTATTGAAGTAATCTTTTGATTTACGGTGTACCAGGAAGTTTAAATTGATGCCTTAGTTTCGACTTTCAAACTTGTATTATGAGTTCGGAAGAACTTTAATTAGGTCACTAAGTTCTTGTTTCATTGTTGCAGGTGGCAGAAATCGATACGGAAACAAAAAAAGAAAGATTAAGGATTGACCAGATTATGTGAAGAATACACTCAGGATGCTGCATCGAACGTCGTCGTCGCGGCGCCGTCGCGCGTCCAGGAGTGCTGCCACGTCCCCTCAAGCTCGGTCCCCTCGGTCGTCCGCACAGCCTTCCAGAAGGGCGTCTTTAGCAACCACAGAGACTGATGACGAACTGGACATGCCCCCACCTCCGAGAAGTCCTAGAGCTAGCCTCGCTCCTGACGCCGCACTTGAAAACTACCATCGCAGCCCTCGCCACTCACTGGTTCCCGACGCTGCTCGCTCACCAAGAAACTCTATCGTACCAGACACAGCGCTCCAACCGAGGAACAGTCTAGCTCCTTCTAGGAACAACCTAGCTGTTGACATGAACTACGGATCACGGTTAAGCCTTAATCCCGGGGACTTTAATAGGAGCCCTAGGAACAGTATAACGCCGGATATGAGCGCTAGGAGCCCGAGACGAAGCCTCGTCCCTGATCCTACAGGATGGAACCAGCCGAGAAACTCTCTCGTGCCGGACGTGGGGCGAAGTCCTAGGCATTCTGTGGCCAGCATACAGATAGACCCTGCACGAAGTCAAAAGGAACTAGGACCAAGTCCAAGAACAAGTCCAAGAGGAAGTATAGTAGCAGACACGCCATTGAGGCTTAAGGAAGTACCAGAATTTAATAGAACGCACAGAGGTTCCTTGATTCCGGAATCACAAAGGAGTCCTAGAGGCAGCATTGCACCTTCAGAAAGGAGTGCAAGGGGCAGTCTCGTGGCAGGGGAACTAGACGCAGCACGCATCAGTCCAAGAGGCAGCCTTACGCTGACTTTCCAGGAACCTTTAGTTTCGAGGGAAAGGCGAGCCAGTGAAGACAGTCAAGCGCCAGGTATGTCTTGTTCTTTTGACCAAAACCGAACCAAACGCAATTTTTTTTTTTTACATTTAAATATTGAACATGAAAATATTTATTTTGCAAGTAGGCCACCTAGGCTCTTTTACATGTCTGAATCTACCAGCGCTTCGAAAGGTGACATCTGCTGAGAAGAAACGCCGCAAGAAACTCAGCAGTAAGTCTTTTTTCAACTTTGGCAGTACAGTTTTATCTAAAAACTAAAACAAAATGTGCAACATAAAAACCTAATGGGTACAAATTAATTGTAATAAATAACTAATAAGGGAGATGTATAGTCTCCACGTCTGGAAAAGTTAAGTGACTTAGAGATGTATAAAGTCTCTAAGGGTCATAATAATAAAAATAAAAATTGAAGCAACGAAACATCTAAATAGATTAATCTAGGTTTGGAGGTGTAGGTGGAGTATTAAAAACGAAATACTTAATACTAACTTTATACTAAACTACCTGTATGAAAAAATATCGCTTAATTCACGGCCACTAGGCAAGATGCCCATAAGCCTAGCTGCATTCTCTCATATAGCAATGCACATAAGTTAACCAAGGAATGAACCAGCTCTATGGTCACCGCAGGCACGGCGCGCGTTTTCTTTTTAATTAATGGAAAAGTTTCCGCACCTTCGGGCCCCACGGAGCAAGTGTCTCCACTGCAAACGCCGCAAATACGCGATTATCAGCGATATCTGCCTTTTTAAGGGCATTTTATTATTTCGGCCGTCGCACCTGCCCTCAGCGACGTCGTGAACATGTGGACAAAATCTTTTCCAATTTTATGTTTACAGTAGTAAAGAAATATTTCCTAAAGGGACTCATAAACGGGCTAATTTATCGGCAAATTATTGCTGCTATCCTCAAAAATATACATTCAAACATTTTGTACCCATTACTGATGTAATATGTAATCTTTTTGGGAATAGCCTGAGTTGCAGCAATAAATTGGCTATGATAATACTAAGAAATATTAATCTTTTTCTGTGGAACGGTAGCTTAACCCTCAATAGTACATTATGGAACAGTATTTATGTAAAAATAAATCAAGATTACTTAGAATTTCATAACTTCAAAACTAAAATTTTTACTTCTTAGTCACATGACTTTAAACACCCGTCACGACGTACAATATGACTTTTAAATAGGTTGGTTGCGTTCCGAATCACGCCGCGCTCCTAAAATTTTGTAACACCGTGGGTGTTATTTGGACCGCACCTTCATACAGACTATCCTGTTTTTTGACGTTTACGACCGGCTTAGGTAAGTCGACGTCACACGCGACACTCTGACAGTAAGATAGCGTATTAGCGGCAAATTTAAAATGATAAATATTATTATTGCTTTCTTGAAAACGTGAAAGATTCATTATGGAAATATTTTTAAATAGGTAAAAATGAGCTAACCTACAGCCAATGGTCAAGAACCGAATTGCCAAAAAACTAGTCCCTTTTGAGACCCATTAAGAATGTATCAATGTCACGTAAATTCCAGATACCCGAAAAAGGTACCTACATAAAATTCTGATTTTTCAGCTTTATCCTGCTGTATCATTTTGCTTGCTATTGACATCTTGAAAATGGCCGAAACCCTCGTTCCTGTCGTATTGAGCGTTAACAAAAGCCTTCCGTCGCATCTCGAACGCCTCACATTTTTCCCTATTGTTGGAAATATTGTCGTCCCTAATTATTGATTTATTTGCCTGTTGAAAGAAATGATACGGGTGCTTGAATCCCGGCCGCGTACTCCAAATCTTTTCTTTATCTGTACATAATAATAAAATGGTAAGGTGGAAAAAGTCTGTACAATGAAGATAACAATGAAAAAATGCTATTGGGGCTTCAGAATAAACATCATATCATCAATATCATGTCTGTTTCTCTGATTATATTGTGCGTAATAAGCTTTTAAACAACTGTAGGTATAGAAACGTTTAAAAATAAAACTGGAAGGGGGTAAAAGAAGCCGTTGAAGTTACTATGGGAAAAAGTAACAGAGTTCCCAAAATCCTTAAAATTATGCAGTTTAACCCTTTATTTTTGATTTTTTATTGTTTCTTCGTCTCTTATGCATTCATATACTTACCATTCATCGGTGAGGTGTTGTGCGCCTACCCGGGCACATTAATGATTATGACCCAAAAATAAAAGAATAGAGCATTGCCAGGCGGATTATTTTAAGTATTTGCCAATTCATTCAAGAAGCTCATCAGTGACTCGGAATTAGTTGAGGTGAAACTGCAGAGCACCACCGCAAAGTTGCCTGCTTATCGGTATTCTACAGGATATATCACATGAACTAATTCCGCCATCCCCATTCCTTCATCGGGGGACTAGGCGTAGGCTGGGGCTCCATCCCTATGTTGTGGATGTTCCAAGTCTGTGGGGTCCGGACGGTTCATGCTCGCAAGGACCATTTAAATTGGTTAGTGTTTAATTTATTACTTTTGTGCGATATCTGAACCTGACTAGAGAGACTTCATAGTGTTCTCTATACTATATTTGATACTTTTTCATATTCGTATATTTGTATTGTTAGGACATGAAATGTTATATTTCAAATTGTTTCTTTTGATATTTGGAGACCTTACATCTCCATCTTTATACTTGACCGTGGAGACTGTCTACACCTCCATTTAACCTAGATTAATCTATTTAGATGTTTCTTTGCTTCAATTTTTATTTTATTATTATGACCCTTAGAGACTTTTTACATCTCTAAGTCACTTAACTTTTCCAGACGTGGAGACTATACATCTCCCTTATTAGTTATTTATTACAATTAATTTGTACCCATTAGGTTTTTATGTTGCACATTTTGTTTTAGTTTTTAGATAAAACTGTACTGCCAAAGTTGAAAAAAGACTTACTGCTGAGTTTCTTGCGGCGTTTCTTCTCAGCAGATGTCACCTTTCGAAGCGCTGGTAGATTCAGACATGTAAAAGAGCCCAGGTGGCCTACTTGCAAAATAAATATTTTCATTTTCATTTCATTTTCATTTTCATTTCATTTTCATTTCATTTCAAGAACTCACACTAAGCGGTACGCTTCCACATTTATTTGGCGAAAGGCTAAGGAGTGAAATTCCCTTCCTGCAGACATGTTCCCTGAACGCTACAACTTGGGTCTTTTCAAGGAGAGAGTGAATAGGCATTATCTAGGTATTGCGTAGGTGTGGCGTAATCGTCGACCTCATCATCACTTTCCATCAGGTGAGATAGAGGTCATGCAACTCTATCATCTATAAAAAAAAACGGACGAGTTAAACTCGCGTGGAGAGTGTTCCGTTCCGTACACGATTATCTGAAATTTACTAGGTTACTTTAAATACCATAGACTTCTTATAGGTTTTCCTGTAATCTATAGGTAAAGATCTATTTTCTGTATTTTTTTCAAAATTTTAGCCCCAGTAGTTTCGGAAATAATGGGGGGAATGGTAAATTTTCGCCTATTTTCCTAAATAACTTCTAAACTTGGAACGTAGACGGGTTGCCGGTGAGGGTGGATGATGAAGATAAAAACAACGGATGGAATCGGGTAGTTTATTTTATAAATACGAGGCACTAATTAAGTGCCCCACAGGTAAATCCTTGGTTTATAACAGGATAACGGGTACGTAACAAAATTATGATCAGGTTACTTCAGGCACTGCACTTTTCAACTGATTCTTTCTATAGTTCTAGTATTTACTTTATAATATGTAGGAACTAAATAAAGCTCTATTTTTGTAGCAGTCCAAGACCTTTGTAGGCCGAGATCTCTTATGAAGTGATGATCAATTGTCCGAATCGATCTATCGATCTCAATTTTGAATTTTGGAATTGGAAAAGTAATTGAAGGAAGAAGAAGTTGTCAGTCGAAGGAGTTTTGTACGAGTCGCGATAGCGCCTCGTTACAAACTACTTTACTTGAAATTCAAAAGAAAATATATATAAGATCCTCACAATATTTGATATGTCACACGATATAGGTTGCCTAACTTTTATGTTTTATTTTTTAATTTACCCTCCAAAAGTGGCCCCCTTGTTTAAAATGTATGTATTTACGTCACGCATCCGTGTTGCTGTCACCGACTTACATAATGTATACCAAATTTAAACTCAATCGGTCCAGTAGTTTCGGAGCAAATTGGCTGTGACAGACGGACAGACAGACAGACAGACAGACAGACTGACAGACAGACAGACAGACAGACAGACAGACAGACAGACAGACAGTAAGACAGACACGAGTGATCCTATAAGGGTTTCGTTTTTTCCTTTTGAGGTACGGAACACTAAAAATAAAAAAAACCTAATTTTTAAATGAACTCGTTAAAAATTCATACACCAATATCGTGTGTTTTCTCCCAATTAAAGCGACTCCCACTCAGAGCTTTGATACGCCTCTGTTCAGCTTTATTCCTCCTACGTGTTAGAATGATACCTTTTTTATTTTACACATATTTTATTTTAGTACTAGCTTCTGTCCGCGACTTATATGTATGTAGTCAATTCCCTTGGAAACTTTTCATTTATCCGAAACAAAAAGCACCCGATGTCCTATTCCAGGAACTAAGGTCTAACTATATGCCGAGTTTCATGAAATTATGTAGGCAAGCAAAACGGATTCAGAAGGATGTAATTTTTTTTGCTTTTTTTTTTAAGGCGAACGTTGGGGCAAAAGAGTAATAATCACATTAAGGTTCAGAACTGTCCCCTCCTGTTCCCGATAGTTAAGGTCCCTGAGGCCTTATTTTCTTGTTTTGACTATATCCGCATATAGGACGTCAGGCATAGTTTTGGTCTGAATGAACAAAACGTTAATGTAATCCTTCGTTTGCGTTAACTTTTGACCACTGGAGGGACAAATTTTGTTTCTTAACGTGATTATTACCCAAAACCGCTCCATAAAAACTTAGCGTAAGTTTTTTTTCTGAGTTTTGCACTGGAGAAATAATATATTATCATTTTTTATTTAAATAAAAATCTCACCGTGGGTCTTTTAGTAAAAAATATGTATAATAAAAAGAAGAACATTTATTTCTCTTCTGCAAAAACTAAACCAGAAATAAATACACAAAGTCCGTATGGAGAGGGCCCTGCCCTACCCTTTGTCTTAAGTAAACTTGTCTGTTTTTGATCAGCAACTCGAGGTCGCAGCGTGTCGCCCTACCGATCGTCGGTGGCGCGGCAGGGCGCAGGAGTGTCTGACACGGGCTCTAGGCGGGCTTCTAGTTCTGTGAGCCAGGTGAGACCATCATAGTCGGTCTATATACACTACCCACGCGGGTGCGGTCGATTGAGAACATAGAAGGACTATGTACAGAGGTCGTAGTATGGTAAGAGCTCATAATAATACGACCCCACAGTTTTCATTCGCAGAAAAGCTCATGGTATTAAATGTAACTCCGCACCGTCCCGGCAAACCTTTTTCCCTATCTTAGTTACACACGACTCTATCGTGTCATACATAATGGTCTGCGTGCGAGTTGAGTGCCGTTGTGGCCTGAAGTAAAATGCGGGTGCAGATCCCCTCGCCGCCCGCACGCTTCGCCTATCATGTCCACATTGTAGTACTATCACAGCACTACAGTGTGGGCATGATAGGCGAGGCGTGCGGGTGGCGGGGGGAGCTGCACCCGCCTTTTACTTAAGGCCCCGATGGCACTCAACTCGCGCGCGGACTGCACGTGTTTGCTAGACCTCATTAAATATTCAAAGAGCAAATCATTGCGCAGGTGCAAACCTGCTTATTAAATAACACTTAATTTCAGGTTGAAAGCTTAAAAGCCCTTTATATGGAAGCAGTCTTATAACTAATGAAAATCAGGTCTTTTGACTAAACTATAACACATAATGATGACGCGGTTAGCCTAGTTGGTAGTGACCCTGCCTCCAAAGCTAGCGTTCCCGGGCTCGATCCCCGGTAAGGACAAATATTTGTGTGATGAGCACGAATGTTTGCTCCTGAGTCTTGGATGTTTCCTTTTTATTTAAGTAATTATTTAATTATATAAGTAGGTATGTACATAGGTATATCGTCGTCTAGTACCCATAACACAAGCCTTTGAAGCTTACTTTGGAACTAGATCCATTCATTTATAAAAACGAGGCCAATTCCTATTATTTTTTGTAATTATACCATCCTCACCGAATTTGAGAGCGCAGATTATTTTGAACCGTTTATAATCTTTTTAGTTTGAATTGTTTATTTTAAGTTAGATTATTTAAAATTGTGTTTTGCTCATCTTGTTTTGCCTGTTGCACCGACTATCTGACGGTGCCAATACCTTCTTTAGCTTTGGTACTGGCAGAATATCAGCGCTGCAATTTTATTAATTTGCAGCACATGCTGCGCAATGTTTGGTTTGGTTGATAAGTAGATATAAGTAATCTCTTTTAGTTCTTTAGTTTTAAGTTGTTGTTTGTTATTTTACTTATATTGTGTTCTTTGAATTGCCATATTACTTGAATCAAGTATTAATCTATCTATCTAAATAGTTTATTGTTGAAACATAGCATTGGCTGATCTGAGCATAAATCCAAAAACTAGTTCGGAATGTATTATAGTTTAATCAGAACGACCTCAGAAAACCTTTCAAACTGTACTTTTAACTACGCAAATTCGTAGCGGATTTCAGTTCAAACTTATAACTCGATTATATATCGAAGCACCCACGCGTTCAGAACTTGTAGGTATTGTGAATACTGGGTCAAAGTGCCTTTTGTGTTAGCATAATATGACTGAGTCAACAAATAAAGTTTACTAGTAGAGCGAGCGGTGCGGGGAGCGGGGTCCACTCACCCGCGGGGGGAGAGTGGCCGTGCTATACATAGTACTTCTATGCATTCTATGATTCAGGTATCAGGCGATGAGCAGCGTCGACTCTGCGGCGAACAAGCCAAGTACAACGAGCGCTGTGGACTAGGTCTTGGTGTTGGTCTGACGACCTACGGTTCCGTGGCGTACCAATTGAAAGACGCCAACATGGAGGCATCAGGCACCATGGACTTTGTCTGCAGAGCGGCTAGGATCATGAACCGGACGAGTAAGTATACAGTTTGTAAAGAGCGGATTTGCTGGTGACAGCACTGATCTTGGCACCTTGATACAAGTCTCGTTGATTCCCAGGTAACAAAAAATGAACTAAGCTTTAGTAATAATTTGTGATTTAAATGTTTTAATGTATATAAGTATGCTATTCACATGCTTTTAAAAGAGACTTAATGTTTATTTCAATAAATTCTAATTAAGACTAATATATGCACTCAAATCAGAGTTTAGCCGAATCAAATGGCTAATTTTGAAAGTGGAAGTGTTGAGTCATACATACATACATAGCATCACGCCCGAAATCCCTAATGGGGTGGGCAGAGCCACAAGACTACTTGTGGCCACGTTCGATTAATTAGTCCTAAGATGGTATGATGGACCGTATGGTGACAGGTGATCAGCCCATCGCCCATACAGATAGTACACCATGTTGGAGAGGACCCGTCCCTTAGTCGACTTTTACGACATGCCAGGATGATAAGCATCTGCATGCATTCTATGCTTTGCGTCGGAAACACTTGTGTTATATCAAGTAATATGTGTGTGTTTGTTTCAGTCCTAATGACAATATTCCTGGCTTGCCTCTCCACGCTGCCCGTCATCATGATGATCATGGGTAAGAAGCCATATTCAATCATTCTTGAAAAAAAGCTATAAATTAATTTAAATCCCGTTACAAAAAATATGAAAGTAAACATTGCTTTACTGGTTTTTAAGAGTCCAATAGTATCACAAAAGTTATTTATATTTTGACAGAAGAACCACACGGAAACAGAACAAACGTACATAGAACGAGAGATAGAAAACGGTCACGGAATCCTCCGTCCTCGACGGCTCCGTTGTCTCGATAGGTATATCTTAAAAAAAAACCAACTCCAACAAGTCCTATAATGAAAGAAATTAATATGTTCATGAAAAACATCCAAAGGCTCACATTTTGAAAAGCTGCTTAATGTAAACAGTAATTTAAAATATCAGACGGATCATTCCCGTAAGCTAGCCTCACAGCGTCGTTCTAAAAAATAAAACAACCCAGAAATATACGTAGGTACATTTTTCTTCACGAAATACTCAATCCTTTTCATACGAATTCGTTAAAAAACCTTTCGGATGTCGGGCTTACTGGATTAATTTTGAGGGCATTAACAGATCGTCGGGCACACAGATCTTTGGAGGCAGAATGTGTTACCTTCAGTGTTTATGTTATATTTTTTGTGTATCTTGAATAAACGGTTATGACTTTTCATAAAATAAGACAAGTACTCATATTAAAACGTTCGTGAGTCATTATGACGTGGTGGAGTATGTCCGCAAGAAGTCCGGCTACTCCTTGAGGGTATTCCAGCTGCGATCGCGCCAATACGTGCACTTCAGCTCGTTTGTGGTGCGCGTGCCGCGGCCGATGCTGGAGACAGTCACGTGTCCGGACTTTTGGCCGAAGGGTGTCGTGTTCAGGCACTTCCGGGGCACCATGCCTGTCCAGGACACGACTCCAGATGGGACGACGCTAAGGAGCCACGCCTTCTCGTCCCCTAAATGATATTACTTTTAAGTTATTTTAATGTATACTATATGTATGTTAGTCTGTAAGGTATTTATGTATGGGCCACTGATGCCTGAAATAAATGGTTTATTATTATTATTATTTTTATTATTAAGACTAGAAATAAGCACGGTTTTACCCACTATTTATTATCAGAAATAGTCCGACATGTTTCGAACTCGTATGGAGTGTGTTTTCACGTTTAATCATTTCAAGAAGACATTTTCAAGGTATATTCATAGAACAAAGCCGTAGCCCCTGTTAGTATTGAAATCTAGATCGCCTAACGTTGCGACCTTAGCTTATGTGGGCTCTCAATGCACTGCTTTGATGAAGCTGGTTCATTCTATGCTGTTTATAATCAGCCATTATGATAGTTTTGATGTTCAAAGTAATTGCATAGATATTAGTCTCCGTTGTTAATAAAGCAGTAAATCGCTAATGCGCATTGTTACCAGTTGAAGTAAATTCCTGGGCATCGTTCAATCATCGGCCTTTACGGCCCACAGCTGGTCACAGGCCTTGTCCCATAGTGAGAGGGTGCTTATCATTGAGTCTACGAATTCTCTATAATGAAATCATCAATATCGTATGATGTTTAATTTATGGCTATGGGATGATAGCTTTTCAGTCAACATAAACCGGACAAGTGCGAGTTAAACTCGCGTGGAGAGGGTTCCGTTCCGTACATGATTATCTGAAATTTCTTATGTTACTTTAAATACCATAGACTTCGTATAGGTTTTCCTGTAATCTATAGGTAAAGAACTATTCTCTGAATATTTAAAAAAAATGTAGGCCTAGTAGTTTCGGAGATAAGAAGGGGGTGGTAAATTTTCGCCTTTTTTCCTAAATAACTTCTAAACTATACACCTAAAAACTCAAAAAAAAATTTTTTACGTTTTTGCTTAAAATTACAAAAAATATATATTTCAGTTCCTCATAACAAGCCCTTTCATTTGATATGTCACACGATTTAGTTTTCAAAACTTTTTTTTAATGTTATAATTTACGCCCCATTAAAATTCATTTATTTACGTCACGCGTCCGTGTTGCGGTCACCGACTTACATATGTAAACCAAATTTCAACTCAATCGGTTCACTCGTTTCGGAGTGAATAGGCTATGACAGACGGACAGACAGACACACGAGTGATCCTATCCGGTTCCGTTTTTTTTCCTTTTGAGGTGTGAAACCCTAAAAACAGTTAAAAATCTTTATTAAAGAACATGTTAATCGTTCTTCTTGAGTGACAGGATCAGTGTGACTAAAAAGACACAACCTCGACAAGTTGCCAATTGCAAAGACCGACGCCAAAGACAACTTGATAAGAGTTTTTACAATAACATCATAATGAAATCAAATGTTTTAATGTAAGCCGTGTCCAATAATACACCGTTATCGCTTCTTCCAGTTAGTGATATTTATAAGTGTAACATCCAAATACCAATATGCCGTTAATAATGCTGTCAAAAATCATAAAACCCTTGCGGGCGCTACTAGAAGTGTAAAATAATAGGAAAATTACAAGTAGAAAATGCGTGACTAAAATATATTACTATTCAAGACATAAATCTAACCATTATCTTGCCTCGAGAATCACCAACTTATAAAACTGTGTTTGTTCACTTCTTGCCCAGCATATTCAGTGGTAACCAGCGCCCCACTTCACAGGGGTGAAGTGGGGCGCTGCCCGATTCGATTCGTTATTGTACTTTTTGTAGGTTAGTTTACCATATTTTTAGATAAGTCGACATAATTTCAGTCTGGATTCGCGTTGGAATAAAATTCCGTGTTCCGTTTCTGCTATCATGACAGCACTTGTCGAAATAAATTAGTATTTTTACATCTGCTTTATGACCTTAGTATTATAGAGGAGGAATTAATTTGAAGCGTTTATTCGAAATACTAAAATGTATAATAAAATATCATGAAATGAAGAAAGTATATTTGATATTTCGTCTCAAATAAAGTCTCGTGGAAGCTTGTAACTAGCTGTTGAGCTTGATTCGTACTTCAAGTGTGGAGCGACAATTGTGTAGTAAATAACATAATTGTACTTGAATTTTAATTACAATTATGTAATTTTCCACCTGATAGCCGATGACGGCCCGACAGAGAGCAGAGAGAGCTATAGATTGCTAGCACTATTTGTTTAGGTAATTAACTAAGTGTAAATAAACTAACCAATGCAAGTAAGTGACTCAGCTAATCCAGCCAATCCAGTCAACCTTTTTTTATCTGTGTTATGTCTTGATTGGCTGGTTGACTTAATCAAGTGGGTAACTTTGTTAATATTTAGTTGTCTAGCTAAATAAATCAATAAAATAAAACAGTACCGTGACTCACTTAAATTATAGACAACGCAAAGCCTAGACGGGTGGTCATAGACGTTTGAAATTTGGAGGAGATATTCCTCGAGTACCCTAGAGGTCCACTAAGGAGCGATTTATTGAAATTTCATTCCTAAAGGGGTAAAAAGAGGTGATAAAGATGGTATGGAAAATATCGCGGGCGAAGCTGAGGCGGGTCCACTAGTAAAGTATAAGCATAAAGTAAGTTGAAAATCTGAAAAATTCGTATTATGAGGCAATAAAGGCGGCCTTTTTAGCGCGCTCAAAATACGAGTTTTCCAGGCAGCTCCGTTTCCGTGGGAAACTGCCTGAAATTAAGAGCTCAAAATATCATATTATATATATTATGACCCCAGGTATTGCTGGCTTGCGTTTTATTGTAGTGTGATCGAATAAAGTTGAATTAGGCATACGGCAACGCTCGTTTCAAGTTTAAACAACACAATTTGACACAAAGTATGGTAGTGTAACTTCTGGACCCTGCGTATTTATTCTGTGTTGAACAATTGGTCTTTGCCGCATTGTAATACACAGACAAAGATAAAAAAACGTGGCTCTGGTTTTTTTAAAGCTTAAAATACGGATGACTTATTTATTAACGACCATTCCTTACCTATAATTTCCAATACCTAACAACTTATTGCCATCTGCTCAGTCTAACTTAGTTCTTATTCGCCCGGGGTTGTTCGTGTTTGCGAAACATCACAAACATTTACCTCCAGCAAATCGACTGAAATCAAAACATTTGCTTTACTTCGGTAGTCTCGGGCGTAATAGTCTTAGCTGAGGTACGAAATATCGTGTAGCTTAGAATATTCTGCTTGAAATGTGGTATCTAGAACGAGGTTGATTTGTGTGTTCTATATTTTGACGTTTTCAAACATGTCCAATGAAACGATAATGATGATGGAATTATAGCAGACAGTGGGTCCAATTAGAAACGGTGTCTTCTTAATTAAACATTTCCTAAACTTAACATAAGAAACGTCAACCTCGATTTTGTATAGTAACCAACATCGTAATAAATAGTTAGGAATTGCTCAAAGCAATTCTCGCGATGCTTACTTTTGAGATGTCAGAACGCGAATCTGACACCATCGCACGTTCAGTCGCATGGCAACCATGAGACCTTGAAACCCGTTTAAGTAACATTATTATAATTATAAGGTAAGTATTCAGTACAATTCCATAACCTGTGAGACAGCACCACCGAACCCACCGCCCACAATGGTATGATAGCGTGTGAATCAAGCAATATTAGACTTTTGTATGTATGTCGTAAGAGCTTAGACATCAGCAATTCCTAGGGTGTGGTTAAAGCATGGCGCTGGCGTTTGACAACCTTCTATGAGACTTGTTCCACAAAATTGTACTGATAGGCATATCCTTCTTTTGAGATCTTTGAGCATCAACCTGTCTTAATTAAGTTTGACGTTTCTTATTTTAAATTTAGCGAACACACTTTCGAATTGGCCCCGAATGTGCTTTGCTATAACACCTAATTTCTCTCAGGTGTCCAATATATCCGAGACTGTCCCGCGGAGCCCCGCATTCCGGTCTACATGGTGGTTGGCGGCGCTGCCGGAGGCGCTGGCATCTGTTGGCTGCTGTGGGCTCAGTTGGCCAGCAGATCCGCTGGTGGGACTGCAAGCGTGCCAGAGAAGATCCTGGCATACACCCTCACCGTGTTTCTTATGGGATGGTAATTATATCTCAGTTTGTGAGACGTTTTATTGACTTAACTTTGGGTTCGAGGAGGAGATAATATATAAATATAATTTGGTGCTTCTATGCAAAATTATAGGCTTTTTGGCACCCTAATATTCTTCGAAAAATAGAAGTTTCAAAAAAATCCTAATAAACGAAATGAAGGCAGGTACATTTTACTCTAAAACATACTTACTCTTTGACATCTGAGTCTTGGAGGCAAATCGGATTACGGCGAGCTTTGTTGGTTTCTTTCTTTTCGAATATAATAGAATTGCTACTCAAATAATGGGATATATGATAATCTCGAATCTTTTAAACCCTTTGTTATAAATAATACGTTAGAAATACAAAACTGCGCGAAGTAAAAGGCTGTGTTTATCAGTCTATGTACTTATGCTGTCCCCGGAGATCAAAAAGATAACTCACATTATTACAGTTTTACTGTTAAGTCATATTTGAGATCTGTGGGTGCCAATACATCTCAATTTTTTTCGTAATTATTATACTGTTAATTCCGGAATAACAAAATGATACAATGAATACATATAAAACAGTACCGTCACTCACTTATAGACAACGCACAGCCTAAACGGGTCGTCCTAGAGGTTTGAAATTTGGAGGAGACATTCCTCAAGTACCCTAGAGGCGCAATAAGGAGGGATTTTTTGAAATTCAGTTCATTCAATTCATTCATTTCTTGATAAAGTTTGTATGGAAAATAAGCGAAGCCGTGGCGGGTCCACTAGTATTATTCAAAGATTCTACTCATGCCTAAGATTAAAAGAATTTAGTGGTTAGATAATATAAAAAAAATGTATTCACGCTTCTTAATGTGACAACTGCTCATTAAATGATGTTCTCGTGAGAATAATTCCATAAGATAATCATAATGAGCAGTTATAATTTTATTCTTGTTAACACCCGCCCGGGCTGTTCGTATAATGTTGTATTAGTAAAACAACTCTTTTTGGTACTGAACAGTAAAACATTGTCATTCTCTTCTATCACATAATTACTCTTAAAATTAAATGATAAGATAACGGTACTAGTTTTTTTCCTAGACATAGCGAGAATAAAATTATAATAGACATTATAAATCTCAGATGATGATTGATTTTGATTAACTGCGCCTCTATTCGGGAACGCTAAGTGATTCTGTAGCAATTTTTAAGCGAGATTTCTCATCCCACTCTTCCGCACGACGCGTAATGCGTAAGAGCGAGATGAGAAATCTGGCTTGCGAATCGCTACAGAATCACTTAGCGTTCCTGAATAGAGGCCCTGTTTATTTTTGAAACGTTATCGTGTTGGCTTATCTTGTGTTTCATTATAAAATTTAGAATGCATAAAAAAATTGCTTTTTGAATCCTGACTAGGCTCATCTGTTTACGAAGCAATCGACATGTTTTGTATTTTTCTTGAATAATTATGTTTTCGCTGGTATCTTTTTATTCTCCGGGGACAGCGGTATCATTTCATCATCATTCATCATTCATCATCATCATCATTTGTACAGCTCTTTAGCCGGGAGGGGTCCGATTTTGATAGGTAATACCTACTTGTAATCAATGGAAATTCATTGATTTATCAAATGATAATCAAACTGTTCAGTTTTGGTCGCTGGTAGAGCTTACAAGCATGTTTGCTTTTTCCTCGCTCTGAAACTCCAAGCATAGCACTCTCCATTGCCTTTTGAGTTAGCTTGAGCCTTCTTATGAGGCTCATAACGAGCGACCACGTTTCAGTGCCGTAAGTTATCACTGGCAACACACACTGGTTAAAGACTTTCATCTTCAAATACGGTGTATTGGACGAAAAGATACGGCGAAGCTTCGCGCACGCTACCCAGCCGAGTTGGATTTATATTGCGATGGAAGTGATCTTTGAGTTGTTTAAACATAAATAAACTTTTATAATTAAATTAAGGCCAATTCGAGACTGTTGGCCGAATTCAGAAACGCCACTTAAGTATTTGACTAGATATTAAGTAGTTAAATGTCCCTCAACTAGTTGTCAACCTATACAGAAACGTCACTGAAACGTCACTTTGATTAAAGCTCAATTTTAGTGGCCTTTCTGATTTCGGCCATGTGTTCACTAAATTTAAAAGTAGCTAAACTTGAAATACGAAACGTCAAACTCGATTTTGAGATCTTGGTGCCATACAAAATCGAGTTTGACGTTTCTTATTTTAAATTTAGGGGACATCGTTTCGAATTGGACCCATTATCTCACTATCAATCAGCGGTCGTGACCGACATTTTATCCACCTTTTATAAATATTTTATCATCTTTTGACAGGTGTTATGCCCCAATGAAAATCTTTAGCGTAAATCTGTTTTTTTATTCGTCTCTTTGTGTGCTGTTTTTACGCTAAATGAACGAATAAATAAGTAAATAAATAATATCTTGGACACGAACACACATTGATTATATTGATCTATCTAGTCCTGAAATAGGATGTCCTTGTGCTATGGATCTTAGACAACGATATGAACCTTTATGATCATGATGCCTAAAAATCAAAACGTCTACGTACCTCTATAGATAAATATATATACAATACAATATTAAACATTGAACATGAAAATATTTATTTAGCAAGTAGGCCACATGGGCTCTTTCACATGTCTGATGCCAGCGCTTCGAAAGGTGACATCTGCTGAGAAGAAACGCCGCAAGAAACTCAGCAATTAGCAATCAGCGCCTCTATTCGGGAACGTTAAGTGATGTTGTAGTTGTAGCGACTCGTAAGCGAGATTTCTCATCCCACTCTTCCGCACGACGCGTAATGCGTAAGAGCGAGATGAGAAATCTCGCTCGCGAAGCGCTACAGAATCATTTAGCGTTCCCGAATAGAGGCGTAGCTATTAAATATAAATAGTGTCGTGAGCAGCGATACATTTGCGCCACCTATATACATTCATCATGTTTCTGTAGTGCATCTTAGTTATAAGTATTTTTTGTCAAAGATTGATTGTGAATTAATCAAAACAGATACACATATAAAAATACTATAAAACATCTATTACAGTATTGCTACACATATTCGTAATTATCACATTAAGTTTGCCTTTAGCAAGATTGGAGCCCACGATTTATGACTGTTAGTAGCAGACCGTAAGCCGGTCGAATATTAGGCACACTAACAGTAACTTTCCACTCTATTAGATTTTATAATACGTTGTCTCTCTAAATGGATGCTTAAGGAAATCTCATTAAAATCCCCATTAATTTCTTATTTATACAGCGCCAACGCAGATCTATTCACTCAGTAATTATGACCATTGTGAGAGCTTCTGCTTCAGTGCGCATTTCGCTATTGCTTGGGGTAGCACGAGCAGGCTATTTGTAGCATTGTGCTTAATTATGTATCTAAACAGGTAAATTGTTGGATGAAATGAGTTTATAAAAGATAAGATTTACAAATACAGAATCCTCATTGAATTCCCTTTGAATTTCACGTCGTCTGCTACCGTCTTGGATTTTACTTGTCATCATTTCAGTGACTTTTGCGACATACAAATAGTCATACAATGTACAAGGAAACAAAGTGACATACATACATTTATATTACCACATAAACCTCGTCGTAAAAGCATTGATCGGACCACAATTGGTGATGATTGTTAAATAGTACGTGTATTACAACGTAGTCACAAATATAGGATCACCGTAACTCTATTCCCAATTATATCCCAATTCGGCATATTATCTTATTTGGTAATAACATCGTTACCAACTGCCGATACCGGCATAAATGACTAATATTAGACACAGCTGTAGCGATATTATATCTCTAATTGGTCCCAGAAATGCCCTTAGAATTTTCGGAGCATTTGAAACGATTCAAACTGCGGTACAAATTGCGGTAGCGGATAGCCGATCCTTATCAGTACATCATAAGGTTTACTGTCGTTCGAGGTGCAAGACTGCTTTAGCCAAAACATTGGAGATTGATGATAATTGAAGTTTACCGTTGACTTGTTGATGCGTATTCGTCTTGTAGATAATGTCTGAAACGTCAAACAAGGCACTTATGCATCATTGTCACTGACTTTAGTTCGTTCATTTAACGTAAGAGGAAAATATTGCACTGAGAAAATGGGAGGGCTAGAAATAAACAAATAAATATTGCTAATATCATCCAAGCCACTTATTTCAGACAGAGTTTGCAAAGCTGTTTGCTCTAAAAGCAAACAAATTAAAGCAATCATGTCTATAATTTACGAGGTTGTAATTTATTTACAAACAAGACTCGGTTGTATGTAGCTGTAAAATTTTAGACAAGCCAAAGTGGTACTTTGCTGGCACTTCATGTTTTCTATGTGTCTTCCAGTTTATTCATGATGATTTATTATAAAAAACTTTTCATTGGTTTTTCCTGCTCACTATGAAAGAAGGCCTGTGCCCAGCGGTGGGACGTAGATTTATCAATAACTAAGTCTTTGATGTGAATGCCTCCAGTGAATAGCTGATCATTATCAGCCTATATACGAGTACGTCATACTAACATACTGTACAGACCTTCTTCGACGTTATAATGAGAGGGACTGGTCAGTAGTTCCCACACGGGCCTAGCTTTACATGCATCTTTGAATTATTTCGCAGATGTATGCCCCTTTTCCCTTTCTTTGCATCATTATCATCATCAGCCGTAAAAAGTCCACTGCAGGGCATAGGCCTTCCCTGAAAATGTGGGATTTGCCATATGGTCACTACGCTTGGCAGGCAGGTTGGCGACCGCAGTGGGTCATGATAGTAGTGGAAGGACGCTGTTGCCCGTCCTTCGATAGGTCCCTCTGTCACCTTTTACGATACCCAGAGGAGGATATGGGCAAAGTGATTGCAAACTGCAAAATAGTTTAAATAAATAAATAAGGGTTGGTGGAAGGGTCTGACTAGATCATCGGTTCATCTTGTAGGGCTTCCCAAAAGGGGATCGTAAACGGGCTAGTTTTTCGGCACTTATTCCTGCAATTTGGGCTATACTCAAAAGTTTATATTCGAGCGTTTTGTTCCCTTTAGTGATGTAATGTAATTGTTTTGGGGATAACCCGAATTGCAGCAATAAATTGCTTAAAAACTAACCCGTTTACGAGCCCCTCAAGAATTTCAAGCTCAATCACCCATTCCTTCTACCAAGGCAAGGTTATTTGATTTTATAATTGAACTTTTTTGTTCAGGTTCGGTTTTGGCAACCTGTGGACACTGAATATCATGTGGCCAGATTTTGCACCAACGCTATTTGAGCCAAACAAGTGGTGTCACCGGACGTTGTATGTGTTCGCGCTAACGCAACTCGGCGTGGTGTGGGGACTTTTGGCATTGCTGCTGCTGCTGTTTTTCTCGCTCGTCGTGTGCCAGGTAATGTTAGAGCGAGACAACAAGTAGCACGACGTGTTTAATGTTAGGTGTGATATGTGGTGCGCTGCCACTACTGCTGCGGTTCCTCTCGGTATAGCCAGGCAGAATTTCAGAAATAGAGAGCGATTCACTATCTTATAAAACAGAATTTAAAACTATTTTAAAAACACCACAATAATAATGTCTTGCTTTATTTAATACTATTGCCATTTTTTGGTCAATAAATGCAAATATGAACAGACATTTTTGGATTGTCCAATTTAAACAGAAAATGAAATTCTGAAGTATTAATACAAAAACCATGCCCAAATACACTGCAAAATCTTTAGCATACGATAGCAACACTTGTAATGATTTCTGGTATCAATATCACACTAAAAATATCCTTATTATCGAACAGGGATATCAACTTCATAATTTCGATATGGTGTGTCGCATCTGTCCGGTTTGCGTTGATAGCTTTGATAGGTAATCTTATGTCCAGGTATTCGGCTGCGGCTGGCTCGGGCCGCCTCGGTACAAGTAGCAACGGCGCAGCGTCGTGCTTGAGCTCTGGCACCGAAACATCAACAACACCATGGACGTCGCCGGCGCTCTTCTGCCTTTCACCCAAATCGCGCGTCCAGAACTAACCATCCACGTGCAAGAGGTTCTCACGCAAGCCGACCGCGCTGAAGCTAAAGTTATACCGCAAATCAATGAACCTAAAGACGAATTTCGTGATGTGAGAAGTCCAGTGAAATCACCAGTTAAAACGATGAAACATAGTGATGTGAGAGTGAATGGGAAAAAGGGCCCGGCCTGATGGTTGTTGGTCGTGCTACCGCCGCACGGTGAAAAGCATGTACATTTTGAAGCAACGGATCAAGTTTTCTACTTCTGACTTTGCTTCTACTGCTTTGCGTTCGTGCTCAAAAGCTTTCTGAAGTGTATGTTTTTCATTCTAGTGTGCTGTGTGGAATTAATTTGTTCATAGAACACGTTGATTTCTTATGTTACTTGAGATACAACGAATATTTGCTAGAATTAGTGATTGCGTTTTATGTAAATTGTGGTATATGAAATCAGCTGGTTATACGCCCAGTAGAATATTATTGTAAAGGAATCTGCAAGTGATGTGTAGACTAGTCGTGTTATGTTTGCAAATTTGGAATATAATTTTGTATAGACTATTTTGTGTGCACCAATATTTATATCCACACCTGTATTAATATTTTCGAATGTGTGTTTTACTTAAATGTCGTCAGAGTTATTATTAATTGTGATTAAGATTGCTATTCGAGGGACTTTCATCTTTACTTTGGCGTTAAATTCAGTACCTACAATGTACATAATGATGTTAATATTATTTCCTTTGTAGTAAAAGTCATATTGTGTCAACGTTTAATTTTAGCATAAGCTTCATTATTCTCCCTCTTATTTTTATTAATACTTAGTACATTTTCAATCTTAGTACCTATCTACTTTACCTCGTATAGATGAAAGTATCTTGATAGTTATATCGTATAATCAAATAAAACTGCATGGAAACAGGCTTTAATAGTGATTTGGTGAATATGACTACATATTTTTATAGAGAAAAAATATTTGTCATGTAAAATGTTGGTGTGCTTTTAGTAATGTTTATTTCTCCGTCAAAAATTGATTAAACGAAACCAACTTAATATCATACAAAATATAAGATGATATTTAATAACTTACAATCAAAACACGCCTAGCTAACTGAAATATTATACGTAGAAGAAATATTTGGCACTTTTTATACTATATTTGCATACAAATTCAATCGTCCTTCCTGTTGATCGTCCCAAAACGATAGACCAATTTTCGGAGCAAAGTTTTTATAAACTGTTTAACGCATTTGCGTTTGAACCAAATATATGTACCAGGGATATTTTTTGTTTGAATTGGTGCTGCTTTTTTATGTTCTTAATATAAAATAACTGTAGCATCAATGGATAGAATTAATATTTTCTGAAAGTCATAAAATTTTATCAATACACAAACAAGATGTCAACTGAAACGTTTATCATACTATTATCCAATTGGAACGATACTGATGACAATCTTAAAGGTTTCATTAGTGACATTTATATTTTTTGACTTTGAGAAACCCTTACTGGATAATCTTATGATCCTATTATGTTGAGGGAAATTCGTGACCATGACGGGGAAGACAATTAAACTAACATGAAATATTCGTCAATACGTATTTAACGAATTTATCCCATGATTTAATAACACCTTGAATGCTTTTTGACATGCGTCAGCATTAGAATAGATGGCCGGCTGAAGTGGCTGGATCGTGTGCCAAACTTAGAAGTTCTCTCATGTATTAAGCGCCAAAAAATTGATTTTTTTGACGATTTGATTAAAAAAACATTGGATTTTCTCTACTATATTAAAATTTATTTAGAATGCTATGTACATATAATCCTTCCCAATGAACCAGGTGGTCTATTGGTGAAAACCGCATCTAAATGAGTTACGTAGTTTAGGAGGAGTTAGCGTATATACAGTTTTCCAACGTCAAAGTTAAGTTTGTCGCGAGGTCTACAGCTCACGGAGCCACTAGTATGTAGTTATGTTAGTGATTTACTAACAACAAGAAATTTGGTATGGGCTATGGAGATTTAGGCAGGACATGAAAAAGTAATAAAAATTAACGATTAACAGATTAACGGTCTTGTGCCCAGCTATGTGGATATCGAAAGGCTACACCTAAATGGGTGTTGTATTCTCTGTGACAAGTGGAATGAACTTGCATAGGGGCGGAATGCTTTTAAGAGGAGCATAGAGCTACAAGCACTTCTAACTTGAAGACTTTACATCACAAACAACCAAATTAACCCAACAAGTAGTCAACCGGACTTTCCTGTCTCACAAGTGATCGTTACCCGCACGGTAGAAGGAGATGACAGAGTGTCACGTTATTGAGGCTATCCTCATCATCGGAACTGTCAAAAAGCACAGCCGGTAGGTGGAATGCATTTCGAGTGGCTGTGGTGAATTGAGGTGTAATTCAATTAATGCTTTCACCGCATACGCCATATGGAACAGTTTGAAATGACACGGCGTTCCCTCAACATTTATGGATCTTCTAGATCATAGTCGACCAGAGTATCCGAAATATACTAGTCTAGTGTTTTAATCATAAAACTAGAAAATGATGTCAAACTGTCTAGAAATTTATGAAAAACTGGATTTGGGAACATAGATATTCCTATAAGTAGTATTTTTATAGAAACTATTTAATGTGTAACTTTGTAGACTTTTAAGAGAGACTCATATTAAGATGTATTAGAAATAGTAAAAGGCGTAGCAGCATATCTATTTACCCATATCCTTACTGAATCATAGATAATCATATCATAACGTACATGTCATGTAATTTATGAAATTTATGTAATCTTTTTATGAATTCGAAAGTAACAATAAGTAGCATTAATTAATATACGTAAAATATAACATAACATTGCTTTTAATAATAATAATAACTAAAACTTATCCGTATAGTGTTCAAAACACGTGGCAACTGACCCAATATAATCTATGTAATGTACTGTCGATCGCAATGTTTCCCTTGAAGGTCGGCAACGGATCAATACCTTCTTTGGAGTTGTTGGTTTTCATTTTATTTTCATTGGTGTCCACGTAGATCTTGATAAGTCAACTGACAAGAGTATCGTCGCTTATCTAACAACAACGCTCTAGTCATTTTGACCAACTTTACAGGAGAGCGAAAAATACATTACCTTTGTAACAACGCGTAATTAAAAAAACAAGCAATAGTAAACACCGCCTAAGTACATGGCAATAAACTCATTCTATTTTCGGTTAATTATTATACGTAAATCATTATTTCTTATAATAACTTCGTTATCTTTGATAATATTTCTTTATTTACTACACAAGTTTTGTCACAAAACTCACGAAAAACAATAAATAAATACGGAGCGCAAAATTGTCAAAGTATGGCCGAACAACGACTTGAGCGGTGTTGGAAGGCCAACCGACTGGCGCGCTGTCACTTTTTTTTTTAATTTGTTCTCTTAGTGTCCGAAACATCTAGAATGTGATTGGTAGATGGACGCGCAATGAGTAGCTCTATCCAATGACATTCAAATGTAAAAACCGCAAATTTTCGGCTTGAGCGGTGTTGTTTGATAAGCGACGGTATGTGTCAATGAGAATGCTGCGATAGATTGGTTGGCTTGAATATAAAATAGATGTTCTAATGATACCTGTAAATCATAAAAAAAGTATTTTTCTGTAACCCCACTCCAACCATTGATTTCTTTATTCATTATTCAAGGATGTCAATCAGTTCGCATATCACAAAACGAAATCACTCAACAGCTTTAAATTATTTTCGTTTGTTAAATGTTTTATTATTTCGGTGCGTAGTTCCATTTATCTGAATCACTTTGACAGTCCATTATCTTCGCTTTGTTCTTTTTCGAACGACTTACTTTGAAAGTTACAAGAATTTCGTCTAAAATTTAGAGTTATTTCAATCATTGAAATAAATAAATAATCACTCGTGTACAGGACAATGGACTAATCGCTTTGTTCTCTTATTAATATTGTTGACAATGGAAAATTATGAAATAAACATTTGTTTACTTTCCTTTTTTGTTGAGTGACCTTTTCCAAGAATTATTCATTTGTTTTTAATGCCACATCGATGACACAACGTTTTTTGCGTCAATTTAGAATCAAAATAATCTTCTATTGCAACTAAGGTACATACAGGAAACCACGGGTAGTTGAAAATAAACGCACGACTCGAAGATACTGCCACACGCCACGTTAGTCTGCTCCTGACCACGGCCGTTGCAATACGGTCAAGTCGTCAAAATAATGAGCAAAGGAATATTTTGCACAATGATGAACCATGTTGTGAATAATTATCATTAATTATTAATCAGTGTTAAATATAAGCGTAATAACGTCACCTTAATTTATTCATGACAAAATTAGAAAGTTGAACCAAATTAATTTGATAAATCTTAACAAAGGATCATCTTGCACGAATTTTAACTTATTCATAAAAAGTTTGCAAATCTCACTTGGAAAGTTTTTAATCTCAAAGCTCTAAAGATGACCTTAGATAATGCATATTGAACTATATTTTTATTTTAAATAAACCGGAAAGTTAGTTTTTCAAAAAAAAACCTTTTAAAAGATGTTGCCAGAATAGCAATTAGAGTTCAGATTATTTCGATTATTATTTATTATTTCGGTTTATAAATATAAACCTAGTTCTTATTTTTATTATATTCTTGCGGTATAATGAAAAATTTCTGGGATTATAACCCGCTTTTTGAAAATGTTTATTACACAAAAAGGCCCTAAATAAAATTTCATTAAATATACTTTTAGGCACTTGATTCACTATCATTTTGCAAATACGTCATATCAGAAAAATGCTTTAACAATATTAAGTACAAAGTAACACTCGTTATCTTTACAATCTTGAGACTCGATTCTTATATAACCTTAATCCATCATTTATTTAGCCACCCTAAGCTTCGCTCTCAACAATTTAGTCTGCCACGTAAGACATAAATCCTCCTTCAGAAACCACAATGCACTTGACCTTTAGAAAGGTCAGGGCCTATATTCGACAGTGGGACCAATACGGAAGTGTGTTCGTTAAATTTAAAAGTCACTCAATTTAATTATTTGACGTTTCTTTCAAACTTGATTTTGACAGCTTTATGCTATACAAAATCGAATTTGACGTTTCTTATTTTAAATGTATGACATTTTAAATTCAGACGACACTGTTTCGAATTGGAGCCATTGTCTATGTTTTATCTTTATTTTCCTATTTAAATGTCTTTTTACTTTCCTTATTAATGAAGGAAGAGACAACAGAGATGTGACACAAAACGACTTGTGACAATATCGCTTTCATAATGTCGTAGAGCTGATGTTTGATGCTTGGGTGCTGTAGGTCATCTTGATTAGATAAAGAGAGTCAAATGGAACTGTTATTTATTATTTGCTTACAATTAAATTGCCCTTTTTACCCGACTGCGGCGGAGCATAAAAGGAGGGTAATGTTTTTATTATTTGAGCATGACAGTGTTTATTCGTTTTCCAAGCTACCGTTTTATTTAAATCGAATAGCGTCAGTGGCCTAGTAGCTAAGGATGTCGACTCGTGACCGTGAGGTACCGGGTACGAATCGAAGCAGTTGCCATGTACCTATGGGTTTTTGCTAGCTTATGTACAGTCGATTCATCGATACTAGTCTCATTTGGAAAACAAGTTTCTAACCTCAAAATGTGAAAGTGTTGGGTGAAGCAGCTATTTTATCCTAAATAAAATCAACCTAGCCTAAAAATTGACAAAGTGACGTCTAAAATATAGTCTCCGGTTGCTTTATTTGAAAGGAAATTGCTAGTCAACAGAGGTGCATTTTGAGGTTAGAAACGTTTACATACCAAATACTTAAGACAAGTATGGCTGAATTGACTGTACGTCTGTTTGTACTATCAAATAGCTCTTTAGCGTGGAAAGCATAGCTAGCAAATTACTCGCCTAGCTTATTTCCAACTTATTTACTCATCGGCCAATACGTGAATTGCTTATGGACAAAAATGGAACCCAACAAATAAATATACTTTTGTATATTGGTTTCTAAATTGAAGCAGAAAATCGTGTGCTCTTTCCAAGAAATTCTATTTGAGAATGTATGTACAAGGAAGAATTTTGGTAAAAAAAACCCTATTTATGTTGCTATGCAAAAATCATAAATGACAGCGCATGAATATGTGCAAATTATTTTTTTTACTTAAGGACCATAGAGCATGTAGCTGTCTGAATATCTATATCAAAAGTCACTAGCAAATTTTATAATACATTATAAATTATAGAGTATTTATAAAAATATATGATACGAATATTATGTAAAAATGTAACGATGTCATTATTGTGATCGAAAAATAAATAAATGTCTTTTATAAAGGTGGCGTTTTTTGATCTCATCAAAACCTATAAGCAAATGAAAAACACATGATATCGGCACCACCATCTACAATACAATACAATACAAATACTCTTTATTGAACACCACATAAAACATATTGGAAAAAGACAAATAAATAAGTAACACGGTATACAATAGGCGGTCTTATCGCTGAGTAGCGATCTCTTGCACACAACCTTAACCACCAACCAGACATCTACGTAAAAGTATCAAAGTAATAAAGGAAACATTAGTTTCATTTTGAACAACCGCCAGTTCGGTTTCATATGAAAGTCAGGTCTTTACGGCACAACGACGTAATAGTAGTTTATGCAACGGTTGCGTAATGATAGGCCTTAAAACACTAGTGCGGTTTTATGAAACGAGCTTTGCGAGTTTCATAATAAGATCGCACGTGTGTTTTAAGGCGAAATTATGCAGAGTTGCATACATAACTTTATCTACACACATATTATAAACGCCGACACGGCGACGATGGAGCCCCTCCGGCTGCGGCGACGACGGGGCCCCTCCGGCTGCGGCGACGGCGGCGCGCCAGCCTGTAGCTCATATCTGTATCGTTATGACCATTACGATACTAAAATCGATACTGTAATAACATTACAGTACAGGTTGTCATTTCCTACGGTTTTTGATTACATTGTGGAGGTTTTATGATATGGGTGTAGATAAAATGAATTATGCAACCGAATGCAGCGTAAATAACGCGACTGAAAATACGCCACTAATGAATCACAAAGTTGCGCTAGTTTGGCATCACTCTAAGACATTCTCTGCCGACGACGCATTATCCGTTTAACGTACTTTCACTTAGTGCCGTGAACGCGTCTGTGCGTCCAGCACATACAGCAATTCTCGCCTTATGATTTTAAACGACACGTGAGTACTTAATAATACGCTGAGCGGCTTGAAATGCTTTATGAATCCAGTGCCCGTTAGCAGACCGGCTTTAATAAATTATTAACTTCAATTTTTACTTCTAAGTCACGTGACTTTAAACAACAGTCACGACGTAGGTATGACATTGGCATAGGTCGGTTGCGTTCCGAACCGTCAGTGTTATTCGGATCGCACCCTCATACAGACTATACTTTTTATGACGTTTACGACCGGTGTCAGTTAGGACTTGCAACTCCCACTCCGGTACTAATTGTATGGAGGAGTCCCGCGATTTTCGTGATGTTCGTGATTAACTTAATTCATACGAAAGTGTTTTGCTCTTTTGAGTTGTACTATAAGCGTCGGTGGCGTGGTAGGCACGACAGCTCAAGACGCTTTTAAGCGTCCTTGGCGTTTAAAGGGTTAAAAATAGTCAAGAACCAGATTCTAAAGTGTTTTCGCTAAACTTGAAATAAGAGACGTCAAACTCGATGTTGACAGCTTGGTACTGTAAAAAATGGTGTTTCACGATGGTTTCACGTTTCTTATTTTAAGTATATGAAATTTTCAATTTAGACGACACCGTTTAGAATTGGGCCAATAAGGATGTGTAGTAAGTAAAGTTAGCCATTAGTTAATTATTACGGTAAAGGCTTATCTCATTAGCACATTAAGTACCGCATGAAACTTCCAGTTTACACAGAAATTTAAGCTTTAATTCGTAAACACAACATTTGCCAAAGATAAACCGAATTATACGAAGTCCTCGTCAAGGGAGCGAATCGTTGTGATCAAATTCTGTCTTGTTTGCTCACAGTGCTGGCATCTTGTTGACTTATTGTTTATATAATATACACAATGCTTGGAAATATGATTTGAATGCTCGGGTTCCTTAAGGCAAGAATAGTTGGAGGTTAGTTATATAATAAGTTTCCAAGCTCCAATACGCATTTATGATGCAAATAAACGACGTCGACATTTTATAAAACACACTGAAAAGCCTGCATGAGAATAATGCTTTTAATAAACTAGCATCACTTAAATAGAATAGAATAGAAAAATATTTATTCGGCGAAAAAATCAACACAGCAACTTAGTAATAAATGGTAAAATATAACACGGTGATGACACAAGTGTGATGTGAGCCGAAATGGTCTCCACTCAGCAATGCAGCTAGCACGGTGGTGCTAACGGCGCTGGTTTTCTGTGGAGCCAGAGCGGGTTGTTCGGGACAGCGTACTGTGGTTTAAGAGAAAGAAATAAGTTTAATATAACAATTGTTAAATATAACAAGTTTAGTGATTAACAAACGCCACCGCGCTCAAAACCTCACTTAATTGGTTTTTATCCTTTAAATCGGAGTTTTATAGGATCATAGATTTTGTGACATCAGTTCCTTGGTATTTTAGAGGATTTCATACTAACACACACATGCGCACCCATGCACGTACGCACGCACACACACAGACATACACACGCACTCACACAACAGTAATATTAGTTTATAATGTAATTAAAATTGATTCTGCGTCAGAATCAGAGAATAATATAAAATCTCGTTTAAACTGACTACCACGAGACAGGTATTTGTCTAGTATGGAGTCACTGATAATGTCATGTAATATTAAATTCTGGGTCTCTATTCCACATTGCCTAAGCGATAAATATTGCGATGGTTTGGATGCGGCCGCCTTTGCTGTCATGATAATAAGAGCTACCACAGCAAAACATTTGCGAACTCGTTTAGGCAATGTCGAACACAGGACCTGCGCCTTTATTCGGGAACGTCTAAGTGATATTGTAGCGACTCGCGAGCGAGATTCTCATCCCACTCTTCCGCACGATGCGTAATGCGTAAGAGCGGGATGCGAATCTCGCTCGCGAATCGCTACAATATCACTTAGACGTTCCCAAATAGACACCCTGTTGTCATTCAAAGAAATCATTAATTCACATGCTGGAATGTTTAATTAACTTCACGCCCGCGTCTAGTTATTTACTGCTAGTCGTGGTTTACATATCAAGTTATCAAACTATTCGTGGTCTGGTATGTAAACTCAAAGGTCTAAACGTATAATTTCAGTTCACTAATGATCGTTGGCCGTGTAACATTTCGCCTAATTTTCGCTTCGCTAACTATCCAGGTGGGGACCGTTTAGCATTGTCACAACTCTAAATTAATGAAACCAACATGCTGGTTCCATTAGGGTTAAAATACCTACATATATTAAATTCGTAAAGTGGAAAAAGTGTGTACATTGAAGATAACAATACAACAATGCAATGAAGGGCTTCAGAATGAGCAACGCAACACTGGTTCTTTAAATTTCATGTCTGTTTGTATGTGCACGATAAACTATTAAACTACTAGACGGATTTCAATTCGGTTTTCGATATTATATTAAAGGTAATTCCAGGCAAGACATAGGCTATAGAAACTTTTGGAAATAAAATTGGAAAGGGTTAAAATAAGGGGTTGAAGTTAGTATGGGAAAAAGCTAACAAATTTCCCTAAGCTCTTGTAATTAAATATGCATTATGCAACGTTTGCATAATGATACGTGCGATCTTATTATGAAACTCGCTTAAAAGCTCGTTTCATAAAACCGCACTAGTGGATATAGGCGAAATTATGCAGAGTTGCATACATAACTTTATCTACACACATATTATAAACGCCGACACGGCGACGATGGGGCCCCTCAGGCTGCGGCGACGGCAGCTCTATCGTTACCGTTATCTGTATCGTTATGACCATTACGATACCAAAATCGATACTGTAATAAAATTACAGTACAGGCTGTCATAATGGTGGTCAGTTGGTTTTTGATTACATTATGGAGGTTTTATGATATGGGTGTAGATACAATTTTATTTAGACGTTTGTTTGTTAGTTCTTTTTCTATGCGGTTCTATACTTGTGCAACTATATTGCTTTTCTTCCTTTTAAGTTCGGCGTTTATCTCGAGCAACTTCGCACGTGAAATATCTAACGGCCGACGTGCCGTGTTCGCGTGCCACGTGCGAACATAACTCAGTGTCAAAAATACAGTAAACACGTGCCCCTCAAACGTTTCAGAGACAAATGTCCATTAGTTCAGAAGATTGCGTACTAGAAGATTCGTCAACAGACAACGAGTTATTGGGTATTTGAATATAGAAACAAATATTAAAATAGTTCTGTTAAATGATAGCTTAACCCTCTTAACCTTTTGACCGTCAAGCATGTCTGAGAAGTAACACGAATTTCAACTTTAAGTCAAGGTGATGAAGTACTTTTTTTACCCTGTATCCGCTGACGGCTGCAGCCGACTGTGATGGTCAAATGTGTTTTATCTTGAAAATGAGGAAATTTACTTACAAAAATATTTTTTTCACATTCTAATCGAGTTAACAAACATCCTGTTTTTTTTTTTATTTCTTCTTTCTTTTATTCATCATATCCTGATCGCAGCCTGGCTGACCAAAAGCATACACAAAATAGAACGCCTGACCGAATTTTCCAAACTTCAGTTTGGCCCTTAGAGCATTGTTTGCCCAATAGCGGCCGCTAAAAGTTAATACCTTATAGAAACTTCCCGTCCCGATGGTTCTCATGGGAGGGAAATATTTTATAAGCTACCGTCTTGGCAATTTTCCCGGTGAAAAAGATAGTTCCGCTGGGATGTCCTCGGCCGTTTTAGGGTTCTGTGACATCTATCTTTATCACCGATGGACATTTCGTACGTGAAGGTGTTTTAAATTATCCCCAATATTTGAGATTTTCACACGTACTTCTATTATTAAATGGCATTTAATTGTGATTCTGATCAAATACTATCTTAATTGTGAGCTGCTGTTGGGACGAAGATATTTCAGAAGCCTCTCTATATATATTTTTGATTGGATTTTGGTGAAAATTGTGGTTAAGTATTTTTCAACGCATGCGAAATAACAGGGAATGAACAAGAATCATATAACAAGGTATAGAAGGCGATTATGTCAGTAAATAGATATCTTGAATACGTTGTTAATGCAGCAGTATCCTTAGCCGCCCTACTTTTACAAAAAATAGGGCTGTCGTCAACAAATTATTCTTTATCTACACCCATATCATAAAACCTCCATAGTGTAATCAAAAACCGTAGTAAATGACCACCATTGTGACAACCAATTAGGTAAAACCAGTGCTGCAATGTTATTACAGTATCGATTTTAGTATCGAAATGAGATTAAATTTGGAACAGCTGTCAAAACTCAAGTGGGTCTCTATTCTAGTATCCATAGATATTAAACAGTTATTGATACGAAACATCAATTCAGTATGTTTTTTTTTAATATAAACAGAACGACATTTGATCTCGAGTGACGTGAGAATAGAGACTTCATTGGTTTGTCTATGATTTAAAAAAATGGTCTTGACGGAGGATCGAATTGCCGCCATTACGTTGGTTTTTTGCTGAACGAAAGTAGAATTGTTGTTGAATTGAATAGAAAAAGTTGTTTGTAATTTACATTTTAGTTGAAAATATGAATAGTAGTCTTCTTGGAGTGACTGTGTGATGTGAAAATGCGCCGGATATCGGAAATATGCAGCCACGATTGCAACAAATAACTTGTTGCCAGTAAATATTGTTTCTGAACCCATAATGGAGGATTTATAATATGTGTGTAGATAAAGTTATGTATGCAACTCTGCATAATTTGGCCTTAAAACACACGTGCGATCTTATTATGAAACTCGCCTACGGCTCGTTTCATGAAAACCGCACTAGTGTTTTAAGGCCTATCATTATGCAACCGTTGCATAAACTACTATTATTATAAATCATGGGCATTAACAATATACTTAACAACGCTAGTGACTAGCGACTCATTTTATAACGGTACAACCTGGTACAAAAAGCCGACTAAAAGTCTTATGGCCAAATTCTCAAAGACTACTCAAATTGATGTTTAATTAAAGTGACGTTGAAGTGACGTTTATGTATAAATTGACAGCTAGTTGACGGAAATTTGATTAATTTAATATCTTATCAAATGCTGAAATGTTTGTGAATTCGGCCATTAGAGAAATCAATGAATTAATAGTACTCTTAATAAAAAGAAAAGAAAAGAATAGAAAAGAAAATAAAAGGAAATAAAAGAAAAGAAAAGAAAAAGAAAAATATTCCTATAATTTTATACATAGAAATAATAATTTGTTAACGACAGCCCTATTTGTTGTAAAAATGTTCCACGCGGTCGATGTCCGGTGCTGAAAATGTTTTACGAGCTTTTTTAGTAGCGACCGTGGAAATGTATTATGTATGATTGACCATTAAAAGGTTTTAGTTTAAATAATTCTTTGTTAAGGTTGAGGTGGGAAATCCAAACTTGACCTTCAGGGACTGCGGGACTACATTGGATGCGAGCACCGGATTGGCCATTGTGCCGATGATTGGGGGGAGGCCTATAGTAATATTAGCAGTGGACGTCTTTCGGGTGAAATTCTGATGATGATAACCATTTATACGAAAAGAATCTAGACGAACGATCATATTATATACTCGTTCGTATTGCCGGCTCAATTACCTTTAAACTTTTCCGGTAACATACTTCATCTAAAGATTTATCTGCCAAACATTCTTATGGATTCACATTTCACTCTCAAGAAAAGGTCTCACATTGGCCGCAAGGGAGCTCTGAATTTCGCATATAAAAGAAGGTCGGGGCGGGAATAAAACTAACAATAATGAAATCCTTACCTGGAGTATGGGCCCATTCCCATTTGTAATGGCGGAAAAGGTCTACAGCGTTTATGGTAGTTCCTCGACGGATTCAGTAATTATAAACGTTTTTGGGCAGACTTTGTTTTTTAGTGTTTTTGTATCATTGAAATAGTTTTGAAAAAAAGACTTCCTGCTTAGTTTCTTGCGGCGCTTCTTCCCTAAAACATGGTTGAGGGAGACGATGGCTGAGATACGCGTCATACTCGTGAGCACAGACAGCACCCGTCTGTGGGGTCCGGACGGTCCATGCTCACAAGGACTTATTAAATTTGTTAGTTCTGTGCGATATTTGACCCTGACTAGAGTGACTTCATAGTGCTCTCTATTACTATATTTTATATAATTTTTCATATTTGTTGATTACTCTACAATCGATTTTCATTTTGTATTAGACATTTATTGCTGTATTACTTTGTAATGTTTCTACTTATTGTTTTTGGGTTTTTATATATGATGTTAAATCAATGTTTTGACTTGAAAGATGACTTTCTGCGGCGTTTAGTCATCAGTAATGATGGTCCTGTCTGACGTGCTAATAGATTCACCCCATTTTAATTTATTCATGTGAAAATTAAAAGAGCCCACAGGTGCCCAATTTGCTGAATAAATGATTTGTATTTGAATTTGGATTCAGCAGATGTCACCTTTCGAAGCGCTGCCTGGCTGGTAGATTAAGAGCTGTGTAAGATCTCATGTGGCCTACTTGCAATTATTACGTTAAAATTCCAATATTTTATACCTGAACGTGTTAATTAAGCTATATAATATATATATTACAATATGCGTTCCTTGGTATTATAAGAGTCCTTACAAAACATACGCACTGTAACAATTGTCAAAAGCACCACGTTTATACGCGTCATTGTGAATTTGTGTGCGTACTTGCGTGAAAAAAGCTGTGACAAATAGTGGCAACTTAATCGCCAGTCACTTCGCATTGTGAGTCAAGCTTTATTCTACGTACAACTCTTTATAAGCACAGATAATAAAATATGTAGGTGGAATTTCGAGAACAATACATCTAAACCCGGTTTCATTCGCCCCGACCACTTTGTTTGATTGCCTGGAAAATTGTGCTATCTGTGCGTCCCGTTTTATGTCGCATCTGTTCTATACGTGTAGATCTATCACGCAAACATACACACACGCATACACACACATGCTTGTATGGAAAATCCTTAAGAGGAGTGTGAACCTACAGCTTTTCATACAAAAGACGATAACGATTTCCACTTCTTAAATGTTAACCGATTTTGATAAATTTTTGATAGGTTCTCAGTCAGAAAAAAATCTAGGTCTAAACGTTTTGATTTTTTCGCTATATTAAAAAAAAAAATAGTTTCATTGTGGTTTTACTATTCTCATATAATAGTAGTTTATGCAACGGTTGCATAATGATAGGCCTTAAAACACTAGTGCGGTTTTCATGAAACGAGCCGATAGGCGAGTTTCATAATAAGATCGCACGTGTGTTTTAAGGCCGAATTATGCAGAGTTGCATACATAACTTTATCTACACACATATTATAAATCCTCCATGATGGGTTCAGAAACAATATTTTTTGGCAACCAGTTATTTGTTGCAATCGTGGCTGCATATTTCCGATATCCGGCGCATTTTCACATCACACACACTCCGAGAAGACTACTTACTATTCATATTTTCAACTAAAATGTAAATTACAAACAACTTTTTCTATTCAATTCAACAACAATTCTACTTTCGTTCAGCAAAACACCAACATGGCGGCGTCCTCCTTCAAGACCATTTTTTTTTTAAATCATAGACAAACGGATGAAGTCTCTATTCTCACGTCACTCGAGATCAAATATTGTGCAGTTTATATTAAAAAAACATACTGAATTGACGTTTCGTATCAATAACTGTTTTAATATCTATGGATACTAGAATAGAGACCCACTTGAGTTTTGACAGCTGTTCCAAATTTAATCTCATTTCTTTACTAAAAACGATAAAGAAGTCATGTTATTTCTTTATCGCAGCACTGGTTTTTCCTAATTGGTTGTCAAAATGGTGGTCATTTCCTACGGTTTTTGATTAACCAATGGAGGTTTTATGATATGAGTGTAGATAAAATAAATTTCGGCATTATTTGACTTTCTTGATCTTTAATCAATATTCAAAAAACATAATTAGACCTAGTGTTTCTTCTAAATGATAACCTATCAAAAATTGGTCAAAATCGGTTAAAATTCAAGGAGTGGAAATGCCGTTGGTTCACAGTCCTCTTAAGCATTAACTGAGTTTTTGCACGATGTTTAACCTCAGACGATTCATCTTAACGTAAAACATTAATCAAAAAATGCTTCCGCTGTTTCAACGGCACACTGCAGTTTAAAATAAATAAGGTAGTAGCTTATATGTATCTGCTTTCTAAGTATTTCCACAAAGAAAGTGATTCCAGAACATCCGTAAGACGATATTGATGACAGAATAATCAACCTCACGGTAGCATTTGATTATTCTACCATCTATCTTCCCATATTATATCACCAATATCAGCAACGTCCCACTGGTGGGCATAGGTCTCCTCTCATGGGGAGAGGAAATGGGCAGTAGTCCTCAGCTGCCCAGTGTGGATTAGGGACTTCACATACCTTGAATTACTTCACGGATGTCTATGCAGGCTTCCTCACGATGTTTTCCGATCCGAAAATTCTGTATAAAGGCTACCCGTTAGACCACTAGGCTAACTACTGCACTTTAGGCTCAAATTCATAATTATTATCAAACAGTATAAAATAAAAATATATAAATCATGGGACAATCTATACACCAATTGATCTAGGTCTAAAGTAAGCTCTAAAGGCTTGTGTTAATGAGTACTTGAAGACTATACATATAACATACTTATATAGATAAATAAATACTTAAATACATAGGAAACATCCAAGACTCAAGAAGAAACATTCGTGCTCATCACACAAATGAATATTTGCCCTTATCGGGGATCGAACCCGGGACAATTAGCTTCGGACACACACAGGGTCACTACCAACTAGGCTAACCGCGTTGTCTAAACCTGTGGTTCTTAACCGGTGGTCCGCGGACCACTGATGGTCCCTGGAAGCACCCGAAGTGGTCCGCGAAGCCATCGGAAAAATATTAAATAAGTGACAACGAGTCGACACAACGAGGCGTGGCGCGTTTTGCGCTACGAGTAAACAATCAATAGAACAATGCTTTATTGATTTTCATTTACTGTATGTACCTCCAAACAGTAAGAGGTCCATGGCAAGGCGAAAAAAATGCTAAATGAGCCATCATTACTAAAAGGTTAAGAACCACTCATGTAAATGAATCGTAAATCTATTTTTAGAATACCTGTGGTATAAAAATTCAGTTATAGCAAGTTAATAAAAAGCATGTAAACAATTAAAAATACAAAGTTAACAATAGACGTTGTTATCGCTTCATAGCGATCTCTTTCAGTCAAGCTAGGAAAATACGCAAGAGCCAACAAAGACAGACAGGGAGACAGAAATGATAATGGTTTAGGTGAAGTATAACATTAATATTGTCACCAACAAACTTAATTAACTTTTGACGACGCGGTTAGCCTACTAGCCGCCTGCAAAGCTAGCGGTCGACGTTGGCGGTTCGATCCCCGGTAAGGGCATATATTTGTGTGATGAGCACGAATGTTTGTTCCTGAGTCTTGGATGTTTCCTATGTAAGTACCTATTTATAAATAAAGAACGATATAGCGTAATTTCACAAAATTATGTTTGGGTTCAATATGCATGACGTGACGTAAGCAGTCCCACCCACGAGACCACTCTTATTTCGGAAGAGCATACCAGGTGCCAAACTAAACCTTTTTATTGGTTTTCAACATGAAAAAGTAATAATAAGCAAAGGTAATTTTACAAAACAATTAACTGCATTAAGCAAAATTCAAACTTGAAAATCTGCTTCCTATTATTTAAAGTTTGAGTGCTGAAGTTCCAAGCACTGTTACCATTAAAAATGAAGTTTCAGAATGGAGCCCGGGTCTACGGGATTGGTGGGGAAAAAGTTTTCAGCATCGCCTACAGAAATCTTATGTAACTTGGTTGTACCTATAGAATATCTAATTTAGACATCTACTATATAAAAATAAGTCGGGTTTTCCTTCCTGACGCTATAACTCCAGAACGCACGAACCGATTTCCACGGTTTTGCATTCGTTGGAAAGGTCTCGGGCTCCGTGAGGTTTATAGCAAAGAAAATTCAGGAAAAATTTCAACAGAAAAGCGGGAATATTTTTTTTCACATACAGCGCCATCTCTGATACATAGCTACACCAAACGAAATGTTACATAAAAACGAAGCCATCTGGTGGCGAAACGGAGTTCGCCGGGTTTGCTAGTTATATATATTTAACACGCTTTTAGGATCTTTTGAATGACGAATAATTATTATTCGTCATTCAAAAGATCCTCATCATAACGACGAATAATTATTATTCGTCATTCAGTATTTATGTTATGGGTCTTGTTGGCTGAAATAAATATGGTTATTTTACTACTAAACAAAGCTGCCAACTTGTGGGGCGCGCGGGGTTTTTAGAACGCTGTGATTGGTGCGTACGAGGTTATGCTGTCTGCGCCTGACGTAGGCTTTTTGCCTTTAACCTTTTGGCCGCTAAGCAAGTCTGAAAAGTAACACGAATTTCAACTTTAAGTCAAGGTACGAGGGGTGATCCAAAAGTAATGATAACTGAATACTTATTGAATCGGATTAAAATAAATAGGTATGCAGTTACTGGCCATAAAGACTCCTTATTAAATAAAAAAAATAAAAATTAAAAAATATGTATCTGTCAGAGAGTTGCAGTTGTTTCTTCACGAGCAGTCGGAACAATAACGCAAAAATGGAGAAAACTGAGGTGAGAGCGGTTATTAAATACTTCTGTTTGAAAAAAATGTGTACTAAAGATATATACGCTGAATTAGTGGGCACACTGGGCGAGTCCGCTCCGCCGTATTCCACAGTGGCACGGTGGTCAAAGGAGTTTAACTTGGGAAGGACATCCACTCAAGATGAACATCGCGAAGGCCGTCCATCTGTCGCCATTACTGGAGAAAACGTCAAAAAAATTCATGATCTCGTTTTAACAGATAGAAGGATGACTATCAGGCATCTAGTTGAGCTCACAGGCATCTCGTATGGCAGCATTCGAAGAATCTTAACTGATAAACTACACATGAAAAAAGTCTCCGCTCGTTGGGTGCCTAGAATGTTAACGGCTGAACAAAAGAAAATACGATGTGAGATTTCGAAGTCCAATCTTGACAAATATCAAACTGATCCCGAAACATTTTTGCGTCGGTTTGTAACCATGGACGAGTCTTGGATCCACCATTTCGATCCTGAGACCAAACAGCAATCCATGACCTGGAAGCGAGCGTCTTCCCCTACACCGAAGAAATTCAAGGTAGCAAGCTCCGCTGGTAAGGTCATGGCTTCAGTGTTTTGGGATGCTGAGGGAGTCATAATGATTGAATACCTGGAAAAGGGTACCACTATTACGGGCTCCTACTACGCTGACCAAATACGCAGATTGAGACAGGCAATCAAAGAGAAGCGGCGGGGTAAACTTCGAGCTGGCATCCTGTTTCACCAGGACAACGCACCGCCCCACCAGGCCGGCGTTGCGATGGCTGCCATTCGTGATTCAGGGTTCGAATTGCTGGAACACCCCCCATATTCGCCAGACCTAGCCCCCAGCGACTTTTATCTCTTTCCACGGCTGAAGGAAGATCTTAGAGGCAACAAATTTTTGAATAATGGCGAGGTAATGGTCGCTGTGGAAGCATTTTTGGAGGGTCAAGAAAAAGATTTTTTTTTAAAAGGAATTCGTGGTCTGGAGAAACGATGGTCTAAGTGTGTAGACTTGGAAGGAGATTACGTAGAAAAATAAATTATTTTATTAAACATTTTATGTATCTTTCATACTGATTATCATCACTTTTGGATCACCCCTCGTAATGATGGTCTTTTATACCCTGTAATAGCCTGTCACGCATAGTCGACAACGGCGGCCAAACGGGTAATGCAGGCAGCGGGGGTCGCTTGGCTAGGCGGTGTCTGTTGGTCTGTCAAATACATAAAATAATTTTAAAATAAGTACCTATACGTATATTATAGTATAAAATAAGATTATTGTGCAAAAATGTCTATCTATGCCTTGTAGGTACTCTGTACTTCTGTGTTATTATCTCTTTCATCTTATTAGCTTTTATCTACACCCATATCATAAAACCTCCATTGGTTAATCAAAAACCGTATGAAATGACCACCATTTTGACAACCAATTAGGAAAAACCAGTGCTGCGATAAAGAAATAACATGACTTCTTTATCGTTTTTAGTAAATAAATGAGATTAAATTTGGAACAGCTGTCAAAACTCAAGTGGGTCTCTATTCTAGTATCCATAGATATTAAAACAGTTATTGATACGAAACGTCAATTCAGTATGTTTTTTTAATATAAACTGCACAATATTTGATCTCGAGTGACGTGAGAATAGAGACTTCATCCGTTTGTCTATGATTTAAAAAAAAAATGGTCTTGACGGAAGATCGAATTGCCGCCATGTTGACGTTTTGCTGAACGAAAGTAGAATTGTTGTTGAATTGAATAGAAAAAGTTGTTTGTAATTTACATTTTAGTTAAAAATATGAATAGTAAGTAGTCTTCTCAGAGTGTGTGTGATGTGAAAATGCGCCGGATATCGGAAATATGCAGCCACGATTGCAACAAATAACTTGTTGCCAGAAAATATTGTTTCTGAACCTATCATTTATAATATGTGTGTAGATAAAGTTAAGTATGCAACTCTGCATAATTTGGCCTTAAAACACACGTGCGATCTTATTATGAAACTCGCCTTTCGGCTCGTTTCATGAAAACCGCACTAGTGTTTTAAGGCCTATCATTATGCAACCGTTGCATAAACTACTATTCTTGCATTATTAACTTGTTTTTGTATGTTTATTTTATTACTGAGAGTATAACGCGGTCGAAGGATTACAGGATTGCTAAATAGTATATTTTCCATATAAACTTTATCACCCCTTTTTACCCCTTTAGAGATGGAATTTAAAAAAATCCCTCCATATTGCACTTCTAGGGTACTCGAGGAATATCTCCTCCAAATTTCAAACCTCTGGGACCACCTGTTTAGACCGTGCGTTGTCTATAACTGAGTCACGGTACTGTTTTATATATATTCATGATTGATGATTGATACCAATTCCAATATAAAATTGATGTTCATGTCTGATTTTAAAACGAAATAATAATATTTAAATAAAGATGGATGGACGAAACAAATCCATACGTATTGATGAGTAGCGTGTCTTGAAACTAAAATTAGATCGGATGTTGTAGTTTCAATGAAAATCAATAAAGAAACGATTAGTTGGCTCTTGGTTTTCTATCTTTCATTGTGTTTGAGGTCTTTTCGGATTAAATCGCGTGTCATAATTTGTATATTTCCTTCCGCTTAGAACCCTAATCTGAGGGATTACTATGATCAGAAATAAGTACGGCTTTAGTCACGATTTAGTCTGACATGTTTCGGACTAGTATGGAGTTCTTCTTCAGGGGTTGAGTGCGGTCGCAGTCAAAGTAACCCACGCACTGCCCCTGCGCTGGGGGTGCGGGGGCGGCGGGGGGCTGCTCTTTGTTGGTGATGCACCAGGCTGCGGCTCGTCGTTGGTGGTGAATGGCAGCAAACGTAAGCCGTGCTTATTTTTAGTCTTAATAATGTCTCACGAATGTTTTAATATGACGATTACTACGATCTCTAAATGCGATTATTTTTCGGCCCTAAACTGAATTGCGTCGCTATTTTATACCACGATATTGTATTTTCATAATTGCGTTAAGATATCGTGGTAGCCCCCCTGACCTCATGGCCGTGGAATTCCTAGTGTAGTAACCGAAATAATAGTATTATTTTAAAGTTCGTGTATAGATTATACAATACGAGTCACAGCTCGGTCTTCTAATAGCCTCGTCCGGTAGCTACTTTCTTCCCGGCCTCTGAAGTAATGTTCTATTTCATCACACTTGCTCGGAATAGTAGTTTATGCAACGGTTGCATAATGATAGGCCTTAAAACACTAGTGCGGTTTTCATGAAACGAGCCGTAGGCGAGTTTCATAATAAGATCGCACGTGTGTTTTAAGGCCAAATTATGCAGAGTTGCATACATAACTTTATCTACACACATATTATAAATCCTCCATGATGGGTTCAGAAACAATATTTTCTGGCAACAAGTTATTTGTTGCAATCGTGGCTGCATATTTCCGATATCCGGCGCATTTTCACATCACACACACTCCGAGAAGACTACTTACTATTCATATTTTCAACTAAAATGTAAATTACAAACAACTTTTTCTATTCAATTCAACAACAATTCTACTTTCGTTCAGCAAAACGTCAACATGGCGCGGCAAATACGGTCTTCCGTCAAGACCATTTTTTTTAAATCATAGACAAACGGATGAAGTCTCTATTCTCACGTCACTCGAGATTAAATATTGTGCAGTTTATATTAAAAAAATATACTGAATTGACGTTTCGTATCAATAACTTTTTAATATCTATGGATACTAGAATAGGGACCCACTTGAGTTTTGACAGCTGTTCCAAATTTAATCTCATTTCTTTACTAAAAACGATAAAGAAGTCATCTTATTTCTTTATCGCAGCACTGGTTTTTCCTAATTGGTTGTCAAAATGGTGGTCATTTCATACGGTTTTTGATTAACCAATAGAGGTTTTATGATATGGGTGTAGATAAAGGCTGTTATTATACGCAGGCGTACAGAGCAGCTGTAGCCTACTTGCCTCCCAAGGGCAGTTATGGATTTTGTATGGATTATAACTCCCGCTGACGGCGGGGCGAGCCGCAGCCGGCGGGGCGCGCGACCCGCAAGCCGGCGGAGCTGCCCCGCGCTGATCGCAACGTACTTACAGTTTATGAACACCCACCTGATGGTAATTCACGATGTAAAATGGAAATAAAATTAATATATATACTTTTTTTTGTCTAATTTTTATTTCATTTCCTCGCAAATGTGATGAAAAACATTGTGTGTATCACGGGCAGTAAGGGGATAACAAACTCGAGTCATAAAAGCCCTCGCCTATCGGCGTCGGGCTTCTAACAGACTCTCGTTAGTTATCCCCTTCTTACGGCCCTAGAAGCACAATGTACTATTTCTATATTCCACCCCTACTCTAACTATTATTACTGTTCATGATATTTACAACTAGCATTTTGCTGACGAAAAACATCGTCACGATACCTGCACACATCTACGAAGTAATTTAACGATGTGTTTGAAGTCTCTCACTATGAGAAGAGGCCTAAGGCCCATCATTGTAAAATAACCCAGTCGCACAGTAAATAGCACTTGACTACGTGGAAATGGCAGCACAAAGACCCTATATAAGTCGATGTACCGCCGTCACTTTTACAAACAGATATTACGAGCATGTATAGCCGACTTATCGACCAAAGCCTTGAGCTCTGTGATGGATGAGTCCACAGCCTGATGTATGCTATGCACATACGTGTACGTAAGATTTATGATTTAGTAGACATCCAGTGTATACATATCGTGCAGGAGAGTGTCAGGACTTTAAAAATCGCTGTGTTTTTATTCAAAATGTAATATTGGGTCACGACTTATTTTTTGGATCACTGAATGTATCATAATTTCATCATTCCCTTGTAAACTTTGTGAGAAGGAAAATAATAATATATAATATAAATCACGCCTCTTTTAAACCGTTTATTAACTGTTGAATAAAAATATAATTATTATTCATAATTGGCTCGTTCCAAAGTTACTTAAATTTGAATTTGAAAGCGATCGATAACCGATCGACATCGTTAAAAATATAATTCATAATAAACGAGAAACTTACTTTTGATTTATTTTTTGTTACATCATCATACATTTTATAGTTTGAATTTATTTTTATGTGTTCGGTATTATAACTTAGGATGTTTTTTTTTCCAAGTTTTTATTTAGTTCCACCTGTCCCGGTGTCTGTCTGTAATCGAATCTTGCAAATAAAATTTGACCCACTTCCCGATGTCCGATTGAGCTGTGGTATACCTACATATGCAATAATATGGTACCATGGAGCTGGTCTGATGACGCAGTCGATAAGTGGCTATACGAACTCCTGAACTACACAACCTAACCCCGTTGCGTTTGGGCTTGTTTGATTGTCTTGACAGTACTAAAGCCCGATGAATATGTAATATTACAGTACATATGGCAAAAAAACTTGCCTTAAAAATTTCCTCTGAAACTTCTTCATCATCATATATTTAAACCGAAAGACGTCAACTACTGTCTGGTGGACATAAGCCTCCCCACAGATCGATCCTCTGCTGCTCACATCCAGTGACCACCACCAGCTGTTCACCAAGTCATCAGCCCACCGTGTGGGTGGACCTGAATCTTACTGTGCACTCATAAATAACACGAAATCGTAAAAGCAGGTTACATAAAAATGCTCAAAATAATTGCCTGCAAAACGAAATTGCGGTTAGCTCAATAATTGGCTCGCCTACGACAGAACCGTTTTAGTTTTTACGGCGTAATTATTCAAGAACTGCAGTAAACTGAACTGCAGACGGAGTATACGACGTACTACACATAAACATTAATGGAAAATTGATATAATCGTTCTATAGAGATATTATGAAGCTAAAAATTACATTACCTACCTACAGTAATTACAGGTACAGTAATATAATATTAATTTGTTTACTTTCTGTGACACAATCGTTTTTATAAATTAGATAGAATATACCACAGACCAAATATCCCAAAGACACCGCTTAACGTTTTACTATCAAATAAAGCTGCCAGGCTTGCGGGGTGCGCGGGGTTTTTAGAGCGCTGTGATTGGTGCCTTCGAGGTTATGCGCTCTCGCGGCTGCCTCTAGCCCAGCTGCTTATGGTTTTTCACCTCTAATGCTGGCAGCGGGCTATGCGGAGTCTATATATATCGTCTGTGGGCCACCGTCAGCCAGCTCTCAAGATTCATTGACGCGATGATACTTCTCTCATTCTGACGTATAAATGCGTCCCTTGCGTTAGCCTATATTAGCCCAACAACGGGCATTCCCGAAGCACGGTCTAAATCTAGTTTAGGTTAGGCGTTGCGCATTTAATAATTAATTAATCGAACGTGGCCACAAGTAGTCTTGTGGCTCTGCCCACCCCATTAGGGATTTCGGGCGTGATAATATGTATGTATGTATGTTGCGCATTTCAAACATACCTCTGAATCGCCACGAAGTATTTTTCTAGTTTTATAACACCCACAGCACCTTTGTTTCGCACATAACTTGGACCTTTTCAAGTCGAGAGCGAATATTATAGGCAACTATCTAATTAAATATGTTCCATCTTCCGCTTCATCATCACCTATCAGTCCAGTGAGATTGCGGTCAAAGGCGAGCATTACATCTCTTCTTTATATGAAGAATAAAAAAGAGCCTAACAAGGTCATTCGTGACTTGCAGTGGCAAATCTGGGAGATTTAGACATATGAAAAAGCTCCTGTTTCCTACTTGCAAAACAAATATTTTCATTTTAATTTCCGCTCGTCGCATCTCTGGCTTTTTAGGCGCTTCAGGCATGAAGTACATCTTAGTTATATAGGAAATACTGCAAATATGTACATATTACAATATTATACTAAATGGGAGAAAAAATATATAAAGTACTAAGTATTCTGGACTGTTTAAAGTAGGGTAATCGCGCGTTTGCCTGACTAGTTCAAGATCTGCGACGCAGATAAACTCGATTGTTACTAGTGTATTAGGAAAATCTTTTCCCTTCTACCCTATCAGTGTAAAGTTTGTCGAGTAAGTTTTGCATACGTATCGTTGATGGCACTGATAGAGTCATCAAGTTAGTTACGGACTTCAAAAGGAATTTGGAGTGCAATGTTTATTTATTTAAACTTTATTTCGCAGTACAGGAAAGTATAAAAGACTGTGCCTTGAGGCATTCTCTACTAGTCCACTACTAAGCCATATAGTATAGATACATGTTGGAGAGTTTAAAAACGATGTTTATTTTACATTATTACTTTCTTGTAATGATTACCCCTGGTGAAGATATCCTTGGATACTAGCAACCCCAAGAACTTTTTCTTGAAAGCCCTTTTCTTTTCTTTTTTTTCCCAAGAACTTTTTCTTGAAAGCCCCGATGTTTGAAGCAAAATATGTAAACATTTTCTTCGTATCATATTTTTGTAAAGAGAGAAAGAATACAGAATAATTGTCGTATTGAGTATAATAAAAGGAAATGCTTCAAGAGAAATAGCCTTTATTTTAAAAATGTCATACAGCGCATTTTCTTACTTGAAAGTCTTGTGATGTATTATGTAATAATTGACCAACTGCGCAAGCAAAGGAGGGCTTACACGTATGTTCGTATTTTGGTATGTATGTAAGTCTCAAAAATTAAAATATTCACAGCTCATCACAAGTCATATGAAAAAAATATACTTAGTCTACAAACGCTTTGGATGAGATCATTACTGAGAAGAAATAGAACAAGAAACGGACAAAAGTCAGTGTGTCAAAATTATAACATACAGTATTGCCTGTTTCTTCTATCAAATCAATATATTAATAACATTTTTAAATCCTGGAGTCAACTCTTCTAATGCTAAGGCTACACACATCGCGATAGAATTATCGCGATAAAACTTCGTCTTCGGCCTACGGCGAATGTGCATGGCCACACTGCTATAGAGAGCATTGCCGCAGAGTTTATCGCGGAGAAATGGACGAAGCTGTCGCTCTGTATTTTATGGCGCTCAACAGTTATTCTTTAGGGTTCCATAGTATAGGCTCATCCTCGTAATTGGAAATAAATTCCAAGATTCTGTCATTACTCCAATCCATCGTGAACAACCATGAAATCGTAAACAATACGTCGCCGCTTGCAGTTGACAGTACGTCCGCTACGCACGATGAAGTTGAGCCGACTGAAGTGTGGCCGCGCAAGTATTCGCGAATATTCGGCTACATACATCGCGATAATGCGAATATTCGCGTTATCGCTATGTGTGTAGCCGTAGCATAAGGCATATTTATTTTGTTATAATTCTTCATCAAAATTGTTCTACAACAATGTTTCAAAATTTACTTAAATTATATTGCTACATTGGTTAAGCTTCCATTAAACTTGAACTGAGGTATTTCATTGTACAAATTTGTGTTACACGGAACACACATGTAGCAATAAAGTTTGAGGAATCACCTGAGGCAATGGCAGAACTGAAGCTATATTTGAGTGGGTTGACTCAAATTAAACGTTCTTAACTTTCTTCTCGATTTAAAATTTATAAATATTTAGATAATTTTAACGGCATGCAGGAAAATTTTAATTACGAACGCTGTTAACGCTGCTGTATTCTGCAAAGGGCGGCGCTATTGGACAGACTTTTTAGGGTTCCGTAGCCAAATAGCAAAAAAACAGAACCCTTATAGATTCGTCATGTCCGTCTGTCTGTCTGTCTGTCTGTTTGACTGTCTGTCCGTCTATCCGACCCAGCCACTTTTTTCCGAAACTATAAGCTATGGTATGCTATTGAAACTTGGTAGATGTATTCTGTGAACCGCATTAAGATTTTCACACAAAAATAGAAAAAATAAACAATAAATTTTGGGGGTTCTCATACTTAAAACTGAAACTCAAAAAAAAAAAACATCAAATCCATACGTCTGGGGTATCTATGGAGTCTTTAAAAATGATATTGATGTTTCTAGTATCATTATTTTTTAAACTGAATAGTTTGCACGAGAGACACTTCCAAAGTGGTAAAATGTATGTCCCTGTAGCTTCAAAAATAAGAGAATGATAAAACAAAAAAAAATATATGATGTAAATTACCATGTAAACTTCCACCGAAAATTGATTTGAACGAGATCTAGTAAGTAGTTCTTTTTAATACGTCATAAATCACGGAACCCTTCATGGGCGAGTCCGACTCGTACTTGGCCGCTTTTTTCCGACCTCTATCTGTCTATAGTCTATTATTATTCCTACTACGTTACAAGCTGCGCAGAAGCGTTTAGCGCCGAGAGCGCGCTATCTTCCGTTCCGAATAGACAGTAAGCGCGCTTATTTATTTATTTATTTATTTATTTATTCAACAGACACACCAACAATACACACGGCTTATACATTCACAATTGTAACTAGCTAGTAGAGATACAAGACCGGCCTGCATATCCATGACAGGTGTGCAACAGCACTCGCAAAAGGACGCGATACGATACAATTCATTAAACTAAAACTAAAATAAATTTAAATTTACATTGCGACGGATCTATAGGTACATAATCGCACCATGAAGAAAGAAAAGAAAAAGACGGTACATTTCAATATTTTCTAAACATTTAAATATATAATAAGGTCCCTAAATACGTTTATCAGTAGGTAGCAGCATTTTACGTCTCCAGCAATTATAGCGCATTATCGGTGCTGTGAGCACGCTTTAAGTGCGTCTTGGAACGTTGGGTCTATATGCTGACACACACACCCATATAAACCCTGCGCTGCGATGTAGCAAAGCAATCTTGCGATGATACTATAAACCGATCTGCGCCCCTATTCGGGAATGCTAAGTGATTCTCTAGCGATTCGTGAGCGAGATTTCTCATCCCACTCTTCCACACGACGCGTAATGCGTAAGAGCGAGATGAGAAATCTCATTCACGAATCGCTACAGAATCACTAAGCGTTCCCGAATAGACGCGCTGTACGGTTGGTACAGAGATTGTCAGGTGCCGTACGGACGGTACAGCGCTTCACGTCTTGCTCGTCAGAGCGTACAACGCTACTTCATATAATACCAACGTTTTCCCATGAGTTTGTCCGCTATTCCCTCTATTACTGCAGTGTCACTGCCATGTCACTCTTCGGTACTTCAACTATCACAGTACAAAAAATCCACCTCGTTCTGTTGCTCTATTTTGACGTGAATAAAGGGAAACTCTCCCCCACATTAACCAAATAACTTAGGATTAGCACTTCGGAATAGTGTTCGCACAAATTCATCATCCATTTGAATTTTAAACATGAACAGCGTAGATTTATCATCTGTTAACCAATTTAGCAGGCGGCGGCTTAATCTATCACGTACGGATCGACTATAGAAGATACGTCTGGTATAGAAGATATGCAGCTTTAATTATAATCTTGGAGATATTTGTTTTGTGCAAGATCTTATTTGTTTATTTCGGTCATTGATTTAAATAACTACCTAGTTGGCCTCATTATTCCCTGATTTAAGAGGACTCTGAACCAACGGCAAAAATCACCCTTTTCATACAAAGGCTGATAACGATTTCCATCCCTTCAATGTCAACCGATTTTGAACAATTTTTGATAGGTTGTCAGTCAGAATAAAATCTAGGATTTTTGAATATTGATAAGGATCAAGAAAGTCAAATAATGCCAAATTATGTTTTGCATGAGAATGCTGAAACCACAATAAAACTGAATTAATTGAGTATAAATAGTGAAAAAAATCAAAACGTATAGACTTAGATTTTGTTCTGAACTGACAACCTATCAAAAATTGGTCAACATCGGTTAACATTTAAAGGGTGGAAATCGTTATCGCCTTTTGTATGAAAAGCCGTAGGTTCTCACTCCTTTTAACATAATTTCTTTTGATTATAATTTTTTAACCGACTTCAAAAAACGAGGAGGTTGAGAACCTCCTGGATCTTTTTTTTTATGTATGTTCCCCGATTACTCGGAGATGGCTGGACAGATTTGGATTATTCTTTTTTTAATCGATAGACTATACCTCACAGTTGGTCCTATTGAAGTAAAAGTGAGATCTGATGAGAGGATCTATGAGGAATCGATGGAACTCCTCAAATATTATAGGCACGCATATAACAATTTTGTTATTTTCGGTAAAAACGCAAGCAGTTGCGGTCCAAAAGCATTATTTGGTGAACTGAAACTGATGATGAAGACCATAGATAACCACCGGAACTCCTCAATGGTAAATATTTCACAGCTTAGATTTCTGTATAAGGTTGAGAAGCAATTTATGCTCATAAAAATGCACGTGGTAAAATAGAACTGGTGGTGAAGAAACAGGAGAACTCCTCAAAGATGTCCTTGCACCGTGGATAGCAACATTTTGTAAGGGGTGATGAGCAATTGGCATTATGCTATTGTTGCTTGATGAACTAAATGTGTGTCGTTAAATCACATTCGATAATGACTAAAAACTTCGATATATTTAATTTATCACTTAATCTATAATATATCTAACGTTTCTATGTAATTGACTTACGGAATCCAATAATTATTTCTTACTTTTCAAATAGTTTTTTATTTGTTAAATTATAATTTTAATGTAAGTTTCAAATGAAACTACAATAAAATCAAGAAGATATATTATTACAATGGACCTTCAAAATACAGTCTTAAATTCTTACAACCCACAAGGCTAACGTCTTAGGACAGTGTTTTATCAAAACTTCTCAGACCCCAAGAATAATCCGTGAAACCATGTCAGCGTTAAATCCATTGGAAAGGGACCCGCGACACCCTTTTCAACCCATTTCCCGCCCTCATGATGTAGATCTATCTTGCCTGACCTTGTGTGAGACGTATCCGACAGTTCATAACCTTCGTAATATTTCTCGCACAGTACAGTCGGTGTATAATTTGCAAGTTACTTATGAAAAAAAATGTAAAAAAGAATGAAGACAAGCTTTTTACCATATGCAATGCATTTAACACCGTACTATTTATTGCATTGTCACCGAAGTTACGTAGGTATAGCACAGCTCAATCAAACACGGAAAGTGGGTTAAGTTTAACTTGCTAGATTTGATAACAGACAGATCCCGGGACAGGTGCAACTAAATAAAAGGTGGTAATAACTAAAAGAGTAAAACAGTTTCTTAAAATCAAATTTACCAACATGTAACATTTTTAGAATTATTATTCATAATCGCAAGGTAATCCGATGGCCTAGTGAACTGATGTTAGGGGTAGGCCTATGTCCAGAGGATATATTTCCGCTGAATAATTATGATGACGATTTAAAATATTTTCTTTTGATATTACACACGATAGGTTTGAATATTATTGGACAGGGTCGGACCTATAACTTGCCGTATTTTTTTGTGTGATGTTATAAGATTCAGTTCTACTTTTCGTTACTCCAATGATTGTATTGAACGTCTTTCAATTGTCTACATTCAGATTACTTAACAATGAAATATTGACGACTGATCATGGTCACTCCTCAGATCTGGTAATCAGTCAACTTATGACCAAATTCAGTATTCAATCAAGGGATAGATTTGGTTACAACACGACAATTTTTAACTGGTTGTAAGCAAATCTATCCAGGTCTTGAATATTAGTAACGGGCGATAAGGGTACGTTTTAGCTGTCCTTTTTGAGTCTTTGGAGATTCGTACAAAGTGACTCGACGATGACCAAAGCAAAATAATACTACGTAGCTCTTCCAACTAAGAAAACAAATATTACAAAGTTAAGGATCTCTCAAGTATGTAGCGGGTTCTCAGTTTACATTAAGTTCGTGAGTCAACAAGCAAAGTTGTACTGACCGATTGGCTCGTACTACGAAGCCTGAGCCTATGAGTTTGATGATACTCGAAGCATAACCGCCTTGTATTTAATTTTGGGGCTGGTCGTTTATGCGTCTTATTATGCTATACTAATTTAGACAGGGGCGTGAAATAATAAAAAGACATGCGGCACTGCGCCTATTGAGTTGTGGTCGCATTCCTGCGCGCCTCCAGTCGCGATAAGACGTGCCGATGATTATCCCCTTTTTCCCTCAATTCCAAAACGGAAGGCTTCGAAGGTTCCAATCAATTCAATACGCGTACAAGTATAATGTGTGTAAATGTGTTTTAGGAAAAAATGGTGATTTACGGCCGTGTCAAGTGGCATGTAAAGGTTTTAGTTACTTGAAAACTCTACTGCAGATTTTTTTATCATTAGCCTGGAATTTCCTGTTGTATGGTAAAATGCCTTTCCCATCCTTCTACGCATCTCTGTCCTGAGAAATCTCCCCCTGTCAACAAGCATCAAGCTCATTTGGCCATTCAAAGTCAAAGTCAAAGTCAAACTATCTTTATTCAATTTAGGCTTTTACAAGCTCTTATGAAGGTCAAGGAATGAATCTACCACCGGTTCGGAAAAAATCCTCTACTGAGAAGAGCCGGCAAGAAACTCGTCATACATTTTCGTCATAGTCTGTGAGAATCTGTTAAGAATAGCTCTAACCTTTTTATAGTTGTGTTAAAACCAAGTAAGCGGTTAGGTACTGACTACTATCACTATTATGTATATTCATAAGACAATATCGTTCAGGTTTTATGGACGACAGAGGAGGAGGGAGGAGTCTCAGTGCATTTTCCACAAACTGCCGCGAGGACGTGGCTCATTTCATATCTCTAAGTATTTCTACCATACTGAGTGTTGTAAGTACTTGTAAAAATGTTGGAAAGCTTGGTGGCTAGGTAAAAAATACTGTTCGAAACCTACAGAAAACAATACTAGCGAGATCTGTTTACCAAATTAATCTGAAAACCGTAGTTTTTAACCGCTAACCCGATTTCTTCACATGGAAGCCATATACGTTTAACACCTTTGCATGAAACTGTTTTATAAGTTCTATGTATTTACATGAGAGCTTCATTTATTTAATTGACGTCGGCTTGGAGTTGCAACGTTCTGTCTTAAGCTTATCAGCCACTGATTTTTGCTAAATTTCCAAGAGTTTCTTATAGAAATGTTATTAAAATATTGCTGACTGTGCTTCTGCAAACGGTGTTAAGTACACTCCACTGCCAAAAATCCTTCGTGGCCATCTTAAGGACTCTTGTGATTCGTTGGAACGCTTCTTCAGATCAGAAGGATCTAATATTAGTATTTAATATATTTTTAATTTTTGTATTTTTACTGTTTATGTCAAACCGTACAATTAGGGAGTGAGCTGAAGGCCCACAGTTCAAAACAAAATCAAACGTATTGCATAGTTATTAGGATCCATGGCGCCGGCATTCCCAAGCGGCCCCATTGGTGTGGCATAGTCAGAATGTGGCAATCACAGATGGATATTTGGTCTTTGTGGTAATATACTTTATCTACACCCATACCATAAAACCTCTATAATGTAATCAAAGACCACCATTATGACAACTTGTACTGTAATATTATTACAGTATCGAGTTTAGTATCGTAATGGTCATAACGATACAGATATGAGCCCCACGCCGGCGCGCCGCCGTCGCCGCAGCCGGCGGGGCCCCATCGTCGCTGTTTGTAATATGTGTGTAGATAAAGTTATGTATGCAACCCTGCATAATTTCGCCCTAAAACACAAAGCTCGTTTCATAAAACCGCACTAGTGTTTTAAGGCCTATCATTATGCAACCGTTGCATAAACTACTATTTTGTCGCAAATGTTTCGCTCCGAGCCGTCCGCATTATACATCGCTAGGCATACGTCGCGAATGCATCTGTCGCCTCGCCACAACACGAATGCTGTTAGACGCTAACAGAGCGCGTTTTCATCCAGATGCTTAAAATTACTACACAGTAAAAGGAAACTAAATTAATAAGAACTAAAGTAGCGTTCCTAGAAAAGTAATAGTATATATCGAGATCGGAAAATTATGCAGCCGCAGCGACACACCAAGTTCACTAGCTAACGTTACCTCTTATAGTTTTTCGTTTCTTTATATGTTACAATGTCCTATTCCTGGACCTAATGTAACTACCTATATATACCAAGTTTCATGAACATCCGTCCAGCTACTACCGAGCGTGCTAACAAACACATACACACAAACTTTCGCATTTATAATAATAGGATCGCAGTAAGTAACTGGTCTAGGCTCTTCCTATCCAACTTTATTGACATGACTGCCGTGAACTCAAATGATGGAAATAGTAGTTTATGCAACGGTTGCATAATGATGACATAATTTGGCGTTAAAACACTCGTGCGATCTTATTATGAAACTCGCCTGTGGGCTCGTTTCATAAACCCACACTCGTATTTTAACGCCAAATTATGTACAGTTGCGTACACAACTTTATCTACACACATATTATAAAAACAACACGATTGATGAAATAACAACAGTAATAGCGGCAATTCGATCCTCCGTCAAGACAAATGTTTTTTTAAATCATAGACAAACGAATGAAGTCCCTATTCTCATGACTCTTGAGATCAAAATGTCGTGCGGTTTATATTAAAATAACATTCTGAATTGATGTTTCGTATCGATAACTGTTTTAATATCTATGCATACTAGAAAAGAGATCCGCTTGAGTTTTGACAGCTCTTCCAAATTTAAACTCATAACGTTATTAAAATTGGTTGTAATAATGCCGGTCATTTCCTACGGTTTTTGAATACATTATGGAGGTTTTATGATATGGGTGTAGATAAACGTCTAAACATAAACAGCTTCATTTTACTTGTAAGTGTGACCGCACCCCAGTGCGCCAATAACAGAATAACACGTTTTACAGCTTTTTAGTTTATTTGAGGTTCGTTGAGGTAGATGCGGGAGTGGATACAGTAATAAATGCTACGTGACTATTTGAAAATTATTCTAGAATTTTCGCGAATTCTCCCTGGATTGTCTTTTCGAGCGAGCTGCTTTACAATACGGATTATTCCAGACTATTTTGTTTTTCTTCCATTAAAATAGATAACGCATAAAAAAATATCAAGAGGGTTAATCGCTTATACAGCCAGTAAAGACCGCTTATTAAAAGTTTAAGTGACCTTTATACAGCTTAAAACTTACGCGTCTACGCTCCGCATAAAGAGATTATCGCTCAAGTGGATCGTAAAGCGCTCGTGCAATAAAGTGGATTGCCTCACGTTCCTTATCACTTACTATAGCATGTGATAACATGGAGCGTTTAGCTTTAAGAACATTGACCACTTTGCTCTCGAATACGTATCTTCTATACATTATTTTAAATCGAAATTGCTCGCTTTGTCGGTATATCTGCACATACATACATCACGCCTGATTCCCAAAGGGGTAGCCAGAGACCACGGATTTTCACTTGCTACGATCCTGACACACCTTTCGCTTTGTCTACTCTCATAAAGTTCTTCATGCACGCTCGCCGGTTTAGGGTACTCTTGACGTGGCCTTTCTTAAGAACGTCCTCGGTCTGGTTTTGGTACGTTCGTCGAGGTCTTCCAGTTCCAACCCTACCATGCATACTCGCCTTATAAATCTGCTTCGTTCGGTAAATCTGCGCGCGTTTTTCTAATTAACTTATCATCATCATCATACATTTATAGTTTGCTTTTGTAAGTCTCTCTTATAACATCTCTTCTTTCGAAGGTTGTCTTAGCGACAAGACCTACTATCTAACTTATTTCTTATTTCCTTGATGTTTTCGAATATGATTTATGTGAAGTTCAATAGAGAGTCTTTGTTGTTGTTTTGTAGATATCGTCCACTGCTGGTCATAGGCCTCCCTCAATGATTGTCACAACGACCACTGTATTAACATTTGACGATCATAAATCAGAACATTTAAATTTAGATACAATCTATTTACTTAAATGTTATATTCAATATACTAGCTTTTGCCCGCGACTTCGTACGTGTAGATGATGGAGCAATATAGATACTGATTTTTATTAGAAGAGTTTACCTTAATGATATGTTCACTCATCATCATCACTTTCCATCAGGTGAGATAGAGGTCAAATGCACATCTATCTTATTTAAAAAAATAAAAATAAAAAAAAAGTGAAAAATTTCCTTATAAACTACGTTTTTTGTTGTTTTATGTCCAACCAGTCTGGTATGCGAGCTAACACGCGAGCCAGCTACATAAAATTGTCCGTGGGCGAAACAATCTTCCCGCAAATCTATAACTGTCTATAAGTGAGACACGGTACTGTTTTATAAGTATAGATAAAAGATAATTTTTAAAAATAATGTAACACGTGTTATTTTATTACTTTTGTAGAGTATATTTATCCAGTGTCAACATTGTGACTTTGAAAAAAAAATCTGCATTCAAACTTTATCACCCCTTTTCACCCCTTTAGGGATGGAATTCCAAAAAATCCCTCCTTAGTGTGCCTCTAGGGTACTCGAGTAATATCTCCTCAAAATTTCAAACCTCTAGGACCATCGGTTTAGGCTGTGCGTTGTCTATAAATGAGTCACGGTACCTACTGTTTTATAAGTATAGACTTTTTATATGAAAAACAGGACTTAACTCGAACAAACTCGAAAATTGAATAGAAACTCATATAAATAATAATGTTTTTCTATCGGGGCTACAGGCAAACTAATCAAGTTTCCTGGAATCACACTTCGCACCATTCCATTCATCACATTTTCTCAAAGCTTTTCACAACAAATTTAATAAAACCGGATTTATCTTCATCCCAGAATTGTACTCAACACAATATCAGGTTGACCTCAAACTTTACTGAAGTCAGTCCGCCGTATCCGTAAGCTTTGTTGCGAAGTTCATTCAGACATAACAAAGTGCATCAGGAACTCCGAAGAAACTTCCTAGAAAAGTTCCATGCGACCTTACAACTTTATTTCTGCCAACGGAAAACAAGTAATAAGCATTATTGCACTGAAACTTAGGAACATTGTTAAGGAAACGGTCCGCATGCAACGGAAAATGTAAGTTGGCCTGCCACAAAGGACGCTACTGAATTCCCCGTAGTGAAATATTTCATAAGCTGTATAGAGATAGACATCGGAGTCGTTATGGCGCTCGGAGACAGTCGATAGCCGTCAATCCAAATTCGTTCGATAGAAAATTCTTTGTGAGACTTAACGGAATGTGTCAGTGAAGATACTGTGATATTGCGTTTTCTGTTTTTATATTAGAACTTATTTTGTTTTTGTAAAATAAAAATTCAGAATGCAAGATGTTGACTCGTAACTTACTATTGCTTATGAAAATCAGTTTATATAGTGCCCGTGTAACAAATATTTTCTGTATAAATTGGCAATTTATAGTATTTTATGCAACGTATATAAGAGAGGTCTTAAAACGCGAGTGGTGTGGGTTGCGATATGAGCCTAAGGACGACATGATAAAGCATAGACGTTTTCAGACCGAACCCGTGAAAATACGGCTTTAGGAATCTCGGATTGAATTCAGATATTGCTTTCGCACTAGTCCGAACAATACGGATCTAGAAATCTCGGACCGAATTCGGATATTGCTTACGCACTAGTCCGATCTCTGATCCAAATGCCGCTTTGAACTAAACTGGATGCCTGCCCTGCCCCCCGGCCACATACCCCGCCGCCCCGCTGCCACACTGCTCATACGCAGCTCGGATTCGGTTCGGATATAGTTCGGACGCAGTGCGCAAGCGTTCATACAAATAATACTATGGCTATTTCGGGCCGTCGTCAATAATCTCAGGAATGGAGATACACGGATGACGGAAAGAAATCGGACCTAGTGCGTAAACTGCCATAAAAATAGTTCTACGACTACTCGGACCGTATTTTCACGGGTTCGGATCGGATACGGATCGGACGTAGTGCGTAAGTAAGCACTCTCAAGAGTACATGAATTTAAAAAGGTATTAATGCGCTTTAAAATAAATAATTGTACACAAAATAAAATGAAACTTGTATAAACTCCATCTTCATTAAACACTTACAACCACCCTTGCGCGAAAGCAACAACGTGTCGAAAATATAGCGAGCTCTGGTAAGTATATTGTTCATTATACATTAATCGCTGTCTCAACGGTAATTATTTCTTCAAAATCTGAACTTTTAGACCATGTTAAGTATAAGTATTGATGAATTGTTGTATGTTTGACTGTGTGTAGGATTTATAACGCTGCAGAAGGCTTAGCGAGGTGAAACGAGGCGCATTCCTACGTTGCATTAGATACGGCTTTAAATTTTTGTACCTTATCTTACTTTTATACGATAGGGTTTTTGAACTATGGTTATTTAAATTAGAAAGTCTATTGTTCATCAATTATAGGCATAAATAATTAGACGAGCAGTGGTAAGTAGTTAATAATAAATTATTGACTAGAGAGATTGAGTAGCTTATTTCGTTTGATTAATACCTAAGAGAAAACCAATTGGCAAATTCATAGTGATTATCATCAACTTATTGTCAGTCCACTGCTGGACATGTTGATGTTGATACCGAGCCAATATTGACCGTGTCATCGTGTGCAAGCTGTGCACTGAGGCGTAATAATACGCTAGATGCAAGCCACCGCCAGGAACCTTTGAAAGTTATACAATTTAGCAAGCATATTCTTCTTGGAATAAACTTAGCGGAAATGTTCTGCCGGGTTTTTACGTATTTTTGGTAAATATTTTCGCATTAAGGAAAGAAATTGAATTAAAAACGGAGGAGGATTTTGTAAGAAGCATTCCGCCCGGAAATTTCAGCTTGAAGAATCAACATTATGGTTATGATGTTACATAAAAAATACTAGATAGGCACGTATACTTTCTTTGACTAAGCTCTCGCCACATTGCTTTTTCACGTCAAAGTTCTGTCTCCCCTCCTTGTCCGATTTGTAAATAATTATTTAGATATTCATTATCCAATAGGGAAGATGCATTTTTTTTCATGTTGTATTGGAAAGTGCTGCGAAATAGAAAACGATCTGTGTACGCGATGTTTATTTTAGAAATTATAAAGCTTTGAAAAGTCACTGTTCATACCACTGGCAAAAACACTCCATACAAAATGGACGACAACTATGACGTCACAGCATTTGTTGACTGTACAAAATGTATGGTGTTTATACGAAATCTGCAATTATTTCCGAAAATACTGTTTTTAGACCAACATCGTAGAAATAAAACAAGACATAAATTTGATGTGGATGTCCAAAAAACTAAAAGCCAATATATATTTTTCACTAATGTTGACCCTTAATAAAATAAAAACGAATAGTCAAAATGATTTGCTTTTTTCTGTAATATGCTTTTGTTTACGTTTATTTTCACAATATTGATATATTATGAAAGTAAACCTCATTTGGTTTTTAGGGTTCCGTACCTCAAAAGGAAAAAAGGAACCCTTATAGGATCACTCGTGTGTCTGTCTGTCCGTCTGTCACAGCTAATTTGCTCCGAAACTACTGGACCGATTGACTTGAAATTTGGTATTCATATGTAAGTTGGTGACCGCAACACGGAAGCGTGACGTAAATATATGAACTTTAAACATAGGGGACACTTTTTGGGGGTAAACTAGAAAAAAAAAAAAAAAAGTTATGCCACTTATATCGAGTGACATATCAAATGAAAGGGCTTATTGTGGGGATCTTAAATATATTTTATTTTGAATTTTAAGCAAAATAGTTTAGAAGTTATTCAGGAAAATAGGCGAAAAATGACCATTCCCTCCCCTTATTTCCGAAACTACGGGGCCTAAAATTTTGAAAAAAATACAGGAAATAGATCTTTGCCTATAGATTACAGGGAAACCTATAAGAAGTTTATGATATTTAAAGTAACGTAGTAAATTTCAGATAATCATGTAAGGAACGGAACCCTCTCCACGCGAGTTTAACTCGCATTTGTCCGGTTTTATGCATTATTATCTATAGTTTATTTATGTTTAATTTTTATATATTCGACAAAATTTGAGAAGCCTAGCGAAATAAAGGGCGAAATGTAATATGGCTACTACTTTCCTTTGAAACCCCATAATAAATACAAATTGAGTATCATTATTTTTATGAGACGAGATGTTATTTGCCGTCTGAATGTTACTTCAAGGACGATCAAATATAAATGAGGAACTTATTTTATTTAGGTTAACAGCCTATTTTCGATGTTAAAAAATCTAGCGCTTTTACGCACAGTGGAGCCAATTCGAAAGTGTGTTTGCTAAATTTAAAAGTCGCTTAAATTTAAATAAGAAACGTCAAACTCGATTTGACAACTTGGTGCCATACAAAATCGAATTTGACGATTTTTATTTTAACTTTAAATAATTTAAAATTTAGACAACACATTCAAATTGGCCCCAGTATCCAGGTAATAATAATAAATGCTTTGGTAAGAAACTGAAACATATGCACGAGTTAGTCTGTAGGTATTTAAGACCGATATCGCACCCCCAGTACAACACTGCACTAAGTCAAAATAGCAAATTCAGAATCGACGAAAAACCGTTTATCTCATGTTATATCAAAGTTATTGCAAATATCTTGAACATTGCATGTACAGAATCCAATGCGTATCAGCATTATACTTACTTAATAGTTCAGGTGATTCAAACCGCGCTAAAGCAAAATAATGCATACTTTGACTTAATTTTATTCATTGTTGTGGAATGACTGAACAAAATAATAAATAATTATTTCAAGTTAGGAGCTTTTTAATCATTAATTCTGAAATAAATGCCCTAATACTCTGAGTTACTGGCTTCTGCCCGCGTCTTCGTCCGCGTAGAATTTTAATTTTCCGGGATTAAAATTACCCTTTGTTCTATTCCAGGAGCTAAGGTAACGATATACTAAGTTTCATTACGGAGATGAGTGGTAACAAACACAACATTATACTTTCACATTTATAAGATAGGATTTCTTAGATCCAGGCACATATTCGTATCTTTCTAATGGAAGGTGCATGTTAAACTAAAAATACATTTATTTATATAAATAAACGGAGCTAAGACGAAATAATTCTTATTTAAACTTTGATTGCTTCGGCTTCTATATCAATTGGTCAATGTCGAATAGAGACCCTAGTAAATGCCACAACAGAACGCCGCAGATAGCTGGGGCCCTGAATTAAGAAAAATATTGGCAAATAAATCCACCCATTGAGAAGTTCTCATACGTCGTACGTATCTTGACCTGATTCGTTCCATCACCCTCAAGTGTGCTTGTAGGAAAAAGCGTTGTACGTTATCCGTCAACTTTTACGTTCTTCCTGTTTCCACCGTTTTTACATGTCTTTCACATACCTCACACAAGTGTTTCCTTTAGGCTGGGTTTTATTAAAATCCGTTAGGACCAAATCAATACAGTTTTTGACATTACAGTACCATTACCATGAGTTTACGCAAACCGTTCTCGTTATGGGAAACTATCGCTCGGTCCCTTTTACTTGTATTGGCAATATGCAGTATTTCCGATAGATTTCGATGGCGAGAATAGTTTGCTCACGGTAATGGTACTGATCTAAATGCAATTGGTGCTGGTGGTTTGGTGCTGGTTGCAGCCTAGTTGCTTAACGCGCGGCCTCTCTTGCAGATGGTCGCGTGTTGAAGTCCCGGTTTGCACTTCTGAGATTATCTGATCTCATTTGCGGAATTGATATCCATATTTACCGCGATCAATTTGGCCAAGGATACGTCTTCAGCAAACCTGGGGTCGTATTATAAGCTCTAAATTCTAGGCTGTTCCGCAGTTAACTGAACTGCTTGGCAAATTCGTATTATGAGCGCGCTAAAGAGGCCAGCTTTAGTGTGCTCATAATACGAATTTGCCAGGCAGTCTGCGAAGTAAATATTTCTTTATTTATTTATTTAAAGACACACCAACAGCATACATATTCAATAACCACAAAACCATTGCACAATAGTAGTTTATGCAACGGTTGCATAATGATAGGCCTTAAAACACTAGTGCGGTTTTCATGAAACGAGCCGATAGGGGAGTTTCATAATAAGATCGCACGTGTGTTTTAAGACCAAATTATGCAGAGTTGCATACATAAATTTAGCTACACATATATTATAAATCCTCCAGAAACAATATTTTCTGGCAACAAGTTATTTGTTGCAATCGTGGCTGCATATTTCCGATATCCGGCGCATTTTCACATCACACACACTCCGAGAAGACTACTTACTATTCATATTTTCAAATAAAATGTAAATTACAAACAACTTTTTCTATTCAATTCAACAACAAATCTACTTTCGTTCAGCAAAACACCAACATGGCGGCAATTCGATCCTGCGTCAAGACCATTTTTTTTTAATCATAGGCAAGCGAATGAAGTCTCTATTCTCATGTCACTCGAGATCAAATGTCGTTCGGTTTATATTAAAAAACATACTGAATTGATGTTTCGTATCAATAACTGTTTAATATCTATGGATACTAGAATAGAGACCCACTTGAGTTTTGACAGCTGTTCCAAATTTAATCTCATTTCTTTACTAAAAACGATAAAGAAATAACATTGCAGCACTGGTTTTTCCTAATCGGTTGTCAAAACGGTGATCATTTCCTATGGTTTTTGATTAAACAATGGAGGTTTTATGATATGGGTGTAGATAAAGTAATATTCTGATATGCATGCCTATGACAGGTATGTACAACATTCACAAGATTCATGTAACATTTTAACCTAAGGGTATATCAATAAATAAATAAATAAATGAATAAATCATGGGACAATCTTTTACACAAATCGATCTAGTCTCAAAGTATGCTCTAAAGGCTTGTGTTATGGGTACTAGACGACGATATACATACTTAAATAGAGAAATAAATACTTAAATACATAGGAAACATCCAAGACTCAGGAACAAACATTGGTGCTCATCACACAAATATTTGCCCTTACCGGGGATCGAACCCGGGACCGCTAGCTTCGGAGGCAGGGTCACTACCATCTAGGCTAACCGCGTCGTCGTAATAGAAGCTAACAATGTGATTATGATTACTTAAATCTAAACCTAAATCTACAACAAAAAAAAAAGAAGACACCTTCGTTACATTGATTAAATTAATTAATTATCTAATTGAAAATCTTATAAAAATTACTAAATATATGTCTGTCTTTACTTGCCATGGAACGACTTCAGCACTCTACCCTTAAAAACATTCAATGAAACATCAAAAACATCGAGATCAATAATGTTAGAATTAAACGTATTTAATTCTTAACAAATTCGGTTGATTGGTGAGTTGCGACCCAAATTAGTCTTAGCGTATGGCGTTTTAAAAATTTTGGTAATTGGTTTTCTAGGCGTTTGATAAGGAACAGAAAAAAATAATTTTATTATGGAGAACTTTATGCAAAAACACAAGGTCATGAAGCTTACGGCGATTACGCAGATTCGAGATTTAAAAAAACATTCGTTGGTTATAACTACAGTGATGTGAAATCCCTGAGGCAGAAAAAGTTAGATATCTTGTAAAGGCTCTTTGGATACCCTCAATACGTTGGGAATGAGCAGAGTACATTGGGTTCCACACTACTGAGGCAAATTCCAGCTGGCGTCGAACTAGGGCGTTATACAATAAAATTTTGGTTCTGGGGAAATGGAAATGGAATGGAATGGGAATGGAAATATACATATTATGTGTGATTTTGAGATTACAATAGTAGTTTATGCAACGGTTGCATAATGATAGGCCTTAAAACACTAGTGCGGTTTTCATGAAACGAGCCGATAGGCGAGTTTCATAATAAGATCGCACGTGTGTTTTAAGGCCAAATTATGCAGAGTTGCATACATAACTTTATCTACACACATATTATAAATCCTCCATGATGGGTTCAGAAACAATATTTTCTGGCAACAAGTTATTTGTTGCAATCGTGGCTGCATATTTCCGATATCCGGCGCATTTTCACATCACACACACTCCGAGAAGACTACTTACTATTCATATTTTCAACTAAAATGTAAATTACAAACAACTTTTTCTATTCAATTCAAAAACAATTCTACTTTCGTTCAGCAAAACGCCAACACGGCGATCCTCCGTCAAGACCATTTTTTTTTTAAATCATAGACCAACGGATTAAGTCTCTATTCTCACGTCACTCGAGATCAAATATTGTGCAGTTTATATTAAAAAAACATACTGAATTGACGTTTCGTATCAATAACTGTTTTAATATCTATGGATACTAGAATAGAGACCACTTGAGTTTTGACAGCTGTTCCAAATTTAATCTCATTTCTTTACTAAAAACGATAAAGAAGTCATGTTATTTCTTTATCGCAGCACTGGTTTTTCCTAATTGGTTGTCAAAATGGTGGTCATTTCCTAAGGTTTTTGATTAACCAATGGAGGTTTTATGATATGGGTGTAGATAAACTTGTTTACCAAATAAGTTGAATAAGTTGAATAAGTTGAATCCACTGTACATCTGAGTCGATCCATAACGATCGACGAAATTTGAATTTCGAAATACGAAAAAGAAATTGAAAATGAAAAAGATGTCAAGATTGAAAGAGTATTTTACGAGTGGGTGATATAAACGCATCTTGTTACAATGTGAGGAGGTCTGCGCCCAGCAGTGGCACGTAAATAGGCCAATGATAATGATGATGATGATCTGATAATTTGGCCTGACGGTCCTTTATAAAACCCGCCCCTGTTTAGCTGTCATGATCTTGTCTATTACCTATTCGAAATGAGACTGCATTTACAGAAATTGTTTCCACCTACGTAGAATCAATAATATCCGCGTGGTGGAAGAGCATCCTGTAGTTATTGCCGTTCTGAATATAGAACTTCATTCGACCGGAGAAATATTCCGTTGAACGAACAGGAAAACAACGCATCCCTACTAGTATTGTTAAAAAACGTACATTATCGGAGGTAAATCAACAATACAGGTTGAGTTTGAAAATGCAATATAAAACCATTATGCAAATACATCGCACGTAGGTAAGCAACGCCTGGTCTTGCACGGGTTTTCCGCCTATGGTCAAATGTGCGATTCGTGAAAATATCCTTTTTATCAAAGGATCGTTTGGTCAAAGATGTCGTTTGCCAAAGTCGCGAATTGTCAAACCATTTTCGCCAAAGGTGCTTTTGGTCAAAGATTTCGTTTGCCAAAGTCGCGATTCGTCAAACCATTTTCGAGAAAGGTGCTTTTTGTCAAAGGTGAGGTTTGCCAAAGTGAGTGATTTCAAATGACCTCCTCGAACGTCTTCCCCGTGGTGGTCGTCAGAATTGAAGCTCACAGACGAGACGGCCACCTACATCTGTTAAGGGTTGTCTTTACAGATATACTAGTTTTGACGACCACCCTTTAAAGCGGTAGTTAGAAATTAAGCTCACTTATGACAACCCTCGTGTAGTCTGAGGTGATGTTCCTGGAGAAATAATGAAATAACTTTTTATCACTTAACCTCAAGTATTAAAACTTTTTATAGTTGCTATATATGATGCGTTGACAAACACAATTTGACCAAACGAGCTTTTGACAAAAAGAGTATTTTGACGAATCGCACTTTTGACAAACACAATTTGACCAAACGGGCCTTTGACAAAAAGAGTATTTTGACGAATCGCACCTTTGACCACAGGCGGAAAACCCGTTGTATCTCTGGTACCTAGTTACAATTATTGTAAATGATTAAGTCGTGTGTATTGTTGGTGTGCCTGTTAAATAAATAAATAAATGTAATACAACACCCGCTCAACGCTCAGCTCATCTCTGGATTCGTTTTGGGAGCAATGGATAGGAACCTTGTTTACTATCACCGTCAAAGTAGACGAGATCTGTAACGTCTGTATCTACGAGCGATGATGTGATGTGTCATTATTACATACAGCCACTTCATACAAAACAATCTCCGTATACTAAACAGAATGTGCGTGATCCTGTTTATTCGAGCGTTTCCTTGTTAAATTCTCTCGCTAACCCTTAATAATTTTACACACAATTAACGCTAGCAAATGGTACGTAAATTGTTAAAATTTTCAAAGCGAACACAATATTTGCGGTCGTTTTCCATTGTTTTTAATGGTGTGGTGGTATCATTATATTTTAATAAACCGGTAAATTTGTCACGATTTTGCTGCTTCAACGTGTCAAGCACATCCAACTAATTTCGAGGTATTCTTGTTACACATAAAAAGACGGATAAATTCTTTTATATAAAATGACATCCCGAAACTCTGAGTGGTACTGTAGAGCTACTACGAATCCTATAAAATCCGTACCGTTGTCGCTGCAGAAGGAATTAAATAAAGATACAAACCACGCCGATTTACTGCTCAACTAGTTTGCAAAGTTTGCGATGAAACTTTAAGACTAAGACTTTTTCAACTGCTTTTTACGTTGATCGTTTTGAAAAATATTTATAATATTTTGTCTTATTTATTAAACTAGCTTTTGCCCGCGACTTTTTTCGCGTGGAATTCAGTTATCGCTGTTACCTTGGGAACTGTGCATTTTCCCAGGAAAAAGTAGCCCGTGTCCTTTTTCCGCCCCAACTGTATGTTACTTTACTGTTTTTGTGTTTTTCCATATAGTTCGTCATACATTTTATCCAGTAAGTATGTATGATTATAGGTAATAATATTCACGTCAACTTCAATTTGTTATTCCAATTTCGACATAGAGTTATGAAAGAGTAATAAAATATCAAATAGAAAAATATATCAAATTCTATCCTAATATCGTTAAAAAACGTCAGATTGCTCTAGCACATATTGCGTAGGCATAATCAACTTACGTCCCTCCCTGACAAAGTTGACACACTTATCAAGAAATACTAAAGTGGCCTTAATAAAGTGCGCGTTGCTATTAAAAGTTGCCGCTCTCGAGATTTTCTTAATGAAAATTATGTCGACGACGTTTCGGGATATAGGATGGGAATACTGGGCCAAGTAGTTTTGAAAGTTAACTTAATTTGCTATTAAATTATGTCCGATAAGATGTTACGTAACCAAATAAGGGACGATAGAAAGAGTAAATGTGTTATTTACTAGATGTGTATATGTTTTAAGAGAAAAACGCACGCACGTACGCACGCACGCACTCACTAACTCAAGCACTCACTCACTCATACTCACGCTCATACTCATACTCATACTCATAGCAGTCATAGCCTTTAGAAAGAGCACAATGACGACTAGAGCCGAGTAAACGCGATTCAGCGTCACCGATCCGAGCGCGATTCAGGCGAATGGAGCTGAGTATACCTGATTCAGCGTAACCGATTTTAATGGTTCAGTTTCGTTTACTCTTCAGAAAGACCCCAGACGCGCTTAAAGAAGTCTTCGCTTCAGAAATCGTTTTTTACTGACGGTCAGAAATTCAGTTGATTTTATCAAAATAATTTTAGTAGGTAGGTCGCGATTGAGTTCAGCTGTCAGCTAATGAATGAAAACTGATTTGGTAATGAACAGCGCCTCTATTCGGGAACGCTAAGTGATGTTGTAGCGACTCGGGACCGAGATTTCTCATCCCACTCTTCCGCACGACGCGTAATGCGTAAGAGCGAGATGCGATTCTCGCTCGCGGATCGCTGCAGGATCACTTAGACGTTCTCGAATAGACGCCCTGATTTGTGTAGATATTAGTGCAGTGGAAGATCAACTTAAACTATCCATCATACAGAATGACTTTGAAAACGTAATGCAAAACCAAATGGCCTCCAGGGCAGATGAAAACGGTTGAAATAGATGGTCGGTGGTCGACCAACTCGAGCTCCTAGGTATGGATCTCTCATCCAACCTAAACTTCAACCGGTCTATGGAGTCAAAAGTTTAAGATTCGGCGGTACTTCACACCGGAACAGCTGCTCCACTTATATCAAGCACAAGCTCGTGGATGGAGTACTGCTGCCACCTGTGGGATGGCTCTGCCAAGTATCAGCTTGACGCGATGAACTCGGTAGACCGTAGAGCTAGAAGACTCATTGGCGACGACTCGCTCGTCAAAACCAAACTTCAAAGTTTGGAACATCGGCGTAAAGCTTGTCTTTCGGTATTTTACACCAGTCTTCCCGACGCCGGAAGGGCTTCTATCCACATGTGGTTCAATTTCCATAGGTTCGCACGAAGCGGTTAGCTACGACGTTCAATATTCGTACAGCCAAGGAGTGGAACGCTCTCCCTGCGTCTGTATTCCCGGAATCGTATAACCTTGGTGTTTTCAAGGCAAGATTAAATTGGCATTTTCTGGGTATGCGTGTACCACCTTCAACCTCGTCGTTACTTATCATCAATTCATCCACATGACTATTGTTTTAGCCAGTTATACTTTTACATAATTTTAATGGTGCAATATTCATATCATTTCTCTAAAACTTTCTTTCTACATTTAAAAATCATTTTTAAAAAGTTGTTCAGTCATGTTTGTTTCTGTGTCGTTCAGACGATCGCCATACTATGACCAACTTGTTTGTATGGCGATGGCAGCCATGAGAGAACAGCTTTTTCAAAATGATTTTTCTATATTATGAAAATTAGAACTTCAGAGAGTTTAAAAAAATGGGTCCCTTAAACATTTTAAAACTTTTTAACTAGCTAAACAACTTCACATGTGGAAAAAAGTTTATGTTGCTAATTATAATCAGGAAAAAGCGCTAGAAAGGGAACATCTTAGTGGTTCAAAGGAACTGGTTGTTTTAGTGTATTAGTAGACTGGAAGAATATGACGACGTGCTGTTCCAATAAATTATTATATAAACCACTGACTGACTCACGACGACAGGGTACAATTTTTAGTTACAGCGTATTCAAATCTGAATCCCTTGCCACCGCTAGCTCTCAAAATGAAACAGAACCTTGTAATAGTAATAGTTATGGGTAGAATGTCTTTATGAACGAAATTAGATTCAGATGCAATTAATGATAGGTATATTTGCGACAATGGCCTCACAATTTATCTATATCCAGTAAGTATAATCTGGGCCTGAGTTTCTGAACAGCTCGTGCTTGACCCTCGTGAAGGTCACTCGAGAAATTCACCCGTTCATGATATTGTATTCTTCTGTTTTGCACACACGGTCACTTGAAATATTTAGCTTTCATTTATTCACTTGAAGTTCGTTTTTGCATGTCTTATCTACTTCTCTCTTTCTCTTGATCACATCACGTGTGAAGTATGAGAGGGATTGAATTTATTGAATAGAAAAAAATTGATGTTAGTGTTTTCTCTCAACAAGGCGAAGAATTGCTGACAAAAGCCAAGAACTGCAAAATGTAAGCTTGAGACAAATTAAAGAAAATATAAGAGCTTTGAGTGGTATACTTCCTGGATTACCTGAAGAGTTAAACTGAGGAAGAAGCTACTTTAACCGTTCTCAATAAAAGTTCCCACTCAAGATCGTAGTGAGTGGAGTGCTCCTCCTTGACTATTATGATCCTGATAAAGGATGACAGGATTGAATCATCATTATATTGCACTAACTGGTTTGTGTGTTTTGGGAATTAGCTTCAGTTTTTAATTGTGGGTCATGTTCTGGTGAAGCAGTCAGCTCTCCGGCTGGAACCGCTTCTGCCAAGTTTCTTTAAGGTGATAATTGCTTAAAATCGTCGAAGAAAACTTGCCTGCTGCATAGAAGACCAGTTTGTGCCAGAACTCGTCATCATGATTTTTTAGTACCATATATGCCTACTCCACTGTGAATAAATGGATTGGTAGATATTGTTCTTCATTCTACATTACCGTGTGTCCACTTTTCAAGAGTCTCGTATTTCAGTCTGAAATGAACTTCAGACTCTACGGACCAGTGGTCGTTGTCGATATAATATGAAATACGACGGACGGAAAATATGTAACTCGATTCGGTACGGAAAAGTAACTCTGGAGACAGTTTTGATTTGACTTCCAAATGACGTGTCCACCAAAGCGTCAGCTCAACTTAGAAGCGGTTATATAACTTTTAGCATCTATTTGCTTGAGACGAAATGTTTGACATGCTATAATAATATGACAGAAAGTTGGCACATTCTGGGTGGGTTTCTTGACCATTATACGAGTATTGTTATGGTCACGAGAAGCCGTTATACGCTAAAGTCGTACGATAGTTCATTGTGGAAGTCTTTGGGGCAGACCAATGTATGTCCAGCAATGGACGTCCCCAGGATGAAATGATGATGATCTGTATACACTTAGTACTGTCAACTTTCACGTACGGTGGCATTATCAGGATTAACTCCTTTTTGAATGGCGTATCATAAAAATCATGTGGAACCCCATGGAACCCTCGAGATGTGACGCTATTTTTCTCTTATCCTGAAAAATTATAAAATAATAATAAATGAATCAGGGGATAATCTTACCCAAATCAATCTAGTCCCGAAGTAAGCTCTAAAGGCTTGTGTTATGGATACTCAACGACTTTATAGATAAGTAAATTTTTAAATAGATAGGAAACATCCAAGACTCAGGAACAAACATTCGTGCTCAGCACACAAATATTTGCCCTGACCGGGGATCGAACTTGGGACCGCTAGCTACAGCTATCTTATATCTAGATCGTTTTGATCACTAAATAAGTTTGTGAATGCCCTACTAGTCTTGGTGCGAAGTATATAAAAATTTTCGAGGTATCGAAACTTCATCGGTTGCTTTCAGAAGTTTTCAACCCACGATGGGCACTAAAGTGTTAATAAAAGTACAAAAGAACGAAATCCAAGTTTACTCCCTTGTGGTCGTAAAGCCTTTGTAAAACCAACTTTATTCATACACCGTATTCACAAGAAAATAAAACTATTTCAGCGTGAGAACGATATATTTTAAAACTAAAGTAGCGAAGTACAACGTCCAAGCGTTTTATTTCTTAGTTCGCAAAGACTTATGCACCTTGACGCGATTAAGTGCAGAGGAATTTTCGTGCAGAAGGCTGCTATGGTTGGTAGCATAAGGTTGATTTTAGCGTGAAATAAAACCTTTTAGAGCAAGCCGTTTTGGGTAAATGCATTTGACGTACCCGGGTTTGGCTGCTCTAATTGCGAGTGCGCAGTATTTTTTATATAAAATTCACTCTTGCCTCGTAAAATGCAATCTTCGTAAGTGCACATTAACAGTACGGGTTCCCTCTAGTTGGCATAACATTTATTGTCCGAAACTGTTTTAGCATAACAGACTTGGCACAATCGGTTTTCGCCGAGTAGTAATATGGCAGAAACCTTATTTAGCATAATTTGTAACATCCTGAAAAAGAGTCCGAAATTAAGTTTGCATACTATTATTATGACCAATTATTTCTACACATAATTCCATTTAGCATAGTTTTATTCGGCATTTAATCGATTGTCCGAAACTAACTTGGTATACTTACAAACTTAACAGTTACCAGAAAAGTAGGTTAGGTTGGGTTCTCTTTATCTTGCATAATATCTTTGTTCGGCAGCTCGTTTGCAGTATTTAACACAAATATCAGACTTTTGTTGAAGCAAGCTTTGTGTTAAGAAAGAAGAGTACTAAAGTAATTGTAATTGACATAAACACCTTTTTTGTAACTGTACCTTTTTGATAATATGTTTTACAGGAAACTATAAGTCTATATTTTATACAAGTTCCTAGCTGTAGCTTAAATTTCATATAATTTTGTATGACTGTTTCTAAATAAATTTATAAAACTATATCGGTTCTCCGAAATACGCTTCGCATAGCGGGTATTATAGAAAGATTTTTATCGGCGATACTAAATTTAATTTATTTATTTATTTCCACATTACATCTATCCTTACATTTTACCCAATTCGATAGTGTAGCACATTATTAGTTGGTAAGTACCTAATTTTTTGTGAATTCGTTAGAACAACTTGCTTGCTTGCTATTGCGTTTCGTACGGTGAGTGACGAGATCCGGAGGCCTATTCCCTCATCCCCATCCCATCCCCATTCCCCATCCTCCCTAGACTGGCAACGCATTGGCAGCACCTCTGGTGTTGCAGATGTCGCTGGGCGGCGGTGACCACTTTCCATCAGGTGGGCCGTCAGCTCGTTTGTCAGTCAATTGACATAAAAAAAAGATATCGATCTCATTCGCTACCTGGCGCCTCATTCGGGAACGCTAAGTGATTATGTAGCGACTCATAAGCCAGATTTTTCATTCCACTCTTCCGCACGACGCGAAATGCGTAAGAGCGAGATGAGAGATCTGGCTTACGAGTCGCTACAGAATCACTTAGCGTTCCCGAATGAGGCGCCTGGTTGAGCGTGCGCAGGGCCCGCGTCCAGGGCGCATCACGCAGCAGTTTAGTGCGCGCGCGCGGCTCGGCCAGCAGCCGCGGCCGGCGTATACTATTAAACAGTGGCGAAGCGTCAAATATTTCCTAAGGGAAGCCGGAAGAATTATAACCGTACGTGCGAGTCTTACATTTAGTTAGAGTAACATGGACTTCACTGACAGTTAGCCGTAGCTTTCTCGCTTGGTAATTTCGTCAGGAATCGGCCTGTAGGCAGCCACTGCTATTAAATATTCTACAGAATTACATTCGGCGTTACAGTGTTCTGCTATTTAATATTCTGAGAAACGACTATTATACCAACTGATAATTATGCAAAGTATAATTATTACGCAAAAGTATCATTCGGCTAAAAATCTTTCTGTGATACCTGCTATGCGAAGTGTATTTCGCAGAATCGATATTATGCAAGATAAAGGCAACCCGTGAATTACTATATCGTTGCTAAATGCCAACATTGCAAATGTGAACGTCAAACACGTACAAAACATCGCAGTGCTGAATAGACGCCCTGATATTTTATAAGTTAAAAGCGCAAAGTTAGTATCTGAACTTTATTTTATCTACATAATAATACTTATCATATTATTTATTGGGGCCAATTCGAAACCGTACTCACTAAATTTAAAAGTCGCTAAAATTAAAATAAGAAACGGTAACCTTGATTTTACATCTTTATGCTATACAAAATTGAGCTTGACATTTCTTATTTTAACTTTAGGAAATTTTAAATGAAGTTAACCCATTGTGAAGGCAAATTCCCGTAATGCTACGAATTATTTCGTTCGAGAGTGCTACGACGACGACGTAGCAGTTAGCAGCTACGCCGCGCAGATAGCAAGCATGTCATTCGTATTTTGTGAAGTTCGAAGTTCAAATACTAAACGAAATTAAGTCGCTCATTTCTGATGTAGAATATTTCATTTTCAACACGAAATTTTTTTTAAATTTCAATTGACCTTTTGCAAGTAGTTACGTGAAAAGGATCCAACCCATAGCCGTGTACATTGGATCCTTTTTGCGTAACTACGTCCAATTAATTGCTTATTTTTTTACTATTGACCAATTTTTTTTAATTATTTTATAATTTAAGTGATATTTTATTCAACATAATAGATGTTTTTTTTAATTCTGAGTTATAAAATTTGCAAATTACCTAATGATATTAAGTAACTTTATTAAACTTGTGTTATCCATGGTTACACCATATTTACGCGGAATATGTCGCGCAAATCAAATTTGATGCATAAAAAAGTATATCAATTAGCTGTAACTCACAAAAATCAGAAGAATTACAGTTTCACGACATGTACGAGTATTCTATATTACATTTTGTGGTCGTGTCACTGAGACAACCCGGCTGGTATTTTTGTAACTAATTCGTTACGTGGATCAGTTACCTCCCGTGGCAGTCGTCAAGAATATGAATTTAAATAAAATGTATAAAGCTGAATAAATTCTATGAAAACGCAAAAGCTGCAGAATTTTGATCGAGCATTTACCTTGAGTAGTTAAGAATCTTACTTTAATTTAACTCTGTTTTATTTCACTCAATTCTTTTTAACTAGACAAGGGGGAATAATAAAACAGATTTTTTTATTTATTGTCTCCCTGCGCTTCTATTCGGGAACGCTAAGTGATTCTGTAGCGATTTGCGAGTGAGATTTCTCATCTCGCTCTTACGCATTACGCGTCATGCGGAAGAGTGGGATGAGAAATTTCACTTACGAATCGCTACAGAATCACTTAGCGTTCCCGAATAGAGGCGCTGGCGCCTCATTCGGGAACGCTAAGTGATTCTGTACCGACTCGTAAGCCAGATCTCTCATCTCGCTCTTACGCATTTCGCGTCGTGCGGAAGAGTGGAATGAGAGATCTGGCTTACGAGTCGCTACAGAATCACTTAGCGTTCCCGAATGAGGCGCCTGGTCTATGTTTGCTAACGACTTTTAGGACCTACTTTATAACTGCATACCCCAGCTCTATGAGCTGACGCGCTTAACAAATTAAATTTCAGAGTGGCGTCTCAAGTCTACCCTTTTACGGATAAAGAAGTAAATGAACAATTTCTGTAAAAACCAGTCAAGGGCAAGTTTTACCCGCGCACCGAGGATCCCTCATTTATGTAGCTATGAAAAGCACAACTTCTAATTAATAATCGAGTAACCCTTTAAGACCCTACCTATAACATAAAACCGGACAAGTGCGAGTTAAACTCGCGTTGAGAGGGTTCCCTTCCGTACATGATTATCTGAAATTTACTATGTTATCTTAAATACCATAGACTTCTTATAGGTTTTCCTGTAATCTATAGGCAAAGATCTATTTTCTGTATTTTTTTCAAAATTTTAGCCCCAGTAGTTTCGGAAATAAGGGGGGGAGAATGGTCATTTTCCGCCTATTTTCCTGAATAACTTCTAAACTATTTTACTTAAAATTCAAAAGAAAATATATTTAAGATCCTCACAATAAGCCCTTTCATTTGATATGTCACACGATTTAGGTGGCATAACTTTTTTTTTAATTTTCTAATTTACCCCCAAAAACTGGCCCATATGTTTTAAATTCATATATTTACGTCACGCGTCCTTATTGCGGTCACCAACTTACATATGAATACCAAATTTCAATTCAATCGGTCCAGTAGTTTCGGAGAAAATTGGCTGTGACAGACGGACAGACAGACAGACAGACAGGCACACGAGTGATCTATAAGGGTTTCGTTTTTCCTTTTGAGGTACGGAACCCTAAAACATAAAGAAAGTTATCTTTATGCAACCGTTGACTGTGAAACCATAAATATTTAGAACTTCGTTTTATTTTTCATGTAAAAATACCTAAATTCCACGCTATATGAATAATTTGAGATTCTTAGTTTGACAAGTTTTGGAGAAAAGGGTGAGGGTGGGGAACCGTCAATTGCAGCATTTTTTTTTGTTAGTAAATAATAGAAAAAGAATACTTGTAAAATGCTTGAATAAATCCTTTCATGTGTCACGATTGATGCTATTTCTTGACTTCCAATATTCGACCCACTTACTTGGCCCCCTTTTTCAGTAAAATTTAAAATATATTTTTGATGCGTGCATTACGTGCGTGGTCTACCACCCAATCTTATCTTATCTTATAAAAGCTGATCCTTCTAATTATGAAAGGTCGGCTGCTGGAGCCTGGGCCGTGCTGATTATGAAATTGACATTATTAACTATCCAGAATAAATATTCTTAGGTAAAACATAACACACAAGCAAAAATAGATTTTCCATATTATCTCTATCAATGTTCCCCGAGGATCGTACCGTTTGATTTTATAGTTTTACCATTTTAATAAATAACATGATACAAGCAACAGTAGCCTTTATTGTGAAATTCATAAGAACTTCGAAGTGTTTACTTGATGTTGTGGTTTTATATTCGTTCTCGGGTCGTGTAGATGACCTCAATAATGTAAGATGAAGGAAAAAAACGAATTTGAAGAGGTGAAAAAATGTCTATCGTTGTTTGAGATGTAAACTTTTTTGTAAAACAGGTCACGTACATTATGTAATTTATCAATATGATAATGTCCACATGTAAGGTCATACTTGGATACTAGCTGTACCCCGCGATTTCACCGGCGTAGATCTAGTTTTGTACACAATTTCATAAGTTGAACCTAATTCTGTTTCGTAAATCAAAGGATTTACTGTCATTAGGTACAAATGGAAAATCGTCCACTTGAACGTCCACGTCCATTATTCGTTAATTGATTAATAAATTTACAACGAAAATAAATGTGGTTAATATAAATACTTTTCAGCATAATTACATTTTGACTAAATTCACTTGACCCGACGTCAGAATGGTTATTTCACGTGGACGACTTTCCATTTGTACCTAATGACAGTAAATCAATCAAAGTATCTTATAGCTGAATTCAGAAAGGCCACTCAAATTGAGCTTTCATTAAAGTGACGTTTAAGTGATGTTTCGTTATAGGTTGACAACTAGTTGAGAGACATTTAACTACTTAATATTGACTCAAATGCTTAAGTAGCGTTTCTGAATGCGGACATTAGGCTATCTGCCAGTGAAAGTCCCGTCAAAATCGGTCCTGCCGTTTCGGAGATTAGCATGAACATACAGGCAGACAAAAATGTAAAAAAATCGTTTTTTGTTATAAGTACCGTACTTATATACTTTTATAGCTATTCTGTAAAAAGCTGTTATTTTGACATTACAAACAGAAACATCAATTTTATTTATTTGTATAGATGTATAGATTGATAATTTACTTATATTTATAAAAAATTGGTAATATTAATGTATTAAAAGACTATTTGATGGCTACGGGTGTTCTATGTTATGTTGCCAACGTACATCGAAATCGATCCAGCGGTTTAGCTGTTTTAACATTACAGACAAACGGACAGACAGAATTATTTTCGCATTTATAATATTAGTTTAGAAGTGGAGATCATGGTTGTTGAATTTTGTTGTACAAATATAGCGAGTTTTGTTACAATTAATTGACTAGAATTGCCTGGGTGGCAAGGGGCTCCACTTTTGGACTACGATGTGAAAGGTTCAAAGCTTGATTCCCTAAACATTCTACTTGTATTACAAATGCGAAAGTTTGGATGGATGTATTTTTGTTACTCAATCACGCAAGAACGACTGAATCTGAATGAAATTTGGCACAGAGTTAGATTATATATAGTATCACGCCCGAAATCCCTAATGGGTTGGGCAGAGCCACAAGACTACTTGTGGCCACGTTCGATTAATTAGTCCTCAGATGGTATGATGAACCGTCTGGTGACAGGTGATCAGCCCATCGCCCATACAGATAGTCCACTATGTTGGAGAGGACCCGTCCCTTAGTCGACTTTTACGACATGCCAGGATGATAAGCATCTGCATGCATTCTATGCTATTTCTTCACTCCCAGTGCAGCAGAGGAAGAGGAGGAGTTAGATTGTAGTGTGGAATAGCACATAGGCTACTTTTTACACCGGAAAATCATAAGTACCGGTGATATAGCTATAGCCGAATTCCACGCAAATAGCAGGCAGAAGCTATTATGTCACATTTTTGAATGGCAAGCAATATAAAGGAACATGTTAGGCCACTTTTTCTTCCCGACTGCGCAAAGCCGTAAGAAGGGTATAGAGTTTAACAGTCTAGGTATGTAAACAAAAATCGGACGTACCTCAAGCTCTTGAACGACTTGACCTATTTTAATAAATGGGGTATCCTACTCGTATGATTTGTGGAGAACGTGCGGGCGTTATAAGCTATGTAAGAATTGTAGGGGTGCGTCGTACTAGAAGCAAAAATGCTTTTACGTCAGATTTTAGATTTTAATTTTTTATTCTATTGGATACTAAAAAAGTTAAAAAAAACCGACTGACGTAAAAGTAATTCCTATTTACGCACCGTTCTAATTCTTATAAAATATAATAGGATACGGGATTTATTAAAATCAGTCTAATAGTTCAGGGCGTCTATTCGGGAACGTCTAAGTGATATTGTAGCGACTCGCGAGCGAGATTCGCATCCCGCTCTTACGCATTACGCATCGTGCGGAAGAGTGGGATGAGAGAAGTTCCCGAATAGAGCAGGAGCTAAAGTGGAACATCTGATTGCTCACATACATATATACATTATACTGATAAAGTCAATACCGTCATTTTGGCTTCGCGCAGTCTTAAAAATAATACAGTGATGACTATTTAACCTTTTCCCTTCGAAACTTGAGTATCATCCGCCAGCGACTATAACTTGTAGTCAGCTTGGTTCACCTTATTCTTAAATCTTTGGGGAGCGTGTGATATAATTTGATGTGTGCTCCGGCCGTCTCAGAAGATGGGACGGGCTGGCAACGGCATCCGAACGGTTATGACCAGGGTGATAGCAAAAATGTTCACGTGTTTTCCCAAACTCATAATCGTACTTTGTAAAGCGTGTAGATATCTTGAAATCGACCTCATATTCAACCTTGGGAAAGGATGATATTTTTTTTTACCATTAACCGTTTCTGAGACCGTACTTAATTAATTGTAGTCAGTAAAATAAACATTTATTTAAGTGAGTATTTTTTCTGTGTAAAATAATATTGTGTTGTTTGGTACTACGATAAACAAATTTATTTTTAAGACTCTTTTACTAGAAAGCAACATAATTTGGGTACACGAACATGAAAAAACCGGTCAAGTGCGAGTCGGACTCGCGCACCCACGGTTCCGTACTACGCCAATTTGGCACGGTTTAAACCAGTCAATCGTAGACTTTATGTTAGTGATATAAGAACTTTGACCGTTGCAACTAAGTTAGCAGATTGTTAAGCTGCAGTGGTAATCGTATGGTTTGATTTCAATAGAGTTTTCATATTTCTAAAACAGAAACCAGTATTTGTTGTTAGACTATGGAATATAAACTAAAATCAGACCAATTTTGACTCTTAAGCCGTTATGGCAACACAGCTGGAACAAAATTGGTCTAAAATCGGTCAAGGTTTAGGGTATTAATGCTTCTCTGGCTTAATTTATTTTTATATTTTTATTATTTGCTACTATTCAGGCCATAACAATACACGTTCTTTGAAAGTTTCAACCTTGTAGCTCTTACCGTTGCTTAGCTAGACGCCTCTGATAGACGGACGGACGGATGGACGTTGTAGGCTCAGTAATAGGGTCCCGTTGATCCTTTCGGTTACGGAACCCTAAAAAGTACTTAAATATAATACTCGTGTAAGAATACTTCAGTATTTATTTCGGAGTCTTCGGGAAACTTTTAATGGCCGAAGTTCCGCCCATGAATATAAATTAACATATTCATGCCTCATTTAAACCTAATATTCTCAGGGTTTTTTTATCAGCCGAAGACTTAAAGAAAGCAAAGATAAAGCTTGTAAAAAAAAGAGATTGGAGGACTTGTAAAAATAAAAGATAGGGCGCGACATAATAACTTGAACACAATTTTTTTAAATATAATATTACAAATTTATTAAAATTATTAAACCAATACGACGACGACGCGGTTAGCCTAGTTGATAGTGACCAGCTGCCTCCGAAGCTAGCGGTCCCGGGTTCTATCCCCGGTTAGGGCAAATATTTGTATTTATTTAATTTAATACACTGATGGCCAAATTCAGAAACGCCACTTAAGAATTTGACTAGATATTAAATAATTAAATATCCCTCAACTAGTTGTCATCCTATACAGAAACGTGACTAAAACGTCACTTTAATTAAATATCATTTTGAGTGGCCTTTCTAAATTCGGCCATGAGAAAATAAACTAGACATGTTGTAGCTGATAATATATAATTTTATCTATCAAAAGACATGATAAAAACATAAATAAACTCGACCCAAAATATTTAATAGATGTCGAGCTGTCGTAATATTTAAGATCAAATATTATTTAAAATAAAATTAACTATGGTGAATTAACTTTAATGCTAATTTAAAGACAATATTCTTCAAAGTTAATAGAGATTTTGAGATGATAAATTGGGGTAAGTGCTCTATTTAATTTAGCTTTCTATTTTAGAGAAAAGTTCAGATTTTTTTTAGTGATGCGAGAGTCCTCCGAATAGCTACGCTATTAATAATGGTCTGTCCTTCATCTATCTCACTTAAGCGTTGTCTCTTTCGCACACCACTTTGCTTTTTATTTAATAAAGTATTTTCGAGTGTGTTGGATCCACATTGATTTACCGAGGAATCAGTTTAAGAGCTGGAATGCCTGAATTGTTTAATTTTTTTTAAATTTGCTATGTTATTCTCTTAGAAAACATCGTCGCTAATTTTGACTAACAATCATAAATTGACACGCGCTCACGCAAGTTAAGCTCGCTGGTGTATTGGTGATGAAGTGATTTTAGGGTTCCGTATCTCAAAAGGAAAAAATGAACCCTTATAAGGTGATTTGTGTGTCCGTTTGTCTGTTTGTCTGTCTGTCAAGACCTTTTTTCTCAAAAACGCGTGAAGGTATCAAGTTGAAATTAATATTAAATACTCAAGTCTACAATCTCCTGAAGCTGTGAAAAAATCAACCTTCTAAGTCAACGCAATCAAAAGTTACGGCCGTTTATGTCACATATTTTGATACTTTCAAGGGAATCCAAAGGGAATCAAAACCTATAGAGACTTTCCGTTGACCTAGAATCATGAAATTTGGCAAGAAGCAGTATCGTACAGGACAAATAAAGGAAAAAGTCTGAAAATCTTAAATTTGTAATTACATCACATAAAAAATTGTTAAACCAAATAACCTTTGCAAGGTCGTATCACACTCTACGCTTGCACGGAGACAGGAGCTTGCGAAAGTTATTTTTTGTCTTATATCATAGGTAGGTTGTAAATGGTTACCCTGTCGTTAAAAGCTAGTTTTGTTTTTCATTTTCTATTTTTTTCATAGGTAATTATGGAACCCTCGGCGCGCGAGTCAGACTCGCACTTGATCGGTTTTTTATAAAATGACATATAAGTGGCAGAAACAGTTATCCTAGATCCATACCATTTGGTTTGCAACTTTGCCCACAGTATCTTTTTCAGGGGTAGTTACGTTTTTTCTGGAATACTTACCTAATTATTTGTCAAAAGATGCATATATACAAAGCTTTAAATTAATAAAAAAAATGATTTTTTTTTCTAATGCCTACCAAATTGTCTGTTTTTAAGAGTATACCAAGTTGCAGGTTGATTAACACCTGTGGCTCTAACATGAATGACGCAAAGATAAATTAAACCCATTTATCTCTATGACTATCTCCTTCGTCGGCACTAGTGTGAGAGAGATGCACTTTGAGATAAGACGGTCTATCTTATATTTGTGTCATTCATGTTAGGGCCGCTGGAATAAGGTTTTCTTATACTAACTTCAACCCCTTCTTATACCCCCTTTTTTATAATTTATTTATTAGTTATTTTTCCAAAGGTTTTTATACCTCATGTCCTGTTTAAATTTAATCTTAATATAATACGAAAACCGCATTGGAATTCGTCCAGTGGTTTCGAAGATTATCGCGCACATACAATCAGAAAAACACAGGATGTATTCTGCTGCTCATACAGAAGCTCCCCATACCATTTTTCATTGTTATCTTCAATGTAAAGACTTCTTTCCGCTTTACGATTTTATCATGCATAGATCTGATTGCTTTGATTGTTTTAGACCTACCGGCGTATTTTTTATTTATTAATGGTACATCGGCAGAACGGGTCAGGTCGGCCATCGGCCTCTATCGACATCTGGGTCAACGATGCCTGATCTAAACGTTTCGTTATCCAGTTATTTTTAGTCACATAATTGGGTCGGTCGCATGTCAAGATCAGTAGCAGTTGACCGCGTGCTAGTCAAAAGTCAACGATAAGGAGACAAGTAACGTCAAAATATTCCAGTCGCTGTTAGTGAAAAAGACAAGCGTGTAAGTAGTTGTAAATATTTAGAGGCAAGTAGTTTTTTGTTCTTACTGACAACCTATCAAAAATTTGTCAAATCGGTTAACATTTAAGGGGTGGTAACCGTTGTCGCCTTTTGTATGAAAAAGGTGATTTTTGCCCTTGGTGTATACCAAGTTTCAGGTTGATTAAGAGCAACCTGAAACTTGGTATACATATTTTCTTCTTCGTCAAAGAAATCTGCCAAGCTAATATGCCCTGCCTTCTAATTCAATTACCTGAAGATAGCGTAGTTTGGGGAACTCTTGAGCAAAAGGTGAACAAAATCTTTGTCTATGAGAATTTGACGAAGAAGAAAAACTCAATAGAAATTGGGCATCTATATATTTTTAAAAGTAACACCTAGAATCTTGAACAAATCAATAGATAGGTACTTTTATAGATAGATGCAACCTAAAATAATACAATGAATTGTTAAATACTATACTGTACACTTAAACAATTGTGTCTGATCTAACAACGCATAGCTCGAACTACTTAGATAAACTTATAAGTCCTAAATAGGAATGTTCCTTGGCGTGTAGTAACGAAGAATTATCAGACGTATATCCAAGAAGGGTATGAAATCCAAATTCACACCAAATATGTGTAGGTAGAAATGAAATCCACTTGGTTATTGGGTTGCGTTCGGCCAATGGCGTCAAATGGATTCGATTTATTAAGTAAATTGATGGCGGATAACTAAAGTGCGGTAAGTTGCGGGAAACTGGATCAACCTAAATTCAGAGGCCAAAACAAACAGAAAGGGGTCAATCTAAGACAAAGGCTTTACGGAGGTGGCTATACAATCGTAATTTGATATCAGTGATCCACTAGTATCTATTATTATCGATTAGTAGCTGTGCTTGGTATGCGTTACAATGCTCTGATTGGAGCATAAACCGTTCCGAGCACATGTACATCACCTCACCAAAATTTCATCGTAATCGCATGAATGGTATAGGAATGCATAGGAGAAACAAGCAATCAAACCAACCTTTAATAACCGTTTATAATAGATGAAAAAGTGTAAATGCTTTCAAGGGCTTAGGGAAAATTGACACTTTTTCCCCATACTAATTTACCCCCTTCCAGTTTTATTTTCAAAAGTTACTATAAAGTCTTTTTTCTGCCTGAATGGCCCTTAAATATAATACCGAAGACCGCATTGAAAAGTTTATCACGCACGTACAATCAGACACAAATAAACAGACATGAAATTCAAAAGCCATTGGGATGTTTTGTGTTGCTAATACCGAAGCCATAGCATATTTCATTATTAACTTCAACATTAAATTTATAATGAAAATTGTTCATCATCAGACATCGGAATTTTTGGGGCATAATCGAACATCAAGTAGTGAGTTTGTACTAGTATTACCGTCTAATTTGAGTCATTTCACGTAAATCAGGTATGTTTGTGGTTCTTCCAACTTATTTCAGTATTCAGCAGGCAATAAAAGTAAACAAAGAAATGTCTCAAAAGCTGTATTTATGTTTCTTTCACCGCGAACGGTAACATCTTTTTATTTTCACCATTTAACTTGCTTATTTATCTCATAATATCGTACCAAATCAAGAAAGTGTCAGGACGCAGATGTGCAATATATGTATAGTGGGCGATGTATCAATCACTTTGACAGTCGATACACTACCCACCAAAATGTAGTTTTTACGCCTACGATAATGGAAACACGTCAAAACCCCCGAGTGCAGTAAGTGACAGTTCGACAGCACCGAATATATAATCACTCAGAGCCTGTTTGGATTATTTGGAAGTATTCAGGAATATTTTAGACTATGATTGATTATTTAATACTTGTTGTTTTGCTTCCTATTTTACGTAGATACAGTTAAACCGCATTGGATCTTTCCAAATCGATACCAACAGCAAGGAAAAATCATTAGGTGTGGTTATCGGGTTTCATTGATCCGATAACCGATGACACGCTCGCCACACTTTTGCCACTATTATCTATTCTGTGGTTTTACTAGTACAGTGGGGCTTATTTGAAATTAATCCGCTAAATTTAAAAGTCACTTAATTTTAAATAAGAATAATCGAACTTCATTTTAACAGCTTTGTGCTTTACAAAATCGAGTTTGACGTTTGTTATTGTAAATTAAAAAGAATATCAACCCAGTGTATTGGAATTAGTCGATAACTTACAGTCCTTTATCAAGGGCACAAAGTGGTTTGAATCATCGAATAAACCTTATCTTTATCTTCCTTATTTTTTATATTTTTTTGAATTTTATGGCCTGGTTTCTTCTTTATTTAAGTAATAACAAAAGTGTTGCTATATAACATGCCGATGTTTTCACGCCATCACGCGAGAGAGTCACCTGCAGTGGTGGAATGCTTCAACGGCCCAGTTATCAAGTTTTGCTTCGACATTATGACAGGAAGGCCCCAAGTAGTCGCTTTTGCAATGAGAGAGACTGTTGTTTGTAGCTTTAATTATTTTTCTTATTGAATTAATTATTATAAATAAACCTTAAATAGACCTTAAACCATAAATGAACCTAAAATTAAAATTAAAACTTAGAACTATTCTTCAAATAAAAATACTTGCCAAATCGCCGTCGCTGATAATGGTAGGCTGGCAGAATTCCCCCTTTGCACAACTAAACTCAGCGAGAATTCTTATGATGGCCCTTAACTAGTATCTGTTTTTTGAAATGAACGTTTTCTTCATAATATCATAGGAACAACTGGAATCAGGGTCAATTGGTGCTTCGTTAGACCCTTATATCTTCCGCAGTCATTGAAGCAGTAGAAAGCAGGCCTAGCATGCTCATAGCAGTACAATTGTAATGCATTTTTAAGGTTGTCTTTTATTCCATCAAAACTATTTATATCGAATTCCGTGTCGCATACAATCATCAAATCATAAGTTTTTATATAATCGATCATCGGAACATCGTTTCAATTTTGTCTCAAATCATAGCATAATTGTTTTTCGAATTTGCCTTTCATGGAACAATTAGTTATTTTCAGGGCACAACAAGAACTAACATTGAAGGCTAAGGCGGCAGCTTCGCTTTGCTCACGCTGCTTTCTGAACCTAACCTAATTTTCATCACCAAATTGTGATGTTCCTGATGACGTCAACATGTTTTAATGGATTTCACTCGGAATTAACTACAAAGAAAAACATTGTTAGCTAGACTTAAGGTTAATTAATTAGGTGTAGGTATATTCCACAGTACCTTAGCTTCCCAGATTCAAAAGAGGCTAAAATAGTACCTATATTTATTTATACTAAAATATTTAAAAGGTAGTTAGCAAATAATTAACTTAGTTTGGCTGTTGTCTTCGTCACTAGCTTAAGTTACGATGACTGTCATAGTGACTTCCTTGTCTACCATTATGTATAATATCTAGAATAGAAGTAGTCGCATGTCGAGAGCAGTATGCTAGGTGGGCCGTTCGAGCATGCCAGTCACGCAGCCGATGCGACATCTGGGTCAACGATGCCTGATCTAAACGTTTCGTTATCCAGTTATTTTTAGTCACATAATTGGGTCGGTCGCATGTCAAGATCAGTAGCAGTTGACCGCGTGCTAGTCAAAAGTCAACGATAAGGAGACAAGTAACGTCAAAATATTCCAGTCGCTGTTAGTGAAAAAGACAAGCGTGTAAGTAGTTGTAAATATTTAGAGGCAAGTAGTTTTTTGTTCTTACTGACAACCTATCAAAAATTTGTCAAATCGGTTAACATTTAAGGGGTGGTAACCGTTGTCGCCTTTTGTATGAAAAAGGTGATTTTTGCCCTTGGTGTATACCAAGTTTCAGGTTGATTAAGAGCAACCTGAAACTTGGTATACATATTTTCTTCTTCGTCAAAGAAATCTGCCAAGCTAATATGCCCTGCCTTCTAATTCAATTACCTGAAGATAGCGTAGTTTGGGGAACTCTTGAGCAAAAGGTGAACAAAATCTTTGTCTATGAGAATTTGACGAAGAAGAAAAACTCAATAGAAATTGGGCATCTATATATTTTTAAAAGTAACACCTAGAATCTTGAACAAATCAATAGATAGGTACTTTTATAGATAGATGCAACCTAAAATAATACAATGAATTGTTAAATACTATACTGTACACTTAAACAATTGTGTCTGATCTAACAACGCATAGCTCGAACTACTTAGATAAACTTATAAGTCCTAAATAGGAATGTTCCTTGGCGTGTAGTAACGAAGAATTATCAGACGTATATCCAAGAAGGGTATGAAATCCAAATTCACACCAAATATGTGTAGGTAGAAATGAAATCCACTTGGTTATTGGGTTGCGTTCGGCCAATGGCGTCAAATGGATTCGATTTATTAAGTAAATTGATGGCGGATAACTAAAGTGCGGTAAGTTGCGGGAAACTGGATCAACCTAAATTCAGAGGCCAAAACAAACAGAAAGGGGTCAATCTAAGACAAAGGCTTTACGGAGGTGGCTATACAATCGTAATTTGATATCAGTGATCCACTAGTATCTATTATTATCGATTAGTAGCTGTGCTTGGTATGCGTTACAATGCTCTGATTGGAGCATAAACCGTTCCGAGCACATGTACATCACCTCACCAAAATTTCATCGTAATCGCATGAATGGTATAGGAATGCATAGGAGAAACAAGCAATCAAACCAACCTTTAATAACCGTTTATAATAGATGAAAAAGTGTAAATGCTTTCAAGGGCTTAGGGAAAATTGACACTTTTTCCCCATACTAATTTACCCCCTTCCAGTTTTATTTTCAAAAGTTACTATAAAGTCTTTTTTCTGCCTGAATGGCCCTTAAATATAATACCGAAGACCGCATTGAAAAGTTTATCACGCACGTACAATCAGACACAAATAAACAGACATGAAATTCAAAAGCCATTGGGATGTTTTGTGTTGCTAATACCGAAGCCATAGCATATTTCATTATTAACTTCAACATTAAATTTATAATGAAAATTGTTCATCATCAGACATCGGAATTTTTGGGGCATAATCGAACATCAAGTAGTGAGTTTGTACTAGTATTACCGTCTAATTTGAGTCATTTCACGTAAATCAGGTATGTTTGTGGTTCTTCCAACTTATTTCAGTATTCAGCAGGCAATAAAAGTAAACAAAGAAATGTCTCAAAAGCTGTATTTATGTTTCTTTCACCGCGAACGGTAACATCTTTTTATTTTCACCATTTAACTTGCTTATTTATCTCATAATATCGTACCAAATCAAGAAAGTGTCAGGACGCAGATGTGCAATATATGTATAGTGGGCGATGTATCAATCACTTTGACAGTCGATACACTACCCACCAAAATGTAGTTTTTACGCCTACGATAATGGAAACACGTCAAAACCCCCGAGTGCAGTAAGTGACAGTTCGACAGCACCGAATATATAATCACTCAGAGCCTGTTTGGATTATTTGGAAGTATTCAGGAATATTTTAGACTATGATTGATTATTTAATACTTGTTGTTTTGCTTCCTATTTTACGTAGATACAGTTAAACCGCATTGGATCTTTCCAAATCGATACCAACAGCAAGGAAAAATCATTAGGTGTGGTTATCGGGTTTCATTGATCCGATAACCGATGACACGCTCGCCACACTTTTGCCACTATTATCTATTCTGTGGTTTTACTAGTACAGTGGGGCTTATTTGAAATTAATCCGCTAAATTTAAAAGTCACTTAATTTTAAATAAGAATAATCGAACTTCATTTTAACAGCTTTGTGCTTTACAAAATCGAGTTTGACGTTTGTTATTGTAAATTAAAAAGAATATCAACCCAGTGTATTGGAATTAGTCGATAACTTACAGTCCTTTATCAAGGGCACAAAGTGGTTTGAATCATCGAATAAACCTTATCTTTATCTTCCTTATTTTTTATATTTTTTTGAATTTTATGGCCTGGTTTCTTCTTTATTTAAGTAATAACAAAAGTGTTGCTATATAACATGCCGATGTTTTCACGCCATCACGCGAGAGAGTCACCTGCAGTGGTGGAATGCTTCAACGGCCCAGTTATCAAGTTTTGCTTCGACATTATGACAGGAAGGCCCCAAGTAGTCGCTTTTGCAATGAGAGAGACTGTTGTTTGTAGCTTTAATTATTTTTCTTATTGAATTAATTATTATAAATAAACCTTAAATAGACCTTAAACCATAAATGAACCTAAAATTAAAATTAAAACTTAGAACTATTCTTCAAATAAAAATACTTGCCAAATCGCCGTCGCTGATAATGGTAGGCTGGCAGAATTCCCCCTTTGCACAACTAAACTCAGCGAGAATTCTTATGATGGCCCTTAACTAGTATCTGTTTTTTGAAATGAACGTTTTCTTCATAATATCATAGGAACAACTGGAATCAGGGTCAATTGGTGCTTCGTTAGACCCTTATATCTTCCGCAGTCATTGAAGCAGTAGAAAGCAGGCCTAGCATGCTCATAGCAGTACAATTGTAATGCATTTTTAAGGTTGTCTTTTATTCCATCAAAACTATTTATATCGAATTCCGTGTCGCATACAATCATCAAATCATAAGTTTTTATATAATCGATCATCGGAACATCGTTTCAATTTTGTCTCAAATCATAGCATAATTGTTTTTCGAATTTGCCTTTCATGGAACAATTAGTTATTTTCAGGGCACAACAAGAACTAACATTGAAGGCTAAGGCGGCAGCTTCGCTTTGCTCACGCTGCTTTCTGAACCTAACCTAATTTTCATCACCAAATTGTGATGTTCCTGATGACGTCAACATGTTTTAATGGATTTCACTCGGAATTAACTACAAAGAAAAACATTGTTAGCTAGACTTAAGGTTAATTAATTAGGTGTAGGTATATTCCACAGTACCTTAGCTTCCCAGATTCAAAAGAGGCTAAAATAGTACCTATATTTATTTATACTAAAATATTTAAAAGGTAGTTAGCAAATAATTAACTTAGTTTGGCTGTTGTCTTCGTCACTAGCTTAAGTTACGATGACTGTCATAGTGACTTCCTTGTCTACCATTATGTATACTATCTAGAATAGAAGTAGTCGCATGTCGAGAGCAGTATGCTAGGTGGGCCGTTCGAGCATGCCAGTCACGCAGCCGATGCGTAATTAAAGTGAGCCGAGTTGTTCCGGAGCTGATAAATGGCGCTACATGATTGTAACGTGTGGTAGAAGCGAGCAATTTGGTAAGATTGATTGGGGAATTTAAAAGTCTTTGAAGTAAGTTTGCTCGTTAATGGCACGGGAACATTTTACTACTTTGATAATGGTCTCCGTTTGTTGATAGTGTTTCATTAGGACTTAATTTCGTCTCTGACGCGGCGTTTGCGTTAGCGCCATCAGCTTCCTATAGGTACTTCATTTACATGCAGCCACTGCCACTACTGCTCGCGCTGCCAGAAATAATTTGCATACTGCTTACGAAGGCAGTGGGTGTTTACATGCAGCTAGTGTCACTGCTGCTCGCGCTGCCAGAAATAATTCCCGCATACTGCTTTCAAAGGCAGTGGTTATTTACATGCTGCTCCTGACTCACTGCGCGCCAGGCAACGTGAGTAGCAGCGGCAGGAGCAGGAGAAGTGACCCATTTACATACTCGCGCTTCCCATTTCCATGCCCACTTCTCTGCTCACTTCGGCTGCATGGGCAACGCGTGCAGCAGCGGCAGGAGCAGGAGAAGTGACCCATTTACATACTCGCGTTGCCCACTTCCATGCCCAATTCCCTGCTCACTTCGGCTGCATGTAAATGAGGCTATATTGACAGTGGCGTCGCCCCTGGATGAACCCTTCTTGCTACACTAGAATAGGTTCCATGGGGCGAAATGAATGAAAATGTATAACATAATAAATAAATAAATAAATCATGGGACGATCTTTATGCAAATCAATCTAGTCCAAAGTAAGCATACTAACATAGTTTTAAGTCTAAATAAAATCATATTATTATTATTTCTTTTTCCATCACGCACGGAACTATGGGAATCCCGGAACTTTGGAAAGCATAGGTGCCGAAGAGAATACGCAGAGACCCTTAAGACGACTTTAATGTAAATGTGATGTCAACCCGCGATTACCCCGCTGAGTTCATACTATAGAAGTGTACACGCACGGACAACAACCTGTTAGTGTAAGACTATAGCAAGGAAATGTATCCAAAACTAACTACATTATGTAGATGACATGCTGTGGATTGGCTAAGCGGGATATGGAAAGGACTATGGCGTCTGCCTGGTCTTTATAAACGGATAAAATGACAGACGGTAACGCCAACTCAATGGCATGGGCCCCACCAAGAAAGATTAGATCATTATAATTACATTTATTTCTTCAAAACAGCTGAGATCTCTTTTCTATTTGGCATAGTTATCATTCAAACCATACTTGACACAACTTTCAGATATTTTGAAAAGTTTAACAGATTCAGCATTTATTTGTAGAGACGGGAAAGTTCGTAAAATCACCGACAGTTTTAAGGTAAGTCTTTCTTTGATTAAATTACCGAGACAACGGTTTATATGGCGATGGAGCTTCAGTTTAATGCAATTATTTAGAGAGTGCACTATACTACTAAAAAAGCTACGAAACGAAATATAAATACCTACGGTTACGAAATATGCTGTGTACGAATTAATTTCGTTAACGGATGAATTTAAAAAAAAAATGAAGACAAACTTTCTACTTTTGAACTTAAGAAACAGTCGTAGAATTGCCTGATGATAATAGCTTTGGCACATTGTATGCAATAAAATGCTGACAGAAGGAGAATTTAAAAATAGGTTATTAAGAAAACATAAAAAAAACGAAAAGTTGCTATATAATTATTATGGGTATTTCCGTTACATAAAGATACTTTTTGAACTATGTCTTCGTTACCTTTTATTTTTAAAACCCATCTGTCAGCATTTTAATTAAATACAAAGTGCCTAAGCTATAACTTCTCAGGAAATTCTACAACTGTTTCCATAGTTGAAACGTAGAAAGTTCTAGAAGCTCGTAATCTTACAGAATCCTCGTAGCTCTAGGTTCTTAGGTAAGGAGAACTCTATTTCTAAAAGCTTAGAACTGCAAGCCACTGAAATATGGGACCACTAAATAAATCCAACTGTTGCAATTTTGCTTACTTAGCAGAAGAGCGAATTCCTTTTAGAATGTTGATTTGTTTGAACATCTAAAAAGCTTTAATAAATTAAACAGAAATAATAACTAAGTATAAAGCATTGAAATATATACTCAATACTCAATATTTAATGCTATTCCACAATGTAAATATATTACAGTAAACAGTTACTCTAGTTAGTATATAGTAAGGAACTTTTCAAAGCAATTCTCGCGATGCTTACTTTTGAGGTGTCAGAACGCGAATCTGACACCATCGCAGATTCAGTCGCACGGCAACCACCATCCATGACACCCATTTAAGTGACACGTTATAATTTAAAAAATGCCCTGCCGCATCGTGCGGTGTGAGACCGCAGCACCACTGACCACACCGTCCACAATGATGTGTGAATCAAGCCATATTAGACTTTTGTATGTAGGTCGTAAGAACTAAGACATCAGCAGTAGGGTGCGGTTAAGCCACGGCGCTGGCGTTTGACAACGTTCTATGAGACTTGTTACACGAAATTGTACTGATAGGCATATCCTTCTTTTGAGATCTTTGTACCAACTGCATACTCGTAAATAGCTGTAGAATAGAGGGTAAAAGCAGACATCATGGTAATAAATATCTAAATTTGCACCTCAAAAGCAGCTTAGAGACAAAGACATACAAAAAAATCGCTTGAAAATTAGACATGCGTAAACAATGCTTCATAAAGTAATGCAATTACATCACATTCTAGAAAAAGATATATTACAGTGGGATATCACCATCACTCACAAAATGTGATGCGTACATACATCACACCGCGCTCTGCTACTAAGTAATACACATCACAATAATACTATGTAATCTGTGGTAAAACTACGTGATACGAATGAAGCTCTTTTTTAGGGTTCTGTACCTCAAAAGGAAAAAACGGAACCCTTATCTCTCGTGTGTCCGTCTCTCTGTCTGTCTGTAAGTCGGTGACCGCAATACGGACATAATAATATAAATAATACAAATGAACTTTTAACGTGGGGGCTACTTTTGGGGGGTTAGTAAATTAGAAAATTAAAAAAATAATACATGCAATCCTTGGCTTGTGACATATCGAATGAAAGGGCTCGTTGTAAAAGTTTTTTTTTTATAGTTTTACAATAAAAGGTTTTGAAGTTATTTAGGAAAATAGGCGATAATTGACCATCCCTTATATTTGAAACTACGCGGCCTAAAATTGTGAAAAAAAAGATAGTAGTTCTTTACATCTAGATTACAGGAAAACCCATAAGAAGTCTATGGTATTTAAAGTAACAAAGGAAATTTCATATAATGACGGAACCCTATCCACGGGATTTTAACTCGCACTTGCCAGTTTTTTTCTCTTTTCAACACGTTAAGGTGAGACGTGAGTAAGCGAAAGACGAACCGATGCGTCGCTGGTGCTCGGTCGGGTGATGTTATGAGTGCGGCTCCTTCCAAGTGATGTGTAATGTTACATGAAAACGCCGGCCGCGTGAACCAACACTTGTAATATCACTCTCTATCGAAAATCCTGTACTTCAAATAACTTTATCTACACCCATATCATAAAACCTTCATTGGTTAATCAAAAACCGTAGGAAATGACCACCATTTTGACAACCAATTAGGAAAAACCAGTGCTGCGATAAAGAAATAACATTACTTCTTTATCGTTTTTAGTAAAGAAATGAGATTAAATTTGGAACAGCTGTCAAAACTCAACTGGGTCTCTATTCTAGTATCCATAGATATTAAAACAGTTATTGATACGAAACGTCAATTCAGTATGTTTTTTTAATATAAACTGCACAATATTTGATCTCGAGTGACGTGAGAATAGAGACTTCATCCGTATGTCTATGATTTAAAAAAAAAATGGTCTTGACGGAGGATCGAATCGCCGCCATGTTGGTTTTGCTGAACGAAAGTAGAATTGTTGTTGAATTGAATAGAAAAAGTTGTTTGTAATTTACATTTTAGTTGAAAATATGAATAGTAAGTAGTCTTCTCGGAGTGTGTGTGATGTGAAAATGCGCCGGATATCGGAAATATGCAGCCACGATTGCAACAAATAACTTGTTGCCAGAAAATATTGTTTCTGAATCCATCATGGAGGATTTATAATATGTGTGTAGATAAAGTTATGTATGCAACTCTGCATAATTTGGCCTTAAAACACACGTGCGATCTTATTATGAAACTCGCCTATCGGCTCGTTTCATGAAAACCGCACTAGTGTTTTAAGGCCTATCATTATGCAACCGTTGCATAAACTACTATTCCCTTACAAGATACCAAAGCAAAGTCAGCCTTAGTGAACCCTGCTTTCCTTTAATAATTTCAAGAAACATCTCGTAACGTAAAACAAAAGATGTTTATGTCTCCGCCGGTTCATTAGAGACGAGGATTGTTTTAAATTATTACCAAACAAACATCATTAAGCCTCCACACCGGCCGGTGTGGCTACAAAACGGGAGATTTTAAAAGATGTGGACATTTTTGAACTTTACTCTCTGCTTCAGAAGGTTGAATTACGATTAACTTATGATATGATAAGATAATTATTATATCTAATATTATATAGAAAAGGAAGTAAGCAGCCAACATTGATATAGAATAAAACTAGAAGTAAAATAAACTAAACTCTTCTGACACAACCTGATATTATTGAATCATTTTGAGACAAATGATTTTATTTGGTCCTAATAAGACAGTAAATAATAATAATAAAACCATTTATTTCAGGCATCAGTAGCCCTTATATAAATACCTTACAGACTAACATACATACATACATATTATCACGCCCGAAATCCCTAATGGGGTGGGCAGAGCCACAAGACTACTTGTGGCCACGTTCGATTAATTAGTCCTAAGATGGTATGACTAACATACATATTAAAATAACTTTAAAGTAATTAAAATTATTTAGAGGACGAAAAGGCGTGGCTCCTTATCATCGTCCCACTGAAGTCCTGTCCTAGACAGGCAAGGTGCCCCGGAAGCGCCAGAAGTCCGGTCACGCGACGACGGTCGATTTTAAGTTTCGTGATTATCCTGACCGCCGGCGGCGCATTAGCGAATACATTTTCGAATTGGCCCCATTCTATGATTTAGGAGCGAATCCTGAAAATGACTTGAAAATATTTCGAAACATGTCCGGATTGTCCGGACTTTGACAAAACGCCAGGACAGTTGTTTTCTTTTCAATCCATTATCTGTCTGGTTTATTATGCATATTCTTACTGCGGTATGAAGTTTCTTTTTGTGCTAAAAAAATCCTACGCTGGATTGTGAAATATTCTTTTATCTACACCCATATCATAAAACCTCCATTGGTTAATCAAAAACCTTAGGAAATGACCACCATTTTGACAACCAATTAGGAAAAACCAGTGCTGCGATAAATAAATAACATGACTTCTTTATCGTTTTTAGTAAAGAAATGAGATTAAATTTGGAACAGCTGTCAAAACTCAAGTGGGTCTCTATTCTAGTATCCATAGATATTAAAACAGTTATTGATACGAAACGTCAATTCAGTATGTTTTTTTAATATAAACTGCACAATATTTGATCTCGAGTGACGTGAGAATAGAGACTTCATCCGTTTGTCTATGATTTAAAAAAAAATGGACTTGACGGTCTCGCCGCCATGTTGGTGTTTTGCTGAACGAAAGTAGAATTGTTGTTGAATTGAATATAAAAAGTAATTTACATTTTAGTTGAAAATATGAATAGTAAGTAGTCTTCTCGGAGTGTGTGTGATGTGAAAATGCGCCGGATATCGGAAATATGCAGCCACGATTGCAACAAATAACTTGTTGCCAGAAAATATTGTTTCTGAACCCATCATGGAGGATTTATAATATGTGTGTAGATAAAGTTATGTATGCAACTCTGCATAATTTGGCCTTAAAACACACGTGCGATCTTATTATGAAACTCGCCTATCGGCTCGTTTCATGAAAACCGCACTAGTGTTTTAAGGCCTATCATTATGCAACCGTTACATAATCTACTATAGCAAAAGCGGATGGTGTGGCCTGCAACAGCCCGAGGCGAAGAGACAAACGATGTTTACGCCCCGACGCGGGCGTAACAACCAGTACCGTCTTTTTTGCACCTTCTCCAATAGAGAATGTATTCGATTTGTCTGGAACTTGAGCTTCACTTCGGCAACATATTTTATTTATCTTCTTTCCAAATAAAACTGGTATATTAGCGAGTCCAATCGTATATGTAGTGGTGTACCGTTGGCCAAAAAATGTAAATAAGTTATATTAAACGTAAATGAAAGAAAGAAGTACAATTTGCACCGTTGGGTTGGGTTAACAATTAAGGGACAAAAACGTTAAATGCGATGCTACTAGTAGCTAACTTCACAGAGCAAACTGCCGTGGTGCGAATTGGATACTTGACTATAGTAACAAATATTAATATATTTTTGTGGAACGGTTAGCTGAACATAAATAAATGCATGTCAAAGAAACAAAAAGATCATTTTGACTGTTACCTTTTTTTTTCTATTAAGGGTCAAAAATTGTCAGTTTTTAGTTGTGAATTAATAGTTTTTGACATAATCATCAAATTTATATCATTTTTTAATTCTACAATATTGCCCTAAAAACAGTATTTTCGGAAATAATTGCGAATTTCATATATTTTGTATAACACCTATATATATATATATATATATGTTTATATGATATATATAATAACGTAATAACGTATAATTTTGTGTAAAAGAGCCCTGACGGCCATATAAAATGTATGACCGTCAGGGCTCTTTTTACATTGGTCTGTTATACACTCTAACTGAACTGTGACGTCATGTTTTAGGGCCATTTTGTATGGAGCGTTTTTGTGAGTGGTATGAACTAGGACTTTTCAAAACGCAGTATCTCGAAAAAAAAAACAACACTAATGTTTTGCGAACAGAGTTGGGTTTCTATGACTCATGATTTTCCAAAATAAGATGAAATAAAAATCATGCAAGTAGCCAATTGTAATTATTTATTTATTTTACGTTTGTTTTAATCAAATCATGTCACTATTTAAAACTTTTAAAGCGATCCAGTCAAATATCGTTAGTTAAAAGCCGAGTCGTTTAAATTATATAAAATCAGCCATTCACAAGAGAATAAAGAAACGAATAATTTAGTTAAATACTTTGGTCATAGTTTGACCTTGACATTGATTGTTATTTCGGTTTTGGTTTTTAAGATTATGTTATATTAATATGTAATTGGTATTACGCAGTTTTTAAATACTTTTGATTTTAAATAGAGTTGAACACACATTTTAAAATAAAGCCACTGACGATAGACTAATGACTTTATTTCCCAACAGCCTCCCTCCGCGTACGTGGCAGTCGCGCCGAAATAATAATATATGTATAATAATATGATATACCGCATTAGTATGTTTCGATAAAAAAGAAAGCGGGGTCGGTGCATGCGCGGAAAAAAGGTGCGGTTGAAAAAACTGTGTTTATAATGTAAACTTTCCTGGTTTGTACACATTGTAAAAAAAATATAACGGGTCTTACTTAACACACGCTAATAATTAAAAGGCAAGTTAATAACTTTTTTATTTGTCCCGACGTTTTAACCAAGTAGCGATCGCCGACCTGCTACCTTTTAGTTGTTATCGTAGACCCGATATAAATTTGAAATTATTTATTGTTATCGGGGGTTTTCCTATTTTTAAGAACTATATTTGAAGAGTACGAGGGTTACCACTCAAAGCAAATTATTTTACCACCCTCGCTCAATATTATGCCGGTACCGTAAAAAGTAAATCCTGACAGATTCCAAAAGTATAACACATTCCGGTCAACATAATATGACTGAATAACGTTTGGCCAAATTCTGCCGAATGCCATTTTCTGCTGAAACATTTGCTTTTCAGGACATTTTAAATAACTATGCGCGGTCTATATCACACACGTGAAAAGTGCTACAACCGGACATATTGTTGGAATTAAAATGATAATGTATACAGCTTATCAGATCATGGCTTGGCTTGGCTTTTGACGACGCGGTTAGCCTAGTTGGTAGTGACCCTGCCTCCGAAGCTAGCGGTCCCGGGTTCAATCCCGGGTAAGGGCAAATATTTGTGCGATGAGCACGAATGTTTGTTCCTGAGTCTTGGATGTTTCCTATGTATTTAAGTATTTATTTATCTATACAAGTATGTATATCGTCGTCTAGTAACACAAGCCTTTAGAGCTTACTTTGTGACTAGCTCGATATGTGTAAAGGTTGTCCCCTGATTTATTGTGATTTATTATGATACTAAATTGACACTTTTTAACAAGTAACTACATAAAAAAGTATTTTACCAGAGAAAATTTGCATTTTATTTACCATGGACAATAATATTTTTAACGTATGGTACGACCTTCACTATTCCGTCGTCACCCGTTACGAGTATGGACTTGCATTTTATTCTTCATTGGAGGGTTCATTGGTTTTTTGGGAAATTGCTTAGACGAAATTTTAAAAAGATATCCAATAAGACCCGATCGTACAAGGGAATTATTTTTGGACTGCGCTTAAATTTAGCGAATGAACTATTAAGTTCGGATCTGACTCGCGAACATCAACATTAAATATTTATTTTTCCATTTCCATCCGCGAGCTCCAAACGCATGGCTTCCATCGATATATGGTACGATCTTTATACTCAATAATATCTTCAAAAGCTTCTTCAAAATTACAAAAACATATTTTTTTACCAATAAATATGCCCAATATTGAAACCCCATGGGCTTTGAAATTTCTGTTTTTAATTTTTATTACTAGTGGACCCGCCACAGCTTCGCCCGCGGTATTTTCCATACGAACTTGATCACCACTTTTCACCCCTTTAGGGATGGAATTTCTAAAAATCCCTCCTTAGTGCACCTCGGGGGGTACTCGAGGAATGCCTCATCCAAATTTCAAACTTCTAGCACCACCCGTTTAGGCTGTGCGTTGTCTATAAGTGAGTCACAGTACTGTTTTAAATGTATGGAAGAAAGTGATGACGCTGCCAAAGGTGGAACGCAGTTGGCCAGGAAATTCCTATTTTTACTCTAAGGGAAAATAGACATGGAAAGGAAGGAAGTTGAACGAGGCACTTTATTTTGACACATTCGACACGTGCAATTTGATGGTGACCTACACCGAAATACAGACAAGTTATTTTTCTTTTTTTTTTAATTTGCTTCCCATTTAAGTATTGTGTAGGATTTTATATAATGTACGTGAAAACGAGCTTATCCGACTAAGACCGAATAATGCTGAGACCCAAACTGAAAGTAAACATACCATTCACTGGTGACTATAAAACTAGACCTCAATATACCAACTTGAATGTTAATCGTTGTTTAATTTGGTCCTTTATAGTAAACTGTAATCAACTTGTCGAAAACGAGAAACTATGCTAATTCCTCTTTGATTTGAAGCTATGAAGGTAACATTATGTTGAGTGACAAAATACGAAAAGTTTTGGGTACAAAAAAAACAAAACTAGGTTTGAAGTGACAGTTCGAGACCACAGGAAAGTTCTAGCTACACCCAACGTGGTTTAATCAAATATTTGAAACCTTTTGCCGGCGACTCAGTCTACGTAGAATTCGGTTGTCGCTATTCCCTTGGAAACTTTTCTGTTTTCCGGGATAAAAAGTATCTTATATAATAATTCAAGATGTCACGTGATGTGAACAATATATACGCAAATTTTCATCTAAATCCGTTTGGGATTTATGAGTATTTGAGCAACAAACATTGTCACAGACTATCGCATTTGTAGTGGTAAGATACGTGAGGTAGATACTAAAAGTTTTAAAATTCAAGGTGTAACAGATGCTTTTCATCAACTTATAGGTTTCTATAGCTTTTGCCTGCGACTTCTCGACGTCAAACTCGTTTATCGCGCAGCGCCATCTACCGAAGAGTAGCTTTTCTCATATTTCCTCTATTCATAAAGATAAGAGAGAATAAATCCTTCAGGATATCGGGTACAATATTCTATGTCCATCTCCATATAACAGGCTACATTTGTGCCAATTTTTATGGAATTCTGCTAAGCCATTTGGCCGTTAAAACGGAACAAACAAACACACGTCTGGATAACTATTTAACCATTAACTTTTACTTCTCGTTCCATAGGTAAGTATTTAAAATTTACGCCACGCGACGAAAGTTTATTACTCGTACTAAAACCAAAGTTAAGCGTTTGCTGTTAAACGTAGTAAGTACTTAAGAGACAGATAATTACAAGTTTTGTCGTAAAATCGTCTGCAATATTATTTCATCTGGTTATTCAAATCACTTGAAACTTTTAAATGTCGTGGTAAGTTACTTGTCGTCCCATCAGACGTAAAAGAGCATGGTTTTATGGGCGTCTATTCACGCCGCGAAGCGTATACTTTACTTTTTTACACATAGGGTAAGTGATGCAGACAGGTGTATGACGACGTATCATTTTAAACTCTTATTTATCATAATTAAACTCATCAGCATCATCATTAGCCGTAAAACGTCCACTGCAGAACATAGGCCATTATAGTACTTACTTGAAGGCCGCGGCTGCCCATCCTTCTGGAAGTCCCTCTTTCGCCTTACGACACCCACGGGAGATGGGGTGATTCTATTCTTAGCCGGCACCACACGGACAATAGTTAATCTAACAATCTACAAATGAGTACCTAATCAAGTTTGTCAGTAGCAAAGATACCAGTCCGAGATAGTTGCTTAATACCATTGAAGTATTACGTTACACTTAGAATCGACATCTCGAACAAATGACAGCGAGCACTTGATGACGGAGCGGGCGTGCGCGCCGCGTCCGGGGGTGATCGTTTTCTTATAGGCGTTTGTGCCATTTGGCCTCAACAGGCTTTACAAAAAAATCAAGTAGCGGCGTCCACTCTAGTATACATTAATTACTCAAAGCTTAATGCGTCCAATTCGAAACGGTGACTACTTAATTTAAAATTTCGTAAACTTAAAATAAAAAACGTCAAACTCGATTAGGTATAGCTTAGATTGCTGCCTAAAACGTCAACTACAGGCCACACGGATTCATACAAAACATATGCGCATTTGTTTGGCCTGTAAGGTTATGATACTAAATAATATTGGCAATTTAGTGTTTATTTGTGACAGCATTATCACCACCAAATAAAGAAGAGTTCCAATCTTCTTAATTTGGTCATACTGTCACTTGTCAAGAAACATGTTTGAAATCGACGTACTAATAAAATACAGCCATCTTGTTTTTTCATTAGGGCGCTGATGTTTGCGGGAGCAGCGTAGCATTACAGTCGTAGGTTCAATTAATTTACAGCGTATCTTTTACTTCTATAATCTAAGACGTATAGCACAAAGCTGTCAAAATCAAGTTTGACATTTCTTATTTAAAATTTAGCGAACACATTTTCGTACTGGCCCTATTAAAAGTCACTTTAATTTCGAAATGTACGAAGTTCTCGTACGAAACGCATTCGTTATGGTCGATAAACACAAGATTCCCGTCTCTTATACTATGTCACATATATCTTGTACCTATGTTTTAAGGAATGGAACGTTCCAGAAGCAATATGACACGGTGGGTGAATAATGTAGCGCCGTGATATATACCCGGTTATACCCGGGTAGCGAGGGCTGAAGCAGGTAATATTCAAACTCTGGCGGGCTTAGTACACGTATAAATGCTTTGCATAATAAGTTATAGCCTGAACACACTAAAATAAGAAAAAAAACCGGACAAGTGTGACTTAAACTCGCGTGAAGAGGGTTCCGTGATTATATGAAATTTCCTATTTTACTTTAAATAGGTAGCAGACTTCTTATAGGTTTTCCTGTAATATAAATAGGTAGAGACCTATTTTTTGTAGTTTTTTTTTAAATTTTAGGCCCTATTGTTCGGAGATAAGGGGGGAATGGTCAATAGGGATGTTTCCTGGGTAAAAAAAAAGGAATTCTAATTAGTCCGTCAGTTAGATTATCAAAAAATATTGAACACATATTTGATTTGTCAAATCAATCCAAATTGATAAAGTCCACCCATCAAAGTTCAGAAGTGGGGGCTAATGACGTCACTTAATGGTAAAAATTGTACAAAGTCGTGACGTCACGCGGAACGTCATCGTACTATATCTTCGTAATTTTTTGTTGAATTTGACAAAAAAAATGTGTTTGTATCTTTTTATAATGTAAATGATAGACCAATTAGAATTATTCAGGAAACTAGCCTATTCTCACAACAAGGCCTTTCATTTGATATGTCACACGATATATTTTAAAAACTTTAAAAAAAAAACTAATTTACCCCCCAAAAGTGTGTGTGACCCCTAAAAGCTTTTTTTTTTGATGTAAGGTGTCCAAGAAATAAAACGTTTCGAAGCAGTTACACAAACGTAATTAATTAAAAATAATGTTTCGCTATTCGAATATTAATATTATTAAAAAGAAAACAAACATTATAAAGAAAAAAGGGTTCGTTGCATTGTTTCGCAATTGGCTTTATGGTCAAGATGACTTAAGCCCAACCACGTTCGAGTAGCATACATTCGTAGAAGCGTGAGCAGTAAATCTCCGCAATTTATGCACTACTTAAACGCGCTACACCTTGGCAACACCTATGAATTATTTCCGTGCTTCGGTTGAACTAGCACTGAATACCGTTTAATTCAAAACGACAGTTTGATTATAGTGGCAGCTGTTTTATTATAATAACAGAGACTTATAAGTTAATAAGCGAATACCATTTGGCTGCGTCGCGGTTTTTGTGATAAATAATACCTATGTTTTCTTATTTAACTGAGCTAAATAAAAAAAAATTACAAGGAGAATGAAACTGCTACAATTTTTAGGGTTCCGTACCTCAAAAGGAAAAAAGGAACCCTTATAGGATCACTCGGTTGTCCGTATGTCTGTCTGTCTGTCTGTCAAGACCTTTTTCTCAGGAACGCGTGGAGGGTATCAAGTTGAAATTAATATCAAATACTCAGGTCTGCAATCTCTTGTAGCTATGAAAAAATCAACCTTCTAAGTCACCGCAATCAAAAGATATGGCCGTTTATGTCTCATATTTTGATACTTTCAAGGGAATCCAAAGGGAATCAAAACCTATTGGGTACTACCCGTTGACCTAGAATCATGAAATTTGGCAAGAAGCAGTGACTTACAGCACAAGTAAATGAAAAAGTCCGAAAACCGTGAATTTGTAATTACATCACATAAAAAAAAAGTTAAACGGAATAACCTTGCAAAGAAAGAATAAAAATGCAAAGTCGTATCACACTCGACGATTGCACGGAGATAGAGATTGCTAAAGTTATTTTTTGTCTTATTTCATAGGTAGGTCGAAATGGTTACCCCGTTGTTAAAAGCTATTTTTTTTTTCTTTTTTTGGGTTCCGTACTTGCAAGGTACTGTTTCTTTTTCATACGTAATGGCGGAACCCTCGGCGCGCGAGTCAGGCTCGCACTTGACCGGTTTTTTTGCATGTAATATAGGTACGAGTATGTTTTCAAAAACATTAAAAATAATAATATGGCCGATAAGATAGGTATCTGGTTGGAAGATTTTGCAATGAGATTGTAATTTCTTATTTGAAAATATATAAATCAAACACGCCTGTTTTTATGTTAGAATTATAAACTAAGAAAATATAACCGGTCGTTTGTATCTATTTGTTTAAAAATAGGAGATTGCATTGCTTGTTAAAATCATAATTATAAATACTTTTAAACAGTCATCGGTTTACGACTGATCGTGATCTGTACCAATGGGATAGAGGGCGCCACAAGGAATGAGCATTTTGACGTATTAAGTTAGCGTTTGTCGTATAGATGGCACTGCTTGTTCGATAAATTCATTGGCGTCGTAGATCGCATGTGCAATGATTATTAATAAAATTAGCAATATTACTTTTACATTTACACAAAGTGAAAAAAGGTTCCTTTTGACTCATTTTTAAATAAAATCTAGTGTGTTAGGGGCTTGCTTGAAGGGGGATACCTTAGTAGAAAACCAGTATTTTTATGAGTTCACCACACTCCTTCAAAAAAGTTATTTGATAAATGAAACGCAGTTAAATAACAGTAACTGTACTTATCGGTGATCGGAATAGGTGGAGTATTTTAAGTGCCAAACGAACACTAATTGGTTATGAAACGTTAGGTTTCCCGCCGATTGACCGACGGTACTTTTGGCCTACAGTTTTATTTAGACTAATTTCATTTCTCCGAAACCCACTTTCGGTATTAGTTTTTTCAATGTTTGCAAACTCCAGAAGATATTTTATTAGATCCTATAGGTGCATCTCATTTATTATTATTGATTTGTGCCTATAATAAGTTGAAACTGTGATGTTTAGGTTGAAAAAAGACTTACCGCTGAGTTTCTTGCGGCATTTCTTCTCAGCGACATCTGCTGAGAAGAAATGCCGCAAGAAACTCAGCGGTAAGTCTTTTTTCAACCTAAACATCACAGATGTCACCTTTCAAAGCTCTGGTAGGTATTGAGACATGAGAAAGAGCCTGTGAGGCCGACTTGCGAAATTAATATCTAGTTTTTTATTTTATTTAATAAAGTTATAAACCCTAGGATTTTGATGTTGAAGAATGATAAATTATAAGTTGTCGTAATCTTATAAGTAATTCTTTAAATGAATATTATGGATTGATCTAAATCTTATTATTGAACAAAATCGGCACCCTATAATGTCATTATCACATCATCCGGCTTATACGATTGATTGACATCCATTATAATCATCCTATAATTGTCACTCAGTTTCCCTAGTTTTAGAAAACACACAATAAAGACCGCTTGCGCATTTCGGGGCTTTTTGACAAATTATAGGATATTTTTAAAGGGATTCACGGCCTGGATCACCCTTAGTTTTTTTTTTTTCTTTTGTACTAATAGCACGTGACATTGTGTAAAGGTGGATTTGTTATAATATAAATTTAACTGAGTACAGCATTGCAGCGGCTTAACCCGAACACTGATCTCTGCCTGTACAGTCGGCCATAGATAATACTGAGCACTCTTCGACTTTATCATACTCGTAAGGCTACAAGCCTGGGTCGCTCAAATTTCAAATATAGGACGTGGGTTGATTTATACTCGGTTTCAAATAGGATGGTACTGCTGACAGTTGCAATTTTTAGGGTTCCGTAACTCAAAAGGAAAAAACGAAACCCTTATACGATCACTCGTATGTCTGTCTGTCTGTCCGTCTGTCACAGCCAATTTGCCCCGAAACTACTGGACTTATTGAGTTAAAATTTAGTACCTATACATATGTAAGTCGGTGACTGTAACACGGACGCGTGACGTAAATACGAGTATATGATTTTTAAACATGGGGTCCTAAAAAATAAAAGTTATGCAACCTATATTGTGTGACATATCAAATGAAAGGGCTTATTGTAAACCTGAGAGTGTGACCTATAAGAATCATGCTAAGGAACTGAATAAAAAAAAACGTTATACAAAAAAATAGTAACTAAGAAAAATTACTATTGAACAGCACAAAATGATACTTATAAATTAAATTTATTTATTTATTATTTCCAAGCTTATAAACTAACATTGCGGTGCACCAAGGCGTTTACAGGTGAGTATTAAAATTATATCATATAGGTAATAAACAATTTAAACAAAAAAAAAAACAATTATCACAATAAATTAAATAATAGAATACTAAACGACTTATTCAAGTGCATACAATATTAACATCATTAAAAAATAGGTAGGTAGGTACTATAATTAATTTGGTAAAAAAAAAAAAAAAAAACAAATAAAAATTTCATAATAATCACTTAGGTAAACAAAGTACTTAGGTAAATAATGAAATACTCATAAAGTATTAACAGTATAAAAAGTATTAATTAAGTACACTAACATTTTCTCTCTATTTAGAGCTTATGCAGTTAAATTGTTTGTTTCTTATAAGTAATATTTTTTATTGTCATCTTTTTCGGTAATTAATTTTTCGTTAATTGAGTTACCTGCTTCACCCAAAGGTCGACTGGTAGAGAATGCTTGTAGCATTAAATTCTCCTTTTGTACATTTTTTTATTTGTGTGTGTGTGCAATAAACTATAAATAAACGAATTATATACCTACCCTAGGTTATTTCCATAATTAAGGAAATCTAACGATCAAGAAATTTAGGCTAACTACACGAAAAACATGACTATCCTTTTGGCGCAGTATCTGATAATATAATAACTAGAAATTAATGTTGGGTTTATATATATAAGTATATAAATAACAAGCAATAAATAATGTATAAGAAAACCACTAAAAGACATTCTCATAATCGCAGAATAGAGCAATAACACTTCTAGGAAACCCGTTTGATATATGTCAGTCAATTTAGCTGCGGAATAGAGGAAATGTTCGCGGAATTACCACGGAATATTGCCTAGGAAAAAAGCTTGTCTATTAACACAAGCACAAATATAATTTGTTTGGAAAATAGTTGCTGATTAAGTTCTAATCGCGTTTTTTCTCGGCAGAGCTGAGATACTTTATAATAATACCATTTAATTCAGACATTAGCAGCCCCAGCAGGGGGGTCCCACTTCGTATTTTATGTCTCACTTACATGCAGCGGAAGTGAGCAGGGCAGTGGGATTGGGCAGCGTGAGTATGTATTTGGGTCACTTCTCCTGCTCCTGCCGCTGCTACTCGCGTTGCGGCGCGCAGTGAGTCAGGAAGCAGCATGTAAACACCCACTGCTTTCGAAAATGGTGAACGTGGATTTTATTCTGGCAGCGCGAGCAGCAGTGGTAATGTCATTAGTAGCCTAGATGTTTGGTGAAGTTGGGTGACGCAGATAAAAAACCGGCCAAGTGCGAGTCGGACTCGCGCACGAAGGGTTCCGTACCATTATGTATAAAAACGGCAAAAAAATCACGTTTGTTGTATGGGACCCCCCCTTAAATATTTATTTTATTTTAATTTAATTATTTATTTTTTAAGTAAATATATATCTAAATATTCTGTGAATATTTCAAGCGTCTACCTGTTGCTGTTATCAATATCGAGCAAAAATGAGCAAAAAAATCACGTTTGTTGTATGGGAGCCCCCTTAAATATTTATTCTATTCTATTTTTTAGTTTTTGTTGTTAAAGCGGCAACAGAAATACATCATCTGTGAAAATTTCAACTTTCTAACTATCACGGTTTATCAGATACAGTCTGGAGACAGACGGACAGACGGACAGACGGACAGACGGACAGACGGACAGACGGACAGCGGAGCCTTAGTAATAGGGTTCGGTTTTTACCCTTTGGGTACGGAACCCTAAAAACTGACAACCCTAACGTACAATAAAAAACCGGTCAAGTGCGAGCCTGACTCGCGCGCCGAGGGTTCCGCAATTACGTATGAAACCTACGCGCTAACATAACCAAAGCAAGTTTGCAAAAAATGTTTATTTCGCGTTTGCATCTAACGGATCAATTACTCAGACAGAACCCTTTAAAAACCACCGACGCAAAAGAAAACAAGCTTTGCAAACATCAGAAAGGGGCGAGTTTGTAAAAAATACCCAGATACATATCAAGACGTCGGATGTGCAAAAACGTATCACCGAACAATTAAGTACACGCGGTCGGCGTAACGTTTGAACCCTTTTTTTGGGTTAAGACTTTTCCCAGTGGTAACTTTAATTCGTAAATTATGATTGCACCCACGCCACGGATATAATATTCAAGAGGCCATAGGCATTCAGTAAATACTGTGGTTTGCTGCTACACTGAAAAAATGGAAGGGCTAGAAATAAAGAAATTATGGCTAATATCAACCAAGCGACTTATTTCGGACAGAGCTTGCAAAGCTGTTTGCGAACATCAAACAAGAAGCAATAACATGTCGTTAATTTACAAAACTGTTATTTATTTTCAAATAAGTCTCGGTTGTATGTAGCCGTAAAATTTTAGACAAGCCAAATTGGTATTTTGCTGGTCCTTCGTGCCAACCGTATGTTGTATTTATTGATCTTGTAGTCTTGTAAACAACCGACGAAGATTCCAAAATAGTTTTTTTAATTCTGAAACGTATTTTGCATTGTTATTTATATCTATTTTTCTGAATTTATTGTTACTTATATTATCATGCAAGTGTTTCGGTCGTGTGTACTGTAAACTGGCATGTTATGTTGAAAATAAATCACTTAATATTTGGGGCACAGTATTTTTTTTACCTTTTATGTACAGCACATCTTTTCTACAAATTTATTATAATTATATAAGGATAATAAAGCGGCACTCATAAACTTAAACACCAGCTGACACTGAGTACCTGTTTAAAACATTTAAGAAATGATACCAACATTTTCTACTTCGACTAAAGGTCGACTTTGGTACCATACCTCAAGGCCTTAAGCCCCCCCCCTAATGTTCTCTAAGTTTTTCTTCGTACCATGTAAAAAAACTGGACAACTGCGAGTTAAAGTCGCGTGGAGAGGGTTCCGTGATTATATGAAATTTCCTATATTACTTTAGTAATCTATAGGTAACTATTTTCTGTATCAAATTGTAGGCCCAATAGTTTCGGAGATAAAGGTGGGAGGGAGTATGGTCAATAATCGCCTATTTTTCTAAATAACGTCAAAACCATTTAATTATAAAAAAAATATAAAAGATCTTCATAAGAAGCCCTTTTATTTGATATGTCACACGCTATAGTTTGAAAATCTTTGTTTTTTAATTTTTTATTTGCCCCCGTAAAGTAGCCCCCATGTTCGAAATTAATTTATTTACGTTACACGTCCGTATTGCAGTCACCGACTTACATATTACGTGTACCAAATTTCAACTCAATCGGTTCTCGACTCAAGTAGTCTCGAAGCAAATCGTCTGTGAGAGGCGGACAGACAGACACACGATCCTATAAAGGTTCCGTTTTTTCCTTTAGAGATACGAAACCCTAAATAGCTGAAATAAATAAATTTATAATTTATAAAGTTATCTGATGACATGCGAAGAAAAAAGTATTTGACCATGAAAGTCTCTTCGCTACGGATCCCTTAAAAAAGTAGGGCGTTGTTCATTAAAATGTTAGACCGTTTTATGTCTGCAATTTTTTATACAACAAACATTATTAATATTTATTTAAAAAGCCAAAATATCCAGTTTTAGTGAATACGACATTATGACAAATAAAATTATATAACCAATAGCACAGAATAGATAATAGCACTATAGTACAGAAGAATCACTGTCTAACAAAACCGGTGTGTAGGCACGAAAATATGCCTAATCATTCCGTCTCTCTCCGTCGCATAAAACGTGCTCTTTCGTGTACGCTAGGGTGGTCAGTTTTTTATCAGCGTCACCCAACAAAACCAAACATCTAGGCTACTTGATAACGGGTGAATAGGCCAGCGAGCGAGCGAGCGACAACCTACTGCGATTTACAGCTCCGAGCTGTCCGACGGCCGAGAGTACCTAAAGTGCGGAGTGAGACCCCGCTGCCAGTGAAACGATTATGCCAAATTAAATTACATCAAAAATTATTAAGCCGACTAAGAATTTATAATGAAATAGGGTTCCAGAATAAACCCTAAAGTTCAATTGGAACGCATGTATTTCATATTAAAATTATGTTAAGCTCACAAGCTTCCATTACAGAACAAGAATCTTTATAATCCATTATTTACCAAGTAATAATTTACTGTATTACATTTTGTAATGTTTGCCATAATTCAAATGGAATTATATCAGATAACCAAACTTGGGGTTACAATTGAGATGTTACGTTTAAAATATGACGCTATTTATGAATTGGGGCCATTCAATTAGAGATGAAATCGGCGAGGAGTTCTTGTAAATATTTAGGAACCAATTACAGCGCAATTCAAAGTGATATAGAGTAAATTTAATAGGTTTTTCTATTAAGTAACATTATAATTATGTTTATAAATTATGTTTGTTTACTATTTGGTTTTGGGCATCTATTCGACATTACCTATACTATCCTCAAACCAAACTGACGACTGATGCCATACAATTATTAAAGCCTTGCTCTTGTATTGTATTGTATTGTTTATTACCTCAGTTGTCAGTTTGGTTTGACGATAGTATAAGCGATAGATATCGCGATGGTTTAACAATGCGGTCGCCTTTCCTGTCAAGTTAATAAGAGCTAACATATCGTAGCAAAATAATTTGCGATATCGTTTAGGCAATTTCGAATGTTCTGATTTGCTTGACTGTAAAACACATACATAAATAATATGAATTACTTGTGGGCCCAAAGGCTTTGTAATGGATTGTTACGGCAACGGAACATTAGAGCGGTTTTTGCCTTGAATAGCAACCGCGGTGGTTATATTACTTATATCGTTTAAGTATCAAGCTAACTATTATTTCATATTTTCTATGCATTTAAGGAGATAGTAGGAGAAAACGGACGATATGAAATTTACGTATTGATTGATACGAAACATTGATTGTTCACCCGTGCCGCTTATCAAATCGCTGACTTCAAAGCCCGAGCTTTACAAACCAAAGTTTTAATAATTCAAAAGCTTCTGTGAGAACATTAAACAAAATATGAATCGATGTAAACGGGGCTATAACAGGATGTTTGCACGTCTGTTTGAGTTGCGAACTTTTTATATACGGACCTGCCCTCTGGCATTGCCATTTTATAGATTTTTTAGAATATGCGGGTCAAATATTTTATTTTGAACTTCTTCCGTTTGCGTTTTGTATTTTGTTTTGTTTTGAAAAACTTCCAAGAACTGAATCGACAAAAAATATCTATATAATGTCTGCTCACAAAATTTCACGAGAATTGGTTGAGAAATGCAACCTAAAGAGATGCAGCCCGACATACGAAAGCATTTTTGGCCAATCTGAAACGGAGACGCTTCGCTCGCTTCGCTCGCTCGCTCGAATCATTAAGTGGAAAATGTCTGTAGATACATTGAATATAACAATGAAAAAATGGTATGGGGGGCTTCAATGAGTAGAATGGTTTTTGAATGTCATATCTGTTTGTCGGTTGTCTGATTATATCTGCGCGATAAACTTTTAAACTACTGGACGGATTTCAATGCGATTTTCGATAGTATATTAAGAGAGAGGATAAGCTATAGAAACTTATGGCGATAAAGCTAGAAGGGGGTTGAAGTTAGTATGGAAAAAAGAAACAAAATTCACTAAACTCTTGAAATTATGCATTTAGAGTTTTATCTACAATACAAAAATTTGTTCGTTTGTTCGTCTCTTATGCTTTTATATATAATTTCACGATGAAAGTTTGGTGAGATGTCGTGCACCGAGGAATTATTATTACACAACACAACATCAATATACATATATGAATTTGTTAACCAAACTGAAAAAAAAAAACCTATAAACCTAGACATTGTTTCGATTGATAAAATGTTAAATATTATTAAAATTGGCTAATATTTAGTGGCATAAAATGTTTTCTCTTATCGTATAAGTAATAAAGTATTAGTAGGAATTATAATTCGTTTTGAAAATCAAACAACTTAACACATTACCGTTTTTTGACTTGCGAAATCAAGATATCGGAAAACTCAAGTTTTTATTAAGACCGGACTTTTTTTTAATTAATAAAAAACGCCTAAAACGAGAGTTAACTTGGTACAATTATTATAAATTTCCTTCGACTGGCAAGAATAAATTCTCCTAATTCGAGTAAAAGCAGCGAAGTTCACAATTTTGTCGGTAGATGTAAATTTTATTAGGTAACAGATTTCATTTGGCTCGGGAAAATTCGTTAATTAATTTAATTTACATGAATTGAATTACAAAATGTTTACTAGCAACGTTGAAAATGGAGACGCCGGTACAGCTGAATCACTTTGGGAAAGCATTATGCATACTTGAGTAGATATGGAAAACCATAAGCATAATTAATCGAATCGGTCTAGAAAACCGTAATATAGATGTGTTTTCGGACACCGTTGGTGGTTATTGTAGATTAATGTTTTTATTTTTAAATAATTATTTGAATAATTAGTATGTTCCTTTTTTTATTTCTTTCCTGTGTGTATCTGATATTTTTTATTATTATTATTATTTTATGTTGTGAATTGTTAACTAGTGATTTATTATTTTGATTTCTTAGTAGGTATTGTATTTATTAATGAACTTTTATTTTAGTCCTAAGTCAAGCATGTAAACGCTTTGGTACATGTACTGTAAGTTTATGTGTAATAAATAAATAAATAAATAAATGTGTGCGTATTTGTATCTGTGTTTTAAATATGGAACACTAAATCAACACAACACCACTATAGTCACAAATGCTGCTCCAAAGTGATTAAACTATACGTTTATTCATAAAGGCAAAGACATCGCTCCTCTGCTGCACTGGGAGTGAAGAAATAGCATAGAACGCGTGCAGTCGTAAAAGTCGACTAAGGGACGGGTCCTCTCCAACATGGTGGACTATCTGTATGGACGATGGGCTGATCACCTGTCACCATACGGTTCATCATACCATCTTAGGACTAATTAATCGAACGTGGCCACAAGTAGTCTTGTGGCTCTGCCCACCCCATGCTGTTTCAAATATAATTTTTAAATTAGTACTCTCTTCTATTTGAATTTAAATTTAAAAAAAAATTAAAATATTTGTAACTTTGGGACCGGTGGTAGATTCATTCCTTGACCTGCATGCATAAGAGCTTGTAAAAGCGTGTACCACCTTCGACCTCCTCGTCACTTAATATCAGGTGAGACTGAGACCAAACGCAAACCCATTTTTGATAAAAAAGGCATAATTAAATAAATATATTTTGACTTTGATTTAAGTTTTAATCGGAAATCATTTTGAGTTTGAGTTCTGAGGATCTCTGTCGAACTAAAGCATTAGGGTTCTGTACCTGAAAAGGAAAAAACGAAACCCTTATAGGTATCACTCGTGCGTCTGTCTGTCTGTCCGTCTGTCACAGCCAATTTGCTCCGAAACTACTGGACCGATTGAGATGTAATTCGGTGACCGCAACACGGACGCGTGACATTAATATATGAATTTTAAACATAGGGGGGAAATCAGAAAATTAAAAAAAAAAGTTATGCAATCTATATTGTGTGACATATCAAATGAAAGGGCTTATTGTGAGGATTTTAAATATTTTTTTTTTCTGAATTTTAAGTAAAATATTTTGAAAGTTATTTAGGAAAATAGGCGAAAATTGACCATTCCCCCCTTATTTCCGAAACTACTGGGGTTAACATTTTGAAAAAAATACAGAAAATAGTTATTTACCTATAGATTACAGGAAAAGCTATAAGAATTCTATGGTATTTAAAGTAACCTAGTAAATTGCAGATAATCATGTACGGAACGGAACCCTCTCCACGCGAGTTTAACTCGCACTTGTCCGGTTTTAAGAAGCGACCTTCTTATCGAGTGCTCCCCTGCTTCTTCATAGGCATTATGCGGAGTAACGCACCTACATCCGTGGCCGCCTGCGTCGAAAGACGACCAAAGTCGAAGACACGCAAGGACATGTAGTTTATACGCACTAACGGGTCAAGTTAGACTCGCCAGTTAGTTCATGACCGAAGTGTTTAAGAGAACCACACCCCAGTACCATGAATTTATGCAAACCGTTTTCGTAATAGAAAACTATCGCTCGGTCCCTTTTAGTTGTATCGGCTACAAGCAGTATTTCCGATAGATTTCGATAACGAGAACGGTTTGCATAAACTCATGGTAATGGCACTGACACTGAGCTCTTGCTTCACGTGCAGCCGTGACACTTAAACTAAGCATGCGCACTCACCACACCAGTTGTCCACTCAATTCGAGTGATCTCAAATATAATTAAAGGCCCCTTCAAACTGTTGTGCTAGCATAGCTATTGGGACTATAGGTTGACCACTTAAATGAGTCGTCGACCGCGCGGCACAGGGGCGCGGGGGCATGGCGACAAAGGGGACCAAGTGAGGTGCGGGCGGCAGGCGCATTTTTGTTTTCATTCATTTCACGCCGCCCGCACCTCTCTCAGGCGCCTTTGTCGTCATGCCCCGCGCCCCTGTGCTGCGCGGGCGACGACTCATTTAAGCGGTCAACCTATAGTCCCAATAGCTATGCTAGTCCCACCTATAGTCCCAGTGTGAAAGTCCCGCCTATTCACAATTCGGTTGTTGACCATTTTTGAAACAATATTTTTGGATGCTTGTTAGCTCATTTTAGATTAAGTAATAGTAGTTTATGTAACGGTTGCATAATGATAGGCCTTAAAACACTAGTGCGGTTTTCATGAAACGAGCCGATAGGCGAGTTTCATAATAAGATCGCACGTATGTTTTAAGGCCAAATTATGCAGAGTTGCATACATAACTTTATCTACACACATATTATAAATCCTCCATGATGGGTTCAGAAACAATATTTTCTGGCAACAAGTTATTTGTTGCAATCGTGGCTGCATATTTCCGATATCCGGCGCATTTTCACATCACACACACTCCGAGAAGACTACTTACTATTCAAATTTTCAACTAAAATGTAAATTACAAAAAACTTTTTCTATTCAATTCAAAAACAATTCTACTTTCGTTCAGCAAAACGCCAACATGGCGATCCTCCGTCAAGACCATTTTTTTTTTTAAATCATAGATAAACGGATGAAGTCTCTATTCTCACGTCACTCGAGATCAAATATTGTGCAGTTTATATTAAAAAAACATACTGAATTGACGTTTCGTATCAATAACTGTTTTAATATCTATGGATACTAGAATAGAGACCACTTGAGTTTTGACAGCTGTTCCAAATTTAATCTCTTTTCTTTACTAAAAACGATAAAGAAGTAATGTTATTTCTTTATCGCAGCACTGGTTTTTCCTAATTGGTTGTCAAAATGGTGGTCATTTCCTAAGGTTTTTGATTAACCAATGGAGGTTTTATGATATGGGTGTAGATAAAAATGTTTTCGTAATGATGTTTTCAGATTTTCAAGGAAAAAGCATAATAATATTGTTAATATTCAAAGCCGCTAAAACGCTATTTTACTGTCAGCCGTCGCGTGTGACTTCAGCATACTGTAACCGGTCGTAAACGTCAAAAAAAGCATAGTCTGTATGAGAGTGCGGTCCGAATAACACTCACAACGTTTAAAGTGGGCAGCCTGATTCGGAACGCAACCGACCTATGCAAACGTCATACGTCGAGACTGGTGGTTAAAGTCACGTGACTTAAAAGTAAAAATTGAAGTTTTTAATTTATTAAATTCTAAATAATCTTGATTTATTTTTACATAAATTACGTTCTATAATGTACTATTGAGGGTTAAGCTACCGTTCCACAGAAATAATATTAATATTTGTTACTATAGTCAACGAGCAAATACAAATAGGTTTTAATGATGTACATACATGTTGTGTCGAAAGGGTAGATAAAAATACAAATTCTGTTATGATTTAATTGGTTAACGGAATCGAAACCCAGTAGTTATCACTAGGTCGATAAACTGACATATTTTGCTAGGTGTAGAAAAATTCAAACAGTTCAATCAAAATCGTGTCTTTTTATTGAGTTCTGCGATTACCAATAAAGATTACATTTCACCGGTGATCAATTCTTTCAGTAAAAACCTGTGTGGATATCATGTAGGATTTTCTCAAATTAGAATTCATGCACAAACGCCGTAATAAGTGAAACCCACATGAAAATGCTTTTCATGCTTGAAAAAGACGTTATTCCGACGAAATCTCACCCAAAATAGTAAATAAACACATGAAAACCGTCTCCATAAACAATGAAAGCAGATAAAAAAAGAGATTGCATATTTGCGCTTTGTCGACGCGGGAATTAAAACCACGTTGCATATTCAGCAACTGCAGTCCAAACAAACAGAGCTTTATATGAATATATACCATCAGTTGAACACACAGGATAATCAGCCATATATAGACACTATTTACCTATTTCATACTAGAATTATTATCTACGACAATTTCCTGGAGAACCCTCTTCGGTGCTTTAGCTATGTCTTTGGAAATCACGTTGACCGCTTTGACGTGAAAGAAGGACACTTAGATTAACTTCTCCGGGAACTATGACTTTTTATATTAAGATTCCTAATTTTTCTTTTATCAACACGCTTCACTTGTAACTAATTAAGTAACTAATAAACAATCAATACATATAAAATAGTATTTTGACTCACTTATAGACAACGCACAGCCTAAGTGGTCCTAGAGGTTTGAAATTTGGAGGAGACATTCCTAGAGTACGGGCCTCTAGTACTAAGGAGGGATTTGTTAAAATTCCATCCCTAAAGGGGCTAAAAGGGGTGATAAAGTTTGTATGGAAAATACCGCGGGCGAAGCTGTGGCGGGTCCACTAGTAAGAAATAAAATCTTAGAAGTCAATTTTAAACAAATTATAATGGTCGTAACGATTTGAAACTCTGCAATTAAATGCGATTCGGATGACAATACAATAAGTTGGTACTATCGAGCTGATCTGACCATGGAGCCCGGAGGAGGAAACCCTCAAGTTTGAGCTCATTTGGTTTCTTTTGATGTCTTTTGTACTGTTTAGTGCGTTATAGACAAAAGCGTGTTTTTTTTAGTTTTTGTGAACTACTATTAAGTATATTAATTATAACTCTATATTATTTAATTATAATTCTTTATTACGTTGGACGATATTGCGATAATTGGTAACATATCCTATATCAATTTGATTAAAGAGCAAACGAACGCAATCAATTCGAATTTCATGTGAATTTATGCTCGGTGATGCTGGTAATTTAAAGCAGAAACATTATTAAGCGATTCACATTTCACACATCACTTCGTTTTTGATTTATTACAATACTATCGGTACCTATTACCACAGAACAGTGACCGGCAAAGAGTTCGAAGGGTCAGAAACGGAGATGTGACATAATGTCTATTATTTTTAGGGTTCCGTACCTCAAAAGGAAAAACCAGAACACCTATAGGGTCACTCGTGTGTCTGTCTGTCTGTCTGTCTATCTGTCCGTCTGTCACAGCCACTTTTCTCCAAAACTACTGGACTGATTGAGTTGAAATTTGGTACACACATGTAATTCGGAGACCACAACACGGACGTATAACGTAAATAAATGAATTTTAAACATGGAGGCCACTTTTGGGGGGAAAATAAAACAATTTAAAAAAAAATTTGCTATCTATATCGTGTGACATATCAAATGAAAGCGCGTTGTGGGAATCTTAAACATATATATTTTTTATTTTGGAATAAATAGTTTGGAAGTTAGGTTGTAACTTGACTTTAAGTATAATTTTAATTAAGAATTCCGTGACATCTATTTCTAACGTATCTAATGCTTTAATTTGTTTTTAATTTATCTTATTTGACTTTTTCTTTTTGTACTTATTGTTTTATTTAATTATCTATAGTGACATGGAATGGACTCTAGTGATTAAGTAATAAATTTAAAGTATTATTGCACTCCACCCATCAGCGAGACTACGAGAGCGGCCTTGGAAACTGTTCATTGGAGCTTCTGCGAGCATGCCCAATGCACTGCGCTTCCTCGGCAGTCCCATCAGCGGCACTAACATGCACAACACAAGGATAACTTAAACCTTCTTAGCTCTAAGTGCGTCTCTCTCACACTAGTGCCGACGAAATAGTCATAGAGTTAAACAGGTTTATCTTGTCTTTGTGTCTTGCATGTTAGGGCCGCAGCATTCTGAAGTCGTGCTATAAACGCAAGACGCCATAGGCCCGTTTAGGCTGCTCGTGTAGATAAATAGATTGACTATTGGCCGAATTCAGAAATGCCACTTTAAGCATTTGATTAGAGATTAAAGAATGACCGTTAACTAGTTGTCATCCTATACAAAAACATCACTCAAACATCACTTTAAAGATCAATTTGAGTGGCCTTTCAGAATTTGGCCATATATGCCTTAAAAAGCGTTACTTTCACGTCATTAGAACAATGAGAAAACCTGCAGGCAGGATTTACTAATACTAACTACATGCTGTTGTAAAAGTTTAAAGCCTATACCTAAATATAAATATTATATAATTAAATATACATACATATAGGAGGTATATAAGGGAAATATATAAGGGAGAGCTACATAACCCTACCTATTTGAAACCTAACTAAGAGAACCTAAATGAGAGCCTACCTATAAGAGAAGTTAAGACCTATTAGGTTACCTAACTAATTAGTAAGAGCGCTCTTACACCTACCTAGCTATTTTGAGATATAAAAGACTACCTAACAGTTAAGAATAGTTATACCTAGCCAACTGTTGAGTACAGCTGCACCTAACTAGGATAATTGCTTCCTTAGCTAGCATATACAATAAAATACTATGTTTTGGCCAAATAACGTGATCATCTAGTTGGTAGGACTCGTACGTTGTGAAAGTGCTGTAGCAACCTGCAAGTTCTTTGACAAGGTAGGTACCGAACTGATTAGGGTTCCCCGGGGAGCGTGATAAAACCTTATTAAACTAAAATATTATAAAACACCTAAGTAAATGATAGTTTGAAAGCAGTCCATAGACACAATGAATATAAATATTTATATAGAGTGTAATTTGTGTACAGTCAGTATGAATAAAATGTATGGAGGAGGGAAGGAAAGGGACAAGCTAAAGGGTAATGTGACCGGGGTCATTTGACCCCGGGGGTCACTCCAAAATCCTCCCCTCGACCCGTCTCCGAACACCGCCTTATAAAATAAGTGTTTATTATAATTAAATTTAGTTAGATTAATAATCCAACATTTTCAGTAAAAACTGCTTGTCGGAGACTAGCAAATATGTACAACTAGCTATAAGTGATACTTTTAGCTCAAACATGGCAATCCCGGACGCGGTTATCACTCTGAAAGAGGACACAACCGTTATATAATCCTGCAGAATACCAGAATGAACCAAAGCACACCATTCAATATTTATTTCAGAACACAGAGGCAATCCTGGGTTTAGTCATCACTCTAGGGCTTTCAACCTCAAGAGGACACGACTTTACGAAGATTTACCCACAAGAATTACCTGTGTGGACCAAAACCATAAATATTACTCTCAATTCATACTCAATTCTGAATGGTGACAAGTAACATCAAACCTCGACCTTTAAGGCCACATGAGGGACAAGTTACATCAAACCAACAGAACTGATATGCTTATATAATAGATAATTAGACAGAGTATGAATTGTTTAATGCTTTGTACACATTAAACTCTGCCCGAACTCTAGCAGACAATTATATTTATTATAATAAAATTCTGTTGAACCATTAATCCAATTTGTATAGCAAATATATGCCAAAATAATATGCAAATTTGGATTAGGATAAGGAAGGATAACATGGTAAAGAAGGTATGTAATATTTAGCTTATTCTAGTTTAATCTGGAATCAGGCCCGGCAGAGGCTCAAGCAAAACTGTCTTGATACAATTTAGTCCAGAATACTATAAAGACAAGGTCGCTTATATGAAATAATGGAGAACCCCCACGCATTAGTGTCATACAAGCTTGGAAGGCTATGTAGAATGCAGTCCCACTGAAAGCAGGACTGCCCGGTGAGATTTTAGACAGGAACTAGCCAAATCCGCATGTTCTCACTCTAACTCTTTATTACCAAGAGAGAGATATTGAACATCAAACTGACAGAGTTACCTATCTAAGAAATCAATCCTCAAAAACTAGTGGACGAGTGTTAGTGAAATTCCAAACTATTAGACATATATTCTGGAATATAGAATAGTCAGAACGTCACTTCCACTCTCCGGTTTCTGACATCTGCGTCAAGGTGGTACAATAATCATATAGTATGACTCTTGGGCCACTGAGCATAGCGTGGACATTCAGTTTTCTACATATCCAATCACTTTATATCCCCATTAGCATCCTGAACAAACCATACTCTTTGACAGTAAAATATGACTCAGAGGAAATCACTGCCAGTACAACTTCTTCCAGCATCTTGCTCAATTAGCCAACACGAAAATCATACCATCTTCACCTTGAGTTTCTTGGTTATATTCTGTAATTGGATTCCAACAAACTCAAGACAAATTCCATGGAACTTAAACTAATAATATATGTATGAATGTAAATAATGTTTAGTGTTTATGTGGGCATTGTAAGCGTAAATATATAAGCGTATGTAATAATTATGTATATACACAATTTCACAAGACATGACAATATGAATAATAAAACAACATAAGCACAGCTATAATTCAAATAAGAGGAATTCGCACAGCCACACAAACATAAATACACCCTAGTCATCCTAGTTTCCTAATGGTCCCTAGTAATAATTTAAAAAGATCTTATCTGGCCAGCGTTAACGGAGGTTAAGCTGTAGGTCCCACGGTGGAATCCTCAGGGATTCACACTATACACATATATATATCACAACACAACACTTTGATAGATTTCACAAACACATCACCTATGCTACATTCCTAGCCCATGAATTCTCATCGCACGATATCCGAATACGCTTCGCACTCCCGCTTGGTCAGGGCTTATAAAACGAAGCCTGACCCTAACCACAAGCCTAAATTTATTTCTGTAGCCCTATGCTATCGCGATACGCTGGTAAGCTCCCCGCAGGCTTTTCGAACCAGCTCGAAGACGAGGGAACGCGACGCAACCCATATCCCAACGTCGAACAGGGATTAGGGCTCCCTATTAGCCTATTACCGATATAACTTCCAGCAGAGTTTCCACTTGCACGATCAAAATAAGACTATCCTCAAAGTCCCCAAGTATCCCAAAAGTCCGCCTTTTATATCCCATCGAAATTATTTCTAGAAAGCCTACGACCATTTCATTCTAATTTCCAGGAAGCACCCAAACCCAAAATCCTCATCGTCTCTCTAGAATTCTCTTTTCAATCTCCATTACAACTCCCTAAGAGTAAGCGAGATAGCCAACCTCCCACTTACTGTAAGAATGTGACACCTATATGCATAAAAAATATGTTAGAGTAAGATACCAAATGGATTTCTAGATCACAATCTCGTTCATGTTTTTCTTAGGTAAAATTCCATCTACATAGGGCAACACGTCAGAAACTTCCAAATCCCGCTATTAAATAAAGTGAAATAGGAAGATACGTGTACCGTCGTGCTAAAACGGGATAGAAGACTTTCTGGATTATTCCATACGGTCCATCTATTGTTGAGTAGCTAAACTAAATCGTTCTATCGAAGACTTCCATAGATTACTTAAAAGCCAGATCTCACACCACAGAGTACCAAACAAGGGAACTTTCGTTATAAATATGTAATGACGTGAAATAATATTACCGAAAATTGTAAATTATAGTAATTTACTGTTTGTTCTTTAATAAATTAATGTAAAATTATAGTTTTTTAATAAAATACGTCGCAACTTATTCAACGGCGCAACGCCATCTGTCCGTGCTTACAAAGAGACATGAGGCATTAGTTAATGCTTCTTAAAAAGGCCATCTATCGTCGAATAGAAAAAGGCACAGATAAGTTCTCGAAAATACCAGTATAAAAAATTATTACGCAATTACTGTAATATTATGCCTAATGTTATGATATTAATAAATAAATAATTAAATTGAATTTTATGTGGTTTTACACGTTATTTAGCAACGTGTTCTGCTACACTGTTTGTGGAAAAAACCCACATCGGTTTAAAATCTTTGCCCGTCATCCGCAGTGCCTGTCACGGGCAGTCATCGAGTGCCGGTAATAGTTTTCAAAACAACTCCCTATGTTCAAGAAACGATTGTACAGGAGTACCCGTATATGGGGAGGGTTATGATTGTCCTTACATGTGTACAGTCGAACTGATTTTAAATTAAGGATTGAAGTTGCTCGCATCCGTAGGTTTATTCTCGAGTGATCACGTGATCTCTGAGTGCAAAACGGTGTTAGGTTTCGACAACGGCTGGATCCCACGAGTGAATATCCCACGAGTGAATAATGTTCATTATGCCCTCTTTGCCGACGACACGGCCATTTACGCAACTTCTATTTTCCCTTCTGCCTTAGTCAAACGCCTTCAGGGTGCAATCGATGAGTTAGGTCGCTGGTTCAGACTATGGAGGATCGAAGTCAATCCGGAAAAGAGTACGGCTGTGCTCTTTTCCAGGAAACTAGTTCCTAACGTATTCCTCAGGAATACTACACCAATCAGTCTGTACGGTAGTGCCATTCCCTGGGCTACCGAGGCAAAATACTTAGGTGTCACTCTCGATAGGAAATTGACGTTCAGTCGTCATATATCAGTTGTTCGCAACCGAGCAGCCTTCATATTAGGAAGGCTCCACCCGATGCTCAACAAGAATAGTAAATTGTCTCTTAGAAATAAGTTGACTATTTACAAGACTTGTGTGCGTCCTATCTTCACCTACGCAAGCGTTGTCTTTGCGCACGCATCTCCGACCCAATTGGTCAGCCTACAGCGGCTCCAAAATATATTCTTGCGCAGAGCCACGGGTGCTCCCTGGTTCATGCGTAATAGGGACCTTCATAGTGATACGGCCTTACCGACTGTAGCACAGTATATGAAGGATTTGTCGAGGAGATATTTCGATAATGCACCACATCACCCGATCCCGCTGTTCAGGGATGCGGTGGATTACACTCCTCTCGCCAACGTCCCTCCCAGACGTAGGCGTCCTCGTCACGTGTTGTCGGACCCAGATGACATGATTACGGCCAGTCTTGCGGCCAGTTCGATAGACTCTAGCCCACCTGTAGTGCAGGGCTCCGACGACACTAGCTCAGCTCCTTACACACCACACCGTCCCCTCCGGAGGAGGCGTGCACGTCCCCACACCTCCACACGTGGCCGGCCACATTTCTTCAATCGCTACCGGCATGTACCGGGTAGATTCTCACCTATCAGACACACCTGACTGAGTTTCTTGGTGCTTCTTCTCAGTCAGATTTAACGTAGCCTTTCCGAAGCACTGTAGCACAAAAATCCGATTGTTTGTATCCCCGCTTAACGTCCTAAGTCCGAGGTCGGCTCAATAGGAGCGCCCTTAGGCATGTTAAGTAAAATTCCCCTTGTTGAGCGCCATTCAGGCTGCTCGCATCTTTCCGGTGAAGCTGTCGGGGTCGTCAGAGACCAACAGCGTATGTCCATTCTAAAAAAAAAAAAAAAACAACGGCTGGTCACCACCGCGGTCATTTTTAGGGTTCCGTATCCAAAGGGTAAAACGGGATCCTATTACTAAGACTCCGCTGTCCGTCCGTCTGTCTATCCGTCTGGCACCAGGCTGTATCTCATGAAAAGTGATAGTTAGACAGTTGAAATTTTCACAGAAGATGTATTTCTGTTGTCGCTATAATAACAAATACTAAAAACAGAATACAATAAATATTTAAGGGGGCTCCCATACAACAAACGTGTTTTATTGCCGTTTTTATAGATAATGTACGGAACCCTTCGTGCGCGAGTCCGACTCGCACGTAGCTGATTTTTAAAATACTTCGCATACCTAATGCATAATGTTTTGATTTCCTCAAAATGTACACGTGTTTCACTACGGGAAAAATTACGATAAATACAACGTTTTATTTAACGTGTAAGCTTCGAAAAACCAAGAAACCCATGTATTTTCACAGAATCTTATTTCACAATGTAAACAAATATTACAAGAAACTTTTAGACAGTTATGTTTCTTTTCAACTAAAATGCGAAATCATGCAGTTTCCCTATAAATCCAAGATCGTGTTCGTCGTAATTTAATTCCTCCGACCGAATTCTTCAAATTATAACAAAAAAACCAATTCACCCGCAATCTCTGGAGTTTAAAGTTTTTGCCCGCAACTCCGTCGGCGCTTTCAAACTTCCAAAGTTATTCCGATCATTGTGAGATATCTCAAGATAGATCGATGGAGATCGATTGCAAGATTAACCCCTTCAATGCTTCCGAATCGTGCGGCATTTGATGCACGTACAAAGTTGGGAAAGTATGCGATTTTTTTGCCAATTCCAAGTATTTTAATCTATGAACAGCGACGGTTGACAGTTCTTTTATAGCGCCGAAAGATATTCTTTCTAGTCACTGGAATGCTAGTTACTGACGTGCACCATGTAACTGAGTATGCGGAGGCGGCTTTAGGCTATATAGTACAGTGATAACCTAGGGCTGCGGTCGCTCGAGCGGAGAGTCGCGGCCTTGCAGATTGAAACCCCAACTAGATCTAAGATTTTCGGGTTTAATGTGCCAAATTCATCGTGAGGAAACCTGCGTAAATCTTCAAAGAAATTCAAAGAAGTGCCCTATCCGCACTAGGCTGACGTGGGTAGTAGTGGTAGAGCCAAGCAGTAATCCTCACTAGATTACTGTTCGAATGGGCCGGCACGACCGGGGCAGTACCACACTCTCCCAGAATATCGGCGTAAAGTAATAGCTTGCTATTGCGTTTCGTACGGTGAGTGACGAGATCCGGAGGCCTATTCCCTCATCCCCATCCCATCCCCATTCCCCATCCTCCCTAAACTGGCGATGCATTGGCAGCACCTCTGGTGTTGCAGATGTCCATAGGCGGCGGTGACCACTTTCCATCAAGTGGGCCGTCTGACTGTATCACAGTCAATTGACATTGAAAAAAAAAAAAGAAATTACCACCCAATCCCTCAGGGCTATGGACTTTAAACACCAATCACGACGCGACGTTGCATAGGTTCGTTGCGTTCCGAATCATGCTGCCCACCTTAATCGTTATGCAACTCACAGTGTGTGTTATTCAGATCGCACCCTCATAAAGAATATGCTTTTTTTGACGTTTACGACCGGTTTTAGTAAGTTGACGTCACATACGACAGCTGAGAGTAAGATAGCGTTTGAGCGGCTTTAAGAGAACTGTGAACCAAAGGCAAAAATCACCCTTTTCATACAAAAGGCGATAACGATTTTCACTCCTTAAATGTTAACCGATTTTTACCAATTTCTGATAGGTTGTCAGTCAGAATAAAAACCTAGGGCCTACACTTAAAAAAAAAAACAAGATTTTAACCGTCCAGAATCGAACCAGCACTTGCTTGAAATGATTGGAAATTACCGCCACTATGTCTCTGTTCGATTTGATCCATCCTTCCAAGGACACCCTGTATAAATATGTTTTTGTTTTTATAATTGAACGTATCGTTTTCCGAGATGAGGGATTTTTATGTACTTATGTTGCCGCTCTCTTATGTTATGTCTGTCATAATTATCTTGGTAAGCGACGCGTAACGTTTGATATTCCGAATAACGAAAGAAATGATAAAGAACTTCAATATTTTTTTTATAAATGTTCTACATCAGATAAATATTTTAATTGGCATATTCCCAAAATGTTTGTTACGCTGCTTAACTGTAAACCAAATTAAATAAATGCTAAGATGCTTCATAGTGTTTGCCGTCGCACACGATCATTACTAGGGCTTCGTAGAATATCAGCGCTTCGATACATGCTGTGAAGACCCTTATTTGGTGTCATATTGCACCAACATTTTATTAGGCTAAGTTGGCTAAGTTCAATGTTTTTATAATAGCTTTAGTTGGTAGTGTGATTCAAATAAAATATTTCTCTACTTCTTCTAAAATTTAATTCGTACCGCGGTATCTGTTCATAACTTATTCAAGCTGAATACAAAAAAAAGTTCTATAAAATAAATATTTACACACGATACCTTCCGTACGTCACATTTATTAATCCCAATAAAAACCTTCACGAAAAACTAATACCGACACATCAAAGGACTTTCGCTACCAGAAAAACTCGTTTATCAACACAGGTACAAAACGAAAAAAAACCTGCAACTTGTAAATAAATGACAAAATAAACGACGCCGGAGTGTCTGAGCCATTCGTCTGGCCATTCATTCATTTTACGTTTAGTTCATTCATTGGTGCATTGTCCGAGCAGTCATTCTTAAAATCGGCTTAGTTTTTGTGTAGTTTGCGGTGGTATCGGGTAATTTATGACACCTTTTACAAATTCGATACGGGCAGGTAGTCTGTTACAATTTTGCAAAGGCCCACTTGATCAATGTAGCGGCATTTAAAAGCATTTGCACATCTTAGGAATATTTGCACATCTTAGAGATATTTTACTTCTAGCCCGCGACTACATACGCCCAGAGCGCCACCCGTCTTTACTGTCACCTTAAATTAAAAACTAGCTGTGTTCGGGACTGCCTACGTATGGAGCTCCAAGTCTTTACTGTCACCTTAGATTAAAAACTAGCTGTGTTCGGGGCTACCTACGTATGGAGCTCCAAGTGTTTACTGTCACCTTAAATTAAAAACTAGCTGTGTTCGAGGCTGCCTACGTATGCAGCTCCAAGTCTTTACTGTCACCTTAAATTTAAAACTAGTTGTTCTGGGGACTACGTGCGCGCGAAGATCCCAGTCTCTATTGTCGTCACCTTAAATTTAAAACTAGCTGTTTTGGGGACTGCGTGCGTCCGGGGCTCCCCGTCTTTACTGTCACCTTAAATTTAAAACAAGCTATGCTCGAGGTTGGGTGCGCAAGGGGCTCCCCGTCTCTACTATCACCTTGAATTGAAAACGAGCTGTACTCGGAGCTGCGTGCTCAGCGTCTTAAGTGTCCCCCTTAAATTTATCACTAGCTGTGCTAGGGAATGCGTACGCACGGGGCACCCCATCTTTGTTGATACCTTAAATTTAAAGCTAGCTGTCCTGGGGACTGCGCGCGCATGAAGCTCTTAGTCTTTACTGTCACCTTAAATTTAAAATAGCTGTGCTGAGGACTGCGCGCGGAGCTCCCTGTCTTTACTGTCACCTTAAATTTAAAACCAGCTGTAACAAAGATTTGCTACTAGCTTTAACCTTCCTTGATCCACTTGTTACAATCGTATAAAAATCTCTTGAGTGTGTTAACCTGTTCAAACAAACAGACAAATAGACTAAAATTCTGGAAGTGTCCTAATACTAATAATACAAGTGGCTCCGTGAGCTATAGACCTTGCGACAAACTTAATTATGCCGTTGGAAAACCGAATCGACAAAAAAAGTCCATATAATTATTCGGACTTTATCTTCGGTTATTTCTAAACTTATTTGGTGTGTGCAGACTAATTTGTGAACGAGATATAAATGCTGCCAACCTGCGTGCTGCACCGATATCCAGATCAAGGTACGTGATTATTTCTTTTAGGTCTAGGATATGCGTAGACCATCGGGGCCTGCCACATCAACAGACCGACAGACCAGTGACTTATTAAACACAAGCATATTTACAGTCCACTATTCTTTTGAGTTATTGAACAATCACAGTGAACATAAATCTACAACGGACCTTCTTGAACAATTCTTACATATATTAAAAGCGAAGACAGGGAATAATGAATCGTTCTCGGGTTCATCCTTAACTAACGTCATACCGGAGTACGACCCAATGGTAAAAGAACAAACCATCAATATCTGGCTTGACAAAGTAGATGAATCGAAATTTCAACGTTAAGGGGGGTGAAACGGGGGTGCAAAGGTTGTATGGTAATTTCATAATACCGTGGGCGAAGCTGTGGCGGAAGCTTCTAGCAATTTATATTTAATGCCACATTATTTTTAAAGGTGTATTTTAGGAAATTATACTAAGCGGTGCATTTTCCACGAAAATATTTTTTTAAGGAACGAGGAAGCCGATAGCAATATCCCTTTGAGAGTAGTAAATAACCGGCTTTCTAAATTGAATACATCGAAATCGGCGTCAATTAGGTGTATTCATTTTGTTTTGAACTTTTTAATAAGTAGGTGTAGGTATATTTTGCCTTTTTACCGAATGAGTATGATAATGTTTGAGGAGTTCCTTTGATTCCTCATAGATCTCATCATCAGACTGCAACTTTGATCTAAACGGGACCAAGGACGTGAACTCCATTGATTAAAAAAACTATCACCCATATACTTTCAAAAATGACGGACTTCTGTGAGCAAATATTTAAAAAGAATACGCAACGACTTAGGAATCTCCTTTTTGAAATCTTTTAAGATAATGCAATATCAAAGCGCCCCAATTTTTCAGACAAAATGTATAAACAAAAGCACATTATTCGAAAATCGTACACCAAGCGGAATCCCGCGGAGTCGTGACAATTTCCAGCCAGTGAGCGAATGAAATTAAGAATTTAAAAATAGAAGCAATCCTTTTACAAATGGCGTCCGTTGTGGCGGAAGGGACGTAATTGGATTCAGACATTGGAAATGATATTCAAGTCCTTATGCGTATAATGACATTGACAAATAATTTCAATATTCCTTCAGTTTCGATTTGCCGTCACTTAAAATAAAATGGTTACAATTCAAGCAAGAAAGTTAGTAAAATAAAAACATAAAGGCTATCCGAAAAATGGCATAATCAAAAACTGTTAGCATTCGTACGCAAAGCATAGAATAGGGAACTTGCATGATGTTTATTTCATCTTTTATTGGAAAGTACTGAGTAATAGAAACCAAACTGTGTACGCAAAACATTATTGTGTTGTATTTTTCGAGATACGACGCTTTGAAAAGTCAGTTCATGCCACTCACAAAAACGCTTCATACAAAATGGCCCTGAACAATGACGTCACAGTGCAGTTAGTGTACCTATACCGGACCAATGTAAACAGAGCGCTGACGGTGATACATTTTATATGGCAGACAGGGCTCTTTTTACATTGGGCGAGGTATACAAAATATAATATGAAAGTTTCCGAAAATACTGTTTTTAGGCCAATAAAAAATCATAGAAATTTGATGAGGATGTCAAAAACTAGTAATTCAGAACTAAAAAAATATATTTATGTGTCACATATTTTGACTATTTTTGACCCTTAATAAAATAAAAAGTACCTAAGAGTCAAAATGATCTTTTTGTTTCTTTTACATGCATTTATTTACGTTAAGCTACCGTTCCACAGAAATATATGAATATTTGTTACTATAGTCAAGTAGCCATTTCGAACCTTCAAACTTCACAGTAGCACCACCGAGCTATAGGAGCGTTCAAAATTTGCATGGCCCTTAAAACAGCGCCTACACAAACGTTGAGTCGACGTAATCAATCAATCATGGCGGGCATATTGGATCAGGTAGATGGGCCGAGTTGATTACAACTTAGCTGACACTGTAGAGATTATTACGTACTAGATTCTGCCCGCGACTTCGCGTAGAATTCGGTTATAGTTCCCTCGGGATTTTCAATTTTTTCGGGATTAAAAGTAACGAATGTAATAATCCAGGTTATTAGGGAAATTGACAAATGAACGATTTTGATAGCATTGACGAATTAGGGAAACTGACGAATTAACGAAAATGGTGAATGAGGGAAAATTACCAGTGGTGCACTAACCCAATGACAGGCGTCATCATGACAAAATATTGCGTCACACACATATACTCGTAAATACACCAGACAGAATGCATTTTTTGAAGATGTGAAACATTTATTCACTTACACAGTAGACACAGAGTAATATAAATTAGAAAAATAATACAAAACAAAACGGTGGTGTGTGTTCTCGCGGCAGTGAACGGGACACTAGCTCAGCATAATGCTGAGGTGTCAGACACCTGCAGCACTGATTTTCAGCCAGCACCGTCTGTGACGGAGCGCTATACAAACATACTACATACTAATAATTATCTATTTACTACTACTTAGAGCCAAGAAATTCACACCTGAGTGACTGCCAGTTCACAGTACACTTTTTTACCAACATAAAATATGCAAATAAGTTTAACTGCTCGTAAATAACAATTACACCTTGACACGTTTAATGTTTCACGACGATTTCCATACCATTAGCAATTATAGTTCAATTATTTTATAAACTAGAGGGTTAAGTTGTAAAGAATAATAGCTACTTTTTAAATGACTATTATCACCTGTTTAACAGTTAACCACATACATTTCTAACTAGTATAGTTCGTAATACTTCATTTAAAATATACTTGTATCTACAATGGTCATGAGGCAGGTAAGTCGGCTACATTTTACTCATGATATTTGCGTAAATTATTTAAAAATGTTCGTTAAAATTGGTTCATATTTGACAAAACGCGACGAATTGAGAACCTACTTCTTTTTTGAAGTCGGCTAGTGCCATCTCCAAAGCTTGGATGTTTCAAATCAACATTGTAGACTCTAGTTCTATTCTATGTGCAAAGCTTGGATGATTCAAATCAACATTGTAAATCCTAGAGTCATCTGCAAATGTTGGATGTTTCATTTCAACCATTTAAACGCTAGTGCCATCTGCAAATCTTGCATGATTCAAATCAAGATTGTAGACTCTAGTCCCATCTGCAAAGCTTGGATATTTCAAATCAATACTGAAGACTCTAGGGCCATCTGCAAATCATGTAAGTATTTTTCAAATCAATATTGTAAATCTAGTGCCATTTGCAAAGCCTTGGATGGTTCAAATCAACATTGTAAACTTTAATGCCATCTGCAAATCTTGCATGTTTCAAATCAACATTATAGACTCTAGTGCCATTTTCAAAGCTGGGATGTTTCAATGCTTGGAAATTCCAGGATGTCTTTTTCTGAATGACCAATCCCATTCGAACCCAGCCATTTCTATATCAATCCATCACTAGTGGCCTAATGTCACCTAAATATTTTGATCTGGGGCCATATTCTCAAATTTTACTAGTATAAAAATACTAGTGACTAGTGTTGTGTCTCGTTAATTCAGAGAAAATGAAACAAAACACTAATTATTAGACAAGTGTGTGTTTTGAGAAACGGGCCCCTGACTGTTCAGTTCACTCAAACACTCAAAGTGATCAGAGTTGATGTCAGACTGTACGTATTAACTATTTATTACATTACAAAAATGAACTTTGCCATTCAATTCAATTCAATAGACAATCAAGTCGGCCCGGCGCGGAATTATTTAAATACGGGCCTGTTTTTACCCGACTCGACGAAGCTGACGTGTTTTATTACGTAGATTGCTAAGGCGTCTTATAACTTTGATAAATATTTTTATGACATGATAACGGCTGATTGTAAATATCAATATATCATCAATGATATTCAGTAGTTTCCGGTATACACCTGTTCATCGTTTTTTTTAAACTTACTCAAACTTTAAAAATCCACCTTTAGCGTGCGCGTTTAATTAAGTAATGCCTGTGCTTTTCAGACTTCTAGCTCAAGTGGTTATAACTGTGTATTGAGATATCAGTCAGTAATTCAGTCAGTTGGTCTTCTTCTACATTATTCTTCTTTGAGATTATTTGTAGCTTCGATCAATGTACATAAATACCTCGATTCGACCAAGAAGGCAAAGACCATGTCAAAGTCAAAGTCAAAATATCTTTATAAAATTTAGGCTTTTATAAGCTCGTATCAAGGAATAAATCTGCAAGCAAGAAACTCGATGAGGTATCTTTTCATAACAGTACACATATAAGTTAACAATGATGTCTACAGTTTTATACAAATTTAAGTATACCTATACCACAGTAGGTACGCCCGTCGAGACCCAGGGATCGCCGGCGCAGCTCAGGATAAATTGCAAACATCCCTGTCCATGGTATAATCTTTACTGTGTAATATGGCCTAGAAATATGAATTCGCTTTACAGGAGATATAAATATTGTATCTGTTTGATCTGTAATGCATGTGCTAAGAAAAATCGCCGCTGTTTAATTTCAGATATCGTCAACCTTTTATATATAAAGCTATTGATCGGGCGATTAGCAGCATTGATCAGTGTCTAGACGGAAATGTTTCAGCCTGGGCCTCTATTTGGTACTGCCAAGTGATTTACGATATCGTCACTAAAATAACAAAATCGCGAATGTGAACTTCAACATACAAACTAAAGACACATTCGTGGTTTGGCATTTTCGTAACAATACTTAGTAAATCACTTAGCAATAAGAAAAAGTGCCGCGAAGTATTATTTCGTCAACCTTTTATTTTTTGTACCATCCATAAAAAATCGCATGCATCAAGAACCGCGCGCAACGCGTAGCGACCTCTGATTGAATGGGATTGTATCTGTTTTATTAACGACAGAAGGTTGGCGGCAGCTGACGATTTTCCCATTTAACAATGTTTGTTAAAACACTCGGAGTTTTTGTGTGATTAATGGATATTTTCAGAGGAGTGGAAAATGAATTTTCATTAAAGCAAGCAGTTGATTATTGGGTCTATGTTCAGCAATGGACATCTTTCGGCTGGAATGATGATGGTGATGGCGATGAAAGCAAGCCTTTAATAACCGGTTTAATGTATGTTGCGTTGTCCGAGGATAAAAACTACCAAACGGTAAAAATAACAAGAAATTATTTCTAAAGACTGGGAAAACATTTGCGTGATTTAGAGCGCTTTCGCACCACTCCGGAACCGTGGTCCCACTGCGATGTCCCACTGGTTGGTTGGTTGGATAAAATGTATCGTGCGTAACTAAATAATATAAAACAGTACAGTGGCTCACTTATAGACAACGCACAGCCTAAACGGATGGTCCTAGAGGTTTGAAATTTGGAGGAGATATACCTCGAGTAGGTACCCTAGAGGTGCACTAAGGAAGGATTTTTGAAATGCCATCCCTAAAGGAGTGAAAAGGAATGGTAAAGTTTGTATTGAAAATACCGCGGGCGAAGCTGTGGCGGATCCACTAGTGACATATAAACGGCCTAATACGTAATTCCTAGTTATACATGCCATTTCATCTTAATTATACCTTCACAAATTAAAGTGCCTTAATTAAATTTAACCACTTGATATTTATGCCATGTTCAAAGTTCTTAAAATAACAAGTTATAAATTCCAGAAAAATATCCTATTTTTCTTCTTTGACACAATTTATTTTTAACTTTTTGCATCAATTTGCTCAGCGGACTAATTTATCTTTCATCAAAACAGTTTGAATTTTCATCTTTAAAAGTTTCCTACAATAGCAGATGAGTCTTGAAATACTACATCAGTATTCTGATCACAGAATCCGCAATCTCCTTTAAGAGTTCTAAAACCGTAGCCGAGAACTGAAATGTTCCACAGTAGTTTCATCCTTATTACTTTTCTACTAAAGAGCAAAATCCTGTGCGCTAAGTCTCAAACTGTGCTAAATGAAAGAGCAGACAACACAATAGATTTAAAATCTTGTTGCTTATGCAAAAGGGTTGATATTTAATTACAAGTCTCATTTGTAAGGCAAGGTGTACACAAGATGCATGTTGCCACGCGATATGGTACTTAAGCCCGGACTACATCGAGCTAGATGAAACTAGCAGGTTGCTTTTACTTACTAAGTATAATTACATTTTCTGGTTGACGATACGTTATTTAAAAGTCCAACTAGATGATAGCCGAGGTGCGCTATTTACTTTTATAACAAGTACGTAGGTATTCAAGACTAAAGAACAAAGGTTTGAATCACATTGTATAATATTATAAATACCAAAGCTTGTGAGTGTCCGTGTGTTAGTAGTGTTAGAGCTCTTTATGGAGTTCCGAATTCTGCCTCTGCCATGCATACTGGTTTATAGAGTAAAGTAAAAAGATATTTATTGCCACATTAATTTTGAACACAAAATAAATTAAAGTAAAATAAAATAGAAATAAATAAAAAGGGCTTAAAACTAGGTGGCAAAAGGCTCAGGACTCAGCGTGTGCTGAGAGCATCACGCCCACAGCGCTGTTTTGCAGCGCGTTATCAAGTTTCAGTGTTCACTCACGAAAACCTTACGTATTCAAGCGCAGGGGTTCGAACTCCAGATACCTCCTACGCAGCAACAAGCACGAGAGCAGGCTGGTCCCAGAACCGCATAAACTGGATAAAACGAAAAAGTCCACATATTGCCTTGGCCCTCACGTTTACTATCGTTTGCCAGGAAAGATTAGAAATGCAGCTTCCATTGCAGGGTTCAAATATCAACTCAAAAAGTGACTCCTCGACAACGTCTTCTACGACTATGATGAATATTTTGATCGACCGATCCTCCTTAGCTCCTTGCCACTATAAAAATGTTTAAGATATTTTTATGATTATATATTTAAAAAAAATATAAGTATCTTTGTTACTCCTTCGCGCTTCAATGGCTCGACGGATTTTGATGAAATCGTCCTTATCTTCTTTATTCTATCTTATTTAATAAATTTCAAATAAACTATTTTAAATATTCTCTTTAACAACACCCTGGGCGGGCCAATGGTCGTCATGGCGACGGTAGCCCCGCCCCAAAGGGAAGGGGTGAACAGCTGCGCATGAGTCGGCAAACGTGCGTATTTGCGCGATGCGATAGATTACCCGTCTATAGAGGACTAATTTAAATTTTATATTAGTTTTGAAAGAATATTACTAAAAAATATTATAGAAAAAGAAATATTTATTGACACCACGATACAATAAAGATGAAACCAAACACTTCAATAAAATGATAAACTTTGACTATTATTGGGCGCTAAAAAGTTCCAGTCAGCAATGTCCAAGCAAACTTCGCTGGTTTTGATTGGTGCCCTGAAAACTATACCAAACTTAAAAGTATTGAAATAGAAATAGAAATAGTTTATTTGTTCAACACAGGTGGGTACAAAAAATATACACATAAGGTCTTGTTCTATTGCGGAAGTATCACTATGTTGCGCCGCGAGGCATACAAAATTGTTTATGCAGTTAATGAGGTGCAGCATGCATATGCACAGTTCAACTTAACTGCACTCAGACAAAAATTCGTTGACCGTATAGTAAGCTTTTTTTAATAAAAAGTAACATTATGTTTTTTAAAATCGGCCATACTTTCTATTTTTATTATTTCTTTCGGTACATTATTATAAATTTTAGGAGCCATTCCGAGTATACATTGGCGACATGATTCAACATTTAAAACAACACACAAAACAACAAATATTATGCACCCTACTTTGCACCTCCCAAAATCAAATTTTACAAATCCCGTCAAATAGTTCTTCTGCGTTATCTGTTGAATCACATAGAGAAATAGACATTATTTTTAAAAACGACATTTCTGGTATAATTTTCTTGTACGGACATGTCGTTTCGTTAAATACACAAACTGAGGTCTCGTGCGGAATGCTTCTACAAACGGAACCACATCCGAGAGCTTCCAATTTCGAGTGCATTAGCTGCATCCGATTTCTAGTTCGCGGGGGTCAACGGGCGTAGTCGGCTAACCGCCGCATTATTCTGACTTGTCTTTGATAGTTGGATTTTTTTTACTAACATGTTTGATGTTCATTTTGTCCAAAAAACCTTTCTTAACAAGGTGATTCATTAGGTTAGTTAGTAGCTAGCTTATTTAGTACATAGGTCAGACACAGATTTTTTCTCTGTAAGGAAATACAGATCAGTGCTGTAGTATGCAAGCAAAATCTCAAAAGAAGTACCATTTCGTGTAACAAGTGTCATAGAAGGTTGTCAAACGCCAGCGCCATGACTTAACCACACCCTACTGATGTCTTAGTTCTTACGTACTAAATACTTAATTATATATAGTGTCACTTGAACGAGTGTCAAGGACCGTGGTTGCCATGCGACTGAACGTGCGATGGTGTCAGATTCGCGTTCTGACACCTCAAAAGTAAGCATCACGAGAATTGCTTTGAGCAGTTCCTTACTATATGTTTAATTCAATGCATGCAAGGCTGATAAGTATTTCCTTAAGTTTTTTACGGAAAATCGCATCGGGTAGTGAGCTTTTGATTTCTGTTGGGATACAGTTAGGTATACATTTTAGGTCCTTTTGTGGAAAACAAAATAACTTTGAAATAATACAGCTTACAAAAATAGTTTTCAATTATTTATTTATGTAATCTGTAACTTAATAATGAAAATTATAATTACACTTATAAAATAAGTACCTATTATAATAATTGCTCACAGCCCGTGAGGTTTATTCGTCAATATGTACAAACAAGCACGCATTTAAAAACCAAAAAAATCATTACATAAATTAGAAACTATATTTTTGTAGAAAATTCAATGAAACAATTTACTTTAATTTAGTATATCTGTAAAATCTCAAAGATATTGCAATATCAATATTAAAATTATGGTACATATGGGCAAAAATACTGATTAGAAAAAAAAACTTAAAAACTTACTCCGAAATATAATAAGTAATATGTTATAAGTAAAGCGGAGACTGGTGAAATTTAAGCAGCCGTATGTTGGTCTGTTTTTAAAGTCTACTGATATTATAAACCTCCTTTTGAGCCCTATGCGTCTTATCAAAAAGAGATTGTGCATACGTTTGTCGCGAATTATGTTTGTATTTTTTTATTAAAATAAAATTAAAATAAAATTGTCACTTGTTACACTTCAACTTAAGGTATCATTTCTTCTTACTAAAGAATTAAGTATCACTTTAACTCTTGTTCTTAGTTCCGATACTGGAGGCCTGGTCCATGGTGTCAGGGAGCCCCGCGCCGAGGGTCTCCGGCGTCACAAACACCAGGCATCCTGACAGCAGCGCGAACGCACCAAACAGCGCGAACGGCAGCTGATCCCATGTTGAATCAGCCTGTAATACCCAGATAATATTAAATAGATACTTCGATACGTTATGACGACGCGGTTAGCCTAGTTGGTAGTGACCCTGCCTCCGAAGCTAGCGTCCCGGATCCGATCCCCGGTAAAGGCAAATATTTGAATAATAAGCATGAATGTTTGTTCCTGAGTCTTGGATCGTTCCTATGTATTTAAGTATTTATTTCTCTATTTAAGTATGTATATCGTCGTCTAGTACCCATAACACAAGCCTTTAGAGCATAGTTTGGGACTAGATCGATTTGTGTAAAGTTTGCCCCGTGATTTATTTATTGATTTATTTTTATTCGTGGATTAGGATTAGGGAAATAAAATTTTCAGGCTTTTGGACAAATGTATACCTAATATAAATTTAAAATTAAGAAAACCCCGTCTGTTGAGGAATTTGGGAATCAGCAGTTTGCAGGTGATGCTGCAGCATCGGGTCAAGGTTATTATGTTCTTGCAATATCATTGAAGTATAAGTAATCCCCGGAATATAAGTTGAACTAAAATGGCGACCGTCCGCGCAGGTACAAGTATTAAAAAAAGCATCACACCTCATACCGCACCTCGATTGAGACCCTAAAATGTGATCTGCGCATTCAAGGTCAAAGTTCAGGATACGTGCCGCGAATTATAACAGGATACCAAATTTCGAATTGATCACACCTGTGGAAGTTGCTCACATCCCTTTATTAACTAGAAAAGAGCTGATGATCTTCAGACGGAACAACAGATTTTCTTGAATCATAACTAAGAATACTCTCAATTAAGTTACCTTTCAAACAAAAAAATTTGAATCAAAATCGGTTCATCCATGTGGGAGCTACAATGCCACAGACAGATACACAGATACACACGGTATTTGTGCGTCGAGGGTTAAAAACAGATAGGTAGTTACGCGTGAAAAAAAAGGAACGATGTGTGCAAATCCGGTACTCATTGTATCGGTCAGTCCCGGGATATTCATGTTTTTTTATATAACATCAGTAATGAAATTCCCGGGACTGCGAGCTCTAATTCTGCCGTCATTACCATAAGTGCCTTATCGACCGAGCTTCACTCGGCATCTTTCTTTCTTTATTTATTTCTATCTTTCTCAAGGATGACACCTATCTAGATTAACTTGGAAAGTAATACATTATCTAAATATAAAGTTTCATCCAAATCGTTAGAGTCGTTTCCGTGAAACCAACTACATGTTAATATATAAAACATTATATACTTGTACAAGAATTGCTCGTTTAAAAAGATGTCTTTATAATTATTTCATCATACCATCTTAGGACTAATTCATCGAACGTGGCCACAAGTAGTCTTGTGGCTCTGCCCACCCCATTAGGGATTTCGGGCGTGATGCTATGTATGTATGTATGTCTTTATAATTATGTCCCAGTGGTGGGCACAGATCCTCGTAATAAAAAAGTGATAATGCCAGACATCCTATGAAAGTAAATTTAGATAATTTATACCAGGGGGGCTAGCACGACATGCCCGCGAGTCGTTTGTCGCTCAGTGCGTCTCTGTCCAACTTGTCAAGTATGTAAGGGACGCACTGAGCGACAAACGACTCGCGGGCATGTCGTGCTAGACGTGCAGAACGGCGTCATTATTAGAACATGTCTTGATTCTCATGTGTTAAAGTGACATCACCTACCAATACAACAATTTCTTGCTTTTCTCAAAAAATAACGAAGAAAATTAAACTGGAAAGCATTTTCGCTCGTTCCCAAAATACCACAATTTCAAAATACTGGTTTCCTCATAATACCTCATACTGGTTTCCATACTCCCAAAATACCAATTTTGTTAAAGAATATCGGATGTTATTTTAATTTTATTACTCAATCCGGTGTTTTCGGAGTGTGGTATTATAAAAAAACCGGTATTTTGGAATTGTGGTATTTTGGGAACGAGCGAACATTTGTGCATTCTTTGCAAACATATTCTTAATTTTGATAGCAGAGCTAATAATGCTTACCAAAGCTGGAGTAAGTGGTGCCAATATTGAGCCAATCCTGCCAACCATTGAGGAGAAGGCGAACAGGCTGTGCCGGTACTTGGTGGGGTATAGCTCCGCCGTGTACACGTACACTGACGTCATCACCATTGCGATACTGTACTTGCCGATCAGGTACACTGTCAGTGATAAGCCATAGTACTCTGGAAGGTAGCAGGATTTTATATATTATGAAGAGTTGGTCGTGCCAGCAAGATGGACTGATGGTGGTACGTTTGCTGTTGACAATGGAGCACTGGTCTCTAGTCTGAGGTCTAGAGTTTGGTTTGGAAGGAGAAGCGAGAAATGTAATGCGTTATTTGTATAAATAGGGTCAAACTTAGCGAAAGACGTGTAAATTCAAAGACAATGTAACTAATTGGAAGGTAGTCAAGTAAGATAATGTATGTATAAGAATTTTTCTCAATCGGAAACCGAGTCGACTGGAAATTAGCAATTTACTAAAAGAAGGGCCAGAAAAATAGGTAGCCGAAGCCAAAATAGAAATAAGTGGCAATGAGCTTATGTATGTATGCAGCGACGTGTCATTAGCAGGCCGCATATATTTCACTAAATATTTTACTAACTTACCATTAGGCATGAAGATGTATGCTATTTGGCAGGCAGCACACACCCAGAAGGCGATGATGAGCACGGGTTTGCGGCCAATCCGACCTAGCAGCAGCACGGCGGTCCAATATCCCGGGATCTCCACCGCTGACACCGCCACGTAGTTCAAGTAGCGGTTGCCCGACATATTAACCGCGTTGATCGACAACCCATAATAGATGAACGTGTTCGTCACCCACCACACAGGCGACACAATGCAGCGGATCAAGATCTGTTTATGTCTGAACACCTGTACTATCAACCAGGGCTCACTTGCTTTCTCCAATTCTTCAAGCGCCTTCTTCCTCTTCTCCTCCTCAGCAGATTGCCGTAATGCTGCCAATGATTTATCGGAGAGGTTTGTTCGGTTTACGCGGGCAACTTTCTTAAGGAGAGCCTCGGACTCGGTGTATCGTCCCTTGCTCATGTACCAGCGCACTGACTCGGGCATGATCCAGAAGTAGACGAGAGTGAGTAACATGGGCCCGTACATGATGCGCGTGAGCATGCGCCAGCGCGGCGCAGCCCAGGCCAGTAACCCGGCGCAGATGTTGCCGACGGAAAAAAATGTGTTCATGGTCGCGCCGCCCGCTACGCGCAACTTTGGACCCATGAGCTCCATCACTAAAATACATTTGCCATCATTATTGACTTTGAAACAAAAAAATATCAGCCTTTATTTATACATCCCACGGGTACAGACTTCCCGTCATGAAAGGAATTGGATACTGGTTTCCCGAGAAGGCAAGGTGTAGTATGATGTGGATTGACAACGTTGAATTACTCGCCGGTTTCTTCGTTAAGTTTTCCTTCATCGGAAAGCTCGTAGTAAATATAAAATTGAATTCTGCTTATAAAATCCAAAATATAACTAGGTGCGAGCCGGGGCTTGATAGGAGATACAGTTCTTATAATTGTCATTGTAACGTCCATTATAATTCACAGGGAAGTACATACTACTAATCTTATCATAACGTGCATGTAGACAGACACGACAGACAGTATTAGGTAGATAATAACTGGTATTTATTATGAGGCTTAGATAAACATTACTACTTAATTCTTTAACCCCTGCATGACTTTGCAATTTACACATTTTAATGGAAAATTAGCGTCGGTGCTTTGTTCAAAGTCCATCGTGAGATGGCCTTTGAGTTTATTTCTATTTGTGTAAAAAGTACTTGAACAATGCTTGTGAAGTATCTAGATTATAGTAGAGACTAATGCCCAGTCCATCTTATTATAAGAGGAGGAGTGTGCCTAGTAGTGACAATATAAAAAGGCGGATTTTAAAGAACTTGGTGTAGAAAAGTTACCTAAGATGTAAGCGCAGGAGAAAGCACCGGAGCCAAAGGTTGCCTCAAGGAACTGCAGTACAGTGAAGCCGATGTAAGTGTTTGACCAGGAACGGATCAGCCCCAGGCATGCGCGGCTGAATGCGTTGATGGCGAGCGCCGCACGCCGCCCCCACCGGTCTGACACGTACCCTGGACAGAATTGACGATTACATCAAAACCAGGAAAATATCTCGGTAATCCAGTCTATCTTGTTATTCTTGTTATGGTCAAGGTTGCTGAACTTGTTCGATAGACATATACAGTGGTTTTGGAAATCTTTCGGGGAGCCTATATCCAGCAAATGTCGCCGAGTTAAAATTAAGATGATGGTAATAAATCAAGTCACTAACGCATTCGCCATTTAAAAAAAATAAAAAACAGTTCGGAAAATATTTTTTTGGATAAGTACATAAATATTCTTATATAAAGCAGTTAGTTCCTCAAGGTGTAATCTGATGACTATTGAAAATTAAATATTCAAAGAATCGTATTACTTTCCACGCAGGATGATGCCAAGATTATCTAAAATTGTAATAAAGTTGGTCATTTCATAGATACCAAATGTTTTTTATATTCTCATATAGTGTTTCTACATATTTATACTAGAATTATATGAGCTGACCTTAGTGGAAGCACAGATTACATAATACTGTGGAAGCGTTTCTTTAGGCCGGTAGTTTTATTAACTTTCACAAGTACTAGTACAAACCTACATGGAATAGTATTTAAATTTGATTATCTTACCCGTGATAGGTAGTGCAGTGAGTGTGCCGAATGTATGCACGGAGCCAATGAAAGACCGTTGCCACTCCTTGCAGGCCAATTCAAACTGAAACGCCATGTTTAGTCATGCATATTTCTAATTGATGATAGTCTTCTGTAGTTTGATCACCCTAAAAGTGATGCTCTTACAGGAGGAGGATGTCTTTGTACCTATCATTAGGTACAAAGACATACCCTAATAAAATGAGTATTGTGACTTAAGAGCTTGTGTGGTCATCATTTTGTCTGCTACTTAAGAAGACAGTTAACCAACGGCAATAATCACCCTTTTCACACAAAAGGCGATAACAATTTCAACCTTTAAATGTTAACCCGAAGACCACTATTTTACAGTAGTCAAACGATAATTACGGGGATCTCGTGATAAAAATCATTTTGGTCAAAACTAAGAAATACATTTTAAGAATATAAAATCCACCGAAAGATTAGCAGGCGAATAGTAACGCAATCGTTTTGAATAAATTTTATTTGCACGTTGAAGATCCATTGAAATTGCGTCTAGATAAAGTTATACATGTCATATAATTTATCGTAGACAATAAAACATTATTTATAATCTTTTATCTACTTACGTTTTGTACTTAGTTGCTTTATTTACATGCCATTCATGGATGTTCAAGATCTTTTTAGATGTTTTCCGTAATTTTATTTTTTAAAGGACTTGGAATCTTACGAGTTTAGCGAAATACGAAATGGAATTTGATCTAGGCATAAGTGCTTAACTAGTTTGGTTCAATCGGACCTTCGTTTTGTTACTTTATTGAATAGAGAAATATTTAGTTAATTCTTGACAAAACGGTTCAAAGGCCTTTTGACGATCACTGATTGTGACTTTTTTGGACTATCTACTTACTTCATAAACTACTGTGTCTCTATTTTTATAAAGGTATTCCTCGCAGTCAACCCTGCTAGTCCTGTCAAAGAGCGAGGCGGGGCACGTATCAGAAATGGCCGATGTGGATGCATTCGCAAACCGCTGACAGTTGTCGAAAGAGTTTCCATCGGCTGGCACTGCGTTCAGAATCCATGAGGGAGCAAAGTCGGCCGGCTGCTCCGATGACTCGCATTCGGGGATAATGCATCTACAAAAGTTGCATAAAGATTTAGGTATTTCTATAACTAGCAGTTTGAATATCGCTCATCCATTTGTGCATTTGACTAAAGCCAATCCAGGCTTGACTTTTCATGTTTATTTCAACCTTATAACTTCAAAAGTACTGACCTGGTATTAATCCTGGCAGTGGTGAACACGTACTCGCTGGAGGCGATTCCTCCAAAGACGACAACCACGGCGGCCAACGCCAACGTCCGCAGCTGAAAAAGCCCTAACTGTCCCAACTCCTCCACCAACACTGTGTCCAGATCCACGCCACTGTTTCTGCCCTCCTCCAATTTAATATTACTAGGACTATTTTCCAGGTTTATGTTCTTTCCCTCTAATCCAAAACTTGGTCGAGTTTTATCTGCCATTGTAATTACAGGGTTTTTAATTTTGCCCAATTTGAAAGGTTCTATAACATTGAAGTGGGGCTGCTGCTACCACAGCAGAAGAAAGGATTAAAGTTATATGGTAGCGAGGTCAATGATCTAATGACGATTAGAGCCGCAGATCTTAGTCTTTTTGCGCCATGCAACGCGGCGGTTCGCTTCAGACAAGTGGTTTTAAAGCAACCGCAACTTTTATTTATATTGGACGACTAGCATTTGATTGCGGTCTGTTGATAAGCTTATCGGAGCTAGTACCAAATATGCTGATCATATCGAAGCGCATGATATGAAAACCAGATGACACTAGAATATTAAAATAAATAACGGGTAAAAAAGCTAATCAGAAAAAAAAAACTAAACTTATTCCGAAATACTATAATGAGTATGTTATAACTAAAGAGGAGACTTGTGAGATTGAAGTAGCCTATGTATCCAACTACAGCGAATCAAAAAAAAGGTTGTTTTTGCTAGTTGTTGTATTTTTTTATCAAATAAAAATAAAAATTGTCTCTTGTTAGTAGTAACAAGCCAACTAAAGGTCTCGTACCTTCTTACTAGGTACTGAAGTAATTATTACTTTAGCTCTTGTTCTTAGTTCCAATACTGCAGGCCTGGTCCATGGTGTCAGGGAGCCCCGCTCCTAGGGTTTCCGGCATCACAAACACCAGGCACCCTGACAGCAGCGCAAACGCACCAAACAGCGCGAACGGCAGTTTATCCCATGTTGAATCAGCCTGTAATAATAACAATAACACTAGAGAATGTGTGTATAATATTAAATAGATGCTTCGTGGATCATGGAAATAACGTTTAAATTTAAAGCAGAAAAAAAAGAGCGATGTTCTGTGACGTCATCATTCATTCTGCCGTCATTAACATAAGTACCTTGGCGACTGAGCTTGGCGTCATTCTTTCTTTATTTCTTTCTTTCACAGGGATGACACCTATCTAGATAAACTTGCAAACTAATACATTATCTAAATACAAAATTTCATCCAAATCGTTGGAGCCATTTCCGTGAAACCAATCACATATTTTTATATAATATATAATACTCGTATTAACTCCTACAAGAATTTCTCGCTTAAAGTAATAAGATAAGTCTTTATAATTATGTCCTAATCCCAGACGTCCTATAAAATTAAGTTTAGAAAAACCAAACCAGCGTGATTGTTACACAAATGCCTTGGTTCTCATAAGCTAAAGTGACGTCATCTACCGATACAAATTTTTTTGCTTTTCTCGGAAAATAACGCGGCATTTTTAACAACAGAGATAATGCTTACCAAAGCTGGAGTAAGTGGTGCCAATATTGAGCCAATCCTACCGACCATGGAGGAAAAGGCGACCAGCCTGTGCCGGTACTTGGTGGGGTACAGCTCCGCCGTGTACACGTACGCCGTTGTTATCACCATAGCGATACTGTACTTGCCGATCAGGCTCACCGTTAGTGAGAGACCATAGTACTCTAGAAGGTAGTAGGATGTAATTTATAAAGAGTTGGTAGACAGCCAGCGAGATCAACCTATGGATGGTACATTTGCTGTTTACAATGGAGTAATGGTTTCTAGTCAGATGTATGATAATGAGAGTTTGCCGTGGAAGGAAAAGCATAAAATGTAAGACGCCTTTTGCGTAAATACGGTCAAACTTAGCGAAAGACGTTAATTCAAAGACAATGTAACAAAGGCATTTAGAAAGGTATGATGATAGGCGAATAAGAGAATTTATAAGACTAATTTGACTTGGTGTATTGGTAAAGTACTTTCAGACGAGCCAGAAAAACAGGTAGTCGAAGCCGATGACAAAGCGAAGGAAGTATGCCAGAATAGAAGTAAGTGGTAGTGACCTTATGTATATTTGCATGGATGTATTTTTAGCTGTCCGCATACATTTTATTATATCATTTACTCACCATTAGGCATGAAGACGTATGCTATTTGGCAGACAGCGCAAACCCAAAAGGCAATGATGAGCACGGGTTTGCGCCCAATCCGGCCTAGTAGCAGCACGGCGGTCCAATATCCCGGGATCTCCACCGCTGACACCGCTACATAGTTCAGATAAGGGTTGCCCGACATGTTGACCGCGTTGATCGACAACCCATAATAAATGAACGTGATCGTCACCCACCAGGCAGGCGACACAATACAGCGGATCAAGATCTGCTTATGTCTGAACACCTGTACTATCAACCAGGGCTCGCTTGCTTTCTCCAATTCTTCTACCGCCTTCTTCCTCTTCTCCTCCTCAGCAGATTTTCGTAATGCTGCTAATGATTTATCGGAGAGTTTTGTTCGGTTTACGCGGGCAACTTTCTTAAGGAGAGCTTCGGACTCGGTGTATCGTCCCTTGCTCATGTACCAACGCACTGACTCGGGCATGATCCAGAAGTAGAGGAGTGTGAGTAACATGGGCCCGTACATGATACGCGTGAGCATGCGCCATTGCGGCACGGCCCAGGCCAGTAACCCGACGCAGATGTTGCCGACGGAGAAAAATGTGTTCATGGTCGCGCCGCCCGCTACGCGCAACTTTGGACCCATGAGCTCCATCACTAAAATACATTCACCATCGTTATTCACTAACTAAAAAAAATCAGTCTTCATACATCACACTAGTATAGTCTTATCATCATGTAAGGGATTGGATATTAGTTCGTAATGCAAGCAACGTGTGGTATTAGGTGGATGATAACAGCAGGTTTCTTCATAATGTTTTCCTTCATTGGCAAGCCCGTAGTAAACATTAAATTGAAATCCCCCTATAAGTTCCAAAATACTCCTGGGTGAGAGCCCGGGCTTTACCTACAGACCCTCGGCTTGACAAAAGATATAGAATTTGTAATTGTTATTGTCACGGCAATTATAATTTACAAGCAAGTACATGTACATACTAATAATCTTATCGTAACATATAATGCAGACAGACACGACAGACAGTATAACTGCCGTGCAGAAATTAAAACGCAGTAACTTAAATGCAATCAATATACAGGTTACTGCGCTTTAATTTCGGCACGGCAGATTAGGTAGATAGTATCTGGTATTTATTATTAGGCATATATAAACACGCATGATTTATTGTTTAATCCATGCATGATCATGCAATTTACACATTTTAATGGAAACGAGCAAACATAAGAAAAAAGCCAAATCTAAGCGTAGATGGAATAGCTTTTTAAAGAAACGATGGGAGTAACAGCGAAAAGAATCGCCCATGATAAAAAAATGGAGATCTTAGAAGAAGGTCTTTACCCAGGACTTCAGCTACTAAAAACAACACAATGATATTAATGACTAGAATAAAAAGCTGAAAATGAGCAATATAATGGAAAATTAGCGTCGGTGCTTTGTTAAAACTCCAGCTCTCGACTGTGAGTTTTATTTTAACATTTATGTGAAAAGTAGTTTAACAATGTGTGTGAATTACCTAGAACCTCGTAGGTACTAATGTGCAGTCGCTTACTCGTATTACCTCTTATTACCAGTGACAATGTAAAGAGGCGGATTGTAAGGAACTCGGTGTGGACAAGTTACCTAAGATGTAAACACAGGAGAAGGCACCGGATCCAAAGGTTGCCTCAAGGAACTGCAGTACAGTGAAGCCGATGTAAGTGTTGGACCAGGAACGGATCAGCCCCAGACAAGCGCGGCTGAATGCGTTGATGGCGAGCGCCGCACGCCGACCCCACCGGTCTGATACGTACCCTGGACAGAATTAACAATCCAGGAAAATATCTTGGTAATGCAATAATTTGTGCCCATTAGGTATATTTGTTGCACTTTTTATGTTAGTTTTAGTTATATGTAATTTTAAAGTGGAAAAAAGACTTACTGCTGCGTTTCTTGCGGCGTTTCTTCTCAGCACATGTCATCTTTCGAAGCGCTGGTAGATTCAGACATGTAAAAGAGCCCGTGTGGCCTACTTGCAAAATAAATATTTTCATTTTCATTTTCATCTTTTTATTCTTGTTAAGGTCAGGGTTGCCAAAAGTCTTTCGTTAGACATATACGTTGATTTTGAAATCTTTGGAGAAGCCTTTATCCAGCAGATGTCGCCGAGTTAAAATTAAGATGATGGTAACCAATCGAGTCACTAACGCATCGTGCGCAAGCAATTGACATAATTGACCCTTTCGGTCATTAATCAAAATAAAAACAGTTCAGAAATTATATTATTTTGACTTAGTGCATAAATATTCTTATACGAAGTAGTTCTACCCCAAGATATAATCTGATGACTGTTGAAAATAAATATTAAAAGAATCGTCATATTTTCCACGCAGTATAACGCCACGATAACCTAACACTTTAATAAAGTTGGTCATTTCATAGAAACCCTTGTTAGACCTCACGTGATGTACACATTTATATTAGAATCTTATGAATTGACCTCAGTGGACGCGTTTCTTTTGACCGATAGTTGTATTGACTTTCAAAAGTACTGGGACAAGCCAACATCAAATAAAGGGATTTTATTTTTAATTTCTTACCCGTAATAGGTAGTGCAGTGAGCGTGCCGAATGTATGCACGGAGCCAATGAAGGACCGTTTCCACTCCTTGCAAGCTAATTCAAACTGAAACGCCATGTTTATTATGATAGTCTTCTATAGTTTGACCATCCTAAAAGTGATGGTGCATTGGAGGATGATGTACCAAACCATTAGGGCGATAATGAAGTTGTATTATTATTATAACTGAAATTGTATCTACATAAAATTATACATGTCATATAATTTATCGTAGACACTAAAACATTATTTTAAATCTTTTATCTATGTTCGTTTTGTAGTTGCTTTGTTTACATGCCATTCATTTATGTTCAAGGTCATTTTTAATTAGTAGTTTTATTTCGTAAAGGAACCGGAATCATGTCTTTTACGAGTTTAGCGAAAAACAAATAACAAATAACTCATTATTGTCGTCGGAAGGGAATTTGATCTAGTCAATAAGTCCTTAACCTAGTTCGTTTGAATCGAGCGTTAGTGTTGTTACTTTATTGAATAGATAAGTATCAGTTAATTCTTGATAAAACGGCTCAAACGATTTTTGACGATCGTTTATTTTCTTTTGAAAACTATCTACTTACGTCATAAACTACGGTGTTTGAATTTTCATAGAGGTATTCCTCGCAGTCAACCCTGCTGGTCCTGTCAAAGAGCGAGGCCGGGCACGTATCAGTAATGGCCGAGGTGGTTGCGTTCAGAAACCGCTGACAGTTGTCAAAAGAGTTGCCATCGGCTGGCACAGCGTTCAGAATCCATGAGGGAGCGAAATCAGCCGGTTGCTCCGATGACTCGCATTCGGGGATAATGCACCTACAAAAATTGCATAAAGATTTAGGTATTTCTATTACTAGAATTTTGTGTATCGTTCTTCCATTTGTGTATTTTTCCGGCATCAGGATGTGTTTTCACCAGAGCTATATCCACTAATAGGATTACTTCATTTTGAAATAACCGCAATCATACAGGTAAGTTTTTCCCTCGTTTATCGCTTAGCTGCTTTGCACAACTCTAGTGAACACGTAGCCTAAATATTACCCTTCAAGTACCTGGTTACAAAAATGACGATCTGTTTCTCAGTTTCGACATCAAAGAAGAACAAACAAGGAAAGTCGCTTTCACATTTTTAGTTCATGCAAATGAGGTGGCTTTGCAATTTCAAAACCTAGTAAGAAATACGAGACAAATTTTATAGGAGAGCCAAAAAACGAGTTGGTCAACTTGAGAGCTTGCCGCGCCGAGACTATAAAAGCTACAGAGACAAGAGTTAGATCAAGAGATGCGGCATATCCTTGGCTTTGCATAGAGTTTAACCATTTTTTAGACCAACATCGTAGAAATAAAACATGACGTAAATTTGATGAAGATGCCCAATAAACTAAAATCAGAACTAAAATACAATATAATGTTTGTCACTAATGTTTCTGTAAAATCGAATGAACTGCGCTTGCAATAACCAACTCGAGCTAGGGGAATACAACAAGCAGTATTTGTAGACTTTGAAAGATGAACAATTTGTGGCAATGTTGATACACGAGGCCTAAATGACGTTTTGATACAAGCCAATTTGTGCGTGCCCCATACTGATTTCCGGCTATCTTCCATCAAACTAGCGTAGCGTGGAAGCGGTACTAAATCAATGCTTTAGTTTTAGTATTTATTTCAACCTTATAACTTCAATAGTACTGACCTGGTATTAATCCTGGCAGTGGTGAACACGTACTCGCTGGAGGCGATCCCACCAAAGACGACAACCACGGCGGCCAACGCCAACGTCCGTAGCTGGAACATCCCTAACTGTCCCAACTCCTCCACCAATACTGTGTCCAGATCCACACCGTTTCTCCCCTCCTCCAATTTAATATTGTCAGGACTATTTTCCAGGTTTGTGTTCTTTCCCTCTAATCCAAAACTTGGTTGAGTTCTATCTGCCATTGTAGCTACCACAGCGGAACAGAGGATAAAAGTGATATGGTAGCATACAAAGATTGAATGACAACTTTAGAGCCGCAGATCTTAGTTTTCTTTTGCCATGCAGCGTGGTGGTTTGCTAAAGACAAGTGGGTTTTAAAGCCCCCGCAACTTTTATATATATTGGACGACTAGCAATTGATTGTGGTCTGTTGATAAGCTTATCGGAGCTGGTACCAAATATGCTGATCATATTGAAGGGCATGAGTCACTTAACCCTCTGCAGCTGAGGTGACTTTTTTGTTAATACTTATTCGACTGAAGTAGAATCTGTGAGACATTATTTTGAATTGCGTATATTGTTAAGGTTTTCAAATGATAGTATACTTACTTCTTAATTTTTCGGTTGCGTAGTTCATAATGTTAGCAAAATAAATCGTCACCTTTGTACACTATTTATGTCATAATGCAAAATTTTATTGGTGTCATTTATGTGCAATAAAGAGTTTACATACATACATTCATATAAATGAATTTTAGTTACATCTAAATAAAATAGGTATACCTATTACCAAAATTAGGATAATTATTTTATAGTTCTTGGCTGTTGTCAGTTTTTGCGGAAGTCGTTATTAGGATGGCGCCATGGTTGCGCAACCACCGGTTTAACTCTGACAGCAGTCGAACTACTCCTTTTTAGTTTAAATAGTGATACGGCTGTTTATTATACATTAAACTTATTAATTATATTAATATGCGCCTATAATCAGAAATTATCAATTCATTTTGGCAGTGGCTTGTTACAATTTAACATTCAGTGGTTGGGTTGCTCAAGTGTTGCCATACAAACGTATTGTTCTCTGTCGCTCGTGTTGTCACCTAGGGGCCACTGAAAATCAGCGCCGAGGCTCGCCACGGCATAACGCTGAGTGGCACCGTTCGGTTCAGCTTTTTATGTTCATTTTTTATTGTTGCTTTTCTTGTTATCTGTCTGTGTCTAATGTGTGTTAAATAAATGTCTTTATTATTATTATGATTATTATATAATACCAAAATATTTTTTAATATAATTTGGAATTATATTTACTATTTTATTATTTTGAAAATTGCACTTAGGTACTATAATAAAAAGGTGCTATAATTTCAACCCACCTATCGAAGAGAAGATAAATTTGTACGACTCCAACAGGAGGCACAAACGCAGGGAAAAGTGCCGGACAAAGAGTTCAGCTCAAAGACAAAATGAAGTCAAGAACCTTGAAGAAACGGTCAGTGAAACTAAAGAAAACTGCTCCAACCTATATCAAACAGACTAATAGGTGAACTACAACAACCACGAAGCGGAAACACATCAACGCTCATCCTTCTACGATATACACCCGTCTTAACCTAATTTTCTATATTGCCTAAAAGCTGCATAGCCGGGTGATTGTGGTCGACCGGTTGCGGCTAGTCGGCCGTCCTCTCCTATCTTAGAGGGTGTCACTCCTAAAAAATCTGTGCCCCCTTGTTTATCCGGCTTGTCCGGGTTAGGCTCCGTTCCTGGCTGGGTGTGGTACCTATGTTCATGTTCATCAATTAATATATATCTTACTTTATTATCTGGCTTCTGAATTTGCGGAAGTTCATACAAAATCCCAAACAGGGGCAAAGAAACACGAATATTTTTAATGTATTGTCATGTAGCTATTATCAAGTCGACCCATAAAATTGAGGTAAATTCATTTTGATTAATTTTTTAATAACACAATAAAGGTGACCCTTGAAATAAAGGAAAAGAGAAGTTAGAAGGCCCAGAACAATATTGAGCACGTGCAAGGACTCTCTATCGAAAGTACAGAGGACGGCATGCATGGCCATAACTGGGGCGTTCAGGACAACGCCGACGGCAGCGTTGGAAGTTCTCCTAGACCTAGACCTACATATTGCCTTACAGTCTGAGGCGCGCAAGTCGCTACATAGGATGAAGGTAATGGGTATATAGAGCGACTTGGCGCCGAGGAATAGGCACACCAACATGGAACCAAACAGGGTTCTGGACGGACTACTTACAATGGGTTGCGATAAAATGCAGTCCAGGTTTGTTTTACGCAAAAAATTTAATGTTCACATCCCGACTAGGGTCGAATGGAATGAAGGGCTGAAACCACCAAATGGGGACGGCATCACATAGTACACGGATGGATCAAAAACAAACTCCGGTACTGAAGCAGGCATCCATGCCCAAAACTACAACAGTAGCGTAAGCATGGGCAACTATGCCACCGTCTTTCAAGCAGAGATGTATGCAATAATTGCCTGTGCACAGGAGAATATAAACAGGAGAACACGAGAGGAAAGTCTCTATATACTCAGTGACAGCCAAGCAGCACTCAAAGCGCTCAAGTCGCCGAGAGTGGACTCAAGACTGGTCTATAATGGTGTCCAAGCATTAAATGAACTTGGTAGACAGAACAAGGTGACACTGTTATGGATCCCAGGACACGAAGGCTTCACCGGTAATGAGACAGCGGACGAGCTTGCAAGGGAAGGGTCAATGAATGCACACATTGGACCGCAACCCTTCGTGGGACTCTCACAGGGAACCATAAAAACAGCCCACCTACCATGCCAAGGACATCCACCACCGTGAGTGGAATTCCTTGGCTGGTTTAAGGCATTCAAAGCTCTTTACAGGCACCGTAGACTCAAGCTGGACCAATAAACTTTGGAAACTCAGCCGTAAACAGCTCAGATACATAATCGGAGTATTCACGGGTCACTTCGGGTTTAAGTATATCTTAGCCAAGATGGGACTCTCTGACAACACAAGCTGTAGAATGTGTGGCGAAGAGGAAGAAACAATGCAACAGATCATGTGCGAATGCGACGCCCTCGCCAGACTAAGAATGAAAATCCTTGGCAATGGTTATCCGGAACCAGGGGAATTCAAGGCACTACCAATGCGCTCCACAAGACACGTCATTGAAGTGGTGGAGAATGCAATGGATAGTGCTTAGGAAAAAGGGGTATTTACACAAAAGATCCCATAGGGTCGAAGTGTATCCGCGAGGACCCCACCCTCTAAGATAAGATAAGATAAGCTTATTTGTATGAACTCAAATAGAATTTCAATAATTTTAGAGTATACGCTCTGTTCTAGAATATAACATAGAATATAGAATAAAGTCATCATTTATTCATCATTCATAAAATAAATTTCATGGATATAAGGGCGTTTAGAGTAAATCGTGTACCACTACGTACACGATTTACTGAAAACGCCCTTATATCCATTAAATTTGTCTTTTTGTCCAATGCATTTCTTAGTTTTAATGATTTTGTACCATTGATATCATTTGGTTATGAGAACTTACTTACTACTACTGATGAATGGTGAATTGCGCTTTGAAAATCATTTGCAAAACACAGTCCGTAACTGTTTTTACAGGCTCAAGCTACTATACAAAATTCGAGAATTTATAAGCGTAGACCTCAGGATTCTGCTATGTGATACACTGGTACTATCCACGTTGAATTATGGAGACATCGTGTACGGGCCGCGCCTCATGGCGCGCACTCAGCGGTTGTTACAGCGAGTGCAAAATGCTTGTGCGCGTTTTTGTTTCAATATCCCTCCCCGTGCACACGTGTCTCCATTCTTGAACTCAAACCGGGTCCTAAATATGTCAACCCGACGTAAACTACACTTAGCGGCCCTCATGTTTGATATAGTGAAATATCAAGTACCCTCGTATCTTTATAATAAACTGACTTGGGCGCGCAACGCTCGGTCTTCGGAGATAAGATCCGTCAGGTACCTCCAACTGGTATGTCCTCCGCACCACTCGGCCGCGTTCCGTGGCAGCTTCTGTTACGCGGCTACAAAGTGCTGGAACAACCTTCCGCCACCCATCCGCGCTCTGAAAACAAAACAAAATTTTAAGTGGAAATGCAAGGCTTTTTTATTTCGGGAACAACAAAGGCTACATAATTAAATTAAAACTGAATTTACTTACCTCCTGGTTAAGCGCCTACGAGTTGGCTCTTTTTGAACCCGCAAGCACTATACACCGGCGCTCCCCGGCAGCTATCGACACGTTGCAACACGGTTCTGATGCTGGTTTAACCATCTTTAATCGTCTTTCACTTTTATCATCACCTTCACCTGCGTGCTGAAATTTAAATTTAAAAAATAAATAAACTAGAATCTTTTTGTACCAGGAGCAGGGAAGGTACATAATTTAATAAGGTATTTTAAAAATGTATACATTTAGGATAGGTATTTATAACACAGAGAGTTACCTGACCTTTCTGTAATGCACCCATTCTCATTTTCTGGATCTCCAGCACAAACATGCGGCCAAACCGTCACCGTTTAGTTCAAACTTCAATTTGATTGAAATTGTATCGTTAGTTAACGCGACCCAACTGTACTGTATAATTTCCTCTCCTCATATTGTATGGAATCCTAAGCGTGTTTGGTCAAAACCATTCCTATATTGTTGTCTATCGTTTTGTATAACTTAAAGTGTCGAAATTTATATTTTATTTTATTTTATTTTTAAAACTGTATATGATTAGGTTAATACAGCAAGATTAGGATAATTATTTTATAGTTCTTGGCTGTTGTCAGTTTTTTACGGAAGTCGTTATTAGGTTGGCGCCATGGTCGCGCAACCACCGGTATAACTCTGACAGCAGTCGAACTACTACTTTTTATTTTAAATAGTGATACGGCTGTTTATTATGCTTTAAACTTATTAATTATATTAATATGCGCCTATATCAGAAATTATCAATTAATTTTGGCAGTGGCTTGTTACAATTTAACATTCAGTGGTTGAGTTGCTCAAGTGTTGCCATACAAACGTGTTGTTCTCTGTCGCTCGTATTGTCACCTAGGGGCCACTGAAAATCAGCGCCGAGGCTCGCCACGGCATAACGCTGAGTGGCACCCTCTTTGGCACCGTTCGGCACAGCTTTTTATGTTCATTGTTTCTTTGTTGTGTGCTTTTCTTGTTATTTGTCTGTGTCTAATGTGTGTTAAATAAATGTCTTTATTATTATTATTATTATTATTACTACGTTTCTTGCGGCGCTTCTTTTCAGATGTCTCCTTTTGAAGTACTGGAAGATTCAGATATGTGCAAGAGCCCGTGTGGCCAGTACGCGTGGTTTTCTCGCAACAAAAAACTGACATGTTTTTTTTTCTAAATGACATGTCATCATCATTCAGCTGAAGGACATCCACTGCTAGACATAGGCCTCCCCCATCGATTTCCAAAAGGACCGGGTGGAAGCGGCCTGCATCCAGCGTTTTCCTGGGGTCTCTTTTATGTCGTCTGTCCATCTTGTGGGTGGACGTCCTACGCTGCGCTTACCGGTCCGTGGTCGCAATTTGAGAAGTTTTCGCCCCATAGGCCATCTGTTCTGCGTGCTATGTTCCCTGCCCAATGCCACTTCAACATGCTAATCCAGTGGGCTATGTCGGTAACTTTCGTTTGTCTACAGATCTCCTCATTTCTGTATCGATCTCGCAGAGAAACCCCGAGCATAGCCCTGTCCATAGCTCATTGTGCGACTTTGAGCTTGCTAAAGAGGCCCATAGTGAGAGACCACGTTTCAGTGCCGTATGTCAATGGCATGTAGTATTTATTATTCAATACGTGTTTATTAATTCTTTTATGTATCAGTAAGTAAATTTAAGGGTCCCTCAAGGTTAAATAATAGGCCATGATTTACAATTGCTTAACCATTATGTTAACAAAATACCAAATTATACAACCATTATATTTCTATAATAAAAAGCGATATAACTCAAGCGATAAGCAATCAGTTAAATGCCGTTTAAGCGGCGATTACCGCTTTACGCACAATGTGTAACTCGACTCTCTTTCATACATGCACTTTGTATGAATGACATCACCCATACAATTTGCGTCAGCATAATATTTGAAACTTGAGACTGCGCGGAGGTGCGAAACGTCACTTCCATTGAGTGTTAGTTGGGTAATGAATTATGAGCGCTTGGAGTTTTTTCTTGGGTTTTATCTTGTTGAAAAAGTAAAGTTAAGAATTAAAACTCGACCGGCGACATAAAAGTATATTTGCTCTTAGTATAACGCAACTTTAGAATTCTTATGTAGCCTATGACATACTCACTTTCTCCACAAAACATATGATACCCCGTTTATTAAAGGGGAACATCCGATTTTTGGTACTTACTTATATACTCATACATAGACTGTTAAACCTTTTGGCTTCGCTAAGTCGGGTAAAAATAGACTTACTGCTGAGTTTCTTGCAGTTCCTCCTCTCATCATCGGGTAAAAGCTCAAAAACAACTTGCAAAAATAACTCGGTTTTTTTTAAATATCCATGTCCAAATTCAGATTTTAATCAGATCAATCGAATAAATAAAATGGTTCCGTATCGGATTTTACATAGGTAGTCGTAATTTATGTAGGACAATCTACATAAAATATCTATAATTCACAAAAACTATTATCTTTTCAGGATTATAAAACAAATTTAACCCAACCTAATTCACTGTTAAATATTTGAGATATCCTGAGAAGTTCCAACCAGATAAGGTTAGAATTATCGATTAGGATAATCCTTACTATAGGATAAGAACTTAAATGTCACGTAATGGCATTCAAAATAGTTTGGCACAAAAACTAAACGAAATAAAATTGTTAAATGTCAAGCGCTTTAATTTCTGTACTCAACTTACAATCGGCTAAACTCTATTAACTAAAAGGGGCTACAAAACATTTTATTGCCGGGTCTATAGTAACCGTACACCTCCGAATTGCTTTCCAATTACTCTCATTGTGTCTCTATCGCTCTATAATTTAGTATCAAATTCGACGCATGAATTAAAACTGGGGTTAGCTGACAACGGAAAAATTAACCCCATCGTATCTCTCAGTGCATCTCTTTCTTTGATAGAAGTATGAGAGAGACGCACTGCCTGGCCGCTGAGGATGTTTGCTGGAAGCTTTGATTGTGCTAAAGCACTAGGAGGCAATAATCACAGGCCAATAGCACAAAAAAATAGGAGGGTTTTAGTTTAATTAGTCATTTTATACCTACAATTTACTTTTACGCACTAGAGCATAAAAGTGCTGGTTTAGGCCACCAACACCCAGCATAAAGAAGAACTTTACGAGCATGAGAAGCGAAAACTATATTTTTCTTCCTACTACGCTTTAATTTCATCATATGGCCTTAAATACTCAGCACAAAGCAGCCCTTATTTGCTCTAGAGCAAATAAAGTTGCATACAAAATTCATTATTGCACTGTTTTGTATTTTTTTTTAATTTGGTTGGCTGATCAAGAAGTTTACACCAACAGCTACCCAATCCACCCATTCACAGTCCGACGGGACAGCTGACCACTTTTCTGTTGACTTACTGTTAGCAAAACATACTCGATATATACTGAAAAAGCCGAAAGCGATTTCAGAAAATGCAAGTACTTAAAAGGCAATACTATGAACTGTTAATGGCGTTCGTTGGTCATGTTTATTAGTTTTAATCCCAGCGGTATCGGCAATGGCTGCGACACTCATTCTGCCAGACAATGTACAGTCCGCAAAACAACGAGATCAATTTTTTTTTGTTAAAAGTGTGTCAACGTCATAGCAATGATAAAAGAAAACAATCATATTAAAACGGAGGTTATTGCTTCTTTATAGAGACAAAATTGTAGGCTACTGGGAATGCATGCCTTAACGGGCTAGAATTTTAGTAATGTATTACGGCAATTTGCACTTTTCTCATTCACATTATAACATCTCTACTGGGAACAAAACGTTAAAGTGTAACGTTATGGGTTGGTAGTTGCTGGTGTAGAAGCACCTTTATTGATGTAAATATTGCAGTGGCGGTGAAAGCTAGGGCTTATATGAGATTTTCAAATCCCATGTGCAGAATGGAATTACCACAAACATTTGAATGTAAGAAATCATCGTGAGGAAACTTGCATACATCTACGAAGTAATCCCCCCCTAGAAGATGCGGTTGGTCACTGATGTATATTTGGTTTTCATTTTAAACGTAACCTGCTCCATTGCTTGAGCAGCATGTACCTTAGATATATCCTTCGGCTCCCCCTCCCCCCTCTTAACAGAATCCTGGCTACGCCCTTGTCCACAATTGAAGAAAATAAAATGTGTGTGCGTCTTATGCACACACACACGATAGAAGTGAAAACCTACAATAAGAAAGCATTCACACACAAACACAAACACACACACGCACGCACGCAGGCAACCACGCACACACGCACTCCCTCACTCACTCACTCTGACTCATTCGATCACTCACTCACTCCCTTACTTATACTCATACTCAGACTTATACTCATATCCATAGCTTTCAGAAAGAGCGCAATTAAGACTAGAGCCGAGTATACGCGATTCGGCATCACTGATCCAAGCGCGATTCATGGCGAATGGAGCCTAGTAGGTATACCCGATTCAGCGTCACCGATTTCAGGGTGACGGTTCGGTTTCGTTTACCCTTCAGAGCCCAAACGCGCCTAAAGAAGTTTTCACTTCAATAAATAGCGGGGGTTTCCTGAATGTTGCTGCTGACTCTACTGTTAGAGCCTTATTAGAACGACTGCCCGCGGGTTGTTTACCGCCCAACCCAATCGAGTGATGGCGACCGAACTAATATAGTACTTATATAATTTATACGTTAGAAATGTTGTCAATAAAATTAGGTCAAAAAAAACTAAAAAATATAAGCTAAGTTAATTTAAATTTGTTTCATACTAAAGTATGTTCGCCGAGAATTGACAAATAAAACAGGTCTTCTTTACTCATTATAAATAGCAGCCCACTAATATTTTTTACTGGTGATAATAAAAAAATATTTATTTATTTATTTTTATTTATTTATTTCATTGCTTACATGTACAAGAAACTTATTTCTAGGAACATGCACCCTGTTAGGGCGCTGCAACACAGCATTATTATTACATTAACATTTATAGCATTAGGGGATAGTATATAAAATAAGATATTATTAGACTGGGCTTATATGTTAAATTAAATTAGATATTATAAAGTAATATCGTTATAACACTATTAAACAGTTTTTATTTATCTTCCTTCGGACATATGGACTATGGCCTGTGGCATTTATATAATAAGAGTTATGAAGTGATAATTTATTAATGTTCATTAACAGACAGTACAAGTAGGTATTTTTTTTTATTTTTCATTTAGGAACTCATCTACACTATAATAACACTTGTTGATAAAGAATGTTATTAGATTTGATATGAAGGTTACGTGTTTTTTCTCGGCTTTTATGATATCGGGTACTTTATCTACTATATAAAAATAAGTCGGGTTTTCCTTCCTGACGCTATAACTCCAGAACGCACGAACCGATTTCCACGGTTTTGCATTCGTTGGAAAGGTCTCGGGCTCCGTGAGGTTTATAGCAAAGAAAATTCAGGAAAAATTTCAACAGAAAAGCGGGAAAATCTTTTTTCACATACAGCGCCATCTCTGATACATAGCTACACCAAACGAAATGTTACATAAAACGAAGCCATCTGGTGGCGAAACGGAGTTCGCCGGGTTTGCTAGTTATATATGATTACTAGCGGACCCGTCAGACGTTGTCCTGCAGCGCCATCTGCCGGGCTGATCATCATCGGGCATCTAAACCATCCAAGGCGCCACTCAAACGCATACAAAAAAAAAACATTCAAATCGATCCAGCCGTTTAGGAGGAGTTCAGTGTCATACACACGTACAGTAGAATTATATATGTATATAAAAAGAGATAATACGTCAATGGAAAATTCCCATAGTGCCTGCAATGGACAACGGTCATGAACATGCCTGAATTCGATTTATCACAGAACATTAATAGTCAGAATACATTTAAGGTCTTGTATAACTTGGAAGAAGTGCAACAAATATAATATTTTGCTGGCACATGCGTCGTCTGTACTATGTCCCCAGTCACTCACAGACTATTATCCTATATCCATTCCTAAAATATATCCTTTGAGATCACGGCTCAACAGAAAGTAAGACAACTCGGAGATTTTATAACATCTATACAAAAAGCGATTTCGTACTTATTTTTGTTACTTCCTTAATTGATAACAGGTTTTCCGATCAATCAACGGTAGGCATCTTTAATGACGCCGATAGTACACAAATAAATTTGTAGGTTAGGTTAGTTATTAACTAACGCACGTGTAAATTTGATAAAAATTATAAATTATAAGAAATATACTCACTTCGATTCTGCACTAAATTCGCAAAATGTATAGTTTTTTAGGCACACTTCAAAACTCTTCTCAAAACACTCAGTACCTTTTAATTTAATATTTGATCCAGCACATGGTCTACAATAACACAATGATAACAAAACTTTTTTTTAATTTGATCGCAGCGCTAACTGTCGGGACAGACTAAAATTAAAATTCGAATATTATTTAAAATTTGACACTGCGATGGTAGCGCCGTGTAAAACATTCCAAAATCAACAACTACTAATAAATTAAAAAATAATTAAAAAAACATTGTCCAGCGGACAAAATTGTGAATCTAAACCATTCCCAGATCCCCTTGAACACACACAAAAAATTTCATCAAAATCGGTCCAGTCGTTTGAGAGAAGTTCAGTGACATACACACTCACAGAAGAATTATATATATAAAGATATTTAGATCGGTAGTATGGGCTTTTTTTAAACATTGCTAGTTTTGGTTCAGGTAGAGCTAGCTTACTACTACATCTTAAACTTTTAACATACTCAAAGTTGGACATGTGCTTTCTTACAAATGTTGCTGTCTCCAAAATGTACACTGAGGGGAGGGTCAGCATACTCATTTTAAGAAAATACGGTCGGCAAGATGTTCTTGGTTTTAAGTTGGCTATAATACGCAAGCACTTTTTTTGGGCTACAAATAAGTCATGGGCGTTAGTGCTGTGACCCCATAATATGACTCCGTACCTCAGCCATGTGTAGGCGTATGCATAATATGCAGACACCGCACATTTTTGACGACGCGAATAGCCTAGTTGGTAGTGACTCTGCCTCCGACGCAAGCGTCCCGGGTTCGTGATGAGCACGAATGTTTGTTCCTGAGTCTTGGACGTTTCCTATGTATTTAAGTATTTATTTCTCTATATAAGTATTTATATCGTAGTCTATTACTCATAACACAAGCCTTTAGAGCTTACTTTGGGACTAGATCCATTTGTGTAAAGATTGTCCCCTGATTTATTTATTTATTTATTTTTATTGTGTATGTGTTACTTTTCAGAATACTGAGCGCATATATAAATTGCGAGAGTTTACTTTTGGTAATTTCAATATGCTCCTTCCAGTTTAAATGTGTATCAATAGTAAGTCCCCAAAGCGTTGTTTTAGCGACTTCCTCTATTCTAAGTATGGTGGTGATAGTTTTTAATTCTAACGGTTGTTTCTGATGTGGTGTAAACTGTATTAGCTTTGTTTTGTTTTCATTAATTTCAAGATTATGATTTGCTAGCCAGGCTTTTATTTTACTAAAGGTTTGTATGATTTCATTGCAGCTCTCATCATTTTTTTCACATTTAAAAAGTAAAGACATGTCGTCCGCGAACAGTATACATAAGGTGTTTGTAACTTTGGGTAATTCGTTGGTATATATATAAGAAATAGCGTACAAGCTAGAACACTGCCTTGTGGGATAGACCAATTTGTTGTTTATTAAATATAAATTAATTAAAGGGTTTTTTTTTTTTCATGCAATATTATTGTTGAATAGCCGGCATTGCTGGCAAATCATTGGACGACGACCATGACGAAGTCTCGAGAGTCGGAGGAAGAATCAGTCGGTGACGTTTATTATAAAACGTTAAATTGCTTCGTCTTAACGACACACTCAAAGCGTATTCCAGAACGGAATGGCAATATGGCCACCGCAAGCGAGCGCTCGCCCGCCCAGCCGGCACAGCGCCGCGCTTGACAAACAACTGCGCACCACGAAACTTAGTGCGCGCGGCGGTACGCAACGCTCGTCATACAGTTTGCGATAGGTAAGCGATAGTCGCTATTTCGAGACAATATCGTAATATTTATCAAACCTCGGCGAACAGACTTTAGCTATTGCCCGCGACTTCACGCGAGTGGATTGTTATCGCTGTGCAAAAAGTAACCTATGTCGTTCTCCGGCTTTCCAGCTATCGCTATACAAATAATTAAGTTAATACGTTGGTTAATTTTGACGTGAAAGAGGAATAAGCAAGCAGACAAACAAAACACTTTCGCATGTATAATATAACTAGTAAAAACACGCAACTTCGTCTGCGTGGAAATGTTACGATGTAAAATATAATGATTTTTTATGTTAGCATAATAATACATAAATATTTTCGTGTAAAAGATATATCGTTTCTTTTTTTATCAAAGTACAAAAACTAACACCTTTAGCTGACCCGAGTTTTTTTTTCGCCTCGTGTCACCCACCTGGCTTTTCTCAGGCTATTTATAAAAGCAAATTAACCTTAAAGAGAAACGTCCACTAATACCATTAAAGGTTTACTTTTGCGTACAGATTTGTCGAAATTGGACTTTATTATCCATAAATAAAGACGCTGCTTAGTGAATTTAGGTTGTATAAGCGACAACCATGTTCGCTCTAAGTGCGTTTTTTCAAAAGTATTCCTTAAGTTATTAGAAATAAGAACGTAGACGAACGCATTTTTGTTGTTCATGATATAATAAGATCAACAGAGACATTTTTGATGTGACGCACGTGTTTTGTCGAAAAAGAAAAATGGCGGACTTTAAAGTGATCTGAATTTCTTCAATGAATTCGTATTTTAATGTAATATTTACATTCCAGAAATTAATAAAGTTATGATTAACTTTTATAAACTTTAAACCACATTTTAATTATATTAATAAAAGGCAATCATAAAGGCCAAAGTTAAGTGATAACTTAATTATAACTTGGCCAATCCAGAGACAAATTTTGCTGAATCTTGAATATACATATTTAAAAATTAAAAGAAGTAAAAATAAAAATAAAATGTGATATTTGCATACAGGTCAAAGTTTCAAGATAAACTATTATTTTTTATAATTATATTACTGCGCATTTTAAATTATATTAATTACATATTTGTAGTGGATATAATGGACTCTATGAATAATAAATAAACAAATAACTAGGACGCCATTTTAAAGAGCTTTTATTGTAAAATAGAGGCAGCATACTCACAATAACAACTCTATACAAAACAAAACAGCAAAGCAAACAGCAACAACAGCAGCAGCAACGAAGGAACAATAAGAACTAGATCTTAAGAGCAGTGTGAACCTACAGCTTTTCATACAAAAGGCGATAACGATTTCCACCGCTTAAAGGTTAACCGATTTTGACGAATTTTTGATAGGCTGTCAGTCAGAACAAAACCTAGGTCTATACGTTTTGCTTTTTTTCACTATAATCAATAAATTCAGTTTTATTGTTGTTTTAGTATTCTCATATAAAACTAATTAAGAAAAAAAGAAAAGAAAGAAAGAAACATTTATTCACTAACACAGAAGACACAGAGTAACATAAATATAAATTAAAACAATACAAAACAAAATGGTGGGTGTGTCCTGACGGCAGTAAATGGGACACTGGCTCAGCATAATGCTGAGGTGTAAGACACCTGCAGCGCTGATTTTCAGCCAGCACCGTCTGTGACTCACGGAGCGCTATACAAATACACTACATGCTAATAATTTCAGCGGTTATTTGACTTTGTTGGTCCTTAATCAAAATTCAAAACCGTATCAACCTAGATTTTGTTCTGATAGACAACCTATCTAAAATTGGTCGAAATCGGTTAAAATTTATGGGGTGGAAATCATTATCGCCTTTTATATGAAAATTGTGATTTTTACCGTTGGTTCACGGTCATCTTAATTTAAAAATAAACAGATATTAAATAGAACTAGTAGTTACAAATCCACACAAGAAGTGTGCAACTTTTTTTTGCACCTATTAATAATAATAGTATCAGGGTAACTTTAAACAACATTTAAAATAGCATAATAATGTGTCCGAGAATACATATCCCTTTTAAATTTAATTGTCAATTTTATTTTCATATTAATGTTAGATTAATTCGACACTGAATGTTCATTAATAGTGAGTAGTTAGAAATGGAGAATATTGTCATCAACACGAGTATTTAGAATCCATAAACTTAGTCTACTTTGTCTTAAGCGAACAACCTCCATTATTATTGTTTGAGCCAAACAGTAATCCTCACTAGATGATTACTGTTCGAATGGGCCGGCTCGACCGGGGTAGTACCACACTCTCACAGAATATCGGCGTGAAGTAATAGCTTGCGCGTTTAGTACGGTGAGTGACGAGATCCGGAGGCCTATTCCCTCGTACCCATCCCATCCCCATTCCCCATCCTCTGTAGACTGGCAACGCATTGGCAGCACCTCTGGTGTTGCAGATGTCCATGGGCGGCGGTGACCACTTTCGATCAGGTGGGCCGTCAGCTCGTTTGTCAGTCAATTGACATAAAAAAAAAATGCTGAGGAATATTAGGTACTTTAATATCCCACCAAAAATAATTATTACCAAAAATATGAATTATAAGAAATAAAAAATAAACTCGACTGCATAACCTCAAAAACAAAGAAACTGGAATATGGAAAAGGCAGTCGATGACATCAATATTGCTTTTGTAGGATTTCTTGTGAGTTTTTATTTTTTATAATTAATAAAGAAAAATCTTAAATAAACAGAATTATGAAAGTGTATATTTACTTTATAGAAAACTGCTAAGATATAACTTAATTACTTATTAGCTTATTTAATTTAACTTATGTGTAGTATGCGTAAAAATATTTTGATTTCTATACTAATTTTCACGTCTCAAGATAAGTGAAATGTTGCCCATCCTGACTACTCATATTATAAATGTGACAGTATATGTGAAGATTGGCTGCTTGTTCCTCAATCACACGCAAACACCTGAACGGATTTGGATGAAATTCAGCAGAAAGATGAACCATATGGAATAAAACATAGATAGATAGGTACTTATCATTCCAAGCAAACAAAGTCACGAGCACAGCTAATATATTACAAAATAAATCATCAATAACGAATCTCGCGTGCTACCCAGTCGTTTGTACAAGTAATGTGCTTCATCACTTAATATTGGTACACCCCGATTATAAAAAAATGAGTTCACACCTACTGAATCCGTTAGTACGTTCTGACACGCGAACTGTCAATAAGAACCGTTTTCAGATTATGTATGTCTTATCTTATCGTATCTTAGAGGGTGGGGTCCTTGCGGATACACTTCGACCCTATGGGATCTTTTGTGTAATTACCCCTTTCCTAAGCACTTTTCCATAGCATTCTCCACCACTTCAATGAAGTGACTTGTGGAGCGCAGTGGTAGTGCCTTGAATTCCCCTGGTTCTGGATATCCATTGCCAAGGATTTCCATTCTTAGTCTGGCGAGGGCGTCACATTCACACATGATGTGTTTCATTGTTTCTTCCTCTTCGCAACACATTCTGTAGAATGTGTAGAATGTGTTGTATGTGTCAAGATAGGACTCTCTGACAACACAAGCTGTAGCTTGTGTTGTCAGAGAGTCCTATCTTGGCTAAGATATACTTGAACCTGAAGTGACCCGTGAATACTCCGATTATGTATCTGAGCTGTTTACGGCTGAGTTTCCAAAGTTTATTGGTCCAGCTTGAGTCTGCGCTCCCTGTAAAGAGCTTTGAATGCCTTAGGCCAACCAAGGAATTCCACTCATGGTGGTGGTTGTCCCTGGCATGGTTTGTTAGGGCTGTTTTTATGGTTCCCTGTGAGAGTCCCACCAAAGGTTCCGGTCCAATGTGATTTAATTCTATTATTAATTCATGCTTGACATTTGTTATATCAATTTATTACTAATTTATATTTATACCCTCACGTTTCAAACACAATGTATCTATTGTTTATGAAATAAATGAAGTATGAACTATGAACTATTATGTATGTAATCTTCTCACAGATCCAAGACACCCGCTGCCAGCGTTAGAGCCAAAAAGCACAACCGGCGGGGCTACAAGTAGGTGCGGGCCTCGTATAATCTCGTACGCACTAATCACAGTGCTCTAAAAGCCCTGCGCGCCCCGCATGTTTGGCAGCTTTATTTGCTAGCAAAAGTCGGTGTCTTTAGGATATTTAGTCTGTGAATCTGCTACTGTCTAGAATAGGTAGGTTATGTTTCCTGAAAAATTCTAATTAGTCCGTCATATTCAACATATTACGTCAATATTGAACACGTATATTTTCTTTTGTTAATAAACAAAAAATGACGAAGATATAGTGCGTTGAAGTTCCGCGTGACGTCACGACTTTGCAAACTTTTTACCATTAAGTGACGTCATGAGCCCACTCCCGAAATTTCATGCGAGTTATCTTTGTCAATTTTGATTGATTGGATAAAGCAAAAAATACCTGTGTTCAATATTTTTTGATAATCTAACTGACGGACTAAATACTATTACTATTATTTTACCCGGGTAACATCCCTTTTATCTTTAATATACCTACTATAGCTTTTGAAATTTGTTTGCTTGCAGCGCCATCTACCGAGGATTAACATTTCTCATGTTTCCCGTATTTTATAAAGATTCCTGAAGATCCGTCCAGGACATCGGGAAATGAAATTATTTTATTTCTATCTCCATATAACAGGCTACATTTTGTGCACGGTTTTATAGCATTATGTTAAGCCGTTTTGTCTAAAACGGAACAAACAAACACACACACTTTTGCTTTTATAATTATTAAGTGTACTATCTGTACAAAATTAAGTTATATCCGTCATCCATATCTATCTGTGAATTTGCTTGTGAAACTTTTAAACTGCATTACCAGTTTTAATTCGGTTTTCGACATAATTTAAAAATACAATTTTGCCCAAATTAAATTGTAACTAAAAAGTAAATAGCTTTATCTGCAATAGATATAATTAAGGCGCACCAAAACTCATAGTTTGAAACAGTACTTACTTCTAAGTTGGTATACGATTGTAATAAGTGTCGCCGATGCAGCATAATACAAGCAACTATACAGATAATTAGCTGTCTTGACATCTTGACAGTTCAGTCACGACTGTCAGAAACTCGGGAAGTATATCTGTCACCGCGGGCATAATTAACCCTTCTGTGCCCAATCAGGGTTTGCATAATTACCCCAAATCTACATTTGAATGTTTGCAGCCAGGTAGCGCTACCAATTCAGGTGAGGTGGGTAGGAGATACAATTTCAGTATGCTAGCCGGGTCAATCAGCCATGCAGTGAAATAAATAGTAAGGAACTGCTTAAAGCAATTCTCGCGATGCTTACTTTTGAGGTGTCAGAACGCGAATCTGACACCATCGCACGTTCAGTCGCATGGAAACCACCATTCATGTCACCCGTTTAAGTGACACTATTATAATTAAGTATTCAGTACAATTCCACAACCTGTGAGACAGCACCACTGACCCCACCGTCCACAATGATATGATAGCGTGTGAATCAAGCAATATTAAGACTTTTGTATATATGTCGTTAAAACTAAGAAGAACTAAGTTTTATAATCAATAATTTTTCCAGAAAAATTATGAAATTTGAATTTTTTATAAACTAACGATTATTCTGATATAATTTTACGGTTAAGTAATATTTAAGTAGTAAAAGCGCTAAGAATAGTTTTATGGTTTTCACTTAGATTTTTTTCTACATATTCCATACATATTTCAAAATGTAGAGGCCGCTATGAATTGAGGAGGTATTATTATATACCTATATTTCATTTATTTTTGTTAGTACAGGAGCTCGAAATATTGCCTTCGCGCATTTTATGAAAATCTTGCTGCGGAATTTCGGCTTTATATCAATAGATGAGAATAAATTGCATAAAGCGAGGCCTCTATAAACTAAACTAAGTCTTTCAGTTTCTCATAATAAGAACGCCAAAGTTGCTCATTTAATGAAAATATCGTAATAGGCCTCTTAAGCTAAACAATGTGTATCTATCTACATTTTATCACCTTCGAGGTGTAAAATAACTTATAAAATCCGACATATTGGATTTAATGACCGCTCCGGCCCTTTTGGAAATCGATGGGGGAGGCCTATATCCAGCAGTGGATGTCCTACGGCTGAAATGATGATGATGATGATATACTTACTCTATGACACGCACGTCAAGACGCATCGAATGACATCTTATTTGCAAGCAATTATTAATTCTGGAGCTATTAGGGAACAGACGAACATACCTACATACATACAATGTTTTGCCGTAGTAGGTTAAAACCAAGATTTTTTTGTTGCTACGGTTCTTGTTTCTGCTTCAAATATAAATCGAGATAAGATTAGTATTCAAAGTGAGCTGGCAGAATGAGTTGACTTTTTTTAGACATTTTCATTTGGCTTCAACCTTTGAGTTTTGATTTTAATTAACTAAGAAACCAATGACGAACGTAAAATTAACTTTTGATTGTTTTCGTTATAAATTTAATTTAAATTTAAGCATAATAATAATTATTATGTTTAATTTAATAAACAAGTGCGAAACACTGGGCATGCGTTTGACCTAATAGTCTCACCTGATGGAAACAGAAGACAGTCACTAATGGCTGAATTCACAAACGCCACTTAATCATTGATTAGAGATTAAACAGTTAAATGTCCCTCAACTAGTTGACAACCTATACATAAACGTCACTCAAACGTCACTTAAATTTAAAATAAATTTGAGTGGCCTTTGTGAAAGGCCACAAGATTGTTTGATTCGGGAAATACAGACGCTGGGAGAATGTAAGAGATCGCGGTGCAAACCAAAAAGGATTCCACGCAGCGCGTAGTAAGGCTCATAATTAAATGGCATGTGGATTATGGGAGAATATAGACTCGGACATATTGACATACATACATTCCGCTAAACACATTACCCTCCTTTTGGGCCCTGCCGTAGACGAATAACAAGGCAAGGTGCATTGAAGTACTACGTTACAGCGAGCACTTGATGACGGAGCGGGCATGCGCGCCGCGTCCGGCGGTGATCGTTTTCTTATAGGCGTTTGTGCCATTTGGCCTCCACAGGCTTTGCAAAAAATCAAGTTAGGGCGTCCACTCTAGTTTACATTATTACTCAAAGACAAGGTGCTGATAAAATTTGATCATAAAATCAGGCCACAATTTTCTTTTATCAAACTTGTGAATGAATCTTACGTCAGCGTAGCAAAAGATCATAACATAGATGTAACAAAATAATTGGGTCGGTTTTGGAAGACGGACATATTTATTATATTATATTTTTTGATAGTGGACGTCTCAGGGATCAAGAATGTAAAGGTAATTTTTTTAAGTCTTTTTATCGTTTCTTCAGGGTTTTTTTTTAAATAACCGCGGTGTCATTTGAGCCGTTTGCTCGGCTGTTTGATTATTTCTTTGCCTTGAGCTAAACAAAGAAAAATAAAGTGATACTTCCTCTATTATGTATTCTGTGGTTGAGTTGACTGACAACTCTTTATTGTCAAACGTGTGTCAAACACACAACCACAGAACTGTCACTTTCTTTTTAATTTTTTAGCTCAAGGCAAAGAAATAATCAAATAGCCGACCAAACGGTTGAAATTTCATCGCAATCATTTAAAAAAATCTCCTGAAGATACGATATAAAATAGAAATAATTATTACCTTTAGATTCATAGTCCCTGAGACGTCCGCTATCAAAAAATATATAATAGGTCATCAAATAAAATTACCTACCCAATTGTATTTGTTTAAACAATCACAATAGACATACATAAATAAATACAAAAAAAAACTGGTATTTCTGTTAGTCACTAATTAAAATAATGACGTCAGCATATCGAATTGCTACTTTTGTCACCATTCATACAAACTTAATGCATTCCGCGTCAAATAAAGAAAACAAATTAAATGTTTAATTCAAAAACACCAACTGGCCAAATTCGTCGCAGTGTGTCAATAGCTTTATAAAAATACAATCTTACTTTTTAACGTCATCCAATTGCATCCTCACCTCTATTTCAATACGTGTACAATTGAAAATAGAATGAAAGTATGCTTAACAAGCTGAATTGGCACTTTTAATGTATATTTTTAAGGGTAAAATGCGTTGCGAATCAAAACGTCGCAATGTTAATTGTTTAATGAAATCGAAGCGTTAGTATATTAAATACAGAATCTAAATTAGCTTGAACAGAAAATTGTACTAGGGTCGACACTTCAGTGACGCAAAGTCATAACTACCGTCGAGGATTTAGATGAATTTCAACTTAATATAGGTGTATAAGAGTAGATTATGCATGCAATATTTTGAAAGTACTCATACGAAATAGAAATCATAGAAACGTATGCGGAATACTTAACGCGTAATGAAAGTGCTTTGTAAAAGTACTAAGGGTGCATGAATACAAATAATTAATTGTTATTGTGGTAAGTACTCTTTTATTGTGTTTTATACTTTGCAGGGCTTCACGACATTGTGACCATAATATGGTGTAAGTGACAGTTTAAAAGTATTGTTCACATAATTCAATCACTTATGTCAACACTTTGAATGTGAGTACAAATTGTTTTGATTTTCGTTTGTTCTTTCCAAAAAAAAAAACGTTAAAATGATTATGTTAATAATGTCTCTCTCTCTTACTCCTATTGCTGTTTCCGGTGTCTAATTCGGGGTACACTTTGACACAAGGATAAGTTAAGACGCTGACAAGAGCCAATGACCTTGAATGATCGGTCACTGTCTGTTTCCACAGGAGTGAACGAGAAGCAAAAATGGATGAAAGTTTAAGTATTTATTTATTTATTCATACACAATTGCATTACATATGTTACAGTAACTATATATAGGACAATACACAGCACTATCATCACATGTACCTATAAGTAAACACATAACCTACACGTAAAATATAAATCAGTATTTTTTTTAGTATGGGCGTGATGTAATAGTGTTATTAATGATAGACCCATAAGTTAAAAAAAAATAGGCATAGATCTGTTTAAAGATAATTTCAGACGTAACATCACGATTTTTTTGTATCGTATCGATTTCATCAAATCGCGTTTTGGAAATAGTAAGTTTTTCAATAATATAATGATTATGAACGTTTATTTTTTTCGCTTCACCAAATCAAATAGATTTTGTTAAAAAAGTGTTTAAGTAAAGCCGATTTAGGTCTTGCCAGCACCTTAAACCGTCTTATCTCTAAGTGCTTCTCCCTCACACTAGTGCCGACGAAAGAGATAGAGAGATAAACGGGTTTAACTTATCCCCGTGTCTGGCATGCTAAGGCCGCAGGTCGGATTAAATTAATAAGTAATTTTTTTAGTATGGGCGTGATGTAATAGTGTTATTAATGATAGACCCATAAGTTAAAAAAAAATAGGCATAGATCTGTTTAAAGATAATTTCAGACGTAACATCACGATTTTTTTGTATCGTATCGATTTCATCAAATCGCGTTTTGGAAATAGTAAGTTTTTCAATAATATAATGATTATGAACGTTTATTTTTTTCGCTTCACCAAATCAAATAGATTTTGTTAAAAAAGTGTTTAAGTAAAGCCGATTTAGGTCTTGCCAGCACCTTAAACCGTCTTATCTCTAAGTGCTTCTCCCTCACACTAGTGCCGACGAAAGAGATAGAGAGATAAACGGGTTTAACTTATCCCCGTGTCTGGCATGCTAAGGCCGCAGGTCGGATTAAACAGTGAAGCGACTACCATCTGACGTCCGTTCGTTACCATATATTTAGTTACGTAATGGGCAGGTTTCCTCACGATTTTTTCCATCACCGATGCTGGTTACTAATATCATAATAGCTATCGCTAATCCGTTACTGAAAAAGTTAACTTCGTTGAACTTTATAGCGTTACATTTCGAAAACGTTAATCGTTAACTCGTGATAGAAATTGCATTTTATAACGTCGTTGCGTTAGTGATTTAGCTGAGATCCTGCCGTTTCATTAAAAAGCTTTCGACAAAAAATCACCTCTCAAACAAATTTTAGCAACCGTTTTTTTGCGAATGCAATCTTGGGAATAATTTTAGTACGCATATTTTCATTTGATAAAATTTTCACTCAGCAGAATATTACTGCGGAATATGATATTAACGCATTTGGTCTTTTAATAACAAATGCTTTATTAAAGCAAAAAATCATTAGACGATAAACATTTGGTCAAATGAATTGCTATGATAAGAAGTATAAAGACAAAAACAGCAAATACGAAACAATAACATCGTTTAAGTTGTACTTAAATTTAACTAACGTTTAAATTCATTAGTACATGACACCCGCCTGTATTCGAACCCGTACCTTACGATTACGAGTCGACAACCTTAGCTACTAAGCCACCAATTATCTTCCTCCATTATTATTCAAATCAATAATAGTTAAAGTTTTTTTTTCAGTCTCTCAGTTTTCCATTTATCAATCACAACAAACTACATTCAATCGCTCATTTTCATTGTTTCACAAACAAACATACTGTCAAAACAATCCCTAATCCGTGATAACTTAATGACCTCCATATTTATATTAATGATTTGATTAAACACTAATCCTTGGTAATCAGTCGCTCATATAAAACCAAACTGGCTTAAAAACAAAAGAAAAACATTCCAATTTCGAATATAGAATCACTGATATAGGATTCAAAATGGCGGATATTAATTTGACAGTTGTGTGCTGGTCTATCAACTTGTCTGTGGGCCCCGTAGACTATCAAAGCTCTTTATCGCATTGGAATAAAGTATTATTTTGCTTGGCAAGAATTTTGACAGTTCACAGGAGCGTAGATCTATAAGTGGAGAGGTTTTACGGCGCGTGCGATGCACGCTCCATTCGTGAGTCTGCCTGCGGGCTAGATTCTTACCCATCATTATTTTAAGTAATTATAGGTAAGGATGAATGAAATTTTTTGGAACTTAGGAGCGCAATTCAATATTAGTATTTAGTGATTCAATATTAGTAGGTAGGTAGGTACTTAGTTATTTATTTCTCATTGGAACAACAATTTAGGTACATGTCAATAAAATTATGCTTTCACAAAAAGATAGTTACAATAAAATCATATAAAAATAAATAGAAATCATTCTAGAAATAATCAAAATATATACAAAAAACATAAAAGGATGTCAGGAAATAAAAATTATAAAAAGAAAAAAAAGCTGCATGAAAATCAAAAATGAGGATTAAATTATAATATATTATGAAAGAAAATGTTAATGATAAGAAAAAAAAAAGAAAATTTTTACCGTTCCTTTTTTTTATTAGAGGGTCAAAATAAGTGAAAATTTATATTGTCTTTTAATTCTGAATTACTAGTTTTTTACATCTTCATCAAAATGACATTTTTCATTTCTGCTATGTTGGCCTTAAAACAGTATATTCGGAAATAATTGCAAATTTCGTTTTAACGCCATATATTTTGTACCCTCTAACGTGTGCTGTGACGTCATAGTTCACGTCCATTTTGCATGGACCGTTTTTGCGAGTAGTATGAACTATGACTTTTCAAGGCTTCGAAAAAATCTCAAAATTATAAACAACACAATAATGTCTTGCGTACACAGTTTGGTTTCTATTACTCAATACTTTCCAATAAGAGAAGGAAAAATTATGCAAGTTCCCTATTAGGACGACGCCTAATCATTTATTTTTTTGCGTAAAGCACTCTATTCGATAACTTTATTTCTAAAACATACTAAATAACGGGTAAAAAGGGCTCGTTACGGTAAACCCCATTTATCTCAAACGAAATTACGACAAATGATACGAGCACTCAATGTCGCACTTAAGTTCACAAAAAAACCCTAAACCGCAAATCCAAATAAAAACCGACATTTAACGCGAAACTAGCTTTCCGCTAACAAAAGACCAACAATTTCACGCTAAGGGGGTCCAAAATCATTTTTTCCAAATATAAGTTATTTATTGGAAGGGGAGTGGCAAGGAATTTTATTTGGCATAAAATGTATCGTAGAAATGACATAAAAATAGATAATAAGTGGAAAGCGTGACTCTGAGATGTTAAATGATGCGGCAAATGAGCGAAGCGGCAGCTGTTCTGCGCACGATTCGACCAACTTACTTGTGCCGTCAATATTGTCGCCGTTGTCAAATATAAGCAACAAAATTGTATGGGCTGAAGATAGTTTTAGTTTGATCCACCAACACGTTTAAGTTTGTATTGATGCGATGTTCGAAGGACGAATACAGCGTATTGATAGACTGTAAATTATTATAATATGACGTTTATTGATTTTGGCTGCAGATTTGCCCTTTATTTGCGTTTTTGTTGCTACAGACGACTTTTTCTGAGTTTTTTTTATTTTGTTTTTAGATTATTAAAGGCTCCAATAGAATTTGTAAATATAAAGTAGGTTTTAGATTTGGTGACTTATTTGCACCTTAATATTGCGATAAAATTCGTACTTACACAAAATTTCGTGTCTGTGCTGTTGACTGTTGAAGAGTTCCATGATAATCTTGGATGTAGATAGAGGTCGTGCTGACCATAAAATGCATTGTCATCGGAACTGAACCAACATGTAAAAATTCAACTCCGCACTGAAAAAAATATTTAGAAATACTAGTTTCTAAAAATTTTGTTATCAGTCCGTTGCGTATACCTGAGCAAAGCATTGCCTATAACAAATAAGACACTTAGCTGATCCTGAAAATGCTTTGCAATGATAGCCAAATTATCCCTATAGTTTTTTTTTTTTTGGAAACAACTTTAAGATTTCGTAGCTATGGCCAAGTTTTTCTTTCCGTAGGATAAGAGAAATGGTTCTTATTCAGCTTGCAAGATGTGATCTAAACAAACAAACTAACATACAAACATTGCAAGTTAAATAAACCGGCCAAGTGCGCGTCGGACTCGCGCATGAAGGGTTCCGTACCATTATCTATAATCAAGCAAAAAAAAACACGTTTGTTGTATGGGAGCCTCCTTAAATATTTATTTTATCCTGTTTCTTAGTATTTGTTATTATAGCGGCAACAGAAATACGTACATCATCTGTGCAAAATTTCAACTGTCTTAACTATCACGGTTCATGAGATACAGCCTGGTGACAGACGGACAGACAGACGGACGGACGGACAGACGGACAGATGGACAGGCGGACAGACCGACAGATGGACAGCGGAACCTTAGTAAGCGGAGCCATAGGACCCTATTACTACGACTCCGCTATCCGTCCGTCCGTCTGTCTGTCTGTCTGTCTGTCTATCTATCTGTCTGTCTGTCTGTCCGTCTATCGCCACGCTGTATCTCATGAATCGTGATAGTTAGACAGTTGACATTTTCACAGATGATGTATTTCTGTTCCCGCTATAACAACAAATACTAAAAAACAGAATACAATAAATATTTAAGGGGGCTCCCATACAACAAACGTGATTTTTTTGCCGTGTTTATAGATAATGGTACGGAACCCTTCGTGCGCGAGTCCGACGCACACTTGGCCGGTTCATTTAACTTGCAATGTTTGTATGTTAATTTGTTTGTTTAGATCACATCTTGCAAGCTGGATAAGAACCATTGTCTCTTATCCTACGGAAAGAAAAACTTGGCCATAGCTACGAAATCTTAGCGTCTCAGTGCCGTAAGTCATCACTATAGGGTGAGCAACACACACTGAAGCGCCTGGCGCTTCATTCGGGAACGCTAAGTGATTCTGTAGCGACTCATAAGCCAGATTTCTCATCCCACTCTTCCGCACCACGCGTAATGCGTAAGAGCGAGATGAGAAATCTGGCTTACGAGTCGCTACAGAATCACTTAGCGTTCCCGAATGAAGCGCCAGGCGCTTCAGTGTGTGTTGCTCACCCTATAGTGATGACTTACGGCACTGAGACGCTAAGATTTCGTAGCTATGGCCAAGTTTTTCTTTCCGTAGGATAAGAGACAATGGTTCTTATCCAGCTTGCAAGATGTGATCTAAACAAACAAATTAACATACAAACATTGCAAGTTAAATGAACCGGCCAAGTGTGCGTCGGACTCGCGCACGAAGGGTTCCGTACCATTATCTATAAACACGGCAAAAAAATCACGTTTGTTGTATGGGAGCCCCCTTAAATATTTATTGTATTCTGTTTTTTAGTATTTGTTGTTATAGCGGGAACAGAAATACATCATCAGAAATACATGGTCAAATTTCCACCTTGAGACACTGCGGTACGTTGAATGACAATTTATGGCGCAGTTTTCCGAACGCTTCCTGACAGAGTCGGATTTGACGAGGTATTTTTTACTGACGTAAAATAAAAACCATCAGAACTTTAACGTTATTTTCCTTTCAAACAAACTGCCTTCAAATTGTTCCTTCTTTAAATCCACCCATGACAGCCTTCTGAAGTTTAAGAAAAAAACATGTAGGTACAAATCCCTAAATGGCCAAAATAAGTTCACCCATACACAACCATTCACCATAGCAAATCTCATCCATTCAGACACACAATCACATAAGTAGCACTAGATATTATAAAGGCGACAATATGTCTGACTTCTACTCGAAAAAGGCATGCATGAAATTCCTTTCTATAATACATTATAACTGAGAATCAATCGTAAACCGAATCAATTCCCAACCTTACGCTTAGGGAATAAAATTTAAAATGCAAAAGATTAAAATTCAAAACGTTTTGTATCACAATAGAATCGGAGCCGATTTGTCGCCGCGTGTCAAATGATTCGCGATTGAATGACCGAATGAATGAATGTGTGAATGAATGAAAAGCAGTTATGCAATCAATTAGAGGGGGCGGGGCTGCCGCGAAGATGCTTTGTTGGAATAGCGTCTTGCATGTTGGGGCCATGGAACGTGTCCCTTTAAAAATAAAGTAATGGGCAATTTATATTTATATTAATACTAAATTGAAAACATTTGTTTGTTATTATATAAATTATATAAAAATGCATATTTATACAGCGTGTAAATTTCATACGGGCGTATATTTCAATGACGATCTGTGAGGGACCTATAAAGCATGTTTACAATACCTTCGTTAACTTATTGCTTATTTTTTCTTTTCATACAATATTATTGAGTATGCAATATTTTACATTAAGTAATTAATCGATTTACGAATCTATGTAAAAGGGCAGTTTTCAAAAAAGTTGTACGAATTAAGGCGTAGTTAAGAAAATGTTAAAAAATTCCACTGTGTTACGAAAATTAGCCACAATTGTATGATAAATGTTCGTAGCGTAGATGAACTTTTGAACTTTTTCTTAACTACGCCTTAATTCGTAAAACATTTCTTAATAACCGCCCGAAACTCATGTCATGACAGTTCATTTGTTTTGATTTGTCAAATAATGGACCAAAATACATTGCTGCTTAGTCCTACTTTAAAAAATTAATTACTCTTTATTAATTAAGCTATTTAACAAAATTTCTTTCTCACATAATTTGACCAAATGGGAACTACAGCTGGGTAAAATATGCGCCTGTATGAAATTTACACGCTGTGTTTATTCTAAATTTAAATTTAAATTAGTCTGCAGTTTGCTTTGAAATTAATTTGTTTAATAGGGTCAGCCTTGAACATCATCAAATAAAGTAGTTAAATTTGGGTCTTACTTCTGAATTTACTATCGGGCATAAAACACAAGACATCCTCTTTAATAATGGGTTTTTAAAACTGTTATTTTACTCCTCTACTGCACTGGGAGTGAAGAAATAGCATAGAATGCGTGCAGATGCTTATCATCCTGGCATGTCGTAAAAGTCGACTAAGGGACGGGTCCTCTCCAACATGGTGGACTATCTGTATGGGCGATGGGCTGATCACCTGTCACCATACGGTTCATCATACCATCTTAGGACTAATTAATCGAACGTGGCCACAAGTAGTCTTGTGGCTCTGCCCACCCCATTAGGGATTTCGGGCGTGATGCTATGTATGTATGTATGGTTTTAAAACTGTTTTAATGCAAATCAAACAAACTATTTGCGCCAAAAAACAATGACATTAATTAATTTTCTATTTAAGCAACAACCAAGCTATCTTTGAAAGTGTCCGAGCTATACATTGAAGCATTACGTTACACTAGAACAGACATCTCAAACAAATGACAGCGAACACTCGATGACGGAGCGGGCATGCGCGCCGCGTCCGGTGGTGATCGTTTTTTTATACGCGTTTGTGCCATTTGGCCTCAAAAGGCTTTAGAAAAAATCAAGTTGAGGCGGCGTCCACTCTAAAATACATAATTACTCAAAGGAGCTATAATAATTTTTTGGCAGATACTGGTACTCCTAGAACACCAAAAAAGTAAAATGTTTACCAGACCCGCTTATTTCCTGGCCCCACACTCATATTTACGAGCAACAGCCGTCAAAGAAGCCGCTACCTAAATACGGAGATATTTTACACACCGAACCATTGTCAGGTTCATTCATTCAATGCTCTAACTTTAAAATAACTGACTATCGTTCGAATTTTAAATTATGAATGAACATTCTCGAGAGTCCGTAACGAAAGAAAGTGGACAAATGATACTTTTATGCAGTCAATATTTTTTGTATTTCCTTGGGTGCTGTATCATGACGTTGCATTTAAAATTTCAGTACATTAAGAACAGAACTGTAGGTCCCTATGTAGGTCCATAAGGACTATGTTAAGTTTATTAGAAGTAGATTTTTATTTATTTATTTACCGTAAAACAATGCTGTCCAGCAGTGGACATATTTCAAATGGTAAAAACAACAAAAATTGCAAACTAGAAATTTAGAATGCACAATTATTAGGAGTTTTAGGAGACTCCATTCCTCTTTCTGAACTTTTATAAACATAAAAACATTGTTCGTCGAATTCGTTCGCTAAAGTTGTGTTAATTATAAGTACCGTTGCAGTTGGGTTATTTAGCCCCTGCTTTTTACCTAAATCTGTTTTATTTGGTATTTACTTATACCAATTTGACTTGTCTACAATTTTACGGCTACATACAACCGAGACTTATTTGAAAATAAATAGACATGTGATTGCTTTGACTTGTTTGAATTTAGCAAACAGCTTTGCAAGCTCTGTCTGAAATAAGTCGCTTGGTTGATATTAACAATAATTTGTTTATTTCTAGCCCTCCCATTCTTTCAGTGTAGGTAGTAACTAATCGACCGAGCGAGCGAAGCGTCTCCGTTTCACCTTGGGCTAAAATGCTTTCGTATGTCCAGCGGATGTCCGGCGTCTGTCCATTTGTTCTCGTCTACAGGTCGCATTCCTCAACCGATTCTCGTGAAATTTTGTGAACAGGTTCGATAATTATAATAGAATTTTTTTGTCATTTTGTTTTTCGAATTTTTTCAAAATGGCGGTGATATGGGCGTGTTTGCAATTACAAACTTATTTGCGGTGTTGGTAAACTGACCCGACCTATATCGATGTATGGGGATAACAGTTTTCCACCGGCAAAGTTAAGTTTGTCACGAGGTCTATAGCTCACGGAGCCATTACTATTTAGTACATGTAACTTATAACTGCTTAGTATTAGGGAAACAGTAAGTGCAAGTAAATAGAAGCCGATCCGAAACTACTCAACAAATACAAGTTTGTGTAACATAATGCAGGTTAACGTGAATAAGGATTACACGAGTTTAGTTTGGGCCGCTTACTGTGACGTTATTATTATTTGAAGGCAATCAAACCGTTATCAGTAACTACCCTGTGTAATCTAAAAACCCTTGAAATTACCTCAATATTACATATACCTATGCAGTTTTAATCAATACTGCAATTCGTTCCACTGCCCAACCAGAACAATAATTTAGACGATACTTTCTCAAGCTCATATCAAACGAACCCAAATTCACATAAACCAATCTTAACACATTCAAAATAAAGTTGACATTCGCACTCCCGCATAAGGGAGATAGGAGTTGTAAAAACTAAATGCACTATTTCATACCATCAAAACGTTCCCATCATCCCCCTATCATTACGTAAACGAATAATCCCGTCACATCCTGTTCCGGCGACGTCCAGGAAGTTCAGAATTTGGGAATAGTTTAATAATGAATTTATTGGATGTTTAATCTCGTTTTACCGGGTATGCGGACCGTGAAATAGGATTCGTTTCATTTATGATAAACTGTCACCAGCCTTGTATTTAAGAGAAAGACAAAATTAAGTCAAAAAATAGGGTAAATTTGAAAGTGTGCCCGCTAAATTTAAAGTCACTCAATTTAAAATAAGAAACGTAATTCGAAACGGTGTCACCTAAATTAAAAATTCCCTAAACTTAAAATAAGAAAAGTTAAACTCGATTTTGTATGCCACTAAGCTGTCAAAATCGAGTTTGACATTTCTTATTATAAATTTAGCTACTATTATAAATTAGCGAACATCATTGAAATATGCAATTTTTGCGATTCTTACTTTTGAGGTGTCAGAACGCGTATCTGACACCATCGCAGGTTCAGTAGCATGGCAACCACCATCCTACACCCATTTACGTGACACTGTTATAATTGAAAAAATGCCCTCCCGCATCGTGCGGTGTGAGACCACAGCAGCATCCCACCGTCCACAATGATATGATAGCGTGTGAATCAAGCAATATTAGACTTTTATATTTAAGTCGTAAGAACTAAGACATCAGCAAGAGGGTGTGGTTAAGCCATGGCGCTGGCGTTTGACAACGTTCTATGAGACTTGTTACACGAAATTGTACTGATAGGCATATCCTTCATTTGAGATCTTTGGCGAAGGCACTTTCGAATTGGCCCCAATATTAGCTTTGTGCTATACAAAATCCAGTTTGACGTTTCTTATTTTCAGTTTAGGTAATTATAAATTTAGAAGACACCGTTTCGAATTGGTCGCAAAAAAGCTTTCAGTAAGTAGCAATCATAGATTGCGTTAGCTGTCCTCAAATTTACTAACGTGCCACGATCACCAACGATGGCATTAGCCGACGCAAATGTATGAAAAACGGCATATCGTGGCGTCAGTGGCACGAAAATCCGCTGTCGTATATTTTAAGGAGTTCAAAAGATTAAACCAGTAAAACCGCTCAAGTGCGAGTCTAACTCGCGCACCGAGGATTCCGTACTGCGCCAATTTGGCATAGCTCAACCAATCAATAATAGACTTTTTGTTAATGATATAAGATTTTTGACAGTTGCAAGTAAGTTGGCAGATTGTTACGTTGTCATTTTCTGGTTTTATTTCAATATATTTACACATTTCTATAAAAAAAACTTCATTGAATTGATATTTGTTGTTTGATTATGGAGTTTAAACTAAAATCAGACCCAATTAAGCCGTTTTGGAATTACAGCTGGAACAAAATTATCTAAAATCATCAATATTTGTAGTTTAAGAAAGCAATCGCTATTGATTTCCAGCGCCTCTATTCGGGAACGCTAAGTGATTCTGTAGCGACTCGTAAGTCAGATTTCTCATTCCACTCTTCCGCACGCCGCGAAATGCGTAAGAGCGAGATGAGAGATCTGGCTTACGAGTCGCTACAGAATCACTTAGCGTTCCCGAATGAGGGGCCAGGATAAATAAACAGCTTACGTATGCTTGTCACTTCCCAATCCGAATAGCGCTCAATAAATCGCTCGGTTTTGACATGAATGCAGGATAAACCACTTTCGCATTTTTAATATTAGTAAAGTAAGATTATAAAAGAAATAAAATTACATTTCTATCTCGTTTTCGCCCTGAATGCTGTGATTAAATGAACCGGAAAGGATCACAACCCTTCCAGCATCCGATCGCAAATAGCCTCCGGGTTGATATTACAAAAAAATGGCAATGAAATAAAACTCCTTCAAAAATCCTGATAAACAATTGGTGTCTGTAGAAGAAAGATCCTTTGAACAAATGCCAATTCTATTAAAGATCCAATAACGTAGACAAACGCAATCATGAGCAAAGGAATTTGGTCACTATACTAACATAAATCTCTAAAAAAACCGTGACGAGTTGAGAATTTAATACTGTTGTACTCGATTGGCTATGGATGGTCGAAAAGGATGTTTCCTAGGTAAAAATATACTAATTCTAATTGATTCGTCAGTTAGATTATCAAAAAATATTGATCACGTATTTTTTGCTTTATCAAATCAATCAAAATTGACAAAATAAGGCGCATCAAAGTTCGGGAGTGGGGGCTTGTGACGTCACTTACCTAATGTTAGGTAATAAGTGTGCAAAGTCGTGACGTCACGCGGAAACACTATCTTCACTATCTTCGTCATCTTTAGTTTAATTGAACTGCTTGAATTGATTGTTTTGTTTGTTTTTTGATTGAGTTTGTTTTATGTTCAATATTTTTTTTATAATGTAAATGACGGACTAATTTTTTTTTTTTGGAAATACCAAATCAGCTAGTATAGTCGGATTTCTAATGGTCCCACACTAGGCAAAGCCTGTGTCGTGGCAACCTTACAATGATTAACGATACAGCTTGACTCGGCGCGCGCGCAATATGCAGTTTTAAATATAGAAAATGATTATTTATAAGTATATGAAAACACGCATATGGAAACACGCATATTCGCAAGACGTATGCCTAAGAATGAGACACATATACATGTATTTTGTCACCATAGACAAGGCAAACAGGCAGACAACCCTCCAGCGGTCCTAGAAAGGTTGGCACTAGTGCCAACGAAAAAGTGGCCAGAGATATAAACGGGTTTAACTTATCACCGTGTCTAGCATGCTAGGGCCGCTGAAGGAAAGTCGTCACCTCCGCCTATGGACATTTGCAAACCAAAGACGCTGTGCCAATGTGTTGCCGCCTTAATGTGATACTGGTATCTAGATAGCACAAATACCTACACTAAAATTTGCAACCTATCGTACGTTAATCACGGACGCGACCTTGAACGTTCGGACGTCCGATAGAAATCCGGCGCGTTGGCATCTTAACGACCCGAAATTGCGGCTGTTGAACGCGATTTATGACTGTGCATCCAAACCTTGTTCACACTATCTTAGGACGCAGCAGACGAACGCGTCTGAACAAAAACATTCATCGCGCTAGATTTCTATCGGACGTCCAAACGCTCAAAGACGGCTCGAGGTCATGTCCATGACTTACAATCGATGCTGATGGACGCGTCCGATAATTTGTTCCTACTTTTATAATAATAATAACAATAATATATTTTAATTCATAACGGTTTATAAAGCTATATATTATAATGAATTGAATTTTGCGCTTCCATTCAGAAACCTAATTCAAATACGAACATTACCATATGAAGGCTATGAAATTCCCGTCTTTTATGCTAACTAATTTTAACTGGGATAACTTTATGTTAATTTTAGTACATATGGTATTAACTTTTCAAATTCCTTTCGTATTCCTCTTTTTAGGGTTCCGTACCTCAAAAGTAAAAAAGGAACCCTTATAGGATCACTTCTTTGTCCGTCTGTCTGTCCGTTTATCTGTGTCAAGACCTTTTTCTCAAGAACGCGTGGAGGTATCAAGTTGAAATTAATATCAAATACTCAGGTCTGCAATCTCCCGAAGCTGTGAAAAAAACAACCTTCTAAGTCACCGCAATCACAAGATAGGGCTGTTTATGCCACATATTTTGATACTCGCAAGGGAATCGGAAAAGAATTAAAACCTAGGGTATTTCCCGTTGGCCTAGAACCATGAAATTTCACTTTTGTCCGTTGTCATAGAACCATGAAATTTGGCATGCACAATGACATGGTCGTGGGTCCAAATCACACCTTTAATCCACCTTTGATTAACCTTTGATCCACGAGCATTTTGGTGAAGGAATACATCATGAGGAAACCTGCAGGTGTAAATCTGCAATATAATAGGCAGGTTTTCTGAAAACATCTATTTAGTCCGTCACGTATTTTTTCTTTTGTCAATTAAACAGAAAATTACGAAGATATAGTGCGTTGAAGTTCCGCGTGACGTCACGCCTTGGCACACTTTTTAGCAGGAAGTGACGTCATGAGCCCCCACTCCCGAACTTTGATGCGCGTTATCTTTGTAAATTTTGATTGATTTGATAAAGCAAAAACATACGTGTTCAATATTTTTTGACAATCTAAATGATGGACTAATTAGAATTATTATTTCTGTACCTGTGAAACGTCCCGTAATCTCTACTATAGAGAAGCCTTGTGCCCACCAGTGGGCTGATGAAGATGAAGAATAGGTTAAATCTAGATATACGATAAGCCATCATAGCATGATGTGGCTTTGATGTTCTCCGATTTAAAAAGCACTATCACATGACTGGTCGAAATTCAAATTAAATCGACGAGTATTATTTATCAAAGACCCTAACAAGCAAATGACACAGCAGAACGGACGAGTGTGCGAAACTAATTTTATTTTGGCGTGGCACATCGGGTATTTCATTTGTGACAACCCTCGAGTGACAACCCTAGTCGTCACGGCCCACAATTTAGTTCCATATCGACCGATTCTTCAACATACGAATTTGCGTATGTAGAGGGTTGAAATATTAACTTTATTTTAAGAACGACAAGGTTCTTATTGCCACTTTATGCTTTAGTAAGATATGAGGTTGAGAAAGTTAGTTTTAGTTGGATGCTATCAAAACATTGCAGTTCGGATGGACAAACGAGAAATTCAAACCGATTAGCACACAAATACCAATTAAAAGTTCACCTTGAAAGTTCACCGACTCTACTAACATTGACGCTGTTTCCTTTATTTTTATATAAGTAACTAGAGGACCCGCCACAGCTACGCCCGATACGGTATTTTCCATACAAACTTTATCACTCCTTTTCACCCCTTTAGGGATGGAATTTCAAAAAATCCCTCCTTAGTGCACCTCTAGGGTTCTCGAGGCATGTTTACTCCAAATTTCAAACCTCTAGGACCATCCGTTTAGGCTGTGCGTTGTCTATAAGTGAGTCACGGTACTGTTTTATAGATGTATAGATTCAAATCTAACATAATTAATAATAGGGACAATTCGAAACTGTGTTCGATAAATTTAATAGTCACTAAACCAAATAAGAAATATCAAACTAGATTTTGACAGCTTTGTACTATACAAAATGGAGTTTGGCATTCTTATTTAAATTTTAAGAAATTTTAAATTAAGAAGACACCATTTCGAATTGTACCCAAATATATGAATTCAAGTTAGCCTGATATACAGATCTTCGTTATCCAGGTCCGGGTCGTGTTCCGGCATGATGCCTTTGGGTAGTATAGGGTTGCCAACTGTACTGTAACTGTAACTGTATAATTTATTTTTATTTATTGATTTCATAACAATAAGCATTGTGTTTGAAAATGTTAATAAACAGATGTGTAAGTAAACAAAAATAATAAATTAACTTAGATAACAGATGCATTCAAATAAATTACAAAAATATTATCATAAATCACATGTCACTTAAAATAAAATAGGATAATTAAGAAAAGTTACTATACTATATTAAAATAAAAAATGAAAAATACTAATTAAGTCAGAACATTAAATCAAGTCTTTAGAGATTGACTAGAAAAATAATCATATCCAAATTTATATAAGTCACATGTCACCACAATAATTTCATGACAAAAAATAAAATAACACAAAAATAATAATAATAATAAAAATCGATTTGCAATACATGCTTTGCCGTCAAAAATAATATATATTATAGTACTATATTTTTGCACTGTTTCCTATAATTACACTGTTGAAGAAATATATAGTACGCAAAAATACTATATTTCGATCAGTCCTTCCAAATAGGCCTTGGGATGGTCAGTTCAATACGCATTTTCGCAGCTCGGATAGTCTCAAGATGCGTATTTTGTGTATTACGTATATTTAATTAGTCATACCTTAGACTATTTTTAAAAGGCTTTTCTTTAAAGTACTATATTTTCGTTCAGTGTACTATTTTATTTAAAACTTTGACTGGAAAATACTATTATATATTCGTCCAATAAATAGTTGACAACCCTAGGTAGCCATTTGGAGAGGTTGGCTCTGGACAGTAGCACCGAAGAAGCGAACGATTATTTAGCTCCAGTTTCAGTGCCTTCTTTACCCTTCCTCCCTTTCCATGCCTATTTACCCTTAGAATAGGTATTTCTTGGGTACGGCAGGAACGCAGCGCAGCCGCAGCGTGACGCCACTCATCTCCTATTGGAAGTCGTAACAGACTTCATATATCACGCCGCGCTGCGTTCGCGCCAAGCCAAGCGCGCAATGTGACCAACCCTTTATTTCGCGCCTCACGCAAAAGAAATATCCCACAAATCGCCAAAAGAAAATTCTTTACACACCAAATAAATTATTCATACATCGAGAATACTTTATCTCAAAAGGACCTAGGTGGGAATTATTGTCTCGAACTTTTGCTATGAAAACTAAAATCTGAGTTGGAAATAAGAAGCATTAGTTTTGGGAAAGTTTAGATAAAGGAATCGCTGTTTCGTGTTACCTTATAGATAAGTTTTCTATCAACGAATTTATGCTTGACTTTAGAGGCAATATTTATTTTATACGTGTGTTTATGTATCTTCATTCATTCATTCATTCTTCTTTGTCCATAGAGGTGTGCTGGTTCCAACACTGATGTATCTATAAAAATGAAAATGAAAATATTTATTTTGCAAATAGGCCACATGGGCTCTTTCACGTGTCTGAATCTACCGGCGTTTCGAAAGATGACAAGAAACGCCGCAAGAAACTCAGCAATAAGTCTTTTTCCAACTTTGACATTAGAATTTTATCTAAAAACTAACACAAAAAGTGCAACAAACCTAATGGGTACGAATTAGTTCTAATAAATAACTAGTATAACGAGATGTATATTATAGTCTCCGCGTCTGGACAAGTTAAATGACAAAGATGTATAAAGCCTCTAAGGGTCGCAATAATAAAATAATAAGTGAAACAATGAAACATCTAAATTTATTAATTCTAGGTTAAATGGAAATGAATGCTGCAGAAGAAACATGAAAGTAGAATCAATGCAGTGGAGATGCGAACTTTGAGAATTAAATGTGGATAAGGAATAGCGTGATAAGGGAACGATGTGGTGTGGAAGAAGATGTAGTCCTGAGAATTGAGAAAGGTGTGCTTAGATGGTTTGGATATGTGGAGAGAATGAACGAAAGAAGACTAACGAAGCAGATTTATAAGGCGAATGTGCAAGGTAGAGTTAGAGTATCAAAACCAGATCGAGGACATTCTTAAGAAAGGCCAGGTCAAGAGTACCCTAAACCGGCGAGCGTGCATGAAGAACTTAATGAGAGTAGACGAAGCGAAAGGTGTGTGTCAGGATCGTAGCAGGTGGAAATCCGTGGTCTCTGCCTACCCCTTTCGGAAACAGGCGTTATATATGTATGTATGTATGTATTTCGCGATTATTTCAAGCATTTCCTATACCGATTTCGATGATTCTTTCGCATTTTGTAATCACCATACATCTGGGATAGTTTAAATTTGGATTAATACTCATAAGAATACGCTAGCATTTTCCCGCGTTCGATCGGTTTTCTGTTAAGAAGATTATTTTTTTTCAGATGCCAAAGCTGCCACAAAAACTTCACAAATATACGAATTGTGTGTAACAATATGTACACAAATATCTGTGACTCCAATTTAGTCATAATAATATTGATAACCAAAGAATAAGCTGACGTTTTCTGCTAAATTCTAACTGTTTTATTTTACCGACTAATCAAACAGGTATCCGGTAACTTAACCAAAAAAGATTGACCAAATGTTATATTTCATACATTTTCATTTCGCAATCGTATATATATTATACCTCAAAAGGTAGGTTAGGCTTAGAATTTGAAGCAACAAAATTAGAGCCATTTATGACTCTCCAAATTCATACAAACGCCGGGTCGCTCCATAGCGTCAAATGTCAAAGCGCATCGGTTTATTGCGTCACTTTTGTCAGGGCGGTTGTATGTAAACTATCCTTCTATGGTTTGTAATTCTATGACAATCCTGAAAATTTAGCTTTAACTGGAATTCAGAAGTTTGCCAAATGAAATATTGTAAAAAATACACATCAAAAGTTGAGTCGCCAATTACTTGTGAACATTAACATTATGAACATTATTATATTACACAATTATTTGTGAACTGATCAAACAATATCATTATAGTCATCGCATGTCAAATGCCTGAATCACTTGTATTTCATTTGCAAGCTCTCAAAGACTTAATAATGCGAAAATCTAAACATCAGTTAATAACATCATTAGCATCGAGCTTAAAAAATACTCAATCAAAGAATAATGAATCAAAGTCTTGTGTTACAAAGAAATAAGTAGAAAAACGAATGCGACAAAGAGACCGCAAAAGCGCTCGAGTTGATAAAATACAATAGAAATAATAGTTCTGATTGAAATTGTGGACGGATTGATACGGCGAACGGCGCAAGTTAGAGGCGTGTTGCTGAAACGATAATAATAATGCAAAAATACAGGCCATGCATTTTGGACGATGCACCATATAGAATTCCGTATTTCGTAGTCACGGCGGCCGTCCACTTTAATTGTATGTACAAAGTAGTAGTCATCATCCTCATTTTATCAAAAAAACGTCCACTGCTGGACATAGACCTCCCCAAATGATCGCCACTTATTTTTACCTTTACCGGGTTCAGGACATGATAGTTATAGAAGTAGCTACGAATTTGAACTCAAAACCAGATCTATGGCTACATGTCATAGCATTACGCTGAGCTGTTTCTCCATTAAGTGTTTTTAGATTATAAAATACTAGCTATTGCCGGCGACTTCCTCCGTGTTTAAATCGTTTATCACTATTTTCCAGAAACCGCATAAAAGTAGCCTGTGTTAGTCTTTGGATCTTCAACTTCAACAATCTATTGCTCCATTTTGACATGCAAGATGAAATAACAAAAATACAACACACTTTCGCATTTATAAATTACTAGTGGACCCGCCACAGATTCGCCCGCGGTATTTTCCATACAAACTTTATCACCCATTTTCACCCCTTTATAGCGTGATAAGGGAACCCCTTTAGGGATGGAATTTTAAAAAATCCCTCCCTGGTGTACCTCTAGGGTACTCGAGGAATATCTCCTCCAAATTTCAAACCTCTAGGACCACCCGTTTAGGCTGTGCATTGTCTATAAGTGAGTCACAGTACCTTTTTAGATGTATTGATTATAGTAAGGATATTTTACATAAAAAAAATTAGTTACTTTTATGGCACTTATTGCTTTTTGCCACAGGCCTTGCCAATCTATATATATTAAACGCTACCGTAACTCATTTATAGACACCGCACAGCCTAAACGGGTGTTCCTAAAGGTTTGAAAATTGGGGTAGATATTCCTCGAGTACCCTAGAGGTGCACTAAGAAGGGATTTTTTGATATTCCATCCCTAAAGGGGTGAAAAGGGGTGATAAAGTTTGTATGGAAAATACCGCGGGCGAAGCTGTGGCGGGTCCACTAGTAAGTAATATACGTGCCAAATTCCCTCGTTGTTTATCTCGAAAAACTCGTGTAACTAGTCATTCGAGTTTATTCATGCGAGTGCTCGTTTCTCCTGTCACTTGCACTCCATTTTTCTTCTCTTCAAGTGTCTCAAGGGTTCTTGTACCTGTGATGGAGCTTATACTCCAGTTCTATTGCTCTCAGCTCCCGATAGCGATGGGAACCAAACTCTGCGCTTAAGGTTAAGCACTACACGTCAAACTGACGTCTCGGGCGTTTACGTGATGTATTTTAAATCTATAATATAAAAACCGGACAAGTGCAAGTTAAACTCATGTGGCGGCGGTTCCGTTATTATATAAAATTTCCTATGTTACTTTAAATACCAAAGACTTCTTATGTATTAACATTGTTTTCTGTATTAATAAACTTTTAGGTCCAGTAGTTTCGGAGATAGGGAGATGGTCAGTTTTCGCCTATTTTCCTAAATAACTTCAAAACAATTTATCATAAAATTATAAAAAGAAACGTTTAAAAGGTATTTACCTAAGATCCTCACAACGAGCTCTTTCATTTGATATGTCACACGCCGTAGTTTGAGGAACCCATTTTTTTATTTTCTAATTTAACCCCCAAAACTGGTCCCCATGTTTAAAATTCATGTATTCATCTTACACGTCTGTGTTGCGGTCACCAACGTGTACCCAATTTCAACTCAATCAGTCTAGTAGTTTCGGAGGAAATTGGCTGTGACAGACGGACACACAGACACACGAGTGATCCTATAAAGGTTCCGTTTTCCTTTTTGAGGTACGGAACCCTAAAAATGAATGTCGGTACGATTTTACCTTCTTAAAACTTTGATAAGTTCTGCGCGCGCCCAGGACGGTTTGATGTAAACGTATCCATCAAACTATGAGCTGAAGCGCAAAAGAAGTCAAGTTTAAACCTCAATATTTTTAATAAGGGCGTTAGTTTTATACAAAATATTTTCGACATCGAATAGACTAGGAATATAAAGAATATTTTTCACAAATGCCATATAAATTCCAAGCTAACAAGCATTAAATTAAAATGCTTGCGTCATTGAGCAAACTTTAATTTAAACCCTTGCTAAAGTCGATGAGTCAATTTACCCCGGATACCTACTGCACGTGTGAGGGTTTTCAAAGCATGCTATTGCACTTTATTAACTTCCGACGAAGGGATGAAAGCTGTTTAAAAAACTTTCGGCCTTAAAGAATTTATAACGATTTTTTTGATGAAAAAGTGAGGTTTAATTTGAGTGCTATCATTGTTTATTATTTGTTAAAATCGCTAAAATACAAACATCCAAAACATGTATAATGATAGCTCTTTGTTGTCTGAATAAGAGTCTTAAAATCTGTGTCCTGTATTTATTTTAAGGACATAATTATAATACAATAATACCAGTTAACTATTTTTTTTATTTTGTTTGTCTTTCTTACTCGTACTACGGCCTTCAAGACCAAGACTATGACTCGATATCCGAACCTCACTAGAGATACGAGATTTCACAGTGTTCTATATTTTATAGTTTTTCATATTCGTTGGTTATTCAACAATTGTTTTTATTTCATTTTTATTAGTCTTATTAATGATCATTTATTGCTTTATTACATTGTAATGTTACTATTTAATTTTTATTTGGGTTTTTATATATGATGTAAAAACAATGTTTTGACTCGAAAATATGATTTTCTGCTGAGTTTCTCGCGGCGCTTGTTCTCAGTAATGATGGTCTTGTCCGAAGCGCTGCGCTGGTAGATTCACCGCATTGTAATTTATTCATGTGACACGTAAAAGGTGGCCAATTTGCGGAATAAATGATTTGAATTTAAATTTATGACTTCTGCTTTCTTAACAAGGTTCTCTAAGTATAATAAAACGGCAATATAAATTATAGCGGGTACACCTAAAAATAAATATATTATAGAAAATGTTTCAAACTATTGCATTGGAATAAAAATCGTTTTTCATAAATTCTGAGACTTCGCAAACCCCAACAAATCACTAACGTTTTTAATAAATTTTTATGTATTTTTTTTATATCTTTTAGCATTTCGACCATTTTCCGTAAAAGCGACTTATGTTCTTTTACCTCGCGGCCGACGCGCTGCTCTCAATTTATTAAGCTTTGATGTCCGTGCAGTTTGCTTTATACCATTAGTCTCTGTATTACAGAAGGGGTTTAAAATGTTTCTAAAAATACTCCTAATAGGTGGAATAGAGTTACTCGTAGCTCTGAAAGTTCACTCTATCACTTAGTGAATTGAATTTATTTGGCGATTATGATTGATGATATTTCACGTAAGAATTATAAGATATTGCTTATAGGTAAGATTACTACCATTACTATGAGTTTACGCAAACCGTTCTCGTTATCGAAAACTATAGCTCGGTCGTTTACTTGTATCGGCAACAAGCCGAAGAGAACGAAATGCGTAAACGGTAATTGGTAATGGTATAGGGATCCTGCCATGAATGCTGTCTGCATTAAATTATTCGTTGTTTTTTATAATACTTAATACTGGGTCCAATATGAAACGCTGTCGCCTTAAAATTCCTTAAACTTTAAAATAAGAAACGTCAACTCAATTTTGTATGCACTAAGCTATCAAGAGTACGTTTCTTATTTCGAATTTAGTGACTTTTAAAATTTAGCGAAACTCTCTCTCGAATTGGCTTCTTTGAAACAACAGTGACCTAAATACCTTACAGGCTAAAATATACATTAAAATAAATCTAAAAGTAATTAAAATTATATACGTATAGGCGACGAAATAGCGTGGCTCCTTTACCTCGCCACTCCTGGAGTCGTGTTCTGGACAGACAAGCTGGTTGTATTTATTTGTATATTTTGTATCTATTACTGTATTACTTTGTGTGTTTGACTTTTGTGTCTATCTAAGTATTTATTATGTGCACACATAATTTTTATCATGTTTGTGTACATAGTAGTCAGTTCGTCCATATGTCGTCTTTCATCGTTAACTCAAAGATTAGCTGGAAGAGATCCCTTAATGGGATAAGTTCGCTTTTGTACTAATTGAAATTTTTGTTTTTATAATTTTTAAGGTGTTTTTGATGTACAATAAAGAGTTTTACATACATACATAATTATATACATACAAGCTGCCCCGGAAGCGCCGGAAGTCCGGACTCTCGATGGTCTCCTGCAGCGGCCAGCGCACGCGCACGAATGAGTTGAAGTGCTCGTAGTGACGCGATCGCAGCTGAAATATCCTCAGGAAAAAGCCACACTACTCAGTTTAGAAAATAATGACTTACATTTTAATTATCAGTGGACCACACTGATACGACGAAGCCACTTGTCGATATCAATCCACAGTCCCGCGAAAATGTGTACTTTTCACTTGGCCTGCGACGAGGTGCGTATGCACACCGCAAACATACGAGTTTTAAAAACGAATGCACACAATAGGGAACATGCATGTTATTTTTTCCATCATTTATTGGAAAGTACCGAGTAATAAAAACCAAAGTAATTACGCAAAATATTATTGTGTTGTTTATTTATTGAGTTACGAAGCTTTGAGAAGTCATAGTTCATACCACACGCAAAAACGCTCGATACAAAATGGACCTGAACTATGACGTCACGGCACACGTTAGAGTGTAGGTAGGTACAAAATATATAGCATATAAGCGAAATTTGCAATTATTTCTGAAAATACTGTTTTTAGGCCAATATCGTATAAATAAAAATGACAAATTTGATGAGGACAAAACTAGTAATTCCGAACTAAAACACAATATTCATTTTCACTTATTTCGACCCTTAATTAAAATAAAGGAGCAGTCAAAATGATCTCTTTTTTTCTTTTTAGGGTTCCGTACCTCAAAAGGAAAAAAGGAACCCTTATAGGATCACTCGTGTGTCTGTCTGTCTGTCTGTCTGTCTGTCTGTCTGTCTGTCTGTCTGTCCGTCTGTCACAGCCAATTTGCTCCGAAACTACTGGACCGATTGAGTTGAAATTTGGTATTCATATGTAAGTTGGTGACCGCAACACGGACGCGTGACGTAAATATATGAATTTTAAACATAGGGGCCACTTTTTGGGGGTAAACTAGAAATTTTTAAAAAAAAGTTGTGCCACCTATATCGTGAGACATATCAAATGAAAGGGCTTATTGTGAGGATTTTAAATGTATTTTTTTTAAACTTTAAGTATAATAGTTTAGTAGTTATTTAGGAAAATAGGTGAAAATTGACCATTCCCCCCCCCCCTTATCTCCGAAACTACCGGGCCTAAAATTTTGAAAAAAATACAGAAAATAGTTCTTTACCTATAGATTACAGGAAAACCTATAAGAAGTCTATGGTACTTAAAGTAACATAGGAAATTTCAGTTTATCATGTATGGAACGGAACCCTCTCCACGCGGGTTTCACTCGCACTTGACCGGTTTTTTTATATTTCCTTTGATATTAAATTAAAATCTCATTTTTATTTTCATGCATATTCCCTATTTACAAAATTTTCTTCATATTATAATATGAAAAACACGAAATACGACTGAATCAAGACGAACTTTCCGCATCCTGAACGTCAAACCCTGTATTCAAGGATCTCTTGAATGATGAATAAAATAAGATTTTCTGGAACTTTGTGGGGGTGAAACGGGGGTTCAAAGTTGGCGAGTAAGCTGCAAAGGAGAGCTGAAAGTGTGATAAATGAAAATATAGACTATATATAGAAAATAGACTTGCTGCTCAGTTTCTAGCGGGGCTTCTTCTCGGCTGATACCTGTGAACCTAGTATATTCCAGACAGGCTTGAGATCTAAATATGTTCATTTTCATTTTCATTATAATGTGAGTTGTTTAGCTTTTCTGTAAAATAAAATTGATTATTTTAGCACTCTAGATAGGTGACGTGACAGTATACTTCGTTTCTATTTTCATCAGTAACTGTTTTTGTTCCTCTTTTTCGCAATAAACCTTACGAATAACTGTCAACAATCAGTAGAAAAAAGTGTTCTTCTTTTTTCCCTTTTATTGGTTTATACCTAGAGGCGGGACGTATATAGCCCGATAATGGGGCTAATTCAAAAGCGTGTTGACTAAATTTAAAAGTCGCTAAACTTGAAATAAGAAACGCAAAACTCGATTTTGACAGCTTTTGAGTTTAGGGAGTTCGAATTGTACCCAATGATTAACTAAGTTATTAATTCTCTGTTTAAGGCGTCATCAAAAAATAAACCGATTGAATTAGAAAATATAAAGTACAATTGTGTTCTCAGAATTATTTCATTAAGTTTGCCCAGAATAATAGTTAAGGCAAAGATATGATAAAAATGCCAATTCCCTCGCATTTGCAGCACTAGGTACTCCAAATTGTTTGTCATCTAATGAAAAGATGACATTGAACCCCCACAATGCCGCACATTGTTCTACACATTCCAATGTGCCCTGTCGCATACGCAAAATAAACAAATCAAATATTTCAATATAAAATTTATTACCACTAACGAGATTTATATCAGCAAGAAAACTGTATTTTGCACAAACATAGCATTTCTCATAAATTATTATTTACATACTAACAAGCAAATATTTATATACAACTTTCCTTATAGGTAATTCACAGAATTCCCTTTCCTTGTTTGGCAACTTAATTAATAAATTAGAAGGTAAAACTCGACTCAATCCTTATTTGTGTTTATACAAAATTCACAGTTTTAATTAACTAAATTGGGGTTTATTTTACTCAAATATGTTTGATGTAAAGACTAATCGAGTTGTGCTTCAATTTCGACACTGTTTGCTGAGTCATTTACGTGTACGAAAGATTGCGTACGTCAGCACTATCAGTATCACTAACAACGTCTATTTGCTCTTGATCGTTGTCGCAAGCTGACTCAGGACTCTTGGAGCTACACGAAGATTTACTGCAACAGCACTTCTTTACTCTCCCATCGTTGGAAGCCACTGGAGTCTCCTCCTTTTTCAGTTTAACGCGGCGATTCTGGAACCAGATCTTCACTTGCTTCTCTGACAGCTTCAGTCTTGAAGCAATCTCGATTCGCCTCAGTCTTGATAAATACATATTGAAGGAAAACTCACGCTCTAATTCAAGAAGTTGTGTTCCCGTGAAAGCTGTTCTGATGCGTTTGCTCGAATCTTCTTTCAACGGCATGCGTTTTAGGTCTTTAGAATATCCAGGAAGAAGTTCCTCCGGATGCCCCAGTGGTGGACTTGGTGTACCATTTCTGCTTTCACTTGATAGTGACGGTGACCGCTGCCCTTGACTCTTTGAAGGTGACGTGGCAGTCGACTTGTAAGGATGGTGCAAGTACGGCGACACTGATTTCTTTCTTCTATTCACATAGTTGATCGGCTCTTGCTCTTCAGTCTTCAAATAAAACGGTCTTGATTCGTTTTGTGGTTGTTCGTAAAAGTCTGGTTGTGGAAGTTGTTGTATCAATGGATAACGAAAGTTGAGATGTTCAAGAAAAGGTCTGAAGAGATCTGGTGACCTCTGCGGAAGACCTAGCCCAAGTAAATTGTTGAGATTGCTGTGGTAAGGGTAGGGTAGGAACTTCGGCCGAGTATCGATGTGTTGACCTATTAGATGCGTGTATGGGTGTTCACTGGTCATGTTAGTTTTTTTACAGTCTTTGCTGTCACTTATCAAAGTATCGACGAGAAACGAGCGTGACATTTTCGCTGTAGTGTTCCGCGCGGTGGTGAATCTACGACTGGTATCGAAGGGCGATCGCTATGCAAGTAACAATTACAAAAACTACCCCCACTTAGTGCACCCCATTGTAAATAAACACAATAGGACTCTCGAAGCGTTTTGGCAATTATGTGGCCCGTCCCACCCTTTTGTCGGCGAGCCGTCATCCCCAGTGTTAGTTGAAAAAAAATAATGCATTGTAACGAAAGCATTTTAGTAGCTATGAATAATTTTGTATAAGATGCTAACATCCCTAATGTCTATCTCATTAAATCCAATTTTGTTACTGTTTTAGTTGTATAACCAGTTTTTAAGCGGTTAAAAAAATCAGGGCCTCTGGTCTGAATACTACAGAAACCAATCGTTAGTATCGTTTCAATGTAAACTTTGTAAAGTAAGATAAAGAGAGAGAGAAAGAGAGAGAGAGAGAGAGCAAACCAATATAATATACGCGATTTTGAATAATATAGTATGATTATTTTGAAAGACAGATTTTATTATAGTCAGTTTCTGTAATTTACGAATTATTATTTTTTGCGTTCATAGTTTGAGATTGAGGTTATATATATAAGGTTTTAACAACGATATGCTTTTCCTATGTTACATTTATAATATGATTGATATACCTTCCGCATTAATACCACTAGTGTACATATAAACCAAAGCTGGAAACTCTTAAGTCGTCTAAGTTTCATAACCGTTCAAGCTCATCCCAACTTGAATGATCAAGACTATCACATCTTTCCACACTGCACCATATCAATTAAGTATGAATACCCTATAATGTGCACCGTATGCTGCTCGCGTGACTTTGATAGTCCAAAGGGTGAAGGGAGGGCATGTACTAGCCCCGCCCTTAAATCTCAACCCCTCCAGAGAAAACTAGTTTATGAAATATTAAAAGGGAATAACAATGTTAATTGTGATTCTATCCACGTTATTATCATGTCAGATTCAATTTGAAGGTATGGCGTTGCGTAAGTGGTTCAGAGAACTAATTTGTATGTTTGTTTTTGTTGCTTTTGAAGACGTTTTATTTATTAACTTACTTATAAGCGGCGCTGTTAAGCTTGTTCTAGATCGTGTTGAGTTTGTCATAATGCATTTTTGCGAACAGAGTTCGATACATTTTATTAATCTTCACGTTTTTATTAGCATCGTGCTATTACCTATTTGTATCTAGATATACAAACCAGATTTGTTAAATAAACTCTATCATAATTACTAGGAGGTATAGAAGTTCCATGTAACAAGTTTTTCTGAATGCTCGAATGATTGCTGAACGTTAAATCCATCGACAAATTCGCAAGGAATATCAGCACGATCTTCAATTATAAACACAACCCTTGTTTGCTCACAAAAACAGCGCATAGATCGAAAAGGTTTCCAATTGTTAAAAAATCTGACAAACTCTGGAATAATCACGAAATCAACGAACAATGTAGCTAAATCAAACAATGGTATGAAAATAACAGCACCGGCAAACACTGGTGAAATACGTAGCTCTTATTAAAATGGGGGTGAAGGGTTGTTTTAGAATGAGAAGCCACCCTCGCAAATCGTGGAAGATAAAGGGTTATTATTGTCGCGTCAAGGGAAATCGTAATTTGTGTCTGTCAGCGAGGCCAGGTGAGGTCGCGACGGTAATACGTTTATTTCGTTACAATGACGGTTGAAAACCAATATGTACATAGTGGTTTTTGCAAAGATTGTATGCAGTTTTAAAACGTTCTGTTTATAAATTTGTTGGAATTATTACCTTGGGACTAACTTAAATATTATCTTGGGAATTGGTCAATTGTCCAAGAAAAAGTTTTGCAGAACACTAACATTCAACTTTTCGTACAAATGATAGCTGTTTCGAAATATGTAATGCAGTTGAATATCTGGGTTAAATAAGGCTAACTTTTGGTTTTACCTATATTAATTTGACGGGTCCTAGTCCTAGGCGCGGCATTGGCTAAGCAATATCGCAAATTATTTCACTACGATATGGTAGCTCTCATTTACTTGATAGCTAAGGCGGCCGCATCGTCAAAAACCATACACGATATCATTTATGCAATGTCGAATAGTCGCCCTAGTTTGTTTAGAAATATATGCATTTGAACTTTGTTAACTTGTAAGGGTAATGTACTCCGATTTGAAAATTAGTCTATTTTGATGATAAACATTTTTCGCTGGTTGAATCATTTCGCACAATACCTATCTATCAGTGGCGTAGCCAGCCCACAAACAGATTCCTGAAAGCTTTACCAAGCTAGAAAGCTACAGCTGACTGTCAGTGAAGTCCATGTTACTCTAACTAGGTAAATGTCAGACTCACACGTACGGTTCTAATTCTTGCGGCTTCTCTTAGGAAATATTTGACGCTACGGCAGTACTATCTATAAACCTATCAGATTAGTTATAAAACAAATTTCACCGTAACCTACACTATACAGATAAGTTAATATATCTTAATAACTTACAGCTTCTGTGGATTTTTGATCAATATTGAACGCAAAATCTTAATATAAGCCACCTGATTAAAATATGTTCATATCTATCTTTGAGCTCTCAACCACAAGAGCATACAATAGATACTGAATTATTACATTCTAGAATCTAGGACATAACCTTCTATTCAGTTTGCTAATATTTACCCCTTTTCTCAGGGTTTTAGTTAAAAGTCGAGGGCATCAAGACCTTGCTCTGTTTCACTGCTAACCAGGTTACATATTTTTATTATTAACAGAGCTAATGGAATTCGCTTGGCACATAAAACAGTTTCATCCTACTCGAGGAGTGCAAGAATTTTAAAACCTTACGTAAGATAAGGAAAAGTTGCGGCGATAAATTATTCTTCAATTAGGTCCCCAAGTAATTTCGATACAAAGTTTGAACCCCCTTTTCACCCCTGCGGAGGTTAAATTATGAAAAGTCCATTCTTAGTGCACGCCTAAATCCTAAGAGAGACATACTAGCAAAGTTTCACGTATCTAAGTAATATAATTGTTTGGAAGATCCGTTGATACGTGAGTTAGTCAGTGTTATTCAGTTTGTTGTCGCAGATGCGGAGACTATACATCTCCCTTTTTAGGTCGTTATTTATTATGAATAATTCGTGCCCATTAGGCTTGTTTGTTGCACGTATTATGTGTTAGTTTTAGTTAAAAATGGAATGTTGAAGGAAAAAACTTTCTGCTGAGTTTCTTGCGGCGTTTTTTCTCAGCAGATCTTTCGAAGCGCTGGTAGATTCAGACATGTGACAGAGCCCGTATGGCCTACTTGCAAAATAAATATATTCATTTTTATTTTTTGAGTGGTCTTAGATGCGAATTTAGATATAAGAGATAGGGAAACATGACAAGGATGGAATGCAATGTTAGGCTAAGATAATTCATATCATATCTATTTGAGATCTTTTGGGGCACAAGAAAATCTCCAAGAAGATAGCCAAATGAGACTGGCTTATAATAAGTAGATTACAATCGTATGTAAGAAATGATTTTTGAAGTTTTTTTTTTTTGAAGACGAGTGTGAACCTGCGGGCTTGCATACAAAAGACGATAACGATTTCCACCCCTTAAAAGATAACCGATTTTGACCAATTTTTGATAGGTGTCAGTCAGAACAAAGTCAAGCGCCTCTATTCGGGAACGCTAAGTGATTCTGTAGCGACACGTGAGCGACATAGAAATGTCGACGAAACGATGCATAATACGTAAGAGTGGGATGTTCTCATCCTCATCATGGGCAGTGTTATTAATAGTGGGATCTAGTTTTCAAATAATAAGTAAGTGCTTGTGAGAAAATCACTGGTTAATTGTTAATGCCACGTTTACTATCAGTTAACTCTATCATAAAATGTGCCACTGTAATATTAAAGTCCTGGGATGATACTCGTATTCCCCAGCCTTAATATCATTGACGATGTTGGAAAAGTATTTGAATCCCGAAATTTACATGGGTAAGAGAATAGATTATAATAGGAAGGTACATTATAATAAATAATTATTATATGAAAAAGATATTTAACGACGGACTTTTTTATAATTTAGTAAGCGACACTAAGCATTCTTTATTACTTATCTACAAAATAAATATTTTTAAGATTTCGTTGGAAACTTATTTAAATAACTAATAAATAAATCAGGAGACAATCTTTACTCAAATCGATCTAGTCCCAAAATAAGCTCTAAAGGCTTGTGTTATTGGTACTAGACTAGACGACAATGTACATAATTATATATTTTGTCCTAACTCCTTAAAATCATGTTCACATGAAAAAAAATGTGGCCAGTAATTTTTGACAACCCGCTGAATGACCATTGAAAAACGACATTGCATCAAATAGACAATAGAGTTTAATGAGACATCAAGTACGCGTGACGGGTAAAGAAAGACGTGCTAATATTAATTTAGAAGTCATATTAGTAAAACCAGTATTCGCACCGTTACTTGTTTTAATACTTATAATTAATCAATACTGTTGTGTATCCCATAATCCATTACTTGTATTTAACTGCATTTAATTTACGGTTGCTGTCAACAAGGGCTTCCCACGAACGGCTTCCGAACCGAAATCCGTATGTTTGACTAACAACCATCATCCGTCTAAAATCAAATAACGTAATTATTTGCTAAAAGTATTTATTATCTATGGAGGGACGCGCTGCCGCGTGTCCGCCATATTGTCGAGTGAACATGTAACTGCTATCCATAAACCAAACCTCAAATTTTATTTCCATAGAAATAGAGGAGATAATCCCTTGTGCAAAATTTTAAGAGCGGTATATCTGGGGTTGTTTATGTTTAGATCGCCACGCGTTCTTTTCATTGGTATCTGTTTGAATTTCGAACCCATTTGAATGTTGAATTTGTTTTTCATCAGCGAGTTCTTCTTTACGTTTGAACTGTCATTAAGTGTGTTTTCTATTATCGCTCCGATATTTGCTAGAGAGATTTTTCGGTCGGCGACTCGAGTGGGGTGGGAAATTGGTTTATGATTTATTTTTGTATCACTAACGAGACAATTATTCCATGAATCAATTAGGGAATACTACCCAGTAAATAATTACATCACAAGTCCAAACATGGGTAATGTCTGGAAATAATTCCGATCTGTAGCTACTCCCAATTATTGGTGCTGAATGAGTGTAATTACCTACTGTGTTAAATATGTATACAAAATTGTTAACTTGAATTATGTTTTCTGCTGCTTTGAAAAAAGCGTTAAGGCTCTTAGATTCTAGTCACCTGTTCTCACTGGTTTTCTTTGAACCTATAAGCCTGAATTGAACGGATATTGTAAAGTTTTTTGTTTGTGCAATTTTTTATTTAATACTCATATCTGTTTGCCAAAAAACTAATAGTTATCATTGAAATTATCATTTATTGAAATACTAATTTCAGTTCAAAGGGTTAAATTTCAATAGAGATCCTCAACAACTTCAATTAATAAAATAATTATGATCGCTTGAGAAATTCTCAAATATATATTTTTTTTTCTAGAATAATACTATGTAAATCATGTAAGGAAAAGGCAATGTCAGTGATCACAATGAAACTACCATCAAGTGCCTTGTTACGCTTCTCCTAATTATTTAATTCAAGTACATCACAAAATTAATTATTCACTTAGAAAAATTAAATCATTGGAATCACAATCCTAATCCTACGCGATAAGGTATCAACGAAATACAATACAAGAATTGTAACGTGTGTGTTCAATAAATTCAGCATCATGCTGACAACCGTGTGTTTTGTCACTGCTAATAGGTTACGGCTTTCAAAACTTGTCACCCATCACAACTATATCAATGAATTGTAGTTTCTATTTATATCACTTTAGAGTTTTATTACCTTTAGCAATGTATACGACTTTTCAGACGTTTACAAAATTAGCGGCTTCTGGATTATTAACATTGCTGGCGTGAATTTTGTCTTATGCATTACACGTAAGAGTTCCTTTTAGATTGAATATTGTTTCGTCTCTTATGTTGTTTGTTGTTTTTGTTGTTGAATCCAGATGGGAATCGGAGTACAATGCAATATCATTTGGTAGTGGAACGAATGGAACGGGTTTGATGCTTGATAAATAGGGATTTCAGTTTGTATCGTGCTGTTTGCAAAGTTTTGATCTCATTCGATGCGGTGTTCGCAATTTGATTTTGTTTTGGAAATATTCTATTTGTCGGTTTAGTGATCGTCATCTGTTTCAATGGCTCGGTTTATCATCATTTCGGTTCTTGACATTTGCTTAAAAAATATGTTTGTCTGCTTGTTAGCTCATTTGAGATTATGTAAAAATGTTTTCGTAATGAATTTTTCAGATTTTCAAGGAAAAAGAACTAAATATTTTAAATTTTAAATTTTTCCGCTAAAACGTTATTTCACTTTCAGCTGTCGCGTGTAAAAATAAATGTCAAAAAAAGCATAGTCTGTATAAGTCCGAATAACACCCACAGTATCACAATGATTAAGCTGGGCAGCGTTATTCGGAACGCAACCGACCTAGGCAACACATTACGTCGTGACTGTTGTTTAAAGTTACGTGACGCAGAAGTAAAAAATTAAGTTTTTAATTTATTAAATTCTAAGTAATTTTGATTTATTTCTACATAAAGTCTCGGGCAAACCAAACGCGTCGTGTTTCGAACGCGGGCCCGCGCAATTTGTACCCAGCACACCGCAGGCGGGCGGCGCGGGCAGCAGTTGACCTCAAGACGTTCGCCCCGCCTCGGTGTGCCTCTGGACATGGCGGCCATATTAAATACAACTTCGCGTGCCCGCGCACGCGTCGCCGCCGCTTCGCGCACGCTCCGCGCCCGCGCCGCGCGGCCCGGGTTGTCTGTGGCGAAAGCGGCGAGGCGCGGGCGCGAAGCGTTTCGAACACGGGCCCGCGCTATATTTTTGTGTGCCGTGGTCAATTGGCTTTGATGTTTTATAAATCGCGCGGGCCCGCGTTCGAAACGCGACGCGCCGCACACTCGTTTGGTTTGCCCGAGCCTTTAAATCCTGTTCTATTATGTACTATTGAGGGTTAAGCTACCGTTCTACAGAAATATTGTTGTTGTCAAGTAGCCAAGTTCAGACGTAGCACTGTTCTTGAAAGTTAAGAATTATCAGGCTTCATTGTTTGGTATAAACTATATTTGTGTATGCACCAGGTACAGTTTTATGGAATACTAGCGGCCTCGCTACTGCTTCGCCCGCGGTATTATCGATTATCGTTAAACCTTTTCGGAGCAGATATCTACTAAAATAAAATGACCTGTCAAATTTCAAGTTTGTAGTATCACTCAGATTTCTTGATTAGTCAATGGTATTTCATTCTTATGTAGATATATTATATATACTAGTTGTTCTGTATTGTCAGCGTACGCAGGATTTATATTGCGTATTCATAACATTTCTATTGTTATGAATACATTGTATTGTTGTTATATTCTAGGCATACAAAGAAACCTTTTAGGCTTAGGAAAATCAACTACCGAATACATTTCATAGGAAAAGAGGAAATATTTTAGCTCACGGCGAGGTTTTGTAGCGATATAATCGCGCGTTTCGTGAACGCTTTTGGCCTAAAATATCAGGGTTTAGGCTCCAAATGTAACTTTGTTGCCTTCAGGGTTGAACCCTCGGCCCGTGGGGTCCCGACGCAAGAGAACCAGGTGCTAACGAAGCGCCTGGTCGACTCCACGGCTGACCAAAGAGTTGGCAGCTTCCTCGCTCAACGTATCTATACATCGAGGAAATGCCAGCATTTAAGGAACTATGCCACGGGGTTTTTTTTAAATATTGTAACTGGATTTTAGGTCTTTTTTTTTTAGATTTTTCATCATCATTTCAGCCGCGTTATGGGCTTGTGTTATGGGTAGGTACTATACGACGATAGACATACGAGTAATTATGTAGATAAATAAATACTGAAATAGATAGGAAACATCCAAGACTCAGGAACAAACATTCGTGCTCATCACGCAAATATTTGCCCTTACCGAGGTTCGAACCCGGAACCGCTATCTTCGGAGGCAGGGTCACTACACTACCACAGTCACTTCGTCGCTCAACGTATCAGCAGCATTGCTATACATCGAGGAAATGCTGCATCTTAGGAACTATGCCACGGGGGGCTTTGTTAAATACCTATTTTAACGAGATTTTAAGTTTTAGTTTAGTGTTATTTTATATCAACATCATCATCATATATCATTTTGACAACGCGGATAGCCTAGTTGGTAGTGACCCTGCCTCCGACGCAAGCGTCCCGGGTTCGATCCCCGGTAAGGGCAAATATTTGTGTGATGAGCACGAATGTTTGTTCCTGAGTCTTGGATGTTTCCTATGTATTTAAGTATTTATTTCTCTATTTAAGTACTTATATCGTCGTCTAGTACTCATAACACAAGCCTTTAGAGCTTACTTTGGGACTAGATCGATTTGTGTAAAGATTGTCCCCTGATGATTATTATTATTATTATTATTATCATAATTTCAGCCGAAAGCTGTCCACTACACTATACACCACGACATACGCCTACCGATTATCGCAAAACGACCGATTCTGTGCTCTCACAAAGTCCTAGCATGGCTGACACGGGGATAACTTAACCCTGTCTTATCTTTCTATCCCTTTCGTCGGCACTGGTGTGAGAAAGACGCACTTAGAGATAAGACGGTGTTAATTACGCGACCCCTTTACATACTTGTAAAAACATTCTGGCAGCCCCTAACGAGTCCCAAGACCATATTAATACTAGGTATGTCAGTGGATTCAACGACAAGGTATCTATTTAAAAACCTGGCTTGCACCGCGACCAAAATCAAAATGAGGTTTAAATCAAATCAAATCAAATTAAATCTTTTATTTGCCAGAATACTTATGCATTATATACAAGGTCTTAAGGTAATTGATCCAGTATTCAGTCGAGAACAATCGACATGCAAATTTTAAATGTTACTATCGTTACTATTATTAATTAACATTAAAAGCATTACGATTATTAATATAACAAAATTAAGATAATACAAATTGAATTAGCAACATGCAGTCAGTTATAACTATTATTTATTAAAAATGTCATTACGTAATTAAAATTGGCAAATTCTAAACCACTAATTAATATAAATAAATATCGACATATTAAATATTGCACATAATTAAATTCCATCCATTCCATTAAATTATTTATTATGAAAGAAACAGTAAATAAATGCATGTTAAAGAGCAAAAAATATCATTTTGACTGTTACTTTTCTCTATTAAGGGTCAAAATAAGTGAAGAACAAATACTGGGTTTTAGTTCTGAATTAGCTACTTGTTTTTGACATCCTCATCAAATTTATGTAATTTTTTTATTTGTTGTATTTGTGTTTTTGTATTTCTATTTCATGATATTGGCCTAAAAGCTCATATAAAATGTATGACCGTCAGCGCTCTTTTTACATTGGTCGAGCTATACACTAACTACACTGTGACGTCATAGTTCAGATCAATTTTTTACGGAGCGTTTTTGCGTATCAATTTACTTATCAAAGCTTCGTATCTCAAAAAATAAACAATTGTTAAACTTAAGTGGCAGTGCGCGGAGCACATTGCGTTCATACTTACTTGTCTTATTTGGTAAACAAATTTCTAACCTCAAAATGCACCTTTGTTGGCTTAAAAGTGCTATTTCCTTGTAAATAAAGCAACCGGCGACGTCACTTAGAAGTCTGTCAGTTTTCGCCTAGGTTTCCTTTATTTAGGATAAAATTGCTGTTTTAACCAAAAATGGTACATTAGAATCTTGTTTACCAAATAAGCCAAGTATGAATGGATTGACGTAGTACTAAAATGGATAGAGAAAAGCTGTAAATCCGATCGTTCCATATCAACGAGCCCAATCTAAGTTGAAAATGAATAATAAAAAGCAAACAAGAATGTTTGTTATAATAACAATCCAATATTATTCGGGAATCAAATATCGCTTTTGTTAGCTCAGGGAAAACTGAATATTCACGTGGAGATGAATTTTTTTTCTACATAACAATTTCATTGGGTCTGATTTTTTACACGACTGAGGGTTCATGTGTTTTGAATTTCTTTATTGAACAGATTTGGATGAGTCGGGTATCGTTAGAATCCTTACATCATCCCGAGTGACACTGGCTATTACTCTATTTTCAAATGTGAAAGAATTTTGCATATGTGTGAATAGATATAGAAAAGTATAAATGTGTGCGTATTCGTGTCGGTGTTTTAAATATCGAACACTTATAAACCACTACATAGTGACAAAAGCTTCTCCAAACCGTTTCAGCTATAGCGTGGACACACGGGCAGTTAATCGGTGAACAATACAACGGACCACTCGAGCAGTCATTGTCAACTGCTCGAGCAGTCACTTGACTATTCAAGTGTATTCCGTCGCTTAACTAACAATACCGCACAAGTCAGATTTGCCTTAGTTTTCAGGAGACAACAAAACTGTATGCATCCGTGATAATACAGTTTTAAAATTAAGCAAATCCGACGTGTGCAGTATTGTTAGCTAAGCCACGATTTGCAATATGGATTGGATATGGATTTTGAGAAAAAGCACTGTTGCTTTTCTCGGGGGGCAGATGAGATGGGCGGGGGGGACCTGCGCTACTGCGGACTGTTCAGGCGACAGTTCGAACAGTCGAGAGCAAAGAGTGAATGTCTTGCAACGAGCAAATTCAAGACATACTGACTGGCAGCATGATGGAATTTCGACATGCTGCTGACCGCTCGGAATGGTTTGCGACTGCTCAAGCGGTCTCGTGTATGTCAGTCAATAGAAAATTGTCGTTCGCCATGTTGTCGCAGCTTGACGCAATTGATTACAACTTCTTCAAGCTGCCCGTGTATGGCCGGCCATACACACGTCAAAGTGACGTACAGTCAGTATGAAATGCCAAAATTGAATACCTATTCTCAAAATCACGCAGCAATAGCGATGTTTTCTAGGTAAAAAATAAATACTCGTAATTCTAATTAGTCCGTTAGTTAGATTATCAAAAAATATTGAATGTATTTTTTGCTTTATCAAATAATGCGCATCAAATTTCGGTAGTGGGGGATCATGACGTCACTTCATGGTAAAAAGTGTGCCACGGCGTGACGTCACGCGGAACTTCAACGCACTATATCTTCATAATTTTTTGTTTAATTGACAAAAGAAAAAATACGCTTTCAATATTTTTTAATAATGTAAATGACGGACTAAATAGATTTTTCCAGGAAACTAGCCTATTCCTTCATGGTAGGATATTTTATTATGTACGCGGAATCATCCTACCAATCCCCATTCATCCTGAATGCTTAATCGATAACCACAAACGATTCCGCCGGTGCCTTTAGAGTTAATAAAACGCGATCGAGCCCTTTCGCGCGAACGTAACGCAGAATTACGCGTTCACGGCTGTGCCCACCAATATGTGGTCTGTGGGCAGGGTTGGTGCTACATCTAAATAAGCCAACGGCTACTAGAAATACCAGAAAGCTAAGTAACAACTTATAGACTGGCTACAACTAAAAAAGGTATAGGTATCGCCACCAGAGTTGAGGTGAATGATTACACGCACAAGTACACGATGCCATACAAAACAAAACGCAAATTTGAAAACTCGAACGAAATTGTCTTGTGCACACATGACATGCCGCGGTATGCGTGACCTCAACTCTCGTGGCGATACCTATACTAACTAGGAAATAGGGGTGTTTCCTGGGTAAAAATATAATAATTCTAATTAGTCTGTCAGTTAGATTATCAAAAAATATTGAACATCTATTTTTTGCTTTATCAAATCAATCAAAATTGACAAAGATATCGTGCATCAAAGTACGGGAGTGGGGGCTCATGACGTCACTTAATGGTATAAAGTGTGCAAAGTCGTGACGTCACGCGGACCCTCAACGCACTATATCTTCGTCATTTTTAGGGTTCCGTACCTCAAAAGGAACCCTTATAGGATCACTCGTGTGTCTGTCTGTCTGTCTGTCTGTCCGTCTGTCACAGCCAATTTGCTCTGAAACTACTGGACCGATTGAGTTGAAATTTGGTATTCATATGTAAGTTGGTGACCGCAACACGAACGCGTAACGTAAATATATGAATTTTAAACATAGGGGCCACTTTTTGGGGGTAAAATAGAAAATTTAAAAAAAAAGTTATGCCACCTATATCGTGTGACATATCAAATGAAAGGGCTTATGGTGAGAATCTTAAATATATTTTCTTTTGAATTTTAAGTAAAATAGTTTAGAAGTTATTCAGGAAAATAGGCGAAAAATGACCACCCCCCCCCCTTATTTCCGAAACTACAGGGGCTAAAATTTTGAAAAAAATACAGAAAATAGATCTTTGCCTATAGATTACAGGAAAACCTATAAGAAGTCTATGGTATTTAAGGTAACTTAGTAAATTTGAGATAATCATGTATTTTGTTTAATTGACAAAAGAAAAAAATATGTGTTCAATATTTCTTTTTAATGTAAATGACGGACTAATTAGATTTTCTTAGGAAACACGCCTATTGTATACGTTTTTACAATAAAATACCTAAAAACATTATAAAACAAACAGACACAATGTTCAAAGCTACTGTAAAGCAAATTCTTATTTCTAGGCATAGGCAGTAAAAGACTACGTCATGGACAGGGATGTTTGGAATTAATCCTGACCTGCACCGGCGATCACTGTTTGAATATTTTAACCATAAATTGAAGATATATTTTTTTAAGAAATATGCGTTTAAATATAGTTTATGAGCTATTAAGTTCTTTAGATATTTGAGTTCTAACTTAAATTACATGAAGTATTTTAAAAACGAATCACATGGAATAAATAACTAAAGATAAAACGCGAAAAATCTAATTGACAGCCTTTAGCTGTAGAAAAACCAATTATGAAATAGCTTATTCAATTTCTCGAACAGAATGACCTTTGAAATTCAATTTTAAGTTAGCTTCGGAACTCGATATTAATATTTGTTGATTTAATTAACTGTTATGAAATTTTATTATTTTAGACCAATAAACCTATAACATTAAGAGCCCGGTTTTTTAAATTGGTCTGTTCTCTTTTTCTAAAGTTTCTATTTTTAGGGTTCCGTACCTCAAAAGGAATAAAGAAACCGGTATAGGATCACTTGTTTGTCCGTCAGTCTGTCTATTTGTCTGTGTGTCAAGACCTTTTTCTCAAGAACGCGTGGAGGCATCAAGTTGAAATGAATACCAAATACACAAGTCCGCAATGTCCTGGAGCTGTGAAAAACGCAGCCTTCGAAGTCAACGCAATCAAAAGATTATGTCACATATTTTGAGACTTTCTAGGGAATCCAAAGGGAATCAAAACCTATAGGGTACTTCCCGTTGACCAAGAATCATGAAATATGGGAAGAAGCAGTGACTTACAGCACAAGTAAAGAAAAAAATCCGAAGACTGTAAATAAGAAGTAACATTACAAAAAAAAAATGTTTAACAAGAAAAGACAGAGAAAGAGTTTTATGGCCAAATTCAGAAACGCCACTGAAGCATTTGATTAGATATTAAATAGTAAATGTCCCTCAATTAGTTGTCAACCTTTACATAAACATCACTGAAACGTCACTTTAATAAAGATCAATTTGACTGGCCTTTCTGAATTCGGCCATTAGTTAGTTAGTTGCAAGGTCGCTTACGAAAGTTATTTTTTGTCTTTTTTCATTGGAAGGTTGTAAATGGTTACGCGGTTGTTAAAAGCCATTTGTTTCTAAATTTTAAGGATTCCGCCGTACCTACAAGGTATTGTCTTTTTTTCATAGGTACGGGACCCTCGGCGCACGAATCAGACTCGCACTTGACCGGCTTTTTTTAACCGACTTCAAAAAAGGAGGAGGGTATCTATTCGACCCGTATTTTTTTTTATGTATGTTCCCGCATAACTTTTTGGCCCGTAAACCGATTTCAATAATTCTTTTTTTGATGGGATTATCATAGTTCAGAAATGGTCCCATAGAAAAATTGGCGGGATCTGGTGATGGGATCCATGAGGAATCAACAGAACTCTTAAAATTTTGTAAGCAAGTATATACCGTTTTTGCCATTTTATAAGATAACTGATGCATTTGCACCAGAAGAGTATCATTTGGTCAAGCTGGGTGGTGATAAAGTCCAGGGATTACTACTTAGAACTCTTAAATGATAGACAGTAAATGAATAATTATGACATTTCCTTGTCTCTGTCGCTAAGCAACTTGATCTCGTTAAAGCGCGTTTGGTAAATCGGAACTGATAATGGGGTTCGCAACAGAACTCCTTAACGGTCAACAGTCCTTGCATTCCGACCGTAATATTTTACAAAACTCGATGAGCAGTTGACATAATGCTATCGTCATTTGGTTGGTACAAGTGGATAAAATAAAACTATATATTACATCGTATTCGCTGAAAAGCTAAAAATAAAATTAATTTTAATAAAAAACAAAACCGACTTCAAAAAACCCTTTGAAAACTAAGAAATAAAGACTGGCCGTTAGTAAATTACCTACAAACATCATATATATATTCGTTAATTCAGTAATCAATTAAATATATAGAAGTCGGAGGCAAGTTGATTAGGTATCAACTATACATCTCTCATACTGTGTTAATTTACTTGCCACCGACTTCTATATATTTAATTGATTACTGAATTAACGAATATATATGATGTTTGCAGGTATTTTACTAACGGCCAGTCTTTATTTCTTAGTTTTCAAAGGGATTTTTGGAGTTGGTTTTGTTTTTTATTAAAATTAATTAATTCAATATTTGTTTTTATATGTCCAAGTGTCACTTTAATACCTAACTCCTGTTATTGCGTCAAGGGTCTGTTGAATCAAAGTCAGTCATTCGGAACTGGTAGCCCCTGAAACGAAATTTTAATCCCAACCGGGACACTGTTTCAGATTATGGGCCATTTCACGGCAGGGCCATTTCAAGCGGCCATCGAACACAGGTGATAACCTACGCTATAAAAACAGCCATCCATCAAGATTTATACCAATTATAAAAATAACAATAAATAGGTCTTTTGAGAGGTTATAAAATGATAGTGAAATTGTTAGTAAAATAGGGATTAATAGTTTTATGTCATGGTTATTTCCATTATTGTGGCTTGCGATTAGACTTAGTAGCATAATGTCAAAAACCGGTCAAGTGCGAGTCGGACTTGCGCACTGAGGGTTCCGTACTGCGTCAATTTTGCATGGTCTCAACCAATCAATAATAGACTTTATGTTAATGAATTTTGACAGTTGTAAATACATACATACATATTATCACGCCCGAAATCCCTAATGGGGTGGGCAGAGCCACAAGACTACTTGTGGCCAAGTTCGATTAATTAGTCCTAAGATGGTATGATGAGTTGCAAATAAGTTGGCAGATTTAAGCTACAGCGGTAATTTTCTGATTTGATTTCAATTTTTTTTTCACATTTTTATAAAAGAACACCATTGAATTGTTTTTGATGTTTGACTATCAATACATATACAACAGTACCGTGACACTTATAGACAATGCACAGCCTAAACGGGTGGTGCTAGAGGTTTGAAATTTGGAGGAGACATTACTTGAGTACTCTATAGGTGCACTAAGGAGAAGAGATTTTTTTGAAATTCTGAGTCCTAAAGGGGTGATAAAGTTTGTATGGAAAATACCGCGGGCCAAGGTGTGGCGGGTCCACTAGAAGAGTATAAACTAAAACCAGGCGAAATTTGGTAGATGGAACTTAAGCCGTTATGGAAATACAGCTGGAACAAAACTGGTCTAAAATGAGTAGAGATGCAACGGATAGTGGTTTGGCCGAATACCGGATAGCCGGATATCCGGCCGCACACGAGCTATCTCTCGTGTCGTGTTAGCTTACTCGGCCTTCCCGCGGCGAGCTAGTTTCAACTTGTTACGAATTGTAAGTGCGGGGGAGGCCCTTTGAGGCCAGTTGGAAATATTCGAACGTACACGACGTGAGGTTACGTGTTAGTTTAATAGGTACTTAAATACTAAGAAACTAAGTTTTAATTTAATAACTGACGTCGATTTTGGTCATGTCCGATGGCTTTTATTTGTTTTATCATATTTCTGATCCAAGTTTTTATTATCCGGTATACGGCCGGATACTGACTCACTATCCGGTATCCGGCCGTATAGTCAAATCATGGCCGGATAGGCCGGATACCGGATAGTAACCGGATATCCGTTGCATCTCTAAAAATGAGTCAACTTTTAGGGGATCAATGTATGGGGAGCTTCTCAACCTTAATTTTTTTTGATATTTTTATTATTTGCTAGTAGTCATGCCATAACAACACATATTCTGTGAAAATTCCAATCTTCTAGCTGTTACCGTTGCTGAGCTAGAGGCCTCTGACAGACGGACGGACGGACGTTGTAGGCTCAGTAATAGGGTCCCGTTGAGCCCTTCGGGTACGGAACCCTAAAAAGTGACAGATGTAGATGTAGTGACATACATAGCATCACGCCCGAAATCCCTAATGGGTTGGGCAGAGCCACAAGACTACTTGTGGCCACGTTCGATTAATTAGTCCTAAGATGGTATGATGAACCGTATGGTGACAGGTGATCAGCCCATCGCCCATACAGATAGTCCACCATGTTGGAGAGGACCCGTCCCTTAGTCGACTTTTACGACATGCCAGGATGATAAGCATCTGCACGCATTCTATGCTATTTCTTCACTCCCAGTGCAGCAGAAAAGTGCCACTCCCAGACAGATGTATATAGATTAGCCTTGTATATAGATTAGTATTAGAGCCTTATGCGCTACAAAAGCTAGCGATATTGGCGTTAATCCAAATTATTCTGTCAATAGATTAGACTAATCAAATGGTACCTACCTAATTCGTCAAACTCCATCTAGTGGTCCAGCTACAAATGACATGACAATAACCGATTCTTATTCGTGACTAACGGCCTCAAATGACGTCTACCGTCCGTAATATTGAATTTTCGAAAACGAAAGCTACTAGTTTCTCGGCAATTTATTGCTGCAATTCGGGCTATCACTGAAAATATAACATGATGATGACATGTTCAAACGCAACAACAACAAACGTCTGCGAGGGACCCATCTAAAACTTGTTGCTGATATATCGCACAATAATCCCCGCAAGCACTTAAGCAACAGAGTGGTTAAAGAGTGGAACCAACTACCAGAAGGAGGGGTCTCAGCGCTGAATGTCAATCAGTTCAAAAATAGACTGGACCACTACAACATTCGTAAAAGAACCACCTGATTACAGAGTAGCTGGATACAGGCATTTATCATTTGCTACAACTGCTTGCCTGATAGTTAATAATAATAATAATAATAAACCCAACACCAAGCACCTACAACCTCTTGCAGAAAGCCGTTATCCTAAATACATGCAGAATAGTCAGAAAATTCCTACAAACTGAACAGGAGCCTACCTTATCCACACCACCAGCACCCCCACAACGCGCCTCACACTCAACGACACAGTTACCCTCACACCTCACCACCATGCGAACCTCTGAACGCCTTGCTACACAGACACAACAAATACTATCCAACACTACACGATCCTCACAAACAACTTAGTAGTAAGTAAGTCGCCTGGTATGCACTTGGCCTAGGCCCGTGCATACCAGCGCCTCTATTCGGGAACGCTAAGTGATTCTGTAGCGACTCGTAAGCCAGATTTCTCATTCCACTCTTCCGCACGACGCGAAATGCGTAAGAGCGAGATGAGAGATCTGGCTTACGAGTCGCTACAGAATCACTTAGCGTTCCCGAATGAGGCGCCAGTATACCGGTGAAAGCCGAGAAAAACAAAGATATAAATAATAATAATGATGTAATATGTTATATTTTCAGGGATAGCCCGAACTGCAGTTTACGTGTCCCTTAAGAAAATATTCCATACAAGACTACGGTATATTTATCAGTCCATTTTGTAAGACGTTACAGGAAATAGTAACATCGTCCGTAAAATCATAAAAACACTCGTAGAACATTCGCGATACACCGAATAGGATGATTGACACGACACTGCTGTCACGTCATGTTGTTACGTCTTTTTACGTTCCGTTACTTGCAAAGAATGCCTAGGAATATATTTAAAATGTAAGATTAGTCATAAATAACTCATATAAATAATTGCAGCCATCAATCAATTTGCTATTATGAAATTAAACCCATTTTGCATAACAAAGTGACGACATATTTCCGATAAATATTTTATAGGCGTAAACGTTCACTATTAATTATTTTATAACAAGGCCAACTAGAGATTTGTGATTCAAATCTTAAAGGCTCATAAACGGCTAGTTTTTTGGGCAATTTATTGCTGCAATTCGGGCTATCCTCATAAGTTTACATTCAAACTTTTTCTTCCCATTAGTGATGTAATCTGTAATCTTTTCCGGGATAGCCCGAATTACAGCAATAAATTGCCGAAATACTAGCCCGCTTACGTGTCTCTTTAGGAAGATTAAATGTCTCATGTTTCCTCTAAGTCGAAATAAAACTATGAAATAGGAAAACCCTAGAAAGGGTCTTCTAAGTTATAATTACATCATTGACAATTGGGCTTGCACTTTCCGCCCCAAATACTATCCTATCCTACTAATTTTATAAACGCGCGTAAGGATGGATGGATGGATGGATGTACGTTACTCCTTCACGCCTTAACGGGTGAACGAATTTGGATGAAAATTGGAATAGAGATAGCTTAATACCCTGGATTAACATCACACATGACATGACACTTTCAATCCCGGAACATTTTAAAATTCCCGAGGAATTTCTACACCAACGAAGCCGCGGGCAGAATCTAGTCAAGTATAATTGAAGCCGGTATAACCATTTATAAGAGGGTTGCCGACTTCCAAAAAATGCGTAAGTATGTATGTATGTATGAAAAAGTCATTGCAATATTTTCTACTCATTGATTTCAAAGCAGACTAACGATAGCGCGATGTAATCGACAGCCAGCGCCATCTACCGATGACTCCGGTAACTAAATTTTACTATTCGCTACTAACTTCGCTAGTAGGTGGGTAATGTTTGAAAATGTTTCTTATTTTTTATTGTTAGGTTAATATTTTATTTTATTTAACCTTATTGTATATGTAGTATATAAACTTTAATGTATAATAATGACATAGCAAAGCATAATAGTAACTGATCGGATTCTATAACTGTCGTTATAAATCGTTTGACGACGCGGATAGCCTAGTTGGTAGTGACCCTGCCTCCGACGCAAGCGTCCCGGGTTCGATCCCCGGTAAGGGCAAATATTTGTGTGATGAGCACGAATGTTTGTTCCTGAGTCTTGGATGTTTCCTATGTATTTAAGTACAGGGTGGGCCAGAAGTTTTTGCAAATAGCGACACAGATTTTTTTCTTAACTATTAATTGTGCGGTACCAAGGATGATGGGAAATTAAACGCCATTTTGTATATTTTTGACTACGATGGACCGTTTCACAGGAAAGCAACGTGGTTATTGCGGTGGAGAGGGTTCCGTGATTATATGAAATTTACTATGTTAATTTAAATACCATACACTTTCGAAGGTTTTCCAGTAATCTTTAGGTAAAGAACAATTTTTTGTATATTTTTCAAAATTTTAGGTCCAGTAGTTTCGGTGATAAGGAGGAGGAGGGGGGAATGGTAATTTTTTGCCTATTTTCCTAAATAACTTCAAAACCGTTTACGTTAAAATTATTTAAAAAAAATTAAGATCGTTATAACGAGCCCCTTCATTTGATATGTCATACGCCATATTTTGCAAATCGTACGTACCAGAAGTGATGATTGATGAAAACATACTGATATTTTCATACAATTCCGTAGTCTGTTGCAGGAGTGCCAGCAACAAGACTGAGCTCATTTAGACGACAGTGCTTATACTAATAAAAATATATTTTATGCTTATTACTTATAATAAATACCTAATAAAATAGCATTTGTAGTTTTGCCTCTATCATGTTTCTAAAAGTGCAAAAACTTATGGCCCACCCTGTATTTATTTCTCTATATAAGTATTTATATCGTCGTCTAGTACTCATAACACAAGCCTTTAGAGCTTACTTTGGGACTAGATCGATTTGTGTAAAGATTGTCCCCCGATTTATTATTATTATTTATAAAAAAAAATAGTTAAGTACATTCATTAAATTTAATTAAAAACTGCGCATTTTTAAAAACCTAAGCAACAACATCGCTAGGCAGTTTCTGAATAATAAGTCCAATATCTAATAGTCGGTCATTTAATCATACCCTTAGATTATACCTATTTAAGTTTGTATTATGCTGTAAGTCCTAATTAAATATGATATGAATTAGATATGATTTGAATTTCTGATTTCTGCTTCTTGCGGTTCTTCTCAGTAATGATAGTCCTGTCCGAAGCGCTGGTAGATTATATAAAAGAAAGAAAGAAAGAAAGAAAGAAAGAAAGAAAGAAAGAAACATTTATTTGAAACATTTATTCGTAAAGAGCCCACAGACCGGCCAACTTGTGGAATAAACGATTTGAATTTGATGATTATTCTAACCATTTTCTGTTGGTCTGAAGTGCTTTGAAATCGCATACTGTAAACTTATATTGAACTAATTATATAAGAATAAATGAATTAAGTAATTGCTCTGAATCATCAATCCCAATCAATTCATAAATAATCACTCCTATTTTCAAGATTTCCACTTAAAAACGTTTTTTTTTAGGTCATAAAGAAGCAACACTCAATACCATTATCTAAGTAATTGATTGCTAAACGATTACATCCCATCAAAACCGAAACAACCCACAAACATAAAAGATCAAATTCGTCATACATTGACACGGCCCACCGTTTCACACCATAGATCCTCGATCAAAATGGCGGGGATCTATAGATCACATGAATGTTCAATGGGCAATTCGTCTTGGTACTTGTACTTTTGTATTTATTATACATTGTTATTTTATGAATGGAGCTACGTAAAAGTATGTCTTGAGTGTTAGAATCAGGGCTCTTAGCAGATTTCAAAAATGTGAGTGGACTCGATCAGAATGGTTGTCGTTAAAATATTTGTTTTGATAGTATCCAATATTTTTTTAAATGCCAATGTTTCCAGCAGCTTCGGAAGTCAAACACACTACAAGATGGAGTTCTTATTACTCCTCTGAAAACAATCAGATTTAGAATAAACTTCCGATTTCATTTCCATTGTTCAAAATATTATATCTTCGAACTGTATAAATCCAGTATTAATGACACGTTCCTGTTATAACGGTTGTATAAATTTGGCATTAGTTGCAGTTCAAGACTTATTTTGTAAAGCATGGTAAATTAAGCTGTTATAAAATGAATGTTAGCGATTTAAAGACGTTAAAACTGTTCCAGTTACATAGTAGACTTCAAAAAGAAAAGAGAAATAAAACCTAATTATAATAAAGTGCGCATTAAGTTGTGTATAACCCATCATCTGACTTTAATATGACCATTGGTTCTATGGAGGTCTGCTATACAACTGGTACAGCTTTATTTATACACTAGCTGTGTCCATGACGAAGGGTTGAGTAGGTGTGCGCAGAGTAGAGGTGGGCGCTCGAATTTTTGAACACTCGGCGGCGGCGGTGGCGCGGGTAACGTGGCGCGGCGCCCACCTCTAACGCAGAGCAACACCTTCCTTTATTGTCACCTTAAGTTTTAAAATTGCTGTATATTTTGTAGTTATTCAATTTATAAAAGAAGATTTTTATTTTTTAACGCACTTACAAGAAATAAAGGAGAATAATAAAGTAAAAAATAATGGCGTTAAAAAGAGCCCCTACCATTATGCCACGCAAGCCGCGGTGCTGGTTTTCAGAGAGACCCCGACCTAAATAAGACAACACACACACAACACAGTGACAGTGACGACACGAAGATTGGCAACAAGTATAATTTACATTGAAACATTACACATTTTACAGGTTATTTTGTCACATGATAGCAGCAACTAAACACAATCTCATGAATCGTCAACCGCCATTATTTGCATCGCACCTACATGCATACACACAGGAAAGTCAACGAATAATGGATACGAATAAGTAGATTAGTGGACATAATAAGTACCTATATACGAGTGGTGCAGTGAAAAATAAAGCGATCCCGAGATATCTAAAACTATTTTTTTAAACCGTTTCAAAATCACTTCAGTAGTTTTCCTGTGACACGTGTTCAAACAAAAGGATAATCAAACAAAAATATTTATACTTAAGGTAAAGTCCGATGGCAAACGTTAGCTCGATGAAACATAATTATGTAACAATGTAACCATTCACCATTAAACATAAATGTTTACAATAACCCTTTTATACGACCATAATAATGTTATTATATCTCAACCAAAAACTAAAGCGAATGACAATACTTTTCATTTTAGACTTTATAAAGTCGCGATAAGATCAGATTTATAATGGCAAGCTGTTAGTTATAGTTGTAACAGTTAAATTACCTTTATAGCTCGATGATTGAAGGGTCTGAGAATCGATTGTGACGTCACCCGGGACACGGCGGTCGGTCCCATCTGCTACTATACAAGCAGGACAATTTTAATTTGTAATACCTATTGGATACAATTGTGAAGAAATATTGTCATATTAGGCATGGCCACTGCTGGGCACAGATCTCCTCTCATATTGAAAAGGACTGGGGACAAGTCTTGTATGCAGGTTTCCTGACTGACGATGTATTTCTTCACCGAAAAAATATAACTAAGAAGAAACACAGCACAACAGAAGTCCATCTGTCAAGGAACTATTTATAATTGGTAATTATCACCGAGATACAATGGTTGGAATATCAAAATTTGACATAATATTAATTTAAGAGAGACATATAAAATTGTACCTCATAGTTCTGTAATACCATAGATATTAGATACTTCATACAATAATTTTAAAAAACAAAAACCCGATTACATAACCTCAATAAGAAAGAAACAAGAAATTAATTCTGCCGTGGGGTCGATGTGGAAATAGCTCTTAGCTAGCTTAAATAGCTTCATTCTTTCTCTATCTCTTAATAATAATAATTCTGAAACTGAAAAAGTGTCCATCCGCTCGATATAATTTGGGTGTTAGATAATTAATTAAGTAGGTATGTCATCAATAGTACATTGTGCATCTAGGGCCGTAAGAAGGGGATAACTAACGAGAGTCTGTTAGAAGCCCGACGCCGATAGGCGAGGGCTTTTATGACTCGAGTTTGTTATCCCCTTACTGCCCGTGATACACACAATGTTTTTCATCACATTTGCGAGGAAATGAAATAAAAATTAGACAAAAAAAAGTATATATATATTAATTTTATTTCCATTTTACATCGTGAATTACCATCAGGTGGGTGTTCATAAACTGAGCGTACGTTGCGATCAGCGCGGGGCAGCTCCGCCGGCTTGCGGTCGCGCGCCCCGCCGGCTGCGGCTCCCGAGCAGCTCCGCCGACCTGGCGCACTTAACTGCCCGCGGGAGTTCGAAACCATACAAAATCCATAACTCCCTAGGGAGTATGGATTTTGTATGGTTTATACCTCCCGCTGACGGCGGGGCCCGTAGAGGAGTTAAATCGGCTATAGTTGCTCTATACGCTTGCGTATAATAACACCCTTTCCGAGCTAGTGTGATGAAGAATATATTATTATTTATTGGTTAAAAATGGGCCATATTACTTATGTGCCGCTTCGACCATTACTGATCTATTATGGTAGCCCTTTATTTATAGTTCACTGCTTAATCCCGTTGTATCCAAAAAGTTCCAGATCTTTTGGGCAGTGAGATCTAATCTCTTCCGAGTACATAATAAGGTAGATACTTCTATTGCGCATGAGTGGTCCACATGAGCAGAGGATGTGCAGGGCTGTCTCTTCTATCTTTTGGCAAAAGATAACTGAACGAAATAGATCAGCATTTCAGCATAAAATCTCACTTTTGTACGAAGTGTAATTTGGTTAAATTACTCTAATTTTTTGTGTTGAAGGTTAAAAATTATAAAGGTGCGGGCACACGGTCGTGTTATTAAAATTATGACGCTATATGATGTCGCTAGTGTATTTATGCCATTACTCGAAATTGCAGCGAGTACTATGTGCTCTTTACACTGGATAACGAAATGAGGTTCGCGTCCGTTAAGGCTCCCAAGTCGCTTACAACTATGCCAAGTGTATTAGGGTGTTTGCGCACTACTACGATTCGAAAGCCAGAAAATCCGAGCTGATATGTCAAACCATACAACCTATGTCGATTTCTGTCAGTCGCATGCAAACTCCTGAAACGCCACAAAACTGTGTAAATGGATGTATTAAATGAGACTGTAAAGACAGAGCCTTTCGGTCTTGAATTTTTGTCTCATTGCTGATCAGCCGCATTCTGTGCTGCTTTTATCAATTTAAACTTTAATCAAAACTTATAAATTGATTTATTTTACAAAATAAGTACAATAGCACTAATAAAATAAGTACCTATTCGTAAAATTGCCAACTCTAATAAGACAATTGAACTATGCGCATGATGTCAGAATTCCCGCTGGCAGAACCGCAATGTAACGCAAATGTCCCAGGTATGTCACTGCTTAAATCTATAATGCATTGCCTTTCGAAATAAAGTCCCTAACACATTAAATTTCGCGTGTCTCTGAAAAAGTACATCATAGATAAATGTCCCTATACCTAGTATGAACGAATTTTGTGACATGGGATAAAATTTTATTGAGTCTGTATGAATATTATAATTGTATGCTTAATAGCTGTACCATCCTTATGTATACAAATACAATTTATGGTAAAATAAATGAAATGAAATAAGGCCGTCTGTGAAATGAACAGACGGCCTTATCTTCAAATCAACTCGTGAAGACTTTTTTTCTTTGTAAAAATCCTTTGGTTTGAAAGGGTTACTGCTGAGATTTGTGTTGCATTTCTTTTCGGTTAGGGTCTTTTGTTATAAGTTCATAGCCCATTATCGCAAGTGATACCTATTAAGGTAGGTATATAGCTTTAACTGTGACCTAAAGGTTTGGAGTCGCAACCGGAAAGCCCCAACGTTCGCCACTTCTGAAACAATTTCATTCCGCTGTTCCACTTCTTATTGCGTTTCCTCTTTTTCCAATTACATTTAATCTCGTTTGACTACGAATTTCATATTAGACAACTTTGTCAAAAATAGACTTTAACATAAAGTGTCTGAGTTTGAATTTGTGTGTTATTTCGGGAGAAACAATTGTTGGTATGTTGAATTAAGTATGTCTTTAGAACAACTAGACATGGCACGCTCATAGTACCTACATTACGCTACGTTGCATTGTGCTTTGTGCTACGTTTTAGATCCATGTATTTTGACATGTGCAATTTATAATGTATTTTATCTTGAGAAATAAATAATCTAATCTAATCTAATCTAATCATTCGTTATTGTTACTCGCTTTTAGCTGTAGAATTTGCTTATATATTTTATTTATTGTTTATGTATACCCTCTATGTACTGTATTGCTTTCTCACCACCTACTTTGGGCCTCTCGACAGCTGTATATCATATTTAGCTAATTAGTCATCAGTTTATTGCTTAACCCACTTTCTTAAAGCTATCATCAACTGGAAGGAATCGCCAAACTATTATAATTCGTGGAACGTAAGTGGAACTTTGACCTTGAATGCGCAGAACACATTTTCGGGTCCCAATTGAGGTGCGGTATGAGATTCGACACTTTTTTTCCATACGGGTCGGCCGCCATTTTAGTTCAACTTATGTGCCGGGGATTAGATATATCTGTGTGTATTTAACTAACTACAATAAACTTCAAGTATCTATAAAGATATCTTTCCCGGCACTCCTACAACTATAATAGCTGCAGCTGTCTGTCTGTCTGTTACGTTTCCACGGCTATACCTATCGCTGAACTGATTTTAATAAAATTTGATATGAAAAATTAGAGCTCTGGGAAATGATACATGCAACTTTTTTAAGACAACCAATCCCTAAAAGGGACTGGAAAAACTATTTATAGACGTTTCGTGGGTATATTTCGTGGAAATAATCCAAATCTTGAAATCAATAATTTTGTAAATATATTACATTTTAAGGTAAAAGCTAGTTGGTTATGAATTCACCGTGTTAGAGCGTTTACTAATGCAAATAGTTACGCAGTTAACGCGTGCGTACCTGAGGGGCTATAACGCGGATGGAATTGGCTTAACGTCTACATACTTTATGCGAGCCTGGTACAGTAATTATACGACGTCAGGGAAACTCGGCAACCTCGACTAGAGATGTGTAAGTAATGCATACATCTCTAGTCGTGGTTGCCGCACTTATTTAATCGATTTCTAAACATATCCTCATAACCACCAACACCGTCAGTTAGATTATCAAAAATATTGAACACGTATGTTTTTGCTTTATCAAATCAATCAAAATTGACAAAGATAACGCGCATCAAAGTTCGGTAGCGGTTCATGACGTCACTTCATGGTAAAAAGTGTGCCAAGGCGTGACATCACGCGGAACTTCAGCGCACTATATCTTCGTAATTATTTTGTACTCCTCTGCTGCACTGGGAGTGAAGAAATAGCATAGAATGCGTGCAGATGCTTATCATCCTGGCATGTCGTAAAAGTCGACTAAGGGACGGGTCCTCTCCAACATGGTGGACTATCTGTATGGGCGATGGGCTGATCACCTGTCACCATACGGTTCATCATACCATCTGAGGACTAATTAATCGAACGTGGCCACAAGTAGTCTTGTGGCTCTGCCCACCCCATTAGGGATTTCGGGCGTGATGCTATGTATGTATGTATGTACAAAAGCAAAAATTTATTTTCAATATTTTTAAATAGATTTTTCAGTAAACTACCCTATTATGAAAAGCATTCGTTTCAAAAATTCACCCAAATACGAAAGTTTATTAGTAAGTAAACTTCAAATTTTATTTTTGACATTTGACCTTGACTAAAGTTGAGTGCTGTGAAAGGGTCATGTCATCAGTCCTGCGCCTCTATTCGGGAACGCTAAGTGATGCTGTAGCGACTCGTAAGCCAGATTTCTCATTCCACTCTTCCGCACGACAGCGACGCGTAATGCGTAAGAGCGAGATGAGAAATCTGGCTTACGAGTCGCTATAGAATCTCTTAGCGTCCCCAAATAGTCTGGTCTGGTCTTGCTCACATCCGAAAATCTCAGCCGTACAAGTTGAGATTTTAACCTAATTATGACTATACAACAAATGGTGTTTAGAATGGAATGCAACTGCGGCCCTAACATGCATAACACAAAGATAAGATAGACCGTCTTATCTTTAAGTGCGTCTCTCTCACACTAGTGCCGACGAAAGAGATAGTCATTGAGATAAACGGGTCTAATTTATCTTTGCGGCATGCATGTTAGGGCCGCTGGGTTGTGTTTAAGTATAATAGAGATCCCATTTAGAGGTAGTTAGCAAAACAATAATACCAAAAGGCTCTTTGTTCTACCACACGCATTTCAGGAATATCATCCGATCCTCAAAAACACATTATAATCCTGGTTAAATATTGACACCTTTTCATCCCGGAAAATGTTACATTCAAAGGCCCGTAGGCGGAGCTGTGACACAAGTAAACATAGAAGGAAAATGCTTTTCCATTCCTTGTCAGTGTCTGGAATAATTTCAATGATTAACGAGCCATATCAATAGGAAACAATGGATCATCAATATGCGTTGACAGGCAGGTGTTAAGGTTATTTGTACAAATGATTTTAATAATATAGTATACGTAAATGATAAATGGAGCATGTGGTTGGATTTAGTAGTAAGTGCCCGTATAATCGTAATAGATTGCGGTCGATATATATTTTGTCAAAGTGAAAACCTCAGTTGAGTTCGATATCAGTACCATTACAATGAGTTTAGAGGCGTAGCTATGTAACCAAAGGTCCTGGTGCAAAACAACTGGGGCACTAACTATATTCTTTCAAATGAGTTGCCACGATTAAAGTCGTGTTGCGAACTATTTTGTTTACATTCCGAAAGTGGGAGAATTTTTTGTTACCTATTTCAATTCGAGGTTTTCTGGTTAGGATCCGAGCGCTCCCTGAGCTTGGGGCCCCGGTGCACGGCTCCGTCCAGCACTTTAGTAGCTATGCCACTGCATGAGTTTCCGAAAACCGTTCTCGTTATCGAAATCTTTCGGACATACTGCTTGTTGCCTATACAAGTAAAAGGGACCGAGCGATAGTTTTCTATTACGAGAACGGTTTTCATAAACCCATGGTCATGGGGTCCCATCTCATACAGATTAACTTTTGTACAGGAAATGTATCATAGATGGCGCAACGATTCACTTATTTAAATTAACTTCGCAAATACGGCATATTTAATAGAATTCTGGTAATTAGAAACTAAAACTAGCATATTTAAAGAAAATAAATGCATGTTAACGCTAATTCAAAACGTATTTAAGAATAGCAAATATTATTTTATGATTTTTTGTTTAGGCACGTCACACTAGATGGCGCTTATCTATAAAAAGTACCTGGATGACCGATTTGTTGGTAAATCGTGTTTTTTGAAATTAAATTTCGGTAGAACTTTTATGCGACGATAAAGGGCTCCCAATAATAGGGAAAACTTGAAAAAAAAAGAGGAAAAAATAATAATCGTCTGGACTTGAACCCGGGTCTTCTGGTCTCAGGACCGCCCGATTCTCCACCTATTTATTTTGTTTCATGGCACTGGGAGGATATTTATTTTGTTTAATGTATTAACACCAAAGTCTTAACCAAAGTATTATTACTTAGAACATTTTTTTTGGTTTATTAATTAGTAGACTTACCAGCGCGAATTAGAACCCTTTGACCGCCACAGTCGGCTGTGGCCGTCGGCAGTTTTCCGTGCCCCTCACGCCACGATATGCCGTTTTCCATACATTTGCGTCGGCTACAGCCGTCGTCGAGCGCTCGTGGCACACTTTTTAGCCGTCAGCCGAGGCGTTCAAAAGGTTAGATACTAGCTTCTGCCCGTGACTTTGTTCGCGTGGAATTTGATTCACACACACACACACACACATACACACACACACACACACACACACACACACACACAGACACACACACACACACACACACACACACAACACACACACACACACACAAACTTTCGCATTTATAATAATTATTAGTTTTTGTTCGCTGTTTTGACAAATTGGATGTCACTTTTTGGATCCAAGATGGCGGTTGACACTGTCATGTCAAAAATGGTCATTGGTATCGTTTTCAAGTTATTTAGGCATGACAAAACCAAATCCGATGTCACTTTTTGGATCCAAGATGGCGGATGACACTGTCATGTCAAAAATGGTCATTGGTATCGTTTTCAAGGTATTTAGGCATGAGAAAACCAAATCCGATGTCACTTTTTGGATCCAAGATGGCGGATGACACTGTCATGTCAAAAACCGTCATTGGTATCGTTTTAAAGGTATTTATTTAGGCATGACAAAACCAAATCCGATGTCACTTTTTAGATCCAAGATGGCGGATGACACTGTCATGTCAAAAGCCGTCATTGGTATCGTTTTCAATGTATTTAGGCATGACAAAACCAAATCCGATGTCACTTTTTGGATCTAAGATGGCGGATGACACTGTCATGTCAAAAGCCGTCATTGGTATCGTTTTCAATGTATTTAGGCATGACAAAACCAAATCCGATGTCACTTTTTGGATCTAAGATGGCGGATGACACTGTCATGTCAAAAACCGTCATTGGTATCGTTTTAATGGTATTTAGGCATGACAAAACCAAATCCGATGTCACTTTTTGGATCCAAGATGGCGGATGACACTGCCATGTCAAAAACCGTCATTGGTATCGTTTTCAATGTAATTAGGCATGACAAAGCCGAATCCGATGTCACTTTTTGGATCCAAGATGGCGGATGACACTGTCATGTCAAAAACCGTCATTGGTATCGTTTTTAAGGAATTTAGGCATGACAAAACCAAATCCGATGTCACTTTTTGGATCCAAGATGGCGGATGACACTGTCATGTCAAAAACCGTCATTGGTATCGTTTTCAATGTATTTAGGCATGACAAAACCAAATCCGATGTCACTTTTTGGATCCAAGATGGCGGATGACACTGTCATGTCAAAAACCGTCATTGGTATCGTTTTTAAGATATTTAGGCATGACAAAACCAAATCCGATGTCACTTTTTGGATCCAAGATGGCGGATGACACTGTCATGTCAAAAACCGTCATTGGTATCGTTTTCAATGTATTTAGGCATGACAAAACCAAATCCGATGTCACTTTTTGGATCCCAGATGGCGGATGACACTGTCATGTCAAAAACCGTCATTGGTATCGTTTTTAAGGTATTTAGGCATAACAAAACCAAATCCGATGTCACTTTTTGGATCCAAGATGGCGGATGACACTGTCATGTCAAAAACCGTCATTGGTATCGTTTTCAATGTATTTAGGCATGACAAAACCAAATCCGATGTCACTTTTTGGATCCAAGATGGCGGATGACACTGTCATGTCAAAAACCGTCATTGGTATCGTTTTTAAGGTATTTAGGCATGACAAAACCAAATCCGATGTCACTTTTTGGATCCAAGATGGCGGATGACACTGTCATGTCAAAAACCGTCATTGGTATCGTTTTTAAGGTATTTAGGCATGTCAAAACCAAATCCGATGTCACTTTTTGGATCCAAGATGGCGGATGACACTGTCATGTCAAAAACCGTCATTGGTATTATGTCATCCGCCATCTTGGGTCCAAAAAGTGACATTGGATTTGGTTTTGCCATGCCTAAATACCTTGAAAACGATACCAATGACGGTTTTTGACATGACACTGTCATCCGCCATCTTGGATCCAAAAAGTGACAACGGATTTGGTTTTGTCATGCCTAAATACATTGAAAACGATACCAATGACGATTTTTGACATGACAGTGTCATCCGCCATCTTGGATCCAAAAAGTGACATCGGATTTGGTTTTGTCATGCCTAAATACCTTAAAAACGATACCAATGACGGTTTTTGACATAACAGTGTCATCCGCCATCTTGGATCCAAAAAGTGACATCGGATTTGGTTTTGTCATACCTAAATACATTGAAAACGATACCAATGACGGTTTTTGACATGGCAGTGTCATCCGCCATCTTGGATCTAAAAAGTGACATCGGATTTGGTTTTGTCATGCCTAAATACCATTAAAACGATACCAATGACGGTTTTTGACATGACAGTGTCATCCGCCATCTTAGATCCAAAAAGTGACATCGGATTTGGTTTTGTCATGCCTAAATACATTGAAAACGATACCAATGACGGCTTTTGACATGACAGTGTCATCCGCCATCTTAGATCCAAAAAGTGACATCGGATTTGGTTTTGTCATGCCTAAATACATTGAAAACGATACCAATGACGGCTTTTGACATGACAGTGTCATCCGCCATCTTGGATCTAAAAAGTGACATCGGATTTGGTTTTGTCATGCCTAAATAAATACCTTTAAAACGATACCAATGACGGTTTTTGACATGACAGTGTCATCCGCCATCTTGGATCCAAAAAGTGACATCGGATTTGGTTTTCTCATGCCTAAATACCTTGAAAACGATACCAATGACCATTTTTGACATGACAGTGTCATCCGCCATCTTGGATCCAAAAAGTGACATCGGATTTGGTTTTGTCATGCCTAAATACATTGAAAACGATACCAATGACGGTTTTTGACATGACAGTGTCATCCGCCATCTTGGATCCAAAAAGTGGCATCGGATTTGGTTTTGTCATGCCTAAATACCTTAAAAACGATACCAATGACGGTTTTTGACATGACAGTGTCATCCGCCATCTTGGATCCAAAAAGTGACATCGGATTTGGTTTTGTCATGCCTAAATACATTGAAAACGATACCAATGACGGTTTTTGACATGACAGTGTCATCCGCCATCTTGGATCCAAAAAGTGACATCGGATTTGGTTTTGTCATGCCTAAATACATTGAAAACGATACCAATGACGGTTTTTGACATGACAGTGTCATCCGCCATCTTGGATCCAAAAAGTGACATCGGATTTGGTTTTGTCATGCCTAAATACCTTAAAAACGATACCAATGACGGTTTTTGACATGACAGTGTCATCCGCCATCTTGGATCCAAAAAGTGACATCGGATTTGGTTTTGTCATGCCTAAATACATTGAAAACGATACCAATGACGGTTTTTGACATGACAGTGTCATCCGCCATCTTGGATCCAAAAAGTGACATCGGATTTGGTTTTGTCATGCCTAAATACCTTAAAAACGATACCAATGACGGTTTTTGACATGACAGTGTCATCCGCCATCTTGGATCCAAAAAGTGACATCGGATTTGGTTTTGTCATGCCTAAATACATTGAAAACGATACCAATGACGGTTTTTGACATGACAGTGTTATCCGCCATCTTGGATCCAAAAAGTGACATCGGATTTGGTTTTGTCATGCCTAAATTCCTTAAAAACGATACCAATGACGGTTTTTGACATGACAGTGTCATCCGCCATCTTGGATCCAAAAAGTGACATCGGATTCGGCTTTGTCATGCCTAAATACATTGAAAACGATACCAGTGACGGTTTCTGACATGACAGTGTCATCCGCCATCTTGGATCCAAAAAGTGACATCGGATTTGGTTTTGTCATGCCTAAATACCTTGAAAACGATACCAATGACGGTTTCTGACATGACATTGTCATCCGCCATCTTGGATCCAAAAAGTGACATCGGATTTGGTTTTGTCATGCCTAAATACCTTGAAAACGATACCAATGACGGTTTTTGACATGACAGTGTCATCCGCCATCTTGGATCCAAAAAGTAACATCGGATTTGGTTTTGCCATGCCTAAATACCTTGAAAACGACACCAATGACGATTTTTGACATGACAGTTGCATCGGCCATCTTGGATCCAAAAAGTGACATCGGATTTGGTTTTGGCATGCCTAACGATACCCATGACGATTTTTTATATGAAAGTGTTATCCGCCATCTTGGAACCAAAAAGTGAATATCCAATTTGCTAAAACAGCGAACAAAAACTAATATAAATGTGAAAGTTTATCTCTCTGTGTGTGTGAGTTATTACGAATTCCACGCGAACAAAGTCATGGGCAGAAGCTTGTCTTTAATAATTCGCACTGGTTGGTCTGATATTTAATAAACCAAAAAAAAATTACTAAATAATAATACTTTGGTTAAGACTTTGGCGTAAACACAATTAACTTTTCTTCCTACTACGCTGTAATTTCATCATAATGGCCTTAAATACTCAGCACAAAGCAGCCCTTATTTGCTCTAGAGCAAATAAAGTTGCATACAAATTTCATTATTGCACTGTTTTGTTTTTTTTTTTTAATTTGGTTGGTTGATCAAGAAGTTTACACCAACAGCTACCCAATCCGCCCATTCACAGTCCGACGAGACAGCCGACCACTCTTCAGTGGACTTACTGTTAGCAAAAAAAAAAAAACAGGCCACATATCGGCGGCCATATCGAACTGTGATTGTCTCGTCTAAAATGTTATGCTCAAAGTACTGGCTGATAAGATAGTATGGGTTACAAAAAGAATTAAAAAAAATTGGCATAATATGATAATTAATAGACTAGATACAAGATTTCTGTGAAAATTTTCGGATTTTCGGCTTTAGCTTCAGAACCAATAAACCGATTTTAATAAATAGGGTATCTTAAGATTCGAGGAGAACGTGCGAGTGTCATAGGCTATATAAAAATTCTAAGGTGCGTCATAACAGGTGCCAATATCCTTTTTAGTTCGCTAGTTGGGTTTAACTGTACCTTTACGTTTTTTACCAACTTTTAGCAGTAGTAGAAAGAAAAGCAGATTATGCACCTCGCATCAAGTGATTTGTTATTGCGCTCGTGTTTTTAGAGCCCTCATTGGCGTTCGGGCTCCAAACCAACACTCGGCGCAATAATGAATCACTTTCTGCTTGGTGCAACAATCTACTATTTTGAACGCCACGGTTAACGGCGAAAAAGCAAGCGACGGCTGTATGTAGCCGACGCAAATGTATGGAAAAAGGCATATCGTGGCGTCATGTCAGGGCACAAAAGAGATAGGTACAGAAGTCAATCACTTTTCATGCCTACGCTCGGCGGTCGCTCTAATGTTGTCAACTATAGCTTATGCACAAAAAAATATCGTGGTAGTGGCACTCGTATCTAGTTGATTTATTGTTGAGAATGAAACGGGAAGAATGGAAATGTTAATTAATAATAACTAAAATAACATACCTACAAAATGTTACGTTTGTCAATTTTCAATAAGTATAAAAATCCCTAATAACTTCTAAACGGATTACCCTAGTTACATAATTTCCATTGCCCTGTCCGTTTTAGACCTAAACCTATCAAATGACTTTAAAAACCACACAATATCTACTCAAACAAAAATACATCTTTTCAACTTACGTAAGATATAGGTACCTACAGTTTCGTTCCTGACCTCACCAGCGAGCCTAACTTGACTCGCCAGTGCGTATAAATCACATGTTCGTGCGTGTCTTTCAACATTGGTCGTCCTTGTCCATTGACGTAGGTACCTAAATCCGCGTAAAGCTTACGAGTGCGTGGGTCAATTTATGTTTGCCTTTTGAAATTAAGAAACCTTCAGCTACCGGATTATAATGTATCAATCGTTCCCCGCGAAATCATTAAAATGTAGACAAACGCCATCTAGTGACTCTACAAAGTAATATTAAGCTAGCAGCGAGCAAACTGTCGCCCTCTAGTATATAACAAGGGGAAAATAAAATAGCTCGGTGAATAGCACGGCTTATGCACGTGCCATTTTCTTGTATGAGATTGTGTATCTGAGTATTATGTAATCTGTGCCATGGTTATAATTCTCTAAAATAAAACGTCGTTCGTGAACTCACCGGCGAGCCTTACTTGATCCACCAGTGCGAACAAACTTTACGTTCGTGCGTGTCTTCAACATTGGTCGTATTTCGACGCACGCGGCCCCGAACGTAGGTACCTCGCTCCGAGTAATGCGTACGAGCACGCGGGTCAATTTATGATTGTCGGTTGAAATGAGAGACGAAATAGCCACGAGATTTGTAGAGAATAATCATAGCTGAGTTGTATGGAGGACATTAGCGCAATGGCCCGCGTAATTTGACTTCTCAACAAAAAACTGCGTAAAATGGTAAGCAGATGATTTGGAGACTGAGGGAGAACTGTCATACAAAAATATGAATAGCTACAGGCTAGCTATTGTTATCAATGTAAGCATAATTGAGTATGAAAAACAAAAATATTTTCTTAAGATTGCACGGCACGAAGCTGCAAGGCTTACATTGACAAATGAAACATTATTTTGAGTGTGTGTTTGATACCCTTATCATGATTCATTACCCGAATGCGCAACGCATGTGTGTATGTATGTTTGTTCTTTTATGGCGCTCTAGAGACCAAACGAGAAGGCCGATTTTAATGATTCTTACGTCAATCGATTTATCTTAATCTTGCGAGTTTCACTAAAATCATGACAGTAATCAAAATTCAATATGGCGACAACCAGACGCCATATTGTGAAAAAGAAAACAAACCACGAAATATGTTAAGTGGGGGAATATCATTGAATAGGTATTTGAAAATAATCTTTATGACTTTATGCAAACCGTTCTCATTATCGAAAAATATCGCTCGGTCCCTTTTACTTGTATCGGCAACAAGCGGTATATCCGATAGATTTCGATAGCGAGAACTGTTTGTGTAAACTCATGGTAATTGTACAGCTCTACGGTACTAAGCGTTAAATATGAACAAACGACAACCGACAACCTACTTCTTCCGTGTGTGAGAATAAACTTAACACGCTTGTCCTTAGGATGAAATTTGGGTATTACGCACTTCGAGAAACAAAAATTGTCCCTCCTGTGACCAAAAGTTAATGAAAAGGACTACTTGATTTTATGTTTTCTTCATATAGGCCAAAAGTATGCCTAATGTCCAGCACGCGGATATAATCCGAGCAAAAGAATCAGGCTTCAGGGTCCTTAACTGTCGGGAACAGGAGGGGACAGCTCTGAACCTCAACGTGTGTATGAGCCATTTGTGATTTGTTTCGAAATACGATTTCTTTTTCATCAAATAGGTACGAACTGTTATTGTAAACGCGACTTTATGATCTTTCCCTCTAGGGATAATCCTGAATTTCTTTAATAAATCTTGACTCTCCTATTTGGAATCAAAAATCTCTTTACAAAGGTCAAAATAATAATATTTGATTCAGATATTTTTAGTAAATATGCAAGATTTTCGTTTGAATAATGTTCGAATAATATTTTTGGTATGTTACGTGCGTGGAAAATATTTTGTGCTTTGAAGTTATATTTAGTAGTTTGTGGAATTATTTATTTTCTTACTCTGTGGCAGTAAAAATATCGTCAAATATAATATAAGAAAGAATATTTTGCCGGTGCTGATATGCTCCGTGCTTGGCACGCGAAGTTGCCAAGCCGCTGCGCGCAGGCGGCTAAACGGTGAGTATAACCATTCAAGACGCCCTCGCAACACTGATAGATATGGGAGAATGAACTGGCGCTGCACGTTGAACGGATTGCTATCGGTTTTGGTGACCGTTGCATACGGGCATCATACAGGTAACATATGGGCAACGGGCACAGTACGCCGTCGATCCGTTTTTGTGGGCATAAAGTCTGTTCGCCGACTGTTGATAAACATTATGATATCGTCTCGAAGTAGCGACTGTCGCTTACCTATCGGAAACTGTATGACAGGCGTCGATTATCGCCGCGCGCACAGAGTTTCACGTTACGAGGGACGCAGTTGTAGTCAAGTGCGGCGCCGCACCGGGCGGCCGAGCGCCATAAATTGCCATTCTGTTCTGGAATACGCTTCGAATGTGTCGTTAGGGTGTTCGTGTGTTGTTTTAGACGAAGCAATTTAACGTTTCATAATAAATGTCACCGACTCTGATTCTTCCTCTGACTCTGAGACTTCGTCGTGGTCGTCGTCCGATATTGGGACATATACAGGCTATTCAATAATAATATTCTATTAAAAAATATAGTTTTTCCTTTATTTTTTTTATTATCGTCGGTAAAAATGATTAGCGGTCCGCTATTTGTATATAATGAGTAAGAAGCAACTCTCAGCGAACAGACTTTAGTAGAGCATATTGTGTTGAGCTATCCGTGCCTGACACGTTCCTATCACGCTCATGGTATGATACGTTGTAGTGGGCAGAGACGTTTATGGCTGATCAGTCGCTGCGCACGTCAGTGAATCACATGGAAGGATTTAAATTTGAGATGTTTCTCAAGAAGTCAATAAACTCTGAGCAGTTAAATAGTACTTAAATGAGCGCTCGCAATTCCAACCAACGCTCCCTCGTTTCAAGGCGCTCTATAAAGACGAAATTACGGATAATTCCAACGTAAAACGGGTAACTCTTTATGCAAAATTAGGACGTTATTTTCTCTCGTCTCTTTTATTCCACGTTGTATTACTTTAGAGTGAGAGGGATAGAAGTATTGACACTTTGAATTAATAATTATCACGGCATAATTGTAAGGAAAGCACTAGCTATGAAGCCTAACAGGTGTAAGTATAATTTAATTATCTCCATATCTTAATCAAAGTTAACGTTTCGACTCTACGCGTAATCCTTTTTTCAGGTCTCTCATACACCGCAAGCGTATCGTGCGCGACGCGCAAGCCTAAAGAGTTGTGAAACGAGGAACGTATGGAAGCCTGCACATCAAAACCGCGCAGGTCTCACGCGCATTTAAACTATGAATTCAAAACGTCAATACTTCTGTCCCTACCGCCTTTAAGGGGCGCCTTGTAGTAGAAATAGATCAGGTTGTTGGTTAGAGCATTAGTACTCCGCGAAGGGAGTAATGTTATAGACAACGCATAGCCTAAACGGGTGGTCCTAGAGGTATGAAATTTGGAGCACATATTCCTCGTGTTTCACGAGTCGTGTACCCTAGAGCTGCACTAACGAGGGATTTCTTGCAATTCCATCCATAAAGAGGTGAGTGGTGATAATGTTTGTATGAAAAATACCGCGGGTGAAGTTGTGGTGGGTCCTTAATATATTTTTAAAACTATCATGTATTTTTTTCGATTACTCGAGATAACAAAACGCAGGCTTACCATAGAAAACGTATCCTACGAAATTCATCTTAATCATCTTTACACCGAGAATACGAGTTTCCGCCGCTGCTGTAGACATTTTTGTGACATGCATACTCTACATAAACGATTCGAGCTCATCTCGAAATAGACTTAATCTCGACAGAAGCGAGGATTGATACCTAGCTCCCTCCATAGCAAATGGATGAGCAATGTTGTAAAAACAAAGCATGTTTGAAGTTAACACCCCAACCACAAAACCGTTGAAAACCGTAAATATTCCATTATAACACAATAGATTGATCGCGATGATTGGCTCTTCATTAGGCTATCGATATTGCAGGGGTGACCACTGCGCAAGCGCAGGTGTTGCTACTCAAGCGGAAAATAGACTTTTAAGTTTTATGACGTGCGGTTTTTGGGGATGTTTTTTATTTATTTTTTAGGTGGCACTGTAATGTCCGATTGAACGGTGCATACATACATACATTCATACATACATACATAGCATCACGCCCGAAATCCCTAATGGGGTGGGCAGAGCCACAAGACTACTTATGGCCGTTCGATTAATTAGTCCTAAGATAGTATGATGAACCGTATGGTCCACCATGTTGAAGAGGACCCGTCCCTTAGTCGACTTTTACGACAAGCCAGGATGAAGCATCTGCACGCATTCTATGCTAATTCTTCACTCCCAGTGCAGCAGAGGAGGACGGTACATAAGGACTTATTTAGTTGGTGAATGAATATATCACCGTGACTAATTCACCCTGACATTTTGGTTCTAGGTGCTGGGCACCGACTGCAAGCCGCGCGACCGTAGCGAGGCCAGCCCGCGTAAGCAGTGTCACAGGAACTACAATGGAAGTCTTCACATCAATCCTCGCGGCAGCCGCGCAGTAGCTGCGCTGTTATGGTGTGAAAGCTTCTATTTCGGTTCCTCTGCCCGCGCGGCCGCGTAAGCAGTTACGCGGCCGCGCGGGCCCGCTTCCGACCCGCTCCGCTTCCGTTCCGTGTGCCGGTGTGAAGAAGCACGCTATGACTCCTTGATATCTTTAACCGAGCACGTCGCAAACTTTCCTGAGTGTTTTATCACAATTTCAGATTAAGCCTCTGCTAATGGCATCACGCCTTAGGCGAGGGGGAAAAACAAACGCTAATAATGTTTGTGTAATGTAAACATTATTATCTTGTTCCCGGTCACGTGGCGAACGCGATAGTTTAATTACAAAGGGGAGGCCAATAAGGAATAATCTCTCAATATTATGATTATGCATTTGATGAGTAAACTAAATTATAGTAATTTAATATTCTCACTATTGTAATAAAAATATCTTAAATACGTTTGTAGCAAGGTCGAGTTGAGTGGTGACATGATACGTATGCTCTATGTAGTTAATACGTGTTAATTTCATTATTATTTTCTTCCAGTAATCAGCACGAAGCGCCGCTGCTCTAACTAAAGCAATAATGTTGTACGAAAATCTATTATAAATTACCTAAGCAAGCGTTGGATTCGCCCATGTCTCAGCTGAAAAAATATCCTGTTACGTAAGGCATACTATAGCGTTGAAGACTAACTTAATGACAAAAATGCGTGGCCTAGCGTAGAATTAAATTAGGATAATTAATTAATCGACCGAGCGAGCGAAGCGTCTCCGTTTCAGCTAATAAATTTTATTTACTATTATTTTATTACTTTGACTTCTGATATTGGTTTTGTTAGTTGTTTTAACTGTTAAATGATGGATTTAGGCAAATTTATTATCAAAATGAAATTGCAATTGAAATCTTTAAATCTTTATTAATTTGGACTGTAAGAACACTGGTCGTATCTAGTCTGTTGGTTCTTAACATAGGTATAATTTCCAAAACAATATACCTTCCTAGTTATTTGATTTTTCGATCTTTCTTTATCATTCGTAAGAGGTAGAATTTTGATATCAATAAGTAAGTAGTTTTTATTTTTTTATAACTGCGTCATAAGGAATATAAAATTATTACATTTTTCGTATCTACTTCTAGGTAGAAGATCAATAAGCCTAGGTATAAACGCCAAAGTCAGATTATTTCTGATGATGTGTTAAAAATATTGAAATCTCGAAACAAATGAATACCATGGAAATGCGCTAGGTAAGTATTTATTCTTGACGTAATGGTTATTTTAAAGATTGTTAAATGTCCAAGTGGACTTTAACTGATTTCATTGAGGTGAAGGATCCATTGTATCAAAGTTAAGGTCCTTCGGAATTGCTAGCCCCTTAGGATAATTTTGTCAGTATCAATCCTAACTCTAAGAAATGTAAATTAAAAGACAGTACGCTTCCAAAACAACCAAATTGCGGCGGTAATGGAAACACAATTAAGCGCCTGCCGCTACGAATAGCAATGAGGTTGCGATCGAGTTTAATTTGCTATGTTTCTGAATCAGGCGCTTGCATTATGCAGCGAAACGGAATGGGATTTATTGATACCTGTTTGTGTTATGTTTATGTATGTATGAATAGATTTATAGTTCCTTTTAATGGATTACCTATTTCTATGCCTACAACCACTTCTTAAACTATACACGTGAAACGAGTTCCATAGTAAGTAGCATGCCAAGACTATAAAACCATGAAAAGCGTAAGAAAATTTTACTAAATTTGTCTTTGTTAATGACATATATTATGTGAGCCTTATATAACCACGTACGAAGATATAATATTCTGAACAGTTGAAGATCACTGTCTGTAAAATGCTTTTTCAATCAGTATAAAAACTGCTAAAAACAGAACCTCGTGCAGACAGGTTAAAGTTATTGAACCAATTAAAAAAATACCTTGCTGGTTTACTACTTCGCTGACACATTATCAATAAAAAGCGCTATCTATGTGTCGTACCCGACATTTCTACCCGACATCATCTGAGTCATCCGGCGTTTTGAGTTTGTTTTTATAGTTCAATAGTTTTCATCTAGATGGCCGTGCTTGTAATATTTTAGCAAGTTCGAAATAGCACTATGTATTAACAATTTTAGTTTTAAATATCCAGTCAGTTATGATGAAGAGAAAGATCGTGTATTAGTTACTGTAACGGCATTTACTTCAATTAATATAATATTAGTTTTAGTAGCGTCATCTATAATAAACAGAAAAAACGTTAGGCTAGCATACGAGTGGTCTTAAGAAGTCTTAGTAGTTTGTCATAACATTTGATAGGTGGCGCTATACTTGCGTATCTGAATTTAAATAACTGTTTTGTTATTTTAGAATCTTCATTGATAAATGTCTTATTATTTTTAGCATGAATACAATAAATAATTTTCTACACTTTTCATTACCATACTTATTTGATGCTATTTAAGAATAATTTAATCTAGTAAATTATATTAAACGTGCATCACGCTGGTGGAGTTTTTAAACGACGTAGCTATATATACAATTATTATACTATACTAATTGTACTTGCTTCGGCAGTACATATACTAAAATTGGAACGATACAGAGAAGATTAGCATGGCCCCTGCGCAAGGATGACACGCAAAATCGTGAAGCGTTCCACATTTTTTGAAGATGTTACTTCCTGGTTAAACTTCAAGCTTCGGGCGTAATAAAATAGTCCAGTAGCCGAATTTAGAAAGGCCACTCAAATTGAGCTTTAATTAAAGTGACGTTTCTGCATAGGTTGACAACTCTAGTTGAGGGACATTTAACTACTCACAAAGACCCCATGGCATTTCTGAATTCGGTCATAAGATAGAAGATCCTAGGCTTTTTGGTTTCAAGCTTTGGAAAGTTAAAAGAAACCTTTAATTCGACGAAGTGAAAAGTACCATTGACCAAATTTTTACTTCAAAGTTTATCTCAGGCATTATCGGCACAATAGCGATTGCTTCCAGAAGACCTTAGAAATAGAAGATTCTAGAAGACAATCTAACTCTGGCAGGCAATTTTAAAATTAAACTAATTTCGCCAACTCAGTTTAATTAATAAATACCTATAGGGTAAATTATCTGATTATTGACACCCAAGGTACCTTAAATCGACTGCAAGTGATTGTAGAATTATCACTTCTATTAATTTGAAATAAAGTTGAATGTGCCATACATACCTACCTACATCGGTAGAACGCTGATAATAGGACTGCTTAAATAATAATAATAATTATAACGTAGAAGGGACATTTAAGGTGATAATGTGTGGACAATATTTTTATTTATTTATTTAGAACAGAAAAATAAACTTTGAAAATTACATTAATGGTGTTCTCAATTTCTATTTAATTTTAATACATTAGATGTAAACTGTAATTTAACTTTAGATGTAAACTGAGGACTAAAAGTATCCGTACCTGATTGTTAAACAATTAACAATAATTTCGACGCGCTTCTCTATCAAAAAGTAGATACCTAAGTCCTAGTAAGTAGACAAAGACGGTGTAATCTGGGGTGACACTGGCAACCAAAACTCTGACTACATGCAAAAATCTTTCACGGGATAATCGATCTTAATACATAAGTATTTAGAAAGGTTTACCTTTGAAATAATTTTGCAGTTTAGTTTCCACGTGCTAGCTTCATAATCCGAAGCGATCGGCGCACATCGACACCCTTTTGTACGGCGCCCTTTCCTTTTGAAACTGGTGCTTGGACTGCACGGTGGTGGCTAAGCCGCGTGAAGAGCTGAAGACTGACATGAAGTTACTTCTCTATTCTTGTAGCAAGAATATTGGCTAAAGTAGCGTGGAATAATCCCCAGCACATAAGTTGACACAAAATGGCGGTCGTCCGCGCAGGTAAAACTGGTTACGCGCGGCCTCTCGCGTCGCACCTCATCCCGCGCTTCGATTGAGACCCGAAAATGTGTTCTGCGCATTCAAGGCCATATTTCAACTTACGTGCCGCGAAGTAACCATAGTTGTATGTGCGCGGAGGTGCGCGCACGACCGCCATTTTGGGTCAGTGTGGATTGATACACTCACTGACATTAAAAGAATCCCGGTACAGACGTACTGGGGATTTAGAATACAGTCTAGCTCAGGGGATTGTTGATTGGAATCCTAAGTTAAACCAAGATTAATGCAATACCATTTATTAATGTCACAGATTCTTAGGTTCTTAGAATTAACACTGGGTACACACGCGCGGGTCCCTATTCTGGCGGCGGTGAGTGATTCCCTACGCTACGAACGTCTTTGTCGGTCGGGATTCGTTGGCGGAAGAGGATCACGGGATAGAACGGATTCACCGGGCGTAATCGTAGTACACGACCCGCCACGCGGTGTTTCCCGGGGTTGTTAGTTACGGGGAGACTTCACCGGGCGAAATCGTAGGACACGACCCGCCACACGGCTTTGTCTGGAGCGGTTAGTTAGAGGAGAACGGGGGGACTCCACCGGGCGAAATCGTAGGACACGACCCGCCACACGGCTTTGTCTGGAGCGGTTAGTTAGAGGAGAACGGGGAGACTCCACCGGGCGAAATCGTAAGACACGACCCGCCACACGGCTTTGTCTGGAGCGGTTAGTTAGAGGAGAACGGGGAGACTCCACCGGGCGAAATCGTAAGACACGACCCGCCACACGGCTTTGTCTGGAGCGGTTAGTTAGAGGAGAACGGGGAGACTCCACCGGGCGAAATCGTAAGACACGACCCGCCACACGGCTTTGTCTGGAACTGTTAGTTAGAGGAGAACGGGGAGACTCCACCGGGCGAAATCGTAAGACACGACCCGCCACACGGCTTTGTCTGGAACTGTTAGTTAGAGGAGAGGAAGTAGGTGCGGAAGGAGGAGAGCGTCAGTCGATGTGCCTCTCGCTATAGGACGGGCGCAGTCGTAGGTACACGACCCGCCAGACGTCTGTTCGCGACTGGAGCTCATCGACTAAAGCCCCTGAGGCTGAATGCCGGCGGCGTTTTACACCCGCTCGGTGCGGACGTGAGTGGTGGGGGTTACAGCGGGCTTGGCGCTCTGCAGCATGGCCGCTGTGACGTCACCGGGTCTGGAATGTTCGGCGGTATCGGCGGCGACGAACGTGACAGTAGCTTTGCTTATTTAAGTAGGTGACTAATTTTATTTTATTTTTTGTGTGGGCTCTGTCAACTGGTCTCATCCATGCTTCTTGTGATCCCAAGGGCGGCGGTTACTTCTTTCAGCAAATCAGCCTGGTCCAGCGGCCCTAACATGCATGGTACAAAGATAAATTAGAACCGTTTAGCTCTAATTGCGTCTCTGTCACACTAGTTTATAATTTAATAGGTTCTATTATCTTTGTGGCATGCATGCTAGGGCCGCAGAGAGGTAACGCCGCCAGTTTCATAGGATCCATGCTGCAGATGGATTTGCTGGAGGGGGTATTCTTTTTGTATTACATACTTACATATGGAAATGTACACTATATTGAATGAGCCCGTGTGGTCTACTTGCAAAATAAATATTTTCGTTTTCATTTTCATTTTCATTTGTTTTAGTAAATTACAATTATGATTAGTTAAACTCTAGCAGCGGGCGACGGCTACATACAGTTTATTTTGTCAAACCGATTTATACATTTTATAGTAGTACTTTTTTATAATAAATTGAGATTATAGCTCTCGAGTGCATTTTGTGACTATATTTTGTAAAAATAATGCATTAAATAAAATGTTTTCGCAGAATAAAATGCTTGAATTCTATCTGAAAGAGAGGTCAGACGCCGTTTTACGAAAACCGCCATGGATATATTAAGTTCGTTTTAAAGAGCTGTTCATAAAAATAATATTTTTACTCTGGAGTGCAGTTTATCTTACCTTAACAACTTAAAAAATCTGACTCCATAGCCAAGATATTGCCTTCCGAAATTCTATAAAACACGAACGTATCAAGAGGGACCATCATACCCTAACATACCAGGCTAGTTTCCTGAAAAAATCTAATTAGTCCGTCATTTACATTATAAAAAATATTGAACACTTATTTTTTCTTTTGTCAATTAAACAAAAAATAACGAAGACTTTGTATACTTTTTACCATTGAGTGACGTCATTAGCCCCACTCCCGAACTTTGATGCGCGTTATCTTTGTCAATTTTGCTTGATTTGATAAAGCAAAAAATACGTGTTCAATATTTTTTGATAATCTAACTGACTAATTAGAATTAGCATTTTCTTTACCAAGGAAACATCTCTATTATATGAAATCTTCGAGAGACACCTCGGTCGTGGTCGGGCCGTAGTGTGGCCGGCTCTCGCATTGCATAACCGCCGGCTGCAGACGCCAGCACGGCCCGCAATTTCCCGCGATGCATTTTATCAAACATTTGCCGATCGCTTCGTTTTTTCCTCCGCTTTGAGCTCTGATTGCTGCTCTGAAGCAGTGCTCTGTGTATTGAAGATCCTTGCATACTGTGTTAAACATTATATGTTTTAGTTTATTGTAATATATACCAATTGGAAAGAAAATGAAAATAATATATATAATTTCGGCTATTATTTGACTTTGTTGATCTTTAATCAATATCCAAAATACGTATAGACCTAGATTTTGTTCTTACTTAAGGGGTGGTTAACATTTAAGGGGTGGAAATCGTTATCGCCTTTTGTAAGAAAAGGGTGATTTTTGCCGTTGGTCCACAGTCCTCTTAAGAGGGCACCATGCGTCCAGTGGCGCCCTCATCACTGTAATAGATTTTTATTTAAACCAAAGGGTTTTATTAAAATCGAAAACGGACAAGTTGCGCAATTAAAATCACAATGTTAAGGCTAATGTTGTGGCGTTATATAGTGAAAAATAGTGTTTTTTTTAAACAAAGCTTTATTACCTCTATAGTATATAAATTGTGTATACTGGTGGCGCAACAACTTGTCCGGCTTCGTTTTTCATATAATACTTTAGTTTAATAGAAAACACAATACAGTGATTAGGGCGCCACTGGCCCACAAAACGGATATCTGTTTTGTGACAAACTGATAATCTACCGTAGGTACACGAATGCAATGACATATTATATAAAGACACGTTATATCAATACTCAACGCGTTTTAAAAACGTGTCTTCGATAATTTTCTTCTTTTTTCGTTTCTTTTCGGCCAGTGCAGCTTTAAGTGACACTTGACGTGCGGATATTACACATTAATTTGGAATATGGCGATCATGTATGAACAAAATAAATGCATTTTAGTACTTCTATTTACGTTGAATGTATCTACAAATGAAATAAAGCATCAGTTATTCCTTTTTTTTTTTTGTAGTATTATGAACCGACGTTTCGCTCAAGAATGGCTTTTTTGAGAACATTTTCAATAGAGCACGAGATGTGTTGCTTGGCCAAAAGTCCGATGAAGTCCACATGACTCATTGAAAGCAACCCAATTGGGTTGCTTTCTGGGTTTAAATTTTGAGCTTGAAAGACGCATCTTTGGTTTTTTAATATCATTGCACGAATGCACGTTTTATGCGAAGGAGAGAGAAGGCATGTTTAGCCATATTTTCGTACCTCAGCACCGGTTTTGTTAGACAGTGATTCTTCCGTTCGTCAGTACTATTATCTATTCTGTGGTACAAACCCTATATTTTAAAATGGATCAGTGTACAGGTCCCTTTAGCAATACGAATGAACGTGCCTCAACATAACGCGATATTGATTGCAACGTCTTCGAGTAAATGCAAACTTTTCTTATTGCGCAGGCGTTGATATTACAAACAAGTGCTGGATTTATTTTGCAAATAATTTTGATCTCTATTCTTCTGCGTATTTTTATATCGCCACTGTTCATGACGATCCGAAATGGCTGACAAAACGGGGAGCCCGTTTCCGCTTTGAATGCTTGACGCACCTTGACGTAACGATTCTGCCATTGGACGCGTGAGTGCGAGCGAGAGGGACGCTAATGCTGTTTCAACTGGCCTGCGGTTCGTGGTGACGATATGATAGTCTGATTCTGTGTCCGTTTGCTGAGCGAATTTTTACCTTGGGGGCTTAAGCTGACTCTCATCTGGTCTGGGTCAAAAGTCATAAATATTATTTTGCAAGTACGCCACATGGACTCATCAAAGTCTGATGGCCGAATTCAGAAACACCACTAAGTAGATATTTGATTAGAGATGTAACTAGTTGTCATCCTATACAGGAACGTCACTCAAACGTCACTTTAATTAAAGATCAATTTAAGTGGCCTTTCTGAATTTGGCCATGAGTCTACCAGCGAGCGCTTCGAAAGGTGACATCTACTGAGAAGAAGTGCCGCAAGAACGCCTTTTTCCGACCAAAATATGACAGTTTCATTGATATAATACAAAAGAAACTAAACTTAACCCTTATTATTATTATTATTTATAAATAATAAGGAAGCTGTATAGTCTCCGCGTCGGATACAATGCTTAATCTAAAAGTCGCAGAAATGTTCTGGGTGTATGGACAAGTTTAGTAATCATCAATTATTATAATAAATGAGTTGTATAGGATCTCAACTCACCTCGGTTTCGCTACCCTTTTGCAGCCACGTTAGCCACTACTCATTCTGGGCAACTCGTGCGCAGACGCAACAGAAGTATCCACAATCGACACATAATGTAGGTACCTAATAAATACACGATTGCCAAAAGTATTTCGAAATTTTTGGGGTGTGATTCGGCAAGCCTTTACGATCCTTTGATTTTTAAGCGCAATTCAAATGTACAAATAAATTAAGGTCTGGTCACATTGCAGGCGCGGAAAAGCGCTACGCGCCCGCAGCGTGACGGCCCAGATCTAGAGGGGAACCACTAGGACTTGCGCCCATGGTGTCAATTTAAAGGAGAGCTAAATTCATGTGTTTTGATAAAAAAAATCTTAATCTCAAATTCTGGGGGAGTCCTGTCCTTTAGCCAAATATTCATGAAAATAGCGGTTTAAATTCGCGTTTTCTTTACACAGGCCAAATGTATGCCTGATGCCCTACATGCAGATATAATCCAAACAAAACAATCGGTCCCTAATTTTCGGGAATAGGAGGGTTAGAGCAATTACTTAATTTATTTATTCTTATATAATTAGTTCAATGGTGCCGTGTGGTGCCGGCTAAGAATAGCATCACCCCATCTCCTCCCGTGGGTGTCGTAAAAGGCGACAGAGGGACCAACCGAAGGATGGGCAGCAGCGTCCTTCGAGCACTATCACGACCAACTGCGGTCGCCAACCCACCTGCCAAGCGTGGCGACTATGGCAAATCCCCCCATTTTGGGGGGAGGCCTATATCCTGCAGTGGATGTTTTATGGCTGATGATGATGATGATGATGATGAATTAGTTCAATATAAGTTTACAGTATGCGATATCAAAGCACTTCAGACCAACAGTCGTTTATTCCACAAGTTGACCAGTCTGTGGGCTCTTTACGAATAAATGTTTCAAATAAATGTTTTTCTTTCTTTCTTTCTTTCTTTCTTTCTGTCTTTAATATAATCTACCAGCGCTTCGGACAGGACTATCATTACTGAGAAGAACCGCAAGAAGCAGAAATCAGAAATTCAAATCATATCTACTTAGAACTTACAGCATAATACAAACTTAAATAGGTATAATCTAAAGGTATAATTAAACGACAGACTATTAGATATTGGACTTATTATTCAGAAACTGCCTAGCAATGTTGTTGCTTAGGTTTTAAAAAATGCGCAGTTTTTAATTAAATTTAATTAATGTACTTAACTAGTTATAGAATCCTCTGCTGCACTGGGAGTGAAGAAATAGCATAGAATGCGTGCAGATACTTATCATCCTGGCATGTCGTAAAAGTCGACTAAGGGACGGGTCCTCCCCAACGTGGTGGACTATCTGTATGGGCTATGGGCTGATCACCTGTCACCATATGGTTCATCATACCATCTTAGGACTAATTAATCGAACGTGGTTAGTCTTGTGGCTCTGCCCACCCCATTAGGGATTCCGGGCGTGATAATATGTATGTATGTATGTTATAGAATCCGATCAGTTACTATTATGCTTAGCTATGTCATTATTATACAATAAAGTTTATATACGACGTATGATATACAATAAATAAGGTTAAATAAAATCAAATGTTCTAGCGGTACAGAAAAACGTTACAACGGCGCGTTACATGGGGGGGGGGGGTCAAAAAACTCCAAATATTGCGTTACGTAATACTTTAACGCTCCCGAAGTTAGTAGCGAATAGTATATATAATAGAATATATATATAATAAAAGAATATATTTAGTTACCGGAGTCATCGGTAGATGGCGCTGGCTGTCGATTACATCGCGCTATCGTTAGTCTGTTTTGAAATCAAATGAGTAGAAAATATTGTAATGACTCTTTCATATATACATATTATAAATACTTACGCATTTTTTGGAAGTCGGCAACCCTCTTATAAAGGGTTATACCGGCTTCATCTGTACTAATAAAGGCTTTCTTTATTTTATTTAGACTGGCGTGTGCCCGTGGCTTCGTCCGTGTGGAATTAGGTTATAATCATTCCTCGGGAATTTTAAAGTTATCCGGGGTTTGCTATGCGTTAATCCAGGGAATAAGCTATCTCTATTCCAAATTTCATCCAAATCCGTTTACCCGTTGAGGCGTGAGGAGTAACAAACAACTATCCATCCTCAGATCCTCACAAACTTACGCGTTTCTAATGTTAGTAGGATAGGATAGGATTTGAGGCGGAAAGTGCAGGTCCAATTGTCAATGATGTAATTATAACTTAGAAGACCAACGTATTGGGATGGGAAGGCTCTTTCTAGGGATTTTCTACTTCATCGTTTTATTTCGACTTAAGTACAGGAATAATGACACATTTAATCTTCTTAAAGGGGCTCGTAAACGAACCAGTTTTTCGGCAATTTGTTGCTGCAATTAGGGCTATCCTGGAAAAGATGACAGATTACATCACTAATGGGGAGAAAAACTTTGAATGTAAACTTTTGAGGATAGCAGCTTTAAGAGTTGAATCACAAATCTCTAGTTGGCCTTGTTATAAAATAATTAATACTGAACGTTTATTCTTGCCTATGAAATATTTAACAAAAATATGTCGTCACTTTGTTTTAAAAAAAATGGATTTAAATATATTCCTAGATATTCTTTTGCAAGTAATGGAACGTACAAAGACGTATAAACAATATGACGTGACAGCAGTGTCAATTATCCTATTCGGTGTATCGCGAATGTGCTAACACTGTTTATATGATTTTACGCACGATGTTGCTGTTCCCTGTAACGTCTTACGAATGAGATGTTAAATATATAGTACATATACAGGGCGTCCCAAGACTATGGGACATCAAGGGAAAGTACCTTAAATATCGTAGATATGATATTTTGCTGAAAGAAGACTTCTGTTAGGGTAATTAGTTCTGCCAATAGCCTCAAAATAGAACTAGTGGATACAAACCACACCATACCATGGGGTATGGATGAATAACACAAGAGGACTGGCAATGACCTTATGGCGATCATTTAAACTAAATGGCACGATACCAATCGGGTCGTTTAGGATAGAATACAAAAGTATTAAATCCACAAATTAAAAACTAAATTACACAAAAAACTTATACGCTTACACTAACCATTGCAAAAACGCAGTCTACTGCAGCATTACGCTGACGATTAATCCTTTTGCCACAGATTTAGAATATTTTATTTCCTAAACTATATTACGTTTAATTATGTTTTCAAAATTGTTATAGTGTGATTTTTTCTGTGTGATCATTTGTGGCATTAAATATACTTTCTTCTTCGTTTTCTTCTTCATGATCCTCTGCATTCTCTTCATGGGCCTCTTTTCGACATTGCTTCTCTGTGACAAGGCTGCAAAGGCGGCTTTGCTGTCAAGTTAATAATAAGAGCTACCATATCATAGCAAAATTTGCTATATCGCTTAGGCAATATTGAATAGAGGCCCAGCCAGGCGCCTCATTCGGGAACGCTAAGTGATTCTGTAGCGACTCGTAAGCCAGATTTCTCATTCCACTCTTCCGCACGACGCCAAATGCGTAAGAGCGAGATGAGAGATCTGGCTTACGAGTCGCTGCAGAATTACTTAGCGTTCCCGAATGAGGCGCCTGATATTATGTGACGAGACAGATCGAATTGACCATGCAATCTGATAACACAGACCAAATATCCTAAAGACACCTATTTACAAGCAAATAAAGCATCAAATTCTAATTTTTATTCACTTCAACCTTTATCTTCTTTAAGCTTATAGAGCCAAGTATCGTTTTTTTAACGAAGTTGGGACGTTTTTCATACTGGAAGCTGGCATGAAATGAAACAAAGTTTAATCAAATAAAATTATTATATTTAGCAAACTGGCGTGCATTGTGCTTTTCTACATTGGGAGTCTTCTTGTTCATACCGTAATTTGTATATTACGCTATTTATATGCATTGATTATTTTACAGTTTTGACGGAAACTATTGTATTCATACAGATTTGGGTTTTACCATTGGCTACCAGGCTAGCTCGGTGCAGCAGGGTCCCCTCAGCGTGCCAATGCGGAATACCCCTCGAAATCTTGTCCAAATCTAAATCCTTGTATGCAAATGAACCCTAAAAATAACGTATACCCTGAAAATAAGGTCATCAGCAAAGCGACGGTGGCACAGCTGGTTCAGAGTTTCGACTCGTGATTGTGAGCTATCGTTTTCGAACCCAAGCGGTTATTTTACTGATGAGTTTGTTCTAACTGATGTAAATTACCTACTGACTGCGGTAATCGATAATCTTACGACAATTTCTTCCTTAAAATTAGTCTGGTTTCCCGTCATAAGGGTAAAAAACGTCAGATGACAGTCTTTTCAATTTAGTAACAGTAGCCTGTCCTGCTAAATCTAGGATCATACTCGAAGAATATCCTGAATTGGAAACATCTGAAAGCAACTTACTACATTTCAAAAGGTCATCAATAGCCTATGTATTCTTGTCACGTTGGGTAAGTAGGATTAATCGAAGTTTATGCCATTATTGTTTCTTCCTATTCGCGATTCTGCACCATATGAATTCCACACAACTGCATTTGACCACATTTGCACACTCTTCACAGTCATTATTTTTATACATTCCCGTTTCCTCCTATTCGCGATTCTGCACAATATGAATTCCACACAACATCATTTGATCACATTCGGTATTCTTCAGTCTGATCATGTGTGGACCATATTTAATTTTCTGTATGGTTTTTATTTATGCACGATTGCATTTATTCCCAATTGAACTATATATTTTCCTCTTCTCTAACCAAGCCAAGGCAGAATTGAAAGCAAATGTGGCTTTTGCGTTTTTATTAATTTTTGATCCTTGGAAAATACCTCTTTCAGTAACAGATGTAAAGATGTCGATGAGATTAGTGAAATATTGCTTAAATGAAGATAAAGAGAGAAACAAAAAGATGCACATGCACAAACATATAAATGGAGAAGTCGAAAATACGTCAAGTTAAGAGTGAGAATTGTAAGAATCATGAAGATTATATAAAAATAATGACAGTGAAAAATATGGAATGTGGTCAAACGCAGATGTGTGGAATTCATATTGTTCAGAATCGCGAATAGTAAGAAACGATAATGGCATAAACTTCTATTAATCCGTTTTATGGATTAATATGGATATACTCCCCTACCTACCTAATGGTGACGGCATGACAACAAGAATACAGTTGTAAGTGATGCATCGGGATCCTACCATACAAGACCAATGCTGTACCTACAGGTACGTGACTTATACGATAAGAGTAAGTAAAGGCATCATTAGAAGCAGGCTCTCTAACGATATATTCCTTCTCCGGAAAATTCAAGGCAAATGTATCAAATTCACGACCCTGATCGAGCTCTGTAAGCATGGTAGCATAGCATACTAAAAAGGTTTTAAGACTCATTCTTACCTTAAGCAGTAGACAGTTACTCTTACTATATCGAAATTTTCCCAGCAACAGGAAAGTCTTCCCGAGAAGGCTGCGGCAGGAGAGTTTGTCAACGTACATCATCAGCTCCTCCTTCCCAGAGGCATCAAGTTTAAACGAAGAGATGCTTAACTGGAAATTACACCAGGATCATAGGATTGGCGAGAAGCTGGGCCTTGCTTATAGTATACTGATATCAAATGTTCTAACTTTTGTTGTTTTTTGTTTCGGTTGTAAAGCGAAAGGACCAATAATTAAAGAAATATAAAATATAGTTTCAAGTGAAGTCGTTTGTGTGCTGGTTTGAAAATCATTCGGTTATCCTTTTACGTACTCACAAAGTTCCCAAAATACATTATGTTTATGACCCTATTTTGAACGCCCAAATTGTTAATAGTGCTCGAAGAGGCAACGATTAAACGAACGAACGAGTTGATGCCTAAGGTTGATGTCGGAGGGAATAAAATCCGCTTTTTTTCCCAATTCCCTTATCTTGAGGTAACCAGACCTAAGAAAAATCTTGAGTCCGAGTAACCAAGACAGGCAGTACAAACAGGGGTTGGTATAATATACTAGCAGCCCTAGCATGGATAAAGCAACGTTATCCCTCAGTGCGTCTCTCTCATACCAGTATAGAAGGAAGGGATGCACTAGCTTATTCGTGTGGAATCCATGGTACAGGCAGGTTTTCTAGAGATATTATATAACTTACTTAAATGCTTACGTTTTGAAAGGGCAATTCGGCCAGCACGGTATTCCTTCCACTTACGTACGATCTTCCCTTTAATTTCTGAATTTTGCATTGAAAAATAAAAACCCTTTTGGCTATGTAGGGCGGTTGAGGGTTTCTGCACTCTGTTATATTTTCAAGTACCATTTCATATTTTATCTGAAACGCATAATAAATTTAAAAAATAAAGTTGAGAAAATGAACGAAAATGCAAATGATATGCTTATTTTACAAACTACGCTGATTAATTCTTAATTTTAGACCTATGAGGTGAGATTTGGATGGTTTTTGCCTTGCAAGTATCGTAAACACTGAAACTGCAAATGAATTAAAAAACAGTAGGTATGAGGTTATTGGCGTCCACTGTCAGTATCAGACAGATCCGTAATTCTCTTCTTACAAGTATTATAAACTCGAAAGTGTCTTTGTTTGTTTGTGGGTTCTTTAGAAATAATTACCGGGTGAAATAGGATACTTTTTATTGCAGAAAAATGCACAGGCTCCTTCGGAAATACCTACAGAACGAAAGTCACCGGAATAGTTAGTAATAATAAAAGTTTACTGGTGAGAACATAATCTGCTTTGATCAAACGATGAATGATGATAGTTTAAATTAAAGGAGGTATCTTAAAAGTCATCATGAACATCATCAACTTTCCGAAAGACATCCACTACAGGATATGGAGTCCCCTTTGGAACGCCACAACAGTGCTTGTAGAACAGATGCCACATGGGGCCAAAGAGTTCTTGAGTGGCGACCGCGTCCGCGACTCTGGCCTTGTAACTAAACAGTTAATGAATACTTACGTTAGCATTAGCACAATCGGACTCCGTAAAATAATAAATGTACACTAACATCAAAAACAGTGTTCGGCTCATGTCAACAGCTGTGTTTAATAGACATACTTTAGCTTAGGTAAAGATATAGCGGGGATAATCGCAACGTTTTACCATCATTAAACTTATTTTTGGATCGGAAAAACGTCTATTAAAAAGTAGTAAGTATTTTAAAACGGAAATATGCGTATTATATTCGTGGATGATGTAGCATATAACAATTGACTGGTTAACAAATGACATTCTAAACGATGACGTTTATTACCTCTCATCTCCAACATTTGTGAACCGATTTGGACGATTCTTTGTTTAATCAATAGAGTATATCTCCGCAATTATCCTGTTAAAGAAAAATTAAAACAGTTACTAATAACAACCATCATCTTCATCATCGGTCTATAATAAGGTGCTAACAAAGGTGGCTAAGGTGGTAACAAATCAGTTACCGATATTTTTAGAGCCGATTACGATCCTCACCATAATTACTTCAAAGTAAAGGTAGGTATCCATTACGTTGGCTGCAACTGCTCTGATGAAGAGTAATGAGATGCTCGTACAGCATCTCATTACGAACAGACTGAGCTCCCGTTTGTGTTCGCACAAAAACCACCACATGGTTTGAGCGCACACCAACGCCACAGTATAATAAACTAACAGTATGTTGTCTCGGCAGTGTCCTCGAAATAATTACCTACGGCCGCTCGGTATGTAAACACGCAGTAGGGCTGCCCGCCGACTGTCTTTCTTGGGTTACGTATTTGGTAATGCTATATTAAATTGTCGTAGTATCTTTTCATGAAATATTACTTCAAATCTTGTAAGATTTAATTTTAATTAATTCTACTTGGTTCATATTTCTAGTTTTAAAAGTGAATGTAAGTCAGTATGGAGTAAAAGAAATGCATTTAAAGTATTTTGAATTTAAAATACCAAAACTTCTCGTGGCAAAATTTACGTAAATAAATTCATGGGAACATCTCACACTATCCACGTCCGTACCCAACCGCGGCGCACTCGCGACTGTTGTGTACCGAAGTTTACCGAGATTTCGAAGCGCGTCGTTTCGGCCGTTTGTATGAAGATACCTGATTATACTGTGCCAACGCGCACCGTTACAGGTGAGCGTGAAGGTATCCACTACTGCGGTCGTAGTAAGGTGACACAAATAGGTTAAACCGTCTTATCTCTAAGTGCGTCTCTCTCACACTAGTGCCGACGAACGATATAGAGAGATAAACGGGTTTAACTTATACCCGTGTCTGGCATGCTAGGGCCGCTGAAGCAGTTGCAGATGCGCGGAGCGCAGTAGGCGTGCAAACATGATCGATACCTTCAGATACCTACCTATCTATTTAAGTTGTTGTAGAAATTTAAGAATGCAACTTTGCTACAATGACTTATTTTGTTAATAAGAACCATAATATAGTAATCAGTGGCTAAAACCACTTCAATTATGTTATGAAACCTCTTAACTGTCACTAGCTAGCCTGGCACTTCATTTAATTGTTTAGACTATAGAATAACAATACTTTTCTATAATCTAACTTTAAAATGACACTTACAATGATGTTGACAGTTAGGGGCCCGTATCACGAAGCTTCAAGTTACAATTGTAAGTAGGTAACTGGCAACACTGCAAGGCAGATGTATAGGATCAGTCGTCGGTGTTGCTAGTTTTTAGGGTTCCGTACCTCAAAAGGAAAAAGGAACCCTTATAGGATCACTCGTGTTTCTGTCTGTCTGTCTGTCTGTCTGTCCGTCTGTCACAGCCAATTAATTTGCTCCGAAACTACTGGACCGATTGATTTGAAATTTGGTATACATATGTAAGTCGATGACCGCAACACGGATGCGTAACGTAAACAAATTAATTTTAAACATTAACACTTTTGGGAGGTAAATAAGAAAAAAAAATACGCTAACTATATCATGTGACATATCAAATGAAGGGGCTTATTGTGAGGATCTTAAATATGTTTTATTTGGAATTTTAAGATAAATGATTTGGACGTTATTTAGGAATATAGGCGAAAATTGACCATTCCCCCCCTTATCTCTGAAACTACCGGGCCTAACATTTTGAAAAACTACAGAAAATAGTTCTTTACCTATAGATTACAGGAAAACCTATGAAAAGTCTATGGTATTTAAAGTAACTTAGGAAATTTCAGATAATCATGTATGGAACGGAACCCTCTCCACGCGGGTTTAACTCGCACTTGCCCGGTTTTTTTAAATTGTTACTTGTAGGATGATAGTTTTCTCAGAAGTAATCTATTATTTTTTATTACTCAGTATACCTATTATGTTTCTAGGGATTTAATAATAGCTGAAAACCACTACGCTATCACTTAAGACTATAGCTTGAGCTGAACTCAAGTCTCTTTAAGCCGTTCTGCACGCATTTATATATTCTGCTAACTGATTCGTAAACTGATGAAGGTATGTTTTAAAATAAAAGACCCTTATAGTTAATCTTATTTTTATTTATGGTATAGCCTTATTTTCGACCAGCAACTCCTGGCAGACTATGGTGCTGGCGTTCACGATCACGTGCAGCTGGTGGACGAGTCGACCTTCATTGTGCCACATCGGCATTGCGTGAGCCAACTTGTTCAGGTCCACGTTGTAAGGATAGAAACCCTGAGAAAAATAAAAGTAAAGCTGAACCAGTTATAACGGCAAAAATCACCCGTTCGTACAAGAGGCGATAACGATTTCCACCCCTTAAAATAAATGTTAACCGAATCTGACCAACTTTTGACAGGTTGTCAGTCAGAACAAAATCTAGGTCTATACGTTTTTTGAATAAAAGATCAAAAAAAGACAAATAAACGCCAGAATTAGTTTTGTATGAAACTGAAACAAATAGACCTAGATTTTGTTCTGACAAACAACCTATCTAAAATAAGTCAAAATCGGTTAACATTTAAGGGGTGGAAATCGTTATTGCCATTTGTATGAATAGCCGCAGGTTTACAAGTTTAATTGTTACCCACATATCATTTACTTGTAAATAAGCTTTATTGTACAGACATTCATTTTCATCACACTTGCTCGGAAAGGGTGTTATTATACGCAGGCGTATAGAGCAGCTATAGCCGATTTAACTCTTCTATGGGCCCCGCCGTCAGCGGGAGTTATACAAAATCCATAACTCCCTAGGGAGTTATGGATTTTGTATGGTTTCGAACTCCCGCGGGCTGTTAAGTATGCGCCAGGTCGGAGGGGGAGCGCGGGTGCCGCAGCCGGCGGAGCCGCCCCGCGCTGATCGCGACATGCCGTTTGTTCTACCCACCTAATGGTAATTCACGGTGTACAATGGGAATAAAATTAATATATATATATATATATGCATATATATATATATATATATATTGTGTCTAATTTTTATTTAATTTCCTCGCAAATGTGATGAAAAACATTGTGTGTATCACGGGCAGTAAGGGAATAACAAACTCGAGACATAAAAGCCCTCGCCTATCGGCATCGGGCTTCTAACAGACTCTTGTTAGTTATCCCCTTCTTACGGCCCTAGATGCACAATGTACTATTCTACAGCATCTATTCCATTCCTAGCACAGACTACTTAGAAGATACATTCCTAGAACGCTGGCATAGCACAGATTACTATATGTAGCTAGCTACACATGGGACAGTCGTTTTTTGTTAATTCAGGTTAGTTCCAATTGTTACAGTTTTGGCGCTGTTAAATAACACAATCTGTGATACGTAATTGACAGTGCTAGGGATTTCAATTCAATTGCTCTCATTCATGTCGATATTCTCTAGTGATGTGACTACTATAAAACCACGATAAACTTGTACAGTACACTGAAGTTCTTATAAATAAATAAGGAAAGAAAACTGCACATGTACTTCAATCATTTATTAATAATTTTTTGTTGCGTTTACTCATAAAACCAACATACTAAACGAATACAAAGTAATCTAAATCCACTTTTTGTGGATTTTCCCCTTAACTTAATAACCTTTTCGCCGGAGTCAACGACGACATCCTAAAATTGTCATAAATTATCGTTCATGGGCATGCAAAATAGTGTCTGGGTGTCACTCGTTGAATCACAACCGATAACACAACTTTTTATCGGTGCCAAGTTCGACAATCACTACACAGACCAAAAACGATTTGAAACGATGAATTGTTAGGTAAATCACAGGAGGGTGCCTTCTCAAGGAACTCAATTCAACCAAGACACGCGCGAGGCGAGGAGAACACAAGATAACCAGCACTCAATTCGAAGACTACAAAGCAACTAAATTTAAATTTTAGTTAACATAACCTTATCATAACTTGTCGGATTGAAATTGACTTGACAGCGACTTGACAAGATGGGTTCGCGGATTAAAAAAAGTCGCTGCAATCACAGCGCCAATACTGTTGTAATGGAACTAAAGCTGTCAGCCCCCTGTGATACTTACTTTACTGTTTGCCCCTGTGGCATAGTGATAGCGATTTGACAATGATAGATCCATTCGTTCGATGGTAAATGGTCCACTTTTCACTAACAACGTTCCGTTCCGTTTCACATTGCGCACGATGAGGATATTGAAATTAATAATTTTAATTTCCCTATTTTAGTCTTTTTTAAATCTTAATAATAATAAATGATTTTTTATCATTACCGTTTATATTTTCATTGTGGCTTATTTCATTGAAATATTTTATGCGTGAAATGGAAAAATAGCACCGTCAGCGATACCATCCTATCTACAACCGATAATAGTCACGGGCATGTGTAGTAATCTGATGAACTTATTATATTTAATACTGACATCCGTAATTCTTACTAACCTTTAGCAAAGTGCAATTTTTCTTGACATAATTTACATTCGAAAACTTTAATATTGTGGCAGCGAAGAAGTTTCGGCAGGATACTTTTAAGATCTGAAACTTTAACTCCCGCTGTCCTGCGTTATTCAACAAAAATGATCTGCCGTTGAACTGCAAATAAAATTTGACATGAAAAAGACCTTGTACCTCCTGCCGCTGCTACTCACGTTGTCTGCGGCCCTAACATGCAAGACACAAGGATAAGTTAAACCATCTTATCTCTAAGTGATCTCTCTCACACTAGTGCCGACGAAAGAGATAGTCATAGAGATAAACGGGTTTAACTTATATTTGTTTCTTGCATGTAAGGGCCGCTGGTGCGCAGTGAGTCAGGAAACAGCATGTAAATACCCACTGCCTTCAAAGCAGTATGCGGGAATTATTTCTGGCAGCGCGAGCAGCAATGGCAGTGGCGGCATGTAACAGCATGTAAACACCCACTGCCTTCGAAAGCAGTATGCGGGAATTATTTCTGGCAGCGCGAGCAACAGTGGCAGTGGCTGCATGTAACAGCATGTAAACACCCACTGCCTTCGAAAGCAGTATGCGGGAATTATTTCTGGCAGCGCGAGCAGCAGTGGCAGTGGCTGCATGTAAATGAGGTATAAGAGGCAATAAGCCATAACCGGGGGCTACAAGCAAGCGTGGGAACGCATAACCTCGAACGCACCAATCTCAGCGCTCTAAAAATCCCGCGCACCCCGTGAGTTTGACAGCCTTATTTGCTAGTAAAAGTCAGGCTAGGTAGGATATTGTCGTTAGGATATTTGGTCTGTGATTATAATTTTTTATTTGGTTTTTTTTACAACCTCTTACTTACATTATGAAACGGTACAAAATCCTTGACGGTGACGTTCCCTCTGAGGTGTACTTGGCCTTTGTGTTTGTATATCTCTGAGCTCGGGATCATGACGCGCTTCTTGGCAAACGGAGGTTGTGGCTTTTGGCACTCGACCACTCCGTTCAGTACCACTTCATATTTATGCTAAGAAATAATAATTATTATTTAATGATTTGGTAATATCACGAATAAGTGGAGTAGTGTAATGTAGCCTAGTCTGACCTCGAGCAATGAGTGTAGGAAAACCTCGAGAGACCTGGGGGGCTAGCACGACATGCCCGCGAGTCGTTTGTCGCTCAGTGCGTCTCTGTCAAACTAGTCAAGTATGAAAGGGATGCACTGAGCGATAAACGAGTCGCGGGCAGGTCTTGCTAGACGTGCTGCATATGTAAAGTAATTCAAAGACGCATGAAATCCCCAATCTGCATTGACCACGCGTGGGGACTTTTGCTTCCCTTCGGCCGTGTACAGAACCGGAGTTTCATAACTGGTTCCATACGAGGCTTTTAAATTAATTGTACGGAGCTGGTTCCGATCGTGGCTTTTAAATACTGTAATCATCGTATTCCATCAGCCGTGATCGCAACTGAAGTAAAGACACAGCGAGGTCTGAAATATCTAGACTTGTTCCTTTTTTCACGGAATACCTATCGAATGGACTTGGTGTACTAAAACTTATATAGCGTTATAAATAGACCAAGATATAACACTCCTTGTTATACAAATATTGACTGGCCAAAAACATGCTCATTATCATTCTTAAAAACCGGCCAAGAGCATGTCGGGTCATGCTCAGTGTAGGGTTCCGTCGCCGTAGTATATCCACAAAACACGATTTTGCCAATATTGCTCATTAAGAGGACTGTGAACCAAAAGCAAAGAACACCCTTTTCATACAAAAGGCGATAACGGTTTTCACCCCTTAAATGTTAACCGATTTTGACCAATTTTTGATAGGTTGTCTGTCAGAACAAAATCTAGGTCTATACGTTTTTTGAATTTTGATTAAATATCAAGAAAGTCAAATAATGTCCAAATTAGTTTTGTATGAGAATACTGAAACTACAATAAAACTGAATTTAAAGATTATTGTGAAAAAGTCAAAACGTATAGACCTAGATTTTGTTCTGACTGACAACCTATCAAAAATTGATCAACATCGGTTAACATTTAAGGGGTGGAAATCGTTATCGCCTTTTGTATGAAAAGCCGTAAGTTCACACTCCTCTTAAGTATTTCATAAACTGCTTGTTCTCGTACTGTATTATCAGAACCATTTTCAGTAGGTTTGAACGCTTTACTCCTCTTCGCGTTTACTACTCCTCCTAAAAGGGCAATACCTCCTCTTCGCGTTGAAATAAATTCAATATCTCTTAAAGACATTTCAATAATGAGTGTAAGCAGAAAGCACTGGTATTTCTCCCATGGAGAAAATACAGCACTGATAGTCGCGGCCATCGTATCAAGCGTTTTTCGGTGAACGAGGTCCAGCAGTTCCATACAAGCACATGAAGAGCCTCGATCTGAACCAGTTCCGTACAAGTAATTTAAAAGCCACAATCGGAACCAGTTCCGTACAAGTAATTTAAAAGCCTCATATGGAAGCAGTACTGAAACTCCGGTTTTGTAGACGGCCGAAGGGCCATAATCAATTATTTTCACTCCTATTTTTTTTAAGATTTCCTTTTATTACAGCTACTGGTGGCTTATACGAGTAGATATAATAACCTATTATGATATTGATATAGCTATTGTTAAAGTTTCTATGTGTTATGGAGTAGAAAAGTGATAAGCATAATTTCCACCTGACGGCCGGCACCGCATCTTAGGCTTCAGCTGCGTTTGTCGTGCGATTCTTATTCAAATTAGGTACCCACCTCTTTACCTTCAATTTTATGTACATTGCAATAACACGCGATGTACAAAAAAACACAGAAATTAAATACAGATTTGAACATGTTTTTGTTCTCGTAACGACGTTAGCTATATTTACTAATACCACAATAATGAGCAATATATATGATGTTTTAATGATTAGTACAATCCCTCATTTTAACTTAAAAATGACCTTATAAAATGTAGTTAAATTGGCATTAAGCTGGCCCAACAAAGGGTTTATTTTTCATCTCACAATCAGAAAAATCCAAACAAGTCACCATAAATCCAATTATAAGGGTTCCGTAACTAATCAGCCATGTTATTTTGTAAAAAAACTCATCGTTTATGGCTTCGTCCTAATAGAACGCAATTGCGCGATCATCGCTAGTTCGCGCGAACTTTGTTTGTACGAACGCGCGATCAAACATACTGATGTCGATCAGGTGTCCTAATTGATATTCACGCGACCAATTAGGACACCTGTTCGACATCAGTATGTTATCGCGCGTTCATGCGACCTAAATTCGCGCGAACTAGCGATGATCGCGCAATCGCGTTCTATTAAAGCGGAGTTAGGTAAAGGATGATCGTCAAGGTAGCGTACACCAACAAGATATCAAGGATTTTATGATAACAAAAAATAGTACCCAAATATAACCGAATTAGTATCATATAAAAAATAGTACCCTTGTAGTTTTCGAGATATGAGGGGCAGTAGTTAGGGTACGCTACCTTGACGTCAATGTAGCGTACACCGAGTGGATCTCTGGATTGGCAGTGTTCCCGGAAATTCCTTTATGAGCCTAAATATAGCACCCAAATAGTACCCTGACCCTACAAATTTCATCTGCGTAGCTACTGTAGAAGCTGAGATATTTGACTATTTAACTGAGAAAAAATTAGCGTACCGTCAAGGTGCCGTATTTTACAGCGAGATTTCACAAAGAAGGGCTTCGAATATTGTACTATCTCGGGTACTTACTTGGGATATAGCAGATTGATCAGCTACATTACATCCCAAAAAATAGTACCCGAAATAGTACCACTTTTACCATCAAAACAATACAGATAATATATGTGGAACTTAGAAAAAAAAACTACTACTTACAAATGCATTTTAGTACAGTCGCAAACATATTAGATCAAATGTATGTTGCAAACAACTTGCCATGACTGATATCAATGAGTTACAATGGTGCTATGTTGTAATAAGCTCTAAGGCAAATTTATTCTTACTTAGCTGTTTAAAGGTGCAGAATTGCTTAATTTAAAACATTGAAATTAGATAAAATAACTTTTTAGGTAAAAAGGCACGGCAGGTAAAAATAATTGCTTTGAGGGGGTGAAACTAAAATTACCACGTTAATACTACAATTGGTCAGTCAGCTCCACCTAACATTCATCCCTTTTTACCTGCTCCAGCGGTATGCGCTAATTGCAAGTACCTGGGTACTTAATAGTGAATTAATTATTTAGTGATAACTACCAGAAATATAGGTAAATAATCGTAGCCTAGAGTGGATCCAACTGTAACAAAGTAGTGCAAATAATCCAATATTTGGTGGTATTCAAGTGCTCGCCCAAATACACGCGGGCGCGGTTCAGGGGGCCTTAAACCCTACTCTTCTTTATGAGTAAGCTGGATCATATTTGGTAAAATATAAACAAGAACAACTAGTTTAACCAACTATATTAAAGTTTTAATGTTATTCAACCAGCAATATTAAAAAAAAAAGTTGTACTTCTTTTCGTCACGACTGTACTTTTACTACGTAGAATTTTGGTGCAAGTCTTTTCTAAGTTCCACGTATTTTCTCTATATTGCTTGTATCGTAAAAGCAGTTACTATTTTGGGTACTATTTGTTGGGGTATAGCTGACCGAGAAATTCGGTAGACTTTTGGGTGAGATATTTTTGTAAAGAATGTGTACGCCACCTTGACGGTACGCTAATTTTTACACAGTTAATATTCAAATATCTCAGATTCTACAATAGCTACGCAGATGAGATTTGAAGGGCCAGGGTAGACCTATTTGAATACTATTTTGGCTCATAAAGAATTGCCGGGAACACTACCAATGCAGAAATCAACTCGGTGTACGCGACCTTGACGTCAAGGTTGCGTACCTAGCTACTGCCCCTTATATCTCAAAAACTACAAGGGTACTATTTTTTTTAGATTTTCGATGGATTATATACTTACAGCCGGTTTTTCATTTGGTACTTTTTATAACAAAACACTTAAAATTCTATTTAAAAAGAATACAGATGCCTTAATTTATTGAAACGCACAAGCTTGGCCATATTTTATATTACATGATACTTAATAACCATTATTATGATGACTATCTTTATGACTATGCCTACATATGATTTAATTCGGTTCATCTCAATTATTTTGACATCAAACCGATATTAGATCCGCCTAGATCTCACTTACCAGGAAGCATGATCCAACGACATATGCGATCTTTACTCGTAATCATTGTTTATTTTTACTTCTTTTACTGCGAAGCCGTCAAGAATGGTGGCAAAAAGCAGGTAATATTTACTTTCTTACGCAAATAGTTACTTTCCAAACCAGTCTTCCAAGACAGTGGCTCATCCTTCACTTAGAGCTGGACGAGGGCAATTAGAAACAGGTCGGCTTCTACGTTACAAAGATGTTTGATGTTTGTCCACATTAGGAGATGCGAGATGGACCCATCGCACTGGAAGACTTCGGCTCAAGATCGCCCAAAGTGGAGGCTAACTGTGCAGACCAAAATGCAAACCCTCCAAGAGAAGAGATGAAAGGAACTAAACGTGAAGAGAAAGTTCCGACTTCCCGCGATTATTTATTACATTTAGCTGTGGATAAAAGTTTAAGACAGCGGTCGGTGTATAGAAAAAGAGTACCACAATTATTGAGGAGCGTTAAATATCCACTATATTTGGAGGAATAAACTTCTTCATTACAACCCATGATATGATTTTATTTCTAATTCTCAGGCGAAATTCGAAGTGATCCTGGAAGATGTGACCAATTGTTCGGAACCGAACCCACCGTTCTCCAAGAACCCCACCATCATACCTAATTACACGGTGACTGTCGTAAACGGCAAACGGTACTTGAGTGGGAGCAGCGAAATCACTCAGCCCACTCCTTTTCGAAATGTAAGTAATGATACAATCAAATAATAATACTATCTTGACACTAAGATTGATCTAGTTCCAAACTAGAATTCCGTTATGGGTACTCAACGTCAAGTAAGAAGCTAAGTATACAAAGTGCCTTTTGACATGAACCTCACCCAGGAGTAAAAGCTATTCCTTTGTTTACAAACTTGACATCTTCAAAATGGAACTTACTCCAGTTGTACGTATAGGTTCTCGTTTACAGTTCAGTGCCCGTTCGTTCGTCGTTGACAACTCCGGGAAACGGGAAGTCAAAATGTCGATCATTGGCGTATCATGTCGCAACGTGTTCGCGAGAACTATCATCGTGTTCTCGAACATAAGCTTCACGCCCAAGAGTTGTATACTTCATAAAGTGAGTCATTATCAACAGTGTACCTACTTCTGCACAGTCCAGATCGGGTAACATCGTTAAATTAGAAGTATTGCAGATGTTTTCTTTCACCGAAATACTCGTGGAACATAACGCGATGCAGTTTAAGAACTTCACTCATGGATTTTACATGTTGCGTTTTCACCAGCGATGTGCAAGGTCGCTGAGCGGTGGGTAAGGGAAAACCAGGATTAGGCTCACCGCTCTGCTACCTCGCACAAAGCGGGCTAGCGAGTTGTCTGTCGCTCAGTGCGTTTCTATCAAACAAAGATCTCAAAAGAAGGATATTATTATGCCTATCAGTACAATTTCGTGTACAAGTCTCATAGAAGGTGGTCAAACGCCAGCGCCATGGCTTAACCACACCCTACTGTTGATGTCTTAGTTCTTACGACATACATACAAAATTCTAATATTGCTTGATTCACACGCTATCATATCATTGTGGACGGTGGGGTCGGTGGTGCTGTCTCACAGGTTGTGGAATTGTACTAGATATTTAAAACTTGTGTGAAGCCCTGATTGTTATATGGATTTGCTGCGTTCAGAGAACCCGATTCGAAAAACGAATTCGGTAATCGAATCATGAATGTATTTGGCCGGCCTTAGAAATGATCTTGATGCTTTCAGGGTAGTTTCCACTATGAGAACATGGACCTGGACAAGATATCGCACGCGCTACCGAGCTGGCACGCGCCGGGTCGCGTCGTGCATCAGCTGCAGATGGCCACAAATGGCGCCACCGTCTTCTGCGAGGAGCTCGCTGTCAGAATACAACTTGTCAAATGAGTTTAAAACAATAAACGAACGCAAAACCGTTAAGAGTGCCATTCCATTGAAGCGGAGCGGAGCGGAGATGCGCAGAGCTAACCTAGATTGCTTTATCCTATGTACATGTTTCACATTTTGGCTCATAAATGAGCAAGTTTTTCGGCAATTTATTGCTACAATTCGGGCTATTCTCAAAAGTTACCATTCAAACTTTTAGTTACCATTAGTGATGTAATATGTAATATTTTTGGGGATAGCCCGAATTAATAAATTGCCGATAAACTAGCCTGTTTACGAGCGCCTTTAATGTCTCATTTGACTTGTTATAGGTGAGAATCCCTTTGGAGAAGCGTTTGTATAAATAAATAGATAAATCATGGGACAATCTTTTACACTAATCTATCTAGTACCAAAGTAAGCTCTAAAGGCTTGTGTTATGAGAACTAGACGACGATATACGCGGCGATATGGGCGGTGGTGACTTTCCATAAGGTGGGCCGTCTGCCGGTTTGTCAGTCAATTGACATAAATAAAAACATCCTTATATAGATAAATAAATACTTAAATACATAGGAAATATCCAAGACTCATGAACAAACATTCGTGCTCATCACACAAATTTGCCCTTACCTGGGATCGAACCCGGGACGCTAGCTTCGGAGGCAGGGTCACTCCCAACTAGGCTAACCGCGTCGTCCGCGTCTAAGTACTTAGATAATCGAAAAGTATACATGTATGCGTATTTATGTTAGTGTTTTAATTATAGAACATTACACGGACACAACACCACTAAAATCACAAATGCTACAAACATGTCCAATAGACTTCGCATAGCTGCGTGCGGCAACCCTCGCTGCCAGTATTAGAGGCAAAAAGTCATAAGCGGCCGGGAGCGCATAACCTCGAACGCACCAATCACAGCGCAGCGCCCTAAAAACCCCGCGAGCCCCGCAACTTGGGCTGATTTATTTGCTAGTAAAAGTGAGGCTAAGCGGTGTCTTTAGGATATTTGGTCTGTGGCTACCCCAAATATTTAGCTATAATTTCTTTAGTGCTCCATATATATGATGGTTTACAGCGGCCCTAGCAAGGTTGATACAAGGATAAGTAAAACCATCTTATCTCTAATTGCGTCTCTCACACTAGTGCCGATGAAAGAGATAGAGAGATATAAACGGGTTTAACGTATCCCCGTGTATAACATGCTAGGGCCGCTGTAGATAGAATTTTATTTCTGCATTCGAGTACCCTTTCTTTATCCGGATGCCATTCGTTTCGCTATTCCTTCAGTAAATGTGCCTTTTTCCGGAAAAAAATGCTGATGTCCGTTGCCGGCCCTCTAACTATAGCTATGCAAAAAATCAAGTCAAGCCGTTGATGCGTTTTGTAGTGAAGGACGAATAAACAAACAGAGAAAAAGATACGTCAGTTAGCACAAGTTGAATTAATTATTTTACTGAGACAGGATTATGGTCAAGGTTCACCTCGTTTGGACTATACTGTCCGCGTGCAAGCTCCGTTCAAGTAAAGATGTAGTGCAGTTGTAGCAAACTGGCCGCTCTTATTCTGACATGGAACTTAAGACTATCATTTAACGAACACCCTATCCCGGAGCATACTTCACAGTAAATGAATAATACTAGGCAGGTTTCACTCCGCACTTTAGGTACGCTAGGCTGTCGTGTTGCTAGGAGCTGTAAACCGCTGTAGGCGGCTTGCTGGCTGATTCGCGCGTCATCAATCAATACTAGATGATGTGTGACGCGGGTAAAAAACTGACAACCCTAGCGTACACGAAAGAGCACGTAGTACTATGCGGAGAGAGATGGCATGATTAGGCATATTTTCGTACCTAAACACCGGTTTTGTTAAACAGTGATTCTTCTGTACGTTAGCACTATTATCTATTCTGTACTAATACAGCACATCATCGATAATATACAGTATTCCATCTTCATACAAACGGCCGAAACGCCGCGCTTCGAAATCTCGGTAAACTTCGGTACAAAACACAGTCGCGAGTGCGTCGCGGTTGGGTACAGACGTGGATATTGTGAGATGTTCCCATGGATTTATTTACGTAAATTATGGCACGAGAATTTTTGATATTTTTGAAATTTAAAAAAGGAAAATAAATCCTCCATACTCACTTACAATCACTTTTGAAACTAAAAATATGAACCAAGTAAAAATAATTAAAATTAAATCTTACAAGATTTGAAGTAATATTTCATGAAAAGATACTACGACCATTTAATATAGCATTATCAAATACGTAACTCAAGAAACACAGCCAGCGGGCAGCCCTACTGCGTGTTTACATACAGAGTGGCCGTAGGTAATTATTTCGAGGACACTGCCGAGACAACATACTGTTAGTTTATTATACTGTGACTATAGTGCGGTGATAATGAAATTTATGCATAGCTTTGGTTGAGACACGATCAGAACAATCACCTTAAAATTTACATGAAAATACTTGTTCGGCAACCTTCACCGCCTGCTTTGTTTCACTTTTACGGACGCCATTTTATTTTACAGGGTGTTATGTGTATAAATTTGGCGTTACGCCTGAGGTTGGCCATAAAGCGGCCATTTGGCAGGCGCTTGCAATAAAATCATATGGGTTTGCATTGGACACGTGCGATTGGGAGTATTGGGTTAAGGGGCTAGCTTGTTCGAGCATCCAGTGGGGTACAAAATACTTACTAACCAATTACCTATCAAGTAATCCCATCCATTTCCTCCGACAATCATAAATTGACCGGCGCGCTGCTCGTACGCGTTACGCGGAGTTAGGTGCTTATGTCCTTGGCCGTTTGCGTCGTAATCTCGTAATACAGTACTACTAAAATAAGTTCACCATTCGGCCATCCACGGTTATTGTCGGTATCCCTGGTTTTTCACATAGAGTATATCAAATTACAGATATTACCTTTAAATATATTACCCGTTATCTTATTAAACACAATACAACAGAAGGATTGAACAACAAAACCGCCTATAGGTTGACCGCTTAAATGAGTCTTCGCCCGCGCGGCACAGGGGCGCGGGGTATGGCGACAAAGGGGACCGAGAGAGGTGCGGGCGGCGTGAAATGAATGAAAACAAAAATTCACCTGCTGCCCGCAGGCGTCGCCATGCCCCCGCGCCCCTGTGCCGCGCGGGCGAAGACTCATTTAAGCGGTCAACCTATAATGGCTCTAAAGTAACACAACCTTTATATTGAAATAAGAAAAATAATTAGTGAGTATTTTTTGACAGTACGAGTTTACAAGCATGACAAATATCGTACCTCACGTAAAACAGTAACTATTGATTAATAAAGAATAATGTTTTTTTTTATATTATAGGTACATTTATATACATCAATAAATAATGCATGTCCATATCGCTTCTGTGAACTTCTGAGGTCTACTGGTAAGTAATGTCATCATGGCAGGTGATATACATTGCGTTTACGATACTGTAAGTTGAATGCTACCTAAAAGAAATCGCAGCAATGTAACTTGTGTCATTTTCGTCTCCGGCTTTAGCCGATAAGGGGTCGTCCACAAATTACGTAACGCAAAATTCTCAAATTTTTGACCCTCCCCCCATGTAACAGGACCGTAACGCTTAGCCGGGACCCCTCCTCCCTCCCGCACCATTCCGTTACGTAACAGGTCCTTTGTAAAACGTTTTTGCCTAATATTCAGTTAGAAAGATTTATATTTTTAAATAAAATACGAAAGTGTAGTTTCAAGGACGACACGAGAATTATTCTGAGAATTCTATAGTACGCCCAATTTCAAAAATGCGCTGACGGCCATACATTTTATATAGCCATCAGCGCCCTTTATACATTGGGCGAGGTATAATCATCTATGAACGTATTTCGGTTCCATTTCTTAATAATATAATTATAATTTCATGAGTTTACATTAATTGTACAATATTATAAAATCGTGACGTAACGCCAACCTTGGCCTCTACCGTCCGGCAATACTTTTACAGCTAATTATCCAACTTGTTAAACTGTTAATTACAAGTTAACGGATACTTGGAATTAATAAAGGAAGTAGGTATTTTCTGTAACAAAAGTAACAGTTTTTATTGTTTCAGAAAGGTTTCTTATTCATGTTGGAGGAAATGGGGATACTTAATTTTTATAAGCAACCATCTTCAATAAAGTTGCTCGTTCATTTCGGCCGGCAATCATAACTTGACCCGCTCGCTCGAACGTATTATGCGGAGTTAGGTTCCTACGACCTTGGTAGAGCTGCCTCGAAATATGACCAGGTCTAAGACATGCACAATCATATAGTTTATACGCACTGATGGGCCAAGTTAAGCTTGCCAGTTAGTTCGGTGACGAAGTGTTAGGTACTTCAGCCAATAACTAACACCCCTGCCTACGCCCTTGCGCCGGTATAGTAATCGTCGTTCGTCTTTTATTGTATCCGAAAAGCTAGAGAATCACTTCTTCCTTACTACCTTAGGTTATGTGGAAGATGATTTAAAAGTTCCCGTGGGAATAAATGTAACCGAATTCTGCGGACCAAGTCGCGGGCAAAAGCTTGCATTAAATATGCAAAAATTTAAATTATTTCCATGCACCCTTCAGCGGTGATATTTTTACTGTTTGAAGGGTAACGTGACTGCACCAAGCACAGATAACTGAATAGAGTCGCACATTGTAACGAAAACAAGGTTTTAAGGGTTCCATACTAAATAATGAAAAACCGGAACCCTAATACGATCACGGTTGTTGTTTGTCTGTCCGTTTCTCTACCTAGACTTTTTTCTCTTTCAGTGAAATATAGTTGTATTATTCTGCACGCAGTAAATTAATATTAAAAACTAAATGACTTATACACATTTTTATTTACGTAAGTATTTTTATTTCGAAATTGTACCACACTCTCACAGAATATCGGCGTAATAGCTTGCTATTGCGTTTCGCACGGTGAGTGACGAGATCCGGAGGCCTATTCCCTCGTCCCCATCCCATCCCCATTCCCCATCCTCCCTAGACTGGCAACGCATTGGCAGCACCTCTGGTGTTGCAGATGTCCATGGGCGGCGGTGACCACTTTCCATCAGGTGGGCCGTCTGCCGGTTTGTCAGTCAATTGAATTGTCAAAGGGCATTATTCCTCTGGTAATTTGCCGCTTATTATGTTTGTCGGTGTACTTGCTTAAGGTTTGAGTGTATAATAAAATTCCCCTGCCCGAGTAAAAATTTCGCCAAATAAATACCCATAGCATTCTCAAGTGAGATTTTTAATTTGAGTAATTGAATTCTTACCATTAGCTCTCGACTACGTTCAGATATAAAACGGGTAGTATTAGTAAATTTTTATTACATACATACATAGATAGCATCACGCCCGAAATCCCTAATGGGGTGGGCAGAGCCACAAGACTACTTGTGGCCACGTTCGATTAATTAGTCCTAAGATGGTATGATGAACCGTATGGTGACAGGTGATCAGCCCATCGCCCATACAGATAGTCCACCATGTTGGAGAGGACCCGTCCCTTAGTCGACTTTTACGACATGCCAGGATGATAAGCATCTGCACGCATTCTATGCTATTTCTTCACTCCCAGTGCAGCAGAGGAGAAATTTTTTATTAGCAGGATTGAAATATCATACATCATTACTATGTGGCGTTGAACTGAAAAGGAAGTTCCTCTTTGATCGAAGAAGACAAAATAGACAAAATAGATAAAATAGACGACGCGGTTAGCCTAGTTGGTAGTGACCCTGCCTCCAAAGCTAGCGTCCCGAGTTCGATCCCCGGTAAGGGAAAATATTTGTGTGATAAGCACGAATGTTTGTTCCTGAGTCTTGGATGTTTCCTATGTATTTGAGTATTTACTTATTTCTCTATATATCGCACCCCCAGTACAATACTGCACTATGTCGAAAAATGTCAAAATTGACTTATTAATATGGTTGAATAGCCCAAAATTTGCCGCACATACCACGAAGACCGGCGTATTTATACTTACAAAAATGTCCAAGAGATGGCCCGCTAACTCTCTATTGGTGACGACGCGCTGCCAGACTCAGTACCGCGAACAGTAAACTATTTTCAGTTGCAACGTGTCTGCCTTAGCGACAGCACGTAGATCTTTTACGCAACAGTGGATTATTTAGTAATAATATGGTGTTGTTGAACGCACTACGAAAATTGTTCTGAATTATTTAGTTTTATTTCAGTGTTGGTGACTGTACTTAGTCAGTAACAGTAGAATGATAAGGTATTATTTCAAAATGAATCAGTAAAAAGCGCGTAACTCAAAATAATTATTTATTATTTTGTTCAGTCATTCCACAACAGTGAATTAAGTCAGAATATGCAGTATTTTTCTTTATTAACGTGGTTTGAATCGTCTGAACTATTTTAATGCTGATACGCATTGCATTCTACACATGCTACGTTCAAAACATTTTCAATAACTTTGATATAACATGAGATAACGGTTTTTCGTCGATTCTGAAAAATGAGCTTTTTTGACTTAGTGCAGTATTGTATTGGGGGTGCGATATGTATGTATATCGTCGTCTAGTACCCATAACACAAGCCTTTAGAGCTTACTTTGGGACTAGATCGATTTGTGTAAAGATTGTCCCCTGATTTATTATTATTATTATAAAAAAGCCAAGAACTTGTGACTAAAAACATTGGCGACTGCACATCTTTCTTGTTAGCACTCGGGCACGTGGTATTAAGCGTGGTTTAATAATGAGTTAGAGTGTCTAGACATGCTTGGACCAGGCACCTGCCTACAATTCATGCATTAACTTAACCAACTGAGTACCACCACCATTAGTAAAGTCTAGAAAGTCAAGACAAATAATCGTAGGTAATTCATAAGTCTAACCGATAAGTCAGGAAAATTATTTATTTTATTTATTGAACACTAACAAGATTTACACTAAGTATACAATAATTATTAACTGTTAATTTAAATTTACAAAACCCTTGTACAATCTACAATCCTGTATTGTATTGTATACCCTGCTGGGGCGGTACTCACACGAACAAACTGATTACTCTCGAGCGGGCGCAGAGGTCCATACTCAAAGTTTTATTATGTAAGAAAAACACTTATAGCACGATTGATGTTTATAAAGACGCTGGCGTACTCACTGTCCGACAATTATACATTCTAAATTGCATTCTAAAGCAACACAATAGTAGTTTCTGCAACGGTTGCATAATGATAGGCCTTAAAACACTAGTGCGGTTTTCATGAAACGAGCCGATAGGCGAGTTTCATAATAAGATCGCACGTGTGTTTTAAGGCCAAATTATGCAGAGTTGCATACATAACTTTATCTCCACACATATTATACATCCTCCATGATGGGTTCAGAAACAATATTTTCTGGCAACAAGTTATTTGTTGCAATTGTGGCTGCATATTTATCCGGCGCATTTTCACATCACACACACTCCGAGCAGACTACTTACTATTCATATTTTCAAGTAAAATGTAAATTACAAACAACTTTTTCTATTCAATTCAACTACAATTCTACTTTCGTTCAGCAAAACACCAACATGGCGGCAATTCGATCCTCCGTCAAGACCATTTTTTTTTTAATCATAGACAAGCGAATGAAGTCTCTATTCTCATGTCACTCGAGATCAAATGTCGTTTGGTTTATATTAAAAAAACATACTGAATTGATGTTTCGTATCAATAACTGTTTAATATCTATGGATACTAGAATAGAGACCCACTTGAGTTTTGACAGCTGTTCCAAATTTAATCTCATTTCTTTACTAAAAACGATAAAGAAATAACATTGCAGCACTGGTTTTTCCTAATTGGTTGTCAAAATGGTGGTCATTTCCTATGGTTTTTGATTAAACAATGGAGGTTTTATGATATGGGTGTATAATTAGTACATTGACTAATCCTAATATGCTACAGAAGCGTAACCCTTACTTGGTAATTAAGCTCCCCATAACTAGCAAAACTGCCTTTGCAAAGAGACAGTTTTATGCACAGTCTATTCATATACAACAAAGGTAATAGAGAAATAAATATGTGTGTTAAAACATTAGATGAATGTAAAAAAGTGTTACATCTTGGTTGAAAGAAACGCACTATAATGAAACAGAACAACTTCTGAACTAAAAATATTGAATACTCAAACCTTGCACAACCCTTTTATAATTCACTACCCCAAACGCATGAGTCAAACTATAAACCTAAATTGATATACATGTTATACCTCTTGTATTGTATAAGCATTTATTTATAATTATCACAACATTGTAAGAAAGAACGAATACTACCTCCTAATACATGTGTAAACTTAAAAGGAGGATTCGACAGCAAAAATGTATCTAAGTTATAAATATATACACATATATAGGTATCTATTATTATTGACGACTTGTGCTAAAGTCCAAAACTAGCAACACTGCAAGGTAAATGTATGGGATCTGTCCAATGATATTAAAAAACCAAAGATGCGTCTTTCAAGCTCAAAATTTAAACCCAGAAAGCAACCCAAGTGGGTTGCTTTCAATTAGTCATGCGCGGACTTTTGGCCGAGTAACACATGCTCTATTGAAAATGTTCTCAAAAAAGCCATTCTTGAGCCAGATGTCGGTTCATAATACTATAAAAATAAATAAAAGGAAGAACTGATGCTTTATTTCATTTGTAGATAAATTCAACGTAAATAGAAGTATTCCAAATTAATGTGTAATATCCGCACGTCAAATGTCACCTAAAGCTGCACTGGCCGAAAAGAAACGAAAAAAGAAGAACATTATCTAAGTCACGTTTTTAAAACGCGTTGAGTAGGATCTGTCACCGTTTTTGACAGTTTTTATTTCTGAAATTGAAACCTTTAGCTTCGTGAATCGGGCGATAGTTTGTAGTTATTTAAATATTTTTATAGTCAAAGTTTTGCGTTAATATAATCAACATATTTTCTTAATATCTAAACGTATGCCAAAATATCACTTCTAAGTGTAAACTTGACATAAAAATGTGTTACAATGAGAACCAAAAATTTCGGCCATCTTTTTTGTCTTTGTCTTGGATGTCGTGAGTCGGAAGCCCCCGGTTGCCTATGTTGTCAAGTTACTTAGAGCTACCACATCATAGAAAAAAATATAGCAATATCGCTTAGGCAATGTGGAATAGAAGCCTAGATATATTTTTTTCCGTGGCTAATCAGCAGCAATTTATTTCGTACAAGTCAAAAGTTAGTAACGACTATGATGCGGTATGGTTTACAAGATTCTGCCAAAAATTAATCGTTCAGAAATCTCGTAAACTTGTACTAAATGACATTCTTATTGCTAGGGCATATTAAACAGTAAAAGGCTACATCATGGACAGGTATGTTTGGAATTAATTCGGACCTGCACCGGCGATCCCTGAGTCCCGATGGGCGTACCTACTGTGATATATACTTAGATTTGTATACAACTGTAGTCATTATTGTTAAGTCATATGTGTACTGTTTTGAAAGAATGCTACCTCACCGAGTTTCTTGCCGGCGAGAGTTTGTTGCCTCTTCTCAGTAGAGGTTTTTTCCGAACCGGTGGTAGATTAATTCCTTGACCGTCATAAGAGCTTATAAAAGCCTAAATTCAGTAAAGATATTTTGACATTGACTTTGTCAGATTCCTACAGCATTATGAAGATGCCAAAACAGAGATTTATTTACATTGTTCAAAACTCCTTATTTAACTTAAAACTTTTTGCAGGCCAACACATGACCCCTCTTAGACAAGATAAGTAGGCTTAAGAAGTTCGGGCAAAAACGTTTGTGTTTAATTAAAAAATAGCCATTAATTACGAGGGCGGATTAAGGTTAACGACTCTTGTTGGGTTCCGTTTAGACCTAAGATAAATAAATAATCTATAATTTATAAAATAAAAAAACCGACTTCAAATAGCCTTTGAAAAGTAAGTTTTTTGTTCACATTTTATTTATTATCCTGTGATTTAACGCCACACATTTACTACGTCAAGTAACAATAGCATAATGCCAATTGCTGATCACCATTAACAAACTGTTGCTATCCCCGGTGCAAAGATGTCAATCGTTGAGGAGTTCTCCTGGTTCTCCAATTTTACTACATGAATTTTTCATGGACATAAGTTGCTTCAGAACTTTATACAGCAATTTAATCGCCAACCGTGAAATACTCGACATTTAGGAGTTCCGGTGATCATCTATGGTCTTCATCAACAGTTCCACTTCACCAAATAATGCTTTTGGAACGTAACTGCTTGAGTTATTACAGAAAATACTAAAATTGCTATATGCATGCCTATAATATTTGAAGAGTTTCATCGATTCCTCATAGATCCTCTCATCATAACTCGACTTTGACAACAACGAAACCTTACTGGAGGTATACCCTACCGATTAAAAAAATAATTTTCAAAATAGGAAAATGAAAATGAAAATGAAAATATTTATTTTGCAAGTAGGCCACCTGGGCTCTTTTACATGTCTGAATCTACCAGCGCTTCGAAAGGTGACATCTGCTGAGAAGAAACGCCGCAAGAAACTCAGCAGTAAGTCTTTTTTCAACTTTGGCAGTACAGTTTTATCTAAAAACTAAAACAATATGTGCAACATAAAAACCTAATGGGTACAAATTAATTCTAATAAATAACTAATAAGGGAGATGTATAGTCTCCACGTCTGGAAAAGTTAAGTGACTTAGAGATGTAAAAAGTCTCTAAGGGTCATAATAATAAAATAAAAATTGAAGCAAAGAAACATCTAAATAGATTAATCTAGGTTAAATGGAGGTGTAGACAGTCTCCACGGTCAAGTATAAAGATGGAGATGTAAGGTCTCCAAATATCAAAGAAACAATTTGAAATATAACATTTCATGTCCTAACAATACAAATATACGAATATGAAAAAGTATCAAATATAGTATAGAGAACACTATGAAGTCTCTCTAGTCAGGTTCAGATATCGCACAAAACTAATAAATTAAACACTAACCAATTTAAATGGTCCTTGCGAGCATGAACCGTCCGGACCCCACAGACAGCACCCATTCACGAGTATGACGCGTATCTCAGCCATCGTCTCCCTCAACCATGTTTTAGGGAAGGTGGCGACCCGATCAACGACGCCGCCGTAAGCAAAGACCTTTGAGCGAGCATGACATGCTCATGCTGCCGGACAAGAATGAAATAAATCAACGCAGATACGAGTAGCCGTCCGACGAGAGATGTCACAATGGGCTCACATGATAAAAAATTAGCATGTGCGATATAGGTACATATACAATAATCTTACTAACAAAACAATTATACATGATTATACACGGTATTGATTCATATAAGTATACATTTTACTTAAAGGCATTGTTGTCATCTAAGAAATCATTTACAGTATAATATGCCTTGCTCAACAAGTAGCGCTTAATGTAAGATTTAAACTTGTTAAACGGCATATTGACAATATCAGTAGGTATCTTATTGTAGAAGCGTATACAGTTCCCCGCGAACGACGTGCTCACCTTACGGAGACGGTAACGCGGAACTAAAAGTTTATCTTTATTCCTAGTGTTAAAATTGTGAATGTCGCTGTTTTGTTTGAAGTCGTATATGTTTTTGCGGACATACAGGATATTTTCAAGAATATATTGCGAAGCAACGGTGAGAATATTTATATCCTTAAATTTATCTTTGAGCAAGACACGAGACCCTAGTTGGTATATAGAACGTACAGCCCGCTTTTGTAGCACAAAGATAGTCTGGATATCAGCCGCTTTTCCCCACAATAATATACCATAAGACATAACACTATGGAAATAACTATAATAAACCAGTCTGGCCGTCTCGACGTCGGTAAGCTATCGGATGCGTTTCACCGCATAAGCCGCAGAACTAAGTTTGCCTGCAAGGGTCGATATATGTGCATTCCATTGCAGTTTCGTATCAAGAGTAACACCTAGAAACACTGTTTTATCATCAAATTCTAGTATCTCGTTCTTTAGTTTAATCCTGGCACTGTTTGCTCGTGTAACATTCGACAGCGAAAACTTCAGGCACTTGGTTTTTTTCGCATTTAAAAGTAGATTGTTAACTGTAAACCAGTCAACAATGGTAGACAGGGTGTCATTAATGCTATCGTAATTGTCCAGTTTCCTGTCCACTTTAAATATGAGTGAAGTGTCGTCAGCAAATAATACTATTTCATGTTTATCATGCACAAGATATGGTAAGTCATTTACATAAACTAGAAACAAGAACGGACCCAAAATTGAGCCCTGGGGAACTCCCATAGCAACAGCTGACCCGGAGGACTGTGTTCTGTTGATGTCTACTCGCTGCGTTCTGTTTGAAAGGTACGATGCCATAAGATCAAGTGCACTGTCCTTGATTCCATAATAACTAAGCTTTCTAATTAAATTTACATGATCAACACAATCAAATGCCTTTGATAAGTCACAGAAGACTCCAACTGCATCCAATGACTTTTCCCAGGCATTAAAAACATGTTTTAGTAAAGTAGTACCGGCATCTGAGGTTGAACGACCTTTCGTGAATCCAAATTGACTACTATGTAGAAGTTTATTTAGGTTAAAATGTAATACAAGCTGATTTAGAATCAGTTTCTCGAAAATTTTACTAAGTGCTGGAAGTATTGAGATTGGTCTGAAATTTGGTGGGTCTGTTTTTGTACCTGATTTAAACAAGGGAATGATTTTACTGTGTTTCATTAAATCAGGAAATACTCCAGAATCAATACATTTGTTAAAGATGTTTGCTAGGAAAGGTGCAATTGAATATATAATAGAATGCAAGACTTTAATAGAAAGACCCCAGAGATCCTCAGTCTTTTTAAGATTGAGCGATCTAAATGTTGAAATGACAATTTTGGGGGTAACATACTTAAATTTGAATATTTCTGTGCATTCTGTGACATTTGTTCTTAATAATACCTCTGCAACATCAGGAGACGAGTTGAGGGACTTCGTGGTATCTAAAGGTATGTTAGTAAAAAACTTTTCGAATTCCTTCGCTACTTCTAGGTCCGAGTTGACTAGAGTATTTTGAACTTGCAGGCTGTAATGCGGGTCTCTAACTCTGTTTTTACCTGTCTCATTGTTAATAACTGTCCACACAGTTTTTATCTTATCACTGGAGTTCTGAATCTTCTTTGATAAGTAATCAGATTTTGCGGCTAAACAAATTCGCTTAAATTCTTTAGAATAATTCTTGACATACTCTAGAAACTCTGGCCTATGATCGACTGTTCTTGTAGAGTACAATTCGTAAAGCTGGTACCTTTTCCTGTGAATTTCAGGCGTAGCCCAGTCGTTAAATTGTATCTTACCTGTACCTTTTAACTTTCTTAGAGTGAAGCAGGCATCAAATTCCTTCTTAATACAATTGAATAATGAAGAACACCAATTATCCGGATCATCACACGTGAATGACAAAACGTCCAGCTGTTTCGTGACATTAAGGTTAAACAATTCCAATCGGCTTTCAGTGATTGGTCTGTATATGATATCCTGTGCAACTTTCTCGATTTCACCCCTAAATGAAGCTTGCTGCCCGCAGTGATCAGAAGTTAAGATGTTAATTATGGATTTATCGAGAGAGTCACGATTACTGAAAATATTATCAATACACGTCGCGGTCGTTGCTGTGATGCGAGTTGGCTCATAAAACAGGTTCATAAGGTTGAAAGACTTAAAAGTGCTCAGTAGACTAATAGACATCACAGAACCATCCATTATATTAACATTAAAATCACCACACACAATAATACATTTCTTACTGTTAAATACGCAGCTGAGAACTTCTTCCATTGTACACTCAAAAAGTTTGTAGTCCGCTAACGGGGGTCTGTATACGCAAATAATTATAAATTGCTCAAGCTCGACGCATGAAAGTTCAATATGTCGTTCAATGGACTTATCAGCAATATCTTTTCGCTCTTTACATTTAAGATTACGTTTTACCATGATCAAGGAACCTCCGCGAATATAAGATTGCCTATGAAATGAGCTAACAACACTATGATTATTGAAATTGAACATATTTTCATGACCTTTAAGCCAATGCTCAGTAATACATAAAATATGGATATCAGCGCTATCTAAGTATAATCCAATTTCAAGCTCCTTACTAGTGAAACCTTGAATATTTTGATGAATTACATTAATCACATTATTACATGACTTCGTAATGTTAGTCGGCTTCTGGTGAAGCACAAGGCCGCCAGAGCTCCCAACGTGGTCGATGGAAGCAGCGGGCTTTGTCGAGACTGTCAGTTTAAATCAACCGGCAACTCGCTCACAGAGCCAACGCTAATAAAACTTAGCGCTGGCTTAGTCTTACAACTATTACTCGTTATGCTAGTCATAACGGGGTCTAAAATATTATATGCTAATAATTTAGCACACTCATCTAAGTACTTACTGGGAAGGTAAGTATGACTACGTGTCAAGACGAAATATTTTACGAATTTATTCGTATCAAAATAGGTCATTTTACAATTATATAATGCCGTTTTATGTAAAATTGAATTTAGAAAACTTATGTTCTTATTCGATTTCTCAGAAAGTTTATGCGAAAAAGGACAGGCACAAACTATAATTTTCCCTATATCACTTTCACTTATTTTAGAGAGGGTCTCAGCTAACTTAATAATATCATATTTACTAACCACTAAGCTGTTTCCAAGAAGTACTACTAAGGTCGTATCGCGATCGAACGACTCGGCAGAGATACATGTGACTAGATGGTCCATTGACATTCCCGGTAAGCAGTTGTTTACCACTTTTTGCCTTAGATACCTGCCCATCATAATACCGAGGCCGGTACCTACTTCGTCGGTGTATAAAACGGTCCTGCGCATCGGGGCAGGTATGGTGGGTGCACGAGGGTCTCGACCGGATTGCGGCGCCGTCGGTGCGTGCGGCGCGGACAGCGCGGGCGCGCAGCTCGGAGAGTCCCCTGGCTGCGCCGCCGGGGCGCTCACCGGCGCCGCGTGCGCCGCGCTCACCGGCACGGCGGCGGCGCGCGCGGCTCGCGGCGCGGGCGACACCGACAGACTAAGCCTGCTACTGTGGTCATTGCCTTCACAAGATTTTCTTGCGAGGGAGTCTAACTGCTCCATGTTACCTGAATCTATTACAATTGTCATGAAGTTTATGTACTCCTGCATCTCTTTACGTGACAGTTCATATTTGTAAGACACATCTTGAAGTGTCCTTTCAAGTGATTTCAGTTGTTCTGCCTTACTATTTACCTCTTTAAGAGTGCAATCTAACTGATATTTACAATCCAAAAGATCATTGGCTAAAGCTACATTAGTATACCTATCTGGCACAGATCTCATAATCTTTTTGTGGCTTTTTAACTTAAGATTTGACTTTTTGATAAATTTACTTAATCTTAAATATTTTTTAATTTTATTTGATCCCCTCATTAAACACTTTTCACTAGATTTCTTGTTTTCTAAATACACAGAATTAGTTAAATCAATTGTTACGATTGGTTCGGTTTCATCATCATAGTCCAGGCTGTGAAGCTCGGCAAACAAGCTTTGGTTGTTAGCGGATTGATCCGAACAACACGTTACACAAACATTGTCCTGCTTAACTTGCAACTCCTCCAGTAATTGTTTGAGGTCCTGTATACGCTGCAGTGCCTTTTCGTGGGTCTCTCGGCATTGCTGGAATTGATCCACAGTGGTCTGCAGCTGGTCGCGCTGGTCCCGCATGTCTTCGAACTCAATATCTAGTTCAGCGAGTTCATTTTTGAGTGTTTTATTTTTCCCGACGATGCGCAGAACTTCTTCTTCACTCTCCTCTCGCTCCTGCATCAGTCGTGCATTGAGCTCGTTGACGGTCTTCACCTCCAGCTGCGTTTTCCGGAGTTTGTCAACAAGAACATCTCGACGAGTCGTGGGTTTAGTTGGCGCAACTGAAAACATAATGACAGAGCACAATACCTGAACACTAACACGATTTGAAATGCAATTAGAGTAGCAGAAACAGATTCAATACAAGGGGACTGATGATTTAACAATGAATGTCACATTCTATATACTAATTATTCGTAGGTTCTGCAAATAAGTTGTAAAACAAAATTATTGTTGTCACATTCATACAACATTAGTATTAATTGTCAAAACTATATTAATTATGGAATAACAATACTTCCCAGGTTTAGAAAATACAGTACGGCCGGTGTAATTCAAATGTTACATGTAGAACGGTTGACCTTTTGACAGCTTGCAATTAGAACTCGAAAATATTGTTTGTTATACGCCAACTTTGGGCCTGTTAACACTTGCACTGGTTATTTATACACTCATTTATACTTTGAAGTGCAAATAGTGAATAATAATGTAAAATAAAGTATTTAATATGAAATTAAAAATACGACATTATTTTTTGACGTCTTGACCGTTTGCGTTCCGATCCACGCCCAGGTTTATAAATGACGGAGTTCTGAAGTAACAAACATAAAAAAAAAACGAATTGAGAACCTCCTCCTTTTTTTTGAAGTCGGTTAATAAAATAACAGCCTAGTGCGATAGAGGAATATTTGCTAGGGCCCCCATGGATCGCGGGGCTCTGGGCACTTGCCAAGAGTGCCCAATGGAAAAGAGGGGCCTAGGGAGCGCATAAACTCGAACGCACGAAACCTGCATAAATCTGCAAAGTTACCAATTCACGCTGAGCCCGCGTGGGGATTTTGTCCTGTTCCTCTCAGTATGATGATAATGATGAAATAAAATAACACACTCAACGGCCCAAACTAGTATCACCTGAATGGTCCGTGAATAGCATAGACCCCAAGTCAATTACCTACAAGTATTTTACTATACGTGTATCTGACTCTGTCGGGAATTGAACCTGAGAAATTAGGCTTCGTTATCCACAGTGTAACCTCTCGACCATCAGCCCGTAAGATCTAAGTATATTGCGGATAAGAAAGAGTCTCCTGAACGGTTCGTCCACATGGATCTCCATTGATGTGTAACATTATGGACCAGTTGGCTTACAAATCGTGAACGCGGGGTCTATTCCCCAGCAAACTTCTAGCACAGAATAGATAATAGTACTAACGTGTACAGGAGAATCGCTGTGTAACCTCGTTTTATTACTTTTATTAGGGTTCCGTACCTCAAAAGGAAAAAAGGAACCCTTATAGGATTACTCGTGTGTCTGTCTGTCTGTCTGTCTGTCTGTCTGTCTGTCTGTCCGTCTGTCACAGCCAATTTGCTCCGAAACTACTAGACCGATTGATTTGAAATTTGGTATACATATGTAAGTCGTTGACCGCAACACGGATGCGTAACGTTAACAAATTAATTAAATACAGGAAAACCTATGAGAAGTCTATGGTATTTAAAGTAACATAGGAAATTGCAGATAATCATGTATGGAACGGAACCCTCTCCACGCGGGTTTAACTCGCACTTGCCCGGTTTTTTATTATTATTCGACCCTGGTCTTGATTCCTAATACTCATTAAAACGGCTCCAATTTTGATCATCAAAGCTTGGCCATCCACAGACCAACATACTAGTTCTTATCACACAGATAACTCTCTCTTTTTAACTAACTACTCGTAACTGTTGCGAAAGGGACCATATCTATATGTTTATGTGGGCTATATTTTAATATTTTCCAAGTGGAATAAACCCACAAAAACCCGTGTTCGATTCAAGATAAAATTCCAGCGACATTGTCCGAAAGATTAATGTAGGAGCGCATTCTGTGTGAGTTTGTGGCGGAGGCTTCAGTCACACCAGTAGCATAAGCGAATGAATATAATTATTATGTATATAAATATAAAAAAAGAATTGCTAGTAAGCCACACGGGTTCTTTTGTATGTCTGAATCTACCAGCGCTTCAAAGTGACATCTGGCCCCCAATTCTCGCTACATTCGAGATAATGTCGATTTCGAGATTAAACGTCAGATTCATACACTTGTGTCAAACGACTGTATGCACTGACGTTTAATCTCGATTCTGAGATTATCTCGAATGCAGCGAGAATTGGGGGCCTGCTGATAAGAAGAGCCCCGAGAAACTCAGCAGTTAAGTATGTCTGTTTTCAATGAATTTCTTGCAGTTTAGATTTCTAACTTATTTAAAGTGCCTTTACAAAACCAACATTTACGCGGATTGATTTAATTTTATTTTTAATAATCTTAATTATTATCATTTATTGCTTTATTACATTGTAATGTTTCTATTTAATTTTATTTTGGTTTTTATATATGTTGTAAGAACAATGTTTAGACTTGAAAAGATGATTTTCTGCTGAGTTTCTTGCGGCGCTTCTCAGTAATGATGGTCCTGTCCGAAGCGCTGGTAGATTCAACGCATTGTAATTTATTCATGTGACAACTAAAAGAGCCCGTAGGTGGCTTATTGGCTGCATAAATGGTTTGAATTTGAATTTGCGGCAATATGTGGCCGGCAACTATAGGCATCTTCCTCTAACGTACGAACTTAGAGTAAGGCAACTATAGTTGCCGGCTATAAATTGCCGTAAAAAGTTGCTCGTGTCATCACGCCTTTAGAGAATACTGTGCTTAGACTTTAGCTGCAATTTGTTAAAGAAATACCTACTTGAACATTCGTCATTAAAATATTTAACCTTTTGAGCGTCACAGTCGGCTATATACGACTGCATATTTTCGCCAATGACGCTACGATATGCCGTTATTCATACATTTGCGTCGGCTAATGCCGTGGTTCTATTCCGTGGCACGCTGTTTTGCATTTGGCCGTAGCAATCAACCCAAAACAAACAAAAGATCCATATGGATGAAATGTATCTAATAGTCCTCACAGTCTATGATAAGATAAGATAGCTGTAAGTGGAACTGGTGCCGTATGCTGAAGGGAATATGAGATGATACGGGTTCAAACAAAGGGTGAGGAAGGGCGATAACAAGGGTGCGGTGTGGATTCACTCTTGTGGAATTTCACATGAAAAATAACGTGTTTTTAGGGATTGTAAGTAATTTAATTCGCTTATCTTTGTATACATTAGAAGAAAAAAGTCATGTCTCTTTGCGACCGATACGAACAGTGACCCGATTTCTTAATGTACCTACTTAGAAATAAATACTCAGTGGGGACAATTCGAAAGTACGTTCGCTGATTTTAATAGTCGCTAACTCGATTTTGACAGCTTGGTGCATATAAAATCGAGTTCAACCTTTCTTGACATTATATTTGAATCAACTGTGTGAATGATAATAATTATTAGGTATTAATATGATCGTGACATGTAACTACTATTATTTTAGATCTTCTATCAACAACTGTTATTCATTTTAATTAACTTCATTATTAAGTCATTCAATATTGTACGCCGGCGACCGGTAGATTGTGATTTGTGATGCACATTTACTTATAACATTTTGTAACTCACTCACAATTGGACAATAAATTATTTCTATTTCTATTTCTTATTTTAAGTTTAGGAAATTTTGAATCAAGAAAACACCGTTTAGAATTAGACCCAGGGTTTCCACTTTACATGGCCAGTAAGTTTAAAAGCCGAAACCCACTGCGGCGCACGCTGTACACGGACACGCAGCTATGGGTAACGTCACCTACATTTTGATGCAAAGCGAAGCTAAGTCTATGTGTGTAAACTGACGAAATCACCCAAAACTATGGGTCCATGTACAGCGTGTACCAGAGCAGGTTTCGGGTTGTTCATTAGCGTCAAGTTAGCCATCGAAGATATACATAATAACGATGATTCCAAAAAATAGTAAATAATACCCAATTACCTACCTACTCGTAGTAAGTACAAAAAATTGTACCTTTGTAATTTTGGGGATGTGTTTATCAAATACCTTTACTTGACGTCAAGCTGGCGTACCTAGTCTGGATCTCCTGAATAATGCTATACGTATATCTCAAAAAGCGGCCAAGTGCGAGTCGGACTCGCCCATGAAGGGTTCCGTGATTTTTGACGTATAAAAAAAACGACTTACTAGCTCTCGTTCAAACTAATTTTCAGTGGAAGTTTACATGGTAATGTACATCATATATTTTTTTTAGTTTTATCATTCTCTTATTTTAGAAGCAAACTATTCAGTTAAAAAAAAATGATATTAGAAACCTCAATATCATTTTTGAAGACCTATTTGAAGACAGGTTTGAGGAAAAAAAATTGTTGAGTTTCAGTTCTAAGTATGGGGAACCCACAAAATTTATTGTTATTTTTTTCTATTTTTGTGTGAAAATCTTAATGCGGTTCACAGAATACATCTACTTACCAAATTTCAATAGCATAGTTCTTATAGTTTCGGAAAAAAGTGGCTGTGACATACGGACGGACAGACAGACAGAGAGAAAGACATGACGAATCCATAAGGGATCCGTTTTTTGCCATTTGGCCACGGAACCCTAAAAATTGTCACGGAAATAATAAAGGGTTACAACAAAAACATCAAAGAAAACTAACCATCTCTTAGGCAATGTGGAAAGGTCTAACGTGCGCTATCAGCGAATAAACGAAACAATTTAGACTGTAAGTACAAAGTCATTCGGTGCAAATTTAAACGTGGCTGATCAGTCGCTACGCATTGCCATTTCACGCCTGTAAAAAGGTAATATGTAAGTTTTATAAAAGAGCATGGACATTAGCTTAAGCACATGTTTTGATTTCCCTCCGAAACCTTTTGCAGGAGCATCGAAGCACTTGACAATTTCACGACTATCCGCTAATCGGATTACGAGCAACCGTAAGAGCCGCAGCACACTCAATGAAAATGACAAGGAATGAAAATGAAACCTAATATATTTAATTTGCAAGTGCCACACGGGCTCTTTGACGTATCTGAATCTACCTTTTAATTCAAGCATCAGATTTTTCACCGAGTGAGCGAAGCGTCTCCGTTTCAGCTCGGGCAAAAATGCTTTCGTATGTCTGTCCAGATATCCCGCTGTTCTCCTCAACATTTCTCAACCGATTCTCGTGAGATTTTCTGAGCAGGTTCAATACTTATATGGACGTTTTTTTCGATTCAGTTTTCTTCGACATTTTTCAAAATGGCGGAGCTGTGGAGGTTTTTGCGATTACAAACTGTGTTTCGGTGTTGGTAAACTGCATAGCGACCTGTGTCGATGTATGGGGATAACAGTTTTCTAACGGCAAAGTTCTCGTGAGGTTTACACCTCACGGAGCCACTAGTTTAAAATGTTAACACGTATAAGCAATACTTTTTGCACCCGTAACCAGCGACAAGTCATTATAGAATAACAAAATGCCACGAGCGCGAGCGCCATATTGACACATAAAATGGCGGAATTAAAATTTATTTAAATCAGTAATGTTATTTCAGTTATACGCGTCTTTGAACACTATTCGATTAAAAAAGTGTTTTTTCTCTAAGCCTAGCACTCGAGGCACTAGCAAAGCCGCAAAAGATAAAGATAACATTCGAGAGCGTGGCCCAACTTGTGTAAATAAAACGCAGTAAACATTTTAAAAAGGGACTGGACGTAAGCATATTTAATTTTTATTGAATGGGTGAGTTTAACAAAAACTCATACAGAATAAAAACTATAGATAATACTAGTGAAAAACCAAAAGCCTATCAACAAATTTAGCATTTAGTTTTTTGGGACAAACTTATGGTTATAGTTGTATTCAGGCACTGTTTAAAACTACTGGGAGGTGTGTGATGTAATGTAAACATGTGTTTGGGTAAGAGATGGACGAATACAAAAAGTAAATCATCCATTCATTCCTTTCATTATATTTCATTGTATTAAATGTATAATTTGTCATTTTCTAATATTTATGAATTTGTGAATTGGGCAATGCGTGGATTGACAGTGAGATTTGTATAGTTAATTTGTAGTCATTATGTTTTGTCACAAAATGTAACAATGTAAATAAAAGTATCTAGTGTGCGGGTGCACTAAATACGAAGCAAAAAGCTGGCTTACTCGCTAAGACCCGTAATGAGGCGAGTCGAGAGATCGCTAACCGCATTTGTCTGGATTAATCCAATTGCAACTGGATCGAGCTGGTACCGATTATTGTGGATGTCATTGTGATTAATACGGAATTAATGAAATAAGATGGGAAAAAATAAGGTGTTGAGAAAGTATACCTTGTTAAGGTAAATAAAAAAAGTTGGGAATTAAACCCGCCAGAAGCGTTACGTTCGTACGAGCGTGCGTTAGGAGCATTCGTTATAAATATGTATTAAGGTTAATGTGGTGTCTAGTAGAACGGCACTCTTACGTAAAAGTATTTTAGGTATGGCCTCTAGAGTGTTTAATTACTTACTAGATAGCCTTTTAAATACCTGGACGGACTTCAATAATATAGAAAAAAAAACGGAAGAACTTGTTAAAGGAGAATATTATAACTTTGAGGAATTTCTTCAAAAAAAACTTGGCTATAGGTTATCTGAGTATCTATCTATAGATATTTTATTTTTCAAATTCATTGTACCTACTAACTTTATTGTGATTTGATTTTGATTTGATTTGATTTGATTTAATTTTTGTACGCTTGCTGGTGGATCACAGAGCTCGCTTCACACTTCATGTAATTTACCTGTACATCACAAATAAATATTTATTTAATTTCCCGGCACGTAAGTTGAACTTGCCTTGAATGCACAGAAGACATTTTCGGGTCTCAATGGAGGTGCGGTATGAGGTGCGACCCTTTTTTCCATACTTGTACCTGCGCGGAAGCCGCCATTTTAGTTCAACTTATATTCCGGGGATTATACTTACTTCGTTCGTATAGCGTTATAGTAGGTAAATTGTGTTCTAATTCTACAGATAGGTACTCAACTTTCATAGTTAACTTATATGTGTACTGTTTTGAAAAAAATGGTACCTCACCGAGTTTCTTGCCGCCTCTTCTAAGAAGAAGATTTTTTTCCGAACCGGTGGTAGATTCATTCCTTGACCTTCATAAGAGCTTGTAAAAGCCTAAATTGAATAAAGATAGTTTGACTTTGACTTTTCAATCATTACCCATAACAGCCTCTTAGGAAATCTAACAGACGGTATAAATTTAAACCTTCAGATTCCATTTATGAATTCGATGCGAATGTGAAATTTCATATTAATTATTCTGTCGGGCGCGGAAATAGCTCGTTAAGCTACTTCCGACGGAATAGACGTGCGCTGGCACATAGAATTATAGATGATCGCAGTAAGGCAAGAATTGAGAAAGAAAGAAAGATAAACATATTCACTAACACAGAACACAGAGTATTAATAAATATAAATTAAAAACGATACAAAACAAAATGGTGTTGTGTGTCCTCGCGGCTGTGAATGGGACACTGGCTCAGCATAATGCTCAGCGCTGATTTTCAGCCAGCACCGTCTGTGACAGAGCGCTATACAAATACACTACATGCTAATAATTATTTATTTACTACTTACTACTTATGATGGATTGGTCATACATTATATACTTAATATTGTGACAATGTTTTCAGTATAATTACTACTAAATTACTTGTTACAGCAGCATTAAGCGTAAAATGTAAAAAAAGATAACAAATTTTAAATCGTAAAGTTATGTAAGTGCTGGGGCCTATTGCATAACTATTTGTAACTTGTAATACAAGCGGAAGCGTCTTTTTAACTTCTTTTACTAGAAAGAGACTTCCGCTTGTATTACAAGTTACAAGTAGTTATGTAATAGATCTCTGGAGTAAAATGATTAATATAATTGCTAAACTTAAGTGGCAGTCCGGGCACATTTCTCGTAACAGTACCATCACCATCATGCGGAGCGAGGAACCTACGTTCGTAGCCACGTGCGTCGAAATACGACCAACGTCGAAGAACCGCTATAACATGTAGTTTATACGCACTGACGGGTCAAGCTAGACGCGCCAGTGAGTTCATGATGCTTGATGGTTGAATTCCGTACTGTTGAACATAAGAGTTCTATGAGCCGCCGCTATTATTAAAATTCATAAGTCGCGATAAATAATATCGAAAGTTTTGCATAATCTAATGCAATTCATGCTGCGAAGTTATAAAAAGGTAAGGCCCGAAGGCAGTATCGATCAGGCGCTGCTATTTTAACGGTGTCAACAAAATCAATATCTACTGCAGCTTTTTTTTACTTTTTACTAGCTTTAACACACACACGCATGCTTTGCACACATCTGCGAATGTAAGATAACGATACTTGGTCGCCAAAGTCAAAGTCAAAATATCTTTATGAAAATGAAAATGAAAATGAAAATATTTATTTTGCAAGTAGGCCACATGGTCTCTTTTACATGTCTGAAACTACCAGCGCTTCGGAAGGTGACATCTGCTGAGAAGCAACGCCGCAAGAAACTCAGCAGCTTTATTCAATTTAGGCTTTTACAAGCTCTTTGAAGGTCAAGGAATGAATCTACCACCGGTTCGGAAAAAACCTCTACTGAGAAGAGCCGGTAAGAAACTCGGTGAGGTATCATTTTTTCTAACAGTACACTTATAAGTTAACAATGATGCCAATGATTTATACAAATAAATCCCCACCGAGTTCAATATATTTAATTTATTACTGAATTAACAAATATATCTGATATTTCTAGGTAATTACTAACGCCCAGACTTTATTTCTTAGTTTTCAAAGGGTTTTTGGAGTCGATTTTGTTTTTTGTTAAAATTAATTTTGACTCTAGGTGTTAACAAATGGAACGATTACATACATAATCACATACACAATACATGCGAACTCGCGAAAAACGTATCCCACTTTTTGCTTCGCTGCAGGCAGGAAAAAAGTAACCTTTTTAATTTCCCGGTCGTCCATTCTCTTTGTTTATAAAATCACGTCAATCTAGCTTTGTGACGTCAAAACGGACAAAGGAAAGCAACAAAAGCAACATTATAAGAGTAGTTAGAGTCAATTCATCCTTACTTGTCTTATTTGGTAAACAAGTTTCTAACCTCAAAATGCACCTTTTTTGGCTAAAACAGCTGTTTCCTTGCAAATAAAGGAACCGGAAACAATATTTTAGACGTCACTTTGCCAATCCTTAGCCTAGGTTTGCTTTATTTAGGATAAAACAGCTGTTTCACCCAAAATTTTCGCATTTTGAGGTTAGAAACTTGTTTACTAAATAAGACAAGTACGGATGCCATCTTAGCTTTATTGTGCGAATTGTACGTGTTTGTTCTTGAGAAGCGTAGCTAATAAATAATGCCACACAATTATTACCAGAGTCGACAGTTTTTTTGGCAAAATCAAATATCTGTTTGTACATCGATAAATAGGCTTATCGATATTTGAGTTTTCGTTAAACGTGGAGTAAAAGAAAACATAATACGAGTAATAATGTAAACCAAACGAACCTTAGCAATTTCTAAGTTTTTAAGAGTTTTTTGTTCAATACAAGTTAAGACTTATACCTAGACTTTACACTATATATCGCACGACGAGAACGACAGTGACTCAGTGTAAAAATTACTGTTGACGTCAAAGTTACATAATTCTGGATTGTAATAATATACAGTCATAGAGAATATATCTCCATCTTTATACTTGACCATGGAGACTGTCTACATCTCCATGTAACCTAGATTAATCAATTTAGATGTTTTCTCTGTTTTAATATTATTCTTATTATTATGACCCTTAGAGACTTTATACATCTCTAAGGCACTTAAATTTACTTGTTCAGACGCGGAGACTATACATCTCCCTTATTAGTTGTATACGATAATTAATTTGTGCCCATTAGGTTTATTTGTTGCACTTTTTATGTTAGTTTTAGTTATATGTAATTTTAAAGTGAAAAAAAGACTTACTGCTGAGTTTCTTGCGGCGTTTCTTCTCAGCAAATGTCACCTTTCGAAGCGCTGGTAGATTCAGACATGTAAAAGAGCCCGTGAGGCCTACTTGCAAAATAAATATTTTCATTTTCATTTTCATTTTCATTTTCAATATTCATCCCAATAAGATGAATCTTAAGTTAATTAGGCCACTGTTTTAAACATCAGTTATAGGTATAGTTTTCTAAATTTTAAATATACTTTTTACAAACAAAACTCGGAGCGATCACTAGTATAAGAGAAGAGTATCGATAAGTGTGCTTATCGATATACGAACTCACTAAAGTACTTGATATTTGATTATGCGATAAATATTTCGAGGTCTGGATATTACATATTGGCAGGTCATCCGTTTGAAAAAATAACCCACGTACAACGTCGCTGCAGATTCCAATATTCTAATCCTTACGGAATAGGGAATTCTTGTTTTACGAAGGTATGAATACAGGTTGAGCTCACAAGATGGCCGACAGAATTGGCAATTGACAGTAGTTTTTGGTAACTCGCACATTTAAGCGTGGATCAAAAGGAATAATAAGATTTTGTAAAAAAATGCATTTTCGAAGAGTGCTTTTATCTAGAGCTAATTCTGGATGTCGATTAAGGTCTCACTTACTCGATAGAATTCGAACCATAGAAGGATAAATTTATATACAACCGTCCTGACAAAAGTGAAGCAATAAACCAGTGCGCTTTCACATTTGACGCCGCGGAGCGTCCCGGAGTTTCTATGAATTTTGAGCCATAAATGGCTCCAATTTTGTTGTTGAAGAAGAAGAAGAAGAAGAAAAACATTTATTCACTAACATAGAAGACACACAGAGTAACATAAATATAAATTAAAAACAATACAAAACAAAATGGTGGTGTGTGTGTCCTCGCGGCAGTGAATGGGACACTGGCTCAGCATAATGCTGAGGTGTAAGACACCTGCAGCGCTGATTTTCAGTCAGCACCGTCTGTGACTCACAGAGCGCTATACAAATACACCACATGCTAATAATTATTTATCTACTACTACTAAGATGGATCGGACATACATATATAGCTAATATTGTGGCAATGTGTTCAGAATAATCAATACTAAATTACTTGTTACAGCAGCATTAAGCGTAAAATGTTAAAAAACAGATAGAAAAATAGGAAAAGTTAACAAGTTGTAAAACTTAAAGTGCTGGAATAAAATTATTGTTTCTGGAGCGTCAACAAATGACCTTCAAGCTTTCGCTTGAACGTGTACCTGCTAGACGCTCCTTTGACAGGAGGAGGGAGATCATTCCAGCACTTGGACGCCGCAAACTTGAAACTACCCCGGAACGCCGCGGTCCGGTGCGGCGGTACGATAGCCCTGATTTTAAATTTGCGCACACTTCTCGACCACTCTATTTTTTTAAAAACGTACGTACGGTTCTCGTGGTGCACCACACCAAACAACAGAGTAGCGAGGTGCAGTGCAGTGCAGTGTTGCTTCAAATTGTGCGCGTTATTATTCTACGCCTGACTAAAAATGCACTGTCATTGGAACTGAATGAACATGTAAACATTCAACTCCATAGGATAAGGTGAACTGGTTCTAATTCAGCTTGCAAGATGTGACCCTAACGTACAAACATTACAAGTTAAAGCTTGGAATAAAAATTTGGGTCTGTTTTTTGTATGTTGAAATTGCCCCAATAACGGGGGCTCATTGGGGTATGTCCAGCAGTGGGCGTCTTTCGGCTGAAACTATGATGACGATGAAAATGGATAGACTCAAAACTTTTCATTCAAATTGACAAAGACAACTCATATCACTCGTTTACTTACTTAGATCCTTAGATCCTTTGGTTTGGTTGATATTGAACCTTAAGAGGAATGTGTACCTACGGCTTTTCATACAAAAAGCGATAACGATTTCCACCGCTTAAATGTTAACCAATTTTGACCAATTTTGGATAAGTTTGGTTTTGTTTTTTCACTATAATCAATAAATTCAGTTTTATTCTTGTTTCAGTATTCTCATACAAAACTAATTTCGGCGATTATTCGACTTTGTTAATCTTAATCAATATAAAAAAACGTAGAGACCTAGATTTTGTTCTGACTTTCTAACATTTAAGGGTGGAAATCGTAATTACCTTTTGTATGAAAAAGGTGATTTTTACTGTTGGTCCTCTTAAACTCTCCTATATTTTGGGCTACACGCGCACGGGATGCACTAATACGTGAGATAAGAATGAGACGAAGACATGACTGTCACATACTGATACATCCATGTGTGTTGGCTGACGTTGGCCCACCATGTGGAGATTGGACAGAATTTGTCGGTTTACTGTGTCCTACCCAACATAATTATATGCTTTGAAGTCAAAATATCAATTTCATATCAAACCACAACTTTCCTGTACGTTATCTACGGAAACTAATTAATTATTTCCATTAATTAAATATTTACGTAGCTACTTCAGCTCCAGAAACTGTATTAAACTGGAATTTCGGTGTTTCTGATACACTATACGTAACTTTACAGTACGTCACACGATATGCACGATACGAATAATTTGGTAATGGTGGATCTTCACCACCATTACCAAATTATTCGTTTCTTTTGACGACGTTTGTTGCATATGACATTTTGTCTACGATTAGGTAAGCTTCCAAGCCAAGGGTGGGTTTAAAGGCATGCCCCCTGCGGTCCTAGCATGCCAGACACGGGGATAAGTTTAACCCGTTTATCTCTCTGACTATCTCTTTCGTCGGCACTAGCGTGAGAGAGACGTACTTAGAGATAAGATAATTTAACTATCCTTGAGTCACGCTTGTCAAAATATAGCTCCTCCCTGACATCAATCCTGGATCTACCCTTGCCGATGCTACTTTTATGTTAATTTATTATATTGACGAAGCCTGTTGCGGTCGGCGGACAGCTTCACTTTGTAATTGTTTAGAAATAATAATAAAAATACAATAAATAAAAAGACATCTCAAATTATATAAATGAAGAAGTTACATCTCCTAGTAGCAGTAAACATTGCTTTATATTAGATACTTTTGAGAAATAATTTAATGTCTTTAAAAAAATATAGAGAGAATTTAGTAGCTAAAGCAAGCACGTATTTTCTATTGAGATTTTTGTGATGAGTATGTGATATTTCGCGTTTAAATTAGGCGTAAGTAGGTTTTTGTTTTGAATTAAATAGGTTTACCTAGGCTAGGTTAGTTTGTATAATTTTAATACCTAATACTTACACCAAGTTAGTACACAAAGCTTTCCATCTATGAATATCTAATTATTCGTTTGAACGCCACGGCTAACGGCGAAAAAACGTGGCACGAGGCATATCGTGGCCTCACGGGCGCGAAAATCTGATGTCTGGGGCGTTCAAAACGTTAAGCTTTCTTAGCCAGTAGGTTCATGCAATGTCTTTCATACTGAGCCAAAAACTGTGTACTGTGGCGTAATCTGAGTTTAGCTTAATTTTCATAATACCCAACGGGCACATTTAGCTGTATTATGCCCCTAGCGACCCTATTAATTTCAACTAAGTGTCATTTCTAAATTTTCCACAGAGGATTAAGGTCAGATTTCTTTAAGTGGCGTGCGACCCTCCTCGGGACCTGAAGGGACACAGCAATGAGTGAGAAAAATACTCCAGTGCCTCTATTCGGGAACGCTAAGTGATGTTGTAGCAACTAGCGAGCGACGACGCGTAATGCGTAAGAGTGAGATGCGAGTCTCGCTCGCGGGTCGCTGCAGTATCACTCAGACGTTCCCGAATAGACGCCCTGGCGCCTCATTCGGGAACGCTAAGTGATTCTGTAGCGACTCGTAAGCCAGATTTCTCATCTCACTCTTAGGTACGCATTACGTGTCGTGCGGAAGAGTGGGATGAGAAATCTGGCTTATGAGTCGCTACAGAATCACTTAGCGTTCCCGAATGAGGCGCCAGTTCTTACTGTGTAACTTCCAATTTTAATAATAATGAACTTATTTATTTCCACGTACGGCATACGGTATCTTTCACATACCGGAATCTCATAGCTGTGCACCGTTAATCAAATAGTTAACTTCGTTAATCGCTAATCCGTTACCGTTACTAAAAAAGTTAACTTCGTTAAACATTAAAGCGTTACATTTCGTAAAATTTAACGGAAGTTAACGTTAACCGTTAACTCGTGATAGAAGTTGCATTTTATATGTCATAGCGTTAGTGATTTTGAGTTGAAAAAAAAGGTTATTATGGACAGGCAGGAGATGAAAAATTTATAAAAGGGTTTATCATTAGAATTTTGTAATAATACTTAATTATTTAGAGATTCCCCTTTATAAACATCAAGAATCCTTTTGGGAAATAATAGGTACTTCGTTAACGATTAACGGACTTTAATTGTTTACATACATACATACATAGCATCACGCCCGAAATCCCTAATGGGGTGGGCAGAGCCTCAAGACTACTTGTGGCCACGTTCGATTAATTAGTCCTAAGATGGTATGATGGATTTAATTGTTTAAACGGAAGTTAATGAGTCAGTTAACAGTTTTTAAAGTTAACATAAAAGTTAATCTGTTAACCAAAATGTTAACTACGTTAATTAACGGATTAACTGTCTTGTGCCCAGCTATGCTGAATCTACCTATACGACCGCTTCAAAAGGTGACATCTGCTGAGGAGAAACGCCGTAAGCAAGCACACGCAACTCGAGCATGAAGTGTTCTTTTAACCAAATCATAACAATTTCATAATTAAGAGCACTTGGCTACCACTGCAATGGAAATGATAATTTACTTGAGATTTCATAACAACGTCAAGTAATTTTGATATAACATGCGTTATGCGGGTTTGCAGCCATCTCCCGTCCATTTCTACCTTGTTTGCATATCGGAATTGCTTCTGTAGGTTGGCACGCCTCGATTGCGTTGTTTCTAATATACCGCTATGTTGGTAGCTACACGTTTTGCATCATAATCCCTTTGGGACGCACTGACCGTTGCGTTTGTGGTCACTCAATTTATTGGTCTCAAAAAACGCCGCGTTTGTCTTAGCAACTTTTCGTGTCTTCGTTAAACTTAAAACTTAACACCTAGCCAGCAGTTTTGCTGTAAGGATGCGGAGAAAACGATACGAGAGAGGGAGGGGCAAAGAGGCTCAATAGGCGTGTTCAGGAGTGCACATTTGTGCACCAAAGGAGCAGCCAGCCCGAGACCTACTCATCTCGTGAGACATATCCATTCAGATCCACTCACGCTCCCCACCAGCGTCTGTCGCTAACAAAAATCATACTTATCAGATGAGGCCGAGGAGTTCTCAAGTGGCGACCGCGTAGCCGAAGACGCAGCGTGGGCAAACTGCCCACAAGCTGGACCGACGACCTAGTAAAGGTAGCGGGAATCCACTGGATGCGAGCAGCGCAGGACTGGATGTTGTGCTGATCTTAGGCCTATGTCCAGCAGTGGACGTCTTACGGCTGAAATGATGATGACCAATGGCTCTATTCGACGATATTCCTACGTAATAATAATTTCATTAAGCGAAAACCACTGCGGTTTTCTATAACTGGTATGAATGAGCCCTAATACAGCTCGACGTTCATCTTACCCTCTACCAAAGCTCGTCCTGTGATAATCAAAAGATCAAACGCTTATCTTTGACGACATACACAGTTCATAGCTACGGGTATGTAAACATTGAACAAATTCCAAGACAACTTTGGGTTAGTGATTTTGTTTAATACGATGCCACGGCAACACATCCTTTATAGATATAGTGGCACTTATTACTCCACCAAGATGCCCCACCACTAAATTTTACGTACATTTACGCAATCGAGCGACCCAAAATTATGTGGTAGGGCGCGTCCTCGTGACCAAAGAGTTCTTGAGTGGTCACCGCGTAGGTACTGGAAGGCGCACCGTGGGCAGACCACCCACACGATGGGACACAAGGGGCAGACGGGCTAAAATAATCAACAATAACTGAAGAATGTTGTGCACGGGCGTTACTCGATTGCATATTACCTAACGAGTTCACGGTTGAAACTACCTGTTAGAGGCATATTGATCGGCCCTCTTTATGCAAGCGAACTGGCGTCGATGCACTCTTCACTACGCTGGGCTAAAACCAGGACACTGACATCACTGAAAGGGTATGTGCAAACATTGGCAAAATTCGGATATAACGGGGCACCCTACATCTGAACGTTGCCAACCAAAAATGTCAAATTATTCATGCTGAGAGTGGGAACTTAGGTATACGAAAGTAAACGAACTTCCAAATATTTATGGTTTTCGAGGAAAGAAATTAAAACTCGACGGTTGAATAGAGATAGGAACTTGCAAAAGTTATTTATTCCTTGGTTTATTTCCACTTTTATTTCATAGGTAGGTTCTAAATGATTAATCAATAGGGTTATGAAAAGCCTTTTTTAAAAGGTTTGGGTTCCGTACTTAAAAGGTACTGTCTGTTTTACATAGGCCCCCTAGGCTGGTTTACGGTACCCTAGGCGCGCGAGTCAGACTAGCACCTTGACTGTTTTTTTTAAAATACAGTGGATTCATCCATACGTACTTACTTGTCTTAATTGGTAAAAAAGTTTCTAACCTCAAAATGTGCAAGTTTTGGGTGAAACAACTGTTTTATTTTATCCTAAACCTGGGGGGCTAGCACGACATGCCCGCGTGTCGTTTGTCGCTCAGTGCGTTCCTTACATATTTACTATCTTGACACCACACTGAGCGACTAACAAAACGCGGGCGTGTCGTGCTGCTCCTGCGTCCTGGGCTAAAAATTGCCGCAGTGACGTCTAAAATATTGTCTCCTTGTTCTTGTTCCTTTATTTGCAAGGAAACATATGTTTTAGCCAAAAAAGGTGCATTTTGAGTTTAGAAAATGAATCCACCGTAGTTGATAAATTAAAGTTCTATACCTGTCTAACTTTTTGAGCGCGTCTAGTTTTCGCAAGTGTCATTGTTCATTATCCGAATGCGGCCGTTAGTCCGAAGCGAACCACGACTACTTTGTTTTCCAATTGCACCGCACAGGGTCTTAGTTCTTGTCAGCTGCTTCCGTTAGCATAAGTGCAGGCGATGGCGTATGCAAGTTAGACGACTTTGTTGGGCTTCTCATAACTTGGTTACAATGCCTGCGTGTAGTTGGTTTTGCGCAAATTGTTTTCCGAGACACACGGTAATGGAGTGTGTCCGCCAACATCAGAGAAAAGCACTGACTGCGTATATTTATACGAACCATTTCGAGTCAGTCCCGCCCTATCATATAAGTTTAACCTTTCGAACGCCACAGTCGGCTGTAGCCGAGAGCAGATTTCCGTGCCCATGACGCCACGGCATTCCGGTTTCCATACATTTTGTCGGCCACAGCCGTCACTCGGCGTCTGGAGCACGTGTTCTCGCATTGAGCCGTGGCGTTCAAACTTTAAACGAGCAATTCATGTTACATTTATTTCATGTATCGCGGAAACGGCTCTATCGATTTGGATCAAATTTTGTATTTAGATAAGGTTTTGCTTTTCAATTTAGGTATCTATATGCCGAAAAAAACGCGATATTAGGTACACAAACAAAAACGTCCAGGTACTAAATAATTTGATTGAGTTTTATTGAGTGATGTATGTAAAGTACCAAGTTATATATTTAGTAGAAAAACATTTAAAAAAAACGCATTTGAAAGCAAATGAAGGACATGCGTACACTCCTGTAGCTATGAATACAGAATGGATGTTAGAACTTGGTACTCTTTTATACATCGAAATTCTTTTCCGGCCCCCTTTTCATATTTTTTTTGTACTGTTTGTATTGCGAAATATTCATTATTTTCATAAACGCAAAATCATTTTCCTTCTATGTCTTTGTTTCATTTTTTTAATTCAATTTATGGGCCTAACTTGATTTTAACGCCACTGGGCGGGGACTCGGTACTTTGAAACGAGAGAAAATACACTGTAGGTATTCATACGTAGGTACTTGTCTTATTTGGTAAACAAGTTTCTAACCTCAAAATGTACATTTTTTGGGTGAAGCAGCTATTTTATCCTAAATAAAGCAAACCTAGGCTAAACATTGGCAAAGTGACGTCTAAAATGTGGTCGTCGATTCCTTTATTTGCAATGAAACAGCTGTTTTACCCCAAAAAGGTGCATTTTGAGGTTAGAAACTTGTTTACCAAATAAGGCAAGTATGGATGAATTCACTGCACAGATAGAATATCCCTGGAAACGCCCAAGGTAAAAGCAAAATAAAAAAAGTACGGACTCATTCTCCATTTGTTTAATAACTACTCTCTCTCATATTGACATTCACACTAGATTCTTTACGCTTCTCATAGTTTCATTTAACATAATCGAATATAAATCTAAAACTGAATCGACATTAGCTCTTATCGTTAGTATTGTTTCCACTGCTTTTGCTATTGAACACTTTCATATCGAACTCTAGCCGCGCTCGATCCAGTTCGAAGCGCTCGCGTTCAAGTTGAGTGCGGTCAGAGTATTCCGTCATGAACAGGCGTAGGGTTTCATTTAGTTTCTGAAATCAAAGAAATAATATTAAAGTCAGAGGAAAATGAGAACATGCAGCTTTATTATACCAAGATGGCGGGGGATCGCCACCACTTCGCGGTACCCATAAAAACTTTGGACCCCAAGTTCACCCCCTTTTTATGGGGGGAATTGAGAGCTTGGGATTTTGGTATGGTTAGGCCATGACGCCCTTTTACCCATACCATCCGCGTCCTAGGTTTTACTCGACTACGGTGAAGCAAAGAGGAGGGTTGTGATATTGACCGGTATGTATGTATGTTAGTCTGTTCCCTCATTACTTCTAAACTATTTATCATAATTTTTGAAATGATGTATCGATGGAAGCGTCTTGATCGTCCGCTAGTTATAGGCTATGTGAAGTCACATTAAACTGAATATGGCGCCATCTAGAGGACATATAGGAGGACATATTTCTTAATGATGATGAATGCTATCGAATGATAGGGGATTAATTAACACGTATTTAAAATAATAATATATATATTGTTAGCTTTTTCATACTTTTTAGAGCGTGATTTTTCAGTAGTCAGGTGTTTCCCCCTTTGAACTTCTTGTACAATAGATCCGCAGTCGTAAAGTTCCTAATTGCGAAAAACTGGTAATAGTTTTGCATTTTCTTGTATAACTGAACGAATAATTATTCTTAAATTATAAAAAAAAAAAAAAATCTATGATACGATTGGAAAATCTGTTAACAAAATAGTAACAATTACAATTTGCTGACGTAAGCACGTTAATTATGTACTAACAATTCGAGTCATATTCATAGATTATTTTATCTCGTATTTCAGGTTAATATGCGGGTTATTTATTTTCTCCCTCTCTATACAAATTTTGACTCAACCTTTTAACCCTAACGGGGTTAATTATCACGAAAGGAAGCTTTTCTTCACAACTTCGTATTTCTAGCTTGAGATATTAATAATATACTATATTATTAGTATATTCTTTTATGACGTAAGCATTTTTCTTGGCGCGATTGTATTTTACCGGGGCATAATGCCGGGCTCGCACCGTTATCCAGGAAGATTGCTTGAAGCCGCACAACGATGCATTAGAGAAATTACCCAACGACGAAAGTCCCTTTGACTTGCGCAGCTTTGGGAATTCTTTATTGACAATGCTTGATTACTATGTAGTTAAAGCTTGCTAGATTTGCTGGACCCCTGGGGAACGTTCGAGCGATTGAACACTCGTACGGTGAGTGACGAGATCTGAAAGCTCATCCTCCCATCGCTATCTCCTCATAGGAGATGAGAGGGTGGCCGTCGGATCCAGTGATCCCTTATTAGTATTAATTTGTACCCATTAGGTTTTTATATTGCACATTTTGTGTTAGTTTCTAGATAAAACTGAATTGCCAAAGTTGAAAAAAGACCTACTGCTGAGTTTCTTGCGGCGTTTCTTCTCAGCAGATGTCACCTTTCGAAGCGCTGGTAGATTCAAACATGTAAAAGAGCCCAGGTGGCCTACTTGCAAAATAAATATTTTCATTTTCATTTTCATTTTCATATCCCCTAGCCCGGAAACGCATTGGCAGCGCATCTGGTGTTGCAACGGCGTGGCCAATAAAAAAGTAATTTCTTTAAAAAAACTCTTGATCTCGAAATTGGTTAGTAGAAAAATAAACTTTGCACCCATGTGTCAAGGTTCATATTGTTACGGGCTGATATCGAGATACGAGCTTTATTGAAAGTAGTGACGATTATTTATTTTATCTACGCTCGTTCCCAATATTCAATCCGTCCGTATTCAAAGTTTGAATGTAAACTTTTCAGCATAGCCCGAATTGCAGCAATAAATTGCCGAAAAACTAGCCTTACGAGCCCCTTTAGTACCACTACACATAAAACAAGTCGAACTGAGAACCTCCTCCTTCGGTTATTTAAAGTCGGTTAAAAAATATTTTATCTACACCCATATCATAAAACCTCCATTGGTTAATCAAAAACCATAGGAAATGACCACCATTTTGACAACCAATTAGGAAAACCAATGCTGCGATGAAGAAATAACATGACTTCTTTATCGTTTTTAGTAAAGAAATGAGATTAAATTTGGAACAGCTGTCAAACTCAAGTGGGTCTCTATTCTAGTATCCATAGATATTAAAACAGTTATTGATACGAAACGTCAATTCAGTATGTTTTTTTAATATAAACTGCACAATATTTGATCTCGAGTGACGTGAGAATAGAGACTTCACCCGTTTGTCTATGATTTAAAAAAAAATGTACTTGACGGACGGCCGCCATTATTGACGCGCCGCGCCGCGTTGACGTTTTGCTGAACGAAAGTAGAATTTTGTTGAATTGAATAGAAAAAGTTCATGTGTAATTTACATTTTAGTTGAAAATATGAATAGTAAGTAGTCTTCTCGGAGTGTGTGTGATGTGAAAATGCGCCGGATATCGGAAATATGCAGCCACGATTGCAACAAAGACCTTGTTGCCAGAAAATATTGTTTCTGAACCCATCATGGAGGATTTATAATATGTGTGTAGATAAAGTTATGTATGCAACTCTGCATAATTTGGCCTTAAAACACACGTGCGATCTTATTATGAAACTCGCCTTTCGGCTCGTTTCATAAAACCGCACTAGTGTTTTAAGGCCTATCATTATGCAACCGTTGCATAAACTACTATTACATTACAGTAGGTACTATTAAAATATAATAACTTCACTATTCGGACAACCTTGGTTATTGTCGGTATCCCTCGTTTTTTACATAGAGTACTTATATCAAATTACAGATTATGACCTTTAAAATATATTACTCGTTATCTTATTAAACACAATACAACAGAAGGATATGAGCAACAAAACCTCCTAATAGCTCTAAATAACACAACCTTTATATTGAAATAAGAAAGTATGTAATTAGTGTCTATTTTTTGACAGTATGACACGCATGATAAATGTCGTACTGACCTTACGTAAAACAGTAACTATTGATTAATAAAGAATCATGTTTTTTTTTTTATATTATAGGTACTGTACGGTTTGGTAAACCGCACATTCTACCCGTCAGCATTTTCAACTATGTTGCATTATTTCATGTGCTATTAAGGCAGTGCACACCCGACCGTCACAGAGTGCATCCAATGTATAATTTTATATCTTTATCAATAAATCATTATTTTGGGAAAACAGCAGTTTTATCAATATCAATTATCATCTTTAGTGTTTGCGAGAGACATCCCGTACAGGTACATTTATATACACCAATAAATAATGCATGTCCATATCGCTTCTGTAAGCTTCTTAGGTCTACTGGTAAGTAAAGTTATCGTGGCAGGTGATATACATTGCGTTTACGATACTTTAAGTTGAATGCTACCTAAAAGAAATCGCAGCAATGGAACTTGTGTCATTTTCGTCTCCGGCTTTAGCCGATAATAGCCGAGAAAAGTCGAATCGTTAACTGATTTTAATCGTACTGTAACGACCATTAGTGAATCAGTGTTTTATTTTGTACAGGAACTCTTATTCGCAGATAAAAATAACTTTTTGATATTCTTAGAAAATACCTCAGTCACATTTTTTTATATTTATATGAAATAGCAGTTATTTGCTTAGAAAAATCCGGACTTATATTGTACAATTTATCTAATCACTAATCTACACAATCCTATCACACTAATATTATAAATCTGAAAGTATTCAGAATCCTCAATCACGCGCAAACGGCTAGACGAATTTGGATGAAAGGCAGATAGATAAACCATATCTGGAAATTGAACAGGATACTTTTACATTACAATCCGATGTGAACAAAGTCACAAGTACAGCTAGTACCAAACGACTTTTCAGCTATATTGAACGCGGTACCAGTCTCATTTGCACTTCTTTTTATCTAAAGTGGAAATTGAAAATGAACTTGCCTTCAAAGTCATGCACATTTCACTCGCATTCTCTTGATTGCCAAGGACAGCCTCAGCCGCTGGAGACATGTCCTCGTTCCGGGAGAACTCCTGGTCTCTTGATCCCTCCGTCTCCATATTTTCTGATGACTCTTCGTTATCTGGATGTGGATCTTCGCGTTCCTCCTAAATTAATAATTAAATTATTATCATCAACAACCCGCATGCATTTAATTTTGGTTAAGTTGATATGGTTCGTTTCTTACAGAATTATTGTCGAAATAATAAGGCTCATGGCCAAATTAACAAAGATTATGTGATATCCATTTACTAATAATAAATACGAAAGTAACTCTGTCTGTCTGTCTGTTACGTTTTCACGGCTAAACCGCTGAGCCGATTTTGATGAAAGGGCAGGGACATAGTTGGAGCAATGGGACAGGAAAAAGGCTACTTTTCTATAAAGAGTTTAATAGAGGCTGGAAAATATGATCTACCGCGCAAAAAAAAACGAATATTATTTATTTGATGAACATGGGTACAATTCATGACATTTGATTTACAATATGACGGTAGTTTAGCAGTAATTTAATCAAATCACTTATACAAATACAATAAATTATAATAATGATAATTTAGTAACGCTCCCAGGTTTATATGAGAAATTCATTGATTGAGTAGTAAGCTTTATTGCACAGGAAATATTTTAACGATTTTAAAACTAGTGTTTCCTCTTCTCGATAATAAAATTTAGGGGGCATTCCTAGTATACTTTTTGCAAACAATGCAGTTTTAGATGTTTTATCTTAATCTTTGTTGACTTTAACAAATTTAGATATTTCATAGATATATAAGCTTGGAACTTGGAAGTGTAAAAATCTTTAACTTTATGAAACTCTGCCTACAGGAATCGGTTGATTTTAAACCACATATTGCTCCTACACATTTCTTTCGAGTTAAGAAAGCAAGATCCCTATCTATAGTTTCCCCAGTAGATTATTCCATACCTTAAAGCCGACGAAACATACGCATGGTAAGCGGTGAGAGCAGCCGTCCGATTGATGACCTTGCTCAGCCTGTACAATGCATATGAAAATTGATTGAGTTTCTTACATACTGATTTTGATGAAATTTTGTATGGAGATAGTTTGGGCCCTGATGAAGGACATAGGTTAAAAGGAAAAACGGAACCCTTATAGGATCACTCGTGTGTCTGTCTGTCTGTCTGTCCGTCAGTCACAGCCAATTTGCTCCGAAACTAACTACTGGACCGACTGAGTTGAAATTTGGTACACATATGTAAGTCGGTGACCGCAACACGGACGTGTAACGTATATAAAATAATTTTAGACATGGGGGCAACTTAACGGGGGTAAATTAGTTTTTTTTTTAAGTTTTGCAAGCTATAGCGCATGATATATCAAATAAAAGGGCTTATTGTGAGGATCTTAAACATATATATATATTTTAATTTTAATGTAAATACTTTGGAAGTTATTTAGGAAAATAGGAAAAAAATTACCCCCCTTATCTCCGAAACTACTAAGCCTAAAATTTAGAAAAAAATACAGAAAATAGTCTTTAACTATAGATTACAGGAACCTGTATGTAGTCTATGGAGATAGAGATTTAAAGTAACAGGAAATTTCATATAGTCACGGAATCCTCTCCACGCGAGTTTAACTCGCACTTATCCGATTTTTATAAGATAAACCAATCCCTAAACGTGTGAAATAGGGGATGGAATATTAATTAACGGCAAGTTCGTGCGTGCCCTGTGAGAAACAGTATATTTAAAAAGTCAAGGTCATGAAAATTCGTATTTTAAAAATAATAATATAGGTATTTACACGCAGACGGAGTTATGGGTAAAATCTAGTGCAAATCTTAACAAGGAAACCATTGTTAAATAACTCACCTTGACAACAATGTTATTTTCAAAATGCCCATCGCTAACTGAGAACCGGTTGAAGACATTGCTTTTGGAGTCTGACTTGTCCGGAATTCTTATAACAAGTTGATTCTGAAACAAACACAATTATTTAAAGTATTTTTTTTATCGATGCCCAAAGAGGAATGCTGGACCATTTAAATATTCCAAGTGGGCATGGAAGTGGGCAGTGCGAGGATGTAAATAGGTCACTTCTTCTGCTCCGGCCGCTGCTACTCGCGTCGCCTGGCGCGCAGTGAGTCAGGAAGCAGCATGTAAACACCCACTGCCTTCGAAAGCAGTATGCGGGAATTATTTCTGGCAGCGCGAGCAGCAGTGGCAGTGGTTGCATGTAAATGAGGTAATAAATATCTCGGTAAAAATGGTTATCTTTATGCTCTGTACAATAAGTAAGTAGATGGGTGAGAGTTCTTAGTTCGGATCGTGTACTATTAGTAGTACCATATCGCTCCAAGTTGACATATTATGACGTTTGTATATATCAACTTGGAACGACTTAAGTGATAAAAAAAATGTAGCATGCTTCACCCTTCTGTCTTTCTGCCCGTGGCATAGTAGCTCTAGAACGGATGAACGGATTTTAAGGCGGTTTGGAACGATAGCTATTCTTATTGTGATGGTTCATTCGTAGTTTCGTAGAAAGTTCTTATTAGTTAAGTGATTGTTATTAGTACAAGCAGTCTTTGCACTGCTTAAAATCTTACCCCTGAAGGAGTCTTCGCAACTTTTATAACGTCGCGTGCGTCGCCGAGAGGGTCCAGCAGTGGTACCTCCGGGCTCGCTGGATTTTCCGTCTTACTTGAGCACTCTGGAGAGCGGAAACCTGAGGAAATAGTGGATGGTGTCACATGGAAGCAAAGTGGTATATTTATGTCGACGGCGAAATATTGAATCCAGTGCACAATGAAAGACTCTAGAATATAATAACGAGTCGAGCGAGGGAGTCTTACGTAGAATTTCGTGTTGTGAGGGATTCAAGCTATACAGCTCCAGTTTTTAATTAGTACTAATAATTTAGTTTCTGCGGCACTGCTTACACGGGCCAAAATGGAAGCCATCACACCAGTGACCGCGCGGATTAATGTGAAGACTTCCATTTTAGTTCAGTTCCACGTTCCGGTGTGTTGAAGCCTTTAATACGGTAATTATGGGTACGAATTCTCGGACTAGAGCTATTAAGTCAGACCTTTCATGCTCGAAGGACCAATTAATTTTTTTCGTTTTTAATTTATTCGTTTTGGGCGATATCTGAACTTGACTAGAGAGACTTCATAGTGTTCTCGATACTATATTTTATACTTTTTTCATATTTATTGATTATTCCACAATCATTTATTGCTTGCATACTTTGTAGTGTTTCTATGTAATTTAATTTGGGTTTTTAAATATGATGTAAAATCAATGTTTTGACTTGAAAATATGATTTTCTGCTTTTTCACTAATGATGGTCCGAAACGCTGGTAGATTCAACCCATTCTAATTTATTCATGTGACAAGTAAAAGAGCCCACAGGGCGTCTATTCGGGAATGTCTAAGTGATACTACAGCGACCGGCGAGCAAGACTCGCATCTCGCTGTTACGCATTACGCGTCGTGCGGAAGAGTGGATTGAGAAATCTCGCTCACGAATCGCTACAAAATCACTTAGCGTTCCCGAATAGAGGCGCTGGTGGCCAATTTGCTGAATAAATGATTTGAATTTTTTTAACAATACCTCTCGCCCCCAAAACGATTCCGTTTCGCTTCTTAAACCGATCCAACCATCCCGAGCTCGCCCGAAAGTCGTCCTTTCCCGTCAACTCTTTATTTATCGTCCGCGCCTTCACCATCATGAGAGACCCTGTCATCGGATATAGGTGTCTCTCTTCCACATACCATTCATAAAGCTTCGCCTCCAATTCAGGATTCTCTGGCTCCCTCAGCGTTTTCCTTTGCGATTTGAACGGCATCGTAGCCGCTTTTTCTATGCCCTCTCTGTTCTTGTAGATATCGTAGATTGTTGAGCGACCTATGCCGTATTCCATAGACAATTTGTTGTAGCAATCTCCGTGGTCGACGCGTTTTATTATTTCGTTTTTGTCTTTGAGCGTGAGCGTTAGTTTCTTACGTTTCACGCGGGGCGGCGTCGTCATAATTTTTATAATCTAAGTAATGAGTGAAAAATCTAAAGTCATCCTAAATATTTTGTTTTACCGTATTTACTGAGCTTAATTTAAATATAGTAAAAACCGGACAAGTGCGTGTTAACTCGCGTGGAGAGGGTTCAGTGATTATATGAAATTTCCTATTATAGAATAATAGACATCTTACAGGTTTTCCTGTAATCTATAGGTAAAGAACTATTTTCAGTATTTTCTTTCAAAATTTTAGGCCCAGAAGTTTCGGAATTGAGAGCCACCCCCATCAATTTTCCTAAATAGCTTCCAAAATATTTATCTCAAAATTCCAAAAAAATATTATATCACTTTGTCACTCCCACACTTAAGACGACTCTAAGGACACCCACTGTTAAAATATACATCAAGCCGTTGGAGCTACCCTCCTTTTGGGACAGTCGGGTAAAAATAGAGTCAATTGTAATAAAGCGTCATTAATGACATACCTACCTAATTACGAAAATAGAATAAGTATAAAAAAAACTAGAAGGCCCATTGAATTCAATGTAAACTTTGGCAAAACTTGATAACGAAGTAATATTTTCTCAACCTCGTATTTAGCGATTGCTTTATTTCACAATTTTAACTTTATTACTGAGTACTCAAGGCCGTTTTTGCATTTTCGAATTTGAATAAGATGCGAGGTTCCAATAGTAGTTTATGCAACGGTCGCATTTAGCGAGTTTCATAATAAGATCGCACGTGTGTTTTAAGGCCAAATTATGCAGAGTTGCATACATAACTTTATCTACACACATATTATAAATCCTCCATGATGGGTTCAGAAACAATATTTTCTGGCAACAAGTTATTTGTTGCAATCGAGGCTGCATATTTCCGATATCCGGCGCATTTTCACATCACACACACTCCGAGAAGACTACTTACTATTCATATTTTCAACTAAAATGTAAATTACAAACAACTTTTTCTATTCAATACAACAACAATTGTACTTTCGTTCAGCAAAACGTCAACATGGCGGCAATTCGATCCTCCGTCAAGACCATTTTTTTTTAAATCATAGACAAACGGATGAAGTCTCTATTATCACGTCACTCGAGATCAAATATTGTGCAGTTTATATTAAAAAACATACTGAATTGACGTTTCGTATCAATAACTGTTTTAATATCTATGGATACTAGAATAGAGACCCACTTGAGTTTTGACAGCTGTTCCAAATTTAATCTCATTTCTTTACTAAAAACAATAAGGAAGTCATGTTATTTCTTTATCGCAGCACTGGTTTTTCCTAATTGGTTGTCAAAATGGTGGTCATTTCATACGGTTTTTGATTAACCAATGGAGGTTTTATGATATGGGTGTAGATAAAAGTCATTAATTAATCGATATTCTAGGTAGTTAGTAAACGATGAGCTAGTGATTTTGGTCCTAAAGACGATAAAAACAAGTCGCGTACGCAAATACATTGCTAATTGTAAGACAGAGACTGCAATATCTTTTTTTCTCTCTAAACAAAACCTCGTTCTTAGTTCAGACGAACCATGTTATAAAACGCAAAATGTTTAGAGAAAATATGTGCTTTCCGATTATGAGCCTTAATACCGGACACAAAAGATCTACATTCGAAAATTAATTTTAGTAGTTACGCTTAGTTATTATTATATATCAGCCAATAATAAAAAGTCGGCCACGCTCGACGTATCTACTTCGTATTCCCGACTTCGAACTAAACACAAAGTTAACGCTCTTCCAAAGTTTAATATTGTAATAAAAAATTCAATTTACGATGAGTTAAGGTTATTTCACTACGCAAACCAAAACACTAAGCAACACTAGTTACAACACAGTGCGTCAGATGGCGCCAGCGGGCTCAAACACGGCGTTCACTTATTTTTATCCGACACGATCGTACGAAAACATTACGCGTATCTTAGTACTTATTCATCCGTAGAATCTTAACGGTTCGACGAACTTTAACGAAAGATATATCGTTAGATTTATCTCGAGACAAACTACACGTCGAAACTGTTCCGATTACGAAATTTGACATTGACCGTTTAGGAAATTCGCGACAAAAACTGACGTACTCTCACTCTAACACCATTCTGTACACTGAATGCGTCGCGATCGAAACTAGTCCCCTTACCACGTGTCGGATTAACCGAGTCGGAACAACGAACAGTGGTTGTCTCTTTCTTACGCGCGACAACGGGCGTAAGAGTGAAACGCGCGGCGGTGGATTCCGAGGGCTCCGTCTGTAGGCCGGATAAGAGGTTCGTTTGCCGTTAGTTATTATTAAATAAAATAAACACGTGAATAACGGTTGTCGTCGGTTCGATTCCCGATATAGTTAAATTTTGGACCGGCATGGTATTTTAAACATTGGTACGTCCTCGGTACAGTAAAAACAAAAGCTTAAGCTAGTTTGCATCGTTTTCCGCATGCTATTTAGATTCTAAAAAAAAACGAAATCACAAAATAAACATAAGTTTACGTAGGTAACAAAAACATTTTTGATATGTACAAGATTTTTTTGCGTACAAGTATGTACTTCTTAATATAGAAATGGCATCGGCATTGCAATCACCGATAAATTATAATGATCGAATTTGCTGGAAGGGCGTCATCTTGCAAGATTAACGCAATAATGAACGCACGAACCAAAATAAAGTGAAATAAAAGCTTGTAAATAAAATATAGTCAAATCCTAAATCGTTAAGAAATGCTAAACATTTTTTTTTATAAAACGGCGTCCCTCGTTCATACCAAAAACATTAAAACATAAATATCAAAAACTATGAACGCCTCAACTCTAACCGATGCAATACTCCAATAGCCAAATTTAGAAAGGCCACTCAAATTGATTTTTAATTTAGGTGACGTTTGAGTGACGTTTTTGTATCGGATGACAACTAGTTGAGGTACATTTAACTATTTTAATGTCTAATCAAATGCTTAAGTGGCATTTCTGAATTCGGTCATATACCTACCTAGATCCGATACTTTACGTGAAATGTTAAGTAGGTATCACATAGGTATTTTAGAGAGAAATCTAAGGCTAATTTAAGTACCTATAAGAGCTAAACTGTTGCTAACACTCAAATTAAATAGGTACTTGCTAGATGTACGTCCGGAGGATGCCAAAAAGTTGCTAAATAAATGGGCAAAAATAAGGCAAAATATATTCGTAGCCGCTTAAATAATCAATTATTCTAAAAAAAAAAACAAATCTATTGTAATCATAAAATTACAATAGATATTAAGTTTTACCAAGGTCTGTCATTTTAACACATATTTATATGAAGGCAGTTGCCGCGAAAGCATTGATAACACACGAAACACATTATTATCCCAAATGATGCTTAATTGAAATTTTAGTTGCTAAATCAGCTGGAACTATACTAAATTTAGCTAAAAAGTTGCTAAATTGGCAACACTTCTAAACGCCCAATTTATCGTATAACACTATTGGCATGCCAATAGAATACATAGTAGATATAACTCAAACGATAAGGTCGGACTTACGATTAATGAGTGAGATAGTAACATAAAAACTATTATAATCCCCGGCACAAAAGTTGACCCAAAATGGCGGTCGTCCGCGCATGTAAAACTATGGCTACGCGCGGCCTCTCGCGTCGCACCTTATCCCGCACCAGTGGCGCAGCCTGCCTACAAACCGATTCCTGACGGCTTTACCAAGCTAGAAAGCTACGGCTAGCTGTCAGTGAAGTCCATGTTACTCTAACTAAATGTCAGACTCGCACGTACGGTTCTAATTCTTCCGGCTTCCCTTAGGAAATATTTGACGCTTCGATCGAGAACTGAAAATGTGTTTGGACAGATAGACAGACAGACAGACAGACAGACATACAAGTGATCCTATAAGAATTCCGTTTTTTCCATCTGAGGTACAGAACCCTAAAAAAGTCCGTATTTCCTATGAATGTAATCTTTTCCAAAAGTCTAATCCGGCGCAGCCGAGATTAATTTAAGATGATTTTTTTAAAAGAAAAGTGCACCCTGTGGAAACATTTCGAATATGTCAACAAATCAGAAATAATTATAAATGTAACCATCTGCGAGGATATTACGATTCGGTAATATATATGTAGGTATATAAATAATTAATTACCAAACCAAATCATCTCAGGCTCATTGCCTAATATGGGAGCGGCAAATAGAAGCTATTTGAGAAAAAAAAACGTTTAAGATTTCTATTTCAATGAAAGCCGATTTTCAGCCCATCACGATGCTGTTGCCGCTGGCACGCACTCGGCTCACTAAGGACGCGCACCGCTTGCGCAGAGTAGTATAATGATACTATTATAAAAAAAAATACAACCGAATTGAGAACCTCCTCCTTTTTTTGAAGTCGGTTAAAAATGAAAGTGAGTAATATCCTAAAGACCTAGCCTAACTTTTATACATACATACATAACATCACGCCCGAAACCCCTAATGGGCAGGGCAGAGCCACAAGACTACTTGTGGCCACGTTCGATTAATTAGTCCTAAGATGGTATGATGAACCGTATGGTGACAGGTGATCAGCCCATCGCCCATATAGATAGTCCACCATGTTGGAGAGGACCCGTCCCTTAGTCGACTTTTACGACATGCCAGGATGATAGGCATCTGCACGCATTCTATGCTATTTCTTCACTCCCAGTGCAGCAGAGGAGGACCTGGGAGTGACTAACTTTTACTAGCAAATAAAGCTGCCATGCCAGAGTTGCGGGGCGCGCGGGGTTTACCTGCGCTTATCTGTAGCCGGGGCGGTAAGCAGCGGGATGCTTATGGCTATGCTGGCAATGGGCGTTCCCGGCTATGCGGAGTCATGGATTTATGGTCTGTGGGTCCTTACCTGGTAGGCCACCCCTCGGCAATCCGCCGACCGCAGCGATGAGTCTGATGATCTTGGGTGCCATGCCGTAGAGGTTGCGTCCGGTGTTCCTGTGCACGTCCTTATTTTTCGCTCTCATCACCGCGTATGCACGCTTGCGAAGGTCACGCCACGTCTATTTTGGAGAGTACCATAAACATTTTCATAACATGCATAGGGTACGCAAAAATATAGACTTCAACTGCTTCCTGCCTGGATGTCGATTCAGGTAATGCTTACAATAAAAATGCATGGTCATCGGAACTGAACTAATATGTAAAAATTGAGCTCCTTGGTGTAAGAGGAAGTGGTCCTAATTCAGCTTGCAAGATTTGACCGGAACATGCATACATACATAGTTACATACACACATTGCAAGTTAAATAAAAACTTGTTAAAAAGGGAGTGGAGGCCAGCAGTGTCATTTCACCAGAAGACACACACACACACACACGCACGCACGCACACACGCACGCCCCCACGCACGCACGCACGTACGCACGCACGCACGCACGCACGCACGCACGCACGCACGCACACACCAAACACGCGCGCGCGCTTCTTCCCTTTTAATATTTTAATAGTATGTATAATATTTATGTATGTACAATATTTTTTGTGGACATCTGTCATTGGCTTAATGAAATGTACTTATTTATGGACCTTGTGAGATGTATCGCTGTTGATGCCCCAAATAAGTAAAATAAAAATAAAATAGACCAGCGCCTCTATTCGGGAACGTCCAAGCGATATTGTAGCGACGCGCTAGCGAGATTGTCATCCCACTCTTCCGCACGATGTGTAATGCGTAGCAGTGGGATGCAAGTATCGCTCGCTCGACGCAAATATCGCTTGAACGTTCCCGAATAGAGGCCCTGAGATATTAGCGACTTGTTTACTCACGGTCTTGCATTGCTTAGAAGTCTTCGGCGGACCAAACTGGTTGATAGTTGTAGCAAGCTGCTCCCAGAGGTCTTCGCTCTCGGGGAACGGGTGAGTATGAGACACTGCCAGCTCCTTGTGTTTCTCCATGAACTTCACCAGCTGGACCAGTTGGCACGTCGTCGCGCGGGTTCTAGTGGTAGGCGGGAGTTTTAATCTGGGACCTGTTCACCTCCAGGACATTTGAAGAGTGCAGTGCCTCAAGCAAGCACCTTTCAATCGACTGGGGTGTTTTAGCAGGGTCCCTCCATAATTCGCATAATGATCATTTCACATAATGTGTAATAAAACTAGCCCTAACTTTATCTACAACGGGACGTATGCAACATTCTGAAAAATTTACGGCTTTGGCGAGAAAACAATGATGCGTGAATCCACAGAACACAGAAAGAAATCTGGTGCATGAATCATTATGTGCAAAAAAATTGCATGATGACCCTGTTCTAATGTGCTAATAGAATCCCTGTTGCTTAAACTAAGTTCATACCAAATTTCATCAAGGTCAAAGTTAAAGTCAAACTATCTTTATTCAATTTAGGCTTTTACAAGCTCTTATGAAGGTCAAGGAATGAATCTACCACTTCGGAAAAAATCCTCTACTGAGAAGAGCTGGCAAGAAACTCAGAAGAAACTCAGTAAAAGGTATCATTTTTTCAAAACAGTACACATATAAGTTAACAACAATGCCTACAGTTTTATACAAATCTGTTCAAGTTTCATCAAAATCGGTTCAGTAATTTAGCCGTGAAAACGTAACAGACAGACAGAAAGATAGTTACTTTCGCATTTATAAAAAAAAAGATTCCGACGAATTGAGAACCTCCTCCTTTTTTGAAGTCTGTTAAAAATTAGTATTGATCGATGTAGTGAACCTTTTTTCATTATATTTGTGCACATTTCAGAGTATTGGGACAACTGCTTTTAACATTCAATGCCTGCCTATATGTGAAACAAACCGTATTAATGTTTGAATGAGAGAAAAGTATAGTAAGTTTAGTTTCTTGTGATAGACCACACATTAGAAATACCTATTTCACTTTCGACCCATTTATTTACTATCTTGTTGCAATCACAGGCAAGTCCAGACCTAGAAATATAATTCAACCAATTTATTTGAACAGGTAGCTGATTCAAGGAATTATAGTCGTTGTGCTAACACCTTAGGAACTTTAAACTGACTTATTTTTGCACTATAGAGGAACCTACTTGACTCGTTTGGTGGTTCGCTCCTGGCCGTGGTTCCAGATGCTGCCCCCGCTGGTCTTCCAGTCATCGTTCATGATGTCATTCGCCACTGCCAGCTCCGTGTCCTCGGCAGTCTGCACAAATATATTTTTATACTAGCTTACGGGAACATTTTCCCTGGTTATATAGTATCCTATGTCTGTCTTCATGACCTAAGCTAAGTACGTCCATACCTTTCAGGACAATTGGTTCCCTATTTCTCACTTTCACAAAAATGACACACTAGTCGCATAATAAATTAAATATGTATTTAAATTAAGTATTTGCTTGCTTTCTATTCTACCATGCCGAAATTAAAATGCAGTGTTCTAAATGCAATCAATATAATGGATTACTGCATTTTAATTTCAGCACGGCAGTATTATGTATGTCCCCAGTATTAAAAAATCAAATGTTTTGCCTAGCATTGGTGGCACGGGGTAGCTATAATTAGGTCAAGTTTACACTGGTAAGGCGACTGGTGACGTGACAGGAACAAACATTGTAATATATGGAGGTGGACGCACTGCTTATGCAGCGACCAGCGACTACCATATAGTCTTGTTGTGTTGCAGTCGCCTTACCAGTGTAGCCTCGGCCTAACGCCCATTTCCAATAAGTATTTAATCCGTGGATAATTTGTTTACTCTCAGGTAAAAATTTACTTCTTTTTTGTACACGGTGAATGCCAAATTTCGACTATTGTAAATAAATGTAATAAGCAAATCTACCTGCAGATTGAATATTGATAAAGGCTAATGAATCCATGCCCAAAGTTGGAAGACTATGAGCGGCCCTAGCAAGGTTGACACGAGAATAAGCTATTACCATCTTAACCCTCAGTGCGTCTCCCTCATACTATTATCGAAGAAAGAGATGCACTGAGAGCTTAGGGGATAACTTATCCTCATCCTCATGTCTTTGCTAGGGCCGCAGATCTTTGTAGTGCACAAAGGATCGTCTCCTCCTAAAAGGATCAACAATACTTACCATGCCTTGTCCAGAAGTCTATTTTCCCAATGATAACTTCTTCAAGGTACGCGAAAGTATAGGTACCCAGCGTAGCAGAGAAAGCTCCGCAAAAATGTTTATTAAATTATTACAAATTATTCGTAGAAGATATATTATTTTCACTACATTACGAGTTCCAATTCAAAATTATTACGAAATTGAACTGCCAAATTATGACGTTGACGGTTGACAGCTAACTACATATATTTTTTGTTTTATAGTTTATTCTATACTATCAAAGGAGATGAAGCCAATCTTGTATTTAATCTACGATGTACCTAATAATGACCCGAGTAATTTCCTCAGAACAATAACTTAATGATAGAAGAAGTAATGAAATTAAATAAAAATCGTCATTTCAATAGCTGAACTCATTACTTTTATCTTATTGGAATACAATTTGCCAAGAAGAGACGTTCGTTTAACTTAACGTGTTAAAATGTTAATCTTGTATAACCAGCGTACTAGCATACTAATTTTTATCGCGTACATAAAGCATGTGTCCCTTTCCCACCCGCATATTAGTTAAAAAGTGACAGATGCTTTATGTGTGCGATAAAAGCTAGTGTGCTAGGGCCGTATAACATTATGAGACTAAAAAAAGATGCCACTGCAGGTCAGTACCATACTAAGACCAAGAATAATACTAGACTTGACAGCCGCGTTCACCCGTAAGAGACAGACATAGAGTACATTCCGACTTTGGGGTGACCATGTTCGAAAAATAAACTCCCCACATTTTAAGTTGACTGTAACCCTTCAAAAAGCCTTAATAAAAACCATAATATGAATAAGTATGAATATGAGAAGATATGACAATCCTTAAATTTTTTAATGCAAAAGGTATGCACAAGAATAAAACCAAAATACTTTACAAATAAAAGCTTCATTACAAGTAGAAAATATGAAATTCAAATATTATTGGTAGGAAAATCCTACTTTCTCTTTATAGGTTATAGTAGATACTGTTATAAGCGGAAAACAGGATTTTTATATTAGTAAACAGAATAACTCTTCACCATCATTGACCTTTGAATAAAGTAAGTTTATTATTTATATTGTGTACATATTCTCCTTTGTCCACCATCGATTTTGTAGAATAATGTATTCTTACATTCCAATATTTTTCGCAGATGGCTTTAATTAATAAGGGAAAATGTTGTTCTGAGTGATCGTGTTGATCATTGACATTGAAATTATTATTGACATTATTAGCATTGCAGCTTTCTAAACTTTTTAACTTACATGAACGTCTAATGTTGGTATTGAATACTTTGCCAAATAAATCTTTTGTTGCTTTTTCACAAAGCAATCGGCTTTAAAATGGATAGAACATATGCGATGGTACTGAGTGGGCTGCCAATTTTGCCGTCCAGTCGCTGCAATCCAAACACGGCGCAAAGTCTCGTGTTGTGGGAATCTATAAAAATTAATACGAGTCATAATTAATTTAAATAATAACTATCACTCCAAACCCATTAGTTCTATCTAGCAAATAAAATGATTAAACGATTTCTAAAAGTCAAATTTAAATTACCCTTTAAATCGGGAACTTTTACCCTTTATATTAAGGTATCCCTGAAAGGATGATAATCCGGCTAAATTTAAAATACTCACAAAATGGCTGCCGTTATCGCCATAGCTCTCCGAATTGAGCCATAGACGACCTCTTATAATTGGTCAGGTATTAATAGAAAAATATTTTTCAATTCGATTTAGAATACTCTACTTTTTTCCACTAATATTATGTTGTTTTATAGGATTTAAGATTAATCCACTTAAATTAAGGTAAACCATAAGAAACATAATTTATATGGGGCTTACTTACGTGTGAAATGTTCTGTTTTCAAATTTACGTTCAGTACGGCTTTTACAGCTAATCACGCAACAATTCACCATTTTTAGTAATTAGAACAATTACTCAGCAATCCGTATAACACTTCACTTTCACAAAATGTCTTTTTATCAGTCTCTTTTTATTTGTTTTGCACACACGTCCATTGTCTGCCACAAACTAGTTTGTGGCAAACAGAAATTACCTATGAACGGTAATAATAATTACCTGTCATATCTACAGGAATACTTAAGCCGGCCATACACCTAACGATATGCTTGCGCAAGTTTAGACTTCGCTACCCAGACGAATAAAGCGGTAAAGTGCTGTAACCGCCTTTTCCGTTTTATTGCATTATCGGGTCCGGCACTGTCTACTGCATGTCTGTGATTTTTTTCGTTACTGCAACAAACATATATTTGAAGATATAAACAAGAATGGTAATAATTACGCAAAAAGTTTTGAAATAAATTTCAGCGAACACAGCTGTTATAATATGTATATCACACTCATAACATGTGAATGGCTTATAATGCATACACTGTTATCGCTTTATTCGCCGTAAAAAATAAATTGTCTTAGACGTAAAACATTGCTACACCTTTTTTGTCTAAAGCAATTGAACTATACTGTTATGCAAAGTTGAGATACATAAATTGTTATACAAAAAGGTAAAATTAAAACCGCTTTACAAATAGAAATAACAAGTCTTTAAAAGTAATCGCTTTTTAAGAATCTGGTTTTCTAAAATAAAATGTGCGATCATCATTTGTAAAACATTGAATTAGCATTTTCGAAACGCAACCACTCCTCGCTTCACACTCCCGCGCAGGACGGATCCTGTCAATCATGCGTATACCTCGCCAACTGTAAAAAGTGCGCTGACGACCATCCATTTTACATGCAAATCTTGAAGATCAGCCTGTAGTAATAGAACTGCGGAACAGGCTGACTCAAAATTAAAAAGTCTGAGCTATTGTTTCTCTTTATTATATTTTGATGAAATCATTCACGCTATTTAGTTCTTTAATATTTACTTAAAAAAACCTAATTTGTTACTTAATTTGTAACACTAATATTATAATATGTCTCAGTGATCAACGCGTTCAAAACCGGAAGTGATCACCGCATGGTAAAGGGGCTCATTGAATCTGAATGTTAAGCTTGAAAGGTCTCGATTTATGAAGTCTACGTTACGTCCAGCCAGCACCGATCCAAATCCAAAACCCCAAAAACTTTTAGCTCGACCTCCAAAGCCGTTTCAAAGCAATCGAAACGGTAGTAGTATTCCATTTCTTTATATTTAAATTTATACTTATTCATTAATTACAGTTATATTGCATTCACCTATCGAGTAGAATGTATGGCCAAGTAGCCATTTACGCAATCTAATCTTAAAACTGGAAAAGTGCGAGTGAAACCCGCGTGGAGAGGGTTCCGTTCCATACATGATTAACTGAAATTTCCTATGTTACTTTAAATACCATAGACTTCTTATAGGTGTTCCTGTAATCTATAGGTAAAGTACTATTTTTTGTATTTTTTTCAAAATTTTAGGCCCTGTAGGTTCAGAGATAAAGGGGGGAATGGTCAATTTTCGCTTATTTTCCTAAATAACTTCCAAACTATTTTCTTAAAATTCCAAATAATACATATTTAAGATCCTCATAATAAGCCCTTTCATTTGATATGTCATATGATATAGATTTCTTAACTTTTTTTTCTAATTTGCCCCCCAAAAGTGGGCCCCATGTTCAAAATTCTTTTTATTTACGTTACGCATTCCTGTTGCGGTCACTGATTTACATATGTATACCAAATCAATCGGTCCAGTAGTTTCGGAGCAAATTGGCTGTGACAGACGGACAGACAGACACACGAGTGATCCTATAAGGGTTCCTTTTTTTCCTTTTGAGGTACGGAACCCTAAAAACCGTCATGGAAGTTGCTTGGAATTTACAAAAAAATTAAATCTCATGTTTTCGCCGAATAAAGCGGTTATAACTCGTTGCACTAAGCAGAGTGCAGTTGAAAACACAAGGCAAAACTCCATTATCTACTATTACGTCAAAACGCAATTTCAGTTTACAAGCGAATAAACACGTTATAAGTTGTAACATTTTCGGATGGATAAAAAGAAAAAGTAGGATAAAAATGTAATAAGTTTTTCTGAATAAAATAAAAAAGATACATTTTGATTTGAAAATATACTACCGTTTGTAGGAATTTTTTAGTTACATAGTCTGATACCAAATTTGTTACATAAATTAAAAGAATAAATCGTGTCCTCTTTTTCAGTTTTATTTTTTCCTGACGTTTTGACTTTTTGATATTACCGCTTTATTCGTCCGGGGTAGCGACTTGTACAAGTCTACTGTAACGTGTATGGGAAGATACTTGCGCAAATTCTTCCCATACACGTTACAGTAGACTTGTACAAGCCTAAACTTGCGCAAGCATATCGGTAGGTTTATGAGGCGCTTTAGGCTAGCCACTGATCTACAATATAACTCTGAAATGTCACCGGTTGCACAATTATATTGATCGTCAGTAGTCGATATTAACCGTCAATTTCGACTACTGACGATCAATATAATTGTGCAACCAGTGATATTGCACAGTTATATTGTAGGTGAGTGGCTAGCTTTAATCTAAGGTACCATAGATGACTTTTAGAGCTTTTTAACTTGGTAGCTTAATGGTAACCATAGGTAAACAAGGCAGATTTAAGCAGAAACACGCAACTGAGTCTTTCCTTGTTTCACTATCTGAGTATACTTATTAAAATTATAGAGACAGATATAGGTATTACGTTTTCTTTTTAAGCCTTCTTACCCTCCTTGTATGCTTTAGTTATTGTTCTGAGGTAATTTCCACAAAATGAAATTCGTGAATGAAATTAACGCTTGCTTTATATTGCGAAATGTGACATCGGCATTCCTAAAATATCAAAGTATCTTTGTTCCGATCTGTTAAATTAAACCGTCTTATCTCTAAGTGCATCTTTCTCACACTAGTGCCGCCGAAAGAGATGGTCATAGAGATAAACGGATAAATTATCTTTGCATGTTAAGGCCGCAGGGCACAACTACAGCTCTCTCTCTCTTAGAAAGCTAGCTACGTTAGTTATCTGCAACAAATCTCGTAGTATCCTTTTGTCTCATTTTAACAGGACAATCATAAATTGACCTGCTCGCTTATAGGCATTATGCGGAGTGAGGTATCCTACGACAGTGGACGGCTATGTTGGATTACAACCAAAGTCGATGACACGCACGAACATGTGGTTTATACGCACTGACGGGTCAAGTTAGGCTCGCGTTACTTCGTGAATTGGTATTAAAGAAAGTCGGACATTGTTTACGGTCTAAAGAAGGTAATAAGAAAAACTATATCACAGAAAAGTTCACAGTTCACGAGGGAATTGAGAAAATTGAATTCTACACGGACGGAGTATATTTATATAGCCAGAAGAATCATGATGTCAAGTAATGTGAAATAATGCTCAATAAATTCTTTAAAATATTGCAGGAATTAAATCTTAAAAGTATACGTGTATGCCAGCGTGTCGGCTTCCCTTATCTAGATGGCGGGACGTCACACCAAAACGCGGAACGAAAGCGGAGCGAGTCGGCGGAAGCGGGCCCGCGTAAGCAGTGTCACAGGAACTAAAACGGAAGCCTTCACACCAGTGACCGCGCGGATTGATGTGAAAGCTTCCATTTTAGTTCCTGTGTCACTGTTTACGCGGCACCGCTTACAACTCTACTCCGCCTTTACTCCGCCTCCGATTTTTTTAACGGCTTGTTACCTACGGCCTGCGTTCCAGGCGGATGGGTAGGTACTTTACCACTGAGCTGTAAAGCCTGGCGTCCACTAGACTCGCCGAGGCGAATCGAATCGAATCGCAATAATTCGCCTCCTATATTTTCTAATGCAACTGCGTCCATTGACGAAGAGCCGCGGCGCGCCGATTCAATGGACGCAGTTGCTTTAGACAATATAGGAGGCGAATTATTGCGATTCGATTTGATTCGCCTCGGCGAGTCTAGTGGACGCCAGGCTTAAAGACGTTAGGTACCGAACGAATGTTTCAGTTTTGTTATTATTATTATCTATGCAATTCGTATTTTTTGTCAATTTCTGGAAATACATACCCACCATATGTATATCAATATAATTCCATGTAAGAAATTGTTACTTTTAGTTTAGTAGTTATTCAGTTTTATTTTATTTATTATAATAATACTGAACACTAATTTGCTAACCTTTGATTTCTAATTAAGTAATTAATGAATTATTCGTTTTTCTGATGATTTCGATTCGATTTAAGTTATTAAAACTTTATAATAATTATCTAACAGTCCAATATAAACAACTATTACAAACAAAACGACTCTCAAATAAAATACTTAACCGAATTTGGAATAAAATCTACTAAAAGTACGAGGGATCATTTACTGTCCAGCCAGACATTACGATAAACGGGCGAGATAGCCAGCGCGATAAGCAACGCGAGTGAGAGAGACAACGTATAAAGAAAGATAACCCATCAAAAGGGGGACACATTCTAGCGCTCAATGCCAAGCTAAGATAATCACATTTCAATTTTACACGCTAAAAACAACTCTATCTCCATGTAGTTACGGCGCAATTTGGAAAGCAAGTCTTGATAAGCGGGAAGATTAACGAACAAATTCGCGGCTATGCCAATGGGAGAGTTGTATCGTCGAACAAACTTATGTTTTGCAGTCGCGAACGCGCCACTATCCCAAGTTTAGTGCAGAATTTGAACCACGCGACGCTAGTTCCAAATTCTACCGCCGGCATAAACAAACTTGTATAATAAACGGAACCATCTTATCTAACACTTATTAAAAAGACCGCGAATTGTAAAGAAAATAAATAGGTTATAACGTAATAATACTTACATTTCCTTGCATTTGTTATTATAATATCAACTTGCCAAGCTTGGGAATGTTGGGAAAACTTTAACGACCGTCGACAAACGTAGCGCCTTGACGACGACAAAACTGACACTGGGGGCGCTTTATTGTATCGAGCGAGACAACCGTGTGTGAGTGAGATAGTAGACTCGATAAAGCTGCGTGTTCGTGTCGTATAGTTTACTTGTAACGCTACCTACGATCTATTTTAGGATCGTAACCAACTTCAGAGATAGTGCGTTGTGTTTAGAAGAGATAACTTAAGTTTAAAGTTATAGCAAAGTTTAATTTATATTGTTATTTTAGGAATTATTATTTTAATAAATGATTGCATTTATAATTATAAAGGTATACTTATTAACGACTACATTAAAGTTTTTTATCACCATCACCATCAGCGTAGGTATATGTCCCATTGCGGAGATAGGTCCCAACGCGGACCCAGTGCGGGTTGGGGACTTCACACACATCTTTAAATTACTTCACATAATGTATATAGGTCTTCTCAGGATGATTTTCTTCACCGAAATGATCGTGGCTCTCAGAGGTGCAGATTTGAATCCGAGACCCTCTGTACGAGAATCACCATTACTATGAGTTTTAATTAAAGCTCTTAAATATTGTATTGAAGAGATTTTTATTATGTGTAAGGCCGCTATGAGCCTCTCAACGCACTGTTTTTCTATTAATCCTTACATACTATAAATGCGAAAGTATGTTTGTGTGTATGTACCTCTTTCACACCAAAATCGTGATGTATTGCCGGAAAAAGGTGAAAATGCACAATTCCTGAGCGAATAAGGGCAAAGTAATTCCACGCGGACGAAGTCGCGGGCAAAAGCTAATAAGGAACCAAGCGTCCGTTAATCACACTATCTCACTCTAACCCGTTTAAAAGTTAGAATATCTCTCTACTGCTATCTCTTTCTTTCACAACAAACGGCCCTAACCCTAATACAAATGATGCGTCTTCACTGTATCGTGGACTTTATCTTTTGTTTCTTACAAAAATAACGAGTTGAAAAGAGAAAGAGGATCTTTCCGAGTTAACCATACGAGTAGTTTGATAACAGTTCGTTGCTCTCATAATGTGGGTCGGTCGTGGGAAGCATGTGAGGAGGGAAAGATTACTTTATTACTGTTACGTAAGGTTCGGAGTTGATTACGTTTGGTATTATCTGTACTAGCATAGAGTAAATAAAATGAATACGTCGTCTAAGTATTTTTATAGATAAGATAGCGAAAAACCGGCAAACTCGGACTCGGACCGTCGGACTCGCGCACGAAGGGTTCCGTATCATTATTTATAATCAACCAAAAATCATGTTTGTTGTATGGTAGCATCACGTACAAAACAACATTTTAGTAACGATATTCTAAATCACTTAGCAGTCCCGAACAGAGGCCCAGTTTGAACAGCATGTTAAATGCACAATGATTATACATAGATACATACATACATCACGCCCGAAATCCCTAATGGGGTGGGCAGAGCCACAAGACTACTTGTGGCCACGTTCGATTAATTAGTCCTAAGATGGTATGATGAACCGTATGGTGACAGGTGATCAGCCCATCGCCCATACAGATAGTCCACCATGTTGGAGAGGATCTGTCCCTTAGTCGACTTTTACGACATGCCAGGATGATAAGCATCTGCATGCATTCTATGCTATTTCTTCACTCCCAGTGCAGCAGAGGAGGATTACACAATGAACAATGATTATGATGAACAATATTATGCAGAATAATTTATACGAAAAGCAATTAGGAAGATAAAAACATTATACGATGCAATATAGACCCGTATTCTAAAAATGCTTGAAACCCAATAAGGTTCATTAAGATTTATAACAATCCCATGTCGTTTTTTAGGGTTCCGTACCCAAAGGGCAAAAACGGGACCCTATTACTAAGGCTCCGCTGTCCGTCTGTCCGTCCGCCCGTCTGTCACCAGGCTGTATCTCATAAACCGTGATAGTCAGACAGTTGAAATTTTCACAGATGATGTATTTCTGTTGCCGCTATAACAAGGAATACTAAAAAACAACATATAATAATTATTTAAGGGGCCTCCCATACAACAAACGTGACTTTTATGCTCGTTTTTGCTTGATATTGATAACGGCAACTGGTAGACGCTTGAAATATTCACAGAATATTTAGTTATATATTCACTTATAAACTAATAATTAAATTAAATAAAACAAATATTTAAGGACGTGCTTGACGTTCACATTCGCGGTAATGTTATTTTAAGTGGCGATATAGTAGATCACTTAGCAGTCCAGGCCCCCAATTCTCGCTGCTTTCGAGATAATCTCACAATCGAGATGAAACGTCAGTTCATACAGTCGTTTGACACAACTGTATGAATCTGAGGTTTAATCTCTTAATCGACATTATCTCGAATGCAGCGAGAATTGGGGGCCTGAATACAGGCCTTTAGTAGGGGATCCTAGCTTTGAGCTCAGAGTAACCTCTGCACCATGTATTGTTACATTTATACAATAAACTTTTTATTTTTTTTCTGTTTTCGTTGTTTATTATAATAGTCATTTCTTTTTTATTTCATATTTATGTACATAATTATTATTAAACTAATATTGATTGATATAATACTTACTTGTTTAGCCTCCATTTGAGTTCACCTAATGTTATCCAACTTACTCTGTACACTTTGCAAAGCCACTATGAACCGTGATCGGGTCGAAGTGCTGAGCTCCTACTTTCCGCTCTCACGGATAAAAAGTAGCTAACCAACATACCCAGATACGTTTTTTCTCTTGAAGGGGGCTTTGCCCTTCGAGCCCCCCACAAAGGGCTTTGTAGCATTCAAAACTTGCTAAGAAACCAGCCAAGTTTCTCGTAATTAAATTTTTAGTTACGTAGTTACATGCTTACTTGCCATGAACAAATCAGAAATGCAAGATCTTAACACAAATCTTATGAGATACTGAAACTAAAACTTCATCCCCACCTACCCCTCATTACGCTTATATTCCTGCCATTAGGTTAAACCCAGGACCTCATAATCCTCTTCATAATTACAGGGACAGGTGCAGGACGCAATTACACCCCTAAAGGGGGATCTTTAAGTCCCGGGGGGTTTCCGGCAGGAAACAATTTGAGTCAAAGTGAGTCTTCTAGTGGAAAAGATGTCACATATCCTTAGATCATGGGAAGAACAGATGCGGAGGGTACAATAGTGCTAGTTTCAGCCTGGGCAAAAATGGTTTCGTATGTCCGGATGTCCCGCTGTACTCCTCTACAGGTCGCATTTCTCAACCGATTCTCTTGAAATTTTGTGAGCAGGTTCAATTATTATGTTTTCGATCCAGTTTTTCGATTTTTTTCAAAATAATGGAGATATGGGGGTCTTTGCGATTACAAACTTATTTGCGGTGTTGGTAAACTGATCGCGACCTATGTAGATGTATAGTGATAACCGTTTTCCAACGGCAAAGTTAGGTTTGTCGCGAGGTCTACAGCTCACGGAGCCACTAGTAGAATACTGTTATGACTTTTAAGAGAATAGAGTTTCATTTCAAGTTGTGCCGCTGTCGAATTCACCAGTCTACTATTTAATTCATCTTCTTGTACGCAATCTGTCGTAAGCGTAAGACACGAGCCGGTGATATTAGAGGCTTCGCTTCCGCCGTCTAGGCCGGTATTAAGTACTAAGTGCACTATCATGAGGTCTTTTATCATGAAATACTTAAAGAAAGTGTTAGGCTAATATTACATTATAGGTACTATATATGGGATCGGATAAGTATGACTACTATAAAATATGATGGTGTAATAATAACATAATGAACGTTTATATATCATAATGTTTACTTGAAATTTCGGGGCTTTAATCACCATTTATTATCAGAAATAGACCGAAGAAAGTTTTAATTTGACTATGATCATTATGTTATTTTTACATCATGATATTGTCATCATTTTTCTAGGAGTCTTATTTATAGGATACTATAAATATTATAGCTTAATATCGGCCTTAGTCATGCAGGTAACTATTAATTTTTAATGTTTTTATTTAACTTTATCTATACATATAAAACAGTACCGTGACTCACTTATAGACACCGCACACCCTAAACGTCCTATGGTCCTAGAGGTTTGAAATTTGGAGGAGATATTCCTCGAGTACTTACGCTAAAGGTGCACTAAGGAGGGATTTTTTAAAAATTCCAACCCTGAAGTGGTGAAAAGGGGCGATAAAGTTTGTATGGAAAATACTGCGGGCGAAGCTGTGGCGGGTCCACTATATGATACTAAAATAGATGTTTGATTTGAAAAGATGACTTTCTGCTGAGTTTCTTGCGGCGCTTCTCAGTAATGATAGTCCTGTGCGAAGCGCTGGTAGATTCAACCCATTTTAATTTATTCATGTGTCGAGTAGAAGACACAGCGGCGCTAATAAAGGTCCGGGCATACCAAACGCGGTTGCGGCGCGTTTAGTTTGCCCGGGCCTTTAGGTTGACACGATGATAAGTTTACATCGTCTTATCTCTTAGTTCTCACACTAGTGCCGACGAAAGAGATAGAGCGATAAGACGGGATTAAGGTTAACGTTCCTTTTTAGGGTTCCGTACCTCAAAAGGAAAAAACGGAACCCTTATAGGATCACTCGTGCGTCTGTCTGTCCGTCTGCCACAGCCAATTTGCTCCGAAACTACTGGGCCGATTGAGTTGAAATTTGGTGCACATTATGTAATTCGGTGACCGCAACACGGACGCGTAACGTAAATAAATGAATTTTAAATATGGGGGCCACTTTTGGGGAGTAAATTAGGAAAAGAAAGGTTTGCAAATCTTGGCGTGTGCCATATCAAATGCAAGGGCTTGTTGAGAGGATCCAAAATATATATTTTTTATAATTTAAAAATAAATATTTTTGAACTCATTTAGGAGATAGGCGAAATTTATCATTCCCCCCTACTTATCTCCGAAAATACTTGGACTAAAATTTGGAAAAAATACAGAAAATAGTTCTTTACCTATAGATTACAGGAAAACCTATTCGAAGTCCATGGTATATAAAGTAACATAAGAAATTTCATATAATCACGGAACCCCCTCCACGTGAGTTTAACTCGCACTTGTCCGCTTTTTTTATTTAAGATAAGCAACCCTAAAAATACTACGCTAATGCACTTAACGTCGGCGTGATAATTTTTAACCTTTACGCGTACTTCATTAGGACTGGGCACAATAAAATGTACGACACAGTTGAACTGGAGCCCGTAATTAAGGCAACTGTCGGTCCCAATTGGACCAAAATGTCCGTTAGCAGCATCGAACTAATTTGCTCCTCGCAAAAACTTAACCGCAAGTTACAAGTGATGCTTATTTATTGCTGGATGTGACTATAATTAGACCATTTAAATCAACTGTCCTCCCTTTTTAGTATCATTTTAGAAAGAACACTAAATAAGTACAATCTTGACAAGCCTTATTATTAGTTAATAGAATCAGGCGTTACTTTGCGGAAATCCATATTATACTAGAAATATTGAATTACTTTGCTATTCCGCGAAAACAGTAGGGTAAAATCGTGCAAATAGCGGCGCTTGTGTTGAATATTTTTTGTTCATGCAATATTCCCACCCTCCCTCCGCATATAATAAAATAAGCAACACAAACGCTACTACAACCACCACCACCACCACCAAAAATACCGCTCAAGCTCAAGATTGTTTCCATTATTTAGGTAAAAAAAAAACCTGACTGGCGACATAAAAGCACTTTTTCTCCTAGTATGACGCACCCTCCGATTTCCTATAACGCCTATGAGTCTATGACACTCGTTTTATTAAAATCGGTGTAGTAGCTCAAGTGCTAAAGTAGAAATTTCGATTTTCGGTCACATTATATATAAAGAATATATTTTATTTTGAGAAATAAATAATCTATCCAATATAATCTATGTGATGAGCTCTAGAAAAGCAACATACTTAGTAAAAGTTATTGTGTAATTAGTCGACATCGTCTTACCATGTCGTATTTTTAATGTATTTGCTGAAGATTTCAATCTAAATGCTTGTACTTTGATATGCTCAATCTACTATATAAAAATAAGTCGGGTTTTCCTTCCTGACGCTATAACTCCAGAACGCACGAACCGATTTCCACGGTTTTGCATTCGTTGGAAAGGTCTCGGGCTCCGTGAGGTTTATAGCAAAGAAAATTCAGGAAAATTTTCAACAGAAAAGCGGGAAAATCTTTTTTCACATACAGCGCCATCTCTGATACATAGCTACACCAAACGAAATGTTACATAAAACGAAGCCATCTGGTGGCGAAACGGAGTTCGCCGGGTTTGCTAGTTAGTTAAATAGTAATTTTATTTTGAAATAGACATCATCTCATCTCTCATCCATGCAACTATTTCATAATACTTACCTATTAACTAATATATAATTATCAAAAAAGGAAAAAAAACGGTTATAGATTTTAATTTTAGATGCAATTGATATCAACGTCGTGACATGGACACTGAGGCACTCATGCCGCATAATTTTTTACATAAATAAAATAATTAAGTAAAAAATAAACGCGAACATTTATAGTGGAACTTCTAGCATGTTAAGTCAAGTCCATTAATCCATGTAGCCGTCCGGAGGGCCGGTTAACGGTGTCCGGCTCGCTGCCGGACCTTGCGTGATTGACCGCTCTTTTATCGCATATTCATAGTTACTCGTACGGTTCCTTACAAATGGGGGTTTTTGTGAAGTTTTGAATGAAGGCGTTCAACAAAGGGACTATTTCTAGTTAAATGGCAATTCGGTTCTTGACCATTATTTAATAGTAGATTGTCGCACCGAGCAGAAAGTGATTCATTATTGCGCCGAGTGTTAGTTTGGAGCGCAATAATCGTTCCTCAGTCGCAGTCGCGCCAGTTCCAACAGCATCCTAAGCTTGCTGGCCCAACGTTGGGACTCGCCGCTGCTTGAGCGCTGGATGCGGCTACACGCACCTGTCTCCGCCGCACAGCGTCGCTTTTGATGTTAATTGGGAAATTGTTTAATTCTATGTTATTTTGTTTTTGAGTCCTAATTTATTGTATTTTAACACTAACCCTAGATATAAGTTTATGTAATTAACACTATGGATCTCATGTCCGAAATAAATTATTTGAATTTGAATTTGAATTTGAATTTGAATAATACAACACTTAATGCGAGATGCATAATCTGCTTTTCTTTCAACTACTGCAAAACTTGGTATGACGCACCCTTACAATTTTTATATAGCCAATGACACTCGCACGTTCTCCCAGAATCTTAAGATAATAATATCCTATTTATTAAAATCGGTTCAGTGGTTCGGAACCTAAGGTAGAACATCCGTGTAGAGTCAATGTAGAGTCAATGTAAGGTCAATGTAGAGCCTTTAGATACGTCATTTCCTCCCGGATGAAAATTCGTAAGCTGATTGTTATTATGATCCTGTAAATAATGAAAAAAATCAGCTAATAATATGCCGAGGGAAAACTCGTCAGCTGGTGCATTTAAATCGGCGATAGATGCTCCCGTCTGGCTCCTGCGTTACAACTTTCAGGGCATCAGCTGACGATCTTTCCATAGAGCCTCGATAGAGCCAGCTGACGATTTGATTTTTCACTAATTTTGACCTTAATCAAATAAAAATGAATTGCCAAAATTATCTGCTTTTTCTGTAATTTGTAATGAAACACAAAATACAATAAACTGTAATCAGATTAAAACTTTCGTGAGACATTACTAAGACTAGAAATAAGCACGGCTTTACTCACGATTTATTGTCAGAAATACCATGAAATATCATGTCGGACTATTTCTGACAATAAATCGTGAGTAAAGCCGTGCTTATTTCTAGTCTTTACAATAAACTTTTTTCTTTTATTCTAACCTAGTAAGGAAAAACCGCTCAAAAAAGCCTATACCTATAAACAACGATTTCAAAAGATTTTAAAACATGCTTAAAACACAAAAGTTACTTTTCCTAATTAAAAAAGGACAGAGTTCGATTTCCTAAAACATTTACTACCGGACCCAACGGGGTCGGGCCATAACTCGTGTTCCGGAATTCCGGATAAAAAGGAGCAGGGCCGATCCGATTGGGTTGTGTGAAGCAGTGAATTCAATTAGCTATCCAACTCAGTTGAAGAGGAAAATAAAGTTGGAAGATATCTTTCGTATTTTAAAAACGTTAATGGATAGTCAATGAGCACTCTAACTTTTATTGCGCACAGAAAGCATCTGTCACTTTTTAACTAATACGCGAGTACGAAAAGGACGGATGCTTTAAATGCGTAATAAAAACTAGTGTGCTAGGCACTGGAAATCATGCAGCCTCAAAAATGATTATTGTATTTAAAGGAATATAAATCTCACTGATAAAATCGGCAATAGGGAAGTTTCCTGGGTAAAAGAATAATATTTCTAATTAGTCCGTCAGGTAGATTATCAAAAAATATTGAACACGTATTTTTTGCTTTATCGAATCAATCAAAAGTGATAAAGATAAGACGCATCAAGTTTCGGGAATGGGGTCTTATGACGTCACTTATTGGTACAAAGTGTGAGAAGTTCGACGTCACGCGGAACTTCAACGCAGTACATCTTGGTCATTTTTTGTTTAATTGACAAAAGAAAAAATATGTGTTCAATTTTTTTTTTAAATGTAAATGACGGACGGAAACTTCCCTATTCTCGCAACATGTTTAATGGCTTGCCTTAGTGGTGTTTTAACACAACTTTACAAGTGTGTGCGATCGAAACTACAACACAATCCGGATGAAATTTGAAAAAATTTCGTCCGTGTTATTTCGCATACAAACTTTGAACCCCCATTTCGCCCCATTAGGATGTCTACTTGCTAAAAGGAACCTACCAAACAAATAGGTTTTATAGTTCATGATTTCGCTTGTACATCTGTAGAAATAACAATATTTTTAATTGAAATTCCATAAAAAAGGTGCTTAGACATTTGGATGGGTATGTTTCAGGCGATGTCATTCAGAACTATCGTTAGGTACTTAGTATTATTAACTACGTAGCGGCAGGAGCGGTGGTTGTAGCAGACGTCAGTTGACTCGGCGCGGCCACATCGTGCCGTGAAATGTATGACATCTATTAGGACTTTCAATAGAAGACAACAAATAGCGTGACAATGCGGTCGCGCCGCGCCCACAATGTGACCGGGTCTTTAGGTAATAAATAGCATCCTAAGAGAATCCTGAGACCGGGTTAGCAGTTAATTAAAGTTAATTACCTAGTGTTTAAGTGCCTCAGTTGTTTCACAAAGCCAAGAACTTGGACAGCCTTGGACTAAGTTTATATTTAGACGACTAACTTAATGTAGACTTCGAGAAGTAGACCGGACTTAATTAACTTGGTTTTTCGAGTCTTTATTTAGTTATCACAACGAATAGAAGTTTTCGTTTGTTTGAATGGAGGGCAGAAGTACTCGGTAGATATTGAACTCGAAACTACAGTGTTGATTCTGAACACGATTTTTTGGAGTTACTACCTAATCATTTACAGATTCGCTATATTTCTGTAATAGTTCGTCTAGTTATCAGAGTTACTATTATGTATATGAAATAACTCTAAATTTCCAAATTCTGATAAAAGTTATTATATAATTTGCGGCACATAGGTTGAACTTTGACGTAATGCGAAGAACACATTTTCGGGTCTCAATCGAGGTGCGGTATGAGGTGTGACGCTTTGTTTTCCATAGTCGTAGTAGTAGAGACAAACAGTAATCCTCACTAGATGATTACTATTCGAATGGGCCGGCTCGACCGTGGTAGTACCACACTCTCACAGAATATCGGCGTAAAGTAATAGCTTGCTATTGCGTTTCGTACGGTGAGTGACGAGATCCTGAGGCCTATTCCCTCATCCCCATCCCATCCCCATTCCCCATCCTCCCGAGACTGGCGACGCATTGGCAGCACCTCTGGTGTTGCAGATGTCCATGGGCGGCGGTGACCACTATCCATCAGGTGGGCCGTGTGCCGGTTTGTCAGTCAATTGACTTAAAGTTGTACCTGCGCGGATGGCCGCCATTTCAGTTCAACATATGTTCCGGGGATTATAATATATGTATTTGTAATTTTCTCTCATTTCTTCGGCGAGATAAACGCTTTGCTCAATAGTACATCAGAATTGTTAAGTTAGGAAAGGCTAAGTGGCATAGAACCCGATGTTTTGTCATTATCTAACTTTATGAAAGCAATAACGATATGGCGACCGATAGATTTTTATCACAGAACACAGAAAGAGGTTAGAAAGGCCGTCTGCCATAATTCGTACCGAAACCGCTGTCGCCGAAGCATCCCCGCTCGACGTTACAACTACTAGCGCAAACGAAATAACTACGAGAATACGCACACACCCACAATAACCAAAGTCCGCTCGTGATTCGTGCGTTCGAATAGCCAGCCGTTGCCCCGCCCATACCGCTTCATTGACAAAAGCAATTTATTTTACATTTGCACTAGGCCTCGAGCATATCGATAATAGTTATCGATGATGTTTCGCGCCCTCTATGCCGCGTTTTGAAGTGTATACTACTATTTCGTAGTTAATCAGGCGCTGTGTAAGGCGGGTTGCGTGCTGTGTCCGGCAGGTCGCGCTGTGTCCGGCGGGTTGCGCGCTGTGTCCGGCGGGTTGCGCGCTGTGTCCGGCGGGTCGCGTTCGGTCCGGCGGGTTACGCGGTTTTTTTGTCTAATTTTTATTTCTTTATATGCAGCCAGGATTGCAAAAAATCACTTGTTGTCAGAAAATATTGTTTCTGAACACATCATGGAGGATTTATAATAAGTATGTGTGTAGATAAAGTTAAGTATGCAACTGTACATAATTTAGCCTTAAAACACTCGTGCGATCTTATTATGAAAATCGCCTATCGGCTCGTCTCATAAACCGGCACTCGTATTTTAATGCCTATCATTATGCAACCGTTGCATAAACTACTATAAATATGCGCAAATACAAAAAAAAGTTTAAGTTTCTCGTGTGTAATTTTGAAACTTAATCATTATATTGTTATTTATTATTATATTGTATTTACTTTTTTATGTAAATTAAATATAGTTATAAAAACCCACAAGCTATTATAATATTAAGTTTAGACATTATACACCGGCTTCACATCAAGCCCGCCACTTTTAGATAAATTGTTTTTATATATATAGGAACAACATTGATAAAAAATACAGAAGTTAACTTAAATGATAAATAAATTCAAAAGACTTATTATAATAGGGTATAACAGGACCAAATGTACTTAAGCTGAACTCAGAGGAATTAACAAGTTACTTTGTAAACCAGGCTTAAGGTGTATTATGGTCGCAGCTCTGTAAGTGCATTAAAAGTATTTTTTTAAAACACTCTTATCATTAATTATCGCTTTTTTGGTCCATTCATCAATGCAGAAAAATAAATAACTTATCGAACACATTGTTTATCTATAGTCGATAACACTAACTTTGGCCACATCACTAGTCTCATTACTTCGTCACGTAGGCAGTTTTTGGGAAACCATTAAATAACTTAGTTTTTAGACTTACCTGTGAAAAGAAATTCCATCTTTTGACACATTTGATACTTGGCTTCTGGCCCTGCACGTAATTATTGCACAAGACGACATTTTCAATTAATTAAACCGGATTTTACCGCAGCTCGACACTGTGACGCATCGCGCTCGCGACTGACTGCGCTGACAGCGAGTCGTGTTTGAAATAGCTCATTTGCTCAACTGCGCGGCACGCGTGCCCCGCCCACATCACCTTTCTAACCTCTTTCTGTGTTCTGTGATTTTTATATTGGTTATCAATTGTCCTTGGTTATATTATTTGCCGCTGTGGAATGGCTTTTTGAGTGTACGGTCCGGTACTAACTTCGGCGCGTGGCACGGAGCAAGTATTCCATGTGGGAATTAACTAGACCTGGACGCTGGGTAATTCCATTATAGTCAGTAACGACTTTTCAGTAGAATATATTGCAACCCTCAGTTTTACTAATTCATATTCATATTCATATTCATTTATTCCTTGCAATCATGGTGTTTTACAGATGTTCTTAAAATAAACCAGTGCGTACATGAACCCTACTAGGGCACAGCAAGTTGTTAATCTTATTTACTAATAAATATGTAGGTGTATCATTTAGTAATATTGGTAAATGCTCTATACAAATTACCTTAAGGATTTTAATAGTATAACAAAAACTTAGGTCTATACAATTTTATTATTAATATCATTTTGGTATTTTCATCACAAAATTCTATTAGTACCGAAATAGCTCGGTCTAATATTCCAAATACTCGTGCAGGGAATATGGGCATTTATTTAGAAGATAACTCTTAAGTTTACTTACAAAAGTTGTGTATTTTATTTCTATGGTTATATGTAGAGGAACCTTATTGAATATTTTAACAGCCATCGCATGGGGGCCTTTTTTGATCATTTGTAGATTAACAGGACCAGTTACAACTAATTTGTTTCGCGGGCGTAGATTTCGGCCTTCTGAGTAGAGGTCTTTGGATTTAGCAAATAAACTATTGTGCTTCCGGACAAACTTACAGGTTTCTAAGATGTATAGAGAGGTAAGAGTTAGTATTTTTAATTTTATAAACTGCGGCCTACACGACTCATCATTTCTTATGTTGGTGATAACTCTTATGCATCTCTTCTGTAATAAAAATAGGTCTTTGATATTAACACTATTGCCCCACAATATTATCCCATATTGGAGCCATGCCTGGGCAAAAGCGTGATAGGCGCAGACTGCAGTCTTTAAGTCAGTATTTATTTTTATTTGTCGGAGGGCGTAAGCAAATCTTGATAATTTTGTGGCTATTTTTCCTAAATGATTTTTCCAGTTTATGTGTTCATCAATATTTAAACCGAGTAATGAGCAGGTACTTGCCAGTTCTAGTCTGTTATTTTGATAGGAGTAGTCAATATCTAAAACTGATCTCTGATGGGGCCTAAATTGGATTAAGTTCGTTTTTTGTAAATTTATTTGTAGGTTGTGGTCACCAAGCCAGGTCAAGACTGTATTAAAAATAGTGTCTAACGAGTTAGCAACTTCGTTACTGTTCCGAGCAGGGAAAATAATCGAAATGTCGTCTGCATAAAGTAGGGATTTGATATTATTAATTTTTAATATTTTTGGCAAGTCGTTTATATACAAAATAAATAAAATACATCCTAATACGCTTCCTTGTGGGATGGAGCAAGTAGCATGTATAGGTCGTGATCGGATTTTATTTATCATTTTGGTGTTTTTATTTATCATTTTCATGACGGCGCGTACTGGTGTGAAACTTTCTATTTTAGTTCCTTTGATACTGCATACGCGGTGGCGTCCGTCCTGCTCTGCTTCCTTTTCATGTTTCGGTGTGTAAGAGCCCTAAGTGGGCCATTCTTGTATAATATATTATGTAATTGGTTTCTTGGAAACGGCTCTAACGATTTGGATGAAGTTTCGTATTTAGATAATCTTTTACTTTCCAAGTTTAAAGACCGAGCGAGCGAAGCGTCTCCGTTTCAGCTTGGGCAAAAATGCTTTCCTCTGTCTGTCCGCGCGGCAGTTGTCGTCGAATGTCCATTTGTTCTCACGTGACACATTTGTCAGCACGTGTAGTACGACCTGCCCGCGGGCCTTTTGTCGCTCAGTGAATTCCTTACATACTTGACTAGTTTGACAGAGACGCACTGAGCGACAAACGACTCGCAAGCATGTCATGCCCTCCTGCGGCCCTAACATGAATGACACAAAGATAAGATAGACCGTCTTATCTCTAAGTGCGTCTCTCTCACACTAGTGCCGACGAAAGAGATAGTCATAGAGATAAACGGGTTTAATTTATCTCTGTGTCATTCATGTTAGAGCCGCTGGTTGCATTTCTCAACCGATTCTCGTGAAATTTTGTGAGCGTAAATTGACTGCGACCTTTGCCGATGTATAGGGATAACAGTTATTCGGCAAAGTTCAAATTCAAATTCAAATTCAAATGGTTTATTGCGTATCACATTTTTTTTTTAGTTAAGTTCGTCGCGAGGTCTACAGCCCACGGAGTCACTAGTCTAGATGGTTACATTAGGTTTATTCGTTTTTACACGTTCTCAGATATAATTGACGCCAAGCGAAGCTATGGGGATATGCACAAGTCGCATTAACCGTGATGCACTACAATACATACTCGTATGTGTCGTGTACAAGCACTATTTATCGTGCCTCTTTATTAACTCTACGCCAGAACTGTTTCCGTGTTCTATGGGCACTCCATCCATCCTAGTGTCCAGCAAATCCATCAAAGTCAACACTTCATACACCTGCGCTTCGCCTCTATGTTTGTACACAAATCGTAGTGTATATAACACATATGGAGACAATTTTCAAGTTTTGATCGTTTGTAGTTTTCGAGATTTCGTTAAAGTATAAAAAGATGTTATATCACTAACCAATTTAGTTTATATCTAAAATCGCATCAATCTTACATTCCTCAAACACGAAAATGCCACTTTGCTATAGCATATTCATAACAATAATGTCATAGCTTACATAGCTAGGTTCTGGAATGTAATCTGCGAGATGCTGGATCATTATTTGCCAATCAACTTGCATACCGCGAACGTCCAATATTGGACGTGAATGCAAATGTATAGACACGTGACTTGCATTGGCACAGAGGGGAATTATTGGAGGCACAGTGGACACATATCGATCAAAAATATACGCGTTCGATCGCTGCGGTTCAATAATTACTAATAGCAAAAACCCGACAAGTGCGAGTTAAACTCGCGTGGAGAGGGTTCCGTTCCGTACATGATTTTCTGAAATTTCCTATGTTGTTTAAATACCGTAGATTTCTTATAAGTTTTACTGTAATCTATAGACAAAGAAGAAGATTTATTTTTATTTTTAATCCCAATAGTTTCGGAAATAAGGTTATTGGAAATTTTCACCTATTTTCCTAAATAACTAACTTCAAATCTATTTATCCTATAATTCCAATAAAAATATATTTAAGATTCTCACAATAAGCCCTTTCATAACACCTTTTCTCACACAATATAGTTTGTATAACTGGCCCCCAAAAGTGGCCCCTATGTTTAAAAAGACCAAGGAGAAGATAAGGGTTCCATTTTTTCTTTTTAGATACGGAACCCTAAAATTAAGACGTACCCTGATTAAAGTACTAACAATGTCGTGTAACATTTCTATGGTAAGATCGAGACATCCCAGATGGCTTCACTTGGTTAGTCTGATGACAACGATCTTAAAAGAAGAATATAGTATTGAATAACTGCGTTGAATAATTCACTTCCAACCAACAGCCAACCTTGTTCAGTTCAACGCCAACAAAACGCAGGCGTGTCTTTTTTCTGCTAAAAGAAGTAGCTTCAGCAAGTCTCCCACTTTCCAAAATACACCTTTACCATTGATTGACCACCTCGAGCTCCTAGGTATGAATCTCACATCTAACCTAAACTTCAACCGGTCTATTGAGTCAAAAGCAAAAACCGCTGCGAAAAAACTTGGCATCCTTTTTAAGGTTCGGCGGTACTTCACACCGGAACAGCTGCTCCACTTATATCAAGCACAAGTTCGTTCGTGTATGGAGTACTGCTGCCACCTGTGGGATGGCTCTGCCAAATATCAGCTTGACGCGATGAACTCGGTAGACCGAAGAGCTAGGAGACTTATTGGCGATGACTCGCTTGTCAAAACCAAACTTCAAAGTTTGGAGCATCGGCGTAAAGTCGCTTGTCTTTCGGTTTTTTACAAGGTGTATTATGGAGAGTGTGCCCAGGAACTACACGACCTCATCCCACCCTCCACTTTCTCCCACCGGTCTACCCGACGCCGGGAGGGCTTCCATCCGCATGTGGTTCAGTTTCCATTGGTGCGCACGAAGCGGTTTGCTTCGTCATTCATCATTCGTACGGCCAAGGAGTGGAACGCTCTCCCTGCGTCTGTATTCCCGGAATCGTATAACCTTGGTGTTTTCAAGGCAAGAGTGAATAGGCATTTTCTGGGTAAGCGTGTACCACCTTCGACCTCGTCATCACTTAACATCAGGTGAGACTGAGATCAAACGCACACCCATTTTCGATAAAAAAAAAAAAAAACTTGTTTCGGTATGGTAACGCCATCTATTTTCAAGTTTATAAACTAGGCAGCTCTATCGCCGACGGCTTAGTTCTGATGAGTCTTATTTTGCGTGATTCATACGCTGTCTTTCATTGCTCGTGATATACACTCCTCGCTAGGAGATGCGAACCACGAAAACAAAACGCACGAATCAACCAATAATAGACCTTTCTTCAATCGAATAAGAACTCCAATGTCAGCAATATTTATTGAGTATAAAGTGAGCATCGCGAAAGTCGCGTTGGGTAGTTCCTCACACGTAATTCTATGTCTGACGGTATGTATGCTCAAATTGGCTCAAACGTTTCCCTCATACGAACCTAACGCAAGTGATACAAATGTCAGACTTCAACACGATTTAGGAAGTAAAGTTTCAGATCAAATGAAATTAGACCCAACGGAACACTTAGCAAATTTTCAACCAACAGAGGAATGCAACAGAGAATTGCATCATCTAAGCAACAATGCATACAAGTTTTGAAAAATTTGTGACGCTTCACACGAACCATTCATTCATTATGTTGGTGTTATTGTCAGATGATCAGAATTCGCCCGTGTTCTATAGATGCTTTTTGCATGAAGATACAGGGCCTCTATTTAATTTTGGCTAAGCAATACGGTATACCATATCACTTAACTTTGTCTTTATCCTACTTTGATACGTTTATATTAAAAGCGAGTTAGAAAAAATATTTAGGTAGTTGTCTATCATTTTCACCAGTGTCGAAAAATGTCATGATGATCGCCCGTTATACATAACGTTGACAATATAGCGACAAATGGTTTCGTGCCAATTTTAAACGTATTCTTAAAAATAAGCCGTATTTACCAATAAAACAACATTTTCAAAAACAAAACTGAAAACGTCTTTAATGTCACAAAACAAACGGAATTAAATTAGAAACAGTTGCAATTTTGCTTACGCTAGAGGTAATGCATTAAGTAAAACTAAATAACATTACCTTAGTTCTACTTAAATTAGGTAAAATAATAAATGCAATTGAAAACAATTATGTTATTATTAATATAATATTAAAATAAATATTTACGAGCATATTGCTTTTATTTGACACAAAATGACTAGATATATTCAGAGTGATCACAAAATTTGCCACAATATTTTCTTTGATTTAATAAGAAATACTAAATTAAACACTAAAACACAATTCAGTATTGCACTGCCCAAAATTGTCAGTCTTCTATAAAGTTTAAATAAATCAATAATATTTATTAATATTGACAATGTTACGCACATAAAGATGATTATTTACAATGCAAAGTGAGACTTGACTCATTTGGTTTACTGGATGATACGTTTACAGAGCATGGACATATTTAAGGTATCATGCCCATCTAAAAAAAATTGGCCCTAAACTGATCGTTACTTATATACAAGTGGGTTTTCACAAAGATAAAACTCGTTTTTGACTTTAACAATAAAACAACGAATTTGAAAACTGTGCCAACTGGGTTTCAAATTGTTACTGTTGTATTCCATCCACCATAGAAGAAAGTGAGACAGTGACGATTTACATAAGCATACACATTTTAATGAAATTGTCGATTATAAAATGCTACGTGATCCTAACAGTGGGGATAATAGTTTAGACGATGACGAAGGTGTAAAGATAACAAAAGTATCTAATGAAGTTAAAAACTATACAGTTATAATTTGCACTATTTTCACAATAGCAGCACAAGTATACTAAAAATATTTATCGGTTTCTTTAATAATGCTGCTGACTATAAAATTCTAAGTTTCTTGTTACCACAGTGGCATGTCATTGATATTTCTAATCAATAAATTACGAACAGTATTCTTTGAATTATTCTAGTATCCCCACTGTAGTTTGACTAAATCTATTATAAATACTTCGTGAACTACATGTATGGAATCTTTGAAAAATATATTTCACCCTACTTTAAATATGAAATTGATGATATGACGGATTATCATAATATGTATGTCGTGTCTGATTTATTTAATTATTGGTCCTTAAGTTAATTAATGGGCAATCTTTGGAATCTATTCGGAAAGGGAAACAAAATCTACAAACATATTAATAGTGATGGTACTCATTGTTGTCTTCTACAGGGTTATTTAAAACTTTAGTTTTATTAAAACCTCAACAATTCATTTAAGCTTTAACATCGAATTTATCAACTATTCTATTACTATCCGGCGAATCGTCAGCAAATTTAATTTCGTTTGACGAATCGGACGTTTCATCAGCAAACCTTATATCACTAAGACCAATGTTCGCTTTTAAAGTGTCACTATCTTTAGTTTCTCTGACTGTGTCATTTACTCTCTTCAGCGTATTATCATTACCACTTTTCTCCCTCCTGTGGATCTTCACTGGGGATTTTGTCAAAGTTAGTTCCTTCATTGGTATCGCCACGTCAGTTTTCTTTTTTCGGTTTCTCTTTGGAAACTTTGGGGAGCTTTGCAAGTCTGTTATACTAAAGTTGAGTGGATGGATGATATTGGTTCTATCGGTAACCTTTCGGAATGATTTGACGGAATCGTTGGATTTAATGGATCGATTGTCAGTGTTTCTTTTCAGAGTGCTTGATATCGGACGGTCTTCGGGAGACTCTGTATTGCTACCTGGATCTGGGCGGAGCTCTTTTGGTAGAATTTCCTGTAAAAGATGGAACAGATACAATTTTAGAATTTCTGGAAATTTTGCTAATTCTTAGGACACTTTAATTTGCAGTATGTACGAGCAGATGAATGTGGAAATTCAAGTAACTATCACAAATGATCTAAACCTCAAATTTAAGACCATGTCATTATCTATATTTACCTCATAAATAGGCACCTTGCTTTCGTCTATCTCCTTGATGATGTCTCCTTCTTCTATCGGAGGGATCCACACAAGAAAAGCTGGGTCCATTCCTAGGTATGAACCAGGAACCGAACCTGGAATATTTTGTTTATTTAAAAACCTTCATACACCATCGTATATATAAGCACGAATACGCTAGAAGGACAAGGTATATCTTTAGTTATCAATTTGACTCTTTATATATGCTACTTTTTCATTATTTAACTCACTAGTTACTCAATAATTAATTAGTTGTTCTTAATCATTATACTTAGGGTTTTTACCAGCATTATTAACTTCATAATCGTAATAGTCAATCTCCATCTCCGGGTGGGAAGTGAGGCTCAGATCGGATCGCAGCAACCGCCGGTTGCAGCTGTCTTTCGTATGCTTAGGGTTGTCGCGGATCCTGGCAGCCGAAACACCACTCAGTGCTGGCGAGTACCAACCCTAGAATACAATACTTATGCCAATACATATTCTTCAAACTCATTCAAGATTTTATATTTCGGTTTGGATTAAGAATATCAAGATACAGGCTCCCTGATTGGTATGCATAACATACCTACACACCATCCATACCACCATCCATAACATACATACCATCCTATGGCAGGAACAGATGAGGAATGAGCTAAAAGCCTTATGCTATGAAAACGATAACCTATGCAATAGGCCTGAATTTGCTTTGTACAGGCTGTCCGCTAATTCCTCACAATGGGCGACAAATTCAGCTATAGACTCACATTCGTAAGAGTTGCCGCAGAGGATGAGGAAGCTCTGCTGGCGCTTCTCTCTTTGTCCCACAAGCTGTCTTTGTCCTTTTCGCTGCACGAGTCCCTCTCGCTCACACTTGTCACACTCGTGCTTAGCTCTGCTGTCGCCGTCTCGCTTGTTGACTGCTGAGGCGGCGACGTGACCTTGAAAGATTTGAATTGATGTGAAGTCAATTGTTTTGCTGAATCAATAAATATTGCTGGGGTCGTATTATGGACTCTTAATTCTAGGTAGTTACCGCCGTAAACTGAGCTGCCTGGAAAGTTCGTATTATGAGCACGCTTTAACGCGCTCATAATAGTTTACGGCGGAAGCAGCCTGGAATTAAGAGCTCATAATACGACCCCTGGTCTATTTAAAGTACGATAACTCTAACGGTTTTTAAAGCCATATGGAGTAATTCACAAAAATTATATAAGCTATGACAGGCTAGCAACGATTAAGTAATGAAAATCGGACGACAGACGAGGTTATGAAAAAAATTGCTATTGGCTAGTGCGAGTAAGCCTGCTTAACTAACGCCGCTTGCTTCGCAAGCACTGCTTGTATTTATCTTCATATATTACAAGGACAGCATAACCAACCTGAGGGGAAGGTTCAGAAACCGTGTGCGACCGTCTCAGCGGGGACGGCGTAACACTCATCTGACCAGCAGGTGCACTAGCAGCAGACTCAGGAGTGATAGTGGCTTGACTAACAGCGCTACCAGCACTAGCGCCGCTTGTTTCGCTAGCGTTGTCCTGCTCTGCTTCACCGTCGGTTGGCTCGTCCTCCTCCATTCTTTGAAAGGTGAATATAACATCAAATAACGAAGCTTGATCTCTCAGTGAATTTATTTAAATCACTTTCGTGTACGTCGTCTATTTATTTATCAATAACTTAATTACAATATTGGGTCCAATTCGAAACGGCGTCACCTATTTAAAATTCCCTTTACTTAAAATAAGAAACGTCAATCTCAATTTTATACAGCACCAAGCTGTCAAAATAGAATATGATGTTATTATTATTTCAAGTTTAGTGACTTTAAAATCTAGCGAACCAACTTTCGAATCGGCCCCATTGTTTAGTTTAACTATAGCAGCGTGGCGGGCGAAACTACATGCAGTTTATTTGCCACTGTTTTCACTCAGTAACACTATTCTTCGGACAGAATCTTCTCACTTCTAGCAATGCTATAATTGATTTGAATATTGAGTTTTTTTAGAACATTCTCAGAGATATTGAGTTAATTGGGAGCTTATCTCAATTTTAACGAGTTCAGTAGAGTCAGTGTCAATATTTAGAAATTTTAGTTCTGTGACACAAATATAATAATGTCATCATACACCTACTTGGAGCAAGCTGGTACGAAAATAGATAAAAACGAACCAATATTTCTTTTACAGTATTTATGGTGTTTGCGTGAATTCTGCTAAAGATAAACGGGCTCCTTTTTAGAGCTTCGGCCTCTGAATTGATTTAAAAAACAAACCTTATGACATCAATTCAGCCACTTCAACCATTAAGAGAGACGTGTTCAAACAATGCCACTCCAGCATTTGGAAAGCTATATTAACAAGAGTCATACTAATTACTCTCTCAACTCAACCCCCGCCTCGATTTCAAGGGTTATTATTATTATACTCTTTTGAAAAGGAATCTTGTTTTCGGTTTTAATTAACAAAAGTGAACCCAACGTGATAAAGTGTACGCTTTTCTTGGCCTTATTTTCTCTCATTTAGTGTTGATAATCCATTAGCGCAAATTGGAAGTTGTCTTTGGGAAGCCAAGGATTCGAGTTCGGTTTAGTTTTCTATACGTGATTACGAAAAAAAGCTATTTTAATTTTATTATATTAGTTTAAACAGATTAAGAGGACTGTGAAAAAACGGCAAAAATCACCTTTTCATACAATAGGCGGTATGACAAGCTGTAGGTTCACACTCCCCTTAACTAATGGAAATCGCAGGTGTAGACTGATGAACAATTATTCCATTTTGCTCTGTCGGACTAGAAAAATCTGGATCTATAATGCTGCTGAAGTAAGTTATCAGTTATGCATCGTTTCAAGTAGTTTCAAGAATTTTGTTAGTGGAAGGTTGTCAAGTGCCAAGAACGCCAGATGGCTTTTTGCAACACTTGTTCTTGGGTAAGGGTCACGATCTTTTTATACCCGAAACGTACCTACTTACCGGGCTATATATAATCCAACATTGAAATTCTTCCAGCTGATAGAATACCTAGCATTCTTGCGATCTTTTGAACTATTTGACTTTCGTGACTTAAAAACTGTTGTTGCCCACTTAAATAAAATAAAAATTGTCTGAATAGTACTTGTAATTTTAAAATACTACTTGAATTACTTATCTAATTGATTCCTACCTACCACTTAATTAACTCATCCTATTTACAATACACGCGCTCCCTGACACTTCATTAAACTTTATTTCTAGTGTACCTAAGTGAATCTGTACAGATGTAGTGCATAATTAGTTTCCATCATGTTTTATCGGAAAAGTTCGTATTATCGTGCTCTCTCAATTAGCTTCAGCAGGCCCCCAATTGTCGGTGCATTCGAGATAATCACACAATCGAGATTAAACGTCAGTGCATACAGTCATTTGACACAACTGTATGAATCTGACGTTTAATGTCGCAATCGACATTATTTCGAATGCATCGAGAATTGGGGGCCAGTATCCATCATACCATGCTGTCATTTTTCATTTTGACATTTGACTGAATGAATATAAACATGTCACTCATTTAATACAATAATTAATTGACACTGCGGGTCCCGTCGTCTTTCGATTAAGATCCGAGTTTTACCGATGGAAACATATTATTCACTATATCTACAAATAGTTAAGAGAAATATTCTTAAGCCGTACCTTAGGGAAAAGAAGCCTATGTTCAGCAGTGGACGGCTTTTGGCTGAAAGGATGATGATGAGAAAGATTGACATAGATCTCCTCACCTTTGCTCCACGTTCTCCGAAGCTCGATCAGAATCCCTGAGCCTGGTGTGCCTGGTTCTCCCTGACGGCAGCAGCCGTCGCAGCGATACCCCTCCCACCACTTCTGAGAGCAGGGTGCTCCGGGAGCCGGACGTTGCGGCTCCGAGTTCCAGTGATGCTGAACACGCTGTGAATAGAGTCTATGAGAACACTTGAAAATGACTTTACAGAGTAATAAAGTTAAGTCCATCCGTTGCCTTAACCGATTCGTCTAATTCTTAGTCTCGGATAAGTTTTCGATTTTATCTAAGCATCAACCCAGTTAAATATCTCTACTCTTGAAGTTAAATAATGTGTGTACACTTGAAAAGGTAGGATTTGGTGACACTAGATTAATATGCATTTTTTGTATCTGCCCATGTAACCCGAATTTCTACACACAAATAAATCATTCATTTATATCGAAAAGCAGGGCTTGTATGCGACATTAGGTAACCAATTTTGATGTTTTTTTATTTTAATTAATATTATTATGACCCAGGCTTTATACATCTCTAATGGCCGAATTCAGAAAGGCCACTCAAATTGAGATTTAATTAAAGCGACGTTTCTGTATAGGTTGACAACTAGTTGATGGACATTTAACTACTTAATATCGAGTCAAATGCTAAAATGGCGTTTCTGAATTCGGCCATTAGTCACTTAACTTGTCCAGACGCGGAGACTATACATCTCCCTTTAGTTATTTATTATAATTAATTTGTACCCATTACGTGTGATTGCTGTTTGATTTTAGTTAAAACTCTAATGTAAAAGTTTGAAAAAAAAAGACTTTCTGCTGTGTGTGCGTGTCAGCAGATGTCACCTTTCGAAGCGATGGTAGCTTCAGACATGTGAAAGAACCCATGTGGCCTACTTGCAAAATAAATATTTTCATTTTGAAACTGAATTGTAATATCTTCGAATGACCTGATGAACGCGATATCACATGAAAGCGCCTCATCCAGAATAAATCTATTGATTCTGATGAGGTATGGTAATCAGTTTTTATATCACAACATTTTCGAATTAAATGTCGACTCACCATCGCTATCAGTTAGCGACTCCTTATCCGCGGCGCGCTGGTAGTTGGACGTTCGGCGCGCCGAGTGCAGCGCGAGGCCGAGCGCAGCGAGCGCGGCCGCCGCGGCCAACGCAAGTGCCGCCGCGCGCGCGCCGCCCCCCGCGCGCATCCACGCCCCCGCCCCTGCGCTCACCGACGCCCACGCCGCTGACGCGTTGCGAATTGGCTCTGCATAAAAATCAGTGGTTCCCGCATATTATTATTATCAAAGATCTCAAAAGAAGGATAATGCCTATCAGTACAATTCCGTGTAACAAGTCTCATAGAAGGTTGTCAAACGCCAGCGCCATGGCACCCACAACCTATTGCTGATGTTTTAGTTCTTACGATATACATACAAAAGTCTAATATTGCTGTATTCACACGCTATCATATCATTGTGGATGGTGCGGTCGGTGGTGCTGCGTTCTCGCACGACACGATGCGATTGTTTCAATTATAACAGGTGTCACTTAAACGAGTGTCATGGATGGTGGTTATGCGTCTGAACCTGCGATAGTGTCAGATTCGCGTTCTGACACCTCAAAAGTAAGCATCGCGAAAATTTCTTTAAGGAGTTCCTTGCAATATATTTGTATGACTATTATTATTACCCATTGGTTAAACTAGGCCTTATATGTGCCGCTTCGACCATTGCTGATCTATTGCGAAAGCCTTTTCTATATAGTTCACTGCTTAATCCCGTTGCATCCAGGATGTTTCAGATGCTATGGGCAGTGAGATCTTGTATCTCTTGGAGGTGCAAAACGTGTCGCCCCAGGTGGATATTTCTATTGCGCATCTGTGGTCCAAATGAACAGAGGATGTGCATAATGGGCATGAGAGGATGTTCCGTATGCATAACCACACTTGCAAATTGAACAAATTTTTCATGACAACTACGAATGTATAGAAGAGCAACTTCCGAGTAAACCTTCTCTTGTTATAAAACCACGATAAATTTATTTTATCTACACCCATATCATAAAACCTCCATTGTTTAATCAAAAAACATAGGAAATGACCACCATTTTGACAACCAATTAGGAAAAATCAGTGCTGCAATGTTATTTCTTTATCGTTTTTTAGTAAAGAAATGAGATTAAATTTGGAACAGCTGTCAAAACTCAAGTGGGTCTCTATTCTAGTATCCATAGATATTAAACAGTTATTGATACGAAACATCAATTCAGTATGTTTTTTAAATATAAACCGAACGACATTTGATCTCGAGTGACATGAGAATAGAGGCTTCATTCGCTTGATTTTGTGTGATGCAGATCAAAACCTTACAATCCTAGCGTACACCAAAGAGCACGTTTTAGGCATATTTTCATGCCTAAACACTGGTTTCGTTAGACAGTGACTCTTCTGTACTATTATCTTTTCTGTGCCATAACTAAAGATCGAATACCTTAAAGTTGGCCATAATCGTGAATTAGGTACACTTGAAAACCGGCCAAATTCATACTAATATGGAGCTACACCCGGTTCTTACCGCAGTCATTAGCCGACCGGATCATATTACCTCCGGTGACCGAACCTCGCGCTGATTCGATCAGGACATGGAATTGAAGGGTAACGAAGCTTTTTCATTCGGGAAATGCTGTATTGTACGTGAAAATCAAAGACCCGTGAATATTGAAGGCCTACTCTAACTAACAGGATCGACTACCAAATAGGGAAACAAAAAGAGAACACATTTGTTACCCCACTAAATGTTAAGGTTAGGGTAAAAAAAGGAACTCTTATGGTAAGACATAATTGTCTGTCTGTCTGTCTGTATGTCACAGCCGTTTATCTCAGCAACTACTAATGTTATGAACTTGAAATTTGGAATAGTTAAAAAACTTGCGTGCCCCCATATATTTCGGGAATAAAATATTTAAATATATTAAAAAACTGAGAAATAGGGCCAAGGTAGTTGATCGAATTTTGAAAATCAAACAATAGTGTCAAAAATCTCAAATTATTCATGCTGAGAGGAACTTAGTTAAATATATTTTACAACAACAACAGACAACCGAATTCCAAGAGGAAAAAACCTAATATTATTTAAAGGTTCTCGAATGGAGACCATGGACCGGTAAGGGCGTAGCCAGGATTCGGTTGTGGGGGGAGGGGAGGTAGGCGAAGAAAAACTAAGAATATACATAAGGTACATCCTGCACGAGACATGGGAATAGGTTACGATAAAAACGAAGAACACATACATCAGTGACCGACTATATCTTCTTGCACACCGGTAGAAGCACCAGACTAAACAACCTGTTCAGGCCACCGGCTGCCATGCCAACGGACACAGAAGGTGTGCTGTTTGAAAAAATCTTTGACGGTGCCCTGCCTCCAGGAGTTGACCACCCGAGGTTGAAATGAGGATAATGATTACTCTCCAAAATTACCTATTTGTGAAGCGTGCGCCAAGAAGCCGCCTGCGCAGCGGTCGCTGGTGTCCCCTGATCTCAGCTCCACGAGTATATGCCGGCCTCCTGCTATCTCTACTGCCCCTGTTCCATCTGTGGTAGTTTCCACATCTCCTAACTAAAAGAGATGGTTAATAATTATCATCCGTTTTTTATGAATGTGTTTAAGGATCCTTGAACTCTTAAAGAAAAACGGAGGCCTTAGTAAGACCACGGTGTCTGTCCATCTGCCACAGCTGATTTTCGTACAATTAGCATAGAAACATGATTTTTTCTATAGTCATACATTATGCTGATTAGCATACCCATTTCGAAGCATTTGAAATGTTTTAATCATTATTAATATGCAATAAAAATGAGGCTGCAAACAAAAACTTAAAATTTTATAATAAGTTCTGTATACTTATCAGTTTATGTATTAATAAACAGAAAAATAGGTTTTTCGTATTTTAAACCACATATGAAAATGCACAAATATCAAGTAAGTTGACATGGTTTGAGGTAAACCGTTTTATTTTAGCCAAGTCAGTAGTAGTGTTGAGGCCAAACAAACGTATCAATCACGAAAATCAGATACTTCGATAAAGATTTAGGATTGGATAGTCTAAAGCGCAACGCACACAGAACGCGTGAACGTACCCGACCCGCGCACGCGTTTTGTGTGCGTTTCGCTTAAACCAGAATCATGCGCAAGCGCAACTAGTTACACTAGCGCTTCAAAACTTACCAAGGCAGAGCTGTCAGGTCCATCCCAGGAGGCCAGCAAAGGTGCACCCAGGGAGTCCCCGTCGCGAGCTCTCAACGCTTGCCCGGCGCAAGGCAGTCGAACCGCTTCGAAGCGCAGGCGTACCACCAAACCTTCTTCTGCCTAAAGAAAAATAAGACAATTAAGTAGACCGAAATGAGATGCAGGGTTGCAAACTCTTCTACCCCTAAAAGCAAGTCAAAAAATCACTAAAACCCCCTAAATCATAAACAACCATTTTTTTTGTAAGCTCCCTTTACCACAGACTGATAACCCATACCATACTTTTGTCAATGTGATCAATATGTAAAAAATAAAATTAAAAAACCCGACTTCAAAACGCCTTTGAAAAATGAGAAATAACGAAAGGCTTTCGTAAGTCAATTACGTAATAGCAGATATATTATTGATTGAGTGATAAATTAAATATATCGATGTCGGTGTCAAGTAAATGAAAACAGTATGAGGTATGTATTAAGTATAAAGGATTCGAGTCGACCGTGTTCTATCGCCATGGCATCACCGCAATTAGATAATATTTTTACAACGATATAACTGAGAAGGTTCTAACTTCTGGCTTTTATCATTATTATAAAGGTTTGTTACGAAAACAAGACGTAAAGGAAAGGACTTTTGACTCGTGCTATGGGACCAAGTAAATTGAATGTCAAAATCAAGTAACGGTTAAAAACTTTTATCCTCGATTATTTGGCCCATTGGACCTAGGGAACTGAGTGCCAAAATTTCTATATGATTTGTTCGCTTGGCAGACCTGAATTGTTCGATTAATGATAATATAAAGAAACACAGAAAAATAGTCTGCCACCATGGTAGCGCTGCGTTTTCAATTGACAGAGTTTTATCATTTAAAAAAAACGGTGTTCTAAATCATTTGTACGTATCTGCCTCTTGGACTGATGGTCTGAATCGTCCTCAAAACGATTTACATCAAAGAGGCAGACGTGCAGGGCTCTGTTTTATAACAGGACTTAGTTGCAAAAATGTAAATGAAAAAAGCTATACTAGATCATTTGTTCGTCGTTCTCGTTGCGTCCATTCGATTCATTAGGACTCCCAGAATAGAAAAAAAATTGGCAGACGTCTAGTTCGCTGATTTTTTTAAGTTGTAACTCAAAAACGCAGGGACATACGACTTTCATTTACTGGACCAAATCGATTCGTATTGACATAAACTTTCATCCCCATTAATATGAAAGACGAACAAATCATATACCAAAATGGCACCCAGCTCCTTAAATATCACAAATTAATAACATAAAAAGATAAAACGGACTTAATTAATACTAATTCCAAGCAGCAAACAAACTATATATTACGGACGTATACAGTCTTTATAACGCTCAACTTACAGTTATAACGGCTGTATAAAAGATCTTATACAGCTTAAGTATGTGCTGCTTGGGGTATTTATTAACCTTTTGAACGCCACGCCTCACGGCGAAAAACCGTGCCACGAGCGCTCGACGACGGCTGTAGCCGACGCAGATGTATGGAAAATGGCATATCGTGGCATCAAGGGCACGGAAAACTGCTGTCGGCTACACCCGACTGGGGCGTTCAAATGGTTAAATAAGTTACCCAGATTTAATTTTGTTCAAAAACTAATTATGATATTAGGTATATTGTGTGAAGAATACATAAACGAAAATAAATCCAACGGTAAGTTACCATTTAATAAAAAAACAGCCAAAGCAGACAACAAAATAATGAATGCGAGAGAAACAGTGTCCTCCGAATTGTTTTGATAATTCTTTAGATAAATAAAACAAGTTACGGAAGGAACCCTTCTGAAAAGAGATTCTATTTAGCTAATGTCAATTGAAGAACTTGGTTTTATTTTGGAAAATATACTCACTTATTTAATTTTTGCTTCGCCAAGTTGTCACGTACTTAGGAGCAACGATTCCCTTGAAGGGAACCCAGAAGTTTGTATTGCTTCTGGCACTTTGAAAAGTGGCTTGTGGCTACTGGAGTTATCGAGTTTTTTTTAACATCCTGAATCAATTTGGGTGTCGTATCGATGTGCTATTTTATTCAGGAGCCACGTTTGTGAGTTGTTTTTGGCTTTTGATATTTTAGTTGAAGTTGGTTGTAACATTTAGTGAGTTTTGAGAACGTTAAAGTCCTTGTGTGTAGTCTTATTGCTATGGGCACGGCTAAAGACAGGTTATAGACATATTAAAAGACTTTAAACGTAAATTACATATATGGCTGCGAGAAAAGTGTTTTTATACTTAGCGTTAAGGAATATTTAGATTTAAAAATGATATTTAATGGGTAATTAACATTGTATAACTGCTATTATTATTATTGAAACAAGTGTTGCTATTTGCATCTAATGTAATTGTATTAAATTAATATTCTGAATGTATTTCTATAGCCACCTACTTATTAAAATTTGCACGTCATCATATGACAAAACACGTGAAACCGATTGTACTAGTTAATATCATATTTGTACCGTGTATTATGCGAATAAAACTTCTGATTCTGATTCTGATATACCTAAACGAAATATTAGATCTCATTTATACCGAATTTTTATACCGAATAAAAATTCTTTATAAGCATTTAGTAATTAATGTAAAATGCTCAGTAATTATGTAACTTGCCATTATTTAGTTTTATAATCGCTTTTAAATAAACGGCTAAAATTTAACAAGACTGAAGTCAGCGGACACAAAATGCTGGAATAATCTTACACCGCCGATAGAACATTCCAATTCGGTACGCAGTTTTAAATATAAGCTAAAAAAACATCTATTTGATATTCAAAATACAGTAGCGTATGGGCAATATCAAATAAATTTCATTTTCATTCCGAATCCCATCATCAAACCTATATCTAATGACGCATACCTAATTGTTTATTTTCTATTATTTTCATATACATTTTGCATACATTTTTTGCTACTTATACCAAGCTTATTACTTTCTGTAAAATTAGGTTTAAAACCACAACGCTGCTTTCCCAGACAACCCGCTCTGGCTTCACAGAAAACCAGCGCCGTTAAGGAGGAATCAGACCATTCACTCGGGTGGATGCTCATTCGAGTGAATGTTTATTGCAGTATTCATTCCACATCACACTTTTGATTGATTTTGTATTCAGACGTTTCATTTCGAATGAAAGAGATAAATGAACATAAAGTGAACCCTCTGATTCCTCCTTTAATACTAGAGTCTGGCCACCGAATGTTGATATTGGCATTGAACTAGACATCTTTATATGTCAACACACGATTACGATCAAACGTCAGTAGGTACATCAGTTGTCAAAACGTGTGTTCCGGTGATTTAAATTTAACTTTATTGCGCGTTACATATAGCCGTAAATAATACATACTTATATTTAAATGACACTGACATAAACTACGGAGAAGAAGACTTGATTCTGGATACTATTTCCACGCATCATAAATAACGATATGTAAACAATTATCAACACTGTTTTGTTTTTCCCAATATGTTGCTAACACCTCGTTTTTTTTTTTAATTTACCGCCCTTTTTCAATATCGACATTGGCTGGCCAGACTATACCACACTAACTGCATTGCTGAGTGGAGAACATTTCGGCTCATATCACACTCGTGTAGTTGTTGTGTTGATGTTTTCTTCGAATAAAAGTTTTTCTATTAATATTCTACTCCATTAATAATTTTCTTTTAAGCCTGGTCAAAATGAGGACAAACATCAACCATCCATCTTCTGGTTTTCTACAAGCACTATCGATAACAAACTTCCAACTCACCTATTTTCATTAGCGATGTAAATATGCACCGAGCAGGAAATAGCCAAGTTCGAAGAGCTTAACTTTTAATGATTCTCGTACGATACAAATTCAATGATGCTGTGCTTGAAACGAGCAACTGAGCAAGTCTAGTGAAATGGCAATTAGGCGCGTATTGCCAGGGGGCCTCAGTTTGGGTACGCTCGGCAACTCGGAGCTGTAAATCGCAGTAGGTTGCCGCTCGCTCGCTCGCTGGCCGAGTCGCGCGTCATTAAGTACCCTAGATGGTCGTGTTTTAGGGCGACGTGGAAAAAGTCACAATCCTAGCCTACACGAAAGAGCAACTTTTATGCGACGGTGAGACAAGGTATGTTTAGGCATATTTCCGTACCTAAACAATGGTTTTGTTCTTCTGTACGTTAGTACTATTATCTATTCTGTGATATAACAATGCATGATAAACCAGACACGATGTATCGGGTGTGACGAGCTTGTATGCTCGTTTACTCCCTTACTCTTATTACACTACCGGGAACGGGACTAACGGACCCGACAAAACGTGCAGAGTGCCGGCTTAACGTGCAAAGCCCTAAGAAAACTCGACAAACCACAATGTGAGTAGTTTCTTGCCGTCTCGTTCTCGCTGTCGCCTGTTCTCCGATCGGTGTCGGTTTTATACGATAGACATAGTTACCTAATTTACCGAGCAGATGCATTGAAAAGAGTCATTAATATTCTTGAAACAAACTAATTTATTTGAGGCTTGTCCAATGTTAAGTTTGCGCGTCAGAGACTGGCATAGCTGCAATAGAACGTATAGGATGATGATCAATTATCATAGCTGGGCACAAGACCGTTAATTGTTAGTAGTAAGTAACATTTCCAGTAGCGGATTAACTTTTAAGTTAACTTTAAAATTTGTTAACGGACTCATTAAATTCCGTTAAAACAGTTATTCGTTCATTAAGTACTTACTAATTCCAAAAGGACACCGCGCGGACCGTATACATATACTGGTGTTTATAAAAGGGAATCTCTTAATAATTAGGTAAGTATTATTACAAACACCCTGCTTTTATAAATTTTTCTTGTCTTGCCTGTGTATACCAACATTTTTTAATAAGGAAATCACTATTAAGGGAATCATCATTCCATCTTAGGACTCTTAATCGAACGTGGCCACAAGTAGTCTTGTGGCTCTGCCCACCCCATTAGGGATTTCAGGCGTGATGCTATGTATGTATGTATGTATGTGAAATCACTAACGCAATGACGTATAAAATGCAGTTTCTATCACGAGTTAAATCTTCCGAAATGTAACGCATTGTTTAACGAAGTTAGCTTTTTATTAAAGGATTAGCGATTAACCAACGGTGCCCAGCTATGGTGATGAATACCTGAAGTAGCCAGAAGGACCTTGCCGGACAGGCTCTCGCCGAGCCCGCCAGCAGACGAGCCGTCGGCGCGAGATGCAGCACACAGCCACAGCGGCAGCGAGGGCCCACCTCCGACACCACCATGGAGGAGTCGCCGGCCCACGGCCGAGCTGAGCACTCGCATGCAGCTAGCTCTACCGCTTGACCCTATATATAAACATGACACATGCAGTTAGTCGAGTCCTGCACAAGAGCTGTAAGAAAGTGCTATTGCATTATTTACTTAGACCATATGCGAAAGAATTATCAAAATCCGTGTAGTAGTTTTTGAGAAAATTGTGACAACTTTTTAGGATTCCGTAAGCAAAGGATTTAATAACAACATTATCTGCAAGAAATTTATTTCAAACAATGCCATTTATGTACGACAAATTAATGTACATAAAATATTCCATAAAACAACACTCTAAATTATATTCAAATAAGAAACAGTAGGTATTTGTACTATGCTCATTCATCTGGTTTTTGTGCTTCTTCCCCATCACTTGGTTTGTCAGCTTCTTTATGTTCTTCTTCCAAATGTTCTCCTTCCACGGCTTCTCCTTCCACGGCTTCTCCTTCCAAAGCTTCTCCTTCCACTTTTTCATCTCTTTCTTTCCCGTCCTCATCCTCTTCCTCTTCTTCTCCCTCCAAAATCTTTGAAGGCCTACCTTTTTCTTCTTGGTCTTTTGCAAATTTCATCTGAGACTCCATTGCCATCTGTGAGTAAGCTAAATCTTTCATAATTGACTTCTGAATCTCGGCCTTACTAGCTGCTAATTGTTTCTCAATATTTATCCCATCTGCATCTTCGCCTTCATCTTCGTCCTCTGCTTCGCTTGAGCTCACGCTCGACTTGGTAGATGTCATGAATGACGGCAGACTGTCTTTAGGCGCGACTTCTGCATCAGCAGATATTGGTACTATTTTCATGCTAGGTATAGTCGTAATACTACCCAAACTGGAAACTGTAGGCGATATAGATATTGAACTATGTTTTTCAGCCCTGAGGGATTCCTTTGATTCAGCGTCCATGGTTTCAGATATAGCCGCTCTCTTAGCAGGAATCTTGGGTACAAATCCAAGATCTCCTTGTTCATAAACTTTACCAAGAGAAGCAAGGGTGTCCAAAGACTCGGCACGTAATGCTTCGCGGTATTGACTCACGATGTCAAGCAAGTGTGAGAGCAACACTTGCCTGTCCATCGTTCCCCTAGCCGTGTCCATAGCAGCCCATTGGTCGAGTTTGAGGGCGGCTTGAATAGCTATTGCAGCTTCTTTCAATATTCTTTTCAACTTGGCAGATTCTTTGGCAGTCTTGGATGATTGTACCAAAGCTTTGTTTTGCTGATTTATCTTTCCGTGTAAATTTTGTTCCAGTATTCGTACATTCAATGTCAAAGCTTCGTTTTCTTTTGTAAGTTTTTGAATTTTGGCTTGCAAAGTATCAATATCAAAGTTTCTCTTATCAAATTGTGCTCTCTCTGATTTAATAGTTTGAAAAGCCTTTGTGAGTTGGTCAATAACTTTAATTTGCACTACATTTTTATTAATAGCCTTGTCTCGCTCTTCTTCCGCTAGCTCCATCGCCATACGAGCGGCTCGTTCGCTTTCTTTGTACCTCTCATTTTGGTCAGCTAATTTACTTTGAGTTTGCAATATACTGTCCAGCTCATTATTAATAGCAATATTTTCTCGAATAACTCTATGAGTTGACGCTGCAATTCTCAATTCAGTAGCATCTTGGAAATCTTGTGCTAATTGCAAAAGCCGACCTTCCATTTCTTTCTTCAACTTATCTTTCCCAATTACAAACTTCTTCTCGGCGTCATAAATGATTCTCTTATATTTCATTTCTTGGTCCCTAAACTCTTGCTCTTGTTTTTCGAACTTCTTCATTAAATCATCTCTTATAGCTCTAAACTCTTCTAGTGTATTAAGTTTTCCAGCTAAAAGCTTGTTTTCAGAGGTCAGCTGATCTTTCATAATGGTGAAATTCCGTTCAAGCTCAGTAACAGTTTCCTTAAATTGAGCTGTCTCAATTTCTCTTGTTTCTTCCAAGCCTTTGACTTTATCCTTCAACTCACTATTTTCTTCACTCTTAAGATTAAGTGTTTTCTTCAAGTATGCTATGATATCAGCCCTGTCCTCGTCTAATTTTTCATAAGCTTTCTGGAGCTCTTCATTCCGTATCTCGTACTCATCAACCGCAGTACGGAGCCTCCCTACTTTCCGGTTCGCTTCAGCTAACTGAAGTTCCAGGAACGTTTTCTCAACTTCTGTGAAGGTAGCACTTTTTTCTCCCATATTCATTTGAGACTTTCCTTTATTTTTCGGTGGCATGGTTTATTCAAAATTTTAATGTATTCAATTCAATAAAATAATGCAAAAATATCGAGACTGAGTTTGTTGTTGCCGTAACAGCGACCGCGAATATTGACAAAACTGTTATACGGTTGCATAGATACGATATTTATGGTTGGAAACAACTAAATAACAGCCACGAAGAGTTTTACTTTAAAAAGGTGTTTGTTATTTTTGTAGAATACTTATTAAGGTAAATTGCTTTTTAAAACTTTCGCGAATACTACACAAAGTTAACTTCGGGCATTTTTTTTTTAATTATAGTAAAGATTATTGACCGAGTGAAGCTTTTACTTTTCAGCTTGGGAAAAAATGATTTCGTATGTCTGTCCGGATTTCCCGCTGAGCTACTCTACAGGTCGCATTTCTTAACTGATTCTCGTGAAATTTTGTGAGCACGTTCAATACTTATATGGTTTTATTTTTGTCGATTCAGTTTTTCGAAACTTTTCATTACGGCGGAGATATGGGGGTAAACTGGTTGGTAAACTGACAGCGACCGATGTCGATGTATGGGGATAACAGTTTTCCAACGGCAAAGTTAAGTTTGTCGTGAGGTCTACAGCTCGGAGGCACTAGTTTTAAGTTTTTAGGAAAGGTTCGGACCAATAATTCAATAACATATGCGTTACATTTATTTCGTACGGAGAGAACTTGCATATAGCTCGGCAGCCGAAAGAAAGAGGACAGCGCCTCTTCTCTATTCGGGAACGCTAAGTGATGTTGTAACGACTCGTTAGCGAGATTTGTCATCCCACTCTTCCGCACGACGCGTAATGCGTAAGAGCGAGATGCGAGTCTCGCTCGCGGGTCGCTTCAGTGTCACTTAGACGTTCCCGAATAGACACCCTTCTAGTAAACTGATTTGGTTATTTAGAATAGTAAGAAAGTGAATTAGTTAGGTACTAGAATTAAAATATTATCGTCTATTTTACTGAAATATTTTTTCGAAAATAATTGAACTACATCGCAAAAACAAAATGAAAAAAAAGATCTCAAAAGAAGGATATGCCTATCAGTACAATTTCGTGTAAGAAGTCTCATAGAAGGTTGTCAAATGCCAGTGCCATGGCTTAACCACACCCTACTGCTGATGTCTTAGTTCTTACGACATGCATACAAAATACTAATATTGCTTGACACGCTATCATATTATTGTGGACGGCTGGGTCGGTGGTGCTGTCTCACAGGTTGTGGAATTGTACTTAGATACTTAATTATAAAAGTGTCACTTAAAAGGGTGTCACGGACTGTGGTTGCCATGCGACTGAACGTGCGATGGTGTCAGATTCGCGTTCTGTTCAGTCGCGAGAATTGCTTTGAGCAGTTCCTATATATTTCAATGACTTTAATGAAATAAAAATACTTTAAATTGAAATTGTATATAAAAATAAACGTGGAGATATTATTCTAATCCAAGAAAATCAATCATCTATTTTTCGGACGGACCTATACTGGCAGTCTTCGACGACCTTTCCTGCTTCAGCTGGGTTCAATGCGAAGGCCTGATGGGACCTCAACAAGGATTTGTACACTTAGCATCTCTAAGGGTCTCCTATTGAACACCTCGGACTTAAGGCGCCAAGCAGAGATGCTATTTCAATCGGTTTAGTGTTACAAAAGTCTGTTCGCCAAGAGTTGATTAAAAAAAATCAGGGCTTTTTAACCCATTACAAATAGCGGTCCGCTAATTATTTTTACCGATGATAATAATAAATTAAAGGGAAAACTATACTTTTTTCATAGAATATTATTATTGAATAGCCTCTATATGTCCTATTGCTGACATATCATTCAGACAACGACTATGACGAAGTCTCCGAGTCGGATGAACAATCAGACAAAGTGAAGTTTATTATGAAACGTTCAATTGCTTCGTCTACCCTGCCATCAATTTATAAAAATCTATCATCTTCTTTTAGCGTATAGCTCCGGCCGCCCGCCGCGGCGCATCACTTGACAACAACTGCGTGCCTCGTACTACGAAACTCAGTGCGCTCAGCGATAAGCGACGCCCGTCATACAGTTTGCGATATTTAAGCGACAGTCGCTATTTTGAGACGATATCATAATATTTATCAACTCTCGGCGAACCGACTTTTGTGCTTCACAAAATTACGTTATCACTGAGAGCGCCGCAAGAAACTCAGTCAGCGTTTGTCGGAAATAATCTACCTGGTATAGGCCGATACCGATTGAAATAGTGAGGTCACCCACATGTGGTGTGATTGGGGGGACGACGACGGCGCCTCCTCCGGAGGGGGCGATGTGATGTGTGACGCGAAGAGCTAGTGTTACTCTGTGATGTTGGTGGGTTTCTAAGCTCTAATCGAGCAGGGCGTCTATTCGGGAACGTATAAGTGATACTGCAGCGACGCGCGAGCGAGACTCGCATCTCGCTCTTACGCATTACGCGTCGTTCGGAATAGAGGGGTGAAAAATCTCGCTCGCGAGCCGCTACAACATCACTAAGCGTTACCGAATAGGTGCGCTGTTTGACGTTTGAATGCTAAAAGCACTTGATACTTGCATACCTACCCGACCCTGTAACTAGCAAAATTTGTTTGTAGCAAATTTTCGCTGCAAAATAACCGTCATCTAATCATTTTAATAGAAAATAGTGGCCGCTATTTTTCGTTAAAATGATTAAGTAAAGTTTATACTTTGTAAAGCTATATTACATAGCACATAAATTGTGTATTAAACTTCGCAACAACTTATATGGCTTCGATTTTAATAAAATTCTTTAGTTTAATAGAAAACATAATAACAGTGATGAGGGCTCCACTGGACGCTCGGCGCCCCCTTAAGCGTAGCACGCATGCGTAGCGCCCGTAGCAATATTCATATTCATATTCATTTATTAGTTGCAGCCATGGTATTACAAGATAACGGACATTATACGTTCTATACACAGGTTCTACATGAAAGAGTTAACTTGATAGCACTTTGAACTGCGCCATCTATCGGTCTCACCTCGCAATATTTAGCGCCGTACGCAGGCGGCGGCGAGTCGCAGAAGCGGTGCCGGCTGCGCGTACGCGTGGAGCAGTGCGCGGGCGCCGGGCAAGCCGACCAAGGGGACCACTCGCCCCACCCGCCTGCGCCGCCATCTGTCGGGTAAGTGTGACAGTTACACAAACAATATAGTATAGAAAATAAGCATTTTATCAGGTTAAAAAAAATACAGCAATACTTCATATCTCCGAAACCCTTTTGATATATTAAAATAAATATAATTTTTCACTGACATATTTGATATTTTTACATTGTTATTTATTGGTATAAATTAATCTAAGGTTACGACAATCATTTTGTGTTGCCATAATTGACGCCTTATTATGTTCTCTGGGTTCGATCGACATTTTATTTCCAATTATCGGACAAGTGATTACCCAGAGAACGAGTTCATTAGCGAAGCCCAGTGAGCTAAATGCCAGGAATATTGCCAATCAACGATGATTTCATGGTTCACTCAACTTGAATTGACGACAAATCAATCTGATTTGTTATTATTATTTAAATAAGTATAATTTTACGTGGGATTGAAAAAAAAATTTGCCGTTTACAACAGAAATCGAGTAATGCAGAATTTAAACTACGTAGCCTTTGATGCAAAATCGTCAATCAGATGTGCACGAACCTTCTGTATTCTTACTCAACTAGCATTGGCAGTGTGGGCAAGCAGTCCATTCTCACATCGGCCACTGCGCCCGTCACCGCTTGAGATACTTATACAAAGCAGTATTCAGGTAACAGTCATCAAACCAGCAAGAACCTTATAACTATAAAAATAGGACTCACCAAACAATGGCGGTGTGGTGGGCAAGCAGTACATTCTTACATCGGCCACTGAGCCCGACACTACTTGAGATACGTATACAAAGCAGTATTCAGGTAACAGTCGACAAGCAAGCAAGAACCTTATATCTATATAAATAAGACTCACCAGATAATGGCAGTGTGGGCAAGCAGTCCATTCTCAAATCGGCCACTGAGCCCGACACTACTTGAGATACGTATACAAAGCAGTATTCAGGTAACAGTCGACAAACAAGCATGAACCTTATAACTATAAACACAAGACTCACCAGATAATGGCAGTGTGGGCAAGCAGTCCATTCTCACATCTGCTACTGCGCCCGTCACCGCTTGGGATACGTACACGAAGCAGTATTCTGGATAGCGTTCGCTGAACAGTCGACAGTCGAACGATGCAGTGTGCTGGCCCCTGACAAGAAAAGGAAATGTAGCTCAATAAGAGACCTTTTTACCCGACTGCAGCGAAGCAAAAGGGAAGGGTTATTGTTACCGCGAGTATCCTATCAGAGCAGTTCATACATATGTAGCAGGGTTTAGAACAAAGTAGGTAGCGCGTTATGTGCACTAAGATACGAAACTACAAATAATTACAAATAATTAATCTAAATAAAGCATGTTAATAAACATTTTTGATTATAAAAAAGAAAACCCCGACTGCATAACGTCTAAAAAGGAGAAACAAGAAAGTGAATCTGCCGTGCCGGGCTCAATAAGGAAAAAACAGTCAGTGACTATTCATAAAGTTTTCTAATAGCAATCTGAAGTCACCGCCTGCTATTTTCGTATCGTCCCCATGGGCTCAGAATAAATTTGTTGTTTCTCTTTTTTTTAGATGTTATGCAGTTGGGATTTTGATTATTATAATTAATCATTTTCATTTTCATACTTTTAGTTTAAATTGTCATAAGATTTGTATGGACAGTTTGAGTAGAGGGAAACGATTCCAAATGTAGGTATTTCACATATTTATATATAAAAATTTACTTATAAATATGTTATATTTTCGGAATGCTCTGGTCAAGCAATTTCATTAATGCGTGGGTGGAAAAATATCAAGAAACAAAATGTCTTCTATCATCCGCGATATTCGATTTCAAGTGACGTCATAGTATACCCTAATGGCCGAATTCAGAAACGCCACGCATTTGATTAGAGATTAAATAGTTAAATGTCCGTGAACTAGTTGTCATCCTATACAAAAACGTCACCCAAACGTCACTTTAATTAATGATCGATTTGAGTGGACTTTCTGAATTTAGCCATATGTCACCCAGGCATTTTGGCTGAATCGTTTGACACCCCGCATTTGTTAAAATCGGTTCAGTCGTTTTGTCTCTGGGTGGTAACTAATTGAGTGATTACAAACATAACTTATCACCAATACATACCATACTCGCGACAAACATAACCCTTTTTTGCTTCGTTCCCGTCGGGTAAAAATACAGCGTTAATATACACAATCTATTTAAATTAGAAAACGAATCCAAACGCTGCACCAACATGAGGTAATCATTCCATAAAATCAAAGCAATATACAGTTATATGCACTCCGCAAACCAGCGCCTCTATTCGGGAACGCTAAGTGATTCTGTAGCGACTCGTAAGCCAGATTTCGCATTCCACTCTTCCGCACGACGCGAAATGCGTAAGAGCGAGATGAGAGATCTGGCTTACGAGTCGCTACAGAATTACTTAGCGTTCCCGAATGAGGCGCCAGTAGTCCAATTAGCATTAACCACCAATTAGAGGTTGCTAACTCCAACCAAATATGAGCATTTTAAAATGCGATTTAAATTCGATAGACAAACATTTTGACTTTATGACTTTGGACGTACAGTGTAAATTAGAACTTTAGTGAGATGGGGTTAGGCCCTTTAGAACAGACACAGTAAGGACATGCTGAACATATTGGGTAGATGTGTATAGTCGAAGGAGAAATTTGTTTACCACTTTTGGATTCTATTTATATCCCATTAAAGTTCAAAAGAACTTTCTTGGTTGACTATAGTCAGTAACACATTTACGGAACTACCATTTTTAAATTTGCAGACTAGAGAAAACTAGTGACTATATTAATTGCTAAAAAGGTTTAAGATGCCTCCAGTCTATAAATACACTTAACCAGTCATGTCTAAAGCGGCCTCCCCCCACCCCTTTAAAGTAAATTCAGCATTATTGACTCAAGCAATACAAACACTTCACAATCTTCCCATCATCTGCAAAAAAAGCGCGGACCTTACGTCTGCCGATATAATTGTAAAACTGGGACGCGCCAATGGTATGAATTGGAAGGAAAGGGCGTCATAGCGTAACCAAACCTAATTCCAAGCTTCCGTGTTCTCGACCTTAAAAAAGCGGCCTTCATCTTGATTACTTAGTAGTTAACTGCAAATGGTAACTCACCGACGCACCCGCCGCTCCGCAACGTACCGAAGCCGGTCAGCGTCACGTCCGAAGACGCGCACTCTGTCTGCTCCCTCCAACACACACTCGGGGTACTGGAAGAGGACCCGAACTCCCTCTCCGCAGGGAAACACGGAGCCGCCGTGGACGTTCAGGACGAACTGCTCGGACCAGTCCGCCTAAGAAGAAAGTTGGATTAAGTTCACAACATAAAAATGTCTAATGGCAGAATTCAGAAACGCCACTTAAGCATTTGATTAGAGCTTAAATAGTTAAATGTCCTAGACCCAGTTGTCAACATATACAGAAATGTCACTTTAATGAAAGATCAATTTAAGTGGCCTTTCTGAATTCGGCCATAAACACTAAGGAAGAAACAGGCATGCATACATACTTGCAAATCTCACTTGACGTAATAGACATGGTACTTAAACACATACTCAAAATTAGCGCTATATTGTAACCCCGACAAAATGTTTCCAGAATAATCAAATGGCGAACGTTGTTTCCAAAATGGTTAAAACAGTACATTGTATATCGAGGAGAGTAAGCAAGCAATTACGAACGATGGGTGAAAGCCTGAGCTATTAAACGAGAGATCGCCGTTCATAATTCACGTACGTACGTCTTACATACGAGTATGTAGGTACACAATTAAGAGGAAATCAAAAAAGTGTAAGGCAATACAATGAAACAAGATTATTTGAATGTCAAGTTTATCGCCGGCTCCGTGCTCCTGCGATAAACGTCCGTTAATGTCTTTTATCTATATATCTGCACTCATGTCATATATTAATTACAAACTATTCAAAAACCGCCCTCGGTGATATTAAATTAAATAATCAAATTATATGTCGCTGAAACGGTATGATAGTGATAATATTTTCTTTTTAGGGTTCCGCACCTCAAAAGGAGAAAATGTAACTCTTATAAGATCACTCGTGCGTTTGTCTGTCTGTCTGTCCACCTGCCACAGCCAATTTGCTCCGAAACGGCTGGACCGATTGAGTTGAAATTCGGTACACATATGTAAGTCGGTGACCGCAACACGGACGTTTGGGGGCCAAATTAAAATTAAAAATAAAAGTTTCTTAAACTATATCGAGTGACATATCAAATGAAAGGACTCATTGTGAGAATCGTAAATCTATATGTTTTTTAGATTTTTAAAATAAATTGTTTGGATGTAATTTAGGAAAATAGACAAAAATTTGCCATTCGTCCCTTATCTCCGAAGCTACCGGGCCTAAAATAAAATAAAAAAATACAGAATATAGTTCTTTAGCTATAGATTACAGGAAAACCTATAAGAAGACTATATTATCTAAAGTAACATAGGAAATTTCAGATAATCATGTATGGAACGGAACCCTCTCCACGCGAGTTTAAATCGCACTTGTCCGGTTTTTTGCGTTTACGAGCGTTTGTTATGTAATTACAAACTGCTCGGCTCATATAAAATACTTACATTGTATTAAAAATGCTGAGTTTATCCAAGACTTTTCAGATTGAAACTCCATTAGATTATCTAGAACTCAAGTTTATTCAGCTCTCCTTCAATAAACGAACCTGCAGAACTTTTCCCGGACACGTGCTGGCGATAAATCTTTATTTTACAGTCTATTGCCTTTTTTACAGCGTTCACAATATGACTGGTTGTGAATCTTGAAATTGCACTTTATTGGTAATAATAACTAGTGGTACCGCCGCAGCTTCGCCTACGAGTATTTATGATTTTTTCCATGCAACCATTCAATCCCTGTGGTGTACTGCCCTTTGGGCAAAATATTTTTCGCCAAATTTCACTTTCCGAAAAACTTATCGCAGTAGTTTCGTTTCCCAGACGAATCTTTAGCATATTTACATTTCGCATTTTATTAATTTGATCAAATTATCATTTGGCATCATTTTGCTTTGTCTTAGGTTGGTCAGGTTAGGGTTAACTTATGTCCCTTACGTAAGTACTTATATGTCAAAAAATACTCTTGTAAAATTGCGTAAGCTGTTTTGACTAATGATATTTTGCCAAATGATAATTTGAGATAATAATGATAGTTTGTGTATGCTAGGGTTTTAGTTTTTTTTATCCGCGTCACCCAACAACACCAAACATCTAGGCTACTAATGAAGCACGAACCAGCTAGCGAGCGAGCGAGCGACAACCTACTGCAATTTACAGCTCCGAGCTGTCCGACGTCCGAGCGTACCTAAACTGCGGAGTGAGACCACCCTGCCTTAGAGTAAGTTTGAGTCATAACAAACGTTTCAAACGCTCGTCTCAAATTTTCTTATGGTCGATTGAGTCGTTTTTGAGAACTGGTCATATTTTGGCCAAAAACGGTACCTTTTCTCTGTGGGCCCACGCCATCCTTACGGAATTACACCAAGGAAAGTAGATTTATATTTGCTTAGTACCTACTTTTGAGTTTAACCCTGAGAGTAAACCCGTCCTTACTAGACAATTTGGTCTGTGACTTCTGTACTTACAATACAGATTGATCTCGGATTATCAATGTAATATCACAGCAGATTTAATAGTAGAGGATCCGAATTAGAGATGATTTGCACCCATCTGTTTAAGGGATGAAAATGGTTTTATATCAAAATATGTTTGTTAATAGTAGTTTATGCAACGGTTGCATAATGATAGGCCTTAAAACACTAGTGCGGTTTTATGAAACGAGCTTTTAGCGAGTTTCATAATAAGATCGCACGTCTGTTTTAAGGCCAAATTATGCAGAGTTGCATACATAACTTTATCTACACACATATTATAAATCCTCCATGATGGGTTCGGAAACAATATTTTCTGGCAACAAGTTATTTATTGCAATCGTGGCTGCATATTTCCGATATCCGGCGCATTTACACATCACACACACTCCGAGAAGACTACTATTCATATTTTCAACTAAAATGTAAATTACAAACAACTTTTTCTATTCAATTCAGCAACAATTCTACTTTCGTTCAGCAAAACACCAACCTAATGGCGGCAATTCGATCCTCCGTCAAGACCATTTTTTTTTTTAAATCATAGACAACGAATGAAGTCTCTATTTTCATGTCACTCGAGATCAAATGTTGTGCAGTTTATATTAAAAAACATATTTAATTAATTTTCGTATCAATAACTGTTTTAATATCTATGGATACTAGAATAGAGACCCACTTGAGCTTTGACAGCTGTTCCAAATTTAATCTCATTTCTATACTAAAAACAATACGGGAATGACATTGCAGCACTGGTTTTTCCTAATTGGTTGTCAAAATGGTGGTCATTTCCTCCGGTTTTTGATTACACTATGGAGGTTTTATGATATGGGTGTAGATAAAAATATATTGCGAGTTGATTGCGTAAAGAAATCCTGGCAAAACTCTCTCTCTGTCTCTTCCTGCCTATGTATACCACATGGTGGTGGGGCAGCCTTCCTAGTCTTTCTCCTCCACTTCGCCCTATCCTCGACATCGTCCTCGGATACCTCTTTCATGTCCGTTAGCACTACAGCATTACACTTTGTTTTGGGTCTGCCTCTGGGTCTCGGCCTGGGAATGGAATACTGTAGCGCCAAGTTCCCTACGTATTCAGGCGGCCTCCTTTTCACGGCCAAATCCTTGGCAATCTATGATTAATAACATACTAAATTTGATATAAAATAATTTTCATCCATTAAATAGTAGGGTGCAAATCGTTCCTTATTCGGATCTAAGACTATACAATGTGTTAGATAATTACAAAGTCGGTAACCCGAAAGAATAAATGGAGCAATCAAAAGAAAATGTCGCAACAACTTTTCTATTGGAGCTCTTCGGTTATAACTCGTAAACTTCCACGAAGGTTCGTAAAACAGGCTTTTACACAATGGCTCCTGGAAATAATGATTTTTAATGCTCTGCGTTTACGCTTGGCTGAATTTGAATTTCTAGAGATCTTTAAGAGGAGAAACGCTTTACTTAACGTTCTCGCAAAAATCGTGATTCTCGCAGAAAGAATAGTAACTTTCCGCTTTTTCGCTCAACACATTTGCATTGCGATACAGCGAAGAAAAATGCTGCCAGCATAATTCGGAACAATGAAGCGGTGCCCTTTTTAGATTTAATTTAAGTACTTTATTTAGTTCTTCTTTATTTAGACTTTAATTTTCTTTTTATTATTTATTCTTACATGTAGGTAGTAACATTTATTATTATCGTATAACCTAACCATTTTTAAATCCAGATAATGTAATTAATATAACCCTTTACGGTGAGGGAAAACATCGTGAGGAAACCTGCACATTTGGGTAACTAATAGTGGAACCATGATCCAATTGGTCTGGTTCCCCTGTCACAAGGGTTACGGAGGTCAGACGGCAGTCTCTCCACTGTAATAACCCGACCTGCCGAATCCGGGATCATGGTCAAAGCGTACCCCGTAGCGTAAGCGTAGACGGGAAAAAGCGCTAGGAAGAGAAGATGATCTTGGCATTTTCAAGAGGAGAGTAAATTGGCATTTTCTGAATAATCGCGTTCCATCTTCGGCTCTTCATCACTTTTCATGAAGTGCTGTGGTCAAGCGTAAGCCTATTAATATTGAAAAGAAAAGATCAATAGGCACGTTGTATTATTGTAATAATTTACTTTGTACATTCAATTATTGAAATAAAATGGGACAAACACATAAATAAATAAATAAATAAATAAAATCATGGGACAATCTTTACACAAATCGATCTAGTCCCAAAGTAAGCTCTAAAGGCTTGTGTTATGGACATTAGACGATGATATACATACTTGTATAGATAAATAAATGCTTAATTACATAGGAAACATTTAAGACTCAGGAACAAGCATTCGTGCTCATCACACAAATATTTGCCCTTACCGGGGATCGAACCAGGCATAGGTCTTAAAATGCCGGGTCAGTGTCTCAAAACGTCTTTTCCTTCAATCTTCTTTCTAATTCTTAGTTTATATCAAAACTCCAAAAATGCAGTTATCACCGCTGAGTTTCCCCCATACATTTAGGGAGCGTTGTTGAATGCGTTATTAATTTTAATTAATATAATCTGCTGATTGCAGTTACATTAAATAGCGTAATGGACTGAACCCACGCGAACTCGACCGCATTCTTTTTATTCCCAATACAAAACAAAGGGAATGAATGTTTTATTATTTGAGGGCGTCGCTAAAAGCTTATATGTTTTATAACCAGCTCTTGGGTTTGTACTATTTCAGTTGTATACGACGTACGAGTATGTTGTTAAAGTTGTTATTATTATTATTTCAATATTTGCTGAACTGTTATTGAATGAAATGTTTTCATTAATGATTGAACCAATATTTTCGTTTCATCGCGGTCCAGAACCGCACCATGCAATTCCAGGAAATAGCAGAATTACATCCGTTAGTATAGGTATACTAACTGTCCTAGGTATACTAATTGATTGACTATTGATCAAATTTTATAAAGCTTTTTATAAGAAATCTGTGTATGCTAAGCCTTTTGCCGTCGGTACATTGTTATTGATTGTAGACAATGGTTTTAAAGTTTAGACACGAGGAGGCCTATGAGAGGCATCTTGTTCCCAGAAGGGGAAACATCGGTTTGCCATGTACGTTGATTAAAATTTCGAAGCGCTGGTAGCTTCAGACATGTAAAAGAGCCCATGTGGCCTACTTGCAAAATAAATATTTTCATTTTCATTTTCATAAAAAAAAAGATATCAGGTTCGAAATCGCTGTTAGCGTTGAATGGATTCATTCTTTGGACTTTAACAAACCGTAACTTGGAAACGGCTACAAATATTAACATAGTTTCTTGGAGAAAAATATAGAACTAAGCCTACAGAATCCAACATTTTAGGGAAGGTTCCTCGTTCCGTTCCACCATATGCCGGTAATGATGATGATGATTGAGAATGTTTTAAGGCATTCAAGCCGCCTTCACCTACCCTTAAGTCATTTTCTTTACTATCATCTTGTAAATATATTTTCATTTTGAATGCTTTATCCATTGCATCTTTTACAATGTAAATCACGAACCGTCAATAATATTCACAAGCACCCGAAGAGTTTGATCAATTTATTATAGGAAGGGAAGCGAGCACACTGTGTTGAATTTACATGTGCCGTAGAGCAGTTGCCTCCGGCAATGAATCTCAATAAACTGTAGGGTTCGCTTTTTGTACGCCATAATAACGCAAACGTACGTGAATAAACGGAATTGCGATATATTTCTTTACTAATTAAATAGGGTAGGACATAGTCAAAATGGACTAATACTCTATTCAACACTTAGTGTTTGAAAACTTCAAAAACTTAAAACTTAAAGATTTGATTGACTAGTTTTTGGCCGAAACTTCTTCGTAGATTTCATTTATCACTATTTTCATGTGCTTTTGGGTTGGCATTTTGCCTCATTTTAACTCAAAGTTTCTGTACTAACATATGCAAGTAGTAAGGATCATCCACCAGCAACTTGCTCTTGTATGGCCTTGTCGATGCTAAATTGCCATACTACAAGCACCAAACCAGGCTCTACTGTAACGGGTCTATCATCACGGACTGGACTATTATCTCCAATAAGTCGTATATCGTTGTGGTAGACTGCTCTGAGCGCCGGGCGGTAATCGTTGACGTCACTATCCTGCATGACACTAACCTCGGGAAGCTAAGCTAAGTAAGTACCTTGACTTGGCAAACAAGGTAGTCGCCATGTGCCATAAAAGTTAGCCTATATCCGTCTCCGCCTCTAACAATCGCTGTGCAAAAAATCGTTGCTCTGTTTTCAGGTTAAAAAGGAACCTTTGCATTTATGCTGCTTTTACTACTCAACCAGGTTTTGCTATATTCCCTTTATTTTATTCACTTTTATTGATTAAACTCCATTTTTTAAAGCATTTTTGGAGTAATCTTATTCGTCTTTTGAATAATGATCATGATTTTATTATTTGATCCTGCCGTATTAATCAAAACACCAACATATTTTATGATATCAGCAACTCCGAAAAATATACTCTATCCATTCCCGGCTCTATAAGTTTTTGTTGTGATTAGATACAATCGCTATATATTTTCTAGTGAATTGGGTCTGTTCGCCAACCTGTGGCTACCTTAATATTTATCGGGACCCTGCTGGGAGGTTTATGAGGGTTTCCTTCCATTGCTTAAAGTAATACTCGTTTAGGTTTTTTGAAGAGGGTTCTAAGGATTAAGTAGCCGGGAAAAGTGTTTGTGTTTTATGAAGCGTTTCAATACATTGACTACACTGCATATAACTGAATCAAAATTTTCTTTCTCAAAAGGGTCTGGCGTATTTTTTTTTAAATTCCATCATTGTGTAAGCCATGATATTAATGATTAATGTTACCCTGTATGTCTGTATCCGTCCTTTTTCTCTGTTCAAAGCTATATAAATACTTAAACTAACTAAAAACCTTGATTATAGTCTCATTATGTGAATTCTTATAATCTAAAAACCTTAATGAAATACAAGTACGAAAAGATTATGCTACATCTATCATATTCTTTTTGAACAGTATCATTAAAAGGCTCACGATCATGTCATGTAACCGTTTCCAAAGTTCAACCAATGCACCATCAATGCGCTGGTGAAAACGAATGCAATTTGTTACAGACCTTGATGAACGCAGTGGCCAGATCCTGTGGTCCTGCGGCTGCTGGCCTAAGGGTCAGAGCGTAGTCTCCAGCTTGTCCAAACAGCTCACAACGGAGCGTCATGGTACGGCGACCAGGGAACCCGTGCATCTAAAAATTAGAGAGAATTTTTGGTTTCAAATGAGTTTTCCGTTTGTTTGTTAAACGTTATTTCTACAACAGTAATCGTTTTTTACCTTGAAATTTTCTCGCGGATATGACTATCGCTACCACTCGGTTGCATAGATATTTATTAGTTACACCTTAGAGTGCTACAATAAATTTATTCTACATCATTCATCTCGTTATATCCAAGAGACAACAGACGGTTTCTTTAAGGTGTACCAATTTTAAAGTTGCTGCATAATAATATATTTAAGACCTTTCTGTTTGAAGGTTTTGCTACTTTAACCTTACCTGTTCAGAATAAAGCACGTGAGCATGCGAGCTCGTATTCTTCCCGTCACACAGCACAGCCCCTCCGCTGGAATGTCCACAGTAAAGCAGCTCCAGCCAGAAGTCAGCGCTCTGTAGTAGCGGAGCACAAACCACCTTAGGGAACTCCAGAATCGCCGTCACCTGCCTCTCCGGATACGTCTGAATCTGCTCCGGCGTCACATCCAAATTAGCCGTAGGCCACAGCACATCAAACTTCCAAGACTTCACCACTCCTTCATCAGTTTCTACGATGCTACCTTCACTGTCACTTAAATCCCGTTTCACTTTGTTCATGTTGTTTTTATCACCTTTTTCATATTCGACGTCTAAACTATCAAGTGCGTCTCGTTTGGTGACGCTTGTGTTGTTATCATAGTCTTCATTTAAAAAGTTGTCTGCGAGCAGTTCAACGAAGTAGGTGCCTCCTCTTGAGAAGTAGCCACAGGGGAGGGTCATGCGGCTTTCGGAGTCGAGTGCGAGGGGCATGACGGCCAATAAGACGCGGCCGTCGTCGTCGTCGCGCGCGAGTCGCACGCGCAGGCTGCCCGCTGCGCCGTGCACGTGCAAGTGGACATCGCCTCCCAGGGCGAGAGGGGGGGAGGGGATCTCCACCCATACCTGGTTGAGATCAACCTCGTTGTTCGTGTACGGGTTAGCGAACGAGGCGCCACCTGTTGGCAAATTAATAATCTATTATTTGAATCCTACCTGACTAAGTAATAAAAAATGAATCGCTGTTTAAATAAACTAAAACTACGTGCACTACAGAAGAACTTAGGGATTTCTCTTATCTCATTAACCTAGTTATTTTGTTTTAAAAATCATTATATCCGTTTAATGTTTCACATTAAAGAAAACTAGTTAGCGAAACGTTTTACCGGGAACAATTTAATTATTCCAGATAATTAAGAATATTAATTAGTTGCACAGCTTTTGACTTTTTTTTTAATTTAAGACTTCAACCACAGACCGAACCTTTGACCGTAATAAGTCATAACATTTAATTATTATACAGGGTGACTTTGTAGATGTACTTAATACACAAAACCAAGGATTCCGGAACAGACCGTTAATATAACATAATATCTGAGACAAAAAAAAGCTATAGCTAATTAAATTAACTTAAAAAATAACGACTATCTTTATTATTTTGTAGTATTGACACACTACAACAAAGACCATAATATCCAAAATCCAATAGACTCGCGGGGAGCGCATAACCTCGAACGCACCAATCACCGCGCTCTAAAAACCCCGCGCGCCCCGCGAGTTTGACAGCTTTATTTGCTAGTAAAAGTTAGGCTAAGCGGTCTCTTTAGGATATTTGGTCTGTGCCCTACAACCAGTAACTGATTGTCATACTGAATATTCATAACACTGCCTATTGGTATTATCTCATTGTTTTTTTTTGTTTTATTTGTACTTTTCGTATTTCGAAGCAATCGGCCACGGACGTTGGTACCTCGCTCAGCATAATGCGTACGAGCGCACGGGTCAATTTATGATTGTCGGTCGAAGTAAGAGACGAAATGAGCGAGCCTGAGCGCTTACCATGAGTTTGCGCAAACCGTTCTCGCTATAGAAATCTATCGGACATGCTGCTTGTTGCCGATACTAGTAAAAGGGACCGAGCGATAGTTTACTCTAGAGAGAGCGGTTTGCGCAACTCATGGTAATGGTACTGGCCACGATATCAGGGCACGATGACGTCGTGAACGTGTAACTACATAACCACGGTATGGCGTCGTGTCGCAAAAAATTAATGATGTGACCAAAGCCTTAGAGAATAACAAAGCAATAACTGAGACTTTACCCTGTTTATTGTTTTATAAATAAACCAACTCCTGAGGTGCAATAACAATGCCTACAATTATATTCAATACTAACTCAGTTTATTTCGCCCCATTTACCGTGGCGTGTTGCTAGACATGTCAACAGAAGCTGTAATACGCAGAATCAACAGAGCTGTTGAAGGATCAGACACAACGTGCGTTAGATATACGCGTTGTAAGCACAGAATAGATAATAGTACTAACGTATAGAAGAATCACTGTCTAACGAAACCGGTGTTTAGGTACGAAAATATGCCTAATCATGCCTTCTCTCTCCGTCGCATAAAACGTGCTCTTTCGTATACGCTAGGGTTGTCAGTTTTTTATCCGCGTCACCCAACAACAACAAACATCTGAGCTATTCATGCGCGAATCGGCCAGCGAGCGAGCGAGCGGCAATCGACTGCGATTTACAGCTCCTAGCTGTCCGACGGCCGAGCGTACCTAAAGTGCGGAATGAGACCCTCCTATTGTAAAGCCGAGGCTACACTAGTAAGGCGAACAGCGACGCGACAGTAACAAACGTATTGTAATATACGGTGGTGGCCATACTGCTTATGTGGCGACCGCCGTATAAAATCGCTGTCGCGTCGCAGTCGTGTTACCTACCAGTGTAGCCTCGGCCTAATAAACGTAAGCGCTGTTGGTAATTCTATTTACTAGCACAGTTCGAGGCTGCCTCATACATAATTCACGCATTAACACAACCATCAAATTTACTAGAAACAGCGTAATTTCCTAATAGTTTAGAGAAATTGATTAGATACGAAACACTTAGTATTTGGGCAAAGTAAGTTATAAGCGCTGTTCTTAAATGTAATGAAACATACATAAAATTCATAATGTGAAGTGCTGCTTCTTACAGTTTCTGAAATAGAACCCTTAGACCCAGAACAGACGGTGAACCGCAACTGCAACGAAACTGCAACTTTTAGTTACTTTATAGTTTCATTTGAGTGTATACTCCTTTGAGAGACCGCACATGACATTCAAGAATATAACCCTTTGGAAGTAAGGCGCCACTCCAGCCTGCTCGTTTTTGCATGTCGAGTTTTGCGCGGGGAATCGGACTGCCCGGAACTGGTAGAGAGGCTCGTGAGACTGTTTGTCCCAGACGTGTCAAAGATCACCCTAAGGCCGCGTGTGCGGCCCCTGTTGGCAGTGCCGATGGCGCGCACAGTGGCACATAAAAACTCGCCGCTCCTTAGTGCACTGACCCTACTGAATGCGCTCCTGGTATCGGTGCCAGAGTGTGACCTGATTGCGTGGAGATGGACGGCTGTATGTCATGAATGATGGATAAAAGGCATTCTAGTGTTTTCACATGAGGTGCACATTTTCCATTAATCTTAAGTTATTTTAGTTTTACAGTGTATTAGTTAACACTGTAATGCTGTGTATCCAAATGAAATAAATAAATGACGCAACCATTTTGAAACCGGTTTGAAACGCATTGCAAAACAGCAACTAGAAGTTGCAGTTTCGTTGCAGTTGCGTTTGACTATCTGTTCTGGGCCTTAGACAGACGACGATAGTCACGTAGATATAATAATAATAATACCTTTTAATTCAGGCAACAAGGCCCATAACATAAATATCTTTAAGACTAACATACATACGTAAACAAATAACTTGAATTAATAATATTGAAGTAAAGTATTAGTAAAGTATTAAATAATAAAGCACAAGCATTGAAAGGCGACGCAATGATTTTATTAGATGGTCGCCGCAGCAGTGTGGCGGACATCATTTATTACAATACGTTTGTTTCTGTCACTTTGCCAATCCCCTTACCGAGACGTCTCCACTTCGCATGTGTACTGAGACAATTTCCTCAGCCAATAGCATTATTCATCCCATATTTCCCAACGGGCCGGCTTCAGCGTATGTTCTCGCTGATTTGTCATCTTCCATATGCCTTTGCGAAGAGTTATGAGGAAAAATTTATCACTTGATTGTGGAACTTCGAGTTCTGTATTAATGGGGCAGTACGTTTTTCTACGTTCAAGTTTGTAAGTTGATATCTTAGTTTTCAAATGGGCTCTTTCGTGTGGAAATACATTGAACGTGGATTATAGTATCTAATTGATACTTCCATCAATGTTTGGTCCTTTAATAGTTGAATACTTTTAATAGTTGAAAATAAGTATTGGTATTAAAATGTGCCTAGAGTTTGTAAAGCAACCGGTGAAGTGCAAGTCTGACTCGCGCGCCGAGGGTCCCGTACCCTACCTATGAAAAACACACAGTAAGCACCTTCTAGGTATGGAAACCTAAGTAGATTTTAGCAACCGACCGATTCACAACCTACCTATTAAATAAGACAAGAAATAACGTTCGCAAGCTCCTATCTCTGTACAACCGTCGAGTGTGTCCATTACGAATGAACGGATTCAGGGAATTTGGTACATTGTTATCTTAGACTTCTGCAAGTACGGGACACGTCGTCGATTCGTCACTACTTTGAAAAAAGGTCGTATCTACAAATCTATCTATCTACCTAACTAGAGAGACTTCATAGTGCTCTCTATACTATATATTATATTTTTATTTTTAGTAGTCTTAATAATTATCATATATTGCTTCATTACTTTTTAATGTATATATTATGACGTAGAATCAATGTTTTGACTAGAAATGATGACTTTCTGCTGGGTTTCTTGCGGCGCTTCTCAGTAATGGTGGTCCTGTCTGACGCGCTGGTAGATTCAACCCACGGCCACGGGTGGCCAATTTGCTGAATAAATGATATGAATTTGAAATCAAACTCAACCATTATCTGCTTTTGAGATACGAGCTTTCTGCAATGTAGTGGCAATATTAATGAAGCACGGGTGAAAATACCTTATAATTTCACCTGTTCGTGCTATCTTGACAGCCGGTGTGCGATGCCCTTACAATTAATATGTCTACGGCCCGCCTCGTCTGGCGTATCTACGGCTTCATCTATTACACCGTTCCCTTGTTCTATGGCTTCGTAATTTATCGTGAAATCCTTATCCTTACTATCCCTACTAATATTAAGAATACGAAAGTCCGTTTGTTTATGCTTTCAAGTCAAAACGAAGTAACTTATCAAGCTGATTTACGCACAAAAACAGAGTACCTACGACTTCATCCGGGCTGCGAGCGCTCGCGCTAAGCCGAATGCTAAGCCTGCTCGGTCACCACGATACAGGCTTTGCCTTGTGTGGGATCACAAGTTAATTTCGTCTTTTTTCATGATGAGATCATGTACCTACTGTGTTCTTGCAATAAAGTTCTTATCTTATCTTATCTTATCTTGTAATGTGTTTGGTAAATAAAGTATTTTTATTTATTTATCCGCGTGGAATTGGTGTAGCATTTCGTGCCGTTTTTTGGATAAAAATTAGCCGGTGTCACTACAGTGAAGCTAACCAATGTGACTAACAGTTAATTTTCTCAGCATTTTATTACCAGCAAATGTGAGTAGTCTCTTAATCTCCTAAGATTAAGCAGTTGATACTCACCAGCGATGATAAGCAGCCGCAGCAGAGCGGCGACCGGCGCTAGGAGCATTATGCGTCACCGCGCCATCGGGCCATCTGCAACAATAACAAACATCCATGACTATTGGTGCTAGGTGGTTTTACATTATCCCATCCCAAACCGTCAAATGACATTATGAGTCACTGTTCGTGCTTGGACAGCGGTGTGTGAACTATTGGCAGCATGAAACAACACTGTTAGAATATAGTTATCTACATAAAAATAACTTATGACTATTGGTCCATATTTTGCATGCTGTTTGTTAATAGCTGAATAAGGAGAACATGAAAATCTGTTTGTAACATCTGTAACCCAATCCTTTTACTGGCAAAATAAATTATTTCTATTTCTAATAACAAATATCTATATATATCTACTGGTGCTAGCTGGTTTTACATCATGTCAACCTTAATCAACGAAAGCCATTTGAGACAATAACAAATATCCACTATTACTTGTACTAAGTGGTATGATTTCATTCCATCCTTAACCGTTGATGAGCAATATCACTGCGCCACCGGGCCATTTGTAACAATAACAAACATCCGTGCTACTGGTGCAAGGGTATATTGCGTCATTCTTTCTTAACCTGCTAAAAATAAACCAAGGACAAGTTTTAAAATTCGAGTTCTTTTAGAAAACGAAGCGTAGCCGAGTTTATTAATACGTGCACGAGAATTTTAAGTTTCCAGGTAACTTTGCAGATTCGCTGCATGGACTGTTTCTAGTAACCTGCTTAAAATGACTCAAGCATATTGCAGTATTTTTCTAGTAGAATAAAGGCCTCGCTCCATGCCCGCGGGTACATAAAATTTGCAGCCATTACATTGTGGTAGAAAAGGAATTTTATAGCAGCCGCTCTCTTTCTTCGACACTGTAGACATGGCGTGTTTATGTTTTTAAAATTCATTTAAAAATCTATCTACGAGTATATTGACGATGTATGTCGAACTTTAGAACTCAAAAAGGATAGAAATGTATAAGATAGAGATAAAGGTAGTGTACAATATTGTTTGTGGACATCTGTCATTGGCTTAACTAAATGTACTTATTTATGGACCTTGTTAGTGTATCGCTGTTGATGCCCCGAATATATAAAAAATAAAAAAATTAATAAAAATATCCGTATATCGCGTATAAAAATATGATACAGGGAGCGTTCAATTATTACGTAACGCAATTTTTTGAGATTTTTGACCCCCCCACCCCCACATGTAACGCGCAGTAACGTTCTTATATACCGCCCCTCCCCCCTAGTAAAACTTTACGTAACCACCAAGTGACCATTTTTACCTAAAAAAAATGGTCAAGTGGTCATTCCATTTAAAATTTTGAGAAAAAAAACGTTTAAAAAAATGCTTGAACGAATACGCGACCGTGCTGAAGGTTTAAAAAAATGTAACGTAACGCGTACTTCCAATCCCCCACCCGCCCCTGTAACGCATCGTAACGTTTTACAAGACCCCCTCCTCCCCCAAATTCGTTACGTAATACTTAAACGCTCCCACAGACGACAACAAATGTAACAGAATCGAAAAATGTTGTGTTTAGAATTTATGTCTGTTTGTATTTATGTCTGTTTGAACAAGTATAACAAGAAAATTTCTGAAGGAATTTTGATGAGGTATTACAATTGGATTAAGACGGGTAAGTGTAGATCGTAGTGCTGGTTGGCATTGAGTTTCGAATTTAGTGCTTTTCTCTACAAAAAACATTGCAGTATTATAACTACAATAAAAAATACAATCAACATTTTTACAGTTGCGGTTGCGGTTCCTTTAACAATGTAATTTGGTAAATAAATTAATATATCGGGATTTCAGTTATTTACTTGTAGATTCAAAAAACGAAGCAATATAATGTACATAATATGTAAAGTTATCGTAAGTGCACCGGCGTCGAATTTCCTTTCCACAACGTATGTGTGCAGGGGGTTAAAAATCTCACGTGAGAAATGGCGCTCCGCTAAACTGAATTATCTCCCCTTCATTCTGGTGATCTATTTTTTGTATGTGACCTATTTTGCGATATGCCGTGATAAGAGCCTGGCAAAGTGCACTATGCATTTCATGCGAAGTCAATTTTCTAGAATTGGCGCTAGATGGTTTTGTTTTATTTCTATGTCATGTTACGTGAATCTCATCAAAAACATAAATGTGATGAAAGGCCAAGTTCAGTATAAAAACGTCAGGGGTTGACGGTATCGCCAATAAAAGAGTTGAAAAGGTACAACTTTATTTAATAATTTCAAAGAAAATTAATTATTTTCAATGATATTGAATTTTCCTCTGCTGCATTGGGAGTGAAGAAATAGCATAGAATGCGTGCAGATGCTTATCATCCTGGCATGTCGTAAAAGTCGACTAAGGGACGGGTCCTCTCCAACATGGTGGACTATCTGTATGGGCGATGGGCTGATCACCTGTCACCATACGGTTCATCATACCATCTTAGGACTAATTAATCGAACGTGGCCACAATTAGTCTTGTGGCTCTGCCCACCCCATTAGGGATTTCGGGTGTGATACTATGTATGTATGTATGTATGTATGTATATTGAATTTTAAAACTTGGCAAGTTTTAGATCCATCTAAAGTTGTAGTATAAAATTACAACTAGTAACAAAAGAAATTTAATGCTGGTATTAAAATGTTATCTATGCCATAAAAGGCAGATTCATTCTAAATATTTGAAGTGTTTTGAATTAAAATACGCAAAATTGCAAAGTGTGTCGGTCAATTTGATTTGATGTAGTCAGATCTTTCGTGAGACATTATTTAGACTTGAAATAAACCCGGCTTCACTCATGATTTATTGTCAGAAACCTGAGCACAAACATGAAACATGTCGGACCATTTCTGACTATCAATCGTGAGTAAATGCGGGTTCATTTCAAGTCTTAGATTTTAAGTAACGGTGGGGTCGAAATGGCACGAAATGGTTCTTTGCTAATTGGGCTGACATAGCTCACTGGGTCCCACGAAATAAACTCTGCCTAATTTGAGTTTGATCGTGTGCCCATTGTGTGCGACATCGTCTAGCTCGTCGGCGAGATCGAAGCTGTGCAAAAGAGAATCGCACAAGCCGATAGGAGCGAGGAAATTGAATCTTCCTAGCATAAGCACAATTTTTATTTGCAGCTTTCTTAAAGTCGCTACGGCGAGGAGATTTTATATTAAGAAAACACGATATAAGTAAAATGGATGGTGTTTTTGAAAGGTTATTAACGTCATCCAAAATGCTTTAAAATATCGCAAATACGAATACCGTTATCCGTACAGTGGATTCATCCATATTTGTCTTATTTGGTAAACAAGTTTCTAACCTCAAAATGCACCTATTTTGGCTAAAACAGCTGGTTCCTTGCAAATTAAAAAACCCTAGACAATATTGTAGACTTTACGTTACCAGCCTAGGTTTGCTTTATTTAGGATAAAGCAGCTGTTTCACCCAAAAATGGCACATTTTGAGGTTAGAAACCTGTTTACCAAATAAGAAAAGTATGAATGAATCCACTGTAGATTAATGCTTCTGTTTCTAATATTTTTTGCCAAAAGGAGGTTATTGATATACGTGTAGAATTCGTCAAATGTTTACAAAAGTATCTTTACTTGTTAATACATACACGCGATGACAGTACGAGTAGATTACAATTCCACATTCACCTATGTATGAACTTAACCCATTTTTATCCTTGACTGGGATGGCTTCAGGCCAGCGAGATGCTCTGTCTATGATCGTTAAGTAGCAATAGCCGCACGAAGTGGTAGGTAATGGCCGCCGATATCATACATCTCTGTTTTATACTGATGGATGTCTTATCGAGAGTTCGCAAACCACAAAACGAATCATAATTATAGCTGGAGCATATTTTGGAAAAAATTTGAATAGATATGATTAAGTATAAATGTGTGCATGTGCGTATTGCTCGTAGAACAGACGGTCGATCGGCCAAAGAGTTCTTGAGTGGCAACCACGTATTGGAAGGTGCAGCATGGCTAGAACAATCACACGGTGGACGACAACCTGGTGAATATTGCGGGTCTCCGCTTGATGCGAGCAGCACAGAATCGGTCGTTGTGGCGATCATTGGGGAATGCCTCGATCCAGCAGTGGACGAATTTCGGCTGAATGAAGATTTGTGTGTGTTTTAAATGTACACGAACACGAACCCAACTACAGCTACCACTTCACATTCAGCTATATCCCTCGTAAAATGTTCATGTTTAATTTGCTGTATATCGCGCGTCGCTCCGGAATTTTCATTACCCCTCGATAAATATTTGTCTCATTAGCGCTCCTGTCTGATTCCGCAGCGGTTTAATGAGAGACACTCGTTTAATTCAGCTTACCGTGTGCTAGCAATACATATAAACCCTAGGAGCATTTTCGTTAGAATCCATTGACCAATAGTAGGGAATCCGTAGGGATATAGTTAGTAGTTTGCCCAACATTGGACTAATATAACAAGAAGATTATCATTACGCCCAAACAATTACATTGGGCCATTGTGAATGCCGCTACTGTTGTTTAAAAACGGTTGGCATTTCTGCATTGTATATTTACAACGAAGGCCTTATTAGATATTAAGTAACGTTGGCCCAATGCAGTAAAATATTATCATTACGCCCATCCTCTTACCAACGTTAGGCCAATGGGACTTCTGCTACCGTTGGTTTAAAACTGTTGGCTTTTCTGCGTTATATTGTTTCAGTTGGAAATTCTACGATGGCCCTTGGTTGTAAGCTTTACCTCAAAACGCAGGCCACATGAGATTTGGCCGTCGTTTTGAGGTAAAGGTAAGGTAACCAAATGCCAACACTAAATACTATTAGTGCAGTTTCAAAACTTACTCAAATTTAAAATTTGTTGAGACGTCAATTAATTATGGCTGTGTTGTTACAATATAACATTCAATGGTTGAAATGCTCACATGTCGCCATATCGAAATTCTTTATAAACGTCTTAATCATTTGTTTTCTTCGTGTTTTCTGTCTTTCGTGATGTCACCTAGGCGCCACTGAAAACCAGCGCCGACGCTCGACGCTTCATTACACTGACATTCCCTTTTTGTTTTTTTCCTTTTCGTCTGTGTCGAATGTGTGATGAATAAAATGTATATTATTTATTTATTAATTAATTACTGCCCTAACATCATTTCCCTAGCTCTTTTTTCGTTTTTAATTCAAAGTACGCATTAAACGTGATAGCAGGTTAGTATATTATAGTTAAGTGACTACTATCTGACATCCGGAGCCCATGTGCCAGGGAAACCAGACCAATCAGATCATGGTTACAAAATTATCACCTTAAGGGCATCGGTTAACGCAGTTCCCAGGTAGGAAATGTACATAACATATGAAACCTAATTTAAGCCAATGGGCTCTTAAAAAGTAGTTTAAAACGAGCTAGTGTTTCGGCAATTTATTGCTGCAATTCGGGCTATACCCAAAAAGATTACATAATACATCACTAATGGGGACAAAAAGTTTGAATGTAATTTTTTGAGGATAGCGCGAATTGCAGCAATAAATTGCTGAAAAACTAGCCCGTTTACGAGCCCAAAATATCTGTTAGAATTTGAAAATGCCTAGATTTTAACTAATAATGAATAAGCAGTTGTACCATATGGGCATATGTGCATGTTTTGCGACTATGATCGAGCGTTCCACTCGCCAACAAACTGATAACAGTTTGGCGAGTCTTTATCTGTATGTTTAAAGCCTACCTTTTAGTTGAAATAAAGAAGATAAAGCTTCCTTAGTAAGCATAATAATGTGCAGGTTTCCCCACAATGTTTACCTTCACCGAAATGCTTATGAATGAACTGAGATTTGAATCCGCATACTCTGCTCGAGAAGCGCCTCCTACCACTCGACTTTACTGCACTACTCGACTGCATTACGCCGAGGGTCATAAAATTCGCAACTATACCATCTACAACTTTTCATAGAGAACATTTTATTCGCTTTTAAGATGTCATTTGGCAACAATGTTGAAGTTTAAAGCGTTGTAAAAATTACAGGAGCTGTTAAATATCACGATTTATATAGAGCAGGAACTACTTACACAAACTTAGAGACAAAAATTTAATTACAGACACTATTTTTTTTACTGATGACGTCATCATCAACAGTCGTAAAACGTCCACGGTCCACTGCAGGACATACGCCATCCCCAAAAATGGGTGGATTTGCCAGTCTGCCGCTTGGCAGGTGGGTCGACGACCACCGTGAGTTCATGATAGTACTCGAAGAACGCTGCTGCCCATCCTTCGGTTGGTCCTTCTGTCGCCTTATACGACACCCACGGGAGGGGATAGGGCGATTCTATTCTTAGCCGTACGGGAAAATCTAACTTGATAGAATTCAATTTCATAAGCAGATCGCATGACGAAACTCCGTAATAACCAGCTTGACGGGTATCAAAAACAATCACGAACAACAGTAGCGTAATTCCGCCAAATTCATACTTCAAATAAAAAATATTTTTCATCGCGAAACCATTTCTTTCTGTAATGCACAGCACGCACAAAGACCCGGCCTTTGATTACTGAATGGCAATCATTCTACTGATGTTTGACAAACGCAATTCATCGATTTCCAGTTAGAAGTACAAAGGGAAGTTTTTCCTCGAAAAATACAGCTCGGCTTTGTCATTCAATTTAAAAAGTTATGAGTATTTCTCGGGAACTGTGCTCGGGGATCCGTCGAGCGTTTTCCAAAAGAATTTGACTATTTGTTTTTCGGATGAAGGAGCTCAGAGCGGAGAGTCAGTTGTAGTAAAATTTATAATGAGTAATTAGTTACTTGATTTATTTATTTACAAGTAAAGTAAGTTACCTTACTATAATACGTCAAATTGGAACTTTCCTGAGTCATTATGAACACTTGAAATAATTAAATCATTAGTATAGCCGTTTTTACTTGACTGAGCGAAGTTAAAAAGGTATAGAGTTTAACAGTATATGCATGTAGGTATGTATGTGTTGGTATTTGACCAAAAATCGGATGTTCCAACTGAGCTTTTGAAGTACCATACCGATTTTATGAGGACTGTTAACCAAGGGCGAAAATCACCCTTTTCATACAAAATGCGATAACGATTTCCACCCCTTAAACGTTAACTGATTTTGACCAAGTTTTTATAATGTCAGTCAGAACAAAATCTAGGTCTATATGTTTTTTGAATATTGATTAAATATCAACAAAGTCAAATAATCGCTGAAATTAGTTTTGTATGAGAATACTGAAACGGCGATAAAACTGAATTTATTGATTATAGTGAAAATAGAAAAACGTATAGACCTAGATTTTGCTCTGACTGACAACGTATCAAAAACTGGTCAACATCGGTTAACATTTAAGGTGTGGAAATCGTTATCGCCTTTTGTATGAAAAGCCGTAGCTTCACATTCCTCTTAACAAATGGGGTATCATATGATTCGTGGAGAACGTGCGAGTGTCATAGGCTATATCAGAATTCTAAGGGTGCGTCATACTAGGAGCAAAAATGCGTTTACGTCGCCAGTCGTATTTTAGTTTTTAACTTTATTATTCAAGTGCATATTTTGGCGTGGAACTGAAGTGTCAAAATTATTACTAATCGCATTTCAATATTTAAGGGGCTCGTAATGGGCTACTTTTTAGGCAATTTATTGCTGCAATAGGGATGTTGACAGGGTAAAAAAAATGTATTTCTAATTAGTCTGTCTGCTAGATTATCAAAAAATAGCGAACACGTATTTTTTGCTTTATCAAATCAATCAAAATTGACAATGGTAATGCGCATCAAAGTTCGGGAGTGCGGGCTGATGATGTCACTTAATGGTGAAAAGTGTACAGAGTCGTGACGTCGCACGGAACTTCAACGCACTATATCTTCGTCATTTTTTTAATTGACAAAAGAAAAAATATGTGTTCAATATTTTTTTATAATGTAAATGACGGACTAATTAAATTTTTTAAGGAAACTAGCCTGTTCGGGCTATCCTCAAAAGTTAACATCCAAACTTTTTGTCTCCATTAGTGATGTAATATGTAATCTTTTTGGGGATAGCCTGAGTTGCAGCAATAAATTGCTGAAAAACTAGCCCGTTTACGAGCCCCTTAATAAAGTGTAATATTGCTTGAATAAGATTTTTGAGATTTGGTAGACCTATACGTGGTTTCTTAGAATGTATCTCGGAATAATTCCGATTTCTATGAAATGATGATTCATTCTAGAGAACCGAAACACAAGGCAAGAAATTACTTAATTACTGATATCAATCAACAGAGAAGTCTGTTTTGTTTTTCGTGGGCAGGTAATTGGAGGTGAGGGATGGCGCAAAATGATACATGGGATCTCATGAAAAAGAAAGAAGTTGGTTAGAAAAAAACCGGATAGGTGCGAGTTAAACTCGCGTGGAGAGGGTTCGTTCCGTACATGATTATCTGAAATTTACTAAGTTACTTTTAATACCATAGACTTCTTATAGGTTTTCCTGTAATTTATAGGTAAAGATCTATAATCTGTATTTTTTTCAAAATCTTAGCGCCAGTCGTTTCGGAAATAAGGGAGGGGATTGGTCAATTTTCGCCTATTTTCCTAAATAACTTCTAAACTATTTTACTTGAAATTCAAAAGAAAATATATTTGAGATACTCACATAAGCCCTTTCATTTGATATGTCACACGATATAGGTTGCATAGCTTATTTTTATAATTTTCTAATTTACCCCCCGAAAGTGGCCCCCATGTTTAAAATTTATATATTTACGCCAGGCTATGTATACTAAATTTCAACTCAATCGGTCCAGTAGTTTCGGAGCAAATTGGCTGTGACAGACGGACAGACAGACAGACAGACACACGAGTGATCCTATAAGGTTTTGTTTTTTTCCTTTTGAGGTACGGAACCTTAATTATATAAAGATTAATAAGTGTTTAGGCTAGGCTTAAAGAACGCTTACAATACACTTAAAAATATTATCTAAATACATACAAATTAAAAACTAAACTTAAAAAGCCAGCCTTCTGGTCACGAGTCAACTCCACCAGTCGTTTGGAGCATTCCCTGAAGACCCTGTGGGCGCTGTCCCTCCAGGGTCCCAGGGTCTCAACCCCAAACGGCTCAAATAGACAGCAACTTTTTAAAGCTTATGTAATTGCAGCGAAAATCTAGTTTGTGTTCCAGATTTAACGGCGTCTTTAAGAACGCTGTGAAGGTTTCAGCTGTCAGACGTCCAGCGTACCAAGTAATTAAAAAGAAATGCATGGCATATTTAAGTTTTGCAGTTTCGGAGATTCTGTGATGAGTCAGTGGTAACATTTTCACAAAGAACTTGCTCCATACAAATAACGAACATCTGTTTTGATTCAACCCTAAAATAGAGCAATTTCGAAAAACCCCTATAATAAAGCAAAATAAAGTACAAATGCGACGAAGCGAGAACCTCCTCCTTTTTTGAAGTCGATTAGAAATAACATGCGTAGTCGACTAGTAATTTTTAGTCGGTATGTTTTTAATTTTGATAATTTCTTGATGAGATCTATTTTAATGTTCAAGCCAATATTTAAAATGCAACTTTAATGAATTACAATTTAGCCTAGGGGTTTAAACTTTGTCTTCAATTAACTAGTTTATTGAGAGGACTTTTAAAAACGAAATCATCTTGGTTACTGTTTAATAAGTATGTCTAGATACTAAAAAACTTAATCTACTAATTAAACAAAACTAAGAAAAATTCAAATGAAAATGAAAATATTTATTGATAACATCTGTTATAGGTCAGTTTTATAAAGTTACATTTCGATATTTTAAGACTGCGTCCAGTAACACTTTTAAAGAGAATACTATCGTTCATAAAAACTTTAAGCGCTATCTGAAGTACAATAATGAAACTAATGCGCACTAGCGCCCCCTTTAAGGTTTAAACCTCGTACCGTAACAGCGCTCCACGCAAGCGCTGAAACTAATTACAGTCTCCAACTACTTACGCTGAAATAGGATGCGCTTAAGGTAATGCTGTGCTATTCTGAGATAATTGCTAGTCTAGCCTAGAGTTGTGTGGATTACCTAATACCATTTAGTTGTATGTAGGTCATTGAAGCGTTCCGGGTGTTGTTGGTGGTGCCTTGCTTCTGTTGCTACAGCCATGTGATGCCCCAAGGAGCGTAGCGACTGATTAGCATTCAAATACAGACCAAATGACTTTGTCCTTACTGTCTAAATTAATAGTTATCCGCTGGTCAGCCGCCACGCACGTCACAGAATCACACCATAGTTGTAAGACCATAATTCTTTCTTTTAATTATTGAGTCGTTGTGGTAATTTTGTAGTAGAAATCTTAACAGCCCTCTCACCATATTTCTTTCCATTCTTTTTCTGACTGCGGACGAATAAAACCAAGTGTCAAGTCTGTGTGTACACTTATCAACAAGAACTCGGACGAGTCGAACACTACTGGCACAATTATAATGAAAAGGGGACTTTATGCTACACTGTTTACAGTTCACATTTCGATGGACTTGGTTAGTCGAGTCGTGATGTCTTTAGAGAAATCACGTTCTACTCGTCACGTTTTAAGTTCACTGCCTTGCTGACGCAGTAATGAGGTGGAGGCTCAAATAATTTACACAAGTGACGAGTAGCAAGTGGCAAGTGGCAACTGGAGGTAATGCTTTAGTAATTGCGCTCGAGTTGAGTGCACCCGCTTTGTTTGTCAAGTTTGTGTTTTTGTTAGACTTGTTTTAGGGGTAAGTAAGGGAGAAAATCCTGCAGAGTCAACTCATGGATATTTTTTAAGTAGTGAACCTAAGTTCGAGGATTTCAATTACGCTACAATGGGGTCAATTCAAAAGTATGTTTGCTAATTTAAAAGTCGCTAAAGTTGGAATAAGACCAGTCAAACTTAATGTTGAAAACTTGGTGCTATACATACGCATACATACGCATTGGCAGCACCTCTGGTGTTGCAGATTTCCATGGGCGGCGGTGATCACTTTCCATCAGGTGGGCCGTCAGCTCGTTTGTCAGTCAATTGAAATAATAAAATAAAAAAAAAACATAATCGAGTTTGACGTTTCTTATTTTAAGTTTAGGGAATTTAAAATTTAGGCGACACCGTTTCGAATTGGCCCCAATTTGTATTTGAATATAAATGCAGCCGAAATGAGCAGGGAAGTGGTGATGGAAGTGGGCAGCGCGATTTTGTAAATGGGTCACTTCTCCTCCTGTCGCTGCTACTCGTTGCGGCGCGCAGTGAGTCAGGAAGCAGCATGTAAACACCCACTGCCTTCGAAAGCAGTATGCGGGAGTTATTTCTGACAGCGCGGGCAGCAGTGGCAGTGGCTGCATGTACCTAAATGAGGTGATAAGCATAAGAAGCATACAGTCATCATTGCTCAGCAGACTAAATTAAGAGGAGTTGGAAAAGTTCCTTTAAACTTCAATTATTATTAAGAGTCTTACAGGATTCCAAATAAGCTTAATTTAAACCGGCTTTGGGCCTTACGACGACAAAACAGAATACGAGAGATATTTCTTCATGGTTTTATATTGAACAGGAAAATGTAAATGAAAATATTTATTTTGCAAGTAGGTACAAGGGCTCTTTCACATGTCACAATCTACCAGCGCTTCAAAAGTTGCTTTAATTCATTAGATTTAGATTTATTTATTTCATAGCATGCCATTACAATTGAATATTACAGTTGAGTCAATTTAAAAGTCATATTATGTTCGTCAGTTAAATAAAAGTATACAAAATTTACATAGTATACAAAGCGCCGCAAATATTCGTCATTAGCGAAGGACTACGAGTTTGCGGCGCTTGCATTGGAGACTTTGGGACCCTGGTCAAGCGGGGTCCATATTGGCTCACATAAAATTCTTATTCCTATTTTTTGTTTCACTACCGATTTGTATTCATAATCACTCTTTATAATTTTTTTCCTCATACTTTTTTTGTTCATAAACTTTTATTCCTACCATCGGAACTCATAACAGACAGTTATCATAATTTTTTTATTAATAATGTCATTACTAAGAACATATTTGAACTCATAATATATTTTTTTCATAACTTTTTGCTTCATAACAGACAGTGATCATATTTTTTTTATTCATAATTTTCTTATTAATAATAGCATTGCTAAGAAAATATTTGAACTCATAATATTGGTTTTTACAAGAGTAACTATTCAAAATAAGATTTAATTCGAATAAAAACGAAAGTGAATTTGTAGGTAGGGCAGGCTATCCCTACCTACAAATTCACTTTCAAGATGGCATACCTATGGATTTAAGCAAATTAATATAACAGCATAGACCTATTTAGCATAAAATCTTACAAATAAGCAAGATTTTCTGAACTGTTGCAAAAAAAAGACCTAACATCGAACCTGAACCTAACCTATCTGAGTCGCTTCTGCTCCGACTCGTTTTGCTCGCTCGCTTCGCTCGCTCGCTCAGAAGTCTTCTTAAGTCCTATCCAATTTCATTTACACTTATGATTAAAAAATATATGGAAAAAAATATTAGGATAAAAAAATATATGAATATTGACGTTATGAATCAGAATGATTAGGAGTTTCGATCGTTAGTATAAGAAAATATATAAATACAAATATTAGTATTAACAAGTTGTATGATTAGCGATATTATGAATTCTGATGATTATGAGTTTCGATCGTTAGTATTAAATATTTTTATGAAGAATGATCATTATGATGTAAAATAGTATGAGAAATATTTTCGGACTTCCGATAATAGGACTTAAAAAGTTATGTGAAAAAAGGCGCACCCGGTCAAGCGACATGAAAGCTTTCATGCGGGCCCTGTCGACCTGGCTCATCCAAGCTTCTTCCGACCCCAACGCTGGCGCTTACCTCTCTCAGCGAATCAGCCTGGCTGTTCAGAGAGGTAACGCCGCCAGTGTTTTGGGAACCATGCCGGAGACGGATTTGCTGGAGGGGGTATTCTTTTTATAATATTTAATTTATAATGTTATCATTAATATTTTTCATCATGTGTACTAATTACAGAAAGAAAAAAAATATAATCATATTAAACAATGTCAAATAAATACACTAATTCTAAATACAAAATTATCATGTCTTAATTACACAATTGATTTACTGTTTAACATAATTAAATTTCATGTCGGTGCTTGAATGATTCGTCGCTTATATAACATTAAAGAAAACGAATTTGCTAAATAATTGTCCCATTTCTACCACCATTAAACACCATGTACCATTCATCATCCAACACAATGGAACCATCAGGTAACGTTTGATATCATTACAACAATGTGTTTGACACGTCATCACGCGACCCTTGTCACGGTGACGCGACGGAACAGGCCGTGACGCGTACGGGACGGTAACAATTTATCCAATGCTGAAAATGACTGAAACTAAAATATACTGCAGCAGAAGTTTATAAAAGGCAATTTTTGCCAAATTGAGGCATTTAGTTCTTACGTTTATTTTTTTTTATTAGGGTTATTTTTATCAACATTATTATTATTTATTTATTATTACTACTCCGATATTGGCAATATTTACTAAGTGTGCGATGGTGTGAAACTCGCGTATTTGGCACCAAAAAAGTGAGCATTGTGATAATGGCGTTGGGCAGCTCCTTACAATGGGTCCAATTCGAAAAGGCGTCTTCTTAATTTTAAATTTCCTAAACTGACAATCTTATGTGTCTGTCTGTCTGTTTATCCGTCTGTCACAGCCAATTTGCTCCGAAACTACTGCTGGCTTGCTGTGAAGATTCTGGACGCTAAACAGTTTCGAAGTTATCTAGGAAAATAGGCGAAATTTGGCCATCCTCCCCACCCTTACCTCCGAACCTATTGGACCTCACATTTTGAAAGAAATAGGTACAGAAAATAGTTTTTTACCTATACGTTACAGATAAACTTATAAAAAGTCTATGGTATTTAAAGTAACATAGGATATTTCAGATAATCATGTAAGGAACGGAACCCTCTCCACGCGATTTTAACTCGCACTCCTCCGGTTTTATTTAAGTTTGACTTTTAAATTTAGCTAACACACTGTCGAATTGGTCTCAATATGTTAATTTCTATGATTTAAAAAAAAACAAAATTTCCGGAGTAAGTTACAGGTTAAACTGCTGTAGATTGATTGATATAAATATATCGTTTATAAATGCTTTATAATCCACATTCAAATCACAAATAGCACACCCATCAATAACCTATCTCATAAACAAATAAATAGAGTACAAATTCGCCTGTAACTAGGCAGCTTTTTCACCCCATTAGTTTTCGCTTAAAACATTGTTATTGATGAGGGCCTGATGTATTGAGTAATGAGTGAAGTTGGACCGCAGTGGGGGCTAGGGATACTGATTTGTGGCCGCCATTTCTCATAGAGTGGGTCAATGGACGGAGTGAGAGACAAGCTGAAACGGTTTAGGTAAGATGGCTAGGGAATGCTAAAGAATGTTGAAACTCTGAAGGTGAGGCCTTTGTCCAGAGAAACTATTACAGACTAAGTAAAAATACTGGACAAGTGCGAGTTAAACTCGCGTGGAGAGGGTTGTGTTCCGTATAGGACTATCTGAAATTTCCTAAGGGAAGGTTAAATACCATAGACTTCTTATAGCTGTTCCTGTAATCTATAGATCAAGAACTACTTTCTGTATTTCAAAATTTTACGCCCAGTAGTTTGAGAAATAAGGGGGGGGGGGGGGGGGGGTACTAGTCAATTTTCGCCTATTTCCCCCCCCATGTTTAAAATCCATTTATTTAGGTTTTGCGTTCCTGTTGCGGTCACCGACTTACATATGTATGCAAATTTAAACTCAATCGGTCCAGTAGCTTCGGAGCAAATTGGCTGTGACAGACGGACAGACAGACAGACACACGAGTGATCCTATAAGGATTCCGTTTTTCCTTTTGAGGTACGGAAGCCTAAAAAGTAAGTATCCCAGAAATAAAAATTGTGTTATGGGTATAAAAAAATGATATTCTGTCTCTTTTGTGGACATATTCAAAGTCTTTGATCAAACTCATATGACCATAAACGCTCCCTCTTTGCTCTTTTACTGTGCAGTAGTGTGTGTGTTCTGTGTGTCCTATGTATCTAACCTAAGTGACGTAGACAAGCAGGTCTATAGACGTGCTAATTAGAGCCCGTGATACTAACCCATGTTATTTGCTAAACGGTCCTCCAAATCTAAAAATTAGTCTCAATAGTTTTCAAATAGATGCAACGACACCTCATTAAAGGTTGTAGAAGAAAATAATGGCATCGCCTTCCGCTCGTTACCTGCGCCAGCGCCGGCTCCGTGCGTAAATATTGTTTCTCGGGATATTGGCTAAGTTTATCGAAATTTACGAGAAAGTACCCCAATACGGTGGTACGATTAATTTTCATTCATTCCCACAAGCTAATTGAATTTGGGGTAAAAACCCGAATCGTATTCTGATTGAAGTAAAAACAACGTGCCTAACTATAGTATGGTTTCTCTATAATTTTCATGCAAGCGCATTGCTTAGTAGAGCTAAACGATAGCGCCAGTCCCTCTATCATTCCATCCCTAAAGGGGTGAAAAGAGGTGATAAAGTTTGTATGCAAAATACCACGGGCGAAGCTGTGGCGGGCGCACTATTACCTAAATAGTATAAAACATAGATGCTTATTCTATATTGAGTATTCGCCTATAACGTCCAACTTCTACCTATACAGAATTTGATGTTAGTGCCAGCGCCAGCTCGAAAAGAAATCTTTATACATTTAATATGATAATAAATAATAAAAAATCCATATACAACTTATATGAAGAGGATTCAATTAAATTTAATAATTTTTCGCATATCCTCTAAAACAAAATTTAAAACTAACTACCTTTATTTTAAAATGATAAGTTCCCAACATTTTTCATCGTTTTTGTATCGTGTCGTGGTTTAAACGAAAAAATTTAAATGTGAGTCAAAGGAAGTGCATTATTCAAGAGGCGCCTTTAAGAAAACTAATTCAACTGCGATAAGCCGGCCTTAAATATACAAGTTTTGAGAATAGCTAACGCTCTAAGTTCGAGTCGACCACAAAGGAAACTCTAAACTGACAAAGAAACTCCTTTCCACCGAGTTTTCTTCTTATTTACTTTTAGACATAAAAGAAGACAGTAAAAATCAAATAAAAACCGCGTATACACCATTAGAGGTCCGTTACAGCGTCCCCCGCGGTATTTCTCATATTCGGATTTACGTGAAATGCTTTTTAAGGTTCCATAGTCCAACCAGTCAATAGTTTGTCTGTCTCTCTGTATGTCATAGCCACTTTTTCTCGTAGACTGTATAAGCTACAACGCTGAAATTTTGTACGATTATTAACTTACATTCCGCGCACAAAGATAAATAATAAAATTAAAATACAACCTAAGATGTCACTGGATAGCTCTTTGAAAACTATTATGGGTATACTATTTAACACTTTTATGATTTGGGGGACCGTTAAGGAAATATTGAGTAGAGGTATCATTTTTGTAGGCGTTACGTGTCCCAAACACCTACAGCCAAAACTAAATTCAAAAAATCTGTAAATTGTTTAAATGAAAGCTTATATAAAGAAGTTAAAACGAAAACTATTACGACTAAGAAGGCTTCACTGGTTAATGAGTTATAGGCGACTGACTTGTTAATACCTAATATTATGTAAAACGTTTATAGCGAACCTTCCCACAACCACGGCATAGATTATATGGCATTACTTTGTTCAAAAAAATAGCATTACATGGAACTCTCCATGATCCGACATGCAGTTGGTCAGTTTTTCTAGCAGATATTTGCACCTTAAAAGGAAAATAACTGACGACTTTAAAGTTTGTAGGTTTTATAGTGGGATTTCGTAATGTGTCAGTGAGTGAGTGAATTGAGTGTGTGATATCCTTTTACGAAATGAACAACTAATCCAATCTTTACAATATACATTTAGGTAAGTAGTTCAAGTGCCGGCAGACAGATGGCAGCCTTAAGCGGTAGTGTGGCCGAGCAGGACATCAATTAGGATTTAGAAAATACCCTAGTTTTGTACAAATTGCGGGTTATTCTAAGAGAGGTATTTATTTCCTGTAATCGGTCTACGTAGTGTGACGTCCTTAGATTAATCAGTACTAGAAGAGTTGGGCAAAGGTTGAATGCGTTAAATTTAAATAGAAAAATATCTTAAGTAAGAGAGCACTAACTAGCACATAGCGTTAAGATTTGAATAGGGGTCCGGACTGTTCATGCTCGCAAGGACCTTTTAAAATTGTTACCTTTTAATTTATTCGTTTGTGCGTTATCGGATCCTGACTAGAGAGACTTCATAGTATTCTCTATACTATATTCTATAGTGTTGCATATTCGGTATTTGAATTATTAGGACATGAAATATTTTTATTTCAAATTATTATTATTATTTTGATATTTGGAGATCTTACATCTCCTTTTTTATACTTGACCGTGGAGACTGTCAACATCTCCATTTAACCTAGATTAGGTAGTCAATTTAGATGTTTCATTTATTCTTTATTTTAATTATTATTATTATGACCCTTAGAGGCTTTTTACATCTCTAAGTCACTTAACTTGTCCAGACGCGGAGACTATACATCTCCCTTATTAGTTATTTATTATAATTATTTTTTACCCATTAGGATTGTTTGCTGCCCTTTTCATGTGGTAGTTTTAGTTAAAACTCTAATGTAAAAGTTGGGAAAAAAAGACTTACTGCTGAGTTTCTTGCGGCGTTTCTTCTCAGCAGATGTCACCTTTCGAAGCGCTGGTAGCTTCAGACATGTAAAAGAGCCCATGTGGCCTACTTGCAAATTAAATATTTTCATTTTCATTTTCATTTTCAATAATTAAATAAATAAATCAGGGGAAAATCTTCACACAAATCGATCGAGTCCCAAAGTACTTAACTCTAAAGGCTTGTGTTTTGGGTAGGTACTAGACGACGATATACATGCTTATATAGATAAATAAATGCTGAAATACATAGGAAACATCCAAAACTGAGGAACAAACATTCATGCTCAAACAAATATGCTCTTACCAGAGATCGAACCCGGACCGCTAGCTTTGGAGGCAGCGTTACTACAAACTAGGCTAACTGCGTCGTCAAATCATCGTCTAGCCTGTATACTACCTGTATATAGATTATACTTAAAGTCTAAACTCTTAACGCAATTTCAACTCTTTTTTACTGCTTTTATATAACTTCTAGTTCTTACTGAAGCCTTGTAGATCCGTTAAACCACTTAAAACTATAAAATAAGTTGTAACCAACACTAAATTGTTTTATGCGACATTTTACTGTCGTATGATAACCTTAATATTAAAACTAGGTAAACATTATTGTTAATGTTATATCTAGTTTAGTTTTTCTTTAGTTTTAGTCCACTAGTACATGATTAATGAGATGTATAGGATCTCCGGGTAAGCATAATAAAAATCATATAAGTTAATTTATAGTAGTTTATGCAACGGTTGCATAATGATAGGCCTTAAAACACTAGTGCGGTTTTATGAAACGAGCTTTTAGCGAGTTTCATAATAAGATCGCACGTGTGTTTTGAGGCCAAATTATGCAGAGTTGCATACATAACTTTATCTACACACATATTATAAATCCTCCATGATGGGTTCAGAAACAATATTTTCTGGCAACAAGTTATTTGTTGCAATCGTGGCTGCATATTTCCGATATCCGGCGCATTTTCACATCACACACACTCCGAGAAGACTACTATTCATATTTTCAACTAAAATGTTAATTACAAACAACTTTTTCTATTCAATTCAAAAACAATTCTACTTTCGTTCAGCAAAACACCAACATAATGGCGGCAATTCGATCCTCCGTCAAGACCATTTTTTTTAAAATCATAGACAAACGAATGAAGTCTCTATTCTCATGTCACTCGAGATCAAATGTTGTGCAGTTTATATTAAAAAAAACATACTGAATTGACGTTTCGTATCAATAACTGTTTTAATATCTATGGATTCTTGAATAGAGACCCGCTTGAGTTTTGACAGCTGTTCCAAATTTAATCTCATTTCTATACTAAAAACGATACGGGAATAACATTGCAGCATTGGTTTTTCCTAATTGGTTGTCAAAATGGTGGTCATTTCCTACGGTTTTTGATTACACTATGGAGGTTTTATGATATGGGTGTAGATAAAGTCAAATTGTTAACCTAATATGGACTTCCATAAAGCAACGCCGCAATAAATTCAACAATTAAATTATCTCTTTATTCACACTGGCTTAAATTCAAACCACGACAGTCTCTGTGTACTTTTGATAAACAATTTCTCGAATTATGCGACGGACGTAAACCACAGCTCAGTACCAAGAAGTGTCTACAGTTGATATAACTTTTGTTAGCTGAAACACTGATTTGCGACTTAGCTAGATAATCATGTTTTAACCGCAAGACTTGATACATTGTTTTTGGCTTTCTCAAAATAATTCAGCGTTTTAGATCCGTCGCAATGACATGAACAATTCATTGGTAAATCTAGTTTGAACCACATAACGTCAACAAATTATGTACAGTCCGCGCGCGAGTTGAGTGCCGTAGGGGCCTGAAGTAAAAGATGGGTGCAGCTCCCCCCGCCACCCGCACGCCTCGCCTATCATGCCCACATTATAGTGCTGTCACAATACTACAATGTGGGCGCATTAAAATTTGTTCTAACTGACCACCTATCAAAAATTGGTCAATATCGGTTAACATTTAAGGGGTGGAAATCGTTATCGCCTTTTGTATGAAAAGGGTGATTTTTGCCGTTGGTTCACAGTCCTCTCAACACATTTTTGTTCCCAACGCGACCTAAAACTGAAAAGGTTAGCTGTGTATAGCGGCCATTTTGGCTATCAGCCTATTCAAATGTGAGGAATCTGAAATTCAAACATCTGCTTCTTAAAGCTATTAGCAAACATTTGTATTCTAAGCGCAGATAAGGGCGCTTGTCCACAACGCGTGCCAACAGTTTTAACCTAAGTGATATGGCCTTTCATATCGCATTATTCTGTATTCATCTGGCGAAGTTTAAATTGCAAAGATAGTTAGAAAACAAAGCGATATTTCGTTTCCTTTCGTAAAGATAGGTTTTTGTACCACAACCAGCGGATACACATGGGGATAAGTTAAACCCGTTTTTCTCTCTGACTATCTCTTTCATCGACACTAGTAAAAGAGAGACGCACTTAGATATAAGACGGTTTAATTTATCCTGGTGTCAACATTGCTAGGGTCGCAGTGTCGAATTTGCATGGTGGGAGTCATTCGTTCAACAAAAATAATGCATTGAAAATACTTGAGAAACATTCTCTGAGGCCCAGATAAATCTTAGAGCTGCCCCGCAAACTGACACAAACAAACGGTGCCAGTTGAACAGTCTAAAAACCGGCCATGGGCGCTGTAACTACCTACGGCATAACTGGGGCTGGAGAGATTCTCTCTACGACTTCGGCGAGGAAGATCAAACAATACGAGGCATATCATCCAGCGATGCTCTCTGCCTTCCCGGGCCCTCTTGAAGACCTGTTGACAGTTACTGACAACGCGACCCTTTGGCTTAGGAACCTGGATTTACATTTATAAGCAGCATGTAGCCTCTAAGCCATAAGAGTAAATAAATAAAGATAAATGTTTCTCAAGTGTTTTCACTATACTAATTTTTATTGAACGAATCACTGCCACCATGCAAATTCGATACAGGAGCATAATACAGCTTATTTACTTAAATTTTCTATGGCAATATTTGGGATGAAAAAGAGAAATAACGAAGACGCAATAACTCTGAAGCTACGATAAAGGATCTACTTTATACAAAGGGTATCCTCCCGATTCCTCCCTGAGGATGCTTTTGCACAGCGTTCGACTCGAATTCAAGAAAATACGGTCTGAGGTAGTCATTATACTATGTAAATAGTAGTGGGTGGTAACGAATTAAAGATCAAAGTATATCGGACACGGTTCGCAAGCGCTCTTAAACGGATTAATTTTCATAATTTACGCTAGATCTAGAGTACCTTAATATTTTGGTCATTAACGAGTACCTATAAGTCTGGCTTGTGTAAGCAAAACTGAATTAAAAAGGTAACACTATCAAAACGACATTCTATCTCGCCCGCACTTTAACTAAAATGTGCATGCACAAGACGATAAAATCTATTCAGTCGATTCAGACTAAAATCGTTATTACAGCTCGCTCGTTTTTGCACTAGCTTCATTGGACGTCCACCCGATGTAAACACATTAGAGAGGTCGTACCTCTCGGCCTGAGATAGCCCTCAAGAGCCTTTAACCCTTGCAAGGGTCGGGCATTATACCACACTTGAACGTCTTCATGTATGTTTGTTTATTACCCTGTTGGGCGCTTTGAATGTGCTGAAACGATTTGTAAATACATAATTTTGTAATATAATAATGTAATGTAATAGTAGATTGTTGCACCAAGCAGAAAGTTATAGCCGAGTTGTAGTTTGGAGCCCGAACGCAAGTGAGGGCTTTAAAATCACGAGGGCAATAATAAATACATCCCTTGATGCGATTTTTTTCCTTATCTAACTTAAGCAACGATCTCAAAAGAAGGATATGGCGTTCAATACAACTGTGTTGAACAAATGACTTAGTTCGTCATGGTAACGCCATCTAATTTACAAGTTTTTAAACTACGAAGCTCTATTGCCGACGACTTAATTCTTATGACATTTACACAGAGTCTTATTTTGCCTGATTCATCGCTGTATTTTATTGCTCGCTAGGAGCTACGAACCATAAAACCAAAACGCATCAATCAGCCAATAATCGACCTTTCTTCAATGGAATAATAACACCGATTTCGGCAATATTAACCGAGTGTGCGATGGTTTCATTTGACATCAAAAAAGTGAGCATCATGAAAATCGCGTTGGGCAGTTCCTTACCATATTTCTATGAACTTAAGGCAAAGATTTAATCAAACAAATTAATTATCTTTAGATTCTTGGTCTTTGAGATGTCCACTATCAAAAAAATTTATAATATGCCCGTCTTTAAAAAACTTTACCGACCCAATTGCACTTGCTATCAAAGAAATTAGCTTTTTTGAATTTTCTTATCATTCAACTTACTTCTAAAATTGTTTAAGTTCAAGCCCAAGGATCTAGTGGAAACATTAACAACAAACGGTATCCCGAAACCAATTACCACAATTTAAAACAGTTAAATACTTTTGTAATTAATTTGAAATCCTCCATAATTGAGGATCTCGCTGAATCGGTTAAATTTGGGTAATGGCTTATTAATATTCAACGAGCTCTCGTCCTAGATGATCTAGTAGGAAAATTTCGTTATCGTCTGTCTGAAGAAACTTTGGTTAATTTGCTGAAATCCTAAATTAAGCGGTGGCTACGTTTTGGAGAGTTTTGCGTATTAGTCTGATTTGATGAAAAGCCAAAGTCAAAAGCTTTATAATGTCATGCTTTTACATAAGGAATCTATATTATACCTAAATATATTTAAAAAAGCACTATGCCTCTGTTAGTCCCTCATTTACTCACTATGGGCATCATAAACGGGCTCGAGATCACCCTAAGGGCGATGAAGGCTACGCTACGATATCGAATTAGAAATGAGATCCGCAATATATCTAGAGTAATCGATGTAGACCAAAACATTTCTAAACTTAAGCAGTGGGCGGATATTGCTCGTAACAGACGGCCGATGGGGCCGAAGAGTTCTTGAGTGACTGCACCCGGTGGGCTGACCTACTGAAGATTGTGGAGCGATGCCAGCAGCTCAGAATTGGTCGTTGTAGCGATCATTGCAGGAGGCCTATGTCCAATGTGGTCTTTCGGCTGAAGTGATTTCTTCCGAAACTGTGCAATTTTCCGGAAACTAAAGTATCATGTCCTTCTACAGGCAGCAAAGCGGAACCTTGCCAAATTTCATCTAAATATCGGTACAGAAAATGTAACAGACAGACAGACATTTTTTCATTCACAGTGAAATCAAATCATTTTTATATTTAGAAGCTCTTACGAAGGTCAAAGTGTAGATAACACCGGTTTGTAAGAAAAAAATCTACTGAGAAGATCCGGCAAGAAACTCCGGCATTTATCATATTAGTAAAATATATAATCTAATAAATGTGAAATCTGTCCGGTGCGATATTGTAGAGAACATTATAAGCTCAACGCTTACAATGTTCTGCACAATATAATATTTTTGCCACGGGACTGTCTCCGTCACAGATGGTGCAACCATAAAAACTGGCGAATCGCATGATTGCACTGGAAACCAAAGTTGATGTTGTAACTGCAATAAAATTATTATTAGAGCATCGAGTGGAATTTCGAGGGAAGTTTTGGACACCTTGCTGGCGTTAGCGTGGTAGCAGCTGGCAATGGAAGGCTTAACGACTGCAGGTAGCTGCATTAGTTAGGCAATTAGCTTTTTATTTAGGTTCACCTGTCCGTGTCTGTCTGTAATCAAATCATGCAAGGTAAATTTGACCCACTTCTCTGTTTCCGATTGAGCTGAAATGTTGCATGGATATGCAAATCGGATGACGATGCAATATTATGAAGACATGTAGCTGATCTGATGATGCAGTCATGGGAACTCTGTAATAAAACGACGCAACCCCATCGAGTTGGGGCTCGTTTGGTTCGTATTGACAAGTACTCTGGTCCTAGGGTCACATTATTGAGTTGGTCTACTATAATATAAAATAAATATACAACTAATTAAAGCCTGGTTTTTTAAAGAAATGTTACTTTTTTAACTTTATTTGTTTGTAGCTAAGCCGTTATTAAATAAGACGCAAGTTGTTTCCGAAGTGCCAAAAATTGTGAAACATTTATTATCACTAGCCTATGTACTCCTGCTGAGCACAGGCCTCCTCTCATAGTTAAAGAGACTGGGCAGTAGTCCCCACGCGGGCCCAGTGCAGATTGGAGACTTAATACATCTTTAAACTACTTCGATATACGCAGGTTCCCTAACGAAGTTTTCCTCCACCGAACTATTCGTGGTAAATATCAAATGGGTCGGTAAAGTTCTTTGAAGAGGGAATAGCAGAGCATAGAGCATATTACCTATATTTTATTTTGGTGAACGTCTCAGAAACCAAGATTCTTAAAGTAATTTATTTTTATTTTATATCGTTTCTTCAGGAAACTTTTTTAAATGACTGCGATGACATTTCAGCCGTTTGCTCGGCTGTTTAATTATTTCTTTGCCTTAAGCTAAACAAAGAAAAAGAAAGTGACAGTTTCTCTATTATTTATTCTGTGGTTATGTGTTTGACAATGGTTTGACAACCAAGAGCTGTCAGTCAACTCAACCACAGAATACAAAATAGAGGAACTGTCACTTTCTTTTTCTTCTTTCTACTACTATCAAAATAAAATATAATATGTGCTCTTCAAAAAACTTTACCTACCCAATTCAGCACATGAGATCCGTAAATCTCAAAAGTAAGGTAAGGTAAAGGCCTGCACCTGCGACGCTCTGCACGGAAGGCCACGTATCTGCTCACTAGGCTACCACTACACTGTATATTATACCTCAAGACATTTTCTACATTATCGCGGAATCAGTGTTTAAAAATCCTCAAAGAAGTTTGAATTTGACGGGGGGGAAAGCGCATCTAGAGTGTTTTAATCAACGATCTCAAAAGAAGGATACGGCGTTCAATACAACTGCGTTGAACAAATGACTTAGTTCGTCATGTGGTTCGTCATGGTAATGCCATCTATTTACAAGTTTATAAACTACGAAGCTCTATTGCCGACGTCTTAAGTCTTAGGTACATTTACACAGAGTCTTATTTTGCCTTTTATTGCTCGCTATAGGAGCTAACGAACCACAACAACAAAACGTATGAATCTGCCAATAATGGACCTGTCCTCAATATAATAAGAACGTCGATGTCGGCAATATTTACCGAGTATGCGATGGTGCCATTTGACACCAAAAATGTGAGCATCACAAAAATCACGTTAGGCAGTTCCTTACTATATATTTCTATGGTTTTAATAAAACAAATTAAATAGGATTATAATATCAATTTATTCATGATTATTACCCGGACTAATTCACTTCTCAAATCATGTATCTACCATACTGGGGGTATGTTGGATATGACAGTGTCGGATATGTCAGCGGCGCGTACGCAAGCGACGACATTGACGGGTACGCGTAGCGGATGGTCGGGTAGCCGTATTCATACTCAGGGAAGTACCGGAAGCCCGCTGCTGTAGGATATAGGATAGACCGTTTATCCTGGTCATGGGGCTCCAGTTTTTCAGTCTCGAAGGCAGTCTCGACTGGCTTTGGGGCCTCGGTGGGGGCGGCGGCGCAGGCCGCTACCATAGCGAAGAGAGCAAATACGAGAAACTTGTTCATCTGAAAGGTTTAGATATTATTCATTAGTTTTTTCCTCATATTTTTTTTCTTTGACATCGTAAGCGCATAATGGAAAACATGAAATATCGGTATATTTACGAGTACGAGTTCTACCGTGGCACCAGTGCTGCAGAAACAGCTCGAAGGATTAATCATGTGTACGGCGCTTGTGTCGCAAAAGAAAGCACGGTACTTTTTTGGTTTCAAAGTTTTCGTTCTGGAAATTTCGACCTTCAGAACCAACCCCGTGGACGGCCGGAGACCAAAGTGGAAAATGAAGAATTAAAGGCTATTGTGGAAGCGGATCCATCACAAAGCAATTCAGAGATAGCTGCAGGCTTCGGGGTAAGTGATAAAACTGTATTAATCCATGTGAAGCAAAAGGAAGAACTAGCTGCTAAACAACCGAGATTGGTCAATCGCTCTAGGCCACTGCTGCTTCACGACAACGCAAGACCACACACTGCACAAAAAAGCAACCACTAAGTTAGATGAGATAAAAATGGAATTTCTGCGATATCCACCGTACTCCCCGGACCTTGCTCCAACATATTACCATTTTTTCCGGAATTTGGACAACTTCTTACAAGGAAAAAAATTCAACTCCGATGCGGCAGTCCAAACCGCCTTCAAAGAGTTTATTGATTCTCGCCCCCATTTGTTTTTTAATAAAGGGATCAATGAACTACCTATGGGATGGCAAAAGTGCATAGATAACAACGGTGCATACTTTGATTAATTAAATATATTTTACAAAAAAAAATTGACCTTATATTCCTCCCGTACAAAACGCCAATTTCATATGTAAGGACCTAATACCTAATTTAGTCTCTGGTGAGGTGGCATAGGATAGGTACTTTTATCCCGTTAACAGACTAAATATCCTTAAGATACCGCTGAGGCTAACTTTTGCGAGCAAATAAAGCTGCCAAATGTCTACTACTGCCGCTGTGATTGGTGGCGTGTGCGGAAATGCGTTCCCGTGCCTCCCTCTAGCCCCGCTTCTTATGGCTTTTTGCCTCTAACGCAGGGTTCTTATGGATATATGGTCCATGTTCCCGTAAAATTGCACAGTCCCCGAGGTAATCGCGGTACGAATAGAATTATTTTGCGGACTAAGTCACAGGCAGAAGCTAGTACAATTAAACAAATATATTGAATTGTCCTTTTTTATCACAACACGGGGCAATAGATAATTGGAGCGTGACAGTTAAATTTACGTCCAGTTTTTTCTCGGCAAAAACATAGTTGTTACCGATAGTTAATTCTAAGATTTCTATTTAAAGATAATTGTCGATAAATTGCCCGTAACACTTATTAAAATCACTTAATAGGTTTTTTCCATCGACTTCAAACACTTCTCATGAAGCATAAAACCTTTTAATCATTGTTAAAATCCGATATAAAGGTTGCTCATTAATTCAAGATTAATTCATAGATTCAAGATAAAATTCAAGCGTTTGTACCCAATTATTTTTTAAATCAAAAGTATGAGAAACCCTGATAAGTAGGTACTTGGATTTTAAGAAAACTTGTTTGAAATTTTGTGCTAAGTCGTTTTCAGTTTAGCCTTAGATGTATAATTAAGGCTTATAATTAAATAGTTTCACTTTAGCCTCCGATTTTTAAAGTGTGAGAGCCATTTTTTAATTAACAAATTAGTATATAATAGAATTGTATGATGTGACTCGTGATTTTCGGTTCAAAGCATTCCGTTTTCATTACAAAGATAGGTACGTCAGTTTAAAGTTACGCTATGTCAGTAATTATATATTTCTATTTATAAAATATTTGTTTTTGTCTTCCTTACTCCAATCTACATAAAAGGAGATGAAACCATTGAAGTATTACGTTACACTAGAACAGATATCTCAAACAAAGGACAGCGATCACTTGACGATGGAGCGGGCATGCGCGCCGCGTCCGGCGGTGGTCATTTTCTTATTGGCGTTTGTGCCATTTGGCCTCGACAGGCTTTATAAAAAATCAAGTTGAGGCGTGCTCTCTAGTATACATAATTACTTAAGGATGTATACCCAATATATCGATTTGTATATTTTTCGCTGAAAATGAATAGTATGGTAGTATTAGTCGTTTCGTATAAGTGTAATAAAAATTTAAAACCACTTTACCGTTCTTTTAAAGGAGATAAATGACATTTAAGATTACATGTGTTATGTGCTGTGCCTATGTTATTTGCCCCGGAAGTTGATTAAATTACAAGAGAAAGCGAAAAATGTTTCTGTCTCATAGTACTTTTATAATCAGAAAATGTATTTTCTATAACTTTGTACTCTCCTCGATTTTTCGATGACAAAAAAAATGTCGTTACCGTTGTTCCCATGGAAATTATTCTTGATTGAATTTCCATGTGTCCGGACCGTTTCAAAAACTGCATATTGATTGGTTATGACTCGAGTAGCCAAATCAGGTTCTGATTTTATTTCACATACTAAATAATTATTAATAATCACACAATTTGTACATTTTAAATCATTATTCGTACAAAATTACTCATTGCCGTTATTTGGTGCAAATGAAACAAAATTTAGAAAAATAAAATACATGTACTGCGGATTTGACGTGGCATACATCCTTAAAGTATGAAACGAATAAATGACTACAAGTTGATCAGCCCTGTGATTCTCTATCATGCGTAGAGACTGATTAGCGATGAGGGAGACATTCAAATTTATACCGAATGACTTCGTCCTTACAGTCTAAGTGTTTATACGCTGATCAGCCGCTGCGCATATTGAAGAATCACACCCCAGTTAAAGTTAACTCCAGCGACTAACTTGTGTTATAAAAAAACCGGACAAGTGCGAGTTAAACTTGGAGAGAGGGAGAGTGTTCCGTGATTATATGGAATTTCCTATGTTACTTTAAATATCATAGACTTTTTATATATTTCCTGTAATCTATCGGTAAAGAACTATTTTCAGTAACATTTAACTTCAAAACCGTTTATTTAATAAAATTATAATAAAAACATATTTAAGATCCTCACAACAAGTTCTTTCATTTGATATGTCACACGCTATAGTTGGCAATACTGTTTTTTTTAATTTAACCCCCAAAAGTGGCCCCCAAATGTTTATAATTTATTTATTTACGTTACACATCCGTATTGCATTACATAATGTGTACCCAATTTCAAATCAATCAGTCCAGTAGTTTCGGAGCAGATTGGCTGTGACAGGCGGACAGATAGACACACAAGTGATCCTATAAGGGTTCCGTTTTTTTCCTTTTGAGGTACGGAACCTTAAAACAAAAAAAAAATACTTTAAAAGCACTTACCTTGTATATTGTCAATCGAAGTCAAAACTTTGAATGATGCCTCCATTAATTATTCCATCTCTTTTATAGGTTACGGTTGCAATTAGCGGAACAAAATAAATTCCATTCATTAATTTTTGATGAATTTGATAATCAATAAATAATTATGTCTATAATCTAATATTTACTTATGTAGTTAAGATGTACTTTGAAAGTTCACTAGTGTTTATTCACTACACTATGCTCTGTTCGCCGAGAGTTGATAAATATTATGATATCGTCTCGAAATAGCGACTGTCGCTTAACTATCGCAAACTGTATGAAGGGCGGCGCTTATCGCCAAGCGCACAGACTTTCGTGGTAAGAGGCACGCAGTTGTTGTCATACGCGGCGCCGCAGGTGGCGAGCGGTACTATACGGTAAAAGAAGGTGATAGATTTTTACAAATTGATGCCAGACGTAGCAATTGAACGTTTCATAATAAACTTCACCGACTCTTATCCTTGATCTCACAACTATTGATACCAGAAAAATAGTTAAATTTCACCTATGGTTTAAAAATTGGGCCTATCTCGCACCGTATCGATGTTATAAATTAATTTTGGAGGATTTCACGTATCTACTATGTACCTCAATATTTTATTAACCTCTGACCAACACATTCACATTCATTATGTCATTTAGTCAAAACTTATATTAGTATCTCGGTAGATCAGATCAACGGTTCGAAAGATATGCACAAAAAAACAAAAGCCGCTCCGTTTTGTATGCATTGACTCGGAGATCCCGCGTCCCTCGATCAATAAATGCTCTTATAAATTAAAAAAAATATATTTTAGCCAGATCAATCAATTTATTAATTAATTCTCAGGATAGTAGGTATCCCTTGGTTTCATAGTATTTCTCCGGGTTATAATGAGATACGCGGTAGGCCCGTGTGTAAAGCATACAGTTGGCTTTCGGTGGCAGTCTCGGCGAAAGGCTGTAGACAAGAGGGGTGACGAAATTGAGGTTGTAAGAGCCGTATTCGGCCTTCCACTCGAAGTTGACCGGCTCAGCAAAAACGTAGGAAAAAGAATTTCATCTGGAAGTTTTTGACAACATTATGGCATTTAAGGTCCATCGATTACTTGGACGACATGATAGCAACACGATCTATGGTCGAGGGCATAATATTATTCGACATTGTCTAAGCAATATTGTTCGTGTAAATATAAGAAGTCAGTGCTCATTTACGTGGATTTTTCGAATTAATACTTAATACAAAAACTTAAAAGTACGCAATGTGGCTACACTTTCGGGCTCTTCTTAAAGTGCAGTTACAAGAGCAACTTTTTGCGGCAATTTATAGCCGGCAACTATAGCTGTCTTACTCTAACTTCGTACGTTAGAGGAAGATGCTTAAGTCGCCGGCCACATATTGCCGTGAAAATGATGCTCGTGTAACTGTACTTTTACTAAGACTATCTATTCTGTGCTAAGAGGTCCATTTATCATAAAAAATATGCATTTTTCTAGTCTAACCCGACCACTTTTTTGTCGTCACGTGATACCGCAAAAAGTGAAAAGCATAATTAACAGTAACAATAAAAAGAACCCAGGGGAGTCGCCAGACAGTACATTTAAGTTTTAGCATTGTTAGTTTGAAAAATATCACGTATATTTAAATGCGCTAGACATCAGTTTATATCACGTTTTTGGTTTTATTTTCCTTTGCTTTCTTTATGAAAATGCCAATACTTGAAATTATGGATTAAAGTTTAAAATGATAAAGTTCCAAATATGCTCCACATTTGTATGATACTGTGTCGTATATAATTTTCAAATGTTTTATAAAAATTTAATTATACTTATTACCTTTACAAGTTGTCTTTTCGAAATCCGAAATATGCAAAGATTGTTTGTTGACTATTTCCTATTTATATTATACTCTATTTCAAGTTAATCTATTTAAAAACATTGAGGCTGGTATAATCCGTTATGCCGTTAAAAAACAATTTTACTACACATATCCATTCCACTACTAATTATACCGGATACAATAACGGTCTTATATATGAGTTAATCCTAAAACAAAGTTTTATTCCGTCTTTAATCATGCAGGTAACAGTAACATCATTTTCCTGCGGTATCCCAAGCAGCACACAAGCTGTATAAGAGCTTATACAGCCATTATAACCCTAGTTTTAGCGTTATAATGGCTGTATAAGCTCTTATGCAGCTTGTGTGCTGCCTGGGATTACCGTTTCTAATTCGGGTACGCTTTGACCAAGATCACAGATTCGGCAGGTCGGATTATTACAGTGGAGCGAGTGCCGTCTGACCTCCGTAACACTTGTGACAGGGGAACCAGACCAATCGGATCATGGTTACACATTTAGTTACCTAAATGTGCAGGTTTCCTCACCGTAAGAGCAATGGTTACATTGGTTACGGCAATTCGCAGGTAGATAATGTACGTAAGTTAAAAAAATACATCGGTACATGGAAACCACTTGGGTTTGAAATCAGGTATCACGATTACGAGTCGACATCTTTAGCCACTAGGACAGCGACGCTATATGTACCAGTATCTTCAAGTGATTTGGTATTTGATTATTGTGATCTTGATTTCTTATAATAGCAAAAGAAGGGCAGCTCTGAATTGAGCAAGAAATCATAATCGTAATGGTTCTTTTTTATTCCGTTTATTTGTTTTTTTTTTAAATATCTTTTTAATTATTTACAAAGTTCATTTTTTTCTTAATAATTTATATTAGGTAATCGTAAAGGATCAAAGTCTAACTCGTTGTGTCTGTTTTTAGTCAACTTTGACTACAATAGTAAATTGTACAACAAGGGCGGAAAACAAGCTATGTCTACCGAGATATTACGCAAGCCAAGCCTTCGGTACTGACAGTTCAAGACCAGAAAAATGGTTTTTATTGCCTTTTCCCTTTGCGAGGTAATAAAACAATGATATGATAATTATTGAACTTGTTTTTTTTTTTTCAGGATAGCGAGGTCGTAGATACTGCGTTCTCATTAACGTTTTTTTTTTATTGTTTGTTGTACTTTGCGTGTTAACCGAATTCATGTTTTCTATATTTCCATATTAAATATCAAATTCAAAGAACTTACAATAAAATGACAATAAAGTCGCCACGCTTGGCAGGCGGGTTGGCGACCGCAGTTGGTCATGATAGTACTCGAAGGACGCTGCTGCCTTTTACCACACCCACGGGAGGAGATGGGGTGATGCTATTTTTAAAAGGACTGTGAACCAACAGCAAAAATCATCTTTTCATACAAAAGGCGATAACAATTTCCACCCATTAAATGTTAAGCGATTTTGACCAATTTTTGATAGGTTGTCAGTCAAAAATAAATATAGGTCATTAACATTTAAGGGGTCAAAATCGTTATCGCCTTTTGTATGAAAAGCTGTAGGTTCACGCTCCTCTTAACCGGCAACACGCGGACGACTACTTGTGGTTTATACGTTATAACATCTCATTACTGCTTTGCATAGCCTGCAGCTTATATTTGGCTGCGAATGCAGCGCGCATGCGCAGTGAACTGCGTTATTGTTCTTTACCAATCACATGCGTCCAACAATTCGTGATGGAATATTTGTATTAATATTATATGTTGCGTTTTGCCAAGCAAGTTAAAATTTAATATTTATTATAATAAAATATACTACAGGGTGCAAGAATGTGGCATGTGGTACCTACGTAAAAGATCGACAACACCCGGAGCTCAAAAAGGTATGCGTATTATACTTAAAAAACGTGACGCACCAGACGCGTCACTGCGTAAACTTCAACCTTACGTCATGTAGGGCTCTGTTGCCCTCTATACCCTGACGGATATATCCGGCGTGGGCGATGAACCTGTAATGCGGATAGATCCGTCATTGGCGTTGAAACGGTTAAATACTTAAGTATCCTTCAATTAGCTGTCAACCTATCCTATATAAACGTCACTTTAATTAAATTAAAATTCAGATCTTTATTGATAATCAATCAATGATTTATTTGAGTTGCTTTTGGGAATTTGGGCTTAGGACTTCTTCTGGCCAATAGATTTATTAGTCAAATTAAAACTTTGAAATAAACACGGTCAAAGCAACGTGTGCCCGGGCGCAGCGCGCCGCGCAGCGGGCAGTGCGCGGGTTACTTTGACTGCGACCGCACTCAACCCCTGAAGAAGGACTCCATATGTGTCCGAAACATGTCAGAGCATTTCTGACAGTAAATCGTGAGTAAAGCCGTGTTTATTTCAAGTGTTAATATATTTATTATTTCTTTTAATTTAATAAGTTAAAGTCACTTTTGTGAAATATTTATGTTAAAATGAAAGCTTGATATTTACTTTGCCAATAATCACGAAAGCATCTTGCTTGAGCATGTTGTAGGTAATTAATATATATTTTATAATTACCGTAGTTAAATACTAAACTTGATATGCAAAAATAACAATAAAATTGTATACAAATGTTTTTATTTCAAATACATTCCAATTGCTTTCACTTCTTGTACTCAGGGTAGAATCCATGAGCTGCGTTGAAATTCTCTGGATCGTACGACGCTCTGTATCCGTTAGGTATGGCGTACATTTTAGGTGCCAGAGGGTACGCGTACACCTTCGGCGCCAGACGGTGGTACATAGGCGCCGCGTACTTTATGTACTGGCCAGTGGGATAAGCGCCATACTGAGCCTTCCACTCAGTCAAGCTCGGCTCGGCGAGTGCGCAAGCGACGGTCAGAGCGATGATAACCAAGAATTTCATCTGAAAATGTGCGAAGTATACAGAATAAACGCATACTCTTTTAATATAACAGGAGCAGACAAAATTCAAAATAATAAGTATTTTATATATGTAATTAATAATTATAAAATAAAAGTTACCAAAAAGTTACCTTTTACGTGTTGTCTGTATGAGCTCCTTGAAACTTAATGATTGATTTTTCTATAACTTGCTTTTTATACGATTTCAGAGATTGTTTACCAAGAACAAAGAGTTCGAATTTTAATTGTTAAAGCAGTTAAATAACAATTACTCAATCATAATAATAAAAAGGTTTTAATAATGAAAATAGTAAAGATAATCCCCGGCACATAAGTTGACCGAAAATGGCCGTCGTCCGCGCAGGTAAAACTATGGTTACGCGCGGCCTCTCGCGTCTTCGATTGTGAACCGAAATGTGTTCTGCGCATTCAAGGTCGTATTTCAACTTACGTGCCGCGAAGTAACCGTAGTTGTACGTGCGCGGAGATGCGCGGACCACCGTCAAGGGTCGACGTATGTGCCGGGGATTATACAGCATTGTTGATGCTCTAAAATTCAAATTCAGACCAAATGACTTTATCCTTACAGTCTAATATTGCTCTCTAAATAGATGAAATGCCTCGTAGCACTACGCTCGTAGCTTTAAGCAGCGTTAATACACTCCGTAGCGAAAACTCGCTACGAACGGAAAGCACGACTTGGCGATAACGTAAATCAAGACTTTCTTTAAAAATATTTTCTATTTTGAACTTTCCATGCTAGGGACGTATACGGAAGCTCGTAAACTGCATGCTAGTGTGATTTATGCGACAAGGGATTATTCTCATAACTACATTTGTCATACATGGTCGACATTTATTGCACGTTGTATTCAAAGCGATATCTCTAAATTTGAATCTTAGAAGTTTTTTTTATAAAAGAGCTTCGTATGGTACTTCTAATAATACATACCTACGGTAAAAAACAAAATTTGTCTTTCCTGTGCCCAAAAGTTTAAATTCAGGGTTTCTTCACAGGCCAAAACTATTACAATAGAAAAACCAGCCAAGTGCGAGTCGGACTCACGCACGAAGGGTTCCGTACCGTTATCTGCTTATCATTTGCTTGTTTAGCAAAAAAAAAACACGTTTCTTGTATGGGAGCCCCCATATATATATATTTTTTAAAGTGAATTTATAACTAAATATTTTGTTAATATTTCAAGTGTGTACCTGTTGCCGTTATCAATATCGAGCAAAAACTAACAAAAAAACACGTTTGTAGTATGGGAGCTCCCTTATATATTTATTTTATTCTATTTTTTAGTATTTGTTGTTATAGCGGCAACAGAAATACATCATCTGTGAAAATTTCAAGTGTCTAACTATCACGGTTCATGAGATACAGCCTGGTGACAGACGGACTAACAGACGGACAGATGGACAGCGGAGTCGAACAGGATCAGGATCAGGAACAGTATCCCGTTTTTACCCTTTGGGTACGGAACCCTAAAAAGTACAGGGCACAAAGTCCTTTACTTTCGGGAACAGAAGGGATAATTTAAATATTGAATATTATATTATGGAATAGCATTTTTTCATTATTTCCTTCAATGTCGTAGTGGTAGAGCCAAACAGTAATCCTCACTATATAATTACTGTTCGAATGGGCCGGCTCGACCGGGGTAGTACCACACTCTCACAGAATATCGGCGTAAAGTAATAGCTTGCTATTGCGTTTCGTACGGTGAGTGACGAGATCCGGAGGCCTATTCCCTCATCCCCATCCCATCCCCATTCCCCATCCTCCCTAAACTGGCGATGCATTGGCAGCACCTCTGGTGTTGCAGATGTCCATGGGCGGCGGTGACCAATTTCCATCAGGTGGGCGGTCAGCTCGTTTGCCAGTCAATTGACATTAAAAAAAAAAAAATGTGCTTACATATTTTTTCACTTTACGATTTTATTCTATGTACTTATAGATTAACTAATGAAAACATGAAAACCCTGAAGCCTCAAGAGCCTCAAGTAATGTGCCACCTGTCGCGCTATCAAAATAACTCGTTAATAGCCTCAGATGATCCGGTTCAATGACTTAATGATAATTCGTCCATTAAGCTGTATCTGCATCCCTGAACTATGAATATAACCGATAACGACCTGCCAGCCGGATGTACGTAAAACCGGCTAAGTGCGAGTCGGACTCGCGCACGAAGGATTCCGTACCATTATCAATAAAAAACTGCAAAAAAATCACGTTAAATATTTATTTTATTCTGGTTTTTAGTATTTAATAATAATAATAATAATAAAGACACAGCACACATTTGACACAGACATAACAAGGGCAACAAAGTAAACAATGAACATAAAAAACTGTGCCGAACGGGGCCAAAGAGGGTGCCACTCAGCGTTATGCCGTGGCGAGCCTCGGCGCTGAGTTTCAGTGGCGCCTAGGTGACAGCACGAGCGACAGAGAACAATACGTTGTGTATGGCAAGGCTTGAGCAACTCAACCACTGAATGTTAAATTGTAACAAGCCACTGCCAAAATTAATTGATAATTTCTGATATAGGCGCATATTAATAGAATTAATAAGTTTAAAGCACAATAAACAGCCGTATCAGTATTTAAAATAAAAAGTAGCAAAACAGTAAGTAGACTGCTTTCAGAGTTATACCGCGGCGCCAACCTAATACATCGACTTCCGTAAAAAAAACCGACAACAGCCAAGAACTATAATAGTAGTTTATGCAACGGTTGCATAATGATAGGCCCTAAAACACTAGTGCGGTTTTCATGAAACGAGCCGATAGGCGAGTTTCATAATAAGATCGCACGTGTGTTTTAAGGCCAAATTATGCAGAGTTGCATACATAACTTTATCTACACACATATTATAAATCCTCCATGATGGGTTCAGAAACAATATTTTCTGGCAACAAGTTATTTGTTGCAATCGGGGCTGCATATTTCCGATATCCGGCGCATTTTCACATCACACACACTCCGAGAAGACTACTTACTATTCATATTTTCAACTAAAATGTAAATTACAAACAACTTTTTCTATTCAATTCAACAACAATTCTACTTTCGTTCAGCAAAACGTCAACATGGCGGCAAATACGATCTTCCGTCAAGACCATTTTTTCTTAAATCATAGACAAACGGATGAAGTCTCTATTCTCACGTCACTCGAGATCAAATATTGTGCAGTTTATATTTAAAAAACATACTGAATTGACGTTTCGTATCAATAACTTTTTAATATCTATGGATACTAGAATAGAGACCCACTTGAGTTTTGACAGCTGTTCCAAATTTAATCTCATTTCTTTACTAAAAACGATAAAGAAGTCATGTTATTTCTTTATCGCAGCACTGGTTTTTCCTAATTGGTTGTCAAAATGGTGATTAACCAATAGAGGTTTTATGATATGGGTGTAGATAAAATACTTAATTATCCTAATCTTATACAGTTTTAAAAATATAAAACATTGCGACACTTTTTCAATTATATAAACGATAGATAATATAATGTGCTGAAAATCTTGAAGAGCTTAGCAATGTGCATTACAGAAAGGTAAGGCAACGCTCTGTGTTATAAGTTCCTCCATATCCTTATTTGTTGTTATAGCGGCAACAGAAATACATCATCTGTGAACATTTCAAGTGTCTAACTACCACGGTTCATGAGATACAGCCTGGAGACAGACGGACGGACAGACGGACAGCGGAGCCTTAGTAATAGTTAAGTTTAAGCCTAGTTTAAGTTATTTTAATATGTATGTTAGTCTGTAAGGTATTTATATGAGCCACTGATGCTTGCAATAAATGGTTTTATAATTATTATTATTATAGGGTCCCGTTTTTACCCTTTGGGTACGGAACTTTAAAAAGCGCCATGTACTTAGGAAGGCCTTACGGAACGGAACTGACGTTTAATAAAATAAAAACAATATTAACGGTAGTCGAATCAGATTCAGAATACCGTCCAAAGTCGAAACTTGTTTAGTCAACTAGCACTTGCCTGCGACTTCGTCCGCGTCCGTCTTCAGCAACTGGATTATGCCGGGATATCAAATGTCTTATTTATTTATTTATTGAATAAGTACATCCACATCACATATATTAGTTACAATAATCATTACTATATAGGACACTGTCTTCTGTCCTTCCCCAGACACCAAAGCAGATCCTTGCTAAATTTCCTCCAAATCGGTTCAGTTGTTTATTGGCCGTGATATCGTCACATGCACAACACACAGACGGAACTTTCGCTTTTATAATATTAAGAATGGATACATATTTACAATCATTTGTCCTTATTATCATTTAAATTATTAAAATATTAATTAATAATTCTAATCCATCCATACACAGTATGTTTAATTAGGGTACCATTTATTATAAACTAGTTGATTATACCTACTAGTCTAATGAAATCATTAAGTCGCACGTCAATTTCCAATTAAACTAACCATTATGAATTAATGCAAAGATAACTTAATGACAAAACCGATTAAAAGTGGTGGACAGTTAAATAATACTCTAAATCAACCGGAACACGCGTTATATTAAATCATTAAAATGTATAAAAACAATTAGTTCAGCTGCTAGTTAATGACATAAGCAATTGTTCACATATAATAAATACCTTCGAGATTGGACCGCGGACATCATTCAAATCTTTTTCTTTCCAGTAAAGTGTCAAATAAAACTTCATAGGTATTGTATTATTTTTTTATCTATTGCGTTATCATTATGATCACCGGCCTACATACCACTGTTGGCCAGGGGTGTAATTCCCCTATGTAAAACTTAGTTCATGAACTCGCCGGCGAGCCAAACTTGTACGCACATACCAAATATCCTAAAGAAATTAAAAAAAAGTTTTGCAAACTATACCGTGTTACATATCAAATGAAAGGGCTCGCTATGAGGATTGTAAATATATTTTTGTCATAATTTCAAGATAAATGGTTTTGAAGTTATTTTGGAAAATAGGAAAAAATTGACCATTCCCCCCTTATCTCCGAAACTACTGGGCCTAAATTTTGAAAAAAATACAGAAAATACTTCTTTATCTATAAATTACCGAAAAACCTATAAGAAGACTATGGTATTTAAAATAACAGGAAATTTCATATACTCACGGAACCCTCTCCACTCGAGTTTAACTCGCACTTGTCCGTTTGTGGCTAAAATAGCAATTTCTTCGTAAATAAAGCAGCCATGAAGGCATGATTAGGCATTTTTTGTACCTAACACCAGTTTTGTTAGACAGTGATTCTTCTACTCCTCTGCTGCACTAGGAGTGAAGAAATAGCATAGAATGCGTGCAGATGCTTATCATCCTGGCATGTCGTAAAAGTCGACTAAGGGACAGGTCCTCTCCGACATGGTGGACTATCTGTATGGGCGATGGGCTGATCACCTGTCACCATACGGTTCATCATACCATCTTAGGACTAATTAATCGAACGTGGCCACAAGTAGTCTTGTGGCTCTGCCCATCCCATTAGGGATTTCGGGCGTGATAATATGTATGTATGTTATAACTCGCGAGTTTATTATTTATAACTTCAAAAATCATGCGCCAAGTAATTCTTAAGTTTTGTAACAAAAATCAAACAACCGGAAACTTTCCCTCTAACTGTTTAACGAGGAGGAAAACGTGAGAACAGCGCCACCTTGCGAGCGGTAATTTATCAAAACGTCATGTCACCTTCAGAGGAGCCGCGTCCCGTGTCAAAGTTAAGCGTTTCTACTGATAGATAATACATAGTTATATGTATAACGAAGCACGCTCTATTATAATAATCCAAATGCGATTTATATTGTCTAAAACTGAAATCTCAGAAACTATTTGACGTAGACCCTATTATCATTAAGCAGTCTAGGTTTTATTTGAAAAATTCGCAAATATTTGACATGACTTTTTATAAATAATTTGTTTCATTTTAGTCTTTGTCTATGCATCTATCATTATAAGTCGCTCTTTGGCCGTATGGTTGACTTGTAGAGAATGCGATTAGCCATTAAGTCCGTCTATTTTAGTGATAGGTATATATATTGAGCGATCAAGTTTAAATAAATAAATAAAACAGCGAAAAGTAATTTATCAGTATTTTACATTCTTTATATCATAGATATATATAGTAGGTGCCCAATGCGATTTTCGCGATGCTCACTTTTTTAGTGTCAAATGACACCATCGCACACTCGGTAAATATTGCCGACATCGGCGTTCTTATTACATTGAGGAAAGGTCCATTATTGGTTGATTCATTCGTTTTGTTTTTGTGGTTCGTAGCTCCTAGCGAGCAATGAAAGATAGGACTCCGTCTAAATGTCATAAGAACTAAAGACGTCGGCAATAGAGCTTCGTAGTTTATAAACTTGAAAATAGATGGCGCTACCATGACGAACTAAGTCATTTGTTCAACGCAGTTGTATTGAACGCCATTATCCTTCTTTTGAGATCGTTGTCTTATAGGTATTCAGAAAAAAGTAATTTTTTTTTTCAGATGAAACTTTTCGCCATCTTGTTGTGCGTCGCGTTCGCTGCGCTCGCGGCGGGCGAGGTGCACTGGGACGAGAACGGCCAGTACCGGCTGGTGGACTCCGCGCCGATCGTTGCGCCTACGGCTATCCGCTACGTGCCGGCAGCCACGCGCGCGCTCATGCCTCTGTACTACGCGCCGATCACCACGCGCGAGTACAGACCATTTTTGTACTCTTATAAACAGAAAATGTAATGAGTGGAATTTTGTTATCTGATTCATAAAATATTGGTACTGTTTTTATTGTTTATCTTTTGAAAGTTGCATAACCATGTATTCATAATCATCTTAAGGTGCTGGAAAATAAGGAACTTTTCACGGCAATTTAAAGCCGGCAAGTATAACTCTCTAACTTCTAACTATGTTTCTCTAACTTCGTACGTTAGAAGAAGACGCCTATTATTATAGGCTATAATTTTCCATGAAAATGTTGCTCGTTGATATGCAACGCACCCTTAAGTATTTAACTTAAATAACTAAATTATAAGAATAAAAAATGGCCTGGTCAAATTAAGGAAATCAGACCGAGTAATACGTTCAGTTTTGGAAATTAGTTCCCCCCTTCCCACAGCGCCGGCTCGTCTCCCACCCCCCTCGGGGACTTTTATGTCCGAATTCAGAAACGCCACTTAAGCATTTGACTAGATATTAAGTAGTTAAATGTCCTTCAGTCAACCTATACAGAAACGTCACTGAAACGTCACTTTAATTAAAGCTCAATTTGAGTGGCCTTTCTGAATTCGGCCATTAGTATGTTCATCTGGACACCTCAGAGAATAAGTGTACCAATTTTCAAAACTACACGAATTATTCGGTCTGATTTCCCAATAAAGGTTTAATAGAGATTGTATGTGCATCTATCTGGACACCTCAGAAAATAACTGTACCAATTTTCAAAACTACACGAAGTATTCGGTCAGATTGACGATTTTCGAAGTTATTTTTTTAGGCCAAAAGAACAGTTCTTCTTGCACCGCTGAGTAATCCGATAGTCGAAAAGTCTTATCTAATAAATATATAAAAATGAATGTCTGTTTATTTGTTCGTTTGTTGCGTTCCTGTACCATTCATCTGATCACAAACTTTGTTGAGTTTTGGTGCGCGCGCTCGGGAAAGTTTATGACCTCGCCCGGGAATGTTAGTGGCCACAGACAATATATCCAATGGACTCCGCATAGCCGGGCGCCCCCCGCTTGCGTTGTGGCCAAATGACAACAAGTGGCGGGGCTACAGGGGGTCGCGCGGGGCGCATAACCTCAAACGCACCAATCACAGCGATCTAAAAACCCCGCGCGCCCCGCAACTTTGGCAGCTTTATTTGCTAGTAAAAGTGAGGCTAAGCGGTGTCTTTATGATATTTGGTCTCTGTGTAGTGGCATAAAACCAATGCAAAGCATATCTAGTAATTATTAAATGAAATAAATCCTATTCAAATGATACTAGACTTCATATCTTCACAGCCCTTATCCTTGAACTTTCTGTACAGCGAGAGTATAATGCTTACGATATCTTTTTAAAAGCAAAATCAGTTGCAATTTATTCGCATTTTATTCTACATCGTCGATATTTCTACCGAGTCTTTTCATCAGAAGGAGCGACGAGAGAAATCACATTATCTCGTGCTTTATTTTTAATTTTTGTTGGAGTCTCGTTGTATATTTTACTCGCTTCTGGTGCGACGATTATTGTGATTATTTGTGAAAAGTATGAGAAAATACCGTGGAAAACAATATCTTCTGTATCTGTCTGTTCGCCCGCCACTTTGTTTGTGTAGAATTCGTTTGTAGCTTGAGGGAACTGTACATTATTCCAGGACAAAAAATAGCCTCTCGCTGGCCTCTAACTACCTGTGTACAAACATTTCACGTTGATCTATTGCTCGGTTTTTACGTGAAAAAGGGCAAACATACAAACAATTGTAATATTTAATAATACATTTTGTCATTGAAAATATTGTAGTATTTAATATCAAGATAGCAAGGTTGAAAGGGAACGTAATGGAAACATTTGTACCATTTACTTCTGGATCTTTGTACAGTTGAAACGTAGAATCGTCTATTTTGAAACATTTACTTTCTCGAATAGTAAATCAAATCGAGAAGTCTATACTTATCCGAAAGACGCCACTCAAGTCATCCGTACAGACGGGTATAAATCCCCGGAATAATAACTAAAACTAAAACTGAAACTAAAATGGCGGCCGTCCGCGCAGGCACACGTATGGAAAAAAGCGTCGCACCTCATACCGCACCTCAATTGACACCCGAAAATGTGTTCTCAAGGTCAGGTCAGGTGTTGTGTGCATTCAAGGTCAACAAGGTCACGTGCCGCGAATTATACAGGTTTTGGGACTGATTTTGGTTACAGATTCTATTAGTTCCTGAGGATGCGTAACGTTATTACACAACTAATTGACTGTACGCTTTTCGATTAAAGGTTGTTGAAGAAACAAACGCAGTGTCGTAAAATTTGCAGTGTATACTGGTGTATAGAAACCATTAAATGTAATTCAAAGTCCAATTTTCTCTCTTGGCTTGATGCCATTTCATAACCACTCTTTATATAAAAGCTTTTGGTTAAAGGCAACCCAGCAATCCATTAAAAAAGTAAAAAAACCATAGCGCAATAAACAGAGAGCATAATTTGGACAATAAACTCTCGAAATGTACAAATTTCGGAGTGCATCCATTAGCCCCCGTTCTACCCTAAGCAAACATTTCGTAGGACCCTCAATCTTTGCCAATTTACCCCCCTCCGCTCGCGACAAGAGTCACACGAATGTTTCGAAAGAATAAACAGTAGCAGTTGTATTAGCAGCGGGTTCTCTTTGCTTACAGCTTTATCCATTAATAACATTTTTGTTGTAGATAATATTAAATTACTGCAAAGTCTTGGAATTTTGGTGAGTTATGATAGAGGTGGAACATTGGCTACGTGAAAAGAAGCCGTATTTATATTTAATTTTGTTCTGCTTCATTCGTCAGAAACATGCCCCTTTATGCGTACCCACTTAACTCAGGAGCGGCAGATAAATAGGACTATTATAATTTACGTAGTGAACGTCTTTTTTACATTTTCATTACAGCCAGCCCACTTCAAGCCCACAGTTAAGTTAAGTAAATCTTTAACCGTGCATGACGCGTAAAATCATTTTTCATAGGTACGATCCGTGCACAGAATGAACTCAATGCATGTTTAGTTGTTAAAAGTCAAAGTCAAAGTAAAACAATTTTTATTCTATTTAGGCTTTTACAAGCTCTTATGAAGGGTAAGGAATAAACCTACCACCGGTTCGGGAAAATACCTTTTACTGAGAAGAGCCGGCAAGAACTCGGTGTGTTAAATTTTTTTCAAAACAGTATTCATATAAGTTAACAATGATGTTTACAGTTTTATACAAATCTAAGTATATATATAACACAGTTGGTATACCCATCGAGACTCAGGAAAAAATGACTCACTTAAGAAAAGTAATCTATGGAAAGAGGCGAGTGGATTTGGGATTACCAAGAAAATTGGGAAGCGACCTTTTATTGTTATCGAGATAAAAAATACAATTTGAAAATATAATAAAATATTCGAGCTAGTCAGGTGACTACTGGTATTAACCTTGTTTTCTCATTTCTGATTACATATTCGAAATCACCCTGTAGTGATAAGCACTAGAGCTAAGGTATACCTATGGCGACCTTTTGCAGCGATGCAGTCGCTATACAGTCGCATAACGGCCGCGATGCTATCGCTGGCCGTACACCATAGCCCACTTCAATTTGTTTCTGCTTGGGCCAGTAGAGAATGTCTTAAGGCATTAAGTCCGCCGTTTGTATTATTATATATTGTGCAATAACGTTTAATCTAGTGGCTCCGTGAGCTGTTGATCTCGGTACAAACTTATTAACTTTGTCGTTGTAAAACTGTTTTCCTCATGGATCGACATAGGTCGCAGTCGTTTACCAATACCGGCAATAACTTTGTAATTACAAAAACACCCATATCACCGCCTTTTTATAAATTTTCTTAAAACTGAATTGAAAATGGGACCTGTCAAGGAGAACAAATGGACATCCGCCGGACATACGAAAGCCTTTTTTCCCAAGCTGAAACGGTGCCCAATAAAATAAACGCAGACAAGATTCTGTATCACTACTATCGCGATTCAGCATCGCTACAGACGCCCCCGGCCCCGCTCGCTATCCCCTCGCCCGATACAGTCGCACGTTTGCATCGATACAGTAGCGATGCGGAGCTATACAGCGCGACGTAGCGCTACTGCATCGCGTCTATCGCGGGTTGTAAATGCGACAAGCGGCCACATCGCGCGATGCAGCCGTGCGATCAAGAAACGCGAGACTATATCGCTAATAAAACTCGCCGAGGGCGAGTGCTCTACAACCAATGTTGTTCTAAACTGAATCCTTTGTTCAGATATTATTCAAAGTTAGCATTGCTTAAAGTAGTTGTAACGTTTATCCCCAGTGCGCTGGGAGTGCTGTTAGGCGCTATTTACATTGCAAAGTAAGTTCATTCATCATTTTTGCGCAGAATTTTGTACGTGATCATTATGAGTGGTACAATTTAGAAAAGTCGAGCGACAAAGCGCAAGCGAACTTGGCTGACATTTTATTCAATAGCTAGGGCCGCGTATCTATCTATCTCCATCTATTTTCTATTTTATTCTACATTACACGTCCGTGTTGTGCTCACCGGCTTACATATTATGTGTACCAAATTTCATCTCAATCGGTCCAGTAGTTTCGAAGTAAATTGGCCGTGACAGACGGTTCCATTTTTTCCTTTTAAGTTACAGAACCTTAAAAAGGGCTAAAAATTCAACAAAATAAGGCTAAACAATAAAATATCCAATCAATATATTATTTACTTTAATTAGGGCACAGAACACAATGAAGTTTCTCATAGGAAATTGTTTAAACATAGACATAGGCAAGTAATTGCAAAATACTTTAACAATTTGTCATTTTAAGCATGCACTGTCCGGGTCCAACAAATAGCACCCGTTCAAGATTAGGCAAGACGCGTACCTCAGCCATTGCATCCCTCAACCATGTTATACGACAGGGTTATCCAACTTTGAAGCGTTGAGCCTCACCGGTTTATGAATAATATTGACATGCCCCCTTTAATTTTTTTTGTAATTATTATTATGTTGTATTTACGCGTTACATTATTTATTTTCGATAATGCAAAGCATTCCGCGCCCCCATGGCCATCTCTCTACGCCCCCGTACGGAGTCGCGCCCCACTGCGGCCCTAACATGCAAGACATAGGTTAAACCCGTTTATCTCTGTGACTATCTCTTTCGTCGTCACTGGTGTGAGAGAGACGCACTTAGAGATAAGACGGTTTAACTTATCCTTGTGTCTTGCATGTTAGGGCCGCTGGTTGGGATATTCTGTTCTAGTACCTTGCTAGTATTTCCTGACTCACGTCCTCGCCACAAGGGAGCGCTCGCTAGACGCGGCTTCGTTATAAAGCTAATTAATTATTGTGCGGGCCTTGAATAAGTGAGGATTCGTATAATAAGTACTTATCCAAGCGTCGAGGATACACGTTCATTATTTAGAATAATACACATGTTTATTATTGTGGAAAATGAGAATTAGGATATTGTGTATTTGGAAACAAAAGAGCCTCATTTGATAATTTAAGGCCCTCATTCGCTTGGAAATAGCTTAGGCGAAACAACAGCTATGTTATTTTCTAACAAATACCGTCGCTCATTTCGTCTCACATGTTGTCCGACAATCATAAATGGCGCTCGTAAGGAGAATTCATCCATAGGTACTTGTCTTATTTGGTAAACAAGGTTTTAAACTCTAACTAAATACACCTCTGTTGGCTAAAACAGCCATTTCCTTGCAAATATTGAAAGCAACATACATACATACATATTATCACGCCCGAAATCCCTATTGGGGTGGGCAGAGCCACAAGAGTACTTGTGGCCACGTTCGATTAATTAGTCCTAAGATGGTATGATGAACCGTATGGTGACAGGTGATCAGCCCATCGCCCATACAGATAGTCCACCATGTTGGAGAGGACCCGTCCCTTAGTCGACTTTTACGACATGCCAGGATGATAAGCATCTGCACGCATTCTATGCTATTTCTTCACTCCCAGTGCAGCAGAGGAGTAGTCTTGAAAGCAAGCGGAGACAATATTTTAGACGTCACTTTGCCACTTTTTAGCCGAGGATTGCTTTATTTAGGATGAAATAGCTGTTTCACCCAAAAATTGCACATTTTGAGGTTAGAAACTTGTTTATCAAATAAGACAAGTATGGATGAGTTCACTTTAGACATTACGCGGACTAAGATACACCCGTGGTCGGTTGGGTCGACATACAACCCAAGTTGAAAACACGCACGAACGTGTACTTTATACGTACTGACGGGTCAAGTTAGGCTCGCTGGTGAGGTCATGAATGAAGTTTTATTTAAGAGAATCACACCCCAGGGCATCTATTCGATATTCCCTAAGTGATAACGTGTCTGGTTTTTTTTTTTAAATGCGGCCGCCTTTGTCATTAATAAATAATTTGCGACATCGCGCAGACAATATCGAATAAAGATCACGCCAAAAACAGCTGCAATCTGATTGGAGTTATTTGCGTCTTGGGTATTACAAAAAAAAACACATAACAAGCAATATTCAAAAAAACGAACTATTAAACAGTCAAAAGTATTTATTGATCATTTGTCATAGATGCTTTCTTTATTCACTTTTTCATAGAGCGAATCAACCTGTAAGAGTACATGAAGGGCCTGTGCTCGGGCATGGCCATCGGCGCGTAGTGGTGGAGCGCCGCCGTGGGCACAACGTTCAGTGCCGAGTCCACCAGCCGGTACTGGCCGTTCTCGTCCCAGTGCACGCCGCCCGCAATGGGAGCAATGATCGGCGCGGAGTCCACCAGCCGGTACTGGCCATTCTCGTCCCAGTGCATCTCACCCGCCGCGCGCGGAATGATCGGCGCAAAGTCCATCCGCCGGTAGTGCCCGTTCTCATCCCAGTGCATCTCGCCCGCCGCGCGCGGAAAGATCGGCGCAGAGTCCATCCGCTGGTACTGGCCGTTCTCGTCCCAGTGCACCTCGCCCGCTGCGCGCGGAATGATTGGCGCAGAGCCCACCAACCGGTACTGGCCGTTCTCGTCCCAGTGCACGTCGCCCACCGCTGGGGCAACGATCGGCGCAGAGTCCTCCGGCCGGTACTGGCCGTTCTCGTCCCAGTGCATCTCGCCCGCCGCACGCGGAATGATCGGCGCAGAGTCCTCCTGCTGGTACTGGCCGTTCTCGTCCCAATGCACATCGCCCGCCGCTCGCGGAATGATCGGCGCGGAGTCCACCAGCCGGTACTGGCCGTTCTCGTCCCAGTGCACCTCGCCCGCCGCGAGCGCAACGAACGCGACGCACAACAAGGTGGCGAACCGTTTCATCTGTGTTTGTGAATTCAAATAAATGTTTAAACAAAGTAATTTAAGAAACTATTTTATTTTACTTTTACCATAATATTCCATGGTCATTGTCCCTATAATACAAAATTTCAAGCCATGATTTGACCTAAAAACTTGTCAAATAGTGTTAAAACAGAAGTTAAGCGTTTATCCAGTTTTTTGTTTTCTTTTGATAAAGACACATCTCACACATACAGCCCAACAGTGTTGCTATTTTAAGCATGTAAAATGTGACTTTAAAAGTTCCCTGGAGGTTACAGGCAGGCTAAGAATCGCTCCAGTAAGACAAACCTGTTTACATAAAATAATAGTGTTTAATATTAATTCGAGTCACTAATTTTCGTAAGTAAACCCAGCTTGTATAACCAGACTTAAATTAACACCAAGTTATTTCTTGAGTCTTATTATAAGTTTAAACCATGTCAAATAATCTGATAATAAAGCATCTGACAATTTCATGGCTTAATAATTATTCACTCAACTTTATAACAAATGCACGTAATTAAAAAAAATGACGATCCATTTTCACAAAGTATAAAAATAAGTTAAGATTTCTTCGCTCAAGAAGTTTCAGGTAAATCTAGGCAATGAATAAATTAAACCAAGTTACGACATTCAAGTAAACGTTTTCCCGTTCACAGAAAAAGTTATTCCTGAAACTATTAGTTACGGGTGAAAGAAAAACGTGGGAACAGCGCCACCTTCCGGCTGGTGAGTAATTTATCATCGGATTGTCCCACGTCACGCGTTCCCGCCAAAATAGGCACTTATCCGCCATCTTGATTTACCAATTGCCTTTATTATGTGAGATTTCACGTGAGTTGAAATTGTTTTTGGAGGATAGACTTTGTTTTAGATGACATGTGATTGTTTTGTTTTGAGCCAATGGTTTTTTGCTTTAATATTGGCTATATTTTGTATTTGTATTAGCTTGATATCGAACTGAACTGAGAGGAAAGATGTGATTCCTCTCACGCTCTCACCGAGGAGGCAACGCTCAAGTCACTCAAGCAACCTATGTTTGTTGGTCTTTCCAGATTAGAAAAGAAAAGAGATACAATGTAGAGTTTATCCTGGCAAATATTTCATAGATCTCATAAAATAATAAAATACACAATGAAGGTAAGACTATTTTGAAAGGAATCTAATAGTCCATATTTTATAAATCAAAATCCCGACTCAGGTTACTCTGTTTTCGGTGTTGCCACGAATATATTTGTGCGTAATTTTCAAGAGCCGTTTACACTTAATGATTGCAAAATAATATCTTTTTTAACGCCTGAAAGACGACGTCACCTAAAATTATTGGGCACAACTTTGAAATACAACTATTAACCGACCGACTACATTAGGAGTCGTTTCTATGTCGGTTGTCGAGAAACTGAGATGACATGTTATTAGTCTATAATTCAAGAAAAAATATAGGAATAATTCGAATATTACCTTTCGTAGTTCTTGGGCACACACGACTAATAAAGCGAATGATTGAATGATGCCCGCATTGAATTTTCAAATGTATTTATATAATTTTTCGTAATTATTAGCGGTTTAACTAATGCCCTAATGTATTTTGCGTATACCGCAACATTACCGTTCTGGATTTAGATTTCTCAACTGTCCATTAGATAAGCAATTAATGTAGATAATTAATATTTAATTCTTCTTTTGATGTAAACGTTAAATCTTGATCAACAAGTTTCATTAAAGTTGAGCGGCAAACCTGCTTTAATGTGTTTATTAAAAACAATAATAAAAAAACCGGACCAGTGCGAGTAACAGTCGCATGGAGAGGGTTCCGTTCCGTACATGATTATCAGAAATTTCCTGTTACTTTAAATACCATATAATTCGTATAGATTTTCCTGTAACATATAGGTAAAGTACTATTTTCTGTACGTTTTTCAAAATGTTGGCATAGTAGTTGCCTATTTTCCTAAATAACTTCCAAAGTATTTATTTAAAGTACAAAAAAAAATTGGTAACTTTATTTAAGATTCTTACAATAACCACTTTGATTTGATATGTCACACGATATAGTTTGCAAGACTTTTTTTTAATTTTCTAATTTACGCCCCAAAAGTGGCCCCCGTTTTTAGAATTCATTTATTTACTTTACACGTCCGTGTTGCGGTCACTGATTTACATATGTGTACCAAATTTAAACTCAATCGGTCCAATAGTTTAGCAAATTGGCTGTGACAGACGGACAGACAGACAGACACACGAGTGATCCTATAAGAGTTCAATTTTTTCCTTTGAGGCACGGAACCGTAAAAATTACACTAGCTAGTGCTGGAGGTTGTATCTCTGAACTATGAGTGTGGTAATATGCCGTAATGTACAAGGCGGGTCTATTATATGGGTGTATCCAAAAATGTATTGTTTATGAAAGAAGGTAAACGAAATTACAATACCTACTAGTATTCAACCTATCTAAAGAAGGCAAAGTCTTATTAATCGAATTTATAATCTACAGTTAGGCAGTGCGGAAACGACCCGCAATTCAAAACAAAATCACACGTTTTACATAAGTAATAGAGCTCACAGCGCGTTCCTTCCTTCGCGTTCCTTACTTCTAATTTGGAAGCGGTATACCTTTTTCTCTGCTTAATTTTGTTTCCTGATTGGAATTGTGCCCGACAAACGGCGGAAACTCCCGAGCGCCGATAAAAAACCCAGAACTACCTTCCGACCCTCAATGCAATTTTGCGCTTTCTATTAGAGAGCGAAAAATGTAGATTCGATAACGGGACACATTTCGTGTTACAGTACAGTGAACATACAAATAAAAAATAAAATAAATTACGAGTAGGTATATATTAGAAATTAAGTACGCTATGATGTAACGTAGTTTTACTCAAAGTGGCTGAAGCAATATGAAACGCGCGATTGTATCGCAGCAAAAAGTAGCCGTGCGCCCTTACATATCATAATATTGGGTCTAGAAGACCTCTTTCGTTCGTGCTAAAATCTGGAAGATGAAATAAGAAAGAGATCCATGAACCTAACCTAATTAGTCGAGCAAGTGAATATTTTAATTTTACCATGTATGTAAAAACCAACACGGAACAAAGTTCAGTTTTTAACAAAACAATTTGTTTTCCCATATTGCATTTAATATTGCATATTCAGCCGGCTATAGTACTTGTCAAGACAATCAAACGAGCCCAAACACGACGTGGTTATGTTGTGTAGTTGAGGAGTTCGTATGGCCATCTTCCGAATGCATCATCAGATCAGCTCCATGACACCATATTATTGTATTGTCACACAAGTTCCGTGGGTATACCACAGCTCAATCGGACACCGGGAAATGGGACAAATTTAACTTGCAAGATTTGATAACAGACAGACACCGGGACAGGTGAAACGGAATAAAAACTTGTAAAAAGAAGGGAAAGATGTGGGTCATAATTCCCTTCATAGGAAACGGCCAATTGAGCTACCGGGACTATTATTTTCTGTGTTTTATTGATTTTATTATATTATCATGGATTGGTAAGTATAGTAGACACCCTCTGGACAGCTTAAATCCATTCCTATTTGCCAACTATTAGGTATAAACATTAATGATAAGATAAAACCAGAAACGGCGCGTAATGCGTTGTTTAATGTTTCAGGTCATTACCGCTAAATTAATTAATATAAGGCGTAATTAACCAAACCGTACTTGTTATTTACTGTTAGGTAATAATTACGCCATAAATTTAAAGCCATTAGTCCTATTTATCGGTATTACTGACAAGCCAGCGTTGATTACTTTGAATTATCGCCTAGCATTGTAAATCTTCAATAAAAAAAGAGCATTTGCGGCGAAGGATATCAACTCACCATGTACCAATGAGTTTGTCTAACTTATGTCCATTATCTACCTGCGAACTGCGGGTTACCGTTGCCCTTATGGTGAGGGTAGATATCGTGATAAAACCTGTACATTTAGGTACCTAGATGTGTAACCGTGATTCAATTGGTCTGGTTCCCCGTCAGACGGGTTACAAGGATCAAATGACAGACCGCTTCAATGTACTGACCGCTATCCTATAGCAAACCGGTTTGTGCCCGTTATGATGTGATATGATATCATGCATGACTTAGATACGAACATTTCGTGCTGATCACACAAAGTTTGACCCTAGGGGATGTATTACTCATCATCATCATCAGGCTTAACACGTCTACTGCAGGATATAGGCTTCCCGGGGGATTTGCCATAGTCGCCACGCTTGGCAGGCAGGTTGGTAACCGCAGTTGCAGTGGAGGACCTACTCGTAGGACGCTGCTGCTCATCCTTCGGTTGTTTAAATTTTACGATAAACACGGGAGGAGATGGGGTGATGCTGTTCTTAGCCGGCAACACACGGACCGGGTGTATTACTAAACTGACTTAAATATTATAGTTTTTGAACTTATTTTGTCTCTTTCCCAAAATACATTTTTCTCTCCCTCTTAACATGATGTCGTCTTTTGCTATATATTTGCATCAATGCTATGATCCCTACAGAAAATAAATATCAATCATAAATTTGGTCCTTCGAGCCGAATTCGAACCCGTACACAAAATTAAAATTAACAGTAGGCAGTTGCACTACGGCCATCGAGTCAGTCAATACAAATATAATCAAATAAGTGAAACATATTATCCAGCTTGGCCTCGTCACGTCACGTTGCTTGTTGAACTCAATTATATTCACGGAGTCTAGATTTGCGCAGCACTTTCGCTTGGCACTGATCCCGTTGGCGAGATCTAACTTTAGTAGTTACTTCAGTTCAGATTTCTATTTTTTTATTTTACTACTACACTAAAATAATACTAGTTGTGGGACATTTTGGTTACTACCTCTCTGTATTAAAACGTTTCCTAATTCTTCTTCCTACCTTCGTATCTTAAGATACTTATATCTATTTAAATAGAGTTCGAAATACAGACATTTTTAATGACAGTGCAACACACAGACCATAATATATCCAATAGACTCCGCATAGACGGGCGACCCCCACTCCTAGCATTAGAGGCAAATGCAGCAGGCGCGGGCGCATAACCTCGAACGCACCAATCACAGCGCTCTAAAATCCCCGCGCACCCCGCAAGTTTGGGAGCTTTGTTTGCTAGTAAAAATTAGGCCAATGAAAATGAAAATGAAAATATTTATTAAGCAAGTAGGCCACATGGGCTCTTTCACATGTCTGAAGCTACGAACGCTTCGAAAGGTGACATCTGCTGAGAAGAAACGCGGCAAGAAACTCTTTTGTCAATGTTTTTCAAACTTTTTAACTAAAATTAACACATAAAAAGGGCAGTAAATAAACCTAATGGGTACAAATTAATTATAACAAATAACTAATAAGGGAGATGTATAGTCTCCACGTCTGGACAAGTTAAGTGACTTAGCGATACATAAAGCCTCTAGGGGTCATAAGTGGATGGAAGTCTTTAGGATATTTGGTCTGTGGTGTAACACAAATGCGTAGTTTGTAATTTATATTGTCTATATCTATACATTTAATTCCAGTATAACAGTCCATCCAAGATAACAGTGCAAAATCTGTAATTAAGAAAGGTGTTTTAGCATCGTATAGCGTATCTACGCTTCACCGGATCGTCGGGTCGTCGAACTCGCTATTGTTTCTACCTGCCCCCGGGTGCTATCAGCACGACATGTTTACGATCTGTTGCCTCTTCATGATGCATTATTTAAATCCCTTAAGTTGTTTTCATAACAAAAGTCATTGTGGAGAACATGCTCAAAGTATAAGTGGGTTTTAAAGCACCGGGCTGCAGCAAAACAGCTTAATTATCACTAGTATTATTGATGCAATAGTATGTTCGTTTATTTGTTTTGTTGTGGGAGAGCCGGTCAGTAAAATTCTAATCCCGAAAAAACGCATAGTTTACGAGGAAATAGTGATTAACAAATTCCAATTTGAAGTCATCAAGAATTAAAGCCCGGCCACATTACGGGCATGACAGGAGCGTGGCTTGCCCACAGCGTGGAGCTTGTTTTGTATTGGAAGCCAAAAGAGACGTCACACGCGCAACGTAATAGGTATATGTGACGCTACACAGCCGGGCCGAGCTCCTGTCTGCTTATCAACCATCGAATTTAGTTGATTTCAACGTATTTAATAAAAACAACAAGTTTAAGCAGAATCGCAAAAGAGTCGTCTTTCATACTATTTAAGAAAACTCAATCAGAAAAACAATAAAATACAACTGTCATAAGTAATTCACAACAAATTGAAAACACTTATTTACTCTTGAAAAATCGCGAAGGGGTAAACTCCCAAAGGTTTTGAAAGACAAAGAACGCCTTAAATCACCAATAACAATGAAACTTTTCGTGACTACTTTGAAGAACTCATATCTTAAAATAGGTTGATATAAACTAAACTTCAATGCGCTTGAACTAAGGGTGAATTTGTTACGGGTTGATTTTGAGATACGAGCTTTCTTCAGGACAGTTACGATTTACCAGGATCAAATCTTTCGTGTAATTGTGGCAAAGATATTTTGCGAATGCTAATATTACATTGGAATTTCTTCGTCGTGGATTTGGGTGAGGATTTGCGAAATGTATCTGTCATGTTTATATTTTTATGAAATGTTTTTGCACATGACATTTTGCTACAAAAGAAAGGTCCCATATATACGCAGATACTAGATTAAAAGGTTTTTATGAATCTTTAATCTAATGAAAGAATTATTACGTTTCGCTGAAGACTAATAACGAACTCAAATACGAAGGCCACCATCCACCATTGTCATACCTTCTAAAAACCTCACTTGAGTACACAATATAAATACGGGTATGAAACAAATGTAAGTGCTTTCAGAAACTTTTCGGACGGTATTCTGATTTCTACACATCTTTGTGGCGTTCCTATGGAGCAAGCTGACAAATTTAAATCGCCGGAATCGAGAATATAAGTTAACCCCGTCTATTTTTCGCATCTCTCTCACACGAGTGCCGACGAAAGAAATAGTGAGAGAGATAAGACGTCGTTAACTTATCCCCGTGTTAGCCAAGCTATGGCCGAAGAGTGGACCTATGTCCATTGAGCCAACCCTGTTCGTCTATCTCTTCTTATTATTATTATTTCCAGAAAAATATGACAACAATGCCCAGGTATGTACGACTTCACTCTCGAAAGTGGCAACACCTGAGCGTGAGGTGAGCTTAATTTTTAAATGGCGGTCTGACTCAACGGAAAGTCCTGAATGATTGAGCGCGGTCGATATTGTCTGCACGCCACCGCACGTGCTCTTATATAACAAGAGGTATGTACGCTTATATATATGACCAATTGGCTTTTGCCATAATTCGGTTTTCGTTACTCCCTCGCGAACATTTCAATTATAAGTGACCAGTGGACCCGCCACAGCTTCGCCCGCGGTATTTTCGATACTAACTTTATCACCCTTTTTAACCCTTTGGGGATGGAATTTAAAAAGATCCCTCCTCAGTGCACTTCTAGGGTACTCGAGGAATGTCTCCTTCAAATTTCAAATCTCTAGGACCACCCGTTTAGGCTGTGCGTTGTCTATAAGTGAGTCACAGTACTGTTTTATATGTATTGATAAAAAGCCACGGGAACTTTTGAATGTTTCTTGATGAAAAGTATCCTTTATTTTGAGTTTAGTAATTAAAAATTTAAATGACAATTTTGTACCAAATCCGTTCACTGTTTATTGGTAATTGAGTAACAAACGTCAGTGACTCACATTTATAGGATATATAGGTAATCATGACGCATTATATTTGATCCCAACAGTGGAAAAAGGTTAATAAAGATGATAATGATAAGAAACATGATAACAAAGCTTAAATAACAAAGTGTTCTCAAGTGCATGATATGAGTGACGTCTGAAACGACTTCCAATACAAGATAACATGGCATCACGCTGCGGTCGCGACGCGGTTCTGCCGCGCCCGCAATGCGAACGGGCCTTTAACACTTCCACGATAAACAGGCACACCGAGACGGACCGCGCGTCTCCGGCGCGTGAAAACCTCACCTTTTGCAAGGACCCTTAGCCATGCACGTTTTTAAAAGAATAAAAACAGACTGACCTAAAAATCTTAACAACTAATAATATTTATTAAAACAATTGGCTACTTGACTATAGTAACAAATATTAATAAATTTCTGTGGAACGGTAGCTTTTAACCCTCAATAGTACATAAGTACATTATAGAACCGAATTTATGTAAAAATAAATCACGACTAATTTGAATTTAATAAATTAAAAATTTAATCGTTGTGATTACCGTAAGTACGTTTACGACCGGTTTCAGCACAGACTACTCAGAAGATAATTGTGGGATTCAGTATTTCGACGTCCAACGCGAAAGCTGACAGTAAGATAGCGTTTTAGCAGCAAATTTAAAAATGAAAAATATAATTGCTCTTTCCTTGAAAATGTGAAAAAATAATTCCGAAAATATTTTTAAGTATACCTATATCCTAAAATGAGCTAACAAATAGTAGTTTATGCAACGGTTGCATAATGATAGGCCTTAAAACACTAGTGCGGTTTTCATGCAACGAGCCGTAGGCGAGTTTCATAATAAGATCGCACGTGTGTTTTAAGGCCAAATTATGCAGAGTTGCATACATAACTTTATCTACACACATATTATAAATCCTCCATGATGGGTTCAGAAATAATATTTTCTGGCAACAAGTTATTTGTTGCAATCGTGGCTGCATATTTCCGATATCCGGCGCATTTTCACATCACACACACTCCGAGAAGACTACTTATTCATATTTTCAACTAAAATGTAAATTACAAACAACTTTTTCTATTCAATTCAACAACAATTCTACTTTCGTTCAGCAAAACGTCAACATGGCGGCAAATACGGTCTTCCGTCCAGACCATTTTTTTTTAAATCATAGACAAACGGATGAAGTCTCTATTCTCACGTCACTCGAGATTAAATATTGTGCAGTTTATATTAAAAAAATATACTGAATTGACGTTTCGTATCAATAACTTTATAATATCTATGGATACTAGAATAGAGACCCACTTGAGTTTTGACAGCTGTTCCAAATTAAATCTCATTTCTTTACTAAAAACGATAAAGAAGTCATGTTATTTCTTTATCGCAGCACTGGTTTTTCCTAATTGGTTGTCAAAATGGTGGTCATTTCATACGGTTTTTGATTAACCAATGGAGGTTTTATGATATGGGTGTAGATAAAATATTGTTTGAAAGTGGAAACCGAACTGAATTGAAATATTCTTCACAATTCCATCCCATCATCATAAAATCATAAAACACAAGGTTAGAAAAAACAAAATAGACAAAGAGCATTATCGCGGATACAAAAGCAGTAAGAAAGTTTTCAAATAAATATAAATATTTCTGCGTAAACAGGAGTTGAGCAGAGTTCCCGGGACAAGGGTTGGGGGATGATCCTCGGGAATGGCGAATAACGCTTGAACGTAAAATAATACGGTTTGTTATAGGATCCTTATTTCAGTTTATCACTTCCTGGCTTAGGCATGAACGATTTTAGCCACGTTAGTATCAGACACATAACTAACTCAAAACTCAAAAAATCGATCCGTGGTGGCACCAGGGAATTGTCTAAGTTTTCGTATTTTTTTTGGTATGATTAAAATAGTTTAATCCAGTTGAAAATAGGCACTGCTGAGTTTCTTGCGGCGTTTCTTCTCAGCAGATGTCGCCCTTCGAAGCGCTGGTACAGATATAGTGAATAATGTGTTTCCATCGTAAAACTCGGATCTCAATCGGAAGACGACGCGACGGGACCCGGAGTGTCAATTAATTATTGTATTAAATGAGTGGCATGTTTATATTCATTAATATGAAACTTTATTATTTAGTGTCAAATGTCAAAATGAAAATGACAGCATGGTATGATGGGTACTGGCCTCCAATTCTCGATGCTTTGGAGATAATGTCGATTGCGAGATTAAACGTGAGATTCATACAGTTGTGTCAAATGATTGTATGCACTGACGTTTAATCTCGATTGTGGGATTATCTCAAAAGCACCGAGAATTGGGAGCATGATAAATACTAACTTTTCCGATAAAACACGATGGAAACTAATTATGCACTACATCTGTAGATTTAGACACATGTGAAAGAGCCCGTGTGGCCTACTAGTCAACTTTTTTATTTTGTTTTCGAGTGACGCACTTCATCTAAATAAGTTAATTAAAATTTTCGAACTTTTTCGAACACAATTAAAATTTAGTTTAACGGAACAAATAACCTTTGCAAGGTCGTATCACACTCGACGGTTGCTCGGAGATAGGAGCTTGCGAAAGTTATTTTTGTCTTATTCCATAGGTAGGTTGTAAATGGTTACCCGGTTCCTAAAAGCCATTTTTTTATTTTTAGTGTTCGATACCTACAAGGTACCTTCTATTTGCTACGAGTCAGACTCGCCCTTGACCGGCTTTTTTATTTTAATTTAAATTTTGCCCTCCTGTCCTTCAATTAAAATTTATCTAGGGAACTGATGAAGTGCAGACTTAGCCTTCTTCGTCTTTGGTTACCTACATAGGCTTAAAAAAACACCCCCAAATGGATTTTCTAAACCCGCTAGCCCCTGTCCCACTTAAGCGGGTCAATTGTAGGGCGATTGGCTATTTACTAGCTTGATGAGATAGCAAATAGAAGGAACATACTCGTACGTCGTATAGTTTTAATTAAGATTCAGGTTTAATTTAAGTGAAATAAGTACTGTAGTATTGGGCTATAGATTATCTTAACACATTATCCCCGTAACTTAAACAAGGGGCTAATGTAAAAAAAAGTGTGTGTGTGTGTCAGCTCCGACTCACGACAGGAGTTTGCTCCTTACGAACAATTATAAAATAAACCAATACTCATCATACCATGCTGTCATTTTTCATTTTGACATTTGACAGTAAATAATAAAGTTTCATATTAATGAATATAAACATGTCACTCATTGAATACAATAAATAATTAATTGACACTTCGGGTCCCGTCGTCTTCCGATTGAGATCCGAGTTTTACCGATGGAAACATATTTATTCACTATATATGTATGCAATGCGAAGCGACTGACGCATCTTCGGCTAACATCGTGTGACTTCGTGTGACTCTGTACCGTGTGACAGTGTGCCATCGTAGTTTGATTTTACTCCCCATAATGTTTCATACCCCGGGCTTATATATGAAAATCGATTCTTAAGGAGTAAACTCCAATAATTATTCATGAACGTGTATAATCTTGATGGGATCGTAAACACCATTACAGCAGCGGTGTAATACTGGAACATCCCGATATACCATTATTGATTCAATTAATTCTATTAATTGTGTCAAACATAACTCGCGATAAACGTCATAATTAATCATTTTCGTGAGCAAACCCAATTAATATCACTGTCTGTCGTTTTAATATGATAATGAACTAGTTTGAAGTTTGTTTTAAACTGAATGGGGTCACTAAATTTGTCTAAAATAAGAAAAAAACATACGGAAAAAAACGCCACGTTAACGCGGAAATTACGCCACTCATGGCCGAATTCAGAAACGCCACTTGTGCATTCGATTAGAGATTAAATAGTTAAATGTCCGTCAACTAATTGTCATCCAATAAAAGAACGTCACTTAAACGTCAATTTAATTTAAGATCAGTTTGAGTGGCGTTTCTAAATTTGACCATCAATCTGTGTAAGTTGCCGCACTTAGTTATTTTGAGATGAAAAACAATTACACATAAAATTTTACGTATTCTCCCATACTTTATTCACTCTTGAATGCAGTTGTTTCGCATAAAAATAGGGATTTGGCCGCGGGCCTACGGACATCCGGGCATAAAATTCAATTACCAATTGTATTAATTGTTTTTATATCTGTGACAGTATTTATATTAACATTTATATTAAAACAGTACCGTGACTCACTTATAGACAATGCACAGCCTAAACGGGTGGTCCTAGAGGTTTGAAATTTGGAGGAGGCATTCCTCGAGTACCTTAGAGATGCAATAAGGAGGGATTTTTGTGATAAAGTTTGTATGGAAAATACCGCGGGCGAAGCTGTGGCGGGTCCACTAGTACTTTTTTATGGCATTGACTTGACAAACGAGCTGACGGCCCACCTGATGGAAAGTGGTCAACACCGCCCATGGACATCTGCAACACCAGAGGTGCTGCCAATGCGTTGCCAGTCTAGGGAGGATGGGGAATGGGGATGGGATTGGGATGAGGGAATAGGCCTCCGGATCTCGTCACTCACCGTACGAAACGCAATAGCAAGCTATTACTTTACGCCGATATTCTGTGAGAGTGTGGTACTACCCCGGTCGAGCCGGCCCATTCGAACAGTAATCATCTAGTGAGGATTACTGTTTGGCTCTACCACTACAAGACTGTATAAAATTAACTTCTGGCAGCGACTTTGACGTGGATTTCACTCACTCATTTAAAGGTTGATATTCGAAAAATCTTTTTCTTATTTTACCGTTCAAGAAACAAACTTTTCAAGACTTACTTTTTCTATTTGGCTTTTTAAGATGTTATAAATAATATATATCAGTCTCTGAGTTATTCAATAATGAAAAGCAGATAAAATGCGTAAACTCACGCATCAAGGATTCTATACCTACCACCGTTTTGCGATACCCTGTTAGGTTGATAACTTCTAAACTGATACAGATAATGTTCCCTTTTTAAATAAATTTAATAATTGCTACACACATAAAACTACACAACAAATGATAGAGCAACGGTGTATAATTATTTCCGACTATGTACTCGTATCTTGTGATTTAGAACCTTCGTTAGTTTCTTGACATTTGTATATACCAATTTATACTTTCTGAGAGAGAACAGTGTACACTACTGAAGGTTTCGTTATTCTAAAATACTATAAGCAATTTAAGATTTAAATTACAACAATCTAACACAAAATTGTTTAACGATATGATCAGGCATACGCCTCAAGCCTCTAACAAAATGTTCTTTACCAAACAGTTATAGGTAACTTTTAACCAGCTATAAATAAACATGAGTCGGCATTTTCCGAGTATATTCAGTTATCGCAGAGGAATAAATCCCTTCTCGGAATTGAAAAACCTCGGGGTGCATAATGCTACACTTGAATTATGAAAAGATCATAATGTTAGCGGGAAATATGTAGGGGATGAAAGCGGTGTAACAGGTTTGCAAGGGATGTAAAAAACGATATTTTTGAACATTTAGTTTTACAGCTTTAAAATAAGGTGACTGCCTAAGAAGCTGATAGAGAACCAACTGCATTGAAACTGTCATTTCATGAGAAAGCAAGATAATCATATTATAGAGAAGAAAGACAAAGAAAGACTTGAGAAAAAATACATATCGATCCAAATAACGATCCAGGTGAGATCGCTCCGGCTAATTTGAGTTTTAAGAGATAGCACCAAATAGAAATGGGTAAAGTCAAACAGAAAAAGAAGTAAGTAAATACAGTACGTATCCTAGAATATTTAATACCACGAAATAATGTTCTATAGGTATTTTGCTTAATCTTGGAAAAGGTCATTCAGCATCGGTCTATGATACATAACCGATGGTTACCATGGTAAAGAAATGTCGCTTTGTTTTGTCACTTTAGAGAGAGATAAAGATAAAGCAAAGTGATATAATTTACCATATCGTTAAGTCAATGTCAAATAGACCAGCGCCTCTATTCGGGAACGCTAAGTGATTCTGTAGCGATACGCGAGCGTGATTTCTCATCTCGCTCTTAAACATTACGCATCGTGCGGAAGAGGGGGATGAGAAATCTCGCTTACGAATCGCTACAGAATCATTTAGCGTTCCCGAATAGAAGCGCAGGTTTCTACATCTTCCTCCAAGCAAGGTTCAGTACCAAAGAGACAGACTCATTCAAATAAGTCAGTAATTCATTTGCTTAACTTTACAGATGGTTCTCTATTATATTTCAGTCAACAACTATTATCATGATTTAAAAAATATAATGGTGCCGCCGAAAAAAAGTTTGCTAGCGCTAAAATTGAAATAGATAACGTCAACCTCGATTTTCACAGCTTGGTGACACCAAAATGGAGATTGACGTTTCTTATTTTAAGTTTAGGGAACTTTAAATTTAGGCGATACCGTTTCGAATTGGACCCATTGTTAAACAAAAGCCAGACGCGTCAAAATTATAGCTGAAAAGGGGTTGGAAAAAGCTCTAATACCTTTATCCATTAAAAAGGATGGGAAGCAATTGAGGGTTTATAATATAAACGAGCCACGTTTCATTGCTAGTTACATCACAGACGTATAACTGGCGTATTTTTTACTCCACAAAGCAAAAAGAAGCATAATGTTTTCGCAAATATGCATTTAATAAAAAATATGTAAGGTATAAAAATACCGACACAAAAAAATGCAGGTTGTTCGGTACTTCGGAGTAACCGACTTCATTTTCCATATCGACCCCTTGGGCACGGCAGAATCTATCTCTTGTTTCTCATAGGAATCTCAAGCAGTGTTGGCAACTTTTAAATTAAAAAGTTGCTAAATATATGTAAGCCTAGATGATGCCAAAAAGTTGCTGAATATTTTAGAACGTTGGTAACATAAGGTGCCAAAAATGTAAAAGAAATATAAATGAGCAAAAATGAGGTTTTTTTTCTGCTACTCAACTGTGGTCATGGAATTATGAAGGTTAAACTGGGTCTCTAGCTTATTTTAACGCATCTTTAAATAAAGGCGATTGCCGGGAAAGCATTGACGTACGCGCAACGGTTATTTTAGTGTCTCAAACAACAAAGTATTTAAATGCGACTTCTATATTATCCAAAATATATTATACTTTAACATAAATCCCGAATAAAAAAGTTCCTTGAAAATTTGCTTTTTTATGAAGGACAGGGCATGCGTTTTTCCTTAGACTCACCTGATGGACAGCGAAGAAAGGGTCTAGGATAAAACACGCTTGCCCAGGAAATGCCTATTCACTCTTACGTTGAAGACACCAAGATTGTATAATTCAGGAAGACGCTGGGAGAGTGTTCCACACCTGAGCGGTGCGAACCAAAAAGGATTTCGCACACCGCTTAGAACGACCTTAGAATGACAAGTTGATGAAAACTCTACCGACGTCTGATAGTCCGGTGGCTACATGGCAAATAGAAATTTTTGTTGTTAAATCAGCTAAAATGATGCCAAATTTATCTACAAAGTTGCTAAATTAGCAACACTACTGCTCTCAAGAGGTAATGTGTAGGATTTTTTTATTATCAGTTTCACAGACGGACAAGTTAACACCACAAAGTCCTACACACGTCAACAAAATATTTTATTTTTTAATGATCTGGGTATCTCTGCGGATTTCTCTAGTTTTAAGTATATAGTTTACGGATATATTCATGAAAGTACTGAATTGGCTCATGTTTTTTTTCATGATTTTGGTGTTACTATTTTTGTTATGTAGAGAAAGTACTTTTGATTTAAAGAAAACCAGAGCCAATATTCCAAAACCATTCATTGTTTCATTCATTGTTGGCATCAAATTACTCGATTTTTTTTTAATATCCAGGCAACAGAACCACAGTTGACCATAATAATTTAAATGGTACCACTTCATTCGCTCGGACTCTTCGGGTCATTTTGCCTTCTGTCCTTGGGACTTGATATAACACCCCTATATGCTAATAACTGATCTCCATAACACGGCATTGGAAAGGATCCAAGCGTGGCGCGGTCACGGGTGAGGCATTGCCGTTACATCATAAATCCGGTTAGCTATGATATACATGGCACCTATATATAAAGATATGGACAATGAGCTGTTAGCTACAGTGGATGCATCCATACTTGTCTTATTTGGTAAACAAGTCTCTAACCTCAAAATGCGCAATTTTAGGGTGAAACAGGTGTTTTATTCTAAATAAAGCAAACCTAGGCTAACAAGTAACGTCAAAAATATTGCCTCCGGTTCCTTTATTAGCAAAGAAACAGCTGTTTTAGCCAAAAAAAGGTGCCTTTTGAGGTTAGAAACTTGTTTATCAGATAAGACAAGTATGGTTGAATCCACACACACAATAATCACCCGTAGAATCGGTGTTGTTTATAGCAGCAGATTTTTTCAACAGCCCGCGGTGACTAGCCAGCAGACTCCCACTGGCTTGCCTTCACAATTGCAGCCGGTAAGAGTAGGATCGCAAGAGCTATACGCTCAAATAATGGATGTAGTGTTAAGTGGCAAGAAGCACCGCATGACGGGTCGGGTGTTATCATTACCACCACTGCTCTGTATAAGCGGCCATTTTGAGTCGCCCGTTACATTCAGCTGGTGGAATACTCTCACTATTCATCTGCCGTTTTATCCGTATAAATATACATTGATCAGGCAGACGCTATCGTCTCCGTAGCCCAGTAAGGCAACCCATAGCACTCCAGCTAAATAATCCAGTCATTATTTTATCACTTCTACTCAAAAGGCCCGAAGATTACACTGTCAGCGGGAAAGTAGTACACAGGATTGTAAACAATTTACAGTGGTGTGATTAAACAAATGTTTTGAGACTGTAAGGACAAAGACATTCGGTCTAAATTTGAATGTGTCCCTCATCGTTGATCACCTGCACAGGTTAGAGAATCAAATGGCAGATAAGTTACAACTTTGAACACTACCAAGTAGGATAAAGGGTATTTACACTCACCGAATTTAGCTGGATCGTACGGAATGTTCCTGAAACAAGAATAAACACAATTATACATTAGCTTTATTTTTGAATCAAATTCAATAAAAATAGCATTAATAAGTAAAATGAAAACTTTAAAAGCAGAGAAGATGAGAACATATTGAAGAAGCCCAGGGAATGATGAAACAAGATTAAAAGCGAAATCTTTTCGCGCATCAAAAATACAACTCACAAATGGGGACGAGATAGAAGCGAGATGACAACAAGAGGCTAGCACGACATGCCCGCGAGTCGTTTGTCGCTCGGTGTGTCTGTGTCAAACTAGTCAAATATGTAAAGGATGCACACTTGGAGCTGTATAAGGTAGCTAAGCGGTGCGCGAGGAAAAAATCCACCAATACGATGACTCCATTTTGGCTCTAGTAGAAATGCAATCTTGGTCATTTAATAGAGAACGTTGAATAGAGATGGTTTTTACCTAGCAGTACACGAAGGTTAGTTAAGGAAAGAACTGGCTTCTTTGTAAGTGGGTCACCAGCCTAATTTCTCTCGCTCATTTGAAATTTACGCCTAGTAATAAGAAAACAAATGGAGATAAGGAGGAAAAGAGCGGGGAATGAGCATTAATTTAGTTGCAAGATTAATAAGACACGTGTGGCGCCAGTGGCGCTAAATAAATCAAGCCTAACGACGAGAATTCTCGCGACATATTAGTTAATCGAACACACGGATCGGTAAAAAACGCTGCGATTTTTCTGCACACCGAAACACGAATGGACACGAGCGGATTGGAAGCAGGCGTAAATAAATAAAGAATCCTTTTGGTTCGTGAGCCAGCAACAGATTTCAATGACAAAGTATTTTTTTAAATCATTCCCTCCCAATTGATAAATTATTAGATTATAAGATATATCGAAGAAATAAAAGTCAGCGGATTATAAATTGGTGGGTTATACGTCAGCTGGTCGTACTAGTGACCAGGCTACGTACCTATAATAAAATATATGTCTTTCTTATGTCCGAATTCACGAACGCCACTTAAGCATTTGATTAGAGATTAAATAATTAAATGTCTCTTAACTAGTTGTCAACCTATACATAAACTAACAAGTACTAAAATGACAAAGTAGTAAAAGTAAAATAATAAGTAAGTAGTAAAATATCTTTAATTGAAGATTTGAGTGGCTTTTGTGAATTTGGCCATTTAGTGCTACATTTATTTACAACAAAAAATTTGGCAAAAAATCATTAGTCAAAACAGCTTGTCGCAATTTTACACTTAGCAAAAGTATTTTTTGACAAATAAGTACTTACGTAAGGGATACGAGTTAACCCTACCCTTACCTACCCAAGACAAAGCAAAATGATGCCAAATGATAATTTAGACCAAATGAATAAAATGCGAAATGTAAATATGCTAAGGATTCGTTTGGGAAATGAAACTACTGCGTTAAGTTTTTAGGGAACTGAAATTTGGCGAAAATTATTTCTCAAAGCAGTACACCAAGTACCATAACATTGCAAGTATCTCGAAAGGTCTTATCGCCATTGCTTATTCCGTTTGTCGACCAAGACAAAAATAGCACGCCTAAGTACATCTTGCAATGCGAAGTTATTTGCCAAGATCTTAATCAGTACTCTACGGAATAATGGTAATATTATTCAAAAGATGTGCAGTGGTGATGCTAATGCAGTGTTGTTTACCTTCGAGGACTATAAATAGGTGCATTGACATATACGTGTCCCTGGCAGTTGGACATTAAATAAGAAACCGTAAAACAGTAAGTACTTCAAAAATGCTAATTTTGTTTTTAAAGATAAACAAGAACATGTTCAAACAAATTTAATTACAACTAAACAAAACCAAATAGTAAAATACTCTATCAATCATTGATAATGGCTAAAATAATTAGTGGCACATTAATTGACAGGAATTATACAGTGAGTATAAAAATACAGGTTGCTCTAAGGTCGGTAAATACTAGAGTGATTGTATTGATAATTTTCATATTAGTCATTATATACAGTCCTGAGCATTATTTATAAATAAAAAAACCGGACAAGTGCGAGTTAAACTCGCGTGGAGAAAGAAACTTCCGTACATGATTATCTGAAATTTCCTGTGTTTAAATACCATAGACTTCTTATAGGTTTTCCTGTAATATATAGGTAAAAAATTATACCCTGTATTTTTTTTTAAATGTAGGCCGAGTAGTTTCGGAAATAAGGGTAAGAGAGGATAAGAATGGTAAATTTTCGCCTATTTTCTTAAATAACTTCAAAAATATTTATTTTAAAATTAAAATAATATATATATTTAAGATTCATTTGATATAATACACGATAAAGTCTGCAAAACTTTTTTATTTAATTTCCTAATTTGCCACCCTAGAGTGGCCCCCCATGTTTAAAATTAATTTATTTACGTTACACCTCCATGTTGCGGTCACAGATTTGCATAAAATATGTGTACTAAATTTCAATTCAATCGGTCTAGTAGTTTCGGAGAAAATTCTGCATATTGGCTATGACAGACGGACGGCCCGACAGACACACACACGAGTGATCCTGTAAGGGTTCGTGGGTTCCAGATCTAAATTTTCAAAACCATTTTATTGAAAAAAATGTCATTGGCCTTTGTTTTAGTATTTATTAACGAAAATGTGTCAAAAATGGTCGCCGAGATAAAGGTTTATCTCTGAAAGTTGTAACCAAAAAATCTCAAATTATTCATCATGCGAGGAACTTCGGTATTTTTATGGGAAAAATAAAACGAAATTCCAAATAATTATGGTTTTTGAGGAAACAAAATTAAACGGAGTAACCTTTTCAAAGTCGTATCACACTCGACGGACGCATAGACTAGGAGCTTGCGTTTTAAATGGCTACCCGATAAGAAGCTTTTTGGTTAATTTTTAGCGTTACATACCTTTAAGCTATCGTCTGTTTTTTATAGGCAACGGAACCCTCGACGCGCGAATCAGACTCGCACTTGATCGGCTTTTTACCGTTACATTATTAAAAAGTTCCCGTCCGTAAGTAATCCCAGTGTGTTTCCAAGTCCTTTTGCCTGAGAAAGTAGCGCAATAATGAATGCGAGGGCTGACGGACTGAAAGGGCTGTTTATCGGGCCCTTTTCCGAAGCTTTCAAACACACCTAATGAGTGTGTACACTGCTAATAGCCTGGCAACTTTTGTTAAGTGGCTCTATTGACATGTTCTCTGGTATTGGGATAAGTAAGATTGTGCTGTAACAAGATTTTTCCGCCACTTCGTACGCTCATCGTCCTCGAAGAAATAATGAAAGAAAATATGAAATTATTTCTAATTACTAAAAAAACTTAATCCGAATTGTGGCAAATGACAAGACAACTACTTTTGTCGTGAAAATAAAACGATCGGACTTATTTCGCATTCGAATCTATAAATCTATACATATAAAACAGTACCGCGACTTATAGACATCGCACAGCCTAAACGGATGGTCCTAGAGGTTTGAAATTTGGAGCAGACATTTCTCGAGTACCCCAAAGGTGCACTAAGGAGGGATTTTTTGAAATTCCACCCCTAAAGGGGTGAAAAGGGGTGATAAAGTTTGTATGGAAAATACCGCGCGCGAAGCTGTGGCGGGTCCTCTAGTACGAGTAGAAAATATAATAAGAATGCCCACCAAACGGCCCGCATCGCATCGGATCGGAACGGATTGTACAACCTTTAAGCGATATTAAATCATGTACACAGTATTTAAAGTCTATATTACCTAGCCGCGCACAGCAGCTTGACCGCGGGCGTCTTCCGCGACACGCGATCGTAGCCGTAACTATGCTGCGATGCGCGGCTAGGTAATATAGACTTTAAATAAACTGTGTATATGATTTAATATCGTTTAAAGATTGTAAAATCCGTTCCGATCCGATGCGATGCGGGCCGTCCGGCGGAAATTATTCTTTAACCTTTTAGGAATTAGGAAAATGGATTCAAAACTCAAAAGTAGTCTGTTTGCCTTTGGTTCAACGTCAAGCAAGCTTTGTCCCAATCTAATCCATTATTGTTCCAGAAAACTCCACGATTTTTTTGTGAGCATACCATTACTAAGCCCGTCTGATTAATTCCACTCGCGACCTTAAGGCCCTTTTACACGGCACTGGTATTTTTAACAAGTATTTTTAACGAGTATTTATTATCCCTTATATTTTTAACTACTCTGAATTAATTTTGTATGTTGAACCCACCCGAATCCCCCTTTGACCCTTTTGATCCCATTACATTTCGGCTAAGCTGGTCATCAAAGCGCAATACAACACAAATGACACTAATTACTGTGTGACGTATATAAAATGCCAATAGGTATGAGTTATGCTTTTCAAGATAAGCTTGAATAACTTTGTAAGCAAAATTCGTTGATTTCTGTTTACCGGTCATAGTGTTTAACGCTATGAAAACACGACAATAATATTTTTTATAAAAAATTTGGTAGTGCCCGTGACATCGACCGCGCGGAATTTCAAATTTTCTGGAATAAAAGGTACCTTATGTCCTATTCCAGGATCTTAAGACCTACTTATAACAAATATCATGTAAATCCGTTCAGCCGTAATGGAGCTGAGTGGTAACAAGCATATACACTCACACACATAAACTTTCGCATTCATAATATTAGCAGGATAATGCAATAATGTAAACTGGCTAAGAAAACTCAAATATAAAACACAATTATTGAAACAACTTAAAACTTTCATGTTTTGTACACAAATTTTAAAATATTTTATTTTTATTTTTAACTCTTGTCAAAATATTGGGATATATAAAAGAGGTATTTACTTTCCTTTTAGCTGTTATCGTATGTTAAAACCCATTATAATTTTTAAATCATTTTGACGTATTTTACAATAGTAAGGACACGATAGTGTATGACATTATATTCGGTGGCAAAAGAATGTTCAAATTACTCATGAATTTATACTGTAGATAAATTCTAAAGTCTCAACGGACGATCTGAAAGAGCCCTAACCAAGAATGTCGGCTGACGTCGGCACAAAGCGACATACGTAATGGTATTAGCGCAATGCACCGACGACGCATTTGTAGAAAATCTCATCAGTATAAGATCGTTATGACACAAATCCAACGAGCCTGCCGTATAAATATTTAACGGGAATTTATTTTATAGATGTATTTAATAAAAATTTCGTTACGAACGAAAACCTTCAATTTTACTTTCCAAAACGCGGCAACCCTACACGAGAATGGAACAGTACCATTACCACGAGTTGCGCAAACCGCTCTCGCTAGCGTAAACTATCGCTCGGTCCCTTTTACTTATATCGGCAACAAGCAGTACTTCCGATAGATTTCGATAGCGAGAACGGTTTTCGCAAGCTCATGGTAAGGGTTCAGGCGTATGCTAAGGAATCCTTTATTAAATTCATTTTAAACTGATGGACTCACCCTAAAAATACCTGAACGACATAACTTTAATTTAACTTCACTGATTCGTGTTCCGTGAAAGCCTTACTTCAGTTTGTAAAAAGGGAATCGGGGTCGATAAGAGGTTGACTTTTGAGGTTGATTTGATTTGATTTGATAAGTGTTAGAGCGAACAGTAGAATTTATAGTTTTTTATTGGTTTAATTGCTCAGATATTTTTACCTGTGGTATAATAATATCTTTATATATAAAATTCTACTGTACGTGTGTATGTCACTGAGCTCCTCCTAAACGGCTGGACTGATTTTAATGTTTTTTTTTTTGTATCTGTCTGGGTGGCGCCCTGGATGGTTTAGATTCACAAATCAGCCCGGCAGATGGCGCTGTAGTCAGTACAAATACTGCGGGTGAAGCTGTAGCGGGTCCACTAGTATATATATATATATATATATATATATATATATATATATATATATATATATATATATATATACCTATTTATGATCTCGCCTGTACAGTTTAGTTCCTTATCATCGGGTTTACAGTGGCGTAGCTACCGAAGGGCTAGACGTATGAATCTGTGGTGCCGTGTACCAGGGCCCTCAAGCTCAGGGGGCCCTTGGACCCTGACCAGGAAACCTAGTATTGAACTTGCTAAAAATTCACCCATCTTCGGAATGATGATAAAGTAGCTTTGTACCCTTGAAGTATTTATATATATTTACTAGCTGGTGCCCGCGACTTCGTCTGCGAAGAATAATAATTTAAGTAACCTATGTACTTTTAAACCTTCCCTAGACCTCCACGAACATTTCAAGACTAAGATAAGATAAATCCGTTCAGCCGTTCTCGAGTTTTAGTGAGACTAACGAACAGCAATTCATTTTTATATATATAGATAGTTTTAACCTAACCAGCGTATAGTTGCCGCATGCTGAGGCTTGTTTTGTGGGTACTACACGACGATATACATACTTATATAGATAAATAAATACTTAAGTACATATAGAAAACATCCAATACTCAGACACAAACATTCATGCTCGTCCCACAAATATTTGCCCTTACCGGGGATCAAACCCGGGACCGCTAGTTTCGGATGCAGGGTCACTACCAACTAGGCACACCGCGTCGCAACGAATTGTCCTAAAGGCCCGTCACACACATTCGTTTTCCTGATTCGATTTCCGAATTCGTTTTCCGTATGCGGACACCCCGAACGCAAGCATTTCATATAAATAGTTCTACATGACACACACGTTCGAACGAATTCCGTTCGGAATGCCGTACGGAAAAATTACGAACGTGTGTGTCATGTAGAACTATTTATATGAAATGCTTGCGTTCGGGGTGTCCGCATACGGAAAACGAATTCGGAAATCGATTCAGGAAAACGAATGTGTGTGGCGGGCCTTAAAGTATGGATGAATGCAGAGTTATTAGGAATAATAACTTCAATCACGTATAATTGAGTATAATGACGTAAAGTTGAGTTGAAATGCAACATTTATTTCTCAAATTGACGTGATTGAAGTTATTATCGAACTTACCAACGCCATCTAGCAGCAACGTCGCAAGTATTTATGTCCCCGCTTCAGAACTATGGCGTTTAATACAGCTCAAGTCGCAGGGACCTAATCAAGTAGGTAGTCTTTGAGCCCGAGTTGGCTAACTCGGGGGGGTTCAATTTACGGGCTCGAGTTATAAGAGCAACCAGGGGAAGCCCTAGAGACTCCGGGCTGTGACCGGTAGCAAGTTTATAGTAAGGCCGAGCTTTATAAGGATCCGTTAGAAAAATTACTAGGGATGCAACGGATATCTGGTTACTATCCAGTATCCGGCCTATCCGGCCAAGATTTTAGAATCCGGACATGTTCATGATACAACTCTCTAAAGAATTTTACGAGTTATCACCTGAGAGGAAATGATTGACGAAATTTGTACCTGACTCGTGAACTACAACGGATTGATGTGAATTTTATGTCATGACATAAACATAGACATGTCTTATAAGACAGGACAAAGTAAGATTTCAGTTTCGATTCCAGGACACCTCTTTCTTAGATCGTTTGATAGGTTATAATATGACATTTACTTTCTTCTTACGACTGTTTCCGAACTAGGGGTATAACAACGAATTCTACAAAAGCTGTTTCTGACAAGGGTCTGGGTTTGTGCGTTGTCCATTAGCGTAGGTACGTTAGACATCATTTTCAATCAATAAAGATGCGAAGTATGAAATAATCGCTAATCGTTCATAGCTTACGTGGATTATAAAGGGGAAGTTTAAGCTCGCCAAAGCCGGCTACATATTACGCTCTTGTTCGAGTTTCGTACAACGCCTTGTATACTCAGCGCCCCTAGTACTGCAGAAAAGTTTGACGTATAACTTTTATCCTACTGCGTGGAAGGCGACGGTTTTTACTGGAATTTATGAAGGAATAAAAAGTTATTTTTGCAAGTTTCTCAAACAATAGATAATGCACACTCAAAAATATTATTTAGACGAATTGAGACACGTTTGTGAATATCTGCGTATGCAAAATACACGCCTTTTCTTTAAAGGCTGAAGCTTGCTGCGGCGCACGCTGTGCATGGACACATATTTTTGGGTGATTTCATTCTTTACGCACATAGACTTAACTTCGCTTTGTATCGAAATGTAGCTGGTTTCACCCAACGCTACGTGTCCGTGTACAGCGTGCGCCGCAGTGCGTTTCGGCTATAAACCTTTTAATAACACTTGGAGCGCCATCGTTTTGCTGATTTTTCACGGACTTACTGACAACAAAGAACCCGGCTTCTGGGTTCTTGGCAGTGAAAAACTAAGAGCTCTATCGCTACCGTGCTAGAAGCTCTTCTTGCAAAACAGAAAAAAAGGTATTGTAGTACAAATAGGTTGCTTGAGCGACTATTTGTACATGGCATGTTGATATGTAGCTGGTTGAGTGCTGATATCGTCTAAATGTCGTATTTGCTTTTACTTATTTGAATTTAAAATTAGTAGGAACGACGTCAGCACGCAACAGAAGAGAAGCAAAGATCTCAAAAGAAGGATATGCCTATCAGTACAATTTCGTATAACAAGTCTCACAGAAGGTTGTCAAACGCCAGCGCCATGGCTTAACCAAGCCCTATTGCGGATGTGTTCGTTCTTACGACAAACATACTAAAGACTAATATTGCTTGATTCTCATGCTTTCATATCATTGTGGACGGCAGGATCGGTGCCGCGGTCTCACAGGTTGTGGAATTGTAATGGGATACATTTATAACTGAGGGAACTCACGGTTAGATATCCATACTATATATTTCAATGAGAAGAAGACGCAGTTTAACTTGGGCATTCAAGCCGACTACATGTAGGTATCCCTTTTCTCAATAAAGACACATTACTGAATATTTGCAAGTTTGCTGAGTATTTAGTGATCCCCGTACATCCGAGCTCATCCATTTACAGAACATCCAATTACGAAATCCTGCGTCAAAATTGAATTGATACATTTTGCTTATTGCCCGCTTCCGCTATCCACTTAATAAACAAACCGGAACTGCCATATTGGCAAACATCCCCGGAACGCTGTGACGGATTATCCAACTCTAACCTGTTTCTGACAACAATACGTGATTTATTTCAGCGTATTTTGCAGGCCACTGATAGTGTCAATGGTTGTTGGTTTTTTCGAATAGAATTTAATAGAAGACATCGTATTTGGATAATTTATCCATTTAGAAGGGATCTATGTAGTTTAATAAGGAAGGAATTTATTTTATACAGACATATAGGCTGCGTTCACACTGGCGTTTGTTCAGCGTAGGCGTACGTCGAACGTATTCGCAGTTATATGCAGCGGCAACGCAACGCATACGTTACGTAAACGCTTGACGCTGCGCTAGCCTTATTTATTACCCAATTGCAGCGAAGGTTTTCTATTTATTTATTTATCTTATATTGAGTTAAAAGAAGAAGAAGCGTACCTAAGAATATATTATATTATAAGTTAAATCTAGAACTACTTTGACAATTAACTCTACCATAATATTTATTTCACAAGACATTATAATAACTTCGCTAGCCAAAATCAATGCTGATGTTATCACAAAACAAATCCCTCGACCCTACCATTTAATCGAGTAGTTTGTTATATAAATTGTGTCCCAATCTGACTGAGCATTGTGGTAACCGTTAAAGACCCGGGTACGTACTGACGCATGCTACAGTTACTTTACGTGCGGCAATCTGCTATATGACGCATGGTGTCCACCGTGCTTCATGATGATGGCGCTCTAAATTATTCCTGTATTATGACGGAGAAAGCAGAGGGTTCACTCGAGTGAATGTTTATTGTAGCATTCATTCCACGTCACACTTCTGATCACTTTTGTATTCAGACGTTTCGTTTCGAATGCAACATGCCGAATGAAAGAGATTAAATAATCAAAAAGCCGTCCGTCCGTCTGATTCCTCCTTTATTAATGTGTAAACGTACGTGCCATGTTGCCGGTGCCATGAGTTTATGCAAACCGTTCTTTTAATAGAAAACTATCGCTCGGTCCTTTTTACTTGTATCGGCAGCAAGCAGTATTTCTGTGTCTGTTATATTTATATTATGTTTTGACTAATTAAAAGCTATTTTCATTTGAGCTAAAGCGAGGTAAAACTAAAAAGAAAAGACAATCACTTCAAGCTAGTTGAAGCTAGTAAAAGTAATTGTCACGGAAAAAATATGTTTTGTAGAAACTCTAAATGCCCTGATTATTCGCGCCTACTTTTTAAAATGAAGAAGAATAAAACTTTAATTTATTTGTAGAACTTGACCAGCATTGTTTACAAAATATTAATGTAGCATGCGACAATACAGTTTGTGGCACACAGGGTAGCTCTGGCGTAAACGGACCGTTAATACAGCGGTCCCAAATAATTTATTCAGCAGTCGAACTAAGTCGTGTCGGGCTGATCGGCTACATCGGGGATCGGGCCCGGCATCAATAATTCCAATTCGGTTCTTGAATAGACTTCGATCAAAGTAAGATAGACAAAACAAAGCCATATTTATGATATACCATATCTCTTAGATGATGTCGAATAGTAATCGTAAGTATTTAAAATTAGTCACTATAATTATTCCAAATTGCAGGTCTACAGCTCTTTCTTGCACGTGTGTTAGGTAACAAGAAATTCAATAATATTCATTGAAATTGGGTCAATCTACTTTTTACTGCCGTATTTTTTTTGGTCTTATTGGTTTATCGTCTGGTCATGTTTAACGAATTCGTGGATATTTTTAAGATTTATCTTAGTTTTGTCAAGCATATTGTCCCTGTCCTTTTTACTATTCACATGAATATGGGTTAATAATTATTTCGAAAGTGCTAAAATAACTAGATTTTCTTCGTCAATTAGATACCCGTAAGTTACCAGTCTCCAACCAACAAAAAAATTAAATACTTACTCGAATTTATGAACTACAATAGTTATTAAATATAATGATACAGCCTATATCGCAATAATTAATATTTTAGGATCGTCTTAGAATATAGAATAATCTCGTGTAATAAGAAAATGTAGTTTAAAATATGCTGGGAACGTATTTCTAAACATCCAACGTTTCACATTCATAATATTTATCTATAAACTGGGTCTCGATGAGCGTACCTGCTGTGGTATATACTTAGATTTGTATAAAACTGTAGACATCATTGTTGACTTATATGTGTACTGATTTGAAAAAATGATACCTCACCGAGTTTCTTGCCGGCTCTTCTCAGTAGAGGATTTTTTCCGAACCGGTGGTAGATTCATTCCTTGACCTTCATAAGAGCTTGTAAAAGCCTAAATTGAATAAAGATAGTTTGACTTTGACTTTGACTTTGAACCAACCCAGACCCGCGATAGATCCTCCTGGAGGATTTTAAAAATATATAGAAATACACTGGGTTATTGGTATTGTATACCAATAACCCCTCGCACACCAACTTATCTAACCTTCCTCGTTTAACTCCAGCAAAGGATTTTAGCCACCATCATACTTAACTAAAATAAAAAAATTAAAAACAAATTCCTTCCATATCCAGCATCCGAGCCCTGGGTGACACGATTCCATAGAAAAAAGAGACGCCACGACATTAATGGCTTTCATTCACTGTAGCGTTCGCAGAAATACCACAGGGCGTAAAACTTGAAAGACAAGGAATGTACAGGATGAGTAGCGAACAGGTAAGCATATTATGAGTACAGAAATATGGAAAGAAATCAGTATAACAAAGGTTAAATTGTGATTTAAATCTAAGAATACTCCACTGATGTTTTTGCATTGTGTTTTAACGAAGCAGAAGTATATTTCTCTTATTTTTTTTTGGCAGTTTGTAGTCTCCTGAAAAGGTTAAATAAAAAACATTATTATTATCTATCGACTTAATAATTGACTAAAAATTGTTTAAAAAATCAGGTTTCAATTTATGGCTTTTTATGTGGGTATTTTATTTACACAATCATATAATATAAAATGTTTGCTGCCGTTCACCGCCAACGACGAGCCGCAGCCAGGTACATCAGCAAGGCCGGTGCAGCCACCGCCGCCCCGCGCCCTCAGCTCAGGCGCAGCACGCCGCGCGGCGGACTCAACCCCTGAAAAAGGACTCTATACGAGTCCAAAACATGTCGGACCATTTCTGACAATAAATCGTGAGTAAAGCCATGTTTATTTCAAGTCTTAATAAAATATTTAATATGAGAAAGCAAAGTGAAGTCAAATTAAATTCATGTCAAGTTTCTGCTATCCGTACTCCGCAAGCGCAGGTTGAAAGCGCGTCCGTTTGAGCCACATTCTTCTTGCTTAAGTGGGCTATTTCAATTTGCCGACTTTACAGCGGGCTACAAACTTGCAGTTTACACTGTTCAGACGGACTGTTCAGCCGTGCAATCCTCTAACGTGCGCAGCGGCTGATCAGCGGTGAGGACGTTCAAATTTAGATCGAATGACTAAGTTTTAGAGTGCCAATTAAAAGTTTCGGTTATCCGCTGATCAGCCGCTGTAAACATTACAAAATCACACCCCTGTTAAATTAAATTCTCGCTGAGGGCCCATACGGCCTTCGTATTGAATCCTGGTGATCCTGGAGAGGTCGTTTCAGACTACAGCGTAGGTAATACTATGACATTTTTCTGTGACTTATTTATTTCAATATTGCTCAAATGGTCGAAATGCGTAAGTGTTGCTAAACAAATAAAACACTTCTTAACTGTATTCTTTGTATTTTCTGATAATATATTGCTCGTTAAACAGGAAGGTACCTTTTTGATGACATTAAATTTATCACTTAATCAAATATATCTGAAGTTTCTAATTTACTTACGAAGGCCAATCATTATTTCTTAGTTTTCAAAGGGTTTTTGAAGTCGGGTTTTTTGTTCAAGGTTTGGTTTAGTTAGTGGAACGTAGATCAATTGCATTATTGCTGGTTCACATCCGGCTCAAAGGACCATGTACGGTTTAGTTAAGTCAGTGGGCTGTAGTATTAGACGAGAATGCACTGGTTCCTTGTCCTCCGTGTGTAAATAAAGACATTAATTAGCATACTTAAGAAGGCGGAGTGGAGTGGGTAGACAGGTGGAAGAGCCACAGATAATGTAACATGATGTAGCTTAGAAAAATATAGATTTAAACTGACAGTGGTGCCAACAGTTTTATACTGTTTGTATTAATGCCGAATAAGCGCAGTTGATCATGCATGTACCTATAGATAGAGTGAAGTGGGCTACGCACGTGCACATTTAATTGTTCAAACGGACTGTTCAGTTAAACCTGAAAACTGCACGTCTGTAGCCCGCTTTACGGCGAAAACTTCTCGGGTTCTGCATTCAGACAAAGTTAAAAGTAAATAATTTCATTTCCAATGGTTCCTTTGCAGCGAATTAATGTTTACCGGGTCAAATGAAAAGGCGAGGTTTGTTTCAAACTTGATTCGTACTTTTACAATACCTTTTTAGCATTCCCTATAAGTTACGAGTTGGTGTGGTATTATGTACCATATTTTTTGCAAATAAAGAATCATTATTATCATGTCCTGTTTTTTATGTTATTCTTCATGTGTCTGCTGTGACTTTACCAGATGGTTCCAACGGCCAGCGCTGGCCCCCAAGCCAGCATTATGCTGAGTTTTGTACCTTTTTGTACCAGTTGGCACTGTTCTACTTTTTCTAGTTTTTCGTCTTATGATATTTTTTTGTGCTCTGTTATGAATTAATGTTCTTTGTTTCTTTCTTTATCATTTGAGGCTCAATTGAGTTTCTGTTATGATTTTTTTTTAAGATGTAAGTGAACATAACAGCAGGGCACATATTTTATTCTCATCATCATACTCTGCAAAATGATTTCTTTCTTCTTTCCCAGACCCATATTTAAGGGCTTCTCAAGTCTTTATATCCAAGATTCCTCGTCGAATACCGACCCAAGACCATCATTTAAAGCCACATCGATTTCCCAAGAAAACAAAAAGCAAATATTCCCTAAATAATCAAATGCAAACAAATACCGACTGCCAATTCAAAAAGTTTAGCAATTCAAAAATCCCCCATAGGAATTTAATATTTCCAATAGCCGTAAAAAACCTCAACAAATTCTAATAATCGAGCGGCGGGAGCAATATCACAACAATTTGCAAATAAAGCAAGGCCGGGGATTTTGACTACAAAATCAGTTTGCCACAGTACTCGTTACGGACAGTTGGTTTCGGAAAATCTGCGTCAAAACATATCATCGTCATCATCAGCTGTAAAACGTCCACTGCTGGACATAGGCCTCCCCCTCACCTGATGTTAAGTGACGACGAGGTCGAAGGTGGTACACGCTTACCCAGAAAATGCCTATTCACTCTTGAAAACACCAAGGTTATACGATTTCGGGAAAACAGACGCAAACAGAGCGTTCCACTCCTTGGCTGAACGAATAATGAATGATGCAACAAACCGCTTCGTGCGAACCTTTGGAAATTGAACAACAATTGAAAGCTGCATGTTAATGTCGTGTGTAATAAGCTTCGATCAATACTGTGTAAAATGAATAATCTAAAACAAATTGTTAATAAGGCGACGATGTTTACTTTGTACCACTCGCTAGCCGACTCTGTGTTAAGCTAAGCTATGGACTCATTGCTTATGGACGCACGTTTCAAACACAATTAGATAGAATTTTAAATTTACAGCGTAGACCAGTAAAAGTGTTAGTTGGCGAAAAAACTAAAGAAAAGTATTCCAAAATAGTAGTTTATGCAACGGTTGCATAATGATAGGCCTTAAAACACTAGTGCGGTTTTCATGAAACGAGCCGATAGGCGAGTTTCATAATAAGATCGCACGAGTGTTTTAAAGCCAAATTATGCAGAGTTGCATACATAACTTTATCTACACACATATTATAAATCCTCCATGATGGGTTCAGAAACAATATTTTCTGGCAAGAAGTTATTTGTTGCAATCGTGGCTGCATATTTCCGATATCCGGGGCATTTTCACATCACACACACTCCGAGAAGACTACTATTCATATTTTCAACTAAAATCTAAATTACAAACAACTTTTTCTATTCAATTCAACAACAATTCTACTTTCGTTCAGCAAAACACCAACATAATGGCGGCAATTCGATTCTCCGTCAAGACCATTTTTTTTTTAAATCATAGACAAATGAATGAAGTCTCTATTCTCATGTCACTCGAGATCAAATATTGTGCAGTTTATATTAAAAAAACATACTGAATTGACGTTTCGTATCAATAACTGTTTAATATTTATGGATACTAGAATAGAGACCCACTTGAGTTTTGACAGCTGTTCCAAATTTAATCTCATTTCTATACTAAAAACGATACGGGAATAACATTGCAGCACTCGTTTTACCTAATTGGCTGTCAAAATGGTGGTCATTTCCTACGATTCTTGATTACACTTCGGAGGTTTTATGATATGGGTGTAGATAAACTATAATTTATTATTTAATAAATGTAGCGTAATACCAGTGCATGAAAAGGTTAAATATTTGCTAGCTCTAAATCAAAATCGTTGTTTAGGCTTTAAGATTAAGAAAAGATATAACCGTTGTTTTAGAGCCTCACTACGAAACATGTATGTAGAACCCAGAGCCTGCAATTATTACGGGAAAAGGACGAGAACGTACTTGATACCACGATTATTCAACGCCCTCTTTTCGGAAGACGAGTGCAAGTCGAAGCAAGTTTTCAAAAACAAATTGAAATCATGGTTGGTAGACCTTTAATGAAATGAGTACCTAATTAATAAATTATAAATTGTTAAAAATGTGTACATGTGCATGTGTATGTGTATGTATGTGTGTATGTGTATATGTATATGTATGAATATGTATACTAAAATTGTATGAAATCTGGAGTATATCGCTGTATAGAGACAACACCGCCTATTCATTATACACATCTGCCCGTTGACAATGCTATGTTATCAATTATCATGTATTGTATCTTTTGAGCACAAAGCAACTGAAGAAGTGTAATAAATCGCCAACAAACTGCTCTGTAGTTTGGCGATATTTTGTACATTTTTAAACTGTATTTTTATATTTTGCAATAATTAATATAAACATTACCGTACTGCAATCTCTGGTTATAAAAGCGATCCTGTGACCATATTGTTTACTTCTATCCGTGTTAGTGTTTTACAGTTTGGGTAAATGGGGAAGGGTTACTTAGGACAGATTGATTTGTAACCTTCAGGCCAAACGACGTAACAACGTTACACGACATTTTTATTGCCTACGGGTGATCCATGCCGATATTACAAATGTTAAACTGTTTGTTTGTCCATTTTCACCGTCAAAATGCTTAACAGAATTTTATAAAAATTGGCACAAATGTAGCCTGTTATACGGAGATGGACATAGGGTACTTTTTATCCCGATATCCTGGAAGAATTTTAAGGAATCTTTATAAATACAGGAAGTATGCGAAATACAACTCCTCGGTAGATGGCGCTGCGCGTACACGCATGAAAACATGTACGCGAAAAACACATCATTTGCTTGCGCAGGCGGGTAAAAACCACCCTAAAAGCGGAGGAACCACATTGTGACGCCATCTAAGATAAGATAAGATTAGATAAGATTTATTCGATGATACAGAACACATTGTGCCCCTTGACAAGGGACACAATACGACTAAGTGTCACCGAAAGGACTCCCGCTCAGCATAATGTTGTGCCTCGTTAGCCACAACGTTGATTTTCAGCTCATCAGCTCAGCTTTCATCTCTTGTCTTTTATTGAAAGTCGTAACAGACGACGCGCTGCGGGCGCGTAAGCCGCGCGCAATGTGTCCGGGCCTTTATTGCGCATGTACTAAATCGGTATACTCGGGGAATTAAGTAAACAATTCAGAGCAGTAGGTATTCACGCGTCGGTTCTCAGCCGATTTGCAAACATATTGGATACGATGAAAATATTACCATCCTGTTTGAATTTCAAATGAATTGCTGGCGGGTAGGCAGTAAACAATCGATCTTTTCGATTGCTCGGAAAAAATAAAGATACATTGAATGGAACTTCTTTATTCTAACCCTATCCCCTGATAAGGGATAACAGGATTGCATCATCATCATCATAATTGGGTGAATAAATAAATAAAAGTATTTAATTTTACTTAAAAATTTCAATCAATTTTGTTTGTCACAGTTTTGTATTGAGATTGAGACACTTGTCAGTGTCACTGCCAATGACGTTGAATGATTGGTCACTGTCTGTATGCACCGGGGTGAACGAGAAGCACTGTGCGGTTATTTGTATGCGGAAAATCAAAAACTGATAAATCATATAAGTAAACACACAAAACATATATGTATACTTAATTTAGTCTGGTTTTTAGTATGGGCGTGATGTAATATTATTCTTATTAATTACAGACCAATAAGTTAAAAAACAAACAACACAACCTGTTAAAGAGGATTTCAGACGTAACTTCACTTTTTTTTCATCTAATCCTATTTTTAAAATAGCTAGGCTTTCAATAATATAATGAATATAAACATATATTTTTTCGGTTTACTAAATCAAATAGATTTTGTTAAAAAACAGTTTTAAGTAAAGCCGAATTAGGTCTTGTTGCATAAAATCCATAATTAAAATTTATTCTGCGAAATGGAGTAAAAAGGAATCAGGTTTCCTACCTTTTGCTCCGACTGCTTTTTGGCCCTTGGATCTACTAAATACAATGAAAAACAGAATAATTAACGTGTTTTACGAATTTCTCCTACAAACAAACAATGAAAATTTACGCACGAAAACTTCCCCTGCAAATCAAAATGTTCATAATTGGAGTTCATTTCATTGTCTGCGTTTTTTACACCAACTGTACTCGTCGTCAAAACAATTTCAACCACATATATCCGGATAGACGGTTCAAAATACTTCAATACTTGTTTGGTATCGTTTGCACCGTCATTTATTTGTCAAGGACTACTTAAATTAGACCTTATTTCCGAGGTATACGGGGCAAAATAGCAAATCAGCCGCTATTCGTTTATTTGCGAAAGATTCATTACGCTAAATGAACTTCTTTGCAGTCTTCTGAATGACTTTTCTTGGTCTCATGTTTTTTTCGAATAGATCTTAACTTTTTTTTAAATGATCAGTTATTTGCATCAGACACCATTTTATGTCTTTCAACGGATAAAAATGAATTTAATAGTTTAAATAATATTGTTTTCACTTCTCATGTTCTAACCGTGTCATTATTATCTTTCTTTATCTTTATTAGACAAAATAAAGTGAAATAGGGGAACACAGATTTACCGTAAGTTAATGAAAACCCATTGATATCGTTTTATTTAGTTTAGTACTGTAAGGCCGTGTAATATATTTTTTAAATAAATAAAAAAATAAAAAATCTGCGTGATTTACGGCTAAACCGCTGAACCGAAATTTGGTATGGGGATACTTCTTACCCTGGGAAAAGACATAGGGTACTTTTTTTTAAGACAAACTAGATTAAATAGGTGAAATAGGGGCTGGAAGATAACTAACGCTAATTTTGTCGTGCCCGATGAAAACCTGTAGTTTGAGTTCTAAATTTAAAAAGTCAGTAATATAACATGAAAATTTGTTATTGACCGAGCGCGCACGAGCCGTCAATTTCAGCTTGGGCAAAAATGTTTCGTATGTCCAGATGTCCGGATGTCCAGCTGTTCTCCTCTACAGTGTCTCTATTCGGGAACGCTAAGTGATGTTATAGCGACTCGCGAGCGAGATTTCTCATCCCACTCTTCCACACGACGCGTAATGCGTAAGAGCGAGATGCAAGTCTCGCTCGCGGATCGCTGCTGTATCACTTCGACTTTCCCGAATAGACGCCCAACCGATTCTCGTTTAATTTTGTGAGCAGGTTTGATAATAATATGATTTTCTTTTCGATTCAGTTTTTCGTTTTAAGCTATGCTAAAACAGACTCGTGAGGTCTACAGCTCACAAAACCACTAGTGTTTTAAGGATAATTTCCACCCAAACGAATACAAAGCTAGTGAATAAATAAATGTATAAATGTACCAGGATTTTCATGTTGAAACGAGCTTGCCAGGTTCATCAGGCAGGACAGATTGGCTGCTTTAATTTGTCCACCGGACAGTTGCGGACACGTGACTGATGGAGCGCCGAGGAAACACGGTCGACCTCCATTTACTGCTCGAGAGAGCTCATGATCACTACCTTAAAGCTGCGCTGCGCTGTGCGAGACAGCTAAGCTAGAATTCTTATTTCTAGGACATATTACACAATTGGCTACTTGACTATAGTAACAAATATTAATATAATTCTATGGAACGGTAGCTTAACGTAAATAAATGCATGTAAAAGAAACAAAAAGATCATTTTGACGGTTACTTTTTCTTTTATTAAGGGTCAAAAATAGTCAAAATAAGTGACAAATAAATATTTTTTTCTTTTAGTCCGAATTTCTTTTGACATCCTTATCAAATTTCTGTCATTGTTTATTTGTACTATATTGCCCTAAAAACAGTATTTTCGGAAAGAATTGCAAATTTTATATATTTTGTATACCTTGCCCAATGTAAAAAGAGCCCTGACGGCCATATAACCATCAGCGCTCTTTTTACATTGGTCTAGTATACTTACACTCTTACTGCACTGTGACGTCATATTTCAGGGCCATACTGTATGGAGCGTTTTGGCGACACACGTCAACACAATAATGTTTTGCGAACACAGTTTGGTTTCTATTACTCTGTACTTTCTAATAAAAGATGAAATAAAAATCATGCAAGTTCCCTATTAAAGACTACATTATGGACAGGGATGTTTGGAATTAATTCTGACCTGCAACAGGCGGGTTCCACTCCGCAGTTTAGGTACGCTCGGCCGTCGCGTTGCTTGGAGCTGTAAACCGCAGTAGGTTGCCGCTCACTAGCTCGCTGGCCGATTCGCGCGTCATCAAGTAGCCTAGTTTTGGGTGACGCGGATAAAAAACTGACAACCCTAGCGTACATGAAAGAGCACGTTTTATGCGATGAAGAGAGAAGGAATGATTAGGCACATTTTCGTACCTTAACATCGGTTTTGTTAGACAGTGTTTCTGCTGTACGTTCACAGTTACGTTTATGCTTTTATGTACACCCATATCATAAAACCTCCATTGGTTAATCAAAAACCGTAGGAAATGACCACCATTTTGACAACCAATTAGGAAAAACCAGTGCTGCGATAAAGAAATAACATGACTTCTTTATCGTTTTTAGTAAAGAAATGAGATAAAATTTGGAACAGCTGTCAAAACTCAAGTGGGTCTCTATTCTAGTATCCATAGATATTAAAACAGTTATTGATACAAAACGTCAATTCAGTATGTTTTTTTAATATAAACTGCACAATATTTGATCTCGAGTGACGTGAGAATAGAGACTTCATCCGTTTGTCTATGATTTTAAAAAAAATAGTCTTGACGGAGGATCGAATCGGCGCCATGTTGGTGTTTTGCTGAACGAAAGTAGAATTGTTGTTGAATTGAATAGAAAAAGTTGTTTGTAATTTACATTTTAGTTGAAAATATGAATAGGAAGTAGTTTTCTCGGAGTGTGTGTGATGTGAAAATGCGCCGGATATCGGAAATATGCAGCCACGATTGCAACAAATAACTTGTTGGCAGAAAATATTGTTTCTGAACCGATCATGGAGGATTTATAATATGTGTGTAGATAAAGTTATGTATGCAACTCTGCATAATTTGGCCTTAAAACTCACGTGCGATCTTATTATGAAACTCGCCTATCAGCTCGTTTCATGAAAACCGCACTAGTGTTTTAAGGCCTATCATTATGCAACCGTTGCATAAACTACTATTTTATAATACCGAAAGATCTGACGGATTGTTTTAAAACCTAGCCTAAGTAAAGATATCACGGAGTTTGTCTGTTGATAGGTTGCCAAGAAAATCGCTCAACTAGTAAAGGTTGTTTAGTGCAGTGTGAAAGCGTGCGTACGCGCCACACAGAAGCCTGTCTACCACTTAATACAACTATACTTTGCCGCCAGTAACTTGGTAACCTCAGAGAGAGAACCCGCCTACATGACACGTTCAACACAACAACTAAATTGAACAGTGTTTATCTCGTGAATGTTCACTTGAACATGGTTTACAAAATGGATATTCGGGAGCCAAGCACTGTGATTGGTAAGTAGTGGCCATAGCTGGGCACAAGATCATTAACCCGTTAATTGTTAATTAACGAAGTTAACATTTTGACGACGCAGTTAGCCTAGTTGGGAGTGACCCTGCCTCCGAAGCTAGCGTCCCGGGTTCGACCCCCGGTAAGGGCAAATATTTGTGTGATGAGCACGAATGGTTGTTCCTGAGTCTTGGATGTGTTTGCTATGTATTTAAGTATTTATTTCTCTATATAAGTATGTATATCGTCGTCTAGTACCCATAACACAAGCCCTTAGTGCTTACTTTGGGACTAGATCGATTTGTGTAAAAGATTGTCCCATGATTTATTATTATTATTATTTATTATTATTTTGAGTAACGGATTAACTTTTAAGTTAACGTCATTCGTTACGTTAACGGACTCATTAACTTCCGTTAAAACAATTAAAGTACGTTAATCGTTAATTACGTGCCTACTATGCCAAAAGGACACTGCCCGTACCGTATTATTATTGATGTTTATAAAGGGGAATATGCACCTTATGTCAGATAGCTATTGATTTGAATTTGATCTCTAAACAATTAGGTATTATTAAAAACTTTGTTACACCCTTATTTTATTATTTTTTCATGTCCTGCCTAAAGTTCCATGTACCAACATTTTTTTATGAGTAAATCATTAACGCAACGACATAATAAAATGCAATTTCTATCATGAGTTAACGATTAACGTTAACTTCCGTTAAATCTTCTGGCGAAATATAACGCTTTAAAGTTTAACTAAATAAGCTTTTTCAGTAACGGATTAGCGATTGACGAAGTTAACTATTTCATTAACGGTGCCAAGGTATAGTTGTGACGGAGGAAGTCGCGCGGCGACTTGAATCTCGTGTTGCAAATTGCAAATTTATCTATCTAATAGACCTTCACAAGTTGGTATTGACACTGGTGAAGGTTATTATGTTATTATCTCAGTAAATATACCTTTAAGTTACTTATTATCTAATTGAAAAGCTGTAGACAGTTAGTTTAGTTGTGTTTTGTAAGCAAAAAACATAACAAGTTTATAGTTTATACATATAGTACAGATATAGTGAATAATATGTTTGCATCGGTAAAACTCGGATCTCAATCGGAAGACGACGGAACCCGAAGTGTCAAATAATTATTGTATTCAATGAGTGACATGTTTATATTCATTAATATGAAACTTTATTATTTACTGTCAAATGTCAAAATGAAAAATGACAGCATGGTATGATGGATACTGGCCCCCAATTCCCAATGCATTCCCGATAATGTCGATTGCGAGATTAAACGTCAGATTCATACAGTTGTGTCAAATGACTGTATGCACTGATGTTTAATCTCGATTGTGAGATTATTTTGAATGTACCGAGAATTGGGGGCCTGCTGAAACTAATTGAGAGAGCACGATACGAACTTTTCCGATAAAACACGATGGAAACTAATTATACACTACATCTGTACTTGTTCTTGCTCGTCACATAAAATGTATTTATCTACACCCATATCATAAAATCTCCATTGGTTAATCAAAAACCGTATGAAATGACCACCATTTTGACAACCAATTAGGAAAAACCAGTGCTGCGATGAAGAAATAACATGACTTCTTTATCGTTTTTAGTAAAGAAATGAGATTAAATTTGGAACAGCTGTCAAACTCAAGTGGGTCTCTATTCTAGTATCCATAGATAATAAAACAGTTATTGATACGAAACGTCAATTCAGTATGTTTTTTTAATATATACTGCACAATATTTGATCTCGAGTGACGCGAGAATAGAGACTTCATCCGTTTGTCTATGATTTTAAAAAAAATGGTCTTGACGGACGGGCGCCATAATTGACGTTTTGCTGAACGAAAGTAGAATTTTGTTTAATTGAATAGAAAAAGTTGTTTGTAATTTACATTTTAGTTGAAAATATGAATAGTAAGTAGTCTTCTCGGAGTGTGTGTGATGTGAAAATGCGCCGGATATCGGAAATATGCAGCCACGATTGCAACAAATAACTTGTTGCCAGAAAATATTGTTTCTGAACCCATCATGGAGGATTTATAATATGTGTGTAGATAAAGTTATGTATGCAACTCTGCATAATTTGGCCTTAAAACACACGTGCGATCTTATTATGAAACTCGCTAAAAGCTCGTTTCATAAAACCGCACTAGTGTTTTAAGGCCTATCATTATGCAACCGTTGCATAAACTACTATTATAAGTAACTTCATGCGTTGGAATTCCGTATCCATAAACTGTTTTCCTTACTTTTCAAATAAACGGCTAAATTTATCGAAGGTTGCCTGGGATATGCCTTAACGTATTAATTCATTAAATTCTTGTCCGGCAGCGTGAGCACGTCATGCTCGCTTAAAGGTCTTTGCTTACGGCGGCGTCGTTGATCGGGTCGCCACCTTCCCTAAAACATGGTTGAGGGAGACGATGGCTAAGTTACGCGTCATACTCGTGAACGAGTGTTGTCTGTGGGGTCCGGACGGTTCATGCTCGCAAGAACCATTTAAATATACAAGTTTTGTGTGATATCCGAACCTGACTAGAGAGACTTCATAGTGTTCTCTATACTTACTATATTTTATAGATTTTCATATTTGCCGATTATTCAACAAACGATTTTATTTTATTAGTCTTAATAATTATCATTTATTGCTTTCTTACATTGTAATGTTTCTATTTAATTTTATTTGAGTTTTTTATTCATATTAAAATCAATGTGTGACTTGAAAAAATGACTTTCGGTTGAGTTTCTTGCGGCGCTTCTTAAATCAAATCAAATCAAATCAAAAGTCTTTATTGCGTGTTACAGGTAGTCAAATACAGATTTCGAAAGATTAAAAATAGAGTGTTCTCAGTAATGATGGTCCGAAGCGCTGGTAGATTCAACCCATTTTTATTTATTCATGGGACAAATAAAAGAGCCCACAGGTGGCCAATTTGCTGAATGACCCAGCGTCAATCAGCAAGTCAAGTCGTCAAGTCAGCGTTTATTTTGCGTTTGAGTGACCCAAAGTCATTTCTCATTAAATAAATTGCGAGCGGCACTCAATGTATTTGATCTCCCCATAAAGGGTAGGTATAAAGTGTCTAAATGAAGAAGTCTTGTACTGCTTCTTTAAAAAGTAACTTTGTTACTTATTGTCATACGTGATTTGACGACACGTACTCCCACATTCACTACACCCAGTAACATAATAGCTGAATACCAATTGCTCATTACCCTTAACAAAATGTTTGCTATACGAGGTGCAAGGACGTTAATCGTTGAGGAGTTCTACTGGTTCTTCACTATTGGTTCAACTTAATATGTATTTTTATGAACATAAGTTGCTTACTAACCTTAATAAAGGAATCTGATGGCCACCCGTGAAATACTTCTCACTTACAAGTTCCGCTGGTCATCTGTGGCCTTTCTAAGGTATTTTGAAGTCAGTTTTGTAGTATGTTAACAAATAAAGAGTAAATACATAAAAGTCTAGGTTTGAAATTAGTTAGATAAGTGACTTAGTAAGTATAGTTTGTAATGCTTTATCAAGGTTAAACGTTCTGTAAATTGTGGCTGATAGGTAAACATTATTCATGTATAAGTACCTATAATAAGCACATATGGTTGTTATCTCACGAGGCTGTTCGAATTTCCATCCTCACATTCTAGTATACATATGTTTTGTATTATAGTATTATCTTTTGCAATCTATCTATTTGTTATACAGGGACCAAACTGCCGCCAAAAGCACCCCAGCAAGATTTAATCCAGCGGATAACAGGTTCATTTGGCAGATATCAACTCGCATTATGCCTTCTGATCTTCCTGACGAAGTTTCCTGTCGTGTTCCATCAAATGGCGATCTTATTCCTGGCTCCGAAACTGAACTACATCTGCCCAGATACGGGGAACGCAACGTGTCCTTGCCCGGATCCAGAATACGACACGTCCATTTTCAGCAGGAGCATTATAATGGAGTGGGACTTGATATGTGAAAGGAAATGGCTCACCGGTTTTACACAAACGCTGTTTCAATTAGGCGTACTCCTGGGCAGCGTGTTGTTTGGCATGGCGTCGGACAGGTAACATCACAGAGCATATTTTCAATAGACCCCGCATAGCGGGGTGACTCCCTCCGTTAACCTTTACCTCAGTTAACGATTCGACTTTTCTCGGCTAACTATTATCGGCTAAAGCCGGAGACGAAAATGACACATTGTTGCAATGTTACATTGCTGCGATTTCTTTTAGGTAGCATTCAACTTAAAGTATCGTAAACGCAATGTATAGTCATCACCTGCCATGATGACATTACTTACCAGTAGACCTAAGAAGTTTACAGACGTGATATGGACATGCATTATTTATTGATGTGTATAAATATACCTGTAATATAAAAAAAACATGATTATTAATCAAAAGTAAGGCTAAGCGGTGTCTTTAGGATATTTGGTATGTGAATGATATTGAACTTATTATATTAAACTATACCTACTTTGTGTCGATTTAGTTAGTTAAGACTAGTTGTGCCCGCGCCTCCGTATGCGCAGCACCAACCCGTCTTTATGAGATGCGATAGCAATTAGGTTTTTTTTTATTGTTACGAGTATCTTTAATGTACAGATTTTTTACACTTTACGTAAGTGAAAAAGTTCAAAAAGCACATCAACACCACATGAATTACGCCAATTATAGGTATCCATATCAACCGATTACTCAAAATTGTATACTTTATTTTATGGTGAATTCATTTTATAATTACAGATTCGGCAGAAAACATCCGCTCCTCTTGGCAGTTGTTATTCAAATGACCATGGGGATTGGCGCTGCGTTTGTGCCTAGTTACTGGGCGTTCACGTTCCTCCGCTTTCTGGTGGGCATGTCTGTCGGTGGCACCATGGTCATAGGGTTCGTCATCGTGATGGAATTCGTCGGGACCCAGTACCGCGACGTCATATCGGCTTTGTATCAAGTGCCATTCAATTTCGGACACCTGCTGCTACCCGTCTTCGGATACTTCTGCAGGGATTACTCCAACTTCCAACTGGTTATTTCAATACCAGCAGTGGTCCTGCTGTCGTACTTCTTCCTTTGTCCGGAAACCCCACGCTGGTTGATAGCAGTAAAGAGAACTGAAGAAGCTGTCAAGATATTAGAACGCGTGGCAACAGTGTGAGTAATTAGAAATATATGCCATGTAATTCTATAAAGTGTGCAGCGACTGATCAGCGATGAGACCACTTACGCACTACGTCCGATCCGTATCCGATCCGAACCCGTGAAATACGGATCTAGAAATCTCGGACCAAATTCGGATATTGCTTACGCACTAGTCCGATCTCTGATCCAACTGCCACCTTGAACTAAACTGGACCCTGCCGCGACCCACGGCCACATACCCCGCCACCCCGCTGCCTCACTGCTCATACGCAGCTTGGATTCGCTTCGGATATAGTTCGGACGCAGTGCGCAAGCGTTCATACAAATAATACTATGGCTACTTCGGTCCGTCAATAATCTTCTCCGGAATGGAGGTTCACGGATGATAGAGAGAACTCGGATGACGGAAGCTGGAACTAGTGCGTAAACTACCATAGAAATAGTTCTACGACTACTCCGGACCGTATTTTCACGGGTTCGGATCGGATACGGATCGGACGTAGTGCGTAAGCGCTCTGACGGAGACATTCAAAAGACCGAATGACTTGGTCCTTACAGTTCAACTTAAAAGTGTTGTTCATCCGCTGATCAGCCGCTGTGCCCGTTAAAAAATCACACCCTGTTAATATAAGACATAATACATGTCAATATAAGAATTACAGTTACCAGATAGATACTTAGGTAGATATATATCACGAAATAATAACTTTGTTAGGAAACTTTATCGAGTCCCTCTCTCTCTTCCTAGCGCTTCTTCCCGTCTCTAATTCGGGGTATAATTTTGACCATGAACCCAGATTCGACAGGTCGGGTTACAGTGGAGCTACTGCCGTCTGACCTACGTAACCCTTGTGACAGGGGAACCAGACCAATTTGATCATGGTTACACATTTAGTAGTAAACCAACTATTCTACATTAATATTATGAATAGGTAAAAAATTCTTATGTGTTTGTATTCTACGAATATATCCGTAGGAACTTCTTCAATAGTTTTGTTTTTGTGCAGGAATAAACGTCCAACAGAAACCATAAGAAAAGATATAGAAGCATATCAAGCGGCTATTGAACAGAACCAACTGAAAAAAGGGAACATTGTAGATTTATTCCGTACCCCGAACATACGGAAGAACATATTGGCGATGGCGTTTAACTGGTTAGCGTGCGGCTACTGCTTCTACGGCGTATCGCAGTACGTGGGCCAGCTGAGCGGCAACGCCTTCGTCAACGTCGCTGCCAGCGCCAGCGTCACCCTCCTCGGCACCTTCTTATCAATACCGCTCATGAAATTCTTCGGGAGAAAATCTATAGTCATAATCTTCAACTTCATCTGCGCGCTTTGTCTGCTCGTTCTGGCCGTGCTGCCTGAGGGGCCGGGTTCCGTCGTGTGCGCAAGCATAGGTATCGTTTCCAGCTTTACAGTATTCGTTGTAGTGTATTTATATTGCACAGAACTGTTCCCGACTGTGGTCCGGAACGCGGCGCTCGGGTTTTCGTCGATGATGGCGCGGGTCGGCTCCATGGTGGCACCCTTCGTGGTAGAGATGAGGAGCGTGGCTTTGTGGATGCCGCCAGTGGCCTTCGCTGTGTTGCCCCTGTTAGCGGGCTGCGTGACATTCTTACTGCCAGAAACGAAAGGCTTTGAATTGATGACTACTATAGAAGAAGGTGAACAATTCGGAAAAAAGAAAAAGTTGGATGTTAAGTAATAATAGGAAAAGTGGATTTAAATTTTATGTAAAGAGCCGCGGCCTTGAAAACGTAGTTTAGTTGCAGTGTGGACATTTTTAGCTGCATCGCATAGAAACTTTGCAAGACAAGACGGGGTTCGATCCCCGGTAAGTGCAAATATTTGTATGATGAGCACGAATGTTTGTTCCTGGGTCTTGGATGTTTCCTATGTATTTAAGAATTTATTTATCTACTGGCTTCCGCCTGCGACATCGTCGGCGTGGAATTCGGTTAAATTTATTCCCTCGGGAACTGACCTATCCGGGGTAAAAATGACCCTGTTTTCCATATCAGGAGCTAAGGTCTAACTATATTCGACGTTTCATGAAAATCCGTTCAGCCATATGGAGCTGAGTGGTTGCAAACATACAGACACACACACACACATACAATAATCTATTTCTTTAACGGTTACCTAATTGCTTGTTTTGTGTGTGCATTTGTATTTGTACCAAGTTTTAAGTTGATAAACCAATAGAATCAGTTTTTCCAATACAAAGTTCAACACCCTGCATTCCTTTTTTGGAGTAGTTTCGTTTTTTTCTCGATCGCCTTCCTAATCGTTTGTTTTGAACTGCATTTATACCAAGTTTCAAGTTGATAAACAAATGGAATCGGTAATTCCCAACCAAATTTTTTGTTTTGACGAGTATTTTTATACAATATTTTAAGTTGATAAAATCATCGAATTCGTTTTTCCCATTGGTACCTTCAACCCCCTCTTTTACCCCCTTCCAGTATTATTTCCAAAAGGTTCTATAGCCTATGTATGTCTTGCCTGAAGTTTTCCTTAATATAATATCTTAAAACCGCATTCAAATCCATCCAGTAGTTTTAAAGTGTATCGCGCACATACAATCAGATAAACAGAAGTGAAGGTCAAAAACCATTCGGATGTGTTGTATTTTATTGCTCATGCTGAAGCCCACATAGCATTTTCCACTTTACGATTTTACTATATGATAAAGATAGAAGATATAAGTATCTATGTATATCGTCGTCTAGTACCCATAACACAAACCTTTAGACCTTACTATGGGCCTATATCGATTTGTGTAAAGATTTATTATTATAATGGAATGAAACATTTTTGTAAATATATTACACTACCAAAATCCATGAAAATCATCCAATGAATCCGGTACGCCTGCCAACAAATAGATTCACAAGGGTCGACATACATTCAATATATGTCCCGTTAAATGTGGCGAAGGTAAGTATTTCCAATATCCGTTGTATTAACAAAGGGTATCGACTGTCAACGGAATCTTGAGGGCTGACATCAGATAGGTACCGCGTTTAGTTCACGTGTGGGTGAAATAGCTCATCGAAGGTGTCGCTATACAATATCTCTTATTGAGGGTTCGGTAGCTTAACTAAGCGTGTACACAGTAGATTGAGTCACACGAGAGCAAAGTGGCAAAAGGGCAAACCGCACTTTAGCGATACTGCAGCGGAGAGGCGGGGCTCGATAAATATTGTTGATTTATGTGACGTTAATCGCATTATAACGGCACGGCAGCGTAGCGGCGCGGCAAAGTTACCTTCGGAGAATATCTTGACGCGGCCACTCCGCTCCGCTCCGTTGCCGCTAGTGCGTCATACCAAACGGCAGCGGAGAGGCGCAGCATAATTGCCTCTGGAGAATATCTTGACGCGCCGCGCTGCTCCGCTCCGTTGCCACCAGTGCGTCATACTAAACGGCAGCGGACTTCTGCGGTCAGTTCCCGTTGGAAGAACCATGCCGCTCCACCACGATACTGCTCTGAACTCCGCGCCAATGCGCCTCTTTAATGTGATTAGGAAATGCGCCGCTAAAGTGCGGGTTAACCTTTAGGGTATGGGCATTGTAAATTCCGTTTAATTGCACAAGCGTAGCGAGGTAAACTGCAAATAAGCTATTTATTTAAATTCTTAATAGTGATCTACTGCTGGAAAAAAAACAGTTCTCACTTCATTTCAGCTGTCGCGGCGCCTGGTAAGGTATTGTCAGAAACCTGTTTAAGTTATGTCACTATCTCTAAGTATGTATATCGTCGTCTAGTACCCAAAACACAAGCCTTTAGAGCTAACTTTGGGACTAGATCGATTTGTGTAAAGATTGTCCCCTGATTTATTTTTATTATTATTTATCTCTTTGGCGATTTTTCTGTGTTCAAGGTTAAATGATAAGTACCATTTATATTAAATGCATATCATAGAATTGCAAACCATAGAAGGATAGTTTACACACAACTGCCGCCCGGCGCCTTGACAAAAGTGTAGCAATAAACCGGTGCCCTTTTGACATTTGACACTACGGAGCGTCCCGGCGTTTGTATGAAATCGGCGCTTCAAATTGTGCGCGCGGACTTGGTTTCTATTGCTTTATTATTCTAAAATACACATACGATTTTTAATCTTACACCAAGAGGGTTAAGAATGAAAATATTGTAAACATTTGGCAATAAATTTATGGCAGACACGGCGCTTTGTTAAATCATGTCTGCGACACAGGGAAATGAGGTCGTAATTTTCTTTGTGACATGCCACCGATTTGAGGTCGCGCCCTTCTGTATTTATGTCCTTTGTTTGAGGCTCGCCGAACACATTTTTAGCGTGCTTGTATTATTTATATAAATTGTGTTTGTAGGGTTCAATGTAACATTGATTATAAGGTTTTTCCAAACTTTTATTTACTTTCAGCTGTCACGGTGTCTGTAATCAAATCTTGCAAGTTTTTGACCCACTTCCCGGTGTCCGATTGAGCTGAGGTAAACTTACACTACAGCTCAAAAGTATTTGCCTACCTGGGTGTATGTAAAAATTACACCAAACTTGGTTTGTATTTTTAATAATTTTATTACATATGACAAATTACTGTTTACACAGTTTTAAGTCTGCTTGGGATCATTATCGCTCTGAAAGATAAAGTCTCTACCGATCAGTCGACGACCTGACTATGTTATATTATACTGTAGTGTTTTATTATACCCCTCTTTGTAGAACATCCCTGTTATTTTAACTAAGTCTACAGTTTTACCCCCTCCAAAACACCCTCAAATCATTACAGTGCCTCCTCCGTGCTTCACCGTAGGCACTATAACATAAGTTCTTTCGAATTTCTGCGCACGAATACCCATCTTTTTGAACCAAAAATTTCGAATTTAGATAAGTCGCTCGAAAGCACATCTTTCCACTGTTCGTGTGTCGAGCTCATTTAAACCTAAATATGTATCTTATTTTGGCCCCAAAGAAGTAGTTTCTTTACTGCTACTCGTCCTAAAAGGCCTGATTTTACAAGTCTTCTTACTTATTCTTACAAGGGCAAATACTTTTGAGCGTTAGTGTGCGTAACTTAGGTGACAATGCAACAATATAAGTAGTAGTAGTAGTAGGTAGTAAGTATCCTCACTATATGATTACTGTTCGAATGGGCGGGCTCGACCGGGGTAGTACCACACTCTCACAGAATATCGGCGTAAAGTAATAGCTTGCTATTGCGTTTCGTACGGTGAGTGACGAGATCCGGAGGCCTATTCCCTCATCCCTATCCATCCCCATTCCTTGTCCTCCTTAGACTGGCAACGCATTGGCAGCACCTCTGGTGTTGCAGATGTCCATGGCCGGTGGTGACCACTTTCCATCAGGTGGGCCGTCAGCTGGTTTGCCAGTCAATTGAAAAAAAAAAAAAGTACCGTGGAGCTAGTCTGATGATGTAGAGGACGGTGGCCGTAGGAACTCCTAAGTACATAGAATTAATCGACTTTCATGCCAATATCGTTTCTGCCTATTCGCAATTCCACTACACTACTGTAGAATCGCTACTGTACACAAATAATGACTGTGCATAGTAGCAAATGTGGTGGAAGTACAATTGTGTAGAATTCAGATTATGCAGAATTGCGAATAGGAAGAAACGATATTGGTATGAAAGTTAACCCAGTGTTTGGGCTCGTTTGATTGTCTCGACAAGCACTATAGCCCCATGAAAATTGAATATTATAGTGCAAAATGGCAAAGACGCTTCTCTTAATTTTTAATGTTAACCCGAAGGAAGAGTATAGAGTTTAAATCTATGTATGTATGTGGCCAAAAATCGGATGTTCAACTCTAGCTCCTGAAGTACTGTACCAATTTTGATAAATGTGGTATCATTTTATTTGTGGAGAACATGCAAGCGTCATAGGCAGTATAAGAATTCTAAGGGTGCGTCCATAGTATAAGCAAAAATAATAGTTAACTTTACTTCTGTAATACCTAGATTTGCCGGGGTCTTTCGAAATGTTCGACATCGGTCTGGGTGATACAGAAACCGATCGTCACTATAGTAACGAAATTCGCTTTGTTTTATCTCTTACTATCCAATGCAAACTTCACAATAAGATAGAATTAGTAAAGCGATACGATACTACATACCGCTAAGCCAATGTCGAATGCACTGTGGCTTTTTTTGATACTTTGAATAGTGATTTCATAGTAGATTGGTCAACAAGGGACTAAAACGAGCGATTCCACACGAGAGATTTAGCCGAGCTCCCGAGCGATAGCGAATGAGGCTATAAATCGAGTGTGAATGGGTTTTATTCCCAAGTTAAACATTCTATTTTCAATTCGATTGCGCGAAAAACACAAAATTCCAAAAAAAAAAATAAGAAATTATACTTATTATTCGTATAACTGGCAATTTGAGGTTTTCTAAGGAAAAATAAATAGAAAAACCGGACAAGTACGAGTTATACTCGCGTGGAGAGGGTTCCGTTCCGTACATGATTATCTGAAATTTACTAGGTTACTTTAAATACCATAGACTTCTTATAGGTTTTCCTGTAATCTATAGGTACTTAAAGAACTATTTAACCATATAGGTTGCATGAGTTGTTTTGTTTTTAATTGTGGTCCCCATGTTTAAAATTAGTATATTTACGTCATGCCTCCGCGTTGCGGTCACCGACTTACATATTTATGTCAAATTTCAACTCAATCAGTCCAGTAGTTTCGGAACAAACTGGCTGTGACAGACGGACAGACAGACACACAGACACACAAGTGATCCTATAAGGGTTTCGTTTTTTCCTTTTGAGGTAAAGAACCCTAAAAAGTACTGTAGTCCCTAGAGATAAAATGATACACTTTAGTCCGCCTACGCCAGGCTATTATGACACTTTTAGAGCATGAGAAATGGAAAAAATATTTTGGTAATCGCTAGCAACTTCACTTACTTTATAAATAAAAATGGGGCCAATGTGAAACTTTGTCCGCTTAATTCAAAATTCGCTAAATTTGAAATAAAACTCGTCAAATTCGATATTGACAGATTGATGACATACTTAATCGAATTTGACGTTTCTTTTTTAAGTTTAGGGCGTTTTAAATTTACAAGAAGAAGAAGAAAGAAGAAAATAAATGTATTCACAACATAAGACACGTATAAAAAACAAGAAAGAAAAAGATATTGTTGCGATACGGTCCCACTCTGCATGTGCTAGCTGTTAAGCCAACGATGGTATTTCGTTTCGATTTAGGCGACAGAGATTCTAATTGAGCCATTGAAATAAATAGTAAGGAACTGCTCAAAGCAATTCTCGGGATGCTTACTTTTGAGATGTCAGAACGCGAATATAACACCATCGCACGTTCAGTCGCATGACAACCACGGTCATGGACATCCACATACAACCTGTAAAACCGCACATCCGAAGCCACCGCCGACAATGATACGAAAGCGTGTGAATCAAGCAATATTAGACTTTACTACGTATGTCGTAAGTACTAACACATCAGCAATAGGGTGCGTGGATATGCCATGGCGCTCGCTGGCGTTTGACAACCTTCTATGATACTTGTTACACGAAATTGTACTGATAGGCATATCCTTCTTTTGAGATCCTTGAATTGGGCGCTATATTTGAGTAACTCACGAGTTTCTCTCAAGAAAGCTCATGTTATCAATACATGTAGCTTTAACTTAATAATCAAAATGAGCACGTCACTGAACCAACAAGCGACCGAGTAGATTATTTGCTTTTATTCATAAGGAAAACAACATGTTTACTTAACAATTTTCCTACCAGCGACCTTCTTTGGATTTGAGCTATCCTAAACATACATATGGTTTCCTTGGCTCCATTACAAACGCACAGCCTTGCCTTAGGTTACGTGAGGCAAATTAATTTGTTTGATTGATATTGAATTACTTTTATCTAATAATGTACCTAACGAAGGGTTTCAGAAAATGCCAGTTGACGACGCTGAATTATATCTATTATCTATATCTTTGTACCTCATCTTATCTTATCTTGGAGCGGGGTCCTTAGGGGTACACTTCGACCCTATGGGATCTTTTGTGTAATTCGGTGGTTGACTGCTTTTCAATATTTCAGGCAGCTTATTAACTCGAATTGAATGAAAAAAATAAATTTCCGTAATTAAACATGAAAAACGCTATCCACTGTCAGCTCTCGCATGTGATGTCATTTAACTGGAAAAAACAAACAAAAATACCCTAGTTGTCATAAATGTAAAGAAGCGGGAGCCAATAATGTACGACCAGGGAATGCACGACCCGATAAATCGGTACGAGTGCGAGCGCGAGCGCGATCTGACGCTGTGAGCGCGATTAGGAACGCACCCGACTGCTGTGATGTTATGTTTAGTTTATTATACCGTGGTTATGTGTCATGATTAGTGATTGAAGTCACGTGACTTAGAAGTAAAAAAAATGAAGTTTCTTAATTATTAAAGTATAAATAATCTTGATTTATTTTAACATGACTCCTGTTCTATATGTACCTATGGTTGAGGTTTAAGCTATCATTCCAGAGAAATATTTTAATATTTGTTACTATAAGTAAGTCAACTACGCAATTACCCCTCCCCTAAGTACTTAGTCCATGATATCCTCGACCACTTCAATAAAGCGAATTATGGAGCGTGGTGGTATTGCCTTGAATTCCCCTGGATATCCATTGCCAAGGATTTAAATTCTTATTCTGGCAAGGGCGTCATAATACACTGACATGATGTGTTTCATTGTCATGCCTCATGCTTGACATACAATTACCACGGCAAACATCGACTGTATTTTGGGAGAGCACGAAACGTAGATTCTGTGCGGCAAGCAATGGTCGACTGACAAACCAATAGCGCGACGGCACAGGCATACCGCGCGTAACCCCCTCCGTCGCGCCTCACCTCATACCACCAATTCGGCCAGTAAATCAACTACTGCGCAGCCCCCCTCGCCAGCGCTCTTTTTATTTTGGTCGAGGTATATTAGGTTGATGATGAAAATGCCTATAATATTACATCATTATCCACTAAAAGGGTAAAAATAAAATTAATTTAAACAGAACCGAGAACAATAATCCTTTGAAAATTAAGAAACAATGACTGGCCGTTACTAAATTACTCGTACCTACCTAAAAACCTCAGTGCAGTGATGTGATTCTCTAAATGTTTGCAGCGGCTAATCAGCGGATAAAAAACTATTATCGATTGCTTTCTTATAGGCGTTTGTGCCATTTGGCCTTAACAGGCTTTACAAAAAATCAAGTTGAGGCGTCTAATCTAGTATACTCAAACTAGATAAATATGTTTGTTAATTCAGTAATAAATACTCCTCTGCTGCACTGGGAGTGAAGAAATAGAATAGAATGCGTGCAGATGCTTATCATCCTGGCATGTCGTAAAAGTCGACTAAGGGATGGGTCCTCTCCAACATGTTGGAATATAGTTTTAATCTGATTATGTTGGAATATCTCTATGGGCGATGGGCTGATCACCTGTCACCATACGGTTCATCATACCATCCTAGGACTAATTAATCGAACGTGGCCACAAGTAGTCTTGTGGCTCTGCCCACCCCATCAGGGATTTCGGGCGTGATGCTATGTATGTATGTATGTATGTAGTAATAAATTAAACACATCTAAATCGGTGTCAAGTAAATGAACACAGTATGAGATGTGTATACCTAATTGACTTGACACCGACTTCGATATCTTAATTTATTACTGAATCAACATAATCTGATGTTATTCACAAAAGTCAGAAGAAGGAAGCTTGACGAGATGCCATTTATGTATTTTACATTAAAGCCGTCGTGTCAGTGACACAAACCGAGCAGTTTTTTTCTAATAGCCAGAACAAAAAAAAATTTTGCTTGCGTGTTTTTAATAATTTGCATAAAGTCTATATTTGGATTTATATAAGAAGTTATTTACATTTTTATTTTAGATTTTAACATAACTAGTATTATTTTAGTAAACAACTGCTCAACTGCATAGCAGTTTGTTGACAGAGACGAATACGTCCTCATTTGACATTAAAACATCTCTTGCTATGTAACAAGCATAAAACTATCTGTTGTAGAGCAAGTGCTCTCTACAATGAATTTAGGAAATAAATAAATGAATACTGCACGGTCCAGCAATACAAAGAGCTAACAGTTTATTGAGTTATACATTTTATAAAAAATGGTCGAACGTTTTTTTATAATTTAACTACAATTGCCGGTTCCAGTTGTTGAAATATGAACGAGTACGTGCGTATCTGTTATGTAATTTGAATATTTTTTTAATAGCTAAAGGGATTGTAGTTATGTATCCTTTATAGGTATATCAAAAAGGTTTTAGCCTCGACTGTTTTGATATACGTATTTGACATTGTGCATGGTTTTGATGATTTTATAATTTATTTTCATAAAGTATTATTGCACTTACTTACGAGTACTTTGAAATAACGTTGATTAAAAGAAAATTAATATCCTTCCTAACTGCGGTCCATTCAAAATACTAATAAAATATTTAATAAGCGCCTCTCAGTCTTTATTTTATAAAACGAAGGGATTGACAGCAGCATTTCCCTCGTAATTAAATGTCAGTCGCCATTTTGAAAACCAACATGGCGGCGCTCGCTTGGCGGGAACGCGTTATATTTCGACATTTTATAGGTGACATAAAACTTGCAAGCGTAAATTAAAGTTGACAAAGGAGCGGCGGTGCTTGGAGCGAAAGAGATAGCAATCTAGCCCAACTATGTTTCATTAAATATGAGTGTTGATAATGCTTATTTTTATATTACCTATAAACCAATCAAGAGGGACGACACGCGCACAAAGGGCTCCATACCGTGTTGCTTCGTTATACAGGGCCTTTATAAGACATTGTGTTCGTCCATTTCTTGTTTATTTTACTTGGTACCACTAGTTTAGTTTACAAGATGGCAAACTTATGACCGAATTCAGAAAAGCCACTTAAGCATTTGATTAGATATTAAATAGTAAAATTTCCCTCTACTAGTTGTCAACTTATACAGAAACGTCACTGAAACGTTACTTTAATTAAAGCTCAATTTGAGTTGCCTTTCTGAATTCGGCCATTAGGAATGAATCTGCATTTGTCAGCAACTTCACACTGATGTTTACTTTACTTGATTTTAATTTCAATTTTTTCTTACTTTTCAATATAATTCAGTGTCTCCATTGATCCCTTAACGCGTGGTTCTTTAGTACGCGTCGCTAAATTGTCGTGTCGTTAATCAAACACCAGAAGTCATTTATTTATTATAATTTATTAATCCTACTTAATATTATAAATGCGAAAGTTTGTGTGTGTATGTTTGTTAACTCTTCCCGTTAAAACGGCTGGACGGATTTTAATGAAATTTGGAATGGAGATAGCTTATACCCTGGATTAACAATAGGCTGCTTTTTATCCCGAAAAATTGAAAAGTTAGATCATTTGACATCGAAAGAGCGAGAGGCAGTTGGATAAGAAAGAGGCGGCCTAATATAAAGCCAATAACACATTATAGACAATAGATATTTAAACCATACAATAAACCATTCCGTACATGATTATCTGAAATTTTCTAATTAACTTTAGATACCATATAGACTTCTTTTAGGTTTTCCTGTAATCTAGCTAAAGCTAAAGATCTATTTTCTGTATTTTTTTTTTCAAAATTGAAGTCCCAGTAGTTTCATAGATAACGGCGGGTTATTTAGGAAAATAGGCGAAAATAAACCATTAAAAAAACATATTTTAGATTCTCAAAATGAGCCCTTTCCTTTGATATGTCACACGATATAGTTTGCATAACTTTTCTTTTTCCTAATTTATCCCCCAATTGTGGCCTCATGTTTAAAATTCATTTTGTTTACGTTACGCGTCCGTGTTGCGGTCACCGACTTACATAATTGTGTACCAAATTTCCAGTAGTTTCGGAGCAAATTGGCTGTGACAGACGGACAGACAGCCAGAGAGACGCACGAATGATCCTATAAGGGTTCCATTTTTTTCCTTTGAGGTGCGGAACCCTAAAAAAGGCCTAGTAATAAAATTTGAATGCCCATGTTTAAGCTGGTATTATCCGAAGAAAATGCTATTATTATATGGCCGCCAAATATACCATGCTGTACCAGAAAACCTGCCGACGTCACTTTCTAAGTATTTATTTAAAACTAGTTGCATGCACGGCTCATGAAAGACTGTCAATACTCATAGAATCTTAAAAAAATCATTAATTATTTATAGATTTTCGACTTGGACAATATTTAAATTAGGTAACGGGTCATAGTTGTATGGTTTTAGTTTCATGGTACATTATTTTTACAAGTTTCAAATTAAAACCGAAAATCACATAAAAAATCGCCTTTTTTCTATACTTAAAGTAATTTTTAATGAACTGCCAAGTAACTTTTTGGTCAATGCTCCGAAAATTTTATTCGGTTTTTCTTATTCAATTTTCATCTCAAATGACGCGGTAAATTCGCAAAGTAATCTTCATTTAAAGGGTTTCCGCTTTTCGTCTAATCCTCCTAAAGAATCCTTGGATTTTAATACTTCACCGTGTCTTTTATCCTTGTTTTACATGCAAGATCAATTAATAATGCTCCTGTCTCAAGGGCCTTTACAATGGATCGTCCTTTTCTGGTTTTACTATCGACAAACGTTTTATCAAATGTACCGAATTACAGATTTTTGGTGTTACTTGGGCCACTATAACAATATTTATTCTTATATATAACACTTGTTTATCCAAGTAGTTTTGTGTTGATATAGTGTTTAGTGTTTGTATAGCATTCCGATTGCTACAGACGTTGCTGGCTGAAAATCAGCGCTGCAGGCTCTGACACTTCAGCATTATGCTGAGCCAGTGACCAATTCATTGCCGCGATCCCCTCGATTGCCTATGTTGTTTTTGTTTTTATTATTGTGCGTCTTATGTGGTGAATAAATGTATTTTCTTTCTGCTTCTTATCTGTCTTCTGTCTTTATCTTACTTTGCGAAGTTCGTATTAAAATAGTGACATAATAATGCGACGTTTCGTTGCTAATGGTAACGGTTGGTATCTTCATCACTTAAACCAATGTCGAATAGGCCCTGTGATGCGATTCTCTAACATGCACAGCGGCTGATCAGCCGAAAAATGAAACTATTAATTCAGACTGTAAGGACAAAGTCATTAGGTTCAAATTTTAAGGTGTGCCTAATCCCTACTTAGCTGATGCGCACTTTAGAGAATCAACTGGCTGATTTTTCTATAAATGAGACCTAGCCTTCATCATAATGAATTTAATGGATCTGGTATTATTAACGGCTTCAGCATAAAATAACTTTCAATAAAATGAAGTTCTGCACCTCCTTTTCTTATCAAAGTGTTCTACGGTTGATTGGCTCGGCAGACTACAAAGCAAGTGGTTGCAAGTTCTGTTCCAGCTAGCAATTAATTATATTTGGAAAATGTAAATTTGCCTTTGTACGAATTTGATCTTTGTTTTCGTTCAGAAATATAATTATTTAATTACCTAGTAATGATTAGTTAATTGGAAACGTGTCAAATACCCTTTGAGACGGTGCTAAATGCAGATTTTAAATAAATGCTTTCATTTTCAATGACAATCTGACGAATCTGCGTGTCTTTATAAGTTTTTCACGCATTTGATATACATGGATTTCTGGTTTAGTTTAGTTTAGTTTTATGGCGGGACATTCTTCAATCACGTGCTCATTGAAATCGTGAGTGACTTTGTTAACTGATGCGTGACCTAATGTCTACCATAATAATAGAATCAATGCGGTATGCATAATGCATTCACACCTCACCCTGCAACTAGCTATATGGACTGTACCCGAGTTTTAATTATCAGTCGTTGCATTCACAACGACGCCACACCATTACCCCAAAACAAGCTGAATACCGTCCATCCAGCCCACAAAGACCTAATTAGTGATGGCAAAAGAAAGCGATTTCTCCACCAGTCATGAATATTAAAATCCCTCGTTAGACATTTTCGTAAGTTCGTCAGCACCAGCGATCGGCAGTCGCGGCACGCACGCAAAAAACAATGACACCTCCTAATCGGCATCCGTTACGCAATCGATGATCCTCGCTTTAAGGGGCCAATGTCGTGGCTCACTCGGCCAGAATATCGATTATGAAGGAGAGATGACACATCCGGACTAAACGGAAACTATGGCAAAAAATACTATAGTGTCTGGAATAAGTATAAAAGCGCTATGGCTTCTCGAAACAGCATCATTCAAGTGCAGTCAGTCGAAGCAGCAACAGCAACATGAAGACTTTCGCTTGTGTACTCTTGTTGGCCGCGTTTGTGGCAGCAGAGCCTCCGTTCTACAGGCGAGCGCAGTACACATTCCAAAGACAGGAAAGTGAGAGGGAGCCGACTACTCCAAGGAACGAGGAAGCACCTTACGCTGCAGCTGGATTCAAGCCAACAAAGGAATTCAAGCTGCCATCTCGTCAGGAGGTTGCTCCCCCGGCTACTTCGTACGGCGTCCCCTCAGACAGCTATACCGTCCCTCTACATACTTACGCAGCCCCACAATCCGAGTACGGAGTTCCTAGGAACAGCGAAAAGGAAGAAACGGGAGAGGGAGAAGAAGGTGAAGCTGATAACCTGAAAGTGGAAGGTTTGGAAAAGGAGGGCAAGGAGAGAAAAGAAAAGAAGGGGAAACTTGAGGAAGGACCCAAGGAAGATGCTGAAGTGGTGAACGCTCAAGGCGCGTACTACGTGTTGCTGCCCGACTACCAGCTGCAACGAGTTCAGTTCCAGACCGAGAACGACTTGCGCAACATGGCTTACACCGCTCGCCTGCAATACAGGAATGAAGATCGTGCCCCTATTTACGTGTACACCGCTGCACCCCAGTACCAAAACGCTGCATACGTGAAAGTATACTAAGTGTTAGCATGTGCTATTTCAAAACAAATTGAGATTATAACGGAGACTGATTATTTTCAACGGATTCATGCAATTCCTTTTGCTGTTTCAGGAATAAGATGTAATTTATTACGACATTAAAATAAATCTCGAATGTTTTACACAATACCATGTTTTATTCCTCGTGAAACTCTTATCTGTTTTGTTACGGAATGGTTGTAATTTTTTCCAAGTTTTTGACTTAATTGCCCGTTACATTTTGTAGTCTTTACACAATGTTGTTTGTTATTGGTTGATTTACATGATAAAGAACTTTGGTCATTTCGGTGTTCTATTCTTTCTTGGGCTACTTTAGTGATTATGACACGTAACCTTAACTTAAGATGTGGCTTCGTAAAGGCTTCAAGTATTCACCGAATAGTCTATTAGTGAAATCTATGTTATCTGATAATTTGGATGGGACTATGCGTCCTTTGTTCGTATGAAGTCTTTGTTGAGTGAACAATGAGTGGGCCTGGGCAAGTAACGTAATGCAAACTACATCAATCAAGGTATTAAAGCATTTCTTTGATTAATCTGAGAACTCTTGAATAAAAGGGGATACTTGTTATACGATACGTTATTAATTTAACATAATTGACGCAGGATTGTCTGGCTGTCTTAACAATAATGAAAAAACGAGCAAAATTTTCAGAGAGTTTTGAAGGCTTTAGTTAAAATAATGTTTCTACTCTGTCTATGTATTCAAATAAGAGCTTAGTGTTTTTACTCAATCTTATGGACCGTTTAGGCAAGCAGAGAACCTTCCAAAATAAAATCGTGTTACTGTACAATATTTCGCAATGATATTGGCGTTTTGTTTTTCGAGTTCCATTTGCCTATTTCGATGTCCATCCTTTGTATCGCCTGAACACTCCCGACCTTTCAAGACTATTCAATTTGCTCAGCTCCTTGACGCTTGAAATATACAATTTCCATTAACATTGGTCAGCGGAACGTATCTCCGTTGTCCCATTTGTTCTTTATAGTGTTTGCAAAGGACAGGAATAGCGGAGTCAATTGATTCGGAATGGACTGGCGGATCGTGTACAAATTCTCCACCGAAGGACCGTGTTCCGACAAGGAGGGAATAAACACGACTTCGGTCGAGTGCTCCTTACACACTCAACTGTGTATCAGGAGGGCGTACAAATACAGTTCACAGGGATCAATATTGCTACCTGGCTAGTGGCCGTCAACCAAAGTGACGACTGGGATAATAAAACATTCAGTTCTTTCCTGCACTATGCGATCCTGCAGTACCATTATGAAAATGAAAATATTTATTTAGCAAGTAGGCCACATGGGCTCTTTCATATGTCTGAAGCTACCAGCGCTCCGAAAGGTGACATCTGCTGAGAAGAAACGCGGCAAGAAACTCAGCAGTAAGTCATTTATTTTTATCAACTTTTACACATTAGAGTTTTATCTAAAAATAACACATAAAAAGTGCAACAAACAAACCTAATGGATACAAATTAATTATAATAAATAACTAGTAAGGGAGTTGTATAGTCTCCGCGTCTGGACAAGTTAAGTGACTTAGAGATGTATAAAGCCTCTAAGGGTCGTAATAATAAAAATAATTATTAACATAAAGAAACATCCTAATTGATTACCTAATCTAGGTTAAATGGAGATGTAGACAGTCTCCACGGTCAAGTATAAAGTCCTAATAATACAAATAACGAATATGAAAAACTATAATTACCATGACTTATGCAAATCGTTCTCTTAATAGAAAACTATCGCTCGGTCCCTTTTACGTGTATCGGCTACAAGCAGTATTTCCGATAGATGTCGATAACGAGAACGGTTCGCATAAGTCATGGTAACGGTACAGATGTGAGTCACGCTCCGTTAGACCATACAATAAATACTTGGTGATGAATCTGATATCCCTTGAGGTGCCAGAGGTACCTCTGGACCTCCGCTTGACACTATTTCCTGTATGTATCCCTTTATCCTTTTAAGTCTGCGTTTTCCGAACGTATAATTGAATAGTCTTCTACAAAGAAACACAAATTGCTTATCTTGGTGAAACCATAAAATCTATACTACTTAATTAAATACGTCCCAACACGCTAGGGATTAGGAAAACAACTAGACATGTAGTATTAGTGTTACTATTGAGCCTTTATTATTATTGAATAAATGATAAATTAGGAAAAAATATGCTACACAATTTCAGAGCTTTCAAATTTCTTTCTTTTGGATTGAGTTGATTTTACTTCACGACGCGACTAATAAAATATTTTTTTATTTAGTTTATTACATCATCATCCTCATCGGACTGTATAAGTCCCACCGCTGGGTATAGGCCTCCTCTCATAGTGCGGATGTGGGATTTAGCCCACATCTTTGAATTTATTTATTTATTCATTTATTTATTTATTTATTTATAATTACATATCTATAACTTACAGCTAATCGCCAAAGCGTTACAGATATTATACTAAGATACCAATAAATACAATAAAAACAATAGAGAGACTTACACTATTACATGCTACACACTTAATTAATCAATTTTGATAACGTAATTTTAAGACCTTTCAAGAAACGTCTTGCACTCCTCAATCATGCATGCCCATCTGCTAGTGAACACATCACATTGTGGCGCTACGCTGAGTACGGAGTTGAGGATAGAGAGCCCGCTCGACAGCGGCGCGTGCCGCTGCAGGGCGGTGCGCGCGCGCGGCACCGCTAACAGCCGCGCGCGGCGCAGGCGCGAATTACTTTACAATAATATGTAGGTTTTCTTGTGTTTTTTTCCTAAACCGATGCACATGGTAAATATAGATTTCAAGGCGCATATGAGATCCGAAAATCTCAGAGCGAGCTGGAATTTGAACACGCGATACTTAAACTTTTGACCGCCAAGCATGTCTGAGAAGTAACACGAATTTCAACTTTAAGTCAAGGTGATGAAGGACTTTTTTACTCTGTATCCGCTGACGGCTGCAGCCAACTGTGGCGGTCAAAAGGTTAATGAGGCGGCGCGTTACCTACCTCTGCACTCATTTATTCATTTTAGATAAGGAAGTTTTCTGAAAAATTCTAATTAGTTTGACATTTACAGTATTAAAAAAATTGTCGATTAAACAAAAAATGACGAAGATATAGTGCGTTGAAGTTTCGCGTGACGTCACGACTTTGCACACTTTGTACCAATAAGTGGGGACTTATGACGTCATAAGTCCTTCCTCTCAGTAAGTAACTCCTCTTAAGAAACTACCAAACGAAAATTTTGTTGGCCCTGAAAATTTTAAAACTAATCGAATAGCTCTTTTCGCACGACAGATACAAATTTCAATTTGAATATCTCGCCCTTATTGCTGTAATCTGTTGGTTCTAAATTCAAACTTTATTTTCAGAACGCTTAAGTTGTTTTTGCAACTTCCGGATTTAGTAAGATACGAGCTTGTGAAAGTTGACGGTCGATTTCACAACTTAAATAATCAATGGGTAGGGTTGCCAAATCATCCTTTCCTTTTTAGGGTTCCGTACCTCAAAGGAAAAAAGGAACCCTTATAGGATCACTCGTATGTCTGTCTGTCTGTCTGTCTGTCTGTCCGTCTGTCACAACCAATTTGCTCCGAAACTACTGGACCGATTGATTTGAAATTTGGTATACATATGTAAGTCGGTTACCTCAGCACGGATGCGTAACGTAAACAAATTAATTTTAAACATGGGGGCCACTTTTGGGGGGTAAATTTGAAAATTAAAAAAAAAGTTACGCTAACTATATCATGTGACATATCAATTGAAAGGGCTTATTGTGAGGATCTTAAATATGTTTTATTTTGAATTTTGAGATAAATGGTTTGGAAGTTATTTAGGAAAATAGGCGAAAATTTACCATTCCCCCTATATTCGAAACTACCGGACTTAAAATTTTGAAAAAAATACAGAAAATAGTTCTTTACCTATAGATTACAGGAAAATCTATGAATAGATAGGAAATTTCAGATAATCATGTATGGAACGGAACCCTCTCCACGCGGGTTTAACTCGCACTTGCCCGTTTTTTTTTTAATAAGTATTTTATCGTATCGCGCAAGTAGTATTTTAGTTTTATTTCTCTGTGTGTTTGTAGTGAGATACGTTCACGGAAACGTCTGTATCCATTATAGCTTAATTGTACCAATTTGTGTTACACTTTATGACTGCTGTGTTATCTCATGAATAAATAAGTAAATAAATAAGTAAGACGAAACTATTGTCTTGCGATATTGGGTCCAATTCGAAACGGTGTCATGAAATTTGAAAATTTCCTAAACCTAAATAAATGAGAAACGTCAAACTCGATTTTGTAAACACAGAGCTGTCAAAATCCAGTTCGTTCTTATTTTAAGTTTGGTGACTTTTAAATTTAGCAAATACACTTTCAAAATGGCTGCATTGTTTGTACAAAATGTGAGTTGAGAAGATAATGGTAAATAAAAATCCAAAATAAGCACGACACGAGACACAACTGATAACTTTTTTCCACATGTATAAATTTGGCTAGTTCAAAAGTTCAAGCCTTTCAAGCGATTTAACGGATACGTATTTTTTTATTCTCTCCAGAGCTTCTACTTACAAATAGAAAAATATTTTTTAAAAATGTGTTCACTCTTCGTAGTGACGGCATTCATGCCGTTGAATTGCACGAAAGTTTTTTTATAATATAGACACTAATAAAAATGGATAATAACCTTAAATAACCGTAAGTTGACAGCCCTGTCCTGGATCTCGCAAACGTTTCGTTAATGCAAAATGAAATGAGAATTCCGTTTAAAAGAAAATTCAATTTCGCGACGACGATGCTACATCTTTCATTATCACCTAGAGGCCTAGAGGTGCCCATTAATTTGTGAGTCACGGGTGATCGCGGGTCTTTGTGGTTATATTAAAAAATTACATCGTTTAACCCGACTTTGGCAAAGCAAAAAAGATTATTTTAGCAGTATATGTTTTTGACAATGTATTTTTAATTTGGTTTTTTATCTGTGCTTTCTCGTGCCTTGTAAGGAAGTTTTCTGAAAAAATCTAATTAGTCCGTCATTTACATTACAAAAACATATTGAACACATACATTTTCTTTTATCGATTAAACAAAAAATTACGACGATATAGTGCGTTGAAGTATCGCGTGACGTCACGACTTTGCACACAACCAATAAGTGGGGACTTATGACATCATAAATCCCCACACCCGAACTTTGATGCGCGTTATCTTTGTAAATTTTGATTGATTTGATAAAGCAAGAAATACGTGTTCAAAAATTTTTGATAACCCAACTGACGGACTAATTAGAATTTTTCAGAAAACAAAAACACAAATAAACGATTTAGCCATGTTAGAAGTTATCAAAAGGCCCAAGAAGTAGTTTCTTTTTAGATAATTTCATAACTCAACTTTAACATTTCAGAGCTACAGAAATCAGATAACCCTCCGTTAATATATTTTTAAAATCAGTACCGTTCATGACATTACCCATACCCAGACTTATTAATCAGCTTCTACCTACAGGCTCGTACATTGTATATAATTATACTTAAGTTTGGCTTACATTGCGTTGCGTATGACTGACGAGATCTGAAGGCCCATATCATATCCCCCATCCAACTCCTATCCCCCATCCCCTATACTCCCCTTAAACTGGCAACACATTGGCGGCGCCTCTAATGTTGCAAATGTCGATAGACAGCGGAGCCCACTTTCGAGCACGCTGACCATCTGCCTTGTTGTCTGGGATATCTTTTGTCTATGTATAACAATAAATAAAAACTGGCCAAGTGCGAGTCCTACTCGCGCACGAAGGGTTCCGTACCATTTTCTATAAAAACAGCAAAATATATAACTAAATATTCTATGAATATTTCAAGCGTCTACCTGTTGCCGTTATCAATTTTGAGCAAAAACGAGCAATAAAGTCACGTTGTCTATATCAGAGCCCCCTTAATTGTTGTTATAGCGGCAACAAAAATACATCATCTGTGAAAATTTCAACTGTCTAACTATAACAGTTCATGAGATACAGCCTGGTGACAGACGGACAGACAAACAGACAGACAGCCAGCTATGGACGGATAGCGGATTCTTAGTAATAGGGTACTGTTTTACCATTTGGGTACGGAACCCTAAAAAGAAAATACCTACAAAGTTTTTCTCCCAAAATTTATCAAACCTACTAAATGCTCTCAGCAATTTAGGGCACAATAAATTGTCGCACGGCCCACTGGAACGCGCGCCATAGTTCGCGAAGTCGTTTACGCCATCAATTTTAAATAATTTCGCGGCAATTTATACCATAATGAGTTCGTTTTGTGCTTGGACCGTCGTCGTTATTCTGTATCAGAGTGAGTTTGAATTGAGTTTTCTATGTTTATTAATTAGAAGTGTCTTTGTCATTGCCTGGAAGGTTTCCCGTCCGTCGATCATGTTGATTGAGATTTGTTTATAAAAGGTTTGATAATACGATAGCTAGAAATACAGCTAATTGTTTAAAATAAAAATAAAATTGTATCAACTTTGTGTGCTCGTTTTTGACTCCACTTGTATTCCCAAATCATTATTAAAGACAATGTCTTTTGAATCATGAAGCCAGGACCCAAAAAGATAATTTTCATATTTTTTTTTAACCAATTTTTCTAAGCAAAGACTAGGCATTTCTCAAAGTATAAACGATCCTTAAAAAAGACACACCAGCGGCCCTAACATGCATGCCACAAAGACGGTTCTAATTTATCTTTGTGCCATGCATGTTAGGGCCGCAGTGTTTCACCCAGACTTAAAACAGGCATAGGAACTTTGATTTAACTCTGTCGACTGGCAAATAATTATTACCTAAGTTATATTCTGATTCCAGCGGTTATCTGTGTAATATTAAGCTGGCAGACCCTCGGATGCCACCTGATTCCAATATATGGGGAAGCTCACGAAATAACCCTGGTGAAGGTTTGAATATCTAGGTTTTTTACAATGATTGTAATTTACCAATAAAGTCAACCCACGCAGGATAACTTTCTTCCTATTTAGCTGCAAACACCGAAAATTTTACTTTTCAAAATTCAGTTCTCACCATCTATTTTTTGTTAAGTAAAAAGACGCCACCCTCATATTATTCATCAAATAACAAAATGAACATTAGAATCCCAGCTTTAACGTAACAACAAATCACTTAGTTCTTTTAATTCTCAAAATTAATTAAGGGAAATCTGTTTGTTTCAAGCTGCTCTACCTGTACGACCCCGGCTCCTGCGGCCGTCTGGTCTTCTACAACCACACCAGCACATACAATGGCACGGTGACTTCTGATTCCACCATCGTCTGGCCTGAGACCAACGAAATTGCTGCCGCTTTTAGAATGTAATATTTTAAAAGAGATACTAATTTTTTTGTTAATACTATCCTACATTTAACTCGAAGAACTGTTGGGCGATGGGGCGAAATATTTCTCAAATGGAGACAACGGACCGGGAGGCGCAGTGTGGGTCAGCCCAAGATGGACCGAGGACCTTGTTAAGCTCACTGGAAGTCTTTGAACACAGAAGGCGTACGAGCATTCCTTGTGGAAGTCTTTGTCCAGCAGTGTTCACTGTTCCCGGGATTACAATGAAGATGAATAATGCTAGACTTCAGTCTTCCCAACGATCACCACTTTTTTTACAAACTTTTATTTAACCTCCTCAACTCTGGCAAGTCGCATGTCTGGCTCGCGAATAATAAAACTATGAAAGCAATGTTCGCCCTAACGAATAGATAAACTGGATTGAGGGACAAACTTAACTTTGCCGTTGGGAAACTGCTGTCCCCATACTTCGACATATATCGCGGTCAGTTTACCAACTGCAAATAAGTATATTATCGGAATACAAAATTTGCGAATCATATCACTAACCCGGTGTATTTGGAATCTGATGTGTCAGCAATCTAGTTTGAAATTCAGATATTTTAAGAACGAACCCATTCCAGGAAGCTTAAATTATGGCTGAGCCTCCACGTGTTCTGGTTGTTGTTGGCGCTGCTGAACATCAGTCAAGGGCAACGCGCGTGCAGCTTCTACGCGGCACTGCTGCCGCTCACGGCAACCGGCGTAGCCTTGCTGGTGGTGGATGTGGTACACGCCACGTTGTTCCTGCTCGATGCCACCGTCACCCACAATGAGTGTGAGTAAGCTGGGTGTCGCCATGGGCGTAACAAGGGGGGAAGCAGGGGGGTCTGGTGCATCCCAGAAACGTTCTGGCCCCACCCCTGAATTTAAATGAATCACTTAATTAAAACTAGATACATCTATTATTATATCAACTTTTTTGCCTCCCCCCCCAAAAATTCATTGCTATGTCCTTACGTGTGGCTTATAGAACTACTTAACTGGACACTGCTCATTAACTAAAAGACCAATAAGACAGGAGAGTCTTACTCAACGGACATGGTCATACCTTATCGGTTATATCACTAATGCTGCATTAACTGACATAACTTAACTAGTAATTTGAACTAGACGAAGTGATACAGAAACCAATCGCCTTCGTCGTTTGAAATATCTAAGCTTAATCATTGCGAGTATCTTTAATTGCACTTAGCGGTGGTTAGGGGTACGAAGCTGCCGTCAAAGTGGCGCGTGATTGATCTGATGCTTCATATTAACAATTATTTTGTTTATTAGCACCGCTCTTTAATTGTGAGACAGTTAATTATACCTCTAAAATAATTTAAAGCAATAATGCCCATTCAGAGATATCGGAGAAACACAGCAGTTGTTGACGAAGTAACCGAACCGAATAAACCACAAATATTTTCTTGAGAATGCTTAAGATTATCTATAACATTTGTATCTACAAGGTGATATCTAAAAATAAATTATGCATGAATGTGCATACAGTTCCCAACAGATGGCGACAGCTTAAAACTATCATATGGCCTACGGTAGTTTTTCGTATTTCGCCTATCGTATTTAATGTGTAAGTTACAAATACATTTTGACTTTGAAAATTTACTTTTTTCAGCGCAAATCTTAGAGTACATTAGTTCATGTTCGATCCTGCACAGTATCAAGAAGACTTCCTCGTATGACTCTAGGCTGCAGTCTCTGTCTTACCAAGAGGACACTACGTGGGTGGCCATCATTTTTGCCTACGCCAGCTGCAGAGGCATCGTTCAGTGGATCGTGAACTTCTGGATTGTGAAAGACAACTTCTATGAAGGCCTGAAGATTTATCGTGAGTGTTTTTTTATCAAATTTCTAGAAAAGTGGATCATAGGGCAGAACATACCTGCGGGCGTGCCGGTCCGTGCGCCACCTCCACCCGCTCCAAGACTTACGAGTACACTTTGTTACCTCCTCACCTCACCTCCTGACATCTTGTCATTACTACTTTTGACACCTTAAGGGGCTCGTAAACGAGCTAGTTTTTGTCAATTTATTGCTGCAATTCGGCTATCCCCAAAAAGACTATATAGTACATCTCTAATGGGGACAAAAAGTTAGAATGTAAACTTTTGAGGATAGCAATATACTGCCGAAAAACTAGCCAATTTACGAGCCCCTTAAGGGACTCAAGTAAATACACTCTGTGCGCATGCAGCTCTGTGCTCTGTGACAGTTGTCTCCCTAGTGCATTTTTGCGTTCTAAGGTTAAGGTGAGATGACATCTGTCATCCGCACCATGCTGCAGCGCACAGATTATAGTTTATCCGTGAATTGTATTTAGCCCACGGACTTTGACGATATCAGTATGACATAGTATATAATTTTTTTCTTTTATTTGCAAGTGTGATGAAAAACATTATTAACTATGCGGGCGGTAGGTCATGCTGTTGAAACCCACAGTAAGTGCATTTTTTGACGAAATTGAGTTAAGTATTGATTCGGGATCAGCATAATATGCGATTGTTCCTGATTCATCGTATTCCTATTTCGTCGGATTCCTGATTCGTCGGATTCCTGATTCGTCGGATTTTCAATATCAAATGAAACTATGGAATTACCGTGACACCACTTCTGTATTTAATATTTAAAACTAAATATTTCCAATAACAACAAATTGAATTAAATAGAAGTCGGTCAAAATATAATTTATATACAATATTTACATACGCATACAAATTAAATTAATATAGTGCGTACTTCCCTGGGTTGTCGTGATACTTCCCTCGTAGTTTCCGCTGATGATAAGATTTGATGCACACGGCTGCCTTGGCGTGGGTTTCGAGCACCGCCTCACCGCTGCACCGTTTACTGCATAATAGATAATTCCGACGAAACAAGAATACGACGAATCAGGAATCCGACGAAACGGGAATCCGACCAAACAGGAATTTCTTTATTTATTTATTTATTTATTTACTTATAATTAACACTTACAGGCAAGCTACACATGTTAATCAGTAGGAATACGACGAATCAGGAACAATTCACGTCGATTCCAAATCAATACGCTAGCACAGCAGAGTTTACGGAGACAGCTTTTGTAATAAACGATACGATTTACTATACTGACTGACACAATATTTATAGGTTACTGGTGGTTTCATCCGGCGCAAGGGATAATTTGCGATGTTTTCAAAATCATCGTGAAATTCCTTATCGTCAATTTCAGAGCAAAATTTATCTTTATACGTTTACTTTCAGAGTCCGTGCAACCTAGTAAACACGGAGTACAAAAACGTCGTAATAAAAATACTTAGAAGAAATCAAAGCAAACATTTGAAATGGAATCACTCTCTAAACATATCGAAATACATTTCTATATTACACGTTTTTTCTTTTATATTTCAATCCATGTAAGATGAGATTGAATGTCCTTGAAGCTTTCGTAGATGGATTTAATTGCTTCCTTCATTTAGGGGTTTTTTTTTTTTTTAAAAGCATGCGTCTTATAAAAGTCTACGATATCCGTTTTCTTAGCAAATTAGAATCGTGCCCCGCTGCTTCATCACAAATCATTCAAAGAAAGAAAAAAGCCGGCCAAGTGCGCGTCTCACTCGCGCGCCGAGGGTCCCGTACTTATCTATGAAAAACAGACAGAAAAAATCGTTTTTAACAAACCGGGTAACCATTTACAACCTACCTATGAAATAAGACAAAAAATACCTTCTCCTATCTCCGTGCAACCGTCGAGTATGATACGACTTTGCAAAGGTTATTCTTTAAAACTATTTTTTTTTTAATAATGCAACCACAAATTTACAGTTTTCATACTTTTTCCTTCACTTGTGCTATAAGACATTGCCAAATTTCATGATTCTTGGTCAACAGGAAGTGCCCTGTAGGTATTGATTCCCTTGCGAGTATCAATATTTGTGACATAAACGGCCGTATTTTTTGATTGCGGTGATTTAGAAGGTTGATTTTTTCACAGCTCCGGGAGATTACAGACTTGCGTACCTATTTGATAATAATTTGAACTTGATAACTCAACTCGTTCTTGAGAAAAAGGACTTGACACACAGACAGACGAACAAAGAAGTGAGGGTTCCTTTTTTCATTTTGAGGTACAGAACCCTAAAAATGAACCCATTTTTATATATTCAACAGGATTAGATTGTGTACCTATAATTTTGAACTACATGAATTAGCATAAGGTTTGTCATTTCCATAGTTTTAATACTTAATATCTATTAGGAAAAAAATACTTCGCGTGCAAATCAAAACTCTGCATGCGTTTGCAAGGTCGAGAAAAGTAACTCATCTGCGGGAAGCCTGCTTTTCTTCGAATTAAAATTATTTGGCAGAATGGGCAGTTGCTATTGTAGTTTGTTAAGCAAGATATGAAAGTCAATAATGTTAAACAAATTAAAGTTTTTGTCTCGTCTATAAAGAAAGATAAAAGGCGTTATTCTTATTAAGCTCCTACGAGTAGTTTACTTTTTTATAGACGCGTTTAAAGCGCAACGTACACGGAACGCGTGCGCGGGTCGGGCGCGGGTGTTTCCATTGAATTTACCCGTCCCGCGCACGTGTTCTGTGTGTTGTCGTCCATATAAATTCAGCAGAATGCTACCGCGTCCAACCCGCGCACGCGTTCTGTGTGCAAATCGGGATCTTGAATTTTCATTTTATTTGTTTTTGCGAGAAAACGATTGAGTACTCTCAGTTTTATCAAAAGGTTAGAAATATGTCAGAAATTATTGTAATTGAAAAAAAAACTTAACAATGACCGTTCTAAATGTGTTGTGTTTAACAGTTAGGTTACAAAATAGTGGCTGTAGAGTGCCCACTTTGGACAATTATTTTTAAATAACTTTTCATTCCCTAAGCTAAAATGCATCACTTCTGCTTCTTAAATAAAAAATCCGTTATCTAATAAATAAATAAATCGCGGGACAATCTTCACACAAATCGAGCTTGTCCCAATGTAAGCTCTAAAGGCTTGTGTCATGGGTACTAGACAACGATATACATACTTATATAGATAAATAAATACTGAAATACATAGGAAACATCCAAGACTCAGGAACAAATATTCGTGCTCGTCACACAAATATTTGCCCTTACCGGGGATCGAACCCGGGACGCTAGCTTCGTAGGCAGGGTCACTACCAACTAGGCTCTCCGCGTCGTCGTTTTCAAAGACGACGAGAAACAAAATACTATTAAGACAAACGTGTCATCATGTATTCACGGTCGGCCTTTTCCGAGAAACCAATGTAATTGAGTGTATACACAAGAATGGCTCACTTAAACTAATAGGATTTTAGATTACTTACTCTTCTGAATTATACCTCATTAAAAATCTCATCAGGCCTTATAAGTCATGAAGCTAAACCATAAATATCAGTGGGCGAGCCAAAGGGACGCACAGACGCAAGAGCAATTAAACCAACTCCATTATAAATGAGATCATTATAGCAAAGATCCGCGTCGTAATGAGGCAGCCGCGGGAATCGGCTGTGTATATTACAGTTATTGTTATGAATATGACTTGAATATAGTTTATATAATAGGGCCGATTTGAAAGTGTGTGTTCGCTCAATTTTAAACTTCGCTAAACTAAGTTTAATAAACTCGCCACGAAAGTTGAGGTGAATGATTACACACACAAGCATACAATGCTATACAAAACAAAACACAAATTTAAAAATTCGAATGAAATTGTCTTGTCCACACATGACATGCCGCGGTGTGCGTGACCTCAACTCTCGTGGCGATACCCATACCCGCTAGACCGTTCCGTCACCGACCGACACCGTCCCGTGCCAGGCACGGCGCATCAGGAATTGTCGGCGAGAATATTTTGACGGTGCCGGTGCACGTTAAACGGATTCTTATCGGTTTTGGTGGGCGTTGCATGGGGCATCATACGGGTAACATACGGGCACAGAACGCCGTCGATCCATTTCAGTGGCATAGAAGAGCGTATTGTGTTATTTTCCGTGCCTGACACGTTCATAACGCGGTCATGGTATGATACGGTCTAATGGGCCGAGACCACTGGCGACGCTGCCCGTGTCTTTGATTTCGGTATCCAGTGGCGTAACTATACCATCTGGGGCCCGTGGCAAATTCTTTTGACAGGGCCCTATCAGTAAAAATCGTCACATTGTACTATATTTTTGAGCTCGCGGCCTCTTGGGCCGGGGCCATCTTGGGTCGGGGGCCCGTGGCATTTTGCCAGCCCTGCCACCCTATTGTTACGCCACTGTCGGTATCTACGACTCCTCGCTGGCATTCACGAGGACTCGTACAAAAATAAAATAACTACGTAAAATGGCGCCCGAAGTTCAGTATTGGTCTTGTCCTCGGTGCAATACTTATAGAATCTAGGAAAGTACATCGTTAGCGCGTTTCAAAGTGCGTACAGCGCCATCTGTTGCGTAATGTTATAACTTAAAGAAATAGGTTGTTATGGATACAGTAATCGGATGAATGTAACTTTATATAGTAGATATAGGTTTAAATGCATAATTTCAAGGATTTAGGGAAATTTGATAATTATACTCCTTTTCTATACTAAATACAACCCCCTCTTTTGCCCCCTTCTAGTTTTATTTCCAGAAGTTTCTATAGCCTACGTCCTGCCTAAAGTTGGCCTTAATATAATATTGAAATCCGCATTGATTCCCGTAGGTATTTTAAAAGTTTATTGCGTAGACAATCAGACAAACACACATGAAATGCCGCTGGCCTTATGCCACTAATGCTGCAAACGGGGGTCACCCGGCTATGCGGAGTCAAATAATGTTGACTTGACTTGGGAAAACAAAAAAACTAAATACTATAAACTCAACCTCTCCATTTACTATCGAAAACATACATTTTCCACTGCTTCACACGCTGTACTTAATACATCTCCATCTTTATACTTGACCATGGAGACTGTCTGCATCTCCATGAAACCTAGATGAATCAATTTAGATGTTTTCTTTGTTTAAATTACTATTCTTTTTATTGTGACCCTTAGAGACTTTATACATCTCTAATGGCCGAATTCAGAAAGCCCACTAAAATTGAGCTTTAATTAAACTGCCGTTTCAGTGACGTTTCTGTATAGGTTAACAACTATTTAATATCTCATCAAATGCTTAAGTGGCGTTTCTGAATTCGGCCATAAGACACTTAAATGTATTTGTTCAGACGCGGAGACTATACTCGTACATCTCCCTTATTAATTGTTTACTATAATAAATTAGTAGCCATTAGGTTTATTTGTTGCACTTTTTGTGTTAGTTTTAGTTAAAATGTAATTTTAAATTTGTAAAAAGACTTACTGCTGATTTTCTGGCGGCATTTCTTCTCAGCACATGTCACCTTTTGAAGCGCTGGTAGATTCAGACATGTGAGAGAGCCCGTGTGGCCTACTTGCAAAATAAATATTTTCATTTTCATTTTCAATATATTTTCAGTTATACGTGTAGGTAATTCAGATCAAATCATCTCAATATTATTTTTTATTTTTTTTGTACTGTATTGGCCTAAAAGCACTATTTTTGTGCTGTGACGTCATAGTCCATGTCCATTTTGTATGCAGCATTTTGCGAGCGGTATGAACTATGATTTCTTAAAGTTATTTCTAAAATAAACATCACAATAGTACATTGTGCATCTAGGGCCGTAAGAAGGGGATAACTAACGAGAGTCTGTTAGAAGCCCGATGCCGATAGGCGAGGGCTTTTATGACTCGAGTTTGTTATCCCGTTACTTACTGCCTGTGATACACACGATGTTTTTCATCACATTTACGACGACATGAAATAAAAATTAGACAAAAAATACATACATATTAATTTTATTCCCATTGTACACCGTGAATTACCATCAGGTGGGTAGAACAAACGGTATGTCGCGATCAGCTCGGGGCGGCTCCGCCGGCTGCGGCACCCGCGCGCCCCCTCCGACCTGGCGCATACTAGATGATCAAACGAACTTGCAAAGTGAAGTTCGATCGTTATAATATGAGTTGCTTCTTTCGAAGATATACCACCTTCTTTCTTCACCAATATATGTTATATATGTTGGTTTATATGTTAACAACGTAGTTTCCTAAACTTACAGGGCAACTTGCACGTTTTTTAAAGGTATCTCAATAGTTTTAAATGAAATGTACGCTGTCTGTACCCGCCGCCGCCGGCCGGGTCACCATTGCAAGCTTCATTCTTTTCAGAGAGATCAAAACTTTCTCTCATGGGTACTATTTTGTTTGTCCCAAGGGAGGGAGGGTAATTCGTATATCTTCGAAAGAAGCAACTCATATTATAACGATCGAACTTCACTTTGCAAGTTCGTTTGATCATCTATAATATTTCGTTGCTTCTTTCTTCAGATATACCACCTTCTTTCTTCACCAATATATGTTATATATGTTGGTTTATATGTTAACAACGTAGATGTTTAGAGAAGAAAGTTTTGTTAATAAAATTTGTTTCAATATCATTCCTGATTTATTTCGATTTGAATCGTAAATCAACAAACAAGTATGTTTAAATTAGGCTTTTAACGAATCAATTCACAAACTACGTTTGAGAAGACGATGGTAAGCAAACAGATCGAGCGAAGCGATCTTCGCTTGTAACGGTTCTATGATGGAACTTGGCAAATACATTAGACGTACTGGTCCAGAACGTCGTCGGCACAATCGTTGTAACTGTTTCCGATACACCGAAAATCGGCTAAATAGATAACTGATGTTAAGCCGCGCATTCTGAGAGAAGAGGCAACTTCTCTCGTTATTTTTGTAAAGACATGCGTCGCCACTGAAAGGCTGTAGGGCATGGCTGTAAATTTGTCTTCGAGGAATGATTCGACTTCGATTTGAATAATACCAGATTCGAATTCAAAGCGTAAATACTTTATTTGAGATTCTTTATAAATATACTCTTATATTATAGAATTTATAGATATGCTTCATGTAACTGTAGCGTGGCTATTTACAAGGATGGATATTTATTTATTCATCCTTAAGAATGATTTTTAAGCATCTGTGATCGACCTATTATTCGGCGGTATGAATGTATTTAGTAATTTTAAATTTCATACTTTTCATGACAACGAACTTCTGGGTACTAGCCCTGGAGTCACTTGACTACTAAAGGGGATGGTATAGCCATTAATTATCCAATCCAAAAATCCAATCCCACTAGTTTGTAATCTGTAATTTTACACCAATAGTTGTAAAAACGTTGGATTCTACCGACATGTGGTACCTGTATTACTGCAGGGTCGTTTGAGCACAAGGCGGTTTCGATTCAATATGCATCTTATATGAATGTTAAAAAACAGACTCTTATCCAGTCTAGGGTTAATTAATTTGACCATTGCTTGAGTTTTCGCATAATGCCGATCATTCTATATCCAACACGCCTCACCCAAGTACTTAATTGCTTGTATTAGACTTAATATCCATTTTTCAATTTTTATTGAAAAAAGTGGGTAAATTAATAATCTGCGCGTTAATTCGTGACTAACGCGTATTTAACGTTTTGTTAGGTCCATTATACAATCCTTGCCATGGCGTTAATTATCGATTAACCATCCGACGTAGGTATAGGCGAAATGAACGATCGCCATTGTGTTGATTCACGAACAACCTCTATTAATAGTTAATATTTACAGTACAGGAAAAAATAATATTTTGCACAATTGCCAGCGTAAGGGCAATTTTATAATCACTTCAAAATCGACGCCCGTCAAAAAGTACGGGGATCAATATATCCTTTAAGAATTTTTTATTTAAAGGATTTAAAGGATGTCATTGTCCAGATCGATAATTGGCTCCTTCCTAGCGGTAAGGGTCCCTATGCCACTTGGTAGTACTTCGTGTTTACTTGGATTTATTTTCGATAACGGTTCAGCATGAGATTCCGCCTGTAAAGTGACACACTCCTTGGGTGGTAAAGCGTTGACATCCGTGTAACGTGTAACGTGTAATATACATGTAACGTGTTGCATACGGTAATTTTACCCAATTTATCACGTGAAAAGTCTAAATATCCATTTGAAATGTTTTTTAATTTAAAAATGTGGGTAGATTAATAACCTGCGTGTTAATTCACGGCGAAGGTGTGGGTTAAAGTTTTGTTAGGTGTATTGTTCAATCCTTGCCATCGTGTTAATTCTCGATTAACCTCCTGGTATGTAGGATAAATGAACGATTTCCATTGTGTTGGTTCTCGACCAACCCCTGGCAATGGTTAGTATTTTGCACAGTTAACGGCGTGAGGGCTCTCAGCCAACACTGGATATGAAACGTGAAATAATAATAAGTATTTAATTTAAAATCTCAATTACCGGCGTGAGGGCTCCCGGCCGACACTGCGGTATGCAATGTGAAATAAAAATAAGTATGTATTTGTAAAATTGCAATCATCAGCATGAGGGCTCTCGGCCCACAACACGGTGTGCACCGTGTAATAAGAATAAGTATGTATTTTAAAATCACAATTACCAGCGCGAGGGCTCTCGGCCCACACTACGATATGAAACGTGAAATAAGAAAAACTATGTATTTTAAAATCACAATTACCGGCGTGAGGGCTCTCAGCCCACACTATGGTATGAAACATTAAATAAGAATAAGTATGTATTTTAAAATCACAATTACCGGCGTGAGGGCTCTCAGCCCACACTATGGTATGACACGTGAAATAAAAATAACAATCACAATTACCGGTGTGAGGGCTCTTGACCCACACTATGAAACGTGAAATAAGTATAAATATGTATTTTAAAAAACACAATTACCGGCGCGAGGGCTCACGGCCCACACTATGGTATGAAACATGAAATAAGAATAAGTATGTAATTTAAAATCACAATTACCGGCGTGAGGGCTCTCCGCCCACACTATGGTGTGAAACGTGAAATAAGAATAATAATCACAATTACCGGCATGAGGGCTCTCGGCCCACACCACGTTATGAAACGTGAAATAAAAATAACTTTGTATTTTAAAATCACAATAACTGGCATGAGGGCTCTTGGCCCATACCACGGTATAAAACATGAAATAAGAATAAATATCACAATTGCTGGCGTGAGGGCTCTCGGCCCATACCACGGTATTTAAAATCACAATAACCGGTGTGAGGGCTCTCAGCCCACACTATGGTTTAAAATCACAATTACCGGCGTGAGGGCTCTCAGCCCGCACCGCGGTATTTAAAGTCACAATTACCGGCGTGAGGGTTCTCGGCCCACGTTGCGGTATTTAAAATCAAAATTACCGGCGTGAGGGCTCTCGGCTCACACCGCGGTATGAAACGTGAAAAAGTATTAACTATGTCTTTTAAAATCACGTTAACAATTATAACGGTTAAGCACTTACTGAATTTAACTGCATCCACCGAGGAATCCATAGGTGACAAGATAATTAGTCGTCGAAGCGGTTTCTTCCTCAATTCTTAATTTATATTTTTATGGTATTCGATTTGTGCCTCTTAGGCAATTTGACACTGTGCGCTTGCTACCTCGCACAAAAAAGACGATAGAAATGGCGGCACGCGGGAGCGTGACAGTCACCGGAAAATTGTCGGAAAATCATTTCTTTAAATATTGTGCGAATGCTACCTAGTAGAACGAAGGTTACTATTTGTGAACAATTTTTGTATCGAGAATGAAATAACGCAATATAATGTGTTGTTTCATAACATTTTCTTTAATCTCCTTTGTCAAACCTTTCTCTAAGACAGGGAGCCATAGCTTGGCTAAGCTCTCGTGAATTGCTTTACCGTAATCCGGTACACCCGACGTAGATTCGCTTAAGGCTAAGAGCAATTCAGGGTCCAGACCTGTTTCCACCAAAGAAGGAATAATATCATTTGACGAGGATGGCTCCGTTTCAGGGGCTGCTGTCGGTCCTGAACCAGGACTTATATTATCTGGGGCCATAGTGGGCTCCAGTGATCTTGGTTGTTCAATATTTGACAGTTCCACCGTTTAAAATGTGAGAATAATATCGTTTATTATTTTTATGAAATAAAAATGAGGGTAAATTTACAATACCCAGAATAAAACGTAAAACATACGAAAAATTATTGTAAGTTACTTGAGTTTATTCAAAATGTATTATTTTATATCATAAGCGTGGGTAGCTCGCAGCTAACCACGTATTATCGTATGGAATCGCAGTCAATCACGACTTTCTTATTAACAATTTCGTTTTTATTCTTATAAAATAACAATGAGGGTAGACTTACAAGACCCAGAGTAAAACGAACCCCATACGAAGAATGATTGTTAGTTACTTGAGTTTATTCAAAATTAATTATTTTGTTTCATAAGCGTCGGTAGCTCGCAGCTAACCGCGTTATCGTATGGGTTCGCAGTCAATCACGACTTTCTTATAAATAGTTTCGTTTTATATTGTTATAAAATAACTATGAGGGTAGATTTACAAGACCCAGAATAAAACGAACAACATACGAAGAATGACTGTACGTTACTTGAGTTTATTCAAAACTAATTATGTATTTTGTTTCATAAGCGTGGGTAGCTCGCAGCTAATCGCTTTATCGTAATGTCTCGCAATCAATCACGACTTTCTCATTAATAGTTTCGTTATTTATTTTTATAAAATAACAATGAGGGTAGATTTACACGACCCAGAATAAAACGAACGACATACGAAGACTAATTGTAAGTTACTTGACTTTATTCAAAATTAATCATTTCTTTTTATAAGCGTGGTTAGCTCGCAGCTAACCGCGTTATCGTAAAGACTCGCAGTCACTCACGACTTTCTTATTAATAATTTAAGTTCGTTATGAAATTAGTGGGTGTGATGAGATAATATCACACTAATATTAGCTATAAAGCCAACGTGTTTAGCTCGCAGCTACCCACGATATCGCAATTGACTCGCAGTCAATCCCGATTTTACGATTTTTTTGTGAAGTGAAATTTACTAACGTTTTTCAACGTTCTATTTAACTCGTAACAAAACACTTAGAATTAACTCGCGTTTAATCCTAAGGTGCGTAGTTTTATTTCGTAAAAAGATTTACGGAAGCTAAATTCAGTTTTTATAACTGATTAAGAAATGACGGTCACGAGTTTCACTTGAGCAGTTTTAATAAATAAGATCGGCTATAAAATAGTGATCACTGAACAATAAATACCTTGCTGGTTTTCTTCGTCGGATTCTGAGGATGACGTCCTTAACCTTTTGCGACATTGCACATTGCGTTGTCCTAATATTGCAATTGATTTTTAAATTTTTTCTTCAATACTGCGCTTAGGCATTTTGAAGAGCGTGTGCACTCGTTGCCTGCACGAAAAGGAATGAAGCTTGCAATGGTGACCCGGCCGGCGGCGGCGGGTACAGACAGCGTACATTTCATTTAAAACTATTGAGATACCTTTAAAAAACGTGCAAGTTGCCCTGTAAGTTTAGGAAACTACGTTGTTAACATATAAACCAACATATATAACATATATTGGTGAAGAAAGAAGGTGGTATATCTGAAGAAAGAAGCAACGAAATATTATTAACTGCCCGCGGGAGTTCGAAGCCATACAAAATCCATAACTCCCTACAGAGTTATAGATTTTGCATGGTTTATAACTCCCGCTGACGGCGGGGCCCATAGAGGAGTTAAATCGGCTATAGCTGCTCTATACGCCTGCGTAAAATAACACCCTTTCCGAACAAGTGTGATGAAATAATTTTTTACGTACAAATTTTGGTTTCCAATACAAGATGGAAAAAAAATCAAGCATGTTCCCTATTGGCATACCAGGGGGGTTACCACGATCTCTATATGCGATTCTTTTATCAACATTATTTTACATAATATGTAAACACAATGTCGTGGTACGCAATAGCGACGCAGTTCAGTTTAGGGCCTAAAGAGAATCTCATTAAGACATCATGGTAACACCCCTGGGCACTGTTAATCAAATAGTTAACTTCATTAATCACTAATCCTTTACTAAAAAGTTAATTTCGTTACATATCAGAAGATTTAGTGTAATTTAACGTTAATCGTTAACTCGTGGTAGAAATTGCATTTTATACGTAATTACGTTAGTGATTTACTTATAAAAAAATGTTGGTATGGATGCTATGATACGAACAATTTATAAAAGAAGGGTGTAATATTAGAGTTTGTAAAAGAGATTCTTTTTTTAAATCATCAATACATATAAAACAGTACCGTGACTCACTTATAGACAATAAGTTCTATAAGTTCAGGGTGCTGATGGGGCTGCCCCATTATTGCAGCACAGAATAGACAATAGGCCATGAATGCGGAGGCGCGTACTTGCAAAATAAATTGTTTCATTTTCATTTTTACCATCAGCTTTTTTACCCGACTGTGCGGAAAGGAGTATAGAGTTTAACAGTGTATGTGCTTCTTGTGTATGTATTTATGTAACCAATAATCAGATTTTCCACTTTAACTCCGGAATTACTGGACCGATTTTAATAAATGGGATGTCATACGACTCGTCCTCCATACGAGCCAGTCGGATTTTATTTAAATCTTTTTGACTATTCTGTATAAACTTGAAGGTAATATTAGATAAGTATCAAAAACTTCATTATAATCACTATCATTTATTTACTTACACTTAGGATGGACACAAGGATAACTTAAGGTCTGAAGACGAACAAAGGAGCACGGTTCTGAAGCTGCAGTCTCGCGGTGTACTTCATGTTCTGGACGTCATTCTCTGACGTAAACATGACCTGTTGCAACTGCCCATCCGGAAGCAAGACGTAGTAAGTCCCGATGCTCTTCTGTACTTCCACGGGCCCTTCCAACTTCTCAGCTTGAGGGTTCTCAGTTGCCTCAGTCGTTGGCGCATCCGTGGTTGGCGCTCCGTAAGTGTTGTCCGGTGCACCGTAAGTGTTGTCCGGTGCACCGTACGTGTTATCAGGGGCGCCGTAACTAGTAGCTGGCGGTACTTGCTCGTTGGGCAGCGTGAATGGCTCGCCAGCTGGCTTCCATCCAGAGGCGGGGTAAGGACCGCTCTCTGGTGGTCCGTAGGTATCCGTTGGCGCTGCTCCTTGCTTTGGCAGTGTGAACGGTTCCCCAGCAGGCTTCCAGCCTGAAGGCGGGTAAGGTCCTGCAGCTTCAGTGGTAGCTTCAGTTGCTGAGGCGTCGGTAGTCGTTGGAGCTAGTTCCTGTCTCTGAAACCTGAACCTCGCTGGCCTGAAGCGAGGCAGTTCAGCGTACACGGCTACTACAACGCAAGATAGCACCAAGAACTTCATGTTTGATCGCTGATTAGTGAATGGTACCGATGACGAGGATGCTCCCTATTTTATACTGATTAAAAATCTTTATGGTTCATTGTTGTATCATAAATGGTATCTAAGACAGAAGGCCGTTCGGTCCAGGATGAGTCTATGAGGATAAGAAGGCTGGTCACGTCTGGTGGCCGACATTGACCTCTTAATGTGGAAACGTTATCGTGGCCGCGCGTTTAGACGTGATGGTCTTAATTAAGTTACTTAATACATTGTTGGACACCGTGTTGTCAAGTGGGTTTGTTATTTGGTTATTTTGTGGCTTCGTGGATTATCTGTTTGATGCATGGTTAAGGATTCTTTTAATCCAGTCTGGTCTTTACATTTACATTACTATTTCTGTTAAGCATTTCCTTTTTCTTACTTGTTTTTGGAGGAGATCTATCAATTGTTATAATTACGTTATCGGCCATTTTTAACTCAACAAAATTTATTTTATCAGACCAAAACTTCAGAAGTAAGCCAGTGCATTCTTTAATTACTCACATGAATGTTTTTGGACATTAATTTACTAAGTTTTACCTGAAGTTTCCTATCTACGATGCATTCTAGGCTAACTAAATTATAATTAAATCCCAAAGCAATTACAAAGCAATCTAGTGTTATGATACAAGTAAATATTGCACAAACAGCCCGTAATCCAAGGATGATGGACTCAGGAACACCAATAGTTGCTAAACAAACTCAATCTTAGTAATTGATAACCTATAGGTAGGATAAGACCGTACTAACATATTTATCCTTGGCTTAATTATCTGACAATCTCATTAAATGCGGGAGGTAAATACGCAGTAAAATTTTGAGAAAATCTCTATGTAATAACAAAACAAGTGCGAGTTAAACTCGCGTGGAGAGGGCTCCGTTCCGTACATGGTTATCTGAAATTTCCTGTTACTTTTAATACCATAGACTTCTTATAGATTATCCTGTAATCTGTAATGATGTGACAGACGGACAGACAGAGAGATACACGAGTGATCCTATAAGGGTTCCGTTTTTTCCTTTTGAGGTACGGAACCCTAAAAACAGGCCTAATCGGACTAAAATGTTTGTATATCTAATAAAAGTATGTAAAAGCAAAGACAATTCGTTTTTCTTCTTTAATCTCTAATCTCTAGCTTGCCTTTAAGACTTGGTCCTTGTCAGCATAGAAGATGTCTGTAATATTAAACCAATGTACGTACAGAGCTAAAAGTAAGTTAAGATAACCTACTTACATTCTTTGTCATTATCCTGAATGATTTGATTTCATGAGAAAACATTGTTTCGTGATTTTCTTGCAACTGAAATTTTCGGTTATCGGAGCATTTCGATACATACATATCATCACGCCCGAAATCCCTAATGGGGTGGGCAGACCCGCAAGACTACTTGTGGCCATGTTCGATTAATTAATTAGTCCTGAGATGGTATGATGAACCGTATGGTGACAGGTGATCAGCCCATCGCCCATACAGATAGTCCACCATGTTGGAGAGGACCCGTCCCTTAGTCGACTTTTACGACATGCCAGGATGATAAGCATCTGCACGCATTCTATGCTATTTCTTCACTCCCAGTGGAGCAGACAGCATTTTGATGAAGGAAAAAATCATGAGGAAAGTATGTAATTCAAAGGTGTGAAGTCCCCAACCAATTCCGGGCCTGCATGGGAATAACAGCCCAGTCCACTACGAGAGGAGTTTGCCCAACAGTGGGGCGTATATAGGGCGATGATGATGATTATAATTAATTAAACTTTTAACTATGGATTGAACCCAAACCATAATAAACAAGGCAAACAAACAAAGCAAACGTCCTCTATGACGCGAGCAATACGCACGTGACTTCAATACGTAGCGTACAAATTAGCGGCGCGCACGCAGAAGTCGCAAACCAAACAGTAACCTAAAAACATCATATCGTCCATAAAATTTTGTAAACACGGCTTCTACTCAACGTTACCAAAGCGATTTGGCCTATGGTTTACGATACTTATGGCCGAATTCAGAAAGGTCACTCAAATTGAGCTTTAATTAAAGTGACGTTTCAGTGACGTTTCCATATAGGGTGACAACTAGTTGAGCGACATTTAACTACTGCATACCGAGTCAAATGCTTAAGTGGCGTTTCTGAATTCGGCCATTATACCAGGGGGGTGGTGCAAAATGATAATGAAGTAACAAAATCTACTAAAATTTTATAATTTTGCGGTTATCCGATGCTCTTAAAATTTCATGACAATAATGCAATGTTAAATTACAGCTGACATGATCCTTTATTTATTTTTTAAACAAAACCATGCTTGGCTTATCGACTAGAAATTGACAGACTCCTCCCTTTACTTGCAGTATTACTACTGTACTTATTCTGTGTTGGTACAATAAATACACGTACTCATTCAAAAACTTACTTCCACGTTGTGTAAAATAAGATTTGTCCTCGTTTTCCACACATTTCCGCTACTAAAATGATTTTAGTGTTCCGTACCTCAAAAGGAAAAAACGTAACCCTTATAGGATCACTCGTGTGTCTGTCTGTCTGTTCGTCTGTCACAGCCAATTTGCTCCGAAAATACTGGACTGATTGAGTTTAAATTTGGTATACGTAATGTAAGTCGGTGACCGGTAACATAAATAATAGTAGTTTATGCAACGGTTGCATAATGATAGGTCTTAAAACACTAGTGCGGTTTTCATGAAACGAGCCGATCGGCGAGTTTCATAATAAGATCGCACGTGTGTTTTAAGGCCAAATTATGCAGAGTTGCATACATAACTTTATCTACACACATATTATAAATCCTCCATGATGGGTTCAGAAACAATATTTTCTGGCAATAAGTTATTTGTTGCAATCGTGGCTGCATATTTCCGATATCCGGCGCATTTTCACATCACACACACTCCGAGAAGACTACTTACTATTCATATTTTCAACTAAAATGTAAATTACAAACAACTCTTTCTATTCAATTAATTCTACTTTCGTTCAGCAAAACACCAACATGGCGCCGATTCGATCCTCCGTCAAGACCATTTTTTTTTTAAATCATATACAAACGGATGAAGTCTCTATTCTCACGTCACTCGAGATCAAATATCGTGCAGTTTATATTAAAAAAACATACTGAATTGACGTTTCGTATCAATAACTGTTTTAATATCTATGGATACTAGAATAGAGACCCACTTGAGTTTTGACAGCTGTTCCAAATTTAATCTCATTTCTTTACTAAAAACGATAAAGAAGTCATGTTATTTCTTTATCGCAGTACTGGTTTTTCCTAATTGGTTGTAAAAATGGTGGTCATTTCCTACGGTTTTTGATTAACCAATGGAGGTTTTATTATATGGGTGTAGATAAATTTATTTTAAACATGGGGGCCACTTTTGAAGGGTATATTAGAAAATTAAAAAAATATTTATGAAAACTATATGGCATATAAAATGAAAGGGCTCATTGTGAGGATTTTAATTTTTTTTTCTTTTAATTTTAAGATATATATTGTTTAAGTTATTTAGGAAAATAGACGAATATTTACCATTTATCGTGGAAAAATGCGTCTCGGAAAAAAGCTACACGAAAATAATGCGTTCGCGGGACCTACCTAACAAATCCTTCCTATTCCGTTTAGGCTTTAAGACGTGATTAAATAACACACATCCAAATCCGAGATAGAATTATTAAATTAATGTTGGACGAAATTATTTAGAAATTGGTTTTTCCTCTTGTGGTATAAAATAATCGATACAATACAACAGTACCGTGACTCACTTATAGACAACGCACAGCCTAAACGGGTGGTCCTAGAGGTTTGAAATTTGGAGGAGACATTCCTCGAGTACTCTTAAGGTACACTAAGGAGGTATTTTTTGAAATTCCATCCCGAAAGGGGTGAAGGGCTGATAAAGTTGTATGGAAAATACCCCGGGCGAAGCTGTGGCGGTCCACTAGTATAGAATAAAATAATAAAGGAACTCTGTTTTCCTAAACTAATTAAATAAACTCCCATGGCTGGATGCAAAACTTTTCTTTTAATATTAATTTTAAAAGTTCTTTTAATTTTTTTAACTTTGTGTGTACTCACCGCGCTAAGCCAGATCGGGATCTGAAAGAAGAAACGAAAAAATTAATAACGTAACAAATGTTATAATCGAGAGAAAAAGTTCATTAATTAACTCGCAGTCTTCGTGTTCTGGGAAAAGGCGTGAAATAAGATAATGGGTCCAATTCGAAACGGTGTCCGCTAAATTTAAGATTGCCTACATTTAAAATAAGAAACGTCAAACTCGATTTTGTATAGCTCCAAGGTTCAAAATCGAGTCGAAAGATTCTTATTTCAAATTTAGCGACGTCTAAATTTAGCGAAAACACTTTCGAATTGGCCCCATTTTGTGTCTAAAATGGGCGTGTGTTTGACTACGTCCAATATAGCAGACAGGCGTGAAGTGTTCGAATCGAACATTGAACACTTTTCACGCCTGCAATGAAGGCTCTAAGTTCTGTTTAAGCAATTAGAAAATATCCGCAATATTGCCAAACCGATTTCGATATAATTCGGCAGAAAGGATGCTTGACATTCGGGGAACATACCCTATGTTCCCCGGATGGCAAGCATCCTTTCAGCCGAATTATTATTATTATTAATTTTATTCTGGCAAATTATACAGTTTCCAATAGCGATAAACAGATTCTACGCGAAGTTGCGGACAAACGGTAGTGAATCGAGTTATAAATAAAAAAAAATATATTATTAAAACAAGAAAACCCGACTGCATTACTGATATGGATACAGCAGTCGGTGATTCACCATAAAATCCTACAATAGCTATTCGAAGTCACCGACGACACCACCGATACAGTGAGGTTTTCCGTTTTTAGGGTTTCGTACCCAAAGGGTAAAAACGGGACCTATTACTAAGGCTCTACTGTCCGTCTGTCCGTCTATCCGTCTCTCACCAGGCTGTATCTCATGAACTGTGATAGTTAGACAGTTGAAATTTTCACAGATGATGTATTTCTGTTGCCGCTATAACAACAAATACTAAAAACCAGAATAAAATAAATATTTAAGGGGGCTCCCATACTGCAAACGTGTTTTTTGCCGTGTTTTAGATAATGGAACGGAACCCTTCGTGCGCGAGTCCGACTCGCACTTGGCCGGTTTTTATTATAATTTTTATTTTATTGTATATATTCGGGGCATCAACAGCGATCCATTTCACAATTTACATAAATAAGTACATTTTCATTAAGCCAATGAGCGATGTCCACAAAAAATGTAAATCAGTTTATATATTATTTTTAGTTAGATAATAGGTATACCCTATATCACTCCCACAATTTAAGACTCTATCCAGCCGTTTAGCCGACAGAGCGTGCCAAAGAAATAGACATACATACATATAACACACGAAAAACATTACCCTCCTTGTGGGGCAGTGGGGTAAAAAGCCCTATTATTACACAAGTTCATCATATAAGAACTTTACACGAATAAAGTAAATGTAAAAGAATTGAAGCGAAATTGTAAATAATCTTGACTAAGTAATTAATTTCCTTTAAAAACATGAAACAAGGTCCTCCAATTAGCAGATTTTGTTACTAAGGAATGGCCGTGCGATCAATTTATGAAATAAATTGTTTAAAAGAAAATATACCTTTTTTATACATACATACATACATAGCATCACGCCAGAAATCCCTAATGGGGTAGGCAGAGCCACAAGACTACTTGTGGCCACGTTCGATTAATTAGTCCTAAGATGGTATGATGAACCCTATGGTGACAGGTGATCAGCTCATCGCCCATACTGATAGTCCACACCACCACCACCTTTTTTATATGACTTTAAATAACTTTTTGAACAGCAACGGAAGGTGTATTTCATATTACAATGTCACGTGTACACGTGTGAAATAAAAAAAACCATTTGATAGATTTAGGGTGTCCCTTATTGTTTGTACACGTTGATTGTACCTAATAATTGAGTTTCGCTAAGTTCATTAGTCATAAAATTTGTAACACATAATTTCATTTGTCATATTTTAAACTCGCATATCATTTCGCATTACGATTAAAGTCCGAATGCAGAAAGTTTACACACCGAAATACCGTTTACCGAAATACACTTTACCGTTTATATTACGCCGAAATATAGTACCTGCGAATATCTGTAGCACAAACTCACGGTTAGGTTTAGATAAGTAGGTAATTAATAGGTTAGTATTGCGTCAGGACCGAAGACCCATACCAGGCAGAAATACGAGCAGCGGAGCTCGGTGAGCCCTGCTTCAATATAACGAAAAGCCTCTAATTTTGAATGTAAAGGTAAATAGGTTAGGTTATAGGAATGTTATGTCAGTTTATATCAAACTACGCCGAAGTAGGTGCTCCGCTTGCGGTGCATCGTCGATTCGCTTACATGTTATTTATATTATGCTTAAAAACTTTATTCATAATGCCTGATGCGAATAAATTATTATGCGTGAACATATTATGCCGAAAGATATCATGCGTATCGTATTATAGTATTCGTGTAGAAATTATGCCATACCTCATTATACCAAAAGTGTTATGCACGATGATCGTTATGCGGAATTATGATGACGCAAGGTTAGAATATTTCAAATTAAATTATACTCGATATGTACCTAAAGATTTGCCTAGAACGTACAAACAGAAAGAAAGAAAGAAACGACGAGCGACCAAGAAAAAACCTAATGACGAGTCTTTAAACATTTCTTTATAAAATTTTCAAAAGTTCTTTGATCAATGTCTCCAATTCAAATTAATTAAATTTGCTTTGTTTTTCCATAATAACTAAATTTCCGAAACTTTCTTCGCGTGTTTTTATTTCCTTTAATTTTAATTAATCGGTTCTTTTTCATTACAAAATATTTAAGAAAGAAGACCAATTTGTAGCTTACAAAACTTGAAATAGCATTTGACTTCTTGCTAAGCGTATTTAAACCCTCGTTTCTGAATATGAATTTGATTAATAATATTAGGGGAGTCCACGATGCTAAATGGGGATTTACTCAAGCGTCGTGGGGACCTATGTGATTTTGAAGATTAGATGGTAAAAAGAAGAAAAGGTTATAAGATTAGTAAACATTCACCGGTGGGGGAACGTCAAAAATTAAAAAAGAAAACACATTTACACAGAAATTTTCGAGCGCGTCAGATATTCAGAGGGGATGTTAAATGAATCCGGAAAATAACTATCTTTTAAAAGACTCACAATTCAAACGTGACGCAAGCTATTGGAAGCTTTTTGAAAATGCAAAAAAAAAAAAACATTATATTGAAATACTCGAGCGCGTCAGATTATTATACAGATGGTTAAGTTTGATGCCCTAGTTGTGATGACCTATAATCTGACAATAATTTGGAGGGAATCTGATGGTTGGGAAAAAAAATATTCTGATCGGCTGCCGATCCCATAGAAAGGGCTTATATATAGTGGAGGTACTACAAGATATATCCCTTATGTTAATCAGCCGCCCCTGAATAGATCCCAACATCCTCTAGTAGGCTCTCCTACCATAAATACGTATCCATCAACAATAGTCAATATTTATATCAAAGGCCAGAAAAGATTTTTTTTCAGCATAGCCGGCCTTATGCTTTAAATCATCCCACTTACCACTATCTCACGTACAGTCGAGGTCAAAAATATGTACGCAGACATGTCCTCAAAAATATGTGAACACGACTTTATTGTGAATGGCGTAAGAGCGCTCAGATATTTTTACCCATTTGGTAACTTATATACGAGTATATTTCTGGGGTCCTAGTGAAAAGGGGGTTAAGTCGATGTGTGATGTTTAGTTATATAGCTTGTTGAAATCAGAATAAGCTATATAACTAAACATCACACTTTTACGACTTAACCTCCTTTTCACTAGGACCCCAGATTTATGATCTCGATTTTCAAAAACTTTACTTATAATATATATATATATATAAATGCAAAGTGATTTTTGATCAACATGATTTTTTGGACAGAGATAACAAAACTATACGCTAATTTTTATCCCGGAAAAATGCACAGTCCCGGGCGTGACAAGGAAATTCCACGCGGACGAAGGGCAAATGTTTAAAATAAATAAATGAACGTTGTTTTGCTCACGTTAACAAGACAGTCACTCTCGGAAGACCACGCTTAATTCGATAATAATACAAACGCTTCCCATCCCTCTATTGAGGGATCAAAATAATATTTTCTGAATAGATGGAGTCAAAATAATAAATAATTATGTTAAGCACACTTACATACGTTTACGCCATGGGACATAATAGGTTATTAGGCTAATAACATTAGCAGACTATACCCGGCACTTCCCTTAAAGCAATGAAGTCTCTAACTAACAATGAATCGCAGCAAAGTGCCGGTGTTACCGATTAAACCTTTTAGTTTTATTGCCAAAATCCCAGCCAGCCAGCCAGCCAGCCAGTTGGGTGCCAGTTTCCTCTCACCAATATACATATATAAAATATATTAATATATTAACACTGACTAAAAGAACGCACGGCCTAAACCAGGGGGATTAGGATGAAATTTGCACATGAGTTTCTTACGTAAGCAATAAGCAGAGATTTTCGAAAATTCATCGCCTAACGGGGTTTAATAGGGGTTGAAAGTTCGTATGGAAGTTCGTCGATTTGAAGTTATGGGGTGTGCCCGAGGGATTCTTCCATCGGGCACACGGCTAGTTAACGATAAATTTGATTTTGCTACCTACACTGAAAAAACGGGAGGGCTAGAAATAAACAAATTATTGCTAATATCAACCAAGCGACTTATTTCGGACAGAGCTTGCAATACTGTTTGCTAAAATCAAATCTTTAGACAAGCCAAATAGAAAATTTGCTGGCACTTCGTGTTTTCCGTGTAGTAAACTAACGAGGCCAGTCATCATTTCTTAATTTTTAAAGGGTTTTTGGAGTCCGTTTTGCTAGTTTTTTATTTACAATTGTATAACAAACGTGCACTCTTGCATTCTGCTAACGAATATAAAGATAACAAGTACGGGTACTGTTCCAAAATGTCTTAGAAATTTTCCTCAATTCGGAACACTATCATCACTATCATCTGAAAAAATGATACCTCACCGAGTTTCTTGCCGGCTCTTCTCAGTAGAGGGTTTTTTCCGAACCGGTGGTAGATTCATTCCTTGACCTTCATAAGAGCTTGTAAAAGCCTAAATTGAATAAAGATAGTTTGACTTTGACTTTGACTTGTGACCCTTACTTTAAAATAAAATGTTCACAGACTTCTAGACAGAAGTATTCTTAAATATAAATATAATTGGTTAAGCAAAACCGCGGGAAATCCTTGAAAATTATAACCAAAAAAACTGGAATCCCGTGAATGCCGTGAAGAGATTGGATTCCCAATTCTGGAACACACAATGCCGGGATAATTTGAAAGGTTTCGTACAAACAAGCACAATAGATTAGAAATCGAGGTGGATCCCGGAATACCGGGAATATTACGCATTTCGCATGCCTTTTATACTTTTTAGGAATTAATATGAAATGCGAAGTTTCTTCATGCAAAGTAAGGTTGCGCCTTTAGAATTGTGATGACCCAGATTCATGTGAAAGACGTTTTTTTTTATAATATCCTGTAAAGAGAATATTAATTTCCGCATTCTTCTGGTCTACTTGCCGTAACAGCACATATAACAGCATCGTACAATCAGTATTTAAATAGGAACAAAAAATATATGAAAGATTTTCTCTTTTAATTTGTAGATATTATATACATATACGTTACACATGTTATAAAAAGCAGTTTGTTGACTTTGCACTTTAATCTAGTCATATATGCGGCCCTAACACGAAAGACAAAGATAATTTAAACCCGTTTATCTCTATGACTATCTCTTTCGTCGGCACTAGTGTGAGAGAGACGCACTTATAGATAAGACGGTTTAAATTATCCTTGTGTCTGGCATGTTTGGGCCGCTGAAGTGAATTCATCCATACTTGTCTTATTTGGTAAACAAGTTTCTAACCTCAAAATGCACCTTTTTTGGCTAAATCAGCTGTTTCCTTGCTAATAAAGGAACCGGAGACAATATTTTAGACGTCACTTTGCCAATTTTTAGCCTAGGTTTACTTTATTTAGGATAAAACAGCTGTTTCACCAAAAAAAATTGCACATTTAAGGTTAGAAACTTGTTTGCCGAATAAGACAAGTATGGATAATTCATTGTAGATATTCGTTTTATACGAGTATGTATTAGTATATTAGTATCTTCCGATGAAAGTTATACCCACCCAGACAAAACCTAAATCCATTTTTGGCAGTTTGCCCAAACGTCTAAATATCGGAAAAACCTAGATAACGAGATACTGGAACTGAAGTCTGGGGGGCTAGCACGACATGCCCGCGAGTCGTTTGTCGCGCAGTGCGTCTCTGTCTAACTAGTCAAGTATGTAAGGGATGCACTGAGCGACAAACGACTCGCGGGCAGGTCGTGCTAGACGTGCTGGAAAAATGGACCGAGCAATTAGTAAGTACCATGACAAAAAGAAGGAAACGTGGAAATATGTTGCTATTCTTTTTAAAGATCTCAGCCCTAGATAATATTAAAAATGCGTGAATGTGTTTGTTTATTCCTCTATGTCATAACAATGTAATGGATTAACGTAATTGTTTTCATAGGAGACTACTTACATAAGTTACATAAGGCGTCGTCCTAATAGGACGCGATTGCGCGAACATCGCTAGTTCGCGAACATTGTTTGTACGAAAACGCCATCAAACATAGGTAATGGCCCCCAATTCTCGGTGCATTCGAGATAATCTCACAATCTCAAACGTCAGTGCATACAGTCCTTTGACACAACTGTATGAATCTGACGTTTAATCTCGCAATCGATATTGCATGCTTTAAATTGATCTTTAAAAAATTTATTTACTAAAATTAATCTTTCACTTTAGCGTTAGCAGTTACCACCTAAGGAAGAGCGGCGCCTCTTAGCACAGGTATCTTAGTATACTTAAAAAGAGGCGCCAACCACTTTATATGTATATTGCAAGTGATTGAATAAACATTTTTTCTTTTATATTATCTCGAATGCACCGAGAATTAGGGCCCTCGAGTGGCATCAAGTGATCCTATAAGAGTTCCTTTTGACGTACGGAACCCTAAAAAACCCTGATAAGTGAATCTTGAAGGAATAGGGATTAACGAATACTACGGGGATGAAGTTCCTAGATGGCTGTCATTAGACAAATACATTGACTAGACTTAAATAAAACCCGTGCCTAAAATGTTTAATTTCATCCTTTATCATTTCAGCTGAAACACGTCCACTGCTAGACATAGGAAGCCTATGAGCCTAACCAATGATCGCCACGACGACCGATTCTGTGCTGCTCGCAACCAGCGGAGTCCCGCGATATTCACTAGGTCATCTGTCCACCGTGTGGGTGGTCTGCCGACGCTGCACCTTTCGGTGCGTTGTTGCCAGTCAAGAACTCCTTGGCCTCGTCGGCCATCTGTTCTACGAGCATTCTGCCCGCCCATTTCAAACGTGTGTAGTTTACTTCAATATAATCCCAAGCGACAGAGCAAACCTTCACATCCCATGGCTCTTCTGACCTCCTGGTTATACGGGCCGAGATCCCTACAAATATTTTTATCTACTCCATGACCCTGGTGCCATTTCTTCCTCTGTGGGGTATGACGTACTTGCAACAAGCCATGTGTTGAATTCATTACCGGATTATAGTTGTGTTTCAATTTCTGCGTCCGGTGTGCTGCAGTTACAGAGCAAGGAATCGTACAGCTGGTCTATGTGGTATTACATTGCAGGTAAAAACGAAAAAATATTAATAAAATACGATATTAAAAGCGAAGGCCAGGTAAAATGCGCAGCGCGGCGGCACGCGTCAAATATCACGCTGGTAATCACTGTGTTGTGTTGCAAGAATGACCGGATGAAATATGGAAAATGTTTCGTTCTAACTTTAGTACTTTGACGGCGTAAAATTTAGTTCACGCTGTTCCCTTTGAAACTGGTATTCATGATTAAACCACCTTTGTGAGATACAAAATACAGGATGGGCCATAAGTTTTTTGCAAATAGAAACACAGATTTTTTTCTAAACTATTATTTGTGCGGTACAAAGGATGACGGGAAATTACGCCATTTTGTACATTTTTGACTACGATAGACCGTTTCACAGGAAAACAACGTGTTTATTGAGTTAAGAGCCCACACATGACTAGATTAAGCACCTCATTTTGCGTCAATCAGAATTGAACTCTTATGACGTTGGGTTTCATGTTAAAATAACTCGCTCTCAGCCGTGGCTGTTACAACCACCGCGCGCGCACGCGTTCACGAAAATCTGAGTTTTTTGCTGTTTATTAGAGAACCATAACATCTATTAAAAATCCTTTTTAGCGAATTGAGAAGTTGTTGTTACTCAACTATTTAACCAAAAATCATCGTTAAAGACCATAGGGTTTCGAAGATTCAACCAAAAATATGTTAAAAAAGCGTTAGGTTTAAAAAATAAAAGTATCGAGGTTTTTATTACTAATCGTGTTTTCACGTTCAAGCATTTCAAGAACAAATGTTCAAGTATAATATGTTCAAAGAACAAACACGTAGTCCCTGTCAGTATTGAAATCTAGATCGCCAAACGTCGCAACCTTAGCATATGTGGCCTCTTAAACACTTTCAAAAAAAATCTTCCTTTACTATGCGATGCAATTTTAGTATTGAATACGGACTGCGCCGTGTAAGTGAGTGTCCCTGCCGCGTCAATTTAATCAAAACTTGGGTTGAAAAGTTGTAAGAAACTGGTTCAACAACGAATATTAAGCAAATAGTACAGGTTACGTACCAGAAGTGATGAGTGTCAGCATCTTTTCATACAATTCCGTAGTTGGTTGCAGGAGTGCCAGCAACAAGATGGAGCGGAGCTCATTGAGACGACAGTATTTTTACTAATAAAAAAAATATTTTATACTTTTTACTTATAATAAATACCTAATTAAATAGCTTTTGTAGTTTTGTCTCTATCATGTTTCTAAAAGTGTAAAAACTTATGGCTCACCCTGTAGCTATACTCGCTCGTCGTTATTAGGCAAATCAATTCAGGCGTGATACTCGTATGACTGAGTAAAATCGCGTTCCATTATGAACGGTCGAAAATGAATATTCGAAAATCAGCGTAATAATAATCAGCGCATTAACTCGAACGAACTAATCACAGCGCTCTAATAATCAAACAGTTTAAAAAAAAAATTAAAACCGACTTCAAGCCTTTGCAAAGTAAGATTTTTTTCACAGTTTAATTTATTATCATGTGATTTAATGAAACATATTTACTACATCAAGTAACAATAGCATAATGCCAATTGCTCATCAGCATTTACAAACTGTTGTTATCCAAGGTGCCACGGTGTCAATCGTTGAGGAGTTCTCCTGGTTGTTCACCACTGATTCTATTTTACCACATGGATTGTCATGAACATAAGTTGCCTCTAAACCTTATACAAAAATCTAATCGCCACCCGTGAAACAGGAGCTCATTCAGTTATCATTTAGGAGTTCCGGTGATCATCTATGGTTTTCATCGACAGTTCCGCTTCACCAAATAATGCTTTCGGAATGTAACTACTTGAGTTATTACAGAAAATACTGAAATTGTTATATGCGTGCCTATAATATTTGAGGAGTTCCATCGATTCCTCATAGATCCTCTCATCACACCTCGACTTTGACTACAACGGGACTAATCTGGAGGCAGGTATACCCTACCGAATTTTTTTTTTATTTCGGCCCATAAATGACAGAGTTCTGAAGTAACAAACAAAAAAAACATACAACCGAATTGAGAACCTCCTCCTTTTTTTTGAAGTCGGTTAAAAACCCCGCGCACCCCGCTAGTTTGGCAGCTTTTTTCATAGTAAAAAGCGAGGCTAAGCGCTGTCTTTAGGATATTGGTCTGTGCCTTAGCTACACTCTCCTCGTTCAGCAACGTCTAAAGAATCGTTTTAATAACCTCTATCCTCTTTAACGTGACATCAATTTGAAAAGGACAAACTAGATAGGTATTTTAATGTATTGAGCGCTTATGAAAAAGATGGCGAGTAAAAATATATTATAAACATTGCCAGACAGTCAGTCATACGGCAAATTTCACGCGTTAATATTCACTGCGCTTCCTTGCCTCGCACAAATGACCTGTTGAAATATTTACGATGTTTTGTACAAAATTTATGACGTATTTCAACAAAATGGAAGGCGTAATTGATATTTTTTTGGACACGCTAATGTACATACATAACATTACACAAATATTCTTTTATCCTGCGGTCCTAACATGCATGACACTAAGATAAGATACACCCTCTTATCTCTAAGTGCGTCTCTCTCATATTAGTGCTGACGAAAGAGATAGTTACAGAGATAAACGGGTTTAATTTACCATTGTGGCATGTGTTAACCTATAACCAATGGTCCTTAAAATCCTCAGCGGCCCTAACATGCATGCCACAATGGTAAATTAAACCCGTTTATCTCTGTAACTATCTCTTTCGTCGGCACTAGTGTGAGAAAGACGCACTTAGAGATAAGACGGTCTATCTTATCTTAGTGTCATGCATGTTAGGGCCGCAGGGTACAATTATAGATCTTAGTCCCGCCAAACATAACTAGGCCTGGAAATAGTTTCTAAATTTCTGATGGGAAATTAACAAATACAGTCGAGGTCATAAATATTTATACGTAACCGAAGGGGCAAAAATATCTGAGCGCTCTTATGCCCTTGATAATAAAGTCGTGTTCACATATTTTTGACCTTTTATCCGGGTAGATATTTTTGAGTATACTAAATATCTCAGTCGACATAGCTGTGCAGCCTGTCTCATGGGTTAGCAGTCGATGGTTCTCCATAAAATTGTAACTGGCCGATGTCACTGTCTGATTTTTCTCATACGATGAAATAAACGAAATTAACGTCAGTTATTAAATTAAAACAAAGTTTTTTTTATTTAAATATAAAACTTCACGTAACATATCACATCGATCACGCTCGAATATTCCGAAGTGATGTAACAAAGCGCCTGTTCTGGACTTCAGAGTTCCTCCCCGCGCACTTACAATGCGAAGGCCGCGCAAGCTAACACGACTTTAGAGTTGGTCGTGTGCGGCCGGATTTTTGGCAACCGGATATCCGGCTATGCTGGATATCTGGAATCCGGTATCCGGCCAAACCACTATCCGTTGCATCTCTAGTATTAACCCATTTCTTCACGTCCCAAGACGTTTTCTCGAATTAAGGATTACGCTGTGTTGCGATACTACCCATCCTAGTTTATTCAAAAAATATTTCTCAGTTCTCACGGAGTATTAAGCCGATCTCAAATTAAATTCCTTTTTCCGGACTTTTTCCGGGTGACAAAGAGATCGCAAATTACACAAATTTTCTAAGAGACCATTTTGGCTTTGACCCTTCTTTGCGTTTCGCTTGAAATGTGAATTAGCTGTAATAACGACAATGTAAGGCTGGACAACTTGGGTCTTTTGAAATATGTAGGTACACTCAAGAGCCAAGAAAATGGCTCACTCCGTTTATGAGCGAGTTGCCTACAAAGCAAGATACAGGCAGGATGTCTCAAAAGCAAGATGACCAAAAAGCAAGATGCCTAACAAGCTGGATGTCTCAAAAGCAAGATGTCTCAGAAGCAAGATAGCCAAAAAGGACCTTGACCCCGTACCTACGAGTATATTTGTTTCTATCTTTATTTTATTTGTTGTATTTGCCTACAATAAAAACCATTTTAGGTGTCTTGCTTTGCAGACTTTTAATTACCAAGCAATTTGTCTTCAAGACATAGCAAGCAGGCGATTTGCCTAGACGGCATTTAATCACTTAGACATTTTGCTTTGTAGGCATAATACTTAGGCATCGTACTTTGTTAGGCATCTTGCTTTGTAGGCAACTCGGTCATAACCCGTTTTAAGTAGTTTATTTTGGTACCGAGTCGCGTGCAGTCGCGTGAAATATACTAAGTCAACTAGTGAATGCTACAATCTCCTCCAGACGCCGAGATAAGGAAAGTTGAAGGGGAAAAACGCGTCAAAAGAAGAAAGAAGTCGTAGCTCCTAAATATCAAACATCTTTAAAGAACGGTTCTGCGTCTTTGATAAACAAAAACGTATTTCTTTTCAAGAAAGCGGGCATACAGCATTTTCACAACACAAATTTTAATCGCAGTGACAATCAAATCAAATCTTTTACTCGGGATGGACTGTTCTGTACCAAAATTATCGCTCGCCGAAGCCGTAATCTCGGGTCCCGACGATTTAATTTATTTTAATGGTCAATATCAGAATGTGAAGCGGTCCGGTCGGATGGACAACTTTTAGGCGCCTAAATAGGGGTTGTGTGACAAAATTGTACCAGATTTCATTACTTCGTGTCGTTTACAACCTTTACGTTGCAAAGTAAAGATCATTAAAATAAATAAGCCTGTTTGGAGCGTGTTTTTGAATATCGCCTGTGTAACACGTAACGATATTGAGTGTTTTTATTATACCCGTTAAATTTTAGTAGGTATGGGTGATAACTCTTCTGTTTGGGTCAAGCTGATCTCATAGAACGTTATTTAGTATTTTTAATACTTGTCATAATATGCATTATTGTAGGTTTTGGATGCATTTAATTCAGGGTGTCACGTGATACGGAATACGATTGTTACTATGGTAATGAAATGTCGCTGTTTTATCGCTTTTATTTCAAAGCAAAATGACATTCCATATCGTAAAGCCAATGTCGAATAGAGATCTTTTCTCGAGCAATTTTGACCTCGCCTTAAAAACTCTAATAATATTTATGTGTACAGGTTATCCTTGAAATTAGATTCAACGTTCTTAGAAAATCCTGTTTATGTATAGGTATTGTAGTAACCACATAGTTCCTAGATAAGTAATTGAGATTGTAGATTAGCGTGTAATACATCTTAGGATAACCAAAGTCTGTTCGCCAAGAGGTGATAAAAAAAGGGCTTCTCAACTCATTACAAATAGCGGCCCGCTAATTTTTTTTTACTGATAATAATAAGAAATTCAAAGGAAAAATCTATATTTTTCTCATAGAATATTATTAGTAAATAGCCTATATATGTCCCATTGCTGACATATCATCGGAGGACAACCATGACGAAGTGTCAGAGTCGGAGGAAGAATCAAAGTCGGTGACGTTTATTATGTAACGTTAAATTGCTTCGTCTACCCTGTCATAAATTTGTAAAAATCTAAATATGACAACAACTGCGTGCCCCGTACCACGAAACTCAGTGCGCACGGCGAAAAGCAACGCCCGTCATACAGTTTGCGACATTTAAGCGACAGTCGCTATTTCGAGACGATATCATAATATTTATCAACTCTCGGCGTACAGACTATAGTTTAAATAAGCAGCGTACGGTGTTAGTTTATATATAGCTGTTAAGTGTGTGTGTGTTATGTTAAGATTAATATTTGTGAGAGAGTGCAGTTGTAATAATATACTGATATTCATTTATTGTGAAGTCTTGAACTACCAACAATATAGTATAATTACTCCCATCACTATACAAGTTAAAAGTCGTATAACCACGGGGTTTAATTGCAGTAAACGTCGCTGAAGCGTCGCAATCAGTGTAATCAGCGCGTAGTCACGCAGGTGAGGTGATGTCAGCTTAGAGGCGTCCCACACGCGCCAGTTAAAAACGCCACGTCACAGCAAACTCTTTCAGCAATGTGATTCTCTTACGTGCAAAATGCTTCACTGACTGTAAAAGTGTCGCCTGCCTCGTAGAACACCGGTTTGTGCTAATACAGTGTTATCTGATTCATTTTACAAACATTACAAGTCAGTACAATATGATGATAATCAATACACTATGGTCTTCGATGTAATTTGCTTATTATTTTATCGTAGACCACTTTTTCAATGCAGATGCGTTTTTTTTGCAAAATCTGTGTCAACGTTTCTTAATAAATTCATCTACAGCATAATTATGCTGCAGCATGCAGTTGCTGCAAACGTTAGATAATCACACTCCTGTATGTGAGTGTCTCGTGATGTGGTTTCACTAAACGGTAAACAAACGCGCCGCACCACGTGTGTAGGGGCTGCGGGCCGCGGAATTAAATCTCGCAGCACGCATGATGTACGACCGACGACAGGTGTAGCTTATAATTGCGATTCGGCGACAAATGGGCAGACAGGTGGCTTTTAATGCCGTTGACGTATAATTTCTTGGGCATAATAACAATAATGTATATCTACGTACGTAATTATAGTTCGCAAAAACTAATAAAACACGCTACTACATTTGGTTGCGCTATTTAAGAAATATTTGATCTTTTACACCCAAAATCATTTTTTTGAGCGGAACTTGAAGAGCCGCAACTGACCCTTCGCGTGCAAAAGAGCGCATACGGCTCGCGAGCCGCGGTTTACCGACCCCTTCACCAAGTTAATGTATTGGACTCGTCAAAACAAACCAAATGAGCCTAAGCTCGAGGGGTTCACTAGTAGTAACAGATCAGCTGAACGACGGTACCGAATAATTGTATTACCATGACACAATACAAAGTTTCCAATCGTTGCGACAATTAGAAATAAGTTAAAAGTGACTTTATCTACACCCATACATAAAACCTCCATTGGTTAATCAAAAACAGTAAGAAATGACCACCATTTTGACAACCAATTAGGAAAAACCAGTGCTGCGATAAAGAAATAACATGACTTCTTTATCGTTTTTAGTAAAGAAATGAGATTAAATTTGGAACAGCTGTCAAAACTCAAGTGGGTCTCTATTCTAGTATCCATAGATATTAAAACAGTTATTGATACGAAACGTCAATTCAGTATGTTTTTTTAATATAAACTGCACAATATTTGATCTCGAGTGACGTGAGAATAGAGACTTCATCCGTTTGTCTATGATTTTTAAAAAAATGGTCTTACCGGAGGATCGAATCGGCGCCATGTTGGTGTTTTGCTGAACGAAGGTAGAATTAATTGAATAGAAAAAGTTGTTTGTAATTTACATTTTAGTTGAAAATATGAATAGTAAGTAGTCTTCTCGGAGTGTGTGTGATGTGAAAATGCGCCGGATATCGGAAATATGCAGCCACAATTGCAACAAATAACTTGTTGCCAGAAAATATTGTTTCTGAACCCATCATGGAGGATTTATAATATGTGTGTAGATAAAGTTATATATGCATAATTTGGCCTTAAAACACACGTGCGATCTTATTATGAAACTCGCCTATCGGCTCGTTTCATGAAAACCGCACTAGTGTTTTAAGGCCTATCATTATGCAACCGTTACATAAACTACTATTATTACATTGTTAGTTACTTAGTTACAAGTGAAGCTTATAAAAGCGTACTAAAAAATTCGAAATAACACGAGAACATTCCTAAGCTGACATAATGTGGTTTTTAACAGAACAACTCATCGAGAAAAATCATATCCCAAAACTGCTTTGAAATTCGTCGCTAAGGTTACAAGTTTTTTTGTACATATTTGAATCGGTTTTGGCATTGACATTTAGATATTTTACCGTAAAGGATTTTCACTTCAGTATGTTGATTGATAACGGCTTTTTTCCTTCTATTGGATATCGTACTTACTCCGTGTCTCTTATGATAATGTCGATATGGCTTAGGATATCGGTTTCAGAGGTGTAAATACACGTATTGGTTATTTTCTTTCAATGATATAATGTATATTATCGTTGAAATATTTTATCATTTCTTTATATCTGCTGCGTTAATTTAGTTCTAAAAAAACAGTGACAGCATTTCCCGCAGTTTTTCACCTCATAGAGACATCATCAGCATAATCATTTCAGCCGAAACACGTCCACTACTGGACCTAGCCTAAGGATCGCCACATCGACCGATTCTGTGCTGCTCGCATCCAGCAGTGTCCCGCAATCTTCACCAGGTCGTCAGTTCAACGTGTGGATGGTCTGCCAACGCTGCGCCTTCAAGTACGCGTTCGCCATTCGAGAAATATTTATTCAACCTTATCGGTCATCTGTTCTACGAGCAATATGCCCCGCGGTGAGCAATCCTCTTGCGGTGGTCTTTTGTAAAATTTTGGTAAAAGTTGGTAGCTATCCTCTTAAATTCTATCTGATATAAAATGCTTAGGGAGCGTTCAAGTATTACGTAACGAATTTGGGGGTGGCGGGGGTCTTGTAAAACGTTACGATGCGTTACAGGGGCGGGAGGGGGATTTGAACTATGCGTTACGTAACATTTTTTTAACCCTTCAGAACGGTCGCGTATTCGTTCACGCATTTTTTAAACGTTTTTTTAAAAATGTTCAAGTGAACATTTTTTTAGGTAAAAATGGTCACTTGGTGGTTACGCAACGTTTTACTAGGGGGGAGGGGGGGTACATAAGAACGTTACGGCGCGTTACATGTGGGGGTGGGGGGGGTCGAAAATCTCCAAAAATTGCGTTACGTAATACTTGAACGCTCCCTTAACAGTTTTCTATACAATTCTAGGAACATTATAAAAGCAAAAGTTTTAAAACGGCTGAATAGATTTTCATGAATAATGATTCAAGACAACTTTAGGTCATGGAATAGGACTATTGACCAATTATCTTAAAGACACTGCTTAGCGTAACCTAAATAGAGCTCCAAACTTACGGGGCGCGCGGGGGTTTTAGAGCGCTGTGATTGGTGCGTTCGATCGAGGGTATTCGCCCGCGCCTGTACCACCGCCGATAATGGCTTTTTGCCTCTATTGCTATGTGCAGTCTATTGATATATGGTCTGTGAATAGGACATAGGGTACTTTACCCGGAAAATTAAAAAGTGCCCAAAGGAATAACTATAACCGGTTTTCACGCGGACGAAGTCGCGGGCAATATCATAAAATCAAAAGAAGAAACTATCTCTAACTAAAGTAACCACAGAAAGTATTAAGACTAGAAATAAGCACGGCTTTACTCACGATTTATTTGACCCAATTTTAACCGGGAAATTGGGTGAATAGCCACCAGCGTGGAAGCCCGTTGATCCAGCGATTCGGAATACTGTACGTGTCGACATTCTTGTGGACACTGAGCTCGGCATGTTTGCTGCCGTTCACCACCAACGAGCCGCAGCCAGGTGCATCAGCAACACCGGTGCAGCCCCCGCTGCCCCCGCGCCCTCAGCTCCGGCGGAGCGCGCCGCGCGGCGGGCCGTGGGTTACTTTGACCGCGACCGCACTCAACCCCTGAAGAAGGACTCCATACAAATCCGAAACATGTCGGACCATTTCTGACAATAAATCGTGAGTAAAGCCGTGCTTATTTCTAGTCTTAATAGTCTCACGAAAGTTTTAATCTGACTACACAAAGTATTGCAAAATAGCACATACAATTTTTCCCTGCCTGCACTCTCGATCCTCAGATTTGATTACCGTATCTGCAAAAGAACCACTTTGTTTTCCTGATTCCTACGGCTACCAGTTTCAGCTCGCAAATTGGATTCACGTAAACTTTGTTATTTTCAATTCTCCACGAGGCATGAAGACAATCTTGATAGCGAAGTTGGGAAAATTGGGAGCTACCGTAGCATTTCCAGTGCCGGCCGCCACTACGAATTAATGTAATTTTACTACAAATTAGTTATTAGTAAAAGAAATTATATGCTATCGAAGCTATAGGTTGACCGCTTAAATGAGTCTTCGCCCGCGCGGAACAGGGGTGCGGGGGCAGGACGACAAAGGGGCCTGAGAGATGTGCGGGCGGCGTGAAATGAATGAAAACAAAAATGCGCCTGCCGCTCGCACCTCTCTCGGTCCCCTTTGTCGCCTGCCCCCGCGCCCCTGTGCCGCGCGGGCGAAGACTCATTTAAGCGGTCAACCTATACCATGATATGAAATAAATCAGGGAACAATCTTCTACACAAATCGATCTAGTCCGAAAGTAAACTCTACAGGCTTGTGTCATGGGTACTAAACGACGATATACATACTTATATAGATAAATAAATACATAGGAATATCCCAAAACTCAGGAGCAAAAATTCGTGTTCATCACACATATATTTGCCCTTACCGGGGATCGAACACAGGACCGCTAGCTTCGGAGGCAGGATCACTACTAACTAGGCTAACCACGTCGTCCCATACATACAAATTAATATCCTTACTAATGTTATAAATGATAATGTTAGTTTGTTTGTTTGTTACTCTTTTACGTAAAAACTACTAAACCGATCATCATGAAACTTTGTACACATATTCTCTAAGGTATTGGAAAGGATATAGGATACTTTTTATCCCGGAAAATTTTAAAGTGCCCGCGGCAATAACTATAACCGAATTCCACGCGGACAAAGTCGCGGGTAGATGCTAGTACTTAATAAATGCGAAAGTGCGTCTGTTTTATTATACCTTCACGGGGTGGCTTAAATACAGCACCAATTGTTTTGAAATTTGGCATCGATTGTTTAATCTCAAAACAACCTCAATCTAGTTTTATTGTCATTTAAATTTGACAGATGTCAATCATAATTATATTTTCTGTGTGCATTTTTTATTATTATAGTAACTTCCACTCTTGTAATGGAGACAGTGTGTTTAACATTAAAATCCCCAAAAATTATTATTTTTTTTTATTTTATAATCAATAATAGACTCAGTAACCTATTCTTATACTAAATTAATTATCTAAACATGGATATACGTTTTATCCCGGGAATAGCAAGTATATTATATAATTGGCAACCCCATTACAGCCTGCGGCATATCCAATGAACCCTGAACACATATTTCACCCCGTAAACTACTAAACCTTAAAAGAAATCTTTTTTTAGCTCTATCGGAAACCGGGAATTGTGTCAAATTAACTTGCAAGATTTGATTACAGACACTGGGACAGATGGATGAAATAAAGGCTTCTAAAAATAGACAACCGAAATGATCTTTTTATTTCCGCATGGCAAACAACGAAATATTCAGGATGGCGTTAAGTATTCACACACATCACTGGACTACGTTTCAGCCCTAATGGGATTAGGCTAACTGTCCACCGGACACAGGAGCCGGCGTGTGTCTCAATTAATGGACCGACGAGTGGACTGAAGCCTTTAATAGCCAGCTTTGGGCTCTTTGACTTGGAAATATTGAATTAGTTTGAGCAATTCAATCGTTTCACTTTAATTTCCAACTTGGCCTGCACACTGCCGTGTTTTTAATGCGAAGGCAATACTGCTTTAAAATTGGCTAAGAAAAGTTTATTATTTATTAGCGTCTGCCCGCGATTTGTTCTTGTTTCGTCATATTCCTAACTGGTCATATTCCTGATTCGTCATATTCCTAACTCGTCATTGTACAGTCAAATGAAATCGCGAACACGTGTTTACGGGATTAATAAGTATTAAGACAGATTTTACTAAGTAGTTTAAATTTGTACTACGGTTATTATACAATAATTTAATTAAGGGCGGAGTCCAAAAGAAATGGCAAATAATGTAAACAAATTTGTTTGACTTGACACATAACCTAAGTTTGTGCAGGCAAATGTACATGGTGTGACGCTTAAGGAATATGACGAATCGGGAATATGACGAGTTGAGAATATGACCCGTTAGGAAAGTGTCGAATTAGGATTATGACCAATTAGGAATATGACGAAACAGGAACAAATCGTGCTCGTGACTTCGTCCGCGTGAAATTCGATTATAGTTATTCCCTCGAGAACTTTTGAATTTTCATGGATCAAATTCCTAGAATAACTGTAAACCAAGTTTCATGAAAACCTGTTCAGCGGTTATATGCAAATGTAAATCGCTTAGAGGCGCAGTGGATGAGACTTCACGTTCTGTAAGTCACAAAATGTTTGCGAAAATACATCGCTATTTGGAGGAGCAGTGCATTCATTCAAGCCAATAGCGAGTATTTTCTTTTCTTAACAGTTAGTTGCGCCTGCGACTTTGTCAAAAAACTATCCCACGGGAATAAGTTATCGGGATTAAAAGTGTATCGGGACATAATATAAAGGAGGGTTTAGTTGGTCCAAATGTTCCAAAACTTTCCAATTACTTATGTTTTTATTGTCGTTTAGAGCTCTTTTTTTATTATGAACCCCCCAATGTTAAACCTATAGCTACATCCGTGAAAGTATCCTATATTTTATTCCAACAAATGATCTGTTTGTCTGGCAAATTTTATCCAAATCCGTCCGACAATGTACGCTTGAAGAACAAACTTCCAAACATGCATGCTACACGCTTTTAGTTAAGATGCAGACAATTCAGATATAGACTCCGATCATATAAATTATATGATCGTTTGATAAACTGCGATAAACAATAAGTGGACGAACATATTAGCAAGACATGTTCTCTGTCCACTGTCATTCTCAAAACGATACATATTTATATCTAGTGTTTTATTATATAACAAGCGTAGGTGAATAAAAACTAGTAGTGTCCGCGCGGCCATCTGAGAAGGTCGGTAGAAGTTTTATTACGTACGAGTATTATCATTATCGCAAAATGTCTTAATGTCTAAACTTGACACTAAGGTTACTTGACTGATTTCTGGATCTTGATAAGTGCTACTTACTGTGTTAAATACTTAAGTATATGTGAAACTAAACTTTCGATAACATTTTGCAACTTGAATGTGTTTTGTTTTGAGTTTCTGGCCGGGTATTCTCAGTGGAAATAGGTATAAGTAGGTAGGTAGTAATAGGTATATAACCGGTTGTAGATCCAATGACCTTACTACTTATACAGAAACTTTTTATTGAACACCGCATAAAACATATTGGTAAATCCCGAATACATAAATTACAAGGTAAAAAATAGGCGGTCTAATCGCTAAATAGCGATCTCTTTTTCTCGACTTACAAAATCAGGTGATGCATAAACTATACGAGGTATAAATACGTTTGAATAACACAAATCCGCAAAGGTAGAAAATACTTAGGTACATAAGCACATAATATACACAGGATAAATACACCAATACATAAATGTAAATATCATCATAATCATCATCATTCAGCTGAAGGACATCCACTTCTGGACATAGACCTCCGACCTCCTTCGTTTGTCTACGGAGTCCTCATTTCTGATTCGATATCGTAGAGAAACCAATACAAATATAAATACATATAATAATAATTAGAAAAAGGAACCTTAGTCAGCTATACAAAAGAGAGAAATTAAGATAAAAGCACAAACGAACTAGGGGAAAAGAATGGACAGCTTACAAAGGAAGTGATAAATGGTGCTGTTTCAGTTTTTTTATATGTAGGAAGATAATAAGCACGCCTAAACTCCGAAGGTAAGGATTTCCACAAGAATCCAACAGAAATCTTTTTTATTTCCAGGTCCTAAAATATGGTGAAAGTGAAAGTACAACAAGGTTGGCTGGAGGGTGAGCATCGCGAGCTGGTGACAGGAGATGGACACTACTTCAGCTTCAAAGGAGTACCTTATGCCACGCCCCCCGTCGGCAAACTGAGGTTCAAGGTCAGTCCGAAGTTCCGAACGATAGTTCCAACTGTAAATGACTGTAGCCATCTTTGTAACTTGTATCAACCATTTCTGCCAGTATTGTTTGACTAACGGATCTAAATCTGAGATATAGAAATTCAAAGAACTTATTTTCACGCGTTTCAATTCACTGATGAAAACAAAATCAACAAATTACCTAATATATGTGATGTACATTTTATAAAGTTAAGTAAGTAAATATTTAAACCAAGGCCAATTTCTCCTTACGTAATTGTTGAGTAAAAAAAGGAATGCATTCATGTAACAACAGTTCACCGTCATCGTTAACATTACTAAAAAATATATCCTGGCCCGATCACCCATTGAAAATTATCTTGATTACGATTACATTGATGACAATTATATTCTTCAAGAAAACTAATTAAATTATTTTATTTTAACAGGCACCGCAACCACCTCTGCCATGGGATGGCGTAAGAAAAGCTGTAGAGCATGGCCCTAGATGTCCTCAACGAGACATATTCACGGACGAGCAGATCCTAGGAGACGAAGACTGCTTGTATCTTAACGTGTACACTCCACAACTTCAACCAGAGCAACTGCTACCCGTCATGTTCTTTATTCACGGCGGAGGCTACAGAAGCGGCTCTGGCAATGACTCCCATTACGGACCAGATTTCTTAATGAAACACGGCGTTATTTTAGTCACTATCAACTACAGACTTGAAGCTTTCGGATTCCTCTGTTTGGACACCAAAGAAGTCCCCGGCAACGCGGGATTGAAGGACCAAGTAGCAGCCTTAAAGTGGGTAAAAGAAAATATAGGCAAGTTCGGTGGCGATGCCTCTAACGTAACAGTTTTTGGCGAGAGTGCCGGCGGAGCTTCAGCAGCGCTGCATGTTTTGTCACCGATGACGAAGGGATTATTCAAACGAGTCATTTCAATGAGTGGAGTTCCTTTATGTGACTGGTCTGTTGCATTCCAGCCCGCAAGACGCGCATTTACTCTTGGTAAAATATTGGGACTTGAAACTAACGATCCGGATAAACTTTTGGAATTCCTCCAAAGCGTTCCAAAAGATAAACTAATACTTACTAACCCTTGTATATTCGGTTTTGAAGAGAAAGCCAATAACCTACTCAAGATGTATCACTTTACACCAGTCGTTGAAAAAGACTTCGGTCATGATTATTTTATTATTGAAGAGCCATTCGAAGTTCTAAAAAAAGGATCCGGAAATGAAGTAGACGTGTTATTAGGACATACGAATGAAGAATCTCTTTTCGGAATTAAGAGTTATGAAAAAGTATTATTGAAACAATACAATCGTTATCCAGAAATATTCGTACCACAGAAACTACTCCATCAGTGTACACCAAGCAAGGTGCTAGAGCTATCTCAACTAATTCATGAGCATTTCTTTGGTAATAAACAGATCAACGAGGATGTTATGAAAGAGTTTGTGCGCTACCTCTCCGAAACAGCATTTATTTATGATATTCATAGGTTTCTTGTACATTTACCGAAAATTACCAAAACTAAGATCTTCTTTTATAGATTGTCTTGTGTTTCCGAACGAAACATATACAGTAAAGATGGCGCAAAGTATGGACTTTCTGGTGCGGGTCACTTAGATGACTTGATGTATCTGTTCCAAGCCAATTATGCAAATATACCGATTGACAGAAACAGCAAAAGTTACAAAATGATACAGCTGGTGTGCACAATCTTCTCTAATTTTGCTAAATACGGGTACGTAACATCCTAAACCTTAGTTAACTATTAGTATACTTAAGAAGGATTAAAACTTGTTTAGAAGATTTTGAAAAAATAATAATAATATTTATTTTGCAAGTAGGCAACTTATCTGAATCGATCAGCGCTATAAATGATGACATCTGCTGAGAAGAAGTGCCGCAACTAGCAGTCTTTTTTCAACGAAAGCACAACAATTTTAATGACACAAAAAATAATAAACCTTAGACATAAAGTGTAACCGACAAACTAAAAGGGCAAAATTTACATACCTGTATTATATTCATCATTAGTTAGTCTAGAAAAATAAACTTTAGCGGCTAAAAAGCGTTCCAGCTCTAAGTTTGGCGTGACTATGACTTTTCTATTTTAACTTTTTACGGTCAAAAGAATCTCTCTATTGAGTACCAAATATTATGCCCAAGACTATACCTATTCTCTATTTTAAGAAACGCAACCCTAAAACTCCACCACCCTTTTTTAAACAAACTAAATTTTTTGTCAAGTTAATGCTTTCGTGAGGCATTATGAGTACTTGAATTACTCACGATTCACGATCAAAAATACCGCGACCGCACTCAACCCCTGAAGAAGGACTTCATACGAGTTCGAACCATGTCGGACCATTTCTGACAATAAATCGTGAGTAAAGCCGTGTGTATTTCAAGTACCTATTCAAACTTAAATTTTATTATAATGTTTATTAATTTTACGAGAGAAGTTTGAATCATTTCCCATGCCCGAACAAAATGAAACTTTGCGCAATAAGATATAGAGGTACAACCAGCGAAAAGCTAGAGTAAGCTTAATTTCCAGTAACCTTATTGTTTGTTTACTTTAGGACTCCAACCCCTGATGCATCACTTGGCGCGCTGTGGCCGCCCTACGACAACTCTTCCAAGAGCTACGGAGAGATCGCGGACTCTCTCACCATAGGCCGGGCACCCAACGCCGAAGTTCTATCTTTCTGGAACAGCGTATTTGAGAAAGCTGGTGTTGAATTTTGAGTTTTTTAAAATAAAATAGTTGATATAGATTTCATTTCATTGTAATTTTAATTTTAGAGTGTTTCTTCCAAAGAAGGGATTAATATCTGAGTGAAAAAGCCCAGCCGTTGTCTTTTTTATCTATTTTGGATAATTATATTAATTTTAACATAACAATGTTTACAACTATATGGGAAATAATCGGTTAAAACAAATTCCAACTTGATGTTGACAAGAAAACGTGAAATTGAGTTACTGCTTGACTTATATCTCTATACATAACCACATGAGCGTGAAATAAGCAATTTAGCTATACTGAAGGTAAATAACAAATATTTGAAACTAATTTCAGTATCATGACTTAGGGTATTAAACGAGATGAGTTTCACTTTAGATAGCGAGCATTGATATAAGATTGTGTAAACAAGTATGATGTAATAAGAAAAGTTTGATACGGCGAAACATATCGACTGATTATTCGCAAGATCTTATATTGCTCAGCCCTTGTCTCGAATTTGAATTTTATCGTCAGCGCCCCATGGTAGTATTTTTAGAGTTCCGCGCCTAAAGGGTAAAACGGGACCCTATTACTAAGATTCCGCTGTCCGTCTGTCTGTCCGTCTGTCACCACGCCGTATCTCATGAACCGTGATAGTTAGACCGTTGAAATTTTCACAGATGATGCATTTCTGTTGCCGCTATAACAACAAATACTAAAAAACAGAATAAAATAAATATTTAAGGGAGCTCCCATACAACAAACGTGTTTTTTTTTTTGCTCGTTTTTGCTTGATATTGATAACGGCAACAAGTAGACGCTTGAAATATTCATAGAATATTTAGTTTTATCAACACTTTAAAAATATATAATTAAATTAAAATAAAAACATATTTAAGGGGTCTCCCATACAACAAACGTGTTTTTTTTTACTTGATTATAGTTAATGGTACAGAATCCTTCGTGCGCGAGTCCGACTTGCACCTGGCCGGTTTTTTATTTTAGGTTAGAGTATGCTACGACTTTGAGTAAGCCAACAGAATTCAAGCTTTTTGATTGAAATTTCATCATCATCATCATTTCAGCCAAAAGACTGTTGGGAGAGGAACTCCCCCAAATATCGCCACAACAAGCGATCATGCATGTGCTGTTCGCATCCAGCGGAGCCCCGCAATCTTCACCAGCGCCTCTATTCGGGAACGCTAAGTGATCTTGTAGTGACTCGCGAGCGAGGTTTCTCATCCCACTCTTCCGCACGACGCGTTATGCGTAAGAGCGAGATTAAATCTCGCTCGCGGGTTGCTGCAGTATCACTTAGACGTCCCCGAATAGACGCCCAGATGGTCCGTCCACCGTGTGGGTAGATTGCCCACGCTACGCCTTCCAGTACGCAATCACCACTCAAGAAATCTTTGGTCATTGGTTAAAATGTATGTAGAAATATGTTAAAGTCTATAAATAGTTTGTGTTGCATACGATCACAGGATCACGACTGACAATGTGACGTAGTCGCCTCATTCTTAAGGTTTCTCATTCCGAATTGATGCGTAAAAAGTATTAGACAATAATTTTATTACCTGGTATTTTTTTAAAACGTGTTAAAATCTTAATAAAGGTCTTACTGAAGCTCGTAAAGCCCCGCACAGTAATTAAATCTCCTTGCATCAGCATAAACTCGGTGCGGTCGTAATCCTCCGGGATCATAAAGCACCTGATATTGCCTCGAGTGTCACACAACACGGGAGAATTTTAGGACGAGCCTTAGCCAAAGAAAACAGTGGTAACATATCAATGGATATATATCAATATTTTAGCTGACTAGCTCATCTAACTCAAGTCCAAGTCAAAGTCAAAATATATTTACAAAGCTCTTATGAAGGTCAAGTAATGAATCTATCACCGGTTCGGAAAAAAGAGCCGGCAAGAAACTCGGCTCAGTTCGGAGGTGCTTCTGACCTTTCGATCCGCTATTTCACATATCTTTGAACGATTGAATGATATGGATAGATATTATAGTATGATTGCGTTATCATCGCTTTTGTTCGGAAATATTCGGAATCATTCGGTTGGTCGCAGAATCTAATTACTATCGAGATAGAAGGAAAGAGTTCGTAGAATTTGTATGGAAACTGAGCGTGTAGCATTTATGCGTAGTTACTTTGATATCACGAGTGTAATTTAGTGACGGAGCATAATAATAATAATAATAATAATAAAGCCTTTATTTCCTCAAAAATCTAAAAATAATAATAATAATAATTATACCTTACATGCATTAATCAACATGTTCTTAAAAATGAAAATTCAAATTATGTTAAGCATGCTTAGAACCAGTTAAGTAACAATTTAAATTAGTTAACAATAAAATTCAAATAAAGAAACGATAAATGCATGAATTATAAAAAAATAAAAACTAATTGAATTACATTAAAAACATTAAATAAAAATAACCCATTAAAAATCATTTGGTAGTAATAAATACATTAATTTAAATTCAGTGCATTCAAATGTGAACATTAAAATTCAGTTTATTAAATAATTCATGTAAAATAATAATAACAAACATTCTTCAAAAAAAAAACGTAAATATTCTTGTAAAAATAGTATTGATAATAATAAGAGTAATAAAGATAACTAGTCTTTAATAATCGGTTCTTGTACGTGAGGTACCCATTTTTGGGCATAGGCCTCCTCCAATCCCTTCCAGTAGTTCCTCTCCCTGGCGTGGCGGGTCCACGCGGGCCCGGCCACGTCCACGAGGTCGAGGTATTTAGTGACGGAGCATAAGTCGCGCGAAATCGATTCAAAAGCATCGATTAGCACGCGGCAAACCGAGTCTAGGCGCCGCCACTCTCGCCCCCCGCGCCGCGCCGCCGCCGTTGTCACACACAAGGATGATCTCACGACATCTTTTTGGCACGCGGGAGCATACTCTCTTTCCTTCTATCTCTATATAGTTCTGTGCTTGGTACTTTGCTTGACTGACGTAGCGAGATAGTGCGCTATAAGATATGTGTTTGAATTCGAACTGAGATAGAAACAGATATAGTGTAACGAACTGATACCTACTACGCCTCTATTCGGGAACATTCGTTATTGTTGCGGCTCGCTTGCGAGATTCGCATTCCACGCTTACGCATTACGCATCGCGCCGAAGATTGGGATGAGAATCTCGCTAACGCGTCGCTACAATATCGCTTCGACGTTCCCGTCCATCTGTACCATTACCATGAGTTTATGCAAACCGTTATCTTTATCGAAATCTATTGGAAATACTGTTTGTTGCCGGAACTATTTGCATAAACTCATGGTAATGGTACCTACTGTTGTAATTCTGTAGCGAGCACGGCGCTGCGTCGTTGGCCCTCATCGAACAAACTGGCTTAGGGAAATTAATGTCTAGATTAAATCCCTAATAACTATGAACTAGTATCATTATAAACCCGGTTTGGTAAAATCCAGATCAATAACTAAACCAACATGTTGGTAGATTTGTTCGCCATTTTCGTCTTGCGTATATAATCTTGTGAGTACGGAGATGAATATAAGGCCGCAGGTGCGATCATCTCTTGGAATTTACAACTTTTACAGTCAAGAGGGAATTTAATATTTTATATAGTTCTTTTTAGAGCTATCATTTCACACGGGTGCCATCTATTTGGCATAATTTTCAATGTCCGAAACTTATTAGGCATAACAATTTTCGCATTTTTTATTTTCGCCGAATCTTAAACTTGCCGAAATTTTATCCGGCATAATTCGTTGTTTTCCCGAATATTATATTAGCATAATATTTATATGGCCGAATTTTATTTTGCATAATGTTGTTTAGCATATTATATAATTTTGCAGAATTTTGATAGCCCGAAATCCTGTCCGAATCTATGTCCGAATCTAGTTGCATAATATGCAAAAAGGGGGGAAGGGGGGTGAAACACCCCATCAGGGGCGAAATCTTAGCCCCCCGCAATAAAAAATGAAAAACCATAACAATTGTACTATTGGTAGGTTAGATTAGGGTTAACTTGTGTCCCTTACACCAAACCAATCACTAGTTAATAGTTTTTATAATAAAAATTGATTGGGTTAGGTTAGTTAAGTTTAAATAAAAAGAAACTAAAATTTTATAATCATGTATTTGTTTTATAATCCATCTCGGCGAAACTAAATTATGCGAAAGTAACTTTCGGCGTAACTAATGTATGCGTAAGTCATTTTCTGCCTAAGCACTATTCGGACTTCGCAAATTATGCGTAAAAAACATTCGGATTAGGTTGGATATGCGTGACAGAAATATGAGAAATATAATTATGCGAGATTAGTTTCTGCGCATATACAATTATGCTTATATTGATTATGCAATATAGAATTATGACATAAAAAAATATGCAAGTAAGTTAACAAGGGGAACCATTTCACACAACACCGAAACGACAGGAAAGCAATATTAACATTATTAAAGCGTAAACTGACTGCGGCGCACGCTGTACACGGACACGTAGCTTTGGGCGATGTCACTTATATTTTGATACAAAGCGAAGCTAAATCAATGTGCGTAAACTGATGAAATCACCCAGAAATACGTGTCCATGTATAACGTGCGTCATTTCCCGCCTTAAAGAGGACTGTGAACCAATGGCAAAAATCACCTTTTTCATACAAAAGTCGATAACCATTTCCACCCCTTAAATGTTAACCGATTTTGATCAATTTTTCGTAGGTTGTCATCACAGAACACAGAAAGAGGTTAGAAAGGCCGTCTGCCATAATTCGTACCGAAACCGCTGTCGCCGAAGCATCCCCGCTCGACGTTACAACTACTAGCGCAAACGAAATAACTACGAGAATACGCACACACCCACAATAACCAAAGTCCGCTCGTGATTCGTGCGTTCGAATAGCCAGCCGTTGCCCCGCCCATACCGCTTCATTGACAAAAGCAATTTATTTTACATTTGCACTAGGCCTCGAGCATATCGATAATAGTTATCGATGATGTATCGCGCCCTCTATGCCGCGTTTTGAAGTGTATACTACTATTTCGTAGTTAATCAGGCGCTGTGTAAGGCGGGTTGCGTGCTGTGTCCGGCAGGTCGCGCTGTGTCCGGCGGGTTGCGCGCTGTGTCCGGCGGGTTGCGCGCTGTGTCCGGCGGGTCGCGGTCGGTCCGGCGGGTTACGCGGTTTTTTTTCTAATTTTTATTTCTTTATATGCAGCCAGGATTGCAACAAATCACTTGTTGTCAGAAAATATTGTTTCTGAACACATCATGGAGGATTTATAATAAGTATGTGTGTAGATAAAGTTAAGTATGCAACTGTACATAATTTGGCCTTAAAACACTCGTGCGATCTTATTATGAAAATCGCCTATCGGCTCGTCTCATAAATCGGCACTCGTATTTTAATGCCTATCATTATGCAACCGTTGCATAAACTACTATAAATATGCGCAAATACAAAAAAAAGTTTAAGTTTCTCGTGTGTAATTTTGAAACTTAATCATTATATTGTTATTTATTATTATATTGTATTTACTTTTTTATGTAAATTAAATATAGTTATAAAAACCCACAAGCTATTATAATATTAAGTTTAGACATTATACACCGGCTTCACATCAAGCCCGCCACTTTTAGGTAAATTGTTTTTATATTATTAGGAACAACATTGATAAAAAATACAGAAGTTAACTTAAATGATAAATAAATTCAAAAGACTTATTATAATAGGGTATAACAGGACCAAATGTACTTAAGCTGAACTCAGAGGAATTAACAAGTTACTTTGTAAACCAGGCTTAAGGTGTATTATGGTCGCAGCTCTGTAAGTGCATTAAAAGTATTTTTTTAAAACACTCTTATCATTAATTATCGCTTTTTTGGTCCATTCATCAATGCAGAAAAATAAATAACTTATCGAACACATTGTTTATCTATAGTCGATAACACTAACTTTGGCCACATCACTAGTCTCATTACTTCGTCACGTAGGCAGTTTTTGGGAAACCATTAAATAACTTAGTTTTTAGACTTACCTGTGAATAGAAATTCCATCTTTTGACACATTTGATACTTGGCTTCTGGCCCTGCACGTAATTATTGCACAAGACGACATTTTCAATTAATTAAACCGGATTTTACCGCAGCTCGACATTGTGACGAATCGCGCTCGCGACTGACTGCGCTGACAGCGAGTCGTGTTTGAAATAGCTCATTTGCTCAACTGCGCGGCACGCGTGCCCCGCCCACATCGCCTTTCTAACCTCTTTCTGTGTTCTGTGATTGTCATTCAGAACAAAATCTTTATGCCTTTTGTATGAAAAGCCGTAGGTTCACACTCCTCTTAACGTAATATGATCCTCGTTTAAAATAAAAATAAAATAGCGGGAAATATAAACCGATACGAAATGTCAAAGCGCTGAAGAGCAAAGTTTAAATTGTTCGAGTTTTCCTTGTACTTTTCAAGTGTGAGTCCAGTCCGTCCAGACAAAACAGTGTATGTACCTAGTAACATAATATATATTTTTCATCATTATCGCTACAATAATAATCATGTAACTACGAACGCCCATTTTAAATTACAACCTGCGGTTGTAATTGGACAATACATGAATTAAATAAGTGGCGGAATGAGTGGCTCTGTAAGCTGTAGATCTTGCGAGTAAATATGGTTTTTTTTTACGTTTTCATTTCAACCCCCATATCTACGCCATTTTGAAAAATTTCAGAAAACTGAATCGATAAAAAAGAAAACATAATTATCACTATTGGTCTGACATTTATTGTTATTATTATATTTCCCAAATTCCCTATCATCATCGGTTACTTACTTACAGTTACTTATAACAAAAAACATTTACTCACTTGTAATGTTTCTTCGTTCGTTTTTCTCAACTCACTCGTACAGACACCTGAAAAATATTAAAGAAAAATGTTTAATAATAAAATGGGGGGCCGAAATTTTTTTGAGTTTCGGGCGCTCGAAGCTCATTTGAAAAAGATGAAAGCATCGTATTTTTGAAATTTGAACGAAATGACACTCGAAAGTAGGCGGACGTTGCTAGATATGTTATTCTTACACGGTATTGTAAATGGTGCATATGATTGCATTGACCTTACATCTTCTATCCTCCAGTTCCGTACCCAGCCTCTGCGAATGCGACATCGGCAACTATTTCATGTCCCTCGCGCGCAAACAAATTATTGTCGAAACAGTGTTACAAATCGTTTGCATAGAGTCTACAATGAGGGTTTTCAAAATACCAACCTGTTAGACTCTAGTAAACTTGCGTTCAAACGACAAACGTGTTTGGCAATAAAAGAAAGTCAGTAGTATGGAAACAAAAATAAATAATTAAATTAAACAAATAAATAACTTACATACAAACACATACACACACACACACACACACACACACACATACACACACACACACACACACACACACACACACACACACACACACACACACACACACACGCGCGCGCGCACAAACACACTTGTTGTTTGCTTAGTAATGTAATTTTGGTTCCGGATTGTCTCATGTATTCACTTAAGTTTGGTCTATAAAATGTAAATCCGTAATTGGCAGTAAGTTTTATAAGCAAGATAACCTGTTTAAGATTTTAAAGTGCTGTGGATTTTTGTTCAATAAATAAATAAGTAAATATATAAAATCCTGGAACAAGCGGAAAGCTAAAGTTAACTTTGAATATTAGAGGTACAAGATACTCATATAACACCTTCTTAACATATTGTCGCTAATTTATAAGGCTTCGTGGCAGGGTTGAGCGGAGGATGGAGTCATTGACACTTATTTTAATTAACTGGACAGTCGTTGCTCTTTTGTTTCTTACTGAGTTTCACTTTGATAAAGTCACTGGAGCGTGTGCTATACTTTTTATTTGGCATTTTGGTGACAGAATCCGTTCGGTCCGTGTATATTTCAAGGCAGTTTATTTCAGCGCGTATCAATCTTATGAATTTGAAAGTTGGAATAGTTATAGAACTTGTTACCTCATTCATTTTATTTCTAAAAAACAGGTCAAGTGCGAGTCGGACTCGCGCAACGAGGGTTTCGTACTACGCCAATTTGGCATGATCTCAACCAATGAATAATAGACTTTATGTTAATCGTATAAGAACTTTGACAGTTGCAAACAAGTTGGCAGATTGTTAAGCTGCTGCGGTATACCGTGCCCAATCTAAAAAGAGCGCTGACGGCGTACATTTTATATTTGATAGCTGAAACTTAAGCCGTTTTGGAAATACAGCTGGAACAAAATTGGTCTACAATCAGTCAATTTTTAAGGTATCAATGTAATGGGAGCTTCCCAGGCTAAAAACTTTTAGATATTTTTATTATTTGCTAGAATTCTTGGCATAACGAAACATATTCTGTGAACCACTGTGAATTCCAACCTTCTACCTCCTACCGTTGCTGAGCTAGAGGTGTCTGACAGACGGACAGGCGGACGGACGTTGTCCTCTCAGTAATAGGTACCCGTCGGATCCCTTCGGGTAGGGAACCCTAAAAAGCAGTTCATCATAAAAAGTGTGTCGGTTTTTAGTTGGTACAAAACCCTCGGTGCGTGTGTGTCTCACACTTTGAATTTGACATTATGAGAAGGTTAGAAAATCGGCTCGCGTAATTATGTTACAATTTTAGAACAAAGGAATTCAAAATGTGTTTAATAGAAACAACAGTATTAAATAACACGTTCAAATAGAAACAACAATGCTTGTCTCTTTCAGTTTTAATTTTATCCAGCAATTTCTCCTTTTCTTTTTTACGTAAACAAATATCCGACATTCAGAAATTCTATAAAATATATTTCCATTAAACGGAGATGACATGTATTTCGTGCTGTTCGGATTTCGAATTTAAAATGGAGAGATTTCTCCCGGAAGAATCACCAGAACGATATTTTATACCCTTGGGCTGTATTCGTCATATCCATTATGAAACGTTTGAGACAGTTTCAAAATAAATCAAAGGTTTTGAGTATGATCATATTGACCATTCAAAATAAAAATAGTCATCGTAATCAGCCTGTATACGTTCGACTGCTGGGATCAGGTGCCCTGTCATATTGAAAGGTATTGGGCACTGGGAGAGGGGACGTCACATCTTTGAATTACTTTGCGGCTGCATGTCAGCTTCCTCACGATGTTGCTTTAACCGGAATGCTCGTGGTAATTAACAAATTCAATTCCGCAAATGAATTCCAAACAAGAACCGAGATTTGAGGAGGCTACGTGTCAGACAACGCCACTCGCTTCACCAGTGCGTTCATCGCACTGACTCGTTGACTGACCCAGGTCACTCCAGTAACCAACACCATTCTACTGTCGCTCCATCCTTCGCCACAGAACATATATCTAACTAGAGGACCTGCCACAGCTTCGCCCGCGGTAATTTCCATATAAACTTTATCACCCCTTTTCCCCCTTTTAGAAGTGGAATTTCAAAAATTCCCTCCTTAGTGCACCTCTAGGGTACTCAATGAATGTCTCCTCCAAATTTCAAACCTCTTGAACCACCCGGTTAGGCTGTGCGTTGTCTAAGTGAGTCAGGGACTGTTTTATATGTATGGGTAGTGTAAAGCAAGTAGGTTGCTTTGAGAGTTTTTTGTAACTGGAACTGGCAACACACTTGGTTGCCGATGTGACTGTCTTTATTATTCTTAATTTAATTCAAATTTAAACATTATTAGAACGTCGGCCACGCGTGCCCCGATAGTTGCCCCGTTTATATTTCTACTCACGTCTATAAGTATTTATACTAAATTATTATATACCGTCTGATTAGCCGTAAGAAGTCTGTAGCAGCTCTTAGCTCTTAACTTATTAAAAATAATGGCAGTAACCATATCTGTAGTATATTTTGTGTTTGAATTGTAAGAAACAAATGTAATGTATTAATTAGACGATAATTTGTCTTTTCTGAGCAAGCTAATTTATTCTATCTTTAAGTGGAAACTGTTTTGGCCTATGTATTAACTATCCTATAATTTTATTTTGTATTATAAACGCTGTTTTTTTCCCATATCAATAAAAATAAAATAAAAATAAAAATAAGATAGTCATTCCATGTTGCGCCGCTGAAGAGGCACCAGCTGGTTTAGATTGATTGAAAATACAGTAAAAAAGTCTATTAAGCGTTTAATTTAAATATTTTCGACCCCGTAACATTCGCGCCACGAGTTACACCCAGTTTTATTTAGCCTACTAAGGCAGAAGCAGTATCTCCCTGAGGAAATGTTGTCAACGAGTCGGCGGTCGCAGCATGCGCACAGTAGACTCCGCATAGCCAGGACCCCTACCAGCATTCGAGCAAAAAGCCATTAACGGCGAGACAGGCGCGAGGAACGCATAACCTCGAACGCACCACAGCGCTCTAAAAACCCCGCGCGCTCCGCAATTTTGACAGCTTTATTTTCACGAGAATCTCGCTGGCGGGTTGCTGCAATATCGCTACGACGTTCCCGAATAGAGGCGCTGGATTGTCCAGAAAAGAGTATAGTCGTAGCTGTATAATGTATTCTATTTTTTTCTTAAAAGCATTTTTATACCGTTTTTAAGATTTCCCTTAAGTACGATTGATTGTTTCGAATAAACTTAGTTCAAAGTTAGTCGTTAATGGTTATATTTATGTTTCAGCTCTGTCACCAGAAATACCTGAATATTACAAGAGTTCTTTCCAAGTTTCCTTTTTTAAATAAACCATTGAACAGCCGGTCGTCGGCCATTAATCACGGCCATCCTTCATTTATCATACGACCCGTCCGTCACGTATTTACATAATATTATACGGAAACTCAATTTTTACACGTTTAGTGAAAAATCTCTATTTTATTACCCGTGGATGATATGACAGTTTGAGTACGTCGCGACGTTAGATGCATTCAAGATTGCATTTACAGAAACATACAACTTGTCATGTAGTGTGCACTTAGCAGTAGAGAATTATGCGGACAAAATCTATTTATCAAACGTTCTCCCCTATTTCCTCTGTGTTTTCCTCTAGCAGGATAATTTTTGACCAAAAAAGTCTTAGCCAAAAATCGAACGCTGCATACTAGTTGTAAATAGAACGGATCACGATTGAGACCCCGCTGTGCTCCAAAATAAGATAGCTGACGTGGGAAAGAAATCCGCCCAGTTCAAGTGGGCCTGGGCTGACCACGCTAGGCCCAAATCACGCGAACGAATTTTGTTGAAGTAATGAATTTCCTTTTTTTACACGCATCAAGCTTTTTATTGACCGAGCGAGTGAAAAGAGCGAAGCATCTCTCAGCCTGGGCAAAAATGGTTTCGTATGTCTGGGTGTGCGGATGTCTCGCTGTTCTTCTCTAGGTACAGGTCCCATTTCTCAACCGATTCTCGTGTTTTTGTGGTCGATTTTGTGAGCACCGCGCGGAGATATGGGGGTTTTTGCGATTACAAACTTATTTGCGGTGTTCGTTAACTGACCGCGACCTATGTCGATGTACCTATGGGTACCAGTTTTCCAACGGTAAAGTTAAGTTTGTCGCGAGGTCTACAACTCAGAGCCACTAGTTATAGAAAAATAATACTTAAGCGCAATATAATATGATTAAGTATAAGTACCCACAACACATTATAATACACCGAAGTCCAGTCGCGGGATTTCTTCTTTTGTGGCACTTTTAATACCCATTTACCTTTTAGAATTTGTTTACTCAAATCAAAAAATGCCTTTTCGGCGAATGTAGCCCGTACTGACCAGTTGCCTTTACATCAAAGCAAAGAATAACTCTGTGTTTGTCTTTCTACTTTGACCGTCAAATATTTGGGTGCCTGGCTTTGAGTAAAAGTACCGAGTTTGCGGTCAGTGGAGATAAATATATACATGCGTGCGGTGCGACCCTTCGCTCCTATCAAGGGATTTTTCTAATAAAAAGTAAACGACGCAACCGTAAACATAGTTATAACCATCGCCTTTTAATTGTAGTTAGCGCGACAATAGTTGTTTTTGTGCGTCACTTCGCTCGTTGGCCCGGGAACATGAATGAGTAGAAGTCTAATTGTACTTGGGTTAATACGCTCCAACGTCATAATGTACAATGGTTAAAACTCTCATTAATGAGTGATTGTTATAAAGAACAAATGGCAAATTATTTTGGTATCAAGAAAGAGTTCTTATACCTAACAATACCTTCTTACTTATAAACTTGTCGATTACCTTTATTGTACATTTTTACGTTAGAGTGTATTTAACCCAAGTACAGTTAGACTTCTACTCATTCATGTTCCCGGGCCCGCTCGTTGAAGCAAACGTTTGGTTATTTTAGACATGGTATAAGTTGCCGCAAGACGGTTAGGACTTCTTTACAAAGCAACCTATTTTATGAATCCGGATTATAAACAACTAGGTTATGGCCGCGACTTCATCTGCTTCATCTTACTTATTACATTACTAACTTTGGCCCACAAATTCGTCCGCATAGAATTAATTAGGTTATCGCTTTTCCCTCGGGAACTGTGCACTTTTCCGGGATAAAAATTCGATCTGTTGCGTGAAAGAACAACAAACCAATAAACCAACAAACACACCTTTGGATTAATAATTATTAGTAGGGATAGCAGGGAAGTAAAGACTTAAGCTTTCCTCAAGGAATTCTCTAAATGATGGGTAGAACTGAATCAAAACCCGTTAAGTAGTTCAGAATTTGTAAGCCAATACACCGACGGACAGAATAGACTACTTTGTTGTGCTAATATTCTTTATAGATACAGAGGAATGGATAGATGCAATAGCGATAGTTTTATTGATGGAGCGTATGAAGTACGTGCAACCGCCGAAGGTAACTTCATCGCGTTCAGCGAGTTGGTCCACCGCAGAACGCCTCGGGTCCCGTATACACAATTTTATAGGCATTGGATAGGACTGTTGAGAACTGATTCTCCTCAATTTGCCCAAAGTTATTTGACCGAATTCTATTTCCCCCGCTGTTTTCTGCTGATCCATAGGTTATTTTGACATCCGATATTTATTAAAGTTAACACTAAGAAATCCATAGAGAAAATAGATTTCGGAGAAATGAAATCAGTCCAAATGAAACTTTCGGACCAAAAAATTTACTTAAAGGGGCTCGTAAACGAGCTAGATTTTTGGCAATTTATTGCTGCAATTTCGGCTATTCTATTAAGATTACACATAACATAACTACTGGGAACAAAAAGTTAAAATGTAAAATTTTGGGGATAGCCTGAAGAGCAGCAATAAATTGCCAAGAAAGTTGGTGGTTTACAAGCACCTTAAGAGTACCGTATACCTTTCTTTCAACTTCAGTTCCTCCATTTATATCAATCACAATCACGGATTAGCCGTTTGCCCCGTACGGCGGTCGCATCAGTCTCAAACGGATCCGACCGACTAGACTGGACGTTACCTTTACACGTCTGTCGAGACCGTACCGATTACCCAATCACGTACGAAACCGGACAAATGTAATTGGGCCTTTATGCCACGTTCATATTCAGAAAACGAATTGTTTGGTTATGAATGGTTATATTTTGACATTTCCGCATACAAAATATGTCAAATTTTATATAACCACTAGTGGCACCGCCACAGCTTATTTAGCCCGTGGTATTTTCCATACAATCATTATCACCTTTTTTCACCCCTGTAGGGATGGAATTTCAGAAAATCCTTCCTTAGTGCACCTCTAGGGTACTTGAGGAATGTCTCCTCCAAATTTCAAACCTCTAGGACCACCCGTTTAGATTGTGCGTTGTCTATAATTGAGTCATGGTACTGTTTTATATATATTTATTTGTCAGTAAAACGATTCGTTAGAAAACGATTAACTTTTGATTACGAATGATTGTAATTTGACATATTTTGTATCCGGCAAATGTCAAATTAGGAAGAGAAGAAAGAAGAAAGAAAATACATTTATTCGTCACACAAAACACACAATAATAAAGACAAAAATACAGAAAAGCGAGGGATGTTTGTCGTCGCGACAGTGAAGGTCACTTGTTCAGCATAATGCTAAGACGTCCGACACCTGCAGCGCTCATTTTCAGCCAGCACCGTCTGTGGCAATCGGAGCGCTATACAAACATACAAACACTAATAAAACTACACAAACTTGGTTAAGTTAACTGTACACATAATAGTTAGGGAGCTGGGTGCCATTTTGGTATATGATTTGTTCGTCTTTCATATTGATAGAGATGAAAGTTTATGTCCAGACAAATCGATTTGATCCAGTAAATGAAATTCGTACGTCCCTGCGTTTTTGAGTTACAACTTTAAAAAAATCGTATATAAAAAAATCAGCGACATAGACGTCTGCCAACTTTTTTTTCTATTTTTTATGAGTTCTATTCTGGGAGTCCTAATGAATCGAATGCACGCATCGAAAACGACGAACAAATGATTTAGTATAGCTTTTTTCATTTACATTTTTGCAACTTCGTCCCTTTATAAAACGGAGCCCTGCATGTCTGCCTCTTCGATGTTCATCGTTTTGAGGATGATTCTGACCATCAGTCTAAGAGGCAGACATGAACAAATGATTTAGGACACCGTTTTTTTTTAAATCGTTGAAACGCTGTGAATTGAAAACGCAGCGCTACCATGGTGGCAGACTATTTTTCTGTGGTTCTTTACATTGTCATTAATCGAACAATTCAGGTCTGCCAAGCGAACAAATCATATAGAAATTTTGGCACCCAGCTCCCTAGCTATAAGATGAATGTGACGTTTATGTATAGGTTGGCACTTGGCTGTTGATTGACGGAGACTTAACTATTTAATGCCGGATCAAATACATGTCTGGTGTTTGAGAATTCAATCATTAGCCAGTTAAATCCGAAATAAGATGACATGTTTTTTTAGTCCTCGTAAAATACCAGTGAAAGTTCGCAATAAAGTTGAAGGGACGCTGCAAGTGAAGTTAGCCGCAAACATTTCTTAATTAAATTTTAATCCTTTGAAATAACGTCACGGAACGAAGACAAAGCAAATGACTGTGTTTGACGGCCGGCGGGACGTGAAAGAAATATGGCGGGAAATAAAAATATGAAGGAAATCTTTAGCTCTGTTATATTAGGTTAGGTTACCACAATCTGATTGTTATGTTATGCCTTTTATGTCATCATATTGTCATCATCATATGGATCATTATTATTAATATATATTTTTTTTAAATTAAAGTAGAAAAAGTAAACTGCTCGCCACACAAACGAATATGGTCCGGAGCGCACCATGTTCGATCGTCTGTTAGCGCTCTTATATCGCGTGTTTCAGTTGCCTGTGCTAAGTAGCTAAATCCACCAATCAGTGTACAAAACTGCTTTCATTCGTCTGTTGGCCGTCCATCCTATTGGTTGATTTTGCTGTCGCATCGCTTAGCTGCCTTGCACAGCTCTGATGAAAACGCAGCCTTAGACGGCAATGATATACAAAGCTCGGTTGGCTTCCTCTTTTAAAAAAAATGAAATGTACGTCTCTGCAAAGTCGGTTTAACGAACGAGCACCTAACCGGAATAAATCGAACACGGCAGAGGCGGTCCTACTGCAGGGAACTGCAGATTCTTTTATAAAATCCTCACTCTGCAAACCACGTATCCTAAAATCTCGCTGCGGAAAACTCAACCTTGCTTCGAGTAGGTAAAGCTTATTTCTTCGTCAACCACTTTTGAGATACGAGGTTTTTTCAAGTAGTGGCGAAATATTATTCAACGAACGTCTTTCCCAGGAGAACTTCGGGTTAAAATTGGTAGTTTTAGAACCGTTTTACATGAGTGACTGAAACATTTACTAGGAACATTCTTTTAAAAAATTAGCATAATTATTATGTTAAGTAACTAACAATAATATCTCCAATAATAATAATAATAGTGTAGGAATGTGACGACCCGCTTCGCTTGCTGGTGTTACCTGTGCAATCAGTCACTGCAGCGGTCCTAACATGCATGCCACAGGGATAAATTAAACCCGTTTATCTCTATGACTATCTCTTTCGTCAGCACTAGTGTGAGAGAGACGCACTTAGAGATAAGACGGTCTATCTTATCTTTGTGGCATGCATGTTAGGGCCGCACGGCAGCTATTGGCGAGCAGTTGGAAAGCAGTGACTCCACGGACCTGAGTGATCCTTAGGCCTTCACCGGCCGGTCAGAATGGAGTCGCGAACTTTGTACACAGTAGTAGTTGTAATTCCACTACCCCACGAGTCAGTTTTAGGTATAAGAAACATCTTTGCATAGTAACATTATTATCATCGTCAAATTGTTCCTAGGGGTCATCCATAAAGTACATCACACTAATTTCGTGATTTTTTGATCCCTCCCAAGTCCTTGTAACAGTTGGTCACGCCCCCCTCCCTAGTGTGACGTCACATATTTTGCAAGTTTACGTCTAGAAATTATTTAATTAAAACAGCAGTTCTGAAATTAGTTTTAAGTTTAACTTATCTATTAATATAATCAACATCAAATCAAACATTTGAAAATACGCAACCGGCGCGTAAAGCGAGTGGTGAATTCGCCAACAAACCAATTTAAACCTTATGCCTATACAGCTAGAATTGGAAATATTTTTAAGTTTTTCGTTAATAGTTCAAATTTGGCATTTTAACACTTATATGTATTAGATTTTGTAATGTGACGTCACGAAACTTAGGACCCCTCCCACCCCTTGTCACACAATGTCACACTTCGTCGACCCCCTCCCCCAATAAATAAATATTTAAATAAATAAATAAACGTGTGACGTACTTTATGGATGACCTGCCTGTCTTCGTCCGACGTTCAATTTGCGTTGCACAAACACCCGACAAGCAATGACAAACAAGTTGAGTCAGTCGTATACCCGTCTGTTGCCGGCTCTTGGACTACAAACGGTGGCTTTGACTCCTTACCCCTGCCTGACCCTCTTGCCCCTACCCTGTGTGCCCTAGCGAGTTAATTGGACAAACGTGCCCCGGACGTAAGAAACGGAATGTTGTTCCGGAAAAAGAACTCTGGAACAACAGAAACCCTGTTGCACTGGCCAGCCGTTTGATGCGTCATAAGTCATAAGAAACATAAAAAAAACCATTTAAATATAAAAGCAAAATATTAATAATCCAAATAAAATAAAAGGACTACAAGAGAAATTAAAAAACCGGACAAGTGCAAGTTAAAATCGCGTAGAGACGGTTCCGTTCCGTACATGATTATCTGAAATCTCCTATGTTACTTTAAATACCATAGACTTTTTATAGGTTTTCCTGTAATCTATAGGTAAAGAACTATTTTATGTATTTTTTTCAAAATTTTAGCCTTCGTAGTTCCGGAGATGGAATTCTCGGGGGAATGGTCAATTTTCGCCTATTTTCCAAAATAAATTCCAGACCATTTATTTAAAAATTCTTAAAAAAATATTTTACGTTTCTCACAACGAGCTCGTTCATTTGATGATACAGGATATAATTTGCATAACTTTTTTTTAAATTTACTTCCCAAAAGTGGGCCCCATGTTTAAAATGATATTATTCTCGTACACGTTCGTGTTGCGGTCACCGACTTACATATGTGTACCAAATTTGAACTCAATCGGTGTAGTAGTTTCGGAGCAGATTGGCAGTGACTGATGGACAGACAGACACACGAGTGATCCTATAAGGGTTCCGTTTTTTCCTTTTGAGGTACAGAACCCTAAAAAGAACTCATCATGCTTCTAGCTACGACCATTAAGTATGTAAAGCATCAACCACGACCATTCTTCTTTTAATACACAGTTTGAGATAAGGTTTTCTCAAAACTTGAATAACCAAAGATCTCAAAAGAAGGATATGCCTATTAGTACAAACAAAGTCTCATAGAAGGTTGTCAAACGCCAGCGCCATGGTTAAACCACACCCTATTGCTGATGTCTTAGTTCTTACGACATACATAAAAAAGTCTTATATTGCTTGATTCAGAAGCTATCATTATCATGGTGTGGTCGGCGGTGCCTGTGGCGGTGCTATCTCACACCGTACGATGCGGGAGGGCATTTTTAGGGTTCCGTACCTCAAAAGGAAAAACGAAACCCTTATAGGATCACTCGTGTGTCTGTCTGTCTTTCTGTCTGTCCGTCTGTCACAGCCAATTTGCTCCGAAACTACTGGACCGATTAAGTTGAAATTTGGTATACATATATAAGTCGGTGACCGCAACACGGACACGTGACGTCAATATATAAATTTAAAACATGGGGGCCACTTTTGGGGGGTAAATTAGAAAATTAAAAAAAACACTTATGCTACCTATATCGTGTGACATATCAAATGAAAGGGCTTATTGTGAAGATCTTAAATATATTTTCTTTTGAATTTTAATAAATATGTTTTAGAAGTTATTTAGGAAAATAGGCGACAATTTACCATCCCCCCCTTATTTCCGAAACTACTGGGGCTAAAATTTTGAAAAAAATACAGAAAATAGTTATTTACCTATAGATTACAGGAAAACCTATAAGAAGTCTATGGTATTTAAAGTAACGTAGAAAATTTCAGATAATCATGTACGGAACGGAACCCTCTCCCCGCGAGTTTAACTCGCACTTGTCCGGGTTTTTCAATAATAACAGTGTCACTTAAATGGGCGTCAAGCATGCGTCAAGGATGGTGGTTGACATGCGACTGAACCTGCAATGGTGTCAGATTCGCGTTCTGACAGCTCAAAAGTAAGTAAGCATCGCGAGAATTACTTTGAGCAGTTCTTTACTATATATTTTAATGTAAATAACCTATTATAGCAAGCGTTTTAATATTTTAAATACGAGTTCAAACAGATTTGACGACGCGAAAGGGTCACAGAAGGGCAAGCGGGCGACCACAGGGTTTCACCCTTAATCGAATCTACGACTATTGTGTTACGTGGAAATACCTTTCCGGGGTCTCCCTATTTATGGGCCGGCCATTTAAATTTATAAGATTAAGATATCTTTTGATTGCACATTGAGCCTACGTCAGCAAACATCGATATGTGGGTGAATTTCAAAAAAAAATACGTAATTAAGGCGTAGTTAAGAAAAAGTTAAAAAAGTTCCCCTGCGTTACGAAAATTAGCAATACAATTATATGCATTATGGCTAAAATTAATAAGGTACTCGTATATAATTGTATGGTTAATTTTCGTAACACAGAGGACTATTTAAACTTTTTCTTAAACAACGCCTTAATTACGTACAATTTTTTTGAAATTCTCCCATGTTAGTATTCGACAGAGATATCTTTATCTCATGCCTACGTATGAATTGGCCGTTCGAATTGGCCCTTGGGTTGGCCGACGCATGGAGCTTGAACCATTGCGTCAATTATCGAAAGTTCTCCGTGAATTTGCTTCTGGATTCAGAGCTTATCGACGTCACGGGAGACCGAATAGCTGGCGGTTTCTTCGCTCGACGAATTAGTTTAGCAATCCAGCGAGGAAAAGCTGCTATCTTCGGCACAAGGCCGCAAGGGGCATTTTTAGGGTTCCGTACCCAAAGGGTAACACGGGACCCTATTACTAAGACTCCGCTGTCCGTCCGTCTGTCTGTCTGTCGGTCTGTCTGTCTGTCTGTCGGTCTGTCTGTCCGTCTGTCACTAGGTCACTGTATCTCATGAACCTTGATAGTTAGACAGTTGACATTTTCACAGATGATGTATTTCTGTTGCCGCTATAACAACAAATACTAAAAAACAGAATAAAATAAATATTTAAGGGGGGCTCCCATACAACACACATGATTTTTTTGCCGTTTTTATAGATAATGGTACGGAACCCTTCGTGCGCGAGTCCGCCTCACACTTGGCCGGTTTTTATGTTTATTTTATTTTAATTATAAATTTTAATGTGTTATTTAGTTCATATAGATTATTTCCCTATTTCATATTGATGACTTCGGAACGTGTAGCACTAAAGACAGAACCCTCTTAAATTCCGCTTGTCTTGCTATTTCCACCTTCTGAAATAATTAATCATTCATAACTGCACCCAATTATTTGAGGGGAACAATGACGTCCCCTCAACGGGGAAACAACGTGCTTGCAAATAAAAAAATAAATACAAATATTTTTTTATTTTATTTTAAACTTACTCGAGTTATGTCAGGATTGAAACTGCATTACAAACTCTTTTGACTTAGACCTTTTTGCTTTTGCGGGAAAACATTCCATATGCAAATGTATTCACAGGGCAGTTTGGAAACATACGACGACTTTACACGGACGGGGCCGTTGCTTTTTATTAAACGCCAAAGTGGCGATTTGATTTTCCCTTGTTTTTTCGGCGTGAAAGCAATTTCATTATTATGTTTATACTCAAGAGATGTATTATACTCGAGATGAGATGGGTAGTGATTTCAGGCACGTTCAGCCTTTGTTCGCTTGTAAGAATTAAAAAAGACATGATACGGAGATGGAGTCAGAATTCTTAAGAGTCAGAGAAACAATGTCATTGTATTTGGATGTCAAGCTCAACCGCTTTATGCAATTTAGAATGAAAAAAGAATACAACTGCATAATTCATTCAAATAGCGACTTTGGTGTTTGATGTAGAAAGTTTCATTTTGTGACATACGTAAGCGCCTCCCAACACGTGGCCTTCACCTCTCGTCTTAATCTGAAAAGGTTTCCTCCGAGGTTCATTACAAGTACGAACTTTTAATTAATAAAGTCGATATTTGAATGAATTTATGGAATTATTAAAAGGAGCTCAACTGTTTTTTGCGCTTATTACATGAACCCGATTTTAAAATTCCGGAGTATCGAAAATTGCGCGAAAACTATGCTCTGAACTCGTATTTTTAAATTCGATCTTTGAATCGAATTAACGTCCGAGTCATTCCAGCGACTTATGTCACACATATGCTACGGCTACACACATCGCGATAACGCGAATATTCGCATTATCGCGATGTATGTAGCCGAATATTCGCGAATACTTCGGCACTTCGCCCGAAGCCGCAGACACTTCGCCCCGTTGTCGGTAAATTTGCGCACATCAAAGGCTTTTATCGCGATGAACTTCGCTTGCGCGGCCACACTTCAGTCGGCTCAACTTCATCGTGCGTAGCGGACGTACTGTCAACTGCAAGCGGCGACGTATTGTTTACGATTTGATGGATTGGAGTAATGACCGAATCTTGAAATTATTTCCAATACGTGCACCTAATTACGTGCTCTACTAGTTAGTAAAAGCTAACTAAGATCTCATCACACAATACCAATACATTTTTAAGTAAATAATTACCTAGTTCTTGCTCGATGAATAGTAACCATCCATTGCCGCATTTTCTTAACCTTTTTCTATTTTTTATTTTGCACAAAGTCAAAAAATAATTCTTGAGCGCCATAAAATACAGAGCGACCGACAGCTTCGTCCATTTTTCCGCGATAAACTCTGCGCCATGGCTCTCTGTAGCAGTGTGGCCATGCACATTCGCCGTAGGCCGAAGACGAAGTTTTATCGCGATAATTCTATCGCGATGTGTGTAGCCGTAGCAATAAGACAAATCACTTCGTGTGCAACTTTAGAGCGCTCGAAATTCAAAAAGCGCCCTCGTGCGTTATTCCGCACAATGCTTGTCCGTATGGAATGCTTCGCTTTCATTTGAAGGTACTTAAACGCAAAAATCAGGATTTCGATTATCTCAAAGTAAACTTATCTAGGTCGTACTATATTAAATAGGTTAAGGTACCATATTTCTTAATTATTACTTACCTAAGATCTTATTTAAATTGTATTAAATTGTAATTTTCTTTTCTTTTTGTTCTCCATTTTGTAATCTGTTCACGCATCATGATATCGTTTACTGTAGTAGTAGATCGCTGAATTGGTTCTCACGACACCGGCTCGACCTAGTGTGAGGACCGCTGATACTCAAATCCTAAACCATATTGTTAATATATAAATTATCAACGCTAAGAAATGTACAAAATGTTTGGTAAAAATAAATACATTTGATTTAATTTGATTTGATTTTGAAAATGAAAATGAAAATGAAAATGAAAATGAAAATGAAAATATTTATTTTGCAAGTAGGCCACATGGGCTCTTTTACATGTCTTAAGCTACCAGCGCTTCGAAAGATTAGTAATTGTAAAGCTTTTGATTAGTAATGTCATATTGCTCAATAAGTTAATTCAAACATTTACTTTACTTCATTCTTAAAATTGCAATTGACTTCGCAAATCACCAAATCAGCATTTATTGCACCCTCTCATTTGTGGAGCGACCCAAAATGGTACTACGCTATTTTCCATAGTAGATAATTTTGACATTATCATAGCTGCCAGCGCCCTCTACCCTTATAGTATTCGTACTGATCTGCAATAACTGATGCGTTTATAGTACATTGTGCATCTAGGGCCGTAAGAAGGGGATAACTAACGAGAGTCTGTTAGAAGCCCGACGCCGATAGGCGAGGGCTTTTATGACTCGAGTTTGTTATCCCCTTACTGCCCGTGATACACACAATGTTTTTCATCACATTTGCGAGGAAATGAAATAAAAATTAGACAAAAAAAAAGTATATATATTAATTTTATTCCCATTTTACATCGTGAATTACGTGGCGGGTGTTCATAAACTGATCGTACGTTGCGATCAGCGCGGGGCAGCTCCGCCGGCTTGCGGTCGCGCGCGCCGCCGGCTGCGGCTCGCCCCGCCGTCAGCGGGAGTTATAACCCATACAAAATCCATAACTACCCTTGGGAGGTAAGTAGGCTACAGCTGCTCTGTACGCCTGCGTATAATAACAGCCTTGCCGAGCAAGTGTGATGAAAAAGAACTAACTGCAAAGTTGAGTTGCAAAGCGGCCCATCTTTCTTCCTAGCACATATATTTCTACCCGGTTATCCTCTATTAACCTGAATGCTCTGGTATTCGGCGTAAGAAACGATCTCAAACGGAGGATATGGCGTTCAATACAACTGCGCTGAACAAATGACTTAGTTCGTCATGGTAACGCCATCTATTCACAAGTTTATAAACTACGAAGCTCTATTGCGGACGTCTTAGTCTTATTTTGCCTGATTCATAGCTTTCTTTCATTGCTCGCTAGGAGCTACAAACCACAGAAACAAAACGCATGAATCAGCCAATATTAGCTGTATTGCCACCTTAGTGATTTTGTCACTAGATCTAGTGAATTTTGGGGCTCAACAGTGATTTTCTGAAATCCTTGGTCACTATAAATTATTTTAGTGATTTTTAGTGAAAATTTGAAATTTTAGGATAATACTGTGAATTTGTACCACCATGGCAACACTTTATTACCAAAGACACCCGTACAGGCAATGCAGCTAGCAACACCGAGTGATGACACGCTAGTTATTTTACCTTTAAGTGGCAGTGGCAGGTGTGAAAACTATTTGTAGTACGACATATGACTATCTCGCTCTGAATTTGCTTACTGGTTACGTTAATCGCAGATTGTCGACCCTATGGCCACGTTTACATTATCAATATTACCGTGATATTTTTCGACCTGTCACTTTAATACTTTTAAGTCAATCGATTGACAAAAAAACCAACGAAGTTTGCGTGTGTAATGAGACCCATATACATAAAAAATGGAAAATGATTGTACCTATTTTCCAAAAAAACAGCCACAGTTATTGTCAGGTTGAAATCATTTTGTCATTTTTAGCTGCTGCACTCCTCTGGCTCCCGATGAATCAAGTAACCTTTAGCCTCTGCCTTTAGTGATTTCTAGTGATATTTTTTTGTTGAAAAAAACCGGAATCTATGGAGTTTTGAGTCCGAATCTAGTGAGATACTTTTTTGCAAGGTGGCAACACTGAATATTAGACATTTCCTCAATGTAATAAGAACGCCGATGTCGGCAATATTTACCGAGTGGATGGTGTCATTTGACACCAAAAAAGTGAGCTTCGCGAAAATCGCATTGGGCAGTTCTTTACTATTTATTTCTAAGAGTTTATTATATAATTTGCGAATTCATATTTTGGATATTCGAATGGCAACAGTGAACTGGCGCCTCATTCGGGAACGCTAAGTGATTCTGTAGCGACTCGTAAGCCAGATCTCTCATCTCGCTCTTACGCATTTGGCGTCGTGCGGAAGAGTGGAATGAGAAATCTGGCTTACGAGTCGCTACAGAATCACTTAGCGTTCCCGAATGAGGCGCCTGAAAAGCAAAGGAAAATCAATATATGCATTTCACGGAATGATTAAATGCAGTAGAAACATGAATTACCTAGTTCAATGAACTTTTAGTAGATAAAAATGAAATTTTTCCAAGACCTACCTTCCCAACTAAGTTTTGCAGCAAATTTACGGCAATATGAATCTTATGAGTTGGAGTTTGGGGACGGGTCATGTGCATGAGCCAAAAGTAGGATATGAATTGCACAAACAATGTATCTATCGACAATGGCCGCGGAATAGGCGCCCGGTGGGCGGCACGGCGCTTCTCAAAGTTTCTAAACTATTTTAAAGATAATAATTTATTTAAATTTAAAATTCGTATAAGCGATCAATGAGGTACTGCCACTGCTTCACATTTACGGCTTAATAGTAAACAAATAAAGTTAGCCTTTCCAACAAACGAAGGTACAAAATAAAAAATATAAAAAAATCTTTAAGTCAAACTTTTTCGAAAAAAACACGCAGGTCCTTTTCGTCATTTGCCTTATAAAATTAAAATCATTCGAATCCACATAATTGCCATAACTATAGATTGTTTTAACCCAACCTATAAAACTCAAGATTTCATCCATATTTTTATTTCCGGCCATATTCTTTTCATGTCAAATATAATTTAGCTTTGTCTTCATTCCGTGATGTTATTTCAAAGGATTAAAATTGTATTCAGTCAGATATGTTTGCGACTAACTTCAGTTGCGGCGTCGGCTTCAACTTTACTGCGAACTTTTAGTGGCGTTTTACAAGATTGGTGAGTCTCTTTATTTCGGGTTAACTGATTAATCCTGGTATTACTTTCAAAAAATTTAGGTCAAAATTTGGCAAATCTAATATCTTATATTTTGAAGACTAAATGGACATGTTACCGGCTTCTATAATCTATAAAAAGTAAGCATAAAACAAAGTCTTATGCGGTCTCTACTGTAGGTGTTCGATTAAAACTTTAAAGCGAATAAAGAGTTTTAATAAATAATACCCTGTCACTTATTTTTTAGTTTTATCTTCATCTAAAAATGAAAAAAAAATACAAATTACAAGCTCTAATGGCCGAATACAGAAAGGCCACTCAAATTGAGCTTTAATTAAAGTGACGTTTCAGTGACGTTTCTGTATAGGTTGCAACTAACGATGGACATTTAACTATTTTATATGTAAACAAATGCTTAACTGGCGTTTCTGAATTCGATCATAAGAATATTAATTGAAACATAGAGTAATCAGACGTGTTTCAAAAATGTTGCAAGAAAAATTACCCCAGTGTCCCCTTGCCGAAATCGTCTAGAATAGAACATTTCTGTCATGCTATCACCAAGTATTTTTATACGTACAATACCTAAACTGTTTACGTTTAGTCAAAGGCACTTTGGAAATGAAACATTAAGACTTCGCAGTAGTTACTTCCAACAAATGACGCCTCATTACATGTTGTTTTTCGGACTCAGGACATCAGTCGTCGGCAATATATCCCCCTAAAGAAGAAATTGTTTGTTTTGTCTCGTGGGTTTAGCTCATATAAGATTTCATCATAATGAGAAATCTTGAAATTAATTCTTACAGCGGTAATCTCTTTCCATCAAGTATGGACCAGCGCCTCTATTCGGGAACGCTAAGTGATTCTGTAGCGACTCGTGAGTGAGATTTCTCATCCCACTCTTCCGCACGACGCGTAATGCGAAAGAGTGGGATGAGAACTCTCGCTCACGGGTCGCTACATAATCACTTAGCGTTCCCAAATAGAGGCGCTGATCTGTGTATGAAACAAAGTAGAACAAAAAATATAAGGTAAATTCAAAAGTACTTACAAAACAAACATTATTATTGGGACACATTTTTAGAGGTGCATTGTTTTATATTGTTGAGTCAAAAAAGTAACACGTGTTTAAATTGTATATATGGCCACGGTATAATTAATGTGGTACGGCTACCCGATGAGATATCAAAATATTTAATTTGAATATTATCATCTTATCATACAGGAATTAAGATGCTGACAACTGCCAATAACCTTGAGTGATCGGTCACGGTCTGTTATCACCGGAGTGAACGAGAAGCACTGTGCGGTTATTTATATGCGGAAAATCTGTACTACACGTATAATATAAATTAGCTAAGTTTTTAGTATGTGCGTGATGTAATAGGTGTTATTAATTATAGACCCATAAGTGAAAAAAAAATCAGAACTGTTTAATGAGGATTTCAGATATAACCTCACGATTTCTTTTTATCGTATCGATTTCACCAAATCGTGTTTTTGAAATAGCTAGGTTTTCAATAATATGAAGAATATGAAGATATATATTTTTTCGCTTTGCTAAATAAAATAGTTTGTGTTAAAAACTGTTTAAGTAAAGCCGATTTAGGTGTTGTCAGAGCCTAAATAAAGAACTTTGTCTATGCCTTTGTATTTACAAAACACTTAGGAAAAGGAATACGTAGCGTGATGCTGATGTCATTTATATCTTCTTTGCTTCTATATGTATTCTATATATGAACTTAAAATTAAAAGTGCAATGCAAGTTTGAGAAGTACAGCGCACTGCCCCTCGATATATCACGGAACATTGCGCATCCCCTCACGGGCGACGTCCCCTTACGCCATCCCCTCGGCGCTATTTTACGCCCCCGTAGCCGAAACTTCACTTACGCTGGACTGGCAAGCGAGTCACACCTAGTGACGCTTGAGTTATTAAAGTGCAACGAAATTATTTTCTGCTATCGTGTTATTTTTTATACAGGCTGATACAAAATTGGCAATCGAGTCAATATAGAAACACCAGAATAATCTGAAACTGTAATAGATAGAGACCTTTGTTTCAAAGAACCTGTCATCGAATTTAGAGTCAAATATTTTCGCAAAAACTCATAGACAAGCAAATCAAACCCGGTCATTAAACAATCACAAATTATTTTGTTCCAGTGTTTTATTGTATGGGGTACATGGTGCAAGAAATAAATATTGATCGTTAATTAATTTACTGGTAATTATGTAATATATATTACACCGATAATAAATTCTAATGTTACCGGAATCATGTCCGGTTAAGGGCCAGCGAACAAAATCGGGTTGAAAAATTAAATTAGTTATTTTATATACCTACTAGTGGTCCACTAGTAGGTATATAAAATCGCCACAGCTTCGCCCGCGGTATTTTCCATACAAATTTTATCACCACTTTTCACCCCGTTTATGGATTGAATTTCAAACCTCTAGGACTACTCATTTAGGGTTCTATAAGTGAGTCACGGTACTGTTTTATATGTATTGATTGCTGACAAACGCATTCAATTATCTACGTTGCTTGGCTAATAAAATACCCACGCTACCATAACGCGATCTCGTTTCAATTTGACAAAGCCTTAAGTATTGTTTAACGATTTCCCGTAAAACCCCTATAAACGAACGTAATTGGGTCCTTGGGAAAATTCTTACAATTTAATTATTACCGGACCGTGGCTTATTACAAAGGGTATCTTTACCACGGAACATAACTTAATTATTCTATTCGGAAGTTTGAGAACCGTTGTTTCGTCCTTACGAATTACTTGTATTGTATAATTTGAAATGACATTGAAGCAATGACTGGCTCCTTGTTTTATAAGGATACGGTTCAGTAAATTAGCTATTTGTATCAGAGCGGTAACATGAATAACAGTGTCATTCTTGTCAGTTCTCATTATTACCAGTGTGATCGGAATAGGCTAAATTAATTAGCCTACAGTTCGCGAGAGGCGATTAAAACCACCAAAACTTATTAATTACTTTTTATTTACTTCCGGTATCCCGGGATTTGTACTGTTGATTACATATTATTCGTTATTTTAGCAATCCCATCGTTCCTTGTGCAGAAAACCTTGTATTTTTAAATATTGGACCCCATCTTTCGTTACTATCTCATACTTTTCTGCATAACGGAAGTTGGGATTTCTAAAATATCCATCAGTGTGTCGGGATAGATTCAAGTGAATTAAGCATACGACATATTCCTAGATCACAGAATCAAAAAAATAAGTTAATATTGTCGGCGGTTTTAACCACTCTATATTACGTCCTCTCGGTAACTTTAGGTAAATCAGCTCTAACTATTCAGATCATGGAATAACTAATGACACAAGGATAAGTTATCTCAACGCATCCCTTTTTTGAGGGATGAAGGAGACGAACTGAGCGATAATCCTTGTCATTCATGCTAGAACTGCTAAGAGTAATATTGACTAATCTAACTTCTATTTATCCCGGAAAAATGCAAAGGATGATAAAAAAGGTCCCACGCGTACAAAGTCGCGCAATAGTTAGTGGTCAGATAAATATCCATTAGAATTTCCCGCTGTGATTGCATTCGTCAGTGGCATAATGACATAAATTGTCCCTCATTGCGTCTCTCTTATACTAGTACCGAAGAAAGGGATGCACTGCAGATAATCCGTGTCATGTAAACGCAGGTGCATCACACCCTCGGTCTCAGGAGCACGATTCGCGAGGGCAATGAATCAATTAGCACCTAATTGCTTGTCTGTTACGGTTCCGTTTTGATTGTGCTCGTTTATGGATTTACGGCTTTCAGCTATTAGGTACTAAAAGTTGACATTTATAGGCTTTAAGGCTGATAATGTCGCGGACCAAACGATGTTAATAACAACGTTCTGTCAAATAAAATTATTGAAGTTAAAATTATGTCATGACATGTTATGTCAAACAAAGGTAATTTAAACTTAGGCCAAACAAGAACTCGTGAGGAATTGGAGAACCCTCAGTTTGCAGGTGATTATGCAGTATAACAGTGGCGCAGCCTACCTACAAGCCGATTCCCGACGGCTTTACCAAGCTAGAAAGCTACGATTAGCTGTCAGTGAAGTCCATGTTACTCTAACTAAATGTCGGACTCGCACGTACGGTTCTAATTCCTCCGGCTTCCCTTTGGAAATATTTGACGCTTTGCCACTGCAGCATAAGGTCAAGGATATCATGTTCTTGCAATATCGTTGAAGTAGCAGGATACCTTTCGAATTGATCACACCTGTGGAAGTTGCTTACATCCATTCAACTATAATAGAAAAGCTCTGATGATCTTCAGACGAAAGAATAGATTTTCTTGAATCATAGCTAAGCACATTCTCGAATTAGTCACCTTTCAAAAAGGCAAACTGAATCACAATCGGTTCATCCGTCTGGAAGCTACAATGCCATAAAAATAATGAAATCGTAGCGTCATGGAATGTGAAAATTATGGAAAATGAAATTATGGGACATGATATATTCAGTAAATCTATGGAAAACTTTGACGACCGCATTCACTGATTCGATGGCGCAGTGGTATTGCGCGCAAATCGCGCAATTGCCTATTATATACCCCCTAAAAAGTAAAAATAAGGCAAAATCTAGTTATACTATAAATGCAAAAGTTTGTGTGTGTTCTTGTATGTTTGCTACCACTCAGCTCCATACGTATTTTCATGAAACTTGGTACCTGTATTGTTAGACATTAGGTCCTGGAATAGGACATAGGGTACTTATCCCGGAAGGGTCCGAAATTCCCTGTAATAACTGTAATCGAATTCCACGATGAAAGAATAATATTTCGTATTTAGGTATTCGTAGGTAGGTATATATATATTAAAAAAAATAACGGCAAACTAAGCCTTTCATCAGATATTAGTTTTCTTATTAATGATACAAGGTTATGAATTAACGATGTCTACGGGCAATATTACAATGGATATTGGGAAAGATAATTAATATTAATAACCCAGAGCCCCTAACTGCTGCTCAATAGCGAACAAAGTATACTACTCACAAGCAAACATAACAATATAGTACCCTTACCATGAGTTTACGCAAACCGTTGTCTTTATCGAAATTATCGGAAATACTGCTTGTTGCCGATACAAGTGAAAGGGACCGAGCGATAGTTTACGCGGTTTTTTCACGTTGCGGCGCCGTCCACAAGGTGTCCTTTTGGCAAATAGTAGGTACTTAATTAACGATTAACGGACTTTAATTGTTTTAACGAAAGTGAATGAGTCCGTTAACAATTTTTAAAGTAAACTTTAAAGTTAATCCGTTACTCGTTTTCTTCCTTAATTAACTATTAACGGATTAACGGGCTTGTGCTCAGCTATGCCTGTTGGTTACGGCTTTTTGCCTCGGGTAGCAGGGGTCGCCCGGCTATGCGGAGTGAGTCCATTGGATATAATGTATATGGTCTGTGTGCTACCTAGAAGGTATACCTATGTGGTATCAAGTGAGCGCACGAAAGGGCGGTCACGCGACGGAATGAATTCCAGCGTCTACTTTCACCTCGGCAAAATTATTTGTACCTCGATGAATTTGACATTAAACATTATCTTCCCTCACCACGCTACTCCATCCTATACATTAAGGAAAAATGTCATAAGGGAAATTTTCGTGCTGATTGGTTGTTCTAACTTTAATCATAGATGAATAAAACCAGAGGACTCGTCCATGCTACACCAAGCAACCAACCAACCAATGGCCAAGCAACCAAGCAATGATGCCAATTCGAAAGTGTCTTCGCTAAATTTAAAACACGCTAAACTTGAAATTATAAGAAACGTCGAACTCATAGAATTACAAACCATAGAAGGATAGTTTACATACAACCGCTTTCACAAAAGTGAAGCACTAAACCGGTGCGCTTTGACATTTGACACTACGGAGCGTCCCGGCGTTTGTATGAATTAGGAGCCATAAATGGCTCCGATTTTGTTGCTTCAAATTGTGCGCGCGGACTTGGTTTCTTGCGTTATTATGCTAAGGCTTCTAAGGTCTAACTCGTTTTTGACAGCTCGATGCTATACAAAATTGAGTATTCGCATTCGCATTCGTAAAGCCGTTTCGAATTGCACCCAATATAGATTGTATTCACATAACAGGAACTTTTGACAAAATGTATTGATCAAAAAAGACTATGGAATAATCAACCCAGACAATAACTCTCCTGACCATGAAACTTGACAAGCAGAGTGGTTTCCAAATAATTCAAGATCTACGAGATCCACAGCTGACTTGATTATTTAAGACATACTCTGCTTAAGTAGTCATAGCTACTTCAAAGATTCATCGGACGGGAAGAGCGAGTCACTGTTGATTATGCGTCGCTTATCTAACAACACCGCTTGTAACGACCCCTACCTAATAATAATTAATAATATATACTCTAAACCCTATTCGCTACAACCTACTACAAACTATAAAGGTCTCCGAGCACACTCGACTAACTAATTTACTGCAGAATATTACTATCCCTTCTTATAACTACATATTCTTGTTACTCAAGCTTGTACTGACATAATAACTAAGAAATTAACTAAGTATTGGCCAAGTGATTCGTCTAGCTTTATAGGAACCCTATTTTGTGAGCCGAGAGTAACTCAAGAACGTTTAGTGCTAGGAAAGAGACCAACTAAAAATACCTGCCTATCATGAGACCTAAATATATATATGATTAGCATAACCTGAGCTTTATTATGACCTATTTAGTCCTGCCTAATACTAGGTACTTTCCCTACTCAATCAAACTAGAAGAATAACTCACTCGGAAGAATTTCAATGCTAAATATAATTAGGAGAATAACGTTATATGTTTAATGAAATTCCAAATATGTTAATACGACTGAGGATATTGATAATTTATATAATGCCCTACCTAATCCCCTACCAGAATGCCGGGTGCAACAAGAAGTAATTTGGTTAATTTGCTGATTTGCAAATATAATAATAAATGTTAGTATCTCTTTGTTTTATTGATACTATATGTGATTGCTCATACTGTATTCTAGCCAACTTAGTCCTTGTTGTGGATGGGGTCTGGCAAGCTAAATATATATTTTATGATAAACTTATATAGTATATTTTCCTCAGTTTTATATAGACAATTTAAAATATTTTATATTTAATTACTAGGTGAATTTCCTTAAACTTTACTTTTATTATTTCTGATGCAGAGTAAGTATCTCTATTCCTTTTATATAAAGAATTATCCACAAATCTAAGGGATATTAGAATAAGACTTTCCTTATTATCGCAGAAGAATATTTATCAAAAATCAAGCTATCTAGCCAAGATTCTGTATTATAAAGAAATGGAATGATTTTTCCCATAAAATCCACTTGAATAATCTAGTCTTATGTTTAGACTATAGTTCATAAGTATGTGAACTCAATATAATTAATCAGTGACTTTTGAAGAGCAACTTATCCAATCGAGAGTATGGATAGAGGTCGCAGGGACTGCTATGCTTGCCCTAATAAGTTTGATTAACTCATTGACGTTATTTATACTTTAGTACTATATTTGTACTTTTATTTGAAGATGCATATATTAACAAGAATTGGACTTCATTAGTCAAAATCAATCCGTTCATCCAAAATTTAGGACTAACTAACTAAATATTTCTTTAGCTAGAAAACTTAATAAAATGATTAAGTTTGAAGATAATTATAATAATAATTTTATTCACATTATATTCTAGGTTTTGCTTTACTTCCAGTGGAAGGGATTAGAAAGCTCTGGCTTGAATGTTTACATAGCAAAATTAAAGTTATCTCATGAACGGTTTTAACTAATACATTTTTGCATAGTTAACTTGATAATTGAGTTTAAATACTTTAATGAGATTTTATTTAGCAATTATCAAGCAATAGGAACTTGAAACTCATTGACAGGAAAACATTTCTATTTGAATATATTGACTTTAAGAAAACTTATGATTCAGCCAAGAATTTCCAATCAGGTTAAATTATGATGAATTGGTTAAATAAGGTAGAAAAATAGTTAATGACGATCCTAACCCTTCCTATCGTGTATGCGATACCTATTCTTCTGTGATGATACAAATCTAGAGATCACGTCTCACATTTATAATCTAAATTCGTGATGTGTAATGAAAGGTCCTCACGGTGCAATGAGGAATCCTTCTAATGAACTAAACCAGTTGAGATGCGTCTGTCTCGTGAATTCCTATGTGTACCTGGACGCAAGAGGTTTTTGGTCTGCAACTCAATGGGATGGAAACGAATTACAGACCCCTACTATTTTCGTGTATATATAAATATATAGATAAGAGGAACTGTCTCTAGTCCACGCAGAACACCAGACTCTGGATCAGATCACTTGCTAGACCCTCACCGCTCCGAATGAACACGTGTCCTAGGCACAGTGAGTCAAAATATCAACAGCCCTCCGCCGGCCAGGATATAAGTTGATTGGGCGCCGACTCAGGCAAACCCCACTCGATATACAACAGTAAAATAAAATACCGCGAAAGTAACGCGCAGCGTAACAGTGCTTGAACAAAGTCAGAATAATAATGAATCCCCCTCCGCTTCGCAATTCCTTATATACCCTCTGCTCCGACATCTCTTACTTTGCTTACAACGCTTACAACTCTTACTTTACTTACACGGCTTACTTTGCTTACAACGCTTACAACTCTTACTTTACTTACACCGCTTACATCGCTTACAACTCTTACATTGCAGTCTCGCAATATATATATATACTTATTCAAATACTTATATCCCTATTTTCAATAGAATATTTAACCGACTATGGCGACACCCTAAGACAGGTTTTGTGTTTTATTATTTATATAATAATTTATTCTTTATTGTTATAGAAATTGAATAATTTATATTATAATAACTTTGATTTAACTACTATAAAATAAATTCTTTTCTCAATACTTTTAACAAACTCGACCCACAACAACAAGCCATATTAATTTGTTCACTCCCTTAGCTACTGGTTCTTGCGTTGACCACTAGATGTCATCTGTCTCCTCAAAGAGAACAGTCTTTCATAATTCAAGCCTGCTGAGCTAATAAAAAGATCCGTAATCACGAGCTAAATAAATTACTAACTAAATTACTTCTCTATTATAGTAGTTCCTTACATATTTGTGTCCCCGTGACGATTGAATAAGCTATTCGTACCGTTACATCGCCCCTAAAATAGAACGCAGGTGTTAAATCATTCAACCGGAGTTGTATTTTCCATCTCCCAAACACTAATATGTATAAAGAAACTTTTTTTTATATATATTATTATTTCTTCATACAATCCTATTTCAATTTACTGACATTCTTCCAAAAGTTTTCCATGTAATGTGTTTTTAAACCAAAGTTCGTAATCATCATAATTTGAGTCACCACTCTAAACCCTTGATGTATTAATCATGAATGCGTACCGCCGTTCACAAGGTATACCTAGCCACTGCTCCAGGAACCTAGTTGTGAGCTAGATCAGCCCTAATGGCTATACTCTGATTGTTCCGATTAAAGACCTACTTTTTGTTTTTTCAGTCCCGAATGCATGGACTAATCGAGAATATCCCTTGCTGAGGCTAGATAACTTTACTAGCTAGGGCGTTAAACATCCAAATATCAAACATCCGTTCAGAATAATTCCCCAAATCATAACAACCACGAGTTTGGAGAATGTAAGCAAAAAGAAATTAAAGTTTATAATCCCCATGATATAATATTAATTAAAATGTACAAATTAATTACTTTTACTCATGCTCATTTGTGAACACAATCATACTCTCACTATGACTATGATTCACGGCACAAGTAATTCAAACCCTAATTTCTTTTTCCAGTGTGCGCTGAGTATCTTTAGCCTTAGCTTTTGTAGAGTTAAAACGGATTTGTGGTCATTCATAATATTAGCATGTCAGCTAATCTAACCTAACACCAATTTGCCACAAAAGCATTGTATGTAGTGCCTTAAGGTTGAATGTCAATAAACCGCCCTCATGTTCCTCAGACTTATTAAAGTGTTGGGGTCCTCTTACACAATTACTTTAACTTCAATCAATCCAATTATCTTTTATCGGCCCACTTTTACTTGCCCAACTTTTCACACAAAATAATAAAAACCAATAATTCATAAATCATATTCAACTCCATCTCCATCAGTGGTTTACACGCTACCCCAACATTTCAACACCTCAACAGAATATGAAAGTTTTGTAACAATAATTGATTATAAACAATTATTTTACCTTATTAATATCCCAATAAAATTCTCCGGTTGAACAATTATTTTAGAATTTAACTTTAGCGAACTATTGATAAAATTAACCGTCACGTACAAACATGTATTATTACTATTATCAGTTATGTACTAAACCTGTTTCATAAACCAAACACAACAAACGCAATAAAAACTAATGATTACAACATTACAAAACAGTTTTTGTTCTTGTATCTAATTTTCATTATTTAAAGGTATATATCACTACAACTTTCTATTCTTTATTATTTACAATATTTTATAATAATAGTTTCAATCCCTATTAGCCTTCAAGCACTTTGACGTTCTCAATATATTTATTTAATCTAACTTCTATTAAAAATAAAATCATCATCATCATCATCATCAATCCATACGCTTTCCTAATGTCAGGCGCTGGACTTTCATAGAAAGTCGAAGAGTTCTATGGTCGGTTAGTAGTTTTTGAGGAAAACACAAACATACAACATACCCACAAACAAACACATACTGCCCCTGATCCATATAAAATCACTTTCTATTCGGCTTATAGAAATATAAAATTTAAGTAACTCTACATTTTAAACTTATACTGTTTTAATTCTAAAACTATTCCCTCAACTAGATAACTCCTTAGTTATGTAAATAATTTTGTTTCCAACAACCTACTCTTCTGAAAATGAACAAACATATATACATACCTACACATCCTTATTCTTTAAAGCACAAAAGCTTAATAGTACAAACCAGCTAATTCAATACACTTCCTATATATTAAATACATCCCATATATTTAATATATCCTATGAATTGAATACACCCTATATATAACTATTATCTCAACACAACTTATTTTAAATCTAAAGCAATATATATTTCTTTACAAGCCAATAACCCTGTTCATCATCATCATTTCTCCTAGTGTTAGTGTAATCAAAATTCCCAAAATTACTACAATGTGGTATTTATACTGAATTCAATCTTAATTTTAACGTATCAACACTGCAAATATCTTTGAATATTATTATCCAATAGAATCACACTACAAATTATGATTTCTTATTAACCTCCTAATAATATTATCATTCTACACTAATTTCTATTCCCAAGTCAAAATTCCAAGTCACAAAACCCAAATTCTTCAAATCATAATAATTAAAGGTTAAAGTATGACACCAGATATCCCAAACCGAACCCTATGACCATTGCAGTAAGTAATAACAAACAAACATACACTCCTTTTCAACAACTATAATGTCTTTTGACATGGAATAGCAGGATTCGAACCTCCTTTTTGTTAATAAAACTATTATTCAATTGGTCTAACTTAATTATGACATAATTTAACAATCTATTTGTCTTAGTACAAGTTTGTACTTTTGAAATATTCCCATAATTTAGTCAAAATTCTCATTGTCTTAGTCACGTCCATAAATATATTATTTACGATTTCTAAATGTTTTCTATATACAATAAAATGTTTCTTACTAAAAGCAATTCAATAGTTCTATAAACCGATTTTAAAGATAAGAGGTAAATCCTGTCTTTCTTAACACTATATTGATTTTAATATTAGATACTTTGAATTTCACCAAAAGATTTATAATGTAAGACACATATGACTAAAATATGTGTCATTCCTTTATACCTATTTTGTAGTAATTTAAATTTAAATTAATCAAACCGACACACATATACAATCTGACAATATATGAATAACTCCTTATATTCAATTATATATTATAATATTATATTGGTAAGAAATTGGTTTTATAAAATCATCAATCTTGTAAGAAATCCTTTTCCAAAATAAACCTCTGCATCTTACAATAAAATAATCAAGTTGACTAACTAATTCAACCTCAAATTCCCTTTCAATTACATGTGAAATTAATACAAACTAGCATAAATAGCAATTTTTTTTTAAATCTTCTAATTAAATCCTTGTTTTAGTCTTAAAATAGACTTATGGTTCTATCATAATCTAATATCTAAGTTACGCTATTTTGTTTAAATGTCTTATACTTTACCAGAACTTAAATTAAGTCAATAAACATCTAATTTTATGTTCAGTTTTATGAATTTCAACCGGCAATTCATACTTTATTATGATAAGTAAATCTGCATAAAATACGGTCCCAAATGACTTATTTCTGCCTCACTGAATCAGGAAAACATTCGAATCAATAAACTAAATGAAATATTAAGCAGCACAAAGATACATACCAATCTTTTAAATAATTTCTTCGAAAACAATGTTGATAAACAAATCCTTGTAAACCCGCGACGGCAATAATTATGGTAATATCAATTACACTGAACTCAAAACGTCTTATCTATTTAAGTATAACTAGTGACCACTCTTTCACTTCAAATAGTAAACTAGCGTAACCGAATTCTACCACATTATGAACTTTCAAGTAAAGAATAATACATCTTCATACAAAGATGAACAAAATAACCAAACTGTTTATTTTGATTTCACTTGACATGACTACAGAGAGTAACATAACAATGGGTACGTTCCACTTAACGTCCTCAATGTCCTGGCACGCGCCCGCTGAAATTGCCGTTCCATTAACGTAAAAACCTAGCATACCCGCATTTGGTTCTTAATGATACCAAACTAATAAAAAAAATATATAAATATTATCGGACGTTGCTCAAAAATATGGAATTAGAAGCTAAATTGAACATTCGGCTGCTAAATTAGCCGCCCCTAGTCAATTTCAAGTCGCCCCCATTCTTTTAATACTCAACGATAGTTTTACCGCAAAAGAAAACATTACGAAGAAATCCGTCCACAATCACATTTTGACCAAAACTAGTCTTGTTACCTACTTGGAATATTATCCCTTCATAACTCCTATTCCAATATTGTGGTTTATTTAAATTAACAAATAATTAAATTTAAAATTTGGACAGTTTTAACATTAAATCCAGTATCCAAAACACACCTGGCCATTTAATCAAAAATCTAAGGCTAGAATAAAATGTAAATTTCCCATTCATTATCCTACATGACAAAAATATAATAAACTAATTAAAATTCAACCATTTTGTCGTTCCTTAAATTCTTTTGTACACTATGTAGGCATTCCTAAGCCTTCACACAACAATAATAAAATAATAACCGTAAGGTGTGAAAACCACAATGAATGGACCCCTTTAATTAATATAAACCGCCCCCTTAGCACACTAATTTCCATTGCGCTCTTCAAGCTCTCAAGCCCTCGCCCCTTATGCTCCCATATGGTAGTTTATTTATTAGTTAAAATGAAACAGGAACACCATGCGCGCAAACTACCTAATGCTCTAGGCCTTAAGCTAACTAACGACTAGCCTAAACTCGCCCACTATAGGTGTCTTTTTCCGCAAAAAATTCTAACTTAATTATTTAGCTAATAAGAATATTTTTCTCTATTCTTCTTTTCTCGCACTACTTTTTACAAACGAAAATTTCTTCTCGAATAAATGACTCAAACTCACACTACAATTATTCCACTCTGTTTGAGATAAACGCAACCAAATATAACTAATGAAATCTATGTGATCCCGAAATGTATTTCACATAAATATTATTTTACGCTAATCAACCATTTATTTAATTCTACCTTTTAAATTTTAAGTTGACCCGCAATCAATTAATACTTAACTATAGCGTTTAAATGAACGAAAAACATTACAAAGAAATCCGCACACAATCACAACGCCATATGCGTGTCAAGTCCCCAACCCGCACCGAGTTACGTGTGAAGTCCATCATCGAATCCATAAGAATAAATCGGTGACGATGACATTAAATCGCCCCTACAAGTATTAATTCTAAAATAACCCTCATTTATGCTTCTATTTACCCGTTCTAACTTTTTACTCTAACTTAAAATACAAACTCAACTTCGACCTTGAATTAGTCTTATTATTTTCTTTCTATGTTGGTCATATTTAGGTACCTCTCTCTAATTTATATAAATATCATTATTGCTAACTCTAACTAACTAATCTCTTATTTTAGGCGCGTAAGAACGACCTTATAACGCAAACTTTTTACGGGCGTTTTAAACGCTGTTCTATTTGGCTGTATGGACAAAGGTCCCTTTGCCTTCCTCATACTAGAGTTATTTTAAAACTAAAACGGAATTGTTTTGATTGTCATTCGCCTATTACTGATATGATTATTTACTGGACTTTATAAATCTAATCTAGCAATGGATAATTTACGATATCCTTTATGAAGAAATTTATTTATTACACTTCTTGATTAAACACACGCAAACTGACATTGGCAAAAGCCTCCGGCCGCCATCAAGAACAGAAAGAAGACTTTGTTAACAAAGAAACTATTTTCAAGCCACACTCGTTCAAGAAACAAGTAAAATATCTCCACGTTAATATAGTGAAGCTATCTGCGTAACGAAATATTCCGAAACCAACCTCTAGCTACGCAAATGTAGAATGGACTTAAATATCGACGAACTACAACAATCTCAGAAGCCAAGCAACCCATCTTTACAAAACCTTAAGTGAAACAACTAAAACAGCTTCCCTACAACAGTGATACTCTACTCAAAGCTCAACACTCGAAAATTATTACTAAACTGCAGTGAATATAGCAAAGTCCAATAGTGAATTTTTCCTAGTTCACTCAGTGTTTTATTTATAAAATTAACCCTACTAATACCCTCATAAGTGGTCTCTGTCCTAAAACACTCTCCATCTACACGAACATCAAATTGTGCTGAAGTGAAGACACTTCAGCACTATAACCAATCCAAGCTTGACTAACAAGAATATAACATAAACTAATTAAGAATAACCATAATAAACCTAGTTCAAATCCTGGTGCACGGTATCACTAAATTGTAACGACCCCTACCTAATAATAATTAATAATATATACTCTAAACCCTATTCGCTACAACCTACTACAAACTATAAAGGTCTCCGAGCACACTCGACTAACTAATTTACTGCAGAATATTACTATCCCTTCTTATAACTACATATTCTTGTTACTCAAGCTTGTACTGACATAATAACTAAGAAATTAACTAAGTATTGGCCAAGTGATTCGTCTAGCTTTATAGGAACCCTATTTTGTGAGCCGAGAGTAACTCAAGAACGTTTAGTGCTAGGAAAGAGACCAACTAAAGATACCTGCCTATCATGAGATCTAAATATATATATGATTAGCATAACCTGAGCTTTATTATGACCTATTTAGTCCTGCCTAATACTAGGTACTTTCCCTACTCAATCAAACTAGAAGAATAACTCACTCGGAAGAATTTCAATGCTAAATATAATTAGGAGAATAACGTTATATGTTTAATGAAATTCCAAATATGTTAATACGACTGAGGATATTGATAATTTATATAATGCCCTACCTAATCCCCTACCAGAATGCCGGGTGCAACAAGAAGTAATTTGGTTAATTTGCTGATTTGCAAATATAATAATAAATGTTAGTATCTCTTTGTTTTATTGATACTATATGTGATTGCTCATACTGTATTCTAGCCAACTTAGTCCTTGTTGTGGATGGGGTCTGGCAAGCTAAATATATATTTTATGATAAACTTATATAGTATATTTTCCTCAGTTTTATATAGACAATTTAAAATATTTTATATTTAATTACTAGGTGAATTTCCTTAAACTTTACTTTTATTATTTCTGATGCAGAGTAAGTATCTCTATTCCTTTTATATAAAGAATTATCCACAAATCTAAGGGATATTAGAATAAGACTTTCCTTATTATCGCAGAAGAATATTTATCAAAAATCAAGCTATCTAGCCAAGATTCTGTATTATAAAGAAATGGAATGATTTTTCCCATAAAATCCACTTGAATAATCTAGTCTTATGTTTAGACTATAGTTCATAAGTATGTGAACTCAATATAATTAATCAGTGACTTTTGAAGAGCAACTTATCCAATCGAGAGTATGGATAGAGGTCGCAGGGACTGCTATGCTTGCCCTAATAAGTTTGATTAACTCATTGACGTTATTTATACTTTAGTACTATATTTGTACTTTTATTTGAAGATGCATATATTAACAAGAATTGGACTTCATTAGTCAAAATCAATCCGTTCATCCAAAATTTAGGACTAACTAACTAAATATTTCTTTAGCTAGAAAACTTAATAAAATGATTAAGTTTGAAGATAATTATAATAATAATTTTATTCACATTATATTCTAGGTTTTGCTTTACTTCCAGTGGAAGGGATTAGAAAGCTCTGGCTTGAATGTTTACATAGCAAAATTAAAGTTATCTCATGAACGGTTTTAACTAATACATTTTTGCATAGTTAACTTGATAATTGAGTTTAAATACTTTAATGAGATTTTATTTAGCAATTATCAAGCAATAGGAACTTGAAACTCATTGACAGGAAAACATTTCTATTTGAATATATTGACTTTAAGAAAACTTATGATTCAGCCAAGAATTTCCAATCAGGTTAAATTATGATGAATTGGTTAAATAAGGTAGAAAAATAGTTAATGACGATCCTAACCCTTCCTATCGTGTATGCGATACCTATTCTTCTGTGATGATACAAATCTAGAGATCACGTCTCACATTTATAATCTAAATTCGTGATGTGTAATGAAAGGTCCTCACGGTGCAATGAGGAATCCTTCTAATGAACTAAACCAGTTGAGATGCGTCTGTCTCGTGAATTCCTATGTGTACCTGGACGCAAGAGGTTTTTGGTCTGCAACTCAATGGGATGGAAACGAATTACAGACCCCTACTATTTTCGTGTATATATAAATATATAGATAAGAGGAACTGTCTCTAGTCCACGCAGAACACCAGACTCTGGATCAGATCACTTGCTAGACCCTCACCGCTCCGAATGAACACGTGTCCTAGGCACAGTGAGTCAAAATATCAACAGCCCTCCGCCGGCCAGGATATAAGTTGATTGGGCGCCGACTCAGGCAAACCCCACTCGATATACAACAGTAAAATAAAATACCGCGAAAGTAACGCGCAGCGTAACAGTGCTTGAACAAAGTCAGAATAATAATGAATCCCCCTCCGCTTCGCAATTCCTTATATACCCTCTGCTCCGACATCTCTTACTTTGCTTACAACGCTTACAACTCTTACTTTACTTACACGGCTTACTTTGCTTACAACGCTTACAACTCTTACTTTACTTACACCGCTTACATCGCTTACAACTCTTACATTGCAGTCTCGCAATATATATATATACTTATTCAAATACTTATATCCCTATTTTCAATAGAATATTTAACCGACTATGGCGACACCCTAAGACAGGTTTTGTGTTTTATTATTTATATAATAATTTATTCTTTATTGTTATAGAAATTGAATAATTTATATTATAATAACTTTGATTTAACTACTATAAAATAAATTCTTTTCTCAATACTTTTAACAAACTCGACCCACAACAACAAGCCATATTAATTTGTTCACTCCCTTAGCTACTGGTTCTTGCGTTGACCACTAGATGTCATCTGTCTCCTCAAAGAGAACAGTCTTTCATAATTCAAGCCTGCTGAGCTAATAAAAAGATCCGTAATCACGAGCTAAATAAATTACTAACTAAATTACTTCTCTATTATAGTAGTTCCTTACATATTTGTGTCCCCGTGACGATTGAATAAGCTATTCGTACCGTTACACGCTCAAGTCGAAAATTAGCGATTTTTACATTTGAATGTCATTGGATAGAGCTACTCATTGCCCGTCGATTTACCAATCTCATTCTAGATGTTTCGGCTAATAAGAGACCAGAATTAAAAAATAGTGACAGCGCGCAAGTCGGTTGGCCTTCCAACACCGCTCAAGTCGTTGTTCGGCCATACTTTGACAACTTTGCGCTCTGTGTTTATTTATTGTTTTTCGTGAGTTTTGTGACTAAACTTGTGTAACTAAAGTAAAATTATCTAAGATAAAAGGTAAGCTAATGAAGTTATTATAAGAAATAATGATTTGCGTATAATAATTAACCAACAATCGAATGAGTTTATTGCCATGTCCTCAGGCGGTGGACACCATTGGATGTTTTTTGAATTACGCGTTTTTACAAAGGTAATGTTTTTTCGGTCTCCTCTAAAGTTGGTCAAAGTGACTTGAGCGGTGTTGTTAGATAAGCGACGAATGGTGGTTCAACCTACCTCTGTTAAAACAAATTACAGGTATCGAGTGGAACTGGAACTTCGTTACACACCAATAACATCCCAGTTTGGATTGTTCCGAACTTGGGAAACGGTTCAACTTCATTTATGAACTTCCTGTTGTTCGGGAAGTGATATTAATACCTCTTGGTACTTTTGTAGTGACTAGGCGCCCGCAAATTATCCCACGGCAATACATAATTGGGATAAAAAGTATCTCATTTTATTCAAAGATATGGTCTATCGATCTGCCAAATCAAAACCATTATCAAAATCCGTCCGGCCATTTGCGCGTGATTGAGAAACCACATATTTTTAACTTTAGTTTCGTATGATGAAACGCGATGACAAGTAAAAACATGCATATAAATATGTTAATTGTCAAATTTTAAAGAAATTATATTATTGTTTTGATTGTTTAATATTTAATGATTGAACCCTCGTTGCTTTTTCTGTACTGCACTTTTTGCATATTTTTTAGTACTCCAAGAACGAAATGAGACGGGAAAAAAGTTATAAAATTGAAATTACTATTCTACCGAAAAAACCCGCTACTAACCTCTCCCTTTTTTGATGTTGGTTAAAACCCGAATTTCTTACTTTAATTTAATTCAAAGGAGTGTTTCTGAAAGAAAATTTTATTATATTAGGCGTACCGCTATACCACGGAAAACAAGACAAGGCTACCGATATTGAACAAATACATACCGATTTCCCGTCCAATTTAAGGTCTCGAACAATGAATTGAAGCCAAAGACTAAAAAGGCTATAGTGAAAAGCTTTTTTGAAGTTTATTTATGATTTTAGTGCAACGCAAGCGCCGCGTTTGTAATTTGAGAACAAAACCAAAAATTAAGTACTTTTTAAGTACGAATTTTTGAAATTGTTTTCTTGTCTATGTTTTGGTAGATAGTTCTTTTATTTTTTAATTTTTAAGCCTCACGGACATCAGTCTTACAATTACCGTAAACATTGAAACTTCATACGACCTTTAAAAGCACATCCCCGCCCCCAGAGTTCACGTTAATCGCGCGTGGCCGTCCCGAGGGTCCCCACGCCGGCTTGGGTTCCGCGATTAAGACACAGTGCCGGGCCCAGACAGGTAGCCAATTGGTTTGTGGTAATTTACGTTTATCCTGCTTCTTTTTAGGGTTCTGTAACTCAAATGGAAAGAAGGAACCCTTATAGGATCAGTTCTTTGTCCGTCTGTCTTTCTATCCGTCTGTCTGTCTGTCTGTCAAGACCTTTTTCTCAAGAACGCGTAGAACGTATCAATTTCAAATTAATATCAAGTCTGCAATCTCCTGGAGCTGTGGAAAAATCAACCTTCTAACTCAACGCAATCAAAAGATACGGCCGTTTATATCACATACCTATTTTGATACTTTCAAAGGAATCCAAAGGGAATCAAAACTGAAGGAAGGGTACTTCCCGTTGACCTACTCGTAGAATCATGAAATTTGGGAAGAAGCAGTGTCACAGCACGAGTAAAGCAAAAAGTCAAAAAACTGTAAATAAGTAGTTACATCACAAAAAAAATTGTTTAACGGAATAACCTTTGCAAAGTCGTATCACACTCGACGATTGCACGGAGATAGGAGCTTGCGAAAGTTATTTTTTGTCTTATTTCATAGGTAGGTTGTAAATGGTTACCCGGTTTGTTAAAAGTTATTTTTTTATTTTAGGGTTCCGTACCTTCAAAGTACTGTTTCTTTTTCATAGGTAAGTACGGGACCCTTGGTGCGCGAGTCAGACTTGGACTTGACCGGCATTTTTTTTCATGAGGGCTGTTGTCTAAACAAGGGTTTACGGCAACAAGAGCGCCTCTTTGTAGCGCTGATAGATTCAGACAAATGAAAGAGCCCGTGTGGCGTATTAGCAAAATAATTATTTTCGTTTCCATTTCCAATGAGTTTATCTTAAGATGTTCATTAATTAATGATGTATGTATGAGGAGTGTGTCAAAGGCATATTTTTGTGTAATTAATAAAAACAACCACATGAGAGGTAATTGCACGCGCACATAAACGCGCGCCTAGTACCAGGACGATGTTAATTAGGGTGGCTTAGTTTTCGCAGATAGCTACACAGATTTGTTTGTAAACTGTTAATTATACGGTTCAACAGATGACGGGAAAATTAAACGTCATTTTGTACATTTTTGATTAAGATGGAGCGTTTCACGGTAAAGCAGCGTGGTTTTCGTGGCGAACACTTAAAAAAAAAAACAGTTTTAAGTTACTATGCGATGCCTTTTTAGTATTGAATACGGATTACACAGTATAAGTGAATGTCCTAGCGTCAATTTAATCAAAAGTTTGGGTCAGTAAGTTTATAAAAACTGGTTCAACAACGAATATGAAACAACCAGCGCGATAACGTACCAGATAGGCCACCAATTCTCGGTGCATTCGAGACAATGTCGATTGAGAGATTAACCGTCAGATTCATACAGTTGTGTCACGTGTCAAACGACTGTATGCACTGACGTTTAATCTCGATTGTGAGATTATCACGAATGCACCGAGAATTGGGGTCCTGAAGTGATGATATAGTTCACAAAATGTCGCAGAATTAGTAATTGTCAGCATCATTTCCAAAAATTGCGTAGTCGGGTGCAGGAGTGTCAGCAACAAGACGGAGCTCATTTAGACGACGGTTTTTATAAACAATTAAATATATTTTATACTTATTACTTAGAATAAATACCTAATAAAATTGCATTTGTAGTTTTGTCTCTATCTTGTTTCTAAAAGTGCAAAAACTTATGGCCCACCCTATACTTTCAGTGCCAAGGACCCGCCTCGCGAGTTCTCTATTGCTCAGGTGCCGATGACTCGCGAGGCGAGTTCATTCTATATTAGATATGGAATCTAATGACTATGAGCTCTATTTATTTGACATAACAGCATAGTGATAAGTCAACTCGCTTGGCGAGTTCTCGGTGAGTAACGTTGTTTTGCCTATCGTTGTAACTTAGCGAATAGCGAGTGTTATAAAGCAATTTGTCTTTACGCTGGCCGTCAGCTTATCATTTGAATGCAATTGTTAAACACCACACAGAAAAGCAGCCAAAAGGTGGTTTAAAAGCTAGAAGCTATCTTTCGAAATAAATTACCCAACATAAAGTGGATTCTTACAGGTGCTATTTCAAGCCAACAGTTTCACAGCGTAGCACGCGAGGTTTCTGCCCAGTCAGTGCCTGAATTGATCTTAATCTAGCCGACCTTTTAGCTTAATAGCCGCCAAACGCTCAAGTTATCGATCTCGGAAACTAAGTCCAAAGCTAACCGCATGACTCTAAGAGATAAATCTAAACCGACATATATTTATTTCGTTCAAGCACGCTCGAACTAAAACAAGCCTTAGATATTGCGTTCCAGCCGCGCCAGTCGATAACCTATATGGCGCCTGCCAATAATAAATAGCAATAAAGCTCTTCCCTGCTATTAACATTCTTGCAGGCGCTCCATTTTTTGGCGCGCTATTATCTTGTTTCGTGTAAATTATATCATGGAAATTACGGGGGGAAAACGAGATATTCATTAATATGTGCGCTATAAAGATTCGCATTTATTTTTACCGCGATATATGGGTAGGGGCGTAATAAAATGATAATAAAGATGGATGGAAGTGTCACATAAACGCTCCCCTGTGACTGTGTGTTTTACGACGAATTTGTTACGGACTCAATCCTGAAAAATTCCGCAAACCGAAGTAAACTGCTTTTGGGTCATAAATAAAACTCGTGGTCAGCTGCTCTAGCCCAAGAGTGCTGAAGCTATTCATAAGTCGTAATGTAACACTTGTAACTTTGAAAAGTGGTCACGTTATATCGGTTTTGCATTGAATTAAATTACCTACTACAACATATTAACACGAACATACTATAAAACGGAAGCATGTCTGTATGTGTCTGTGTTTTTGTTTTACTAAATACGAAGCGTAAACTTAAGTGAAATGCGTTTTACACAGTAAACAAAATTAACACCAGTGTTCTTATTTCTTAAACTAAAAAACTGTAATAATCTATTTATAACTTTCTTCTTTTTTCCCTCTTAATTATAACTGTGACATCACACAAAGATCAATAATTGGCGAATCCATTCTTCAATCTAGTCTAACGACCCCTAGTTTATAATGAAGTTGAAATTGTTTGCGACAACCCTTACTCGAGGCGCGGCTTTGCCTGAATTATACAATACAAACCTTTTTATGAACTTCCAAAGTGCTTTTCTAAACAAAACCATATTTTATTCCAAAGCAATAAGAACTTTAACGGTCTCCTCCAGTGAAGAGTAAAGTTGGTAGACTATAGACGCCGTTATTAGGGTTGCCAAATTCAAGTTTATTAAAATTATTCATCACAACTTGAGCAAAGTTATCCGTACTGATTAAGGCTATTTTGGAACAATTTTCACTTTTAAATAATACCGATTGGACAGATAATGGAGAATATTGGATAGGCTTGGTAATTTAACTATTAATTTGTCTTACGACGCCTCTAGTGCAGAGGTGCCTTTTACTTTGAAAAGGCGGTTAATTGGTTCATTGTTCTTTAATTTTCAAGCTTAAACATTGGAGATTATAATATCAACACTTTTAAGTACCATGTCGCTCCAAGTTGAGGTATGCATGGTAACGCATTATATGTGTGTGTGTGTGTGTGTGTGTGTGTGTGTGTGTGTGTGTGTATGTGTGACTGTGAAATGATCTTAACCGGTACCTATTTACTATTAGATGACCCTATGAAATTGCCGTTTCAATACTGGCCACTATGAACGAGTGAGGCTAACTTTTGTTTGCATAAGAATTCCAATACAATTCGTGCTTTATACTTGAGCCGTGTTCGCTTTCGAAATTAGGTATCGCTTATTTTTCTATATTTTGTTTTTGCTTGGTTAGGCTTGTGAATTTTATGTACTTATGTATGACGAACAATTTTGTTCAGATTGAGTGAGAGTGACAGTGCTAGTTAAAAGAGCACTAAGCTGTTAGTTTAAATCTGTTGCTGTTTATTAAGTGTCAGTTTTTCAATCCTCAAATAAGGCGTTATTTCTGCATAACGGCAAATTTTGTGTACATTATTGGACACATAAGGCCACTTCAGCATTTGACCCGGGATTTAATAGTTAAGTCTCCACAAACCAGCTGTCAAAGTATACATTAACGTCAATTTAATCAAATATCAATTTGACAGGCCTTTGTGAGTTCGGTTAATAGTCTCGTAGTCTTGTAATGTAGTACAATTTATATTACCTACGAAAATTATGTAGCATCCACTTGTTAATTTTATTTTGTTTATAATATTGTAAGCATACTGACCTGTACCAATATGTTACCAAGAAATTTATCATTATCGTAGAGCATGTTAATTGGGCGAATTAACTTTTTAGTGCCACCCGTTGCTATGGCTACACAAATTTTGGCCCTTAGACAACCTAAGCATTTTTCTATAAAACAGTATATAAGTGTCACTTAGACAACCGGGGACAAAGTACAACACAAAAAAGTTGATTCACCCAATTATCAATATTACCGTTATTATTATTATTATTATTATTTATTTCAGATAATAAGAATCCATATTATGTGTTAGTTATAACTATGGACTACAAATATGGACTAGGTACTATTGAAAATAAAATACTCCGATTATTTCGAAACTAGCTTTAATTTTAACGCCGTCCATGATCCATAAAATTCATTATCTAAATTCCCAGTACATCCCACAAACACGAATTCTCCGAAACTATCCCCGATAACGTTGCGTGGTCACACACGCTATATTTGGTGAAATTAGCTGTAATCTGCCTTAAATAAAGGGAATTCGTCACGCGACAACCCTAGGGCTGTAGGGTTGTCCCCCTGTCTGGCGTGAATGCAGGTTGATTTGGTTAGGGACGCAGTGCGACGATATATATATATTTGAGATGATCTTTAGAACTTGAAACTTGGTTCTATAATATAGAGCCATTTAATTTGAAATATTGGCACTACTCATAATAATATCCGAGATATATTCATGTGTTTGAAATAATGAATAATATAAATTGTTACATTTTTCATATTATTATATTTAGTAATTTAACTTAATAATTACTAAATAATATTTAGGCCAGTCATTTGTTTTATGATCTATTAACACCGAATTCGTTTAGTGCCGTTCCTTCGGGAACTTTCCACTTTTCCGGGATGAAACGTATCCTGTGTCCTTATCCCGAGAGCCTAAAGTAAGTTACCGTCAAACATGATGATGGTGATGATAATGATGATGAGAATTATGAAGATCATCATCAAAACTCCTTCAATACAGAGAGAGATAAAAAAAAGTTTATTTAAAGAATACAAGGGTCAAATATAAATCTTAACTAGTGGTCCCACACTAGGCTGTGCCTGTATCGTTGTGACCAAATAACTTTATTACAAACAAAACACATTATTATTATAGGGGTATCCTCAAAACTGTTGAAATACTATTTGCTTTTAAAATAATAGCTAGCGGAAACTACAAAAATCTATAAAAGCTGTAAGATACTTTTACATTTATAATAATAGTACATCCATACATACATAGCATCACGCCCGAAATCCCTAATGGGGTGGGCAGAGCCACAAGACTACTTGTGGCCACGTTCGATTAATTAGTCCTAAGATGGTATGATGAACCGTATGGTGACAGGTGATCAGCCCATTGCCCATACAGATAGTCCACCATGTTGAAGAGGACCCAAAAAACAAAAATAATAATAATAGTTCACTGTATAATTAAATAACTCATTATTTAATGTAAATTAGATTTCTTTACTTTTGGCTTTTTATTGGAAAGGAAAGCTTGTATTAAAAACAAAGTTGCTAAACAGACCTACCCCAAATACCTTATCAAGTAGTTCAACGACCTACCCCAACAAAAACTAAATAAAAACTAATAAATTACAAAGCGTGTACCATTATCATTTCGTGGATCGTCGCAACGGGAGTGCCGTAGAGGGGCAAAATATTGATTCACCTACCTACTTCTTTAAAAGGTCGTATACGTACTTGTAATTCTAAGTCACATACGCCTTTTCGTAATTAGTACTGTATAAACAAACTTATCAGATACGGTGGCCAAAGAACGAACAGATATTGCTACATACTTAATTTAGGGTTTTCTTTGACGATAGCGCCACTGCCGACTGCATAGGTAAGTTTGTGTTGTTTTTAAGAGGGTTACACATGGACGTGCGTTCATTTCATACGCCGCGGTGTTCGAATTTGGATGACAAATTACTAAAATGGTTTTTAATTTATATGAGTGAGTGTGGGCCATAGACAAGTTTTATTACAAAACATTTTTTTTACGCGTGTCTTTAACAAATCAGTTCACAAATATCGGAATTCTAAGGATGAGACTCTTATAAGATTACGACTTATGGTGACCTTAATTTTTTATATACACTGAGAACCTCCTCATTAAAAAATGTAATTAAAATAAAAACGAACCCATAAACCCGTATATTATTTCGTTTCGAAAGCTCCTATCTTTATATGGAAAAAATTTCGAAAATGACGTCATATATATCTCAGCCCTTAATACTACTTCTAAATCTTGCTTCAATGGGAAAGCGATGACGTCATTACCGACGTTTTGTCAGTTCGAGTTATTTTTGTATTCGATTAAATTAACCAAAGACTTTTCAATTTGCGCCAATATAAAAACTTGAAATGTTCATTTAAAACATGCGAAGGCATATGAAAGTTTACGCTAGAACTTTCTAGAGAAGGCTGGAAGGAACATAGTCACTTAGTGTAAACCTTTAGGGTGGAATAACGCACCAATCACAGCGCTCTATCCCCGCGCGCCCCGCAATTATGGCAGCTTTATTTTCTAGTAAAAGTTAGGTTGTCTCTGTCTCTAGGATTATTGGTCTATGGTTGCTCCGTAGCCACTGACGTAGCGCACGCTACACTCGTAGCAAGTAGCAGTATATGTAGGTACTTCAAGTTTTTTAATTTTTATTTACAAAATACGGCTTCCGACAGAAACATGCCGTTACCTCGGCTGGCGGAAGCTTCGCAGTGAATGCAAGTTTTAATAATTGAAACAAAGAAATATTTGTATCTCATCATCAACAGTCTAGTACAGTCAGCGTAAGAGAAAGGTAATCCCCCCCCCGCCATATCCAGGGGGGTTGCTTTTCTCTTACGCTGAGTGCAGTCCGCCTACAGTACAGGGCGTGTATTCGGGAACGTCTAAGTGATACTGCAGCGACCCGCGAGCGAGACTCGCATCTCGCTCTTTCGCATTACACGTCGTGCGGAAGAGTGGGATGAGAAATCTCGCTCGTGAGTCGCTACAACTTCCCTTAGCGTTCCCAAATAGAGGCGCAGTACAATCCCACTTCGGGGCACAAGTCTTACTCTCATAATGAAAGGAGCTGGTTTTTTTATTTGGGCACTTAAACTGACTAAAGCCAGATTCATATTGACACTCAAAATCTGTGCTGGTTAACCAAAAATTCATTGAGCCATAAATTAATTTCCATCGACTCTTACGTCAAACGTACAATTAAAAAGAAAACAAGCTCAAAAATAGAATGCGCTTCCTTATTCAGGGGAGGCCGGGCGACTGGACAGTTTGTGAATGGTGTCCTACACTCCTTACACTCCCCCTGTCCAGAAGTCCCCCTATCGACACAGTGCCCTGTTATTATACACTTTTTCTTGAGTATTTGTACAATACGGGAATTGTGGGTTTTATGGAATCGCTATTTGTAAGTTCGTATTGCTTACTTCTTTGTATGTTAAATTTGTTTATTACTTAGGTTAAAACATATTAAGAGTTCTGTTTACACTGAAAAAATAAGAGGGCTAGAAATAAGTAATTGCTAATATCAACCAAGCGACTTATTTCGGACAGAGCTGCAAAGCTGTTTGCTACGAGTAACATCAAACAAATCAAAGCAATCATACCTATGTCTAACTATAATTTACAAAGCTGTATTTATTTTCAAATAAGTCTCGGCTGTGTGTAGCCGTAAAATTGTAGACAAGCCAAATTGGTACTTTGCTGTGGCTTCGTGTTTTCCCGTCTTCCGTGTATACTTCTAACTTACATGACAGTACCTGGTATAACGGCAACAAATATTATCAAGTAACATACAGAACCAATACTTCGTTGATACATGCACAGTCTCTGTATTTAATTTCCAGCCTAATTATGCACCTTTTCCTCAAGATAAAAGGGTTTAATTTTAATCAAAACAAGAAGTTAAAAAAGAACTTTAAGTCTGTACCGAACCGTAAGTTGTACATAAGTTTGCGTCTATGATGTTAGCAACTAATAGTTTATAGTAGGGAAGGCCACGATGCTAAATGGGGATTTACTACAGCGTCGTGGAGACCTACTTAGGGTTGCAAATAGAAAAAAAAACGTTTTTTTTTTTCAAATTCATGGAAAAAAACGTTATAGAAAACCTGGCACCATTGTTTTTTTTTCTAAACAACACCATTTTTTTTTTCAAACCAACAAATAATATGACAATAATGGTTTTTCGTGGGTTATTTATATAAGTAACTTAAAACTAGGTACATTGTATGTATGTTCGTAACTAAATTATTCTTAGTACTTGCAAAAAACCTATGAACTTATTCACTTGGACTATCAGTAGCACTACCAACACTAGTAGGTACGATCAGTTTCAGAATTTTCTGGTTCTTCTTCTGTTTCGTCTTTTAATTCTATTATATTGTCAATAACTGGTTCTTTCTCTGGTTCTTCTGTTATTGCAGGCAAAAGATTTTGAGATTGCAATTTTAAATTGTGAGCAATATAAACAATTTTGCCAGCTCTTTCGTTCGTAAATCTGTTCTTTTTAAGGGTTCCGTACCTCAAAAGGAAAAAAGGAACTCTTATAGGATCACTCGTGTGTCTGTCTGTCTGTCTGTCTGTTCGTCTGTCACAGCCAATTTGCTCCGAAACTACTAGACCGATTGAGTTGAAATTTGATATTCATATGTAAGTTGGTGACCGCAACACGGACGCGTGACGTAAATATATGAATTTTAAACATAGGAGCCACTTTTTGGGGGTAAACTAAAAAAAATTAAAAAAAAGTTATGCCACCTATATCCCGATGACACTGCTGTAATATTTGAAGGGGAGTCTTGGGAGTCGGCGTTCGAGAGTGCGGAATCGGGTCTTGCCAGGATATCCTCTTGGCTAACATGTAACCTTCTTACGCTAAATGTCAACAAAACAAATTACATATGCTTTACTAAGTACGATAGCACACAACCACAAATTAATATGAAACTTAAAATACATAACTGTAAATGTACTGGTCGTCCTCTTTGTAACTGTACGGACATTGAAAGGGTAAGGTCCACTAAGTATCTTGGTGTTATACTGGATCAGCGCCTCTCGTGGCATTCGCATATTGAATATGTGAATAATAGAATTAGAAAACTCGTTTGGATTTTTAAAATACTAAGACACATTGCCAACAAGACGCTATTGAACCAACTATATATAGCCTTAGCACAATCCGTAATGAGTTACTGTATTACTGTCTGGGGCGGTGCAACCAAATCTAAGTTTTTGGAAGTTGAAAGAGGGCAGCGATGTCTGCTGAAGGTAATGTACTCGAAACCATACAGGTTTCCCACAAATGAACTGTATAAAATTAGTGACTTGTTATCTATGAGAAAACTGTATATCCTTTGTACAATATTAAAATTACATAAAAACTTAAAATTCAATCCTACTCTTTTAACTCGCCGACGTAAAAACATTGTTGCCCCCCAAAAAAATTGTAAATCTATGTTTGCCAAGAGACAGTATGTGTCGCAGTCATCATGCCTTTATAATAAAATTAATGAAAACATAAATATTTACCAGCTACAACTATATTCATGTAAGAAAGCTCTGACTGAATGGTTAAAATCACTCTCCCACGAGGAAACTGAACTTTTACTGTACCGAGTAACTTCATAAAGAATTGTTTAATATGTAAAATAATAAGAATAATGAAACTTAATAAGATACACACACACACACACACACACACGCACACACACACACACGCACACACACACACACGAACACACACACAGTAGTATTTATGTTATTAATAATAGTTATTATAATTGCTACTTTTAATTTATTTCTGTTTAAATAACAACTACTATGTATGGAGGAGCGAGGCTTCCTGACACAGGTATTACATACTTACTAGGAAGTCTCAACCTATTTCGTCATAACAACTAACTTTAAAGAAATAAATATTTTTTCATTTTCATTTTCATTTTCATTCATTTCATATCGTGTGACATATCAAATGAAAGGGCTTATTGTGAGGATCTTAAATATATATTTTTTTTTAATTTTAAGTGAAATAATTTAGAAGTTATTCAGTAAAATTCCCCCCCCCCCCCCCCCCCTCCCCCACCTTATTTCCGAAACTACTAAGGCTAAAATTTTGAAAAAAAATAGAGAAAATAGATCTTTGCCTATAGATTACAGGAAAACCCATAAGAAGTCTATGGTATTTAAGGTAACCTAGTAAATTTCAGATAATCATGTACGGAACGGAACCCTCTCCACGCGAGTTTAACTCGCACTTGTCCGGTTTTTTTGAATGTACATCTCTACCATTACAGATTTCATTAATGTTAAGTAGTTTTACAAAACCAGAATATAAGTTGTTTAATTTTTGTTTAATAGTTAACATAAAGTCTAAAACAACCGTATAAAAGTATTAAATGCTTCGCAAATTTTGAGATTCCGTACTTATGAAAAAAAACATACTTCAAAAAAAAAACCCGTTTTTTTTCACGATTTTTTTTTTAGGTATTTTTTCAAGACAGAAAAAAAACCGTTTTTTTGCAACCCTAGACCTACTGGATTTTGAAGATTAGCTGGTCGAAAGAAAAAAATGTTACTAGATGTGAACACTTTTACCGGTGGTGGTAGCGTCAAAAAAAAAAAAAAACATTCACTTAGAAACATTCGAGCGCGTTAGCTTATTATACAGACGCTGTAGTTTGATGTCCGAGTCGTGTTGGCCCATAATCTGACGATTATTTGGAGGGAATCTGATGGTGGAAAATAACTATTCTGATCGGCTGCCGATCCTATATAAAAGGCTTATATATGGTGGAGGTACTACAACTGGGTGCAAGGTATCCCCCCTTAAGTTAAACTGCCGCGCTTGAGTAAATCCCAACATCCCCTGTTGGGCTTTCCTACTATTAGGTGTGAAAGGGATTCGACGGGCGCAGCGGCCGTAACATACAGGACACAAGGAGAAGTTAAATCGTCCTATCTCTAAGTGCGTCTCTCTCACACTAGTGCCGACGAAAGAGATAGAGAGATAAACGGGTTAAACTTATCTTTGTGTCTTGCATGTTAAGGCCGCTGAGGCATGAGTGTACCTGCGCCGAACACGGCTTAAGGCTAACTTCACAGATACCAACTTACGTGGTGCATTGCACGTATAAGTTGATTCTTGGTTAAATTTAATCTTATGAAGCCCTAGCAAAATATAGAGTAAGTAATTGAACACCGCATCCACTCGGCTTTACCTACCTACTATCTTTCCAATACGCTAGAATTATTAAAAGCATATATTATTCGATAACAAGATCTATAGGAGAATATTCATTTCAATATTTTATGACAAGTAGTAATATATATTTTTCCCGGTTTAAACCTTTCTCCCTTTCTCCCGGTTTAATGCTCCTCTGCTACACTGGGAGTGAAGAAATAGCATAGAATGCGTGCAGATGCTTATCATCCTGGCATGTCGTAAAAGTCGACTAAGGGACGGGTCCTCCCCAACATGGTGGACCCATACGGTTCATCATACCACCTTAGGACTAATAAATCGAACGTGGCCACAAGTAGTCTTGTGGCTCTGCCCACCCCATTAGGGATTTCGGGCGTGATGCTATGTATGTATGTTAAACCTTTCAAGTAAATTTTGACATAACTATACATATAACTTCGGTGCTAATGCAATATGGGACCATGGAGCTGGTCTGATGATGGAGCCGGAATGTGGCCATAAGAACTCCTCAACTACACAATACCCCTCATCCTGTTTGGGCTCGGTGGAATTATCATGACAAGTACTAATACCCTAGATGGCGTCCAGGTCTGATGATGGAGCCGGAACGAGGCCAATAAGGAACTCCTCGAGTAAACAAGATAACCCCATCGTGTTTGGGCTCGTTGGACTCGTCTTGACAAGTACTATAGCCCGATGACAATGTAGTATGGTATATATGGTAAAAAAATTGGCTTAAAACATATTTTTTTCACCTACTTATTAAACAAAGGTGCATATCAAAAAGATTACTGAATTTACCATTGATATTCAACCTTTTGTTAACACACGTCGACTAAATTCCATAAATCTGTACATTAAAACTAAAAAGTACTAAAATGTTGCCAGTAACAAGGATTACCGCCATAGCACGCGGACACGAATGATTTTAATTGGCAAACCTCTAACTGGACGAAGGCTAACGAATAGGTACGTAACTTTTTAAATCCTTTCGCATTATACATATAACGTTGCTTTGAATCGTTATTGTTATGGACAATATTCCCGAGATTGATGCTGCAAGGAGTGGTTCCCAAAAAGCTGGCTGAGTTACCTCCTTGGATTGGGTCTAAAACGTAAAGAAAAACCTAGGAGAAATATCATACGTAATTCTTGGGTTTTCGCGATTGTTAAACATTGAAATAAAACAATTGTCTCCTCAGATTAAAACTTTCGTGAGACATTACTAAGACTAGAAATAAGCACGGCTTTACTCACGATTTATTGTCAGAAATAGTCCGACATGTTTCGGACTCATATGGAGTCCTTCTTCAGGGGTTGAGTACGGTCGCGCTCACTGCAACCCACGCACAATTGTCTCCTTTAGTTTATCCGAAAAAAAAACAGTTATTTAAATGTAGGGGTAATTGCCTTTCCTATGTGCACTCAAAAAGAATATTCTTACGGCGTTTATTGTTCAACCAGTCGAAGTCGTGTTTAAAAAGTCGCGAAGTGTGTTGGAATTAGAGATGCAACGGATATCCGGTTACTATCCGGTATCCGGCCTATCCGGCCATTATTTTACTATCCGGCCGGATACCGGATAGTGACTCGGTATCTGGCCGGATACCGGATAGTAAAAGCTTGCATAAGAAATAGGATAAAACCATTAAAAAACCATTCGAAATAAACTAAATCCTCGTCAGTTATCAAGTTAAAGCTTAGTTACTTATAATTTAACAAAAATTTCACTTAACATCACGTCGTGCACGTTTGAATATTCCCAACTGACGTAATGGAGCGCGTATTGACCTCAAAGGGCCTCCCCGCGCACTTACAATTCGTAACAAGTTGAAACTTGCTCGCCGCGCAAGCTAACACGACTTTAGAGATAGCTAATGTGTAGCCGGATATCCGGTTGCTGGATATCCGGCTATCCAGCCAATGGCCATGCCGGATATCCGGTGTCCGGTATCCGGCCAAACCACTATCCGTTGCATCTCTAGTTGGAATCTTTAAAAAAAAAACATTTTGTACCTACTTAAATCCTTCTCTTTGCTTAATTTATGCTCAAGTTCCATTTTTTTTTTTTTTTAATAAACAAACAAGACTTGGATACTTAAGTTCTCAAAAGTCCATCAGAAAAGTTATACTTAGTTTGAATTTAGTTAATGCTAGTTTAAAAAAAATGTGGTTATGTTGTTATTAGAGGCCCGTGTGAATTGTCTCAGCTGTGTCCATTAGAAATAGGATATTAGAGATAGACTTGCTATCGTCAACGATATACTAGTAAGTAGTACCTATACGGTATAAATAGTAGTATTATGACTCTTCGATAATAGGCACGTTTATAGAGTTTGTAGACCTAAAATTGCAGTTACACGAGCAACTTTTCACCCTAAAGTCTTGATCGAATACACTGACATACACAGATAAACATGTCGACATACTTATGTGTATGTCTTTTTATCCTCTGTATACGAGACTTGATGGTTTTGTCTTTTCCCTTAAGAGAGGAGATCAAAATATCAAGCAGCATCTGCAAAATGAAAAGTATTAACCTAATGTAATAATGTTACCATGTGAAACGCCTCGAGTGAAGTCTTGTTTATTGAACCATGCGTATTAAAATAAATAATAGCAGAAAAATAACCAAAACATAAATCTAGATTATCATCGGGATAGCGACCGTACGATAATGAGAATTCTGTCCAAAACTCAGGTGCTATGCGGCCCACTTTCATTAATAATGAAAAACGAGAGAAAATATACGCAATATCGTCGCTTTCTTTAGAATTATTAATGACATCGCCCTGTTTACACCACGTGACAAAGGTTATGATAATAAATTCTTTCTGTTTTCCCACCAAATGAGCGGCCATTTTGTTGAGATGGTTGAGAATGAAAATGGCGGACGCGAATTGAAAGGCCACTTTTAATTTATGTTGATTGATTGTTTTAGCCGTTTTCGTGATGCTTTTAACATTAGTTGTTATTTTGGATACAAGTAATTAATCATACTTAGTTTACTAATAGTTTGCTTTCACTACTTGTTTCATTAGCTCTGTTGATAGTTGCAATTATTGTGGATCGGGGATTAATGGAACAGCACTGTCTCTTCCACAACTTCTTAAAAATACTTACGTAACATTTTCCGAATACTTAAAAGCTGATTTTAAAATGCGCAAGCCCTTTTTTGCCAAAAATGTCCATCGGCCCTAACATGCAAGACACAAATATAAGTTAAGCCGTCTTATCTCTAAGTGCGTCTCCCTCACACTAGTGCCGACGAAAGAGATAGTCATAGAGATAAATGGGTTTAACTTATCTTTGTGTCTTTCATGTTAAGGCCGCTGAAGGCTTACTTCAAGATGTTTTACACATGGATTACATACACCCCTAACTACAGGAACGTGCGTCGAATACCTAAGTTTTCGGTTATAGTTATAAACTCCAAACGAGGTCAACAACTAATGAACTATAGGTATACCCCCAAGAGACGCCAAGTATAAACATCTCAAAAGTTGTAACGACTATAAAAGTAGGTAAGTATTAGTTCGACGACGCGGTTAGCCTAGTTGGGAGTGACCCTGCCTCCGAAGCTAGCGTCTCGGGTTCGATCCCGGTAAGGGCAAATATTTGTGTGATAATCACGAATGTTTATTCCTGAGTCTTAGATGTTTCCTATGTATTTAAGTATTTACTTCTCTATATAAGTATGTATATCGTCGTCTAGTACCCGCAATACAAGCCTTTGAGCTTACTTTGGGACTAGATCGATTTGTGTAAAGATTGTCTCATGATTTATTTATTTATTATTAAGTAGTTATTATTAAAGAGCTCATTCACTTTACGATTTCTAAAACCTACTTAGGAGCCCGATTAGGAAATTGAGTGACTGACTTCTTCTTGAATAGAGACTGAATTCAAAGTGAATTTCCTTGACGGAATTAATGAAAATTGTTTAGTTACTTAGAATTAGATAAATAATTTATGTTTAGGTACACGTTAGATTTATCATTTTGAAGTTATGATTGGAGAATATACAAAAAAAAATGTACTTAGACTGGGACTTCAGAAGGTTGTTATGGTTGTGGAAGACCGTTGTATACCAGTATGGTAAAATAAATAGCTGGGCACTGTTAATCAAATAGTTAACTTCGTTAATGGCTATAATCCGTTACTAAAGTTAACTTCGTTAAATGTTAATCGTTAACTCGTGATAGAAATGACATTAGTTATATATCATTGCATTCGTTATTTACTTATAAAAAATGTTGGTATGTGCTACGGAAGTTTAGACAGGATATGAAAAATTCGTAAAAAAAGGGTAGGTAGGTATTGCATTAGAGTTTGTAATAATACCTATTACCTATTTACTCCTCTGCTGCACTGGGAGTGAAAAATAGCATAGAATGCGTGCAGATGCTTATCATCCTGGCATGTAGTAAAACTCGACTAAGGGACGGGTCCTCTCCAACATGGTGGACTATCTGTATGGGCGATGGGCTGATCACCTGTCACCATACGGTTCATCATACCATCTTAGGACTAATTAATCGAACGTGGCCACAAGTAGTCTTGTGGCTCTGCCCACCCCATTAGGGATTTCGGGCGTGATGCAATATGTGTATGTATGTGTTTAAAATCAAATTCAAATCAAAAGCTATCTGACATAAGACGCGCGGTGTCCTTTTGGCAAATATGTACTTAATTAACGTTTAACGGACTTTCACTGTTTTAACGAAAGTTAATGAGGCCGTTAACAATTTTTGAAATTAACTTAAAAGTTAATCCGTTACTCGAAATGTTAAATTCGTTAATTAACATTTAACGGATTAACAGTCTTGTGCCCAGCTATTGTCAAATAACAACTACTTATATATTAGGGACTTCGTAGAAGAGACACTCTCCACCCCCCAAACAGTGCCGCGCTCTCCCGGTTTGAGTAGATTTAAGATCCTGTTTCAATGTCCAAGTAAAAATTCGTCGAGTAAGGGTCTGGCCACATAACACTTCACCTTTATAGATATAGAAATAAGGGGCGACATGACGTGCAAAGGAATTTTTCACGGCACGACGCCGTACCGTGGCTGGCCAGGCCGTAACTCATACAAAATTCACTATTATCTGCCTTGATGCCTTACTTGGAGATTGTGAAAGAGGCGCTAAGAGAACCAACTCCAAGCTTGCTGCTCGCCCTTGTACCAATAATAACTCATTTTACTTGCGCGTCGCTAAATGATCCATGTCTTGCTATTTGTATACAAGGCATCTATTCAGTAACGTCTTAGTGATATTGTAGTCGCGAGCGAGATCTGCATCCCGCCCTTACGCATTACGCATCGTGCGAAAGAGTGGGATGAGAATCTCGCTCGCGAGTCGCTACAATATCATTTAGACGTTCCCGAATAGAGTCGCTGTTGTCCCTTTCATAGACGGCCGTCGTCGCCTCATCATCATCACCCTGATTCGGAAATTCCATAAATATTGGAATATTTTCACGGTAGTCAAATTCAAACTTTCGTGAGACATTATGAATACTTGAAATACACACGGCTTTTTGCTTTGACCGCGACCGCACTCAACCCCTGAAGAAAGACTCCATACGAGTTCGAAACATGTCCGGCTATCTCTGACAATAAATCGTGAGTAAAGCCGTGTGTATTTCAAGTATTTATTTTCATTCTAGTTGTACTTTCGCGGCTTGCGAAATTAACCGACGATATGTACTAGCTAACCATTTGAATGTGTTGTTAAACCGGGGTCACGGTCTGGTAGGTTCTATTGTCCGTAAGCTATTCGATACGTGGAAAGCTCTACGTATAGTTCCAATCACAATATATTGGACATTAATATGTTATTAATGTAACGGTTGGTATTGACCGGGGACATTCGCTTGTAATGCAAGGATTCGATTACATCAGTGTAGGTCCAGACGCTTTGCGGTTTAAGCTCGAAATCGAATCCGAGTTGTGTTGTGAGCTGGAGACCTCACGCCAAACTTAACTTTGCCGTTGGAAAACTGTTAACCCGATACATCGACATATTTCGCTGTTAGTTTACTAACACCTCAAATAAGTTTGTAATCGCAAAAACACCACATATCTCCGACGTTTTGAAAAATTTCGAAAAACTGAATCGACAGAAATATTCCACATAAGTATTGAACCTGCTCACAAAATTTCATGAGAATCGGTTGAGAAATGCGACCTGTAGAGGAGAACAGCGGGACATCCGGATTGACACACGAAAGCATTTTTGCCCAAGCTGAAACGGAGACGCTTCGCTCGCTCGGTCAATAAAAATTTAAAAGAAAAAACAAGGTTTGCAGTAGTCTAGAATTCTGTTAAGTAATATTGAAAACAAATAATAAATTCTAATATCACATATTATCGACTTTAATAGTCGGGACCCATTATTGGGAAGATTTGAGCTGATCTAGTTTTTTATTAAAACCCCACTTAACACGGTTCGTCGATTTTCATTTTTTCTTTTTCACAGTATGGTCTAGTTGTCGCCATATTGAATTTTGATTAGTGTCTTGTCAAATCAAACTCGGCCCACACGTTTGGTCTCTAGAGCGACACAAAGGAACACACGTACTTACGCTAATATACACATTACCCTCCTTTGCATCGCGCAGTCGGGTAAAAATGGTTACCGATATTCGCATATAGTGAAATTAGATTAGAACAAATATGAGATAAAAAAAATCAGAACAATCAAAGCATTCCAAACTCAGATAAGTTCTTGACAATGATAGTGTTAAAATCCCAATAAACATCTTTTAACAAAGAAGATAGAAAGATAAACTATAAATTTATACCTACACTTAAAGGGAATATAGGACGACGCATTAACATACAAGGCGAACTGAGAAATGCCTCTATAACAATAAATCTAGAGATAACTGCTCCGAAATAATTAAATTTACAGCTTGAGCTAGAAGCCTCTATCAAATAAGTGAATAAACATTGTAACCTATAAATATCTCGGGAAGATTAAAATGGAAATTAAAAAAGTCAGTTAGGGATAGTTACTTAGTTCTTCTGTCACTAATTGTGATGAAACTTAGTGTCCAAATTGTCCAATAAGTTGTTAGGAACTATCCGGTTCGAAGGACCACGTTTCATAAATTACATCTATAAGAATAAGAAGACGTTTATTGTCACACTAAGCAAATAAAAAAGTATCAAAAGGAACAGAAGTGACTACGGCTAATATCAGTTCGTCTTGTTATTTTGCGATAAAATCGCGTAACATTAAGAAATTAGGTTTTAAAATGACATTGATAAAAACACCCGGCCTTTATACGGGTTTAACGTTTATTTTCGCTTCTAATTAATCTTTTAACTTTTGCTTCCCGAGCGATATTTTTATATATTTTTAACCGGTCTTTATTATATTTAAAGTTAACTCGAATCCCTATGCCTACGTCAGGAACGATATTAAAAAGGCACTTTTCGCTCGAATCTTAATTATGCGTAACTACGCAAACCCTCTTTTAAATATCAATATAATCGTGTATAACCCGCGACGGTGTCATCGGCAGACGGTCAAGAATAATAAACATGCGATAAAATTATATATAACCAAAGAAAGCAATCGATCAATTTATATTTAATGTCGACTAAAACTTATATCTATCGCAATGCAGTAAACACTTACGTAAGTTGGCAAAATGCGGATGTCCGAACTAACAGACCAAAACAAATCCAATAAAAAAAACACTAAACACTGGCAACGAAAAACCACAAACACTAACACTGATAAAAAATAAACGGGGCACGTTTGAAATTCGAATGTTTGATTGCACTTCGGAAAAGATCGCGATTTTTGAATTCGGAACGCCGCCGTGCGTTTCGAACCGGGGTGAATTGCGAACTGAGTCGCGAACCCCGTGAGGGTAGATTGGGGTGCAGGGGTATGCGGGGGCGTCCGCCGGCCGTCCGCTTGACACAACTAGACTGTCTTTTGCCAATAAGCGTTGTACTAATCTCATTAGTCGGGGAATTATTTTTACTGAGTGGATATTTTGGTTTAGCGCTTTTACTAGCCTTTGAAACTTTACAACGGAGATTTGTGCCGTTATAAAAATAGCGTGTGAAGTCCGCTTTTAGAGGTTCGTATGAGGTATTCAGCTGGTGGAGACTACAGAAGCGAGTTCTCTGAACATTTTATTCCTGAGGGCCTAGCACACTAGCTTTTATCGCGCACATAAAGCATATCTGCTACTTTTTAACTAATATGTGGGTGTGAAAGGGATGAATGCTTTCTATGGACGATAGAAATTAGTGTGCTACGGGGGCTGCTGCAACTTGTAACTTTCGTCTATCCGTGTGCGATGTTAAATGCGCCTCTATTAGCAAGGTTATCACGGGGATAAAGCTGAGAATACACATGCCTGTAGTTGGCACACTTGGATAACAGCTCCTTGCACATGCTGCCTACTGTCACGTGTATTTGCTAAAGGGTCTCTTAAACGGGTTAGTTTTTCGGCAATTAATTTCTACAATTCGGGCTATCCTCAAAAGTTTAAATTCAAAAATTTGGCCCCATTTTGATCAACTATGTAATTTTTTCGGGGACTGCCCGTATTGCAGCAATAAATTGCCGAAAAACTAGCCCGTCTACGAGCCCCCTTGCACGACATTTTTTTTTAATGATAGATGTGCATTTGACCTCAATCTCACCTGATAGAAAGCGATGATGAGGTCGACGATGGAGCACGCACACCTAGATAATGCCTTTTCACTCTCCTTGAAAAGACCCAACATTGATTGAACATTTGATTTCCTGGCATGCAATATCAGGGAGGGGTCGCGGGGGGTGCAAAACCGGCACGTATACGCGACAACCGGTACGCGACAGCTATGGGCATGCCAATAGCCAGTAGCTGACGAGTTGTCTTTTTCTTCTCTCATTAATTTAGCGACACATTCTACTGCTACAAGCAAAATGATATTATTTATTTCAGTTCGAATGTTTTCCATTGGAAAAAAACCAGACAAGTGCGAGTTAAACTCGCGTGAAGAGGATGCCGTTCTTTACATGATTATCTGAAATTTCCTGTTACTTTAAATACCATAGATTTCTTATAGGATTTCCTGTAATCTATAGGTAAAGAACTATTTTCTGTATTTTTTTTTTCAAAATTTTTGGCCCAGTTTTTTTCGGAGTTAGGGGGGGAATGGTAAATTTTCGCCTATTTTCCTAAATAACTTCTAAAGTATTTATCTTGAAATTCTAAAAAATATATAAAAAATATTCTCACAATAAGCTCAGCCCTTTCATTTGATATGTGACACGAAATAGTTTGCAAAACTTTTATTTCATTTTCTAATTTGACCCCCCAAAAGTGGCCCCCATGTTTTCAAATTCATCTATTTACGTTACGCGTCCGTGTTGCGGTCACCAAACTTCAACTGAATCGGTTCAGTAGTTTCGGAGCAAATTGGCTGTGACAGACGGACAGACAGACACACGAGTGATCCGTTTTTTCCTTTTGAGGTACGGAACCCTAAAAAGCGTGGGACTGACTCGGACTGTCTCGTGAACTGGCGTGTATACTTCTTGCAAATACAGGCATGCAAGGAAGCAATTTTACTTGTAAAAGTATCAGCAGCGTGCCAATTACCTCCACATGCCTTTAACTAGCATGCACGCTACTGGTATTTTACAGGCATGTGTATTCCCGGCTTAAGGCCCCATCTCTGTCAGACTAGTATCAAAGAAAGAGATGCATTGAGACAAATACAACTAGGGATGGGGATAACTTATCCTCGTGTCAGCCTTGCTAGTGCCACTGAAGGGATGCATTTAATCCCGCCTTTGTACCTGATATACCAAATAATGAAACCTCCGAAAATTTACCTATACAACTCTTTATCTCAAGAACGGCTAAACGTATGAACGTACGTAAATACGTACGTGTACGTATGTACGTAAATCGTTGGATGTTTCAGACAATTTGTTCCAGTTATATTTTGACAACGGTTGAAGTTATCGGTGCATAATTGGGCCTGATACGAATTTAAAAAAAAAACATTACCGCAAATATGCAGTAAGAATATATTTCGTACGAAACCTTAATAATTGTATTGAAATTTGAACTTTATAGTACCTAATGTCATCAAGCAAAATTTGGCAACTTTCGGTTTGGTTTCAGATACGCGTTTGAAAAAGTAATTAATTCGATATTCTTAATTGGTAAGCAGATCTTTTTAAGTAAACACTTTATTGTAGAAGTACCAAGGCGGACTTAGCTTTTAAGGGATCTCTGCCAGTTAACTTGTGGGTCATCATCATTAGATTATACGTCTTGCTGGACAAAGGCCTCCTCAACTTTTGGGTGATTAAGCCTACATTTTTTCTAATTTTACTTAGAGCCAAGGTTGCAAATTACCAAGATAATAATAATTATGGTCATTAATATTTATCCGACAATTATCGGATACATTTCCGGTTATTATCAAATCATACATGTACACAGTCGAAGTCAAAAATATCTACGCGGACAAAGTTGTCAAAAATATGTGAACACGACTTCATTGTCAATGCCTGTATTTTTAATTTTAAAACCGGGCGGGCACCCTCCCCTATTTTGTTTTGTTGGCTCTGAACTAATAAATCTACTAGTTTTATGATTTAACCTGCCTCTTAATTTACTAATTTGGGTCCCGGTCTGTAATTATTAAGGCAATTAAAATTATATTGTGGCAAAAGACACCGTTTCTTTTTTAAAAAAGCTTTAATGTTTTATTAAAGGTTGTTTAAAATAACTTAATTGTATACCTGGAAACATCCGTATTATTATTTATATTCGTGTGTAAGTCATTTCAAGTAACTATCTGAAAAGTGGCTTTCAAAACCCCTTGGTCAGAAGGCATTTTGATTTAAAAACGCGCGCCACCAGATGCTGCCAGTACCTATTGCAGTGCCAAAAAATTATGTTACAGGCAAGGTTTGCCTTACCTCTTGTATAATTGATTGTAAATAAAATATTCATATTCTAAGTTTCGGAATATACGAATATAATAATCCAATTAAAATTAGGTACTTTTTTGTACAAACGATTCTTTTAATTTAAAATTTCAACGACTAAATACAAACGTAAGTGTTTCAAGACGTGACATCGTGCTCACTGCGACATAGTCTGTGCTCACTTCTCCGTCCGTAGAGCAAATGTAGCAAAAACAAAACGTCAGTTTATAGCAGTCGTTTGAGTTTTTCTTCCGCTGTCTGCTGTTTGATTTTAATAAAACATTATATTTCTATAACGGAATTAGTCGGCTAACTGCTACAATTTCGTTGCGCTTCCTCACTGTTGTCTATAAATTCGTCCTGAGGACAAGGTAACCCTGATTCAATGAAACCATCTTAGTTGTTTTTCCTAGGAATCGCATCGTTCGATTCCGCACTTTCGGTTGTCGCGATTTGTCTTCATTGTTCGTTATAATTCATATAAACTAGTTTTAAGAAGTGATCATTGATATCGTTTGTCCTCTTTTTTTCTCCACATTGATTTTTTTATTTCAGGTTATTATCGACCTGTCAAGAAGACATTTTACGACAAGCTGTTCACGCAAAATTCGCAAAATAGGAGACGAAAACCCCTTTAAGTTTTCAAATTTCATATCAAATCTGCCACCAATAGTAAGTTGATTTATTCTTTATTAAAAGAAATATCCAATTTTGCGCTTGCATTGCTATGTGTTATGGATTGTTAGGTTTCCTATAGGCACCCAGGTACGTACGATTTCCATTTTGCTTGGAAAGTATTTTATCATGTAAACAATTCTAGAAATGGTACGTGTCGCCTTGAATTAATGTCGAATCGTAAGTTTTACTGCTCGTTTTTACATTTGAGACCACCTCATAGATTGGTATAACCTCTAAATTTGGTAAGTTTCAATATCAGCTGAATTTGTGACGTAAAATTTAGCTCTGTTCGTAACTTACCTCTGACATTTACCTACTTGTGGCAAAATATATGAAGTATTCAACCCAATATAATTTTATATTATTTATAAGTGTACATGTCATATCAGCATGAATCATTGATTTTTCATATGAAATAATTTATTCTCTAATGTGATTGACGAATTACATTCTTTCTACTCTTTTCTATATTCATAAAATGTTATAGTTTCATGGTTTTCTTTTATAACCTTACACAGTATACTTTTGATCATAGTTACCAGATACCAATGGACTAAATTGTGTGACCATATTTGTGCAAGTTTTTTATCCCCAGGTTGAAAGGATGTTGAAGATGAATCGTGAATAATATGTTATTTATTTATTTAAACTCTTGCACAATATAGAAATGTACAAAAGGCAGACTTAATGCTATTTTGCTTAATGTAATTTTTTTATGATGAGTTTATTGGCAGTGGCCGATTAGCCCTAAGGCCCAGTAGGCACTAAGTCGGCCAGATATTGGGGGCGGCCAATTGTGGTAAAAAATACATAATAATAAGAAACAACCCATAGTAAACAAAACATTGTGTGCTAGAAAGTAAATTCATATGTAGTACCTAAATGATGATTAGATTAGATTAGATTTATTTATTTCATAGTATGACATTACAATTAAATATTACAGTTAAGTCAATTTAAAAGAATTCACATTATGATCGTCAGTTCAGTTAAATAAAAAGTATACAAAATTAATAATCATATTAAACAATGTCAAATAAATACACTAATTAGAAATACAAAATTATGATGTCTTAATTTATTTATTTATTTATTTATTCATTCATAATATACCATTTACAGAAAATAATCCAAACATGATATAAGAGGTAGAGGTCGAGTGCAGTTCCGAGCACCCATGACCAACATTCAGCTAGTGATTATGGTGCTCCGAGCTACAATCGAATCAAGGTAGCGGCTGGCTGTGGCCAAGAATCTCAGCTCAGAGTCCGAAAAAATATCGATTGTCTCGTCTTGGTCTACAACGTTGTTTATTAGGCGTAGCGCGCGGTGGAGGGGCGAGTTAGACAGTGCCTTAGTGTTGGGTCGAACGGCGAACGGCGGCGGTAATTACACAATTGATTTTGATGGGAGCTGAAAACTCAAGTACTTGAGTAGCACTAGTAGATTCAGACATGCAAAAGAGCCTGTATGGCCTATTGGCAAAATAAATACATAGCATTATGATTTTTTTGTGACTTCTCAGTTTTCTTTACTTAAACTTCATGATGGGTGCTAACTTGACCACGTGGTTTTACAGATTAGAAAACATATATATCAGTTATACCTTGCTGAAAATAATAAACTTACCATGTCATCATGATGACTGTCATCCGAATAGAGAACTTTTTATTTTTCATATGTCAATATCCTCCTAAAGTAATGTTTTGACTTTTTACATATGAGGGCAAATCATACATTTGCCCTTAACCTTTTGAACGCCACGGCTAATGGCGAAAAAGCGTGCCACTAGCGCTCGACGACGGCTGTAGCCGTCGCAAATGTATGGAAAACGGCATATCGTCGCGACAGGGGCACGGAAAACTGCCGACGGCCACAACCGATCCGATGACCGTGGCGGTCAAAGGGTTAATAAGATGATGCTTGTACATAGCAATGGCACTGATGATGAATTGAGGGTCAAGCCGTGCTGTGAGAAAGCTGCGGCCCTAACATGCATGGCACAAAGATACATTAGAACCGTTTATCTCTAAGTGCGTCTCCCTCACACTAGTGCCGACGAAAGAGATAGTCATAGAGATAAACGGTTCTAATTTATCTTTGTGGCATGCATGTTAGGGCCGCTGAGCTCTGATTGATTGGCACGTGCAAGAGTGGGATGTGTTGTTGCAGGGTGGTGGAGCGATGCCGCGCTGCAGCAAGCGGTCTCGCAGCGGCGCCGCTGCCGACGTGCCGGGCGTCCCGGGCGCCACCGCGCTGCACGCGCACCACCAGCAACACAAGCGCAGCCGCAACGCCAGGTCACACACACACACACATAAGCTCATGGTCCGTGAGCCAGCAACAGATTTTCATGACCAATTCCCTCGGACGATAACTCGTAAAATTCTTCAGAGTTGTATCATGAAGCATCTTAATAATAATAATAAATCAGGGGACAATCCTTACACAAATCGATCTAGTCCCAAAGTAAGCTCTAAAGGCTTGTGTTATGAGTACTAGACGACGATATAAATACTTATATAGAGAAATAAATACTTAAATACATAGGAAACATCCAAGACTCAGGAACAAACATTCGTGCTCATAACACAAATATTTGCCCTTACCGGGGATCGAACCCGGGACGCTTGCGTCGGACGCAACTAGGCTATCCGCGTCGTCAAAAATGGATTTAATGGATTTTGCATTCTGATACAATAGGTATTTTAGAAAGATGATGAGCAGTTAACGTAATGGATATAATGAAGCTCTATTATTACATCATATTCACTAAAAAGATAAAATATAAGCAATAATGACCGGCCCTCGTTAGTAAATTACCTAGAAACGCTACTCGTACAGTGATAAATTAAATATATTGAAGTCGGTGGCAAGTAAGGTAGGTATGTAACCTTCATACTGTGTTCATTTATTTGATTCTGATTTCGATGTATTTAAATCACTTAATTAATGATAATATTGGACCATTTTAATAAATTACCTAACAAAGACCATAAAATAAATAATCTTTTTACTTTCAAACAATTTTTCGAGGCGGTTTTGTTTTTTGTTACCAATTATTTCATTGCTATTATGGACTGCATAATTGCATTGTAAAAAGTATACTTTGATCATACCCACTTTTTACTAATATTCATAGATATCGGTCCGGTAATTTAGCTATGAAATCTTTTTAACCAAGAGTCAGACCAACTTAAGCTGCGTACGAATTAGAGGCAGCCTCGGATAGAGGCATGGAAGGCTCGCCCATTTGTTCAAATTTGACCCAGAGTCGGTTGTTTGACCGCGCTCAAAACTGCCTCGTTGTGCGTGCCTCGTCGAGTATGGACGTATATCCGTGTTGCTGGATTGACACGAACTTGCTTGTCTGTGCGCGAGGCACGTACAAATTACAATGGCGACTCGCCGCGATCACATTGCCTCCCCTCAACCATAGATGATTAAGACCTTATTTTCCAAAGATCCATAACCAGAAACAGTTGTTATTTCAAGTATTTTCAAAGAAAACTGACAGATGGCGCTGAAATCTTAGAGGCTTTATAAATAAGGGGTAGCTCCCTCGCCATCTACGCATATGCGTGTTTGAGGTGGTCACATTTCAATGTATGGAGTTGACCTGTGGTTATACTTAATTTATACCTCAACGCACAAACCAATGCGCGACTGAGTATCCTCGCCTTGCGCGATGAGGCTGCCTCGGGCAGAACAGCTCTGATTCGTGCGCACCTTGCCTTCATGTTGATACTAAAGGGGCTAGCTTTTTGCTTTGTAATTTGGGCTATTTCCAAAAATATAACATAAAATCTCTGCTGAGATCTTTATAATAACCGGACCTGCTGAATCTGGGATCATGTGCAAAACGCACCCCGATTTAGAGACGGGAAAAAGCGCTAGGAAGATGGTGGTGACATCTCCACCGAGAACAAAAAGTTTAACTGTAAACTTTTGGCGATAGCCCGAATTGCTGCAATAAATTGCCAAAAAAATTGCTGGGTTACAAGCACCTTAACAGTATGGATATTGTCACAGCATAATATGATTTCAATTATCTTTTACAGTTCACGACGACATTCCAAAGCAGAGGAAATGAGTTTTAGCACAAAGAAATGTATAACTTGGTTTAAAGAATATACTACAGTTTCTGAACCAGATGTATTAGGTAAGCTATGTGTTTCCTTCTCACGACGTTCACGCACTGCACTCGATCCGAATCCGAGAAAATCGAGATCTAGAGAAGTCTGATCGAATCCAGAGGTCGATTGTGCACTGCGTCCGTTTCAACGGATGTTGCTTGCGTAATACTTGAGACTAGAGATGCAACGGATAGTGGTTTGGCCGGATACCAGATACCGGGTATCCGGTATCCGGCCGGGTAGTAAAATCATAGCCGAATAGGTTGGATACCGGATAGTAACCGGATATCCGTTGCATCTCTACTTGAGACCGGCCATTCTGGTGTTATAGTTACTTAGGTCTGAGAACAATGCTTCGCATTGCAGATATTCTCGGGTTCGGAAAACGGAATTCAATTCTAGTCCACAACTCCTCATACAAATAATACATCGGATACTTCACATCGACAATTCTCTGATTCGAATTGGATGCAGTGCATAAAGGCTCTTAGGTTAAGATCTTTTATTTCAATCTATTTTATCTTAAAATTTGCCTGTGTTGAAACATTTAGCTAGAGTTTATTAGGTTACAATTTGAAACGCATGGTATTGGTCCAGTGGCTAATACATATATAACTGAGGAATCTGTGCCTTTATTGTTAATAATCTACGCTCAATTGAGAGTGACCCCAAACTCGAGCAATAATTGTTTCACACTAAAATCTGTATTTGAATTTGATAGCAGTCTTGAGTGCAGCATACAGACAGATACATAAATTAATAAACATGAATAAGAATATGGCATTTCCTTTAGGAAATCCTTAGTGCAATAAAAACAGTTTACTGATCTTTAAATTTCGTTCAGGTCCTGAAGGCATGGAGAAATTTTGTGAGGATATAGGAGTTGACCCGGAAAATGTGGTGATGCTGGTCATTGCTTACAAGATGGGTGCCAAACAGATGGGATACTTCACACAGGAGGAGTGGCTTAAAGGTATGAAGTTCATATTAAATAATATAGTCAGTTAAAACCCTTATCCGGGTAGAGGCATTTTATCAAATACATTCGACCAATCGTAACTACATAGTATGATGCAAACTCGATTGTTTTTATGTAAAAAATAAATGGCTTTTTCATTCCGCCACCTCGGAAAGAGTATTTTTGCTCTTCGATATCTGACTGCAAAAGCCGTTTTTATCCGCTAGAGGATAAACACACACAAGTAAATTGGATTTAGAACATCGTGTCCACTAAGTGTGTGATTTCAAAACATTAAACCTATTTACTTCTACCTCCATGGTGCCGAATTTATCATACAACCTTTGTTAATTTGTTAAAAACTCAGACTTGGAACCTTCTTGGTATCCTTTTTTTAATTTGCTTTGCGCGCGCCATTTTCTTTTCACGTCATATTGTTAAAACCTTAGGTTAAAAACAAGAGAAAAACCTAAAATGAATCAAAATTCTAGCGACGAGGAAGTTTATTTGACGCTAACAGAATTGACTGAAACTGTTAATAATGCGCAAATGTCTTTTATCTACACCCATATCATAAAACCTCCATTGGTTAATCAAAAACCGTAGGAAATGACCACCATTTTGACAACCAATTAGGAAAAACCAGTGCTGCGATAAAGAAATAACATGACTTCTTTATAGTTTTTAGTAAAGAAACGAGATTAAATTTGGAACAGCTGTCAAAACTCAAGTGGGTCTCTATTCTAGTATCCATAGATATTAAAACAGTTATTGATACGAAACGTCAATTCAGTATGTTTTTTTAATATAAACTGCACAATATTTGATCTCGAGTGACGTGAGAATAGAGTCTTCATCCGTTTGTCTATGATTTAAAAAAAAAATGGTCTTGACGGACGGCCGCCATTATGTTGACGTTTTGCTGAACGAAAGTAGAATTTTGTTGAATTGAATAGAAAAAGTTGTTTGTAATTTACATTTTAGTTGAAAATATGAATAGTAAGTAGTCTTCTCGGAGTGTGTGTGATGTGAAAATGCGCCGGATATCGGAAATATGCAGCCACGATTGCAACAAATAACTTGTTGCCAGAAAATATTGTTTCTGAACCCTCAATGATGGATTTATAATATGTGTGTAGATAAAGTTATGTATGCAACTCTGCATAATTTGGCCTTAAAACACACGTGCGATCTTATTATGAAACTCGCCTATCGGCTCGTTTCATGAAAACCGCACTAGTGTTTTAAGGCCTATCATTATGCAACCATTGCATAAACTACTATTATTTTATTCATTAAGTAGTTTTAAGACCTTATTTGCCTCGCTGAGGTGTAATGAAAAGTTACGTGTTGCACTAGAGTGCAAAGATTTTTCACCTTGTGCTCTGTTGATTCCCTCGCTAACGCTCAGGATTCTAATTTTAGAATCCTTCACTTAGCCGGTCATCAAAATTGAGCACGCGGTTAAAAAGCAACTTTGCACTCTTGTATAACAAATAACTGGCCTTAGCTGTTAAAGCACAAATTTGTTTAAATAAATAAATAACTATTAAATGATTCCCTAGTAAGTGACAAACATTACACGTTATTTGAATTTTACGTAGCATATCTGTCTGTATATATGGGGCCCGTTTAAGAGTTAAAGAAAACCCTATAATTAAAGGGTTTTCTTTAATTTGAGTGAGCTTTCTTAATTCGTCAGTCTAATTAAACTAGAATCAATCCTGAAATGTAATGTTCTGTTTACAGGTTTAACGGAACTCCAGTGCGATACTGCGCATAAACTACAATCAAAGTTAGATTATCTGCGCAGTTTACTCAATGACCCCTATGTATTTAAGGCTGTATACAGATATTCTTATGATTTTGCTAGGGTAAGTCCAGTTCAATCGTATTTGTTTTATTTCCAGAGCTTAACATCCATAATATAACTAGATTTTAATTCCGTTGTCCAATTTTTGGTGGTTCCGTACTCAAACTACCCCTACGCTTATAGTTTTTCCATGTCTGTAATTTTTTCTGGAAGATTTAAGTTACCCAGTTTTTTTTTAGGAAATTAATGTTTGTCTCTCGATAAAAAATACAAAAAAAAAAAACATTAAAAAAAAAGAATGTTGTGATAGGTCCCATACAATGTAAATAATCTACTAACTCGAATGAGGTATCGTTGGGTAGCTCTTTGAAACTAATTATGAGTAATAATAATATTAATTTATTGAGCACAAAAAAGTGGGTACAGAAAAAGCTTAAAACGGAATAAGTATAAAATATAATATACAAAGTAACATTCTCAACTAAGTTGTATGAAACGCTAGCATCTAAACTAGGCCGAGCCTGTGTCTTAGACGCTAGAAACTTCTAGTGACATGAGTATTTTATAACTAAATACATTTTCACTTCTCATGCTTGTAAAGTCGTTCGTTATGTCGAGAGCATAAAATGGGTTTTTATGCTCTTGTGCATAAAGTAATTTCTTCTTTTAAGACTAAGGCAATTAGGCCTTACAGCCACATACACAATACACCTTCATTTAATTGATATATTTGTATGAGACTTAGGTTGTATCTTAATTTAATTACGACATATGTATTACTACCTAAATACAAATTTACGACTAATACGGTTTCGGCCAAAATGGCTCGTTTTATGCTCTTGTTGTACAATCTACTATTTTAGGAAGACTTGAGCTGAGGAATGATTATTTTGATATATTGTGTGACTGTGGGTGCATCGTCCCCCAGGACAAGGAGCAGCGGTCGCTGGACACGGCGACGGCGCGCGCGCTGCTGGGCGTGCTGCTGCCGCGCTGGGCGCTGCGCGCGGCGCTCGGCGAGTTCCTGGCGCGCGAGGGCGCCGCGCGCCGCTACCGCGTCGTCAACCGCGACCAGTGGTGCAACATCCTCGAGTTCAGCCGCACCATCGACACGCAGCTCGTGCACTACGACCGCGACGGCGCCTGTGAGTACTCTGTGAGCCTCCCCTCCGCACCGGCATCCCGCAGTGAGGAGGACCGGGCTGAGGACCTAACGGGCCCGGTGTCTTCAAACACATCTGAATTTCTTAATAGATGTGTGCAGGTAGTGGTTTAACCGGCCGGATAAAGGCATTATCCGGTATCCGGCCGGATATAGAGTCACTATCCCGTATCTGGCCGGATACAGAGTCACTATCCCGTATCTGGCCGGATACAGACTCACAATCCCGTATCTGGCCGGATACAGAGTCACTATCCCGTATCCGGTCGGATATAGTCACTATCCGGTATCCGGCTGGATATAAAGTCACTATCCAGTATCCAGCCGGATACAGAGTCTCTATTCCGTATCTGACCGGATACAGAGTCACTATCCCGTATCTGGCCGAATATAGAGTCACTTTCCCGTATCTGGTCGAATACAGAGTCACTATCCGGTATCTGGCCGGATACAGAGTCAACATCCCGTATCTGGCCGGATACAGAGCCGGTATCTGGCCGGACACAGAGTCACTATCCCGTATTTGGCTGGATACAGAGTCACTATCCCGTATCTGGCTGGATACAGAGTCACTATACGGTATCTAGCCGAATACTGAGTCACTATCCCGTATCTGGCAGGATACGGAGTCACTATATCTAGTGAATAGTTATGGAAAAGCATGTCTGTGTTTTTAATATGGAACACTTTACAAATACATCCCCAAAGTGATTCAGCTATACTTTGCGAACACTGATGGCGGCCGACGTTTGGTTACGACGGCCATAGACAGTCGCCGTAATCGACTTTAAAACTGAAAAATAATCGTTACTTCACTTCCAGGGCCAGTAATGTTAGACGAATTCGTGGAGTGGCTGCGATTGGAGCGCGCCGGCGACGCCGCCATGCCGCCCGCCAGCTGAGCCCGCACGCGCGCAGACAAACAAACACACGCACGAGCACCGAGAGCGGACGTCAACTACCGAAGGCTAACACAGGGTTCGCAATTTTAATAGCGTAGACGAAACAGCGTCAAGCCCCCGTATTTCGAAGCGTTACTTTTGATATCCGAAATGATGTCTTTTTTCGGTTTTGTTGTATAATTTCAATGAATAAATGCTATAAGGTTGAGTTATCGGTGAAAGTGTTAAATATCTTGGTACTAAATTTAATTTTTTGTATGGAATTATTGATTTATTTAATATTTCAAACGAAACATGTCATTTCATTGCAGACTGTTTATTTGAATGTTTTAGCTCTTATTAACTTGCAAAGGCCGGAGCATCGTAAAACATACGCAAATATCGCCTAGGCATAGCTGGGTACAAGACCGTTAATCCGTTAATTAACGAAGTTAACATTTTGAGTAACGGATTAACTTTTAAGTTAACTTTAAAAATGGTTAACGGTCTCATTAACTTCCGTTAAAACAATTAAAGTCTGTTAAACGTTAATTAAGTGCCTACTATTTGCCAAAAAGACCGCGCGGCTTACGTCAGATAGCTTTTGATTTGAATTTGATCTCTAAATAATTAGGTATTATTACAAATTATGTTACACCCGTATTTTATAATTTTTTCATATCCTGCCTAAACTTCCAAAGCAAGTAAAAATGCAGTTTCTATCACGAGTTAACGATTAACGTTAATCTTCGGAAATATAACGCTTTAACGGTTGACGAAGTTAACTTTTTTAGAAACGGATTAGCGATTAACGAAGTTAACTATTTCGTTAACGGTGCCCAGCTCGCCTAGGTAATGCCGAATAGCGGCCCTGCATACTGTACAAATGAAAACGTGTCACAAATTAGAACCACATTCGATCTGACACCGCGCATAACGAAAGTTATATAATGCGTCATTTCTCTCGTCGTGTCGTGTGAACGCGGGAAGATAGCCTGTTTATTTGAATATATACTTTTAATAAAAATATTTAAGTTTGTATGAGACCTCTGCCATTGTTACTGACTTATATGTATAACGCAAATGCGTTCGTGGGGCAAATGATACTGTTTTATTCCTCCATGACAAGAAACTTACATATATCTGCGGATAAATTCATAGATGTGTGAAGTCCCCAGTCAGCACTGGGCCCTCTCACTAAGAGAGGAGGCCTGTGCCCAACAGTGGCGCGTACACATACTGATGATGACATACTGAAAATGGTCATTATATGGGTAAACCTTTGTTCCCGAATTCACGAAATGCTTCAGCATTTGATCCGAGATTTATTTGTTAAGTCTCACCTGTCAACCAAGACATAAACCTTATTCAAAGATAAATTTGAGTGGCCTATGAATTCTACCATTGTGACGCGACTAATTAAGGATTAGGTGCAAATTCATGCCATATTTTCTCGTCCATAAATTGACATCGGAAGAGCTTCCCTTTTTGATGTTTTGTATTTCATTAGGTCTCAATATACATACATTCTGGTCCACGGTCCATATATCCTCAGAACCCCGGTTAGCCTAACAAATAAAGCTGCCATACTTGCGTGCGGCTGAGGTTTGACTCTTTACATCGGCAGCGTAGGTCGCCTGGCTACGTGGAGTCGAAAGTAATATATATATCAGTGGCGGGGCATCAAATATTTCGTACGGAAAGCTGGAAGAATAAAAACCATACAAGTGAGACCTTTAGAGTTACTCGTACATTGACTTGACTGACAGCTAACTGCAGCATTCTAGCTTGGTTAAGCCGTCAGCAATCGGCTTGTAGGTAGGCTGCGCTACTGGCATATAATTTGCTATGGGTCACTATTATTTGAATACGTGGATGTTCGCGCGGTCTTATAAAGGGACTCAATTTTTGTGTATGAACCCGTTTGTGTTTTACCCGTACGTAAAACTGATTTTTGACGTTTTGACTATATTGTTTGACTCATCCTCAGAAATGTACCAAATATTTTGTTTCTAAGTAGTAAAAAGTTTCAAAACAGATGTGACGTCACATTAGAACTGAAATCATTTAGTTCACTCACCGAATTTGAACACTGAGGGAAAAAGTAGGATGGACAGAATTTTGTTAGATGACATAGCTGCATAGCTGGGCACAAGCTCGTTATCCGTTAATCGTTAATTAACGAAGTTAACATTTCGATAAATGGATTAACTTTTGAACTAACTTCAAAAATCGTTAAAGGACTCATTAACTTCCGTTAAAACAATTAAATCGTTAATTATGCACATACTATTTGCCAAAAGGGCACCGCGCGGGCCGTATATATTGATGTTTATTAAATTAGGTAAGTCTAACTAACTCTCATTAACTCACTCTCACTCACTATCCCTTCTTTTATTAATTTCTCATGTCCTGCCTAACTTCCATAGCCCATACCAACATTTTTTTATTAGTAAATCACTAACGCAACGAAATGTAATATGTAATTTCTAGTGCATGTTAACGATTAACGTTAAATGTTTCATAATGAAACGGTTTAACGTTTAACGAAGCTAACTTTTTAGTAACGGATTAGCGATTAACGAAGTTAACTATTTCATTAACGGTGCCCAGGCATGCATAGCTGATAATGTTACAATACTTATTAAAATGGCGAGCGCTCGGAAAAAAATCAGTAGGGCCAAGAAATTGTGAAAAAGCCTGCGACTGTGCTTCCCTTGCGCTTTTTTTTTCAATGTGAAAACTTTAGGTAAAGTGCCAAACGTATTCCTTTACCCGTGTATAATATTCTCAATTTTATAAACGCTATAGTGTAAGCTATACAGCGACCCTAGCAAGGTAACACGAGGATAACTTAACCCAGTCTTAGGGCCATCTATAAATTTCGTCACACGTTAAGGGGGAGGGAGGGGGTCAATAAAGTGTGACATCGTATGACAAGGGCGGAGGAGGGTGACGTCACATGTATAGTATTAAAACCCTAAACTTCAAAACTATCGAAAACCTTCAAATATTGCAAAATATGTGACGTCTCACCAGCGTCCCTAACATGCAAGACACAAAGATAAGTTAAACCCGTTTATCTCTTTCGTCGGTACTAGTGTGAGAGAGACGCACTTAGAGATAGACGGTATAACTTATCCTTGTGTCTTGCATGATAGGGCGAGGGCACACGAATGTGACCACCTGTGACAAGGAAGGAAAAATAATTCTACGTAAAATAAGTTTGTGGGTGGCCCCTGTCTCTTTCGTCGGCACTAGTGTTAGAGAGATAAGACGGTTTTAACTTATCCTCGTGTTAACCTTGTTAGCTGTATTGAGCGAGAGTGGCTATACCACTGGGGGCTTAGATTTAATTTATGTTATAATTCACCGACTATTTAAATACTGCACAAATGTATTGAATTGTATTCTTATTGTTTATTTATGAGCAGTGTATTTGGCTGGATCAGGTTGGCATTTGATTTATTTGAACTAGAGTGAGGGTTGGTTCCACAGAACTATATCGGGATAGAAGGAAAGAGTTTGTCGATATGTATGGAAACTGAACGTGTAACATTTATGCGTAGTTACTTTGATATCACGAGTGTAATTTAGTGACGGAGCGTAAGTCGCGCGAAATCGATTCAAAAGCATCGATTAGCACGCGGCACCGAGTCTAGGCGCCGCCGCTCCCGCCCCCCGCGCCGCGCCGCCGCCGTTGTTACACAAAGGTGATCTCGCGACATCTTTTTGGCACACGGGACACACTTCCTTCTATCTCGATATAGTTATGTGGTTGCTTCTTGGCATTTTTCTATAAAACTGCAGTGACATGTAACATCGACCGATGTATTCCACCTAGACCAGTGGCCTGTTCAACGAAGCTACAAGTTACAGGCAAAAGCTGGCAACACTGCAAGGCTGTGTGGGATCTGACATCAGTGTTGTCAGTTTTTGCTTGTTAAATTACAACTTGTAGTTTAGCGCGTTTCACAGGCCAGTCTATTGTATCTTTGGTGTATTTTAATTGGGCAGGTGAGGTAGTTCGATTTTATGTTATCTTTTATTATATATGTAACAGAACTGGTCACTGACTTAAGGCGCTGACAAGACCTAAGTCGGCTTTACTTAAACAGTTTTTTAACAAAAACTATATGATTTGGCAAAGCGAAAAAAAAATATGTTCATATTCATTATACTATTGAAAAAATTACCATTTCCAAAACACGATTTGATAAAATCGATACGATAGAAAAATATCGTGAATTTATGTCTGAAATCCTCTTTGAACAGTTCTATGCCTTAAGTTTTTTAATTTATAGTTCTATAATTAATAATACTATTACATCAAGCCCATACTAAAAACTTGACCAAATTATATTTTACGTGTAGTGTGTTTACTTATATAATTCATCCATTTTTGATGTTCCCCATACAAATAACCGCACAGTGCTTCTCGTTCACTCCGGTGCAAACAGACAGTGACCGATCGGTCGAGGTCATTGGCTCTTGTCAGCGTCTTAATACCTAAAATTCACCACGTCCACCAGAAATGTGCAGGCAGGTACTCTATTTGTCAGTTCGTAAATTTTAAGTCAAATGAGTCATTTTGATAGACACGTTTCAACTTCACTTTTATATTGTTGCGAATTTGTGTAGCTCCGTGAATGAAGATTTTATTAAATCGGCACTTTAATTTGTTTACAATATTATTAATAATCAATTAATTGAGATTGAACTCGAGTATACTCCGGATTTGTCCAAACAAGATAAGCTTAGTATGGGGTCAAACTAATATATTTGACAGTTGTTCATATAGTTTTCCCACTCCGTAGTTTAGTCATTCTTAATTTAGCAATTATTTGGGTTCAATTCGAAACGGTGTTTTCTAAATTTAAAAATCCCTAAACTTAAAATAAGAAACGTCAAACTCGATTTAGTATGGCACCAAGCTGTCATAATCGAGTTTTGTTTCTTATTTCAAGTTTAGCGACTTTTAAATTTAGCGAACACACTTTCGAATTGGGCCCATTATGTATATTATTTCTCACTTTTCCCTGTCTAGTGACAAATGAAATGTTGGATATTGACCTTAAGGCTCGCTTTCGACCAGCAAAAAGTTCAAATCAGTGTACAAAGTGGCGTCATTTGTCTATACTCTATTTGTTTAGGTATTCAACTAAATGTAAACAAACTACCCCACGTGACAACTAACCAGCCAATCAAGGCGTACCATAGACAAAAAAGATTGACTGGATTGCTTGGTTAGCTGAGTCACGTGAGTTTGTTTACATTTAGTTAACTATCTAAACGAACAGAGTATAGAACCATAATGAAGGAGTTTTTTTTTTTCAATCACTCGTTGAACCTGTTAAGCCATTTGTATAAGTCCAGCCCACCGAACATCCTCAGTACAACCCACAAGCATATACATATAAGTGTGCAAATAATTTATTGTACGTAAAATAAGTTAAATTGTTTTTGTATACAATTTTGTGGGATGTAAATGCGATGTTTGTTTCTTGTTTGTGATGCAATGGGTCCAATTCGAAACGGTGACCTCTTAATTTAAAATTTCCTAAACTTTAAATAAGAAGCGTCAAAATCAAGTTTGACATTTCTTATTTTAAGTTTAGTGATTTAAATTTAGCGAACACACTTTCGAATTGACCCCAATTACTGTTTATAAGGGCCCTATTTATCTGGGAACGAATAGGAAAAATAACTTTCTTTTTTACCCACCGCAGCGATAATAAAGTCGCTGCGAAGGTGACGCGATTCTTAGGTACATAATAAGAATGATTTTTACGTTTTCTATTGCAATAAACGGGTTTTTATAACTATTTTTTTATCGTTTATGTTGAGGTGGGTACAAAAGGAAATTCTTTAGTTTCTAAGGAGCAAATAGCTCCTGTATTATATTTGTTTTGGGCCGTTATCATGTGATAAATAAATTAATGGATTGCCCTGAGCTGAGGTCAGAAATCATTTAATATGAGCTCTCGCTCGCACTTGGAGCCTTGTCTTAACCTTAGGCCGTCTTAGGCCATGCAGGGCCCTTAGTAAAAATAACAAAAATGGAGCTCCTCTATTTTCCGTGTTTTAACGACTTCGGCATTGAGGTCCCCATTGAGCCCTGGCGGTCGTATTATGAACTTTTAATTCCAGGCAATTTCCGGGGTAAAATGAACTGCCTGGCAACTTGAGCGCGCTAGAGCCCGCCTCTTAGCGTGCTCATAATACTTTTCGAGGCGGTTCAGTTTACGGTGGAAACTGCCTGGAATTAAGATCTCATAATACGACCCGGTCTCATGGAACTGGGTCCGATTGAATGAACGACCTCAGAGCTCAGCTTGTAACGGCCCTACAATAGGTCTCGACCTAGAGTCTCGCTATGTGTAAGGTCAGCGATGAAGTTACGTCGAGAAATTAAACCGAACTCTGTAATTTAGTCGGCTATGTGTATAAAATATAAATAGATTGCTGTACTCGTAATGTTTTTTTAATGGCCGCGTCGACCGTGATTTGTTCCCGTTTCTATATAAAAGAGCGTGAGAATAGTCCGCATCTTCGGAGCGGTGTAATGTTGTAGTCCTTTGAAAAAGCTCTTCTCTCGAATATCCGTCTTAAACTCAACGAATGTGTTTAGGTTAATTTTTGCATTGCCACATTTGAGGTAAGAGTTTTTTTACAAGAACGCTGACTCCGTTTTCTGATGATTATACCGTAAGCTATGTACAGACTGGTTCTGCAACACTAAGTTCCATTAGACTAGGTCTGAATCTAGTCTCGGAGCGTGTACGCACATTCGCACTGAACAAGAACTTAGGTATGGTTGAAGAAGATGTTGGTTGTGAAGATTGTTATCAATAATAGATGGATTTGGAGGATGGTTGGTATAAATAGCTTGTGATAAATTCTGGGTCTTCTGCAGTGATAACGCGTTAAAGTAAACACTTTTCATTACATTCACCATTGTTAATTTTCGTTGTACCGAATGTATTTGCTGTATTTTCTACAGCATCATCTCACCGTAGACAAGCTTCCTTGAACATGTGCTCTGCTCAGATTAGCAGTGGGTTTGGCCACTGGCATAATGAAGCGTCATCGTCGTCTTGAAAAGAATTTAAAAAAAACAGATATGTAAATGTTAGTGTTTGACGATGATCAAACCAAACCTTAAATTTACACTTGCAAGAGAGTTGTGCCTGCTCGGTCTTTGAAGGGAGTGAACCGATCTAGTTCAGTCGGTGAACTGAACTAATTCGGTCTTCTAGTTCAGTTCAGTTGTCACTTGGGATCTGGGGAATTAATAGTAACTTTTTGCTATTCGCTTCCTAAGGACACGAAACGAAATGCAACAAGCTGGCAACGTAAAGGCTAACGCTCGTGCGTCTCACTCGCACTTGTACAAGATACTGAAATATTGCTAATCTGTCTCGCCTCGAGATCGTGGCTGCGCAACTATTGGTCTCATTCCTCGGTCACTTGTTCCGCTCACTCGGTCACCGAATGACCGATTGAGATCGTGCAAAAGGAACTAGTGCTTTATGTTCCCTGTCGGGGAATTCATTCCTAAATATTCCTAGTAGACAAGCCTATTACAGTTTCAGAAGTTTGCAAATATAAATAAAATAAAATAGTGGATACCGATCCACTGATCGATACAAAGAAAGTATAAGTGTCCTTGTTTTGCCCGTCTGATTCATTGTCACAAAAAGAAACGTCAAACTCGATTTTGACTGTGTCAAAATGTAGTTTGCGTTCCTTGATTTAGGGTTGGGAAATTTTTAATTATGCATCAAGATCTGGTTGGTCTCGATCTGTAGTTCTAATTTAGTTGGTGGTGGGAAGTGCGTACACGCTCCATCCGCTAAGGTTAGGTGTAGATACGGTTTTATATAAGACATGTAGGTAGTTATATTTCAAATTCTCTATGTATGATCGTAAGGAATCATTTCTTTGTAACAACGGTGTATCCAAATTACTCACAATGTTTAGGCGATTGTACCGAATGTTTTACGGGAGACAAAAATAAACAAAATAAATAATTAGTAATTGTGTTTTATTTTGTTGAAATACTGAGGGAAATTACCAATCCTATTTAATGATGTGGACGAATTCGTTGGGCTGATTCGATGGCGCGGTGGTTGCATCTGCCAACTGTGCCGGAGGTTCAATTCTCGCCAGGGCAAACTGGTGACCACGGATATCTGTACCCGAGTTATGGACGTAAAGTATCAGGCGTAGTCGCTGCCTTAAATTGGGGGGGGGGGGGTCACTAATAAAATATGTCTAGTAAATTAGACTTTAAGACTAAACTTTTTTATTTTGTATATTTTTAGATATTTCTATTTGTCGTGTACGATTTTGGGGGGGGTCATGTCCCCTGTGACCCCCCCTCCCTTCGGATCGCGCCTGTTAAGTATGTATATTAGTGAAGTAAGCAGCCGGACACCGGATAGTGAGTTGATATCCGGACGGATTCCGGATAGTAACAGCTTTTTTTTTTTTTTTTTTTGTTATATGTGTTCTGCAATCAGTTCTTACTATAAGCAGATTTTTTGTTGGTTCAATGGCAATCAGAGTGTGTCCTCCAGTGAGGACAACTACTCATATTATTGTTTTTTTTTTTTTGTTTGTCTATTCTGCGAAAATATCTTTCCTTTTGAGGCGTTTCGGGTAGCTTCTGGTTAATAGTTTGGAGGCAAGTTTATTCGGATGTGTCTTTAGCCTTCGATGGTATCTTTTAGTTATACTGAGGATTTCCTCTTTCACTGTATTCATCTCCAGGTGTTTGTGGATTTCGTTATTAGTTGTGAACCATGGAGCCTTGCTTACTGCCCGTAGTATTATATTTTGCATTCTTTGAAGCATTGAGATGTTAGAGTTGCTGGCACTTCCCCATAGCTGTATGCCGTACATCCATACCGGCTTTAAGACAGACTTGTAGATGAGCAGTTTGTTGTCAGTAGACAACTTGCTGTTTCTGCCCATTATCCATAGGAAATTCTTGTAGCGGATGTTGAGCTCTTCTCTTTTAGTTTTGATGTGATGTTTCCATGTAAGACGTCGATCAAGATGTAGGCCAAGGTATCGCACCCTGTCGTGGTGAGGAAGTGTGACATTTTCTAGCTGTACTGCAGGACAGTTTCCTTTTCTCAGCGTAAAGGTAACATGTACAGATTTAGACGCGCTTGCTTTTATCTTCCACTTCTGTAGCCATGTGGTTATCTTATCAAGGCCTTTCTGAAGCATTAATGATGCGACAGTAGGACATCTGTTACTTGCAAGTATTGCAGTATCGTCAGCAAATGTGGCAGTTGTAATACCGTTCACTTGTGGCAAATCAGCTGTATATATTGTGTATAGCATGGGCCCCAAAACTGAACCCTGGGGAACTCCAGCCTTTATCTCATATAGCTTTGAAGTAGTGTTACCTTCTTTGACTTGAAAAAGACGTTCAGATAGGTAGGTTTCCAGTAATGTGTAGAGGCTATGAGGTAAAGAGGTCCGTATTTTACACAGGAGTCCCCTATGCCAAACCCTGTCAAATGCCTGTTGTATGTCTAGAAAAGCTGATGTAACAGCTTGGATCAGAAATATAAAGCCATCAGAAATAAACGTGAACGTTATTTACAAAATTAATAATTTATTTATTTAAATTATTCTGTGTTAATCCAGGGTATAACCTATGTTCATTCTAAATTTCATTCAAATCCTTTTAGCCGTTAAATCATGAAGGAGTAACAAACATACTAACACACACTACCTTTCGTATTTAAAATATTAGTGTGATGGTATAGAACAGGCAGAATATAATGAATTTCCCCTAATTTAATTAAAAAGTAGGAAACCAACTCTGACTTGACACACCATGTAGATCGCTTCGATACTGGAAACATCGACATTAACCGCTTCATTATTAAATTTCATCCATACCTGGCAACACTGTCATCTGTCAATTCGCTAAATTATGGAATCTAGTTATTTGCCGCTCATTTAGATATTTTAGAAATCTGAGCTGATCAATTTATGCGTATATCATAGGTAAGGCATACAACAGAATACTCCTATACATTTGGTTTTTTTATCTATGGTGGACTTTGACTAAACAGAACACCTCTAAATCTTCTGAAATAAAACAAGTACAAAATTGATTCTTACACAAGTATATTATTTATTAGAAATTATTTACAATATCGATCTGCTTTCATTTTGCTTCTCCTGTCTAGTAGAGTCTCATGCAGGTTACCTTCATCTTTTGCCTTTTTCAATTCTAAGACACTCCCATCATTCAACCGAAGTTTCTTGTCTTGAAATTTCTGGAATTTCCTCCTGAAAATGTCATCATTATCATCTCCGTTATCCTTCAACAAGCAATGGTGTACCATTATGTGCTATAAGGACTCCAAGTCAAATACAAGTTTTTAATGATAAGTATCGGAATTTGATGGAGATTGAATCAAACCTCTAACACAAAAGTCACTCACAAAAGTCAGACTCAACTTCACAACTGCCAGTTGATACTAATCTATACTAAAATAGTAAAAAGTTACATTATGACATAAAACCCCACTGGCAACTTCTAGGCATTTTTTTTCCTAGTATGATGCACCCTTACAATTCTTATAATAAATCTTAGCTATGCCTTAATTAATTTTGTTTTTAATTGACCCGTGTTGTGCTTAAAAATGCTACTCGCCTCTAGATGGCCAGAAAATCTTACCAAGGGAAACTGAATCTTCTGCTAAGGAATTATCTTGGAGTAAAACATAAGATTAAAAAAAAGCAAAGGATACTTTTCATCCCAATCCTAGCTAGTGTATAATACAATACAAGTACTTACACATAATTAACCTCAACCTCATTTAAGTTCCCCTGCTCTTCATCAGGCAACACCACTGTGTTGACCTCCTTGGTCTTACTGCTCCGTATGCTGCAGAACTCTAGATCACCTGCGACAGTATTTGAAGCCACAACGGAGTCGTCCTCAGGGTTGACTGACATGAATTTGTTTAAGGAACTCAGTATTGCTGTTTTACCTGAAATAGGTAAGGAAAAGTTTAATAACACAAGAATAAGCTCTGCAAAGTACAACAGTAAACATCTAGAAGTTATTAGTAGAGATGCAACGGATATCCGGTTAGTATCCGGTATCCGGCCTATCCGGCCATGATTTTACTATCCGGCCCGATACCGGATAGTGTGTTAGTATCCGGCCGGATACCGGATAGTAAAAGCTTAAAAAAAAAAAAAAACAATAAAAAACCATCAGAAAAAAACGAATACCATGACAGTTATCTAATTAAAGCTTAGTTTCTTGTAATTCAAACATCAAACTTAACATAACATCACATCGTTCGTGCACGTTTGAATATTCCAACTGACATAATAGAGCGCATATTGAACCTCAAAGGGCCTCCCCGCACACTGACAATTCGTAACAAGTTGAAACTTGCTCACCGCCCAAAGGCCGTGCCAGCTAACACGACTTTAGAGATAGCTAATGTGCGGCCAGATATCCAGCTATCCGGCCAATGGCCATGCCGGATGTCCGGTATCCAGCCGAATCACTATCCGTTGTATCTCTAGTTATTAGGTTCAATGGAGTTGACAACAATAGCATCTATAATATTAGCCATCCTGTACATTGAAGCCTCATTAAATTTGAGTTATTTGAAATTGTATGATATCAGCTACCAGTCCATTAGGGTAAAAAGACAGCAGTATCCTGCAAACTAACCATCTTGCCATACTGGCTCCCACTGTTCCATAGGCCCCACAGCATCTGACCTGCCGATCACCATACCTTCCTTTGAGACACCCAAATATTTCCCATATCCTGACTTTAAAGCAAACTTTGTCTCCCCAGCAGGAAAAGCTGTGAATATCTCCTCTGGCGACGGCCCATCGCCGTCGTTATGTGGCGCTCCAATGGTAAATAGGCCGTTATCCAGCGCCGAAATGTAGGAATTGTTCCCAAACTCTATACAAATGGACCCTACTACATCTTCGACTTTCTCCACTTTCCACCAACCCCCGTGCTTTGGAGAGTCCTCGTCAACTTTGGAGCCGTCAGATTTCTCTTTGTTTTTCTTGTGTTTGCGCTTTTTGGCTCTGAAAATAGATTTTTAGCATTGATTAGGTTAGATCAAACAACAATGACAGACTTGAAATTCAATTCAAGAAAAATACTTTGGTTTATCTCCTTTTAATATGAGCTTGCCACGTTTTACTGCTGCATATTCATCAGCCATATTGTTTTTATTGTAATAATTTACAATACCATCAAACACAAATGATTATTATTAAATTTAATATTAATAAATACAACTTTTATTCGCTTTATGGTATGGTATGACAGTCGCTATGTTCCGAAACGCGCTCACAATTTACAATGCTCCCAACCGTTCCAAATTGATTTTAGTGTTTTGGTGATTTAGTGAAACGGAACGCCATTAAGCTAATTTCAATTTTAAAGTGTAAAGTTTGACAGCACCTACACTGGAGTATCTATTTGTTAGATTATAGAATAGTTACTATTTTTATAAAGCACCGTAAGCACGAAACGATGACGTCAGATGATTTACGCGTGCGCGCTATGAGCGTGTGCAGTGCTTGCAGCCAATTCGGAACAGAAGATAGCGCGCTCTCGACGCTCTGAGTACTTTAGCGCGTTTCGGAACGTAGGGCAAGATGTGCTAACTAAGTATAAAAATTAGGTGAAGGAATGGAAATGAAATATCTCTTGTAATGCTTACAATTACAACATTGGGAAATGTATGATTTCATTGGGATTTCTTTATTTTTACGATCCAAAAAAATCATATGATTAAAACGTTAATTTAAGGTTGGCAGCCTTTTTACAGATATAGAAATAAACTACAGATAAGTACGTCATTTTAGTTGGACTGTGACAGGACGCTTAAAACCAGAGACAAATTATTATAAGTAAAAACAGTTAAAAATACGTGTAATTAATTGTCTATGCAGCTTGCCTTGCTTCTTTTGGATTTTCAGTCTGTGCTTCACGCCATTTTGTAATTTTGAGTATGTTGACTTGTTCGCGAAAATGTTAATCTTAACGCTAAATGTTCATTTTAGGAGTACAATTTAATGATTATAATTTAATTAGATAAACGAAGCAATATTAAAAATGGATTTCCCCGAAGTAAAGGCGTTCAACGCGGAGGTATTACCGTTGTTATATTACGCTATCGTAATAGTCCGTGGCATCTTTATAACTTATGAATTTTCGTTTCAGTTATCCGGGTTGTACGACAACAAGCCGCCTATTTCGAAGGCAAAGATGAGTGCTATCACGCGTGGTGCTATTAAAGCTATTAAGTTCTACAAGCACGTCGTACACAGTGTTGAAAAGTTCATTCAAAAGTGCAAACCAGAGTATAAAGTCCCTGGTTTATACGTGATAGATTCGATAGTGCGGCAGTCGCGGCACCAATTTGGACAGGACAAGGATGTGTTCGCGCCGCGGTTTGCTAAGAACATGCAGCAGACCTTCGCTAATCTCTTTAGATGCCCCCCTGAGAACAAGGTAATGTCAAAATATTGTAGGTTATATCTTATCGGTTAGTTACATACAAGGTTGGAAAATTAAGTTATGTTAGGCGCTTCAAATGAAGCCGCGAGTGGTAAAATAAGTGGCTTTTACGGGCTTATTGATTGGTCCTTTAAACCATTCATTTAGATATTTTCATACAAATTAGCTCAAAAAATAATAGGTGTTCACTTACAAGGAAATTATATGCATGAAATTACTACTTCAGTTTTCAGCGCATTGCTTTTATCTTAACGTTTTAAAGAATTTGGAATTGTTTGTTGAATCAATCTAATTCTTTGTTGTCATTGACCTAATAACAATAATTTAGTATGAATTATAGAAAACTAGCTTTTGTTTGTGATTTAGTTGGCATGGAAATTGTTTATTCTTACTCCCTCGGGCACTGCATAAAATCTGTATTCAAAAATTCAATTCAATTAGTTGCTCCGTTTTTATATGGAAGAGAAAACAGCAACAAACTCACATGAATATATATAAAACAATACCGTGACTCACTTAGACAACGCACAGCCTAAACGGGTGATCCTAGAGGTTTGAAATTTTGAGGAGACATTCCTCAAGTACCCTAGAGGTGCACTAAGGAGGGATATTTTGAAATTGCATCCCTAAATAACTTTTGTATGGCAAATGCCATGGGTCAAGCTGTGGCGGGTCCACTAGTTTATAATATGAATATATGTAAAGATTACAGATGCAACGGATATCCAGTTACTATTCAGTATCGGGCCTATCAGGCTACGATTTTACTATCAGGTCTGATACAGGATAGTAAAAGACTGGATCAGAAATAGGATATGACAAATAAAAAGCCATCAGAAATAAACAACACCAGTGTCAGTTATTAAATTAAAGCTTAGTGACTTTTTATTTAAACATAAAACTTAAAGATCTTTCCTGCACATTCAAATAATATTATCGACAAATGTAATAAAGCGCGCATTGAACCTCAAAGTTGAAATTTACTGGCCGCGCGAAGGCCGCGCAAGCTAACATGCGTTTAGAGATCGCTCATGAGCAGTCAGATATCCGGCTATCTGGCCAAACCAATATCCGTTGCATCTTTAGTAAAGATAACACTTTATTCACTTACTATTTACGTTAACCATTGGTATGCTTGTATAAAATATTATTATATGTATAGATTTGAGTGTGTCATTTTGGCTGAAAATTGTGTTGAATATTCAACACAATTTTCAGCCAAAATGACACACACATTTACAGCATATGCTGTAAATAATTAAATATGAGCCTTTATTCTAATTGTCTAGAAAATTATTTCAAGCCAAGTCAGTTATGCCAAGAGCTTTAGATATAGATCCATTATTTCTATTCTAGGAATAGAAATCTAAAACATACATATTTTAATCATCATTTATCATTCAAACATCAAACATTTAAATGCTCTTTTAATTTGATATATTTTTATATCATCTTTACCTGCTTGTGTTTATAAGTTGTCCCTTGATAAAGTCTGGCTCCATTTACTGTAAATATCTATATATATAAAAATCAATCGCCATGCGTTAGTCTCACTAAAACTCTGAAATGGCTTTACCGATTTGAATACTTATGGGGTGGGGTGGTTTAAAAACAAAAAAATAGTGGAGAATAACTGTAACCAAATTCCACGCGAATGAAGTCGCGGGCAGAAGCTAGTTCTAAATATATTGTAAGAATTAGCAAATAAGAGGTTATTTTTGAATCAAAAACTATTTATCATGATTTCAGGTAACCCGCTAGCTCGTCTTACTATAAAAAAAAAAACTAGCGAATAAGCTGTTTTTGTATAACTATTTTTAAGTACTCGTGTTTTGGCTTTTCAGGGTAACATAATCCGGGTGCTGAACCTGTGGCAAAAAAACAATGTGTTTGGCCCAGAGGTGATCCAACCGCTCATGGACATGGCCGATCCTAATCACCCACTTCACCAGGAAATACAGCAGCAGCAAAATAACACGGCTAATGGTGAGTTATGCATATTTTATATAGCGTGGGAATGCGTGTAAAAATTAAGAGTATTAGTGCTTATTTTCAATCAACAAAAAGCTCAGGTGGCCCTTCTAAAAACATCCTTGTTGGGTGCCGATTGGAATCATGATGAGCTGAGTTTATCAATTGGATTGCAGTGACTTATAATTTGAACGCCACAGTCGGCTATATACGACCATGCCATTTTCCGTACATTTTGCCTCGGCCATAGCCGTCGTTAGCGTCCATGGCACGCTTTTTCCCATTTGGCCGTGTTGTTTGTAGGGTTAAAATCAAGAGTTGAAAGTATAACACCTACATGAGTTCAGTTAATGTTAAATTTGGTGAAAGAAAGTCATTTAACATATTTTATGCAATTCATTAATGGTGTGGAGAACTAGTGGACTGTAAATGAAAATTGAGGTTAAAATATGAATGGGTGTTTATTCCTACAGAGATACAGTGACGTGATAAAAAATAACGGTTTAGGCCTGAAAGTCGTCCTCGTGCCAGCTAGGATGAACAGCGACTGAGGCTCTAAGCCATTTCTTCTAATTAGCTGACACGAGGGGGACTTGCAGGCCAGGTACAAATTAGCATATAAAAACAGGTTAAATATCAAAAGATAAAGAGCGTTGTCCACAAATGGGAAGCACAATCATTCCTTAACTTTTTACATAAACCCTTTTTTTTCCAATTCCAGGTAGCAGTATGAGCCTGAATGTTAGTCACAACTCTGACAAGAAGATATCACCAGCACCTGTTCCTCTACACACTCCCCCGGACAACTCTCCAATGGGCGACTCTGTGAGTATCATATATCCAAGACTATCATCTAAAAAGTTTCAAATGTAGATAGTTGTCCTAGATATTTTTAACACTGTCATCCTCAACAACCTGCCTAGTGGGCGCTCCGAGACTTTGCTTACATGCCGAATTGCCCGCTAGGTGGGTGCTGTAGTAATTATAGATGACTACACTCTATGCCAAAGAAATCGCTGTGGGTGCTTTGGAGTGTATCGTTGGGTTGCTCTTTACACGCCCGTTTGAACTCACCTAGCGGGTCTTATAGACAATTCTGTGGTACCTGGGATACTATTTGATTTAAAGTCTGGCAATGAAAGTGCTAATGACCGATTACCGTGCTCTATGAGAGACTGTCCCAGATGAATTATTAAAAGATTTAGTCTAATTGGATTTGAATTTCAAGACCTGTAAAAATATTTGAGCATTCCATTCTATTATAACGTATTATTAACATAGTAGCTGTCAAAGAAGAAGTCAACAAATACTGTAAAAAATACAAAGAGAGGCTCAAAAAGGACATAAACGTATTTGCCCGGGACTTGTTAACCTTTTGACCGCCCCAGTTGGCTGCAGCCCTCAGCGTATACAGGGTAAAAAAGTCCTTCAATACCTTGACTTAAAGTTCAAATTCGTGTTACTTCTCAGGCATGCTTAGCGGTCACAAGGTTAAATGATAGACCATATGAGAAGACTGAAAAATGGCAAATACTAGAACTCAACAAGAGGCATTAGAACTTTGTACCTCTTAATATTTATATGATGTGTTTGATGAAACACCGCTAAAAACAGTTAAATACTACAATACAATCTGATTATGGCTAAACTAGCCGATTGCAGATATTAAAAAAAACAATCCTGTTGATATCCAACAATCTAATCCCAAGCAACAATAGTTTCAGGACCATTCATCGGGCAACTCGGGCGTCAAATTCAACCGCAAACTCTTAAACGACTTCGAGTACGACAGCGAAGACGATTCGGGCGCGCACGAGCCGCCGCCGCACTCGCACTCTCATTCCACGCACGCGACGCACGCGACGCACGCGACGCACGCCTCGCAGCAGCAGACGGCGGACACGCTGCCTCTCGGCAGGTAATACTAATCTCGTTCTTATCCGTTTCACCGACAGTCATCATACCTGACAACGTAAAGAGCCCCACGATCATGCCAAAGTGCATGTAAGAATAATGATATCAAATCAAAAATCAATACAAAAGTGATTTCCTAAATCCTACTTGAATAAATGTTTTTTATCTTTATCCTTAATCAAATCAATTTATTTGCATGAAATGCTAGGTCCACAAATAAATTCAATTACAGTTGGCGAAAATACTTGCCAGTTAGAGACGAAAAATTTGAAAATTCAATATTTGATGTTGATCGATTGTTTTGTTATATTCCAGCATACTGACTAACCCGGAGATAATGCGGCAGCTACAGAGTTTGCAAGCCCAGATGCAGCTCATGACCGGTATGCAGATACCTGTGAGTACCGAACTTATCTTTGAGTGCCGACCCTTATCTTAACCCTTTGGAACGTGACCGTTATATGCGGAAAAGTGCCCCACGGAAGCTAATAAAGTGTTATAGGACATTCATCAATCAATTAAAAGAATTTCTAATAAATAAAGCATACACATACATACAAGCATACGCATAAGCATAGTATAAATGAATATTTTAATGAATTCATCAAACAATACCATATTGTAAATTAGTTAAATTAGATTTAAGATTATAAATAGACTCTAATAATATTAATATAAGATGACATCTAAAATAATGTAACGTAATGTACGTCTAACGTTATGAATTGCAATGTATTCTTTAATAACCTGAGTTGTAACGCTGTTATCAATAAATATATGAATTAGCCAACGAAATTGTATGGAAAACGGATTTCCTGGCGTCAGAGGCACGAAAATCCGCTGTAATATAGCCGATCAAAATTTTTAGACCTTTAAAATTTGGTACTTACTTGATGGTATGAGCCTAGAAAGATCTGAGAAAGTTTATGCTTAGGCAAGCATGCGTATGTTAACTCTGTATTGTGTATTTTTCAGAATTTAATGCCAATGATGTCAGACATGCAGGTACAACAGAATCAAAACCAAAATGCACCATATTCAGTGAGTTACTTATTTCTGATTATTATTTAAAAAATTAAATTTTATATCTATTGTGACATGGTCTGGTCATTATGGACCTCGTAAGAAGGGTCAAAAAGTATTGTTATAAAAGTAACAGCATCGCTGCCAGATCGCATTAGAGTTGAAGATCTAGAATCGTATTGAGTAATCGAAATAGCCCAAAGAATCGCTAAACTTTAGTGGCAATGGGGGACATTGCTTGTAGAACAGATGGCCGATGAGGCCGAAGAGATCTTCAGTGATGCAGCGTGGGCAGTCCACCTACCCAGTGTACTGATGTCCTATTGAAGATTGCAGGAAACCGCTGTTTGTGAGCAGCACAGAATCCAGCAGTGGACGTCTTTTGGCTGAAATTTTATATGTTAAAAGTCTGTTATCGTCTTAGTGCTCTTCCCCGTTCAAGTTAGTCTAGGCTGACCATGATCCCAGATTTAGCAAGTCAGGTTATTACAGTGGAGTGACTGCCATGTAATCCTGGTGATGATACCAAGCTATTGGTGAAAATGCGATAAAGTCATAGCATTCATTAGTTCTCAGTGAGTTAGTGCTGTGTGTTGCAATTGTTTAAAAGAAGAGATGTATTCTTATTTTAATATTTTGTTTTCCAGACTAAAGATCAACAGAAACAGAACGAGTCCAAAGAGGAGACGATGGAATCAGATATAGAATTTGTAGAAACGGGACCACAGGTCATAGAAATTCCAGATGCTAATGATTCTAGGTGAGGTTATGTTTTTGGACAAATATAAAGTGAAGTAAGAAAAACAGAAATTCGATTAATAGTTTTAGATAGAAGCATGCAGTTTGTTGGAAATAATAATAATGATTCTTTATTTCAGGCATAACTTGGTCCGTAAATTTGTTAGTAACATTTATCCTTATTTGATTATGTCAGCGCTTATCTTATCCTATCTATTGAGGCTGAGTGTACTATCATTATTAGTGACATTGTGGTTGCGGTTCGACTAACCTAGATTCGATTGAGGTTCGATTTTCGCCAGAGTTAGATGTCTTATCGTAATATATTTATATTCGACTCGTGGTCGCTTCTTTTGGCGCTATTCAGAGTTAGTTAATGAACGATGAACATATTCCTTATTGAACATACTGTATGAAAAAATGGCAAAAAAGGCATGTAAAATCGGCAATTTTGTTGGCAATTTATTCTTGCAATTCGGGCTACCCCCAAAAGTTTACACTTAAGAGGACTGCGAACCAACGGTAAAAATCACCCTTTTCATACAATTTTCACCCTTAAATATTAGGTAGGCTAATTTTTGATAGGTTTTCAGTCGGAATCTAGGTCTATACTTTTGTTTTTGAATATCGATCAAAGATCAATTAAGTCAAATAATCGGCGAAATTGGTTTTATATGAGAATATTGAAGCAACAATAAAACTAAAATTATTAATTATAGTGAATAACCCAAATCGTACGCAAAATAGGCGCGATTAAGACGTCGAGTTGCGGAAACCCAGCCGGCGTGAACTATATATAACCCAAAACGTACAGACCTAAATTTTGTTCTGACTGACAACGTATCAAGAATTGGTGAATATCGGTTAACATTTAAGGGGTGGAAATCGTTATCGCCTTTTGTATGAAAAGCCGTAGGTTCACACTGCTCTTGAACTTTTTATTCCTTGTAGTAGTGATATATATAATCGTTTTGGGAATCGCCCAATTGCAGCTATAAATTACCGAAAAAGTAGGTCTTTTACGAGTCCTTTATTAAGGGATGACTCGTGAGGTGGTGCGAGTGATGGTGGTTGTGCGCAGGTCGCCGTCGCCGGCGCGGCGCCGCTCGCCGTCGCCGCGCCGCCGCCGCCGCTCGCGCAGCCGCTCGCCGCGCGCGCGCCGCCGGGCCGAGCGCGACCGGTGCGCACCACACGCGCTACACGTCTCATGCTACACACGACACGATACACGTCACATGCTACACTCCACACACTACACGTAAAAGACTACACACTACACGTCGCAAGCTACACACTACACGTCGCACGCTACACACTACACGTCACACAGTACACTTTTGGCTTTGAATGTCCCTTCCTTTATAATTGCTTCTTCGTCGCCCTCGATACATAATTAACTGTTCCAATTTTTATTTCAGAGATCGTGATAGAGACAGAACCAAGGATAGAGAAAAGGGTAACAAGGAAAAAGAAGCGGACAAAGAGAAGCAGAGGGAACGAGAAAAGAAGGGTTTACCACCGATCAAAAAGGAGAACTTGAGTGGTATACAAATCTTTACTATCTGAGATTTTTTTAACAGATGGGCAACAAAGATTGGCATGATGTGAAGTAACCGTGTTCAACCCACGTGACAGCTTTTTGTCTCGAAATAGATTACCAAGAACTACCGGCTGTCGCTTTGTGCGTTCTTTACGCAGTTTAATAGTTTGAGAGAGATGAATACATGGAAGTGGCCTTCCATAAATTATATCACACGTTAAAGGGGGAGGAGGTAGATAAAGTGACATCATATGACAAGGGGAGATGAGTTAGCTTCGTGACGTCACATGTATAAATCTAAAGTATTAAAACTCTAAACTTCAAAAAAATCAAAAACCTTAAAATATTACAAAATGTATATATAAATGTGACACACTAGTGGTGGGAGGGTCACACAAATATGTCATGAAGTTCGTGTGACGTAATTTATTGGCACTACTGGCAAACGCATAGCGCAGTAACACAACGATGACCTTCCTCAGTGTGCAGCACGACCCTGTGGGTGGGGCACGTGTCGAAGCTGGCGACGCAGGAGGAGCTGTCGGACCTGTTCGGCGCCGTGGGCGGCGTCGTGTCCATCGACGTGGTGCCGCCGCGCGGCTGCGCCTTCGTCGTCATGGAGCGCCGCCGCGACGCGCACAAGGCGCTAAACACGCTCAACAAGCACAAGCTGCACTCCAAGGAGATCGCGGTGAGTGCTAATGCACGATACGAGAGCATACACTATACGTCACACGCTACACCCTACACGGTACACACTACACGTCACGCCCTACACGTCACACGCTACACCCTACACGTCAAACCCTACACGTCACACGCTAAACCCTACACGTTCCACACTACACGTCACACGCTACACCCTACACGTCACACGCTAAACCCTACACGTTACACCCTACATGTCACACGCAACACACCATACGTCACACGCTACACCCTACACGTCACACGCTACACGTCACAAGCAACACACCACACGTCACAAGCTACACACTACACACCACACGTCACGCGATACAATATACATGTCACACGTTACACCCTACACGTCACACGCTACACACTACACGTCACACGTTACACCCTACACGTCACACGCTACACACTACACGTCACAAGCTGCACACTACACGTCACACGCTACTCACTATACATCACAAGCTGCACACTACACGTCACACGCTACTCACTATACATCACAAGCTGCACACTACACGTCACACGCTACACACTATACGTCACAAGCTGCACACTACACGTCACATGCTACACGAGAGGAGCTGTTAAATGCTAAGTTTTATTTGCTAACTAGCTGTCCCTCGTGGTTTCACCCGCGTAGATTGAAGTTTGTTCACAGTTCAAGGTTTCTATTTAAAAAAAAAAATATTTTATTTAAAATAAACGTGTTTACTGTTATTGTTATCAGGTGAAGTGGGCGCCCGGCAAAGGCGTGAAGGGGCGCGAGTGGAAGGACTACTGGGAGTCGGACGCGGGCGTGTCGTACCTGCCGTGGGGCGCGCTGCACGCGCGCTGGGCGCTGGGCGCGCTGTCGCTGGACGCGCTCGAGGACGGCGGCGCCGTGGACGAGGACACGCTGCCGCCCTGGCTGCCCCCCCGGGTCAGTAGCAGTAGCAGGGGAAGGGGCGCGAGGGGCAGCACTACTGGGAGTCGTACCTGCCGTGGGGCGCGCTGCACGCGCGCTGGGCGCTGGGCGCGCTGTCGCTGGACGCGCTCGAGGACGGCGGCGCCGTGGACGAGGACACGCTGCCGCCCTGGCTGCCCCCCCGGGTCAGTAGCAGTAGCAGGGGAAGGGGCGCGAGGGGCAGCACTACTGGGAGTCGTACCTGCCGTGGGGCGCGCTGCACGCGCGCTGGGCGCTGGGCGCGCTGTCGCTGGACGCGCTCGAGGACGGCGGCGCCGTGGACGAGGACACGCTGCCGCCCTGGCTGCCCCCCCGGGTCAGTAGCAGTAGCAGGGGAAGGGGCGCGAGGGGCAGCACTACTGGGAGTCGTACCTGCCGTGGGGCGCGCTGCACGCGCGCTGGGCGCTGGGCGCGCTGTCGCTGGACGCGCTCGAGGACGGCGGCGCCGTGGACGAGGACACGCTGCCGCCCTGGCTGCCCCCCCGGGTCAGTAGCAGTAGCAGGGGAAGGGGCGCGAGGGGCAGCACTACTGGGAGTCGTACCTGCCGTGGGGCGCGCTGCACGCGCGCTGGGCGCTGGGCGCGCTGTCGCTGGACGCGCTCGAGGACGGCGGCGCCGTGGACGAGGACACGCTGCCGCCCTGGCTGCCCCCCCGGGTCAGTAGCAGTAGCAGGGGAAGGGGCGCGAGGGGCAGCACTACTGGGAGTCGTACCTGCCGTGGGGCGCGCTGCACGCGCGCTGGGCGCTGGGCGCGCTGTCGCTGGACGCGCTCGAGGACGGCGGCGCCGTGGACGAGGACACGCTGCCGCCCTGGCTGCCCCCCCGGGTCAGTAGCAGTAGCAGGGGAAGGGGCGCGAGGGGCAGCACTACTGGGAGTCGTACCTGCCGTGGGGCGCGCTGCACGCGCGCTGGGCGCTGGGCGCGCTGTCGCTGGACGCGCTCGAGGACGGCGGCGCCGTGGACGAGGACACGCTGCCGCCCTGGCTGCCCCCCCGGGTCAGTAGCAGTAGCAGGGGAAGGGGCGCGAGGGGCAGCACTACTGGGAGTCGTACCTGCCGTGGGGCGCGCTGCACGCGCGCTGGGCGCTGGGCGCGCTGTCGCTGGACGCGCTCGAGGACGGCGGCGCCGTGGACGAGGACACGCTGCCGCCCTGGCTGCCGCCCCGGGTCAGTAGCAGTAGCAGGGGAAGGGGCGCGAGGGGCAGCACTACTGGGAGTCGTACCTGCCGTGGGGCGCGCTGCACGCGCGCTGGGCGCTGGGCGCGCTGTCGCTGGACGCGCTCGAGGACGGCGGCGCCGTGGACGAGGACACGCTGCCGCCCTGGCTGCCCCCCCGGGTCAGTAGCAGTAGCAGGGGAAGGGGCGCGAGGGGCAGCACTACTGGGAGTCGTACCTGCCGTGGGGCGCGCTGCACGCGCGCTGGGCGCTGGGCGCGCTGTCGCTGGACGCGCTCGAGGACGGCGGCGCCGTGGACGAGGACACGCTGCCGCCCTGGCTGCCCCCCCGGGTCAGTAGCAGTAGCAGGGGAAGGGGCGCGAGGGGCAGCACTACTGGGAGTCGTACCTGCCGTGGGGCGCGCTGCACGCGCGCTGGGCGCTGGGCGCGCTGTCGCTGGACGCGCTCGAGGACGGCGGCGCCGTGGACGAGGACACGCTGCCGCCCTGGCTGCCCCCCCGGGTCAGTAGCAGTAGCAGGGGAAGGGGCGCGAGGGGCAGCACTACTGGGAGTCGTACCTGCCGTGGGGCGCGCTGCACGCGCGCTGGGCGCTGGGCGCGCTGTCGCTGGACGCGCTCGAGGACGGCGGCGCCGTGGACGAGGACACGCTGCCGCCCTGGCTGCCCCCCCGGGTCAGTAGCAGTAGCAGGGGAAGGGGCGCGAGGGGCAGCACTACTGGGAGTCGTACCTGCCGTGGGGCGCGCTGCACGCGCGCTGGGCGCTGGGCGCGCTGTCGCTGGACGCGCTCGAGGACGGCGGCGCCGTGGACGAGGACACGCTGCCGCCCTGGCTGCCCCCCCGGGTCAGTAGCAGTAGCAGGGGAAGGGGCGCGAGGGGCAGCACTACTGGGAGTCGTACCTGCCGTGGGGCGCGCTGCACGCGCGCTGGGCGCTGGGCGCGCTGTCGCTGGACGCGCTCGAGGACGGCGGCGCCGTGGACGAGGACACGCTGCCGCCCTGGCTGCCCCCCCGGGTCAGTAGCAGTAGCAGGGGAAGGGGCGCGAGGGGCAGCACTACTGGGAGTCGTACCTGCCGTGGGGCGCGCTGCACGCGCGCTGGGCGCTGGGCGCGCTGTCGCTGGACGCGCTCGAGGACGGCGGCGCCGTGGACGAGGACACGCTGCCGCCCTGGCTGCCCCCCCGGGTCAGTAGCAGTAGCAGGGGAAGGGGCGCGAGGGGCAGCACTACTGGGAGTCGTACCTGCCGTGGGGCGCGCTGCACGCGCGCTGGGCGCTGGGCGCGCTGTCGCTGGACGCGCTCGAGGACGGCGGCGCCGTGGACGAGGACACGCTGCCGCCCTGGCTGCCCCCCCGGGTCAGTAGCAGTAGCAGGGGAAGGGGCGCGAGGGGCAGCACTACTGGGAGTCGTACCTGCCGTGGGGCGCGCTGCACGCGCGCTGGGCGCTGGGCGCGCTGTCGCTGGACGCGCTCGAGGACGGCGGCGCCGTGGACGAGGACACGCTGCCGCCCTGGCTGCCCCCCCGGGTCAGTAGCAGTAGCAGGGGAAGGGGCGCGAGGGGCAGCACTACTGGGAGTCGTACCTGCCGTGGGGCGCGCTGCACGCGCGCTGGGCGCTGGGCGCGCTGTCGCTGGACGCGCTCGAGGACGGCGGCGCCGTGGACGAGGACACGCTGCCGCCCTGGCTGCCCCCCCGGGTCAGTAGCAGTAGCAGGGGAAGGGGCGCGAGGGGCAGCACTACTGGGAGTCGTACCTGCCGTGGGGCGCGCTGCACGCGCGCTGGGCGCTGGGCGCGCTGTCGCTGGACGCGCTCGAGGACGGCGGCGCCGTGGACGAGGACACGCTGCCGCCCTGGCTGCCCCCCCGGGTCAGTAGCAGTAGCAGGGGAAGGGGCGCGAGGGGCAGCACTACTGGGAGTCGTACCTGCCGTGGGGCGCACTGCACGCGCGCTGGGCGCTGGGCGACAAACATAACGCGCATCAAAGTTCGGGAGTTGGGACTCGTGACATCACTTAATGGTAAAGTGTGCAAAGTCGTAACGTCACGCGGAACTTCAACGCACTTCATAATCGGCAAAAGAAAAAATATGTGTACAATATTTTTTTCAGAAAACTAGTCTCTTGTATATGAACGCGTGTTTGTTTGTGTGCAGATAATCCCGAAGGCCATGCTGGACGGGATGGGCATGCTGGGCATGGCGGGCGGCGCGCCGCTGCCGCCGCTGCCGCCCGCGCTGGCCTCGCTGCCGCTGCCGCCGCCCGGGTCAGTCCTGTAATGTATCTGCACCCATATCACAAAACCTCCATAACGTAATCAAAAACCGTACGAAATGACCAGCATTATGACAACACGTACTGTAAAATCTGTACTGTAATGTTATTACAGTATAATTTTTAGTAACGTTACGAGTTTTTCATCACACTTGCTCGGAAAGGGTGTTATTATACGCGGGCGTATAGAGCAGCTGTAGCCGATTTAGCTGTTTTATACTCCGTAGGGAGTTATTGATTTTGTATGATTTATAACTCCCGCTGACGGCGGGGCGTGCGCCGGGTCCGGCGGGTTGCGCGGTTTTTCTTTTGTCTTATTTTTATTTCATTAAATGCAGCCACGATTGCAACAAGATAACTTGTTGCCAGAAAATATTGCATTATGTTCACAATTTCATGGGTTTAAATATTTTTGCGCGGAACCCTAATTCTGTTTCAAAAATAAAAGTAACCTAAGTTACTCTTTATAACAACCGCTATCTACCAGTGAAAGTGCCGTCAAAATCGGTCTAGCCGTTTCAGAGATTACCCGGAACAATGTTATATATTTATCATATATAGATTTTTGTTATTAAAAATAAAATCAATGTATTAAATAGTTGTGTACTCGGACGTGTTTCAATGTGGTGCTTATAAAAGTTATCCCGGTACAGAATGACGCCGGGGATCCCGCCCGGAATGCCTCCGGGGATGCCGCCCGGGATACGACCGCCCAGCTTACCAACCGGAGTGCCAGGTAAACTACTTCAGATTATGGGCCCTCTACACTAAAAACAACAAAAAATTCCCAATTAATACAACCCAAGAGTCAGCAAACACAGAATCTTGGACCTTTAGTCATTTACTGCAGTGAATCTTTAATTTGATGTGTTAAGAAGTCTAAGATTGCGCGCGGTCAGAACACAGAAATTGCCCAATCATTCTCAACTGGAAGGAATCATAATTCCGGAAATTTGTCAAATATGTCATACATTGCCACCATGTGTTTTCACTTTGGAATAAATCCTCTTAACATTTCTTTTTCATTGAATATTACACTGTGAATTTGTTGTAGGTTTACAACCAGAGGCTGGTCTGCCGCCGACCAACGCATTATTAAGGTTCCCCGGGATGCCGCCACAGTCCATGCAGGCCATGCAACAAACCATGCAGAACATGCCACAATCCATGCAGAACATCCAGCAATCCATGCAGAACATGCAACAACCCATGCAGAACATGCCGCCGCCCATGCAGAACATGCCACCACCCATGCAGAACATGCAACAACCAGGTCAGGCAGCTAATCATCTTCCTCACTTATAATAAATCTGAAATTATACCAAGAGACATAATAAAAGTAATGGGATCTAAAAATTTCGTCACAAGATTATCAAATTTGTCTGTTTATTTGAAAAGATTTTAATAAGTGAATTATCAACTTATTTTTAAATAATCGGTGACAACTCTGCGTACGTAGTTGCGGGCACAGCTTGATTAGATTAACCTTTTGACCGCCACAGTCGGCTGCAGCCGTCAGCGGATACAGGGTAAAAAGTCCTTCATTACCTTGACTTAGTTGAAATTCGTGTTACTTCTCAGACATGCTTGGCGGTCAAAGGGTTAAATGTACATTCGGCCCGCTAATATATTTTATCATTTGACATGGACACGTCCACTGCTGGAGTCTTGCCTTAAAACTTCAGGTCAATGGGGGATGAGAATATTTTTTTATTAACACAAATATATTGTAGTAAAACATTTTGCGTAAGCTAATTTTAAAACCGTTTAAATACCCGACTATGGCGAAGCAATAAAGGAGGGTTCTGATTTTGACCGGTATGCATGTATGTTCATTTGTTTCCTCATAACTCCTAAACCTTATCATAATTTGACGAATGAGGTATCATTGGAAGCGTCTTGATCGTCCGCTGGTTATAGGGTATGTGACATTACATTAAATTGAATATGGCGCGCTCCAGAGGACATACAGACATGAAGTAAAAACATTTTTTTTTCTACTTCTTTTTAATGATGACGTGTTGGCTATCAACTAAAACGGATTAATTAGCACATTTCAAAAATATATTATATTGTTAGCTGTTTCATATTTTTAAGAGCGTGATTTTTCAGTTCATTTTCGGGATTTCCTTTTTGTATTTGTTATTCGTGTTATTAGTGTTTAATGTTATCCCGGTTACACATACTAAATTTAAATAGTAGTAGCTAATTCATAGAAATATTATAGTAAGGAACTGCCCAACGCGATTTTCACGTTGCTCACTGTTTTGGTGTCAAAGGATATCATCGCATACTCGGTAAATATTGCCGACATCAGCGTCATTATTACATTGAGGAAGGGTCCATTATTGGCTGATTCATGCGTTTCGTTTTTGTGGTTTGTAGCTCCTAGCGAGCAATGAACGACACCGAAGACTCAGGCAAAATAAGACTGTGTAAATGTCATAAGAACTAAGGCGTCGGCAATAGAGCTTCGTAGTTTATAAACTTGTAAATAGATGGCGTCACCATGAAGAACTAAGTCATATTTTTTATATATTATTATATATTCTTTTCAGTTAATTTGGCTAGTAAATATGCTAAGACTAGAAATAAGCACGGCTTTACTCACGATTTATTGTTAGAAATAGTCCGTGGTCCGTAGTCCGTCCGTTGTGTGCGTGGGTTACTGTGACCGCGACCTCACTCAACCCCATACGAGTCCGAAAGATGTCGGACAACTTCTGACAATAGATCGTCAGTAAAGCCGGGCTTATTTCTAGCGTTAGTGATGTCTCACGAAAGTTTTAATCTGAATAGTAAATATTGCTTTGCCCGTAGGCCTGCAGCTGCCCGGGTTCCTGGGCGGGCTGCTGGCGGTGGGCGGGCTGGTGGCCGGCGCGCCGCTGCACCGCCGCGCGCCGCCCACCGCCGTGAGTACTCTGCACCGGCAGATAACACCTAGCATATTTGCGTAAACTGACTATGGTTCATTTCGGGTGTCTACTGGGAGATAATTCACACAGCCAGTGGCGTGGCTTCGTCAGCTCATATTCAAATGCATGCCCCTGCATATGAGCCGACTCAGCATACTACCCGATGTGTCCCTACAGTTCAAAACTAAAAAAACCGGCCGAGTGCGAGTCGGACTCGCGCACGAAGGGTTCCGTACCATTATCTATAAAAATGGCAAAAAAATCATGTCTGTTGTGTGGGAGCCCCCTTAAATATTTATGTTATTCTGTTTTTTAGTATTAGTTGTTATAGCGGCCACAGAAATACATCATCTGTGAAAATTTCAACTGTATCTATCACGGTTCATGAGATACAGCCTGGTGACAGACGGACGGACAGACGGACAGCGGAGCCTTAATAATAATAATAATAATAATTAAATTTATTGAATAACTGTGTACATGCATGCATGGTGATAACAAAAATAATTCTCAACAGTTTGTCCATTTCGGACGTACAATATAGAACATTAACCTATCAGAAATTTCAACAATTATGCTCATTGGGCAAAAAATTCATTCATTCCTTAGTAATAGAAGAAGAAGAAGAAAAGACATTTATTCACTTCACAAAGACACACAATAATAAAAATACAACAAAATAATACAGAAGAAACGTGACATGTGTGTCATTGCGGCAGTGAATCGGTCACTGGCTCAGCATAATGCTGTGGTGTCAGACACTCGCAGCGCTGATTTTCAGCCAGCACCTTCTGTAGCAATCGGACCGCTATACAAACACACAAAACACTAATAATTACACAAAACTACTTGGATAAAAAGTGGTATATATAAGAATAAATATTGTTATTGTGGCTATTGAAAGAAAAAATAAATAAAATGCATTACACGCAAACACTTACATGAACGTACTTACTATACAATAATATACTTATTTTGTATACAGCATACAGTGAGGTACATGAAAAATCAAAACGAACAAAAAGTTGATTCATTAATATTCATAATAGGTCCAGTTCAAATCGTTACGATACTTAGAAGTAGGTTCAAATTGACTTCTAAGATTTTATAATATTGTTTGTTAGTAACAAGTGAAGCTAATAACGCCGTGTTAAACACACCAGGTACCCGTCCCCTTCCCCCATCTCTCTTAGAACTTAAGAAACGTGCATGCATCCGCTGAAGTAAATTCAAAAGTATTGACACTGGTGCAATATGAATTTTCAGCGGATCTAATAGGCTAGTTTTCTGAAATATAAATCTTCCATCATTTACAGTATAAAAAAATATTGAACATATATTTTTTCTTTTGTCAATTACACAAAAACCTGAGTATATAATGCGTTGAAGTTCCGCGTGATGTCACGACTGCACACTTTTTACCATTAAGTGACGTCATGAACCCCCACTGCCGAAGTTTGATGCGCGTTATCTTTGTCAATTTGGATTGATTTGATAAAGGATAAAATACGTGTTCAATATATTTTGTTAATCTGACGGACTAATTAGTTTTTTTTTTCTAAGGAAACATCCCTATTATTAAATAGACTGCCATTTCCACCACTAACAATAATGATTTACTGTTCATTAGGTACAAATGGAAAATCGTCCACTTGAAATTATTCGACAAAAATCAATTTAATAATTTACAACGAAAATAAATTTGGTTATAAATACTTTTCAACATAATTACTTTTTGACTATATTCACTTTGGATACTATTACTTTCGACGCAACTTCAGAATGGTTATTTCACGTGGACGTTTCCATTTGTACCTAATGACAGTAAATCACAAAAATATATCGTTGACAGCGGGTCACGGAGGTGACGCGAACAGATGACGCCATGGACTTGGACACGGAGGAGAACCACATGGAGGAATCTGGTGGGGGCGAAGCCCCGCCGCTGCTCTCCGATCAGGTAATTTGCAGCTGTACCAGGAAATCTGGGATAGAAGCTTTCCGCCCACATCTCGATACGACTAAAATCTGTTCGCCGAGAGTTGATAAATATTATGATATCGTTTCGAAATAGCGACTGTCGCTTAACTATCGTAAACTGTATCACGGGCGTCGCTTATCGCCGTTTGCACCGAGTTTCGTGGTACGAGGGACACAGATGTTGCCAAGTGTGGTGCCTCGGCAGGCGGACGGCGGCGAAAAAAAATACATTGGTTTTGTTCATATTCATAATAGCCATATTGCAAATTAATGTCTTATATGTGCCAGTCAATTATCGCATAAATTCAATAATCTGCACTAGTTTCGGCGAAAGAAACGAAAAAGAAAAAAAATATCAATGTCACGTGTTTAAAACGCGTTGAGTATGGATATGACATGTCTTGTGTCTTTCCATCTTATGTCATTGGCTTTGAGTGTGTCGTTCGGGTGTTCGCGTGTTACTTTCGGTTTATACAGTTAGGCTATTCAATAATAATATTCTATGAAAAAAAACCTTTAATTTTTTACTATCATGGGTAAAAATAATTAGCGGGACGTTATTTGTAATGAGTTAAGAAGCCCTGACTTGTTACTTTTTTATCAACTCTCGGCGAACAGACCTTAGGTAGCTGATACGACCAGACCGCTTTGTGACTACATCTCCATGTGACAACATCGCTTTGTGCCTAGATCGCGATACGACCAGATCACTTTACGACTTGTTATCAGATGGACTAAATATTGGTATGTTGTACAGTCGAACTCATACGTAGCATACTAAATTGAAAATACAGACACTTGTACTTACAATTTATAATTACTTAATTGCGACATTAATGATAATTTGAGTAAAATAGTTTGGGATGTGATTGGCAACAAAGTTTATTGCCCATACGTTAGTAATCTCATTTTGCCTCCCTGTACACAAACGGCTAGCACAAAAATAACGATCCCGTCAGTTGTATCGCTAAAAAATCCTGACGATAGACGGTCTCATAGGTACTTCCTACACAACACTACATTAAATCTTGAAAATAACCATCAATCACCACCAGCTCCAAGCGCTGCTGTCGAAGCCACCCCCGAACTTCAACTCGTCGGAGCCGCCGCCGAACTTCAACGCGTCGGAGCCGTTCGCGCCCGACGACAAGGACGGCGACAAGAAGGAGCGGGACAGGGAGCGGCGCGACCGCGACCGCGACCGCCGGGACCGCAGGGACCGCGACCGCGGAGGCCGCGACCGAGACCGCGGGAGGGATCGCGACAGGTGAGTCTGTAGTAGTTTATGCAATGGTTGCATAATGATAGGCCTTGAAATACGAGTGCGAGTTTATGAAACGAGCCGACAAGCGACTTTCGTAATAGGATCGCACGAGTGTTTTAACGCCAAATTATGTACAATTGCATACATAACTTTATCTACACACATAATATAAATCCTCCATGATGTATTCAGAAACCTACCATGAATATTGTTTTATATTATAAGTACATTTATATACATCAATAAATAATGTATGTCCATATCGCTTCAGTAAACTTCTTAGGTCTACTGGTAAGTAATGTCATCATGGCAGGTGATATACAGATGTAGTGCATAATTAGTTTCCATCGTGTTTTATCGGAAAAGTTCGTATTTATCGTGCTCTCTGAATTAGCTTCAGCAGGCCCCCAATTCTTGGTGCATTCGAGATAATCTCACAATCGAGATTAAACGTCAGTGCATACAGTCATTTGACACGTCTGTATGAATGTGACGTTTAATCTCGCAATCGACATTATCCCGAATGCATCGAGAATTGGGGGCCATTATCCGTCATACCATGCTGTCATTTTTTCATTTTGACATTTGACAGTAAATAATAAAGCTTCATATTAATGAATATTAACATGTCACTCATTGAATACAATAATTAATTGACACTTCGGGTCCCGTCGTCTTCCGATTGAGATCCGAGTTTTGCCGATGGAAACATATTATTCACTATATCTGTATATTGCGTTCATGATACTTTAAGCTGAATGCTACCTAAAAGAAATCGCAGCAATGTAACTTGTGTCATTTTCGTTTCCGTCTTTAGCCGATAATAGCCGAGAAAAGTCGAATCATTAAATGATTTTAATCGTACGATCATTAAGTCATTTATTGTTATAAAATGTGATAATCGTCGACAGGGAGAAAGGGTCGCGCGACCGGGACCGGGAGCGAGAGCGCGGCGGGCGCGAGCGCCGGGAGCGCGGCGATCGCGGCGAGCGTGGCGAACGCGCCGAGCGTGGCGAGCGCGGCGAGCGTGGCGAGCGCGCCGACCGGGACGGCCGCGACACCCGGGATCGGCTCAACCCGCCCCGGGACAACAACAGGTACGTACACTCTATTTTCAAATTGTTTTTACCCGACTGCGCGACCCAAAGGAGGGTAATGTGTTTATCAGCCTATGTATGGTCGATCCTTTGTGGCTTTCTAGAGACCACACGCGTGGGCCGATTTTGATGATGCTTACGTCAATCGATTTGTCTTAATCTTGCTACTGTCTGGAGCCCTTACATCTCCATTTTTTTATTTATTTGCATTAAACAAATTTAAAAAAAAACATGCCTGGTTATCAACGCAGCCGTGACGCTACATAATATGAGTTGGTTACCGGTAACTACTTAAGTTTGTAAACAAAATATTTATCGTATTAAATAATTATCGTATTAAATAATTATAAATTTCTTGGAATAAGGTTCCATCCGAGCAGAGGTCGGTTATCATTATTCCCTCGGGAACATTAAAATTTTCCCGGATTTTTGGCATCTAAATTCTACACCAATTTCTATCCCAATATATTCAGCCGTTGAGGCGTAATCGGGTAACAAACAGGCATACTATTACTAGCTGTCCCCCGACTTTGTTCGCGTAAGATTGGGATCAGACGCGTCCTAAGTTTACTTCCAAGATTATGGTCTATCTATGTGTCAAGTTCATCCAAATCCGTGCAGCCGTTTGCGCGTGATTCAGGAACAAACATCCAAGCTTTAGGATTTATTAACTTCATAATTTAGGTAATTATTAGGTAAATTCTAGAGAAATTGGAAAATGCAAACAGAATGATGATCACAAACCATTCACAGACTGCAATTACTGCTCCCTCGGGAAGGTGGATCTGAAGGTTTTCTTCGGTGATACCTAACCTTGGTTGCCAGATTGCACCATGGTTCAAGAAATGGCTCTGACTGTTTTGCCACAGTATACTACATGTGCCAAAAAAAAGGACTTGTTATATTGTCCATCCAGTGTATTTATGTGTATATTGCAATATCTTGTTACGATGAAGCATATACAGATGTAGTGAGTAATCCTTTCCCATCGTGAAAACTCGGAACACACGACTACTTCCGAATGCTGCCGACGTGTCTATGTAGTATTGTTTTAATAAGTGACATGTTTGTATTAATTAAATAGGGTACTTTATTTATCAGTGACTAATTTCAAACCACGAGTTTGAAGTACATATATCACACAGATGTTATAACCACCACGGTCAAATTAAATAGAGAATGTAGTGTTAACAAAAATCGAACTACCGAGAATTGTTCGTCGAGAAATTCCACTGGCCTCCGAAACTAGTTTTTGGACTTTACAGAAATAATCAGCATTGTGCAAGGGCGTGCAGTCCATATAGGCATTTAGGCAGTGCCTACCGTGGAAAAATGGCCCTGTGTCCGATTTTATTACTACATTTCATAAATAATAAATATTTTAGGTATTTTTGAATCGTAGAAATTATTTATTGCGAATTACGAGTTATAAATAGGACACAGGGTCATTTTGCCAGGGTAGGCACTGCTTAAATGCCTATATGGGCTGCACGGCTATGGTTGCTATTTATTTTATTATTTTCAGTTAATAAATATAAATGTCGATCTAAACGTTTCCCAGGTCTTAAATGCTTTCGGCATGACTATTAAAAAGAACTGAAAACAAACCTAAAATAATAAAAATCTTAACTTAGGTATTAACCACTCTGTATCGATTATTAATCTCGCGATGCGAGCTTCCCCTCCGCTGTCTGGATAGGTACTGAAGCTGAATGAAGTAGCATGACAAATACGAACGTTTCCGAGAAAATAAGATGGGAAAGAATTATCTATAATTGTGTATTTATGCAAAATTTATGACGATGTTTTTTATTATGCATACATTTCGGCCGTACTATTTCAGCTAACATATTTTAATCATAACATTTGTACGCAGGGAGCGCAGCCGGTCGGCGTCGCCGCGGGAGGGGCGCGAGGGGCGCGAGGGGCGCGAGGCGCGGGAGGGGCGGGACAGCGCGCCCGGGGCCGCGGCCGGCGCGGAGAAGTCCCTACAGGAGCGCCTGTGGGAAATGGCAAACGGCAAACGGGACGACTTCCTCCCCCCACCCGCGGAAGGTCAGTTCAGCATCACCCGTAGCGTAGCTTCGTTTCCACCAGCGTTTCTGGACGGTTCATGCTCGCAAGGACCAATTAATCTGGTGGCTATCTGAACCTGACTAGAGAGACTTCATAGTGTTCTCTATACTATATTTTTATATTTATTCATATTTACTGAATATCGATTTGGTTCGATTTTATATTTATTAGTCTTAATAATTGACTACTTGACTATAGTAGCAAATATTTATATATTTCGGTTGAATGGTAGCTTAACGCAAATAAATGCATGTAAAAGAAAAAAAAAACATTTTGACTGTTATTTTTTGTTTTATTAAGGGTCAAAAATAGTCAAAATAAGTGAAAATTAATATTATGTTTTAGTTCTGAATTACTAGTTTTTGACGTCCTCATCAAATTTCGGTCATTTTTTATTTGTACGATATTGGCCTAAAAATTTTCGTAAATAATTGCAAATTTCATATATTTTGTATACCTTGTCCGATGCAAAAATCATCGTATCGCAAAAAAAATACAACACAATAATGTTTTGCGTACCCAGTTTAGTTTCTATTACTCAGTACTTTCCAATAAAAGATGAAATTTAAATTATACAAGTTCCCTATTAATATATTATTATTCCCTATTAATATATAATTTATTGCTTTATTACTGTGTAATGTTTCTGTTTAATTTTATTTAAGTTTTATATATCATGTAAAATCAACGTTTGACATGAAAAGATGATTTTCTGCTGAGTTCCGGCGATTCTCAGTAATGATGGTCCCGTCCGAAGCGCTGGTAGATACAATAGGTTTTTAAATAGCTGCAGTAACCGCTTACCATTACCATTTGCGTGGTATAAACAAAAACCCACCTCCCGTACTATAGCGAGACAACTTGAGGTTCGGCTCCGATTATAATATTGTTGTTTTTCAGTACCAGAAGAGAACAGAAACGAGCGAGGCCCACTTCTGGACCGAATGGGGCGACCCGCTTTGGACGCAGGTAAGTCTCCAAACGGCAAAACACAATACATAAAATCCGATGTATCCGAATATGTATGTCTGCATAGTATAAAACAAAGTCGCTTTGTCTGTATATCCGCTAACTCCTGCTAAAACACGCAACAAATTTTGATGCGGTTTTCACCAATGGACGATGTGATTGATGAGGAAGGTTTAGTATTGTAGAGAAAATTCAATGTGTTTCAGTCAAGTCTACGTGGACGGTTCGCGAACGATGACGCTGATTCTTTTGATAAAACCGACAAGCGACGGCCAATCCCCAACGCTCGCTAACGCAAATTTGGTCGAGTGGCATTGGGGCTAACAAATTTGACTTTGTAGTCTCCTTTAAAACTGAGAGTCTTTCACTATAAATTCAAGAAAGCAAAATTCAGTCGGGGGTCTGGAACAAATATAACCTTTTTGTCACGATTATTAAACTAGTGGCTCCGTGAGCTGTAGACCTCACCACAAACTTAACTTGACCGTTGGAAAACTGACATCCCTATACATCGACATAGGTCGGGTCAGTTTACCAATACCGTAAATAGGTTTGTAATTACAAAAACCCCCATACCTCTGCCATTTTCAAAAATTTCGAAAATATGAATCGACCCCAAAATTCTATATAACTATCGATCCTGGTCACAAAATTTCACGAGAATCGGTTGAAAACTGCGACCTGTAGACGAGAACAAATGGACAGCCGGACAGCCGACGGACATCCGCTGGACATACGAAAGCATTTTTGCCCAAGCTGAAACAAAGACGCTTAGCTCGTTCGGTCAATTAAAAAGTTTCGTTAATGTGCAGCCTCTTAGTAGAGGCTGCATGACAGCAGGTTGATGCCATGTAACGGTACTGTGGTTGCAGAGGCTGACAAGCCCGCGGAGCCCGAGGGCGGCTGGACGGCGCTGCCCCCGCGCCTCGCCGCGCCGCACCCGCCCTTCCGCGCCGGTAAACAACAACACAACAACAACACAACACAACAACAACACAACACAACAACAACACACCCTTTCATCACCATAAAAACCCGTACAAAGCACCTTTCAACTCGGCAGTAATCAAAAGTATCGGCCCATAATCAATCTTCTTACACTACTAGATGTACCCACGGCTCCGCTCGCGTGAATGTAATAGTAGTTATAATTTAGCGATATGATAAGACAATGGGTCCTATTCGAAACGGCGTTCGCTAAATTTAAAATTGATTAAATTTAAAATAAGAAACGTCAACCTCGATTTTGTATAGCTCCAAGGTTCAAAATCGAGTCTGACGGTTCTTATATCAAATTTAGCGACTTCTAAATTTAGCGAAAACACGTTCGAATTGGCCCCAATATTTACAATTCTCGCCATCACCGAACCTTAGCAATTTGTTTGACTTTTGGCAGTTGTCATGTCACACAGAATACCAATATAACTACGTGCTTTGTCATTTATTTATCGTGCGAGCATAGAGGAGCATAGCATAGACTGCATATACCAACATAACAAATAAACAGACTGTCAACGTCAAAACATTAGGTTACTCAACTTGACGATATGTAGCGAGAAGTACCGAGTGTTTCCGACATTGTCAATCCTAGTGAAATGAAGAATTTTCTTTAGCTGTTTGTTGATAAAAAAAATGCAGCGAAAGTGATATTTTTAGGGTTCCGTACCTGAAAAGGAAAAAACGAAACCCTTATAGGATCACGCGTGTGTCTGTCTGTCTGTCCGTCTGTCACAGCCAATTTGCTCCGAAACTACAGGACCGATTGAGTTGAAATTTGGCATACATATGTAAATCGGTGACCGCAACACGGACGCATGACGTAAATATATATATTTTAAAACCTATTACAGGAAAACCTATAAGAAGTCTATGGTGAACTAGTATATTTCAGATAATCATGTACGAAACGGAACTCTCCACGCGAGTTAAACTCGCACTTGTCCGGTTTTTTATGCTTAGTTCTATTCCCATATCTAGAAAATAGATCCCAAAGTTTATGAAATTTTGTAAGGCGCCATCTCTCATTCTCGCTTCTTCCTTCGTTTTTTATCTCGTTCTGGTTTTTCGATTTTATTATATAGATACCGATTCTACGATACAGAGAGAGAGACCAAACACACAGACATACACACACACAGAGAGAGACAGAGAGAGCCACAGACACAGACACGCAGACACGATTTAAGCACGAACAAATGGTTGAAAATAATGACCAGATTACAAAGTTAGTGACAAATAGTGCTGTTTTAATAAATCTTTAAATATAGGAAGAGACTTAGCACGCCTTAAATCCGAAGGCAAGGAGTTCCACAAGCGAATAGCCTGAGAAGTAAATGAATTAGTAATTTTGAGCCCAATATCCCGCGCATGCTCCTCTGCTGCACTGGGAGTGAAGAAATAGCATAGAATGCGTGCAGATGCTTATCATCCTGGCATGTCGTAAAAGTCGACTAAGGGACGGGTTCTCTCCAATATGGTGGACTATCTGTATGGGCGATGGGCTGATCACCTGTCACCATACGGTTCATCATACCATCTTAGGACTAATTAATCGAACGTGGCCACAAGTAGTCTTGTGGTTCTGCCCACCCCATTAGGGATTTCGGGCGTGATGCTATGTATCCCGCGCATTATCGTCATTTTTGAATTATTGTTGCATTTTGTCCTCCCGACATGTTGAACTACACTCTCCTCTTCCCTTAATAGTTGTATTCCCTAGGATGTTATGTAGAATACCATTAAGCAATCATTGCGTAACAGCTGTTTAAATTTCCAGAGCTGAGGATGAGAGGGCCTAGACAGCAAATGCGAGGTATGACACGACAAGATGAACCTAATGGCTTTGCGATAAGCAACCTTTTTGCTCACGATGCCTTTGAAACTTTCCAGGGCCATGGATGGACGGGCCGGGACAGGGGCCGCCGTTTGGACCGCGCTTCAACGGAATGGGGCCTTTCAATAGGCCTCCCTTCGACGGGCCTATTTTCGACGGACCGCCCAGGTTCGAACGACCTCCATTCAACCGCATGCCGTTCGATGGACCTAACAGACCGCCGTTTGACGGTCCGAGGCCTCCCTTCGACTGTCCGAGGCCTCCCTTCGACGGTCCGAGGCCTCTCTTCGACGGTCCGAGGCCTCCCTTCGACGGTCCGAGGCCTCTTTTAAATATCCCGAGACCTTTGTTTGATGGGCCAAGGCCTCCCTTCGACGGACCCCGGCCACCTTTTGACGGTCCGAGGCCACCGTTTGACGGCCCCCGGCAGTTCGACGGGCCTCCCTTCGAAGGTGACCAGCCCTTCGACGGCCCACCACAGTTCGATGGGCCGCCAGAATTCTTCGACAGAAACAACCGACGCTTCGAAGACAGAGAGTTCAATGACAGGGGTTGGAACGGAGACCGGGAGAGGGAGAGGGGAGACCGCGATTGGGACCGAAGAAATGAGTGGGACGACCGCAGGAGAGACCGCTTCCGTGACCGCGAGCCCGAGGAGAGGTTTAGCAGAGACAGGAATGACAGGAGAAGAAACTTTGACGACAGGGCAGACCGCGGCGACCGGCCGGATAGACCCGAGCGAGGAGATCGTCCGGAGCGGGACAGGTCAAACAGAGGCGACAAAACCGACCGGGGAGATAAGAACGACAAGCCTGACCGGGGAGACAAGAGCGACAAGGCTGACCGGGGAGACAAGAGCGACAAGGCTGACCGGGGAGACAAGAGCGACAAGGCTGACCGTGGAGACAAGAGCGACAAGGCTGACCGTGACGATAAAAACGACCGGGGCGATAAAAACGACCGAACCGACCGCGACAAACAAGATCGGCCCCGAACTAAAGACGAGCGGAAGGCCGATAGACAAAAGGATAGAAAGTCCCGATGGGGCGCTGCTGAAGAAAGACCTCCAGAAGAACCCGTACAAAGCGAAGAAACTGTGGTCCAAACAAACAACCCAACGGAGCAAACGCCTGTTGAAATTATGGAAGCTGTTGAGCATTTTGAAAAAAGTGGGAACACTGACGCTAATCAGAACAACCAGAATGAAGTAGCTGAGAGGGAAAATAGAGATAGTGAACCGATAACCATAGAGAGGGCGGTGGAGGCGCTTATGGAGAGCGGGATGGAAGGCCCTATGGCGATGGAGTTGGCCATGGAGACGCCTACGGAGATAGCGATGGAGACGCCCAAGGTAATGGCAATGGAGACGCCAATGGAAATGGCAATGGAAATGGCAATGGAGACGCCTAAGGAGATAGCGCCAGAAACGCCTATGAATATATCAATAGAAAACGAGAAAGTAAGCTTAGTTGAAAGTCGCGACGAACCGGCAATGGAGCACGAAAAAGAGCGTCCGAGTTATACGGAGGAATATTCCGAGCCTCATAAGAGCAAAGAAACTTTCGAAGCGGAACATACTGAAACAGAGCTCCCTAAACTCCACCCCGCTCCCGACCTCTACGACGCAAACGAAGTCGTTGACACCAGCTTCGCGATTCCAGCAGATAAGGAACCCGCCATCGAAAGTGCGGAGAAACAGAATGAAGCGAAATCCGGTGACATATTTGACCAACTCAAGGAAGCGGAAAAGAGTAGTGACAACAAAGAGACCCTGGAGACGCCTTGACATCGACATAGATGGAAATCCGGATATTTCAAATGGAATTGATTCGGGAGACGCCGCGACCGAAGCGAGTTTCGGCTGCGCTTTCTGGTCCTGCGCAGCTTTCAATTACGCGCGATTTTATAGTGGTATAGAAAGACAAATGGACAATTAAATCGGTCTCAAAGTCTAAGCGGGACCAGGAAGCGCCTTTACGGAACCATAATAACGCCAAAGATTTTAATTTTATATTTACACTGTCGAAATATACGAGTGCCTTATTGGTAACGCTGGTGTTTTGTCTCGTCGGGGCGGAGCGGCGCCCCGGGGGCGCAAGTGCGCGGCCCGGGCAGGTACGTACCGCGCGCGCGCCCAGCACAAGTGCAACATGGTCTCAATGGTTCCTTTAAGTCTCAATCATATTCAATTTAATTGGGTTTTTTATCAACTCACACCTTATTCAGATTTAATCGGGGTTTTTCTTTGAGGAAATGTTATTCTAAATACACTTCCATAAGCACTTCATTGATAAATTTCATTATTATTTTCTTAAAATAACTGATTCTAGTCCATCCATGTTGCAATGTTCACAATTGTATGATAAATTCACGCGGAAAATTCAAATTTTAACTCATTAAATGCACTATTGTACTCGGCGGGCGTTATTTTTATCACTTTTGTACTGATGTCGAAATGGAACCCCATATATAAATATTATCAATTTAAAATTAACAATGAATTAAAGATTTAACGTAAGTCCATTTCGACATTGTTTTATATTGCTAGCAATGTGTGCAAAATACCTTGAAGGCGTCGCGTCACCCGAATCATCCTACGAAATAAGAGAAGAGAACAGAAGAACGTTTTAGCTTCACAAGCGGCCACGGATTCACGTTGTTAAGTCGTCCACGTATCGGTCGTTTGTTGACCACGCAACGCCTAAATGAAATAAGAAACCTTAAAATTAGGTTTCTTATTCTAACTGATACCAACGGTCATAGTAAGGTTGTCACGGGGATAACTTAACTCCGTCTTATCTCTAATTCTTTCGGCACTAGTGTGAGATTAGACGGTGTTAACTTATCCTCGTATCAACGTTGCTAATTGCTGAAATGTGCTAGTGAAAATGCGTTTATTGGAGTTGCAGTTTATACATTATTGTGATTTAACTATTAATATTTAAAAATGTTACTTTTTTATAATTAGGCGTTGCCTGTGTAACAAGCGAGCGATCATATTCTGTGTAGTTAGTTTATTCTTTTTTATTTTTCATATTTGTGGTGGATTGTAATGTTATAATTTTTGATAATTATAACACGGATGGATAGTTTCGACAAAACTCATCGGAAAAAATAGTAGATACTTAAAATTTCTATGATTTTACGACCTGTGAGACATCTCTGCTCTTGAAGTAGTATTGAATAATAGTGTATATCGATATACATTTTTATAACAAATTTTATTACGATTCAAATAATAATTAGATATTATATAAACTAACATGAGTTAGTAAAATTATAGGAGACCGTTGATTAACGAATATCCATCACGATTACTTAGCTAAGGGGTAGATTATCTAAATTTGTCAAGAAAGTTACGCACCGTCTTCGTGCTACGTGTATGCTTAGTTCTATTTGTCAATATGTATCATATTTATTTAAAAAAGTTATGTTCTGGGGCGTTTCTAGGTACGTTATTAACTTTTCGTTTATTTTCATTGAATATTCAGAATACTCTAGGTATGTTATATTTTAAGTCGACTTTGTAGATAAGCATTAACATTAAATGCATGCTTCAATGTTTGTCATATTTGTGCTTCAATAAAAAGGTTTAAAATCTGTGATCTATTTTATTTGTGCTTGTAGGATTTTAGGGTCGCAGGTGCGAGGAGCTGTTGGTCCCTTTTGCACACATTGTCTAGCGTTTTGCGTTTTTTTTTTATTGTATGCATTTCAGCTTTTCCAGTAAATGGCCATGCCCAGACGATGTGTGGGGGAAACAATCCGACTGCAGCCAACTTTCCCCTTATTTGCCACGAGCTTCAGTTTTTTAAATGAATACTTGCCTATTCCTTTCTTTTTAAGTTGAAGCACAAAACAATGTTAATTTTTTTTACCTTCAAAGTTATTCATTTGATTTTGATTAATCTCTTTAGTCCATAAAAGTTTATTTGAAACTTGCAAAATGAATGAGAATGTTAGAAATAAATGTTGAGTTATTTCCAGTAGTTCCCACCCCTCTCTATCCGCAGTAGCTACCATGGAAGAATACAGCAAGAGGACTATCTCTTTACAATCAAGCGTACGATAGTGTAACGCCATCTATCGTTGAATTTCTTAAATTGCGGCATTGCAATACCTTGAAACAACAATGATTTTCTTCAGCACGTCTAGCACGACCTGCCCGCGAGTCGTTTGTCGCTTAGTGCATCCCTTACATACTTGACTAGTTTGACAGAGACGCACTGAGCGACAAACGACTCGCGGGCATGTCGTGCTAGCCCCCCAAGTGTTTGTAAACCAGCAACTTTCTTGGCAATGTATTGCTGCAAATCGGGCTATCACCAAAACTTTACATTTAAATTTTTGTTCCCAGTAGTGCTGTTATATGTAATCTTAATTAGAATAGCCCAAATTGCAGCGATAAATTGCCAAAAATCTGGCTCGTTTACGGGACCCTTTCCAAAAGCTGGTAGTTTTCGTTTCCCAAGGATGTGTAACGAGGCACTATGTAGCCAATAGGATAATTCTAGTATGTGTTAGATTCAATATGGCCCTTAATAAGATCCGGTCATCTAGCGGCGAATAGCGACTTTAAACAAAATAAATGATCAAAGCAGTACAGCATTACCGCCCGCTAGATGGCGGAAATGGCTATTCAAATTGAATTAGTATTTATTGTTTACAAAATAAGGAAGGTTTAATTTCTATTTAACGATATTCCTTCGGGAATAAAAAATAATCGAAATCCGAGATTTAGGCCCGTCACATACATTCGTTTTCCTGATTCGATTTCCGAATTCGTTTTCCTTATGCGGACACCCCGAACGCAAGCATTTCATATAAATAGTTCTACATGACACACACGTTCGAACGAATTCCGTACGGAAAAATTACGAACGTGTGTGCCATGTTGAACTATTCATATAATGATAATAGTATTTCATCAAACACACAGAAAATTACAAAAAGAGTGTGTACTGGTTCCCCCTAATGTTTTTTTTTTTTTTTTTTTTCAAATAAAATCAATGTTTTAACGACGATTCTACATATTTATCATATTATAGATTCTAGCAAGTACTTTGGCTTAAAAAGTTCGGAAAGGAGAAGAAATTGTAAAGCTGATAGAAAAAAAAGAAAATGTACCTAGGACACATTAGCCTAGTCCCAATCTAGTATTCCCTGTGCTATGGGTACTGGGGCTTAGCACACTAGTTTTTATCGCGCACATAAAGCATTCGTCCATTACGCACCCACATATTAGATAAAAAGTGACGGATGCTTCATGTGCGCAATAAAAGCTAGTGTGCTAGGCACTCAGACATCGACACTACAATTTATAGCCAATTAGCTGTTTGATAATTCATGACCGCGCCCGCGCGTTAATTTAAAAGACGCCTTACAATTTGACTAGTTTGACAGAGACGCTCCGATTGACATGCATCGTCAGTAGTCGATATTAACCGTCAATATCATCCACTGACGATCAATATAATTGTACAACCAGTGATATTGCACAGTTATATTGTAGGTCAGTGGCTAGCCTAATATCATGCACAAGAGAATGCGGCCAACTGAGCTCAGTGCTGCCAGTAGACACCAGCCATGCTTCGGAAGTTTTACAAAATTAACTTTCAGGATACAGACGGGTAAAACAAATCGAAACATTGATAATTTACCTCTTGGACTTATGTTTTTTTTCGTTCGTATCCAATTATTATTGAGTGTCGAGAATACAATCAGGTGCCTAGCACACTAGCTTTTATCGCGCACATTAAAGCATCTGTCACTTTTTAACTAATCTGCGGGTGCGAAAGGAACGAATGCTTTATGTCCGCGATAAAAACTACTGTGCTAGACACTCTGAGGTCCTAGCACACTAGATTTTATCGCGCACATAAACCATCTGTCACTTTTTCACTAATACGCAGGTGCCAAAAGGACGAATGCTATATTTGCGCGATAAAAAATATGTGCTACGGGGGCAGCCCTGACTGAGCTAGCTGGAGTTTCGGATCTCCGCATATTGTTGCCACACGCGAGCACGCGACACTTCCGCATCACACTTTTACTGTTTTCTTTTTCAATTCTGTGATAGATAGCTAGACCCAAGTCACTTTTAAATGACTGCACCGTGCGTGTTTCCCCTGCAATAATGAAAGCCAAGCTGGTGTTTCTAAGGCTGGTGTACCCGTCAAAAATATCCCAGATTTGATGATTTCAAAAATAGTGACTAATTGGTAAAAAATATAGCAGATATAAGTTAAAGAAACGCTACCTTGACGTCGAGGGGCACACGCGATGACAGGTGGTTCGGGTAACTCTTTGTTTACCCGAACCTGTTTAGTTATCTCCGTATAGCTTATATACTCTTTGGTCCTTGGCTTTATGGGTCAAGTTCTCTTTGCCTTTTCTCGAAGAGTAAATGAATAAAAAAAAATCTATTTGGCATTGTTATTTAGTTTGGTCCTATCTACGTCAGTTTGACAGCTATTGACTTGACAGCAACGGAAATCGGAATATAGAGGTAGAGGAATATTTGTTTGTCTGGAGAACATCAAAATAAAAAACTAGAATTATGGAGAATATCCAAGTAGTAACTGCGGATTTTGTCAATGTGCAAATTACGAAGTCTGACTCAGAAGCAGCAGCGCCCGTCGAAAGACGGTTTAAAAAAGGAATAACAGTTTCAGATTTTAAGGTTATAATGATTCACCTTTTTATTATATGTATATTTTAACTTGAAATTCCCTTATTAAACACCATAAGAATACAAAGCAGGCACAGTTAGGAAAATTGAAACAAGGCTACAGAGGGTCTTATCATAGACCAATCACATTTCGTGTTTAGTATGGTTGTAAGTAAATAAAGTTCACTGAATTTAAAGCCGGGTTTTCAGTTTTTTTGTGTATAGAAGTTCTGTTTTAGCAAATAGTGTGTAGAAATAGAAAATCTCAAACTGAACAAATGTAAACTTTATTCCGAGTAAACTTGATTTTCGAGTGAAATTAATTTTCTTCTATCAATCAAATCAATAATCCCTTAATCCTGAACTTTTGTATTGTAACATTACAGTAGATATCTCAAAGTGCAGTGTGCCTCTTAGCAAAAGCCTCCTCTAACATATCCCACTGGTTTCTGTCTCTAGCGACCCTTCTCCGGTTTGGGTCTGCTGATATTTCAGCTCATCTACTCATCTTTTGCATTGTCTTCCCCAGTTCCTTTTGCCACCTCTGGGGTATCTCTTCCATTACAGCCTTGAACCATATATCTAGATAACTTATTGGCATATAGCTTGTCCATCTCCACTTTTGTGGAGACTTACAAAACAGTTAAAATCTGTTGTCAGTGCAGGAAAAGAACTGGAAATAGCCCATATTGTTGTTATAATATGCAAAAAACTTTCCTGTTTCTTATTTTGGCAAAAAAGATAAGTTACAACATTAAAATAGCTGATTTCTATGAAAATAATTTTAGGAAAAGAAAAGCTGCAATTAACATTTCATTTAGATTATTTCCGAGTAGTTTCCTATTATATAAAGAATTTACTTTTACCACAGACAAAACTTGAATTGGTCACCGGTGGTAATGCAACAACAATGAAACTGAAACTTTATGACAGCAAAAACAATTATATCGGTGACATAGACAATGATAATGCTCTGCTCGGTTCTTACCCCATCGATGATGGGATGCGGATACATGTTGTGGACAAATTTGCTCTGTTTAGTGATGCTGGTGCTTCAGACAGCGCTGAAAGGTTAGTCTTAGCAGTAATTTCATTACGTTCATAAAAGGTCATACATAATTATCTCAAGATAATAAAATAAAAAATTAATTAATTTATTTTTATTATTTGTAATTAGTTAATTAAAAATAATAAATTGTCCAGGTTCCGTCTCTCAGAAGAAGAGTATGAAAAAAAGGGAGACACGGTGCGCTCATTTCTGCAGCGCAACCGGCTTGGCAAGTACAATGAGGAGGAGATGACTAAGATAAAGGAGCAGCAGCAGAAGGAGCTTGAGGAGGAAGCCAGGTTAGCATTGGATCACGAATTTTGTAATTGAAAATATTTATAATATGCCACATGGATTCTTTCAAATGTGTCAATCTACACGGGGTTAGCACGACTTGCACATGCGACATGGCCCGCGACTCAACACAGCTCTCCTGTGGCGGTCAGTTCTCTCGATGTTGCCGATTTTCGGTAGTACCACTTACCTTAGCGAGAGATTCGATCGCGGGGAGATAGCTAAGTCGCCTTTCGTGGGACTTGGACAGACTTCGTGTACTGCCGTGTACTGCCGTGTACTGTCTGCTATGAAGAGAGATATCAAGTTATGTCGAATTTTTGGTGGCAGCATTGAATCGGTATTAGAGAAGCGGTTCATTTGTTCTTTGAACGAATTGTGTGTGGCACCTCCTTTATGTGGCAAAGAAAACATTTCAGTGTACCAAACGTCAAAGAATTTTTAAACGTCATGGCGCCAAAGCGTAAAATGTAAGTTATTTTCATATTATATTTGTGTTTTTTGTGGCCGAATTCAGAAAGGCAACTCAAATTGAGCTTAATTAAAGTGACGTTTCTGTATAGGTTGACGACTAGTTGAGGGACATTTAACTACTTAATATCTAGTCAAATGCTTGAGTGGCGTTTCTGAATTCGGCCATTGGTGTACTGGCCTTTGGGCAAAATATTTTTCGCCAAATTTCACTTCTCAAAAAGCTTAGCGCAGCAGTTTCATTCCCCAAATGAATCTTTAGCTCATTTACATTTCGCAATTATCTTTTGGCATCATTTTACTTGGTCAAGTTTTATTAAGACAAACGTTTATTAGGCAAAAGTTGTCTTTTGGCTAATATATTTTTCCGAAAAAAATTAAAAGGGTGGGCGAAGGTCCCCAAAGGGGGGCGAAGCCCATGCAGTAAAAAACAAATAATTGTAGCAATTGTATTATTGGTAGGATAGGTTAGGGTTAACTTGTGTCCCTTAGAGCGGAAATAGGCACCCCTCGGAGAGGGGTGACGTCGACACGCTAGACGTTAGGTTGGGTAATGGGTTAGGTTTTTGACTAAATAATACTTGGTAAAATGAAACATGACCAAATATTTATTTGTTAAACAATAATTTGCTGTAAGTAAAACACTTTGCTAACTGTAAAATTGCGATAAGCTGTTTTGTCTAATGATTTTTTTCCAAATGATATTTTAAGTAAAATAGTTTGGGATGTGAACTTTGGGAAAAGTTTTTGCCCATACATTAGTAATCCGCGGTTCTTAAGAACCAACGGCAAAAATTACCCTTTTCATACAAAAGGCGATAACGGTTTCCACCCCTTAAATGTTAACCGATTTTGACCAATTTTTGATAGGTTGTTAGTGTGAACAAAATCTAGGTCTACACGTTTTTAAATATTGATTAAAGATCAACAATTTGAAATAATCGCCGAAATTAGTTTTGTATGAGCATACGGAAACAGCCATAGAACTGAATTTATTGATAATACTGAAAAAACCAAAACGTATAGACCTAGATTTTGTTGTGACTGACAACCTATCAAAAATTTTAACAAAATCAGTTAACATTTAAGGGGTGGAAATCGTTATCGCCTTTTGTATGAAAAGCCGTAGCTTCACACTGCTCTTAATAATGATTGTCTCTTACAAATGTAACAAAACATTCATTAGAAGCGCGTAAATAAAGCTAAAACTTATTTTATTACTCAATAATTTCGTTCCTTCTATGTAATGTAAAATAATGGTTCTCATTTTTTATAGAACGAGATGTACAAACTTACAAATAAAAGTATTGGTGGACTACATGTCCTTGCCCATGAACCATTTATTTGCCATGGGCGATTTTACTGGCACTTAACGCTCAAAGAATGGACGCCGAGTGGACTCAGTTGAAGACGTCGCTGGCGGAACAGGGGCACGATAGAACCATTGAGCAGTGGAAACACGTAAGTAACTATAATAACTCGGGAGCTGGGTGCCAAAATTTCTATATGATTTGTTCGCTTGGCAGACCTGAATTGTTCGATTAATAACAATGTAAAGAACCACAGAAAAATAGTCTGCCACCATGGTAGCGCTGCGTTTTCAATCAACAACCTTTCAAACATTAAAAAAAAAACCGGCGAAATAAATCATTTGTTCGCGTCTGCCTCTTGGACTGCTAGTCAGAATCATCCTCAAAACGATGAACATCGAAGAGGCAGACGTGCAGGGCTCTGTTTTATAACGGGACGTAGTTGCAAAAATGTAAATGAAAAAAGCTATAGGTACTAAATCATTTGTTCGTTATTCTCGTTGCGTCCATTCGATGCATTAGGACTCCCAGAATAGAAAAAAAAAGTTGGCAGACGTCTAGGTCGTTGATTTTTTTAAGTACGATTTTTTAAAGTTGTAATTCAAAAACGCAGGGACATACGACTTTCAGTTACTTGACCAAATCGATTTGTATTGACATAAACTTTCATCCCTATCAGTATGAAAGATGAACAAATCATATACCAAAATGGCACCCAGCTCCCTAACTATAAGTACCTACTCAAATATGCGGATGGCTAGTGCTGGGACATTTAGCGTTTTCCGTAGAACGAAACGGAAACGTTTTTTTGGCTGAAAAACGGTTTTCGAAAACAGTTTTTTTACAAAACGGTAAATTAAACTTTTGCAGTTTTGCACTGCGTTCGTTTTAGAAAAGTTTTACATAAAACGGTTTTTCGTTACAACTGTTATCAATGCAAATTGGTTTTTCGTTTCTCGCGAAAACTAGTTGCTTACTGTTATTTAGGGAAGTTCGTTTTCAGTCCGTTCTCATCATTCGTTCCATGCGTTTGTGAAGTGTCTGTGTGTGTTCATTCACGTTATTATAAAAGCAGTTTTCCTTTCCAGTAAGAAACAGTTTTTCCGATTTTTATATACAAGCTGTTATCGAAAAAAAAAAGCCCAGCACTAATGGCCACCTTAATTTAGGCTAATAGTTCATTAATTGTATATCTCTATCTCTTATCTCTAGATGTGGTGCCATTTAATAGAAAAGGCTCGTGAGGAAGGGATACGTGTCAGGGAGGCTGCTATTGGGAAGGAGTGCGCCATCAGCATTGGGGCGGCGCAGGAGACTGGGTTCGGTTATTGCGTGAGTACAAATCAATAAAAAAAATCTACCTTGATTATTAGCATAGCTGGGCACCGTTAAACAAATAGCTGACTTCGTTCAAAGTTAAAGCATTACATTTCCGAAGATTGAATGGAAGTTAAAGTTAATCGTTAAATCGTGATAGTAATTGCATTTTATAAGTCGTTGCGCTAGTGATTTATTTATAAAATATATTGGCATGGAACTTTAGGCAGATCAAATTCGAAACTAATAGCTATCTTACTGACATAACTGAATAAGGTGGTCTCCTTTCTAAATACCAATATATACGGTTCGCGCTGTTTCCTTTTGGCAAATAGTAGGTACTTAATTAACGATTAACGGACTTTAATTGTTACAACGGAAGTTAATGAGTCCTTTAACAATTTTTTAAGTTAACTAAAATATTAATCCGTTACTCGAAATGTTAACTTCGTGAATTAACGATTAACGGATTAACGGTCTTGTGCCCAGCTATGATTATTAGACGAATTAATAAATAAATTTAAAGGCTTTCACATAACTGTATTTTGTTGGCACTCAAGAACGTATGAGTACATTTTTCTTTTATAAATAAAAAATCAAATAAAATGTTTTTATATTCAGACAACTGGTTCATAGGTGTTAGTTAGTGTTTATAATCATGCTGTCCTTCCATCATCATCATCCGTTTACAAACAGGATGACATGCACGACATGCTACAATCCGGTCCGTGGGAGTGGGAGGCTCCGGGTCATTCTGAGCAGCCGGAGGGCTCGGCGCCGAGGCAGGACCCTGCTGCAAGAAGCCGCCGCGAGCTCCCTTCTCGCGCAGCAGCAAACTAACCAAATTTTAAAGGTTCAATGCCTTTGCTTACCATTTGAACGCCACGGCTAACGGTGAAATGGCGTGCCAAGTGCACTCGACGACGGCTGTAGCCGACGCAAATGTATGGATAACGGCATACCGTCGCGTCAGGGGAGCGGAAACCTGCTGTCGGCTACAGCCGACTGGGGTGTTCAATAGGTTAAGTACAGTGGATTCATCCATACCTTTCTTATTTGGTAAACAAGTTTCTAACCTCAAAATGCACCTTTTTGGCTAAAACAGCTATTTTCATGCAAATAAAGCAACTGGAGATAATATTTTAGACGTCACTTTGCCAATTTTTAGCCCAGAATTGCTTTATTTAGGATAAAATTGCTATTTCATCTGGCACATTTTGTGGTTAGAAACTTGTTTACCCAATAAGATAAGTATGAATGAATCAATTGTAGCAAGTGCCACCATTAATTAGTATTTTCGATATGTGACTGTCTTATTACCTACTATCTAAGACCACTTAGCGCCCTATTCTCAAGCCTCGGATCGCTACGCTACGCTTCCCTAAATAAAAGTAAAGCATTTGAGTCACATTATTATGTATTCATTTTATCATCCGAGGCTGTCTCGTTTCTTCCTCCTACTTGTATTGAGAAAAGGGCATGATATCACAACCAACGCGTTGTGTTCAGCGTACTTGAAATAATCTGACTAGTGGACCCGCCACAGCTCTACCCGCGGTATTTTCCATACAAACTATCACACAATTTCAAAAAATCCCACCTTAGTGCACCCCTAGGGTACTCGAAAAATGTCTCCTTCATGTTTCAAACCTCTAGGACCACCCATTTAGGCTGTGCGTTGTCTATAAGTGAGTCACGGTAGGATTTTATATGTATATATTGCTAATTAATATTATAAATTGATTTCAGGGACTAATAGCTGAAATACGGCTGGCGAGACGGGTAAGGTTCCAGCAAATGATAAATAGCCCTTCGTTTAAATTCTTTTAAGTGTTAAATGTAATGTGTGTATATTAAACTATTGCAAATGAATGATCTTTTTGTTTTTCAAATAATAACACAGGGGCCGATTCGAAAGTGAGTTCGCTAAATTTAAACGTAGCTGAAATTGAAATAAGAAACGTCAAATTCGATTTTGACAGCTCGGTGCCATAGTAAATCGTTTTTGACATTTCTTATTTTAAGTTTAGCTAATTTTAAATTTAGACGACGCTGTTTCGAATTGGATGCACAGTGGTACGTAAATAGCCCCATGATGATGACTTTATTAAATAAGTTATAAATAAGAGAGGCGTGTTTAATTTTTATTTTTATTAACTTGCTTATATTAGCTTCACTTGTAACTAACAAACGATGTAATAAAATGTTTGAGAGTAATTTTAACCTACATCTTATTGTCTTAACGATTTGAAACTTTGCTAGTGTATGCAATTCGGATGACGATACAATAATTTGGTACCATCTAGTTGATTTGACCATGGAGCCAGGAGGTGGATAATGGAACTCTTCAATGACTACTAGTAAACCCCTCGAGTTTGGGCTCATTTGGTTTATTTTGACGAGTCCAATATTCCTTGGTGATGCGGGTCTTTTGTACTTTTTAGTGCATTCCTGACGGATTTTGGATGAAATTTGCAAGACAGATAGACGAGAAATTATTACTTAAGTAACAATTAACAATACATAAATTAGAAATAATTAGCGAAAAGCATGGTAAATATTGCAATAGAAGATGAATAATTAACTTACATATTCAATTCAATTGTTTCTCTCAAACTCGAGTCGCGCACTCAAACCGTCAAAGAAAATCTCGCAGTTGACGTTAAAATGCGTAATAGTTTGTCGCCTTTTGTTTTGTACAGTAGTGCGTGCTACGTATTGCGACAGTATGTGACGCTTTGCTGTCAATTACAAAATATATTTCTAAATGACATTTGAGAGCGAGTCGAGAAGCTATGTCGCGCTAGTCATGCTACCGGTCCGTGACATACCGCTGTGTCGCGTCAGTTTGTCGCTTGTCGCTCAAGTCGCGGCTAGTCGTGCTAGCCCTGCAGCGCTTCAAAGGGAACGGCCTGGGAAGAGCCGCAAAAGCAAAAAAGTCAAGCTTTTTAACAGAAAACATAATGCTGATATTACACGATCGTCCAACACCGTCCAACCGTCGATGTGTAGATGGTGGTTCAGACACGTTGGCGCAAGTTTTGCTGAGGTTGGCTTGAGATCGGAAAGGTTCGCAGTTTGGGTGTTGGACGATCGTGTGGTACCAGCATAAGAATACAAAATGGCTGCAATTCCATTAAAGCAGAGCAGATTGGATCAATCAGAATACTTGAAACTATATTTAAAAAATCCTGTTTAGTTTTCCATGAAATTATATTGACTCAATGCTAAATACTCACTGAAAGCAATATTTAATCGTAATTTCCTAAGCACCATAATAATTGGGCGTTTTTGTGAAAACCTTCCGTTATTTTTAAAATGATATTTCAATAAACAAGTGCGAGTTAAACTCGCAGCGAGAGGGTTCCGTTCCGTACATGATTATCTGAAATTTACTAGGTTACTTTAAATACCATAGACTTCTTATAGGTTTTCCTGTAATATATAGGTAAAGAACTATTTTCTGTATTTTTTTCAAAATTTTAGCCTCAGTAGTTTCGGAAATAAGGGGGGGAATGGTAAATTTTCGCCTATTTTCCTAAATAACTTCCAAACTATTTTACTTAAAATTCAGAAAAAAATATATTTAAACTCCTCACAATAAGCCCTTTCATTTGATATGTCACACAATATAGATTGCATAACTTTTTTTTTAATTTTCTGATTTACCCCCCAAAAGTGGCCCCCATGTTTAAAATTCATATATTTACGTCACGCGTCCGTGTTGCGGTCACCGACTTACATATGTATACTAAATTTCAGCTCAATCAGTCCAGTAGTTTCGGAGCAAATTGGCTGTGACAGACGGACAGACAGACAGACAGACAGACAGACAGACAGACAGACAGACAGACGCACGAATGATCCTATAAGGGTTTCGTTTTTTCGTTTTGAGGTACGGAACCCTAAAAAGGATTTTCTTTACAAGGGTTTCTGTCGATGTGTTTTATCTGAACACCGTATTGTTGTAGCCTGGCGTCAGCGGTGGTGGTGGGCGCGCGCTGCGAGGTGCGCGCGCCGGGCGCGGGCGCGCGGCGCGCCGCGGTGCGCTACAACGGGCCGCTCGCGGGCGCGCGCGGGCTGTGGATCGGCGTGCAGTACGACGAGCCGCGCGGGAAGAACGACGGCGAGTACGTAACATCATCATGTATACTCCGTTCGCTCGAAGGGCAACGCCCTTTGTAAAATGTTCAAGCACTAAAGACCCGGCGGGTGTACTGACATTATTTAACTGAGCTACATTATTCATTAATTTTCGCAGGGTTAACGGCAAGCGTTACTTCACGTGTCCCCCGAAGTACGGCGGCTTCGTGAAGCCCGCGTACGTCACCGTCGGGGACTTCCCCGAGGAGCCGCTCGATCTTGACGACGAAATTTAAGCAGATAAGGCCATCTTGGGTGTGACTTGGGGTTGAATAGATTGGCAACTCAACACTCGGAAATGTATCGTTTTTACAAATTTTCGTTTGGCAAACTTCTTATTTCCTGCTAAAGTCTAACTTGTCATAAATATAACCTAACCTAACCTACATTTCGAGTTATTATAGCCTGAAAAGTGAAGTTTCATTTGAAAATAACAAGCTAGCGAAATGAACATTTGTAAAATGATGCAACTTTGATCAAACGTTTCTCGGTGAAGTGATCGGATACCGTAACTCAATCATTCTCAAAGCGTTTCAACTGCCAGCAAAACGAAATAAAAGAAAATGTAAAATGGAGGATAATCAATGGTGTATGATATTAACCGGTGTATTTATAATAAAGTAAGCGTTGTCATTGAAAAGCTAGGTTCCCTTTAAATAACTATTGGTTGATACCGCCGGAGACTGAGTGAACTACCGACCCAGGTAACTCTTAGTGGAACCACTTAACCGTAATACAAAAACCCACCTGATAAACGTGTGAACGTGCCTCGGAGCGCCCGCTGGGGCCGGTTCTTAGCAAGCAAATGAAAGAGTTACCAGGAACCCGGCCTTTTGGTAATTATGTTTGAAATATATAGTAAGGAACTGCTCAAAGCAATTCTCGCGATGCTTACTTTTGAGGTGTCGGAACGCGAATCTGACACCATCGCAGGTCACATGCAACCACCATCCGACACCCATTTAAGTGACACTGTTATAATTGCCCTCTCGCATCGTGCGGTGTGAGACCGCAGCACCACCGACCACACCGCGCACAATGATATGATAGCGTATGAATCAAGCAATATTAGACTTTTGTATGTATGTCGTAAGAACTAAGACATCAGCAGTAGGGTGTGGTTAAGCTATGGCGCTGGCGTTTGACAACCTTCTATGAGACTTGTTACACGAAATTGTACTGATAGGAATATCCTTCTTTTGATATCTTTGGTAATTGTAGTATATCAGCGATCTGTTATATTATAAATTGTAAACAAATTTACGCCCCTCACCCATGTACCAAGAAGCCAAGTTTAAGCGGTTCACCTTTAATTGATATATATTTTGCTTGACATAAGACCCTGTATGGATATTAATCTTGCTTGTGTTATCGGAGATCTGTTTACGCGTCGTTGTGAGAAAGCACACGATCTTTAGTTTTTATTTCGCAAAAGCACTGATTACTTTCTAAAACACTATACAAATGGGTTGATTCAGTTTGATCTCATTTTTAACGTGGCCATGGTTTTTTTCACTGATAACTAAGTGAAAATAATTTATAACGCGCTTTTTTATGTAGTTTATCACTGAAATTATTTAATAATTGAGCCAAGTCTACCTAATCTTTTTGTACTCAGAATTATTGTAATTCAACAAAGTATTATATTTCAAAATACGGTTAAAACTTATTATATTTAATTGTGTCTATTAACATATTTAAGATCTATCTATCTATCTATCTAAGACTTTATTAGCATTTCATTTTTATTTAAAAAAGGAATAAAAAACTAGACAGGATTGGAAAAGTATAGATAGCCAGATAGGCCGAATATCGTATATGAACCGGATATCCCTTTCATCACTCAAGACTTAATAAGACTACATAAGTACCTATGTCAGATGAAGTCGTTTGTGGATGTGAGTAAATATAGAATAAATAAATTAGTTTTTTGTTTGTGTTTTAAATATAAAACACTAAACGAACCGCTATATTCACTTCTTAAACTTATGTAGACGATACGATACGGCCTTAAAAATTATATTAAACGTTAAGTATTTGTAATCGGCGTTAACGTCAAAGGAGGGATGAGATTCATTAAAATTATTAATACAAATATATTGTGGTAAAACATATTACGAAAGCAATTTTTACGGCCGTTTATTGTTACCGGTAACATTGAAAGTTACCCCAATTGAATATCATAACACATCTATTATTATTAGACCAGGGCACTCCCATGGTTTATTAAAAGTTTTTATAATTCTTTATGCGATGAATTTAGCACCTTAATTATGCATTAATTTAAATTAAACTTTGAATTATATTGTGTTTTCGCTATTTCCAAAATCATGTTTGAAATGTTAGAGGTATGTTTCGTTGTCATTCCAAAAGGATATTTGTTTTATCTATAAAGATACTAACTAATGTAAGTTGCTTTGTAACGTTTTATTTATGAGGCTTTTTATTTTTTTAATAAATATACTAAAATCAGTTGCAACTTTTATTTCATTTTATTAATGTCCTAACTGCCCGAAACTGGCACAGCCCTTATAAAGTTACAATTTTACAGTTATACATGTAACTGGTAAGGGAGCGTTCAAGTATTACGTAACGCAATTTTTGGAGATTTTTGACCCCCCCTCCCCCCATGTAACGCGTCGTAACGTTTTTCGGTACCCCCCCCCCCCCTCCCCCCTAGTAAAACGTTAGGTAAAGTCACAACCGTTCCCTACGCGACCGTTCTGAAGGGTTAAAAAAATGTTACTTAAAGCGTAGTTCAAACACTTCTTGCCGCCCCTGTAACCCATCGTAACGTTATACTAGACCCTCCCCCCAAATTCGTTACGTAATACTTGAACGCTCCCTAACCAGCCTGCCTACAAGCCGATTCCTGACGGCTTTACCTAGCTAGAAAGCTACGGCTAGCTGTTAGTGAAGTCCATGTTACTCTAAATAAATGACAAACTCGCACGTACGGTTCTAATTCTTCCGGCTTCCCTTAGGAAATATTTGACGCTTCGCCACTGCTGGTAACACCGAGGATAGAACCCATACATTATTACTACTATATACAGATGTAGAGAATAATCCTTTCCCATCGTATTTTCTCGGAAACTTTCGTATTTGTCATGCTACTTCAGTCAGCCTCGGTACCCATCAGGACAGCGCAGAGGAAGCTCGCATCGCGAGATTAATAATCGATATAGAGTGGTTAATACCTAAGTTAAGATTATTATTATTTTAAGTTTGTTTTCAGTTCTTTTTAATAGTCATGCCGAAAGCATTAAGACCTGTGAAACGTTTAGATGGACAAGCCTGTGAAATTCTTTTCAACGTTTATTTATATTTCTTAACGGAAAATGATAAATTTAAAAATAGCAACAATGTTGATTATTCCTGTGAAGTCCAAAAACGAGTTTCGGAGGCCAGTGGAATTTCTCGTACCTGGCTATTGGTACTTGGTAGCGATGCAGAATCATGTCTGCGTAGGCATCGCGGGCATTTTGCGACTATCGCTGCAAAAGATCGCTCATGCGGAACCCACGCGGTCTTTATTGAAGGGTCAAATTAAAACGACCATTTCTCAAGCATATTTATTAAAACTTCCGCCTCTTAAGTATGTCGGGGCGCCAGTTGACCGGGTGGGTCTCCTCGGAGGCCGTGTCGTCCTCGCGGTAGATCTTGATGCTCTTGTCGGCCTCCGCCGTGATGAGGCGCGAGCCCGACCTGTCGAACGTCATCGCGAATATACCCGCCTCGGAGTCCATCGACCCCGGCTGCACTGCCGACTGGAACAGGTTATATAGTGTTAGGTTGGGCAAACTATGCAGTTTTCGTGTTTTTTTATTTCGTTCGGCGTCCTATAAACAGCTGGGAACAAGACCGTCAATCCGTTAATTAACGAAGTTAATATTTCGAGTAACGGATTTTTTATTATCATCGGTAAAAATAATTAGCGGACCGCTATTTGTAATGAGTTAAGAAGCTCTGATTTTTTTACTTTTTTATCAACTCTCGGGGAACAGACTTTAGTAGGATAATATAGTGAAGTGCTAACCTGCAACCTCTGGAAGTTGTACCCGGTGCGCCAGTCCCAGCTGTACATGGTGCCGTTGTCGCCGCCGCTCACCAGCACGCCCTCGGGGTTCACCGCCATGCAGTTCACTATCGCGTTATGCCCCGACAGGTTCTGTATTAATATAAGAAGAATATAATCATATCAGTCAGGAACATTAAGCGCAAAATTTTTTTGGTCGAAAAAGTTTGGTATAATATTTAATGGCATACCAATTCTTTTTTAAAATGAAGATTTTTTTGCAATAAATATATTTTGCTGCGCACAAGCACAGCGAATCGGAAAGGTTAGGTCTTGAAGGCTAAGGCGGGAGCGAAGCGAAGCTCCCGCCTTAGCTTTCGATGTTAGGTTTTTTTTTAACAGCCCAGAAAAATGAGATGATTGTTTGTAAGATTTTATGCTAAATAGGTCAGAATAACGTTATTCCATACAAATATTATACTAAACAATTTTCGACATTTTAATCATTCGATGAAACTTTGGTATGCAAATGCAGTAAATATACTGCGAAAAAATAATAGGCTAAAAATTTTTCGACCACCGATATAGTTCCGTCAGGAACAGGAATAATGTCCAATGTTACAGTGCGATTGCGGATTAGGAAGATTGCTTTGCATATAATAATATATATTGGAAATATGACGTCCTTTGGCGTCGACCTATCGATCCTTATTATTCGGTCGCTCGCTCTGAAATTAATATCTGTCTCAATGAAAAGCAATCTGATGTGTAGTTATAATTATAAGTTTAATGTATATAATTATAATTTTAATTTATTACTATGTATGCGGAGTGACTTGCTTTCGGGGCTTTGATCTTATTACCTGTATGAACTTCCCCTCGGGGCACTTCCACTGCTTGATGTTGTCGGGCGAGGCGGACGCGAAGGTGTTGAGGCCGGGGTGCAGCGCGAGCGCGCGCACCGACTTCTTGTGGTTGGTGAGCGTGCACGCCGCGCGCCCCGCCGCCAGGTCCCACAGCCGGATCGTCGAGTCGTGCGACCCCGTTATGATCTGATCGTGCAACGAAAATAATTCATTTTTTGTATTTTTTAATAGGATTCGCGTACCAAAAGGATAAAACGGGACCCTATTACTAAGGCTTCGCTGTCCGTCCGTCCGTCCGTCCGTGTCTGTCTGTCTGTCTGTTCGTCTGTCACCAGGCTGTATCTCATGAACCGTGATATTTAGACAATTGAAATTTTCACAGATGATGTATTTCTGTTGCCGCTATAACAACAAATACTAAAAAACAGAACAACATAAATATTTAAGGGGGCTCCCATACAACAAACGTGATTTTTTTTGCTGTTTTTGTAGATAATGGTACGGAACCCTTCGTGCGCGAGTCCGACTCGCACTTGGCCGGTTTTTTAACATGATGTAGCATGTAAGAAGCAATCGAACCTATTAAATAATGAAGGATATTTTTATTGCTAATTTTAACTTTATTTATTTTTATTTTTATTGTATAATGTAATGTAATAAAATGAATCATAATTGTGCGACAAATAAATAAATTAATAATATATAAAATGAAAATTAAGATCCCAACAACGATTCTTTGATATGTCACAGGCTATAGTTTGCAAAACTTTTTTAAAATTTTCTAATTTACACCCCAAAAGTGGCCCCCTTGTTTAAAATTCATTTATTTACGTTACACGTCCGTGTTGCGGTCACCGACTTACACATGTGTACCAAATTTCAACTCAATCGGTCCAGTAGTTTCGGAGTAAATTGGATGTGACAGACAGACAGACAGACATACAAGTGATCCTATAAGGGTTCTATTTTTTCAAGTCAAAGTCAAACTATATTTATTCAATTCAGGCTTTTACTAGCTCTTATGAAGGTCAAGGAATGAATCTACCACCGGTCCGGCAAGAAAATCGGTGTGGTATGAAAAGGGCCTCACCTGCGGCTCGCTGGCCTGGCACTGCAGCGAGGCGATGGTGTCGGTGTGGCCGGTGAGCGTGTGCACGTTGGCCTTCGTGCGCATGTCCCACACGCGCGCCGTGGCGTCGCGCCCCGCCGTCACCAGCACGTCGATCGTCGGGTGCAGCGCCAGCGTGTACACCGCCGATAAGTGCCCGTGGTAGTGCCGGATCACCTTACGAAAAGAGAACAGTTTTTTTTAAACAACGTCTCAGTTAACGGCCATATGAGTCCCGGAACATTTCTGACAATAAATCGTGAGTTTGATTATTTCAAGTATACAGGCTGTCTCATTTAAATCGGTCAGTATGGGAAGGTCTGAAACTATAAGACATACGAAGATCTGTTCTTAGGAACCATGTCATCGATTTCAATAAGAAGCAAAACCGCATTCATACACCTAAAAAAAACCTGTACTCAGGTCGGAAATCGAACTCAGTTGTTTTGAAAAAAAAAACTTACACTAAATATTTCTATCCAGATACCGATCGTGTAGGTCTTAACCAGTAAATGGCTCTATGAAACATGATGTCTAAAATGAACAATGTATGAATGCAGTTTTTCTTCCCATTAAAATCGATGACATGGTTCCTAAGAACAGATCTTCGTATGTCTTATAGTTTCAGACTTTCCTTACTGACCGATTGAAATGAAATGAGACACCTGTATATAATGTCTCACGAAAGCTTTAATTTGACTAATGTTTACTCACTTTATTGTACTCTAAATCCCAACATTTAACTTGTCGGTCTTCACCACAGCTGAACAGATAAGGATGCCTCCCGGACACCTCCAAACCTTTAACAAATAATATGGTTAATAACAAGTTGTCTGTGGATGAATGAAACAAGAGGACTGACACTTATCATCCTACCGGCCTATTTTTTTAATTTTTGGGGTTCCGTACCTTTTTCATAGGTAAGTACGGAAGCCTCAGCACGCGAGTCAGACTCACACTTGACCGGCTTTATTTATATAAGACAAGGCAAACGGGCATGCGAGCCACCTGGAGGTAAATGATCACCGCCGCTCATGAACATCAACTCAAAAGAGGTCATTGAGCCTTTTAGGAAAAACATAAACTTGTCTCTTGAAGATCCCAATGTTAAAATCGTTAGGGAACATCGCTGACTGAAGTTGTCCCACAATTTTGGTGTCTTAAAAAAAGCTATTCATCATCATCATTCACCAAGATGGTGTTGGTGAAATTGTAATTTTCAGAACGTTTTGTACGAGTTGTTTGTTAATTTGTTCACGTTACTATACAAGATCTCTTTGTATAATGTAGTTGTCTTGTGATGACACAACTTTTCAAACATTCGTAGATACACATTCATACTCTTCTGTTCTGCGTGCACTCACACAGACGAAGCGATCTCCATAACCAGTGTATATCTCACCTCTCACAGTACTGACGTGTCCCGTGAGCGAAACTTTCAGTTTCCCGCTAGCCAAGTCCCAGATCTTTATGACGCGATCCGCAGCACCTTAAATAAATTTACGTTTAATTAACACTACATACAAGCAAAAGTTTCCAGCCAATAATTAAATTGAAAGCAAATTGAGTTTTTAATAAGTCTTAGTGTAAAAGTTTAATCCATTTATTTTGTTAGACCGGAAATTAAAAATATGAGACTACCTTAACATCTGTAGTTTGAAAAAGGTTAGAAACAGAACTGTAATTTACAGAATTCAAAAGATTGATCATTTGATTTATGCATTGTCACGTCTATAACAATGTACATTTATAACAGAAGCAAACCATTTGTTCCCTGGGTCAATGCACCTAGCCCTGATATCTAGAGATGACCTACTCGTAACATCTTCCAAGTTCATGTCACTTGAGCTAAGGCCCCGTACAGACGGACAGCATTTGATCTGCAAAATGGTAGTTCGAGTGCCATTCTGATTCATTTGACATAACTGCATCAAACCGACAGTGCAGTCCGCTTGCAGTTGCCATGCCGAACTGCACTCCAGCTGCCATTTTGCAGTTCAAATGCTGTCTGTCTGTACCGGCGCTAAGGCATGGTGAAGATAATGATATTTTTCTTGTTCAGCCTATTGCAGCCTTTCATATATGGCTACTTTCATCACATTTCGAAGGTTATCAGTCTATTCATATAGTCATTTAACCTAGATTAATCGATTTAGATGTTTCTTTGTTTTATTTTTTATTTTTATTATATGACCCTTAGAGACTTTATACATCTCTAAGTTACTTAACTTGTCCAGACGCGGAGACTATACATCTCCCTTATTAGTTATTTATTAGAATTAATTTGTACCCATTAGGTTTTTATGTTGCACATTTTGTGTTAGTTTTTAGATAAAACTGTACTGCCAAAGTTGAAAAAAGCCTTACTGCTGAGTTTCTTGCGGCGTTTCTTCTCAGCAGATGTCACCTTCGAAGCGCTGGTAGATTCAGACATGTATAAGAGCCCAGGTGGCCTACTTGCAAAATATTTTTTTTTTTCATTTTCCTCAGTCTGGGGGATATCCTGCACTACTCCTCAAGATAGTCTCCACTCCTTGACTTTTTTACCCTTGTGGTTTTTAACTGTTCTTGAACAATTGCGACCTGTTAATTGCTTTGCTATTGCTTCAACGCATGCATTATACTTACCAGTAGCAAACCACTCGTTCCCCGGCTCTACAGTAACACAGCGCACCCAGCCCAGATGTCCAGAGATGACCCGGAAGAGCTTCCAAGGCGCGTGCCATTTGGGCTTGGGCATCGTGGGCGGTTTACGGGGCGCCAGCGCGGTTGTGGAGGGCGCGGGCGACGGTGACGGGCCCGTGTAGGGCAGCATCGCGCCGTCTGACCCCAGTGCTGCCGCCTCAGCCATGTCTACACAAATGAAAAACTAAGATTGAGATAAAATGGGGGCTTATATATCTTTATGTACATAAAATCTTTCCTGACAGGATTAAACTATCTCCGTTTGTCCATAAAAAAAATTAAAGGCTGTTGAGCTGGATTGAGGCATTCTTACGCTACAGAACATTCCAAGTGAGAGTTGGTGAGACATTGTCCGAGCAGCAAGAGATTTATAGTGGCGTACCACAGGGTTCTGTCCTCGGCCCGTTCTCTACATAATCTACACCTTTGATTTGCCTTGTGCCCTTCACTGTAGCGTGAGTGTTTTCGCTGACGACACAAAGTTATTTGGAAACCCTCTACTTGACTTCGACCGTATACAAAGAGACTTGAACTCAATGGTCAAAAGAATGGCTTATTAATCTTAACACCTCAAAGTGCATTGTGCTCCATATCGGAAACCGCAATCCCCTATCTACCTATAAGTTAGATGGCGTCCAGTTTAAACCAGTTAAAGTACAAACTGACTTGGGAGTCAAAGTTACAGGGGATCTCAAATGGGAGGACCACATCACGACAATCACCAAAAAATCGAAAAGTCTAATCTACCTCATCAGAAAAGCCTTTGGAATGATAACCACAGACATGATGCTAAAAATTTACAAATCATTTATAAGGCCTATCTTGGAGTATGCTTTCGAATGTAATGCTTGAGAAGGTGCAACGTAGTTTCACCAAATTACCAAAACGGCTCAAGAATAAACCATACGAAGAGAGGCTGCAAGTGCTTAACCTCACAACCCTAAAGGATTGCAGAGAGCGTGGAGACCTGATTGAGACCTTCAAGATTCTTACTGGACACTATGACCTAGATAACTTACATGACATGTTCAAACGCAACAACAACGAACGTCTGCGAGGGCACCATCGAAAACTTGTTGCTGATATATCACACAATAATCCCTGCAAGCACTTCTTAAGCAACTGAGTGGTTAAAGAGTGGAACCAACTACCAGAAGGAGTGGTCTCAGTGCTGAATGTCAATCAGTTCAAGAATAGACTGGACCACTACAACATTCGTAAAAGAACCACCTGATTACAGAGTAGCTGGATACAGGCATTTATCAGTTGCTACAACTGCTTGCCTGATAATAATTATTAATAATAATAATAATACAGATACAGGTGGTACTCCTGGACACGGCGCGCATCGTCAGGAGCTTCATCTGTCTGCGGCCCTAACCGCCGGTAGCTTGAGCCCTGCCCCGCTACCGGCGGCACACTAGGCTAGGTTTTTATAGTGTGTGTATTTTTATAGTGATATTGTATTTTACTATTTATACAAATATTATAAAACCTAGCTTAAGATTTAAGATAAATAATGAGAATAATAATAATAAAATTTAAGAACATATTATTTACATATCTTAATATTCTTTATTAACTAGAGCAAGATTGCTCTAGTTAATAAAGAATATTAAGATATGTAAATAATATGTTCTTAAATTTTATTATTCAACCACTTAGTCTGCACACTAATGTAAGTTATTGAGGATAATGAGATTGCAAAGCCTTGTAGGTTATTAAAATTAATAGAAACTCATTCCTTCAGGAAGGGTTCATTTATCCCATAAAAAGTCCCCTATGTCACAGTCCAATTCTCCAAATATTGCTTTTAAAAAAGAAACACCAAGTAAAAGAGGAACAAAGAAACATATTTTTGCAATTATACTATTAGTCAGGTTAATCCTGCACCCCAATTATTGAATAAGGATTACCTATGTCATGTGGAGTGTCTGGCCGGCTCATCACCTCTAGCTGCTTGACAGCCTGAGCCTTTTGCACAGCCACCATTACCTGTCCGTAGCTATCACGAGCCTTTACATTTTTCAGAATATTCTCCCTGCAGCATAAAGTTTTGTTTATTAATAGTGTAGTGTGTGTGTATATGATGACAATTTTTTGGTCTTTTCCACACCTGAACAATTTTTATAAACAATTTCTTTTTAAGGGACGAGTCAGAAATTAAGTTATCATCCTTTTTAAGAAATAAGATTTTTTGTAATATCTAAAATGATACTACATAAATGAGGGTAAATATCAAATCCCAATCATAACCTAAATTTCAGCTTTAATCATTAAAGTTAACAGTTTTTATGTGCGGAAGCTATCATATTATTTAGTAACACGTAATTACTTACGCTTTTTCGTCTATTGGCGGTAGCATACCCTGGTTAGCCAGAAACATGTCGTGAGACCGCTTCAGCGATCTGAAAACCAGAGTGTGAACCGAGTGCTTTATCACGTCGTCTGCCATTATGTTTACTAACTAACTTGTAGGAAATACTAATAAAATTATGAAATTGTATCTCAATTATAAATATGTCATTGTCTTAATATTTATATGAAATTACAACGCAGAGATGCTTATTTAGGTAGCGTCGCGTCTGTCAGTTTGACATTAATTAAAGCAGAGACAGACAGAGATGACAGTTGTGTTAAGATCGGAAATTAAGAGGCGTTATTTATTGCGCATCTACCTTACTGCTTAGATATTATCAGTAATTGTCATTTTATCGATGGCCCAAACTGAATACACACAAATATAAACGATCAGACTCTTAGTCAAATGTAATTTGTGCCCGAATCTGGCGGCAATCAAATCTACCAGCTTCGAAGTCCAAAACTACTTTTTTTTTTATGTCATTGACTGACAAACGAGCTGACGTCCACCTGATGGGAAGTGGTCACCGCCGCCCATGGACATTTGCAACTCCAGAGGTGCTGCCAATGCGTTGCCAGTCTAGGAAGGATGGGGAATGGGGATGGGATGGGGATGAGGGAATAGGCCTCCGGATCTCGTCACTCACCGTACGAAACGCAATAGCAAGCTATTACTTTATTACGCCGATATTCTGTGAGAGTGTGGTACTACCCCGGTCGAGCCGGCCCATTCGAACAGTAATCATCTAGTGAGGATTACTGTTTGGCTCTACCACTACAAAAAGGCCAACCAATCGGTTAATTTGTCTTAACCATAATTCCCATTGTTTAAGTTCAAATATATCCGAAGATATTTATTCTAGGGGTACCTACTGTATATAATAAAACTGAACAATACGAGTTAAATAAATAATTTATTGATACGTATAAAAGGCGGATATTACAAATTTGAAACACATCTATGCATTTTTACCTTATTGAATTTCATTTGACTAGTGCACGATTATTAGAGTAGAAATAGACATCAAGTATAATGTTTAATTACAGTTTTGAAGCAGACTACACAAAGCCCAGCATGTTGGATCCCCATAAGGCCCAGGCCCCCAATTCTTGCTGCATTCGAGATAATGTCGATTGCGAGATTAAACGTCAGATTCATACAGTTGTGTCAAACACCTGTATGCACTGACGTTTAATCTCGATTGTGGGATTATCTCGAATTATTTCGAATTGGGGGCCAGATTGTTGAATTAAAAAAAAGGAACGCTGTAATTGGAGCTCTTCAAAATGCTCCAATCATATTGACGGGACCCGATATGTTGTTCATTGTGAATCCTGTTTCAGGTTCCACTGCAAGTACCTATTGGTGACAATACTATACACAACAATATTGACTAGAAATTCAGATGTTAATTACATCGGAAACATTGAAGTAACTACAGCTTATAAGTAGCAAGGTGTTGACTAGTTCTAGTCTAGAATTGCAGTATACGAAGCGTTTTGCTGTTATAAACTTAATCATAAACTTTATTTATTTTTACACACTATTTCAACTATTGAATTTAAAATAACTTAGTCCCTTCCCCGCTAAAAGTAAAAAAAAGTTTAAAACTTTGACGAGACTTTCCCTTTTAACTTTAATACGAGTAAAATAACCAAGGAGAGTATTGAAATTGTGGTCCTTTTTGCTTGAGATCAGTTGCACAAATAGTCCTATCTCTTTTTCACAAAGGACAAGTGAAGCTCAGGTTACATACAGTACCGCATCCAATAAGGCCATGATTGACTTAAAAAAATGTCGCATTTTTAAAAAGTTTCAATCATAGCTCGTCATGTTGTATTTTGTGTAGCCGGCTTAAGAGGACTGTGAGCCAAAGGCAAAAATCACCCTTTTCATACAAAAGGCGATAACGATTTCCACCCCTTAAATGTTAACTGATGTTGACCAATTTTTGATAGGTTGTCATTCAGAACAAAATCTACGTTTTGAATTTTTCACTATAATAAATAATATCAGTTTTATTGCTGTTTTAGTTTTCTCATACAAAACTAATTTCGGCGATTAACTGAATTTGTTGATCTTTTTTCAATATTCAAAAGTAATAAACCTAGATTTTGTTCAGACTGACAACCTGTCAAAAATTGGTGAACATTCGTTATTGCGTTTTGTATGAAAAGGCCGATTTTTGCCGTTGGTTCACAGTCCTCTTAAGCCGGCTACACAAAATACAACATGACGAGCTAAGATTAAAACTTTATAAAAATGCGTCAATTTTTTAAATCAATCATGTCCTTATTGGATGCGGTACTGTGTACTCCTCTTAACGTAAGCTTTACACGAGGCGATCGACGTTACGGTCGGGCCAGTCGTAGTCGATATCGGCGACGGAGAAGACCGCGCCCCCCTCGGTTCAGATGGCCGCCGCGGGGTTATGCGCGTCCCTGACGCGGCGCAGCGAGCGCTGCAGGTTGAGCGGCGGCAGGTCGGGCCGCTCGATCCTCGTCGGCGACGAAACCGCCGGCCTGCTGCTCAAATCAAATCAAATATATTTATTCACATAACACATGGTTAAGACGCTGGCAACAGCCAATCACCTTAAGCAATCGGTCTCTGTCTGTTTGCACCGGAGTGAACGAGAAGCCCTATGCGATTATTTGCGTGGGGAAAATCAAAAACTGATGAATAGTGATAAGTAAACACACTATACGTAAAATATAAATTAGTCAAGTTTTTAGTATGGGCGTGATGTAATAGTGTTATTAATTATAGACCCATAAGTTAAAAAAATGAAGACAGAACTCTTTAAAGAGGATTTCAGAGGTAACTTCACGATTTTTTTCTATCGTATCGATTTCATCAAATCGTGTTTTGGAAATAGTCAAGTTTTCAATAACATAAAGAATATCGACTTATATTTTTTGCGATTTGCCAAATCAAATAGGTTTTATTAAAAAACTGTTTAAGTAAAGCTGATGTAGGTGCTGTCAGCGCCTTAAATAAAGGTGTTCATTTTAAAGATTGTCATCACATATCTTGCCAACATGAGCATGCAAATATTGTGTAGATATCTAAAAAATATTCGCTGTCATTAATACATTATTCCTAAATAAGTATATACTTTAAAAATAATCGATTAAACAAGGTAAATCAGCACTGAACAATAAAATCTTAAAATAAATAATTAAAGGAACTCAAAAACTTATAGCTGGATTACTACTTTAAAGAGTAAAAACTGTGCTCCCCTAACCATTTGTACAGTTCAGTGCAAAACTGCTTATAGCACATTTCTTTTATTGCAGTTGTTAATTTATTATATAGTTTTATAGTATAGGATAACAACTTTTTCTATATAAAGCCGTTTTGACTTTTGGTACCAAAGTTTTCGAGGGTAGGTACCTAGAATTAAACTGGCATACGTCCCTCAATAGGGATGTTTCCTGGGTAAAAAAAATTGTAATTTTAATTAGTCCGTCAGTTAGATTATAAAAAAATATTGAACACGTATTTTTGGTTTATCAAATCAATCAAAATTGACAAAGATAACGCGCATCAAAGTTCGGGAGTGGGGGCTAATGACGTCACTTCATGGTAAAAAGTGTACAAACGAAGCCGTGACGTCACGCGGAACTTCAACGCACTATATCTTCTTCATTTTTTAGGGTTCTGTACCTCAAAAGGAAAAAGGAATCCTTATAGGATCACTCGTGTGTCTGTCTATCTGTCTGTCCGTCTGTCACAGCCAATTTGCTCCGAAACTACTAGACCGATTGATTTGAAATTTGGTATACATATGTAAATCACCGCACCACGGTCACCGCAACAGGGATTCGCAACGTAAATAAATTAATTTTGAACATGGGGCCCACTTTTGGGGGGCAAATTAGAAAATTAAAAGAAAAAGTTACGCTAACTATATCACGTGACATATCAAATGAAAGGGCTTATTGTGAGGATCTTAAATATGTTTTTTTTTTTTTAATTTTAAGGTAAATAGTTTCGAAGTTGTTTAGGAAAATAGGCGAAAATTGGCCATTCCCCCCTTACCTCCGAAACTACCAAAAAAAAAAACTAAGAAAAAAATACAAAAAATTGTTCTTTACCTATAGATTACAGGAAAAGCTATAAGAAGTCTATGGTATTTAAACTAACATAGGAAATTTCAGGTAATCATGTATGGAACGGAAACCACTCCACGCGGGTTTCACTCGCATTTGTCCGGTTTTTGTAAAATTGACAAAAGGAAAAATATGTGTTCATTATTTTTTTATAATGTAAATGACGGACTAATTACATTTTTCTAGGAAATAAGCCTATTGTGTAAAAAACTTAGGGTGCCCTTTTGCAAACCTACACGCTTCAAAAATATAAAGACACGGTAAAGTAAGTTACTCGTAATTCAGATGTCTAAATAAATGGCTACATGATGTCAAAGGTCTCAAACACGTACACATTTTTTTTGCTCTGCCTCTCCATTCCATTTCGGAAGTATTCTTCTGTGCGGTCGATGTAACTTTCGATCAGAGGCGCCGGCTCTTCGTATTCTACGTTGAAATGCCGAGTGATAGCCAGGTCTTCGGGTCCGAGCTTGTATAGCGGTGGTTCGACGCACTCGTAGTGATGGTCCTCTGTTTCATCATGAGGGTAGGTGTCGGCAACGAAGTGCCGGGTGCCTCGGGGGGTCAGCGCGGCCCACAGCACCCGGGAGTCCAGGGCTGCGCCCCCGTATAGCGCGTTGGTGCCCCCGGCCTTCCCCGTGCCGCTTTTGCAGCCGCCCCGCGCTCTGTGGGCGGATAAATACCTTAGAGGTATTGGTTCAGAATGAGAAAGTGGAAAGAAGTGAGTTCTATTTCTACACTAGCTAAGATAGGTAACAGTTTTATAAAAAAGAAGTATCAAGGAGAGGGGTAAGAATGTCGGACGATTTGTAAAGTAATGGCATATGAATACATTTATTGGTGAAGTCACATTTTATGGCAGCATTTTTTTTTTAAGAATAATCTTGTTTGGTTCTCAAATGACCTTGGACTGGAAAACGGAATGTTGGGAAGCCAATCAATGCGGACTTCTTCTGTTTATGACGTAATCAAGTAAGAACATTCGCGTCAGTTAAGGAAGGCCACAGTGCCACAGACCAAATATCCTAAAGACCCCACTTAGCCTCACTTTTACTAGCAAATAAAGCTGCCAAACTTGCGGGGCGCGCGGGGTTTATAGAGAGCGCTGTGATTGGTGCGTTGGAGTTTATGCGCCCCGCGCGACCCCCTGTAGCCCCGCCACTTGTTGCCATTTGGCCACAACGCTTGGCAGCGGGAGTCGCCCAGTTATGCGGAGTCTATTTGGTATATAGTCTGTGGGGAAGGCCTATGACAAACATTGAATATTATATCTAGATCATGATGATGACTACAGCACTCGCGCTTCTCAAACGAAGTCTTTGAGTTCAAATCCCGACTAGGACCTTTTAGTATTTCTCTGAAAATTTGATAATTATCACTCGTAATTCAGAGAAGGAAAACATCGCGACGAACCTTGCGTACAGCTGGAAAATTAACGATGTAGATAAGTCCCCAATCTGCGAAGGGACTGCCCTTCCTCTCATTATGTACTTTCTTATAGTCATGACACGGACATTTATAAGGGAGGGTTTAGTCCAGGGTTTCTTAAACTTTTTGTAGCCACGAACCGCTTACAAAATTTCAAGACTCCCAGGTAAAATTAGGCAACCCAGAACCCGGAAATGTCAACAGGTTTTTTTAAACTTAAGTCAGTATAATAAGGGCTCAAGACTTAAAACAAATGAATCCCCGCCCGTACGCTCCCCAAACGCCCTCTAAACGGACGGACAGATGGCAACATTACATGTACCCCTTTATGAATTGACAACACTAAAATAATCTTAACAAATGAGGTACCTCCGGCGCACATGACACGGACCCCTAAGAGGTCCAGACCCCACATTAAGAAACCCTGGTTTAAACCCTTTATTCCCAGTAGTTCCGTGGAAGAAGTTCCGTAGCGGAACTAGTTCGACTTTTTTCCCAATAGTTCCGTGACGGAGCTAGTTAAGCGGTCCCCCCATTCATATCCATCTTGTGTCCGATCTGGAAAAGCTGCACGCGCCCATGGTTGTAATGGCAACGAGAATGAACGAGCTCTGTTTTTTTTATTAGGGGGGTCGGGGGGAGGGAGGCATGTCAATGCTCTAGCTTCGTCCGTGGGTCATGATGGTGATACTCACTCGCGGCATTTGAGCAGGAAGAGCGCCAGCAGCGCCGCGATGCACAGCACGGCCACGCAGCAAGTAATCAGCACCAGGAACCACGTGTCGTCACCGCCTGCCGGCTCTGCGCAGACGAATCCAGTTACAATGAAGAGCACGACAGAGTATCAAATAGCCTGGTCGTCATGGATTTCACTAACTTGGCAATGTATCTAACCAACCCCGGATCTAGGGGATGGCAAACTGGCCCCGGGCGGTAATTTCAGGGGGCGCCAAAATAATAATATCCCTAATAGCATTTAGTTTTAGCATTTGGTCGGGCCACATGGGTCTCGTTAGTTGGACAACGGTTAGATTTGACCGTCGTTTTGACATAAGGCCTGCAACGTAAGCCATTGTAGAATTTACAACGGAAAAAATATGATGCAGAAATGCCAACAGTTTTAAACCAACGGTAGCAGAAGTTGCACTAGCCCAACGTTGGTAAGTTGATGGTCTTAATCATATTTTACTGCAGTGGGCCAACGTTACTTAACAATCTAATAGGGCCTTCGTTGTATACAATGGAGAAATGCCAACCGTTTATAAACAACGGTAGCGGTATTCACAATGGCCCAATGTTGGTAATTGGTTGGGCGTAATAATAATCTGCTTGTTATATTGGTCGAATGTTGGGCCAACTACTAACTATATGCAATAGATGCCAACGGAAAATGCTACTAGGGATGTTCGGGGAAAAGGAAACACGCCGTGCAGCAAGATTATAAAAAGAAAAAAAAATGCAGGGACCTAATAATTGAAGAAATGTCTTGATTGTCTGTTGTCTTTCTTGGTTCCTGTATTTAATTTTATGCCACACAAATGGAAAAGTTATTAACTCTTATGTAATAAAGAGTGCAAATTTATTAAATGGTTCTTATTCTCTCGGTAACTATAAATGCCACCCATTATATATCTATATATATATAAATCACGTGTCACGGTGTTTGTGGTCGTTCTCCTCCGAAACGGCTCGACAGATTTTTATGAAATGTTTTATGTATATTTGGTAGGTTAAAGAATAGGTCGTAAAGTATATTTATACCATTCATACCATTATTTTAATCAATATATCTCAAACGCTGGAGAGAGGGGCTATCAGTTTCGGCCCCGGTTCGAGGACATCGTAGATCCAGGGCTGTTCTTAACACACGCAATTAACCATTGTTAGAGGTATCGTAAACTCACCATGCCGTGGCAGTTCGTGGTACTCCACGCCTGGGAAGAGCGCGTTGTCCTCGTGGCTCTGTGGAGGGCACTTGGCGGCGCGGCAGGGGGGCGTGAGGTTGGCGGCGGACGCCAGGAAGGCCGGCAGCGGCGGTGGCGGCATGTGCAGGATGGAGTCCGGCGGCGGGCCGAGCGACAGACATTCTGCGCCGCACGACATTGCTGGACAGGACACAAATACACTTTATTACTCGCCTTTTTTATAGTAAGAGGGGGGCAAACGAGCAGGCGGATTACCTGATGGTAAGCAATCACCGCCGCCCATGGACACCCGTGACATCAGGGGAATCACGGATGCGTTACCGGCCCTTTGAGAAAGGAGTAGGCTCGTTTTTTGAAGATCCCTAGGTTGTATCGGTCCGGGAACGTTGCCGCAGCAAGTTCGTTCCAAATTCTTACCGTACGTGGCAAAACATTCCGCAAAAAACGTACAGTAGTTGACTGCCACCGATCAAGGTGATGAGGATGGAAGGTAAGGCGGTTGCGACTAGTTCGATGGTGGAAAGTCTAGCGGGACATGTGTATTTAGGCCCATCTCGTAACCAAATTTGGTAGCCAGCTTCGAAATGGGAAAAAATCCCAACTTGAAGCTGCTGCTGCGGCGTGCGTTCCCATTTAATAACTGGCTACAGGAAAACACATTTTCCATTTCGAAGCTACCAAATTTGGTTACGAGATGGGCCTAAAATGACATGTGTTGGATTGTGTGGAGCCATTTTCACCCTGGTATCACTTTGGGGAAGGAAGCATTTGATTGTAGTGAGGTTGTGTTTATTGAGTGTTCCATATTTCAAACATAGACACAAATCACAGACCATATTATCCAATAGACCCTACATAGCCGGGCGACCACCGCTGGCAGCATACGCACCAATCACAGCGCTCTAAAAACCCCGCGCGCCCCGCAAGTTTGACAGCTTTTTATTATTTTTTTATTTTTGCAATCGTCTATTGACATTACTGCCAGCATCACGTCAATTTATAAGGTTTGTTAGTACGGTTCGCAAAATTTCCTAACAACGACTCTCAGATCAGCGACCGGAAGGAACAGACTACACTTTTAAATGTATACCATATTAAACCATTATGAAATTCTTACAACCAGCACAATAAACGCAATTGGAATTCATTATCTAAATTTGCTAGTCAAAGTTAGGCTAGGTTAGGGTTTGGCTCGCTAGACTAGGAACGTGTTATGGGCTGTACGCAAAGGGCAACATGTCGGATCTCAACAAGCCCGTCATTGGAGCTCTTCAAAAATGATCAATCATGGCCTACTCAGGGCCCTGCATGTTGGACTTTGTGTAAAGTGGGATACATTATGTACACAGTCCATCATACATCGAGCGAGTGTACCAGATATGTAACACAAGCTCTATGATAACGGAACCAAATCTAATGTAATTATATAGAACGTATGAGTAAATCGAAAAATATTTTATCTACACCCATATCATAAAACCTCCATAATGTAATCAAAAACCGTAGGAAATTATCAGCATTATGACAACCAATTAGGTAAAACCAGTTCTGTAATGTTATTACAGTATCGATTTTAGTATCGTAATGAGATTAAATTTGGAACAGCTGTCAAAACTCAAGTGGGTCTCTATTCTAGTATCCATAGATATTAAAACAGTTATTGATACAAAACATCAAATCAGTATGTTTTTTTAATATAAACTGCACGACATTTGATCTCGGGTGACATGAGAATAGAGACTTCATTCGTTTGTCTATGATTTTAAAAAAAATGGTCTTGACGGAGGATCGAATTGCCGCCATTAGTGCTTTCATCATTCATGTTGGTTTTTTACTGAACGAAAGTAGAATTGTAAAAAGTTGTTTGTAATTTACATTTAAGTTGAAAATATGAATAGTAGTCTACTCGGAGTGACTGTGTGATGTGAAAATGCGCCGGATATCGTAAATACTGCAGCCACGATTGCAACAAATAACTTGTTGCCAGAATATATTGTTTCTGAACACATCATGGAGGATTTATAATATGTGTGTAGATAAAGTTATGTATGCAACTCTGCATAATTTGGCCTTAAAACACACGTGCGATCTTATTATGAAACTCGCTAAAAGCTCGTTTCATAAAACCGCACTAGTGTTTTAAGGCCTATCATTATGCAACCGTTGCATAAACTACTAGTACGGGGACACTAAACGTGCCATATAGTAGGTACATTGTATTTCAGAACAGTAAGGATGCTATTGCAAATGGAGGCATATTCACCTGAGCCGCAGTCGAGGGCTTTAATGTCCGATAGATATTTGTAATTGCCATACTTGCGTGACAATTAAAATTCGTATATTAGTGTAAATAAATTAATAAAAAAGTTTGCGTCGACTTACTCGTAGTTGATATATTTTTACCGCACTTATTGCTTGTAATAATAATCCAAAACCCCCGTGTGCGTTATTTTCGCCATTCTTGCATGGGTGTTTTATATTAAAAGTTTTATCAATGACTTTTCTAAGTGAAAACTGCATCAAAATCCGTCATGCAGAAGTTTTAGGCGAACACGGAAAAACGAATTATTTAACCTACTATTTAAAGAATAAAGGTAAGAGCATGTAAAGATACGAAAACATTCGGAAAACATAACGAATGTTCCTAAGACCAACATCCTCGCAAAAACACCCAACGCTTAAAAATTAAAGACAATGTAGGTAAACAATTGATTTTTTTGCTTACTACTTAACACAGTTTGAACCGACACAGTGTAAGTATTTAACTCAGAATCGACGCTGACAATATAACACAATGAATTACAATTAAAAAAACACTAAATAAACTCACTTTTAGTAGTAAAATACGGATTCTTACACAAAATGGATGCACTTTACAAGTCCCTGTACACTTGTTCTAAAATTTGGTCCAGGGATGCAGAGCGCAGGCGCGAATCTTCGCTGCGAGATCTCCAAACTCCGAACACGTCATATTCAAAACCCAAAATTCGTATTCCATTGCGGTTTATTTAACAAGCCTTGAATCATGTAGCTATTCTGACGGCGCAATGGATGCTAGTAATTCAAATATATCAGTAGAGTCTTCTATCTTGGTAGAGGTTAATGTATTGATTCGCGACTGCGCGGTGGGATTTCGCGCCACGGATTAGGGAGCATTACTTGAGGGATGTTGTGTATCGACATCTCTTTTACACTTTTGAAGTTTGTATAGGGTAGAAAAAGAAAGAGCATGAATTAAGTGTAGGGTGTTTTATAAATCGCTTAGTTTTACTTAATTACGGTTTCAATTGAATTTGGAATTACTTTTTTAATGTCTATCATTAAGGTGTTTTAATGGAATACTTTATTTTACGTGTATTTTTCAGTGGAATTATTAATGGAAGCTGTTTAATTTATTTATAGTGGGCATTTTGTTGGACAATGGGCGATATGGAAGAAATTTATGGTCGTTTTAATTATAAATGTATACATTAGGTGTATTATCTTCAAAAATTGTATGATAGGTATTAATTTTAATTTTATATTTTATCAACATCATATAATAAAATGCAAATACGGTTCAATGATTGACACTTGGGGATCATTCAGAAGCAAGTTATTTTTCACTTAATTACAATCAAATGTGTATCATACCACGCATGTACTAAGGCCGAAATTCCAAATACATGTCGCACGTTTAAAAATAAAAGGGAACAAGTCCAAAATGAAATTCACTGTTGTTTTAAAGTTTACTCAACCGCGTTAAACTTGAATTTGAAATGGATTTCTATTTCACGTTATTCTTTTTTAATTTTAAACGAGCGATGTATGTGGTCGATAAAACGCCTCTGCCCAGATAAGGCAATTAATGTAATTACATCATATTAACAAAATCATCGTATCCATACTAATTATAAGTGCGGAAGTAACTGTCTGACTGTCTGTTAGATTTTCACGGCTATACACGGGCTCCGTGTTACCGCGTTGAGTCGCGATACAACCACGGCGATTCCACTATTTTTAATTTTTGTATTTTTTGAGATTCGTGATTTCTGAGATAAAGGGAAATAGCACTTTAACGATTGAATATTAAAATATTTTTTCTTTCAGCTTCAGATTGACACACCGATGGGCATAGATCGATAATTTTTTGGACCTCCATGTTTTAATTAGTTTGTGACCAGCGGCCCTAACATGCATGCAACAAAGATTAATTAAACCCGTTTATCTCTATAACTCCGTACTCCTCTGCTGCACTGGGAGTGAAGAAATAGCATAGAATGCGTGGAGATGCTTATCATCCTGGCATGTCGTAAAAGTCGACTAAGGGACGGGTCCTCTCCAACATGGTGGACTATCTGTATAGGCGACGGGCTGATCCCCTGTCACCATACGGTTCATCATACCATCTTAGGACTAATTAATCAAACGTGGCCACAAGTAGTCTTGTGGCTCTGCCCACCCCATTAGGGATTTCGGGCGTGATAATATGTATGTATGTATCTCTATGACTATCTCTTTCGTCGGCACTAGTGTGAGAGACGCACTTAGAGATAAGACGGTCTATCTTATCTTTGTGTCATGCATGTTAGGGCCGCAGCTCGTTTTAACTTTCCTTGTATGCCATAATATAAAAGCTCGCACAAGATGACCAAAGTATAAATAGATAAATAAATAGATGGCCAATGCCAAATTTCAGCTTGATACCTTAAGCCGTATCTGAGAAAAAGTGTGTTGACAGACAGACAGATGGACGGACAGACAGACAACAAAGTGATTGTATAAATAAGGGTTCTGTTTTCTTTTCCCTTTGGTATAGGAGATAAAAACCAATTTAAAAAAAATCACTTTAAATTTATTAGAATGTAAGATTGGTTGCTTACGAAGGCACTCGAATTGATTTCTTGTGTGACGTTTATATATAGATTGACAGCTGTTTGACGGATTTAACTATTTAACCTTCGATCAAATAAGCGTTTGAGAAGAGATAGAGATTACGGTATTGACAATCATAACATCAACTTCCGAAGAAATAAGAAAAATGTAATAAGGTGCCGTCTCGCTAAGCGTTTAATAACGATGCGGTGGATCGCGCGAGGAATATAAAGCGGATATGAAACGCACTTTATTGGTTGCTGTTTCTTAATGTATCCTACTCGAAGGAGTTAGTCATTTTGCGGACGAATCATTGAAATATACAGTAAGGAACTGCTCAAAGCAATTCTCGCGTTGCTTACTTTTGAGGTGTCAGAACGCGAATGTGACACCATCGCACGTTCAGTCGCATGTCAACCACCATCCATGACACCATTTAAGTGACACTGCTATTATTGAAAAATGCCCTCCCGCATCGTGCGGTGTGACAGAGCACCGCGTCGACCACACCATTCACAATGATATGATAGCGTGTGAATCAAGCAATATAAGACTTGGGTACGTATGTCGTAAGAACTAAGACATCAGCAATAGGGTGTGGTTAAGCCATGGCGCTGGCGTTTGACAACCTTCTATGAGACTTGTTACACGAAATTTTACTGATAGGCATATCCTTCTTTTGAGATCTTTGGGACGAATATATAGACGCCATAAATTTCCAGTAAGTAAGTATACTCTTTAACAGGATCGTGTACCAAATACTTTACATACAAAAAGAAAAAAAAATCTACACCACTAAATGTTAACCGATTTTGATATTTTTTTAACATGTCGTCAACCTGAACAATATATAGGTTTATAGGTTTTAATTTTTTAATTGAGTAATAAATTCTAAAATAATGATGCATTAGTGTTTTCATATAAAAAATATTGTTGCCATAAAGTCCCTATTTATATCCATCAAATATATCTAGTCCCAAAGTACGTAAATAAATACTTAAATACATAGGAAACATCCAAGACTCAGGATCAAACATTCGTGCTCGTCACGGAAATATTTGCCCTTACTGGGGATCGAACCCGGGACCGCTAGCTAGCTAGGTAGTTAGCCAAGAGGCTAACCGCATCGTGGATATATAATAATAATAATAATATACCTTATTTCAGCGCTATTAGTGCTTAGTGCGTTTGTGTAGCGAATAGGCTAGTTTCCTGAAAAAAATCGAATTAGTTAGTCCCTTATTTACATTATAAAACAATATTGAACAAATGTTTTTTCTTTCGTCAAATAAACAAAAAATGACAAGATATAGTGCGTTGAAGTTCCGCGTGACGTCACGGCTTTGCACACTTTTTACCATTAAGTGACGTCATGAGCTCTCCCGAACTTTGATGCGCGTTATCTTTGTCGACTTTGATTGATTTGATAAAGCAATTTCTTTCTCACATAATTTGTTCGATCAGAAACTATAGCTGGGTAATATACAATACCTATATCGTTGACTCGTTGTGTTTGTATGGGCTATAGAATTGTAGACCGGCCCAGGAGGTACTTAATAAACGATTAACGGACATTAATCGTTTTAACGGACGTTAATGAACCTGTAAACAATGTTTTAAGTTAATTAAAAAAGTTGGTCCGCTACTCGAAATGTTAACTTCGTTAATTAACGATTAACGCATTAACGATCTTGTGCCCAGCTATGTCAGTAGTTCGGTCCCGCATAAAACAACCAAACAACTGAGACTACACGGCGAAAAGAGACCCGGAACACAGTGTTAAATTGAAAATTGAATCCGTACTTACATTATGAATGCGAAAGTTATTGTTTGTCCGTTTTTTCGTTTCACAACTAAGTTTGCTCACAGTGTTTCCATTCACCGAAATGTTAGAGGTAAATATCATATCTATGTAACAAATATACTTCAGAGCAGTGTGAACCTACGGCTTTTCATACAAAAGGCGATAACGATTTCCACCCCTTAGATGTTAACCAATGTTGACCAATTTTTAATAGGTTGGCATTCAAAACAAAATCTAGACAAAGGTTTTGGCTTTTTCACTATAATCAATAAATACAGTTTTATTGTTGTTTTGGTATTCCCATACAAAACTAATTTTGGCGATTATTTGACTTTGTTAATCTTTAATCAATATTCAAAAATCGTATTAACCTAGATTTTGTTCTGACTGACAACCCATCAAAAATTGGTCAAAATCGGTTAACATTTAAAGGTTGAAAATCGTTATCACCTTTTGTATGAAAAGAGTGTTTTTTGCCGTTTGTTTACAGTCCTTATAAATAAAATTGAAGTGTCTGTTGGTATCGTCAAAATAAAAGCTTTTTACTAAATGCATATTTATTTATTGCTTTTTTTATTTTATTTAATGCCACTTACAAGCTTATAGCGAGGAAAGCCAAGACGCTCATAGGCTCATATGAAGGAAGCATATACAGACCGCGCGAGTTGAGTGCCGTCGGGGCCTGAAGTAAAGGGCGGGTGCAGCTCCCCCCGCCGCCTGCACGCCTCGCCTATCATACCCAGATGTCATAGCACTATAATGTGGGCACGATAGGCGAGGCGTACGGGCGGCGGGGGGAGCTGCACCCGCCCTTTACTTCAGGGCCCGACGGTACTCAACCCGCGCGCGGACTACGGTACTTATATTAAAAATATTTTTTAAAAGAAAGCATTATGGTTAAAAAAAAACTTGGAATAACACATAGAACACTTTTCAAAGCACTTCTTTTCAAAACTTTTCATAGCAAGGTGCGAAAATCTCGACGCTGCGCGGAGATTCGAACCTGCAACCCTCTACATGAGAGGCACACGTTCGATCACTAGCCTCCCGCAATCATTTGTTACAAGCTTTAATTAATCACCGACATTAAATTTAGCATAGACCTTGCTCGCGGGCTATGCTCTCATAAATCCGCAACGAAAACAAACATTACATAATCCGCCATACTTTGATACCACCAAATTAACTTATTCAGTGGCTAAAAAAGGAACTAACATCACTGTATAAACCGTACCTGAAGAAGCGACGACAGCGCCATTTTTCGCGGGCTTGTATAAGTTGGCAGTGGGAATGACGTCAACAAGATGGCGACTCCATTGATAAAGTGTCATGGCGGCGGCGTTGGCGCCAACGCGCAGGCTCGGCGGTACTACAGCCATTGATACAGTGAAAATCTTTTTAAATACAACGACACGATGCCGATATAATTTAACTTTATAAGTAAGGTATTGTTCTGGTGTCGCCTTTTTAGGCTTTAATATTCACAAAAACTAAAAAAACACGCTATTGATAGTAACGCTCTAAAAAGTACAAAAGACCTTCATCACCAAGGTAATGTTTAGGACTTGTCAAAACAAACCAAATGAGCCGAAACTCGCGGAGACTAGTAGTCATTGAATAGTTCCACTATCCACCTCCTGGCTCCATGGTCAGATCAGCTCGATGGTACCAAATTATTGTATTGTCACCCGAAATGCATACACTTGCAGTCGCAAATCGTTACGACAATTAGTAGTAGGTTAAAATTGACTTCTAAGATTTATTTACATTGTTTGTTAGTTACAAGTGAAGCTAATAAAAACGTGTTAAAAATGTATTGAACAATCAGCATAGGAAGGCGACACTGCGCTGCTGAAAGTTTGTTTATGTCACATTGGGAGCAAGCTATACGTAATCACGAGGGTAGCGAGGGACTATCTTTCGTTCCAGCTAACAGCGTTCAGCAAAACATGAATATGCAGAAGACAGCTTTTCTCAGTCACGCTTCACGGGCTGAATATATTTGAATTTAACTTTGTAATAATAATAAAAGGGGAACGCCTGCATGAGTATATTCCACTTATATTTTTTACCGTTAAAAGATATCAAACCGTTGTCTGTAAAGGCGTTTTTACAAGAGCAGGCTATTTTCGAACGTGTGCAATAAAACCTTTAGGCTCAGATACCGCCCTGACGCCGACGGGTCGCACGCCTCTCAGGGAAAAAGCCGCGAAAGAATTTGAAATTCAAATTCAGAACGAATAAAGTTACAAGTAAAAAAAAAAATATTCCTGTTTTTATTTTAACTTGTATTCAGAGATTTTGATTGAAAACTTTTTGGAGCTTCCGTGCGGTTTGGTAAGTTTAGTTTGCTGTGTTGTATTTTTATTTACTGATTGGAATTAAAAGAAAAATAATTTTAATTAATTAAAATTATAATGAGGAATCATGGTTATGTAATACTAGCGGCACGGCCCGTGATATTTTTCATACAAACATTTAACCTTAATTTCACCCTGATTTTCATAAAATCCTTTTTGATCAAAATAAAGCCCAGAGTATTCGGATACATCGGACATTGAGAGGGTTGCAGGTTCAAATTCCGGCCTGCACTTGAGTTTTTCGAAATTTATATGCGGAATTCAGTTTATTTTACCATTATTGCTTTTATAAAATTTAAGTACCTGGATGACGGAGCTTTTCCCGGTTTTTTTTAGGTGAATCGTGTTTTTTGGAAATTATACTTAGATACAAATTGTATGCGTTGATAAGGGGCTCCAAATAATAGTTTTTCTCACAAAAGAAGGAACTTGAAAAAAATAGGGAAAAAATATCGATCTGGACTCGAACCCTGATTTTCCCATCTGAGCTATTATAACCTTGTAGATGGCGGCAAAAATTACCTTCTAATAAAATTGTAGCAGTTTCTCATTTCCTGAAAACACGGATAAAAAGACGTTTTCTAAAAATGAAACCTAGCTAGATCAATTTATCGCCCCCGAAACCCCATGCACTCAGAGATTCAGATTCAAATTATATATATTATATACAAGAATTGCTCGTTTAAAGGTATTGATCGTTTGATCAATGATTGATTGATAATAATACACTTTCCTGTATCTGTTAAGGGGCTTCGTAAGCGGGCTAGTTTTTCGGCAATTTATTGCTGCAATTCGGGCTATCCTCAATCCCCTTTAGTACGACTCAGCCAATAAATAATGAATACGCCTAATGCGTATGGAGTATGTCAAACCAGTCTATATGCTAAACTATTTGATTCACGAGCTACGAGGAAAGCTTATTGCTACGGGGGCGTGCTACGAAGAGCGTAGACCGTTCTACAAAAAGCGTAGCGCGTTTCGAAAGATTATTATTTCCTCGAGGAAAAGAACAATTTTGAAAAACGAATATTTATAATAGACCTTTTTTTTTGTATTTCTTCTGAACTTGAATTTAAAACAATATATACTAGACTCTAATTGTTAAATTTCAAACTTAGAAATAAACATATAATGGCTCAATTCGCAAACGTCACTTAAGAATTTGATTAGAGACTAAATAGTTTAATGTCAACTTGTTGTCAACCCATACCTTTTAAACTTCACTTAAACGTCACATTAATTAAAGATCAATATAAGTGGCCTTTGTGAATTTGGCCATAAGGGAACATAGTGATATCTATTTCCTGAGTCTATTAACAAGCATCATCCTTTCTGGTCGGTTTAAGGTTGTATACTCGCATTAGCTGGCAACGTTGAAATTTGCGTGAAAATTTAAATCACTTTTATAGATATTTATTCATAGAATACTTTAGTTACTAAAGGCTATCATTTGCCATATAATTACACTTGAATTTTTCATAAACAGTTTAACGCCAAATACACTATTTTTATAGAATAACATTTACTTATAATACCATTCAGAAATGACAAGAAACATTTAAATATTCTCGTAATTAGATAACGTTTTCAACGTTTTCTGATATTAATTAATATGTTTGCCTGTAAATATGACAGTACTATTTGTATAAAGAACTATACGATGGTCAGTTACTCGTTGGAGATCATTTATATAAATTAGGAATAGCAATGGTCCCAATATATTGCCTTGTGGTACACCGTAGTACACCTCTTTGAGTTCGGAAAAATATACTCTATAGGCTATTAACCCTGATCAGATTTCTAAAGTGTAGTTGAAGTTCGGTTTGAATAAATGAACAAAACTGAAATATAGAATCAATAAGACTCAAAATCCCCTACACGGCAATGCCTTTACACAAAAAGGAGACCAAGAGGTAAAGTTTGGGATTGAGTTGCAAAGTTTCGGTAATTTGGCGACATGATGAAATTGGATTTGAAACTGTTGTTACATACATCGACATGTCGCATTTATAAAAGTTTCTATGTTTATTAGCTTTGCAGCGGTTAGCAAGGTTGACATTGGATGACGTAGCCTCGTCTTATCTCTCTACTATCTCTCTCGTCCGAGACCGCGCGCTGCTGTCTTCATGGATAATACCTTTCTTAAAATTGTTGTATGTATGGAGAAGTTACTGAAATCCGCTTACAATCCATTTAATGAAATATTCATTAATGTCAGAACTAGCGTTAAATAAACTAATAATTTGTTATTTTACCTAAAAATAAGCTGTAACTTACATGGCGTATAATTGGCTAGTTTCCTGAAAAATTATAATTAGTCCGTAATTTACATTATAAAAAAATATTGAACACATATTTTTTATTTTGTCAATTAAACAAAAAAATGACGAAGATATAGTGCGTTGAAGGTTCGCGTGACGTCACGATTTTGCACACTTTTTACTATTAAGTGACGTCATGAGCCCCCACTCCCGAACTTTGATGCGCGTTATCTTTGTCAATTTTGGTATGCACAACGTGAGTTATGCTTGTTTTTCGTATTTGAAGGGACACCCAAATAAACCCTTGTTAAATTAAACAAAGGCAGGCAAAGTGTTGCCACTGATGTTTATGATCTATAGAACTGCCCAAAAGTTAAGAAGGATAAGGAAAACACATGCGCACTTACAGGTTCTTTCTTCAGGCGATCCAGGGACCCTGGGTCAGTTCTTTATGCAAATTCGTCCGAAAACTCCAAAGTTGGCTCCACCAACACGTGGCAACACAGTTCTTCTCAAAATCCTTGCTTTATACACAAACTTATATATTTATATATAAGCACAGAGTCTATTTATATATTTAATCGTCCAATAACACGCGGATGATTGCTTATTCTTATGATTTTTGAAGATTCTAAAATCAATTGCTAGTTAGCGTGCAGCGGTTACGTTTCAACTGCCGTCCATTGGAGTGCAAGCGAGATCGCCAAATTAAGATGTGCGCATGTCAGAAAGGGACAAACTCCTGGGCAGTCTTTTCCTATATAACTATAAATTACTTTGGCGCAAGCAATTTTAATTGATCTGATAAAGCAAAAAATACGTGTTCGATATTTTTAGGGTTCCGTACCTCAAAAGGAAAAAAGGAAACCCTTATAGGATCACTCGTGCGTCTGTCTGTCTGTCTGTCTGTCCGTCTGTCACAGCCAATTTGCTCCGAAACTACTGGACCGATTGAGCTGAAATTTGGTATACATATGTAAGTCAGTGACCGCAACACGGACGCGTGACGTAAATATATGAATTTTAAACATGGGGGCCACTTTGGGGGGGTAAATCAGAAAATTAAAAAAAAGTTATGCAATCTATATTGTGTGACATTTCAAATGAAAGGGCTTATTGTGGGGACTTTAAATATTTTTTTTTATGAATTTTAAGTAAAATAGTTTGGAAGTTATTTAGGAAAATAGGCGAAAATTGACCATTCCCCCCCCCCCCCCCTTATTTCCGAAACTACTGGGGCTAAAATTTTGAAAAAAATACAGAAAAAAGTCCTTTATGTATAGATTACAGGAAAACCTATAAGAAGTCTATGGTATTTAAAGTAACCTAGTAAATTGCAGATAATCATGTACGGAACGGAACCCTCTCCACGCGTGTTTAACTCGCACTTGTCTGGTTTTTTTGATAATGTAACTAACGGACTAATTAGAATGATTATATTTTTACTCAGGAACCAGCCTTATCTACATTTATGTAATGAAACAATAACATACAATACAATACTCTTTATTGAACGCCACAAAAAAAAACAGAAAAGCATACACTAACAAAATAAAGTTAAAGAACTAAAGGCGGTCTTATCGCTAAATAGCGATCTCTTCCAGACAACCACAACGGCATGAGCAAAATAGTTTAACTTTGGCAAGTGGTGCAAAACTTTAGTTAAAATATTTGCAAATTTTACAACCACTCTCTTTACAAATATATGTATATACATAAACAAATAGATACATAACTACATACATAAAGATACATATACCTAACCTACATTATGTAGGGATATGCAAATAATTCAGCCAATATATGAAGAGAAGAATTATGTAAGAGAACTTTATAGCAAAAAAACACAAAAACATAAATACAAAAATATAAATAATTGGTTTATTTAAGTTCAGGCGCCTCATTCGGGAACGCTTAGTGATTCTGTAGCGACTCGTAAGCCAGATTTCTCATTCCACTCTTCCGCACGACGCGAAATGCGTAAGAGCGAGATGAGAGATCTGGCTTACGAGTCGCTACAGAATCACTTAGCGTTCCCGAATGAGGCGCCAGTTTTGTTTCTTAACTGCAGAACTTATACTAACTACTTATATAAATATCATCTGATGGAATTAATGTTTAATTGAGTTAATGAAGAGGACTGTGAGTGAAGCAACGGCTAAAATCAACCTATTCATACAAAAGGCGATAACGATTTCCACCCCTTAAATGTTTACCGATTTTAACAAATTTTTGATAGGTATTATTAGGTAGGATATTCAGAACAAAATCTAGGTCTATACGTTTTTAGGGTTCCGTACCTCAAAAGGAAAAAAGGAACCCTTATAGGATCACTCGGTTGTCCGTCTGTCTGTCTGTCTGTCTGTCAAGACCTTTTTCTCAGGAACGCGTGGAGGTATCAAGTTGAAATGAATATCATATACACAAGTCTGCAATCTCTTAAAGCTGTCAAAAAATCAACCTTCTAAGTCATCGCAATCAAAAGATATGGCCGTTTATGTCTCATATTTTGATACTTTCAAGGGGATCCAAAGGGAATCAAAACCTATAGGGTACTTCCCGTTGACCTAGAATCATGAAATTTGGCACGAAGCCGTGTCTTACAGCACAAGTAAAGGAAAATGTCCGAAACCGTGAATTTGTAAATAAATCGTATAAAAAAAAAGTTAAACGGAATAATCTTTGCAAAGTCGTACCACACTCTACGATTGAACGGAGATAGGAGCTTGCGAAAGTTATTTTTTGTCTTATTTTATAGGTAGGTTGTAAATGGTTACCCCGTTGTTAAAAGCTATTTTTTTTTCTTTTTTAGGGTTCCGTACTTACAAGGTAATGTTTCTTTTTCATACGTAATTGCGGAACCCTCGGCGCGCGAGTCAAGCTCGCACTTGACCGGTTTTTTGAATATTGATTAAATATCACGAAGTCAAATAATTGCCGGAATTTGTTTTGCATGGGAATACTAAAACAACAATAAAAACTGATTTTATTGATTATAGTGAAAAAACAAAACGTAATACCTAGATTTTGTTCTGACAACCTATCAAAAATTGGTCAACATTAGTTAATATTTAAGGGGTGGTAATCGGTATCGCCTTTTGTATGAAAAGCTGTAGGTTCACACTCCTCTTAACACGTTGGCTGCCATGAGCATCACCGGTGGGATCAAAAGCTAATGTCTCACCGGTGATGCTCATATATGGACCCTCAGTAGCAGAGCGATGCTTTCAGCATCACCGGTAGGATCAGTAATTTTGTATGGGGCGACGGAGCAATACTGTAGGTGTAGTATGGTGGGCAGCCAACGTGTTAATGATAATAACTTCGCCTAAAATGTAAATGTTCATGGAATTACCCGATACACTAATTCGATGCGGACAAAGTCGCGGGCAAATCAACATTATATACCAAGCTATAACATACAATGAACACCCTCGATGGCGTCAACTGATGAACCCATTAGCTAATCCTCTTTATTGACGAATGACCGGGCATTACCAAATGATACGTAATTAGGGTGATTCGACATAACTGGCGCCACATTCGGGAACGCTAAGTGATTCTGTAGCGACTCGTAAGCCAGATTTCTCATTCCACTCTTCCGCACGACGCGAAATGCGTAAGAGCGTGATGAGAGATCTGGCTTACGAGTCGCTACAGAATCACTTAGCGTTCCCGAATGAGGCGCCTGACTTGTTTTCTTGTTTTGTGTGTTATATAATATACGACGACGCGGTTAGCCTAGTTGGGAGTGACCCTGCCTCCGAATCTAGCGTCCCGGGTTCGACCCCGGTAAGGGCAAATATGTGTGTGATAATCACGAATGTCGGTTCCCGAGTCTTGGATGTTTCCTATGTACTTATTCAAGTATTTATTTCTCTATATAATTATGTATATCGTCGTCTAGTCTAGTACCCATAACACAAGCCTTCAGAGCTTACTTTGGGACTGTAAAGATTGTCCCCTGATTTATTTATTTATATATTTATTATAATAATATTTTTATTTTTTATTCTTCCCATAATTTCTACTAGCTTTCTCATTGCACCTTTTGATATTATTCTCTGCTTGGCCTGTTGGTTGATTGGTAGAGAATGCCTTTGGGCATTAAGTCCGCCATTTGTACTTTGTTTGTGCAATAAAGTTTAAATAAATAAATAAATAAATAACTGTATAAATAGTGTAAAACAACCGGCAAGTGCGAGTTAAACTCGCGTAGAGAGGTCTCCGTACATCAGTATCTTAAATTTCCTATGTTATTTTAAATACCATAGATTTCTTATAAGTTTTCCTGTAGTCTATAGGTAGAGAACTATATTCTGTATTTTTTCGAAATTGTATGCCCAGTGGTATCGGAGACAAGGGAGAAAATGGTAAATTTTCGCCTATTATCCTACCTAACTCGGCCATTCCTAAATAACTCCAAAGCTATCTTAAAAAACCGGCCAAGTGCGAGTCGGACTCGCGCACGAAGGGTTCCGTACCATTATACATAAAAATGGCATAAAAAATATGTTTGTTGTATGGGAGCCCCCTTAAATATTTATTTTATTCTGTGTTTTAGTATTTGTTGTTATAGCGGCAACAGAAATACATCATCTGTGAAAATTTAAACTGTCTAACTATCACGGTTCATGAGATACAGCCTGGAGACAGACGGACAGACGGACAGACGGACAGCGGAGCCTTAGTAATAGGGTCCCGTTTTTACCCTTTGGGTACGGAACCCTAATAAAAACTACACTTGTGTTAAGACGTGTTTATTTTAGGAAGATTGATTTCAATTATCGTTCATCATACCATCTTAGGACTAATTAATCGAACGTGGCCACAAGTCGTCTTTTGGCTCTGCCCACCCTATTAGGGATTTCGGGCGTGATGCTATGTATATATGTATGTATATCAATTTAAATTTTATTTTATTTGTATGGTCAAACATTTTATAAATATTGAACCCACAACACGCTTCGTCAAATGCTACGGCTACATACATCGCGATAACGCGAATATTCGCATTATCGCGATGTATGTAGCCGAATATTCGCGAATACTTCGGCACTTCGCCCGAAGCCGAAGCCCCTTCGCCCCGCTGTCGGTAAATTTGCGCACATCAAAGGCTTTTATCGCGATGAACTTCGCTTGCGCGGCCACACTTCAGTCGGCTCAACTTCATCGTGCGTAGCGGACGTACTGTCAACTGCAACCGGCGACGTATTGTTTACGTTTTCATGGTTGTTCACGATGGATTGGAGTAATGACAGAATCTTGGAATTTATTTCCAATTACGAGGATGAGCCTATACTATGGAACCCTAAAGAATAATTGTTGAGCGCCATAAAATACAGAGCGACATTTCTTCCATTTTTCCACGATAAACTCTGCGGCAATGCTCTCTATAGCAGTGTGGCCATGCACATTCGCCATATGCCGATGACGAAGTTTTATCGCGATAATTCTATCGCGATGTATGTAGCCTTAGCAAAAGAGTAACCACATTAATATCCACAACAGGCTTCTTTTTTTATGATATGACTTGAACTACCCAACATTTTTTTTAAATGTCAATTGACTGACAAACGAGCTGACGGCCCACCTGATGGAAAGTGGTCACGGCTGCCCATGGACATCTGCAACACCAGAGGTGCTGCCAATGCGTTGCCAGTCTAGGGAGGATGGGGAATGGGGATGGGATGGGGACGAGGGAATAGGCCACCGGATCTCGTCACTCACCGTACGAAACGCAATAGCAAGCAATTACTTTACGCCGATATTCTGTGAGAGTGTGGTACTACCCCGGGCGAGCCGGCCCATTCGAACAGTAATCATTTAGTGAGGATTACTGTTTGGCTCTACCACTACCGGCGATAATTATAATCTTTCGTACTTAAAATATTAGTTAAAATTAAGTACTTATGCGTGAAATTATCTCCATTTATTAATAAACTTAACAGCGGGGGCGTTTATTTATAAAGCGGGTCTATTAAAGCATAAACTTCAATATTTCAATTACTCCATCTCTTTTTCGCGAATGTGCTTCGCCTCGAGAGCAAGTGAGACACCATTGGACGATCGCATTTCGCTTTTCAGGGTAAGGTCTGTATGTCAGCCATTTTGGGATCTGCCGAAAGGTCAGTATATATTTAAACTGGGTTGCCGTTTTTGGCCGTATTTTAACCTAATGGCACTATCTATTTATCTTCAGACATATTTCAATTTGAGTGTGAGATAAATTTAAACTGCTAGCGACCAGGCCCGGATTTAGCGGGGGGCAACCGGGGCACCTGACCCGGGCGGCAATGTTCTGTATTGAGCACCCCTACTTAAAATAAAACACCAAATACTAAACATGCTTATGGTGTCTGGTGTCATGTCTTGGTGGTAATTATTTATTGATATGTCTTTAAAGAGGGAGATTTTGTGCGCCTTCTTAGGATGTACGAGTGAGTTGTTATTGTCACCCCTTGGTGCTTGGCACCCGGGGCGGACCGTCCCCTCTGTCCCCCCCCCCCCCCCCCAAAGTTTATAAAAAAGTCTTGTTTCACTTAAAACATTAATCGCAAATGCTGGAGGGGAGGCGAATGTCAAGTTTTTGCCGTGACTTGGAATAATAGATACGGATATTAGCGGCGCCTGATGCCCGCTTTTCTAAAATAGATTTTTAGAAAGTGTTCATATAGATATAGGGTCATTCATATATTTATAATACTTAACCCAGGCAGCACACATGCTGTATAGCAGCTTATACAGCCCTTATAATGCTAAAACTAGAGTTATGATGGCTGTATTAGCTCTTATACTAACAGTCTTTTCCAAATATTTCTTTAATCAGAATCAGAATCAGAAACTTTATTGGTAAAATTGTGTTTTACATGTCATGCTATCTTAAAAATAATACAAATAAATATTATGTCATTTTTCTAAATTAATTATTACATTTCGTCCGAGTTATTACATTACATTCCTTATTTGTTATTTGTGCCAAATTATAATTGTAAGAATAATAGATATTTGCCGCCTTTGTACCTGTCTTATTTCTCTATCTCTTCTTCTTCTAACATATAAAACAGTAGCGTGACTCACTTATAGACAACGCACAGCCTAAACGGGTGGTCACATTCCTCGAGTACCCTAGAGGTGCACTACGAGGGATTTTTCGAAATTCCACCCCTAAAGGGGTGAAAAGGGGTGATAAAGTTTGTATGGAAAATACCGTGGGCGAAGCTGTGGCGGGTCCACTAGTAAGATATATAACGTGAAATAAGTAATTAAAATATGATTTTTGAAACAAGTACAGCAGTCAATTAATTGGGCAAGCCAACGGGAACGTTTTAATAAGGATTCATAGAAGCAGCCATGCAAATGCAATTAAAATATGTGTTGACGATTTCAATTGGCGATACTAATTGACTATAGTAACAAATTTTCAGATATTTCTGTGGCACGGGAGCTTAACCCTCAATAGAACATTATTTTTTGATTATTAATTTATTTATTTGTATACAAACAAGCGAGTAGGTATAAGGTGTTACATTATGGCTGACCGGTTCTTGTTATACCATGACTGGCGTACAAATATTATCTTAATAACTATATTATTCCAACATTATTTTGGTTCGTACTGTAAGGACAGGATTATTTATATAACAGGATTTATGTAAAAATAAAATAAGAATATTTAGAATGTAATACATAAAAACTTGAATAATTACTTCTAAGTCACGTGACTTTAAACACCAGTCACGACGTATGACGCTTGTATAGGTCGGTTGCGTTCCGAATCACGCTGCCCGCCTTAATCGTTGTGATCACCGTAAGTGTTATTCGGACCGCACCCTCATGCAGAGTATGCTTTGTTTGACGTTTACGACTGGTTTAGGTAAATCACACGCGACAGCTTGTCCGCTAGCAGAAGATAGCGTTAGAGCGGCAAATTCATTTTTTTTAACATATTTCTTTGAAAATGTGAATAATTCGTTACAAAAATATTAGTAGTAATCTAAAATGAGCTAACATTCAGCCAAAATTTTTTTTTTTATAATTGTCAAGAACGAATTCTGAGCGGGTGTGTGTAGGCTGCATATAACACACATACAAAAATGACTTCCTCATCTGATTTACCTCTACTTCATAGATAAGTTGAACTTAATGTACGTGTGTTATTACTGATATTAAACTATATTTTTTATCTATGAATGCACGGTTTCCAAGGGAATAGCCATAAACAAACACACGGACGAAGTCGCGGGCAAAAGCTGGTAGATAATGTTTTGAAAGCTACTTAACCCTTTGAACGCTTCGGACAAATGCGAAAAATAACGGACGCGGACGCCAACGACGCCGACCCAATTGTATGAAAAAAATACGGCATATTTATTGTATCGTGGTTGCACTAAAATCCGCTGTCGTTTATAGCCGACTGTGGAGTTCAAAAGGTATAGAAGGGCCTGCGTTTCGTGCTACAACCAAATTAAAAGTTCTCGGACGGGAATGAGCCGCGCGTTACATTAGTTGTTCGAGTCATTACCGGCACGCAATTAAATCGTTTGCAAATAGTTATTCATAAGAATACGCTAAATATAATGTTTACGTTTTAACACATTTACTGCCGCATTTTTTCTTGGAGACTTCGCCAAGTGCCGTTTCAAATTACTAAGTCAAAATTGCAAGGTGCTGAACGACGCGGAAACCTCCCGCGCGTCATCTGCGTGGCATTTTGAAATTTTGGTAGATTGAGGTTGAGTTGGTATCGCCAGACACTGCATCGGAACTCGCTTCTGGCCCCCAATTCTTGGTTCATTCGAGATAATGTCTATTGCGAGATTAAACGTCAGATTCATACAGTTTTGTCAAACGACTGTATGCACTGACGTTCAATCTCGCTTGTGAGATTATCTTGAATACACCGAGAATTGGGGGCCTGGTAGCAGCGGTTCACCGTTCCGCCGGTACCAAGAGGGCTAGGACGAGAGAGTGCCCTGCGCAACTGACTGCTAACTGACTATGTGTTGAACGCACATATGCGTCTACGGCACTGACTGTACTACGCATATAGGCGTCACCGGCACTGAATACGTTAACTGCCGTGGCCAACCGCTAATCGAAAACTATATTTGATTACTTGCCTAGGGACCTATCTCTGCGACTTTTAGTTTAAGACGCTGACAAGTGCCAATGACCTTATGGAAAACAACATACTGCTGAGTTTCTTGCGGCGTTTCTTCTCAGCAGATGTCACCTTTCGAAGCGCTGGTAGATTCAGACATGTGAAAGAGCCCATGTGGCCTACTTGCAAAATAAATATTTTCATTTTGATCTTAGAAAAGGCTTCACCAACGTTAGTTTTGTTTCCTTCAGGGAGGAGAGGGTTATTTTAATTAACTTAGGAAATTTCCGATAATCATGTATCTACACACGTACGCCCTCTCCACGTGAGTTTAACTCGCACTTGTCCGGTTTTTTTATAATTAACACATCCATCGCCAACAATCGCTCCGCGCTACGCGCGTAACAGCAATTTTCCGTTTTGTAGCGAAAATGCGCTACGAAAGTTGCGCCCGACTAGCGGGCTCTTGGCACTCAAAGTGTTAAAAGCTGGTTCATTGGTTTCAAAAGTACGTATAGCTAGCAGCATTAACATATGAATACCTAATAAAAGAATAGTATTTTAAAGATGTAACAACTCTTTTGGTTCATATGGTTGTTTTTATTGTTAAATATAAATTATGTGATCGTTCAATAAACAAGATATTTCGTCGGAGCCGAGAATCCAGTTTATACTGGTTTGAGTAAAGTCATTCACTCGTTCCTTAAGATCTTGTGCTGAGAGCTCTCAGGATTGCCGAGTTCAGAAGAAACGAGTACGTAATTGAGTCGTTTGGAGATATTTCTCTTTATTTTTAAGCTCGAGTGGTCTTGAATTAAGTATCAATCAAGTTCAGGCCGTCTATAAATATAGCTTTTGAATTTTTTTGGACTACATTCCGCACGCGAGGTGAGTGCCGACTAATTTATACGGTTCCGTCGACCTTTCTCTATCTGCCCCTCTATCCGTCTCTATCTATCTTGGACACTAACAACGAGATGTTGCCAGAAGGCCCTCTGGCGCACTAAATTTTATCGCGCACATAAAGCATCTGTCACTTTTTGACTAATAAGCGCGTGCGAAAGGGACGCTTGCTTTATGTGCGCGATAAAGTATGTGCTGAGGGTTCAGGTTGCGATAATAATATGTCGTTCTGATTGATCATCTGAACCACCATTTTCCCGAGTCAAGTATGAATCGAATCGAATTGCACCCATTATTGCTTAAAAAAATGTTACGTGTCTATTAAAAGACCGTTCTATAAGACTTCCGCAGCAATTAAAAACGCTCAGTCAAGCGCGACCGGCGGCGGTACTCTACTTTATTGTCTCTGGTTTGTACTTTATTGTCCTTGTACTTTTTACAGCCAATACCCTTTTCTCCGTATTATCATCTTATTGATCTTTTATTGGCTTCGAGGCGAATATTTGAAATCATTCAGATCCTTCATCCTTTTTAACAGACATCAAAAAACCGAAAGGTTCTCAATTCGACGGGTATATATTTTTTATATGTATTTACACCGATTCCTCGGAGATGGTTGGACTGATTTGGATAGTTTTTTTTACAATAGGGAATGCCTTCAAGTTGGTCCCGTTGTGATTAAAGTCAAGGTCGATGAGAGGATCTATGAGGAATCGATGGAACTCCTCAAATATTATAGTCATACATTAGTAATTTTGGGGTTCTTGAAGTCGGTTTTTACCTGAAACAATCTACACGGGAGGTAATTGAATGATTTTCCGCGTACATTTTACTTAAACTGCTATTTCTATATCGACCCCATGAGTGCGACAGAATCCATTTCTTATATCTTTCTTTTTAGAGGTTATGAAGTCAATTTTTTTAAATATAATTAATAATTTTCATTGATATCTTTTCAGTTTAATGTTTTCAAAGTTTCATGTAATCAGTAAAGTCATGTAATGTTGTATATATTCTGTTATTATTATTATTGTAATTTTGGCTAATGTATATGGCGTGGGTAGCATAATCATAACAATGATATGAATGACAAATGTAATGATGTAGGTTAAATCCTGTTATTGCATATTGCTTGTATGTGAATAAATAAATAAATGTTATGCTTTCTATGGAAAGTCCGGATAGCGAGAATTTATTCTAAATTTAGGTATTTCACATATTTTTACAAAGTACCTATAAATACCGCTGTATTTACATATTACTCCTCTGCTGCACTGGGAGTGAAGAAATAGCATAGAATGCGTGCAGATGCTTATCATCCTGGCATGTCGTAAAAGTCGACTAAGGGACGGGTCCTCTCCAATATGGTGGACTATCTGTATGGGCGATGGGCTGATCACCTGTCACCATACGGTTCATCATACCATCCTAGGACTAATTAATCGAACGTGGCGGCAAGTAGTCTCGTGGCTCTGCCCACCCCATTAGGGTTTCCGGGCGTGATGCTATGTATGTATGTATATATGTACCTATTTACATTTTTGAAATGCTCGCGTCAAGCCCTTCCATTTAATAGCAATAATGCAATGATAATAATGTTCTACGTCACCCGGGCATTTAGCTTGAGTCGTTTGACATCCATTTGTTAAAATTGGTTCAGTAGTTTTGGCTATAGGTGGTAACTAGTGGTGTGATTACATACATACTCGCGAAAAATACTTCGCAATAGGCTAGTTTCCTAAAAAACAACTAATTAGTCCGTCTTTTTAATTATAAAAAAAGATTGAACACATAAGTATTTTTTCTTTTGTCAATAAAACAAAAAATTACAAAGATATAGTGCGTTGAAGTTCCTCGTGACGTCACAACTTTGTACACTTTTTACCATTAAGTGACGTCATTAGCCCCCACTCCCAAACTTCGATGCGCTATATTTGCGTTATATTTGTCGATTTTGATTGATTTGATAAAGCAAAAAATATGTGTCCAATATTATTGATAATCTAACTGACGGACTAATTAGAATTACTTTTATTTTAACCAGGACACATCCCTATTAGATTTCGGCAAAATGAAACCCTCGGGCAAACATACCTTCGGAAGGAAGGGAAAGGCAAAGGAAGGGGAACTGGTAGACAAAGTTCCCAACAGCATCCCGATCGGTGTTCTAGTTTCACGCTTGCCGATACAACCGCACCGGACGTCCGGTCCGGGCATGTGTGCGCTATTTCAGTAACAATATATAACAAGTGTATGATCAAACGGTTTGCCTAGTACACAGGCGTAGTGGTAGAGCCAAACAGTAATCCTCACTAGATGATTACTGTTCGAATGGGCCGGCTCGACCGGGGCAGTACCACACTCTCACAGAATATCGGCGTAAAGTAATAGCTTGCTATTGCGTTTCGTACGGTGAGTGACGAGATCCGGAGGCCTATTCCCTCATCCCCATCCCATCCCAATTCCCCATCCTCCCTAGACTGGCAACGCATTGGCAACACCTCTGCTGTTGCAGATGTCCATGGGCGGCGGTGACCACTTTCCATCAGGTGGGTCGTCTGCTTGTTTGTCAGTCAATTATCATAAAAAAAGACCAAATATTTCGGGTTTTAGGATTAGGAGGATAGGATTTTAGGATAAGATAATGGATGTCAGTGCTGATAGTTATTGTTTGTGTTTGAAACTCTAAAAAGTATAAAATGCGTTATTTAAATAACCCACAATTGCTTAAATCGCGTTAACATGATTATACCTCGGTCATACAGTCTGTTCGGCGAGAGTTGATAAATATTATGATATCGTTTCGATATAGCACTGTCGCTTACCTATCGCAAACTGTATGACGAGCGTCGCTTATCGCCGCGCGCACTGAGTTTCGTGGTACGAGGGACGCAGATGTTGTCACTGCAGTGTCGCGCTAGGCGGACGGCGGCGAAAAAAATATATTTGTTTTGTTCATATACACAATCGCCATATTGCAAATTAATGTCTTATATGTGCGCGTCAAATGTCACATAAATTCAATAATCTGCACTGGCTTCGGCCAAAGAAACGAAAAAGAAAAAAATATCTATGGCACATGTTTAAACGCGTTGAGTATGGATATGACGTGTCTTGTCTCTTTCTACATAATATTTCATTGGTTTCGAGTGTGTCGTTGGGGTGTTCTGTTCGCATGTTGCTTTCTGTGTATACAGTTAGGCTATTCAATAATAATATTCTATGAAAAAAATATATAATTTTTCCCTTTAATTTTTTATTATCATCGGTAAAAATAATTAGCGGGCCGCTATATGTAATGACTTAAGGAGCCCTGGCTTTTTACTTTTTTTATCAACTCTCGCCGAACAGACCTTAGCTGAAGACGGGATAGGATTTGTGGAACGGTGGCATGTATATTTTTTTCTGTCAGTGTGTTCTCGGTTGGTGCCAAAAGTGATAGGTACAAAATGTGTTAACAGACTTTTAAACTAGAGGTAATTTATGGATATTGTAGAATGATAAAATCAAAATTAACGGATGAATACTAGAAAGCATTGTGTTATTGTGCTCGGCTCAACGTAGCCATCAACGGGTTGGTAAGGTTTGCTGTTCGTCGTGTTACATACTGTATGTGTAACAATGTTTTATCTTTTTGTATAGAAAGTACCTATTACGTAGTTAATCCAGTTAGGAGTTTATTATGCTCTCATTTTGCGAAAATAGGGAATGTTATGCAAAGTTAAGTGCAGAAATGGCTGCGAAGTGCATCCAGCTCACGACGACCGTATCGATCGCGCAGTTCATTATAGGTCATCGTACATACAGATACTTATCTATGTTATGCTTAATTTAGGACGTGAAAAGAAACAGCTACTCTAAGAGATGTTTTTGCTTATTCTATTCTATCATTGAGCTTGTGGAGAATATATTTTTTATCTACACCCATATCATAAAACCTCCATTGTTTAATCAAAAACCGTAGGAAATGACCACCATTTTGACAACCAATTAGGAAAAACCAGTGCTGCAATGTTATTTCTTTATCGTTTTTAGTAAAGAAATGAGATTAAATTTGGAACAGCTGTCAAAACTCAAGTGGGTCTCTATTCTAGTATCCATAGATATTAAACAGTTATCGATACGAAAAGTCAATTCAGTATGTTTTTTTAGTATAAACTGTACAACATTTGATCTCGAGTGACATGAGAATAGAGACTTCATTCGTTTGTCTATGATTTTTTTTTTAAATGGCCTTGACAGAGGATCGAATTGGCGCCATTATGTTGGTGTTTTGCTGAAAGAAAGTAGAATTGTTGTTGAATTGAATAGAAAAAGTTGTTTGTAATTTACATTTTAGTTGAAAATATGAATAGTAGTCTTCTCGGAGTGTGTGTGATGTGAAAATGCGCCGGATATCGGAAACATGCAGCCACGATTGCAACAAATAAATTGTTGCCAGATAATATTGTTTCTGAACACATCATGGAGGATTTATAATATGTGTGTAGATAAAGTTATTTATGCAACTGCATAATTTAGCCTTAAAACACACGTGCGATCTTATTATGAAACTCGCTAAAGCTCGTTTCATGAAAACCGCACTAGTGTTTTAAGGCCTATCATTATGCAACCGTCGCATAAACTACTATTTCTTAATTCATTGAGTGAAAGTGGTAGTGACAGACGGAAATGGGGAAACTTTGATTAGGGAACCCTAAATCATACTCGTTATCTAAGACTGTGGTCAACCGATCAGGAAGTGTAGAGGGTGCTTAATTTATGACGTCATTTGGCAACATTATAGGAAGAACTTTTCTAACGATTAACGGACTTTAATTGTTTTAACGGAAGTTAATGAGTCCGTCAACAATTTCTAACGTTACCTTAAAAGTTGATCCGTTACTCGAAATGTTAACTTTGTTAATTAACGATTAACGGATTAACGGTCTTGTGCCCAGCTATGAACAGTGGCGAAGCTTGCCTTAGACGGGCCCTCTAGAATATAATGTGTGAGAGTTGGTGAGAAATTAAGTGAAGGGAAGAAAGAAGAGGGGAACAAGCGGTCGCATGGAATCAAACCAAATCATTTATTTGTTACCATAGGTAATAAGGTGTTACAATATTGTTACTAAGGTGTACAAAATAAGTCAGGTCGTGATGGCGTATGTACAAATATAATTATAATTAATAAAAAGTGCCTGAAAAATATTCTGCTAATGAATAATATGGCTAAGAAGTTAAACAGCATCTTTTTAATTCTACTTATTCATCTAAAATCGATATGTTTTTGGTAATTGGTTGTAAAGTTTCGGCTGTCTTGAGTGGTCTCATGACAATCTTATTTTTTGTCGTGCACTTTAAAAAAAGGGAAAATTGTTTTCTTATAGGCGTTTGTGCCATTTGGCCTCAACAGGCTTTACAAAAAATCAAGCTGAGGCGTCCACTCTAGTATACATAATTACTCAAAGTCTCAGTCATTGGAATTACCCCAAAACATAATACCGTACCTCAGTGTCTAGGTTACATAGGTACTCGTGGTAGGCTGTTAACGCTGCTTGAATTATTAGATGTTGAAAATAATTTATTAGATATTGCACGCATCGCACTTCATAGTGTTCTCTATACTATATTCTATAGGGTTTCATATTCGATATTTGAATTATTAGGACATGAAATATTTTTATTTCAAATTACTATTATTATTATGATATTTGGAGACCTTACATCTCCTTCTTTATACTTGACCGTGGAGACTGTCTACATCTTCATTTAACCTAGATTAGGTAATCAATTTAGATGTTTCTTTATTTTAATTATTATTATGATGACCCTTAGAGGCTTTATACATCTCTAAGTAGCTTAACTTGTCCAGACGCGGAGACTATACATCTCCCTTATTAGTTATTTATTAGAATATTTTTTTACCTATTAGGATTGTTTGCTGCCCTTTTCATGTGTTAGTTTTAGTTAAAACTCTAATGTAAAAGTTGAAAAAAAAAAAGACTTACTGCTGAGTTTCTTGCGGCGTTTCTTCTCAGCAGATGTCACCTTTCGAAGCGCTGGTAGCTTCAGACATGTAAAAGAGCCCATGTGGCCTACTTGCAAAATAAATATCTTCATTTTCATTGATTATGATTACAATAAGTGCTCCTAGGAGCTAAGTCCGCGGCCCCTGTAGCCCGAGGGCCCCCTATCATTGATACCGCTGATACAGCGGTAGCTACGCCCCTAATATAATAATATTATTACATTTTAGTACCTTGTCGCTTTACCTCCTCTAAGAGGCGTATCGGCAAAGCTGAGGTGCCAACGTTTTCCTCTATTATTTAAATGAAATCGATTGAAATTCTCGAATGTAGTCTACTTATTAAGAGGAGTGTGAACCTACGGCTTTTCATACAAAAGACGATAACAATTTCCACCACTTAAATGTTAACCGATGTTCACCAATTTTTGATAGGTTGTTTCTTAGTTGGAACACGGTTTGTACGTTTTGATTTTTTGATTATAATTAATAAATTTAGTTTTATTGTTGTTTCAGTATTCTCATACAAAACTAATTTCAAATTTAATCTTAATTAAAAAAAACGTATAGTAATTAAGTAAATTTAATCTTAATTCAAAAATTGCTAATAATCGGTCAACATTTAAGGGGTGAAAATCGTTACCGCCTTTTGTATGAAAAGGGTGATTTTTGCCTTTTTATTTTTAAAACATTTACATCTTTTTTAGGGTTCCATACCTCAAAAGGAAAAAAGGAACCCTTATAGGATCACTCGTGTGTCTGTCTGTCTGTCTGCCTGTCCGTCTGTCACAGCCAATTTGCTCCGAAACTACTGGACCGATTGAGTTGAAATTTGGTATTCATATGTAAGTTGGTGACCGCAACATGGACGCGTGACGTGAATATATGAATTTTAAACATAGGGGCCACTTTTTGGGGTTAAACTAGAAAATTAAAAAAAAAAAGTTATGCCACCTATATCGTGTGACATATCAAATGATAGGGCTTATTGTGAGTATCTTAAATATATTTATTTTTTTATTTTTAAGTAAAATAGTTTAGAAGATATTCAGGAAAATAGGCGAAAAATGACCATTCCCCCCCCCCGTATTTCCGAAACTACTGGAGCTAAAATTTAAAAAAAAATACAGAAAATAGATCTTTGCCTATAGATTACAGGAAAACCTATAAGAAGTCTATGGTATTTAAGGTAGCCTAGTGAATTTCAGATAATCATGTACGGAACGGAACCCTCTCCACGCGAGTTTAACTCGCACTTGTCCGGTTTTTTTTGCATAAATACTCAATTAAACGCCTCATCATGACTGAATATTGCATATTGCAGTCGGCCAGCAGCATCGCGATAGTATCGCAAGTCGAATGCGACTGCATCGCTGAAAAAGGCGGCGTGTTCGAGCGCCCTTATAACGCGCTGTACTACGGAACTGTGTGACCTCGTTAAAACTGTGCTTGAAGAAATGGAACGATCTGCATCCGAGTCCCAACTGTGACGTCAGCGCATCGACCGTCCCAGCATGCAACTGCGATAACAATAGGAACAGAGCCGATTGTCATTTCATGTATACCTCGTCTACAGTAAAAAGAGCGCTGACGGCGATACATTTTATATGGCTGTCAGCGTTCTTTTTACTGTAGACGAAGTATAGTGGATTCATCCTTACTTGTCTTATTTGGTAAACAAGTTAATAACCTCAAACTGTTCTTTTTTTGGGTGAAACAGTTATTTTATATTAAGTAAAGCAATCCTAGGTAAAAAATAGGCAAAGTGATGTTTAAAATATTATCTCTGGTTGCTTTATTTACAACTAGCTGTGCCCGCGACTTCGTCCGCGTGGAATAGTGTCTCTGGGTAGCATTTTTAAAAAATTAGGCTTATTATTATACAAATAAGACACATACGTATAAATACTTTAATGAGCTATTTGCAGTGTTTCACGACAAAGAGCTTATTAAATTCATTAATTATATAAGTACATAAGGTATAAAACATTTACATAAACCTTACATATTTCCATACAAACTCATCCCCTATTCCCTATTGTTATTTTACACACTTGAGGGTAAAACTTTTAAAAACTTTGAATGTCATATTTATTTATATCGAATCAACAGCCTAAAAAATAAGTTTCAAGATTCTAGCTCTAAAAATGACGATACTTCCATACAACTTTTCATCCCCCCCTTTCAACCCTTTACAGCCCCTTTTTCGCATTAAAAACTAGCCTATGTCCTTTCTCAGGCTCTATACTATCTGTGTACCAAATTTCATTTAAATCAGTTCAGTAGTTTTGGCGTGAAAGCGCGACAGACAGACAGACATACAGACAGAGTTACTTTCGCATTTATAATATTATATATATATAGTACGGATGAAATAGCTGTACCATAGCCATGAGTTTACGCAAACCGTTCTCGTTATCGAAAACTATCGCGCGGTCCCTTTTACTTGTATCGGCGACAAGCAGTAAGTCAAAACGTCAAACTTGATTTCGACAGCTTTGTACTGTTCAAAATCAAGTTTTACGTTTCTTATTTTAAGTTTGGGGAATTTTAAATTTAGCGAACACACTTTCGAATTGGCCCCATCATAAAAAACCGGCCAAGTGCGAGTCGGACTCGCGCACGAAGGGATCCGTACCGTTATTTATAAAAACGACAAAAAGATCACGTTTGTTGTATGGGAGCCCCTTAATTTTTTTTTTAGTATTTGAAGTTTTGAAATTAAATATTTTATTTTACTTTTATATTTGAGTTGATTGAATGAAAGATAAATTGTGGTTTACGATTTATGACGTATTAAAAAAAACTAATTATACTACCTATCCAACAATTGAAGATCTATCCATAGATAACCCACACGTATGGGTTTGATGAAAAAAAATGGATTTTCTGTTCTAAGTATGGGGAACCCACAAATGTTTTTTTTTTTCTATTTTTGTGTGAAAATCTTAATGCGGTTCACAGAATACATCTACTTACCAAGTTTTAACAGCATAGTTCTTATAGTTTCGGAAAACAGTGGCTGTGACATACGCACGGACAGACAGACAGACAGACATGACGAATCTATAAGGGTTCCGTTCATTGCCATTTGGCTACGAAACCCTAATATTCCATCAGTAATACGAAATTTATCGATGACTAGCTGTGACAAAAACGTTTCGAATTAGACCCCGTGTCTTCGAGGTGAGAAATCGATTGAGGTTCTCCTCTCCCGACTCTCCCCTCTGTGTGATTTAAAAACATCGAATACCTTGCGTATTATAAGTAGGTATTATAACTTTTTCCAATTCGCCTAAATGATTATTTTCGTCTCTGAGTTATTCGGCTCGCGTGCTAAACTTAAATCGGCCATTATTCAAAAACTTACGAGCACTGATGAATGGGATTTTTCTTGCTTTTCTCTTTACGGGCGGTCTGAATTAATTGCCGTTTTCCACTGAAAAAGAAAAATAACTTTAGTTAGTAAAAGTACTTTAAACACTATATTAATAAATCTTATCTTATCTAGACTTGGATATCCTATTGCTGAGCAAAAGGTGTACATAATATCAGCTTATTTCAGTCACGAGCGGTCCAAAATTTCTCAAATTTGACCCATACATTACTAACAATAAAAGCTTGTAAAATCGCTCGCTGAAGTCCTGAATTATTACGCTCGTATCGTAATAATTCAGGACTTCAGCGAGCGATTTAATAAAAATACACATAAATGTCCTTCATACGGTCAAAAAGCAATGAGAAGTCAGTTCCAAAAGACAATTTTAGACATACACGTATAATACAATTTGTACCCAATGACTTTGAAGCTACACTCTAAATTGAAAGTGTTATTGAGATGACTTTAGGCCCTTATTGAATAGAGATGATAACATGAACGTCACGTCTCTAGGGACGACGTGTTTACAAGTGCACAGCGTTTCCATTGTACTCAATGTTTTGGGACTACATACACTGTCTTTAAACATTGAATTAAACTCCTTTGTAACATTAAAATGAGTTACCAATGTTTCTATGGCTATTCAAAAACGAAGCAATTCGCTGAACTGTAATGTTATTAATAAACCCTAATAGACATTGTTTTGATTTAAACCTGTATTTTCTCCCTAAGTAATAATAATAAATCAGGGGACAATCTTTACACAAATCGATCTAGTCCCAAAGTGAGCTCTAAAGGCTTGTGTTATGAGTACTAGACGACGATATACATACTTATATAGAGAAATAAATACTTAAATACATAGGAAATATCCAAGACTCAGGAACAAACATTCGTGCTTATCACACAAATATTTGCCCTTACCGGGGATCGAAGCCGGGACGCTAGCTTCGGAGGCAGGGTCACTCCCAACTAGGCTAACCGCGTCGTCGAATAATAAGTGAATTGCTATTTATTAGCATTTAGATATTAAATATCTTAAACCATTATTTGATTATTAAAACTGTATGTAAAAGTATTCACTGAGTGAACACCGCATCCTTGCCAACAACAATTTCCCCGGTAATTCTCGACCTAGGATTTCATTAACTCCAACCTCCCAACTTTTAATTGGGATTTCAGATAACTTCATCTTTTCGCGTTCCAATGCAGAGCCCTTGAAAAGGGTTGGGGCACGTGGAGGGTGGTTCTATTTTGGAACGTTAACCTTAGCTTTTGGGACGTCAAAAATTTCGGAATGAAAACCGGACAAGTGCGAGTTAAACTCGTGTGGAGAGGGTTCCGTGATTATATGAAATTTTCTATGTTACTTAAAATACCATAGACTTGGTTTTCCTGTAATCTATAGGTAAAGAACTATTTTCTGTATCTTTTTCAAAATTTTAGGCCCAGTAGTTTGAAGATAAGGGTCCCCCCTTAACTACTGGGTCTAAAATTTTGAAAAAATGTATGGGAATGGTAAATTTTCGCCTATTTTCCTAAATCACTTCAAGACCATATATCTTATAAGTATTCCTTTCCATTTCCCTTCCCCTCTCACGTCCGGCGCCACCCAAGGCGCGGTACAGCGCTTGTGGTCAAACTATGTGGTATAGCAAATAAAGCTGCCATAAAGCGGGGCGCGGGGTTTTTAGAGCGCTGTGATTGGTGCGTCGAGGTTATGCGCTCCCCTCGCCTCTAGCCCCGCCGCTTATGGCTTTTTGCCTCTAACGCTGGCAGCGGGGATCGCCCGGCTATGCGGAGTGTATTGGATATGCTGTGGACATGAAAGATAGTACAAACCAAACAAATACACTTTCGTGTTAAATACTCCTCTGCTGCACTGGGAGTGAAGAAATAGCATAGAATGCGTGTAGATGCTTATCATCCTGGCATGTCGTAAAAGTCGACTAAGGGACGGGTTCTCTCCTACATGGTGGACTATCTTTATGGGCGATGGGCTGATCACCTGTCATCATACGGTTCATCATACCATCTTTAGGACTAATTAATTGAACGTGGCCACAAGTAGTCTTGTGGCTCTGCCCACCCCATTAAGGATTTCGGGCGTGCTGCTATGCTGTCATGTGTTAAATATAGACTTTCGTGTTAGTTAAAAACAACATTATATCCTATTTTCGCGGGTCTATTCGAGAACGCTAAGTGATATTGTAGAGACTCGCTTACGCATTACGCATCGTGCGGAAGAGTGGGATGAGAATCTCGCTCGCGAGTCGCTACACTATCACTTAGACGTTCCCGAATAGACGCCCGAAAATAGGATATAATGTACTTTTTATCTAACACGAAAGTCTCTAATTAACACATGGCAGCATAGCAGCACGCCCGAAATCCTTAATGGGGTGGGCAGAGCCACAAGACTACTTGTGGCCACGTTCCATTAATTAGTCCTAAAGATGGTATGATGAACCGTATGGTGACAGGTGATCAGCCCAATCTCCGCTCGCGAGTCGCTACACTATCACTTAGACGTTCTCGAATAGAGGAGCAGTTTCTAAAGTTATACCAAGTTTCTTGAAAATCTGTTCAACCCTTACGAGTGGTACCAAACATAGCGACACACACGCAAACTTTCATATTTATAATGTTATTAGTAGGATAATAGCATATAAATGAATAATAAGTAAGTATTTCGACATACTGATGAAAGTTGGATCTGATTGTGAGTTATATTTAGCCGTACGCGCCCGGATCGATTCTACATGACTTATTCACGAACTGCGAACACCGCGTTCACAGAACAACACACGTCGAATATTTGCCCTCCATTCGACATACTTTATGATATATGCATAGCGGGGTACCGTTAATCAAATAGATAACTTCGTTAATCGCTAATCCGTTAAAAAAGTTACCTTCGTTAAACGTTAAAGCTTTACATTACGGAAGGTTTAACGGAAGTTGACGTTAATCATTAACTCGTGATAGAAATTGCATTATTGCGTTGTATTAGTGATTTACTTATAAAAAAAAATTGGTATGGGCTATGGAACTTTAGGCAGTACATGAACAATTAATAAAAGAAGGGTGTAAGTAACATTTAAGTTTGTAATAATTCTCGAAATATTAACTTCGTTAATTAACGGATTAACGGTCTTGTGCCCAGCTATGCCTATATCCCCTAGCAAGGTTGACACGGACTTTTAAACCCGTCTTATCTCTTTGAACTTTCGCAAGCTCCTATCTCTGGGCAACCGTCGAGTGTGATACGACCTACCAAAGGTTATTCCGTTTTATTTGATTTTCTGAAAAACCATAAATATTAGGAAATTTGTTTAATTTTTCCTGTAAAATATACCTAAGTTACTCTCAGCACGAATAATTTTTCATTTTTGGGTTAGCTAATTTTGTACATAAGGGTTAATAAATTACAAAAATACGTCAACAAACAAAAAAACATTGTTTTGAAATGTTTCAATAAAGCCCTTTCATATGACATCCCATTTGACCCTATTGCTTGACTTTCAAAATTCGACCCGATACCTTTGGCCTCGTTTTTCAGTTAAATTAAAATTATATTTAAACATTTTATTCGAGCAATATATGGGGGACACTAATTCTATTATAATTTCAAATTTTAACTTCATTAGTAGTTGCTGGGAAATGGCTGTGACATACAGACAGACAATAATGTTTGCCCGACTGCACGACGCAAAGGGGTAATATTATCAGCCTATGTATGTTTTGTTCCTTTGTGGCACTCCGCAGACGAAACGCGTGGGCCGATTTTTTACCTTGTAGATACGGAACCCTAAAAATAGAGGCTACGTGGTAGGGTTGATACCCCAAAGTCATTGCCAAGACCGCTCAAAGCTTAAGTGCAAACAAAGTGAGCTAACACCCCTTCTCCAGACTGAAGAGTGACGCCCCTAACCTCTTCACACTTGACCTTCAAGTTCAGAAGTTATTCTGTTTATTTGTTTGGATAGTTACAGGTTTCACGCTGTATTGTTTTTTAAAGACACGGTAATTCGGAATGAGTTTCTTTTTCCCTAAAAAGGACAAGAAGGAAAAGGTTCGGAATCCTTTCCGTACCTCAAAAGGAGATAGGATCACTCGTGCGTCTGTCTGTCCGTCTCTCACAGCTAATTTGCTCCGAAACTCCTGGACCGATTGAGTTGAAATTTGGTACACATATGTAAGTCGATGACCGCAAATACGGACGTGTAACGTAAATAAATATTTTTTTAACATGGGGGCCGCTTTTGGGGGATAAATTTGAAAAAATGAAAAAAAAAATTGCTAAATATGGCGTGTGACATATCAAATGAATGGACTCGTTGTTAGAATCTTAAATGTATTTATTTTATAATTTAAAATAAATAGTTTTGAAGTTATTTAGGAAAATGGGCAAAATTGACCTATGTAATTGACCTTATCTCCGAAACGAGGGGCCTAAAATTTTGAAAACATATTGAAAATAGTTCTTTATCAATAGGTCCTATAAGACCTCTATACTATTTAAAGTAACATAGGAAATTTTATATAATCACCATTCATATAAACCCTCTCCACGCGAGCTTATCATGCACTTGTCCGGTTTTTTAAATTGCATTTGCAACCTTTATTTGCCCATTACACTTTTATATTGCAATAAGATGCGTACACAAAATTTCGTGTCTGTGCTATTGACCGAAGAGTTCCTTTAGCTAATCCTGGACGTCAATTCAGTTCGTGCTTACCATAAAAATGCATCTGAACTGAACCAACATGCAAAATTTCAGCTAATTCGGAAACCGGGTCAAAGACACCGGGACTAAATAAAAGCTGATCATTTCATTTAGCCCGCTACATTTTCCTACAGACGGGACTGTGCATTTGCAGTAAAAAAACCGGACAAGTGCGAGTTAAACTCGCGTGGAGAGGGTTCCGTTCCGTACATGATTATCTGAAATTTACTAAGTTACCTTAAATACCATAGACTTCTTATAGGTTTTCCTGTAATCTATAGGCAAAGATCTATTTTATATATTTTTTAAAAAATTTTAGCCCAAGTAGTTTCGGAAATAAGGGGGGGGGATGGTCATTTTTCGCCTATTTTCCTGAATAACTTCTAAAATATTTTACTTAAAATTCAAAAGAAAATATATTTAAGATCCTCACAATAAGCTCTTTCATTTGATATGTCACACGATATAGGTGGCATAACTTTTTTTTTTAATTTTCTAGTTTACCCCCAAAAAGTGGCCCCTATGTTTAAAATTCATATATTTACGTCACACGTCCGTGTTGCGGTCACCAACTTACATATGAATACCAAATTTCAACTCAATCGGTCCAGTACTTTCGGAGCAAATTGGCTGTGACAGACGGACAGACAGACAGACAGACAGACAGACGCACAAGTGATCCTATAAGGGTTCCTTTTTTCCTTTTGAGGTACGGAACCTTAAAAAGACGTTTGTACAACCCGAGTGACAACCCTAGATGCACTTGCCCGGTCTGAGTGAGGCGAGTGACAACCCTGGAAGTACTCGCCTGATTGCTTGCGAGCCGTCACTCAACTGAGCACTGATTTGATAGGATTATGGATGACATAGGTGTTTCATTCAATGCAGAATCCGTGCCCTAAAAATGAAATTAGGTCAGGGTAGAATCATAAAAACAGGAATTTGTGCAACATTCATCGTCTGTTTGTTTATCAGTATGAGTGACATGGTTCTGGGAGTACTGGGTACTTTTTTTTATTGTGTACAGTATTTGTATTATTGCGTTTCGTACGGTGAGTGACGAGATCCGGAGGCCTATTCCCTCATCCCCATCCCAGCCCCATTCCCCATCCTCCCTAGACTGGCAACGCATTGGCAGCACCTCTGGTGTTGCAGATGTCCATGGGCGGCGGTGACCACTTTCCATCAGGTGGGCCGTCAGCTGGTTTGTCAGTCAATTGACATAAAAAAAGGAACTATCATTAACACTTTCATTGCCATGTAGCGTTATGCACTACGCTTGTAACGATTAATCTGGTTCGGTGATAAAATCCGGGAAAAGATTTATTTAGAGCAGCTATGGCTTTTCATAAAAAAGGCGGTAACGATTACCACCCCTTAAATGTTAACCTATTTGGACCAATTTTTGATAAGTTGTCAGTCTAAAATCTAGGTCTATACGTTTTGGTACCACTATAATCAATAAATTAAGTTTTATTGTTGTTTCAGTATTCTTATACAAAACCCAATTTCGGCATGATTTGACTTTCTTGATCTGTAATCAATATTTAAAAAATGTATGTATAGACCTAGATTTTGTTTTGACTGACAACCTATCAAAAAATGGTGAAAATCGGTTAACATTTTTTTTAACGGGTGGAAATAGTTATCGCCTTTCGTATGAAAAGAGTGATTTCTACCAATTGTTCACGGTCCTCTTAAGGCTTCCGATTTGTGCAATAAAGTTGGAAACCATTGAAAATGAAAATGAAAATGAAAATATTTATTTTGCAAGTAGGCCATTTGGGCTCTTTTACATGTCTGAATCTACCAGCGCTTCGAAAGGTGACATCTGCTGAGAAGAAACGCCGCAAGAAACTCAGCAGTAAGTCTTTTTTCAACTTTGGCAGTACAGTTTTATCTAGAAACTAACACAAACTGTGCAATATAAAAACCTAATGGGTACAAATTAATACTAATAAATAACTAATAAGGGAGATGTATAGTCTCCGCGTCTGGACAAGTTAAGTAACTTAGAGATGTATAAAGTCTCTAAGGGTCATAATAATAAAAATAAAAAGTGAAACAAAGAAACATCTAAATCGATTAATCTAGGTTAAATGGAGGTGTAGACAGTCTCCACTGTCATTGTAAAACCTCTCGGATCTCTCTGTCGATGTCATTTCGACTTTACACTGAAGCTTGACGAAGTGCCTTAGGCTATACTTACGGTAGACAAGGTTCTAAGGCGTTGTAGCTCCAGTTTGTGGCTCGCGGCGCTAAAGGTTTAGTACAAAGTAAAGCATTTGCGTCATGCGTTCACATTATGGCTATACACAATGTTAGTCCTATCTTTTTACCCAACTCCGCAACGCCGTTTGCGGGTAATGTGTTTATCACCGGCTCTAGCAAGGTTGACACGAGGATAAATTAAACCGTCTTATCTCTAAGTCCGTCTCCCTCACACTAGTGCCGACGAAAGAGATAAACGGGTTTGACTTATCCCCGTGGCTGGCATGCTAGGGCCGCTGCCTATGTATGTTTGTTTCTTTGTGGCTATAACAACAAATACTAAAAAACAGAATAAAATAAATATTTAAAGGGGCTCCCATACAACAAACGTGATTACGTGGCAATACTCTGCGCAATAACGGTCACCGCTAAACTTTCGTGCCGCCACCTGTACCTAGCTACGCCTCTGCTCTTAAGAGGAGTGTGAACCTACAGCTTTTCATACAAAGGCGATAAAGATTCCCACCCCTTAAATGTTTCAGTTTTATGGCTGTTTCAGTATTCTCATACAAAACTAATTTTGGCGATTATTTGACCTTCTTGATCTTTAAGCTCTCTTCCTAGCGCTTTTTCCCGTGTACGCTTACGCTACGGGCACACTTTGACCATGATCCCGGATTCGGCTGGTCGGGTTATATCAGTGGAGCGGCTGCCGTCTGACCTCCCTAACCCTTGTGACAGGGGAACCAGACCAATTGGATCACGGTTACACATTTACTTACCCAAATATGCAGGTTTCCTCACGATGTTTTCCCTCACGGTAAGAGCATCGGTTACCGCAATTCACAGGCAGGTAATGTACATAAGTTAGAAAAACTCATTGGTACATGGCAACCGCTTGGATTCGAACCCGGACCTCGCGATCACGAGTCGACATCCTTAGCCATTAGGCCACCGAACGCTCGGTTGATCTTTAATCAATATTCAAAAAACGTATTAACCTACATTTTGTTCTGACTGACAACCTATCAAAATTTTGTCAAAATCGGGTAACATTTAAGGGGTGGAAATCGTTATCGCCTTTTGTATGAAAAAGTTGACTTTTGGCGTTGGTTCACAGTCCTCTTAAGAGAATAGCTGATAGCAGTTTTCCTGACTCCGAATAACTTGCAAAATGGAAATGAAACGAGCATTCCACTGAGAAAACGGAATATTTGGAATCCTTAGGAAGTTATCGGAAAAGGAATATTATGTTGTAGAAAGATCAGGCGCCTCATTCGGGAACGCTAAGTGATTCTGTAGCGACTCGTAAGCCAGATTTCTCATTCCACTCTTCCGCACGACGCCAAATGCGTAAGAGCGAGATGAGAGATCTGGCTTACGAGTCGCTACAGAATCACTTAGCGTTCCCGAATGAGGCACCAGACTATTGGCTTATATTATTACTAATTTGCGATTTCGCTTGCATTGAAATCGAAGCAACAAAAACATTTTTTTCTGTATTCAGTTGTCACTTCCAGATGTTAATTTTAGTATTCATTTAATTTACCCACATATGCTGCATAGAATATCCTAAAAGCAATTTAGCTGAAAATAGCATTCGGCGAAACGAAAATTCTGCGAAAAATTACACCGACAAAGTGAAATCTATGGTTTTTGATAGTCGCAAATTATTAAAAGATGACTAGCCACACAGACAATTATTATCATACATTATTTCTCTTAACTGATGCCTTCGAAAATGCCAATTCCCAGGTAAACCCTTTTGCATCTAACTGTACTACAATAAGTCACAAGCCTTTGACTGACGTAAGCCGATTGGCGGAGTACAGTCGCGTTCATAACTCACTGCCGCACTTTGTTAGTGTCACCGTTAAAAGGTCTGAAAGTAGATAATTTATTAAAAGGGTGGAGCAGAAATTATTAAAGGGGTTTCACACTGCTTTTGACTAGCGTAAATATTTACAGGGCTGTAGGAGCGGCGTGAAGAATGAGTTGATTATTTATTTGCTAGTAATTACGCGTAACTTTTCCTGCTGTCAGGTTTTCTGCGGGCCTAGCAGGCAAATATTGCTAATAAGTACCTATTTCATTTTTAAAACAAGCTTTTTTCAAGAAAAGAAACAAGTTATATTCCACAAAGCAGTAGGAAAGGCAAATAACGGGCAATGATAATTATTGAAAAGAAAATCTGTGAATTATTCATCTTCACCGTCAAGAAGATTTTTTACTAAAATACATATCAAGATTATTTACACATATATTCTGTTTAAAAAATACAATCGCGGGAGTGTCTCTTTAAATAAACATACATACATACATATTATCACGCCCGAAATCCCTAATGGGGTGGGCAGAGCCACAAGACTACTTGTAGCCACGTTTGATTAATTAGTCCTAAGATGGTATGATGAACCGTATGGTGACAGGGGATCAGCCCATCGCCCATACAGATAGTCCACCATGTTGGAGAGGACCCGTCCCTTAGTCGACTTTTACGACATGCCAGGATGATAAGCATCTGCACGCATTCTATGCTATTCCTTCACTCCCAGTGCAGCAGAGGAGTTTTATAAACAGAGAGAGATAGAGAGAGAGTTAAATAAGCATACTGATGCAAATATTTAGAAATTTATTATTTGCGTGAATAGTTTTTATTATGAACGTTTGTCTAGGACACAGACTTCTTAGAAGCGGTCTAGGCGGAGGCGTGGCTGGGTTACCAAAGCCCCTGGTGCAAAAAAAGAACCGGGGCTCTAACTATATAATTTCAAATGAATTGCCATGATTAAACTAGTGTTGTAATAGTAGTTTATGCAACGGTTGCATAATGATAGGCCTTAAAACACTAGTGCGGTTTTCATGAAACGAACCGATAGGCGAGTTTCATAATAAGATCGCACGTGTGTTTTAAGGCCAAATTATGCAGAGTTGCATACATAACTTTATCTACACACATATTATAAATCCTCCATGATGGGTTCAGAAACAATATTTTCTGGCAACAAGTTATTTGTTGCAAACGTGGCTGCATATTTCCGATATCCGGCGCATTTTCACATCACACACACTCCGAGAAGACTACTTACTATTCATATTTTCAACTAAAATGTAAATTACAAACAACTTTTTCTATTCAATTCAATCACAATTCTACTTTTGTTCAGCAAAACGTCAACATGGCGGCATTTGATCCTCCACCGTCAAGACCATTTTTTTTTAAATCATAGACAATCGGATGAAGTCTCTATTCTCACGTCACTCGAGATCAAATATTGTGCAGTTTATATTAAAAAAACATACTGAATTGACGTTTCGTATCAATAACTGTTTTAATATCTATGGATACTAGAATAGAGACCCACTTGAGTTTTGACAGCTGTTCCAAATTTAATCTCATTTCTTTACTAAAAACGATAAAGAAGTCATGTTATTTCTTTATCGCAGCACTGGTTTTTCCTAATTGGTTTTCAAAATGGTGGTCATTTCCTACGGTTTTTGATTAACCAATGGAGGTTTTACGATATGGGTGTAGATAAACTATTTTATTTACATTCTGAAGGTGGGAGAAGTTTTAGCTAGTTTAATACAGATATAGTGAATTATTATGTTTCCATCGGTAAAACTCGGATCTCAATCGGAAGACGACGGGACCCGAAGTGTCAATTAATTATTGTATTAAATGAGTGACATGTTTATATTCATTAATATGAAACTTTATTATTTAGTGTCAAATGTCAAAATGAAAAATGACAGCATGGTATGATGGGTGCTGAAGCTAATTGAGAGAGCACGATAATACGAACTTTTCCAATAAAACACGATGGAAACTAATTATGCACTACATCTGTACGGGGTGTGCTGTTCAGGGTCCGAGAGTCGGGGTCTAGTCTAGGAATGCCGTGCTTCTATATAAAACAAAACGGCGGAGCCAGTATTCTAAAATTTGAACCTATTTATCTCATAAATGGCTTCCTAGCTAGCCAGCGCTACATACAGACGTAGATGTTTTGAATTATAACATGTACGTCTAGACGCAATAGCCTTGTCAATCGGTACCTAGGGATTACACGACCTCGGATAACCAATATTAACTTAGGTCTGCGTCTAGACGAGGTCTTGATGGATTAATTAGACCAGATACGACCCACAACCCTATATGAATTGAATACAAAGAAGCTATAATTATTGATAATAATGCAACACAATAACAATATGTTTTATAATTTTATTTTTGAAGAAGCAATGAAGATGCAGATGATGTACTAAAAAGTTTCATTTGATACTTATATCTATTAAGTGGATAGAAACGAAAAATATATTATGTAGTTCGCCATTTTGTTGCGACGGCCATTTTGGATTTGTTTTTATTTGATACCCATATTGAGGGAGTTGTAAACAAATGTGTACTTAATCCGCCATTTTGCGGCGGCGGCCATCTTGGATTTAGAATGCTATGGAAATTACAGAGTTGTATTGTCATCAAAACTAAAGATGTACCGAATTTTAGATCAATCGGTCAACAGGAAGGAGGTAAACTTTCAGTTACTAAATTTGACCCACACAGGACAAAAACACGGTAGGTAATCTAAATAAAACCATTTAAAAATAAACTAAAACAAAATAAACTAGTTAGTGGCTCCGTGAGCTGTAGACCTCGCGACAAACTTGACTTTGCCGTTAGAAAACTGTTATCCCCATACATCAATATACATAGGTCGGGTCAGTATCCCATATCTCCGCCATTTTCCGCCCAACATACCCGTGAAACATAATTATACTATTAAGAAAATAAATTCAATGCTCGTATTAAAATATGTTCCATATGCATATGCAATAAATGGCAAATAGGTACTTTCGAAGTATTCGAACTCAAATTAAAACATGCCAAGTTATAAATTCAATATCAGTGAATTAATTTAAGAACTTTGTAGTACCTTTTTAAAGGTATCATTTAAGAAAGGGGTTGACGCCATCGGTGATAAAAGAGTTTCTTATCTTTTATCACCGATGCCGTCAACTCCTGACGTTTTTGTACCGAACTTGGCCCTTTTTTCACATTTATGTTTTTTATCTGATATTTCTCAAAACTATTTTATTATGAAACGGTTTAGTTTTAAATAAGACTTTTCCACTGATCGTTGGAGGGCCGGAGAGTGACATGGACTACTTTTTACCCGACTGCAGCGAAGCCCTCCTTGGGTTATGTTTTTCGCGTGTATGTATGTATGTGATCATGTCCTTTACTTATGTATGAAATCACTCCGTTAGTTACCACCTAGAGTCAAAACTACTGAACCAATTTTAACAAATGGCGTGTGAAACGATTTAGGCAAAATGCCCGGGTATATGACGTCACCTTAAATCAAATATGGCGGATACTAAACTAAAAAAATAATATAAAAACCATTAATTATATATAATAAACAAAAAACCCGACTGCGTAACCTAGACATCGGTTTTGCAGTCGGTGACTTCAAATAGCTATTACAGGATTTCATGGAGAGTCACCGACTAAAGTTTGTCCCTGAAACAGAAGCAGAAACTATCATAAAACGATGGAACGCTCTCAAAACAAATCCTATCGCCGACGGATTTCACGCAGACAAAGTCGCAGTCGAAGGTTGATATCATAAAACAATGGAACGATGTCGAAACAAATCCTATCGCCGACGGATTTCACGTAGACAAAGTCTCGGTCGAAGTTTTATATCATAAAACAATGGAACGAGGTTGAAACAAATCCTATCGCCGACGGATTTCACGCAGACAAAGTTGCAGTCGAAGGTTGATATCATAAAACAATACAACGCGGTCGAAACAAATCCTATCGCCGACGAATTTCACGCAAACAAAGTTGCAGTCGAAGGTTGATATCATAAAACAATGGAACGATCTCAAAACAAATCATATCGCCGATTGATTTCACGCAGACAAAGTCGCAGTCGAAGGTTGATATCATAAAACAATGGAACGATCTCAAAACAAATCATATCGCCGATTGATTTCACGCAGACAAAGTCGCAGTCGAAGGTAGTGATATCATAAAACAATCGAACGATCTCGAAACAAATCCCATCGCTGATGGATTTTATTCGCGAATTCGAAAGCTCTCAAACAAATTGGAATCGATTTCATTTGAATATTGGTTTATGATCGTGGTAAGAGATTTCGACTATAGCCTATTAACATAGAGTTGGAATTCGCCTGCGGGGTTTTTACCTGTCACATCAAAGTCACGCTAAGACGTAAATGGGTAAATGCAGTTTTTATTTAATTTAAACTTTGTTGCCGCTGGCCAAGATTTTGATTGGAATAGATTATTTCAACGTTATGTATTTTTATTTATCTCTCTATTTGTGCAAATTCGTAGAATATTAGTAAAAAGGTTTATCGATGATGAGATATTCTCGATTTTTTAAGTGGAAGGTCTATCTGTAGGTATTCTTTTTCAATGCGTATGCATATGGTAACGATCTGTTTTTGTATTTACTTTTACTAACTAGGCTGCATACAATTTGCATAAGGTCAACGCGATGTGACGGCCATGCCTGAATAAGAGGATCTCTATTTATATATAGAGAGAGCACTATAATCATAATAATTATAATAATTCTTTATAAGTATTAAACATACTTACACTGGGGCCAATTCGAAAGTTTATGCGCTAAATTTAAAAATCACTAAACTTAAAATAAGAATCTTCACACTTGATTTTGACAGCTCTTGTGCTATACAAATCAAGATTGACGGTTCATTTTTAAGTTTAGGAAATTTTTAATCAAGAAGACACCGTTTCGAACTGGACCCACTGTCATAATTCTTAATTTAAATATAAAAGTCATTGAAATTATCTATAGGGGCCAATTCGAAACAACCTAAATTTAAAATTCCCTAAACTTAAAATAAGAAACTTAAAACTCGATTTTGTATGGCAAGCTGTCAAAACCGAGTTTGACGTTTGTTATTTCAAGTTTAGCGACTTTTAAATTTAGCGAACACAGTTTCGAATTGGCCCACAGTCATAAGGCTTTAAAGGCTTCCACACACCAAAAGCGGCAGCCGCCCGGCAACTGATGTGAAGGATTTCATTTTAGTTCTTGAGACACTTACGCGGGCCCGCTACCGAATGGTAGAATTAATTAAGGCCAGGTTACATTACGGGCGTGCGTGATCTATCACGCTCCCATCAATGCAATACAAGATAATGGCGTCGCACTGCACTAGTGCGTTTTTAAACCTACTTTCAAACACCATCCACCGCGGCAGCAGTGGGGGGTGGCTTATTTACGTAGTATTCTTCGCTTATACCTTCTTTTTCTTGTTCCAGTGAACCATGCGTCTGGTGGTGCCAGGATGTATATCGGACGCGTACAACATGCAGTGGTTCCGAGCTGTCGGCCTGACGATCAACATGGTTGCTTACTTGTGGATTGGTAAGTTTTGATTATGATGTCAGCAGCAGCAAATGACACGAGGAATTATCCCTCAGTGCGTCTCTTTAATACCACAATCGAAGAAAGGGACGCAATGAGAAATTGTTGAAGTGAATTAAAAAAAAGAATTTACGTTACGATTTATGAAGGCTTTCAAGCAAAAGTGATAACTTATTTTTATACAATTTACCTATTATGGAGATAACATATTTTTGTGTCATTTTATTTCATAAAGGTTAAAATAACAGGCAGTAAAATATTTGTTTTACGTAAACGTCCTTCAATCCGAGCCCCTATTCGGGACTGGTAAGTCATTTACTATATCGCCACTAAATTGTCAAAACCGCGAATGTGAACGTCTAACAAGTATAGAACAACGACGCATTCGCAATTTTGGCATTTTAACGTCGATACAGTAGTAACATCATGTTATAATAATAATAGAGTGAGCGTGGCGTGATATGTTTGACGCCTGTTACGATTTCCAATAGAAGACAAAAGATGGCGTCACGCTGCGGTCGTGCAGCGCTACTATCGCATCCGCTGTGTGACCGAGTCTTAAGCCTGCTGGTTGTTTCTCCACTGCCACTAAACTACAGAGATTTTTTAAAAGTTTCCTCACTTAATTGCGCCTGTAAGTGTTATAAATCGTTCCTAGGACGGGAGAGTTCGCGTAGGTTTTTACAGGGTTTAAGAGACGAGAGAATCTTGATACTTTCCCAAAGCAGAGTAAATTTAAAAAATATCTACACGTTTTAGTACTATGTCACTCCAAGGTGATACATCATCATTAACGACCTATACACGGGGCCGGATTAACCATGTCGGTTCCCATCCCAACGCAATGTAATTCTCCGGGACCCTTTACCATTTCCTAATTTCCTTAAATACTCAAAAAAAAAAACTTCACTCGCCCTAGGCGATGCGGGGCCCCTAGGCAGTTGCAAACACTGCCTTATGCATAATCCGGCCCTGCCCATATACATCCCACTGCTGGGAAAAATAAATAAATAATAATAATAATAAAATCAGGGAACAATCCTTACACAAATCGATCCAGTCCCAAAGTAAGCTCTAAAGGCTTGTGTTATGAGTACTAGACAACGATATAAATACTTATATAGAGAAATAAATACTTGAATACATGGAAACACCCAAGACTCAGGAACAAACATTCGTGCTCATCACACAAATATTTGCCCTTACTGGGGATCGAACCCGGGACGCTTGCGTCGGAGGCGGGGTCACTACCAACTAACTATAGTCGTATTTTTAATTAGACGATGTCAACTGACGTTTGCTGTGTTCTCAGTTGACGTTTACTGTCTTCTTAGCTACTGTCAGTTGGCTTCGTCTATTTAAAAATACGACTGTAGGCTATCCGCGTCGTCAAAAAAGCCTGTCAGTGTAAGGAATGTCAGAAAATCAGCAGTAAGTAAGTCTTTTATCAACCAATTTTTTGTACGATAGAAGAATCTCGAAAGTTCATAGTGTACTTACTATATTTTATAGTTTTTCATTGGTTGAATATTAACAATCGATTTTATTTTTATTAGCCTTAATTATTATCATTTATACTTTATTATGTTGTAATGTTTCTAATTAATTAATTGAAGTTTTTATAATGATGTAAAAGCAATGGGTTCAATTCGAAATGGTGTCGACTAAATTTGAAATTCCCTAAACTTAAAATAAGAAACGGCAAGCTCGATTTTGTATTTATATCACCAAGCTGACCAAACAGAGTTTGACGTTTCGTATTTCAAGTTTAGCGACTTTTAAATTTAGCGAACACACTTTCGAATTGGTCCCAATGTTTTGACTTGAAAAGATGACTTTCTGCTGAGTTTCTTGTGGCGCTACATCTCAGTATTAATAAAGTAAGGAAGGAAGGAGGTTCTGTCCGAAGTGCTGGTAGATTCAACCCATTTTAATACATACTTACCAGTGGCGTAGCGTCAAATATTTCCTAAGGAAACCCGGAATAATTAGAACCGTACGTGCGAGTCTGACATTTAGTTAGAGTAACATGGACTTCACTGTCAGCTAGCCGTAGCTTTCTAGCTTGGTAAAGCCGTCAGGAATCGGCTTGTAGGCAGGCTGCGCCACTGATACTTACATATGAAGAGTAAAAGAGCCCACAGATGGTTGATTATCTACTATTACCTCATTGTGTAGTTATTTAGGCAGGGACACTGGCCTACCTACCTGACCTACCTACCTACTTATATCCTTCCGTTCAATGAGAGGTTTATTAGGTACTCATATTTTCTCGAAAGAATATATCTCATGCATTTGTTATTTATTTCAAACCCCATATCATAACGAAGACCAGTGAAATCGAATGAAATGCCTATCTTCGATTGAAGTTCGAATGCCTTTACAAGTCTTTGAGAACTTCGGAACTTCAGCTTCAAAGAATATTAGTAAAACAAACTGTAAGCTAACGTTAATTAAATTTGTTAGTACCACTACCATAGTTGGAATTCTTTTGCCGTTACTTAGTGTTAGTGCTTAGCTTTTCAAAGTTCGGGAACTATAATCTTATGTAGAGTTTGATGGATTCTAAATGTTAACGTAAAACAAGCAAGCAAGCGTAGCGCAGGCGTCGCAAGCAGGGGCGTATTGACCCTAGGGCCAAGGGGGCCATGGCCCAGGGGGCAGGCTACGAGGGGCGGCGAAGCCGTCATTGTCGAGCTTACCTACATTTACCTATATTAGAAACGTCATAGTTCCTCGATTTTGTATAGAACCAAGCCGTCAAAACCGTTTCTTATTACATGTTACAAGAACACACTTTCGAATTGGCCCCAGTATTATAGTAAAAATACATGAACATCTGTCATAAAAATAATAAATACTCCTTATTAAAAAGTCAGAGCAAATGTTGATATTAACTTCTTTGCTGATTCCCGCCGACCTTCTTTAGTATTACTTTCGACGTCATAAATACATAATTTATCGAAGATGAAATAGAAGGCCTATATACCTATTCATAACACAAGGAATATTTTTATTAGGTAGGTATACAATAAACATTGAAATATACCTGGGCGACTGGGCGCCTTATTTTTTCTTTCTTTCTTAGGGATGATATTTACTTATCTAGAAAAACTTTGAAAGTAAAACGTTGGGCCAAATTAGAAACAGTGTCGCCTAAATTTAAAATCCCTTAACTTAAAATAGGAAACGCCAATTCGATTTTGTATAGCACCAAGCTGTCAAAATTGAGTTCAACAGCAGCAGTAGCAACTTTTAAATTACCGAACACAGTTTCGAATTGGCCCCATTATCGATATAAATATATAAATTGCTCGCCTACAGTTATAACATAATAAGAAGATACGATAAGGTAAGATTTTGTCATGTATGTTATTTTATGTAACAAACTTTAATTATTTTTTTGCAGGAGCGGTGGTGTTCCAGGTCCTAGAGGCTCCAGCAATGAAGGAATCAGCCCAAGAGTTGATGCAGCGGAAGAACGACTTCCTAAAAGAGCACCCCTGCGTCTCAGGTCAGTAACTTAATGAAAATGAAAATAATAAATATTTATTATGTATGCAAGGCCACACTGGCTTTTTCACATATCTAAATCTACCATAGTAAGTACGTACGCACACAATAGGACCAATTCGAAACGATGCCTTCGTAATTTCAAATTTCCTAAATCTTTTTTTAAGTTAAGGTGACTTTTAAATTTGGTAAATACACTTCCGTATTGGATTTCGACCACTACTCGTTTTACCATAAATCAGGGAGATTAGGTACGTTAGGACGTTTCTTATTGTAAGTTTAGTGACTTAAATTTAGCGAATATACTTTCGAACTGGACCCGGTGTCTTCTTAATTTAAATTTTCCTAAACTTAAAATAAGAAACATCATACTCGATTTTGTATAGCACAGAACTGTCAAAATATAAATTGACGTTTCTTATTTTAAGTTAAGGTGACTTTTAAATTTGGCAAATACACTTTCGTATTGGATTTCGACCACTACTCTTTTTACCATAAATCAGGTAGATTAGGTACGTTAGGACGTTTGTTATTGTAAGTTTAGTGACTTTTAAATTTAGCGAATATACTTTCGAACTGGACCCGGTGTCTTCTTAATTTAAATTTTCCTAAACTTAAAATAAGAAACATCATACTCGATTTTGTATAGCACAGAATTGTCAAAATAAAAATTGACGTTTCTTATTTTAAGTTAAGGTGCCTTTTAAATTTGGCTTATTCACTGTCGTATTGTATTGTATTGCATCGTTTATTTGCCAGAATGTATCATAAGTAAATGTCTTGAAGCTAAATTTGTCCAGACATTCAGTCGACAGTTCGCCATGCAAATTGAAATAGTAATGGATTTCGACCACTAGTCTTTTTACCATATACCATTTAGATTATCTTCGCCACACGCCGACTGAGTTTCTTGCGGCGCTTCTCAGTGATAACGTAATTTTCCGAAGCGCTAATAGCACTAGACTAAACCGATTGAAATTGAATCTCTGCTTGACGTCCTAAGTTCGAGGTGTTCAAAGGCGACCCTTAGCCATTCTAAGTGTATAAAACCTTGTTGAGGCCCCTTCAGGCTTTCGCATTCATAGCTGGGCACAAGACCGTTAATCCGATAATCTTTAATTAACGAAGTTAACATTTCGAGAAACGGATACACTTTTAAGTTAACTTAAAAATTATTAACAGACTCATTAACTTCCGTTAAAACAATTAAAAGTCCGTTAAACGTTAATTCGGTACACCTACTATTTGCCGAAAGGACACCGCGCTGCTTATGTCAGATAGGTATTGTTTTTAATTTAATCTCTAAATAATACTTAGGTATTATTACAAACTCTAATGCAATACCTAACCTATTTTTACTAATGTTTCATGTTCTGCCTAAACTTCCATAGCACATTACAACATTTTTTATAAGTACATAAGTTACTAACGCATTAACTTCCGTTAAATCTTCCAAAATGTAACGCTTTAACGTTTAACCAAGTTAAACCTTTTTAGTTACGGAATAGCGATTAACGAAGTTATCTATTTGTTTAACGGTGCCCAGCTATGTCGCATAGCATGGTATCCATGACGCTGGGATGGAAAAATCCAACCGAAAAAAAAACTCTTTTTACCCGACTGCAGCGAAGCGAAATTGAGGGTTATGTTTTTAACTTAATGCAGAGTCATCTTTACTAATAGGTTTAAATACATTTTAAGTTTCCGTATGTGTATGCTGAGAGAAAGTTAGGAATATTGCATAGGAAAACTAAAACGAATTTCCGAATATTGGCGATTTACGAGAAAGCAACAGAAAACGGACTAACCTTTGCAAGGTCGTATCACTCGACGGCCGCATAAAAAATTACCTGTTCCTTATTTTCAAAGTCAAAGTAAAAGTTTTCTTAGGGTTCCGTATCTAAAAGGTACCATCTGTTTTTCATAGGTAAGTACGGGACACCCGGCGCGCGAGTCAGCGGCCCTACATGCCAATCACAATGATAAGTTAAACTATCTTATCTCTAAGTGCGTCTCTCTCACACTAGTGCCGACGAAAGAGATAGTCATAGAGATAAACGGGTTTAACGTTTGTGTCTTGCACGTTAGGGCGGCAGATGGGGACGTCCAGTTTTTAGGGTTCCTCAAAAGGAAGAAACGAGACCCTTATAGGATCACTCGTGTGTCTGTCTGTCCGTCTGTCACAGCCAATTTGCTCCGAAACTACTAGACCAATTCAGTTGAAATTTGGTACAGATATGTAAGTTGGTGACCGCAACACGGACGCGTGACGTAGTTATATGAATTTTAACCATGGTGGCCAGTTTTGGGGTGTAAATTATTTCAAAATAAATAGGTACAAGTTCCTTTAGGACTTTGCCCTGGATATATTTTGTACGGATTGACCCTGACCGACTTATATCGAACTAAATATTGACTTAGTGACAAAACGAAAAGGTCAATCCTAGAGTTATCAATGTTTGCTTAAAATGTTACGCAGCCACGATTACACTATGATATTCGTACTTAAGTATTTACTTTGTAGTCGTTAGCAGTTTTAGATAAGATGATCCATTTAAATACCTACCTATGGGTTTAATTCAGCGTGGGCAGATGTTTTTAATTTATTCAAACAATTAGGAGCAGAACATCGAGTCATCTTACGAATATATCCACATGAATACTACAAATGCTGCAATAAGTCTATCTGTTACGTTTTCACGGCTAAACCGCTGGACCAATTCTGATGAAATTTCGTATGGAAGTACTTTGAGCACTGAGGAAGGACATGGGCTACTGAAAATGAAAATGAAAATGAAAATATTTATTTTGCAAGTAGGCCACCTAGGCTCTTTTACATGTCTGAATCTACCAGCGCTTCGAAAGGTGACATCTGCTGAGAAGAAACGCCGCAAGAAACTCAGCAGTAAGTCTTTTTTCAACTTTGGCAGTACAGTTTTATCTAAAAACTAAAACAATATGTGCAACATAAAAACCTAATGGGTACAAATTAATTCTAATAAATAACTAATAAGGGAGATGTATAGTCTCCACGTCTGGAAAAGTTAAGTGACTTAGAGATGTTTAAAGTCTCTAAGGGTCATAATAATAAACATAAAAATTGAAGCAAAGAAACATCTAAATCGATTAATCTAGGTTAAATGGAGGTGTAGACAGTCTCCACGGTCCAGTATAAAGATGGAGATGTAAGGTCTCCAAATATCAAAATAAACAATTTGAAATATAACATTTCATGTCCTAACAATACAAATATACGAATATGAAAAACTATCAAATATAGTATAGAGAACACTATGAAGTCTCTCTAGTCAGGTTCAAATATCGCACAAAACTAATACTTTTAATAATTGTAGAATTATAAAATAAATGCTGTTTAATAAAAGCTACAAATTTGTAATAATAACACTGCTAAATATTAAAACACTTTACAATGGTAAAAACGCATGTCGTTTTCGATGACATTATGTATTTTACAAATATGTCGTGGTAAGTTACAATTTGCATTTAAGTGTAAAGTTCATTTGATGAAGAATAATAACGAGGGTAGAAATTAAAAAGTTTTTGTTTTGTATTCCTGATTAATTTATTTTATCAAAGCTTGCGACTTGCGATCCTGGCATACCTAAACCTAGTCTTATGTCTCTGATTATCTCTTTCGTCGGCACTAGCATGAGAGAGACGCACTTAGAGGTAAGACAGTGCTAACTTAACTTCGTGTCTAACTTTCTAGTGCCGTTAGGGGCACCTATAAACCTAAATATATGTTCACTTGATTGACTTGATAACATGTTAAACAGGCATAGAATAGGCATTTCCTGGGCAATCTCGTTCCTCCTTCGGCCGCGTCAATACTTTCTATCAGCCAGCACGTCTAGCACGACATGCCCGCGAGTCGTTTGTCGCTCAGTGCGTCTCTGTCCAACTAGTCAAATATGTAAGGGATGCACTGAGCGACAAACGACTCGCGGGCATGTCGTGCTAGCCCCCCGGCCGCGAGTCGATTGTCGCTCAGTGCGTCTCTGTCCAACTAGTCAAGTACGTAAGGGATGCACTGAGCGACACATGACTCGCGGGCAGGTCGTGCTAGACGTGCAGGTAAGATTGTGTCACAGACCAAATATCCTAAAGACACCGTTTAGGCTAACTTTTACTAGCAAATAAAGCTGCCAAACTTGCGGGGCGCGGATTTTAGAGCGCTGTGATTGGTGCGTCCGAAGAAATGCGCTTCCCGCGCCTGCCTGTAGTCCTGTTGCTTATGGCTTTTGGCCTCTAGGCCTGGCCTTCGCTGTATTGTCTGTGGACTGTGGTAAGGCGAAAGCCCATTAATAATTAAAAAAAAGGTCGGCCGGGGATTAAAAATAGTCAAAGTCGGTTAATGTCCTTCCCGTAATACGCTGTCATATAATTATACAGTTATCAATCATTTATTATCTGTGATGCAATCTAGGGCATGGACTCTTATGTGCGTAATAATATTACATTGTTTGTATGACAACAATAATAATTTATTATTACCAGCTATCAGGGCTGGAGAATATTATGGCACGAAAACGGGCACAGTAAAAGAAAAAAAAAAATTGTCTATTGAGAACTGAATTTAAAACCGGCCAAGTGCGAGTCACGTTTGTTGTTTGGTAGCCCCCTTAAATATTTAACTTATTCTATTTTCAGGGTTCCGTACCTCAAAAGGAAAAAGGAACCCTTATAGGATCACTCGGTTGTCTGTCTGTCTGTCTGTCTGTCTGTCAAGACCTTTTTCTCAGGAACGCGTGGAGGTATCAAGTTCAAATTTATATCGAATACTCAGGTCTGCATCTCTTCAAGCTGTGAAAAAATCAACCTTCTAAGTCACCGCAATCAAAAGATATGGCCGTTTATGTCTCATATTTTGATACTTTCAAGGGAATCCAAAGGGAATCAAAACCTATAGGGTACTTCCCGTTGACCTAGAATCATGAAATTTGGCAAGAAGCCTTTGACAAAGTCGTATCACACTCTACGATTGAACGGAGATAGGAGCTTGCGAAAGTTATTTTTTGTCTTATTTCATAGGTAGGTTGTCAATGGTTACCCCGTTGTTAAAAGCTATTTTTTTTTAGGGTTCCTTACTTACTGTTTCTTTTTCATACGTAATTGCGGAACCCTCGGCGCGCGAGTCAGGCTCGCACTTGACCTGTTTTTTTATTGTATTTGTTGTTATAGAGGCAACAGAAATACATCATCTGTGAAAATTTCAACTGTCTAACTATCACGGTTCATGAGATTACAGCCTGGTGACAGACGGACGGACGGACAGACGGACAGGTGATTAAGAGCTGGTTTTTCAAGAATCCCAAGATCAGGTAGTCTCAAAACGAAAATTTGTAAGAGTTATTCGATAGATAATTTTTATCCGGCGTTTCAAATATCACCCGTAAATCAACTAATGTTCCCTCAAAAAATTATGTGTTCATAAAATGTTATAATTAACTCCCTTTGGGACCTTAAAAGTAATCTGTGGTAGTGACAGACGAACGGATGGTCGAGTTTATTGCACTTGTGTTTTTAGAGCCCTCGTTTGCGCTCGTACTCCAAGTCAATACTCGCTGCACTATTAAGAGGAGTGTGAACCTACGGCTTTTCATACAAAAGGAGGTAACGATTTCTATCCCTTAAATGTTAACCGACTTTGACCAATTTTTGATAGACTGTCAGTCAGAACAAAATCTAGGTAGGTATATACGTTTTGGTTTTTCCACTATAATCAATAAATTCAGTTTTATTGTTGTTTCAGTATTCTCATACATAGCTAATTTCCGAGATTATTTGATTTTGTTGATCTTCAATCTAATTACAAACCGTATAGACCTAGATTTTGTTCTGACTGACAACCTATCAAGAATTTGTCAAAACCGGTTAACATTTAAGGGGTTCAAATCGGTACCTTTTGTATAAAAAGCCGTAGGTTCACACTCCTCTTAAATCAGTTTCTGATTGGTGCAACAACTATGTCTCGCTCATTATTATAAATTAGATTGAAATCTGGTATCTAAATTGTTTCTTCAATTCAACGGGGCTTCATAATGATTATTATCAAATAATTAGCAAGTTATTGATTACATTTTGAAATACTTACTAATGATTTAATGTAGTTACATTCTTGACAATATACTCACAGTACATTAATTAATCAAGATGACAACTAAAAAAAGTCTTAAAGTAGGTAGGTCGGTAAATGAACCCCTTATCGAAGACACATGCACAGTACCATCTTATCCGTTTAGGTGGGCAAAGTTGGAACTATCCAACCGCCATAGTAACTTGACGTATAACATCGACAGTAGCGACGCTGTTAACTGCATACAACAATGGCACTCCACTAGATAGCTAGCTCTGCTTAAGTGGCTCAGTTACCCACCAGCGCGCGTCCTAACCGGCCACTCCCGCATCTTTAACGTTCCTTTGACCACGTAAAATGTATCAAAATGGTGATTCTTAAACTCTCAACATGCCGTCGTGATACTAAAGTCACAGAAACCATCGCGTTGTTCGTCATACCGAACCACCCCAAGAGATTCTTCAAGTACAGTTGACCAAGTTGTAACGTTCCGCCGCGGAACTCGTTTGAAAAGCGACGTTCGATATCTAAATTGGAAGTGCCGCTGACATTCTAAATTCGAATTGGTTTAAATTGGTGACATTAAAAATCTGTGACGTTCGAAATTTGAAATTGACTTTTTAATTTTAAACATGGCCAGCAACACCAGCAATAAGTATCTGCGTGTACACTCGTACGGGAGCATGAGTTCGAGGAGTGATGACGATATGATAGTGCATAGCCAGCTTTATCCGTACCCCAAAAAGATGGTGGTGCCTCGAGAGATTTTGTATGAAGAGGAGCATCCACCGTTCCAGCCGTTGATAGCGACCTCCAAGATATTCGGGAACGCCCGTTTCACATTTTTACTGGTCAGCTTCGTGACCTTTTATTTTCTCTATCTGATATCTGGCGCGTTAGTGTTCTCTGCGTTGGAGACTCCGATGGAGAATGCGATTCGAATGGAAGTGATACAAGCAAGACAGGACTTCATGGTCCGTCATCCGGATGTTTTGGGTAATAAATACTTTTTATAATCAGATTTTACCTCGTAGGTCTCAACTAAGACTTAAACTTTTGGGAATTATAATACCAGAGATATATTTATGACTTAGGTAACACGCATTGATCTTGTTCCAAATTAGGATTCCCTGTCCAAAAATATAAATACTCATTCATGACTCATGTACAAACATTCGGGCTCATCACGCAAAGTTTGCCCCTAGCCGGATTTGAACCCGTACCTCCGGCACAGTTGGCCTCGATGTATACCACTGCGTCATCGAGCCAGTCAACATTAAATCGAACACCCCACCCTTGGGCGGCTTGAGTTACACGCCATTGCATCGTGTAGGTTTCAACAACTTTCATTATGGTATTGGTTACTAGCGAGTTTCCCCTGCTTTGTATGTAAATATTCTCCAAATGTTGGTGCAAACCGCATAACCGGTTTAAGCGCAACACACAGAACGCGTGCGCGGGTCGGGCGTGGGTGTACTCCGTTGAACGAATATGGACGACAACACACAGATTGCGTGCGCGGGTGGGTAAATTCAACGAAAACACCCTTAAATTATAGAATAGAGTAAAATATATGCTGTATATTAATTGAACCTACGACTGTAATGCTACGTTGCTCCCGCAAACATCAGCGCCCTAATGAAAAATAAGATGGCTGTATTTTATTAGTACGTCGATTTCAAGTATGGTTCTTCGCCTTAGGTCAGCCAGTGACAGTATGACCAAATTAATAAGATTGTAATAATGCTGTCACCAATAAACACTAAATTGCCAATATTATTAAGTATCATAACCTTACAGGCCAAACAAATGCGCATGTGTTTTGTATGAATCCGTGTGGCCTGTAGTTGACGTTTTGGGCGGCATGGCTTGACGGTATCAACGTTTACTCTATTATTATTGTATACTCTAAGGAAACACCAGCCCCCGACCCGCGCACGCGTTCTGTGTGACGCTTTAGCAGTTTCAAAGAGAAATTCAAATCGTTTATTGCATATCACATTTGAAATAATAAACAGAACAATAAGGTAGAGTATACATGTGACTTTAGAAGCTTTGAGCGAATACACAGACAGAAAAGCGACAGTTTTGTTTTGTAACTCAATACAAGTTACTCATACAAGTTATCTACAGTATATTTGATTTATTACATTTGTAAATGAAGTAGAATCGTTAATTAACTGGTTATAAGCATTCAACAAAAACAGAATTCCAGCATTCATTCGTATAGCAAATGCAATAGTCAAATTGAAACTTTCGAGAGTAATTATTGACCGAGCGAAGCAAAGTCTCACAGTTCACAGAACCGGTGTTTTTATATACTTATGTTTGTTTGGCGATAACTTGATAATCGTTGATCCGATCTTCACGATAGTAGACGATTAAGTGAAGCTGATACCATTTTTAAGTTCAAGCATGAGTAGAGTTGGTCGGGGAATCACGAAGAAGGGGGATATCATTTAACGCACGCCAAAGGTTTATCGCGAGGTCTCTGTGGAGCGAAGCAATAGTTATTATTAGTGCGCGGGTTTTCTTAACTCTAATCGCACTTAACCCTAGGATTCCAAGCGAGTCACAAACAAGTCGGGACGTTTCTTATAATGGTTAAACTTTTGTTTTTAAGTTTTTAGCAACGTCGTTATCGTTTCTTAGGATATACGGTTATAGGTTCTGTATTACAGGGTGACACCAAAGACGTAACAGATTTTTTGATATCGTAATCGATACATGACAATAGTTGTTACGCGAAAGAAAAGCAGCTAACGATAAAAATACACGATTTCATTAAATCATGGTTACGCTATCAATTTTAGATTAATGCAATTAAAACCCATATGACTTCACAATTTATGATTGTTTTTATGGCACTTCAGTAGGGTGACCAAATTCAAAAAAAAAAACAGCTTACAATGGAGAAATTGCATGAAAATCAAAATGAGGTTTAAATGATATATTATGAAAGTAAATGTTAGCAAAAACATATTACAGAAAAAAAGCAGAACATTTTGACTATTCATTTTTATTTGTACTAAGGGTCAAAATTAGTGAAAAATATATATTGTTTTTTAGTTCTGATTTTAGTTTTTCGAACAACCTCATCAAATGTATGTCATGTTTTATTTCTACGATGTTGGTCTAAAAACAGTATTTTCGGAAATAATTGCAGATTTCGTTTAAACCCCATACATTTTGTACAGTCTAACGACAGCTGTGACGTCATAGCTGTTGTCCATTTTTTATGGAGTGTTTTTGCGAGTGGTATGAACAATGACTTTTCAAAGCTTCATAACTCATAAAATAATCAACATAAAAATGTTTTACGTACACAGATTGGTTTCTATTACTCAGCACTTTCCAATACAAGATGAAAAAAAAAATGTGTTTCCCTATTTGAATAATAAATAAGTGTAGGTACCTACTCGAGCTAGTCACCTTCATATCAACTTTATTATGCTAACATTTTATATATTTACCATGTCTTATCATCTCTGATTACGTGTCCAAAGTCACCTTATATTGTTCAAGAAATTCTTTAAATGGTAATACAGTAGGATCCGGACAGGCAAAAACAAGGTCTTTTGGTAGATTATAAGGGCTTCCGGATTGTAGTCTGCATTATCTGAATGGTAATAAAACGGGCAAAAAACTTTTCTCAAAGCATCAGGCCCCCAATTCTCGGTGCATTCGAGATAATGTCGATTACGAGATTAAACGTCAGATTCATACGGTTGTGTCAAACGACTGTATGCACTGACGTTTAATCTCGATTGTGAGATTATCTCGAATACACCGAGAATTGGGGGCCAGATCCCAAACTATTTTACTCAAATTATCATTTGGCAAAAATCATTAGTCAAAACAGCTTAACGCAATTTTACAGTTAACAAAAGTATTTTTTTGCCAAATAAGTGTCACAAATAAGGGACGCCAGTTAACCCTAACCTAACCTACCCATGACAAAGCAAAATAATGCCAAATGATAATTTGACCAAATGAATAAAATGCGAAATGTAAATACACATGCTAATTCGTTTGGAAAATGAAACTACTGCGATAAGTTTTTTGGGAAGGGAAATTTGGCGAACAATATTTTTCCCAAACGGCAGTACACCTAATAAAATACAATGTTTAAACTTTCTTTAATTATCGAATGATACAATCGAGAAAAACACCGAAACAATAGTTGTCATAAGAGGTCAGTACAGATGTAGTGCATAATTAGTTTCCATCGTGTTTTATCGGAAAAGTTCGTATTTATCGTGCTCTCTCAATTAGCTTCAGCAGGCTCCCAATTCTCGGTGCATTCGATATAATCTAACAATCGAGATTAAACGTCAGTGCATCCAGTCATTTGACACAACTTTATGAATCTGACGTTTAATCTTGCTATCGAAATTATCTCGAAAACACCGAGAATTGGGGACCAGTAGCCATCATACCATGCTGTCATTTTTCATTTTGACATTTTACAGTAAATAATAAAGTTTCATATTAATAAATATAAACATGTCACTCATTTAATACAATAATTAATTGACACTTCGGGTCCCGCCGTCTTCCGATTGAGATCCGAGTTTTACCGATGGAAACATATTATTCACTACATCTGTAACTGTTTATGACGTTTGTCCTTTATTTCAAAAGCAAGGTCTCTAAGTCGAAGAAGAAACACAATTTCGTGGCTATCAAAATCTTCAGACCATTACAAAGCAAGTTAATGCTCCATCCGGATTAGCAAGGTCCTAAATGTAACTATATGAACATCCTTTAAGAACTTTTAAAGTTTTAAAACGGAACAAACAAACAGAATACGACACTATACCTATAGATGTAGCTTAAAGGAACAATGAAAATGTTCTAAAATATGATGAAGGCTTTTTAGAACAGAATTTAACCTAACAAAGAGATAAAAAGTAAACTCAATGTCATTATTTAGTAAATAGTAAACATGGTATTATACTATATACTAAGTATTCTGATATATTATCAAATATCATGCCACGAGTCGACGTAATCTAATTTTAATATAGACTGATTAGATAACATTGACTCTAACAATAATAGAAACATAACAATTATCGTTATATGTGTATAGCTTCAAACGGAGAAACCGTTGTAGCCGTTTAAATAAAAATTATTTTTGTCATTTTTTAAAATTATATCAAAATCGAAGTTAGGTCAAAATCTCGATTTAAAGTTTTAGATTTTTTAACGAAGAGATCATGGCTAAAATGTGTATTGTCATACAACAATAAAACTATTATAATTTATAAATAAATCAGTTTAAACAATATCAAAATCGGTTTACATTTAGTTGGGGTACAGTCGCGGTCATAAACACATACGTTCCAAAGGGGATAAAGTTAGTATCTTGACAATGAAGTCATGTTGACTTAATTACTAATTCGACAGTACAACTCGAAATTAAACTCTATTCTCTTAAAAGTCATAACACAAGTCATTATAGTATATTGTGCATCTAGGGCCGTAAGAAGGGGATAACCAACGAGAGTCTGTTAGAAGCCCGACGCCGATACGCGAGGGCTTTTATGACTCGAGTTTGTTATCCCCTTACTGCTCGTGATACACACAATGTTTTTCATCACATTTGCGAGGAAATGAAATAAAAATTAGACAAAAAAAGTATATATATTAATTTTATTTCCATTTTACATCGTGGATTACCATCAGGTGGGTGTTCATAAACTGAGCGTACGTGGCGATCAGCGCGGGGCAGCTCCGCCGGCTGCGGCTCGCCCCGCCGTCAGCGGGAGTTATAACCCATACAAAATCCATAACTGCCCTTGGGAGGTAAATAGGCTACAGCTGCTCTGTACGCCTGCTTATAATAACAGCCTTTCCGAGCAAGTGTGATGAAAAAGTTTTTAATCGGAGACCATTTAATTTTGAGTTGTGCCACTGTCGAATTAAAGTAGCGATATATTTGACTTAGACTGTACAAATGTTTTCTCTTTTTGTGAAGAACCTATTCGGTCAATTCAATCCCATTTAACAACATAGAAGCCAGAGTAAAAAAACCGTTTTATGGACCCAGCAAGAACCGGTTCTGCTTTTTATGAATGCACCAAAACTCGTTTCCAAAAATGCTGTTGCTTCATCAACGGCGCGCCTTCAACGAAATATTTAGAAACGTGATATTAAATGATTCGACTGAATTGTAAATATAAACGAGCTTTTACAGTGTTTCCGTCTTTCCGGGTAGAAAGTAAATTAAGTAACAAAGTAAATTTAATTTCGATGTAGGTAGACTTGCTTGCCACGATCTCTAAATGCGGTTCTTTTTAGGCGCTAAGCTTAACTGTGTCGCTATTTCATATCTCACCATATATTTTACTTAAATACATACGTAAATAAATACAATGTCATTGTTCAAAATACCTGACACTATGTTATATAGTTTCAGTTGTTAGGGTTCCGTACCCAAAGGGTAAACGGGACTCTATTACTAAGATTCCGCTGTCCGTCCGTCTGTCTGTCCGTCTGTCACCAGGCTGTATCTCATGAACCGTTATAGTTAGACAGTTGAAATTTTCACAAATGATGTATTTCTATAACAAATACTAAAAAAACATAATAAAATAAATATTTAAGGGGCTCCCATACAACAAACGTGTTTTTTTGCCGTTTTTATAGATAATGGTATGAAACCCTTCGTGCGCGAGTCCGACTCGCTCTTGGCCGGATTTTTCTATTAGGTAGTTACAAATAAACTTTAATATTAATTGAGAAATGGTAACAAGATCTTTTAACTATTTTATTCCTCAAACGTGCAGTGATGGCTTAGTGGTGTAATATATATGTATATATGACGATGTGGTTAGCCTACACGGAAAGAAAAACTTGGCTATAGGAAAAATTTAACGCCGTTTGCAAAAAAAAAACTATAGGGACACTTAAAGATTTAGCTATGACTAGGCCTAGTTGTTACAGGCCTAGTAGTAGGTCTAGTTGTTACAGGCAATGCTTTGCTCAGGTTGCTAAGATATAATACGCAACGGATAAGAAAATTTTCATCGAAACGAGTTTAGCAACTATTTCTAAATGTTTAGTGACCCTGCCTCCGAAGCTAGCGGTCTCGGGTTCGATCCCCGGTAAGGGAAAGTATGTGTGATGAGCACGAATGTTAGTTCCTTAATTCTTGGATATTTCCTATGAGCTGTCCTAGCTTTTAGAGCTTACTTTGAGACTAGATCTTATAAAGATTGTCCCCCGATTTAAACATAAAGGCCGATGGCGATGACGACGGTGATAAAATCGCTAATAAATCCGTTAATGAGTAAACAACTTTCTCTTTACGACTAAATAAATATGCTTATCTTTATTCTTGATTCTTCCTCTTCATTGACGTAGTAATATTATGTATGATGTCATCAAATAACATTTAAACATGATCAGAGTAACAACAATTCAGGAAGTCTTTAGAGACTGGTCCCAATTATGAATTTACACAATTTGCTTGAGTTATTACAGAAGATACTTAAATTCAAAGTCAAAGTCAAAGTCAAACTATCTTTATTCAATTTAGGCTTTTACAAGCTCTTATGAAGGTCAAGGAATGAATCTACCACCGGTTCGGAAAAAATCCTCTACTGAGAAGAGCCGGCAAGAAACTCGGTGAGGTATCATTTTTTCAAATCAGTACACATATAAGTCAACAATGATGTCTACAGTTTTATACAAATCTAAGTATATACCACAGCAGGTACGCTCATCGAGACCCAGGGATCGCCAGTGCAGGTCACGATTTAAGCCAAACGTCCCTGTCCATGACGTAGTCTTTTACTGAGTAATATGCCCTAGAAATAAGAATTCGCTTTACAGTAGATTTGAACATTGTGTCTGTTTGTTCTATTATGTTTTTAGGTATTTTATTGTAAAAACGTGTACAATTTCCTAGAAATGATTTTTTAGTTTTAGCCAGTCTATAAGTTGGTACTTTAAGCTTTCCGGTATTTCTAGTAGCCTTTGGCTTATCTACATTTGTAGGAAAATTGTATATATTTTTTCTGACATACATTATTATTTCAAATACGTATAGCGAAGGCAGGGTTAGTATTTCAATTTCCTTAAAAAATTCCCTCAGTGACTCGCGGGTGCCCATGTTATATATGGCCCTGATGGCCCTTTTTTGTAAAATAAAAATAGACTCTAAGTCAGCAGCTGATCCCCATAAAATTAAACCGTATGAAATAATACTTTTGAAATACGCGAAGTAAACCAACCTTGCCGTCGCTACATCAGTTAATTGCCTCATTTGTCTGACTGCAAACGCAGCAGAGCTCAACCTACTCGCTATGGCTGTAATATGGGAACCCCACTGCAGTTTTGAGTCAAGTGTTAATCCTAGAAAAACAGTTGACTTTACAAATTCAATGTTTTGACCGTCTAATTTAATATTCAAGTGTGCATTAACATCTGGTGTGTTTACTAAAGAAAATTTAATACATTTGGTCTTTTTAGGATTAAGTAACAAATTATTTGCAGCAAACCATTTAGAAATCATGGACAGAGTGTTGTTTGGTTCAGTGAGCTCGGTATCCTTCCTATTTACCTTGAACAGCAAAGAAGTATCGTCTGCAAACATGACTATGCCTGATGTTTGGCTTACCATGTAAGGAAGGTCATTTACATAGACAAGGAACAGGAAAGGGCCAAGAATTGATCCTTGGGGCACTCCCATTTCCACCACAGTCTCTGCAGATACTGCACCGTTAACTGATACCTTCTGCAATCTCTGTGTAAGATAAGATCTAACGAGTTGAAGGGCATCGCCGCAAATGCCATAGAATTTTAATTTTCGAATTAAAGTGTCATGATCTACACAATCAAAAGCTTTGGAAAGGTCACAGAAGACACCAATGGCATCGTGTGAGTCTTCCCAAGCCTCTAAAATGAATTTAACTAAGCTAGCACCCGCGTCGGTGGTAGACCTACCCTTAGTAAATCCAAACTGCTGTGGATGTAAAATTTTATTAGAGTTGAAATGTTGTAACATCTGCGTTAGCATTATTTTTTCGAATATTTTGCTAAACGCTGGCAAAATTGACACAGGGCGGTAATCAGAAGGATTATCCTTTTTGCCCGATTTGAAAATGGGTACTACTTTACTGAATTTCATTAAGTCGGGAAAGATGCCTTCATCTATGCAACTATTGAATATAAGGGCTAAAGATGGCGCAACGACGTCTAGAATAGAATCAAGAACCTTAACTGATACGCCCCATAAGTCTTCCGTTTTCTTCACCTTTAACAATTTGAACGTCTTTAAAATGTCTATGACAGAAACGTGGGAGAACTTAAAATGAGATATATTACTAAGACTAATGTATTCATTTAGTAGTAGACCGGCAGTATTGGAAGAGGAAGCTAAACATCTAGTCGTTTCAATGGGAATTCTAGAAAAGAAAGTGTTAAATTCATTTGCTACGTCAATCCCGTCTGTGATAAGCGTGTCTTTTATTTTTAAGGAAATAGAAGCCTCTGCGTTCTTTTTCTGGCCGGTTTCTGAATTTATAATTTTCCAAACAGTTTTAACTCTATTGCTGGATGATTGAATTCTACTGTTGAGGTGGGCTGACTTAGCTTTATTGCATACGATTTTAAACAATTTAGAATAATCCCTAACATACTGGTGGAAGCGTTCATCAGTAGTACAAGATCTCTTGTCGTACAGTTGGTACAAGTTGTCCCTACTTTTACGAATCCCAGTTGTAGCCCATTCATTAAAAGTGACTTTAAGCCCTATCTGAATACGTTTCTTAATGCAGGTTCTGTGAAATTCAGTACACACGGTATCTAATAACATTTTAAACTGTTCGTTCGGACCATTCGGTTTGGCTTCAGAAGTGGATATTTTAAACGCGATGTTTGATTTTAGGCACTGAAGTCTATTTTTAGTCAATGGTCTAATTTCTATTACCTTATCTGGATTTACCCTAGCACAAGGTAATTTGACAATTTGAGCTTTATGATCCGAGCGCACTCCACTAACAATCGATTTTTCCAGATACTGACAGTTGATCCAAATATTATCTAGACAAGTGGCAGAAGTGGGGGTGACCCTGGTCGGTTCGTTAAATAAACAATCTAAATTAAAGGATTTAAAAAGGGATACAAATTGATGTTTTTCAACCGACTGTGTTAAAGTATCAACATTGAAATCTCCGCAGACCACAACTGATTTCCTACTATTAATCGCTTTACTGAGAACATCTTCCATTGTATTGATAAAAATAGCTAAGTTTGCAGTAGGTGGCCTGTAGACACACAATATTAGATACTGATCCGTTTCTGCACTGGCGATCTCGCAAATGCGCTCGACAGAATGGCCGGACAGGTCCCTGCGCTCCTTAAATAAATAAATTGCTATATGCGTGCCTATTATAGTCGAGGAGTTCCATCGATTCCTGATAGATCCTCTCATCACACCTCGGCTTTGTAACGGGACCAAATTGGAAGTAACCATACAAAATACAACCGACTAGAGAACGTCCCCCTTTTTTGAAGTCGGTTAAAAAAGGTTTAATGACCCGCTTTGCACAGTTGTGTATAAGTTAAAATATAATTTCGAGGAATTGTATAAATTAACCAGTTGTTCGCGCGAACATCGGACCTAACATGTAAGACACAAAGATAAGTTAAACCCGTTTATCTCTACGACTATCTCTTTCGACGGCACTAGTGTGAGAGAGACGCACTTAGAGATAAGACGGTGTAACTTATCCTTGTGTCTTGCATGTTAGGGCCGCAGAAGGGAAAATAAATTCTCACTATAGTTTGACCACAGGTGCTTTACCGCGCCTTAGGTAGCTGTGCGGCAAGACGTGGGGTGCCCGCGACGCGGGAAAGGGGCGGTGGGGGGGATATTCCTATACATTGCCCTTCCCCCCGCGCGTCCGTCGCCACCTAAGGCGCGGTACAGCGCTTGAGGCCGAACTATAGTCCGCACTACCTGCCGCGGGTGCATAGTTACTACTTACTGGGAATGTATCTTCCTATTTGTTCGCACTGCGGACAACTGGGAAAAAAATCCCAGCAGTTCGCAGTGCGAACTATTGGGTTCGGACAACTGCGATAGCTCGGTGTAACAGGTGCAGCAATCAGACAAAATTGAATTTTCCATTTAAGATTTCTGCTATTTTGTCAGATTATCGCAATCGCACTGTAACGTTTGTTAAATAGGGTACTGAAGTACCTAAACTAACAATTGCCGAGACTCGGATTTCAGTTTCTTGCATTATTAGTCCCAACTATAACTTTGATCCTAAGAAAACACTACTTATTATTCTGCTTGTCTTTAATTAATTTGATTTCATCAACCAATTCCAAGAAATAAATGTATCCAATATGACCTCTTATCGACAAGGATGAATTGAATAGAAAAGCCGTTTGTCTAAATAAAATGGTCTCTTGAAATCAACCGGTAACGATAAAATTACAAACCATCATGTGAGCCCATTGTGACATCTCTCGTCGGACGGCTACTCGTATCTGCGTTGATTTATTTCATTCTTGTCCGGCAGCGTGAGCATGTCATGCTCGCTCAAAGGTCTTTGCTTACGGCGGCGTCGTTGATCGGGTCGCCACCTTCCCTAAAACATGGTTGAGGGAGACGATGGCCGAGATACGCGTCATACTCGTGAACGGGTGCTGTCTGTGGGGTCCGGACGGTTCATGCTCGCAAGGACCATTTAAATTGGTTAGTGTTTAATTTATTAGTTTTGTGCGATATCTGAACCTGACTAGAGAGACTTCATAGTGTTCTCTATACTATATTTGATACTTTTTCATATTCGTATATTTGTATTGTTAGGACATGAAATGTTATATTTCAAATTGTTTCTTTGATATTTGGAGACCTTACATCTCCATCTTTATACTTGACCGTGGAGACTGTCTACACCTCCATTTAACCTAGATTAATCTATTTAGATGTTTCTTTGCTTCAATTTTTATTTTATTATTATGACCCTTAGAGACTTTTTACATCTCTAAGTCACTTAACTTTTCCAGACGTGGAGACTATACATCTCCCTTATTAGTTATTTATTAGAATTAATTTGTACCCATTAGGTTTTTATGTTGCACATATTGTTTTAGTTTTTAGATAAAACTGTACTGCCAAAGTTGAAAAAAGACTTACTGCTGAGTTTCTTGCGGCGTTTCTTCTCAGCAGATGTCACCTTTCGAAGCGCTGGTAGATTCAGACATGTAAAAGAGCCCAGGTGGCCTACTTGCAAAATAAATATTTTCATTTTCATTTTTTTTTCATTTTCATAGAAGGATTGTTTACATACAACCGCCCTGACAAAAGTGAAGCAACAAACTGGTGCGCTTTGACATTAGAGCGTCCCGGCGTTTGTATGAATTTGGAGCCATAAATGGCGCCGATTTGGTTGCTTCAAATTGTGCGAGAGGACTTGGTTTCTATGGCGTTATTATTCTGAAGCTTCTTATGCCACAGACTTTGAAGTAAAGATAGGAATGTGGATTGTCTCATGAGTTTTCTCAGTCCTGGCCACCCCACAGTGTGTTGACAGCCGCCCCGGGGTTATCTTCCTACCCCCTGCGATACCGGCCATTACAGCAGTTAATGTAATTTATGTGTATGCACCGACGGTCATGCGTGCCGGGTTATCGGTATTACCCACTTGCTTTTCATTGGTCGGTTTCTTGGGTGGAATTTTACTCAAGTCTTGCATTGGGTGCAGTCTTCACTTCAAGTCTTAAAGCTAGACCTTCTTGCGGTGCTTCTTCTCAGCTGATTTCATCCTTCAAACGCTGATAGATTTAAACATGTGAAAGAGTCCGTGATTGTGACCTCTTTAACCCTATTACCTCATTTACATGCAGCGCTGCCACTGCTGCTCGCGATGCCAGAAATAATTCCCGCATGCTGCTTTCGAAGGCAGTGGGTGTTTGCTTCCTGACTCACTGCGCGCCAGGCGACGAGTAGCAGCGGCAGGAGCAGGAGAACTGACCCATTTACATACTCGCGCTGCCCATTTCCATGCCCTCTTGCTTATTTCGGTTACATGGGCAACGCGAGTAGCAGCTGCAGGAGCAGGAAATGTGACTCATTTCCAGACTCACGCTGCCCACTTCCATGTTCACTTCCCTGCTCACCTTGGTAAATGAGGCCTATAAACTTCACGGCCAAATGCAAAAAAGCGTGTCACAGACGCCAATGAAGGAATTTATGGAAAACGGCATATCGTGGTGGTAGTGGCACAAAAATCCGCTGTGTTAATTGCTGTGGCCTTGGAAAACCCTAGTTTTAATCCCTCACACTCGACTTTTACGCACCACCGTCACCAGACGAATTTCTTTTAAAACTGAGCTACAGGGCGACCTTACTCACTTTACGCATAATTAGTAGCAATATAAAACCTCTACCTCTATCACTTTTACTAGATCTACATCTACTAATATTTATGTGAACTGTCAAAGTTTCCATCCAAGCAAAACAACATTAGGTACCTACCTATTCCAATGCAATAGAAAACTTTGACAATCCTTTAGCGTCCACAAAAATGTTGATAGACCTATAAGCCTTTTGATTTGGTTGGCTGTTCTAAAACCTCCTTTCTTTCGCAGCTGATGACCTGGAATCCTTGCTCGAAGTGGTGGTCAGCGCTACGAACCGCGGCGTGAGGGTGGCTCAGAACGACAGCGGAGCGCCCAACTGGAGCCTCGGACAGTCGCTGTTCTTCTCGTCCACAGTCGTTACCACCATCGGTAAGATCTGGCCTTAAACCTTCAAACTTCGTCTAGTCATGACCATCTCTCTAGAACCAGGGGAATTCAAGGCACTGCCAGTGCACATAATCCGCTTCTTGAAAGTGGTGGAGGATGCCATGAACTTATTTCTGAAGGAAGGGGTTACAAAAGATCCCAATGGTTTGTGTGTTCCCGTAAGAATCCCGCACTCTCCCTCTCGCTCTAAAGGCGTGACACAGTCGCGAGAAAAAGACCGCAACTTTCGAGTTTTATAGTTCCGCGTAGGACATTAAGGGGCATACCTGCTCCTATAGGCTAGTTTTAATATTAACGTAGTAAAGAGAAATTTGCGGATAATTCTTAGCGTTTTTAGTAGTTTTATGGTTTTGCCGTGGATTTTTTTTCTACTTATTACATACATATTTCAAAATTTCGAGGCCGCTATAAACTACACGACTATTTAAGAGATATTATTATATATATTTTATTTAGTTTGCTTAGTAGAGTAGTTCAATCCACGAGCTCAAAAAGTGCCTTCGCGCGTGTTTTGAAAAACTTGCTGCGGAATTTCGGCTTTATATCAATAGATAAGAATAAATTGCAAAAAGCGAGGCCGCTACGATCAATACTAATAACTAAACTCCACCATTCAGCAAGTCAAAATTCTTTCAGTTTCTCATAATAAGAACGCCAAAGTTGCCCAATTATTGAAAAAATCGTAATAGGGCTCTTAAATAGAGTCCATCCAGCTGTTTACCTCCACCGTTCCCTCAGTGCGTCTCTCTCATACCAGTATCGAAGAAAGAGATGACAATGAGAGATTTAATGTGGATAACTTATCCTCGTGACAACTTTTACTAACACGCTTGTCTTATGAGAGTCAGCCTGTAGGTACCTAATTGGATGTATAGGTCTATGATGATAATCAAAAAATGAAAACGTCAAGTTTTGATACAATAAAGGGAAATTCCAACGTCAGAACAAAATTCATAAATTTTCGGTTTGATTGATGACTTAATTGCCGTGTAATAGTCACGTCATCTATCTTGTGGAAGAAAAATCGCATCGTTTATTATTTAGGATAAAACAAGGACGGGGTTTAGGTACAGATCCAAAAATTCCAAAATACAGAAACCATGACAAGGCGTATTTGACAGTGTGTCCTTAAAGGCTCCCCTATTATGCGACGCTTATACATGAGACTTTTACTAATCAGAAGACAATAATGTACACTATAATTTCATCCGCCGGTTTTTCAATTTATTTTGTAGTTTTTAAGTAAATTATACTATTCCCTGCGGCGCGTGAACTAAGGCAAGTGGGGAAGGACCGAGTTGGATCGCTCAAGGTCATGCGTGGGGTACGCCCTTATAGGCACACAGTTGGTTTTAGTAAAAAGGAACCACATTTTTCTACTTTTACCCGAAACTAACTTTGCTCACTGAAAAGAAAATGTTTTATTTGCCCCAATTATTTTCTCTCAGACACGATGCGTTTATTGGTTTAACCAGCTCCTCAATTCCAGGGTACGGTCACGTAACGCCTCTCTCCAAGCCTGGCAAGCTGTTCTGCATGGTGTACGCGCTGTTCGGGATCCCTCTGACGCTGGTGCTGCTGTCGGCGCTGGTGGAGCGCCTGCTGCTGCCGACGACGGCTTTACTGAGGACCCTGAATGCGTCGCTTGGACACCTGTACCGCCCCTTCACAATTAGGCTCGTGCATCTTATGATTATTGGTAAGTGAACTATTATCGTAGTACAAGATTTTATTTTTTTTAAATCAGGGGACAGTCTTTACACAAATCGATCTAGTCCCAAAGTAAGCTCTAAGGGCTTGTGTTATCGGTACTAGACGACGATATACATACTTATATAGAGAAATAAATAGGAGACAAGACAAGACAAGACTCAGGAACAAACATGCTCATCACACAAATATTTGCCCTGACCAGAGGGGGGGATTGAACCCGGGACGCTAGCTTCGGAGGCAGGGTCACTCCCATCTAGGCTAACAAATCATATCAACCTGAGGAAGTCCACAGTTGGACATAAGCCTGAAAGACATACGCAAAGAACGGTTGCATGCACGCCTTCCGTGTGCAACGACTTCCAGCGACCTTAACTAGGGCCTCCTAATATAATGTATTCGGGATTGCTTAAGCACTATTGGCAATTTTTTTGCTACAATATGGTAGCTCTTATAAACTTGACATCCAAGGTGGCTGCAACGTAAAAAACCGGACAAGTGCGAGTAAAACTCGCGTGGAGAGGGTTCCGTTCCGTAAAATACCATAGACTTCTTATAGGTTTTCCTGTAATCTATAGGTAAAGAACTATTGTAGGCTCAGTAGTTTCAGAGATAAGAGGGGGGAATGGTAAAATGCTAAAAAAAAATATTTAGTATTCTCACAACGAGCCCATTCATTTGATTTGTTACACGATATTAATATGCGAACCTTTTTTTTCTATTTTACCCCGCTGCGTACCGACCAAATGCGTGTAGGACGAACGGCTAACAAATCCGTCATACTAGAAAAAACGTAAAACGTGTTTAATAAGAAGCTTTACACTTACTTCTGTCAAGATCTTTCTCTTGCCAAATAAAACGAAGTATAGGTACCTAACTAACAACCATCGATAGCTTTATCGCACTCTTATAATTCCAGTGACAATCCTGGTGCTGTTCTTCCTCATCGTGCCAGCTGCAGCTTTCTCCGCCCTGGAGCCGGACTGGGACTTCCTGGACTCGTTCTACTACTGCTTCATCTCGCTGACGACCATCGGGCTTGGCGACTACATACCCGGTGACGCTGCCGGTCAGGAGTATCGGCCCGTCTATAAAGTTGCTACTACTTGTGAGTATGGGTTTGTTAACACTAGCTGTATCTGCATATGCGTGTGCGCAGACCCCCACCCGTCTTTACTGTCACCTGTCACCTAAATCAAAAGCTCCATCTTTGTTTTTTGCAAAAAACGACTAGTAGGTAATATTAACCTTGTGGCCGCCAAGTTGTCTGAGAAGTAACACGAATTTCAACTTTAAGTCAAGGTAATGAAGGACTTTTTTACCCTGCATACGCTGTCACGCATAGTCGACAACGGCGGCCAAAAGGTTAAAAAACAAAGATTCAATTTTACGAGTTTTGTGAGATGCGTACGGACGGCTTTCATGCCATCACACGCAAGCGCGTCACGTCCCTGGGGACCGTTCAAGTATCAAGGATTTTTGACCCCCCCTCCCACCCATGTAACGCGCCGTAACGTTTTTCTGTGCCCCCCCTCCCCCCTAGTAAAAGGTCACGTAACCACCAAGTGAATTTTTTTTCATGTGTTCATTCCATTTGAAATTTTGAGAAAAAAAAAGTTTTAAAAAATGCGTGAGAATCTATCTATGCGACTGTTCTGAAGGTTTAAAAAGATGTTACGTAACGCGTAGTTCAAACCCCCCTCCCGCCCCTGTAACGCATCGTAACGTTTTACAAGACCCCCCCTCCCCCCAAATTCGTTACGTAATACTTGAACGCTCCCCTGCGGCCCTAACACGAATGACACAAAGATAAGATAGACTGTCTTATCTCTAAGTGCGTCTCTCTCACACTAGTGCCGACGAAAGAGATAGTCATAGAGATAAACGGGTTTAATTTATCTTTGTGTCATTCATATTAGGGTCCCTGGAACAGGTTGCATAGGCTGTCTAACTGATTAGTGTACATTTAATATTTAATGTAATACTAACTTAGTTTTTTAAGTCCGATTATGATTAACAAATAATGAAATGTAATTCTGAAATAAATGATTATTATTATTATTTATTGAAAATCTGCTTTAATTCTGCGTGCGGCCCGCGTGGTAGTAGAAGGTCTGTGCCCAGCAGTGGGGTCTTTAATAATTGATTATGATGACTCTTCAGTGGATGTTTCCGATCTGAATTCGGTTATTACCTTTTTTTTTCAAACAATATTTCAGGCTGCTAGTTAACTCGATTTGAATATGAAAAAAATATTCAAGGAAAAACATTAAAAATATTTTGTATTTTTTAATTTGCCGCCAAAACGCTATCTACTAGCTCTCGCATATGACGTCATTTAACTGGAAGAAACAAACCAAAATATCCAGGTTGTCATAAATATAAAGAAACTGAAGCCAATAATGTACGACACGGGGAATACACGACCCGATAAATCGGTACGAGCGTGAGCGCGATCTGGCGTTGTTAGCGCAATTCAGAACGCACCCGATTGCTGTGATATGATTGATTGGTTGCTGTCGTCAGTCACGTGACTCAGAAGTAAAAATGACGTTTTTAAATGAGCCTGGGGACGGTTTTTTTTTCTAAAAGTACACGTTTCAACTTAAAATAGGGTATTTTTATTTTTTCTCTAGACTTCAAATGGCTTCAAAATAATTTTTCAAAGATTCGTAAAAATGAACACGAGCTATTTTGTCCTACGAAGTCGCTTGCGCGCAGCGTGACGTCATCGGGCACGATTCTCTCGCCAGTTGTATGGATAAATGTTCGGGTCAAATCTTGCAAGCTGAATTAGAACCACTTCCTCTTATCCTACGGAGCTGATTTTTTACATGTTAGTTCAGTTCTGATGACAATGCATTTTTATGGTAAGCATGACCTGAATCGACTTCCAGGATAAGCTCCAGACAAAGGAACTCTTCAACGGTCAACAGCACGGTCACGAAATCTTGTGTAGGCATTTCATTATGGTAGCCGGTTTTAATTTTTACCATGACATGGTTGCTGCATTCAGGGTTGGCTCCTAACTAGGGAACTCTTCAACGGTCTACAGCACAGTCACGAAATTTTACATACGCATTTTATTATGATAGCCAGTTTTAAGTTTTATCATGACATGGTTACTGCACTCCGGGTTGGCTAACTGGTTAACTAGGGAACTCTTAAACGGTCAACGTGACAGCAACCATGTCAAGGTAAAAATTAAAACCGGCTACCATAATGAAATGTCTATACAAAATTTCGTGTCTGTGATGTTGACCGTTGAAGAGTTCCCTAGTTAGGAGCCAACCCTCAGTGCAGGAACCATGTCAAGATAAAAATTAAAACCGGCTACCATAATGAAATACCTGCACAAAATTTCGTGTATATGCTGTTGACCGTTGAAGAGTTCCTTTGTCTGGAGCTTATCCTGGAAGTCGATTCAGGTCATGCTTACCATAAAAATGCATTGTCATTAGAACTGAAGTAACATGCAAAAAATCAACTCCGTAGGATAAGAGGAAATGATTCTAATTCAGCTTGCAAGATTTGACCCGAACATTTATCCATACAACTGGTGAGAGAATCGTGCCCGATGACGTAGCGAGCTCAACGCCAGCGAAATTCTCAGATATAAGCGAGGTTCAGTTTTTAAGCAAATTTATAAGTCCTATAACTTTGTAAATACACATCGTATCGAAGTGAAATAAAAACAAGTGTTTTTATAGTAATTAGGTTTATCATTTTCATGGATAAAAATTTACTTTATTTTTATTTTTCCCAAGCTCATTGTAAATAATCTTGATTTATTTTTACATGACTCCTGTTCTATATGTATTGATGAGGGTTAAGCTATCATTCCAGAGATATTTTCATATTTGTTACTATAGTCACCTACCCAATTGATTGCTGATTGACTTGACTTCATTGTTTCAGTCTTCCTCTTCACCGGCCTGACCTTCCTGATGCTGACCCTGACGGTCTTCTACGATATCCCGCAACTGAACCTGAGCACCGTGTTCTCCAGCGTCAAGCTTGACGAGGACCCAGAGAAGATGCGTCTGAGTGGCTCCGGAGGCATGGGTCCAGGGTATGGCATCGGAGGCCTGATGATGAGGGACGATTACAACCATCACGACCAGCGGCGATCGGTCGTACAGATTAGACCGCACCAGGATGACAGTCCCAGCCCCGATGATACCACGCCGGTCCATGCTAAGGATATGAGGGTTCATTAAGGTTTTTAAAACAGGTTATTAGTTGATATTTCTTTAGTGTATTAAAAGCAACATTATAGAGATTTATACGTTTAGGCACTTTGACTTAGACTATGCCTCGGTACGACCATAAAAAATAGGGCGCGCAGAGGGCTTAGCACACTAATTTTTATCGCGCACATAAAGCATTCATCCCTTTCGCACCCACATATTAGTTAAAAAGTGACAGATGCTTTATGTGTGCGATAAAAACCAGTGTGTTAGGCACTCAGTTGTTGCCTCTTAATGACTGTTGTGACAATGTGACAAACTTTTCGACTCGATCGTTGCTTAGAGCCAGAGAAGAAACAAAAGGTAATTTTTCAAACGAACGAAGGTCCCGATTTCTCGGTTTAATAAAACCTTAATAAATTAAAATAAATTGGCGTACCCTTTTTGATAAAAAGCCTTTTGGAGCGTATCAATATAGAAATGTTGCTGCGCCTACCTCCGTTGTCACAATAATGGATTTCACGGTTATTTTTCATAGGCAATTTTGATTTATACCAATATTTTAACGCAGTTAAGAGATCATATTATTCACACGTTTAAAAGAAACTTAAATTCATTTTCAACGTTTATTCTTGTCTTTTTGGCCTACCAAATGGGGTCGTGTAATCCCGCTTTAACCATTTGCAGGAATTTGTAATTCAATAAAAAAAATCAGTTATTAAGAACAAAAGAAAATACATATTGTGTAGTTAAATAAACGTGTCAAAGTACCTATTTAAAGTATTACAGTTATCGACAAGTGAAATATATTATATATTATGCATAGTATAAAGCCGGTTAAACACTATAACTTTTCGCAGCGATGCAGTCGCGCGTTTCGTGTCGCTGTCGCTTTTAGACGTTAATACGTTTACGATATGAAAGGCGCGACTGCATCGCTGCGAAAAGTCGCCGTGTGTAGCCGGCCTAAGTATATCTTGTCAGTCCCTAATCAAAAAAATAACAATATCAAATTTCATATCTCTTGAGTTAAGCGCGGTGTTGATTCGCCTGCCGCATTACCGACATAATATACAGAAATGTTACGTTATTTATATTCCCAATGTGCAGATTCCCATAGGAAGTAAAATTTTAGAACAGGACGGCTGTTCTAAAATTTTACTTCCTATGGGAATCTCGTCGAAAACATAAGCGCTGGTAAAACTAGCGGAACTGAGCATGTCAAGACTGAAAAGGATTTTTCAAATTTTCGCACTTTTCTATTTTCGCATAGATTTTGTACACGAAATTATCAAACAAAAATAATCCAAAATGTGGATTTCACAATATCCGACCGGGTCAGATAATTTGAAATACAAACTTGGGTTGGTAGAAGCAGCGCTGTCATCGGAAGGGGGACCCTATATAGTTTTACCAAGTTTTCTGTGAACTGACAAAATCCTTGTTCAAGTAATACAATAGTTTATTCGAATGCAATAGGTACCTACTTTTACAGTCGACAAAATTGTTGGTAGACCTATAGAATAATATGGCTTTTTTTTTGGTATAGTCAGGTAATCATCAAGATAGATTGAACAAATTTAATCCTCTATCCTGTATACGGTTTACAAACTTAGAAGAGCACTACTCTTGGTAACATATCAACGTCGTATGCAAGAGTTTTAAGAAACCTTTTTTAATAGCGTAGTTATTAATATATGAGATTGATGACTGTCCCGGCAATCCATAATAAATACTGACCACCTTATTCGTAAACGCCGAAAAGCTATAACGTGTTCTGTCCTTATCTTTATATGTAACAATTGAATTCGAAAGAAAGAGACGGCATATTTTAACTAAAATAAGTAATTTCGCGTTTTTGGATAAGAGGGTTTTTTAAATTTAAGTTCGTAAACGTCATATTTAAGAAACGACTTTTTCAGATTTATCATTTCAAATCTTTTTCTTTGATATTGTATTAGAAATTTTAGAAAAAGTACTATGTAGACGACTCCCTAGTCTAGACGATAAATGTATGTTAAATCAGCGTAAAAATGGTAGACCACTCCAAAGAAACAACCAATTTTTTGCCTAATTTTTGCACATAATGTTAAGTTATGTAAGTTTATGTGCCGAAAGTTGAGCAAAAAATTTTCATCGTCGTCTGTAATTAAATATATAATGATAAAATCTAAAAATACTATTGTCTATATTTACAAAATTATAGGAAGCTCATATGAATGTAAAGTTTATCTACATGTACGTATCAATTATGTGTGATAGTCGACCAATAATTTAGTAGTTTACCTGATATAGAAATATTAAAGACAGCTATCTCGTTTCAAATTCTCATGAAATATAAATAAATATTATCAAACAATAAATAGTAAATTAGATGGAGATGTCGTAGCGTGTAACGCAAATTATTTGTATGTAGGGTGTTTTGTAATCACTATATGGCCTGCGCCTCTCATTCCGATCGTCGGGCCGCAAGGTACTGAGTATTTAGTGTACCTAGTAAAGCAAGATTCATGCCCCCAATTCTCGGTGCATTCGAGATAATCTCGCAATCGAGATTAAACGTCAGTGCATACAGTCGTTTGACACAACTGTATGAACCTGACGTTTAATCTCGAAATCGACATTATCTCGAATGCAGCGAGAATTGGGGGCCAGAAACAAATCAGCACTGATAATAAAAAGTCACAATAACATTAAAAAAATAAAATAAAAAAAACATCATCATGAACAAAAAGGAATCATATAAAATAGGTATATGCGGCCAGCAGATTAACTGCCGGAGCGACGGTCGGGGCGTGTGTAGCTGTTTTAAATTTGACATTCGCATCTAAATTCTAAACTTTCATCTAGTGTGGCTGTGACTGATTAAAATATTATCAAATAAAATCACTATTTATAAAAAAAAACACATTAATATAGCATTTTCCGTTCACCTTTAATCAAAACGCAATGACAATATTGTTGAACTTATGAAGAGCTATTACAGAAAATATAATGTATTTCAAGTTATTTTCGTACGTGTCGTTAAAATATGTGTAGCGCTAGTAGATCCGTGGGAGATGTTTTGTCTCAAAGACTATCGTTTTAAAATGCATAGAGATCCAATTAGAGATCTATGTAAGTAACTTCTGGAAAGAAAGGTCATCCATAGGGACGCTTTTTTATCATTAAGTATTTTTTTCTCTTTTGGATTTTATTGACATGCGTCGGAACTAGAGTCCGGTTTTAGTAACGCATTTTTTAGATGATATTGTATACATGTAATTACAGGGAGCATTCATTCAAAATGTCCGATTCTTCTATCACCAATATTATTAAAATTATTTATCTTTTTAATTTTTTGATTGCGTAAATATTAGACGTAGTATACGTAGTTTTAAGAACGTAGAGTTTTAACTTTCAGATAAGTACAGAAATTGTAACTATTCTTACTTTAATGATTAATTAATCATGCCATTAATGTCCTATCGATAACCTCAAAATATACTTACCTACATTTGGTGTAGATTATAGAGATAGTCAAAAATGAAGTGCTTTAAGTGGATTTATAACCGCAAATTAGACCCAATCTGTACCTACACAAGATATTCGTAAATAAACCAGCTTCATATGGAAATCTGCTTGTTTTATTATAACAACCCAACTAAGGGCGCTCGTCCATGGCAATTTTTTGCAACGATGCAGTCCGGGATAGAAGCTTTCCGCCCACATCTCGATATGACTAGGTAGCTGATATGACCAGATCGCTTTGTGACTACATCTCCATGTGACTACATCGCTTTGTGCCTAGATCGCGATACGACCAGATCGCTTGACGGCTTATTATCAGATGGACTAAATATATAGGTATGACGTACAGCCAGGCGCGGTCGCAGCCTGAAATTTTGGGGGGGGTCACTAATAATAAAATATGTCGAGTAAATTAAACTTTATTTTTAGACTTGATTTTTCTATTTGACGTGTACGATTTTGGGGGGGGTCATGTCCCCTGTGACCCCCCCCTGGGACCGCGCATGCGTACAGCGAACTCATACGTAGCATACTAAATTAAAGATACAGACACTTAGTCTTCTACTTACAACTTATAATTACTTAACTGCGACATGGTATAAAACATACAACTACTTCGAATTCGACTGTACAATGGTATCTAAAAGTGGCATTGTTTTATGTAACAACTATGTTAGGTTTTGCATCTGATATGACACACCCTTAGAATTTTTATATAGCCTATGATACCTACTCGCAAGTTCTCCCCGAATCTTAACATACCCTATTTATTAAAATCGGACCAGTGGTTCAGAAGTTAAAGTCAATCCGAGATAAAGTACATCCGAAAATTTTCAAAGAAAACTTGTACTGGCGCCTCATTCGGGAACGCTAAGTGATTCTGTAGCGACTCGTAAGCCAGATTTCTCATTCCACTCTTCCGCACGACGCGAAATGCGTAAGAGCGAGATGAGAGATCTGGCTTACGAGTCGCTACAGAATCACTTAGCGTTCCCGAATGAGGCGCCTGGCGCCTCATTCGGGAACGCTAAGTGATTCTGTAGCGACTCGTAAGCCAGATTTCTCATCTCGCTCTTACGCATTACGCTTCATGCGGCAGAGTGGGATGAGAAATCTGGCTTACGAGTCGCTACAGAATCACTTAGCGTTCCCGAATAGAGGCGCTGGACTCATTTTCATATTACGCGATTTATTTAAATCTTCTTCTAACCTCTACTATCTTATCAGCCAGTACTTTGAGCATAACATTTTAGACGGGCCAATCACAGTTCGATATGGTCGCCGACATGTGGACTGTTTTGCTAAAAGCAAGTCCACAGAAAAGTGGTCAGCTGTCCCATCGGACTGTGAATGGGCGGATTGGGTGGCTGGTGGTGTAAACTTCTTGATAAAGTAACGAAATAAAAAAAAAAACAAAACAGTGCAATAATGAATTTTGTATGCAACTTTATTGCTCGAGAGCAAAAAAGGACTGTTTTGTACTGAGTATTTAAAACATTGTTTATTTTCTATCTCCCTTATTATTATGTTTTTTTCGCAATGATTCATACATTTATCTAAAAATGTTAAGAATAAATTCTTAATTTTAAACGACTAAAGTTTGACATAAGAATAGTGAATAACGAAACGAAACGCAAAATAACCTCAAATCCTTTTGGCATGTTGGTTGATTAAGGAATTTACACTTTGAAATTTTGGAGAATGAAATAATCGTGGTAATTTTGCTTTGAAACACATCTATGTTTTGTTTTGTAACACTCATGTACTTAAGTTAAATTTAGGACTTAAGCATTGTCTTTTTATTAACGAGAGCGTAGCATAATGGAGGAATCGCCGGTATCAGCTTTTGCGATATATAGTCAGAACAGAAAACCCAACAAAAAGCCGAAAGCGAAAAGTCTCGCTCAAAGGCTCAAACGCAAGCAAAAGAAAGAGCAATTGAAAAACATCGCGAAACAGAAAAGCAACAAAAAAGAACCGAAACATGTTGAGGTACAGGCTAAAATGAGCATAGCGCGTAAGATAAATAAAGCTGAGAAAAAGAAAAATGGTCTAAAAATCAAGAAAATTATCAGTGAAGACAGTGATGATATCCCTGAATTGATTGTAGCACCAGTAAAACAGTTCAATGTGGCAATCAGTGGCATAGCTGATGATGAACCTGCAAGCAGTAATTGCAGTAACTGCAGTAATGATGGCTCCTTTGATTTCACTCCCGTTGTTACTGACAGTGCTGAAGAAGGCTTAAAAGTATTTAAATGGATGATTGCGCCATACAGTCCTGATAAATTCCTCAATGAAATCTGGGAGAAGAAACCCTTACACATTTCAAGAAAGAAACCTGCATATTACAAAGAAATAATGTCTACTCCAATTATTGATGATATGCTCCGTAATGAACACATTCAATTTACGAAGAACATTGACATCACGTCTTATGTTGATGGTAAGCGCGACACTCACAATCCGGAAGGCAGGGCGCACCCACATGTGGTCTGGGATTACTATTTAAATGGGTGCAGCATCCGCTTGCTAAATCCACAAACCTACATCCCTAAACTACATCTTATGAATGCCACATTGCAAGAATTTTTTAATTGTTTTGTTGGTGCTAATGCTTACCTCACACCGCCAGACAGCCAAGGCTTTGCTCCTCATTATGATGACATTGAAGCATTTATTCTACAAGTAGAAGGTAAGAAACACTGGCGGATTTACAGACCTCTGTCAGATAATGAAGTTTTGCCTAGGGCATCTTCTAAGAATTTTGATCAGGAAGAAATAGGGCAACCGATTATGGAAGTTACTTTGGAGGCAGGAGACATGCTTTACTTTCCAAGAGGCTACATCCATCAAGGAGTAACCATTGATGGTGAGCACTCATTACACATAACAGTGAGCATGTATCAGAAACATGCTTGGGTAGATTTGTTTGAGAAAATGATTCCGGCAGCTCTCCATCTAGCTGTCAGTGAAAATGTAGAACTGAGACGAGGTCTTCCTTTTGATATTTATGATAACTTTGGCTTAGTTAATTCAGATGTACAAACTCCGAGAAGAAAAGAGATTCAAAAAGTGATAGAATCTATGTTTGACAAACTCAAAGATCATTTGCCTGTTGATGAAGCTGTCGATCAAATGCATAAGAACTACCAACATGATGCTCTACCTCCAGTGTTAACTGATTTGGAAAAAGCTGTCACAGTTTATGGAGACTCTAATGTCATGGTCGATGATGGCAAAGTTATAAACAGGATTGAAATAAGCCTTGACACGAAAATAAGGCTGCTACGTAAGAATATATTGAGAGTGGTTTCAGAGGAAGAGCAAATAAGACTGTATTATTACACAGAAAACTCTTTGGAGTACCACGCTTATGAGCCAACATTCTTGGAGATTGATGAAGACCTCGCACCAGCAGTAGAGACTCTGATAACTAATTATCCTGACTATGTTTCTGTAGAAAATCTAGAGGTATCCACTGATACAGATAAGTTAAAAATTGCAGAAGCTCTTTGGGAAAGAGGTCTGGTAATGGCAGAGTACCCTCTGGAAACCATTGAAGATGATTAATAAAATTATGTTTTCATGAATTTAATTCCTCGTTTTATTTATGTTGATACTGTTGGAAGTAGGAAACAAATTAAAACACCCATGTCTCTTAAATTATTATATTTAATTCTGAATTGCATATAAATTTTGTAATTTGTGGACTTTCTGTTACAATAGTACTCTCAAACTGATATATTTTTTGTATAAAACGCTAAAATATGTTATACAACTATTGTACCAGAGAACTGGTGCAAACTCCCACTTGGTACATTATGAACAGAAAATGCACACACAATAATTTATATTCTAAGCTTAATCCTTTTTTTAATTAACTTATTTAGAAATACCACCTAACATGTAGGTACTTAATCTTTCTAACACACACACTCGCACGCCCAGTTTGGTCGTTAACCTTTTCAACGCCAACGACGGATATATCCGTCAGGGTATACAGGGTAAACAAGCCCTTCATGAGTTCGACGCAAGGTTGAAATTCGCGTTACTTCTTAGACATGCTTGGCGTTGAGGAGGTTGGGCCATCGCAGCTCGGGTCCCGCGGTCCGGTGGGTCTTTATGCAACTGAGATTATTTATATCTTGTTCTAGCTTATAGCAGTGTCCCTCTCGTTCGCCTTGCCATCAAACCGAGGCACCCGAACCCCACAACAACATAAGAGTACTTAATGGAAAACATTTAACAAAATGCAGGAAAACAATCTTAAGTGATAACTCACAGATAATATGTAACAAAATTAAGAGAAAAGGTAAATTTCTTATTCAGTAAAAGTGAATTTCCTAAAACTGCGAATAGACTTTGTTATCTATTTTTACATTTGGAGAAGTTTTCTGAGTAGGCAGTATTGCATAACAATTAGTACCCAACTGTACATTGATTCAATGTATTCCCACGATTCTACACGATTGGTCCAGACAGAAAACCACTTCTCTCGGCTTTAATGCAGTTAGTACTACCTTTCAATACACGATAAAAAATAAACCAATTGTATCAAAATACACTCTTATTCAAATAAAATGTGTCCACTTAAAGTTATGATAATTTTTAAATTTTTGTACTGATTTTATACAAGACTTCGCAATTACCGATTACCTTATTCTAGTGTCAATAGTCTAGCAAAATTCCAAATATTTAGCCTAATCTTATATAAAACTTTTATTACTTAGCCGGAGGCAACAATCTCCAGCGCTCGGATCCAAAGAGTAAAGTAAGATTAACATTCATGTTAGTTGTAAATATTTACAGTGAATACTAAACTTGTTACAATTACGTTAGTCAATGTTAGTATAATTAAATTAAACTAAATTCTCGTTCCCATAGAATTTTTAGACATGTGATGCAATTTATCAATGTATTATACTGAGACCGATCGGACGTCCGTCCCCATGAGCGCCGTTCCCAAAAAAAGGCTTCCGACCCATCGGTCAATATACAACAGTTTACAAAACAAATTATATTTCAACGCACTCCTTAAATAACAATCTCCTTGTGCTATAGACTACTGTACTTTATCGTTGGATTTGCGATAAAAGAAATTCATAAACATGCCCCCGGATCAATACGACTTACACCTAAGGGTTCGGTCACGATAAAAAATTAAAATACATAATGTAAACCATAATTATGCAGAAGTACGGGTTGTAAAAATAAATATCTTTTAGAAGACACAATTGTTTTAAGTTACAAACCAACCTTAAGGTACTGTTTGTCAGTGTTCGCTCACTTGTTAAGTGTCCGTTGAGCACGAGGGTCGCGTATTATTTTTTCGCGGGCGGCTTTCTCGGTGTGCGAGTCACTTTGCCGGTCGACGTCGACGGCGTCGGCACTATCGGGGATGGCTTGCTGTCTGTACACAACACAATGCTTAGATAAGGCAAGGGTGTTATAGAAGAGACGTGGAAGACCGACCTTCACCCATCAGATAACTTGATGAGACATATTTTTTATCAAACATAATTTATTAACAAACATGCCTATCGAAAAGTGTTCATAGCTATTTTAATCAATTTTCTTTCATCACCTTCACTCTTTTCATAATCGAATGAATTTCATCTCAACTCATAGTTTTTAATTCACAGAATATACCTACCTGGCAAGCAGATTTGAACAGGTAAGTCAATATAGGTAATAAGGCAATATAACTACACCGATCTGTAAACCAATCGAAATTGATATCATACATAAGTAAGATATTTTAATTACAAAACCAATCGTATAGGCTTGCCTGCAAAAAATTGTACATGAAATATTATTGCCAGAAAATTGATTAAAATTAATTCAATTAAAAATAGCTATGAACACTTTTCGATAGGCAAGTTATCATAGGCATGTTTGTTAATAAATAATATTTGATAAAAAACATGTCTGATCAAGTTATCTGATGGGTGAAGGTCGGTCTTCCAGCTCTCTAGACTATTGACACACCTACACCTAGAAACTAATAGCGTTAACGCTAGCAGTCGGGATAAGTACGGGAAAAATTATGAGTATCATGGATAGGGTTTCTGATTTCTCGACCCCTCTTCGTTCCCGAGTCTCGAGAATTCTCGAAAACATCGCAAAATTAAAACAAAAATTTCAAATAGTTATAGTGTATTAATTCAGTCTTTAAAAACGAATAATTATAAAGACAGGATCGAAACTTTAGCCAAACATTTTTATTTCCAAAATTAACATTTCGCACGTTTAAAAATAAAAGGGAACAAGTCAAAATGAAATTCACTTTTATTTTATTGTTTACTCAAACGCGTTAAAGTTGAATTTGGAATGGATTTGTTTTTCACATTTTTTCTTTTTAATTTTAAACGAGCGATTTGTTCATCAGTAATACTAATGAATCATGGCATTCACAGAATATACCGTATTGAGTCGAATTCTCGAGATCTCGAGGGCTTTTCTCGTCTCGAGAAGGCGGGGATTTCTCGAGATTTCTCGCCTCGGGAATTCCCGAGCAGACGGACGAAAATCATGGACGAATAAAGCAAAAGAACTGTCAACCGCCTTACAAACGACCGTTCCCCGGCATTTGTGACGCAATCTATCGGTGAATTTCTTAAATTGCGTCTGCAATTCGTTCCAACAATAAAGGCTTCCTTTGAAAAGCTGGTAATGTTCACAAAAGACGTGTAAAATGGCACTATCCACGCCATTTTGTTTAATAAATGATTACATTTAGTTTTATTTGATTGATTACCCCGCTGACTATGGTTGTAGAGCCTTCTAGTTTAACTAGCTTTTAGAAGTATCGACTTATTTCCGTTGTTTAATTCGTCCTTAGTAATATCTAAGGTCGTTCCAGTAGTTAATAAATATATAAATCATCTATGGCTCCCACCCACACAAAACTGCGAATTCGCATCGCATCGCAGTTTTATAAGGGACTTCAAGAAGTTTTTGTAAATTTTGACCTCGGATATTGTATTGTACCGACTTTGATACCTAAATGTGTGTACCAATATAACCATAACGAGGTGTATAGTACCCAGCCGAGGCTATAGGGCAGGGGTAGAGGGAGAAGGCAATTCGGATCTCATTTTTTCATTCGCACTCGCAACATATGTATCCTTCAGATCAGTCCTTATGCGAAAAAAGGATGCAAACTCTTTGGCAAATACGCCTAGTCAAGTGCTTACCGTAGCACTAAATTTTATCGTGAATGACTTGAGCGGTAATTATTGTTACCTCTGCCAGTTGACCGCCGGCCCTTCCTTGTGTTAGCGGGAGGCATCGGAGTGTCTCTCTGCTTGGGAGGCGACCTTTTCGGCGTTTTAACCTTCGCTTTTTCCGTTACCGCCGTTGCCGTCTAAAAAAGTCGAGGGTTTTAGTAATTGTACAGACGTTTCATTAAAAATTGGACTGGAACTTAACATTTAAAGGGGAATTTTTGATTGTATAAAATAATTCAGGAATATTATGAGATCTTTATTAGCTTGAAATGTTAGAGTGCAGAGGGCATACAATAAAGCACCAAAAACATTCAAGTAGAATTAAAACATTTTAGACACCGATTTTAATAAATATTTCCCATGCAATATAAACATGCTGTATATAGGAAAATTCTATTAAAGAGCGAAATATAGAAGAAAACGCAAATCAACACAAACAAAAGACCATCGTAATAAAGTAGGAAACACAAGCAAGCGATGATGGGCGAGTATGAGCGATACGTATGTCAAACAATTAATACAGATTTTGTCACAAGTAAATCCATGTTCGTTTCTTATTAAAATATCTAGTTTAGAGAAGGAAAGAGCATGCATTTTGCTTGCGGCCTATTCACTATATCAGCTTCAGCTAATAGTAATATATATATATATAACAAAGATCCTGTTGTTTGTCTATCTAACTACGAAAAATAATTTAACCGTTTTAAGAAAAGATGGTTAGTATGGTACTTTATCTTTGCGGCTGGTATATCTTTTTTATCCTGTGTATATCTGTAAGCTGACCGGAACTCTTTAAAGGCTAGTTTTCTCATATTTAGCCCGTCATATACAATATCAAAAATAAAACGTTTGTTTTCTTTTGTCAATTAACCAAAAAATGACGAAGATATAGTGCGTTGAAGTTTCGCGTGACGTCACGCCTTGGCACACTTTTTACCATGAAGTGACGTCATGAGCCCCCACTCCCGAACTTTGATGCGCATTATCTTCGTAAATATTGATTGATTTGATAAAGCAAAAAATACATGTTCAACATTTTTTGATAATCTAACTGAGGGACTAATTAGAATTATTATTTTTTTACCCAGGAAACATGATTCTATTAGACAGCCGCTAAAACGTTAAGAAATAATCGGCGGATAAATTCGAGAATGTCGTGATCTTGATTTTTTCGAGCAATAATTTTTGCCACCCGTATAACTATCAGTAATTATAAATAAATATAGAGAAATGGTGATGGTGAAGATGTAATGGCTATGAGTAAAGAGTAACTTATACCTCGACCCAATCAAAATAATGCTGAGTAGTACACTGAAATTATATAAATACATTTACTCATTTCAATATCTAGCAGTACTTTTGAGCATGCACAAATAACTTTATATACTTCAAGAGGCTTATTACAAAGCAGAACTCTGTCGACCTAGCGATAAAGGCAGTAAGTAAGATTTTTGAAGAAATTGAGTTGAGCATTGATTCGGAATCGACCGTATTATGCTGATCCCGAATCAATACTTAATTTCGTCAAAAATTGTACTTACAGTGGATTCATCCATACTTGTCTTATTTGATAAACACGTTTCTAACCTCAAAATGTGCAAACTAAAACGGCTGGGTGCTAAATAAAGCAAACCTAGGCTAAAAATTGGCAAAGTGACATCCAAATATTGGATGTCTGTTTTAGCCAAAAAAAGGTCCATTTTGAGGTTAGAAACTTGTTTACGAAATAACACAAGTAAGATGAATCAATCTGCCTTAATCGCTAGCACGGCAGCTGGCAACACATTTCTTTTTTCATTTTTCTCGTATGTAAGGGAAATCTCAAATGTATTCAAAAAACACTCTGAATCTGATGTAGTTATATATTCGAGTAACGCAATATTTATTCATGTCTTTTTAACACGCTTTTATTAGCTTCACTTGTAACTAACTAACAAACAATGTAAGAAAATCTTAGAAGTCAATTTTAACCTACTTTTAATTGTCATAACGATTTGAAACTTTGCAAGTGTTGGCAATTCGGATGACAATAAAATTATTTGGTACCATCGAGTTGAACTGATCACGGAGCCAGGAGGTGGATGAACTCTTCAATGACTACTAGTAAATCCCTCGAGTTTGGGCTCATTTGGTTTGTTTTGACGAGTTCAATACATTTAGTACGTTACTGAAAAAAGTGTTCTTTATGTTTTTGGGAACTATAATTATTTTGGAATAATTTCAAACATTAACATCTTTTTATTTTTTGTATAAATACACCAGATGGAGAATGTCTGTAAACTATATTTGAGAATCTCATTCAATTTAACCTAAATAATTGAGATGAGAATAATGCGGCGTTGCCAGCTCCGCTCTGTAATAACGCTACTTAAGTCTATTTTGAAATAAAATTATCGTATAATATATCCAACTTTCTATCAATCAATACAAATATGTGCCTGTCTGTTTATTTAAAATTAAAATGAATAAACCAAAACCGTTCCTATAACACTTATCGATAGAATTTTAGACCTGTTTCAATCGTATATAATCTTTTATTGGGTAGCCTTTTTCTTCCGTTCACAAATCAGTATGTAAGTATCATGGTATCATGAAAATACTAAGTTCTCGTTAGCATAGTATATACAAAACAGTAGTTTCTCTTCAAACAAAGGTACATCGCGCGCTGGTAAGTGTGCGCGCCTTGTACGTACAAGGAAATCTCAGAGTTGTGGGCTGAAAATAGACTAGTGGGCTAAAGGATTTATTTTTTAAGTGTCCTTTTTTCCTTGAAATCTATTCCATTTCTCATCATCACGCTGTAATTTCTATCACTTTAAAGTTTTTTTTTTCTCCAAAAAACCCCGATTTCTTAAGACTACTACATAGAAATGTCAGAAATGTTGTTAAAATATATTTTATTTTTATGCTTTTATGCTAGCCAATGCCTAAACCAATTTCTGATATAATATTAATTTAGTATAGTTCCATCTAACTCCGACATTTGCTTAGTATGAAAATACTTCATTTAATAAATGCCAGATTGAAAACCGTTCTAAAACCCACATAAACAGGTGCTATAGCAACCGCTCATCCTTATTTAACAACAGATATCGCCATCCCGCCTCCGCTCATAGCAACCAGCGGGCGCGGGACCGCGACGGCACAGGCACCCAGTAACCACACACCATTTAAGTCCGTACTAACAGCCTCTTAAGACCACTGGCTCTTAAAGGCTTCTACGCAGCCAAACCGGGGCCGGAAGCGGGTCGCAGTGTCACAGGAACTTATATCGAAGCCTTCACTTCAGTGAAAGCTTCCAATTTAGTTCGTGTTTCGCAGGCCCGCTCCCAACCCGAGTTTCGGTGTGGTGTGGCAGCCCATAGGGTTCTATCAAACTAAAATTCCAATGTGTGGGATCGGTCTTGAGAGCTGGCCGTTAATACGGAGCTAACTCACTCTCGAAAATGAATGTTAATGCTGATGATGGCGGATACGTACATTTCTATATATCCGTTGTACTATGCCTACCTTGCTTGCCGTCGCCACAATGGGCGTGGTACCTGCCGATTTTCGTTTTGTTTGTGGTTTTGGTGGCGTCGCTTTTGATTTGCGTTTCGGACTGCGCTTTGGTGGGGTGCGAGTCTTTTTAACGGGTGTTGTTACTTCCTTCTGGAAGGGAAATTGTTATTCGCTGAGGCGCTAGCATGCTACGTGAATATTCTAATTTTAAACTGATCTCTGTATCATCTTAATTTGCCGCTGTTCTTTTGTCAATTGCCACATTCTTTAGCGGCAAAAAATTGTGCTAAATATGGCGATGATCTAGTGACGTCCTGCAACGCGAGATGAACCATGATAGCTTTCGAGAAAATTATAAATACGAGTCCACTAAAATTATTTAAACTTTATAACTGCCTAAAAATAGACGTATGGATAAATGTTGCTGCTATCAATTGACAAAGATCTCGCGTTAGCACTTGACTATTTTTGCCAAACTGGTGGTAACAATAACAGCACCTAGAATTATTGAGCTCGGTGTACCTTTAAAAAAAACAGCTTGTAATAAATACTAACATGGTAGCGCCTCTAAACTTTACACTAGATATCCCCAACCACTGTTAAATGTAACTGAAATGAACCCCTTAACACGTTTTTACCTTCTAACGATATGACCCCAAATAATCTATCTAAGAACCTGTGCGTGCGATATTAGGAAATTAGTTGTGCTGTTTAGTGAAAATGGTAACACAAAAAGGAGCTGGTTACTGTTTACAAAATGCTAACGGTTAAGTGTTTGAAGCCCCTTTTTGCGTAGTTGCCGAGCCAGAAAAGATTTTACGAAGTAATATTAAAATTTGAGGTTCTTTCTGCTGAAGCTAGATCTCCTTCAAACTTAGTTTTAAAGCTATCCAACACGAACTTGAGTTTTTTTTGCTTACAAATGTTTTTGTTTACGACCTCAATATACTCATTTAAAAAATCTACGAGCCTTTCGAATAACACTTTTCTGGCAAAGCATCATGTCTCTAAATAATGTATGAATTTTGTTAGAATTATGATAGGCCAATCCCAGCTTAATGTTCCTACCGAATAAAGTGCTAAAGTGGAACTTACGTCAGTATCGTTAGGGTCCGATTTTGTGCGCGGTGAGGACTTAGAACTGGTCCTTTTACGCGTCTTCTTCTCAAGTTGGGACTCGTCCTTGTACAATGATAGATCCACTGTTTAAACAAACAAATAAAAATTAGTAGTTCCAGTTAGAAAAGGAAACTTACACTTACCCGTTCAGGGAGGGGGGGGGGGGGGCAGGGGGTTTTCAAAATACCACGCTTGGTCACAGGGGCGGGGGAGGGTTAGGTTTTCGTCACGTAGTCAATATGAAAGGGAAATCTCATGCTTTAGCTATCAGTGGCGAAGCCTGCCTACAAGCCGAATCCTGACGGCTTTACCAAGCTAGAAAGCTACGGCTTGCTGTCAGTAAAGTCCATGTTACTCTAACTAAATTTCAGACACGCAGGTACGGTTCTAATTGTTCCGGCTTCCCTTGGGAAATATTTCACGCTTCGCCACTGTTAGCTATATTCAAATATGGCGCTTATACGCTCCTGGCGTCACGCGGCAAGTGCCGTATTAATAAAGACAAATAAATACGAGCTTTTTTTAAATTTGTAAAAAATTATTTAAAACCATATTTAAGAATAACCACGTGAAAACTAGAAAGGGGGGGGGGTGTCTTGGCATAAACTACGTGTGGGTCACCGAGGGGGAAGGGGAGTAAAAAATTGTTAAAACCGGGTCACGTACTATGGGGTTTTTTTCTGAAGATAGCTTCCCGCTTATTTACCTACCTTATTACTTATTTTATACTGTTGTTTTCATGTTTTATGTAGTGTTTTATAATATTATTTCTCTGTTATCTGGAGTCCAATGGCTAAAGCTGGTACACCAGTAGAGACAGCCGCCAGTGGAGCGCTCTCGACCCCCAGCCATTGAGTGTCGGTAACTCGTCCGTGCTTAAAGGATGCCTCAGTGTGAACCGTGCACGTAGTGGTGACGGTTGCTTCGTGCTCGATACGCGGTAAGATCATAGCTGGGCACAAGACCGTTAATCCGTTAATCATTAATTAACAAAGGTAACATTTCGAGTAACAGAGTAACTTTAAACATTGTTAACGGACTCATTAACTTCCGTTAAAACAATTAAACTCTGTTAATCGTTAATTATATACCTATTATTCGTCAAAAGGACACCGCGCGGACCGTCTTTTTTTCCAAGATATTATGGCGCCTAAACGAGCCTAGCTTTCCACGACCTCTCTAGTAATAATTAGGTATTATTACAAAATCAAATTGTACACCCTTCTTTTATAAATTTTTCATGTCCTGCCTAAACTTCTAAAGCCCATACCAACATTTTTTAATAAGAAAATCCTGAACGCAAAGGCATATAAAATGCAATTTCTATAATAAGTTAACGATTGACGTTAAGTTCCGTCAAATATTCTGAAATGTAACGCTTTAACGTTCAACGAAGTTAACTTTTTGGTAACGGATAAGCGATTAACGAAGATTTGATTAACGGTGCCCAGCTATGGGTAAGATGAATAATGAAATGGCAAGTGGGAAACTGGCTGGGGTGTTACCGGCTGCCTCGCTTATCGTGTAGGTCGCTCAAGTGGAGATGAATTTGCCACATGCCGGCATGCTCAGGACGAGGCGCATGTGGAGTCCTGGCTTAAAAGTTCTCGAGAGGCGACCACTAGGGTTTCTGATTTCTCGAACCCTCTTCGTCCCAGTCTCGCGAATTCTCGACAGCTTTTTCCCGAGTTTTCTCGACGGCTTTTTCCCGAGTTTTCTCGAGTCGTCGACATTTTATTTTTTATAAAATATACCTAATCGTAAAATTAAAACAACGAAATTGCAATTAGTAGTAGTTTTATTAATTCACTCTTTAAAAATCTAATAATTATTTTCATGTTTTGAAGACAGGATGGAAACTTTAATTAGATATATTTTTGTTATAATTAACACATTTTGTTGATCAGTATCGGGTCAAAGTATTGTTTTTTTTTTATGTAAAATAAATTCTCGAGCTTTCCACTTCTCGAGGTTTTTTCTCGTGTCGAGAAGGCCGAATTTCTCGAGATTTCTCGCCTCGGGAATTTCCGAGCAGAAACCCTAGCGACCGCCCACAAGGTAGAAAGACAACTCTGCTGCGTGAATCTGTTGAATACAGCACGAGACCGGTCGTGGCAATCTTTTCGACAGCAATGTCCAGCAGAACTGATGAATAACGGTACACACAGCTGTCGGGGTGCTCCTCGGTGACGGGCGGGGGCGCGGCGCCGTGCTCGGCGCGCAGCGCCCGCTCGAGGATGGAGCGCGCGCGCGCGCGCCTGCTCGGCCGGCGTCAGCAGCTGCGCGCCGTGCATCATGTGTACTCACGGCCGTCGGGGTGCTCCTCGGTGACGGGCGGGCGCGCGGCGCCGTGCTCGGCGCGCAGCGCCCGCTCGAGGATGGAGCGCGCGCGCGCCTGCTCGACCGGTGTCAGCAGCTGCGCGCCGTTCATCATGTGTACTCACGGCCGTCGGGGTGCTCCTCGGTGACGGGCGGGCGCGCGGCGCCGTGCTCGGCGCGCAGCGCCCGCTCGAGGATGGAGCGCGCGCGCGCCTGCTCGACCGGTGTCAGCAGCTGCGCGCCGTTCATCATGTGTACTCACGGCCGTCGGGGTGCTCCTCGGTGACGGGCGGGCGCGCGGCACCGTGTTCGGCGCGCAGCGCGCGCTCGAGGATGGAGCGCGCGCGCGCCTGCTCGGCCGGCTTCAGCAGTTGCGCGCCGCCGCCGCCCGGCGCGCGCGCCAGCGACAGCGTCGTCAGCACACACTCCATGTCTGCCGGGGAACGCGGTTACAGGCATGGAGGCGATAGGCTCCTTGACAACTTAATAGTAGTTTATGCAACGGTTGCATAATGATAGGCCTTAAAATACGGCTGTGGGTTTAAGAAACGAGCCGATGGGCGAGTTTCATAATAAGATCGCACGAGTGTTTTAAGGCAAATTATGTACAGTTGCATACATAACTTTATCTACACACATATTATAAATCCTCCATGTGTTCAGAAACAATATTTTCTGGCAACAAGTTATTTGTTACAATCGTGGCTGCATTAACGATATCCGGCGGAGTTTTCACATCGTCCTCGGAGTCACTACTATTCATATTTTCAACTAAAATGTAAATTACAAACAACTTTTTACAAACAGCAAAAAACCAACATGAATGATGAAATGACAACAGTAATGGCGGCAATTCGATCCTCGAGACGTTTTTTGACGACAAACAAATGAAGTCCCTATTCTTTATTTGAGAAGTACATACACCTAAAACAAATGGCAACACTGCCTGTCAAACGGGGTTTTATCATCGGTGATGCAAGCTATGTAAATTGTGGGCCCTGGAATTTCTGACTCACCAGTGACATCGTAGAAATCCGGTTTGTACGTCTCCCCAGACGGATCCACAGTCTTGTCCTGGGAGAGCCAGCGGATCTTGATCTTGCGAGTGGTACGATACACGTTCTGAGTCGTCTGACACACGTAAAAACCGCCCTCTGCGTTACGGACCGCTAGATATTCATTTCTGGAAAAGGATTTCTAATTCAAAGGCTGATTACTTAGTTTCTTAAAACATAATTTCCTTTTACGCACCGATACCCACTTCAACATGATAAAAATGTATTTTTTATGAGAAGTTTTAATTCTACTTACTAGAGATGCAACGGATAGTGGTTTGGCCAGATACCGGATATCCGGCGTGGTCATTGGCCGGATTTCCGGCAACCAGATATACGGCTGCAGGTATCACTAAAGTCGTGTTACTTTGCGCGGCCTTCGCGCGGCGAGCAAGTTTCAATTTGTTATGAATTGTAAGTGAGTGGGGAGGCCCTTTTGAGGTTCAATACGCGCTTTATTACGTCAATTGGGAATATTGTTTTTATTTGTTTTATCCTATTTTTGATCCAAGCTTCTGCCAACCGGTATCCGGCCGGATAGTATAATCATGGACAGATAGGTCGGATACCGGATAGTAATCGGATATCTGTTGCATCTCTACTATTTACCCGACTGTGCCAAGCAAAAGAGAGTTTGGAGTTTATTAGTCTATATGGGTATGTAAATTTGTTCTATTGTACCACTAGCGAACAAACGCGTGGGCTTATTTTGTTGATTCTTGCATTATTGGTAATCGTATTGCGCTTGCGACTGTACCTGAAGCTATGGCAGTAGGTGAAATTCAAAATGGCGGACACCAGACGCTATTATAAACGTCACGAAATACCATCCACTTTTTATTGATTTTACTTTCATCCTAATTTATTTCCTCAAAACTGGTTACCCTTGCTCCGATAAGTAAATATAATGGTTATTCTGTGTGGGTAGGGTACTGACTTGTAAAACACGATTAATTTGTCGTCGTTCTGCTTGGTCGGGGTCGAGCGGCCTGCCGAAGCCGACAATTTGGTGGCCATCGCGATGTCAGGAGTTGGAGACTGGTACAACTGCACCTGAAATGACGAGGGATTAATCTATAGCGAAATAGCAGCTAATTCGATGTGACTCAAGGACAGTATATTCAAGGGCACTGCCAGGATCTCAGAGGGATGCAGGCAGGGGAAACCTAATTAATAATTTGCATGCTATAAAAACGTTCATATAACACTGCTAAATATAAAATTGAAACGACTAACAGACATTATAATACCGACTGATATAAAATCATTTCATATAAATTCACTTAGTCAAATCAGTGGCCTTGCACTCCACTCCTCGATTGCTCGGTTATACCTACTGTCGTTATTCCCTAAGGCCTCATAATTCAGTGCGGTTGCGCCGAGCGCTGAGCGAGCACTTCACTTGCCTTCTGCCGGTATAGTACGTTCGGAACAGTGAAAAAATGGCAGAATACAAAACATACGAGAAAGCGTGCTACAGTCGCTGAGTGTAGACCGTAGCCGACAAAATGTATGGAAATTGACATGCCGTGGCGTCAGGGGCACGAAAATTTGCTTTCGGCTACAGCCAACTGTATTGTTCAAAAGGTTAATTGCTATGTTTATGGACGTTTGTAGGTACAAACAGAACAATGTAAACCTACCATTTTTACATTGCCAAAAGACCGTGAAAACTAAGTTTAATTTTGTTTGAATAAGTTTTAGTCAGATTAAAACTTTCGTGAGACATTACTAAGACTAGAAATAAGCACGAGCCGCAGCCTGGTGCATCATCAACACCGGTGCAGCCCCCCACCGCCCCCGCGGCTCGGGCGCAACGGGCCGCGCGCCAGGCAGTGCGTGGGTTGCTGTGAGCGCGACCGCACTCAACCCCTGAAGAAGGACTCCATATGAGTCCGAAACATGTCGGACTATTTCTGACAATAAATCGTGAGTGCTTATTTCTAGTCTGAATAAGTTTTTACATCTTTGACGATGTTATTTTTTAATACGTAAGTATTATCTATTCTGTGGTTTCACTAAATTTACCTGCATATCCCATGCCGTATTGTAGGAGTAACGTGTTTAAATATTTACGTCTTAGGTCGGTACTGCTATGGTCACAGAATAAATAATAGTACTATGGTGACAACCCTAGTGTTACATGTGCCGCGCGTGAAAGAGCACGGATTATGCGCTAGAGAAAGCATTGGGCATGTTTTTGATGCCAAAACGTCAGCTTTGTTAGACAGTGCAAATTCTGTACGTAGTAATATTATTTATTGTGCCTTAGACGCGAATTATACACGGCGTAAGGCATAACGCCGCGCCTCATCGTACATTTTCTATGAAAACATTTTGAAGCGGCATCATGCCTGCGCTGCGATGCTGCTTTGGATGATTTTTGGCATATTGATTATTTACTTGTTTGGCATAATGTTAAGAGCCCTATCACCAAATCGCGTTCTGAAAGATTAGGTATATTGGACGCACGCATCACGTCGCCCTCGTCCAATGTACAAAGAGCGCTGACGGCCATATAAGATGTAAGGCCGTCCGGGCTCTTTTTACATTGGGAACTATCGTTCGGCGGGACAGAGGTCTGCCTTCATCAACCGCCGGCGCGGCACTGAATTCGGGCGGCCGTTATACGTTTATTTTTTTAAGTTGTATAATCAATTATTTTTCCAAAATGTATTAAATTTTAATTATTTATTGACTAACGATTATTCTGATATAAGTTTTACGTAATAATATTCACGTAGTAAAGAGAAATTTACGGTTGATTCTTAGCGTTTTTAGTAGTTTTATGGTTTTGCCTTGGAATTTTTTTCTACATATTCCATATATATTTCAAAATTCCGAGGCCGCTATAACCTACACGACTATTCAAGAGATATTAGTATATATTTTTCATTTGGTTTGCTTTGTAGAGTAGTTCAATCCACGAGCTCGAAAAAGTGCCGACGCGCATTTTTTGAAAATCTTGCTGCGGAATTTCGGCTTTATATCAATAGATGAGAATAAATTACAAAAAGCGAGGCCGCTATGATCAATAGTAATAACTATACTCCACCATTCAGCAAGTCAAATTTGTCTAAGTCTTTCAGTTTCTCATAATAAGAACGCCAAAGTTGCCCAATTATTGAAAAAAACGTAATAGGGCTCTTAATTTAGGTAAAACCAAGAATGATATAGTTCTTTCGCCAATGCAAAAACCAGCAATCTGGAATCCTATGCGCAAGGCAGCTGGGGGATAGTGGAGTCTCAGGGGCGAGACGGAACTCCGTCGACCCCAATGTTAGTAGCACGTACGTTTTTCAAAATTGTATAATACTATACATACATACATCACGCCCGAAATCCCTAATGGGGTGGGCAGAGCCACAAGACTACTTGTGGCCACGTTCGATTAATTAGTCCTAAGATGGTATGATGAACCGTATGGTGACAGGTGATCAGCCCATCGCCCATACGGATAGTCCACCATGTTGGAGAGGACCCGTCCCTTAGTCGGCTTTTACGACATGCCAGGATGATAAGCATCTGCACGCATTCTATGCTATTTCTTCACTCCCAGTGCAGCAGAGGAGCAATGCAGGTGGAGGATTGTATAATACTAAACACAATATAATTATAATGAACTTTGTATTACTCTGTACAACTGAAATAAAGATGCAGATTTGCCATACTTTGTTTGGTTTAGTTGATTATGCCAACTGATCAATCAACTGAATAAAGTTGTCACACATACTTAAAGGTCTTTGTTGCTTTGCAAAGTGCACGTCGTGAGTTGGATAAGCTTAGGCGAACTCAAATATAGACTAAAGTATTGTCTAAAGAAGTATTGTATCCATCAACATTAGATCATTAGGGTCATTAGGAATTTAAAAAAATATATAAATTGACTACTTTGAATAATAACGCAATAGAAACAAAGTCCGCGCGCACAATTTGAAGCAACAAAATCGGAGCCATTTATAGCTCCAAATTCATACGAACGCCGGGGCGCTCCTATAGTGTCAAATGTCAAAGCGCTCCGCCGCTCAATTACGCAACACCAAGTGGTATCGCTTTCGCGGAAAGTAAACCAATTGTTCCCTTATTTACACAGGGTTAAGACTAAATTGGTTTGGATTTCGAGCCAAACCGATACCAATTTTGCTGCGTAATTGAGCTGCCGGTTTAGTGCTTCACTTTTGTCAGGGCGGTTGTATGTAAACTATCTTTCTATGGTTTGTAAATTCTATGATGTTGTGGCACTTGATATATGAAAATAGGGGGTGAAAAAATCTCACAGATATTATCAAATGGGGTATTGTTGGATAGGTCCTCAAAACTTACATGAAGATTTCTAATTCTTTTTTCTGCTTTAGTATTCACTAAAGCAAAAAAAGAGTTAATGTGTCCCCCCTTCATTAACTACTCAACTGTGACATTAAAAATCTGAAAAAAATGTAGCTTCTTACAAGTAATAAAGAGTATCATCGAAAATTGGTTTGAACGAAATTGGCGAAAAAGCTTCTGAGATTAGGCCATTTTATATGCTCAGTATATTTTGGTCTCTGTTTCAATACAACCTCTACAAGTCAAGAGGTCAAAGTTTGTTGGTTGCCTATACCTGCCCCCTCTCTTGCTACGCCCTTGACTTCACTTGACTGTATTTGGCAAATATTTGTGCTGCACCCTTTTTTTTACGTTAGAGATTAGCAAGATAAATATTTGGCAAATAAAAATAATAAAATGTCACCTCCACTTTCGCTATTGTAACTTTTATGGCACTGCTCAGTCAGTGAATGAATGATTGACATGTCCCTTAATAGAGATTTTGTATGAACATTTTGAAAAAGGAACAATTTAATTGAGTTTGATAAATCTTATTTCAAATTTAGAATTATTTTAAATTAGCAAACAAACTTTCGAATTGGATCCATTTTCAGATTATGACTTTTCGACTTTTAAAATAAATAAAAATTAGGACAGTTAGTTAAATAATTTATCACTCAATTATCAATATTTCTTACTTACCATAAGGGCTGTTGGAGTCCATTTTGTGTTTTGTTTAAAATATATTTTCAATTATAAAAATAATGGTTTTATTGTACCTTAATTTTCGAATCTTTACAAGAATTTTGTGAGCTATAAAACATTGTTAGTTGTTCTTACCTTTGTCCTATTCCGTTTGGATCTAGAGTCAGGTGTAGCAGCATCTTCTGCAAGCTTCTTGGCAGCACTAGGGCCATCACTTGATTTTGGTGGTGAGGCATGTCTCCTCTTCCTTATTGGTGGAGTCACTGTAGCCAGCTTCAATGTTGACTTAGGAGTAGCTTTCACTTCAGGCTTAGAAGAAGTCTTGACCTCCAGTTTCTTCTCCTCAACCTTTTCTTCAACTTTTTCTATAGCTTCCACAGGTTTTTCTTCCGTTTTGGGAGTTTCAGATTTTTTGGGTGCCTCTTCTAGCTTAGGTTCTTCAACTGGTTTTGGTGCTGGCGTTTCAATTTTTAATGGCTCTGGTTTCTTTTCTTCTTTAACTGGTTCAACTTTAGCACTTTCTGTGGAACTGTTAGGTATAACCGGTGAATCCTGTTTCTGCAGTGTTACGGGTTTCTCTTGACACTGACTGTCTTTAGCGGATTCAGGAACTGGCTTACAGTCGCTTTGAGAGGGAGCAACGTCAGCAGTAGGTGCCGGTTTAGGTTCTGTTGGTTTAGCTGGAGATTTTTCAGGTGCCTCATTAGCAGTTGCAACTTTAGGTAGAGCAGGATCAGCTGCCTCATTGGCTTTTGCTGGTTCAGCCTTCTGAGGAGTACTAGGCGCAGGTGCAGCCTTTTCAGGAGGTTTAGGAGTACTTGGAGATGTCTTAGCGATGTCAATATCTTTGCCAGGCTCAGGGTTCTGGGGCTTCAATGTAGCAGGAGCATTAGAAGCTGACTTAGGCGATTCAACAGTGCCATTAGGCTGTCCTGGTGAACCGGTTGAATCTGGTTCCTTTTTCTCTGGGGCTCGCGTCAAGGCTAAAGGCTGCGAGGGTGCAGGGGTACTGGGTTTGTCCTGAACGAGACTAAGAGGCGCGCTGGTGGCAGTTTTAGCAGGGTTAACTACAAGAACAGGCGCAACTGAATTTTGCGTGACGTGTGAGAGATTGCCATGGTGACTCATGTTCTGAGCCATTTGTGCCATGTTGGGGGTGACGGGCGCCATGGAAGGCGCGGCGTGCGATAGCGGCGTCGGCGGAGGTACGATGGGCGGAGGCACCGGCTGTGTCAGGTTCTGCCCGACCAGGCTGCCCCCGAGCGTCGGCAAGGTGCCCGCGAGGGTCCCGCTGGCCACTGCCGCCTTCGCGGGGCTGGACTGAACACCCGGCGCCCCAGGCTGGGGTAAAACGGGCTTTACAGAATTCATATCACGCGAACACCGAACGTATCTGAAACATAAGCAGCGAGTTGTAGAAGCTGACGCGGTGTCTTTGACCCACAACAATCGTTCGTACGTAATCGAACTGCGACCGATAGGCGCGTAACGCGTTTGGCCCGCTTTAACTTTTTACGCGGCGTCGGTTACAAATAACGCAGCAAATTACCACTAGCCGGTCCGGCGACAAAAGTCCATCAAGTAGCCCGATGAGTGTGGTGGCCGCGGCGGGGACGACCGCAAAAAATATGCGTTGCTATAGCCAGGAAACTTCCGCAAATTTAGAATCGCGGTAACCTTTTGATTGCACTCCGCTGGCTAAACACTATGTGGTATCACTTTATCTCACAAGTAACGATGTATTTACATGATAAATTACACTTCTTAACACGAATTTGCCTTAATTTGACTCTTGGAACAAGTACGCACAGTAGTTAGAGATGGCGTCGGACGAACGCGCATGCGCCACCCTCTTTCTCGCGTTCCTCCAATGAAACCAAGCCCAAGCGAACGAATCCTTCCGAGAAATCAAATCTTGCGTCTTTTTCTAACAACGGTATAGAACTGCGCTGCCGGCTACTGCTATCTCTTTTAATCGTTAATGGCTAGGCTACATTCTAGAGTATGAAAATGATGGATTAAACGGATTGTGGAAATAAAACGTTATAATATCACTTTTTATACTTGAATATTTGTAGAGTAAAAATTAAAACATGTGCTTATTTATAATTGATTATTTATGGCCAAATTAGAGTATTTTATGTACTTATATAAATTCTAACGAAAACTAACAACAGGTTCCAACAATTTCTTACCGCGATTCTGCAATTGGCATTCCACCAACTAAGGGACTCTAAGTACTAAAGTGGGTCCAATTCGAAACATTACTTCTTAAATTAAAATTCTCTAAACTTAAAATTAGAAACTTCAAACTCGATTTTGACAGGTCTTAAAGCTTTTGCTATTCGAAAAACTCGACTTTTAAGCGATCTCTTATTTTGACGTTTCTAACAATTCAACTTAGAGATAGCGGCGTAAATCGGTATTCGAACGTGCCCGCTAAATGTCAATTTAGTCAGATGAGTTTTCGCTAAACGGAGGGCCTAGCACACTAGCTTTTATCTTACATGAAACATCTGTCACTTTTTAACTAATATGCGGACGAAAGGGACGAATGCTTTATGTGCACAATAAAAATTTGTGTGCTATGGGGGCTGGCCGGACTTAAAAGTTGGCCGCTAGTTTTATTTTAATTAGGTTAGGTGAATTTTATTAAAAACAAAAAAGCAAATAAGTGAGTTTTCTCAGGAAGAATTTTATGCGTGGATGATCACAGATATTTCTGTTGAACTGTAAATATCAAACGCTTAGAAAAATTTAAATGAAAAGTGATGTTGATTATACCTATTTTAAATGATTTTCTCTTTTATAAAATCGTTTTTATGTCTGGCTCAAACGCACAAAATGCGCAGAAATAGGAGCGTCCGCGTCGACTCTTTCGCATTTACATTATACTTTTTTCAAAATTTATAATATATAAATCAATGTGTATTAACAAGTCATAACATATCTACGTTTTTAAATCTAGGTATGTCAAAAATTCTAACCTAGCTTCAGGCCTAACTTTGGTATAGTCTGACCGCGTGTGGCGGCGATCGCAGCTATATCACGCCGTGCTTGGAATCAATGCAATGGTTGTGGTGTACCAATGGCAGGTCACAAGTGTAACCTAACCTAACCATGGGTCCCCTTTGCTACAACCTGACCAATGTGACGTCGTCCGCGCCTGTCACTGCGGCCGACTGCAGCAGCAAGCAGCATGTGTCTTCTGCAATTGCAGTCTGCTTGCATTGGACTCAGTCTACATGCATCAACTGAATTGCATTTTTAGTGTGTAACCTGGTAGTGAGGTAAAAATCGCAAGGACCTTGCTTCCAATGCAGTTGGCAAAATATTTGAATGTAATTTTTAATTAAGCTTTGAGGTCTAACATACATCCTCTTAGACATCGTTCTGATCGCTCAGAAATGATTTGTATACCTATTTACCACAAGAATTATGATAAAGGAAAATTATATTAATAGTCAAATTAAAACTTTGTGAGACATCATTTCAAGTAAGGAAAATCTCATGAGGAAACCTGCATACATCTGCAAAGTAATTCAATGGTGTATGTGGGGTCCCCAATCTGCACTCGGCCCGCGTGTGGACTACGGCCCAGTCCCTCTCACTGTGATACGAGGCCTGTGCGCAGCAGTGGAAAATATATAGCATGACGATGATGATTTTAAATTTATTAATCAATATAACTGGATGTGCTTATAGTCTGGGTTTCACATGGACGTCACCTGAACACCCTCCAAACTAGGAGAAATCCAGGGAAACCCAGACCCATCGGTCATGGGTCAGCATTTAAATTTCTATTTAATCATCACTGAACCCAAATAGAGCTACCGCACAGATCAATAGTCTTCTGGCCGTGTCTTATCCAACTTCGAAAATTGACAGAATGATTAAGGCATTGATAGGGCCATGAAAACTCTAAAAATCAATCAATCAATCTATATATCAATGGTATAATCAAGTGGTAGGTATCAATATCACAATTATTTCAAGAAACACAGTAGTAACTAGGTTTTGTATGCTTTTTCATATTTCTTTCTACCCATTTGGTCTTTTCTCACTAGGAATACTATAAGAAAATATTTGTATCATTATTACTATTATCATTAATCAGGCAGGCAGTCGGAACAACTGTTCATGGCCTAATCCAGCTGTCCTCCAATCAACCTGTCTATACCAGAATATTCTTGTGCTATTTAATCATTTAACAGGTTCATTTAGGCACTCTTGCAGAATAGTTCATTTATTTTGATTTGAATTTTGTATATGTACTTAGATGACTGGTGCATTGCTGATCTGTTTATTCCATCATGATATTGGGACTGACATTGAAAGGGTTAATACTGAACACAACAAAAGGAACGAATTATGGAATAAATCACCTGCTTGAATTATTTGTGACATTTTTATTTTAGTGTGAAACAATTGAAAAAAATTAACTAAAATTTTTCAGGGATGGAAAAACTGGCTCATCTATACATATAAGAAAGGAAATGATAATGAACAGCACCAGTAGATATAAATATACCAGTAAAAAGGATTACTAAAAACATTCATAATAATGAAAAATATATTTATTGCAATATACATGTTTTGAAGATTTTTATTAATAAATAATATAATGGAATAGTTGTAGTGCCTTTATTTTCTTAACAGTTCCAACTCCATCCACTCAAGAGGCAGTGTAAGGCATGGAAGACATGGAGTACCGCCTATGGCCTCGCAGACTAAGAAGGGGCCTTTTGCCTCAAGAGTTTATGCATACATATTGTTTAGGAGACGCTGCAGACAGCAGACTTTCTTTGCACTAACAGAGTAGTGTCTTGCAAAATGTATCTTGCCCACTCCAACCACTTTCCTTCTTCCTGCCCATTGTCAAGTTTTGTCGAACCTTCTTGTATGAAAGTCCACATGTCCTGAGTTAGTGAAATGTTCTGAGCTGTGATGGCCTAGTAATGTTGCATCACATTACTAGCAGCTCAAGGTTTAACCCTTCTACAAGATAATATAGGTAGATTTTGCACTAGTTGGACAGAGCATCTATTGGGTAAATATTCAGCTTTTTAGAAAGTCGGTCATTCCCAAACCAACCTTTTACATTTTTAATAAACTGGAATAGGTACCTGTTACAACTTCTAACTTTATCTTAAGTAGGTTTTCTCTAGGTTTACATTTCATGATAGGCGGATAACACGGTGGAGATTCACTTTACTCATTCTTTTTATCATAATATGACTGCACTTCCCGTTTTACGGTCTACACGCTGGACATTCGCCTTAGGTAATCATTTTCATTTAATTTCTTACGTTCTGTTTCGAATTTTATCCAAACTTGTCCGGCCTGGCCTTGGTTGGGTGCTTGGGATCGTTTTTAAGATCATTATCGACTGTAAAATTATCTTCGTTTTTCTTTTTGTTTTCTTATTACAGGAAAAATAAAGTTTTCTTTGGCTCGCCAATTTGACATCATGCATGACAGCGATTAAATTTTGCATGTCAAACCTTAAACCTAAAAATCGCTTAATTTAGGTTAAATTAGTGTCATCCGCTATTCGAAATAAGTGCTTTAATTAAGTTAACCTAAATTTAAAACAATTTTGAAATCCAAGTGACACCTATAAATTTAATCCGAATTGGTCGTATGCGTTTTGTCTTTGCTCAGGGTTGGTTAATATCACAACGATTACCGGTTCATCGGTGAAAAAAAAAGGAAAATTTTAATTTGTACAGTAAAATGGGGTGAACAGAAACGATTTTTAACTTCAATGCTAATTTTCGGTTATGATCCTTAATGTAATGTGAATAAAGTTGGTGTCATTTTCTGAGTCTTGATGCGTTCTACAATTTTGTCTAAGGTGTATATGACCTATATATTGCTAATTCAATAAAAAACGCAAAAAACATGCTGTCTCTATTCATACAGCGAGGAGGGGAGAATAGAGACGACATATGGAGTGAATAGAAAATGTTGCAAGGGTTGTCAAAAATATTATTGATAATTCTGTCAGTACCAATGTTTAAGTTTATAGACCAGATTTTGGTTACCAATAAGAGAAGTAGGTCCATAAATAAAAAGGTAATTTAAAGTTTTGAATTATTTAACTTGCTCGCCTATGAATAATGTTTGGTAGGTATTTTGTTTTTATTCCCATGTAAAACATACAAATTTGCTTCTTTTTTTCAAATAGGTGTACAAAATGCCGCGTGTGTACGTTCCAGCAAGAAAAATAAGAATAAAAAACTTGATTCTTCTTTCCCGCCGGTACCTACACATATACGTATTTGAAAACATATTTTTATACCTTACAGAAAAATAAAAACAAAATACCTACTTACCTTCAAAAAAATATACTTTACCAGTTTTGACAACCCTATCGTATATATTTTGATTCACCCTACAATCGTCCCGTTTTAGCAGCATGGCGTTTCTGATACTAAAAACGATTGACCCCATATAGCGACTCTAATCACCCTTTGTATCGTCTCGATTCACCTCAAAGTTGAGTAAAAATTAATAAGATCCATTTTTAGTCAAATTTTTACATTCGTAACAAACTTAGCACCGTGTTTTAATATGCAAAATGTAAAATAATGATTATATATTTAAAATTACTAAAGAAACTGGCAAAACCATCCGTATATTAGCGGCAGTACAAAAGTTCACAGCAGTTCATTCGTTCGCGGTTACAATGGTCGTCTTCACGACTGCCAAAAACTTTATTTGTGACTAGTTTTACGGCTGTCAGGTGTTAACAAACTAATGAAAAAATTCGCACCACGTTTTCTATTCACCCCATTTTACGGTACTAATTATTCATTCATGCTTAAAATTTATTATTATACTTGACAAAATAGTGCAGTTCTTAGGCTAGGTACTTGACCTACAATATAACTTTGCAATATCACTGGTTGCACAATTATGTTGATCTTCAATAGATGATAATATTGAAGGTTCTAGTATCATCAACTGACTATCAATATCAATTGAGCAACCAGTGATATTATTGCACAGTTATATTGTAGGTCAGTACCTAGCCTTAGGAAAGTACTTAAATAAAGACGTTTGACATATTAAAAAAAAACAGGACCAGTTCGAATCCGATTCACCCACCGCGTCTTAGGTAATTTTTTGCACATTTTATAAACAAAAAATAAAAAATTACAAAAGAAAAATTAGGTACCTAGCACACTGAACTTCATAAACTATGAAAGCACCGAACGTTGCTCTAAGGCTCGGCACTGACCTACAATATAAGTAACTGCAATATCACTGGTTGCACAATTATATTGATCGTCAGTAGATGGTAATGGACGGTCAATATCGACTAATAACGATCAATATAGTTGTGCAACCAGTGATATTGCACAGTTATATTGTAGACCTCAGTATTTGATATTAATTTCAACTTAATATCTCCACGCGTTCCTAAGAAAAAGGGAGGTCCCTTTTTCTTAGATAGACCCACGGATAGACGGACAAGGAAGTGATCCTGTAAAGGTTCCTTTTTTCATTTTGAGGTACGGAGCATTAGTAATTGAGTAGTAATTAGTAGAGGTAAAAAGTAATTAGTTTTGCCGGAAGTACGAACAGGGTTGGCTCAAAACGACAAGCATTCAGAGCCGTCAAACTTTTCTTATAAATAAAGTTCAAACGGCGGGAAAGTATTCCGCGGGTTCAAGGTACTTGTACTTGAAAATAATTTGAAAAAGAAATATGAGTTCCCAAAACTCTCGTAAGAGATCGAATAAGCGCCAGCAAGATTGGCTTGTGGAAAAGATATATGCCAATATGCATCTGGTGAGAGGTAGGCTAAATATTGGTTTTATTGAAATCCATTGATTTTTGAATTAAACCCATCAGAAGCAAATTATTTGCTCATTTTACCATTTTTAGGCAATACAGCGGATACAGAGGCGGTTCTGTTCTGGCGGCAGTTGGCAGGCGAGCTGAATGAGATGGGCTGCAGCAGAACGGTAGCAGAGTGGCAGCATGTATGAGCTTTTTATTTCATTAGAAGTCAAGATTGATACCGAACGAACTAGTCATAATTTTAGTATAGTTAAATGTCAGTTTATTCTGGAGTCTCGCATCAGTCTTTAACCAAATACTTTACCAGCATGGCGTTCGATTACTTTCATTCACATTTTTAAATGCCCCTAGCCCTTTTCAATTAAGACATGGCATCTTTTTTACAGATTTGGGCTCAGTGGGTCCAAAAAACTAAAACAAAGGCTCGTAAAATACATAACTCGATTCGACGGACAGGCGGTGGCCCTGCAGTGGCACATTTAAGTCAAATGGAGGAGAGAGTTATAGCAATAGTGGGCACTGCGGCGGTTGACGGCTTCTCTGTTTCGGAAACCCCATTGGTTAGTATTACAATTTGTTTTCAAACTTATGATTGACAACACTACTTTCGTGTTGATTAAGTACTTAGTACTTTATAAATTATAGCAACTTGTTTTTTTTTAGGAGTACGAGATCAACTGTCGGTCGCCATCGCGCACCCCTCCTCCATTAGCTACGCAGTCTGCAGGGTCACCGGATCCTGTCCCATCTACATCGACAACTATGCTCCCGCCCTCAGCCACAGCCTTGCCAGCAAGAGGACCGCCGCCACTGCCGCCGGCGCATGAAAGTTCTGACTGGCTTAGTCGCCTCAGAGGTCAGCCTAGAGGCCGCCGGTCTAGGATAACCTCTGAGGCGGCTCCGCGATCAACGAGCTCCCGGGACGCCATGATAGAGGCCATGAATTCTAATAATGCGCAATTTCGGGCCTCTATCATAACGGCGGCGGAAATAATAGCTGCCGCTGTCCGGGAGCTCGCATCGGTGCTTGCCTCGCGAGGAAGCTTGGCAAGCACCGATGAAATCGATACAGGAGAGGGTGATGTTTAATTAATTATTATTTTTATATTTTTAATTTTGTTATTTTTAATTTGCTTCTAAATAATTAGTTTTTAATTTCAATTTTATATACATTTTTCTTTGCATTTTCTTTTTTAATTCGATTTTGTAAATAAAATAAATGTTTATAAAAAGGACACTTTTTATTTTACAAATTTCGCGCTACTTGCGCCCGCACGCGCCTGGCAGCATCGATAAAGTGATTTTCCACATATTGGGGAATTTCCACTTCTGGTGCCGCCGGCATCTGATCTCTTTCTTGCTCTTCATCAGATGAAGTGTCGTCATCACTGTCCCCTGAAAATTAAACGAACCGGTCAGGGCCCCAATTCCCGGTGCATTCGAGATAGTGTCGATTGCGAGGTTAAACGACAGATTCATACAGTTGTGTCAAAGTACACTATTCGATATGGTCAACCCTGCCACTAAAGCGCAACACACAGAACGTGCGCGGCGTTGTGTTATCGTCCATATGTAAATTTACAATTCATCTGCGCCCGACCCGCGCACACGTTCAGTGTATATTGCGCTTAATGCCTCCGCCCGTGAAGTTTTGCAGTATGATTAGGTAGTGTATTACACCGTATGTTTATCAAATAATTAAATAATAATTCAAATGTAAACAAGGACGGAGGAATTAGTGTCACTCCTTGTGGACTAGCCTATTATGAACACTCACCGGCATATGACTTTAAATAAAGGTTATAGACAGTGCAGGAAGCCACGATTATTTTGGCTGCCTTCTCTGGGCTGTAGTGTAAAACCCGGTGACCCTTAAGGCATCGAAATTTATTTTTTAAGAGGCCAAACGTAACTTCTATTGTGTTTCGGGCCCGGGCATGCACATTGTTATAGTTATTTTCAGCCGCTGTAGCTGGCTGCTCGAATGGGGTCATTAACCATGGGAGCAGCGGGTAACCTTTATCACCTATAACATAACATAAAAATATGTATGGGAAGGGCAGGATAGTTGAGAAAAACCGGATGTGCATGTCGGAGCATGCACAATGTAGGGTTCCGTACTCGGTGCATTCGAGATAATCTCACAATCGAGTTTAAACGTCAGTGCATACACTCGTTTGACACAACTGTATGAATCTGACGTTTAATCTCACAATCGACATAATCTCGAATGCACCGAGAATTGGGGGCCAGATACCTATTCGGTTTGTTCATAGATTTGTTTTGACAGCGCCGCCGAGTCTTCATCTCACAGAACTAAAGTTCCTCGTCTGCAGCATGTGGTGTAGTGTGGTCAGTCACGGTCAGTGGAAGTGGAAGTCAGTTCAGTTGCCCACGCGTAGGCATGATTTGATTAATAATGATTATAATTAGGTATGTCCGTGAATTGCGCACACACAGCCGTTGTGTTTTTCATGTGTGAAGAAAAAAGTGAGTGAAGAAAGTAATTACGCAGAGGAACAATTCGCCTGGGGGTGAGGTTTAGTTATGCCCAGTCGATGGCATGCCGGATACGCCGTGGATAGGACGAGCCCTTAAGTATCTTGTACGAATCGCAATAACGAGAAAGAAGCACGGACTATCTTGGTGCTTGTCAGCATCAAATTACAAACAACAGCTGAACAGCGGTTTTGCCCAAGTTCTCTGAAGAGTTGTCAATAGTGTGTCGAAGTCGGCGGTGGTAACGTCGAACAAAATCTGCTTCTTGATGGACAAAATAATGGATGTTTTTCTAAAATGTTCTGAATCACTTGATCGCCATGAAAAATCAAACAGGTTATCGTTGTCTGCCAGCCTTTGCTGCTGGTAATATTATACTTGTCATCAGAACAATGCTATAAAAGCAATAGTTTTAATGATATAAAGTTGTTTGTTTGTTGCTATCAAAGCTCAACAAGAATTAAGAATAAGTAATAGTGCTGGAATAACACAAAGGTATCTGAAATAACAGTAATTAAGGATTACTTTGCAGTTGAAGCAGGTAAAGGCTACCTAGTACCTAGTACAAATTAATACAAAAAACTATTATTACTATGCTATAGTTTTACCAAGTAACCACTGATTGCCAACACCTCGTACATACTGATTTTGTAAAAAGTCGTTTATGTGTGACGCCTGCAATACTGCGGAGTCATGAGTGGAGCCAGGAAAATCTGCTTTTAAATTTATAATTCTTTGCTCTGCATCACAAACCTGAAATAGATAGTTAGAAAAATGTTGATCTATTATGCTATGCTGGTCAATTAAATTCAAACCAGAATATGTTTTCTAAATTTCTAATAATTAAGTACACAGACTTATCATTTCAGATTTGGTTGGGTCTTTGTCAGTGTATTTAAATGGCGCATACAATGAATGTTAGTTAGTATAGTTGGAGCTATTAAAGTTTTTTTTTGTTTTAGCCAATGGCAGAAAAAAACTGCTTAAGACCTTATTTAAGAAAGCCATAATTATATCATAATTGTATAAACCAAACCATGCGGTAATAAATATCTTGTGATTTTGATGTGTATAAATAGATGAAAGGATTCATAACAACTAGAAACAGTAATCACCATTTGGCAATTGATGCTGTAAAAACCTTTTCTGTTGTAAAAGAGAACAGCAGGCGCAGTTGGGTGGTGTATTTGTGGTGTCACAATAGCAATATGAGTGCCATCTATGACTCCAAGGGTGTTCTCTATTCCATGGAGTTCAAGGAATCTGAAATAAAAGACAGCCTTTTAAAAGCTGATCTTTCAACCCTTTATGAAATAAGTTATTAAAGCTTAATTTTATTAAAGGAAACATTAGTTTTGGACAAACTTACTTCCTCATTACTTTTTGTTTGCCTTCGACTGATGTTGGGAAAACAATTTCTTGAGGCATTACCTTCTCGGCAATCAGTTCACACACATATTCCAGTGATCTGGAGACTGATGGCTGTGACTGTGCCAACAGGAAATGCTCCCCAACATGCGTCTGGTAGCTTCCATGACCAAAGAAGCTCAAAGCACACAGAAGCTGTAAACAAAATAACAATTCACTAACATCATAGAGATATAAATTATAAAAAAGAAATTATTTTCTTGTAAGATTTTCTTTATAATGAGAATTACTTTGTTTTAAATCTTTGCTATTGATTATATTTATATTTTGTTATTACTGTTAATAAGTATTGATTATCAATGATTGTCCTGAATAATGCTCTGAATAATTATATGTCTCCACAAGCAGACTGGTAAAACATACTGATATAACTTTTAATAAACATCACCACATGTGTGTACTACCTATTATAGCCAATAAAACTTTTTAAATTAAAATTTGAATTTACCTTTAGATGCCTTGGGATAGGTCCTAAATCCATTTCTCCCCTTGAATTAAGACATTCGAGTAGGTCCAAAACAGATGCCTGGGGCAGCCTGAATAACTTCTTGAACCTACTCTCTGGCAATTCAAATGGGTTGGATTGGTCCCTAAGCCTCCTGAGTTCACTCCGTTGTGTGCTGTTAAAAAATTACAAATTAAATACCTAAGTGCCCCAAACATTGAAGTATGATTTAGATACTATAAACTAGATAGCATATTTTGACTAGTCTCTATGTACAATTGTCCCCAAACTCAATACTTTGTGCAAGGGCATACCCAGCGTCCCGAGGGTTTCAAGGGCGGGCCCGGGGGGGGACTACTGGGTATGCCCTTGACTTTGTCTGTAGCATCCAACAACTTGGTGCTTTAAAACAGCTAGTTTAGCAGCAATCATCGTATTGAGTATATGCGGGAACTTTGAATAAACAATTTTGACAAATTTTACAATTTTAAGATTTTTACACCCATAACATACCTTTCAGTTTGTTCGATAAAAGCAGCTACAACAAAATCCTCCATCTTCAAGTACTAAAACTTACTTTTACCTTTCGCAAAAAACAGTGCAATAATTTAGCGGCAAAGTTTTAATTGGCGCCTAAATTTAAAAATGAAATGGATTAAAAATCACTTATTTGACATTTAGCGGGCACGTTCGAATACCGATTTAAGCTGCTATCGCTAAGTTTAATTGATAAAAACGTCAAAATAAAAGATCGCTCAAGTTGTTTTCTTCAAATAGCATTCACGCTAAGAGCTGAATAATCGAGTTTGGCGTTTCTTATTTTAAGTTAAGAAAAGGTAAATTAAAATAATATGATTTCGAATTGCACCCCATTACGTCTTAATAAACATTTATCAAAGTAAACATTTGTGCAAATAAATTTATTATTAATGTAATTTCATTTGTCTCGAAAAACCGGTAATCAGCGTGTCGTTTAACGAACCGCGGCCAAACACTTATTTAATTTATCGCTGTCACTTCGACGTCAAAGTAGGTTTAAAATTAGGTTTACTTAATTAAGCGCGTAATTTCGAATAGCGGATGTCACTAAACTAACTTAAATTTAGCGAATTTTAAGATATTCTTAAATTTAAATTAAAAGTTTCGAATTGGATCCATATACTTAAAAGCCAAATATATCTTTTTTAAGTTCGAGCATAGTTAAAAAAAATATCCGTCTAAGTTCACAAATATGCAGTTCAATCTTAAAAAATCAGAAGATATGCAACATGCCTCATTGACGGGTCCACCTTGGCCCCCGATCTAGATTTCCGAAATGGTGGTTTCCAAAAAATGCTATAAATCTAAAGAAAACATAGGATTATTTTAATAATATCCTCGGCCAACACAATCTCAGGGCTTTAATACAAACAGATATTTCATAATTTAGTACGGTTAAAATATTTTGTAAGTATTTATCGTCAAGCGTGAAAACCATTGAATTCCTAAACCAGGTATATCAAAAATGAGTACCTGAAAAAGTACGCCGGGATAAAAACTAGAATAGGAAACTAAGTGGAATATCAAAGTTACAATAGAGAAAGGTTTTACGATAATAAGAACAATGAGATTACGTATTGACAATTTTATTGTGGCGCGTTAACATATTTAAAAGTTACAATAATACGTTGGTAACGTAGTAAGGAGAGACTAAACTAAACAATAGTCATATAAATGTTTGATTTGAAGATTTAAAATAGCTTGATTTGTATTGTGCTCTTCGGAGTCGATATATTGAAGCGTTTGGTTTCGAGTAATAATTACATAAGTATATTAATTAATTGCTGGCAACATTATGACCAAAACGTCAATTCAATTTGACAAGTGTATGAACGTCAATCAAACAAGACGAATAGGTTTGCGTAGCGTATGGCTTCAGGCTTCAAAAAGCTCCAAAAAAATTTATAAGCACGTGTTAAAAGTAAATTATTTATTATCTCATTAAGAAAATAATAAAGGTGTAAAACATGGTGAGTGCGTTACTATTTTAATAACACACTAGTCATGATATAATGTTAGGTTGTATTTTGATTTAACATATATATCAATATTCTACTGCCTGGCCTGTATTCTTTGAATGCAATATTGTTAAACATACGTCGTACTGCCTGTGCCCGTAACGCGTAAAGTGCCACAAGTCTTGACCGTCACCTTAATTTAAATATTGGTGTATCTTTTTTTTTTGTTAGTCAATTACAATGGAACACAGATTTGATGCTACTTTGGAACTTCCTGAATGCACTTGTTAAAAATCCTAAAAGTAATGTACCCATTTTTAAACCAACCATGGTTTGAAATTATCAAGATAATTACGCTTCTTGATAATTATTGGATAATTATCGGATAATTATCACCAGTATAAGAAATTAATTTGTTATATTGTTTCATAACAAATTCTAACAAAAAATAAATAAAAACAACTACATTTTATAAAAAAATAATCCGATAGACGCAAGTGCGGAAATACACGTTCGAATACTTCGAATACAGTTTACTTTCACAAGCTACATTTTTTGTTATTATCAATCGATAATTATCGATCTGTTATTATCACGATAATTATCAATAATAATTATCACGATAACTATCATGATAATTATCGTGAATTCTCGTATTTATCCTTTCGAACCCTGAAACCAACACATAAAACATTCTTTGACCAACATAAGTTGTGGTTATGAATAGGTCGGTAACGTTTCAATAGCACACCTAAACATTCATACTCTCATATTTCTTGTTTGTTTGATGGCATACCATATTCTTTTTGAATTTTTAACCAACTTTAGTGGAGCAGGTGCACAATTTTCCAGTATTTTTATGTTACTTTTATGTTTTTTACCTCGTAACTGGATAACCCTCATAATCTGAAAGTTACTTTTTTATCATGTTTAGCAACTAGACAACATTTATTTATCATCATCATTTTAAGGATAGTTATTAACTCTGCATGTTTTCAGGATAAATAGTGTCCCAAGTTCATCATTGTCTGTGAACCTGTTTATCTGAAAAATGTCATCAAAATTGGTCTGTTAGTTTAGTCGTTTAAATTAAACAAACAGACATAAACAGATTTACTTTTACATTTTAAATATTATTGTGAATTTAAGGATGTCCTGAACAAACCTGCTGAGGAGTTTGGCAATGATGAGACACTGGAGCACCTCTGGGCTGCAAAAGCCATGGAACACAGTGATATTTATTTTAATGTGAGTATTCTTATATACTTTGATATCCGGTTAATATTTGGTATCCCACCATAATGTTACTATCCAGCCGGATACCGGAAAGTAAAAGCTTGCATCAGAGATAGGATAAAACAAATAAAATGCTATCTGAAATGAATGAAATCAATGTCCATTATCAAATTAAAGCTTATTTTCTTTTTATTTAATCATAAAACTTTACTTAACATCATGTCATGTACGTTTGAATATTCCTAACTGACATAATAGTGCTTATTGAACCTCAAAGGGCCTCCCCGCACACTTACACTTGGTAATCAAGTTGAAACTAGCTTGCCGTTCGAAGACCGCGCCAGCTAACAGAATTTTAGAGATAGCTAATGTGCAACCAGATATCCCGTTGCCAGATACCCGGCTATCCGTCAAACCACTATCTGTTGGAGCTGTAGTTATTATTTCTCCTTTATTGACATTAAAATCTAATATTTTTCATATTTGTTTACTATAAAATTAACAGTAAAATAAAAAAGAAATAAATTGAGGGCTGATCATGGATACCTATGATTGACTTCACTTTCATTGTAGATAAACAACTAACTATTCATCTGCATTTTTTCATTTAAGGTTTTATGTTCTGTGGACACAAGACTGCTCCGCCTCACCCCACAAGATGACCTTATATATACTCATTTCCGGCAAGACTTCCCCGACCTCAACGTGGCTTACATAAGAGAAAACGAAATCAAGAACCACATCAACAAAGCCAAATGGCGAGCTTTCTGTGAGAAATTTAAAAACATCGTCGAGGACTACAGCTTTGGTACCCTAATGAGAGCAGACGCTAAAGGTGACTACTCTGAACAGAACACTATCCTAGTGCCACGGGTGCAATTCTATGCTATAGAGATCGCGAGGAACAGAGAAGGCCTAAACAACGAGGTGAAGAAACGGTTTAAATGTCAGTCGAAAGCTAATCTAGAGGCCCAGAAACACAAAACTGCCATCACCGCATAGAACCTAAAATACAGTTGTTTAAAATGAACTCCTAAGTCTAAGAGTGTGCCAGTTGAAGTAAATTGTTCGCACTAGAATAACGTGTTCATGGTTTGAGTACACTTTTAGATAATGGAGGTATCGCTCATCAAAACCTCATGAAACTAAGTGTCCAAGCTTCTGCACTTGGAGCAGACATAAGGGAACGTACCCATACGACGCGACCCAGTTTTTTTAATTCCCCCCCCTCGTAGTATTTCCCAAGACCCCTCTCCTCCTCTAGTTTTCACGTAGTATAGTAATTCATAAATATAGTATTAAATATTTTTTTGTAAACAAAGCTAAAGAAAAGAGTAATTTGGCTCATATTTGACCAAGGTATTTTGAACACCCCCATATTGTATTATCGCGTCTCGATTGTACGAAGCTTGGACTCTGGTATTTATTCAGGTTCATCTATCACATTCGTATTGTTTTATTTTTTTATTTATTATCTTGTCTGTTACAAAATCAACTCTAACTCAAGTGGCCTAGTATATCATTTATTATAAAATATATTTATTTTAGTAAATGCATTTGCCTCGTGCCTCGAGCAGTGCACTGACCAACCGAGCATTTGCCTCGCGAGGCGGCTCGCTCAATTATTACCCAGCTAATCATTGATTTTCACATAAACAAAACCTATATACACAGTCTCTAAAGAGTCCAGAATCTAAAATGTTTTATCATTTGCTGTCAATACCGTAGTACCATTGACAATCGCTTCAATTATCAAAAGTAAATTATCATTTTTAGCATGAAAGGGTATCAATCACGTAAACATTGTCATTCGCATATGACCGTTTCGAGGACCTTCCACAAAAATGGTTAATAATGTAGAAAGCTGCGAATATATTGTCATCACTCTTGCACCACAGTGTTTGTCATTCAGCCTGTCTCTGGTAATCTCGTACGTATTACTGAATTACATACATCAGCGGCCCTACATACAAGACACAAGGATGTTAAACAGTCTTATCTCGTAAGTGCGTCTCTCTCACACTAGTGCCGACGAAAGAGATAGTCATAGAAATAAATGGGTTAAACTTATCTTTGTGTCTTGCATGTAAGGGCCGCAGTGTAAGTTAATGGTTGTGTGTAGTTGTGACAGCCAACATTATTTGAGCACAATTTTTAAGCCTTAATTTTTGATGAGCCATTTTTCCTGCTGACTGTGTATCTAGTTATATATATGAGATAAATACTGCAAAATAAAATAAAACTAACGTTTTCATGTCATTGAAAATATATATGGGTTACACTATACGCACGTATTGTTTTTTGTTGCCTACTACAATTGTGTTTTGACGGGTACACACCAACCCAACGCTTAATGCCGTGCCTTGGCTTGATGTATACGCGTCCTTAGGGAGCGTTCAAGTATTACGTAACGCAATATTTGGAGTTTTTTGACCCCCCCCCCCCCCCCCATGTAACGCGCCATAACGTTTTTCTGTACCCCCCTTCCCGCTAGTAAAATTTCAAGAGGTCATTCCAAAAATGAGTGAGAGAACGCGATCGTTCTGAATGGTTAAAAAAATGTTAGTTCAAACCCCCCTCCCGCCTCTGGAATGCATCGTAACGTTTTACAAGACGACCCCTCCCCCCCAAATTCGTTACGTAATACTTGAACGCTCCCTTACTCAAATGACCGATCTGCCTAATTAAGAGTGATCGTCCAATTTAACCACCTTAGGATCTAAATTTATAGATGTAGTTAACAATTAAGGCCGGGGCAAATCAAGCGCGGTTGCGGCGCGTTTGCGGCGCGAACGCGGGCCCGCGCCGTTGTAGAACAGCGCGGGCGGATTTACCATGCCACACTGCGGCGGCGCGGGACCGCCGCGGTCCCGCGCTACTTTGGTGTGCCATGGTAAATCCGCCCGCGCTGTTCTACAACGGCGCGGGCCCGCGTTCGCGCCGCAACCGCGTTTGGTTTGCCCGAGCCTTTAACAATCATTGCCTGCCAATAAATAACGACGATTTTTTTACACAATTAAAGATTTGTCTCCGATTATATTTAATCGCAACACACCCGACCCGCGCCCGCGTTCTGTGTGTCGTCGTCCATATAATTTCAACACAATACACCCACACCCGTTAAATTCTCAACAAGGGCCGGGCGCTTTACAACCAACTGACGGAGATTTTTTCTTTATGTAAAGTGTTACAATATCATTAAATTTAAATTTATTGATAATAGAACTCGATACAAGCAATTTTCGATTATAATTATTTACTAATGAAGTTTCATAGGTAATAGCCTAATAGCGTTAGCCAGCTAAGACCGGTCACACATACGCCAGTGAGGCGAACTTGGACCCCAATTCTCGGTGCATTCGAGATAATCTCACATGTGACATTATCTCGAATGCACCGTGAATTGGGATCCTGTTTCGAAGGACTTACGACTTCGATGTTATGATTGTTCTGTTCAAATCTGTAGAGGCAACACGATTTTTTTTAAAGTGAAAATTAGTACCTGTTGTGACTTCGGCTGTTTCTTCGAAACCGGTGTGGTCTTGTCCCTGAAATACCTATGGCTGCTAAGTATTCATCATCATCATGTTAGGTGAATATGTATATCAATAAACTATAAAATCAATAAGTCATACATTTTATATAATAAATTTTGTATAAGTAATTATTTTATTGAGATTTATTTTCACTCACTTTTGTTATAAATAAATAAATAAACCATGGGACAAACTTTTCACAAATCGATCTAGTCCCATAGTAAGCTCTAAAGGCTTGTGTTATAGGTACAAGACGACGATATACATACTTATATCCTTGTATAGATAAATAAATACTTAAACACATAGGAAACATCCAAGACTCAGGAACCAGCATTCGTTCTCATCACACAAATATTTGCCCTTCGGGGATCGATCGAACCCGGGACCGCCAGCTTCGGAGGCAGGGTCAATACAAATTAGACTAACCGCATCGTCGTCGTCGTTATAAAGCTGTAAACACACCGTTGCTGTTGTTGGAGGGGATGTGTACATGTACAACCATAGAGGAATTTATGGTACAACTGAACTGGGAATGAAAATATCAGAACTACACTCGAGGGCGCACTAAAAGGCGCTACATTGTGCGTCTAAACTATCGTGTGTACATGCCCTTGGCCCAGAGGCTAGGGTATTCCTACTTTTACCAATCTGATCTGTACTCACTGACTAGGAAAACACGTTCTATTATTTCTATGTAACCCACCCATCTATTACTAGTAGGTACGAATAGAAATTCTTATTCTTCTTATTTCATACTTTTTTACTGTTGCTTAAGTACAAGTCGCACCATGTATAATAAGTTTGTGTCTGTGATAGCCGTGTTCGGCGCTAGTACAGGCTATACCTTGTCCAATGTAAAAAGAGCGCTGAGCGCATATAAAATGTCCGTCAGCGCTCTTTTTACATTGGACGTGCTATACGTTCCGTGCGGTCCCCTCCCGCTCCGGGTTTACTGCGACGCTACTAGTAGCTAACTTCCATAGCTAGGCACCGTTAATCAAATACTTAACTTCGTTAATCGCAAATCCGTTACTAAAAAAAGATAAAGCGTTACATTTCGGAAGATTTAACGGAAGTTATCGTTAACTCGTTATAGAAAATGCATTAGTAATTTACATAATATAAAAAAATGTTGGTATGTGCTATGGAAATTTAGACAGAGCATGAATATATCATAAAAATAAGGTATTGCATTATAGTTTATAAAATAATACCTATTATTTAGAGCTCAAATTCAAATCAAAAGCTATCGGACATAAGCCGCGCGGTATCATTTTGGCAAATAGTAGGTACTTAATTAACGTTTAACGGCCTTTTATTGTATTAACGAAATTTAATGAGTCCGTTAACAATTTTTAAGTTAATTTAAAATTCAATCCGTCGCTCGAAATGTTAACTTCGTTAATTAACGATTAACGGTCTTGTGCCCAGCTATGCTACCGTCAGACGCAATCTTACGTGGTATGAATTGCTAGTTAATTTTTCTCCATTTGTTCTGTTAGAAAAGAGCGCTGTGAACTGAAGTTACACAAAATAATTTGTGGCCCGACTACACATTGGCCATCGCTCGGAACGCAATCATACGTAAGAATGAGTCAAACATATCTCCATCTCATTCTTACGTATCAATTCGTCCTTTGAGATGGTCTATCGTGTAGGGAGCCATAGGACTTTGTCTAATATCACGACCTCGTGTTCAGAGCAAAATATTGGCTCATCTAAGCGATGGGCCATCGTACTGGACACATTTATACGTTATCAGCATTCAAAATTCACGCCACGACAACCCCTGAAGTGTACTTTTGATTTACATACAAACTAACACATAGACTGAAGATTATAGCAGTCTATGTATGTTAGTTTGTATGTAAATCAAATTTATTTGCTTATAATGGTGTATATTTATGTTCCTCGTTGCACCTAAAATACTCATTATATTTCGACAAATTGGGTGTCACTGGCTTCGTCTTAGTGTTCCACGTGTCATAGGCTATATGACGTCATAAGAAATCAAGCATGGTGTCTATAAAGACTAAGTTGAAGAAAAAAAAAATTGAAGTGTTTTCATTTTTTTTATTAGTCTTAAAATCTACGTTTACGAGGTCTCCATAGCGGTGGCGGTTTCCTCGGTGTATTTGCCCTTATCCTTGCCGAGAGCAGCCAGTCTGCCCTTCGCTCTGCGGTCGAGGATGGCTTTGCGATCCTTGTTCATCTTCAGTTTGACGATCACACACTGCAGGAAAAAAGGGAATTATTCTATGGTCTTTGAAGTTTTTAATTTTCTGTTATAAGCGGAATAGTCAGAGCCATGGAAGTGTATCAGCAGTAGCCGTGCTCATGCAAATTTTTGCCATCAGTGATAACTAAAGGCATCAATAAGTCATGGCACGGTCTCAGTGGCTAATTTATCATCATATTGGGAACTAAATGCAACATATTTAAGTCTCAAAAATCAGTGTTCTCATCAGCTGCAAGCTGTATTCAATATGGACTAATTGGACTCTTAGGGCTCCTAGGCTGAAACTTAGTATGGGCCCTGTGGGTAAGAGCCTTTTTTTAATATTAGCTCACATCACATGTTATTGAAAACATATGAGATCTTGCAAGTGTCTATTAAACTTTCTTTAAAATCAATCCTTCCTTCCTTGTCCTTGGTCCTTGTTATCAAGAAAGTATTCTTAAAATACTAAAATGTAAAAATCTTATAAATGTTTGTTCCCTGCCTAATAAAACGTTATGTAACCCAGCAGTGGCGAAGCGTCAAATATTTCCTACAGGAAGCAATAAGAATTAGAACCGTATGTGCGAGTCTGACATTTAGTTAGAGTAACATGGACTTCACTGACAGCTAGCCATAGCTTTCTACCTTGGTAAAGCCATCAGTAATCGGCTTGTAGGCAGGTTGCGCCACTGTTACCCATTAAAATTATAGTTACAATTTTGTAGTTATTTTGGATAAATCATTTGCTACCTAATATACTACGGACACATCCTGGAGGCAGTTAAGGGAGACAAGAAGTTTACAAAATTATAGAATCTACATTTATTACCTTTGAGGGATGGATGCCGACATATGCGCTGGCTCCATTAGCCTTTTCTCGCTGGATCCTCTCAATGTAGACAACAAACTTCTTACGGTACACCTGCACTACTTTGCCAACCTGTTGGCCTTTGTAGTGACCGCGGACAACCTGGAATGTGATGTTGATATTGTAAAGTTGATAAAGAAAGGTTTCGCTTCATTGTCTTGCTTTTGATAAGTATGCTACTTGTGCCAACTTAAAAATGTACTGGAAGATAATATGTTATTTGGAAAGAAACATTTTTTAAAGACTTCTGTCTACCTCATTGTGCTATAAAATCTAAAAGTCCTGACCTATATTCATGTTACAGTTGGTCAATGTATACATTTTATTACAAAACACATTGTTTTAACTGTTCCAAACATACCAACTTACAGTATGTCAGATAGAACATACTTCAGAGTTTTGGTGAAATTCATACAAACTCAAACAAAGATCAAAATTTCATATCGAAATGTTTCTGAGGTATATTCTACATATACTGTAATTTGCTTGACTTTTTTTATCTTAGTATAAAACAGTTTTAATACATAGCACAGCATTAACACAAAATTTGCTTCGGAATTCCTTACTATTAATAAGTGGCACATGAAGAATACTGGAGCAAAACAGTCAGAGCCATTTTTTGAACCATGGTGCAATCTGGCAACCAAGATTAGGTATCACCAAAGAAAACCTTTAGATCCACCTTCTCGAGGGAGCATTAATTGCAGTCTGTGAATGGTTTGTGATCATCATTTTGTTTTGCTTTATTTATTGAGCATTTCGAAAAGTAGAGTTGGATCAATTTGGTTAACCTTAAAGAAATATTTTGTGGATTTGCTTAAATATTATAATTGAGGTGTTATCTCTATGAATTGCAGGAAACTAACCTAACTCTGAAATCCACATGAAATTATCGGAATTAAACTATCAGAGCCAACTAACAAGTTTGGTTTTAGCTAACATCAAAACCTAACCTATAAAAAAGAGCTAAGAATGCCGCGTAATAACAAAGTGATATTAATTTATTAAGAAATCATGTATTTACCTGAACTTCGTCGTCTTTGCGGATGGGCATAGATTTAACGTTGAACTTTTGCCTCAATTCTTTAGATAGAGGTGCAGACATGAGAACTCGTCTGATGTGAGAAGGTGCACTGAAATGCCTCTTCCTGTTTTTCCTCCTGGAGGAAGTGACGAGCTTGTTGTACTTCATCTTGGTCTTCTTCGCTGAAATCCGAAATATCACGTTTTACTTAATTTAGAAACCACAATGTTTAGGTTACTGCTCTGCTCTGCGTGCTAAACGTCAAACTGCCGCGAAGATATTTTCTATCGCGAACAATTCTAATGGCGAAAATATGCATTGTGAAACAATTACAATGTATTAAACTATACTCTAGAAACAATTAAACTACGTTTGATGAACAAATATGTTAGATTTTAACGGATTAAGCAACATACCCTAAACAACACGGCAAAGGACCGAAATAAAAAGAATTTGTTACGTGGTGTTGCCATTTTCGAAACTATAAATCCGTCTGACCAAACGTCAAAGAACGTTCAAGAAAGTTAGGCAGGCCACACATTATTTAAAAAAAAGAAGAGAAATCGTCATTTCGAACGCGTGGTAGATGATTTGATTATTATCACCGCAAATCTTACAGCGCTACTATTTAGGTATTTATTATAAATATATAGGAAACGGTAAACAATATCTGATCCGGAAATATTCTCACGACTATCAGAAGTCCGTTTTGAATGAGTGCAACAGCCCCCGTAGCACACTATTTTTTATCGCGCACATAAAGCATTCGTTCCTTTCGCACCGCATATTAGTTAAAAAGTGACAGCTGCTTTATGTGCGCGATAAAAGTTAGTATGCTAGGCTAAAACTCGTGCGGAAGCATAAACCAAACAATCTATACGTCATATATAAGTGCGTCCCTTAAGCATGTTTGGATGCAGTATTAAGTAGTAGCCTGCTAGTCTAAGCACTTAATGCTGGGCACCTATAAAGCTTCGAGTGTGGCATGTGAAAACATGCAATTCTATGATCGAGTTTGCATTTTATTTAACGGCTTTTAAGCTTCTAGTTCTTTGAGCAGCTGTCTTACGAGTATGGTGTGTGTACAAAATGTATTTGTGGATCGTTTCTCATAGTGCATTAGGTTTTTTCAGACAGAAATGATGACAATGTGTGACTGGCCTAAGGGCTTTTTTTAAAATGATTCTTATATTTATTGCAGTTATGTCTTGTGTGAATTACATTTCAATATTTCAATTATTTGTGATAGAAAATTATGATTTCGGAATTACTATCATACATACCTTAAAATAGGACGGAAGATTTAAAGTGACAACATTATGTTATAGGTTGGTTCCGTTTTACGAAATCAATGTTCGAAATATAAATGTTTTCCTTTAAAAAAATTAAAATTTTGCTCAAGACACACCGGTTGTATCACACGCTATACTGCCCGCCGTTTCACGAAGATACACAAGTTATAATTTTACAGGCAAGAACTGGCAACACTGTAAGGCAGATATTATGGGCTTATGGATTCTTTGGCGGGAACTTGAAAAGAATGGGCGTGGAAAATTTTCAAGTTTTTTCATAAAGGCTTTAAATTCTCTTGTTATTGTGATCGAAGAGCTAAAATAACAAATTGTGATAAGGACTACCAATAAAATGGATGGGAACGAGGGGGGCGGGGATAACCCGCCCAACTCAGGCAAACGCTCTCGGGTCGAGGGCGACGGCACTGGATATCGAAACATTCAAACCGTTATATAGATTCATTAAAAATACCGTTAAAAGTGTTTAACTAAAGGCCAATAGTGTAAATAAGTGCAAGAAAGTGAAATAGTAAATAAGTCGTGGCGTAAAGTTCCCGCCAAAGAATTCTCATTAACAGATTAGTGCTCGCATCAGTGAAGTGTGCGAAAATTACGATGAATTTTCTTCCCGCCCGCCGTCGCTAAAACAATTACTAAAGGACATCGAAACATTCAAACCGTTATATAAATTCATTAAAAGTACCGTTAAGAGTATTTAACTTAAAGCCAATAGTGCAAATCAGTACAAGAAAATGAAATAGCAAAGAATTAAGTCGTGGCTTAAAGGTCTCGAAACCAGGCCATAAAAAAAAAAATAAGAAAAAAAAACGGGCTTATTTTATTACACCATCCTAAATTTAGTCACGAGAGGGACGTCGCAATACGTTGAAATGTAATTAAGATATCTCCATACGTATCTAACGTATTGCGGCGTCCCTCTCGTAAGTAACTAATCTAGGAAGGTGTAATAAGCCTTTTATCCAGAGGGGCTAGCACGGCATGCCCGCGAGTCGTTTGTCGCTCAGTGAGTCTCTGTCAAACTAGTGAAATATGTAAGGGACGCCCTGAGCGACAAATAACTTGCGGGCAGGTCGTGCTAGACACAGTACAGATTGTATTGAGATTGCGCCGGATCTGAGGTTAGTGTTGGCAGTTTTTGATTGTAAAATTGTATACACAACAAAACTTGTATCATCATCATCAGCCATAAAACATCCACTGCAGGACATAGGCCTCCCCCAAAAATGGGGGGATTTGCCATAGTCGCCACGCATGGCAGGCGGGTTGGCGACCGCAGTTGGTCGTGATAGTGCTCGAAGGACGCTGCTGCCCATCCTTCGGTTGGTCCCTCTGTCGCCTTTTACGACACCCACGGGAGGAGATGGGGTGATGCTATTCTTAGCCGGCACCACACGGCACCTTGTATACATCGCCCAATTTTAAAAGAACGCTGACGAATATATATTTTATATGGCCGTTAGCGCTCTTTTTACATTGGGCGAGATATAGATTCGTGGGATGGGATTGGTAGCATTTTCCAAGCTCTATGTTAAAGCGGTATGTATCGTAACAAAATAGTAATTAAAATTCAAATCTTCTGCTAATACCATGAGATATCGGCTCTTTAAAGCCTGTTGCTGCTCAATTTAGCCACAGTTATCAAAATTTCTTGGAAGTAATTTTTACGTCCAAAATTATATCCGTGGGAATTGTTAAAAATTTATTATTGTCATAATTATCATTAAGCATACGACGTACAACGAAACTCCTTGTTGACTTTTTGTGCGACAGTTCCGAGCGCGGCAAATTTAAGAATGGTATTTTTTTTCTTTTGCTTGTACAAAAACGAACATAATGCCCATTTCAAAATTATTGCATAGTTTTTTATCTTATTCCGTTAATAGAATGGCATCTGTTTGTGTTAAAAATTTTTTAGCCACTCTCTGGGGTCAATTTTTTTAGGTTTTTAGTCACTTTTCGAATCTGTTTAGCCATTTTTTGTTTCAGTGACTTAGCAACACTGGACACTAATCTGTGCCTCTTTTGGCCAAATCCACAAAGGCTACTCAAATTGATCTTTAATTAAAGTGACGCTCAAGTGACATATCTGTATACGTTGACAACTAGTTGAGGGACATTTAACTATTGAATCTCTAATCAAAACCTAAGTGGCGTTTGTGAATTCGGCTATTTCTACATTTCTTTCTCCTGTTTTGCGTTTTTTATACGCACATAATTATAAAATGCAAGATCATTGGCCAAATTCAGAAGGTCACTCAAATTGATCTTTAGTTAAAGTGACTTTTAACTCAATTCGTGTCTCATCACTCAAGGTCATTGGCACTTGTCAGCGTTTTAAGGCGATATCTGTTTTGTTCACGAAGTATCAATTAATTTCGCCCTCCAATATTATTATTTATCTCAATAGTGCAAGTCCATCTATTTCGATTACCTATTTATAGGCAATTTAATGAGTTCTTAAGGTCCTTGAGTACTCAGCGCTTTAAACTAACGTAGTTCAGTTCTGGTTTGGATATTCGACCGAGCGAGCGAAGCGAGCGAAGCGTGTCCGTTTCAGCTTGGGAAAAAATGCTTTCGTATGTCCAGCAGATGTCCGTCGGCTGTCCGGCTGTCCATTTGTTCTTGTGTACAGGTCGCAGTACTTAACCGATTCTCGTGAAATTTTGTGAGCAGGTTTGATAATTATATAGAATTTTTTAGTCGATTCAGTTTCTCGAATTTTTTCAAAATGGTGGAGATATGGGGGTTATTGCAATTACAAACTTATTTGCGGTGTTGGTAAACTGACCCAACGTATGTCAATGTATGGTGATATCAGTTTTCCAACGGCAAAGTTAACTTTGTCGCGAGGTATAGCTCGCGGTTCGTGAATTATATTTTCGATTTCTTTAATGTTTGATATCTTCTACAGTATTTATTTAAATCATATAGTGTAGAGGACAATTTTAATGTACCTACATTAAATGCCCAAGGTAGAAAATGTATTTGTATGGATAATAATTAATACTATATAGGAGAAAATAGCTTCGGAAATAACCTAATAATGTTTAGTAAATTTTTTAAACATAAAAATGGTCACTGTGATTCAATCTCAGGAGATAGACATATGCCATCGCGGACTTTTCTCTAGGCTTTTTAAAGAACTACAATTATTTAGTACATTAATTTGATATATTTCTTAAGGTTTAAACAGGCGTCAACTATTTAAGCGCCACAAAATGAAACTTTTTGACGACTTGATTAAAAAAACATTGCATTTTCTCTACTATATTAAAATTTATTTAGAATGCTATGTACATATAATCCTTCCCAATGAACCAGGTCGTCCATTGGTGAAAACCGCGTCTAAATGAGTTGCGTGGTTTAGGAGGAGTTAGCGGATATACAGTTTTCCAACGTCAAAGTTAAGTTTGTCGCGAGGTCTACAGCTCACGGAGCCGTTTTAGCCGGACCGCATAGAAACTTTGCAAGAATATAGATAAAAGAGAAATCTAGGTTTGTACATTGCGAGTTTTGAGATAAAATTTACATACATACACATACATAGCATCACGCCGAAATCCCTAATGGGGTGGGCAGAGCCACAAGACTACTTGTGGCCACGTTCGAATAATTAGTCCTAAGGTGGTATAGTGAACCGTATGGTGACAGGTGATCAGCCCATCGCCCATACAGATAGTCCACCATGTTGGAGAGGCCCGTCCCTTAGTCGACTTTTACGACATGCCAGGATGATAAGCATCTGCACGCATTCTATGCTATTTATTCACTCCCAGTGCAGCAGAGGAGATAAAATTTAACAGGCCTGGCGTAGGCATACAATACATGATTTTTAATTTTCATATAAACCTGTTTTTATCCTGTTTTATATATATATATATATATATATATATATATATATATATATATATATATATATATATATATATATATATATATATATATATATATATATATATATATACTTACATATATATTTTTCTCAATCTCGCAAGGTACATATCTCGATTTACCTTCTATCTATATCTTTGCAAAGTTTCAATGCAATCCGTCTAAAAATATCCATACCACAACAGGGCCCCAATTCTCGGTGCATTCGAGATAAAGTCGATTGCGAGATTAAACGTCAGATTCATACAGTTGTGTCAAACGCTGTGTGCACTGACGTTTAATCTCGATTGTGAGATTATCTCGAATGCACCGAGAATTGGGGGCCAGATCCCAAACTATTTTACTCAAATTATCATTTGGCAAAAATACATACATACACATACATATTATCACGCCCGAAATCCCTAATGGGGTGGGCAGAGCCACAAGACTACTTGTGGCCACGTTCGATTAATTAGTCCGAAGATGGTATGATGAACCGTATGGTGACAGGTGATCAGCCCATCGCCCATACAGATAGTCTACTAAGTACTTTTGTACGAAGTGCTACTCAAGGAAGGCTCTTAAGTCCATGATGAAGGCATTAAGGAGTAAACACACCACACAATATGTTTGGCGAAGGTAGCATGTTAAGAGTTCCGTTCACCGTAACAACACCTAAGCACCATCATAGTCGTCAGTATTGATGACGTCATCTCTGGTTTGATAAGACCATTATCGTGATGGAAAAAGCCTTTGATGCGGTAATGGGTCCAATTCGAAACGGTGTCCGCTAAATTTAAGATTGCCTAAATTTAAAATAAGAAACGTCAAACTCGATTTTGTATAGCTCCAAGGTTCAAAATCGAGTCGATCGTTTCTTATTTCAAATTTAGCGACTTCTAAATTTAGCGAAAACACTTTCGAATTGGCCCCAAATATGTTAATAAAATTAGGTAATTATCACCATCTTATAAATATAAAAAACTCAAAGTGCTCAAATGATTTTTTTTGATGTGTCTTCTTCTTTCCTCTCGCTTCCGCAATCTGTGGGAGTGATTTTGTGAAAAGGGACGGAAGCGTGTAACGGGAAGCCGCCGTGTAATGAAACACATCATGTGTGAATGTGACGCCCTCGCCAGACTAAGAATGAAAATCCTTGGCAATGGTTATCCAGAATCAGGGGAATTCAAAGCACTACCAGTGCGCTCCACAAGTCACTTCATTGAAGTGGTGGAGAATTTTCCGAGAGGTTGGTACTGACAGCCAACATTATACATCATATGCGACTACTGTAGGTAAGGCTCGTTCGTTTTTTAAGGGATCTATACCTCAATAGGAAAAAACTCGTGAGTCTGTCTGTCACAGCCAATTTTCCCCGAAACTACTGAACCAATTGAGTTGAAATTTGGCACACATATGTAAGCCAGTGACCGCAACACGGACGTGTAACGTAATTTTTTTATTTTAAACATGAGGGCCACTTTTGGGGGGCAAATTAGAAAACTAAAAAAAAAGTTTTGCTAACTATATCGTGTGACATATCAAATAAAAGGGCTCATTGAGTGAATTTTATATATATATATTTTTTAGAATTTTTGATTTTGTGATGTTTATTATCAAACGTTCAATTGCTTCGTCTACTCCGCCATCAATTTGTAAAAATCTATCATCTTTTTTTACCGTATAGTATCGACCGCCAGGCGAGGCGCCGCGCTTGACAACAACTGCGTCCCTCGTACCACGAAACTCAGTGCGCGCGGCGATAAGGGACGCCCGTCATACAGATTGCGATAGGTAAGCGACAGTCGCTATTTCGAGACGATATCATAATATTTATTAACTCTCGGCGAACAGACTTTAGTAATACTGAATAGAGGCTGCCGGCGCGTATTTTGAGATATTTATGTATGTTGTTCTAGGAAGTACATCACCCCTGTGCTCTATTATATTTAAGATAAGGACTAGTTTTTTAGGGTTCCGTACCTCAAAAGGAAAAAACGGAACTCTTATAGGATCACTCGTGTGTCTAACTGTCCGTCTGTCACAGCCAATTTGCTCCGAAACTACTGGACCTATGGAGTTGAAATTTGGGATACGTATAAGTCGATGACCGCAACACGGACGTGTAACGTAAATAAATGAACTTAAAACATGGGCGCCACTTTTGGAGGGTACATTAGAAAATGTAAAAAAAGATTTGCAAGCTATATGGCTATATCGTGTGATATAATATCAAATGAAAGGACTCGCTGTGAGAATCTTAATTTGTTGTTTATAATTTTAGGATAAATAGTATTGAATTTACCATTCCCCCCCCATTATCTTCGACACTACTGGGACTAAAATTTTGAAAAAAATACAGAAAATAGTTCTTTACCTATTAATTACAGAAAAACCTATAAGAAGCCTATGTTATTTAAAGTAGCATCGGTAACTTCAGATAATCACGCAACCACTCGAGCATCCACGCGAGTTGAACTCGAACTTGGGAACACGGACTCATTGATACCAAATTTAAGCAGGCATTCTAGAGACCATACTTGAGTACGATCTCATTGAGCGCGACTATAGTACGAGCTTCGTACCTGTCTAACATATCAGATCAAATCAAACGCGGACGTATCATGTTTACAGCTCTCAGCCACGACCTTGTGACCTCTGCTATACTTACAAAACAGAGGGAGCCAGTGAGACCGCGCCCGGACCGTACCGAACCAAAAAGGCGTAAGTCCCTGAAGGTTTTTGAAGGACTGGGACGTTTTAAGTTTAGGGGGGATAGAGGGTGGTGAGCATGCGCGCTGCACCGCCGCCCGGGCGCTCAGTGAATGGAGAGCAGCCTCCCTGGACGGTCGAGGCGCGCGAGTGATGTACGCGTGACCAGGATGGCCGTGGTCTTTGCCGGCCCCGGCCTCTATCGACCATGTGTGGCTACATAGGTAGGATTCTGGCCTGTATTACCTTAGCACGTAAGGTTCTAAATTGCCACCGGTTTTTAAAAGCGACCCTAAAGGGAGGCCTATTTTAAACAGGTAGCTATTTTAAGGCTTAAGACTGAAGGGGTTATGAAATACCCTGACTGTCAGATTCAAATATATTAGAACGTACGTTACCCTGCCTTTTTTTTAAGGTTTGAATTTTAAACTGGACGGCCGTAACTCAAAATTGCTAAGTGGTCGTGCTCAAAACTGATATCAGTTTGTAGATGAGGTTTTTATTATAAAAAGACCTACTCGATTTCTGTACTGCTATCACTGTGAAGACATAATTACGGAGCACGTTTCAGTAACAATTTATTTAAATTAAGAATCTCTGTCAAGTGACTTTAAAACGACATGGTTCTAAGAACGCTTAACTACAGGAGCACGTGAGGTGTTTTACTGTACCTCTGAAACATTTGGATTTACCAAGTGAGGATCTGTATTCGAATTTTGAATTAGGGTAGAGTTTCCATAACTGGCCACTTTAGAAGATATTTCGTTACTGGCCATTAAAATGTACGAATGTTGCACTCATAGAGACAATTATATTGTTCCGTTTTCAAAATTTTCATATAAAATCTTCAATATGTCAATTGTTCATTAACTGACTCTGAGAAGCGCCAATTACACAAAAGTCGTTATTTTTTAAAATATTCAGATTCCTTGTTTTATACATATTATTACAAGTGGCCAGTCCCTGTGTGGTGGTTTACTTTACGGACCTATTTTGTGTTATTCTAGTAGAAGTCGTCTTTTTCCTTCGAATTCAACTGCCGCGAGAAAGATAAGGATACTGCACTGCCTATTATTAAATTATCAAAATTGGTTAACGCTTAGAGGGTAAAATTAACCATTTGTTGGTATATGTATTTCTTTACCTGCGTCACTAAGTATATAAAATTAATAAATTTATTTTGTAATTTATCTTCAAATAAGTAAGTAGAAATTTCAAATAGAAGACGAATTACTTACTTTAACGTAAGAGCCAGATTTGTTTAAAATTGAATTTGTCGTCATCATATGATAACCCAAACATAATTGAAATTATTGGACTTTGTAATGCTATTTCATTCTTAATAATTCAGTTACCGCGACTTTTTCTGGTAAAAAATATAAGTACCTACTTAAAATTTAGCGGTTTGGGCGTAAAAACCTAAAGGACAGGCAGATAGACATATTTACTTTTGCATTTACATCTAACTATACCTTCTGCCCGCGACTTCGTCCGCGTGGAATTCAGTTTTAGTTTAGCTCTCGGGAAATTTAGAATTTTCCGGCTTAAAAAGTACCCTATGGAGCATTTCACGTGAAGCGGACAGCGAAAAAAGGAAAAGAAGGTTCTGAAATTCGTTCATATTTTGCCTGATTGTACGTCTAGTAGATATGAAAGTGCACACACAGTATTTTTTTTTTATGATGTGCATTTGTCTGGTTATGGGCTCTTAAAGAAAAGTCTTAACTGAAAGCTAAAAATTTCTTTTTGTCTATATTACAAAACCAGAAGTAAATTTTTCAAACAAATATTTTTGATAATTTCGACCATTTTATAATATTTTTTTCATTTCTATTTAAATAAAAATAATACATACATACATACATAGCATCACGCCCGAAATCCCTAATGGGGTGGGCAGAGCCACAAGACTACTTGTGGCCACGTTCGATTAGTTAGTCCTAAGATGGTATGATGAATAAAAATAATGGTCGAAATTATCAAAATTTTTGTTTGAAAAATTTACTTCCGGTTTTGTAATATAATCATTTTTTTAGCTATTCTGATTTAATGTTAAATAAGAACAGGAAATTCTCTATACACATCGCTATATTTCATATTTAACAGTATTTGATTTCACATCGAAAAACTACTTCCCATAAATCCCAATTTCAATTTCGACTTTTCTTTACCGGTCAAATGAACATCATAGAAAAAATACACTGTGTGTGCACTATCAAATCTACTAGATGTACAATTAGGCCAAATATGAACGAATTTCAGAACCTCCCTTTTTTTCGCTGTCGCGCTTTACGATATTTTTCTATCGTATCGATTTCATCAAATCGTGTTTTAGAAATAGTAATTTTTCAATAATATAATGTTTTTATTGAGGCCTTGCTCTACCCTACGCCTTAAAAATAAATGTTACGTATCATTTAAAAACTAAACGGGAATAGAAAACCGTTTTTTTAATCGGGGAAAATGGAAAGCAGAAGTAATAAAATAATTAACTTTTCACAAACTTTACAGCTATGATAAGACCCATTTTTTTGAATTTGGATCACTTTCTTTAGAAACTATTTTAACCATCTCACAAATCCTACTTACTGGCTGTAACAAATTAAAAAAAAGAAATTTGCAGCTCTAGAGGAAATATTTATTATGAAAAACAAGAGCGTGTTGCTCGTTATAACCATTCACTAGGCGTGAAGCAGGCCAGTGACAGCCCTAGTGTTGGCTCGAATCCCTTTGAGTTTTCGAAATAGGAACGAAATTTTAGGGTTGGCAGAAACGTTAAGGCGTTTTTCGGGTTCCATTCTAAAAACAGGCAGTGCTAAAAATAGTGCAGTGGTAGCCTAGTGGTCTAACGCGCGGACTCGTGCAGATAGTGTTGCAAAAGTAACTTTGGAATAAACGGTAGATTTACCAAATAAAAATCGTGAGAAATCGGGAGGGATGAAAATTTGTAATATGAACCCAGGCGTCCCCACCCATCATCATCAATATGAACTTACCTACTTTAGCCAAAACACAACAAATATCGTGGTATGCTGTCATTTTTAGGGTTCCGTACCCAAGGGTAAAAACGGGACCCTATTACTAAGGCTCCGCTGTCCGTCTGTCCGTCCGTCCGTCCGTCTGTCACCGGGCTGTATATCATGAACCGTGATAGGTAGTTAGATAGTTGAAATTTTCACAGATGATGTATTTCTGTTGCCTGTATAATAACAGATATCCTCGGGCATCTCGACACAAAGCTGAGTGGACGCCATTTTAGCAAACCTCAATTGTTTTTCTATCCTAGTTTTACTGTTAGTTATTAATGTGCTGTCTAGTTGTAAGTTCTTTCTTTTTTATATCGTGTTTACAAAATAAACGTCTTCCTATTCTATTCTATTCTAAATACTAAAAAACAGAATAAAATAAATATTAAAAGGTACCATACAACAAACGTGATTTTTTGCCGTTTTTATAGATAATGGTACGGAACCCTTCGTGTGCGAGTCCGACTCGCACTGGGTATTTTTTTCTTTTCGAACAACGCTAAACCAACATGAGCATAATAATTTACTTCAATACATAGTTGTACAAGTACACTTTTTTCATTTTCTTGAATGAGTTTAAACTTAAATCACATTATATCACCTCGTACGTTAAGTATATACATTGTCATATTTTTGGTTGTCTGTCGGTCTGTCAAGACCTTTTCCTAACAGATTTGGTACACTAGAAAAATTCAGTAGCCCAACAAAATTCAACGACTGACCGGAATGAATTAATCGTTTTGACATTGACAAGAACGTTATTGAACGATTCAAAGACAGCCATGAATGACGAATGATACGGCTGAATAAATCCAATTTCAATTCAGTATACCGTATCCTGGGATGTCAAAGTTTTAATGAGATATGTAGGGTTAAACAGAATTTAATAACCGCGGTTTATTCTACAAATCAACAAAGGGATGCGGCGTAGAAAATTGGAAGCCCGATCGCCGAGTGCTTCTGTTTATCTGTTTTTATTGTGCCTGTTTATCTTTTTCGTTTGAAAAACGCCTTTGAACGAGCGGGTGAACGGTGAATGAAACGATAGGGGTTCACTCAGAGGCTTCACCCGCGCTTTCGAAGTGAATACACGCAATCATTCGGAGTGTTTTTTTATGGATTTATAATTCGGTTGCCTTAGAGTTTGAATGTTAGTGCAAATTAGGTATTGACAATATGTACTTAAGATTCGAAATATTCTAATAGATATTTAGAGCTTTGTAAGAAAACTGCAACACTTTTCTTTCTTTGTCTAACGCCCTTAATTTCAGCAGACTATAAGTGTATTAGAATAATTGTACACAGACGGTCATTGTGTCAATAGACCAGACGGGAGATCTGTTCCATGGAGTATGGGGCGGTTGTAGGATGCAATCTGTGTAGACACACTGGCCCCGTCGCATCTCTACCAAAACTTAATCAGGGCTGGAGCGGCAGAAGGCCTACACTGGCATGAAAAGACTCAAATAAAATTAACAGGTCTGTCGGTACTTAAATTTACATTCAAAAAGATAAAACAATTTCGTAATATCTTTGAAGAGGATTAGTGCGCTGGGGCCCCACGGACCAAGGGTCTCAAAATTATATTCGGCGAAGAGACAGGAGATACCGCTGTACTTACTCGCCTTTAGGTCTTCTGCCGCTCCAGCCCTGATTAAGTTTCGGTAGAGATGCGACGGGGCTAGTGTGTCTACACAGATTGCATCCCACACCCGCCCCATACTCCATGGAACAGATCTCCCGTCCGGTCTCTTGACATCATTTCTTATTGTCTCATTTACATGCAGTCGAAGTGAGCAGGGAAGCGGGCATGGAAGTAGGCAGCGCGAGTATGTAAATGGGTCACTTCTGCTCCTGCCGCTGCTACTCGCGTTGCGGCGCCCAGTGAGTCAGGAAGCAGCATGTAAACACCCACTGTCTACGAAAGCAGTATGCGGGAATTATTTCTGGCAGCGCGAGCTGTAGAGGCAGTGGCTGCATGTAACAGCATGTAAACACCCACTGCCGTCGAAAGCAGTAATGTAAACACCCGCTGCCTTCGAAAGTGGTATGCGGGAATTATTTCTGTCAGCGCGAGCAGTAGTGGCAGTGGCTGCATGTAACAGCATGTAAACACCCGCTGCCTTTTAAAGCAGTATGCGGGAATTATGTCTGGTAGCGCGAGCAGTAGTGGCAGTGGCTGCATGTAACAGCATGTAAACACCCGCTGCCTTCGAAAGCAGTATGCGGGAATTATGTCTGGTAGCGCGAGCAGTAGTGGCAGTGGCTGCATGTAACAGTACATGCTGTTACATGCAGCCACTGCCACTACTGCTGCTGCCTTCGAAAGCTGTATGCGGAATTATTTTTGCTGCATGTAAATGAGGTATATGGCTATGGTGAGCGCTAAAAGTTTATATTAATTAAGTCCCAATCCAATATAAATGTTTATTGATATTTTATTCCGCAATAAAACCATAAAATAATCCTTATTTTACGATTCCTGGCAGCACTACATCTGAAACAAAATGGCGGACCCATTTCCTACAATTCCGAGATTCTTGCCTCGTAAACTCACCTTTCAATTTTACGAGACATTTTACGAGCGAGGTAGATAGCTGTTGCCATTAATATAGGTTTTGGTTTCTCGATATCTGGGTCATTTTCAGGATTTTGGAAGTTTTATGTTATTTGTACTAAGAATAATTACTATTGATTCAAATTGAATAAAAAAATACATTTATCTACACCCATATCATAAAACCTCCATTGGTTAATCAAAAACCGTAGGAAATGACCACCATTTTGACAACCAATTAGGAAAAACCAGTGCTGCGATAAAGAAATAACATGACTTCTTTATCGTTTTTAGTAAAGAAATTAGATTAAATTTGGAACAGCTGTCAAAACTCAAGTGGGTCTCTATTCTAGTATCCATAGATAATAAAACAGTTATTGATACGAAACGTCAATTCAGTATGTTTTTTTAATATAAACTGCACAATATTTGATCTCGAGTGACGTGAGAATAGAGACTTCATCCGTTTGTCTATGATTTAAAAAAAAAATGGTCTTGACGGAGGATCGAATCGCCGCCATTATGTTGACGTTTTGCTGAACGAAAGTAGAATTTTGTTGAATTGAATAGAAAAAGTTGTTTGTAATTTACATTTTAGTTGAAAATATTAATAGTAAGTAGTCTTCTCGGAGTGTGTGTGATGTGAAAATGCGCCGGATATCGGGAATATGCAGCCACGATTGCAACAAATAACTTGTTGCGAGAAAATATTGTTTCTGAACCCATCATGGAGGATTTATAATATGTGTGTAGATAAAGTTATGTATGCAACTCTGCATAATTTGGCCTTAAAACACACGTGCGATCTTATTATGAAACTCGCCTATAGGCTCGTTTCATGAAAACCGCGCTAGTGTTTTAAGGCCTATCATTATGCAACCGTTGCATAAACTACTATTATTTTACACAGTAATTTCATGTTTCTGTCTTGTGACGTTGATACATGACCATATGAAACAAGTCACAAACCGGAATGGAAAAATTGAGACGCTTTTTTTGCCAGTTACAATCAATAGTAAGTATTAATGATTCTGAGTAGAAATAACATTAACCTTTTGACCGCCAAGCATGTCTGAGAAGTAAACAAATTTCAACTCAGGTAAGTCAAGTCTTACTCTAATCTAAGCCAAGGTAATGAAGGACTTTTTTACCCTGTATACGCTGACGGCTGAATGAAATTCCCAAATTCAGAATAAAAAAGTATAGGTGCACTTTTACCTAAAAACGCCCACGTATGTGTAACAACCCACAGATTTTCTCGAATTCGAATTATAGCGCACAATCAATCAATCAAATTTTTATTTGTGAAACATAGGTAGTAAGGATGGTACAGTCTTAAAATTATGTATCACTTTGTTTAGCCATTCGGCATACAAATGTTCTATGAAATAAGCATGCAACGTGCATTACTTACACCATGATATTAATACTAAACTATTCTACTTAAAACTATAACAGGTACTCATTTAAGGAATAAAATGCCTTTACCGCTAAAAAAGATAATAAACAACTTTTAAATTGAGGTATGTCACATCCTCTTATACATTCCGGTAACTTATTATAAACTCTCGGTGCCATGCCGAATACACTTTTTGACAGTAAGGCCGTTTTAGGCCCGTCACATACATTCGTTTTCCTGATTCGATTTCCGAATTCGTTTTCCGTATGCGGACACCCCGAACGCAGCCATTTCATATAAATAGTTCAACATGGCACACACATTCGAACAAATTCCGTTCGGAATTCCGTACGGAAAAATTACGAACGTGTGTGTCATGTAGAACTATTTATATGAAATGCTTGCGTTCGGGGTGTCCGCATACGGAAAACGGATTCGGAAATCGAATCAGGAAAACGAATGTATGTGACGGGCCTAAAACGGCCTTACTGTCAAAAAGTGTATTCGGCATGGCACCGAGAGTTTATAATAAGTTACCGGAATGTATAAGAGGATGTGACATACCTCAATTTAAAAGTTGTTTATTATCTTTTTTAGCGGTAAAGGCATTTTATTCCTTAAATGAGTACCTGTTATAGTTTTAAGTAGAATAGTTTAGTATTAATATCATGGTGTAAGTAATGCACGTTAAACGGAACATAATTAATTTTATGTTGCTGGCGTATGCTTTTAAAATCGCCTTTAGAACATGAAAATAACCTCTTAAATTCTACCAAAACACGTTCCATTTTACGTAACACTGTCGAAACTCAAAGCGTGAACCCGCTAAGTACGGCACACGCCGTTTGCTTAATGAATCCCACTACCTAATTATTCATGAACCGCCTTAACAGAGTGCGAATGGACGTTTCTACGCACTTTTCTGTGGACTCAATTGGACTGTCGAAGCTCGTATTGCATTGGAATAAAGTATTGTTTCGCTTGGAAAAGAACTTTGACAGTTCCCAAAAAAGTTTGTACATCTATAGATGAACATTAACAAAATGGAACATTTTTCGTTTGTTAATTAAAATACTTGCTCTTGCCCGTGACTTTGCCAGCATAGAGCTCGAATATTCTTATCTTCTGGCGAGCTGTACATTATTCAAAGTCTATAATGCATTGCCTGTCGAAATGAAGTGCTTGCCAAACAGTAAATTTTTTAATACTCTCCATAAATACCTAATTAGAATATGGCCATATAGCTTAAATGAATATTTCGAATCATTACTTTATAATAAATAAACAAAAAATATAATTAATGTAAGGAACATGTATAAATATTATAATCATTATTATTATTGTACTATTATTATTTAATATTGTTAATTGTAATTAGTTTAATGTAATGAAAGTGGATTTTATACGTATTATTTATAGTGGATTATAATTATTTTTGACACTTAATGCTAGTGAAATCCCTGAAATCTCTCACACAGGTAGATATTGGCTAAGATATTGTGACCTTCGTATTATATTATGTGTTAAGCTACACCCTTTCGGTAAATTTGTAAATTGGGCTATTTCAAAAATGTGTAAACGTTTAAATAAGATCTCTTTGTACATGCAATTTATGGCTAATAAATGAAATGAAATGAAATTTCAAAATAAAACTGCTGTACCTATAGACTTATAAGTAAATGAGTACTTACAAGTACTTATTCTGAACACGTATTCTTTCTAAGAGCTCGGTACCGGTTAAAACCGGTTTATTTTTGGCTGCTTGTTAGCTCATTTTAGATTATGTCAAAATATTTCCGTAACCAATTTGTCACATTTTCAAGGAAAAAGCACTAATAATATTTTTACATATATATATATATATATATATATTTTACATTAATATAATTTGCTCCGAAACCATTGGACCGATTGCGTTGAAATTTGGTATACATATGTAAGTCGGTGACCGCAACATGGACGCGTGATGTAAATATATGAATTTTAAACATGGGGGCCACTTATGGGGGTAAATTTGAAAATTAAAAAGAAAAGTTATGTAACCTATATCGTGTGACATATCAAATGAAAGGGCTTATTGTGAGGATTTTAAATATATTTACTTTTGAATTTCTAGTAAAATAGTTTAGAAGTTATTCAGGAAAATAGGCGAAAATTGACCATTCCCCCCCTTATTTCCGAAACTATTGGGGCTATAATATTGAAAAAAAAAATACAGAAAATAGTTCTTTATCTATAGATTACAGGAAAACCTATAAGAAGTCTATGGTGTTTAAAGTAACGTAGTAAATTTCAGATAATCATGTATGGAACGGAACCCTTTCTACGCGAATTTAACTCGCACATGTCCGGTTTTTTATATATAACTATAACGTACTATTGGGGGTTAAGCTACAGTTCCACAGAAATATATTAATATTTGTTATTATAGTCAAGTAGCCAGTTGAAGAAATTAACTACGGATAGCAAAAAAAGACTTGCGGTAACCGATTTTAACCAGTTTTTGAGAGCGTGTTGGTTACTCGCTCGCTCTTTTTGCAGTTGGTTTCGCTAAACCGTTTAGTTCAATTTGTAAAAAACCCACTTTCTCAGTTAACCGGTTTGAAGAATTACCCGGTTTTCGAGCGCTGGTCTTTCTATTTATTTACTTAGCTTTCTATTTTAATCGTGTACCCATCTATACTGTGACGCACGAGGTCTGTTATCTGGCTGATTATCTTTTGTCCACTGCAGTTTATATTATGTACGGTTTATTTTTATTTGTGCATTCATTTCAAAGTTAGTTTTTAAGGGTTCCGTACCCGAAGGGATCAAGGGGACCCTATTACTTAGCCTACGTCCGTCTGTCTGTCAGAGGCCTCTAGCACAGCAACGGGAAGAGCTAGAAGGTTGCAATTTTCACAGAATATGTGTTGTTACAGCATGAATACTAGAAAATAATAGAACTAGCAAAAAGTTTTAAACCTGAGAAGCTCCCCATACATTGATACCCTAAAAGTAGACTGATTTTAGACCAATATTGTTCCAGCTGTATTTCCATAACGGCTAACTTTTCAGCTATCAATAGTGTTTGATTTTAGTTTATACTCCATAGTCAAACAACAAATATCAATTGATTTGTGTTCTGTTACAGAAATGTGAAAAATATATTGAATTCAAACCAGAACATGACTGCTGCAGCTTAACTATCTGCCAAATTCTATTAGATATTGATTGGTTGAGACCTTGCCAAATTGGCGTAGTACGGAACCGTCGGTGCGCGAGTCCGACTCGCACTTGACCGGTTTTTTGTTATTGTTTTGCTTTCACCTACGACCTACTTCGTTGGCCCCATTTTTCAGTAAAATTTTAAATGTATTTATTATTATAGGGGCACGGAAGTTCTATAGCTATCCTCAAGCTCATAATATTAGTAGTTGCCGAGATAAACGGCTGTGACATACAGACAGACAGACAGACAACGAAGTCTCACCATAAGGATTACTTTTGTGACTTTTATTATAGATACGGAGTCCTGAAAATCACCAGCTGACATAGCTTGATTTAAATTTGTTCCTTCTTGGATTTAGCTTTATAAGGATTTTTAATACATACATACATACATATTATCACGCCCGAAATCCCTAATGGGGTGGGCAGAGCCACGAGACTACTTGTGGCCACGTTCCATAAATTAGTCCTAAGATGGTATGACAAGATTTTTAATCAAAGAGAAAATTTATTTCCCTATTTTTTACTCATTGACTGAAAACGGAAACTTTCGTAAGGTTACTAGTCATATTTTAAACTGATTTAACCTTTAGACGACTATACTTTACTGTCTGTACAAACAAACAATTTGTAAGATTTAATAACATTATCATAACGTGCACGTTTCGCAAAAGCGACGTAAACGAGACAATAATTTGCAAGTTCATGCAGCAGTTGCCGACCCCTGCAGACACAATAATTTGCCGCTCCACGCTCGCAGCGCCCCTTCACTCAACGACGCCCCTCAGGGGTGAAAAACCTTTATAAAATTGAAATCTTTTAGAGTGATCTACAGAGTAAAATGACGTTTTAATAAAAAGTCCGTTGTCGACGATCCAAACTAGGATATTCTGTATATTCGTGAAGAACACACAAAGATACACAGACTACCCAGCCCATTGGGTGAAATTGTGGTTCATCATCATGTCTCAACACTAAACACTAAACACTGCTCGCGGTCGCGCTTCGACATAAGACTACCACTGCCAAACTACCCAATATGTTTTAGGGTTCCGTACCTCAAAAGGAAAAAAACGGAACCCTTATGTAACGAGGCGCTATCGCGAGAACTTCGCGACTTTCCAAATTCAAAATTTAGAATAATAGATCGATTTGGACAATTGATCATCACTATACAAGAGATCTTGGCCTACAAATGTCTTATCCGATAAAGAAATAGAGCTTTCTTGCAGTACATATTGTACATAGTTTATAAAGTACCTCCTAGAACCTTAAGAAGTTTCCGTTAAAAAGTGCAGTGCGATATAAGAAGTATAATTATATATATTGGCCGGTTATCCTGTTATGAAAATATGTAGGTATCTCGCTCCGCATAATGCATACGCGCGGGTCAATTTATGATTGTCGGACGAAATGTGAGACAAAGTAAGTGCCGGTTTTTTTTTTTTTAGAGAATAACACGGATGATTATGTTGTGGTTACTCTTCCGCACGACGCGTAATGTGTAAGAGCGAGATGCGAGTCTCGCTCGCGGGTCGCTCCGCTTAGGCGTTCCCGAATAGACGCCCAGAAATGCCAACAGTTTTAAACGAACGGTAGCAGGAGTCGCATTGGCCCAACGTTGGTAAATGGATGGGCGTAATAATATTTTACTGCATTGGGTCAACGTTACTTAACACTTTAAGCGCCGACAAACGCTTCGCACTACGCGTGTAGCGTGTAGCAGCGTTTTTCCGCTTTTTAACGAAAATGCGCTACGAACAGAGCGCCCGCCTAGCGGGTTCCTGATACTCAAAGTGTTAATATCTAATAGGGTCTTCGTTGTATACAATGCAGAAATGCCAACCGTTTTTAAACAACGGTAGCGGTATTCACAATGGCCCAACGTTGGTAATTGGTTGGGCGTAATGATAATGTGTTTGTTATATTGGTCGAATATTAGTTTTATGTGGGCAAACTACTAACTATATCCCTACGGATTTCCTACTGTTGGCCAATGGATGAGCTTCGGACGTGCTTTATTTTATGGAAATGATCAATAATTAATGTTGCCCTCAAAGTACAACTTATTGACTCATTAAACTTAATAAGTCAAAGTGAAATAAAACACGTTCAGCTGTTATTCCAAATCGAATCTGTTAACGGTCGATACTCATGATATCTATTTAGATAAAACCTTTGTCGTATGATGACCTGTCACTCATCGCATTACGCGGTCGTCATGCTGAAGGGCATAAAATAAAAACTAAGTAAAAAAAACCGGTCAAGTGGAGTCGGATTCGCGCGCTGAGGCTTCCGTACTACGCCGATTTGTCATGGTCTCAACCAATGAATAATATAATTTATGTTGATGATATAAGAAGTTTGACAGTTGCAACTAAATTGGCAGATTGTTGGGCTGCAGCGGTAATTTTCTGGTTTTATTTCAATATATTTTTCACATATCTTTATTAGAACACCATTGAATTGATATTTGTTGTTTGAATATGGAGTATAAATTAAAATCAGGTACTATTGATAGCTGAAAAGTAAGCGGTTTTGGAAATCTAGCTGGCACAAATTTGGTTTAAAATTAGTAAATTTTTAGGGTATCAATTTATGGGGAGCTCCTCAGGCTTAGAACTTTTTATTATTATTTGCTAATTCATCCTTAACAACACTTATTCTGTGAAAATTCCAACCTTGTAGCTCTTACCGTTGCTGAGCTAGAGGCTTTGACGGATGGACGGACGTTGTAGGCTCAGTAATAGGGTCCCCTTGATCCCTTCGGGTACGGAACCTTAAAAAACCCGTTTACTGAAAAATCACGCATAAAAACCATAAACATAATAGTACACTTTACATGCAGCCACTGCCACTGCCGCTCGCGCTGCCAGAAATAATTCCCGCATACTGCTGGGTACATGCTGCTTCCTGACTCACTGCGCGCCGCAACGAGTAGCAGCGGCAGGAGCAGGAGAAGTGACCCATTTACATACTCGCGCTGCCCACTTCCCTGCTCACTTCGCCTGCATGGGCAACGAGAGTAGCAGCGGCAGGAGCAGGAGAAGTGACTCATTTACATACTCGCGCTGCCCACTTCCATGCCCACTTCCCTGCTCACTTCGGCTGCATGGGTAACGCGAGTAGCAGCGGCATCGGCAGGAGTAGGAGTGACCCATTTACATACTCGCGCTGCCCAGTTCCACGCCCACTTCCCTGCTCACTTCGGCTGCATGGGCAACGCGAGTAGCAGCGGCAGGAGCAGGAGAAGTGACCCACTTACATACTCGCGCTGCCCACTTCCAAGCCCACTTCCCTGCTCAGTTCGGCTGCATGTAAATGAGGCATAAAAAAAACTGTTCCTGTAAACTATGCCTGAGATGCGTTCGGCCAATTTTCGAACTTGGTCTTTGCGCACACCCCCCGTGCGCTTTGTAAAATGATAGGTACTCGAAGGACAAAAACTCCATGACCCCAAGTTAATGAAGGATCGAGTAATCAACGACGTTTTTGACAAGCAATTAATATGTTAATGCCGAGTTAAGCGGCTTCCCAAAAATGAGACCCTTTGGGAGTCTGACGCGGCTAAGTGCTTATTTATATCTGTACAAGTATATCGGCGTAGAACCGCGTAATCCGTATTTTTACGAAAAAACCGGACAAGTGCGAGTTAAACTCGCGTAGAGAGAATTCCGTTGCGTATATGATTATCTGGAATTTCCTATGTTACTTTAGATACCATGGACTTCTTATAAGTTTTCCTGTAATCTATATCTAAAGAACTACTTTGTGTTTTTTTTGTCCAAAATTTTAGGCACAGTAGTTTCGGAGAAGAAATGGTCAATTTCCGCCTATTTTCCTAAATAACTTCAAAACTATTGATTGAAAAAATTCTAAAAATATATATTTAAGATTTTCACGGTCTTAGACTAAGAATCTAGGCGCTAAGCAAGCCACCTGTCTGTGCGGACGTTGCATGTCGGCGGCATGCCAAGATGTACACATGTACATTTGAATTTTAAGCATGAAAATATACTTTTGAATTTCCTTATTTGTCACATCCGACTGCCCGTTGGATGAGACGTACTATAGACAATTGAGTCGGGCAACTTCTGGGTACAACTCAAACAAGTTAATGAACTCATTCGCCTTTCATTAAACCTAAAGTAAATACGAAATGATTAATTTTCACAGCCCTATGCTGAATCATTGCCTATTATAATGGCAGCGGTTTTCGGAACGCGCAGTATTAAGGGTTGTCCCAACCACAAAGGCTTGCTTGTTCAGATGTCGACGACCTTTGGGACAGTTGGATGCATAAATTAGGTTGATTATCTGTGGTAGTATTGTCTTTGAAGGTTAGTTTGTTTTGCGGAAATTGTTCTACTGAAACAGCCTTGTTCAATTATTCGCATGGCTTATTACTAAATTCATTTATATTGTAGCAATTCTTTATGTCGTCGTCAAGGCAATTAAATACTTTTACTGTAATCGCAAGCAAGGTAAAATATGTTACGAATAATTAAATCAAAGCGATATATAATAATAAGAGTGTATTTCATTTCGATTGTCAGTGTGGTTGATTCGCGGTCTCGGCGATTTACGATGTCGGCCATTTGTAATTTATTAGCTCGCACAAAATGGCTGCTTTGTGACGTCACGATTTATGTCTCGTTTGCTTTTATTGGTTTAAGTGAATGTTTGTTTTGTATATGTACCTACGTTCACCTTTTGAAGACACAACAAATATTAATACGTATTAATATCTTCTGGAATAGCCTTCTGGCCCTTTTAGCCTGGGCCTTTATTCTTTTGCTACGATATGATAGCTCTTAGTAACTTCAAAGCAAAGGCAGCCGAATCTTAAAAAAAATCATTCGCGATATCGTTTAGGCAATGTCACATAGAGTCCCAGATTCTTTTATGGTCTCTAATCGTTCGTGTTCGTGTCGTATCGCTAATAAATTATCTTAATTCGAGCTTTATTGTAACGCTGTGAAGGTTTTCTTTACATCTTCAGTTTAAGTCAGATACGAGTTTAGGAAAGAACAGACACGTTAAGTTCAAACATACAACACAAACACATCAGAATCTCATGAACAGTGATGAGAGACACATTCAACTTTCGACCAAATGACAACTTACAGTCTAAATTCATAGCTGGGCACCGTTAATCAAATAGTTAACTTCGTTAATCGCTAATCCGTTACTAAAAGAGTTAACTTCGTTAAACGTTAAAGCGGAGGTTTAACGGAAGTTCCCGTGAAACGTTAATCGTTAACTCGTGATTGGAATTGCATTTTTTAGGGTTCCGTAGCCAAATGGCAAAAAACGGAACCCTTATAGATTCGTCATGTCTGTCTGTCTGTCTGTCCGTCCGTATGTCACAGCCACTTTTTTCCGAAACTATAAGAACTACGCTGTTGAAACTTGGTAAGTAGATGTATTCTGTGAACCGCATTAATATTTTCACACAAAAATAGAAAAAAACAATAAATTTTTTGGGTTCCCCATACTTAGAACTTAAACTCAAAAAAAAAAAAAAAACATCCAACCTATACGTGTGGGGTATCTATGGATAGGTCTTCAAAAATGGTATTGAAATTTCTTATATCATTTTTTTCTAAACTGAATAGTTTGCGCGAGAGACACTTCCAAAGTGGTAAAATGTGTCCCCCCCCCCCCTCTGTAACTTCTAAAATACGAGAACGATAAAACTAAAAAAAATATATGATGTACATTACCATGTAAACTTTCACCGAAAATTGGTTTGAACGAGATCTAGTAAGTAGTTTTTTTTAATACGTCATAAATCACGGAACCCTTCATGGGCGAGTCCGACTCGCACTTGTTATGTTGTTGCGTTAGTGGTATGGGCTATGAAAGTTTAGGCAGGACATGTTAAATGAATAAAAGGGTCTGCGCGCGATCGAACGTTCTTATCAGAACGTGTTTTTAGGTACTTAATTAACAACTTTTAAAGTAACCTTAAAAGTTAATCCGTTGCCTGAAATGTTAACTTCGTTAATTAACGGATTAACGGTCTTGTGCCCAGCGTCTATCCACTGATCAGCCATAGCTACACACTACAGACGAATAAGTTTCTGTAGAGCTTAAAAGATGCTTACGATAGCACCGTCGTCGGAAATCCACTTAGGGTTGTCGACGCTAACCTTATATCCGCGGACGCCATTCGATTTTAAACGATAACTCGGAGCGTGTTTATTTTCGTAGGAAAATCGTGTTTATCTTGGTTAAGTGGATCTGACGCGGAGCTTTATTTTCAGGAAAAAAAATATTTGAAATGAGTACTTCGATGTAAATCGTTTTTGCTGCTAGGTAATATGTTTACTGATAAAAAAAAAGTGCTCCTCTGCTGCACTGGGAGTGAAGAAATAGCATAGAATGCGTGCAGATGCTTATCATCCTGGCATGTTGTAAAAGTCGAATAAGGGACGGGTCCTCTCCAACATGGTGGACTATCTGTATGGGCGATGGGCTGATCACCTGTCACCATACGGTTCATCATACCATCTTAGGACTAATTAATCAAACGTGGCCACAAGTAGTCTTGTGGCTCTGCCCACCCCATTAATTTAGGGATTTCGGGCGTGATAATATGTATGTATGTATGTAAAAAAAAAAATAGGAATATATAGTAGGAATTAAATAACAGACTGTTTTTTAATCAAATTTTATTAAACCACAGTGGTCATGACAGCAATTTGTCATAGTTCCAGTCTTTTTGTGACATTGTAATTGAAAAGGTTGAAAAGGGACTTCTTCTCATCAAATGTCACCCTTTGAAACGCTAGACGATTCAGACATATGAAACCCCGTTTACCCTACTAGCAATATTTATAAATATTTTAAATTTCAACTAAGTAACGCTTTGAGATTAATGAAGGTAAAATATTATGAATTATTGGAAAAACGCGTATTTGCAAGTAATTTTAAGGCTCATTTCTCCACCAAATTTATCATTCTATTCATTCTCATTACAAGCATGATATTGGCAAAATTCAGTGCACCGATTTTTGGCTAGCAATAGCTCACTTGACGGCTTTATAACGAATATTTGAGAGCGGAGAACGATTAAAATTTTAATTAAACCGGTTGGCACAACCCTGCATTGTTCTTAATGTGGGCTTTTGTTTGGAAGTTTGACAAATTAAAGTAAAGTACAGTTTTAAATTAAAAAGTAGTTCGAAAGCACACAGATTAGTAGAAATGAATTATTTTCTTCTAAGAAGGAACTTTCAAAGAATCCCGAATGCTTTGCCTATACATTGCACAATATGCTTGCAAGTCTTTAAAAATAATTTATATATATGTAAATCTGGTGTTACGGTGTTTGTGATCAAACTCCTCCGAATAGGATATAGGATCACTCGTGTGTCTGTCTGTCTGTCTGTCTGTCTGTGTCTGTCCGTTTGTCTGTCTGTCTGTCTGTCTGTCTGTCTGTCTGTCTGTCTGTCTGTCTGTCTGTCTGTCTGTCTGTCTGTCTGTCTGTCTGTCTGTCTGTCTATCTGTCTGTCTGTCTGTTATTTAGGAAAGTAGGCGAAAATTTACCATTCCCCCCTTATCTCCCAAACTACTCGACCTACAATTTTGAAAAAAATACAAAAAATAGTTCTGTACCTATAGATTACAGGAAAACCTATAAGAAGTCTATGTTATTTAAAGTAATATAGAAATTTTCCGATAAATATGTACGGAACACTCTCCACGCTAGTTTAATTCGCATTTGTCCGGTTTTTTTAATTAAGCTTATGGTGTCTTACCGCGAGGATACACACACCACCATTTTTAACCGACTTCTAAAAAAAAGGAGGAGGTTCTCAATTCGTTGTATTTTTTTATTTTTTTATTTTTTTATGTTTGTTACTTCAGAACTCCGTCATTTATAAACCGATTTTGAAAATTCTTTTTTTAATCGGTAGGGTATACCTCCAGTTTGGTCCCGTTGTCATCAAAGTCGAGTTATGATGAGAGAATCTATGAGGAATCGATGGAACTCTTCAAATATTATAGGCAAGCATAGAGCAATTTTAGTATTTTGAGTAAATGTCGAGTATTTCACGGTTGGCAATTAAATTGCTGTATAAAGTTCTGACCCAACTTATGTCCATGAAAATTCATGTAGTAAAATTTAAGAACCAGGAGAACTCTTCAACGATTGACATCTTTGCACCGTGGGTAGCAACAGTTTGTCAATGGTGATGAGCAATTGGCATTGTGCTATTTTTACTTGATGTAGTAAAAGTGTGTCGTTAAATCACAGGATAATAAATAAAATGTGAAAAATAATACGTACTTTTCAAAGGCTATTTGAAGTCGGTTTTTTATTTTATAAATTATAGATTTTGTTTTGTGTTGTTTTCTTAATTTATTCTGTGTTAATCAATAAATGTTTTCCTTCCATTTTTCTTTTTTAGACTGAACATGTAACCGGATTAGTTATATAACATACATTGATATGTTAGAAACTGTTAAAGGTACGCATAAGTCATTGGAGCGTCGGTGCCCCCCATCGGAATTAGGTCAGCGGGGCCCGGGAGCTACTGAATTTGAAGGGACTAATAGTTTTACGACTGCGATGGACATACATGAATTAAAGGTTCTTATAGATACAGATACAGATACAGATATAGATACAGATAGATGCTCCTCTGCTGCACTGGGAGTGAAGAAATAGCATAGAATGCGTGCAGATGCTTATCATCCTGGCATGTCGTAAAAGTCGACTAAGGGACGGGTCCTCTCCAACATGGTGGACTATCTGTATGGGCGATGGGCTGATCACCTGTCACCATATGGTTCATCATACCATCTTAGGACTAATTAATCGAACGTGGCCACGAGTAGTCTTGTGGCTCTGCCCACCCCATTAGGGATTTCGGGCGTGATAATATGTATGTATGTATAGATACAGATCTTGCGTAAGATCACGAAGTATTTTATATTTATCATAGATTGATGTAGATAAGTTACCCTTACTATTTAGAATTAAGTGTTGGCATTTGGTTGGGTCACATGGGTCTCGTTAGTTGGCCAACGGTTAGATTTGGCCCTCATTTTGAGGTCAGGCCTACAACCAAGGGCCATTGTAGAATTTTCCAAGTGAAACAATATAATGCATAAATGCCAACGGTTTTAAACCAACTGTAGCAGAAGTAGCATTGGCCCAACGTTGGTAAGTGGATGGGCGTAATGATAATATTATATTGCATTGGGCCAAAGTTACTTAATATCTAATAGGGCCTTCCTTGTATACAATGCAGAAATGCCAACCGTTTTTAAACAACGGTAACCACAATAATAAATAATAAATCAGGGGACAATCTTTACACAAATCGATCTAGTCCCGAAGTAAGCTCTAAAGGCTCGTGTTATGAGTACTAGACGACGATATAAATACTTATATAGAGAAATAAATACTTAAATACATAGGAAACATCCAAGACTCAGGAACAAACATTCGTGCTCATCACACAAATATTTGCCCTTACCGGGGATCGAACCCGGGACGCTTGCGTCGGAGGCAGGGTCACTACCAACTAGGCTATCCGCGTCGTCAACAATGACCCAACGTTGGTAATTGGTTGGGCGTAATGATATTTTTTTGTTATATTATTGGTCTTATGTGGTGATGATGTTCGTTTTATGTGGGCAAAATACTAACTATATCCCTACGGATTCCCTACTGTAAGCCAATGGATGCCAACAGAAAATGCTACTAGATAGAGCAAAGGCAACTAGAAATACCGTAAAGCTTAAAGTACTAACTTATAGATTGACAAAAACAAAAAAGTCATTTCTAGGAAATTGTACACGTTTTTACATTAAAATACCTTAAAATGTTATAAACCATATCTAAATTTACTGTAAAGCAAATGTCTTTTATCTACACCCATATCATAAAACCTCCATTGGTTAATCAAAAACCGTATGAAATGACCACCATTTTGACAACCAATTAGGAAAAACCAGTGCTGCGATAAAGAAATAACATGACTTATTTATCGTTTTTAGTAAAGAAATGAGATTAAATTTGGAACAGCTGTCAAAACTCAAGTGGGTCTCTATTCTAGTATCCATAGATATTAAAAAGTTATTGATACGAAACGTCAATTCAGTATATTTTTTAAATATAAACTGCACAATATTTAATCTCGAGTGACGTGAGAATAGAGACTTCATCCGTTTGTCTATGATTTAAAAAAAATGGTCTTGACGGGAGACCGTATTTGCCGCGCCATGTTGACGTTTTGCTGAACGAAAGTAGAATTGTTGTTGAATTGAATAGAAAAAGTTGTTTGTAATTTACATTTTAGTTGAAAATATGAATAGTAAGTAGTCTTCTCGGAGTGTGTGTGATGTGAAAATGCGCCGGATATCGGAAATATGCAGCCACGATTGCAACAAATAACTTGTTGCCAGAAAATATTGTTTCTGAACCCATCATGGAGGATTTATAATATGTGTGTAGATAAAGAAGTTATGTATGCAACTCTGCATAATTTGGCCTTAAAACACACGTGCGATCTTATTATGAAGCTCGCCTACGGCTCGTTTCATGAAAACCGCACTAGTGTTTTAAGGCCTATCATTATGCAACCGTTGCATAAACTACTAATTTATAGGGCATTATTAATAAAACACTGCAATGAGTTGCCACAGACTAAACAATTTATTTTAAATGTTACACATCGTTACTAGGTAACTTTACTTACAACTATAAAGATGGCAGCACTGGGTGCTATCTAATAGACATGAGTTTGTTACAATTTGAACACCACCACATAACAAAATCAAAAAAATAAACATACAACTACAAAACATTTGAAATACCTAATTTTTCTAAAAATTTATAATGTTTGACTGACCCTAAACTTTTTGTAAAAATATCAGCTGGCAGATGTTTGTAAATACTTAATCTTAACATAATTATTTGCTACAGCTTCACGCACAAAGTGACATCGAATATCTATATGCTTAGACCTTTTGTGAAATATAGGATTTGCTGTCAGCTTTTGTGCGCTTTGGTTATCATTATATAGTACAATACTGTCACATTTCTCAAAAATTTCAGAGACAAGATTTTTTAAATAAATTACTTCCTTACACGCCTCTGAAATAGCAACATATTCAGCCTCTGTGCTTGACAATGCAACAGTCCGTTGTTTTCTACACTCATAAGAGATTACACAATTTGACAGTTTGAAACAATAGCCAGAATATGATTTTCTGTCATTCATGTCTGAGCCCCAATCTGCATCAACAAAACCTTCTAAAGATGAATTATCTTTACAGTAAATTAAACCATAACTCTTTGTTTTATGCAAATATTTAAGAACTCTTTTTGCATGCTTCCAATGACTTTCATCATGACAATTGTTAAATTGGCTTAGAAAACTGACACTATATGATATATCAGGTCTAGTCAACACTGATAAATACATCAAACTGCCTATTAATTGTTGATATGGATATGTATCATTATCACGGCAATTGTTTGATTTTTCACACTTTAAATTAACCTCCATAGGAGTATCAGCCAATTTACACTCTGACATATTGAATCTGTTTAACAATTCTGTTATATATTGCTCCTGGTCAACAGTTATTCGACCATTCCCTATTTTAACTCGCATGCCTAAACACTGTTTCAACTGACCTAAATTTTTTATTTTAAAATTGACACTTAGCTTTTCTATCAACTGATCTGTAGCATTTTTACAGTTTGAAAACACAAAAAAATCATCGACGAATAAAGCAATAATGATTTTTGTATTGCCTTCATATTTAGTAAATAAACAAGGCTCAAAACTGGATTTCTTATAACCTTGACCTTGCAAATGGTCATCTACTCTTTGGTACCAAGCTCTAGAAGACTGCTTGAGTCCATATATAGCCCGTTTTAATTTTAAAACTTTATTATTATTGTTACTGTATTCAGAAGTTACAGGCTGTTCCATGTACACTGTTTCATTTAAAAAACCATTTAAAAAAGCAGTAGTAACATCAAGATGACTTACATTTAGATCAAGTTTTACTGCAAGAGCAAACAGGAGCCGCAAAGTGGAATACCTTAACACTGGTGAAAAAGTCTCATGGAAATCAATACCTTCTCTTTGGGTAAACCCTTTCGCCACTAGACGTGCACGGTATCTCACTTTATTTTCAAAGTCTATTTTCTTCTTGAAAACCCACTTGCACTTCACAATAGTACTATTTTCTGGATAATTTACTAATTCCCATGCATCGTTTTCTGCAAAAGAATTCAACTCGTCCTGCATAGCTGCCTTCCAAAATGAACTTTCTGGACCATTTAAAGCTTCTTTAAGAGTAATTTGTGCATTACCTGTACTTGGATATGTTTCCACACATATGTTTGAATATCCATATCTGTCAGGTTTTCTTCTAACCCTCTTTTCTTGCTTGGGTTCGTTTACACTCTGAGGTATGTCATAGAACTCATCTGAAGAACTGTTTGAAGTTCCGTCTTCTTCCACACAGGAACTGTCACTAGGAACCACTGTAACCTGCGATTGGTCTGTGTCGACATCTACGGGGATCACACACTCTTCTTTGGTATCTGACAATAAATCCGGCCTATCTTCAACCATAACTTGCATCATATCAGAGTCACATCTGGATTCCATGATGATTACATCCCTGCTGGTTATAATTTTGTTTGTTGTAGGATTGTATAGCCGGTAACCCTTGGTATTGTCAGCATATCCAACCAGATAATGTTCCACCGCTTTCTTATCCCACTTCAGCCTCCTTTCTTTAGGAACATGGGTCATGGCTGTGCTTCCAAATATACGTATGTGACTAACATCTGGCTTCTTACCAGTCCAAAGCTCATAAGGTGTCTTTTGGTCCAAACCTGAAGCTAATGACCTGTTTTTCAGATACACTGCCGTGTGAACTGCTTCGGCCCAAAACTTCTTGTCTAACTTCCCATCATAAAGTAGACACTTAGCTTTTTCTACAATAGTATGATTGAATCTCTCACACAGTCCATTCTGCTCAGGAGTATAAGGGTTGGTGCGCTGATGTATTAAACCATTATTTTTTAAATAACTTGCCATTTCATTTGAACAAAATTCTGTGCCATTGTCCGACCTTAGCACTTTTATCTTGGCGTCTGTTTGTTTCTCAACCATCAATTTGAACTCCTGAAAACATTTAAAGACATCATTTTTGTTCTTTAAAAAATACACAAAAGTCATTCTGCTGTAATCATCCACAAAAAGCAGAAAGTATCTGGATAGTCCAAGTGACTTTACTTCCATTGGCCCACACACATCAGTGTGAATAACTTCCAATAGTCTGTTACTTCTGTTATTGCTATGTGGAAAGGGCAACCGTGTCTGTTTACCTTCACAGCACACTTTACAGTTAGATTTACTAGCATCTGCTTTATCACTGTACAACATCCCTTCAACAGCACCATTTTTCATTGTATTCAGATCTCTACTGTTTATATGGCCTAACCTTCTATGCCAGTCCATACCTGTTGTCACTGTTGCTGAAGCCGCCAACAAACTCGATGACTTGATGTTTAATCTGTATACTCCATTTATTAACTCAGCTGTGCCAATTAACACATTCTGCTGGTTTCTAATACAACAACTTTCCTTCTGAAAATTAACTTTGTTGCCGCTTTTAATTAGTTGACTAACGGACAACAAATTGGTTGTTAGATTAGGAATACACAAAACATTTTGAACCGTAATGTCATACTCTGAATTATTTACAACAGTCGTAATCTGTGCGTCTCCACAACACAACACTGGCACTCTCACTTGGTTTGCTACAATTATTTCCTTAATTGTTTGGTTATGCGACTTGTTTACTATTAGTTTCTCGCTGGCTATCATATGGGTGCTGGCCCCCGAATCAATGTACCATTCATGTTGTTCAAACTTCCCATTTAGGAACACTGCACTGAATGCATTTACTGTTTTTTCCTTCAATAATGGACATTTATTCTTGTAATGGCCGGTTTGCTTACATCGGTAGCATTTAATGGTTTTGACATTGACAGCTCGAGATGACGTTTCCGGAATGTTTGTGGCTCTGTAGTCTTTGCCGCTTTTCTTGTATCTCTGCCAACCTCTTGATAAAAATGCGCCCTCCGTTTCGATGTTGGTAACATCCGCACTCATGTCTAGTAACTTCGTCTTAATTACGTCAGCGGAAATGACGATCCCAGAATGTTCGATGGCCATTATCATTGGCGCAAACTTTTCGGGTAGACCTGCCAATAATAATGCACCGACCCACTCTTCGTTAATTTCAAAGCCCGTTCCTCTTAATTTCTGCGCTGTATCCACGATTTGAGTAACATATGCCGTCATTGACTCACTGTTTTCCAGGCGTATCGAGATCAAACTCCGCAACAGGCTTATCTTGCGCGTAAACCCGGAGTCATCGAAAAGAGATTTCAATTTTGACCAAACATCTTTAACCGTTTTTTCATTCTTAATATGCACGTACAAGGATGAATCGATGGTCATTATCAATTTCGCTTTTGCCTTTTGAACGTCGATGGCGTCATCTCTAACCACTTGGTCTTCCTTCTTCGTTATATCAACGCCTTCCAAAATTAAGAAATTTTCGGCCGCGAACGCCCACTCGTCGTAATTATCACGTCCCTTTAGTTTAGGTACGTTTACAATATAATTTCCAGCCATATTACGCGATTAACTAATTATTATAACAAAATAAAAGGGTCTGGGCCCATAACCTAATAAAACACTGCAATGAGTTGCCACAGACTAAACAATTTATTTTAAATGTTACACATCGTTACTAGGTAACTTTACTTACAACTATAAAGATGGCAGCACTGGGTGCTATCTAATAGACATGAGTTTGTTACAATTTGAACAATTATACACAAGGAAAGACTACATTATACACAGAGACGTTTGGAAACTGTCCTGCACCGGCGATCCCTGGGTCTCGATGAGTATATATTTAGATTATTATAATCATAATTAATTATAAATTATACCTCACTGAGTTGCCGGCTCTTCTCAGTACCTAGAGCTCTTCATAAGAGCTTGTAAAAGCCTAAATTTATTAAAGAAAGACTTGACTTTTCTTGAATGAATGAATGTATGATAAAATTTGTTTGCTAAAATGTACATAGATTTGGTGGTTATTAACATAGATTGAGTCCTCACTACGGGCCTCATAATAAGAAGGCTCAAGGTCACCCAAAGGGCGATGGAGAGGGCTATGCTCGGAGTATCGCTGCAAGATCGAATTAGAAATGAGATCCGCAAAAGATGTAGAGCAACCGACATAGCCCAAAGAATTGCAAAACTTAAGTGACAGTGGGCGGGGCACGTTGCTCGTAGAACAGATGGCCGATGGGGCCGAAGAGTTCTTGAGTGGTGACCACGTAGGTACTGGAAGACGCAGCGTGGACAGATCACCCACACGGTGGAAAAGGTGGACTGACGAGCTGGTGAAAATTGTGGGTCTCTGCTGGATTCGAGCAGCACAGAATCGGTCGTTGTGGAGATCATTGGGGGAGGCATGTCCAGCAGTGGACGTCTTTCAACTAAGATGATGAGTCCTTAAAGAATGCGTATTTGTTCGTTCGTTTTCTTCATTGTACGATAAAGATAAAATAAACCGAAAGAAATTCTCTCTCGATAGAACGCACCGACGATAGTATAGGGTGGAAAATTAATATCCAGTTTCTAACAAGATTGTAGCCGGTAAAAGGAAATGGAAAGATTCAATTAACCATTAAAATGTCCAGTTAGCGCTCGCTGTCGTACAAAGCGATGAATGGGCGTCTTTTGAAATGTTCCTTGTGGAAGGTCCAGCCATTTAATCCGTCGTCGCAGAGGTAAAAATCTGTAGGTAGTATTTATATGAATTCGGTTAGAGATCTATATAGGCATAGTATAAAGAGGAGGAAGTAAGTTATCTTCATACAAACGCACCGCGCGCGGCTTGTATGTGTGCGCCAAAGTATCTATGCGTCGCCGCACGCACACTTAAACAAATCTCGACCCACTTAGTAAGGGAACACGGGTCGAGATTTTGTTTAAGTGTGCGTGCGGCGATGCGGTGCGTTTGTATAATATGAAGATAACCTACTTCCCTTCTCTTTATACTATGATATAGGGGTACCTATTGCATAGGTACGCTAGGCCGTCGGACAGCTTGGAGCTATAAATCGCAGGAGGTTGCCGCTCGCTCGCTCGCTGGACGATTCGCACATCACCAAGTAGCCTAGATATTTGGTGTTATTAGTGAAATCATCATCACCGAATAAAAATCTCAAGTTAGGTATTAACCACTCTATATCGATTATTAATCTCGCGATGCGAGCTTCCCCTACGCTGTCTTGATGGGTACTGAGGCTGACTGAAGTAATACGATAAATACGAACGTTTCCGAGAAAATACGATGGGGAAAGGATTATTGACTACCTACATCTGTACAGAAAGACACTACCACCACAGAGTCAATCGAAATTATATCAGTTTATCAATATTATTTCTCTAATCAGGAATGCACAGCACACCATGTTTGCGTAAATTATTAAACCCGGTAGAAAGAAATAAATCGTAAACTTGTAGCGATAGAGGGAGATGAATGGTTTATTCATATCATAGGATGCATACTAATGATCTTGTGGTATGAAGCAAGCCTAATAACCAGGGATTTGTTCTGTACTAGCTTCAAACATCGTTAATCCTTCTAGAACTGTTAATTTTGTGAGGATAAAAAGTATTGTATATAGTAATTTGAGATACTTTTTTCTTTATCTTAAATCTTTATTTATTTAGGGAGTTTGGTCTTTGCTGAACACGTCAGCCCCGTTAGGTCAATCTCAAAATCAACATAAACGATCGCAAGGGGTAATGGAGCTCACTTGCGCACTTGCTTATCATCCTGGCATGTCGTAAAAGTCGACTAAGGGACAGGTCCTCTCCAACATGGTGGACTATCTGTATGGGCGATGCGCTGATCACATCGAAAGTGGCCACATGTAGTCTTGTGGCTCTGCCCACCCCATTAGGGATTTCGGGCGTGATGCTATGTTTGTATGTATGTTGCGCAAAACACCAAATACCACCTTCGCTGCATCAGACAAAAGGTCTGCTAAAATCTGTGAGGATAAAAAGTATCGTATATGGTATAGAGATACTTACTTATAAACTATTTACTAATCAATTTTTAATTTTAATCAGTTCAGCCGTTGAGGCGCGTTAACTTACAAGCATCCTAGCGGGTATTTTATATTCGGAGCAAATTGGCTGTGACAGACGTACAGAAAGACCGTTTTAATCTTTTGAGGTACGGAACCCTAAAAATCTTAACCTCGTCTGATGACATATAACATACAATGCATAGCATGATAACTACAAAGATTGTATCTGCTTAGATACAATCTTTGTCATGTAATGTCCTGCCCCGAGCTCATTAAGCCGTCGTCCAAAGGCATATAAATACATACATAATATTGTATTATGTATTTGTCCGCAACTATGTCTTCTAGTGGTAGAGCCAAACAGTAATCCTCACTAGATGATTACTGTTCCAATGGGCCGGCTCGACCGGGGTAGTACCACACTCTCACAGAATATCGGCGTAAAGTATTTAATAGCTTGCTATTGCGTTTCGTACGGTGAGTGACGAGATTCGGAGGCCTATTCCCTCATCCCTATCCCATACCCAGTCCCCATCCTCCCTAGACTGGCAACGCATTGGCAGCACCTCTGGTGTTGCAGATGTCCATGGGTGGCGGTGACCACTTTCCATCAGGCGGGCCGTCAGCTCGTTTGTCAGTCAATTGAAAAAAAAAAGAACAGCACAAGATCCTCAATCTCCCTTGCCATACTGGAGATAATTATGTTAAACCTGAACCTTTTAGCTATCACACAACCAAGTCAAATTGTTATACATCGTCGGTGATAGTTCAAACCGTGTAAGAGTAGGTTGTAAACACCGCATTAATCCATAAAGTAGCAAGATCAAGATTTCTCGCCTATAGAACCCTCCAAAACCATAAGCGGCAGGCAGGCACGGGAGCGTATCCTAGAACGTACCAATTACAGCGCTCTAAAAACCCCGCGCGCCCCGCTAGTTTGCCAGCTTTATATGCTAGTAAAAGTTAGGCTTAGCGCTGTCTCTAGGATATTTGGTCTGACTTACCAACCACTTTAAACACATAACCTCGCGCCGTTCTCGAATGAATAAGGTGGCTAGTATTCAATGCCCTCGTTCTGTGCAATATGCCGCGCGAAATCCAATATGCACGCCAATATGCCGCAAACGCAGCGAAAAGCTTCCCAAAGGGGTTTGCCAAATGTTCGCCAAATATTGCATTCTTGTCTAGACTAAGCCGTTTACACCAGTAGGCGCTTAGTTATGATATTCGGTTTAAAGAACTTATGCTGCAGCATCTGTGGATAAAAAACCGACTTCTATGTATAATCCTATGATTACAATTAAAGTCAATTCATCGCTACTTGTCTTATTTGGTTAACAAGTTTAGGTATAACCTTAGAATAGAATAGAATAGAATCATTTATTTGCGCTAAGTGTGGTGTACAAATTGTGTTTCTTAAAAATAAAGTTGGGCGCACACTTAGCTGTAATCCAGCATTAAAAATTTAAAATTTACTCCTCAGTTACAAAGCTCGATGACACTATTATAATTAAGTATCGAGTACAATTCCACAACCTGTGAGACAGCACCACCGACCCCACCGTCCACAATGATATGCGATGCAATGTATAGCGTGTGAATCAGGCAATATTAGACTTTTGTATGTATGTCGTAAGATCTAAGACATCAGCAATAGGGTGTGGGTACGCCATGGCGCTGGCGTTTGGTAACCTTCTATGAGACTTGTTACACGAAATTGTACCGATGGCATATCCTTCTTTTGAGATCTTTTATTTATTTATTTATTTATTTATTTATTGTCTGATCATGAGTAGGAAAGATCTTATATAATAATAGTGCAGTTAGTCTGTGGTATAACCTCAAAATATAGTTTTTTCGGTGACTCAGCTATTTTAGTCTAATTAAAGCAATCCTAGGTGAATAATCGGCAAAGTGGTGTCCAAAATATTATCTCCGGTTGCTTTGTTTACAAAGAAATAGCAATTTTAGCCAAAAAAGGTGCACTTTGAGGTTAAAACCTTGTTTACCAAATAAGACACGTAAGGGATGATGATGAGGACTTTATATTATACTATCATTGTGAAGGTATTAAATACTACACATAGAATTCGGTTATGGATAAAAAAATCCCTTAAGATAGATTATCTCCCAACTTAACACACAGGATACTTTTTAACCGACTATGGCAAAGTAGCCTTATAGGTATGTGTGATAGTTTGTATGTATGATCATCTGTTCCCCGTTGCTCCTAAAATACCCTTTATATTTTGACAAATGTGGTGTCGTTGTCTTCGTTGTAGTGTTCCGCGGGACATAGGCTATATGACGTCATAAATAATAAATAACTAAATAAACAAATCAGGGGACAATCTTTACACAAATGAATCTAGCCCCAAAGTAAGCTCTAAAGGCTTGTGTTATGGGTACTAGACGACGATATACATACTTATATAGATATAGAGAAATAAATACTTAATAATAATTGAACATGGTTGATATAACATTTCAAATTGATATAAGCAGAAAAAGTTAATTACGAGTGTGTTAAAGGTATAAAAAATGAATATTATAACTTACGAGTACATACAAAAAATTAACCACAGTTCTATAAATCCATAAAGAAACGAAAGGAGAGCGCCCGCAATGAAGCTTATGTATTATGGTTTGTACTTTTTAGGGTTCCGTACCCAAAGGGTAAAACGGGACCCTATTACTAAGACTCCGCTGTCCGTCTGTCCGTCTGTCACCAGGCTGTGTCTCATGAACCGTGATAGTTAGACAGTTGAACTTTTCACACATGATGTATTTCTGTTGCCGCTATAACAACAAATACTAAAAAACATAATAAAATGAATATTTAAGGGGGCACCCATACAAAAAACGTGATTTTTTTCTCGTGTTTGCTCGATATTGATAATGGCAACAGGTAGACGCTTGAAATATTCACAGAATATTAAGTTATATATTCACTTTAAAAATAAGTAATTAAATTAAAATAAAACTAATATTTAAGGGGGGCTCCCATACAACAAACGTGTTTTTTTTTTTTTTGCTTGATTATAGATAATGGTACGGAACCCTCCGTGCGCGAGTCCGACTCGTACTTGGCCGGTTTTTATTAAGAGGATATCTTCATGATTCTAAAAGTTGTAGTCGGGTATTAGTTTTTATCCTAGAAAATTGAAGAATTCACGACGACCTAGCGATAAACGAATTCCACCCGGACAAAGTCGGGGGCAAAAGCTGGTACATGTATAATTTAGTTATCACAGGCAAGTGATCTCCAAGTTTCGAGAATGTGGTACTCGGATTGGTAATATTGGGAAATTATCCATAAATTACACGTGACCCAAAGTTAAGGCTGTATCGTGAAATTAACGGTCTTCGGTGTAGTTGGGAGTTAAAATTAATAGGAATTTTACCCGACAGCTCGCAAAGGGTTGTTTTGCCTGAGAAATTACTTAACCGTTCTTAGCCGTATTGATGTAATTACTTGATTTAAGTATACTCTTTATAATAATGTATTTTGTGCCGTTATGAATACGTGTTCTTCCTTTCTTTCTTTTTTTTTGTAAATATGACAAAATCTCTCTAGTATTTACTTCTCTCTAATATTCGAAAGTGTGTTCGCTAAATTTAAAAGTCACTAAACTTGAAATAAGAAACTTCTAACTCAATTTGACAGCTCGGTGCTATACTAAATCGAATTTGACATTTCTTATTTTAAGTTTAGATAGAGAGTTTGAAATACAGACGGAACCGTTTCGAATTGGATCCAGTGGAAAGGAAAGAATAGATATAGTAGATATCTCGTATTTTTCCAGAGCTCTTTAACTAAAACGCCCTTTCTGAGAATGGCGCGGGCTATTTGAAATGCCATTTGACTAAATTGTAGAGATAAGTGAATGCCAAGTGCCTTAGAACAGAGTCGGGGTTAAGGTTCGGATAACCGACACCGTTTAGAGTTTAAGATGCAAAATGCTGGGATGAAATCGTATCAGACTGCACAAAAGTGTTCTTTACCCTTCACTTCAGTTTGAGCAGAATGCCATAAACTGTGGACCCGGTATCCCCTCATTTGGTATAATAACTGCTAAAATAGGGAACTTGCTTTTTTTCCATATTTTATTGGAAACGAAACTGTACGCAAATATTATTGTGTTGTTTATCTTTATTGAGATACGAAGCTTTGAAAAGTCATAACTTCATACCACTCGTAAAAACGCTCCATACAAAATGAGCATGAACTATGACGTCAGAGCACAATTTAAAAAATCCCTCTTTAGTGCACCTTTTGGGTTCTCGAGGAATGTCTCCAAATTTCAAATCGCTAGGACGACCCGTTTAGGCTGTGCGTTGTCTATAAGTGAGTCGTGTACTGTGTTATATGTATTGATAAACGCCCTGGGATCATCTCCTTGACCGACCCAACTTGGCCTAGATACGCTTTGTCCTTGCAGCCAATGTTAACGACTCGGGGGTACGGGAATGCAAGGGCGCGTTTGTTATTAATATGTAGTGTAATGGCATTGCCATGATGTTTTCTTGGCCTAGGTCTTCAAGGATTTCATACGTTAATCTTCACAGATAATCGGCGGGGTCGAGTTTTGCAGCGATTGTTTGATTAATCCCTCTCGTATGCTTTGGTGCATTTTTTTCATGTATTTTTTTGGTACTCCATTAATCTATTGAGATGCGGATGACGGGTTTTTTAAACATCCGCAGCCGAAGGGTTAGGGCTGCCCCGGATATGTCCTAACTGTCCGAATAATAATATTATTGAGCAACCTGTCTTATTTTAAAATTGATTATTTTGATATATAATAATAATAATAATAAAGACATTTATTTAACACACATTAGACACAGACAAATAACAAGAAAAGCACATAACAAAGAAACAATGAACATAAAAAGCTGTGCCGAACGGTGCCAAAGAGGGTGCCACTCAGCGTTATGCCGATATGTTAGGTATATGTTAGATGAAAAACATTTTATGGATTTTATCGCGTATATTTATTTTTATAAATCGCTTTAACTTAAAAAACTGAATAATGTTAGATCAGTTTCTTTCGAGTTGATGTTTCTTAAAAATTTTTTCTTCGTCAATACACAGGCCATTTCAATAAGATGTTTTTCCTAAAATCTAATCGTAGAAATGTATGGCCTCTGCACTATTTTGTACATTAATCGAAATACATAACACATATTTATTTTTAATTAAAAGCCACCGATTTTTATTTTCCATCCTTACCGAGCGGTGTAGGTACTTTTTTTTTAAAGTTTAATAGAATGTTGATTTAAGAACACAGATTTTGGATTAGTTAGTGATTTGGGTCCGCCTTGGATCGGAAAAAGCGTGGTTTTGTATGTACGAAAATCTAAAACTGCAGCTCCTGAAAGTGTTACCATCTCTCCATAAACACTCCTAAGTATATAAATTCAAATGAAAATCTGAAGAGAAATACGCGTGTACTCACTCAAACTTTTAAACACCGAAGCTTTTGAGCTCTAAGCTCTCCCGTCCAATTTGTCCAGCTCTCGTCGCTCATTTCGTCTCTGATTTTCGTCCGACAATTATAACTTGACCCGCGCGCTCGTAGTCATTATGCGGAGTTAGGTACCAACAACCGTGGCCGCCTGCATCGAAAAACGTCCAACGTCGAAGATACGCGCGAACATGTACTTTATACGCATTGACGGGTCAAGTTAGGCTCGCTGGGGAGTTACTACGTGTACTATGTTAATGCAAACCGCATTCGGACGATATCTGTTTTATTTATGGCCGGTTTACACGCTCCGACTGGTTCTTTTGCACTACACTCGTTTGAAACGTGATTCTACTAAGTTATCCAGATTATGAAGTGAATGCTGGGTATGGTAGAAGAAACATGAAAGAAGAATCAATGCAGTTGAGATGCGAGTTTTGATAAGTGTAGTGTTTCTATGAGTGACAGGTTAAGGGAACGATGTGGTGTGGAAGAAGTAGTCGTTGAGAATTGAGAACGGTATACTTAGATGGTTTGGACATGTGGAGAGGATGAACGAAAGAAGACTAACGAAGCAGATTTATAAGGCGAGTGTGGATGGTAGGGTTGGAAGGGGAAGACCTCGGCGAACCAAAACCAGATCGAGGGCGTTCTTAAGAAAGGCCGTCAAGAGTACCCTAAACCGGCGAGCGTGCATGAAGAACTTAATGAGAGTAGACGAAGCGAAAGGTGTGTGTCAGGATCGTAACAGGTGGAAGTCCGTGATCTCTGCCTACCCCTTTGAGAAACAGGCGTGATATATGTATGTATCCAGATTGTCCAGGTACCTATGTTAGTCTCTTAACACATTTCGTGGCCCATATAGTCTCTGTCTTCGCCCGACAATCGTATATTGACCCGCGCGCTCGTATGCATTATACGGAGTTAAATACGTATTGTACGACCTTGGCAGAGCGTCTAAATACGACCAAGGATCAAAGAATTAAATACCGGGTGGAACGACACAACCTTGCGTTAAAATATCGTATGATATAAATGTTGTTTAATCACTTTTATCATGGTTAGATACGACGACGCGGTCAGCCTTGTTGGCAGTGACCCTGCCTCCGAAGCGGTCGCGGGTTCGATCCCGGTAAGGGCAACTATTTGTGTGGTGTGCACGAATGTTTGTTCCTGAGTCTTTGATGTGTCCCATGTATTTAACTATACAAGTATGTATATCGGCGTCTAGTACCCAAAACACATGCCTTTAGAGGATACTTTGGAGATCGATTTGTGTAAAGATTGTCTCCTCATTTATTTATTTATACGTTTATTTAAAAAAGCAAAACTAATGAAATAAATAATTTTTAATCATGATGCCAACCCTAATTACACCCACGTAGGTACCCTACTACTTAGCAAACCTAAGCTACATTATCGTGTTTAAAATCGCTGTAGGGTTGAACGAATTCTGAATCTCAACTAAAAGTTACAGAAACAAAACCCTTATACATTAATTAGTTAAATAATCATTTTAAAATATAGTACGATTATGACTAAAATTAATTAGATTTACAAGCAAATTATTTAAAACTACAAATAATAATTCAACACTGAAATTAATCTATCAAAGTAACGATCTTTATGAAATTGTGGGAGTCTAGCAATTACGGATTTTTCTCCAGGGGCGTTTTTAAAATACTCAACCGTGCTCATTATCTGTGGTTAAATGTTTTTTACGGCAACTTCTATTTTAGGTGAAAACGTTCCAGTCTCTTTGACCGGCCAAGCGCGCTAAACGCACTGCTGGCAGGGGTTATTATTTATACTTTTATTTGTTAGACTATTGCCCGCGACTTTGTTTGCGTGAGATTGGGATATTTTCTTCATACCCTTTCAGATATCAATATTAAATGCATACAATTATCTAAGTTAACTACATTTTCACTCAATTTCACTTAAGGATGTGTACCACGTCAAATCGGCAGTACATCTATTTGATTTTTCAAGTTTTTTTTCATTTGCGCCAAATAACGGCAATGACTAATTTTGTACGAATAATGATTTAAAATATACAAATTGTGTGATTATTAAAAAATATTTATTATGTGAAATAAAATCAGAACCTGATTTGACTACTCGAGTCAAAATCAATCAAAATGCAGTATTTGAAACGGTCCGCACACATGGAAATTCAATCAAGAATATTTCCGTGGGAACAACGGTAACGACATTTTTTTTTTCATCAAAAAATCGAGGAGAGTACAAAGTTATAAAAAATACATCTTTTGATTATAAAAGTACTATGGGACAGAAACATTTTTCTGTTTTTCTTGTAATTTAATCAACTTCCGGTACAAATAACACAGGCCTGAATGTAATTTTGTAGTGGTAGAGCCAAACAGTAATCCTCATTAGATGATTACTGGTCGAATGGGCCGGCTCGACCGGGGTAGTTCCACACTCTCACAGAATATCGGCGTAAAGTAATAGCTTGCTATTGCGTTTTGTACGGTGAGTGACGAGATCCGGAGGCCTATTCCCTCATCCCCATCCCATCCCCATTCCCCATCCTCCCTAGACTGGCAACGCATTGGCAGCACCTCTGGTGTTGCAGATGTCCATGGGCGGCGGTGACCACTTTCCATCAGGTGGGCCGTCGGCTCGTTTCTCAGTCAATTAACATATAAAAAAAAACTTAAATGTCATTTATCTCCTTTAAAAGAACGGTAAAGTGTTTTTTTTATTACACTTAAGCGAAACGACTAATATTACCATACTATTCAATTTCAGCGAAAAATATACAAATCGAAATATTGGATACACATCCTTAAGTCGATAATAACGCAAAAAATGTGAAGTTGCAGCTCAGATTTGTAAGACGCCTCTTAATGCATCTAACCAGTCACACCGTACTATATTCAAATGAGATCAAAGTCAGTTCCATAGACTTGACCCAATTTACCATAGATCCAATGGCTCCGACGCCTTCCTACTGCTAGACTTTCTGGCTTTGGCTGGGGTCAGTTATCAAATCGCTTTTTGTGAATATTACTTTGCAGTTATTTAATTAAGCATCTTTTTCTTTTGAACTAATAGGAAACATGCATTTTTTCCATCTTGTATTAGAAAGTGAGGAGTAGTAGAAACCGATCTGTGTATGCAAAACATTATTATTTTGTTTGTTTTATGAGTTATGAAGCTTTGAAGTCATCGTTCATCGCTCGCAAAACGGACAACAACTATGACGTCACAACATTCGTTAGACTGTACAAAATGTGCGGCGTTTAAACGAAATATGCAATTATTTCCGAAAATACTGTTTTTAGACCAACATCGTAGAAATAAAACATGACATAAATTTGATGAGGATTTCCAAAAAACTAAAATCAGAACTAAAAAACACTATACATATTTCCCACTAAATTAAACCCTTAACCAAGTAAAATGAAAAATAATAATAATAATAAAATCATTTATTCAGCATGGTTAAGGTACACAATACATTAGTACTTACTTATAACTAGGTTTACATTTAGAGGTGGTACCTTTAAACAAGAGTAGTATGAGCTTTACTCCCCGTACTAGTAAAAACTGTATTACGGTGGGATAACATTCATCGTTCTCAGTTGAAGGTGTAACCATAATATTAAAAGATATTTGAGGGTAAGTACAAATAGCATCGGTTGCTAACAGCACCGGTGGCCACAATTTGCGTAAACAAGTAGTATATGCAAAAAAGTTACATCAATTAGGTTAATTACAAGTTAAAGAAATTTAGGTTTACTTTTAATAATGTACACTAAGACATTTTGCGCCGCACCCACAATCAGATAACGAAAAACTAAATTGTTTCCTCTTGAACATAATTGTACAAGATTTTCAGTTACGAATATGTCAATCGTTAGCTGACTCCGAGTAGCATTATTAGACACACTAAAGTAAGAGGTTAAAATTAAATTAGAGATAAGAAACTAGCGCATGGAATCGTGTATGGTTGTGTTAGATTAGGTTAGGTTAGGGAATAGTCAAAATGATGTGTTTTTTTCTGTAACATGCTATTGTTCACATTTACTTACATAATATATCATTTAAACCTCATAGTGATTTGCATACTCCTCTGCTACACTGGGAGTGAAGAAATAGCATAGAATGCGTGCAGATGCTTATCATCCTGGCATGTCGTAAAAGTCGACTAAGGGACGGGTCCTCTCCAACATGGTGGACTATCTGTATGGGCGATGGGCTGATCACCTGTCACCATACGGTTCATCATACCATCTTAGGACTAATTAATCGAACGTGACCACAAGTAGGCTTGTGGCTATGCCCACCCCATTAGGGATTTCGGGCGTGATAATATGTATGTATGTATGTGATTTGCATCATGCATGTTCCCCGTTGTCGGTTGCGAAAAAGACGGATTCTTTGAAAATTAAAATGAGTACTTATGAGAATATTTATTTTGCAAGTAGGCCACATGGGCTCTTTTACAGGTAACATCTGCTGAGAAGAAACGCCGCAAGATTCTCAGTCTCAAGTCTTTCCTTACCAACACGCCTCAAAATTTCGTAGGTACTCTACGGCGTAGCCCCTCTACGCTTCATAGCGTCACATTATTTAGGTAGTTCAAAGGAAGAGTAATCGCTTTTTGAGATTAGAGTTAAAGTTAAAAGTTAGAGTTAAAACCAGAAAACCCTTATCAAAGGGACTGAGAAATTAATCACTTTGTTGAACACGAATGTTTCTTCCCGAGTCGTCGATGAAAAAGAATTCCCTATATAAATAGATTAATATTGTCAATCTGCGCCTCTATTCGGGAACGCTAAGTGATTATGTATCGACTCGTGAGCGAGATTTCTCATCACACTCTTACGCATTACGCGTCGTGCAGAAGAGTGGGATGAGAAATCTCGCTCACGAGTCGATACAGAATCACTGGCGTTCCCGAATAACGCTGCATAAGCTGAAAGGCCCAAACAATTTCAAACTATACGTAGAATACTTGAAAAACATAAAGACACGAACGACCTAGTCAAACACAACCCTGATTTTTGCAGGAAGCGAACCCACCCAGTATTTTTATTCAAAGTCAAAGTCAAAGTCAAAGTCAAATGGATGGATCTGGATAATAAATATTTTGGACACTTACACACATTGATTTAGTCCCAAACTACGATTTCCTGAACTATGGGTACTAGACAAAACTCGGGTATAAACATTCGTTCGTGCTCATCACAAAGCTTGCCGCTAGCTGGACGGCAATACATTTTCTATGGCAGTCAGCTTTCTTTTTACATTGGGCGAGGTATACCAGGGTGTTCTCACTCCGCACTTTGGATATCCTCGGCCTTCAGACAGCTCGGAGCTGTAAATCGCAGTAGGTTGCCACTCGCTCGCTGGCCGATCCACGCGTTATCAAGCAGCCTAGATATTTGGTGTTGTTGGGTGACGCGGATAAAAACTGACATCCCTAGCGTACACGAAAGAGCACGTTTTATGCGACGGAGAGAGAAGGCAAGATTAGGCATGTTTTCGTAACTAAACACCGGTTTTGCTAGACAGTGATTATCTGTACGTTAGTACTATTGTCTAAACTGTGCGCGTACCCGCGACCGCCGGCACACAAGGCGGTTACCGCCACTGAGCCATAGAGACAGTTATGATCAGAAATCTGCGCCTCTATTCGGGAACGCTAAGTGATGTTGTAGCGACTCGTAGGCGAGAGTTCTCATCCCACTCTTCCGCACGACGCGTAATGCGTAAGAGCGAGATGAGAAATATCGCTCGCGAATCGCTACAGAATCACTTAGCGTTCCCGAATAGAGGCGCTGGTCTCCTTATAAGAGATTTTCATGAACACTGGCTCGATGTCATGGCCGGTCATAATAAATACCACAATTGTAGTCGCATTATAAATCCGGAGGTCAATTCCGGTTTAAATTATGAGCCGGTGGCATTTAATATTAGATGCCGGACCGGAACGGACCGGGAATCCGAGGCGTTCCGGGACATTCCTGGATTGTGGAATGCGGGTAGCTAGAGTAGATAGAGTCACAGCTTTTAAATAGTAGAAGTATTATAAGTTACTTCTATATGAAAATGAAAATATTTATTTTGCAGGTAAGACTCGGGCACTTTTCATCATTATCATCATCATCACTTATCCCACTATATTAGGGCTCCGTACCTCAAAAGGAAAAAAACTGAACCTTTATAGGATCACTCGTGTGTCTATCTGTCCGTGTGTCACAGCCAACTTGCTCCGAAACTACTGGATCGAATGAGTTGAAATTTGTTACTGCTGAGTTTCTTGTGGCGTTCCTTCTCAGCAGATATCACCTTGCGAAGACCTGGTAGATTCAGATATGTGAAAAAGCCCGTGCGGCCTACTTGCAAAATAAATATTTTCATGTTCATTTGCAACTGTGACCGGGACAAAATCATACATAGGCAGAGTAGGAGTGCTTCAACTTCGCGGCACTCTTCGCTGCCCTCGCTATTAAATTTTATTCATAACTGGCAACATTTTAATCAGTCATATTAGTTCGCCGAATTATGGATTGTAGTTTAAATACATTTACTACAGCTTTCGAAGAGTATAATAACCATATACGGCTTTGTTTGACAGAATTGGGTCAGGCGGGAACGTGATATTTTCGTTGCGCGCTTGTTGCGGATGTGTCGACATAATGTGAAATACATTTCAGGTTGAGATGGTTTGGTGTTTTTTTTACAATAACTCGTATTACTTAGAGGCAGATTATGGTTCACTAATGATTGGCAACTCAACTTTTCGTAAATGTCGCTTATCTAACAACACCGCTCAAGTCGATAATTAGCGGTTTTAACATTTGAATGTCATTGGATAGAGCTACTTATTGCGCGTCGATCTACCAATCATATTCCAGACGTTTCGGCCAATAAGAGCCCAGAATTTTAAAAAAGTGACAGCGCGCAATCGGTTGGCCTTCCAACACCGCTCAAGTCGTTGTTTGGCCTTCCTGTGGCAACTTTGCGCTCCGTGTTTATTTATTGTTTTTCGTGAGTTTTGTCACTTAACTTTTGTAAATGAAGTGATATTATCAAAGATAACAGGTACTACACGGAAAAAACTATTCCGAGGTGTTTTTGGTTCAAGAAATTTTGTAGGCTAGGAAATGTAATCTTCATAAAAAAAAATATTTCCTTGCATAAAAATAACATTCTTCAGTTAAAAAAACACGTTTTCTTTTTCTAAATAAATGAAAATGCATTGCTTCAAGATAATATTCTTAAAAGTAGACAATATGGAGATCTTCGTTTAAGCTATTCCTATTATTTCTACTTAACACAATACTTGCTTTAATGAAGAAAGTATTTTTTTGGTAATAAATCAAGATTCTTGGCTGAAATTAAATGTTAATGTCGATTTTACAAGAAAGATATGTTCCTTTAAAAGGATTAGATCATAATTTTAAACTAAAACTTAAATTTCTATTAGTCCTAGACAATAACTTTCTTAAACCAACAAAATTATTTTCTTACTTAAACGATCATGCGCAAGAAGGCTGCGTCGCTGCTGCAGCGTGTGCGCGGTAGTGACAACAGCATACTTAACATGATCGCGAGCCGGCCAGACTGCCCATACCTAATACATTTGGTTGGGTTAGTCACAGGGAATATTCAATAAATTATTGTAAAAATAATCAATAAATAAATAAATAAATAAAACTAACTTAGGCTAAGCTTTTAATGTTACTAACCATCTATGGAATTGTACTTATTCTCAAATAAACTATTTATTATTATTATTATTATTAAACCGTGTTTCTCATACTAGTGCCGACGAAAGAGATAGTCAAAGAGATAAACGGGTTTGACTTAACCCCGTGTCTAGCATGCTAGTGCCGCTGGGCTATTTAGTCAGTCTAATATAGTAACTAAATATCGCTTTAAGAACATCTGAAATAAACATGGCTTTACTCAGGAGTTTTTCTCAGAAATGGTCCAACTTGTTAATCGTGTGAATTATCGCTTTCTTCGTTAAGAAAGATAGCACAAAGCGTAGCGATATTGATATACCATATCGAGCCAAAGTCGAATAGAAAACCAGTTATTGTACAAATAGGCTCCCGAATATCTATGAATGAGTGTTGCCAACTCAACATTGTGTAATAATTTACCACAATCTTGCCTCTTTTGCTGAACGTACAATAATGCCGCCATTATATTAATAGGGTTTATTTTCTATCCCTACTTACGTTTATTACGCTTTTATTGTCGTTTCTATAACATACTTGAATATATCATACGAGACTTGCTTGCGGTCGTAAATGTGTTCACGTTAGAATATAATATAATTTATTTGCAATGAATAAGTACTTAGAGTAACGTAAAGGTATGGTGACAATGGAATCTTATTCTGCTATTTGTATTTTTAACCTAGCATGCAAAAATTATGTTTTTAGGGTTCCGTACCTCAAAAGGAAAAAAGGAACGCTTATAGGATCACTTGTTTGTCCGTCTGTCTGGCTGTCTGTCTGTCAAGACCTTTTTCTCAGGAATGCGTAGAGGTAACAAGTTCAAATTAATATCAAATACTCAGGTCTGCAATTTCCTGAAGCTGTGAAAAAATCAACCTTCTAAGTCACCGCAATCAAAAGATATGGCCGTTTATGTCACATATTTTGATACTTTCAAGGGAATCCAAAGGGAATCAAAACCTATAGGATGCTGCCCGTTGACCTAGAATCATGAAATTTGGCAAGAAGCAGTGCCTTACAGCACAAATAAAGGAAAAAGTCCGGAAACAGTAAATTGGTAATTACTTCACATTAAAAAAAATGTTAAACGGAATAACCATTGCAAAGTCATATCAGACTCGACCATTGCACGGAGATAGGAGCTTGCAAAAGTTATTTTTTGTCTTATTTCCTAGGGAGGTTGTAAATGGTTACCCGGTTGATAAAAGCATTTTTTTTTTTCATTTTTGGGTTCCGTAACCTACTGTGAGTTTTTCATAGGTAAGTACGGGACCCTCGGCGCGCGAGTCAGACTCGCACTTGACCGTTTTTTTTTAGGATCCCGTGCCTTTTTACAATAATGTACAGAGATGGTAACGGCAAATGTGTAGCTCTTAAAAGTATGGCTTACATGATGTATAAGGGGCTACACCGCATATAGCACGCACATACTTTTTTTTGGCAATGCCCTATTAAAACTTGTACAATTTCCCCATTCCATATTCGGATCCGGGTATAGATTCTCTTGGGATCGTGTTACTCCGGTTTTCGTGGACGTTGGTTCAAATCCCCGGTTCGCAGTAGTGTTTTAGCCGACACGTAAGAAATACTGTATTCGAGCACTGTATCTAGGGACACATCCCTGTATAGGTATCTATCCCAATTCATATACTACAGTTTTTTACCAACGGGACAGTGGACTAATGAATCTATATGTATTACAATAAGCAAGTTACCGTCATATAGTTAAAATGCCTTTATCAGAAAGTTTTTGTTTGAGTTATTACCGCTTAGCTTATAAGCGTAAGCCTTTTTAAACGAGATACAGCGAAGTTTTCGGGCTGGTTTTATTTAGGGTGGTAAATATGGCGTGGCGTTACTTGTTTGTAATTAAATTCGAATAAGGAGAAGGATCTAATCTTTTCTTTCTATAATTCTTGATCTAAGAATTTATTTAAAAGGACATACTACCGACGGTAAATTTTTACCTTTTTTAAATTTTAATTGACATAACTGACGGTTTTATAAAAGTATTCGAGTTCCTAAGTTGTTATATTTCTGCTAGTTTGATATAGTGTGAGCAACGGCAACATTACAGTTTTCATACAAACGATGAAAACGTTTTTAGCCGTTTAAATTTTACCTGTCATATACGATTTTATAATAGAGTGTTAGATTTGTTTTAATATGATTATTGCATTATGAGGGTTCCTATGAGTAAGATTTAAATATTTAAATAGTTCGTTCAGAACAATTTCCAGGGTATCTCTCCTTAATCAAAGGTTGCATTTTTGTTACATTAAAAACTCGTTTGTTCTCAAAATACCAGATATCTGATATACCAGATTCCTAAAATAACAGATACACGAAATACCAGATTCCAAATACACCAGTTTCCTTTAATACAAGTTTCCCAAAACACCATTCTTAAAAAGATCTGGTAGTTTGGAAGTGCTTTAATCAGGAAACCAGTGTATTGGAAATCAGGTAATTTAGATACGTATCTGATAAGCCAGCCATGGTTGGCTATTTAGGGAACAAACTCAAAAACGTAACATGGAGCTTGCAATAAATAACAGTGTCCGTTAAAAAAGGTCCTATCTCCATTTCGATAATTCTTTTACCTTGGACTACAGTACACAAGTGATAGGGTCTCAATTAGGTCTATCTCGAAACGAAATAAGCTGTCTTAAGACCCTCTCCTCAGTTAATAATCCTTTTGTTGTATTGTTGCAGGCGTTCCCGCACACGGCCGGCAGGGCAGCCGGCTCGCGGCGCACGCGGGCGCGAGGAGTTGACAGCATGCTAAGCGACAATACCACTGCAGCCAACCTCACCGACCTGGCACTAGACCTCCCGACCAGCCCCTACAGCCTCGTCCAGAAGATCGTCATCGCCATCGTCGCCAGCGTCCTCTCGGTCCTCACCGTCGTCGGCAACTCCATGGTCATGATCAGCTTCAAAATCGACAAGCAGCTACAAACGATCAGCAATTATTTTCTGTTCTCGCTCGCGGTTGCCGACTTCGCTGTGGGGTTAATATCCATGCCGTTGTACGCGATGTTCACGATTTACGGCTATTGGCCGTTGGGACCGTACATTTGCGATACGTGGCTGGCTTTGGATTACTTGGCGTCGAACGCTTCAGTGTTGAACCTGCTGATCATCAGCTTCGATAGATATTTTAGTGTGACGCGACCGCTGACGTACCGCGCTAAAAGGACTACACGCCGCGCGACGGTCATGATAGGGAGTGCTTGGGGCTTTAGCTTGGTGCTATGGCCGCCGTGGATTTACGCGTGGCCGTATATCGACGGTGAACGAAAGGTGCCCCCAAACGAGTGCTACATCCAGTTCATAGAGACAAACCAGTTCATTACGTTCGGGACGGCCATCGCCGCGTTTTATGTGCCGGTGACTGTGATGTGCATACTGTACTTCAGGATATGGCGGGAGACGAAGAAGCGGCAGAAGGATCTGCCGAATCTACAGGGTGGGAAGAAACACGACTCGTCGAAAAGGTCCAACTCTAGGTAAGTGTTTAATTTGCGTGCGGTGGGGCTGAGAAGAAGGCCCGTTGGAGTAAGGTGGTAAGATGAACTAACAATTTCGGTGCGTGTGTTATATTCCACCTCGAGACGTCATAGATACAATTAAATGATATTGAACTCTACTCTCACTTATACATATAATACAATGTTCTTCATTTCATTTCTTTTGGCAAAGGTTATTGTTGGTTATTTTAGGCATATCCTGTCACTGACGCTATTTTAGGATAAATACAATAATTTGACTCAAACCGGGATTATTTTGGAAAATAGAATGAACGTTCTCTATCCATAAAAAGGCAAGTAACATTGTTTTTTATTGTTAATTAGGCCAAGTCGAGTGTTTCGTTTAACATACATTCCAAAGTCAATTTTCCCTCATTGCTTCAGCTTGTTTATCCGGATTAATCGAAGTTTATGCCATATATTGTTTCTTCCTATTCGCGATTCTGCACAATATGAATTCCACACAACTTCATTTGATCACATTCGGTATTCTTCACGGTAATTATTTTTATACATTCCCGTTTCTTCCTATTCGCTATTCTGCACAATATGAATTCCACACAACTTCATTCGATCACATTCGGTATTCTTCACAGTTTGATCATGTGTTGACCATATTTACTTTTCTGTGCAGTTTTTATTTATACACGATTGCGTTTATTCCCATTTGAACTCTATATTATTATTTTCCTTTTCTCTAACCAAGCCAAGGCAGAATTGAAAACAAATAGGCAATTAACTGGCTTTTGCGTTTTAATTCATTTTTGATCCTTGGAAGATACCTATTTCAGTAACAGATGTAGGTAAAGATGTAGATGAGATTAGTGAATATTGCTTAAATGATGATAACGAGAGAAGCTTTTGTCATTGTTTAATTTATTTCAAATCTAATTTATATAAATGAAAATAAATAGTAAAAGAAATTTAACAAAAAGATGCACATGCACAAACATATAAATGGATAAGTCGAAAATACGTCAAGTTAAGAGTGAAAATTGTAAGAATCATAAAGATTATATAAAAATAATGACTGTGAAGAATAACGAATGTGATCAAATGTAAATGTGTGGAATTCACATTGTGCAGAATCGCGACTAGGAAGAAGCAATAATGGCATAAGCGTCGAATAATCCGTTTATCCCTGAAACTAGCTCTCAAGTTGTCTGCAATAAAAAGAAGAAAGAATTTACCTTTACAAGAAATCAGCCTGCGTGCGCTGTGATTAAAACCTTCCCTTTTCAAAGACTTCGTCCTCTGTAAGGTGTCTGAAAAGCAGGCGTGAAAGAGTTCCACGGATAATGGCTCATTACAGGTACACATTGTGATGGGAATACGACAGTGTTTACGGGAGCAAGTCGGAAAGATTGCCCTTAACGTATTCTTTTCAATGATGAAATGGACAATTTCCAATCTATTTCAGTTTCTGATCAATAGGAATAAAAAGTGCAGTAATCGATTTCCAAAATACAAGTCGCTCCGTGTTTTGAAAGTAACCGATATACGTTATTTACTTATGATTATGTTGAAAAATAAACGATTTCACATAACGTCTTCAAAGTTGGCGTAGAAATTGAATAATTTGGAAAGTTGAGAGAAATACCGCCGGTAACGTGTTTGCCGACTCAACAGCCGGAAAATTTAAACCGACATTAAATATTATCCTTAGGGAATTTTATGAAAACATGTGACTTGTACTTCAGGGGGACGTTTTGGCAACCATTTTTCTTGCCGGTTTAAACCGTTACACATAATTTATGATAATTTATGCCTTATAAATGGAATGTCCTATTTCAGGCATGGTTCTGGGCCTACAGGCCATAAAGTAGCTAATGTCTAAGTGATCCAGAAATCTATCTTTACATACAATAAAATCCTAAAGTGGAAAATGTCTGTACATTGAAGATAACAATGAAAAAATGCTAACGTCTCACATAAGCAACACAACACATGCCATATATCCGATGGCTTTTGCATTAATAATTTATTTGTCTATTTTTCGGTTTGTCTGTTTATAAATGCGCGAAATACTTTTAAAGTACAGAGATCAATGCGGTCGGTCGAAATTATATTAAGGGCACGGGCTATATAAACTTTTGGGAATTGAACTGGAAGGGGGTAAAAGAGGGTAATGAAGCTAGTATGGGAAAAGTTACAAAATTTCCCTAATCTCTCACAATTATGCATTTTAACCCTTTATTTACTACATCAATTTTTAATTGTTTGTTTAATTCGTCTCCTATGTGTTTCTTTACGATGAAACTTTGGCGAGTTGTCGTGCCCGCACTAACTGGGCGGTTAAGGCCAAAATAGTAAATAAAGCTGCCAAACTTGCGGGGTTTTTAGAGCGCTGTGGTTGGTGCGTTCGAGGTTATGCGCTCCCCGCGCTTGCGTGTAGCCTCGCCACTTATCTTTCCGGACTCCGTGTATTGGATATTTGGTCTGTGATTGCAACGCATGCTGCACAGCTAGTGACAAATAACATTGCTATTTAATGTTATGGGATGAATTGGTTAGTCGACTTATTTGGTAAAATACCTATATTGAAGTATTTATTCTACTCGTACGCTTTTTGTGCTACAGTGCTATGACGTCACAATAATTTATTTTCCATATTATCTTATTTGGAAATTCACAGCCCCTACTAATATTATAAACGTGAAATTGTTTTTGTTGGTGTTTGTTTGTCCTCCTTTCACGCGGTAACGGAGGAAGCAACGTCGACGTGTTTTTTTTGCATAGATATAGCTTATAGGCCGGACAGTGACATATAATACTTTTCATCCCGGAAAAATGCACAGTTCCCTAGGGACCAGTGATAAATGAATTGCACGTGAATTAAGTCGCGGGCAAAAGCTAAGCTGTTTATATTTCTTCACAAATTATTAATTGCAAACAAGTTTATTTCCACTTATTTATATACATACAAACATAAATCACGCCTGTTTCCTAAAGGGGTAGGCAGAGACCACGGATTTCCACCTGCTACGATCCTGACACACACCTTTCGCTTCGTCTACTCTCATTAAGTTCTTCATGCACGATCGCCGGTTTAGAGTACTCTTGACCTGGCCTTTCGTAAGAACGTCCTCAATCTGGTTTTGGTACGTTCGCCGAGGTCTTCCCCTTCCTACCCTACCATGCACACTCTCCTTATAAATCTGCTTCGTTAGTCTTCTTTCGTTCATCCTCTCCACATGTCCAAACCATCTAAGCATACCTTTCTCAATTTTCACAACTAAATTTCCATTTAAGGCTTGTAGAGATGTCCTTTGTTCTTTGAGCCTCTGGTATCTGTGGCGGAAAGAGCACAATATTGTGGAGTACGCGATCTTCAATCGAGTGCGGCGATAAAACGCTCATTCAAAATCAAAAAGAAATAACTTGAAACACAAATCCATTGCAAGTTGAATCTTTTATTTGCACTTATTTCTTTATACTTTTGAAGGTGTAGTCAGGAGATGCTCTCGGCGCTCTGAAGGAGGCAGAGTTTAGTAAAAGCGTCTACCCGCTGAACTCAAATCAGAAAAATCTGTACCATTACCATGAGTTTATGCAATTCGTTCTCGTAATAGAAAACTATCGCTCGGTTCCTTTTACTTGTATCGGCATCAAGCAGTATTTCCAATAGATTTCGATAGAGAGAACTGCTCTCGTAAACTTAATGGTACTTGATGAAGTATTTGGGCGCAAGCTGTGGATCATTTTATTGATCCCATATACTCAATCAATGAGTACATGGCGTATACATTTAATTGAGTCTAAATTATGAATAGTTTTTTTTTTATGACTGACATTGTGCTTTACTACTGGCGGCTCGAAATAGTCGTATAAATCTATTAATTATAACGTTTGATTTACGACCTAGGGTAGGTAATTATACAGCGTGTTTTTCATGGGCTGTAAAGAACATTTTCACAAAAAAATTTAGTCGCAGAGGAAACTTATTTCGGCAAATATGGGGCAGCGATCATTTATAAAGTAACAACGTAAAAGTACTCAAAATTCTAAGTACTTTTGCCATAGAAACTTTAATATATATCTTTAAACAAAAAACTACATTCAAAATATTTTTTTTTTCGTTTTTTATTTCTCCTGAAAAGTCCTGTTTTGTCCTTTACGCCCTTGGAGCCGCAAGGTATCGATATATGCGATTGTGTTGTATTCATTTTTTAGTTTTAATTTAAGTTGTTGAGTATTAATTTTTAGACGATCTCAACTTTGAATTCATTACAATGAATTCGAAGTTGAGATCGTCTAAAAATTAACATGTATTGAATATAATGTAATTTAATTTGAGAAATAAATAAATCTAATGTTATCTAATTTATACGAACTGTGACGTCGATTTAATAGATCTGGCGCCTCATTCGGGAACGCTTAGTGATTCTGTAGCGACTCGTAAGCCAGATTTCTCATCTCGCTCTTACGCATTACGCGTCGTGCGGAAGAGTGGGATGAGAAATCTGGTTTATGAGTCGCTACAGAATCACTTAGCGTTCCCGAATGAGGCGCCTGTTTGTGACCCAGATCTCATATTATAAATAATCATACGACTATCTAACCCTTTCTAAATCGTCATACGCGTATGTAAAATGACTCCTGATAAATCAACATGACGATGTAAGAAAACTGGCTCCCTAAAAGCTTTTCTGAATCGATATCCTGATAGATTCTGATGAAGATTGATGGTAAGGGGTAAGGAAGCCATAGCCCCATGACTATAAAGTTATTAGGGGTTTCCGTAGTTGATATACGTTCAGTTTAATGTACAGTCTGCTTGAAAATACGTGGTACTTTTTTAATTAAGTATCATAAACATAAATTGTTTTTATCTAAAAATGTTATGATAATTTTTTTGTACGGTAGTAAAATATCATATGCTAAATTAAACGTTTAATTACTACAAATCACACAGATTTTTAGGGTTTTTCCCTTTTGACGTCCGGTCAAAAGGGAAAAACGGAACCCTTATAGGATCAATCGTGGGTGTCTGTCTGTCACAGCCAATTTTCACCGAAACTACGAGATCGATTAAGTTGAAATTTAGTGCACATTATGTAAGCCGGTGGCCGCAACATGGAAGTATTAATGTAAATACATGAATTTTAAACAAGGCCACTATTTTAAATATGAAAATTAAAAAAAAGTTTCGCAAACTTTGACATATCAATTCTCACAACGAGCCCTTTCGTTGTGAGAATCCATAAATAGCTTTGAAGTTATTTAGGAAAATAGGCGAAAATTTATTATTCCCCCCTTATCTCGGAAACTACTGGGCCTAAAATGTTGAAAAGATACAGTAAATAGTTCTTTACCTATAGGTTACAGCTAATCCTATGGCACTTAAAGTAACATAGGTTTCAGATAATCTTCTACGGAACCCTCTCCACGCGAGTTTAACTCGCACTCGGTTTTTTTTCTTTTTCTATTTCCATTAATGTGGTATTTATGATTATGAGATCATCGAACTCCTCTGCTGCACTGGGAGTGAAGAAATAGCATAGAATGCGTGCAGATGCTTATCATCCTGGCATGTCGTAAAAGTCGACTAAGGGACGGGTCCTCTCCAACATGGTGGACTATCTGTATGGGCGATGGGCTGATCACCTGTCACCATAAGGTTCATCATACCATCTTAGGACTAATTAATCGAACGTGGCCACAAGTAGTCTTGTGGCTCTGCCCACCCCATTAGGGATTTCGGGCGTGATAATATGTATGTATGTATGTATGAGATCATAAAGCTACATTTTGCTCGGGTAGGCCGGCGCTATCCAAAGTGCATTATGGTTGTGATTGATGGCTGCCCCCTCGTGCCTGGCATAACCTCCTTGGGTCAAAGGTATAAGTACTTAACCTCTAAAGGGATGTTTTGAAAGGTAAAATACAAAAAACCACTTCAGAACCCCTTTGAAAAGTAAGAAATAATGATTGGCTTTCGTAAGTCAATCACCTAGAAACGGCAGATATATTATTGATTCAGTGATAAATTAAATGTATCGAAGTCGGTATCAAGTAAATGAACACAGTTTAAGGTATGGATTACCTAATTTATTATCACTTAATCAATAATATATCTGCCGTTTCTAGGTAATTGACTTGCGAAAGCCAATCAATTTCTTACTTTTCAAAGGGGTATTGAAGTCGGTTTAAAAGACATTAAATAGATAAATCATTACCGTTTATTTCAAGATATTGCTCTAAACTTTAGAATCTAAAGAATCTATAGTTCCAGAAAATAGGTTTTTGTCTTTTAGTTATCAGATTTCCTAGAAATCGTTATTATAGTAATGATCGGTTTCTGTATAAAATCTCAAATTATTTTGCTACTACATTAGCTCTTATTAACTTGACAGCAAAGGCGGCCGCATCGTAAAATACAATACGCGATATCGCTTAGGCAATGTCGAATAGAGGCATAGGAGTGGTGCGCAGCCGCTGACCACAAAACTAGTTTAGACTGTAAGGCAAAGTCATTCGGGCCAAATTTGAATGTGTTCCTCAGGCTAGAATCACATGGCTATATTTGCTTACAACCACTTAAATATTGTCATTTTTTGTATGCGGCAAATGTCAAATTTTAACCTATTGTAACCAAATCTATCCGCGGATTTAACCTTCTAAGGCCGAAAGCAAAAAACAGCTCATAGTCAATGCAATCCATAGTTCTACCAGTAGGACTAATTGTTATACTCATTCAGACCCAAGTGCTTGGGATACTTTTTTTAGTTATTGTACATTCAAAAGGTATCATTTTATGGTACCTTTTTGGACAATTCGATTTTGATTGAATAAGTACTACTCGTAGAAAACCCAGATACTTGTTTAGAAATTCGAATATGTCAGTTTAGATTAGCGCGAAATTTGAAAACAAAACGGGTGGGTTTCTGAATAAGTCTTAATGGTAGGACCATTGTACGCTATGACTACAGATGTAGTGCATTAGTAGTTTATGCAACGGTTGCATAATGATAGGCCTTAAAACACTAGTGCGGTTTTATGAAACGAGCTTTTAGCGAGTTTCATAAAAAGATCGCACGTGTGTTTTAAGTCCAAATTATGCAGAGTTGCATACATAACTTTATCTACACACATATTATAAATCCTCCATGATGGGTTCAGAAACAATATTTTCTTGCAACAAGTTATTTGTTGCAATCGTGGCTGCATATTTCCGATATCCGGCGCATTTTCACATCACACACACTCCGAGAAGACTACTTACTATTCATATTTTCAACTAAAATGTAAATTACAAACAACTTTTTCTATTCAATTAATTCTACTTTCGTTCAGCAAAACACCAACATGGCGCCGATTCGATCCTCCGTCAAGACCATTTTTTTTTAATCATAGACAAACGGATGAAGTCTCTATTCTCACGTTACTCGAGATCAAATATTGTGCAGTTTATATAAAAAAAACATACTGAATTGACGTTTCGTATCAATAACTGTTTTAATATCTATGGATAATAGAATAGAGACCCACTTGAGTTTTAACAGCTGTTCCAAATTTAATCTCATTTCTTTACTAAAAACGATAAAGAAGTCATGTTATTTCTTTATCGCAGCACTGGTTTTTCCTAATTGGTTGTCAAAATGGTGGTCATTTCCTACGGTTTTTGATTAACCAATGGAGGTTTAATGATATGGGTGTAGATAAAATTAGTTTCCATCGTGTTTTATCGGAAAAGTTCGTATTTATTGTGCTCTCTCAATTAGTTTCAGCAGGCCTGCAATTCTCGTTGCATTCGAGATAATCTTACAATCTAGATTAAACGTCAGTGCATACAGTCATTTGACACAACTGTACGAATCTGACGTTTAATCTCACAATCGACATTATCTCGAATGCATCGAGAATTGGGGGCCAGTACCCATCATACCATGCTGTCATTTTCCATTTTGACATTTGACACTAAATAATAAAGTTTCATATTAATGAATATAAACATGTCACTCCTTTAATACAATAATTAATTGACACTTCGGGTCCCGTCGTCTTCCGATTGAGATCCGACTTTTACCGATGGAAACATATTATTCACTATATCTGTACATAACTGTTGAAGGAGCTGGGTCTGGATGAAAAAGTTAATTAGTACTATAGGTAGGACCATAAGCGAACCTCATAGCAGTTCCTTCATAAAATATATTCATTATATTCCATTAGTTGTCATTTGTATAAACAGTGCGATTGCGCCATCAGCGCTTTCCCACGTCTCATTGTGTTGCACATCCGGCTAGATAAACATCCTACATTTTCTAATTCCGTTTTCTTGCTACATTGTTTTTACTTATAATTATATTCCAGTTATTCCTACTATTGCTACCACGAATTCTTACCAGTAGGAATAGTGTTTTTTTCCCAGCTGTCCTACTAGTAGTACAAATGGGAAATGCATTTCTCACCTTTACTACTACACATAATAAAGTACCTACTATCAATAGTAGAAGTTGTAAACAATGTGCACTAGATACCATACGCACTGATTTGGTGACATTTGATATTGCCTTAGAAATGTAGGTCTGCCTCATTATAAACTATATTCCCGACTGTCGGCGACTGTACATGCCATATAAAAATAGCCGGTAGAAATAGTGATAAAGAAATACTCAGTATTACTACTAGCGGTAAGACTGATAAAATTGGTAGTAATAATGGGAAGGAAATTCCTAGGTTTCGTACTGGTAGGAATTCGTGGTAATAGTAGGAATAACTCTTATATACTCTTATCTATCTATATAAAAATTTATGTTCTTGTTTGTTCGTCTCCTATGCGTCCTAGCATTCATTCTATTACGATAAAAGTTTAGTGACTTGCGTGGGCGGGAAGGTGTGCGGCCAAAAAAATGCTTAATAACCCGATGCTTGAGTAGCGCTTCATACAAATGTAGTTCAGTTGTGGTTTGGATATTTTTAGCTGGATCGGAACAGGTGTATTTAATAATACATTTATATACACCTGTTAAATCTTATCTCAAAACTCGCGATGTACAAACCTCTATTTGCCTTATATCTATATCCTTGCAAAGTTTCAATGGGATCCAGCTAAAAATGTCCAAACCACAACTGAAGTATTTGGATGAAGCACTACTCAAGGACCGGGCTCTTACTACAGTAAGTACAGCGAAATAATGAAAAATTTTAATGGCTTCGGCCATGTCCAAGCCGTAGGATTTTACGTGAAAACGTCACGTTTCCGCATCTTTGCCGGAAATTAATGTAATTTATTATTAAAACCAATTTGTCTTGGGCGTTTTTGGGTTTTCCTTGATCGGCCCTTTCCTCTGATGGCCGTATCCTTCGCTTTTGGACGCATTTCTGATAATAAAACAACTTTGCAAAGTCAACATTTTCATTATCGTTATTAAAGCCAATATCACTTACTTTTTTTAGAACTACTTAAACGCTTTCCATGGAAACCTCGAGGTCGTCTTAGCATCTTTTGAATGTACCAGCCGGTTATATAAGACAGCGTACAGCGCCTCTATTCGGGAACGCTAAGTGATCCTGTAGCGACTCGTGAGCGAGATTTCTCACCCTCTCTTTCGCATTACGCGTCGTGCGGATGAGTGGGATGAGAAATCTCGCTCACGAGTCGCTACAGAATCACTTAGCGTTCCCGAATAGAGGCGCAGATATAGTGAATAATATGTTTCCATCGGTAAAACTCGGATCTCAATCGGAAGACGACGGGACCCGAAGTGTTAATTCATTATTGTATTCAATGAGTGACATGTTTATATTCATGCATATGAAACTTTATTATTTACTGTCAAATGTCAAAATGAAAAATGACAGCATGGTATGATGGGTACTGGCCCCCAATTCCCGATGCATTCGAGATAATGTCAATTACGAGATTAAACCTCAGATTCATACTGTTGTGTCAAATGACTGTATGCACTGACGTTTAATGTCGAATGTGAGATTATCTCAAATGCACCGAGAATTGGGGGCCTGCTGAAGCTAATTGAGAGAGCACGATAATACGAACTTTTCCGATAAAACACGATGGAAACTAATTATGCACTACATCTGTATTTTCCTGCCACTGACATGCATCTGCGTCGGCTAATGCGCGTTGGCTTCCGTGGCAGGCTTTTTCGCATTTGACCGTCGCGTTCGAAGTATTAAGGGCTTTTCATGGACACCTCTACCGGCGTCCTAGCTAGCCTAATATCATGAAGAAAAAAAAAGTCGGCTGACGATTAAGAGGTGGATTATATATACATCAGCTGGTCACCAGACCATGAAAGCTGACGTATAATCCACCACTTTATAGTCAGTTGACTTTTTTTCTTTCAAGATGTTGGTTTAGCTATAATCTGATACATTTTCAATCGGGAGGGAATGATTTGAAAAAACAATCTACGTACTTTTGAGGTTACCTCTGCTCAACCCAACCACGGAAGCACTTTACGAGTTATCGCCCTGAAGGGCATTTGTCATGAAAATCTGTTGCTGGCTCGCGGACCATATCACTTACACCAATGTCGAATAGATCCTGTTTTCAATCACTTTTTGATTTTAAAGGGATAGAAAAGAAACCGAGAACAACAAAGCACCTCACCTTCAGCTTTTCAGAAATAATGAAAACTAGGGCCTAATAATGGCAACAAAAAAGCACTCCACGTAAACCGTAAATAATTTTTAACCATTACTCTCGGAAGCGTGGAATCGTGTCACATTAGTTCTAAAGTGCCCCAGTTGCCCCAGTTTCAGGTACCATGCAAATATGACCCTTCCCTTACGCGCTTAAAGAGCAAATTGCTTTATCTGCGTGTTGCAGTTGTAGCGTTTCAATAATGCAAGCGGAGACAGTGATTGATAGTCCATCGCTGGGCACCAAAGTACGTTTTCGGTAAAGTTTTTCGCATTAAATCTTGTTTTTCCTTATAACTTATTTAATATCGGTCCAAAATTATTACGTCTTATGCTAATGGTCTTACAAAAGACAATCGACTACCGAATACTTTTCATACAAAAAGAGAAAATTATTATTTCATGGGGTGTGGGTGACTTTCGACTTGGAGATTAAATACGTTCTTGGCCATCTAAAACTGCATTGTTGGCAAAAAGTGTACTAGGAATGGCTCCAAAAATCTGTATTAAGTTGTCAAAATTTATAATCGGGAAGTTTAACACTAGTTTTAAAAAATCGTTCAAATATTTCCTGTGCAATAAACATACATACATACATAGCATCACGCCCGAAATCCCTAATGGGGTGGGCAGAGCCACAAGACTACTTGTGGCCACGTTCGATTAATAAGTCCTAAGATGGTATGATGAACCGTATGGTGACAGGTGATCAGCCCATCGCCCATACAGATAGTCCACCATGTTGGAGAGGACCCGTCCCTTAGTCGACTTTTACGACATGCCAGGATGATAAGCATCTGCACGCATTCTATGCTATTTCTTCACTCCCAGTGCAGCAGAGGAAAGCAATCAATAAAGCAATAAGCTGTGCAATAAAGCTCAAGTCAATCTATGAATTTCTAATAAAGAACTGGGAGGCTTACTAAATTATAAATTATAATTATTATCAGTAAGTTTATTTGTATAAGTAATAGAATTAGTACCTAACTACCTATTTCTTGCATGCTTAACGGCAGAACTTGGCTTGGTCTTACAAATCAAATGCCATTCAATTGTACCCATGTTCAGCAAATAAACGATTTTGTTTTTTGATTTGATTTTGTACAAATTAAAATTTGTACAAAATCCTCACTTAGATACAAAATTAAGGAAGGTTTAAAAACATATATGGCAACCGTGGCAAACGAGTTAGAGTTACTAGTTAAAAACGTAATGTTTAATAATCATCCAACTAAAACACTAAAGATCTTCATAAAAGTAAAAATATAACGCAAAATTATTTCAGACGATACAATAGTGACTTTCTAAATCCTATTTGAATAAAAATGCATTTTGAACTTTATCTTTATTAGCCTCAGAACTCAGAGAATGGAAAAGTTTAAAAAGAAGACCGGTAGTTTAACACTCAGGTTCTTTGAGGAGTCCAATTCACTTCAGACACTCTCATTACTCGCTTTGTTCCACCGTCGGTCCTTTCCACGGAAATTAGGTCTCACTAATTAGGTAAAATGTTGCCACGGAAATCAATTTCGGTAGCTTTCATCTTATTTTTGGCTTTGTATTGAATATGTTGGACGTTACACGTAATAAATACGGAACAAGTCCTTGTAAGATAGAGTATATTTTTAAATACATACATAGCATCACGCCCGAAATCCCTAATGGGGTGGGCAGAGCCACAAGACTACTTGTGCCCACGTTCGATTAATTAGTCCTAAGATGGTATGATGAACCGTATGGTGACAGGTGATCAGCCCATCGCCCATACAGATAGTCCACCATGTTGGAAAGGACTCGTCCCATAGTCGACTTTTACGACATGCCAGGATGATAAGCATCTGCACGCATTCTATGCTATATCTTCACTCCCAGTGCAGCAGAGGAGTATATTTTTAGCAGAATGAAAATCTCTGTTTTTGAAGACTGTAAGCCAAAATATTGCAATATTTCGTTATTTTAAACAGAAGGTATTTACATAAACCGGTGAAGGTGGATGTCTTATGTTTCGTAGACAATCTTGGAAATTATTTTTTTTACGTACTATTTACAGAATAAGATACCGAATAAATTTTTCCTTTTTCCCGAGCTGTCATTGATTCGAAGCCATCGATTCTCTGAAATGAGTCTGAGTGTTTTCAGTACAATGAATATTCATTATTGATTTCCTAGAAAACTTATTACAGAGGATTTATATATTTTTCCGCCGGCCGGATTGTAAATCCACCGCGATATCTATCGCTTAGACAATGTCGAATCGAGGTCCTTAGCAATAAACGTGTTTTATAATGGAATTAATTGGTCAGAAACAAAAATAGAGCTAAGTACTTACTTAATTTCTTTAAAGTAGACGCCAACTTTCTTCCGTAAATAGTCGTTGTCTGTATTTAATTTGGTTTGCTTTGTTAAGGTAACTTTTAGGGTTCCGTACTTCAAAAGGAAAAAATGGGTCCACCTGTCCGGTTATTCGTATGCTGATCTTTATTTGAATGTAAAATTAACAAGGCATGTGAATAAGGAACTGACTCAACAACATTTTAGTGTCCTTACAGGGTATCATAAGAATAGGTCTCCCGAATGTAACTATAATAGATAACAACATCTATTGTAATTTTTTGTATTGGAACCATGATAATAAAATAATAAATAAATCAGGGGACAATCTGCACACAAATCGGTCTAGTCTCAAAGTAAGCTAGACAGGCTTTCGTTATGGGTACTAGACGGCGATAAACATACTTATATGGATAAATAATAATTTAAATAGGTACATTAGAAACATCTAAGACTCGGGAACAAACATTCGTGCTCATCCCAAAAATTTTGCCCTACCGCCAACCGCGCCAACTGCCAACCGTGTCGTCGATGAATAATAATATCAAACAAATAAGTAAACGTTGGTCTTATGTATAATTTATCTGTATTTTGCTAGTGTTTCGTTGTAGTTTCTTTGTACTCGTGACACTCACAATACGAGTCGTCACAGGAAATCGGATATTGCGAAAATTCTTCGCGCGATAAATCACTAGAGATGCGAAAATTGGTACGTATATACTGATATAAAACATAAAAACGTATGAAAGAATTTCAAAACAAATTTACTTAATTAAAGCGTTGTTAAGAAAAAGTTTAAAAAGTTCCTCTGTGTTACGAAAATTAACCGTACAATTATATACCTTATTAATTGTAGCCCTAAGGCATATAATTGTATTGCTAATTTTCGTAACGCAGAGGAACTTTTAAAACTTTTTCTTAACTACGCCTTAATTACGTAAACATTTTTTGAAATTCAACCGTATAAAAATAAAATACAACAACAGACAACGCTATCAGTAATGCAAAGTTAAGAATACGTTAATGATTTTTCTTAATGTTAAAATGGAACGCGATGACTATTGACAGGAAGGCAGCGGTCTATTCAAACATAGGTACAAACTATAACAAGACTATCTGATTCGCCGTCCTTCGTTACTCTATGTCCGTTGTACTCGCAGGAAGGATGTGTCAAACGGGTCGGCACTATAGCCGTGTCTGTTGCGTAAACGGGACGGACAGACGTCATTGTGTTGCGCTTCGATTGTTACAAGTTTGTATGCAAAGAGGAAGCTGCTTTGTATCAGATGGTACATCAGGTAGTTTTATGTCATTTCATTTGTTAGATAAGGGATTGTTTTCAAATGAAGTTTTAAATTTTCTGATGATATTCGGGACACATTAGTCTTTGATGTATCTTTTAGAAATGGTTTTGATGTGCATTTATTAAGGTAACATTAGAAATTCTTGGCGTAGAAGATAAAAAAATAAAAAGTAGTTTCATAATTATAAGGTTTCCCTTGGCTCTAAACTCAAACCTCGTTTTCAGAATGGGTCCAACTTAAATTTTTCATCGGGTGGGGAATGGGTGTTATTGATATAATACGTTACAAATAAAGCCAGTGATATTTTTACGGACAAGAGTAGGGTGTTAGATTCAGAGCTTCTTTCTAGAAGTAAGCCCGAGTTTTTATATTAGGTACGCATTAAGGGAATGAATTTAAATATGAACACGAAACAAGAACACTTTTCATAGACGATGCAGACTTTATAAACATTTTATGTTTTAACGAGTTTAAAATAATAATTTGATGTTAAAATCAATCTAGTCCAGAAACTGCAACTCAGTATATTTTCCCATACCATATTGAGCATTCTCCTTTAATTTCATTAAGTGTCGAAAACATCTTCCAAATCATGAAAAGTCAGCTCCATTTATATCACAAAACATTTCTACTTAATTTTCCAGAAAAGTTCACCATACATTATCAAGGGTCAGACACACGTTACCCCCCACAAGGGAGAACATCCTATAACGTCCGGAAAATGTACAAGCTTCTCCAGTGCACTATTTATAACGAAACAGCCTTTCTCAATAAGTTAACATTATCCTCTCAAACAACCATTCTCAATTCTATTAATGTACAACAGAGCTTAATTTCAAGCAAAACGCAGCCTCACTTAAGACGTTCTGGGCTTACACCTCTTACAGCGTCGCTGTCTTCAAGAATAGCTACAATCAAAAGTCAACTCAGGGCTAACGAATGTAGATTCATAATAGCTTGATGTATATCGAGTTTTAACTTTGGTTCCGCAAGGGTACTTATAGCTGCTCGTTCAGTGAAAGCTTAGAGAGGAAACTCCATGCGTTTTGCATATGTATTTATCTACACCCATATCATAAAACCTCCATTGGTTAATCAAAAACCGTAGAAAATGATCACCATTTTCACAACCAATTAGGAAAAACCAGTGCTGCGATAAAGAAATAACATGACTTCTTTATCGTTTTTAGTAAAGAAATGAGATTAAATTTGGAACAGCTGTCAAAACTCAAGTGGGTCTCTATTCTAGTATCCATAGATATTAAAATAGTTATTGATACGAAACGTCAATTCAGTATGTTTTTTTAATATAAACTGCACAATATTTGATCTCGAGTGACGTGAGAATAGAGACTTCATCCGTTTGTCTATGATTTAAAAAAAAAAGTCTTGACGGAGGACGCCGCCATGTTGGTGTTTTGCTGAACGAAAGTAGAATTGTTGTTGAATTGAATAGAAAAAGTTGTTTGTAATTTACATTTTAGTTGAAAATATGAATAGTAAGTAGTCTTCTCGGAGTGTGTGTGATGTGAAAATGCGCCGGATATCGGAAATATGCAGCCACGATTGCAACAAATAACTTGTTGCCAGAAAATATTGTTTCTGAACCAATCATGGAGGATTTATAATAGGTGTGTAGATAAAGTTATGTATGCAACTCTGCATAATTTGGCCTTAAAACACACGTGCGATCTTTTTATGAAACTCGCTAAAAGCTCGTTTCATAAAACCGCACTAGTGTTTTAAGGCCTATCATTATGCAACCGTTGCATAAACTACTATTGTTATTGAATGACAGTTTATTTTTGTTTGGGATGGTTCGGTAGCTGTGATGTCAGAGTCAGTTTCAGGGTTGAATTGTTAAGGTGATGTTTTATCGGATTAGTATTTAGTAGTTAATAAATATTAAGCATCCATGACTAATGGTTGTTGATGATGATGGCCCTTGAGTCTATTTTACAATGTTTGGCTCAAATCTTGGGATTAAGGCTTATGATCAGAATAAGCTGAAAGGTACACATAATAAAGACCCATAATGGCATTGTAACTAGCCAATAAAGCTTGTCATAAAACAATTTTTTAACAAAAAGTGGGGGGCCATGTGCGCGTCGGGTTTAATAAATAACTGTCAGCGCGCGTTATCGGGGCCTCCCGTGACCCAAGACTGGCCTATAGAAGTAGAAGATTAATTAGCATTGCAATTCAGTCTTCTGGGCATCCTTCTTCTGAATGGCGATTAGGGAAATTTATAGTTGTTAGTTTAGTTTTAGTCTTAAGAATCTATTGTATTTTTAATTTTAGCACTAATAAAGGCACGCCTCTTTTGTGCTGCAAAAAAAGTTATTCTTCTTTTCTTATTTTAAAATACCAGATAGTTGATATATCAGATTCCTGAAATAACAGATCCACCATAGATCTTGATACTGCCCGTTTCCCGAAACATCTGATTAAACTAGTGGTTCCGTGAGCTGTAGACCTCGCGACAAACTTAACTTTGCCGTTGGAAAACTGATATCTCGATACATCGACATAGGTCGGGTCAGTTTACCAACACCGCAAATAACCCCCCATATCTCTCCATTTTGAAAAATTTCGAAAAACTGAATCGACAATAAAATTCTATATAATTATCGACGCCGGACAGCCGACGGACATCCGCTGGACATTTGAAAGCATTTTTGCCCAAGCTGAAACGGAGACGCTTCGCTCGATTCGCTCGCTCGGTCGATAATTGAAATAAAATGATATCACAGATACTTTAACTGCTTTTTTATTTCGGAGGTGTGGTTATTAGCTCGGCTGGCTCATTAGATAAATATGACACTGTGAAATTGCGCCACACACAGTCTGCTGCATCTGCATTAATGTGTTAGTTTTAAGTTATTTTGTTTATGTATGTTAGTTTTTAAGGCATTTATGTTATGGGCTTTGTTGCCTGAATTAAAACGTAAATGTTATTAGGAATCACGCGACGACGCGGTTAGCCTAGTTGGGAGTGACCCTGCCTCCGAAGCTAGCGTCCCGGGTGCGATCCCCGGTAAGGAAAAATATTTGGGTAATAATCACGAATGTTTGTTCCTGAGCTGAGATGTTTCCTATGTATTTAAGTAGTTATTTACCTATATAAGTATGTATATCGTCATCTAGTAACACAAGCCTTTAGAGCTTACTTTGGGACAAGATCGATTTGTGTAGGATTGTCCCCTGATTTATTCATTATGTATTTATCAGAACTGGTTTTTCAGGTATCTGATACATCAGCAAGCTGGTATTTAGAAATTCTGGTATTTTGGGAACATTGCTTCTTTTATCCGAATAACAATGACCATATGATTTTGTTAACAGCGACGAGACGAAGGAGATCGACGGGAGAACGCGCTCCGAGTCTGGGGATGCTGACTCCGTGTACCACGTGCGCGGGGTGCTGCACCACGCCAGGTGGAAGGACCAGCAGGTGATACATGATACATTCTTTTTATATTTTTATTTTTCGGGGTCCGTACCTCAAAAAAACCGGCCAAATGCGAGTCGGAATCTACACGAAGGGTTCCGATCCATTATCTATAAAAACGGCAAAATAATCACGTTTGTTGTATGGGAGCCCCCTTAAATATTCATTTTATTCTGTTTTTTAGTATTTGTTGTTATAGCGGCAACAGAAATACATCATCTGTGAAAATTTCAACTGTTTAACTATCACGGTTCATGAGATACAGCCTGGTGACAGACGGACAGACAGACAGACGGACGGACAGCGGAGTCTTAGTAATAGGGTCCCGTTTTACCCTTTGGTTAAGGAACCCTAAAAAAGGAACCCTTGTAGGATCACTTCGTTGTCCGTCTGTTTGTCAAGACCATTTTTTTCAGGAACGCGTAAAGGTATCAAGTTGAAATCAACATTAAATAGTTAAATCTACAATCGCTTGGAGCTGTGAAAAAATCAAACTTGTAAGTCAACGCAATCAAAAGATACGGCCGTTTATGTCACATATTTTGATATTTTCAAGGAAATCCAAAGGGAATCAAAACCTATAGGGCACTTCTCGTTGACCTAGAATCATGAAATTGGGCAAGATGCAGTGTCGCACAGCACAATTAAAGGAAAAAGTTCGAAAACAGTAAATTTTTAATTAAATCACATAAAAAAAAAGTTAAACGGAATAAATAACCTTTGCAAGGTCGTATCGCGCTCGACAATTGCACGGAGATAAGAGCTTGCGAAAGTTATTTTTTTCTTATTTCATAGGTATTTCAATGGTTACCCCGTTGCTAAAAGCATTTTTTTTCTTTTTTAGGGTTTCGTACCTACAAAGTACTGTTTATTTTTCATAGATAATTACGGAACCCTCGGCACGCGCCTGAGACTCGCACTTGACCGGTTTTTATTTTTAGGGTTCGATATCTAAATGGTACTGTCTCTTTTTCATTGGTGAGCACGGGACCCTCGGCGCGCGAGTCAGACTCGCACTTGACCGGTATTTAAATTTGAGGCAGTCTCAGTACTGTCTGGAATTGATCTTTCGACTTCTTTTTCTACCACTTAAAGTGATCTCGTACAATTTTGTTACGCCAGCGGCCCTAACATGCATGCCACAAAGATAAATTAAACCAGCCGCTCAATTACGCAACACTAAGTGGTATCGCTTTCGCGAAAAGTAAACCAATTGTGCCCTTATTTACACAGTGTTAAGACTAAATTGGTTTGCATTGTGCTGCGTAATTGAGCTGCCGTTTATCTCTATGACTATCTCTTTCGCCGGCACTAGTGTGAGAGACACGCACTTAGAGATAAGACGGTCTATCTTATCTTTGTGTCATGCATGTTAGGGCCGCAGTAGGATGTTATGCTTGGCATATTATAACTTGACGTATTTTACGAGCTCAATTAGGATCAGATTCGGTTACAAGTGACGGCAACCCGAAACTATGGTCGTTACACCGGCCCTTAAGTTTAATGTAACAATAATTCGGTTGGAAAATAGGGTTTTCCGCTTTAAGAGAGCTTCAGCGAGGTTTCAGATTCATCGAAGGTGTTCCTAATTGATTTACTTCGATAGAAACTTGGATTCTTCGATAGGATAACAGAATACAAAATCGCATAATTTGTGACTCCTATAATAATGATTTTTAACTTCATTCGTTTGACATTGAACAAGCGACATTGGTGTGACCTAAATTGATTTCAAAACAATGGTAATTCAAACAGAAGGGGGACATCATCTGCGAACAGAATGCATAAATATTTTGATATTTTGGGCAAGTCCTTGATATAGATTTTATTCCCATTGGATATGGACGTCAAGGACGATCAATATTCCCATAATGAAACAAGGGGCAATAACTCAATCAGTGCTGCAGCATGCAGCCATGAAGCCGAGCTTGATACGATTATGTCTTAGTTAATAGAGCCGGAAACTCAGTTATTCTGCCTGAAACACTTCTAAAACTACTTAACCGATTTTGATTCGGTTGTACCGCAAAGGCCACTAAAATTACAATTTCGTCACTACAATGCCTAAACCGCGAATGTGTCGTTGTTTTGTATGTGTTTGACGTTCAAATTGAGTTTAAATAGGGACCCAGTTGAGAATAAAGCGCCGTAAGAAACTCATCTTACCCGTTTACCATGCGGGAATCGTATATTAATATTCGTCGTCAAGCGAAGCGCTTTGTGAATTCTACCGCACTTTAGGCACAGTTTAACAATAAACTGTGCTGTAGGTACGCTCGGCCGTCGGACAGCTCGGAGCTGTAAATCGCAGTAGGTTGCCGCTCGCTCGCTCGCTGGCCGATTCGCGCGTCATTAGTAGCCTAGATGTTCGGTGTTGTTGGGTGACGCGGATCAAAAACTGACAACTAGTGCACACGAAAGAGCACGTTTTATGCGACGAAGAGACAAGGCATGAATAGGCATATTTTCGTGCCTAAACGCCGGTTTTGTAAGACGGTGATTCTTCTGTACGTTAGTACTATTATCTTTTCTGTGACTGCAGCGAATGAAAATTACAAACGTTTAAACTGGCAGTTTACAACTCACAAAATCACGCCACAAAAAATACGCACCCCCGTAAACCGGCGGGCAATTAGGAATTTTTCACGCTTCTGAAGGGCCCGTGAACGCCTCGTGGGAGTCGTTGGAAAGCGTACATTATGTGTTTAGTCTTAGCACAAACACTAAACCATACAGAACTCTATCAAAACTGAATAAAGTTGAATGCTGCGTGGCGATAGAATGCTTCGAAAGTCGTAAATTTGGAATGTTGCCAGCATCGAATACGCCAAGGGACAATTTGGCACGTTGTAGCAAAATCGGTGTGTGGATATTATGTTATGAATGAATAATTGTTTTATCTACACCCATATCATAAAACCTCCATTGGTTAATCAAAAACCGTATGAAATGACCACCATTTTGACAACCAATTAGGAAAAACCAGTGCTGCGATAAAGAAATAACATGACTTCTTTATCGTTTTTAGTAAAGAAATGAGATTAAATTTGGAACAGCTGCCAAAACTCAAGTGGGTCTCTATTCTAGTATCCATAGATATTAAAAAGTTATTGATACGAAACGTCAATTCAGTATATTTGTTTAATATAAACTGCACAATATTTGATCTCGAGTGACGTGAGAATAGAGACTTCATCCGTTTGTCTATGATTTAAAAAAAAAATGGTCTTGACGGAAGATCGTATTTGCCGCCATGTTGACGTTTTGCTGAACGAAAGTAGAATTGTTGTTGAATTGAATAGAAAAAGTTGTTTGTAATTTACATTTTAGTTGAAAATATGAATAGTAAGTAGTCTTCTCGGAGTGTGTGTGATGTGAAAATGCGCCGGATATCGGAAATATGCAGCCACGATTGCAACAAATAACTTGTTGCCAGAAAATATTGTTTCTGAACCCATCATGGAGGATTTATAATATGTGTGTAGATAAAGTTATGTATGCAACTCTGCATAATTTGGCCTTAAAACACACGTGCGATCTTATTATGAAACTCGCCTGTCGGCTCGTTTCATGAAAACCGCACTAGTGTTTTAAGGCCTATCATTATGCAACCGTTGCATAAACTACTATTGCAGGTTGGAAATATAACTTTTTGGCAAAAGGTGCTGAGTTTCCTCGGTATCGGATTGCAAAGCAATTTCAGAGGATTAGTAAACTCAATTTCGTCTTGAAGGATTAATTATTAATAATTTTGGGATTACGCTCCTTCGAAAATATTAAGATGAAAGAAAATAAGGTGCAGTGCAGAAGGGTAATAATCTTTAGGTTCAGAAAAGTCCCTCCCGTTCCTGAAAGTTAAGGAGCCTGAGCCGTGATTTTTGTTTGGACTATACGCGCATATAGGGCTGCCTCACGCATAGTTTCGGCCTGTATGAAGAAAATATGAACTGAACCCTTCGTCTTTGTCACAAAAAAGAAAAAAAAATGTTTCTTATGGTGATTATTACACAGAATCTAATACTGGGACTACTAAAAGAGAATCAAAAGAGAATATTGACTTTTTTACTTACAAATGGGGTGCACAATTTGGTCTGAATTCTAAAAGCAAATCAGTAAGGTCTAATGTCAAAAGAGCTTTGGTTTAACACGAAATATTTAAAAACTTTATTTGATTTTTTTACCCGCCTGCGCCAAGCCATTACTATACTGAGTCTAACAGTTGTGTGTAACCAAAATTCGTATATTTAAGTGTAGCCCCTGAACTACTGGACCGATTTTAATAAATGAGGTATCATATGATTTGTCAGTGTCAAAGGCTATATTAGAATTATAAGGGTGCGTAATACTAGGGAAAAAAATAGAAAATACGCGCGCCAGTTGTTTACCAGCACGTATTACCAAAAATTTGTAAAAATTAAAGTTTCCCTAAAATTTGGCTTTGCACATTTGACTGTCTATGTGCGTTATTGTGCTACTTTGTATAAATAACATAACATGCTTTAAACTTGCTAGCCCAGGTATGTCAAATTGTTGGCTTTGATTGCAAACTACGTTTATAAAAAAACCGGTCAAGTGCGAGTGAAACCCGCGTGGAGAGGGTTCCGTTCCGTACATGATTATCTGAAATTTACTACATTACTTTAAATACCATAGACTTCTTATAGATTTTCCTGTAATCTATAGGTAAAGAACTATTTTCTGTATTTTTTTCAAAATTTTAGGTCCGGTAGTTTCGGAGATAAGGGTGGGGGGGAGAATGGTCAATTTTCACCTATTTTCCTAAATAACTTCTAAACTATTTTACTTAAAATTAAAAAAAATATACATTTAAAATCCTCACAATAAGCCCGTTTGATATGTCACACGATTTCAGTTTCACAACTTTTTTTTTAATTTTCTAATTTATCCCCCAAAAGTGGGCCCCATGTTCAAAATTAATTAAATTACGTTACGCATCCCTGTTGCGGTCACCAATTTACATATGTATACCAAATTTCAAATCAATCGGTCCAGTAGTTTCGGAGAAAATTGGCTGTGACAGACGGACAGACAGACAGACAGACAGACAGACACACGAGTGATCCTATAAGGGTTCCTTTTTTCCTTTTGAGGTACGGAACCCTAAAAAAGGAAGAACTTTAAATTAAACAATTTATATGGGCACCAGCCTGAAATAAACATTTATTATTATTATTATTATTATTCTCTTTATTAATCTTGAATCTTAAGCTAGGTTTTATAATATTTGTATAAAAAGTAAAATACAATATCACTATAAAAATACAGACACTATAAAAACCTAGCCTAGGGTGCCGCCGGTAGCGGGGCGGGGCTCAAGCTACCGGCGGTTAGGGCCGCAGAGAGAGGAACCTCCTGACGATGCGCGCCGTGTCCAGGAGTACCGCCTTCTGTATCCGACCCTTGATCCAGCCATCAAGCGAGAGTCTCTTGAGGTGTTGGTCGAGACTCTTCGCTATGAGCCCGTTCGCAGAAACAACTATCGGCACAATGATCGTCGAGTCAACATCCCACATGGCGGTCACCTCGTGAGCCAAGTCAAGGTACTTGCTGAGTTTGTCCTTCTCGGCCTTCACGAGGTTCTCGTCATGGGGGATGGTGATGTCGACGAGCACTGCCCGGCGCTGCGATCGATCTGTCAGCACGATATCAGGCTTATTGGTAATAATAGTCCTGTCCGTGATGACAGATCGATCCCAGTAGAGCGTAGCACGACCATTTTCGAGAACCGGCGCCGGTGCGTACTTGTAGTACGGCACTTCCGACGCCACAAGGCCGTATCGAAGAGCAAGTTGCTGGTGAATAATTCTGGCTACGAGGTTATGTCTGTGCAAGTACTCGCCGTTAGCAAGATGAGAACAACCGGAGATAATATGCCTGAGTGACTCTCCGGGACGGCGGCATGCCCGACAGATGTCGACCGTACCATCCTTCAGGATATATCTCCGGTAGTTATTCGTCTTGATAACTTCGTCGGCAATTGCACAGACAAAACCTTCGGTTTCCCCAAACAGGTCACCGAAGCGTAGCCAGTTCACCGACGCGAGCAGATCCACATCGGGCCCTGTTAGGGCCTTGTAGAACCGCCCGTGTAGCTCCTTGCTCTTCCATACGTCCCTGCGGTCATCGGTGCTCAGCACCTTTGGTCTGCGCCAGTTCTCGCTTGCCAAGGAGAGTGGGGTGAGGCCCCTGTCTGCTGCCACCACGTCACGATGCATCCCACACTCGTTGTTAAGGAAATACTCCCTAAGACTGCACACCTCGCGGTTGTGTAGGTTTTTGGCATTTAAAAAGCCACGGCCTCCACACTTCCGCGGGATGTACAGTCTCATAACAGACGAGCGCGGGTGTAGCATGCGATGTTTCGTGAGCAGGAGACGGACCCTCCTGTCCAGGGCGTCCAGCTCAGTCTGAGTCCACCTTAGTATGCCAAAGGAGTATGTGAGTAGGGGCATCACCCAGGCGTTGAAGGCGCGCACCTTGTTGCCACCCGACAAAAGACTATTAAGTACTTTTGTCAGGCGACAGCAGAAGCGCTCCTTCACCGCCCGCTTTATGTCCCCGTCCACAATACCCAAAGCCTGTGACATACCAAGGTATTTGTATGTTTCTGCTTCGGAGAGAGATCTGAGGGATATTGTCTCAGAAAGCTGTAAATTCATCGAATTTACGACTTTCCCCCGCTGTACATGCATGACCGCACACTTGTCTAAACCGAACTCCATTTTGATGGCACTACTGAAAACCTCTGTTGTTTTCAGTACCTCCATCAATTCTGGACGTTTTGGCGCAAACAACTTATTATTATTATTATTAAATAGCCAAAGCGTTCGAGAACATTTGATGCAACAAAGGATAACCTTCGTAAGCGCGTATCACGCATCTTCGTTTGTTTAAATAAAAATCTACATACACACACGTGAGTTTTCAATTTGCATATGAAGCATAATATTGGGCATTTAAGCATATATAAGCGTTTTCTTTTATTTAAGCGCAACGCACACTGATCCTGTGCGGTTGTATTCTGTTGAATTTATATGGACGGGAACATACAGAACGACGTCGCGGGTCGGGTAATTTCAACGGAAAACTCCGCGCCTGACCCGCGCACGCGTTCTGTGTGCGTTGCGCTTAAGGTTTTAGGCGTTCTTAGTACGCTACTTGCACTTGTGAACTTTTTTTTAATTCATGATCTGCCTATATACTTCCAACTGCTGGTCTCCTTTTGTGAGAGGGACTGGGCAGTAGTCCCCACACTTGCCCAGTGGACACTTCGGGCACTTCATACACTTGAATTATCGAACCCGAGATCCTCGACTCGAAAGGCCGCGCACCAGACTTTTATTACGCATATAATCTGATGATAACAAACACAACACAATTTTAGACTGTCGATCTGTATAATTTTTTTCTTCCAGAGCGCTCGGCTAGCCCGATCTCGGAAACAAGGTTTAGCGGCCGTCCACGTGTGGTGCGTGGCCTGGTGGTACTCTGGGAGAGAAGACATAGAGGATACGGAGCCCGAGGAGGAGCCTTCTGACCCGGGCTACGCGACGCCAGTGTCCGTAGAGACGCCTTTGCAGAGCACTGTTTCCAGGTAAGCTTTTATGCCTCGTGGGAGGCTCTTGCAACGAGCGTGGCGAACGGAGGCTGCAAGAGCGCTAGCTACCCACACTCTTAATTTACTCAGTTGCCCGACATTTTAAACGCTCGCCTTGCTCGTGTCCTTTGACTCCGGGCAAAAAGACACTTTAGTTTTGAGTGAAGAAAAGCCGAATGTTCGGACGTCTGATTTAAATGATTATCTAAAAAAAACTGTATTTTTCGACAGATGCACATCGCTAAATGTCATCAGAGACCCGTACGCAGTACGCGGCGGCTCCGGGGGCTCCGGCGACGGCGGCACCTCCCCCCTCCGCCGCACCTACGACACCCCTTCCATCCCCCTTTCCGCCCCCCGTGATAGCCGCTCCCTCCCACCCAACACCAGAATTAACACTCCTACAGCACCCGCACTAAAATCGGTATCAGCTGACTCAGTGTACACGATCCTTATCCGACTACCAGAAGCCGACTCTGATAGACCAACAATAAAAATGATTTCCGAAGAATCTCCCCCTACCAACAATACCAGACCACATTTCAGACCTACGAGAGGAGATTCGGAAATGAACCTACATCCAGCCGGACATCCTGCGCTGACCAGAAGAACATCGCACATGCAAGACGTCAGAATTCCTCTCAACGCCAAGATAATACCAAAGCAGTTGGCGGGTAAAGGCATCACATCAAAAACGCCAAAAAAGAAAAAGACGCAAGAAAAAAAACAGGAGACGAAAGCTGCTAAAACGCTTTCCGCAATTCTGCTATCGTTCATAATCACATGGACGCCTTATAACATCCTTGTGCTATTAAAACCACTCACCGCCTGCACCAAGTGCATCCCGGATGAACTATGGTCTTTCTTCTACGCTCTATGCTATATCAACTCTACTATCAATCCTGTGTGTTACGCTCTGTGTAACGCTACCTTTAGAAGAACGTATGTCAGGATTCTGACCTGCAAATGGCACAACAGGAACAGGGAAGCAATGACGAGAGGTGTTTATAATTAAGACCAGTTTCCAAATTGATTTTATGTAAAAGATGGTACCAATTTCATGATTGCCCAACTTTGGTACCTGAATAGCCTCAAACACTGCGGTACAACCTGACATAAAACATTAGTTTGAAAGCGATTTACTGTAAAAGTTTGATTTCTATTAGTGAGTTAACCGTCCCGTCCAGCGATAGTTGTATGATTTGTAGATTTCGTAAAGTTTATTGATCATTTCTTCAACATTAGTTGGTACTTTTTGATTAAAATTCTCGAGTATTCTCCTGTTATGAGCAGAGGAACAAAATCGCCAAAGATTTAATAAAAATTATGATGCCAAAAATTTGGATTTGGTGGAACCGGAAAATCGACAAGTTTATGGTAAGGTGAGCTTTTAGGATAAGAGGACATTCAGTGCAAGAACAGTTAAACTTTTGCAACTTATTTTACGAAAGACGGGTTGCCATTGCCAAATCTTTTTTTCCAAGAATGGATTGTGAATAAAATGTTTCATTCCACATCTGGCTGCAATAACTTCTACCAAAGAATAGATGATATTTGTCGTGAATTAGCCTTAAGGTGAGGGGGTAAATAAATTGTTCATAGTTCAGAGAGAGTTCTGCCTTGTTTTCAAAACTACTATGAGTATTTCGTCTTAATTCTAACTATAGGGATTCTAAGCAATATTTATTATTTAATTAAAAAATAAAAGCTATTGCAGAGGAATCGTTCAGGAAGTTTTTCTTTAAAAGAACGAGATGCGTCTCAAGCGCAGCATAAATATAAATTATTGGGAACGAAAATGAAGATAAGCTGTTTACTTGGTTTATTCTAATAGGCACCTTTCCGTTCAGATTAAAATCTATACCAAAGCCAGTGGGATAAGATCGACTGCCAAATCGAAAGACAGCTCGAAAGCGGCTACTCACGATCAGTATTAACTGTCAGATTTCATTAAACAGTTTAAACTGTTAGATAAAACTGAATGTGAGTAGGATAAAATGACAAAACAATTGTCAGTTTTAGTCCTACTCACGTACAATTTCAAAAGGCAGTTTAAACTGTTCAGTGAAAACTGATCGTGAGTGCCGCTTTAAAATATATGATCATAAGGGGCTCAATATTGCTGCAATTCGGGGTATCCCCAAAAAGATTACATACTACATCACTAATGGAGACAAAACGTTTGAATGTAAACTTTTGAGCATAGCTCGAATTGTAGCAATATATTACCGAAAATCTAGCCCGTTAGAGCACCTATAGAGTGTACATGCAATTTCACATTAGTAATGGTGAGTTAACGATCAAAAAATTAAAATAATAATTAAAACCGAAGGATGATTATTAAATGGTGTTACTGAATCCCTTTGAAATCTTTGTATTAAATTAATTGCAGTACATATTACTTATTTAAAAAATAAACGTGTAATGTTTTTCTTAAATTATGTCGACAAAACCAAATAAAAAACAAACAACGATTTGAACAATTAAGAAAGTTTCCTAAAGACTTATGTCTGTTAGAATCAGTCTCTGTGTCTAGTCTTTTGAATATTATGAATAAAATGGATCTTATTACGTCAAGAATAAAAGCGATATATTTAAATTCTAAATATATGTACTTTAAAATATTGATACAAAAGATTAATATTGTAAATATCTACATTTTATTCTATAATAGTGTACACTATGTTTGTATCGGCATTGTATTAATATTACTAGTAATAGTGGATACGAGAACTGGGTGTAAGTATTTACTTACTTATAATATATAACATAATATAATATAATATATTAATTATGTAAAATACGTCAAATCTATGAGTGTCGTACAATATTCCTCTGTTGTGAATGGAGTTTTATTAACCTATGTATGTATATATATACATGTGTGTGTATGTGTGTGTGTAGGAACAGAAAATTAGATAATAATTAAGTACGTTAAGTTAGAGTTAAAATATTATCATAATTTTATACGAATAATGGAGAATTACGCATTTTACGCATGTTTATTATTAACCATAAGACGTACAGTTTCGAAACACCGAGGTAATTTTTTTAAGTTACTTTTTTCAAGGGACAGAAAAATATACGGAAAGGTATATACCGACATATAATATTTTTTATTACGGGATTAAGAAGACTTGAGCAAATAGAGTTTTTTTTTAAATTAAAAATAATTCCGAATGTAAAATGTATGATGAAGTACAAGATTTAAAGGAACTTCCATTTCTTTTATGAAAAAACTTTATTTTATTTTGAAAAATGTCTTTAAGGTGTGTGATAATAAAACGGATCGTATTCGGTACTGCTAAAGTGATTTACTTAGTCAAATATTTGCAAATTTGGCATATTCTTTTTTTTGCATTTTGACGATATAGTAATGGCAATACTCAGCATACAGTACATATTAGAGGCGATTTGCCGAAACTCTACAACCCATTTCTACTTGTTTTATTCATTTTTCGCTGAGATATTTAACTGTGATGTAAAATGCGTAATTTTACCAGCGAGATGACAAAATGCGTTTCAATTATAATAAAAATATTTTTTTCTTAATTTTACTGAATTGCGAGAAGAACCATCAGTATTGTATGTATATCCTAAACGGAAAAAGATAAATCTTCTTTTTTTGCTTAATTAATTCTGAGAGCAGTTTTGCTTATCCCATCGTGATGTTTTGTTAACTGTATGCAAACAAACAGACCCAAACATTTTTTTAGTACCATGACTGTAAGTTTGAATTTCCACGGTTTTATTCGGCGCTACACGGTGGTACTGATTTACTTAATTGACATTTTAGTCATCAAGATAATGGATGTCAGTGCTGACGGTTATTGTTTGCGTGTTTAAAACTCTAAAAAGTATAAAATGGGTTATTTTAATAGTGTACGTTATTTAAATAATCTAAAAAAATCATTTTTTCATTCCACTAAATACTAGTAATGAGGATGGTGTAAAAAAGAACTCGTTACACTTTAACACTTTCAGTGCCTACCACAAGCGTTATAATTATGAAACTTTACAAATGGTACAAAGAAAAGAGTTTTTGTAACGCATTTTGTCATTTATTATTATTCCTAAACGTATTGTCAATGCGCACAGTAAATTAGTTTAATCTTTTTGAGCGTTCTGTTCATCAATGTCTGTATTAGGTGGTATTTAATAATGATTTGTAGATCTTTTGAAATTTCAACCAGTACAGGTTCTATAAAAAAAAAACCTTTAAATAGTCTCTTTACATGAATAAGATTTTTTATAGATTTAATTTTACCGAAAGGTGTCTAACAAGGCTCGTTTGGCTGTGCATGAGGGGGTGTTGGTTCCGACACTCATGTACGGAAGTGAAAGTTGGGTATGGCAGAAGAAACATGAAAGCAGAATAAATGCAGTTGAGATGAGAGCGTTAAGAAGTATGATAGGAGTTAAACTGAGTGACAGGATAAGAAATAGTGAGATAAGGAAACGTTGTGGTCTGAAAGAAGATGTAGTGACAAAAATTGAGAAAGGTATGCTGAGATGGTTTGGCCATGTCGAGAGAATGAATGAAGAACGATTGACGAAAAAAGTGTATAAGGCGAGTGTGAATGAAAGGGTTGGAAGGGGTAGACCTAGGCGGAACTTTCGAGACCAAATCGGGGACGTCTTGAAAAAAGGCCAGGTCAAGAGTACCCTAAACCGAAGAGCATGTATGAAGGGAATAATGAAAGTGGACGAAGCGAAACAAGTATGTAAGGATCGTAGCAAGTGGAAAGAAGTGGTCTCTGCCTACCCCTACGGGAAACAGGCGTGATTATATGTATGTATGTATGTAATTTTACCGAATGTGTCAAAAGGTAAAAAAATCCCTCGAGTTAGGCTCATTTGGTTTTGACGAGTCATATACTATTATTTCCTTTTTAGTATGTTTGCGCTGGTACACATGTAATTCAACTATATTTTGTCATTACTGATTGTTAATTTACGTCACATTTACATTATGTATGAGATTGAAAAGTAGATAGTTCATTTTCTTTCTAAAACGAAACGCACGCTTTACTCAAGAAAATATGACTACTCTTAGTACCTATTTTGTTTGTTTTGTTTTGTACTTTGTTATTATTTCTTTCACGACCGAACATAGAGTTACAAAGCCAAGTTCTGATAAGCTAGATTCACAACGTGTCTCCCTCTATCTATACATATTATATACTAATATACAATTTTCTGTTGTTTACATAAGTATGTCGGTATACTCGTATTGCTATCATAGGAGAGTCTTGAAGACTTGTATTGTACTTCGCTTCTAGATCTAAGTGTTTTGCTCCAAACGTCTCAATATCGACTCATTTTCTTTCCACGCACGTTTTTTGAATAAAATATTGAATTTTAAGTAATATTATTGCTTAAACATTATGTACAAAGTGAATGTTTATTTATTAAAATTAACGTATAATTAAATTAAAGAATTTGGCAATCGAATAGTTAGCGAAATTATAATAATTAAGTGTGATAATAATTTGCGAAATAACAGCGAGTTTAAAATTATTTTCTGAGCAATTTTCTACTAAAACCTTTAATCATATATTATTCCATTTGTATATATCCAAATGTTTTGGTTATAGTACAGTACCTGAAATATTTTTTGTTCTTTTTCACGGTAAAATAAGAGATTTATTAACGTTCATTCATCGATAATTAATTGTGTTTGTGTAAGCCAAAATTGAATATATAATATTTGATATTTTTTTTATATTTTGCGTTTGCCGTTAATTGAAGTTTTTTTTTTAATATTTGCTAATTACATGAAATAATACATCAAATTTAATTATATAAAATATTATTATAATTAACACCTAAAAAAAATATTTTAGGTACGCTATATTTTAAAAAAGCCCAGTGTTTTCTTCATGTAATTTTTAGACGTCGATTTTAAAATCATTAACTAAATGACAAGGGAGTAAAACGAACTGAAATATTAATAAAAAAATATTATTGTGTATTTGTAGTGATGTATCTAAATTAAAAATCTAAAGGAAACTAATAGGTTTGGCAAATATTAAGAGAAATAGATAGTTAGATACCTATTTGATGGATTTTTACTTAATACGTAAGTGCATGAAATGTGAGTAGGCAGTGCCAAGTATTCCCTAAAACATGTATAAAAAAAATCGAGAACCCAGAATTTGTAATAGATGTTTTTTTATATTTTTTGAATTCTCAACCTTATCTGAAATTTAGAGCACCGCAAAGGGTTCACATAGTAATAAAGGAAATTGAATTCTAATTGAAAAGTTATCACACGACCAAGTGTACACCATTTTTCGACCGACTTTTAAGGTCTCAGGCCAAAATTGCAAGCGAGTATTGAGCGAGTACCAGGTGAGTAGCCGGTGGTAACGCAGTCAGACCACTTTTTAAACGCTTCGCCCTGTGTACATAAAATTATTATTACTTTGTGGCCGATTCGAAGGTGAGTTCGCTAAAAAAAGTCACTGTCAATACATATTCGATTTTGACAGCTTTGTACTACGGAAAATCGAGTTTGTCGTTTCTTATTTAAAGTTTAGGAAATTTTAAAGTTTAATCCGTTTCGAATTGGACCCAATATTAAATTTGAGTAAATTCTTTTCTTCAGTGCAACCGACCAACAATCTAAATCCCAATCTTATGGAATGAACAAATGAACGATGTGTCAAAATAGTTTTAAATCTCGCAAATAAATATATAGATTTATTATTATCAGTGTACAATTTAGTCACCACGGTGTATTTATGAAATAATAAATGTGTTTTTGTAAATTATTTTAAAAATTAATCCATGTTTTTGTATAACCAAAGACAATAAAATTGAACTAAAAGTGTGTTTTATTATTTCATCGTTGTCATCATCTACGGCCTTAAATGGCCAATGCAGGACATAGGCGTTCGCGAAAAATGGGGAATTTGCCATAGTTGCCACGCTTGGCAGGCGGGTTGGCGATCGCAGTTGGTCATGAACACGGTCTTACATACCTACAGGACTTGCAACTGGGCAAAATTTTAATGCGACGCTGTGGCTCCACTATTGAAGCAAAACCAGGTGGCGCTGCGATCGAGGGATGCCAAAAAAAACCTAAATTTTTAATCAATATACGGTCTTTTCTCTTACGCTACGCGCGTAGCACCGTTTTCCCGCTTTGTAGCTAAAGTGCGCTACGAACGGTGTGACTGACTAGCGGGCTCTTGGCACTCAGTGTTAAAAAATAAACAGCAATTATTTTCAAAAATGTATATATACTTAAACGAGATTTTTGGCTTAGGGTTCGATACGCGTGTTTCACGCATGCGCCGCTATCTTCATCTTCGTCGCTACGTAGATCCCTCGATCGCAGCGACGTTAGCGCCTTAGAACTAGAAGCCCACGCTGAAGCCCAGAGTTGCAAGACCAGCGGCCCTAACATGCATGCCACAAAGATAAATTAAACCTGTTTATCTCTATGACTATCTATTTCGTCGGCACTAGTGTGAGAGAGATGCACTTAGAGATAAGACGGTCTATCCTATCTTTGTGTCATGCATGTTAGGGCCGCTGTAAGTAAGACGTGGTCATGATAGTGCTCGAAGGATGCTGCTGCCCTTTCTCGGTTGGTCCCTCTGTCGCATTTCTCGTCTTTGTCGTCTCTGTCGTTTTATTATTTACTAGTGGACCCCCCCGCACAGCTTCGCCCGCAATATTTTGCATACAAATATCACCCCTTTACACCCCTTTAGGGAGGAATTTCTAAAAATCCGATTCAACTGGACCGATTGAGTTGTTTGGTACATATATGAAAGTTGGTAACCGCAACACGGACGTGTAACGTAAATAAATGAATTTTGAACCGGGGGCCACTTTAAGGGAATAAATGAGAAATAAAAAATATATATATTTGTAAACTCTATCGTGTGATATATCAAATAAACAGTTTTGAAGTTATTTGGAAAAATTGGCGAAATGTGATCATTCACCGCCTTATTTCCGAAATTACTGAGCCTAAAATTCTGAAAAACATACAGAAAATAGTTCTTTATCTATATATTACAGGAAAACCTGTAAGAAGTCTATGGTATTTAAAGTAATATAGGATATTTCAGATAATCACGTACGGAACCTTCTCCACGCGATCTTAACTCGTACTTGTCCGGTTTTTTGAAAATGGCTCTTCACTTAGCAATTGAGTATGATGTGCATCTTTACTGCAACTGTAAAAATACGAAGGTCAGCAGATGTTGCAGCCGGCAATGTGCATGCGAAAGCGGAATATTTTAATGCACTGCTGAACACCCGCTAAAGAAAACACGAGCCACTTCGATATCGTTTCGTGTAAGTCTATAAAGTAATTATCGAATTTAATTTGTAGATTACCCGTTTATCCGGCGTTGTCTGAATTATTAGACACAAAATATCCGGCTTATTTCGCTGCAGTCTTATTAACACTTTCATTGCCAGACATTAAATCGAGTTGTATCCTAGGTACCACAGAATTGTCTATAAGACCCGCTAGTTGAGGTCATACAGCCTGTACAGTATGTATCACGACAGAAAACCTTCCAACCGGTTCATGGCTACGTTGAGCCGAGCACAATAACACACTGCTTTCTAGTATTTATCCGTTAATTTTTGATTTTATCATTTTACAAAATTAATAAATTACCTCTAGTTTTAAAGTCGGTTAACACATTTTGTATCATCTTATGGTACCGACCGATAACACACAGACGGGTTACCCATGTTTCATAAAAAAAAAATACAAATTATCAGTTCCCAAACAATTTTTCGTAGAATTTTATTTGCCAAATTATTATTTGGCAAATTAACTCTTCACAAATAATTGTATCGCAAACCTAATGTTTGGCAAGTGAACGTTCCAACAATGACTCACTTGCCAATTGGTACTTATACCAAATTTCATGAAGTCAAATGGCATAACATATTTTACGCGAACCAAATAAGGCAAAGGCATGTTTTATTAAAGGATGAAAAAAAACCTCGAAGAACCTTCTAACCTAACTTTATCCGAATCGGTTTTGCTCCGACATGTATTGCTCGCTCGCTTCGCTCGCTCGCCGCAACATATTACTATTTCGTACATTGTAATTATCTATAGCTTTTATAGCGACAGCCAACCTAGCGACCTCTTTGGCATGTAAGCAAAATCTCGGATAGCAATGCACAATGAAAGTGTTAACACAAATGAATTATACTTATTAGTGTTTTGTACTTTGTATAGGTACACGGCCACGTCAACAAGAAAACTCAAATTCTAGCTTTGTTTGCGTCGAAATGTATCTTCACATTCAGTGCCGAGAACTCTACCATCGGGTGCTCTATTACTTTGTCGCCACGCCGAACGACCCACTGGGCGGGTTCCGCGGCCCTTGGAATGGGAATTGATTTTTTGGCTGGCAGTGAAAGTGTTAAAATATGATAAATTTCCACGTTATTGGCCTTTCAAATTTAGATTTTTTGATGCACGAACTGGTAGTTTATTAATTTTCCTGCCGGTATTTCACCCTTCTATGGGTTGATTTTCTTTAAAAAAAGTAGTATATCAGTTCAGTGGTTTAGGCTTGAAAACGTAACACAGACAGACGGACAGACAGACAAACAGAGTTTTACTTTCGCATTTATAATATTAGTATGGATATTATGGATTTTTACGATAAAGCGAACACGATTCGAAGCGCAACTTTGACGGAATGCATGACAACCCTTCGGGCACTTGGATGAACTTGAGCACTTGAGTGAGTGTCGGTGAGGGGAGACGCACACCCAACAATGTAGATGATTTGACAATGTATGGTATTTCTTCGAATGCAATTATGATTATTATCATTATGAATCTCAGGCAACAGTTTCAAGGATGCTTCATGTTAATGCCAAATGCGCACACGCAATGCCAGGATGCGCATGCGTATAAAACACACTGATCGCCCGAATTCGGCACACTTCGTCCGAAGAACAATGAACGCCTACTTTGCTGTAAGTATTTGTGATAGTTATTAAGACACCTTAGAACGATTTTTTACGATTAATATTGGCAGTGGCTTGTTAAAATTTAACATTCAATCATTGAGTTGCTCAAGTGTTGCCATACACAACGTATTGTTCTGTGTTGCTCGTGTTGTCACCTAGTGGCCACTAAAAGTCAGCGCCGAGGCTCGCCACGGTATAACGCTGAGTGGCACCCTCTTTGGCACTGTTCGGCACAGCTTCTTAGGTTTATTGTTTACTTTGCTTTCCTTGTTATCTGTCTGTCTCAAATATGTGTTGATCTTTTAATATTATTATTATTTATGAATTTTTAAATATATTTTTAAGTCGAATTCCATTAATTCCTTTCTTTTTTGATCTATATTTTTAGTGTTTAATTTTTTACCAACGCATGTCAGATGGTATAGATTTGAATTCTGAGTTAAGAAAATCGTGATATTCCCAGCAGTTTCCAGTGGGAACTAAAGGGTGGGAACTACTAGAAATAGTCCAGAAAATCCGGTTCCGGTGCGGTGTGATTTCGATTTGATTCGAATCGTTATCGAATAAAACAAAATATCGGCCTGAATTTTCTCTCGATTTCGAAGCATTGAATTGCTCAAATGCCCTAATAGAGGACGCCACTGAATGCCGATAGATTACGTACTAGAAATTTATCTCAATGCTCTCTTGGTCAAGTCTGTCTATTGGTTTATCTTGGTTTGTATCACTTACGAGGATCAAGTACTTATCAAATAATTTTCGTGAAGAAAGAGAAAAAAAAATCCCCTCTAAATTGTAACTGATTTCGATAAATTATTTCAACCTGACCAAAATCTAGGTTAACGGGTTTTCAGTTTTTGATTTAATTAATAAAGTCAGATATAAATTAAGACTAGACAATACATGATTTGGATGTTTCCTATGTATTTAAGTATTTATTTCTCTACATATATACGTATGTATATTGTCATGGTCAAATTAAAATGTGTCTTTCAAGTATTCATGTATATTGTCATCTAGTATCTAGAAGCGATATTACTTAGGCAATGCCGTGGAGCTTTTAAACAGGCTCTTATTTTGACAAGACTGTCAAATCGTTTACTTTAATGATTAGTTAACTTTTTTTTCAGTTGTCCTGCCTGCTGGCTGCTGTTGGCTTGAGCCACGGCAGCGCCATCGGCGACATCGGCCATGGCTATGGTTATGGCCATGGTTACGGTAAGACCTTCAACACAACCAAACTGCTTTCATGTGACTACCAACCTATTGGCCCATTGGTTACAAGTCGACTATGAAGACGGCCATACTAATCGTGTAATAAATAATAATATATGGAGTTTATACAGCCATTATAACTCTAGTTTGAGCATTATAAAGCCTGTATACGCACTTATACAGCATGTGTTCTGCCTGAGATCTCTCATTTCATCCGTTTAACGACATTGGAAAACAGTAGACAATATAGTAGACAATGAGAAACTTACTGCGAAATTATACAAAAATTGATATTTGATTATTCAGCAGCCGAACATGGAGTTATCCTCAAATAGACAAAATACTAACATTTTCAACCTTTTTCAACGCCAATGACCGATATATCTGTCAGAGCATACAGGGTAAAAGAGACCTACATGGGTCTGACATAAGGTTGAAATTCGTGTTACTTCATAGTCATGCTTGATGTCGAAATAGTAGTTTATGCAACGGTTGCATAATGATAGGCCTTAAAATACTAGTGCGGTTTTCACGAAACGAGCCGATAAGCGAGTTTCATAATAAGATCGCACGTGTGTTTTAAGGCCAAATTATGCAGAGTTGCATACATAACTTTATCTACACACATATTATAAATCCTCCATAATGGGTTCAGAAACAATATTTTCTGGCAACAAGTTATTTGTTGCAATCGTGGCTGCATATTTCCGATATCCGGCGCATTCTCACATCACACACACTCCGAGAAGACTACTTACTATTCATATTTTCAACTAAAATGTAAATTACAAACAACTTTTTCTATTCAATTCAACAACAATTCTACTTTCGTTCAGCAAAACACCAACATGGCGATCCTCCGTCAAGACCATTTTTTTTTTAAATCATAGACAAACGGATGAAGTCTCTATTCTCACGTCACTCGAGATCAAATATTGTGCAGTTTATATTAAAAAAACCGGACAAGTGCGAGTTAAACTCGCGTGGAGAGGGTTCCGTTCCGTACATGATCATCTGAAATTTAATACGTTACTTTAAATAACATAGACTTCTTATAGGTTTTCCTGTAATCTATAGGTAAAGGACTATGTTCTGTACTTTTTTCAAAATTTTAGCCCCAGTAGTTTCGGAAATAAGGGGGGGGGGAATGGTCAATTTTCGCCTATTTTCATAAATAACTTCTAAACTATATTACTTGAAATTCAAAAAAAGATATATTTAAGATTCTCACAATAAGCCCTTACATTTGATATGTCACACAATGTAGGTTGCGTAACTTTTTTTTTTTAATTTTCTACTTTACCCCACAAAAGTGGTTCCCATGTTTAAAATTCATATATTTACGTCACGCGTCCGTGTTGCGGTCACCGACTTACATATGGTTACCAAATTTCAAGTCAATCGGTCTAGTAGTTTCGGAGCAAATTGGCTGTGACAGACGGACAGACAGACAGACAGACAGACAGACAGACAGACACACGAGTGATCCTATAAGGGTTTCGTTTTTTCCTTTTGAGGTACGGAACCCTAAAAACATACTGAATTGACGTTTCGTATCAATAACTGTTTTAATATCTATGGATACTAGAATAGAGACCCACTTGAGTTTTGACAGCTGTTCCAAATTTAATCTCATTTCTTTACTAAAAACGATAAAGAAGTCATGTTATTTCTTTATCGCAGCACTGGTTTTTCCTAATTGGTTGTCAAAATGGTGGTCATTTCCTACGGTTTTTGATTAACCAATGGAGGTTTTATGATATGGGTGTAGATAAAGGTTGTTTTTGTAGTCGATTAGTAAAACAATTCAATATCGTAATAATTTACCGTGCTATAGTTGAAAAGATTCCCGGTCCAGAAGTTATTTATGCAACTGTTGCAAAAGAGTGTGACTTTATGAAACGAGCTTTGGCGAGTTGGTAAATCAATCAGTTTACTTTTTATAATCATTTTTTTGTTTCAGGATATGCTGCGCCGATCATAAGCGCTCCTATTCTGGCACCAGCAGCCGTGTCCACCGCTAACATGTACAAAGCCGCCCCGATCTCCGTCATCAAGACCGCTGTGGCCCCTGTCATCAGTGCCCCGATCATCAGCAGCTATGGTCTCGGAGGTTACGGCCTCGGTCATGGACATGGCGGTTATGGAATCGGCGGTTACGGACTTGGCGGTTACGGACTCGGCGGTTACGGACTCGGTCACGGAATTGGCGGTTACGGACTCGGTCATGGAATTGGCGGTTACGGAATCGGCGGTTACGGAATCGGCGGTTACGGACTCGGGAAATTGGGTTACGGCTATGGACTCGGGAAAGGCATCGGCTGGGGCGGTCTTGGTTGGGATGGACTCGGAAAAGGCATCGGCTGGGGCGGTCTTGGTTGGGGACACCATTAAACCATCGTTCTTTTTAAGACCAAGCTTACCAGTGGACTAAGCTCTTTTCGCCGCCGCACTTGATTAAAGCATTCACTACTTTATTTATTTGTTTTGCTTCCCATCTGCGCAGATAATTTTACCATTATACTTACGGGTCACGTAAAAAGAGCGCTGACAGCTATACGATTTATAAATGCCGTCAGCGGTCTTTTTGCGTAACCACGCGAACTATACTTAGGCTGTGCGGGAGGCACGTACGGGCCGCCCTTACAGGTAGTGCCCGCAGTGCTCAGTAACGAGTATTCAGTACGATACGGGTGCGATACTGTGTAAGGGCTCTACCTGGAGCGTGGCCTATGAAACGACGCGACCCGTACGGGTCTCCCATACTGCTGCAAAACCAGCTTAAGGGTGGGATCAGAGCTTTGAGATGAAAGTAGAATTTTGTAATTTAGAAATGACTTGAAATGACGCAATACTATTGGTGGGTTTCCTCGCTCACTGCTTGAAAGCCGTTGGTTCGTAAGACCAATGAAGTTCTGCAACGTTTGATTTCGAAGTTTGAAGTTGACTATCGCCGTTACCAATCCTTACTCCATTCTAATCCTTACACTAAAATAATTGTTATTGTGTTTGTTTGTGTATACTTTTTTTACATCAAAACGGAGCTCAGATCAACATGATCTGCACAGAGATGATGTCGGAGTCTTTTTATCTCAAAAAAGTTACAATCGCCGAAGGACCATTAACGAATTCTTCGAACGAATATATTGGTATTTGCCTTACTGCAACAAACTTTGAACTGTTACGAGTCTCTGTTTGAAACTTGGCTATCGAAGTTGAGAACGAATTTCACAAAGTTAGATCCTGTAAATTACTTGATAAACTAATAGATGAGGTAACACCGCCCAATTTCGGAGGTTACCGGATGAAAGATAGTTTCAAACTAACTGATGTAAACCAGAGCTCGGAAATCGGTTAATTTTCGAAACCGATTGCGCTCGTTCACCTCGAACCGTAAATGATTCCGGATTTGATTGCGATTACTGTTATTTTAAGCGCTTAATTAAGAAAGTGATTTCCTAGAGATTTGATTGCTGTCGAACAAAATTAACCGGTTTCGTTGGTAACATTAGAGCGAGTTTCAGGGCAACTCTTTCAGACAGTATTGGAGCGCTCAGTCTACGTCAACGAAAACCACCATTCTTATTATGAAGGACTGGGCATGCTTTCGACCCTAGCCTCACCTGATGGAAAGCAAAAACAGGGTTTAGGATAGAACACGCTTGCCCAGAAGATACCTATTCACTCTTACCTTGAAGATACCAAGATTGTATAATTCAGGAAATACAGACGCCGGGAGAGTGTTCCACACCTTAGCGGTGCGAACTAAAAAGGATTTCGCACACCACTTAGTACGACTCCTAGGAAATTCAATGACATGTGGATGAAAACCCTCCCGACGTCTGGTAGTCTGGTGGCAGAATGTGGATGGTGGGATTAGGTCATGATTACTCACCAAAATACACCTTATAAAAACCGAAAGGCTGGCAACCTTACGCCGATGCTCCAGACTTTGGAGTTTGGTACCGAATGTCAACGGAAAATAAAATTATTTCGGTTTGTGGATTACAATTATTTGTTTTGGTCTATTCCATGTGTACGCAGCCCACCCGCAGCGCCTCCCTGAGCCTCTTCAACGTGGTGAATTCTGCCTGCCATATTTCATGCAAATGTGCATAATTCATTATTAAAATCCTATAAAACTCACCTGCCGCTCGTTTTATAAACACCTGCTCGTGTTAAAATAACCCTTTATTTATACAAAATAACAATTTTACGTCTCCTGTATTATTTTTAGTGCTCTATAAATTTTACAACCCCTCCACGCCCTACAATCTTGCTAGGAAAGAGCAAATGAAATTCTCAAGACATTGTTCGCACCTTCTCGAGGCAGTTGTTACCTTTAATATAATTTGAAATTGAGGGCAAATCCCAAAAGGCCTCCGATTGGCTCTGGGACCTGGAAATAGTTGCTTCCCGGCGCTTGGGTTTAATTGCTTTTTAAATTAACGACGGCGGGGGCGTAATGGATTGGTCAGAGTAGTGGTACAGACGCGACCCTAGGTACATACATTTAATCACTGTTAGAGCTCCCACAGACGGCAAGACTTTTTATTGCCTCATGCATATAACGGCGACTCGGTGTGAAAGAGTATGAATGTAATATGAAGTAATATTAATAAAATGATTATGATTATGAAACGCAAGTCATTAGTACCATTTCGATACGGTGTCTTCTTAATTTAAATTTTCCGAAACTTAAAACAAGAAACGTCAAATTCGATTTTATATAGCACTGAGCTGTCAAAATCAAATGTAACGCTTTAATGTTTAACGAAGTGATTAGCAGTGATCGTACTTTTTCCAGCATTCTTGGTGCGATGACGTCAAATGACACACGACAGTGACCTAGGGTTGTCGACGTGTATAATATGATTGACGTTTAACATTATGTAATATTATGTTGTAATTGAAAATGAAATACAATTTTTTTTTACTTGATCAGTTACAAAATGTCTTCTATATTTATGCACTGCCAGCCATTACCTACGCATTATACTGCTACGCTAATATATAGTTAATATATCAATTCCTAATTTTAATTATGAACTATAACCTGAGATAAGGATTTATTGCAACTGTGTTACATATTCTCATATACTCGTAGTAAATTAACCTTTCATTTCATTATATATATTGGGTTAGGCTTTACATGTTCTGAGAATATTTTCTGTATTTCCGATTTGTTTAGTACGCTATTTTATTTTTTATTTTTGATTTTATTTGATTCTAGGTTCAAAATTTAATATTGGGCACTACTGACAAACCTGCACCAAAAATGCTGGATAAAGTACGATCACTGGTGATTAGTGATTAGCGATTAACGAAGTCCCCTATTTGATTAACGTGCCCAGCTATGGTAAAACTATAAAGATTCCTATTCGGATGGAACCCAAAAATATCACTAGGTATTATCAAGAATGTTAAAGGGCCCCCGCTTATTATAACGATATAGTGGGGTCAATTCAAAAGTACATTCGCTAAATTTAAAATAAGAAAAGTCAAACTTGATTTTGACCGCTCTGTGCTGTACAAAATTGAGGTTGATGTTTCTTATTTTGAGTTTAGGAAATTTTAAATTTAGAAGACACCGTTTCGAATTCAACCGCATCGATCGAATTGCACTAAGTTTGTCATAACTTTAGCTGCGCAGTATCGGGAAAACGCAGCTATCTCAATGCAAATAATCTTTGACAAGGCGTCAACACTCGATCGTCCATAATATCATTTGCATGCCCTGGATCCACCTGATACCTGCCGAATCGATTGCGATTTCATTCCGATGTATTTACACGAATTTTGATATTACATGTGCTGATACAGTAGTTTTGTGTGACGTAAATTCAGACATGTGAACGAGCCCGTGTGGCCTACTTGCAAAATAAATGTTTTCATTTATATTTTTATTTTAATTTACATTTAATTAAAATTTTCATTAGTGGGATGTATACTTACTTATTTCATGTAGTAACACTGAAACAATGGGAGGGCTAGAAATAAACAAATTATTGCTTATATCGACCAAGCGACTTATTTCGGACAGAGCTTGCAAAGCTGTTTGCGAACATCAAACAAGTCAAAGCAATCACATCTCTATACTTAATTAACAAAGCTGTTATTTATTTTCAAATAAGTCTCGGTTGTATGTAGCCGTAAAATTAACCAGCCATATTGTTACTTTGCTGGCATTTCGTTTTTTCTGTGTTAAAAAAAACAATTTGTTTGAGACTTTTGACTTTTAATGTTTTTAGAGAATACAGGCGCCTCATTCGGGAACGCTAAGTGATTCTGTAGCGACTCGTAAGTCAGATCTCTCATCTCGCTCTTACGCATTTCGCGTCGTGCGGAAGAGTGGAATGAGAAATCTGGCTTACGAGTCGCTACAGAATCACTTAGCGTTCCCGAATGAGGCGCCAGGTCAATATATGGAAAGTCAGTATTAATCTAAACTTTATATTAAATGACACTTAGTATAAATAACCACCGATCATCACGTTCAATTGTAAAAATTTCATATCACAATTTCATGTGTATATTTTGTCATACAGTAACTTTATTCACACGCTTAGATTATCCCCCATACTTAATCGGTGAATTCAATAGTAAATACATAATTAAAATTTTCTTTGCTGGTGTTAGACCACAGACCAAATATCATGAACTAAAGATACTGCTTAGCCTAACTTTTACTAGCAAATAATTTAGAGCGCAATAGTGCGTTCTAGGTTAGGTTAGAAACATTCTTTAACACAATAGTAGTTTATGCAACGGTTGCATAATGATAGGCCTTAAAACACTATCGCGGTTTTATGAAACGAGCTTTGCGAGTTTCATAATAAGATCGCACGTGTGTTTTAAGGCGAAATTATGCAGAGTTGCATACATAACTTTATCTACACCCATATTATAAACGACGACGATGGGGCCCCGCCGGCTGCGGCGACGGCGGCGCGCCGGCCTGCAGCTCATATCTGTATCGTTATGACCATTACGATACTAAAATCGATACTGTAATAACATTACATACAGTACAGGTGTCATAATGGTGGTCATTTCCTACGGTTTTTGATTACATTTCCATAATGATATGGATGTAGATAAACATTATTTACCAATACTCAGCGTATAATGGAATGCATGTCATGTATATTAAAGATATCAATATTTCTATTTTAGATTTTGTTTCGAGTAAACAGAAACTAACGGTAATATGAACTTATCATATATTTTTGTCCTCGTATAGCCCAGGATCCGGGGGAATAGTCAGCGTCTTCGCATGTTTTATTGGGTCCATGGTTTCCTGAAATAATTGGCAAAATAAATATTGAATGAATGAAAGTCCCGGTAACATGCAGGTTTCCTCAGGTTTTTTCTTTCACTACAATGGTCGTGGTGATTATCAAATTCAGATCCACACAGATCCGAAAATTTTAGAGGTGCGCGGAAGGATTTCAAACCGCAACCCTCTGTACGAGAGGCTACGAGACCTCTAGGCTACCACTGCAGTTGACTCATCGCTATATTTTGACTTAATAGCTTAATTTTCTTCCTCCTAGCGCTGTTGCCTGTTTCTAATTCGGGGTACGCTTTGACCATGATCCCAAATTCAACAGGTTTTGGTTATTACAGTGGAGCGACTGCTGTCTTACCTCCATAACCTTTATGACAGGAGAACCAAACCATTTGGATTATAGTTACACATTTAGTTACCTTTATACCCAGGTTTCCTCATGATGTTTTCCAACACCGTATGAGTATTGGTTACCGCAATTCGCAGGTAGATAATGTACAAGTAAGAAAAAAATCATTGGTACATGACAACCACTTGGATTCGATACCGGTACCTCACGATCACGAGTCGACATCCTTAGCCACTAGGCCACTGACGCTCTTAAGGTTCTTGACTTAATAACTTAATAAAAACATTAAACTAAAACTCATGAGAAGTGTAAACCAATACCAATAGGTTAGTTCGAGAGGCGATGGACACAGAAAATCTACGAGAGTTCGTAGAGGAAGTCTTTGGGCTACTTTCCAGACAGCATACAAGCTGTACGTACAGCCCTTATAAAGCTCAAAGAGTTAAAACGGCTCTATAAGCTCTTATACAGCATGAGTACTGCTGGGGTTTTCAGCAGTTTCAGATTGAAACGATGATGATAATCAACCAATAGGAAGCCGACTTACGTGTTCAGAGTCAAGTCCATCCATTTCCTGGAAAGATTTCGTCATCCTCTGCGCCCTTTTCTGCGCAGACGCTGCTCGTTGCTGCAGTATCTGTAATAATATTACAATTACATAGTGAGCGTCTCTTCAAAAACCTCGTATCTCAAAATCGTTTAATGGAAATTAAACAAAGGTATTATATACCTTTGTGCCAAAGTTCAGTTTGTTGCATGTCCATTCTGAGAAATTAGCTTTTTAAAAGAAGTCACGATAGGTCTTTTACTTTTCTACTAGGTAACTGTTCTTTAACCATTGACTACAAAAAGAGGGGTGTTATACGTTTAACGCCGTGGGTTTGTTTGTGGTATCATAGCTCTCCAACAGATAAACCAATTTGAATGCGGTTCTTTTTCAACAGCTTCGTTTTGCGAGATCAGCAAGATGTTCCTAACCCAAGCTATGTTTGGTGAAATAGTTTCCAAGATAGCTCAGCTCCTAATAGTTATGGTGATAATATTAAGTATTAATCACAATGCCATTTCCTTTCACCAAAGCGAGGCTCGCATAATAACTAGTTTACAAGGATTTAAAAGAAGCACATTGTGGCTAATTCGAAACGAAATTGCCTAAATTAAATTCGCTAAACTTAAAATAAGAAACGCCAAACTTGATTTTGTATAAGTAACACCAAGCTGTTAAGATTAGCGACTTTTAAACTAGCAAACATATGGTCCATGAGCCAGCAACAGATATTCATGACCAATTCCCTCCCGGGCGATAACTCGTAAAATCCGGATCCGGAGGCCTATTCCCTCGTTCCCATCCCATCCCCATTCCCCATCCTCCCTAGACTGGCAACGCATTGGCAGCACCTCTGGTGTTGCAGATGTCCATGGGCGGCGGTGACCACTTTCCATCAGGTGGGCCGTCAGCTCGTTTGTCAGTCAATGACATAAAAAAAGAAAAAATGCTTCCGAGAGTTGTATCATGAAGCCTCGTGAACGTCGGCTGCGGTTCCGTGGGTGGGTTGAGCAGCGGTAACCTCTCAAGCACATACAAAGAAAAATTTCTATCTATAAAAAAAAAACTATCTAAGTTTTAATTATTCCCTCCCGATTGAAAATTTATCAGATTATCGCCAACCCAATATCTTGATTTAAAAAAAGTCAGCGGACTATAAAGTGGTAGATTGTACGTTAGCTTTCATGTTCTGGTGACCAGCTAACGCCTTAAAATTAACCATAGTCGGCCCTTTGGGGACAAAATAAACTGACGATTTGAGCCTCTTTCGAAATTGGCTATGCGTTAGATATCGGTCGAATGGATAAGTAATGCGTCGAATTTTGAAAGCCAGTCAAAAGGGGTGTTATATTGAAGGGCTTTGGTAGCATATCAAATTACCCGGTTTATTAAATTCTATCTCATAAATTTAAGGGTTCCGTCCGTAAAAGGTACTATCTGTTTCCGATAGGTATGTACAGGTCCGTCGGTGTGCGTGTCAAACTTGAACTTGACAGGTTTTTTACAATACAAAAGAGCTACCATATTGTATTTATTCGTAAATATATTTACAAACCATTACAGTTATGAAACGAATACACTGTGAAGCTACATTAATTAAATTAAATTATGAAAACTACTCGACTGCCAGTTATTCATCACCTCGCAAAACCTCAAACATGCCGAGCACACAGCCGTCCATCGCCACGCCAGCAGGTCACACTCCGGTGCTGATACCAGGAGCGCGTTCAGCAGCCCCAGTGCACGAGCCAGAGGCGAGTTTTTGTGCGACACAGTGCGCGCAGCTGGCAAGGCCAGTAAGGAGAGCTTACGCGGTCTCAGTGTTATCCTGTGTTGGTGCACAGCGGTGACAAACACCAATAGAATGAACATGTACTTCATTTAGAAATGACCGCAATGCTATTGGTGGATTTTCCTCGTACTGTTTAGCTGCTTGGCACAGTTCAGGTGGAAACAGTCTTACCGTCTGTCTCCTCAACTCCGCCTCAGCCAGCTTGCCCTCTATATCAGGCAGGCTGATCTCAGGCTGCGGGGGCTGCAACAGCCGCTGAAGGTGCGCCGGCGGCGTCTCCGTGCGTTGGTGCGCATCGAACTCTTCCAAAGGGATTTCGAATGCGATCGCTGTAAAATTGGAGAAACACGTGAAATCAGGCATGATTTACGATATGGTAGCTCTTATTAACTTGACAGCAACAGCATCGTAAAAAACCGGTCAAGTGCGAGTTTGACACGCTCATCAACTGTCCCGTACTTACCTATGGGAAACAGACCGTACCTTTTATGTACGGAACCCTAAAATTTAATGAGAAGGATTTTAATAAGCCGGGTAATTTGAAATGCTTTACGAAAGCCCTTTCATATGACTTTTTGAACATTTTGATTTGCGCTCAAAATATTGTAATTTTATTGCAATAGTTGGGGGCAAGAAAGTTCTATGTCTATTCCAAATTTCAAGTTCATAAGATGAATAGTTGCCGAGATATATAATCTCCATAAGAGTTCCTTTTTAACCTTTAGGTACGGAATCCTTAAAACTGTATGCGATATCATTTGTGCAATATTGAATAAGTGTGGTTTTTAAACAGCTTAGTTGTTTTAAACAGTAGACGTTAAATGGTTTCCTCTTTTTCACGATCCGTTAAATATATATAGTTCTTTTAAATAGCTCAAGAGCACTTAGACGATTGGTTATTTAAAATGCAATGCGATTAGAACTTCAGAGAACCTTCGCGACCTGAACTATTAGAGCTCTTTCACAGAATTAATCTTTAAAGTAGTTCAGTTTCACAACTGAGTACTACTTAGCTTTCTACCGTTTCCTAAAAGGTATATTACATGTTCAGAAATAATGGGTTTCACTTTTTATGATGATAATAAGGTGGTAGGGGCTCGTAGTTCACTGCCAACTGCCCACTAACTAGACATCTATCAGTAATTGGGGCGAGAACGGACCCTCTATGCCCACACTGTGGGGAGGAGGAGACTAGCAATCACCTATCCGATTGCGTCATGTATTCGTCACTGAGATAAGACATTGTTGAAGAGAAAATAGGTGTTACGCAGTTAACTAGCTTTAACCTGAAGGACGTATTTGTATTCTGCAGGAAAACAAGAAGATGAGATTCATGCTAGATCGTGATAGTAACCTTCGTAGTTACCTTCTAGTAACCTAGATCGACCGACCGCCTGTCACCAGTCGGGCGTCCCCACCCACCATCGTCATCATCATCATTTTATGATGGTGGCGAGGTTCCTGCCATCCATTGCCTCAATGTTTCACCAATGAATCCCTCCTAATATTATAAATGTAGTATGTATTTTGATTTGGATGAAATTTAACAGTTAGATAGACCATAATACCTATCTTGGAGTACCTACCCAAAAATATTATGGATCAAATAGACACAATGTATCTACTGTAAAGCGAATTCTTATTTCTAGAGTATATTACACAGTAAAAGTCTACATTATGGACAGGGATGTTTGGAATTAATTCAGAGCTGCACAGGCAATCTCTGGGTCTCAATGGGCGTACCTACTGTGGTATATACTTAGATTTGTATAAAACTGTAGACATCATTGTTAACTTAAATGTACCTACTGTTTTGAAAAAATGATACCTCACCGAGTTTCTTGCCGGCTCTTCTCAGTAGAGGATTTTTTCCGAATCGGTGGTAGATTAATTCCTTGGCCTTCACAAGAGCTTGTAAAAGCCTAAATTGAATAAATATTGTTTGACATTGGGGTCAATTCAAAAGTGTGTTCGCTAAATTTAATAGTCGCTAAACTTGAAATAAGAAACGTCAAACTCGAATTTGACAGCTTGGTGCTAAACAAAATGGAGCTTGACGTTTCTTATTTTAAGTTAAGGGAACTTTAAAATGCCACACTGTTTCGAATTGGACCCATTCGCTTTGAATAAAACATGCATACTTTTTATCCCCATAAAGTATTATCGTGGGATAGTCTGCGGAAAAACACGCATAGCTAGACTACAAACTAAAATAAAAATTAAAAGGGGCTCACGTGGTTTAGGTTTGACCGGTGTTTCAGGCAACACGACGGTCGGCAAGCCATCGTCGTGGTCACCGCTGGGTTTGCCATTAGCTTTTCCATTGCCATTGGCATGGACGTTGCCATTCGCCTCGTTCGCTGGAATAACGTGGCCTGATGACCCGCACCCCATTGTTTTAAATTGGTATTTCAATCATTGGTTTCACTGAACACGTTTTATAGTCCACTGTCTTCCAATTTGAGGTTAACGCTTGGTATAATATAAAAATTTGATAGTGTACAGTGGCGCCACTCCCCCGAGGTCTTTTTTACTGTTGAATCGTAAAGCGATTTGTTACCGAGCAAAAAGTTTAAAATGTACCTATAGAAAATATGAATGTAAGTAGGTATTATGTTGTAGTCTAGTTCCGTAGTATAATGTAAGAAAGAAGAAGAAACATGTTTATTTCGTATAAAAAGCATTAAAGACAAATTAAAAATTAAAAACATAATAAAGCTAATAACAAAATTTGTAACTTAATTAATTAAACCTAAACTTATTTTATGCTCGAAAATGGCATATGTCATTATATCAGGCTAACGAACTAGGATGGAGAGAGAACGCTGCTATTCCTATCACATATATTATTTTAACCGTACAGTAATGTGATGATATATTTTAATCATACATACTATTAAAATGAATATAAACCCCTGACGGAGTTTAATAGCAATAACAAAACACTTGAAATAAATACGGCACTACACACATTTACTCACGATTTATTGTCAGGAATGGCCCGACACGTTCACAATGACTCAAGAAAGTTTTAATTTGACTAATAACAAAACAAAACAAATACTAATAAAACAAGAAGTTACAGTAATAACTCTAACGGATTAGCGCCCGTTCTCAATATTCAATCCGTGGATAGATTTGCTTACTACCAGCTAAAAATTGACATATTATGTATGAGGAAAATATCATTTTTTTTTTTTTTTAATGTCAATTGACTAACAGCCGAGCTGACGGCCCAGCTGATGGAAAGTGGTCACCACCGCCACACGCTGGACATCTGCAACACCAAAGGTGCTGCCAATGCGTTGCCGGTCTAGGGAGCATGGGGAATGGGGATGAGGGAATAGGCCTCCGGATCTCGTCACTCACCGTACGAAACGCAATAGCAAGCTATTACTTTACGCCGATATTCTGTGAGAGTGTGGTACTACCCCGGTCGAGCCGGCCCATTCGAACAGTAATCATCTAGTGAGGATTACTGTTTGGCTCTACCACTACAATTTTAACCAGTAGTAATCAAATTTATCCGCAGATTCAATATTGGACACGGCCATAAGATAATTTACAACGCTATATAAGTCCTGCCTCCCTAGAAGCACGCAACTTTTATAAAATTGTATACATTAATTATACCTCTAGTTTCAGCGTTATAAGGGCTGCATAAGCTCAAAGTAAATTCAAATTCAAATTCAACAAATTTATTCAGCAAATAGCCACCTGCGGGCAATTTTACTTGTCAATTGAATACATTCAAATGAGTTGAATCTATCATCGCTTCGGAATCCATCATTGGTAAGAAGAAGCGACGCAACAAACAGGAGAAAATCATCTTTTCAATTGATTTTACATCATATATAAAAACCAAAATAAAATAGAAACATTACAAATTAATAAAGCAATAAATGATAATTATTAAGGGGTGCGCCTTTTTTCACATAACTTTTTAAGTCCTATTATCGGAAGTCCGAAAATATTTCTCATAACATTTTACATCATAATGATCATTCTTCATAAAAATATTTAATACTAACGATCGAAACTCATAATCCTCAGAATTCATAATATTGCTAATCATACAACTTGTTAATACTAATATTTGTATTTATATTTTTTCTTATACTAACGATCGAAACTCCTAATCATTCTGATTCATAACGTCAATATTCATATATTTTTGTATCCTAATATTTATTTCCATATATTTTTTTATCATAAGTGTAAATGAAATTGGATAGGACTTAAGAAGACTTCTGAGCGAGAGAGCGAAGCGAGCGAGCAAAATGAGTCGGAGCAGAAGCGACTCAGATAGATTAGGTTCAGAAGGTTAAGGCGGGAGCGAAGCGAAGCGAAGCCTGCCCTACCTACAACTTCACTTTCGTTTTTGTCGAATTAAATCTTATTTTGAATGGTTACTGTTGTAAAAACCAATGTTATGAGTTCAAATATTTTCTTAGCAATGCCATTATTAATAAGAAAATGTTGAATAAAAAAAATATGATCACTGTCTGTTATGAAGCAAAATGTTATGAAAATATATATTATGAGTTCAAACATGTTCTTAGTAATGACATTATTAATAAAAAAATTATGATAACTGTCTGTTATGAGTTCCGATGGTAGGAATAAAAATGTATGAACAAAAAAAGTATGAGGAAAAAATTTATGAAGAGTGATTGTTATGAATACAAATCGGTAGTGAAACAAAAAATAGGAATAAGAATTTTATGTGAGCCAATATGGACCCATTATTAAGACTACTAAAAACAAAATAGATTTGTTGAATAGTAAATAAATATGACAAACTATAAAATATAGTATGGAGAACACTATGAAGTCTCTCTAGTCAAATTCAGATATCGCACAAAACTAATTAATTAAAAACTAACAAATTTCATTGCTCCTTGCGAGCATGAACCCTCCGAACCCCACAGACAGCACCCGTTCACGAGTATAACGCGTATCTCAGCCATCGTCTCCCTCAACCATGTTTTGGGAAGGAGAGGTGCGCTGGTGGACTATTAACCCAAATAAATTCACAAGTGACAAAGCTTAAGAAAATCTTTATCGACAGCGTATTACAGCTAGGTACATATCGTCCATAATTCATCAAACTCAAATAACAAATGAAAATTGACACGCCCAGAATCAGGACACCGCCGAAACCTCGTAACCCCGAATCGAGGCCAATCCATTAGAGGGAAGTGTTATTCTATAGACTCGGGTATCAAAGGTGATAAACGGACTATATTCATCATGACTTGACGCTTAGTTTGTGGGTCAGCGAGTTGGAATTTGAGACTTATTTCGTCTTTATTTCATGAATTATTTAAGCGCATGACCACTTTTTGACCTGTTTTATTTTAGAGCGACAATATATCAAAAATCGTTCGCTAATTTGTCTATTTGGTCCACCAACCAGCCGTTTGATAGCCTCACAAAGGGTTCCTTACTTTCGAAGGTACTTTGCTATGCGATCGCCAAAATTAAGTTTAAATTTTGACAAATTGCAAGCTTCCCAGGTTTTTAATAACGTTATTATTTTTGAAATTGTTTACTCCTTAATGTTGAGATTAAGGGCTCTAACATTCGGATAGACGGACAGACGGTATAAACCGTAGACTCGGTTTCGTTAATAATTTGGGAACGGAACCCTTAAAATCAACGATGCAAGAAAATCTCGATAATAGGCACATTGAAAATATTGGCATAAAATTACTCATGTGCTTTTAAAAAAGCCGGTGATTTTTTTGTGTTCGAACTTTGTCATTTGATACATGAATAAGACTCATTATTTTTGACAACAACCCACTGTAATTTGTGAAGCTAATCGTCATAAAATCACGCAACGAGTGAACTAACAAAAATGGAATCACGATATAGTAATGATAGCCTGTCCGCAGCTTATGTACTTTGACATGTTATGTGCCGACACGAACTTATACATGAATTTCTATGAAATAAAGCTGTTTTAAATTACTAATGCTTATCATCCTGGCATGTCGTAAAAGTCGACTAAGGGACGGGTCCTCTCCAACATGGTGGACTATCTGTATGGGCGATGGGCTGATCACCTGTCACCATACGGTTCATCATACCATCTTAGGTCTAATTAATCGAACGTGGCCACAAGTAGCCTTGTGGCTCTGCCCACCCCATTAGGGATTTCGGGCGTGATGCTATGTATGTATGTATGTATGTAACCATTTGTGAAACAGATAAATTAAAAAATCGCGTCTGTCAAAAGTTCCATACATTTTGCTGTCAAATCAAGACAACGGTATAAAGCCCAAAGTGCTCCTAGGCCGATTTTTTAGTTATAAGCATTCGAATGTGATAAAAAATTACAAAGATTTTATTTTCGAAATTCGAGCAAGGAAAATTAAGCTTTGGAGCGCTCGAAACTCAAAAATCGTCGCCGTAAGTCTCCGAACAGAATAATAGCTGGGGACTGATTTTTAAATTTCGAGCGCTCCAAAGTAGATTTGCTCACGAAAGTGATCAGAGTGATTTTCTACTGCTGGATTTCCAAAATACTGGTGTACAAGACAATACTACATGCTGTTTATCGCTTTCGAACGCAACTTTCAACTGCTCGAAATTTGAAAATCGCCACATTCTCTAATGTCTTCAAAGACCGCCATACAGCGGTTCTCACTGACTATAAGCACGTGGCCGTGAGAAAACCGATAAATCTATAACTATTGCGATGTTGCAGAAATCTAATTATGTATTTATGTATGCGGCTGCGCGAACATTTAACCTAGGTATCAGTTAGGTTAAAGTTTATTTCGTCGAGAGGATCGAATAATTACTAACTACTTTCCGTGTAAAACAATTTTTTAAACGTTTATTTTCATCTTATTTTTTATGGCAATCACAAGGTACTGTATCTTAATTTACCTCGGAGGACGGTACCCTGTCACTCTAAGTTGACACACAAATATCACCATACGTCACCGAAGAGAGACATGGTACTAAAATGTACACAAAGTAGACTGTACTGTATTAAGTTTCAATTTCATTTCGACTACCTAAGTCAAATGATAAATGAACCTACGAAATTAAATTCAATGACGATCGACAGAAAATCACTTTTTTGCCCGGGAGTCGAACCGACACCCGTCCGCGGTCGCGTCGCCGCCACTACTACTTCGATTATTAGAGGTTTTATTTTCACTAGAACAGCGTTATTTCTAACTGATAGTAGTTTGTACTGCGGTAAATCAGTCTTGATACTTTAGATTTAATTTTTAAGTAATATAAAAAATCGTATATTCTGCATATTGGCCACCTGTGGGCTCTTTTGCTCGTCACATGAACAAATTAAAATGGGTTGAATCTACCAGTGGTTCAGACAGGACCATCATCACTGAAAAGAAGCGCCGAAAGAAATTCGTCAGTAAAGCATCTTTTCAAATCATACACTGATTTCACATCATATATAAAACTTAAATGGAAAAATAATAAACAAAGTAATAAAGCAATAAATGATATACTAATAAAAAAAGTCTAATAATATAGATGTGATGCTACAGTTTGCATACATAGATCGTTAAATGCTAAATACTAATGTCACGAAATAATAATCGAAAGAGTACAATGCCATCTTAACCCCGAGCTCTTCCTACAGTTCTTTATTTTATCTAAAGATAATTGGGATAAGAAATACAGCATTTTTCTATTCTTCTTCTTCTCGACCATTTAACGCTTCAAAAACAGTTTTGACCTTTGTGCATAAAATTTATCGGTTATCAGTTAGACAAGTAATAGTGCTCTTAAGAGTACATCGATGCGTTTGAGGACTGTATTGCAAATAAATTTGACACGTGCCAGTATAAAATAGTGTAAGACACTATGTTGATGACATAATGCTGTTATCAAAAAAAAGAGCTTGTAATATAAGCAAACGAATATATGTAATGGAAGCAGCGGTTGATCAGTGGATCTACAAAATTATTAATTTCGATTGTAATAACGAAGTCATTCGGTCTAAATTTTAATGTATCGTGCAACGCTGAACAGTCGCTGCGTATGTTAGCGGCAGGTTGCTTGCTTAGCCGCTAGACTATTGAAAGCGCCAAGCGCGCAGTGCGACCGGTGCCGGTGCCGAGAAATCTAGAACGTTTGTTTTTCGCTAGGCTCCAGGCGCTAAGCACGCCATCTGTCTGTGCGGCCTTAGCCTTAGAGAATCACATAGACGGTATCAATACTAGCCAGTCCTGCTATATTCAGGACTCCATAAAAGCTTACAATAGAAATAGCCACCATCACGCGCCCCCATACACCCTTTACTGCTCAAGTGACAGCGGAAACTCGTGAGCCTTCAATTTTTATTAAAATTTGAACTAAAAAGATATACTAGTGACTCCGTGAGCTGTAGACCTCGCGACAAACTTACCTTTGCCGTTGGACAAAATTTTATCCCCATACATCGACATAGGTCTAGGTCAGTTCCCAAACACCGCAAATAAGTTTCTAATCACAATAATTATATCCACCATATCTCCACCATTTTGAAAAATTTCGAATATCTGAATCGACAATAGAAATTCTGTATAATTCTCGAATCAGCTCACAAAATTTCACGCGAATCAACTGAAAAATGCCGCCTGTAGAGGAGAACAAACGGACAACCGCCGTTCGGGCAGCCGCCGGCCGGACGTACGAAAGCATTTTTGCCCGAGCTGAAACGGAGACGTTTCGCTTGCTCGGCCTGAAAGTCCACGACAGCATCCAAGCAAGTGCCACACGGGCTCTTTGGCACGTTTAAATCTACCAGCCCTTCGAAGGGTGACATCTCAAAAAAGTTCAATCATACAAAAATGTTTAACACTAAGACCATGCTTATGAGTACTTTATTATAATTAATAATATACACTACTTAATCATACTGTAAATTCAAGAACCTAGGAATTTGTGTCAGGGTATAACTCCTCGTTGAGTGGCCTATAAGGGAAATGTATAGAATCTCCGAGTCAGTAATAATGCTTAAAATAATAGTCACAGGTCACAGGCGTGAACAGGGTCCATGGACTAATAATTATTAATAATAAAGGAGATGTATAGGATCTCCAGGTCAAAAGCTTAATATAAAAACTCACAGATATTTATAGGGTCCTTGGAAAGTTAATCTAAGTGTCTTAGACGCGGATAAAGTCTGTAAGGGTCAGAATAATAAAAAAATATTAAAAGAAAGGAAAATAAAAATGGATTCATCTAGACTAAATACGATGTAGACAGTCTCCACGTAAACTATATGGTATTCAAACTAGAAATAAGCAGTGCTTTACTCACGATTTATTGTCAGAAATGGTCCGACATGCCGGGATAACCGGGTTTTAACTGGGATATGAGTATTGCCACCAGCATGGAAGCCCGTTGTCCCAGCGATTCGGAATACTGGACGTGTCGACATTCTTGTGGACACTGAGCTCGGCATGTTTGCTGCCGTTCACCACCAACGACCCGCAGCCAGGTGCATCAGCAACACCGGTGCAGCACCCCGCCGCCCCCGCGTCCTCACCTCGAGCGCAGCGCGCCGCGCGGCAGTGCGCGGGCTGCTTTGACCACGACTGCACTCAACCCCTGAAGAAGGACTCCATACGAGTCCGAAACATGTCGGACCATTTCTGTAAAGTATAGCCGTGCTTATTTCGAGTCTTAATAATGTTTTTGTATTCAGTCCAGCAGTGGACGTCTTCCTGCTGAAACAATGATGATGATACGTCTGGTTAAAAAATGATAAAGGTGTCGACTCCACGACTTTTTCCCTACATTCGTCAGTTGGGCCAACAATCACCGACACCATTGATTGCTACTACATAATGCAAAGTCACCCCCTAGTCACCCCTCAAATTATCGGTTCACCAATCCAGCTTGACCCCTGCCGGGGCGAGGGTAGTACAGCATGAAGTATTAAAGCCTAAGGTGAGAAAGGTCGCGTCGAGTTGGCGATGGCATGCATGTCGATTATGCCCAATCGATTTTAATAATTATACGGCTGTCTGTCTGTGTGGGAGTGTTGCGGTTAAAGTTAAAAAAAAAGTATATCGTTAAAAGGCTAAATTTCATATCTTATGATCAAGACGCGTTATTGACTCAAAGTCAAAGTCAGCGTCGAAATATCTTTTATCTACACCCATATCATAAAACCTCCATTGGTTAATCAAAAACCGTAGGAAATGACCACCATTTTGACAACCAATTAGGAAAAACCAGTGCTGCGATAAAGAAATAACATGACTTCTTTATCGTTTTTAGTAAAGAAATGAGAATAAATTTGGAACAGCTGTCAAAACTCAAGTGGGTCTCTATTCTAGTATCCATAGATATTAAAACAGTTATTGATACGAAACGTCAATTCAGTATGTTTTTTTAATATAAACTGCACAATATTTGATCTCGAGTGACGTGAGAATAGAGACTTCATCTGTTTGTCTATGATTTTAAAAAAAATGGTCTTGACGGACGGCCGCCATTATGTTGACGTTTTGCTGAACGAAAGTAGAATTTTGTTGAATTGAATAGAAAAAGTTGTTTGTAATTTACATTTTAGTTGAAAATATGAATAGTAAGTAGTCTTCTCGGAGTGTGTGTGATGTGAAAATGCGCCGGATATCGGAAATATGCAGCCACGATTGCAACAAATAACTTGTTGCCAGAAAATATTGTTTCTGAACCCATCATGGAGGATTTATAATATGTGTGTAGATAAAGTTATGTATGCAACTCTGCATAATTTGGCCTTAAAGCACTCGTGCGATCTTATTATGAAACTCGCCTGTCGGCTCGTTTCATGAAAACCGCACTAGTGTTTTAAGGCCTATCATTATGCAACCGTTGCATAAACTACTAATACCTTGCCGAGTTTCTTGCTGGCTCTTCACAATTTTTTTTCCGAACCTGTGGTAGATTAATTCCTTGACCTTCATAAGCGCTTGTACAAGCCTAAATTTAATAATGATATTTAACTATTCCCCGACCATTCGACCATTCCCCCCGCTTATCTCCGAAACTACGGGGACTAAAATTTTGAAAATAAATAAATACGGAAAATAGTTCTGTACCTATAGATTACAGGAAAACCTATAAGACGTCTATGGTATTTAAAGTAACATAGGAAATTTCAGATAATCCAGGAATCCTCTTCAAGGAAGTTTAAAACGCACTTGTCTGGTATTTTTTACCCGACTTCAAAAAAACCGAGGAAGGAAGTTCTCAATTCGATGCGTATATTTGTTTGTTTTTTTTTATATATATATATATATATGTATGTTCACCGGTTACTCGGAGATGGTTGGACCGATTTGCATGATTCTTTTTTTAATCGATAGGGTATTTCTCCAAATTGGTCCCGTTGCGATCGAAGTTGAGGTCTGATGGGAGGATCTATGAGAAATCGAAGGAACTCCTCAAATATTATAGGCACGCACGGGTATTACATTTTGAAATTTCTGGAATAACTTAAGCAGTTGCGTTTCAAAAACATTATTTGGTGAAGTGGAACTGCTGCTCAATTACGTAACACCAATTGGTATCGCTTTCGCGAAAAGTAAACCAATTGTAACCTTATTTATACAGAGTTAAGACTAAATTGGTTTGCATTTCGAGCCAAACCGATACCAATTGTGTTGCGTAATTGAGCTGCTGATAATGAAGACCACGGGTGACCACCGGAACTCCTCAATGATAAGTATTTCACGGGTAGCGATAGCGATTCGATTTCTGTATAAGGTTGGGAAGCAACTTATGCTCATGAAAATGCATGTGGTAAAATAGAACCGATGATGAAGAACCAGTAGAACTCCTCAACGATTGACGTCCTTGCACCATGGATAGCAACATTTTGTAAAGGGTGATGAGCAATTGGCATTATGCTATTGTTACTTGATGTAGTAAATGTGTGTCGTTAAATCACATATGATGTTCACTAAAAAAAGGTAAAAATTACAAATTTTACAAATAAAAAACCGACTTCAAAAACACTTTGAAAAGTAAGAAATAATGATTGTCAGAAACGTCAGATATATTGGTGATTAAGTGATACATTAAATATATCGAAGTCGGTGGCAAGTAAATTAGGTAATGCATCCCTAATTATTACTTTTCAAAGGGTTTTTGAAGTCGGTTATTTTATTAGTTATATTATGCATATATTTCTTTGACCAGATAATAAGTTTAACCGTAGCATTAACATGTTTTGGGAATGCGTTAACATTGTATTCATTGGTCAGTAGGCTTTTACAATATCTAACGTGACACATATGGATAAAAAATCAATACACAGAGGCACAAAAGCAATTGTCAGTAAAAATATGGTTCAATTTTATTGAACATAGATAAAACAGCATTACAAGCAATACCTACTTTAATATTTACGAGAAAGCACTCAAAGTTAAAGTAATTAAAAAACTAGTGAAGTGTGAACCGAACTTACGCATAAAGGGTTCTTTTTTCAGGTTAATATCACCCATCCGGGCGATATCGCCATTCTTGTTATTTAGGCATGAAATTCAAAAAGAATTACGTATCTAAGACAATGCATGTGACATTTTAATCAATTTTGTTGTTAAGTATGAATTATGAAGACTAAATCCTATAGTATAAAACCTAATCTTACTTACTCCGAAACTTAGCTGTTTTGGAAATACAACTAGAACCGAAATACTCTTAAACTAGTGGACTTGCCACAGCTTCGCCCGCGGTATTTTCCATACAAACTTTATCACCCCTTTCAAAAAATCCCTCCTTCGTGCACCTCTAGGGTACTCGAGGAATATCTCCTCCAAATTTCAAACCTCTAGGACCACCCGTTTAGGCTGTGCGTTGTCTATAAGTGAGTCACGGTACTGTTTTATATGTATTGATCAACGAATTCCTACATATTTATATATGGGGGAGGACGTTTTCTTTGCAATTAAACTTTTAGACATAAAAAAATCTGACACAACCACACTACCTATGTTAAAATTTCAAATTTCGCTTACCATTGCTGAGAAAAAGGATTTCACCAGACAGACTGACCGATATCTATTTCAATTACCAAGCCTAGAGATCTCCTGAAAAACCTATTACTTAACAAAAACGCCATCTAGCGGCGCTACCACAGACTACGTTGTGTGCAAACAGGCTGTGAGCAAAAACGTTTGACACTAGTCGGGCTTGCTTGTAGATGCGATCAGAGACCAACATATCGACTACGTTTAAAAATAATCGGTAGATGGCGTTAGTGGTCTCTTAACGTAACCACTACATTTTCTTCTTAGGAGTGGATCTATTAATTTCAAAGCAATGCTTTTATAAAAATCTCTTTGTTATACCATATTCAAAGTGATATAAACATTAGCAAATTATCTTTTTCAGGAAAATTCAAAATATTTTTTACTTTAACCAAAATATTTGAGAACTTAATTAATTAATGAACCCTTATGTTAAGAGGACTGTGAACCAACGGCAAAAATCATCCTTTTCATACAAAAGGCGATAACGATTTCCACCCCTTAAATGTTAACCGATGTTGACCAATTTTTGATAGGTTTACAGTCAGAACAAAATCAAGGTGTATTTATTATATAAGTGTTTGAATATTGATTAAAGATCAAGAAAGTCAAATAATTGCCGAAATTAGTATTCTATGAGAAATAATAATTTATTGATTATAGCGAAAAAACAAAAACGTATAGACCTAGATTTTATTCTCAAATCAAATCAGATCATCAAACTAAAATTGAAATAGTATTCGCTTAAAAGAATACGTTGGCAAAATTTGAGGCGTAACTATTCGATAACTTTGATTAGCTCGAGATAACTCACTGCAAAACTAGTTTTTTATGTACAATTTTTGTAACAATGCGATATTTTAATTATTTTACGGGCGCACATACGGACCAACAGACGGATAGACGGACATGTAAAACCTATAAGAGGTGCTAGTTTGCGTAAGGAACCCTAAAAAATTGGAACAATAGAAGGGTACGACGTGTCCATTTACTTTAAACTAGTTCCTTTAGCATGACACCATCTTAGCATTCGGCCAGTCCTGACAGCGTTATAACGTTATAGCGTTACTTTGTCAGTATCTCAGCCAAACATCACACATTCCAATTAACATCTAGTTATTTCTTCTTTTTAGGGCTCCGTACCCAAAGGGTAAAAACGGGACCTATTACTAAGGCTCCGCTGTCCGTCTGTCCGTCTGTCTCCAGGCTGTATCTCATGAACCGTGATAGTTAGACAGTTGCAATTTTCACAGATGATGTATTTCTGTTGCCGCTATAACAACAAATACTAAAAAACGAAATAAAATTAATATTTAAGGGGGCTCCCATAGAACAAACGTGATTTTTTGCCGTTTTTAAAGATAATGGTACGGAACCCTTCGTGCGCGAGTCCGACTCGCACTTAGCCGGTTTTATATTAGGATTATTATTTCTTATTCTCATTTTTTATTTAATATTAAAAACCATACTGCAAATTAATTATTAATTTTAAATTTAATTTGATCTTAGATTTTAAATTTTAATTTTAAGTTTAGGTATATTTAGGTCTTATGTATGGCATGTTAAAATTAAGTTTTAGGCTTTAACGCCGGTTTAACAATGATGTATTCACCTGTAATTGGGGTACATAAAAGCCCAAGCAAACCTCAATTCATATAAATATATTTGTTAAATGTAATATTATGTACCTACTCTGTGGGTGTCCCGTACAATAAGTAAATAAATAACTAACTTTTTACTCGTTAGAAGCAGATCTTAAAAATCGGTGGAAGCTTTGAGATCTATTTGTGAAAGGAGCATACAATTAAGACAAATCCGGTCCAAAAAAATCCACTAAACTTTCAAATAGTGATGTCACATAATCTGCATTGAAACCGTTAACTTCCGATCCGTATTTACCTTAAATCCGTGTTTTTCTTAAACCTACGCTTCCGAAAAAGGCCCGGGAACCTTTTGAGGCAGGTTGATTCAGAAAATAATCGGATATTAATACTTATTTGGTTTTATTAACGGATTTGTGTTTGAAAACACTAGGGTAAAGCTGCCTGTTATAGGACTTCGTTATGGTTAGTTTAGTTTGCATTGTATTATGTGCAATGTATTAATACAATATAGTTTTTTTATTATTTATTTATTACCTGGAATAATTTCCAGCACCTGACTCTTTTTTGCGTGTAGAAAATTGGCACCGTTTTAGTAACTGCCCCTCTATGCTTGCGTTATCATCAGAGATGATTTTGGGTTCGAGATTTCTCGTTGAAAATCGTAGAGTTTGTGACATATTTATTTTGAATATGACTTCATCTCTATTGACGCGAGAATTTGGGTGCTAATAATAAAGAATTTTCCTTATTAAATCTTTGACGGGAAGTTTTATTATAAATAATTATGTATTATTTACTTTTCAAAGTAAATGTAACTGAGACTTACCTTATATGCCACCAGACAAAGGTCGTTTAGATTAAGTGGATAGGTCTTTTAATATTTTTAATTATTATTAATTTTTTGTAGTTCAACAATTGTTTCTTTACCCTACTGAAGCGGCCGTTGAACTGTTGTTTGCCCCTGTCTCCCTTTTTGGGAGCGCGTGGTCGCGATGAACTCCACAGGTGCGGTCACTGCTAGGAATACCTCCAAAAGGACTATACTAAGGTATAATTTAGGTATTAGTAGTAATTGGATTAGAAGGTATTAATGAGGCGTTTGTGAGAAAGTGAGATTCTTCATTTACATACATACATACATACATAGCATCACGCCCGAAATCCCTAATGGGGTGGGCAGAGCCACAAGACTACTTGTGGCCACGTTCGATTAATTAGTCCTAAGATGGTATGATGAACCGTATGGTGACAGGTGATCAGCCCACCGCCCATACAGATAGTCCACCATGTTGGAGAGGACCCGTCCCTTAGTCGACTTTTACGACATGCCAGGATGATAAGCATCTGCACGCATTCTATGCTATTTCTTTACTCCCAGTGCAGCAGAGGAGCAATAATTAATTGGACGGATACGGATTGACGAGGTCTGTTGCGCATCTAATCTTTGTTACCGTTTGACGAAGAATGTGTCAAAATAAAAAATATATTATTTATTGCATAAAAAACTGACAAGAAGAAACAGCAGCTCTGGAGCCTGAACTAGGCTCTCCTGTGACAGGCTCCATTTTAATAACACCACAAGAGGAAAAGCACAAAATAAATCAACAATACAACAACATTAATACCTACTAGAAAAGCGTCCCAAAAAAGTTAGCTTATGAACCTAACGTATAATGACCGGAAATGCTGCTGAGTATCTTGCGGCGTTTCTTTTCAGCAGATGTCACCTTTCGAAGCGCTGGTATCTTCAGTTAGACATGTTAAAGAGCCCATGTGGCCTACTTGCAGAATAAATATTTTCATTTACTAATAATAAATTTTCATTGTATTTTTCTTCTACTCCAAGAAAAGAGGGAGGTTCTCGATTCCTCAATCATTTTTGTAGATGATTTTTAATGAATGTTCATTTATTGTAAAGTAAGAACCCTAGAGTACAAAAGGAGGACTTATTGCTTTGAGACATGGGAATGGAGGTTCATAAACACTGGTCAACAGTGGTGTTATTGCCTTGTATATTAAAATAACTTCGAATAATTTGATGCCAACAATGAATGAAACAGTGAATGATTTGGAATATTGGCTCTGGTTTTCTTTAAATTCAAACTTCATTCTCTACGGAACAAAATAGTTACACCAAAATCATGAAGAAAACATGAGCCAATTCAGTACTTTGTGTAATTGAAACTAGAAAAATCCGCAGAGATATCCAGGGAAACGAACATTTTTTATTTGTTTTTGTTACCTGTGAGTTATTATTATGAAAGATTAAAACTCGACTCTAGTGGAAAAAGCAATTGACGGCATACCAACAGCTCATCCTTTTGGAAATAAAACACAAATGTCTTTTAAAAACTAGATGACTGTAGTATTTATGTACACAACGTTTCACACCAGCCGAGGTCGCGGTATGGCGGCCATTTAACAGCCTTTGTCAACCCATACATTTGTGCACCAATTCGCAGCACCATATATGTCATAGAAAATGTTTAGTTGGACAATTTGTGGGGCCCTACATGGCTCGCCCCTTTTTGAGGGGCCTCTCTAATTATTGTATAACTAATTATGTCCCCGTGGCTGTTTGTTTTACGTAAGCAACCGAGGTTGATGTGGAGTTTTGTGTTCGCTGAAGATTTTGTCGCACAGGACGACACGTAGCTTTTCATTATAAGTCACGCGTAACAGAAAATTATTAACAATACGTTTTTTAATCATTAAATATTTCGGAATTAAAAGTAGTTAAGTACACCTCATTTTTAATTGAGATCCGTTTAGCTGGTAAGTCGTAATTGACTAACAAACATCCAAGCATCCATAATTTCTAGTTTAATATTAAGTAGAAAATATACATGGTTGCAACATGGTGTTTTTGTATATCAACCAAAAAACCGGCCAAGTGCGAGTCGGACTCGCGCACGAAGGGTTCCGTACCATTATCTATGAAAACGGCATAAAATCGCGCTTGTTGTATGGGAGCCCCCTTAAATATTTATTTTATTCTGCTTTTTAGTATTTGTTGTTATAGCGGCAACAGAAATACATCATCTGTGAAAATTTCAACTGTTTAACTATCACGGTTTATGAGATACAACCTGGTGACAGACGGATGGACAGACGGACAGACGGACAGCGGAGCCTTAGTAAGAGGGTTCCGTTTTTACCCTTTGGGTACGGAACCCTAAAAACGAACAACGTATAAACGAAAACCCTTTGACATTGCCGTTTGAATTTTTAATATGTTCATATTATATTTATATATTTTTTTTGTTACATCACATATGCATCCTAAATGGTTAAAAAAGCGAAAACAAACGCCAAAACCACTATTACATAACGGAAACATTGAACCTCCCTTTTCAGGCGCGGACCAAAAAAGAGCAACCCGACGGACCGCGTATCTTAACCCAGTCAGCAAAAGGCCACCGTCCATACTGAGATAGCGTGGCTAAATAAGTAAATGGAGTAAGTGATTGGTCATGGATGGACCAAAATTATGGTGCTGGTCAGGTAAGGGAGTGCACGTTGCGTCTAGCGTCTGGGGTTCCCTTTTGTTTGCTTATTGATTGGACAGTTGCCTTAACGAGCAGTGAACTCTTGGGAGCTTTATATGGATGATGTGGTTGTGTCGTTTGTTTATGGGTAACGTGCTAGGGGCATTTGCGGTTGGCTTTTTGTTGGGGTTACCGTTGGCCGAGAGTGCTACTAGGGTTAGAGTTCTGAACTGAGTGGATGCGCTAGCTGCTGCTTGAGTGTCTTCGGAAGGACGCTACGAACGTCGAGTGTATCCATATCGTCTATACATAAATTATGACTGCCCGGTTGACTTAGTAGTTGTTATCTTCGACTTAGAATATTGAGGTAGCGGGTTCGATTACCCGCCAAATCAGATAGATGCTTGTATTTATAATGAACTGATAGTTAAGTAGTTAGTTGTATTTGTCTTGTGATCGTTTGTTGTTTCAATTCCAATATACAAATTTTGAGCCGTGTAGGATCGCATTTTCTTTTGGTTTCCTTATGCACACCTCTGTAGTCACTTATAAATATTTTTACTGATAGGTAATTTAAAAAGAACATATTATAGCATGAAATGAATTATCATCCAACGTTCCTGGACACTTATTGATTCCAAATTCAAATTCATTCTTTTCTGGAGACTTAAATTTCTTTTCAGAATGCTGTAATTTGTGGCTTCTCTTTACGGATGTAATCGCAACATTTCAATGCGTTTTTGAGAAAAACATATTTTCACCTGGCATTAGTACAATTTTTTATTCCTCGAGATAAGCATAGCCTTGCTAGGCCCGGAAACCATTTAGCTTTCAGTGAATTTTTAACTTATAGTTTAATTGTTACATAAGAATTCGCTATATTATGGACATAGAAGAGAACGAATTTTGGCTTAATAGCCAATAATATTTGTATTATTAGGACATGAAATGTTATATTTCAGATTGTTTTTGATATTTGGAGACCTTACATCTCCATCTTTATACTTGACCATGGAGACTGTCTACATCTCCATGTAACCTAGATTAATCAATTTAGATGTTTTCTCTGTTTTAATATTATTCTTATTATTATGACCCTTAGAGACTTTATACATCTCTAAGGCACTTAAATTTACTTGTTCAGACGCGGAGACTATACATCTCCCTTATTAGTTGTATAAGATAATTAATTTGTGCCCATTAGGTTTATTTGTTGCACTTTTTATGTTAGTTTTAGTTATATGTAATTTTAAAGTGGAAAAAAAGACTTACTGCTGAGTTTCTTGCGGCGTTTCTTCTCAGCAAATGTCACCTTTCGAAGCGCTGGTAGATTCAGACATGTAAAAGAGCCCGTGAGGCCTACTTGCAAAATAAATATTTTCATTTTCATTTTCATTTTCATTTTCAATGAAGAAGTTCTGAATATAATGGAAGATTTTTTCTCTCCGCGAATCAGCCTAGTTTGCCAGACAGGTACGGCCACCAGTGTTTTGGAAACCATGCCGCAGACGGATTTGCTGACGGGGGTATTCTTTTTATAGCAAAATACATTATCTAATTATATACTTTTTGTTTTGTTATTATTAATTTAAGTTGTATATGTTTGTTACTTAATCTATTTTAGTTTTTTATTTATACTCTCTGTAAATGACAGTAAAAATTTGCCAAGTGCGAGTCGGACTCGCGCACGAATGGTTCCGTACCATTGTATATAAAAACGGCAAATAAATCACGTTTGTTGTATGGGAGCCCCCTTACATATTTACTTTTATTCTGTTTTTTAATGTTTGTTGTTATAGCGGCAACAGAAATACATCATCTGTGAAAATTTCAACTGTCAACTATCACGGTTCATGAGATACAGCCTGGTGGTAGACGGACGGACGGACAGCGGAGTCATAGTAATAGGGTACCGTTTTTCCCTTTAAAAAAAATGGATGAGAAGATGTTTCTGTTGAAGATGATGAGAATGAAAGAGGGAATAATACATACATGCATACATATTATCACACCTGAAATCCCTAATGGGGTGGGCAGAGCCACAAGACTACTTGTAGTCACGTTCGATTAATTAGTCCTAAGATGGTATGATGAACCGTATGGTGACAGGTGATCAGCCCATCGCCCATACAGATAGTCCACCATGTTGGAGAGGACCCGTCCCTTAGTCGATATTTACGACATGCCAGGATGATAAGCACCTGCACGCATTCTATGCTATTTCTTCACTCCCAGTGCAGCAGAGGAGAATAATAGCTGATGTAATATGGTGATAATAGCTAAAATGGATATCATTTATAAAAGCCGTATGTTTAGGACGTTAGTTTCTCACTTAAATTAATATTTGGACCAAGAAGAAGTCTTGAATAATGCTGCCAAATCGAAATGATTCTGCTAAAAACGAGAGTTGATCAAACGAAATGAAAAACCTTTCTAAAATTTTCACCTGAACTTAATATAACAGTCCTGAACCTTGTAATGAGAGAAAGCCCCATTAGCGTCCTTCTAAGGTGCTCGGTGGCACGGTTAGAAGCGCACGCGCCGCTTTATTTACGCAGTTTCCGGCGGCGCAGGAAGGACGTGGACAGTTAGATGTGCGGGTTGCATGACAATGCTGTTGCAAAACTGAGGGACTGGTTCCGTTCAACCCAAATCCGATGATTAATATTAGATGTCGTGAGTTCAAATACCGCTAGGTGCAGTGTGATGAGCAAGATGTTTAATCTTAAATATTATGTATGTATGTATGTATGTGGGCGGGGCATATTAGAACAGATGGCCGATGGGGTCGCAAAGTTCTTGAGTAGCGACCACGTACCGGAAGGCGCAGCGTGGGCAGACCACCCACACGGTGGACGGACGATCTCGTGAAAATTGCGGGTCCCGATGGATGCGTGCTGCATAGAATCGGTCGTTGTGGAGATCATTGGGGAGGCTTATGTCCAGCTGTGGACGTCTTTCAGCTGAGATGATTATGATGATTATGTACCAACATTGTACCCGCGATTTCGTCTGCGTAAATTCCACGCTATCGCTATTCTTTTCGAACCTGTGTGAAATAAAATTCAGTTTGTTACTCTTCAAATATCGCTGTGTAAAAAATTATAATACACGCTTGCGTCAGTAACGCATATAAAAGTACAAATGAGCCTAAACTCGAAGGGTTTACAAGTAGTCATTGCAGAGTTCCACTATCCACCTCCTGGTTCCATGGTCAGATCAACGCGATGGTACTAAATTATTGTATTGTCATCCGAATTGCATACACTTGCAAAGTTTCAAATCTTTACGACAGTTAGAAGTAGGTTAAAATTGATTTCTAATATTTTATTACAGCCTATGTTAGTTAGTTAGTTACAAGTGGAGTTAATAAGAGGAGTCGCTCCATTATGATATGAAAGAGAAACAAACAAACGTATTTCGCATTTATACCTAATATTACAAACTTGCATTCGCACGTGGAATTCGTTTGCTGCTATAGCTTCAGAAACTAAGCAAATATCCGGGGTAACAGAAACCTATGTCCACCTGCACTCCGACTATCGCTATCCAAAAATTATATTATATTGATTTTTAATAAATATTTAAGTCTTTATTTTGGTATCGTGCTCACTGATATTAATTTATACTTATCTAGTATGTTCTCAATAAGTGAAATGTCATAATTTCTTTTAAAAAATAAAATTCTACCATAAAGTAAGTCATTATTTCGTTTCCCAGAACGCCCATAGTACAGGCAAGCCTTTAGGGGCTAGCTGAATATGTGCTAGATCGATATATGTATTTATTTACAATTTTCTATAATAATATATATATTCTATATTTTATACATAATTACGTCCCGTATTTTATGAATAAATGTAAACATACCCACGGTTTAGTTTATCAAAACCAAAAACACTTCGCGTCAACTTAAAAGGTAGAAATAGGCCTAAACCATTCCCAACGGTGCCGTCCGGCGGAACTCAAAAGTATACCAGAATCACAAACATAGCGACGCGTTAGTTCTTATGCCTTTAATATAAAGGCTAATGTCGCTAAATCATGTACCTACAAGTGGTTGAACTTCATGCGTACACGCCGGTCACGCGCATAAATGTGTCACAACAGATGGGCTGTTCCTGTTAAGGCCTCAGGGCCTCTATATGACATTGGCTAGCATGGTAGGTATATTATATGACTTTACTTTGTCTTTGACTTACTTTGAGAGGACTGCATTAAAAAACAGCTAAGTGCAAGTCGGACCAAGCTAAATATAGGGTTCTGTACCATCCAACGCTATTTTTTTAATGAAGTATATGCCACAATGCCCACAATCTATACCTATTGATAACCGATCGAATAGATCTTCAGGGTGTATTGAGGTGGTTAAATCTCCACATCCGTCAGCCATTTGTAATTTCCTGTGACGTCACATATCTTAGAGAATATTCTAAATTTAGCGACACCTCATTTGTCTCGATCAGATGAGTATTTTATGGTAGAAGGGTCTCAAAGTAAATCAAGTCGAAACATACCACATAACCCGTAAAATAACCCTTCCTCCTGGTTTTGCCGCACTCGGGTGAAAAAATATGCTATTAAATCCTTAATGTGCCCGCATATAGTTACCATTAGCTGAATACCATTTGTTACAGTTTGGGTCTCAACCAAGACGGTAAGTTTTTCTATGTGTATGTAGATACTAGTGGACCCGCCACAGCTTCGCCCGCGGTATTTTCCATACAATCTTTATCACCTCTTTTCACCCCTTTAGGGATGGAATTTAAAAAATCCCTCTTTAGTGCACCTCTAGGGTACTCGAGGAATATCTCCTCCAAATTTCAAACCTCTAGGACCACCCGGTTAGGCTGTGCGTTGTCTATAAGTGAGTCACGGTACTGTTTTATATGTATTGATACATACTTAAATTACGCTAGAGACATAGGGCCCAATTCGAATCGTTGTCACCTAAATTTAAAACTCCCTAAACTTAGAATAAGAAACGTCAAATGACTTTGGGTATTGCACCAAGCTGTCATAATCGAGTTTGACGTTTCTTAATTCAAGTTAAGCGACTTTTAAATTTAGCGAACACACTTTTGGCCACTGCTAAACTTGAAAATTCGATATCCAATTTGACAGGCTTAACCTTTAACGAATTAAAGACAGTCATGTACCTATGAACTTTTCGTGGCACATACATGTTTAATTATAAGCCTAACATCTGGAATATATATGTCGCACGTACACTACGAATTTCAACCTTCAATTACTACTTCAATGACTATTTATATTTGTTTCATTCGAGTGCGGAATATGTCTACCAAATCAGATGTATGAACACTGAAAAAATTGAAGAATTAAACTAATTATTGCTAATATCAACCAAGCGACTTATTTCGGACAGAGCTTGCAAAGTTGTTTGCTAACATCAAACAAGTCATCAATCACTTGTCTATAATTTACAAAGCTGTTATTTATTTTCAAATAAGTCTCGGTTGTATGTAGCCGTAAATGGTGGAGATTTCATTTTTCATTAGGTATTCAAATCAGAGCCATATAACTTTTTTTTATTAATTTTTTTATCAACAGTTGTCACTTTAATATTAGTTACATTTAGGGCGAGTACAATTGCACAACTAATTATAGGTAAACACTAAGTCCAAAGTGAACTTATAGTAAGAATTTGAAGTAAACAAATCATGATGTAAGTAACCTAAACACAGTGTAAACAAAAAACAAATGAAAATAGGAAGCATAATTTCCTTTATTAACTTTTAGAGGATTTTTGAGATAATTACAACGGCCGGGTGCCCATCTAGGATATGAGGTTACCATCCCATTTGCATTGGCTATGGTTTCATCGGCCATGGGTTTTCAGGGGCCAGACCCCACCTGGCATAACCCTATATACCCCAATGCTTGCTAGTGTCGCTGGGTCAAGCCCCTCCCAAACCAAAATCCTGGACCCGTCACTGACACCTGCACATACAAACAATACGGGTCAAACAGACAACCTTCCGTTTTTTAAAGATTGATAATGACAGACATCGTCCAGACTCGGCGTACAGTTTTTGTTGACACGTTTCGAATTGGCATGATCGGACGTCGAACCCCATCGGAATGCAAGTGGAGGCCGTATCTCCCAAAAAAGTCGGGGGACAATCAAACAAGCCCGAGGGCATTCCTGAGCTACGCAGACGTAATTGAAATTTGCGAAATACGTCTTTGGAATGTGCGAAAGAAAATAATACAAGTATGAACGTATATGAAAAGTCCTTTTGCTAGGATACAAAATAAAAAAAATAAAAATATTTATGTTGCATGTAGGCCACACGGGCTCTTTCACATGTCTTATCTGCTGAGAAGAAGCGCCACAATAAACTCAGTAGGTAACGGGGGGATAGTAGTGATCTACTTAAATAGTAATTGAAAAAAAAAAAACCGGCCAAATGCAAGTATGTATGCGCGCACGAAGGGTTCCATAGCATTATCTATAATCAAGCAAAAACAATGACGTTTGTTGTATGGGAGCCCCTTTAAATAGTTGTTTTATTTGAATTATTTATTTTTAAAGTGAATATATAACTAAATATTCTGTGAATATTTCAAGCACCTACCAGTTGCCGTTATCAATATCGAACAAAAACGAGCAAAAAATTCACGTTTGTTGTATGGGAGCCACCTTAAATATTTATTTTATTCTGTATTTTAGTATTTGTTGTTATAGCGGCAACAGAAATACATCATCTGTGAAAATTTCAACTGTCTAACTATCACGGTTCATGGGATACAGCCTGGTGACAGACGGACAGACAGACGGACGGACAGCGGAGTCTTAGTAATAAGGTCCCGTTTTACGCTTTGGGTATGGAACCCTAAAAAACTAAAACGGATATAAAGTGAAACAGACAAACAGAGTCCAGGCCAGTTTCATTTAGGCGTTTGTGTCCACCCTATACGCCTCACCTGTATCCATTAACATTTTTACCATGGCATTTATAGATACTCATTTAACGTATAAATAGTACCTACTTAGATGTTGATCGAAAAAATCGCTACTAATAGTTTGTCAAGCTAAGCTCAGTTAAAGTAATATAGTAAGCAGTAACATAACAAGTGGTGGAGTGGACGCGTGACCAGAAGTCTGGCTCACATTTTGACCAGCCGATCAGCGTTGCCATCCGACTTGGCAATACCGCCAGCCTTTTGGGTACACTGCCAAAGGATAGCGATTTTGATTTTTTTAAGTTCACTATTTAATTGATTTGTATTTTGATAAATACATTTTTTAGGGTATTTTTTTTATTTTCATGTAGGAATTCACGTTTTAGCTAGGTTTAATTAACAAACTGAGCACATTCTAACTCCCATTGATACCTATTTTATATCCCCAACAAACAAAAAAAACTGGCGTTAACGTAACTATGATTTTTTCAAACCAGTTTCACGCTTTGATCACTTTGCTAATGACAATGATAGTAACTTTATTACTGAACCAATTTAATGCTGGTTGCTGAAGCATGTCCTATCATAATTTTCTTATTGGCAGTATAACATTAGGCATTACCACCCAGGAGGAATGGCGTTAACATTTCAGTATAGCTACTTCTTGCTAAGCTTATGTATATGGATGATATGATCATTATGATTTAGATTTTAGATTTTATAAGAATAACTATAATTATTGCTTCTTATAATGATACGATTTTAAATACCTGTCCAATTACGATTTTTAAGTTCAAGTTTTAAAACGCTGAAGAATTTCCAAGATTATGATAAATGTTTGGCAATTTCATTCTTAACCCGACGAAGTACTTTTAAACAGTCTAGACAGATCGATCTCTCAACACAAAAAAAATTCAAAATATGGGAGGAACTTATGCATATTTTTCTAGCTTTTTATAATTGAATGCACACGAAGGCGGAGACCGCAAGGCCCGCCTTTTACTACCAGTTACATATTTATTCTTTACATCAAGATTCAGATCACATCTTCAACACACAGTTTTTCAGAAGCGGGAGAGGAATCTCCCTCAAGTTCCTGTGATCGCATTAAAATTGTATAGAATCGTATTTTTTGCGCGGCCATCGTATGTGAACGCAGTACACAGAGGTGTAACGTAATTTAATTTCAAAGATGATATAAAGTATTGGCTGTATTGATATAAGTTTTCGAGATATGTATCAAATCAAATAGCTTCAATTTTATCAACCCTTTTTGTTTTCCGGTTTACATTAAAGGGCCATGCGTCAAAGGGCGCTCGCCCTCGGCGACTTTTGCAGCGATGTAGTCGATATACAGTCGCAAAACGGCCGCGCTACTAATGTGTTGCTGTGGCTGGGTGTGTACCACAGACCACGCAGACACGGTTCTGTATCGCTGCTATCGCGATGCTGAATCGAAACAGCGCGTCTGCACCGCTATAGTCGCACCGCTACAGTAGCGATACCGAATCGATACAGCGCTACAGTTGTGCGTTGCAAATGCGAGCGGCCAAGGGTCGCGATGCAGCCGCGCGTTCACGAAACGCGCGATTGTATTGCACATTGCACAAAAAGTCGCCGTGGGTTAGCGCCCAACATAGTCTGAGAACCAACTGAGTTATATCATTGAATAGGTCTTTGAATAAGTACTTAATTTTCTACTATGGGAAACAAGTTGAATTCCATTGCAGAATTGAGTTGTATATATTTTAGTCGTAGTAAAAGGGATATAAGATATACTTGGAATATACACCTTATAGGTACATGATTAATAAAATCCTAATTCGTAGCTAAGACATTGAAAGTAACATAATATCGTTATCATTAAAGTAGGAAGGTTGCGTTTCGTACGGTGAGTGACGAGATCCGGAGGCCTATTCCCTCATCCCCATCCCATCCCCATTCCCCATCCTCCATAGACTGGCAACGCATTGGCGCCTCTGGTGTTGCAGATGTCCATGGGCGGCGGTGACCACTTTCCATCAGGTGGGCCGTCAGCTCGTTTGTCAGTCAATTGACATAAAAAAGGAATGCCGAATAAAATCAGTTCCATATAGTTTGTTTCAAATATCATTGTGCTGATGGAGGTGGACGTCTTTTGGCTGAAATCATGATGTGCAAGGTCCTGTAATGAAATAAGTGTACTGTGCCAATCTGTGTACTGTGCGCACTGGCAGTAATTGTAATTAACATAGGCCGTCCCGTAATAACCGCGTCGCGCGCGCATGGCCGCGCCCGGTTTTTGCCTGTATAGTGTACGCTGTACGCTGAATATCATAAGCGTGCGTACGCGCACAGGGACGCATTTTTCGCGGCGGGGAAATGGAAAAACGTTTTTTGTGAAGTTGTATTGCTTATACTTGTATAAAATATAGAAAATGATAATGGGGTTTCAAAGGCATGGCTGATGACCAAATTTTTTGCGTAATGATGGTTTATAAATCTAGCATACGGTAGATGTTGTTGGCTGAACTGATATTGAGGCTGAAATTTAATAAAATGATTGCCTAAAATTGATGATACTGTATTTTCCTCCTCCATCCTCCGCCAGACCGGGAGCAGCAGCCGCCATGGCGGAACTACGTAAACGACGCAAATATGCTGCCCTTCGCGAGGGCTACATGTTTTTGCCGTTTGGAGTAGAAACCCTCTAGCTAAAGATCTATATAAGGAGATCTCGGGGTGCCTCATCGTTACTTCTGGTGACCAAAAGACTGGCATCTATTTTGGGCAAAGGCAAAGTTTAGCTTTGCAAAGGGGAATGCTGTCAGCCTGCTGGGCAGCATGAGCAGCGACGGCGATTTGGCAAGTATTTTTTATTTCTAGGGTAGTTTTTAGTTTTAATTGTAATTTTAGATTTATTTATGGTTTTCGATTTATTTATAATATTTGTTGTTTATGTACTTAAGAAATGTTTAACATAGTTCACAGTAGCATACTAAATGTACGGGCCACACGGGGTGTTCTGTTTATACGATGTGAACTTGCCTTTACTTCGTATAGAACAGAGTGGATATTTGGAAGGATAACGTACAAAGCACCCCGTGTGGAACGCTGGCCGCGGGAGATCGCGTGCTCTTCGTACAACCGTGCTTACAGTATCCGATTGGTTGCGTAACTTACCAGAAATCTTTTTTCCCTCTTCTTACAACCCAAGCGTCATCAAAAGAAGCATGAAGAAGAAGAAGAAAGAAGCATCTTCTAAGTCGGCATAGTGATGGCGACTGACGCCGTACTTAATTTTAAGCGCCTATCGACACCATTTACCGCTTACCAACATGGAAGAGGAGTCCCATGTCGTGCTCCAAGAAAAATAAATAATAAATAATAACAAATTGTAAAGTGAATTTCAATGCATCTATTTTCTTAATGTCTCTCGGCAAACTTCGTGTTTCGTCAGTCGTCGGATTTCTATCAGTTGCATTCGTTTGTATTCGGAAATGCGATGATTGCCGAGAGACATTAAGAAAATAGATGAGCTGTATGATCTTGAGCTTCACAAGAGCACGCCAGGAAGTTGGGCAGACCATCAACAAGGTAGACTGACGAACTGGTGAAAGTTTTTTTATGTCAATTGACTGACAAACCGGCAGACGGCCCAGCTGGTGGAAAATGGTCACCGCCCATGGACATCTGCAATACCAGAGGTGCTGCCAATGCGTTGCCAGTCTAGGGAGGATGGGGAAGGGGTATGGGATCGGGATGAGGGAATAGGCCTCCGGATCTCTTCACTCGCCGTACGAAACGCAATAGCAAGCTATTACTTTACGCCGATATTCTGTGAGAGTGTGGTACTACCCCGGTCGAGCCAGCCCATTCGAACAGTAATCATCTAGCGAGGGTGATCCACTGAATGCGAGCACCGCAGGGTCATTTTAGCAACATTTGGAGGAGGCCTATGTCGAATCATTGATGATAATGGTGATGACGATGAATTCGATCGAGAATGAGAAGTTTAAGTAAACCGTCACAAAACTCCTTTTTTATTTCGAAAGAAGCCGTGTCGTGTGTCGTATATTATAAAGGCTACGTACGTACGGCGTACGCACCAGTTTTTGCGCGGCGAACACGATCGGTCCGTCTCATAAGTTAGCCTTTTTACCGCGGCTCGTCTCGCCCTTATTAAGCGAGCAGGATTCCCGGCGCGACAGACTCTATTACTATCGAATGTATTGATTGCTGGTGCAATGACAATAACCGGTAGCTTGTGCAGAGATATTTTAATTGTGCAATGATCTGAAGCGACGGTCAACATTGTAACAATCTAAGTCTTTCTTGTGCCCAAAATGTAACTATAGGCCTCTTAAGTACTTAGCTTTCGGAAACGAAGGGACAGTAGTGAATCTGCACTAGCTATTCAAAATAAAATGAATTGAAAAAAGTACATCGTGAATATTAAAAATATTAATGATTTTTAAGGTTCCGTACCACAAAAGGAAAAAAGAAACCCTTATAGGATCACTCGGTTGTCCGTCTGTCTGTCTGTCTGTCAAGACCTTTTTCTCAGGAACACGTGGAGGTATCAAGTTTAAATTATTATCAAATACTCAGGTCTGCAATCTCTTGAAGCTATAAAAAAATCAACCTTCTAATTCACCGCAATCAAAAGATATGGCCGTTTATGTCTCATATTTTGATACTTTTAAGGGAATCCAAAGGGAATCAAAACCTATAGGGTACTTCCCGTTGACCTAGAATCATGAAATTTGGCGAGAAGCAGTGTCTTACAGCATAAGTAAAGGAAAAAGTCCGAAAACCGTGAATTTGTAATCACATCACATTAAAAAAAAAGTTAAACGGAATAACCTTTGCAAAATCGTATCACACTCTACGATTGAATGGAGTTATTTTTTGTCTTATTTCATAGGTAGGTTGTAAATGATTACCCCGTTGTTAAAAGCATTTTTTTTTCTTTTTTAGGGTTCCGTACTTACAAGGTCCTGTTTCTTTTTCATACGTAATTGCGGAACCCTTGGCGCGCGAGTCAGGCTCGCACTTGAGCGGTTTTTAGATATGAAATAAAACAAAAATTACTGTACCCAGGCAGCACACACGCCGTATAATCTTATACAGCCATTTTACGCTCCAGTTAGTTATAATGGCTGTATAAGCTCTTATTACAGACCAAATATTCTAGACTTAGCCTAACTTTTACGAGCAAATAAAGTTGCCAAACTTGTGGGGCGCGCGGGGTTTTTAGAGAGCTGTGATTGGTGTGTTCGGCGTTATGCCCGCACCTGCGTGTAGCCCCGCCGGTTATGGCTTGTTGCCTTTAATACTGGCAGCGGGGGTTGCCCGGCTATACGGAGTCTATTGAATATATGCTCTGTGGCTCTTATACAGCTTGTATACGGCTTCGGAATTTCTAAACATGCACAAAGTTGACCAAATCGCATCAATATCAATATGAATTATTTTGGATGTTTGTTTCAATGTTTCAATATACATTATACTGAAAATGAAAATGAAAATCTAAATATTTAATTTGCAAGTACGCTCTTTCACATGTCTGAATCTACCAGCGCTTCGAAAGGTGAAATCTTCTGAGAAGAAACGCCACAAGAAACTCAGCAGTAAGTCATTTTTCAATTTTATTATTCGATTTTTAAATAAAACTAACACATAAGAAGTGCAACAAACAAACAGGAGATGTATAGTTTCCGCCTGTGGACAAATTAATTCAAGTATCTAAGAGACACTCACTCACTCACTCAGTCACTCTTCTGCTGCACTGGGAGTGAAGAAATAGCATAGAATGCGTGCAGATGCTTATCATCCTGGCATGTCGTAAAAGTCGACTAAGGGACGGGTCCTCTCCAACATGGTGGACTATCTGTATGGGCGATGGGCTGATCACCTGTCACCATACGGTTCATCATACCATCTTAGGACTAATTAATCGAACGTGGCCACAAGTAGTCTTGTGGCTCTGCCCACCCCATTAGGGATTTCGGGCGTGATAATATGTATGTATGTATGTATCTAAGAGATGTAAAAAGTCTCTAAGGGTAAAGTAATTCATAATAATAAAAATGATAATTAAAACTAAGACACACCTAAATTGATTTATCTAGTTTAAATGGAGATGTAGACAGTCTCCACGCTCAAGTATAAAGTTGGAGATGTAAACGTCTCCAAATATCAAAAACAATCTGAAATATAACATTTTATGTCCTAATAATACAAATGAAACTTTTTGAATCGAAACTCCTTGTATTTATTACATAGATTTTCTTTAATGGATTTCAATATCATTAAAAGTAATATATCATCTTGAGAACTAGTCAAGTGTCATTTCCTATTATAGACATAATTGCTATAACAGTATCTGGTCTGACCAATGCCAGCTCTGTAACGTGTGCGTTTCTTTGGTTGGCCACAATATTGCCAAGGATAATGAGCGTGGAATTACATCCTATTAATTTAAATTCTATGTAACTTGTCAATGATTTCGAGCGATATTTGCTTATAAACTTGAGGTAATTACGATGACTTTTTGGTACCTTTCCATCGCCTGTGAACTCTTGCATGCCAAGTTGACAATGGGTCCAATTTGAAACGGTGGTCGCCTTAAAATACTCTAAGCTTCAAATAAGAAACGTCAAACTCAATTTTGACAGCCTGTCAAAATCGAGTATGACATTTCTTATTTCAAATTTAGTGAACGTTTCGAATAGGCCCCGATATTACAGCTAAAAATGTTGGGAAAAGCCTTTAGTCTATTGGCCGAATTCAGAAACGCCACATTAGCATTTGACTAGATATTAAGTAGTTTTTTTTTTTAAGTGGCTTTCACATCTCCGTTTTGTAGACGAGATGTATTTCGCCAATATCAAAGTTGACTTTAGACTCGACGCGAGAATGTTCAGTTACTAAATTATAATACTTGTAATTTGAGGGAGGTTCGGATGGAGTACCTAAAACAAACAACATTCATATTAAGGACGACACAGACAATACAAGACGAATACAAAAGACGAATTATTATTAGTTATTATTAGTAAGTGGAGGAATGATGATAAAAGGAAGAAGGATGGTCAAGTGATAAAGATTAAATAATTAGTTATAAAATTAGATTAAAGTTTTATTATGAATTTGGATGTACTTCATTAGGCTGACAGCAACGGAAGGTTGCGAAAAACATAAAAGAGACTGAAAGTTGATAGGGCGTGGAATACCCTTTGGGAGAATGTCGTATAGAGACGTACTATAGGTCGGACAGCTAAAAAATATGTGTTCTGGAGTACCATCATCTAGACATATTAAGTAGTTAAATGTCCCTCAACTAGTTGTCTGAAACGTCACTTTAATTAAAGGTCAATTTGAGTGGCCTTTCTGAATTCGGCCATAAGAGACGTGGAAGATCGACCTTCACCCATCAGATAACTTGATGAAACATATTTTTTATCAAATATAATTTACTAACAAACATGCCTATGATAACTCGCCCATCAAAGTTTTCATAGCTATTTTAAAATTAAAATTAATTCTTTTAAACTTTTCGGGTGAACGTCGATCTTCAACGTCTCCTCTACTACTTGTTAATTTTAGTGTCTTCAAACTTCAAAGAGTGAAGTTTTCCGCAGACGTTTCCACATGAAAGATCGCATGCGCAGCACGACGCGCGCCTTTAGCGGAGCGGATGCGCGGTTTAGGCGGGGGCGTGCGCGCGCATAGAGATGAGGCGGTGCGCTCATTGCAGGGTAACGGTGGGACAGTCCAGCCGTGCTCGCCGATCAACACTGCCCTGCCGCTTAGAAAACCGGTTTGTACCGATATGGGAGTCGTCGACTGGCCCAGCAAGATATCGCTTTCAAGGCCATTCGACATTGTCAGATTAAATTGGCGTCGAGTTTCAAGTTACATTCGCCGATGCAGCAAAAGACCTGCGTCTTAAGCTAACCTCGCCACCCGACGTTTTCACTATGGGCAAACAAATTAAATACACTCAACAACAGCATATTAATTTTTAGTTTAGCAAGTACTTTAAGAGGAGTTTGAACCTACGGCTTTTCATACAACAGGCGATAACGCTTTCCAACCGTTAAATCTTAACCGATGTTGACCAATTTTTGATAGGTTGTCAGTCAGAACATAATCTAGGTCTACATACGAGGTATTCTCATACAAAACAAATTTTGGCGATTATTTGACTGTATTGATATTTAATAAATATTCAAAAACCGTATAGACCTAGATTTTGTTTTGACTGACAACCTATCAAAAACTGATCAAAATCGGTTAACTTTTCAGGGGTGGAAATCGTTAACGCCTTTTGTATGAAAAGGGTGAACTTTGCCGTTGGTTCACAGTCCCCTTAAAATGTCATTTAATAAAACCATGTAATTTATATATTTATAGAAAATTGTTTCATTTATAAATAACAGCAGGGAGCAAAACGCGACTTTACTCCCGGTACACAGGGTAGTAATGTTCTTTTTTTATAGTGATTAAACATAAACGTGGTCACTATTGTTGCTGACGCGCAAAACCAAATCGAGCGGTCGGCATTAAAATAATGTGCCTATAATGACGACCATTGGCAAAATCATCAGGTACTCGACACATTGAATTTTTAATGGTGGTTTTTCACACAATGCCTATTGGTAGGAAAATCGAATGAAAATTGACTCGTTGAAAACAATGGAGTTTCTTTTAAGGCGTCACTTCAAATAGGTGGTTACCGTGTTGACGAAGAATATTCACATGAGCAGGATGTTTACGAGTGTATAAAATTAGGTGGAAATCTTATATATATGTATAGCAGTGAACATGAGCTACTTAATGTTTCAAAGAAGTTACGAGAAAGGAAAATAACAATCAATATCGCAGTCAGATTAAGACATAAGTATTTACTTAACACAATTTGTTAAAGCAAATAAAGCAAATATCTTAAAGCAAATAAATCATTTATCTTATTTTATCTTATCTTATCTTATCTTTATCTAAAATCATTAAATTGCTTAGGAAAGTATTGACGTTTTGGACGCAGAAAAAATAATTTGTCGGAAAATATTAGTAAGTTGGTATTGCTACTTAATTTTCTCTTTTCCTAAATAGCTTTAAAACCGTTTATCTTAAAATTATAAAAAAAAAATATTAAAATTCCCTCAATGAGCCCTTTCATTTGATATGTCCAGTAGTTTCGGAGCAAATTGGCTGTGACAGACGGACAGACAGACCCACGAGTGATCCTATAAGGGTTCCGTTTTTTCCTTTTGAGGTACGAAACCCTACAAAGACGTAAGTGGATTTTTGAAATTATTAAAGTGGTTCGCGGCTACAAAAAGTTTAATAAACCCTGCTCTAGGGGTTGAAGAGACAAGACCACGTGGAAGGTAGGTGCTCCGATTCGGTATTTCCAAAGGTTCAAAGAGTTAACTATTAAAGGTGTTATACCCCTAGCCCCTAGCCCCTAGCCCCAGCCCCTTTAGCTTAATATTTCGTAATTAATTACTGAGCGCAACAATGAAACGCAACGTACACATTCGATCTCTCCATTAGTTAAATTAAAAGACATATTCCCCGGCAATTACTGCAGTTTTTCTGCAAGCTACGTGAGAATGTACGGAATTCGCTCGCAGTTATTTTTAAGATTGTATAATACAGACCTTGCGTTTGCCTTGCGAATACTTCGGATGTGTCAACTCTTGTTCCCTTCATGTCCATACATTATAATATAATTATAGAACTAGCTACAACATATTTCCATTCAAATAATATATGTTGTAGCTAGTTCTATAGTATAGTACGGGGGTCGGCAAACCGCGGCTCGCGAACCGCATGCAACTCTTTGAAAGGTCAGATGCAGCTCTTCAAGTTCCTCTCAAAAAATATTGTTGCAAACGAGATCAAATATTTCGTAACTAGCGCGAGCTAAATAATTGCATTTATTACGAACCCAAACACAGCGCAAAGACTATGCAGCCTCCCCGTATCACATTTTTTTAAATCTCAAGATTTGCACTAGTTTTTTGAAAGCGATTGCTATCTGGGCCTCTTAACCCGAAAGAAAGTAGATCTTGTAGGGATGAGGCCGCGGTTCCTTCTAGAAAATTTTGTTCCCTGAAGCGCTAGGGCCCATTTTACCTGAAACAGAAATCTGCGGTTCTATGTTTGACTCTTTGTTTAAAAGTTTGTCGACCCCTGGTATAGTAGTATGACGACGCGGTTAGCTTAGTCGGTAGTGACCTCCGAAGCTAGCGGTTCTGAATTCGATCCCCGGTAAGGGCAAATATTTGTGTGATGAGCACGATTTGTTCCTGAGTCTTGGTTGTTAACTATATGTGTATTTAAGTATTTATTTATGTATACAAGTACGCATATTAGTACCCATAACGGAAGCCTTTCGAGCCTACTTTGGGACTCGCGTTTTCTGCTTTACGCCATTTCAATTCATAATCAGTGTGTAATGTCACATTACATATCGACGGCAGCAAAGAATAAACTATTATCTACAAAATCACAACTTTACGTTACAGCGGTTTTTGTGTAAAAACATGATATTTTCTGTTCTAAAACTTAGTACAAAGCAGAATCAAAGCAATACTTAACGAATGACAATAATACATTGATGGCAATGTCGTTTTGCACGCTGAGCGAGGAAAATAAATACGTGATATAACAGCCACTTGTCTGTTTATACCTGAGATAGTTATAACCCATTCGTTTTATAATATTTTAAATAAAAATGTTTCAACATGCTATTAAATTACTTCTATTAATGCTATTAAAAAACATCTTATTAATATAATACCGAAAACCACCTCCAGCCCAACGACAATGTGACAGATGACTGTTATCTCACTGTATTTGTGTAAACTCTGTCTTCATATTTTTAAAAATAAAAGTAATTATAGACTTGCCCGAAATAATAAACAAATTAATTTTAAGGGAAAATAACAACTATGGCTTTACCTACTTCCCGATACGCGCACTTCAAAAATAGTTTGGACAATATTGGTATTAGGGTGTATAACCAGCTTGATGACAGAGTTAAAGAATCTCCTGACCTTACAACCTTTGAAAAGCGTGTCAAAGAAAACGTTTTGAGTAAACCATACCTACTACTCCATTAAAAAATTACATCTCTAAGTAGCTTAACTTGTCCAGACGCGGAGACTATACATCTCCCTTATTAGTTATTTATTAGAATTATTTTTTACCTATTAGGATTGTTTGCTGCCCTTTTCATGTGTTAGTTTTAGTTAAAACTCTAATGTAACAGTTGAAAAAAAAAGACTTACTGCTGAGTTTCTTGCGGCGTTTCTTCTCAGCAGATGTCACCTTTCGAAGCGCTGGTAGCTTCAGACATGTAAAAGAGCCCATGTGGCCTACTTGCAAAATAAATATTTTCATTTTCATTTTCAAAATAATATTTTGCCAACTCCTATAGATTAAACAACATAAATATTTAGTATATTTCTAAAATTAAGCTTGTATTGTTTCTGACTAAGATTCAAGTGTTATTATTATTGATATTGTACTACTCTTTCTGTTTTATCGTTTAATTCAACTGTAATCTAATGGCTGTATCTAATATTTGCGTGCATTTAATGTTTTACGCAGATAAATGATTATGATTATGATATCTTTGTTTACGACTAGACCACTTCACGGGCATTCGATGAATACACGGACAAGTTAAGATAACTGTTTATGCTTTGAACTATTTTAAAATTAGGAGGTAGTAGTCTTTCAAGACGACTAAAACATCTCAAAATTGCGAATTTCGAGCTGAAAATTGTATGGATGGTAAAACATACAATTCTGAGTTGTATTATGACAAAAAGTGAAATTTGTCAAAAGTGTAGTTGTTCGTTTATTCTTTGCTGCCGTCGATATGGTAGTTACGCACCCCGTTCTACGTGTTCATTTGCTTTGCAAATAAAAGCTGTTGACTGAGATAGCCCGGTTTAGACAGGCAGTTCCCCAGCTGCAGTGTTATTTACAGATAGATTGATTATGTAGATGTTATTTGTATGTATTTTTATGTTGCCCCCTGCTGGTTAAGTATCTTGTCAAACATGTTGCGCAGGCGCACCGCGCTCGACCTGCGTCTGGTGTGGCCAAGCCTGAATAACTGAAAATAATGTATAACTAGCTTTTGCCCGCGTTTTTGTCCGCATGGAATTCGTTTATCGCACGCAACGCCACCTACCGACGAGTAGTATTTCTCATATTTCCTAAATTTATAAAGATTCTTGAAAATCCTTCCAGTATATCGGGATAAAAAGTATCCTACGCCGATCTCAATATAACAAGCTAAATATCTGCCATTTTTAGGGTTCCGTACACAAAGGGTAAAACGGGACCCTATTGCTAAGACTCCGCTGTCCGTCTGTCCGTCTCTCACGCCGTATCTCATGAACCGTAATAGTTAGACAGTTGAAATTTTCACAGATGATGTATTTCTGTTGCCGCTATAACAACAAATACTAAAAAACAATATAATAAATATTTAAGGGGGCTCCCATACAACAAACGTGATTTTTTTGCTCGTTTTTGCCCGATATTGATAAGGCAATAGGTAGACGCTTGAAATATTCACAGAATATTAAGTTATATTCACTTTAAAAATAAATAATTAAATGAAAATAAAACAAATATTAAAGGGGAGCTCCCCATACAACAAACGTGTTTCTTTTTTTTGCCTTATAATAGATAATGGTATGGAACCCTCCGTGCGCGAGTCCAACTCGCACTTGGCCGGTATTTTAATGAAAATCTGTTAAGCCGTTGGGCCGTGAATACGTAACAAATAAACAAACAAACAAACACACTTTCCTATGTATAATTAGTATGGATAAACATGTCTACACGTTTCTCAGGCTATCTGCAGATCCATTTAACATTAACCATGTGATATCTACGCATTATCACTTTTTCTAGTTTCTTTTGCTTTCCCATTCGCTAACGTAAATTTAAAATTATAATATTTTTTTTATAGGCTGATCTCTCTACGTTGTAGACGCAATATCGCTAAGTCTATATGAAATACAGAACCTGTGTAAAGCCTACATTAATATCTAACTTGAGTTGTTCTGTTGAGATAGAAGTCTTTCTATTTAGTTATATTTATATTTAGTATAAGTAGTATATATTTATTTAAATGAAAAACACGTAATAGGGAAGATCCATTTTTTTTTCATGTTATATTGGAAAGTGCGAAATAGAAACCGATCTGTGTACGCAAAACATTATTATGTGGTTATTTTATGAGTTATAAAGCTTTGAAAAGTCACTGTTCATACCACTCGCAAAAACACTCCATACAAAATGGACGACAACTATGACGTCACACCATCTGTTGACTGTACAAAATGTACGGCGTTTAAACGAAATATGCAATTATTTCCCAAAATACTGTTTTTAGACCAACATCGTAGAAATAAAATATGACATAAATTTGATAAGGAAGTCCAAAAAACTAAAATCAGAACTAAAAGCCAATATCAATTTTTCACTGATTTTGACCTTTCATAATATCGAAAGTAAACCACATTTAGATTTTTATGCATCTTCCCCATATACAAAAAGTCCATTTCAGATACCAAGTTTGTAATAAAAATTAACGGGCATAAAAATATTTTGATAGTCCGCCATGTTCATTCGGCCATTTTATATCTAGTTGTATATCATTGGTCAACAACGGCTAGTAGGTTATCTAGTACATAAACATGAACATGTATGTGTGCGTCAATGTATATATTACACTGATGAATGCGGTTGAGTCGACCATGTCAAAACGGGCACAGAGAAGGTGTGGAGTTGTTGTTCTGTAAAATAGATTTTATTACAAATTGTTGTGTGTTGTTAAGGTTCCGTATCCGAAAGGGATCCTAACACTGAGCGTGCAACGTCCGTCCGTCTGTCAGAGGCCTCTAGCTCAGCAAGAGGTAGAAGTTTGAAATTTTCACACAATATGTGTTGTTGTGACAAGAATACTTTTTTTTAAATATATATAAGGGAAGGCAAACGAGCTTGCGAGTCACCTGATCGTAAGTCATCGCCGCCCATAAACATCACTAACCCCGAAGGAGTCATTGAGCCGTTACCGACCTTTTAGGGAAAAATAAACTCTTCACTTGAAGGCCCCAATGTCAAAACAGCCCGGGAACACCGCTGATGGAAGTTAGTAACAAACAATAAAAATATCAAAACGTGTTAAATCTAAAAAGCTCTCCATACATTGATACCCTAAAAATTGACTGATTTTAGACCAATTATGTACCAGCTGTTATTCCAAAACGGCTTTAGTTTCAGCTATCAAATTTGACCAGGCGCCTCATTCGGGAACGCTAAGTGATTCTGTAGCGACTCGTAAGCCAGATTTCTCATTCCACTCTTCCGCACGACGCCAAATGCGTAAGAGCGAGATGAGAGATCTGGCTTACGAGTCGCTACAGAATCACTTAGCGTTCCCGAATGAGGTGCCAGATTTTAGTTTATACTCCATTGTTAAACAATACTTAAATATTAATTCAATGGTGTACTGTTATAGAAATGTGAAAAATATATTGAAATCAAAAAAGAAAATTACTGCTGCAGTTTAACAAGCTGCCAACTTATTTGCAACTGTCAAAGTTCTTATACCATTAACATAAAGTCTATTATTGATTAGTTGAGACCATGCCAAATTGGCGTAGTACAGAACCCTCCGTACGCAAGTCCAACTCGCACTTGGCCGATTTTTTATTGTGGCTAGGAATGTCTACTTGTGATATTCAAGAACCGGGTTCAAATCCAAGCGGATACCATGTACCGATGAGTTTTTCTAGTTTTTCTGTACATTACTTACTTTCGAACTTGTGATGAAACCCACATATTTATTTTGGTAACTAAAATGTGTGAATGTGTTATAATTGGTCTGGTTCACCTGTCACAAGGGTAATGCAGGTCAGATGGCAGTGCCTCCATTGTAATAACCCAAATTGCCATATCTAGAACCATGGTTAAAGCGCACTCCTGACCAGAAACGGATAAATCACCGCGAAGATGAAGATGATTTGGGCACACACAGCACTTAATAAATGATACAAAACTAAAAATAAGCATTAACCAATAAAGGTGCCACTGGTTCTGAGATTTAATCATTGTTATAATTGTAGCCTAGTTTAAGCACTTTTTTTAACTATCCTTATTAAAATAATGCACCTAACTTAAATCGTTTTAAATTTTACACCTATATTTCTTGTTGCATATTTAAAAACTAGATAACAAAATATGTACTAAGTCACTGTAAACACTTTAAAAAATATTTAGTTAATTTAATTCTTCTGAATTTTTAAATCCCAATGACTCCTCCACAGTTTCCTTGCTGTCAGTATCGAGCATTTATTATCAATCAAGCCACCGGATTGGTCAACAGCTAACCAATAACGGACGTTATAAAATTAAATATCGAAGAATGTTGACGCCACATACTCGAAATGTGGATATTATCCAATATTTTTGGAGCCATTGATATTAATACTCTTCATGCAACTAAAACGAAACGAGAGGGGTGAAAGGATCTAGATATACTGGTTGATTTATTCATTACTACTGACCACAATAACGGTTTTGCTGAACGCCATTGCGTGTTTTATAGAAAACTCAAATAGCATGAAAACGAGTTGTTATGATTATATTTTTATTTAGGTCTCTACCCATTAGACCGTATCATACCATGACCGTGCCTGAGACGTTCCTAGCACGGTCATGGTATGATACAGTCTAATGGGCAGAGAGCTTTAATCAGCCTATTTGAGTGCATTTTTTTAGTAATTTTAATTTAGAGTATTATGTCTGATTAAATGATTAGGAATGGAAGGCTTAAACGGAATATTTTTAATGGAGGGTCAATTTTAATGACACATTGTAAATATGTCAATTAAAAAGTCAGTTAGGAAATTGGTTATAAAAACCCGCCAAGTGCGAGTCGGACTCGCGCTCGATGGGTTCTGTACCATTATCTATAATTAAGTAAAAAAATCACGTTTGTTGTATGGGAGCCCCCCTTAAATATATGTTTTACTTTAATTGAATTATTTATTTTTAAATTGAATATATTACTAAATATTCTGTGAATGTGAATATTTCAAGCGTCTATCTGTTGTAGCAATAAACTCACGTTGGTTGTATGGGCGCCGCCTTAAATATTTATTTTATTCTGTTTTTTTAGTATTTGTTGTTATAGCGGCAACATCATCATCATCATCTATGAAAATTCCAACTGTTTAACTGTCACGGTTTATGAGATACAGCCTGGTGACAGACAGACAGGCAGACAGACAGAAAGACAGACGGACAGACGGACAGCGGAGTCTTAGTAATAGGGTTTGACTTTTTGGGTACGGAACCGTAAAACATTGTAATGGCCTTGTGCAAAGAGGATTGATGAAAATCCATCCCATTTAAGACGATAAATAGGGATTTAATTTTACAGTTATACCTTAAATTAAGTGCTCGGAATGTATCGCTTGTATGAAATAAAAGAAACTCAATTATTTTATTTATTTATTTAAAAAAAGGAACAAAAAGGAACATCATCTTAGGGAGAAAATCGCGCTTAACAAAATGACATTGCGAGTGCTAATAAATAATGTACTAGTATAGTTAAATACCAATTATTTCCAGATTGCCCTAAAGATATTTGATGTTTTATGAATTCCCAAACAATACAGAATAGCTTAAGAGCTGAGTACGCTGACGCGTTCCTATCCAAACCATGACCACAGATAAAGGAACTTTAGTTAATTCATCAAAATGTAAAATAACATGGAATATTATTACTTAATAAATGTAAATTAAATAAATTTACTGTTTTTACTAATAAATTGATGTAACATTATTATTTTTAGTTGGATTTGTCGTGACTTCATTCAATCACGCAGCGCCATCTCTTGTTGATTTGAACAATTGGCTTGCCCTGTGGCTCTTTAGGGACATCTATTGTCGAATAGAAAAACGACTTCGGCGCATTCGTAAGCGCCAATAAAATTGCCACACAATATTGTAATGTTATGCCTATGTTAGGAAAATAGTAAGTAAGTAATTAAATTGAATTTTTAACCGACTTCAAAAAATTTGAATGTGGAGGTTCTCAATTCGCCGCGTATATGTATTTTTTATACGTATGTTCACCGATTACTCAGAGATGGCTAGACCGATTAGGATGATACTTTTTTAATCGATTGGGTATATCTTCAAGTTGGTCCCGTTGTAGTCAAAGTTGAGGTCTGATGAGAGGATCTGTGTAATCGATGGAACTCCTCAAATATTATAGGCACGCATATAACAAATTTGGTATTTTCCGTGATAACTCAAGAAGTTACATCCCAAAAACATTATATGTGGCTTAAGACGTGATTTAGCAACTGCATTCACGTTTACCATATGAGAAGCAGATTAATCGCAGTTACTTATGTATAATCGGTATTTAACCATAAAAGTTAACCAATTACGTTAAGTGAAATGGATAAATGCCTTTAATCATATTCATAATGTAACGAACAACTTTGTAGATCTATGAAACGGTGTATATATTTCACTTCAGTATTTTATTGTTTTAAAGTTTAAAGTTTTACTATAGTAGCGGCAATACATTACCACACAATATGTATAACTTCTCAATAAAGAGGAGTGTGACCCTACTGCTTTTCATACAAAAGGTCATAACGATTTCCACCAGTTAAATGTTAACCGATTTTGACCAATTTTTGATTGGTTGTCAGTCACAACAAAAGCTAGGTCTATGAAGACGTTTTGGTTTTTTCATCATACCTAATCAATAAATTCAGTTTTATTGGTGTTACAGTATTCTCATACATAACCAATTTCAGTAATTATTTTACTTTCTTGATCTATAATCAATACACAAAAAATGCTAGACCTAGATTTTGTTCTGATTGACACCTATCAAAAATTGGTAAAAATCGGTTAACATTTAAGAGGTGGAAATCGTTATCGCCTTTTGTATGAAAAGGGTGATTTTTGCTGTTGGTTCACAGTCCTCTTAAGTTTACAGTAAATAATATGTATATGCAACGGGTGTGCATGTCTGTTATTCAGGCATTTGTTTACCGCTTAGTAAAAAAGTTCTTATCTGCAAGAAAGGTAACAAACAGGAAAGGAGACCCTTAAAATAAACAAGGTAACTTTATAAAAAATCTACAATAATTTAGAAAAATCAAATAACAACTAAAATATGGATTAAACGAATCATAAACACAGGATGCGAGATATCTGACTTATAAAAATATTTATTTAATAATGACATTTTAATGACAGGGGCACGCTAGGGCGCAAGCTAAGTTCTTATTTCTTTGTCGCATTTTGACATTCATGATACAGTGATCTTTTATAATCATTAAAATACAAACAGCAAAATCTTGGCAAGATAAATATTAATTATAATTAAAATACGAAGCTACTTAAATCCAAATTCTTACACAAGTTCATTCTTTGATAATAACTTATTTGCGTGACGCGTAAGTTATTGGTTTTTACATTTTTGAATACTGGTCTAACTGAAATAATCTAATATTAATACTCCGGCGTTTCTCGAATGCGTCTGAAACAAAATAAAAATATTAGAGCTTTTACAATAATTCAGATACCATCAGTTATACTGTTATACTTTTTGAAAAAGACTCTTTCTTCTTCAAAAAGAGCGTCGGTGGCCTAATGGCAGATGTCGACTTGTGATCGTGTAGTCCAGGTTCGAATCCAAGCATTTACCATGTACCAATGAGGTTTTGTAACTTATACATTATCTGCCTGCGAATTGCGGTAACCAATACTCTTATGGTGAAGGAAAACATCGTGAGGAAAGCACATTTGGGTAACAAAATGTGTAACCATGATCCAATTGGTCTGGTTCCCCTGTCACGGGTTATGGAGGTCAGACGGCAGTCACTCCACTGTAATAACCCGACGTGTCGAATCTGGGATCATGGTCAAAGCGTACCCCAAATTCGAGACGGAAAAGCCCTAGGAAGAGAGACTCTTTCTCAAAAAGTTTGTACGCGCAAATAAGTTGCTTGAGCAATGTTTTTGTGTATGTCTGGTTGAATGCTGATATCGTCTAAAATGTCGTGTTTGCTTTTAATTTCGAATTTAAATATACTAGGAATAACCTCAGCACGCAACAAAAGAAGTAGTGTAATCTAGACCGCAGAATCGACAACACGTGTATACTTATGCAATAAATAATTTTACTAAGAAGAAAGAAGGAGTACTCGTTTAGCTCACAAAAGCAGAACAGGTCACAGGATCCTCGTACCAGCTACTGCTGGGGGCTGGAGAGCTCGCAGTACATAGGTATTTACAGATGTAGTGAATAATATGTTTCCATCGGTAAAACTCGGATCGCAATCGGAAGACGACGGGACCCGAAGTGCCAATTAATTATTGTATTAAACTTTATTATTTAGTGCCAAATGTCAAAATGAAAAATGACAGCATAAGGCACTGTTGTTTTTCATTTTGACATTTGACACTAAATAGTTAAAGTTTCATATTAATGAATATAAACGTGTCACTCATTTAATACAATAATTAATTGACACTTCGTGTCCCGTCGTCTTTCGATTGAGATCCGAGTTTTACCGATGGAAACATATTTTTCACTATATCTGTAACGTGCTTACGTCAGCGTACCATTTTGTTACGACTTACAGTTTAGATATTTTCCAACTGTTGCATAAATTACGGTAATTAAGAAACTAAACGAATATTTTTTCGAGTTATGTCCAACAGTGGAACGAATATCAGCCGATGATGATGATAATAGTGAAAGCCCTCACCCCCAGTCACTTCCTCCCGCCAGTGCTAAGGTCCTGGAGCTCGCTGCTGTCATCACTGGATGCGCTTGCGCACCCATTTGTCGCCGGCGGGTTACCCATGGCCATCGACAGAGGGATCGTGATGAACTGGGGCTGGTTTGATGATGATGCTGGAATGAAGAGTGATTTTGTTTTGACTTATAGTTTAGTGAAGTTTCATAAAAGATTGCGTTTCAACGATCTGAACTTCCAGCTGAGGCGGTTAAATTTTCAGTATTGTCACTAGTTTCATCAACCTTAACATATAGGATCCATACTATCATCAATACATATAAAACAGTACCGTGACTCACTTATAGACAACGCACAGCCTAAACGGGTGGTCCTAGAGGTTTGAAATTTGGAGGAGGAGGAGGGAGAGGGGGTGCACTAAGGTGGGAGGGAAAAGGGTTGATAAAGTTTGTATGGAACATACCGCGGGCAAAGCTGTGGCGGGTCCACTAGTAATATTATAAATGTGAAAATAACTCTGTCAGTCTGTCTGTTACGTTTTCACAAACAAACCGTAGAACCGATGTGGATGAAATTTGCCAAAGATCTGTTTTGTGTCTGAAAATCAGTGATATACAAATCGCGCGATGAAGTCGCTTGCAAAAGCCAGTTGATGTATCAATAGTCTTAAAACGTTTTTGCAGAAAATTACATTCGGCGAAACGAGAAACCTGCGAGACTTAATCGGCCAACTGAAGGGATAACCGTTAATACCAAAGATCTCAAAAGAAGGATATGCCTATCAGTACAATTTCGTGTAACAAGTCTCATAGAAGGTTGTCAAACGCCAGCGCCATGGCGTACCCACACCCTATTGCTGATGTCTTAGTTCTTACGACATACATACAAAAGTCTAATATTGCTTAATCACACGCTATCCTATCATTGTCGACGGTGGGGTCGGTGGTGCTGCGGTCTCACACCGCACGATGCGGGAGGACATTTTTTCAATTATAACAGTGTCACTTAAATGGGCGTCAAGCATGCGTCAACGATGGTAGTTGACACGCGACTGAACGTGCGATGGTGTCAGATTCGCGTTCTGACACCTTAAAAGTATGCATCGCGAAAATTGCTGTGAGCAGTTTCTTACTATATATTTCAATGGTACACATAAATTCACTCACCACCTTCCTGTCCTTGATTAGCCAGCCCTAATATAAAGCTGTGGGGGTATCCCATGGCCAAGTTGCCAAGACCCAGGTTTGAGCCCAGTCCGTCTAAGCCCAGCACTCCTGGATGATACAGCATCGCTCCTGCCGGCAGATCCAACTTTGGCATGCCCTTTGGCATCGATTGTTGACTCGCTTTACTGGTGTCAGCTTCTTGAGTTATTGATGAGGTGGATGCTTGTGGTTCCCTGGTGGAAAGATATGATAAAATACTTTTAAAAAACCGGAGAAGTCCGAGGTAAACTCGCGTGGAGAGGGTTCCGTGATTATATGAAACTGACTTGTTAATACGATAGACTTCTTTCAAAATTTTAGGCCCAGTAGTTTTGGAGATATGGGGAGGGGGATGGTCAATTTTCTCCTATTTACCTAAATAACGTCAAAACCATTAATCTTAAAATTATAAAAAAATATAAGATCCCCACAACTAGCCCTTTCATTTGATATATCACACGCTATAGTTTCCAAAACTTTTTTTTAATTTCTAATAGGTCCCCTAAAAGTTGGCCCCCATGTTTGAAATTCATTTATTACGTTACACATGCGTATTGCGGTCATCGATTTAAATGTGTACCCAATTTCAACTAAATCGGTCCCGTACTTTCGGAGCAAATTGGCTGTGACAGACGGCTAGACAGACACACGGGTGATCCTATAAAGGTTCCGTTTTTTCCTTTTGAGGTACGGAACCCTAAAAATATGAAAAAAGATGAAAGATAATTGCTTGACGTAGTAATAGTAAGTGCATATTGTTTGGCTCGACCTCAATAATTTCCTAAATAAGGAGAGAAATGTCAGTACACTCTGTAAATTTAAAGTTCAAATATAAATTCCACTTTTAGCAGTGCAAGCCACATAGCTTGAAGACCCTCAAGAAATCAGACCCCAGTTCAGATAACTCACCTGCTTCCACCTTCCCTGTCAGTACTGCTGCAGGCCCAGTCTTGCCTCATGCTGCCCTGGTTTAGCTTCTCGCTCGGGGACTCAGGATCACTGCCGCTCTCGTCACCGCTGTCTCCTGATGACGCTGGTTCATCCTGGAAACAAGAACCGTGTAAAAAAACTGGCAAGTACCTAATTATTATTTGTTGGTGTTGGGAATCTGAGGGTCTTCACCCAGCAGCAGGACTCTATTAGAGGTTAAAAATTACTTAACTTGTTTTGTTTTTTACCCTACTGTACGAAGCCAAAAGGAGAGTTTAACAGTCTTATATATCGTTGTATGTGACCGAAAATAGGATGCTCCTGGACTATTGATGTCGACGTCCGAGACGCGAAGCGCCGCGCACGCGTTTGGTTTGCTCGAGCCTTTACTGTTACAATGTATTGAAAATACTATAGGAGCAAGCGAACAGACTATAGGAGCAAGAATTGAAAATACTACTTTTACGCCAGTCGGGTTTAAGATTTTAACTTTTTAGTAGGGTAAAGGCACCAGTAGTCAGCCTTTTAACGACGATCGAGATTTGAAACCGCTGTTATTAATTCAGGATTTGACAAAAAAATAAAAAAAAAATACTGTTCGATCAATAATTTATTCTAGTTTCATTACAATTTAAGGCAAACATATAGAATCATTCTATAAAATAGAAAAAGAAGTTTAAACCAAAACATACACATTTCTCTAGTAGTCAGCCTCCAAAATCTAATAGTCAGCCACTTTAAGCCCAGTACTCGGCCTCTAAATTATTTGTTAAAATTTGATTTAAAACAATAATATTTAATGAATAATTAATAGACAATTACTCGTAATAGTCGTTAAAGTTACGATAGTCATGCTTTTAGTTGAATAATACTCCTTTTCATCTTGAGACACTGCGGCATATTGGTCCAGAAGATATGGTACAGCTTCCCGAACGCTGCAAGCCGGATTCCACGATAGACCTCTTTCTCGAAGATGGACGTCCCTTATTGGACAGTACCTATGTCCCCAGGTACATAATTATAATCGTCAACTTCTTGGAGCGTAAAATCTCCAATTTCCACGGGAGTTTGCAGTTTGTCATGATTTTTGTCTTGTCCATGTTCATTTTAAGGCCAGCTCATTCGGCGGTTCTACTGTGGTCATCGAGCATTATACTGAGGTCCTTCGAGGTCTCGCCAATTATGTTGATGCCAAGCCCTTTCTCATTGAGAACCTTGAAAGCACATTTCAGAGCAGCGGTGAACAGATTTAGAGAGATAACATCTCGCTGTCTGGCTTCCCACTGCAACACTGCAGTAGGTTTTGAGTTCTGGTTTTATAGTTAGACTAATATAGTGGCGTTTACAAACACTTCAACACTCCGATGTACCTGTTGTCGACTTGGTAGCGCTGGAGAGACTGCAGTACAGTCTCACTCGTATACAAGGCTTTCTCGTAGTCCACAAACGCTGAGGAAAGAGGCAGATTAAACTCTTCGGCCTTCTATATAAACTGCTGTAGCGAATTATGTGGTCTACTGGTGCTGAATCATTTCCGGAAAGCGGCCTGTTCGGGAGACTGGAAGTTTACTATAGTTCACTTTTGAGCCATGTTTACAAGCTGTTTTTGAGAGTAATTACGAACCGTCTTGCACGCAGGTTTGATAACTTCCAGTCTCCCGAACAAGCTGACTTCCGGAAATGCTTTAGCGGGGCATTATTGCCCTGTTTCGAAGAAGAACAACACCACACTTCTTTTCCATGCGTGCAGTGTTTACCCCTCATGTGGAATCGAATAACGTCTGAAGGGCTTTAAGGACCGGTTTTCCAACTGCTTTCAGAAATTCGGCTGTGATTCCGTCATCACCTTATTGTATTTAAGCTGTTTGAGAGCCACACTAATCTCGTACAGGTTGACTTCCGAGATGTTTTCGGTATAGTGACGGATCGATCTAGGTTTTGGGTCGTTGGCATTAGTTACAACTGAATCAAGACTCATGTTACGTAGGCCTTCAGGAATCCATAGGTGATGCCGGTCTTGCAATGTGCTTCGGTGAACTCTAAAAGTTCTACATGCTCCTCTAATACGCATTCCTTTCGTATGACTTCCTTTGCAGAAGATAGTTTTTCTGGTGGATGCTTTTGTTTGTGTATTGGTTTTTGTGACATGCTTTACTGAACATAACATTACGTTTTTATTCATGCAACAGTAAAAAGACTAATAAATACCTAAATAAAGCCCTATATAGGTTTTTTCATACTTTATTAAGTGACTGAGTACTGGAGCTGCAATTCCCATTAGTCAGCCATACCAAAAAAATACCTTAAAAAGCGGCTGACTACTGGGTTTTTCTAAAAATATTATAGGGAATGTTAGGGTAAATTTGAATCTTAAAAAATAACGATTTTAACGGACCGATTTTATTTCAAATTCGAACGATACCACCAATATCCAGAAGTCAGCCGCAGGTGACTGACTACTGGAAATCACATAAAAAAGTGGTTCCCAATAGTCAGCCTCCGTAAATTATTAAGAAATCAATGAAATACGGTAATTTTATTATCATTTTCGGTTTAAGCAACTATATGCATTCACAGAAATATACAAATATATCATATAATGTTATCACAAGTCTATCTTTCTTACCTGATTTGAAAACACCAAGTACGAAAAAAAATTATGGCGGACTTCGTAAAATTGCCCTTCTCGACCGAGAGCACTCGAATAAACTTTTTTTATTTTCTCCCCTGCCGTTTCCTCGCACCGATCGATAAATATAATGATTAATAAGGAATCAAGGAATCAATTAAGAGGCATATAATTTATTAATTTCAAATAGACTGCTATTTCAAGGCAATAAAAGAGGCAAAAGGCTGACTACAGGATCCTGGCTGGCCACTGGTGACTTTACCCTATTACTTATTATTTAGTAATCTTTATTTATTTCTAGAGGGTAAAAATGCCACCCTCATCGTGGATCTCCAAATTAACATAAATAGTATAACAATTATATTTATCTACACCATAAAACCTCCATTGGTTAATCAAAAACCATAGGAAATGACCACCATTTTGACAACCAATTAGGAAAAACCAATGCTGCGATGAAGAAATAACATGACTTCTTTATCGTTTTTAGTAAAGAAATGAGATTAAATTTGGAACAGCTGTCAAACTCAAGTGGGTCTCTATTCTAGTATCCATAGATATTGAAACAGTTATTGATACGAAACGTCAATTCAGTATGTTTTTTTAATATAAACTGCACAATATTTGATCTCGAGTGACGTGAGAATAGAGACTTCATCCGTTTGTCTATGATTTAAAAAAAAAATGGTCTTGACGGACGGCCGCCATTATTGACGCGCCGCGCCGCGTTGACGTTTTGCTGAACGAAAGTAGAATTTTGTTGAATTGAATAGAAAAAGTTCATGTGTAATTTACATTTTAATTGAAAATATGAATAGTAAGTAGTCTTCTCGGAGTGTGTGTGATGTGAAAATGCGCCGGATATCGGAAATATGCAGCCACGATTGCAACAAATAACTTGTTGCCAGAAAATATTGTTTCTGAACCCATCATGGAGGATTTATAATATGTGTGTAGATAAAGTTATGTATGCAACTCTGCATAATTTGGCCTTAAAACACACGTGCGATCTTATTATGAAACTCGCTAAAAGCTCGTTTCATAAAACCGCACTAGTGTTTTAGGCCTATCATTATGCAACCGTTGCATAGACTACTATTTCTTAATTATAATCTTAACTACATTATAAAGTAACATATCCTCTTTAGATGTTGGTGTAGCTAAGATACTATTCACCCTACCCGCATGATAATTTCCAATATTGAGTTGACGTCACTGCACCTCACCTCGTCCCACTCCATTGGAACATGAAAAACTACTGACTACTTGTCGAGACGATAAGAATGATACGGGAAATTTTTCATTTACAATGTTGGCAAGAAAAAACACAAAATAATGCGTAATATAAGATACTTTGACTGATAAGTTTTAATCTATACAATGACTTAAACAACCAAGCAAAAGATTATAGTAACACTAGATTTTTGGCTTTCCGCAGTCGGTTAGAAAACGAAGTCAGCTTTGCTTATTTTATGGAAATGTGTGAACATGGTCAGAAAAATGAGCTCTTTATACATCTACAGACGGCCAAGACATACAGTTACCCAAAAAAGACAGCAAATGGGCTTTGTAACAGAAAAGATAGCGCGAGCGGAATTATTAGGTCCAGGGGGAGTTCTGACGTTTATAGGGTACAGAGTTATATCCGGACCTAAAGGCGCGCTGTGGAAGCGGAGTAAGTAGTTGTCACACTGACATGGTGTCTTGCATACAGCGTCTTGTCACTTTACCTTGTTGGCATTATGAAATACCACATTTACATGCAGCCACCGCCACTGCTGCTCGCGCTGCTAGAAATAATTCCCGCATACTGCTTTCGAAGGCAGTTGGTGTTTACATATTGCTTCCTGACTCACTGCGCGCCAGGCAACGGCACGAAAACTGACCCATTCACATACTCGCGTTGCCCACTTCCATGCCCACTTCCCTACTCACTTCGGCTGAATATAAATGGGGCATATGATTGATACTAAGTGTGTTACTATTTGTTCTAGTTTAGTTGGGATTAATAATGCTAGTAAATGTGGATTCTTGTATTTCTTAAAAGAAAACGAAATAAAGTCAATTCATAGAACTTTTAACCCTTTAATTCGCAATGTTGTTTTAAAACAACATTATAATAAAAAAAATCCTGCTGGTTTATTTTTACCTACAGAAGTATATTACTTTAATAACATAAATAGTCGATATTTTGCGCATTTACTATCAATGAGTTCATTGCTCTTGCGCACCCATGTGACAGTCAGCGACAAAATGACGCCGAGTCGACATGGAACGTCAGGAGGCCAGGTAAATAAAAAATATTTAAAAATATTTTTGCTTGCTTTCTCTTGTTTTTTTTAAATGAGACACATAGACTAATGTTCAAACTATGGATTTTCATTTGTTTAATCACACTTTGAAGTCATAACGAGGCGTTATAACTCTTTTAATATTAATGTTGTCTGTAAACAACACTGCGAAGCACTGAGTAAAAGACTCGCGTGCGCCCATGTTGTTTTGAAACGACATTACCCACTTTCCAGTTACAAATCTTGGATGTCTTGCTCAATATTCTAACATGTTTTGTGTTTGCATTTTTGTATATTTTTAACATATTCGGTATATTTTAGGTAGTATTGGTCTCGCAGGCAGCGGTGATACAAACATTTTGGTTTGGTTTGGTGGTTTTTGCATGTTTTGTTTGTTTGCTTGCTTCAGGGTAAAATAAAATGGGATCGCATTTCCAAAATAATGGCTCTTGTACCACCTGAAAATGCTGCTTCGTCTGATAGCAGCTCTGATGAAGAACTGGACCTTCCCCTTAATAACGTTCCCCGTGACATTAGCTCAGAACAAGACTCCGACGTTAGCTCCGAACCACGTTCCGTACCCTCATCACTTGAGAGACTTAATATTCTAGACAGTTCATTACTGATATTGAAACCGTTCCATTAACCCCTGTCATAAGTCAATTATTTCAAGATTCAAATCCGCATGCACCATTACCTACTCTAAATGCTATATCTTTCGTGCTGTTGTCGCTCACTGCTTCTCCTGCTACAAAAAATTAGAACTCGGATTGCTGCCAAACTGCTGAAAAAGTACAGAACAAAACCTCACGACATGATCCAAAATAATGATGAGTCTCGTTTAATTAAAGCCCCTGCAGCCTCAAGACCTTCAGAAAGCATCAGGTACGACAATATTGGCCATTTGCCTGCCTTTACTACAATTCAAGGCAGATGTAAATATTGTAAAGGCGGGTAAGCATACCATGACCCAGTGTGTAAAATGTCAAATTCGTGTATGTTATACCTCCAATAAAACTGTTTTACGCTGTTCCATGTTCCCAATTAAACGTTATTTCAGTCACGCGGTTTTTATTTTGTCACCCGTTGCCTTCGCAATGTTGTTTGTATACAACATACATGAACAAATGTTCTTTACGGAGTGTTGGACGATGTTGTTTATAAACGACATATATTATTTCCGTATGTGCATATCATTGAATTTTTTTATCATTTTTCTAGGCTCATAAATACGCCAAATAATTGTCTTTTTAAGAAAAAATAATTTAAATTACAAAAAATCTACTCTGGGCATTAAAGGGTTAAGAAGTCCTATTTTTCGGGTTTTTATTTAATGTCGAAGTGCCAGGGACACTTTGTATTTCTCGCGTTATTGGTACTACCCACGTCGCACCTTAACTCGGATACGCAGGTGTTGCAAACTAAAGGCTTTCCGCGTTTTAGCTCGACGAAAAATGTCCCCGGGTTTACGACCACTTCCCACTCCGAATTATGGCCACATTAAATTATGATGGGAAGAGATATTGTTCGTAATAAGTTTCAGCGTGTAAAGTGCTATGGAGGCATTATTAGAGGTTTGAAAACTATCTGAGTAGAATGATTTTATTTTATATTAAGTCATCAGTGATAATTTATTTATACAGCCAATTTATAAGTCAACCTTATTAAAATAAAATAGCCGATAATACTCATCAAATAATTTCACAAAACCTTGTAACAACATTCAAATAACTTACTTATAAATAATAATAACTATTTATTCGTTTTTTGCGCAAGTGAGCTCTATTACCCCTTGCAATCATTTATGTTGAATTAGAGATTGACCTAACGGGGCTGACGTATTCAGCAGTGATAAGACCCTACATATATAAAGATAAAAAAAAATAGATTTACTATAAACAGAATTTAGTTTTTGAGTTTCTGGGTTCTTTAAGTTTCTTGCGGCGCTTCTTCTCAGCAGATGTCACCCTTCGAAGTTGGTAGATTCAGATAAGTATGTGAAAGAGCCCGTGTGACTTACTGGCAAAATAAATACTTCCATTTTCATAGTATATTTTAAAATGTCAAGTATATTTTGAGCGTTATTCCGTTGCAAAATTCAAACAATTTTATTTTATGATACAAACGATCATGGTTAAAATAAAAATAAAAAAAATCCCTCAAATCTATGATCAATAAATTGAACCCCAAACAAAAGCTTGATATACCGAAGTAATTAATTGATATCGGAAATGGCATCGCGGTACAATTGTTAATAAATATAATGCGGATGATTCTGCGCGTACGCAGATATCGTTACCGTGAGCGTTGGCCATAACGCGGACATGCTCGCATGCAACAAATATAATGTACCAGATATATTTTTTGTTCTTTAGGCTAGTATATAGGGATATATTTCGTATGTATGTAAAACTCTTTATTGTACATCAAAAACACCTTAAAAATTACAATAAATAAAAAAAATATTAGTACCAAGGCGAACTTATCCCTTTAAGGGATCTCTTCCAGCTAACCTTTGAGTGAGCATGAAAGAAGACATATAGACAAACTGACTACTATGTACACAAACGCGATAAAAATAATGTGTGCACAAAATAAATACTTAGATAAACACAAAAATCAAACACACAAAGTAGTACAGTAACAGATACATAATATACCTACATAAATAAACCATAAAGGAGACAGTATCTAATAAGGAGTCCTGTACAAGCCAAATTTTGTTCAGTAGAATTTTCTTCTGTTTTAGGGTTCCGTATCTCAAAAGGAAAAAAGGAACCCTTATGGGATCACTCGTGTGTCTGTCTGTCCGTCTGTCACAGCCAATTTGCTCCGAAACTACTGGACCGATTGATTTGAAATTTAGTAACCATATGTAAATTGGTGACCGCAATAGGGATTCGTAACGTAAATAAATTAATTTTGAACATGGGGCCCCATTTTTGGGGGCAAATTTTCTTTTTTTTTTTAAAGTTACGCTATCTATATCATGTGACATATCAAATGAAAGATAGATTTTGTTTAATAACTATAAAAGTTAATTATATCACAAAACCGTATCTTTGTCCGTGATTCCGCACAAAACAGTAAACTTTCTCCAGCTCAAAAATCGGTGGTACCCATGCTGGTACGGTCGGCGGACAACACAATAGCGCGTGGGCGTCGCCTTTATATGCCGACGGTATTAAATAATAATAATTGCGGCTAACTAACTACCGTTTAACGCACTAGCCTTTCTTCTGTACATCTGATAAGTTGGTAGCGTTAGCAAAATAAATAATAAAATGGAGTATTTTATTTTGTAGTTAAATGGGGTTCCAGATTTATGATACTTTGGTAGGAACGTTCATAAGGCGTCCGCTTCAAAAAAAAAATTTGCTTTTCAATATATATGTGGATTATTGGGTGCCCAAATTTTAAGCTTTTTCAATGTATTATTATTAATTTTGTGTTATTAGTTTTTCTTGAATTTTTCGGTAGGCTTCAATGTATTTTATGAATAATAAGACACCAGTTTCTTAGATAAGTGTAAAAACCGCAACCAAATTCGATTAGCGGTGAAACTTCTACCGACAGAATAAACTACTTTTATTTTTAATTATTGATAGTAAGATTATAGATATGAGAAGGATGCATTATAAATTGCGAATAAATATGTTAAGTACTCTTACACAGAAGTGTAAAATATTATGATACAGTTTATCTTATCTGTTTGAAACAACCATTGCTGTGGATATTTAAAAAAAAAACAGGATTTTTTAAATAAAAATATCTCTTTTCTTTTTTGTTGCTGACGCTCCTCCAGAAATGTCCACAGTTGCTATCGGTCTGTTTTAGGACTAAGTTGGAGCAGCCCTGCTGTGGGTAATGCCATGTGGCGACTGCTCCGCTAGATGGCGTTATGCAAAACGAAGGTAATCTATTCTCTGAACTAAATCGTATTGCAGATTGCTTTACGGTACATTTCTGACAAAATTACTGATAAAAGTACCAAAAAAATATTTAACAGCAAAAATATCGTTATTCTAATTATAATATGATCAAGCACGTCCAATATTTTTATTTTTTTAGGGGGCAAGTTACAGTATTTATTCGTAGTAATTGATTTCCCCGATTTCTGTGACTGCCGATTTTTTAAATGCTTTTTACAGTGGACAAAGTAAGCAATAAATCGTGTAAGGAATTTTGGCCGCGAGGCAAAAACCCTCAATTACGGGGATATTCGATACATGCTACGCCTCGACTTGATATGTTCTTCCTCGTTTCGATGATATAATGAGTTTTTATAAAGGCTTGCACAAAATATATATTTATGTACATATTAATGACAATACTGATAAGTCATTAATGTCTGTTGTATTAATATTTCATTCAAGTTCAAATTCTAAACGTTCATTCAGCAAGTTGGCCATCTGTGGGCTCTTTTACTCGTCACATAATATAATAAAATAAAATTAATCTACCAGCGCGGTCAGAACCATCATTACTGAGAAGCGCCGCAAGAAACTCAGCAGATAGACATCTTTTCAAATCATACAGAAAGTTTACAGAAAACAAAAACTATAAATATAATTAAATGAAAACAGTACAATGTAATAAAATAATCAATGATAATTATGCAAACTATCAAATATAGTATAGTGAACACTGTGAAGTCTCCCATGTCAGTTTTTAATATCACACATATCAGTGGTCCTTGCGAGCATGAACAGTCCAGACCCCATTAAATTTGCGGTGTATGTGTTATAATGAAAATTAAGAAGACTGTTAACCAACGGCAAAAATCACCTTTATCTACACCCATATCATAAAACCTCCATAGTGTAATTAAAAACCATAGGAAATGACCACCATTTTGACAACCAATTAGGAAAAACCAGTGCTGCAATGTTATTCCCGTATCGTTTTTAGTATAGAAATGAGATTAAATTTGGAACAGCTGTCAAAACTCAAGTGGGTCTCTATTCTAGTATCCATAGATATTAAAACAGTTATTGATACGAAACGTCAATTCAGTATGTTTTTTTAATATAAACTGCACAACATTTGATCTCGAGTGACATGAGAATAGAGAATTCATCCGTTTGTCTATGATTTAAAAAAAAATGGTCTTGACGGAGGATTGCGATGTTGGTGTTTTGCTGAACGAAAGTAGAATTGTTTTTGAATTGAATAGAAAAAGTTGTTTGTAATTTACATTTTAGTTGAAAATATGAATAGTAAGTAGTCTTCTCGGAGTGTGTGTGATGTGAAAATGCGCCGGATATCGGAAATATGCAGCCACGATTGCAACAAATAACTTGTTGCCAGAAAATATTGTTTCTGAACCCATCATGGAGGATTTATAATATGTGTGTAGATAAAGTTATGTATGCAACTCTGCATAATTTGGCCTTAAAACACACGTGCGATCTTATTATGAAACTCGCCTATCGGCTCGTTTCATGAAAACCGCACTAGTGTTTTAAGGCCTATCATTATGCAACCGTTGCATAAACTACTATTTCATACAAGAGGCGATAACGATTTCCACCCCTTAAATGTTCACCGATTTTGACCAACTTTTGATAGGTTGTCAGTCAGAACAAACTAGGTCTATACGTTTTTTGAATGTTGATTAAAGATCAACAAAGTCAAATAATCGCCCAAATTAGTTTTGTATGAGAATACTGAAACAATAAAACTGAATTTATTGATTATACTGATAAAACCAAAACGTATAGACCTAGATTTTGTTCAGATTGACAACTGGTCAACATCGGTTAACATTTGAGGGATGGAATTCGTTATCGCCTTTTGTATAAAAAGCCGTAGGTCTTTTTATACTCTCTTAAAATCAGCTTTGTAAATAAGAATCCGAATTAAACTCGAAAACGCCATCTTTATTTACGTCAGGTACTTAGAAAAAATACGACTAGCTTGAACTGTATTTTTTGCGTTATGTATCTTTTTTCTTGGCTACATTTAAAACCAAATAATAATTTAAACCAATTTACAACGGCACAGGTCCTTTCGAACACTTATTCCATTCAAACGCCACAACGACGTGAGACGAAGCGCGTGCGCACCTAACAATCCGCGATCGTGTCCGATATCAGCCGATCAGTTGCGCGATCGATCGTGCGACCAGATACCGCGATTGGCTTATAATAAGGATATTTGTTACTTATAATGATGTAGTGTTTTGTTAAGATTTATTGATAAGATTTGGTTCTTTGATCGATCTTTTGTTTGTCAAAAGTTCTGTAAGTGTTCTTTCGAAGCTTTTGTAGATATTTTTGTAACAGCTCATTTTCTTACAGCGATTGAATGTAAGATATTATATAGGTTGCCACAAATAGATAGATGTATAATATACGATTTATGAATTAATAATTTAAAGTTGATAGCATCTTAAACTTCGCAAGACAATTGACTGAATTCTTAAAAGGTCATTCAAATTGAGCATTGATTTGATTAAAGTGACATTTGTCATAGGGGGACAGCTGGTTGACGATTTGATCTCAGATCAAATGCTTAAGTAACGTTTGTGAATTCGGCAAACTGTCATGCTCAAGCAGAGTTTTAATTGATTTCCACAATAAACTTTTTAAATACATACATACATAACATCACGCCCGAAATCCCTAATGGGGTGGGCAGAGCCACAAGACTACTTGTGGCCACGTTCGATTAATTAGCCCTAAGATGGTATGATGAACCGTATGGTGACAGGTGATCAGCCCATCGCCCATACAGATAGTCCACCATGTTGGAGAGGACCCGTCCCTTAGTCGACTTTTACGACATGCCAGGATGATAAGCATCTGCACGCATTCTATGCTATTTCTTCACTCCCAGTGCAGCAGAGGAGTAAACTTAACCTTTTAAACTCTTCTCTTATTAAACTTTTTTAATCAGCCATAAGTGTAATTTTTGTACAAATTCACAATATTTATTTTGCAAGTAGGCCGGATAACGGGCCATCAGCGCTTCAAAATGATATCTGCTGAGAAGAAACCCCGCCGCCCTGTCCACATCAAGGGATGCTAGTTCTTTTTGCGTCCTATACAGGGTTTATCATAGGGAGTGTCAGGGGGTGTCATAGGGTTTATCAGTGGAGCTCCTCTGCTGCACTGGGAGTGAAGAAATAGCATAGAATGCGTGCAGATGCTTATCATCCTGGCATGTCGTAAAAGTCGACTAAGGGACGGGTCCTCTCCAACATGGTGGACTATCTGTATGGGCGATGTGCCGATCACCTGTCACCATACGGTTCATCATACCATCTTAGGACTAATGAATCGAACGTGGCCACAAGTAGTCTTGTGGCTCTGCCCACCCCATTAGGGATTTCGGGCGTGATGGTGTGTATGTATGTATGTATCATAGGGAGTGTTCAGATGAATTGTTTAATTTAATATCAGCCGCTGCATTCCACCATCGTACTACTCGCCGAAAATTGCAATTTCACCAACACCATCTTGACGAATGACAATATACTACTGTGCACTTTTAAGACACTTTCTGCCACGTACAGTAAAATTACGGAACCAAGTTTCATCAGCGGTGTTCCCGATTTCGATATTGGGGCCTTCAATAGAAAGGTTTATGTCTTCCTAAAAGATCGGCAACGGCTCAATGACTCCTTTGGGGTTGTTGATGCTCATGGGCGGCGGTGGTCACTTACCGTCAGGTTACTCGCATTCTCGTCGGTTTTCCCTTATTAATTGACCGAGGAGCTAGCGAAGCGTCTCCGTTTTAGCTTGTGCAAAAATGCTTTCGTATGTCTGTACGGATGTCCCGCTGTTCTCCTCTACAGGACGCACTTCTCAACCGATTCTCGTGAAATTTTGTGAGCAGGTTCGATAATTATATAGATTTTATTTGGCGGAGATATGGGGGTTTTTGCGGTTACAAACTTATATGCGGTGTTGGTAAACTGACCGCGACCTATGTCGATTTATGAGGATAAAAGTTTTACAACGGCAACATTAACTTTGTCACGTAGCCACTAGTAAATAAATCTACAATCAGATTATCATAGATAACGATACCAAAATGAAATTAACCAATAATTACTAGATAAAATAAAAAGTAAAGGCACCTTTACAACTTGAATGCATTTCAAACTATCTTCATTGAGTTGAACAAGACGACCAAGTTTCATAATTCGAATCCGAGAGCGAAGATGGAGATTCCGAGCTCGAACTAATTGTAGTTGGGAATTCGCAAGTTCCCAATTAATAATGAAATTGCAGTGACATTGTAGACGTGACGGCAACTTGTCTGGTGGTGCTTAAGCGTTCATTGGTGTATCATCATTATTATCGGCCACAGACCAAATATCCTAAAGACAACGCTTAGTCTAACTTTTACTAGCAAAAAAAGCTGACAAACTTGCGGGGCGAGGGGAGTTTTAAAGCGCTGTGATTGCGCACCCCGCGCCTGCTTATAGCCCCGATGCTTCTGGCTTTTTGCCTCTGTTGCTGGAGTCTACTGGATTTATGGTCAGAAAACCACACAATAAGTAGCATTAGCTCTATGACTACAAAACATGAACTGCCCAGCAGTTTACTTGTAACAATAAAATTTATACTCGACTTTGTAAAGAGGATTATTTATCTTTCAGCCAAAAGCTTGCAGCATTCACAGTAGCCCAAACTAAAACTGAATTGTATGAATATTGTTCGTGAAATTTATAGTTCGCGGTGAATATGATAATTATGTGTTTACAAACACCACTTAGTATCATTGGGTAGTGGCTGAGGTTTTCACTTCAGACCACCATCCACGACGAGAGTGGGAAGCAGCTATCTGTTAAAACGAGAAGGCATAAATATAATAATTTTCATAACGCATAGTGTACATCGTACGGCCTAAGATTTTTCTCTATTTACCGTTAGACTTATTGCTTTTTGACACGTATCCGGTCGGGCTGCATGTAACGGAGTACTTACCGAGGATATGCATGATAAATATTACACTATTTAAACGTGTGAAATACAGTAGTACCTTAGTTCTTATATTAAACTTGTAAAAGATCTTAATATAGCAGATTCATGCACGGACAAAAATGATTTAGAAATAGTTGCTTAATTTTCTTATCCTATAATTATATTTTACCAACCTGAGCAAAGCATTATTTAACTACTAAGACACTTAGCTGATCTTGAAAATGCTTTGCTATGATAGCTATATCTTTACGTGTCTTTACGTTTTTAATTTTTTAACACTAATATTTAGTAACCATTGCCAAGTCTTCCTTTCCGGGTGGGCTCCGGCAGGAGGGTACAAGGGGGTGCACTTGTCGGGAAAGAAAATATATAGAGAAAAAGATAAGTCACTGTTTGAATAAAAACTTAAGGCATCTAGGTTGGTGTCCAACGTCCATATTCATTCATCACCTTCTCAATGAATTTAGTGTCCTCCTATACTCTTTTTCTTTGAACACTGAGCAGTTTTACGCTTTTCACACAAATAATATCTTATGTAGTACAGGATCCTTAATAGTTAGGGAGCTAAGTGCCATTTTGGTATATGATTTGTTCATCTTTCATATTGATAGGGATGAAAGTTTATGTCAATACAAATTGATTTGGTCCAGTAAATCAAAGGCCCTGCGTTTTGGAATTACAACTTTAAAAAATCGTACATAACAAAATCAGCGACCTAGAAGTCAAAGATAACAAAAGATTTAGCACACCGTTTTTTTTAAGAAAGAAAGAAAGAAAACTATTTTATTTGTATCACATCACCACCAACTTAATCTATAATGACAAAAACATAGAGCTCAAACTAATAAAATGTTGGTGCAATGTGACAGCAAATAAGGGTCTTCTTCACTCAGCATGTGCTGCAGCACTTTTCTGTGAAGCCCAGATCGCATGCGACACCAAGCGGGATGAGGCGTCTTCTTTACACTAGAATGACTTTTGCTTACAGTGAGAAATCAAACAGTTCCTGAAAGCATATTGTGTGAGTAAAGTACATCACGATTCGATGTATAATAACAATATATATTGGATTATATTTGTTTTTATTATATAAATATTTATTTATTTATTGAGACATAATACAATACATGTCCCATTATATAAGTAAATGTCAATAAATGAAGTTTATAAAAATAACTGTTTGAAACGTTGCCAATTGAAAATGCAGCGCTACCATAGTGACAGACTATTTTTCTGTGGTTCTTTACATTGTCATTAATTGAACAATTCAGGTCTGCCAAGCGAACAAATCATATAGAAATTTTGGCACCCAGCTCCCTAGCTATACGTATCACTCACTCGTCACTAGTAGGTTAACAGCAGCGTAAACTGACGCTATTCAAATACTCGCGAAATTTTAATTTTACATTAACTTAATTGCCATACCATAAATGTATAATTAATTATAAAATATTTTATTAGATAATAGTATATTATGTAGATACAGATGCACCTCCCTGAAAGTAATTGGCGGCGCTCATGAGAAGATTTATCCCTATTTGTTCAGTTCAATAAAACGCAGTTCACACGCAATTATATGAGCGATTATCACACAAAAGCGAGACTTATCTGCAATCGGAACTCGCCGAAACTCGAGTAAACAAGAATCGAAATAAACTATTTAAATCGCGAGAACACATTGTAAATCATTATTCCGGGCTCCCATACAAATGTCTGAACATACACGCGGAGCCACAAACATGTGTATAGCAAAGAATTCCTATTATACTGGACGGAATGCATGCGGTTGATTTTGAATGCCCGCTTATTATGCACCCATTTACACCCGCGAGAGATCGAGGAGGTAAACGCACTGGATGAGTTCTGAAAGTAAGAATATTAACACGATAAAAAATGTGCAATTTTAATATTAATTTTGTAATGTTTTAATACCTGTTATTTTTTTTTAGATACAGTATATCTATCTCATTTTGGGCCTTTAAATGAAAGTTTTTTAAGGCTATTATATTACTCACTGTTTTGGATGATCCTCTGCAATCACAACTACATTCCAGCGTTTAATTTGTTATTAATTTAAGTTAAAGTTCAGGGCTCATCGTAATACCTTTGCAAAAACACAAAGAATTAAAGTTTTGTAAATAAAGCTATTATTTTCGCCGTAATAAAAAAATACAACTAGGCTATTGCTGAATGTCTATTGCATCTTGCTTGTATACTTAGCTTCCGGTCTGCCCTCATATCTAATGCTTGCTTGATCTGTTTATTGAGGCGCGACTCACGAAATCAACCTTGTCTTGGTCTACCTCGTCTCCGTTTGTGATAGGGTTTCCACTGAGCGGCATTTTTGGACCAAAATACTCAGCATGCAGACGTGTCTGACCATCTCGTCTCAGCTTAGCTGCTGCGAGGTTTACGTCCGCGTTTTTTGTTTTGGAGCGTACGAACGTATTCCAGATACAGTGAATATTCAATAGACTTATTATGATATGATTAGCTGCAAGAGATCACATTAGGGATAAGCTCACCTTTGTAGATTGTTTATGTCATAATGCAGAATTGTATTGTTTTGACTTATGTGCAATAAAGAGTTTAGATACAAACATGATACTTATTCAACCACACCTAGGCTAATCTTGCCATGCATTGGAGAAAAGTCTCTACCAATTGAGCCACCGGACTACTTAGCCAAGGCATCAATTGCGTCAAGGCATTTTACTATATACAGAATAACTATGTTTATTCTTATATATACCACTTATTTATCCAAGTAGTTTTGTGTAATTATTAGTGTTTAGTGTGGTTGCATAGCGCTTCGATTGCTACGGACGGTGCTGGCTGAAAATCAGGGCTGCGTGTGTCTGACACCTCAGCATTATGCTGAGCCAGTGACCGATTCACTGCCGCGATGACACACATCCTTCGCTTCTCTGTATTGTTTTTATTATTGTGTATCTTGTGTCAAAACAAATTTCTTTTCTTTCTTTCTTCTGCTTTCTTAATAAATTTGAGCCAATTAATGTGTCTCTTCTTGTTTCTATATGGGTGTTTGGCTACAACAGGAGCCTTTGGGCCTCGATACACATCTCGTTGCGCCGGTAACAAGGGCCGTGTTCCTGTCAATCGCGCTAATGTTGTGCACAATCGGTTAAATGCATGTGTAATTTAAATACGTAGGCGGTGATGGAAGTTGTTTTTCGTCTACAGTGTCTAGTTATTTGAGATAGGTAGTGGACGGTGAAATTGCGTGAGTTATCTGAATACCATGCGATTCATGTATAATCAGGGAAATAATTGTTGATCTACTTGACGGCATTTTTATTTTGACGGTTTACGCATTGACGAGACTATTCGCCGAATTCAGAAAGGCCACTCAAATTGATCTTCAATTAAAGTGACGTTTTGTATAGGATGACGACTAGTTGACGGATCTTTAAGTATTTAATCCCTAATCAAATGCTTAAGTGGTGTTTCTGAATTCGGCGATATGCTACTTCAAAATGACGTAACTATTAAACTGCAAAATTGATAATGTCAGTGACCCAGTAATTATATTCCTCCATTGTAAATAGCCATTAGATATCCGTTAATCGGATACTCCTATCATAAATATTAATAATTATTATAATAATCTTGTAATAATGTAATAATGGCGTCAATTCGAAAGTGTATACGCTAAATTTATTTTAAGTTTAGGGAATATTAAATTTAGAAGGCACCGTTTCGAATTGGACCCATTATGTTGTTAATTAAAAATTAACAACATGAGTTCATATTTCTCTAAATAAATAAATGATATTTTTTTATTTGAATCGGGGTTGTTTGTGCGACTTTGCGTGTGCGCAACGTTTTTTAGTTTTTTTCTTTGTCGGAAGTAGATGATAATCATTATAATACTTATTAAGATCTTGACAAAGAATTGCAAGGTTAAATGAAAACAAAGGAGGCTGCAACCTTTATTAAGTATAGATGATGGTAAAAAAAAAACACATTATAATGTAAGGATACATTTGAATGAGAGACGCAAGCGCAACTAGCGACGCGCTTTTATTTTTAGCTTATTTTAAAACTCGAACTTTAACGTACAAAAATAATCTCTCAAATAATTGGCACCTTCGGTGTCGTCAGTGCTATCGACCGGGATCCAACCTACAATGGACACGCGTCGACACGCCGCGGTGACAGGAACACAGCGCGCGATGTAGCGTACTCTTGTTGGGGACTTCGAGTCAAGAGGATGCTATATTTTTTAATCAATTTGAATAGAAAGACGTGTTCTGACTGATTGTCGTTTGATTTGACTGATTCAGCATTGCATAGCTGAAACTACAGAAGCTTAAACCATGGAACTTAGAAAAAGCTCCCTGAAAGAGAGGAATGACGCAGGCGAAACTGTAGTGAGAACGATAGTCTTCAAATAATCGAAGCAAAAGCTGTGCTGAATAGATACGTCCGTCTTGTTCGGGATTTCAAGTACGAATACCTGTTTAATTCAAGGCTTGTATTGACTGTGCATTTAACAGATGAAGATGAAAAAGAAACCCTTTTTTTTCCAGGAAACTTACCTTTGTCTGACTCATCTTAGATAAAATGAGATTAATTGTATGAGCCAAATGAGTTTTATTTCTTTAATTTTAACAAACTGACAAAACTGACAATCTAGACAACAGAACCGTGGCTCACTTCTAGACAACGCACAGCCTACACGGGTGGTCCTAGAGATTTGAAATTTGGAGGAGGCATTCCTCGAGTACCCTAGAGTTGCACTAAGGAGGGATTTTTTGAAATTCCGTCCCTAAAGGGGTGAAAAGGGGTGATAAAATTTGTAAGGAAAATACCGCGGGCGAAGCTGTGGCGGGTCCACTAGTTCAGTATAAAAAGGTGGTTCGTCCACATACCGCATCTGAAAATTGGTACCGTCATTTTTAACCTTTTAGAAAAATAACAGTATATCTCAGTACCTAATACTTAGCAGTTTCAATGATACGGGAACAACCCCAATCTTGGTCCGCAGATCGATATCGGGAGTGTGGTTTGCTCGCGTCCTATCAACATGCGCCGGAGTGCGCCGCGCATCGCTGTAACCTTAGCATAATATCAAGGCCTCTGACCAGTGTGTACCTAACCTACCGTGCAAGGTGATAGTTATTTGGTTCATTTATCAGAATAATTAAGTTAGAATCATCGGAAAAAGTATAATTAAGACTTGAAAATTGGTTGGTAGATTCCAAAATGATAATAAACCACTGTAGGTGAAGTTATTGTCTACATTTAAGTATATAATAAAAAGAATAACATAGTAGTATTCAATTCAATGGAACAAAGTTTTGGATGATAAAAAAATCATCTTGTATGTGAATAAACTCATATTGTTTACCAAAAAAAAATTCATTAGTACAAAGTACTTATCGATGGATTTCTTCCAGCTAACCTATGAGTTATTGATAATGAATAACAAAGTTATTTTATTTTTACTGGAAGTGTTTTGTCCGATATTTCAATTAAATGAAGGTGTATTGTGTATGTTGCTGTAAGGCCTAATTGCCTTAGTCTTAAAAGCAGAAATTACTTTATACACACGAGCATAACAACCCATTTTATGCAGCCTTCTCTCGACATAAAGAACAACTTTACGAGCATGAGAAGTGAAAAGAATATTTGTATTATTCTTCATGTCCACATTATACTTATTTTCCGACAGTCCCATCTAACAAAACCGTCGTGATTACCAAACGGATTGGTACCAACGGTCCCATAGGTACTATCATGGTGCAAGGATAAATCCCATAACAATAGCCTTTCTGTTATATTTCGTACCATTAGCGCTCTGACGTCACGCATATTAAGCTTTCATCTAGCCGCCATTGTGCCAGCTTCCGTGTGCTTTGCGAAAAGCTCTGGTAAACGGGTGTAAGTATAAAATTCGATTAAATGCTTTTATTTGATAATATTTTGCTCCCGACTTTATCCGAGTGTTCGTTTATCGCTACTTTGTCAGAAAATGATTTTCGGGATAAAAAGTAGCTTACGTCCTTCTCCAGCCTTCTATCCAACTACTAGTGGACCCGCCATAGCTTCGCCCGCGATATTTTCCATACAAACTTTATCACCCCTTTTCACCCCTTTAGGGATTGAATTTTAAAAATCCCTCCTTAGTGCACCTCTATACTTCGTTTTATTTAGCATGAGAAAGATCTTGACAGAAGTAAGCGTAAAGCTTCTTATAGAACACGTTTTACGGGAATATTTCGGAATAAATGTTAAACTATCAAACATATATTTCCACTTTTTCCATCATACTACCGTAAAACGTGTTCAATAAGACGCCTTACGCTTACTTCTGTCAAGATCTTTCTCATGCTAAATAAAACGAACTATAGGGTACTCGAGGAATGTCTCCTCGAAATTTAAAACCTCTAGGACTACTCAGAGAGAAAGATTGTAAAATCCATTCTGATCCGATGCGATGCGGGTCGTTTGGTGGAAACTATGGTTAATAATATATTATAATTTTGATGTTGTATAAAGCTGGCTGTCATAGACGAGTGCATCAAGGTTGTTTGTCATTCACATGATTTACTAACAATGTCCATACGGTTGCAAATAAATCTCCGTATTATGGCCTAATTAGGGCCCAATGTTTGATTGCGTTTTGCCTCTTGCATGCATGCTATTTACGACCTTATGACCATTGTTAGTTGCGGTATCAGAGTATCATTGACGAAATGAAATGAACTGGCTGTCAACTGTCGCTTCGGCAGCATGGTGGTCGCACTACAAAACCGTGGCAGCCCGAACAGCACCCTGAGGTCCTTGAAAGGCTGACACAACGAGAAGTTAAACCGTCTCTCTAAGTGCGTCACTCTCACACTAGTGCCAACAAAAGGGATAGTCAGAGAGATAAACGGGTTTAAGTTATCCCAGTGTCTGGCATGCTAGAGCCGGTGAAGGCGTTGTTGTATTACTTAATTAATTTTTGTACTGTCGGACTGTCGTGCGTCACTCCAAATTGGTTCCCGCTGAAAATCAGCGTTGTGGCTAACGAGCCACAACATTATGCTGAGCGGGAGTCCTTTCGGTGACACTCGGTCGTATTGTGTCCTTGGTTAAAGGGCACAATGTTTTCAGAGTCATCGATTAAATCATATCTTTATCTTTATCTTTTATCTTTATCTTTATTAAATGCGGACTGAATATAGAGTACAAAAATGTTTAATTAAAATCGCATTTACTACACTGTTTCTCCGTGCCTCCGCTCTCATTCCCCGCTCCAAAATAGGCTGCGTCTTGTTATTATGTTATTAACATCGCTATTAAGGAATTACGACACCGTATTGTACGTTAATCGGTAGCCGGTTCGATTCCGGGTTATTCACCATTTCGGTATCAGTTCGGGTTATTTGATTATTAGTCATGATTATAACAATATTGGGCTAGTAAATCAGATTAGTGGAAGTCGTTTGGGAATATATTAGTGGAAATGTGTATCCATATCTATAGTCATATTAAGTATAAATGCGTAAGATACTCTGTTACGTTTTGATGGCTTAACCACTGCAGCGATTTTGATGAAATTCGGTATGAAGATAGTTTAAGCCCTGGGGAAGTCATAGCTTTCTTTAAGAAAACTAAAACTAGGAAAGGGGCTGGAAAATTAATTTACAGATCTCCGTATGAGCCCGATGAGAGTTCGTTGATGTAGTTTACGAATCTGCGCGATTTACGGCTTAAACGCTGAACCGATTTTGATGAAATTTGGTATGGAGATAGTTTGAGCCCTGGGGTAGGGCAGCGGCTACTTTTTTTTGGATAACCAACCCCTTAAAGCGTGAAATTTGCGCTGGTAAATTAATTAACTGCAAGTTCGTCCGTATTTGATGAGAGTCCGTAATTAGAGGGAAAAAATATCATTTATAATTATTTTAAACATACATTTTCATGCAGAAGAAGTCGTGAGTTTTATTTTTGTAAAATAATACAGAGACAAAACGGAAAGAATAAAATTCTAAAATGGCGTGTTTAGATTTACCTGTTTGAACAGGTGTCACAGGAGAACTACTGGAGCGATTTTGATAGGATTTTAACAAGTGCACATTCACTGAAAATGTATGTGTAGTTTTCTAAATTAATGATTTGATTTGAATTGGTAACAAGTAAATAGATTGCAGGACTTAGGTGAATGCGAGAACCACAAAATCGGTCATTTTGGCGATCATTGGGGAACCCTATGTCCAGCGGTGGACGTCTTTCGGCTGAAATAACGATGAAGTAACAAGTGACTTCAAAACCTTTGGAAAAAACACAAACTGAATATCAATTCTCTTGGGAACTCGGAATGAAAGGGATTTAAGAGCCATTTAGTTAAATAAGCTCTCAGGGCATCGAACTTTGTAAATAAATAGGGTTGAAGAAAAGAGGAATGAACTGATTCCTTCCTCATATTCGTATCTCGCTAATGCGTCCTTTCGAAACTTGAACTTTATCGTAATGCCGTCAAGGTTAATTTTGCACTTTCTGGTTTAAGTAAGATAAGAGTTTGGAAAAGCAAAAGAACGCAATAGAAAATTTACATGGAAGCGAAGGCAGTTAATTATGAAAGGAAGGGAGCAAAGGAAATTCTAGGGTTGTCAATTGACGAGATGAATGGGCTCCAGTTCTAATATTATCGGTGAGAAAATTGCTTTAAGGGTTCCGTACCTCAAAAGGAAAAAACGGAACCCTTATAGGATCACTCGTGTGTCTATCTGTCTGTCTGTCTGTTTGTCCGTCTGTCACAGCCATGCTCCGAAACTACTGGACCGATTGAGTTGAGGTATAGATATTAAGTCTGTGACCGCAACAAGGATGCGTAACGTAATTAAATGAATTTTAAACATTGGGGCCAGTTTTGGGGGGTAAATTAGAAAATAAAAAAAAGTTATGCAAACTATATCGTGTGACATATCAAATGGAAGGGCTTATGGTGATGGTCTTATTTTTTGGAATTTTAAGATAAATAGTCTGGAAGTTATTTAAGAAAATAGGCGAAAATGGACAATATCCCGCACCTTATTTCCGAAACTGCTGTGCCTAAAATTTTGAAAAAATACAGAAGATAGTTCTTTACCTATAGATTACAGAAAAACTTATAAGGAGTCTACGGTATTTAAAGTAATATAGGATATTTCAGATAATCATGTACGGAACGGAACCATCTCCACGCGAGTTTGACTCGCACTTGTCCGGTTTTTTTAACACGCTTTTATTAGCTTCACTAAATAACAAACAATATAATAAACTAATTCTAACTGTCGTAACGATTAGAAAATTTGCAAGGGTATGCAATTCGGATGACAGAACTATTTCGTACCATCGAGTTGATCTGGCGCCTCATTCGGGAACGCTAAGTGATTCTGTAGCGACTCGTAAGCCAGATTTCTCATTCCACTCTTCCGCACGACGCCAAATGCGTAAGAGCGAGATGAAAGATCTGGCTTACGAGTCGCTACAGAATCACTTAGCGTTCCCGAATGAGGCGTCTGATCTGAGCCAGGAGTTGGATAGTGGAACTCTTCAATAACTACTAGTAAACCCCTCGAGTTTGGGCTCGTTGGGTTTGTTTTGACGAGTCCAATACACTATCTTGGTGATGAGGTTCTTTTGTACTTTTTAGTGCTTTACCGTCAAAAGTGTTGTAGTTTATTTTTTGTGAGCTAGAATTAAGCAGTTTTTTTCATAAATGGCAGCATATTTTGCTATCATATCTTTGACATGTAGGTACTTATGCTTAACAGGTTTGCGTGTTTTCGTTTGTAAATTTTGTATATCAAAAAAATAAAATACAAATTACTCAATATTTAATGACATTTCTACCAGTATACGGCAAAACAAAAATAGGCAGGTGTGCATAGAGAAAGCTTAAAGTCCAGTTTAGGTTTTGTTTCTCTTGCACCTAATGTCGAAAGAATGCTACTTCCCGGTTACACAACCATACCTACCGCGAGCAACGCCGCGGGCCCGGCTAGTCCGTTACAATTCACACTGGTATCGTTCCTGGCCCCGCCTCGAAAATTTGCGCCTGCGCCGATCGCAGAACGTGACGAATTCGAATCGATGAACCTTCCACGCCAATCGGGAGGATGCGGTATTTCGGAACAAAGGGTTTAATATCATTGTCATGCAACGCGCTGTGGAATTTATGTATTAGCTTTTGCCCGCGGTTTTACGTCAATATAGTTATCGATTATACCTTACTAACTATTAAACTTTCTGGGATAAAAGGTTAATCTGGGATATATTGAGTGGGACATCGATACTTCTGGAAATTGATTTGTTTACAGTTTGTAGGGTTCCGTACCTGATAAGGAAAAAACGGAACCATTTTAGGATCACTGTACTGATTGAGTTGAAATTTGGTACACATATGTAAGTCGGTGACTGCAACACGGACGCGTAACGTAAATAAATGATTTTTTAAACATGGATGCCACTTTTGGAGGGTAAATTAGAAAATTAAGAGTAAAAGGTTTTGCAAACTATATCGCTTAACATATTAAACGAAAGGGATCGTTGTAGCAATCTTAAATATATATTATATAGGAAAATAGGCGAAAATTGCCCCCCCCCCCCCCCCCTATCTCCGAAACTACTGGGCCTACAATTTTGAAAATATACAGAAAATAGTTCTTTACCTATAGATTACCGGAAAACATAAAAAGTCTATGGTATTTAAAGTAACATAGGAAATTGCAGAGCGGAACCCTCTCCACGCCAGTTTAACTTGCACTTGTCCGGTTTTTGGTCTTTGTGGCGATTTTTACGGGAAGCCTACGTCCAGCACTACGTCTTGCGGGTGATATGAAAAATCGGCTTGCTTTTCTTACTGATTCTTCCTTCAGCTCTGAGAACATATGCTGATAAGAACTACCATAAGAAACCCAGCAGCATTCTTCTGCTGGTGACAGTTTTAAGCCTTCGGGATAAGAAGCCCAAGCCCGAGAAACGGTTGAACCCACTGATTAGGGGACCCTGTGCGAGCGAAAATGCTTTAACGTCCCCAGTTGGGTTCTAGTTTCGAACTTTACTTTATTCCTTTGGAGTCGTAGCTCATCGTTACACCAAAAGCAAATCACGGGCGGTGGCGATTGTTGATCGCATCGTGCCGCCCGCGGGCCGCGTTCACGCCGCGACGCGACTCTCTTGGATGGTGTTCACTGAACATTCGACTCAGGTTTCAAAATATTAATCAGTGTAACATCCTCCAAAGCTCAATTGAAGAAATGGCTTATCGAGCAAAAACTTTACAGTTTTGACGAATTTATGTCCTGCAATTGATTTGAATTTATGAAATTATTATTATTATTATTATAAATGATTGACATGTAACTGAATAATTGTGAATAAAATGAGTTCACTTTTGGGCGTTTTTTCGGCATCATCACCAGCGGCCCTAACATGCAAGACACAAAGATAAGTTAAACTCGGTTATCTCTATGACTATCTCTTTCGTCGGCACTAGTTTGAGGGAGACGCACTTAGAGATAAGACGGTTAAACTTATCCTTGTGTCTTGCATGTTAGGGCCGCAGGGCCGGATTATCCATAAGGCAGTGTAGGCAACTGCCTAAAAGCAAAGGTATTTTAGAAAGTTGGAAAAGAGTAAAGGTGCCCCGATAATTGCATTGCTTAAGGGCCCCAACATGGTTAATCCCCTGATCATCATCAGGCTATATTCGTCCTACTTGGTACAGACCTCCTTTCATATTGAAAAGCACTGGACAGTAGTCCCCGCGCGGGCCCAGTGCGAATTTTGGACTTTACAAACATCTCCGAATTCCTCCACCGAAATGCTCGCGGTAAATATCGAATTCTATTCCGCACTGAAATCCCAAAATGGCAGAGTTGTTGGGATTTCAATTTGGGACGTCCTGCTTGAGAGGCCGCGCGTTAGACCACTATTTCATGAATACATAAATACATATCTATTACGCCTGTTTCCCAAAGGGGTAAGCAGAGACCACGGATTTCCACCTGCTACGATACTGACACAGGCTTTTCGCTTCGTCTACTCTCATTAAGTTCTTCATGTACGCTCGCTGGTGTAGGGTACTTACCTGGCCTTTCTTAAGAACGTCCTCAATCTGATGGTGATGATGATGAATATTACCTTGCATATACTCGTAATGAAGATAAATGTAAAGGCAGCAGTGTACTCGAGCCGCGGACTGTGTACAGTTACCGCAAATAAAATGCTAGTTCGGTCGCGCACGCTTGCCCCGATAAACAGTTCACACTTGAAGGCGTCGCTGTAGGTAGCTGGGAGCCGAATTCACAATTGGGAAGATGCATATTTTTTTTTTCATCTGGTTTTGGAAAGTGCTGAGTAATAGAATCCGATCTGTGTACGCAACACATTATTATTAGGTCCTTACATATGAAATTAGCGTTTTGTCGTACTGACCAGTACTACTAACTAACTTTGATCTGAAATATCTCCTCTTTGGGTAAGATATCAAAATTCACATTTATAAATTCATTTAGCTGGTACATTTGAGTTTTGAAAACAGTCATTCATTCGTTTTTTCCTCATTATTTTTTCTTTGGCGTCGCTTATTACCGCACAATGGAAAACATGAAATGTCGGTATATTTACGAGGACGAGTTCTACCGTGGCACCAGTGCTGCAGAAACAGCTCGAAGGATTAATGATGTGTACGGCGCTTGTGTCGCAAAAGAAAGCATGGTACGTTTTTGGTTTCAAAGTTTTCGTTCTGGAAATTTCGACCTTCAGAATCAACCCCGTGGACGGTCGGAGACCAAAGTGGAAAATGAAGAATTAAAGGCTATTGTGGAAGCGAATCCATCACAAAGCAATTCAGAGATAGCTGCAGGCTTCGGGGTAAGTGATAAAACTGTATTAATCCATGTGAAGCAAAAGGAAGAACTAGCTGCTAAACAACCGAGATTGGTCAATCGCTCTAGGCCACTACTGCTTGACGACAGCGCAAGACCACACACTGCACAAAAAAGCAACCACTAAGTTAGATGAGATACAAATGGAATTTCTGCGACATCCACCGTACTCCCCGGACCTTGATCCAACAGATTACCATTTTTTCCGGAATTTGAACAACTTCTTACAAGGAAAAAAATTCAACTCCGATGCGGCAGTCCAAACCGCCTTCAAAGAGTTTATTGATTCTCGCCCCCATGTATTTTTTAATAAAGGGATCAATGACCTATGAGATGGCAAAAGTGCATAGATGACAACGGTGCATACTTTGATTAATTAAATATATTTTACAAAAAAAAAAATTACCTTATATTCCTCCCGTACAAAACGCCAATTTCATATGTTAGGACCTAATATTTTGATTATTTTATGAGTTATGAAGCTTTGAAAAGTCATCGTTAATATCATACCACTCGCAAAAACACTCCACACAAAATGGACGACAACTATGACGTCTCAGCATTCGTTGGACTGTATAGAATGTATGGCGTTTAAACGAAATCTGCAACTATTTCCGAAAATACTATTTTTAGACCAACATCGTAGAAATAAAACATGACATAAATTTGATAAGGATGTACCCAAAAACTAAAATCAGAACTATAAACTAATATATATTTTTCACTAATTTTGACCCTTAATATAATGAAAATGAATAGTCAGAATGAATGATCTCCTTTTTTCTGTAATATGCTTTTGTTTACATTTACTTTCATAATATATCATTTACACCTCATTTTGATTTTCATGCATCTTCCCCATTCAATCCGAGATAAAACTGGCCACTTTTGATCAAAGATCAATTTAACTGGCCTTTTTGAATTTGACCACTAGTGGTATGTGGGCCATTTTCGGCGAGGTTATTCTTTAACAAATTTCGTCGCTTTCGTCTCTGATTTTCGTCCGACAATCAAAAATTGACCCGAGCGCTCGTAGTCATTGTGCGGAGTTAGGTACCTACAACCGTGGCTGCTTCGAAATACAACCGAGGTCGACGACACGTACGAACAAATAGTTTATACGCACTGAGGGGTCAAGTTAGGCTCGCCGGTGAGTTCATGAACGCAGTGTCATTTTGAAGAATCACACCCCTGAAAAATGGTTTTGTGGACCAGCGCCTCTATTCGGGAACGCTAAGTGATTCTGTAGCGACTCGTAAGCCAGATTCCTCATCTAACCGCACGACGCGTAATGCGTAAGAGCGACATGAGAAATCTGGCTAACGAGTCGCTACAGAATCACTTAGCGTTCCCGAATAGAGGCGCAGAACTTCTAAAGCATAATTTCCACCAAACGGCCCGCATCGCATCGGATCGGAACGGATTTTACTAGGTAATATAGACTTTAAATACAGTGTACATGATTTAATATCGTTTAAAGATTGTAAAATCGATTCCGATCCGATGCCATGCGGGCCGTTTGGTGGAAATTATGCTTTACGTGAATAATAAAATAATAACAATATAACTAACACACATTGATCTAGTCCCTAACTAGGACTCCTTGTACTATAAATACTCGTATACCAGACAACGATGCGAATACTTGTAAAGATAATTACATACATACATACACATATAGATACTACACACCCATGACTGAGAGGGGTACAAACCCCTATCACTGCGCCATGCCATGGAGTCAGTAAAGTGAGCTTATCGACCGAGAGAGCGAAGCGTCTCCGTTTCAGCTTAGGCAAAAATGCTCTCGTATGTCCAATTTCCAATGTCCAGCGGATGTCCATTTGTTCTCGTCTACAGCTCGCAGTTCTCAACCGATTCTCGTGAAATTTTGTGAGGAGGTTCGGTATGTGTATAAAAAAAAATTGTCGATTCAGTTTTTCAAAATATTTGAAAATGGCGGAGATATGGAGGTTTTTGCAATTACAAACTTATTGGCGGTGTTGGTAAACTGACTCTACGTATGTCGATGTATTGAGATGTCAGTTTTCAACGGCAAAGTAAAGTTTGTCGCAAGGCCAATCATTATTTCTTACTTTTCAAAGGGTTTTTGTTCTAGATTCAGTTTTTTGAAGTCTTTTGTCGCGAGCTCTACAGCTCACGGATCCACTAGTTTGTAGACTCTAATGTATGAATCTTAACGCTTTCTTCTCTAAAACCGTTAACTTTTCGGGATTGTTATAAACCTAACCTAAATAGACATTTAAAAACTCCTGAAAAATTACCGGTGTATTCCAGAATGTTTTTATAACAGCTACATGCCTCAGCGCAGCGGGCACGTGGGAGCTGCGCGGGCGCCGCTGGCAACGCCGCGGCCACGAGTGTCGGCTGACCTGGACTATCCATCGCTCAAAGGTTAGCACAATCTGATGGGCTTACAGTGTTGGTCGCATGCAATCCCACTTCTGATTTTATATGTCTGCAATCCCACTTCTGATTTTAAAAGTATCTATCTATTGAGTTGGATATGCCTAATTGGCCGTCCCGGATTCAATTCCCGCTACAGTGGGATACTCTGATACTAAAAAACTTAATGTACGTACAATTATAAGTACCATCGAATGAAGAAAAACCGGATAAGTGCGATTTAAACTCGCGTGGAGAGGGTTCTGTTCCGAACATGATAATCTGAAACTTCCTATGTTAGGTACCTACTTTAAATACCATAGACTTCCTATTGGTTTTTCTGTAATCTATAGGTAAAGATATATTTTTTGTTTTTTTTTCCAAAATTTTAGGCTCGGTAGTTTCGAACATAAAGGTAATGGTCAATTTTCTAAATCATTTTCAATAACTTCCAAACTATTTATCCTAAATTAAAAAAAAAAAAATACTCGTATACATTGAACATTCTCACATCGAACCCTTTTATTTGATATGTCACACGATATAGTTTGCAGAACATGTTTTTTCTTTCTAATATACACCCCAAAAGTGACCCCCATGTTAAAAATTCACTTATTTACGTTACGCGTCCGTATTGCGGTCACTGACTTACATATGTGTATCAAATTTCAACTCAATCGGTCCAGTAGTTTCGGAGCAAATTGGCTGTGACAGACGGACAAACGAACAGACAGACAGACACACGAGTGATCCTTTAAGGGTTCCGTTTTTTCCTTTATACGTACGGAACCCTAAAAAGTAAATGCCCTGGCGGACTTGAACTCAAACTTAGATTTTTTTTAACAATAGAAGAAGGAAACCAGCTTATAAGGTATCTCATGATAAGTGAAAAAGGCTTAGGCATCATGTAAATAGTATCCAATTAGATATTTTTATTAATTTTTAAGTCATAGACAAACAATTAAATTTTAGCTATTTGTATAGAAGATGATTTTAAGCGGATTTTATAATTATTTTCTTCCTATTAATTAAACTGCTTAATTAAGTTATAACTCTACACAAACATGATATTTACGTCCACCCACTGCTGCCATCTAACGTACATACAGATTAAAACGCAAATACTAAATAGTAACATGCTCTGAAAATAACCTTAAAATCTATAGTCATATGAACAGCTTTAGCACACAGCCAAATTTAAATCTTAAAATAATGAACGCACTGTTCAAATTCGAATGCAAATGTTCTAAACGTATTTTTGCCTATGAAACGTAAAATTATTTAAATTGTGTAGTAAACTACTGATCTACATTCGATAGTGTTGGTGTAAATCAATAGGGAACCAGCCGCAACGTGTTTGTTTAATGGATCGCATTATCCAATACATTGATCGGTGCGCGGGCGCTGCTCTGATTATTTAATTTTCGGGGGCGTGGCTGTTACGAGAAGTTAGTGTTGATGATGCTATGCAATAAGTAACCAAAGTTTTGTTTCTTCCTCTTTTTTGAATTGGTTACCCTAAAAAACCTCGCTTATAATTTTTGTTTTGCTTTTTCGTTATTAATTAAACTTCAGGCAGGTGAATCCCACATGAGGAAATTAAAAGACATATCCACTGATAATGGAAAAAATAAATAACGACTGTTTTTTTTTTTAAATGTCTTAAATTTCCTTCGAAAGAAATAAAACAGGACAGTGTTTCGCAAATATAATTACAATTATTGATTTCTTGAAAAACACACGGCTTTACTCACGATTTATTGTCAGAAATAGTCAGGCATGTTTCGAACTCGAATGGAGTCCTTCTTCAGGGTTTAATTGCGGTCGCGGTCAGAGCAACCCGCGTTATTTCTGACAATAAATCGTGAGTAAAGCCGTGTGTTTTTCAAGTATTCATAATGTCTCACGAAAGTTTTAATTTGACTACTATTATTGATTTCTTTAATTTCCTATTATCCTTCAATTAGTTGGCGCAGTCGTGTTTGCAGCCATCCAAAAATAAATAATTTGGTCTAAGGCACAAGCTGACGCGGCAAATAAGAAGAATTGTTTGCAAACTTAAATAAAGATTGGAACTATATCATGAATGATTATGTATATTATGGCGAAGTATTGTGTTCTTCGTAACTTAAGTGCAATATTTTTAAAGTGTGTGAGCTCAATGTTTATGGGCAATACGGTAAAGAAACATGCACTGTGTGCTATTTGACATTTAAAAAGCCATCACTTAAGAGGACTGAACCAACGGCAAAAATCACCCTGTTCATACAAAAGGCGATAACGATTTCCACCCCTTAAATGTTACCCGATGTTGTCAGACAAAACAAAATCTAGGTCTATACGTTTGTTGAATATTTATTAAAGATCAACAAAGTCAGATAATGGCCGAAGTTAGTTTTTATGTATTTTCATAAAAACTAACTTCTGAGGTTTCTAATATCATTTTTTTCTAAACTGAATAGTTTGCGCGAGAGACACTTCCAAAGTGGTAAAATGAGTTTCTCCCCCCTGTAACTTCTAAAATAAGAGAATGATACAACTAAAAAAAATATATGATGTACATTACCATGTAAACTTCCACCGAAAATGGTTCGAATGAGATCTAGTAAGTAGTTTTTTTTTAATACGTCATAAATCACGGCACCCTTCATGGGCGAGTCAGACTCGCACTTGGCCGCTTTTTTTTGTCTGAGTAAGCTCCAATGATAGCTATCCGAGTGGTCTAACATGCGGCCTCTCGCGCTGAGGGTAGCGGGTTCAAATCTGGTTCGCATCACTGAGTTTTTCGAAACTTATCGGTATTCAATTTGATATTTGCCACTAGCAATTCGATGAAGGAAAACATTGTGTTGAAACCCGCACATCAGCAAAGTGATTCAACTATAAAGTCCCCAATCTGCACTAAGCCTTTAATGGCGACGTTTTGAGTTTATCACTCGCACCGCACCACATACGCAAGCGGCTATCTAAATGTAAATAAGAACCGCGCCCGATAGATGGCGCTCTTCTTTTTGTAATACGGTGCAAGATTTAATCGACGCCATCTTTTTTATTTCGCAATTTTGGACAAATTACACTGTTACAATCTCTTTTAACTGAAATAATTGCAGGATTCGTTTTGAGACACACAGGTTGGTTATCTGTGCTAATGAAACATCCGTCACTATAATTTAAATTTCTCGTTCTGAACATACCATTATAGCCGATATACCGGAAAAAAACTGATTCCAGAAAAGCCGGATTACCGATTCACCGGTTTCCTGATAATACCAGTTTCTCAAAACACCTGTTTGCATAATACAAATAGAATAATACTCAAGATTCCTTAACAGATCTCGTATTTTGAGATGGCGGTATTATCAGAAACCAGGGGTAGTGGAAATCTGATATTTCGGGAAACTGGTAAATCAGATGTATCCAGTATTTTGAAATTCAAGTATTTTGAAATTCCTGTATTTTGAATATGAGCGGTTTTAAATTTATATCTCCACAATACTAAAGAATATTAAAATACTATGACGGTTCAGTAATAAATTCCTAAGCATTTTATATATCTAACTAGAGGACCCACTACAGCTTCGCCCGTGGTATTTTCCATACAAACTTTATCACCCATTTTAACCCCTTTAGGGATGGAATTTCAAAAAAAGCACCTCTAGGGTACTCGAGGAATGTCTCTTCCAAATTTCAAACCTCTAGGAGCACCCGTTTAGGCTGTGCGTTGTCTATAAGTGAGACACGGTACGGTTTTATATGTATAGATTTGTAATCAATTCCATTATATTATTAGGGATTAGCAGAAAGATAAATTATTGCAGTTATGATTTTTCTTCTAATTAATTTCCAACCAAAGTAAACATTTATATCATGTAACTTATTCGTAAGCATCTCATAATGCACTAGAAAAAAGTATCATTGGTAAATCAACTGACCGTCGCGTTTTTCCATCTCATCAGCGCAGACGCATGTCAATGTCGACATAAATCACTGTGACAGTTGACACGTCAGGGTGCTTGACACTCGTCACGGTGACATGGCCGGTCCACGTGAATATATCGGTTCCGGAGTTCCCAGGGCTCAAAAAGGGATGGTGACAATTGACGCAATTTAGACTCGTTTTTTGACCCATATTTTTAAAGGCCTCACATAAGCTCTAATGGATGATTAACGTATACATATATATGTTGCTTTTCCATCAGAACTGCGGTGTGATTATCTTATATAACACTTCGTTCATGAGCTCACCGACGAGCGTTACTTGACCCGTCAGTGCGTATAAACTACATGCTCGTGTCGTGCGTATATTCGACCATGGGTGTATTTCGCAGCCGGCCACGGACATAGGTACCAAAGTCAGTGACGTTTCGTCAAATGGACCGTCTGGCTGTTTGCCTGTATATGGCAATAAATATAATGATTATAGTTCACAAAAACTAAAAAACACGCTTTTGACAGTAACGCACCAAAAAGTTCAAAAGACCCTCATCATCAAGGTAATGTATTTGACTCGTCAATACATAACCATTACCATTAACAAAACGAGCCTACTCCTTTCTCAAAGGCAGCGCATCCATAATTCGCCTGGTGTTGCGGGTGTCCATGGGCGGCGGTGATTGCTTACCATCAGGTAACTCGCCTGCTCGTTTGCCCCCCTCCTACTATAAAAAAACCGGACAAGTGCGAGTTAAACTCGCGTGGAGAGGGTTCCGTTCCGTTCATGATTATCTGAAATTTACTAGGTTACTTTAAATACCATGGACTTCTTATAGGTTTTCCTGTAATCTATAGGTAAAGATCTATTTGCTGTATTTTTTTCAAAAAATTAGCTCCTGTAGTTTCGGAAATAGGGGGGGGGAATGGTCATTTTTCGTCTATTTTCCTGAATAACTTCTAAGCTATTTTACTTAAAATTCAAAACAAAATATATTTAAGATCCTCACAATAAGCCATTTCATTTGATATGTCACACGATATAGGTGGTAAACCTTTTTTTTTAAATTTTCTAATATACCCCCAAAAAGTGGCCCCTATGTTTAAAATTCATATATTTATGTCACGCGTCCGTGTTGCGGTCACCAACTTACATATGAATACCAAATTTCAACTCAATCGGTCCAGTAGTTTCGGAGCAAATTGGCTGTGACATTCGGACAGACAGACAGACAGACAGATACACGAGTGATCCTATAAGGGTTTCGTATTTTCCTTTTGAGGTACGGAACCCTAAAAAATACATACGAGCCCAGTCAAGGGGTTTACTAATAGACATTGAAGAGTTTCACTATCCACCTCATGGCTCCATGGTCAGATCAGCTCGATGGTAGCAAATAATTGTATTGTCATTCGAAATACATACACTTGCATTTCAAATCCTTACGACAATTAGAAGTAGGTTAAAATTAACTTCTAAGATTTTATTACATTGTTACTCAGTTAGTTACAAGTGAAGCATAAAAGCATGTTAAAAACAGACAAAAAAACCGGGCAAGGGCGAGTTAAACCCGCGTGAAGATGGTTCCGTTCCATACATGATTATCTGAAATTTCCTATGTTACTTTAAATGCCATAGACTTCTCATAGGTTTTCCTGTAATCTATAAGTAAAGAACTATTTTCTGTATTTTTTTCAAAATTTTAGGCCAGGTAGTTTCGGAGATAAGGGCGGGGAATGGTCAATTTTCGCCTATTTTCCTAAATACTTAACTTCCAAACCATTCAACTAAAAATTCCAAAAAAAAAACATATTTAAGATCCTCACAATAAGCCCTTTCACTTGATATGTCACATGATATAGTTAGCGTAACTTTTTTTTTAATTTTCTAATTTACTCCCCTAAAGTCGCCCCCATGTTTAAAATTAATTTGTTTACGTTACGTATCCGTGTTGCGGTCAACGACTTACATATGTATACCAAATTTCAAATCAATCGGTCCAGTAGTTTCGGAGCAAATTGGCTGTGACAGACGGACAGACAGACAGACAGACAGACAGACAGATACACGAATGATCCTATAAGGGTTCCTTTTTTCCTTTTGAGGTACTGAACCCTAAAAAAGATAGAAATTATATGAAAAATAGGCCAAGCTGTAAGCTTTGTCAAGAATACAGTTAAGCTATGTCATTCTATAACAAATGTCATTTTAACACCGATAGGTTGAGTTACGCTCGCCGCCGAGTTCAGGAACGAAGTTCTATTTAAGATAAACACCCCAGGAAAGGGACTTGCAAACAGGCTAGATTATTGGCAATTTATTGCTGAAATTTAGGTTATTATTAAGATGAGAACAAAAAGTTAAGAGGACTGTGAACCAACGGCAAAAACCCTTTTCATACAAATGGCGATAACGATTTCCAATGCTCAAATGTTAATTGATTTTGACCGATTTTTGATAGTCATAGTCAGAACAAAATCTAGGACTATATTTTTTTTGAATATTGATTAATTTATTTTTATTTCTCAGATAACAAAGATCCATACAATTGCGTTAGTAAATTGGCTTAAGGCTATATTAGTAGATTATTAATAAGTACTTCAAATTAACATTGATAATAACAATAACACATAAAAACAATTAAAAATATGTCAACATTATTACTTAAAATATTATTACTAACATGTCAAACATAAATTTTAATGATCCACAAAGTAATAAAATTCGTTTTGTATGAGAATACTGAACAGCAATAAAACGAAATTTATTGATTAAAGTGAAAATAACCGAAACGCATAGACCCAGATTTTGTTCTTACTGACAGACAACTTATTAAAAACTGGTCAGGCGTGGAAATCGTTATCGCCTTTTGTATGAAAAGCCGTCGGTTCACACAGTTTTGGGGATAGGCCGAATTGTAGCAATAAGTTGCCAAGAAAGTTGCCGGTTTAGTTACAAACACCGTAAGAAGTGTACAACCGATAACTGCAACGGTTGCGTTTCAGATAAAAAAGGATACCTGGTTAGGACAGTATTTCCCACGTCCTAGCTGGAAGCGAACCCGGAACTGTGCGTCTGAGAACTGTGCAGCTGGTTTTTGTGAGTGAGTGCGGATTCTTGCGTAGTAACGAATTGTTTTAATTGCTTTTGGTATGATACATCTTGATAATTTTTTCTCGAAGTTTATTTGTATTAAATAGTGCAATGTAGGTTTGTAAATGGTTCGTCTTTGTGTGGGTATTATGATGTAATAATAATAATAAAGACATTTATTTAACGCACACTGAGAATTTTTTTGATGCTATACCTGCATTACCGTAATGTATTCGCAGCCAAGTCCAAATAATGTCGAAGCATCCGAAATAATGTTGATTGTTACGTGGTAATGTAAAAACATATACAGGCGTTTGTAGTCCGCAACATTATCTATGCAGCCGAGTCTCTACTTACGTTAGGTACGTTTTTCTCCAGAATTACGTACTAGGCATCCAGAATTACGTATGTCGGTACAGTAATTTTATCTCAGTGCACTTTAGACACAGACAGATAACAAGAAAAGCACATAACAAAGAAACAATGAACATAAAAAGAAGTGTCGAACGGTGCCAAAGAGGGTGCCACTCAGCGTTATGCCGTGGCGAGCCTCGGCGCTGATTTTCAGTGGCCCCTAGGTGACAATACGAGAGACAGAGAATGTGTGTTTTTATCTACAACCTATTAATATTATAAGTTTATAAGTAACTCTGTCTGTATGGCTGTAATCCTTTCACAGCTTAACCGCTGAGAGGAATTTGATGAACTTTGGTATGGAGATCATTTGAGCCCCGGGAAAGGACAGGACACAACATTTTTTAAACACTATTAACCCCTAAAAGGGTGAAATAGGGGCTAGATTTCTAAGTTTAAAAAGTCAGTAACATGAAACATCCACGCAGACGAAGTTGTGGGTAAAAATTAGTTCCTATGGTTGTCTGCTACCCTTAGAATAGGAAATCATAGTTTGGGACTAAACCGTTATGGGGTAGGGTCCCAGATAATGTCATTAAACGTATTGCATAAGTCTAGTGCTCCTCTGCTGCACTGGGAGTGAAGAAATAGCATAGAATGCGTGCAGATGCTTATCATCCTGGCATGTCGTAAAAGTCGACTAAGGGACGGGTCCTCTCCAACATGGTGGACTATCTGTATGGGCGATGGGCTGATCACCTGTCACCATACGGTTCATCATACCATCTTAGGACTAATAAATCAAACGTGGCCACAAGTAGTCTTGTGGCTCTGCCCACCCCATTAGGGATTTCGGGCGTGATGCTATGTATGTATAAGTCTAAACAGCAGCCTTCCACTGTACGCACTTTTTGTATTTGAAATTCTAAAAAACATGCAAAATTTGCAAACATGCTCACAAAGTTGCATTTGTCGCAATCGATGAATTCTATATCGATATCAATAAAGCACATCACTAGCCATTCCTATCGGCTCATAGTATAAAATCAGCCAGGTATGTGGACATTGTCTATTGATAGAACACGATAGTGTTGACGTACGTTTAACTAAGGTCTGCAACTATTCTGTGGACTTCAGTGCACTGTCATAGCTCTTTCTGCCTAGAAATAAAGTATAATTTTGCTTGGATAAGAGAACGATGGAAAACCAAATTGATGGCAGAGCAGTTTCAAATAAAGTACAGATACATAAAATTGTAATTCAAAATTTTGCTTTCAGAACAGCAGTAGTGCTATTCTGCGAGAATATTCTTAACCAACTTAAAAAGAAGGTAATTTCGTGAATAAATCTTCCCACGAGATATAATTTTCATTCCCCTAATGAAAAATACAAAGCATAGTTGATACTCGTATTTTTACGAAACTATGGCATTTTTTTTATAGAAAGTGCATTTTACCCCTATCTCACCTGATGGAAAGTGATGATGAGGTCGACGATGGCGCATGCACACCTAGATAATGCCTAATGATAATGCCACTTAAGCATTTGATTAGAGATTAAACAGTTAAATGTCCCACAACTAGTTGTCATCCTATACAAAAACGTCACCCTAACGTCACTTTAATTAAAGATCAATTTGAGTGGCCTTTCTGAATTTGGCCAAAATTAGATTACCAAGGTTGATTACACTCAGTTTTATACGTCACCATCAAGACAGCCCGACTGGATGCCCCGACTGGATTGTAGCTATATAATATGAACATTAGTCCGTGTGGTGCCAGCTAAGAATAGCATCACCCCATCTCGTCTCGTGGGTGTCGTAGAAGATAATGTAGAAGGATGGGTAGCAGCGTCTTTCTAGTAGTATCATGCCCAACAGCAACCTTTGTCCTGGACGTTTTACGGCTGATGATCATATTGAATCTGGTTACGACGAAACCTATCAAATCTATAGCATATCCAAACCTAAATTATAATATAGAACAAATTTCATTTTCAAAGTTTATTCGACTGGGAACCTAGTTAAAAACCTTTACGGTCAGAAAGCTGGACTTCAACTACTAAGCTACTTTGGTTTAGGTTATCTATACATATAAAATAGTACCGTGACTCACTTATAGATAACGCACAGCCTATACGGGTGGTGCTAGAGGTTTGAAATTTGGAAGGAGACATTTCTCGAGTACCCTAGAGGTGCACTAAGGAGGGATTTTTCGAAATTCCATCCCTAAAGAGGTGAAAATGGGTGATAAAATTTGTATGGAAAATACCGTGGGCGAAGCTGTGGCGGATCCACTAGTGGATTATAAATACAAACAAAACCCTTTTTATTCCGGAAAAAATCCAAAAGCTCAACTTATTCCAGGAGCGTACTGCTAAAAGCTAAAAAAGTCTAATTGATCGCACGAGCACGGAAGAATAACTTAAACACTTTCCGAGAAAGCATTTATTTAGCCTATAAATAAATATAAATCGTTTTATCGTCCCTACACGTCCTTTGGAATCCCGCGTAGGGGGCCCTTAAAAGGTAAGGGGGTTCTCGCAAAAACTACGCGTGCGTACGCGCCGGGGATACCGGCTCATAGGGTTGACAGCGTGCGCTTAGGGTTGCCAGGTTAAAAAAATATTTAAACATAATTGCTGGACACAAGTGGGCTGGGCAAAATTTAGGATTTGGTAATTTTTTCAAACAACAAATGGCAAACACAACACTGAGTAAATGTTGGATCACAAATCTGTGTTGCCAACTAAACAGAATCGTAGTGTCTGTTGCTATTATTTAGAGAGGCCAGTGGCCCGTTCCACGAAGCTAAAAGTTACAATTTTACAAGCAAAAACTCGCAACACCGACGACAGCACACTTGCAGTGTTGCCAGTTCACGCCTGTAAAATTGTAACTTGACTTTTAAATTCTATTCTAAAACATGTTTTTGGCTCAAATATTTTCTATTTTTCTTATCGTCCGCACTGTATTTCAAAGACGCCGGCGAAATATCTTTTATAAATCCTACGCGATTTACTAATTATTAAGTAAATTGGGTCCAATTCGAAACGATGTCCGCTAAATTTAAGATTGCCTAAACTTAAAATAAGAAACGTCAAACTCGATTTGTATAGCTCCAAGGTTCAAAATCGAGTCTAACGTTTCTTATTTCAAATTTAGCGAAAACACGTAAAATGGTATGTTTGTGCATCGCCGAAAGTGCGTTTTGTACCCGAAGACGATAAAACGGTGGCATACAAAACATAATTATGTCGCCAAGTATTTATTCAATTTAGGCTTTTACATGCTTTTATGAAGGTTAAGGAATTAACCTACCATCGGTTCGAAAAAAAATGCTGTACTGAAAAGAGCCGGCAAGAAACTCGGTAAGAAATCAGAGCGGGGCACTGACGTTTACAACCATAACTTTTTGTTTACATTTTTGCTATACTGAATTGAAACAGACTATAGTACGAAACTGCGACTCAATTCAGTTTACAATAATAATCACTTCTTTCCCAGGTACTAAACAGTTATGATTCGGGTACAACATTTGTGCTCATCACACAAAGTTAGCCCGTAATGGGACGAACGCGCGACCTCCAGCACAGATGGCCGTTGCAACCACTGAGCTATCGAATCAGGTTTAAAACCTTACTTTGAATCACATAACAAGATCGTGGTTATCCCCTAGGTCTATTACAATGAACACTGTTAATATTTGGCAGCCGGATGTTCACAGTTAAACTGTAAGTTTTGTTCACCACAATTGTGACAGTCACGTGATCTCTGGTCCTACCGGTGGTAGGTTTCGACCGCGGGGACCAACCCCTTGACAAATCCATGCTGCCAAGCGACTCCAATCGTGTTCCGGCATGATGCCTTGGGTAGCTATTTGGAGAGGTTCTATTAACAGTTGCACCGAATAAGCGAAGGATCTTTCAGTTGCATTTTCGGTGCCTCGTCCTTCCTTCCTTCCATGCCCATTTCCCTTCAAGAAAATAGGCATTTCCTGGGAAATCCCATTTAACTTTCGACTGTGTCATCACTTTTCATCAGGTAAGACTGTGTTTAACCAAGAAAGAGACCAAATTTTTACTCAATCGGTCCAGTAGTTTCGGAGCAAATTGGCTGTGACAGACGGACAGCCAGACACACGAGTGATCCTATAAGGGTTCCGTTTTCCTTTTGAGGTACGGAACCCTAAAAAGAAACTCAACAATGCGACATTTTTTCAACTAGAATTTATTACATAAAAATGTGATTAACACGTACCAAAACATACATTATTCAATTGCGTCGGCCGCGTTTGATCTTGGTCGCAACTCATCAATTACGGCTCAGTCGACACCCTACTGAGTGGAAAAAATAGCCTTAGAATAACAAATAGATGTCGTGTAAGTGGGTTAAATATGTTAAGGTTTTGCACTGGCGGGTTTTTATAACGATTTTATTGAAGCTCCGGTTTCATAGCGTAGAGATATATATATGTCTAGGATATTTCTTGTTACTAAGGAAAAGTTCGTATATCTGGTAAAAGTAATGACTAAGAGGAGTGTGAACCTACAGCTTTTCATACAAAAGGCGATAACGATTTCCACCCTTAAATGCTAACCAATTTTGACCAGTTTTTGATAGGTTGTCAATAAGAACAAAATAAAGGTCTATGCGTTTCGGTTTTTTCATTATAACCAATCAATTTTGTTTTATTGCTGTTTCAGTATTCGCATACAAACTAATTGCGATCTAAATCAAAAAACGTATAGACCTAGATTTTTTTCTGTCTGACAACCTGTAAAAAATTGGTCAAAATCGGTTAAAATTGAAGAAGTGGAAATCATTATCTCCTTTTCTATGAAAAGGATGATCTTTGCCGTTGGTTCACAGTCCTCTTAAAGAGAAAATACTTGTGAAAAAATTATACCTCACCGAGTTTCTTGTCGACTCTTCTCAGTAGAGGTTTTTTTCCGAACCGGTGGTAGATTAATTCTTTGACCTTCATAAGAGCTTGTAAAAGCCTAAATTGAATGAAGATATTTTGACTTTGACTTGACTTAAATTGACTCCAAATAGTGTTTTAAACTGTAGCTACAGCTTACCATCTACACATAGAAACCAGTCAAGTGTGACTCGAACTCGCGCGTAAAGGGTTCCGTAGACGACTAACAAATTTGTTTTCAGCTTAATCAGATGGCTGGTGGCGCATGCACTGGCCAATTACCGATGCTGGCTAGTGAACTCGAAGAAGCTCGAAAGAAAAAAAGTCATCGGTCATGCACATTTCTTACCTCCGCAAACAATTAAAACCTAAGGAACGTTCGAAATCTAAGCAATGCCGTCAATATGTATGAGTTGGCCGAAACTGGCGGCCTTACTGGGCGGGATGCCTGCGCGAGAGTCGCTTTTTCAAGCACAATTAACTTTCTGTAAAGGAGTTGCCACGCGACAGTCGTGCGACTGGCAACCCTATAAGGACGCAGGTAAACAGCATCTGTCTTTGTTGCACTAGAGCTGTTAGGAAGGGAAGAAGGATCTCATGATTGTAAACGTAGTGGAGAACTATAGCTTCCGCATACAGATGCCACATATTAATGTAATCATACAGTATTTGCTTCCTTAGAAAAACCAGACAAGTTCGAGTTAAACGTGGAGAGGGTTTCGTATAACACTATCTGAAATTTCCTATGTTACTTTAAATACCATAGACTTCTTATAGATTTTTCTGTAATCTATAGGCAAAGAACTAATTTCTGTATTATTTTCACAATTTTTGGCCCATTAGTTTCTGAGATAAGGGGAATTGTAAATTTTCGCCTATTTTCCTAAATAACTTCAATACGATTTATCTTAAAATTATTTTAAAAAATTTAGATTTTTCACAATGAGCCCTTCATTTGATATCTTACACGCCATCTAATTTAGCCCCAAAAGTGGCCCCCATGTTTAAAATTCATCTATTTACGTTAAGCGTCCGTGTTGCGGTCACCGACTTACATAAGTGTAGCAAATTTCAAGTCAATCTCGGGGTGATCAGTAGTTTCGGATCAAATTGGCTGTGATAGATGGACGGACAGATACACGAGTGATCCTATAAGGGTTTCGTTCTTTCCTTTTGAGGTACGGAACCCTAAAAAGTGGTGTTTTATTACTAAGTTTCAATAGTAATTCGGTTCCTGCACTCTGAAGCTAGTGTTTAGTGGCTTGATTATATGTATTTGAAAAACATAAATAATGTTGATGTTCAAACATAAAATTAAGGGAAGATAAAATGTTTAAATATAATATACAACATAATACATACAACAGTGTTTAGTTGTTTATGATTTTAATTTAGAATTGCAAATCGGGTCTAATAGTTAGTGAATCATATCATATGTCACATATGAGATTCCTACTTTTGTAATGACAATTTAAAACCGTTTTTTTTCGCAATGAAATGACAACCAGGCGCCTCATTCGGGAACGCTAAGTGATTCTGTAGCGACTCGTAAGCCAGATCTCTCATCTCGCTCTTACGCATTTGGCGTCGTGCGGAAGAGTGGAATGAGAAATCTGGCATACGAGTCGCTACAGAATCACTTAGCGTTCCCGAATGAGGCGCCAGAGCTGTATTGTTTTTAAAGAAACCGTTCTCAAAGACGTTTTTATTCCAAAATTTAAAACTTATAAAAGGACCTATTATAGCAAAGACAAAATATTAATCGGCATAAGTAATAATTCAATTCAAAACCTCAATTCTATAACGAATTCTAAAATAAATCATTTCACGTCAGCAACAATAGTCATTGCTCACGGAAGAATTACTTTTAATGATTCGTAATGACGAACGACATCTATCGTGACGGAATGTCAAACGAAATGATTGAGCTCCATCTGTGGTCTGTCGTTGGGTAACTATAATTTATCTGTGTTGCTTTTAAGAAAGGAATGGATTGGCCATGATACATTTTAAAATAAGAAATGTGTCCGCAATGCCACGTTTTCTCGTACAGTGGATTCATCCATACTCGTCTTATTTGGTAAACAAGTTTCTAACCTCAAAATGTGAAATTTTTGGGTGAAACAGCTGTTGTATCCTAAATAAAACAAACCTAGGCTAAAAATTGGCAAAGCGACGCCTAAATTAAATTATATTGTCTCTGGTTCCTTTATTTGTAAGGAAACAGCTGTTTTAGCCAAAAAAGGTGCATTTTGAGGTTAGAAACTTGTTTACCAAATAAGATAAGTATGGATGAATCCACTGTAGTTGGCCTGTTATAGAATTCCACTGCTGGGCAAAGGGGCTAAGGAGGAAAGCGGATTTTAAACTTGATATAATGACGCATATCGTGGTGCAGTCTACGGCCCAAACTAGGATAACGGGAACTCTGGTGGGAATCAAATCCGCGACCTCAAGCGTCCGACATTGGGAGCCAATAATTATGCAACCCGTTATTTATGCCAGTCCTTTTCACTTTTGTCAAACTAGTTGCGCCTGCGACTTTGGTTGCGTGGGATTGGGATGAAAAGTATTCTATGTTTTATTCCAAGATATAGTCTATGTGTCTGCCAAATTTTATCCAAATCCGTCAAGCCGTTTGAGGAGCAAACATGCAAACATCCAAACATGTTCACATACTTTCACATGTTTAATATTAAGCGGGATGGATAGATATAGGTACACTTTTTTAAGGTACTCCATTTAGCAAAGTTATTTTGGATTTTACTTTCGTCATAACAAAATTGGGGCTATTGTTGTTTTCATATTTGATAATGGGACGAATTTTGTCCCACCATCGATTCCGGTCCAATGCGTTTTGGGCTATATACGGTCTATAAGTTACATGGTTTACCTGGTTATCCCGTGTAAAGAAGCGGTCGTGACGTTATAATAACAATTTGGAACCGGTCGGCGTTCGTGCGAGCTGTCAGACGGTGCGCCTTCATTATTATACGGGAGCGCGCCGCAAATCAGCCGCGGACGGACGGACGGACGATACAATAAGATATTTACAAGCGATTCCGCGGAACAAGACGGTTGCAGGGCTGGCCCTGTTTCAGTCGAGTTAGGATAACGTTTTAATTGAAATCAACATCATCATTGCAACCCGAGGACGTCCACTGCTGACCACCTTGTGAAAGTTATTCAACAATGTGAGTTAAGTCCCCAATCCGCTCTGCTCGCGTGAGGCGTTGCCCTAATAGAACGCGATTGCGCGATCATCGCTAGTTCGCGCGAATTTTTTTTGCACGGAAGCGCGATTAAACATACTGATGTCGAACTGGTATCCTAATTGATCGCGCGTTTTTTTTTATATTATAAAGCGGGCAAACGAGCAGACGAGCCACTTGATGGAAGGTGGTCATGTTCGTGCGAAAAAATTCGCGCGAACTAGCGATGATCGCGCAATCGCGTTCTATTAGGATGACGCCTGAGGAATACAGTCCAATCCCTCTCATTATGTACATATAGAGATTACGATGGCAAGGTTTCGCCTTATCTTTGTGTTCTTTTAATAAAGTATTTTAATTTTCTTGACGATGGTAACCCTGGATGGTATTGTTACTACCAATACGTACGAGTCCAACCAGTCCCCTTCTTGTTATCGACTTATGTACATATTTATTTATTTTGGCATTATTGTATGTATTACCATTGTTATAGGAAAAAAGTGTTGCATTAGCTCAATAAAGATGAGCCATGGAACTATTTTGTATTAAATGTTTTGCTGGACTTTCATTGTTTAGTGCAATCATCATACCCAAACAGCACACCCCCTTATCCCCTTATCCCCTATCTCCCCCCCCCCCGTCCTCTTGCACCAAAACATGTACCCGAAGTGAGCGTGGAAGTGGGCATGGAAGTGGGCAGCGCGAGCATGTAAATGGGTCACTTCTCCTGCTCCTACCGCTGCTACTCGCGTTGCCCATGCAGCCGAAGTTAGCAGGGAAGTGGCCATGGAAGGGGGCAGCGCGGGTATGTAAATGGGTCACTTCTCCTGCTCCTGCCGCTGCTACTCGCATTGCCCATGTAGCCGAAGTAAGCAGGGAAGTGGGCATGGAAATGGGCAGCCCGAGTATGTAAATGGGTCACTTCCTCTGCTCCTGCCGCTGCTACTCGTTGCGGCGCGCAGTGAGTCAGGAAGCAGCATGTAAACACCCACTGCCTTCGAAAGCAGTATGCGGGAATTATTTCTGGCAGCGCGCGCAGCAGTGGCAGTGGCTGCATGTAAATGAGGTTTTAGAGATTACATAGCAGGTGGACCGTAAGCTTGTTGGTGTGCCAATATGCAAAACGCAGCCGATAAAAAAAAAAATCTCCGAAGACTTCCACAACTAAATAAATAACTGAAAAATGAAGGAAGTTCGAAGGGGCTTTGCTTAATACCCATACTTATAACGCATAATAAATCGCTACCAAATAATATATCGCGAGTGATAATTCTTCCGCAAATCTGCTGATACCTACGAAACAATCAGTATGCATTGTACTCTTAAGAGCTAAAGACGAAATTAATCCTTTAAAAAAACGCCGCTGAAAAAAGGTTAATACGGTAAATTTAAATGGTTAAAGTTTAAGAGCAAGAATGAGACGGACGCTTTGGGAAGGTTCCGCAGAAATTAATATTTATTCGTATAGCAGAAGAGGCATGCTACCGACGGCAAACATTACACTTGTTACACACAGTTGTTACCCAGTGCCATAATGTTCAAAATTATTATTTATTGGTAAAAAACACAAATGCTTACGTCGGGAACTTTAAATTTTACCATTTCGTTACGATTTTGTTAATACATTTTCCAATCGTATTATAGAAATTACTATATAAATAAATTATATTTTTTAATAATTAAGGATTAATGGTTTGTTATGGTTTTTTAACAAAATTACTTAAGAATGGTTTGCAAAACTCTTGGACAATCTGTTAAAGAAATGGTAAAATTAAATGTTTTTGACGTAAGCATGTTAACTTTCTGAGAAATGTTCTTTATGAGTAATCGGTATTTAGTAAGTATTATATTGATTTTTAGCATATCAATCCTTTCGTTATATACCATTAATTAATATAGGCATTAGAAATTTACATCTACACTAATATCATAAAGAGGTAAAAGTTTGTTTCTTTGTATGTCGGGGGTAATCTCTGGAACTACTGAACCGATTCTAAAAATTCTTTCACTAATAGAAAGCGACACTATCCCCTAGTGACATAGGCAAATTTTTACCCCGGAAAATTATTATGTTATTAATTTATTATTGAACATGCACATTAATGTTGAATTAAAATTTCGGATTTGATTGGACACTACAAGCAGACTATTTAGAAATATATATGCATACATTTCCTCAATGATTAAAGATTTCCAGAATAAAAAATAATTTGCAACACGATTAATGTCAGCGGGCTTAAGGCAATTGACTACGGAACCCCAAAACTGCCTTAAGGCAAACCGGCACTTGCTCTCAGGTATTAATCACACTTGTTACTCGAAAGATTTGCTGATAAGAGACGAAAAATAACGCCCCGCTGTGAGTTACGGCCTTTACAAATTAACTGGCTTTTTTGAAGTGGCTGAGTAAGAACTGTGAATCTTCGCTTTAACTACCTCTGAGAGATATAGATTAGTACGTATATTTAAAGTGACTACTTTTATCCGTTTTATTCATATGCAAGCAGAGGAATTAACAAAACAAGGAACGAGGTACACAATTTTATTTTATTTAAATTAACATACCTTTCTTAAAAAACCGTTTCGGCTTACCTGTAACAAAAATTATAAACATTAAAAAACTAACAATAAACACTGACTGGTAAAATGTTTATACTGGCCGCTAAAGCAGTCAGAAAGAAACAATTCAAATTCTAATTTGGAACGAAATAAAAATAAAAGAAAACAGAGTCTCTAATTGATCAGTGCCAATAATGACATATTTATGTTTCGGCCGGTCACACAAAAACGCAAGTTATTAATAATTTGATATTAAACTAGCAGGCACTCATAGCGGCCGGCGCCTGCGCCCTTGTATCAGTAAAAACTATATCATAAATGCGCTTTAGATATTTTGGGGATAGGAATTTTGGTATAGTAAACGTGAAGTTAGCAGATAATACAAAACTTTGAAGATATTTCAGATCGAAACTGAGTGTAAAATGGCGCTTGATTTATAGGCAAGAAATCTCTATGAAATGTTTCGTGAAATAACCGAAATGGATAAAGATGTAGACAATCTCGTCAAGTGCGAGCCGGACTTGCACACACACGCCATTCAAATTTCCTGAGGCTACGAAATTTAGAATAATCAGTTTTAAATACTTTCATCTGCCGTCGGTCGATATTCTGTAAAATCACTTATCATGACAAAAGATATATCAGGATTGATCGCAAAAACTTAGGCATAGCATAGCATTACGCTCTATAGAGGAATTCATCTTCCATACAAAATGTTTTGCGTCGGGAGAACTTAGGAATAACTTCGCGTGTATTATACCCTTAATGTGACAGCCTGAATGTATTTCGTCTCCTTTCATATTTTTGCTCGACTTGAATTTTGTTTTTCCCCTTCAAATGATGGACACAGAAATGTAAATGTTGCGTATAATGTAAGTGAGAGTAGATTGTTAATATTGTAAGTTGACGATTCTTGAGTTTTATTTGAAAGTTTATGTGTGGAAATAAATTCATTTTTTCTTCGTGCAGCGAGCGAACTGAATGCTTTGTTGCATGAAACGAATGTGCCATTATATTATTGTTAGACATTTTTGGGGACTTTTTTGATCATGGAAACGTTTCTAAGACGCTGACGAGAGCCAATGACCTTGAGTGATGATCACTATTTGTTTGCACAGGAGTGAACGAGAAGCACTATGCGGTTCTTTGTATGGGGATAATTAAAAACGGATGAATTATATGAGTAAACACACTGCACGTAAAATATAAATTAGTATCTTTTAATATGCGCGTGATGTAATAGAGTTATTAATTATAGACACACAAGTTAAAAAATGAAGACATAGAACTGTTGTTGACGACGCGGTTAGCCTAGTTGGGAGTGACCCTGCCTCCGAAGCTAGCGTCCCGAGTTCCATCCCCGGTAAGGGCAAATATTTGTGTGATGAGCACGAATGTTTGTTCCTGAGTCTTGGATGTTTCCTATGTATTTAAGTATTTATTTCTCTATATAAGTATTTATATCGTCGTCTAGTACTCATAACACAAGCCTTTAGAGCTTACTTTGGGACTAGATCGATTTGTGTAAAGATTGTCCCAAGATTTATTTATTATTTATTATTTATGTTTAAAGAGGATTTCAGACGTAACTTCACGATTTTTTCTATCGTATCGATTTCATCAATTCGTATTTTGGAAATAGTCATCAATATAATACAATGAATATGAACGTACATTTTTTTCGCTTTGCCAAATCAAATAGTTTTTGTTAAAAAGTGTTTAAGTAAAGCCGATTTAGGTCTTGTCAACGCCTGGGTCGTATTAAGCCTCGAGTTACCAACTTGTTCAGGCTGTCCACGGAATAATTCGTTTAGTTTTTTAATTACCTAACACGATAACTTAAGAAATTAAAGGCAAGCTGGTAGAAAAGCTGTTAGCAAAATCGTAACGAAATAGTAAAAATGAAACGTTGCCGTAAGGCCGCTGTCTATGTACCAGTGGCGCAGCCTGCCTACAAGCCGATTCCTGACGGCTTTACCAAGCGAGAAGGCTACGGCTAGCTGTCAGTGAACTCCATGTTACTCTTACTAAATGTCAGACTCGAACGTACGTCCCTTAGGAAATATTTGACGCTTCGCCACTGCTATGTACACACTTTTTGAGAATACTTTCATAATACCATCGTGTGGCCGGGCTTCCGGCCGGAGGGTGTCATGTTCAGGGGTTTCCAGGGCAGCTTGCCTGTCCAGGATACGACTGTAGTGGCCCTAGCAAGGTTGACACAAGGATAAGTTAAACCGCCTTATCTCTAAGTGCGTCCCTCTCACTGTTGCCGACGAAAGAGATAGGCAGAGAGATTAACGAGTTTCACTTATCTCCGTGTCTGCCATGCTGGGGCCGCTGGATTCACGACGCTAAGGAGCTACGCCTTTTCGTGGTACAACCTACGGTTTTTCATACAAAAGGCGATAACGATTTCGATCCCTTAAATGTTAACCGAATTTAACCACTTTTTGATAGGATGTCAGTAAGAATAATAATAAATAATAAATCAGAGGACAATCTTTACACAAATCGATCTAGTCCCAAAGTAAGCTCTAAAGGCTTGTGTTATGAGTCCTAGACGACGATATAAATACTTATATAGATAAATAAATACTTAAATACATAGGAAACATCCAAGACTCAGGAACAAACATTCGTGCTCATCACACAAATATTTGCCCGTACCGGGGATCGAACCCGGGACGCTTGCGTCGGAGGCAGGGTCACTACCAACTAGGCTATCTGCGTCGTCGTAAGAATAAAATCTAGGTTTATGCGTTTCAGTTTTATCACTATAATCAATAAATTCAGTTTTATTGCTGTTTCAGTTTTTTCATACAAAACTAATTTCGGCGATTATTTGACTTTGTGGATCTTTAATCAATATTAAAAAAACGCGTAGATTTTGTACTGACTGACAACCTATCAAAAATGTGTTAACATCGATTAACATTTAAGGGGTGGAAATCGTTATCGCCTATTGTATGAAAAGGGTAATTTTGCCGTTTGTTCACAGTCCTCTTAAGTTATATTTTAATAAGTAAGTTTGTCAGTCTGTAAGGTAGGTAATGTATGGGCCACTATTGCCTGAAATAAAGGTTATTATTATTATTATAATGGAAACATGGATATTCCCAGCACTGAAACATCTGTAGGCTGACGTTTATAATGATAATTACGCATAAATCTACTCGAGAAATCATACAAATACTTTTTCAAATGTGCTAATGTCAAACGAACATAATTCTCCAATCCATCCATTCAAAAGTTTTTCGTTTAAAAAAGCTTTGTTTCGAAATTATCGAATTGTTATTATCGATCGAAATATTTATGTTATGTCATCGGAGTTCTGTCATAATTCCAGAGCCGAATTTCTTAACAAAAACTGTATATGTGTTGTTTAAATCAAACGATATCAAGATGAACTGGATACGAGAAATATTTGTTATGAGATGCTTATGTTGCAATATTGAATATGTTATTAATAAACTGTCGATTTCCATAAAATATTTCTTTTGCGTATTATTACGACTGCTGACGTACATTACTAGTCGATTCATTTTTATTAATTAACATAATTTGGAGATGCATTTGTGAGTGTAGTGGTGTAGTGTCCATATTTAAAAAAAAAACCGGTCAAGTGCGAGCCGGACTCGCGCGCCGAGGGTTCCGCAATTACGTATGAAAAAGAAACAGTACCTTGTAAGTACGGAACCCTAAAAAAGAAAAAAAAAAATGGCTTTTAACAACGGCGTAACTATTTACAACCGACCTATGAAATAAGACAAAAAATAACTTTCGCAAGCTCCTATCTCCGTTCAATCGTAGAGTGTGATACGACTTTGCAAAGGTTATTCTGTTTAACTTTTTTTTATGTGATGTAATTACAAATTCACGGTTTTCGGACTTTTTCCTTTACTTGTGCTGTAAGAAACCTGCTTCTTGCCAAATTTCATGATTCTAGGTGAACGGGAAGTACCCTATAGGTTTTGATTCCCTTTGGATTCCCTTGAAAGTATCAAAATAATTATGAGACATAAACGGTGATATCTTTTGATTGCGGTGACTTAGAAGGTTGATTTTTTCATAGCTTTAAGAGATTACAGACTTGAGTATTTGATATTAAATTTAACTTGATACCTCCACGCGTTCCTGAGAAAAAGGTCGTGACAGACAGACAGACAGATAGACAGACAGATGGACAACCAAGTGATCCTATAAGGGTTCCTTTTTTCCTTTTGAGGTACGGAACCCTAAAAACCGAAAAGCACACACACATTTATACGTAAAAGATCTACTTACACATATACAACAAAAAATATCACAAAAAAAACTGTCGTTTATTTTCTACGAAATTGGACCAAAACGATCCACAATTAAGTACTCCGTCCATTACTTGCTAATAGTAAAAATGCTTCCAAAACAAGTCAAACAGAAACGCAATGTAATACGTGACGCTAAATACAGAATGTCTGATTTCAAAATTTATCTGCGGTAAGATGCACTCCAGGAGACAAAAGTTGATACTGGAAAAACAAGAGCTGCGAGTAGGGTGACCACAACTGACATTGCCGTGGAGATATTGTTTATTTTTAAAAACTTTGACTTAACTTAAGTTTTTAGTAGGTCTGTTTGCTAGTTAGTATGTTTGGGTCAAATCATGGAAGTCAATTTTGAACAAGTTTCACTAGTACCAGGTCAAAAAATGACGTAATTCGTTATAACAAATTGTGATGTGAAAAAAGGCTTCTCAGCGCGCCCAACGAAACATCCCAAGTAGCATTTTCCGTTGGCATCCATTTGCCAACAGTAGGAAATCCGTAGGAACATAATGAGCAGTTTGCCCAAGTAAAATAACATGGGACCAATATAACAAAAAGATTATCATTACGCCCAACCAATTACCAACGTTGGGCCATTGCGAATACCGCTACCGTTGTTTAAAAATGGTTGGCATTTCTGCATTGTATATAACGAAGGCCCGAAACGATGGCCCGAAATATTATCATTACGCCACTTACCAACGTTGGGCCAATGCGACTTCTGCTACCGTTGGTTTAAAACTGTTGGAATTTCTGCATTATATTGTTTCAGTTGGAAATTCTACAATGGCCCTTGGTTGTAGGCCCTACCTTAAAACAACGGCCAAATCTAACCGTTGTCCAACTAACGAAAACCAAGTGGCCCGACCAAATGCCAACATTAAAGACTATTAGGAATAGTACAGGAAGGAAAGGAATGTTTTATTACTCCAGCAGCCCTAACATGCAAGACACAAGTTAAACCGTCTTGTCTCTAAGTGCGTCTCTCTCACATTAGTGCCGACGAAAGAGATAGTCAGAGAGATAAACGAGTTTAACTTATCTTTGTGTCTTGCATGTTAATGATGCGGTCGTAGGATGCGAGTCTGTGTTCATTTACGAACAAGGCCAGCACATGACCAATCCTATTAATATTATAAATGCGAAAGTTTGTGTGTTGCCTCTTCCAGTTAAAACGGCTGAACGAATTTTGATGAAATTTGGAATGGAGATAGCTTATACCCTGGATTAACATATAGGCTACTTTTTATCCCAGAAAATTGAAAAGGTCCCGAGGGAATAACGATAATCAAACTCTACGCGAACGGAGTCGCGGGCACAGCTAGTCGTCTGATAAGGAGCTTCTTTCCCTTTATCCCCACGAGCTGGTCACCCCCAAGGTCCCAGGGTGAAGTCGGTAGCCGAGATGCGCCGATAGCGCCGTCGTGTCGGGCAGAGGTCGCGGCGCCACGGTGAACCATTGTGGCTGGTGATGGCGCATGCCAACCTGCCGCGTCACTGGTAACGAATGCCGATCGACACAAAATATTACCTTTGAAAAACTGAAATGAAAGTGAATTAGGTTTTTTTATGAAAGTACTTCCAGTGTTGCCAATTCTTAAATTAAAAAAAACCGCTCTAGTGCGAGTCTGATTCGCGCGCCGAGGGCTCCGTTTTTAACTATGAAAAACAGACAGTACCGCGTAGGTACGGAACCCTAAATTAAAAAAAAAATCTTTTAATAATCGGGTAGCCATTTACAAGCTACCTATGAAACAAATGGATTATACAAAAAATAACTTTCGCAAGCTGCTATTTTCATACAACCATCTAGAGTGATACGACTTTGCAAAGGTTATTCAGTTAAACTAATACTTTTTTGTGATGTAACTACTTATTTACACTCGTTCCTTTAGACTTGCTCTTGTGCTGTTAGGCACGGCTTCTCTTTATGATTCTAGGTCAACAGAAAGTACCCAAGGTTTTGCGATCCCCAAAATTATGCGGCATAAACGGCCGTATCTTTTGATTGCGTTCATTTAGTAGAAGGTTGATTTTTTCACGGCCCCAAGGGGTTGCAGATCCGAGTACCTACTCTATTAATTTCAACTTGATACCTTCACGCGTTCCTAAGAAAAAGGGGTTGACACATAGACGGACAGACAGACAGGCAGACAGAGACAGACGGACAACAAAGTGAGCCTATAAGGGTTCCCTTTTTCATTTTAAGGTACGGAACCCAAAAAGCTCTACGCCTAGAAGATGCTAAAGTAGCTAAATACTTTTAAACATAGCTAAAAAATTAAAAGAAAAATAAAAGAGCTGCTTTTATAATCAATTATCATAAAAAAAATTCTTAACTATTATTGTTATCTTTCAATTATGATTTAATTTGGGTCTCCAGCTCATTTTAACGCATATTTATATGAAGGCAATTGCCGAGAAAGTATTGATGACACACGATACGGTTACTCAAACAACAAAAAATTGGAATGTATTATGCGACTTCTGTATTATACAAAATATACTGCAAAAAGCCCGAATAACAAAATTTGCTTGAAAATGTGCTAAATGTTAATGACAAATGTTGCTAAATGAGCAAAATTTAGCTACAAAGTAATTTGCGCGGAATTTGGTTATAGTTATTTCTTTCGGAACTTTTAAATTAAATGTATCCAGGGTAAACAGGCTAACTATTGGCCGAATCCAGAAACGCCACTTAAGCATTTGATTACAGATTAAATATTTAAATGTCCGTCAACTAGTTGTCGTCCTATACAAAAAAGCTACTCAACGTCATTATAATTAAAGATCAATTTGAGTGGCCTTCCTGAATTTGGCCAAGTCTACCAAAAAAATTAAAATCTTGGGATATCAGATCTACAATAAATTTATCTAGTGATATTAAGACCACTGAAACTATATTTACCTGAAATCAACTTGGGATATGGCTGATAAATCACTTATTTCCCACCGCGCCTGTCTATAGCCCCGTCGCTTATGGCTTTTTGCCTCTAATACTGGCAGCGAGGTCTATTGGATATAGTCTGTAGCTTCCACACTTAGATAAGTTTAATTATTCAGGTTTTGTTTCTTTCATGACGACCTATTAACCACATATCGAGTTCTACTATTGATGAAGACTATCATCGAAAAAAAGTGATCTAACTAGCCTCGCAACTTGGTAATAAAAGTATAACGTGGAAACATTGCTACAACTTTGTAAAAGCTAGATCTCAGAATCGGTAAGTGGGAAAATAATCTTTATCTACACCCATATCATAAAACCTCCATTGGTTAATCAAAAACCATAGGAAATGACCACCATTTTGACAACCAATTACGAAAAACCAATGCTGCGATGAAGAAATAACATGACTTCTTTATCGTTTTTAGTAAAGAAATGAGATTAAATTTTGAACAGCTGTCAAACTCAAGTGGGTCTCTATTCTAGTATCCATAGATATTAAAACAGTTATTGATACGAAACGTCAATTCAGTATGTTTTTTAAATATAAACTGCACAATATTTGATCTCGAGTGACGTGAGAATAGTGACTTCATCCGTTTGTCTATGATTTAAAGAAAAAAATGGTCTTGACGGACGGCCGCCATTATTGACGCGCCGCGCCGCGTTGACGTTTTGCTGAACGAAAGTAGAATTTTGAATTGAATAGAAAAAGTTCATGTGTAATTTACATTTTAGTTGAAAATATGAATAGTAAGTAGTCTTCTCGGAGTGTGTGTGATGTGAAAAGGCGCCGGATATCGGAAATATGCAGCCACGATTGCAACAAATAACTTGTTGCCAGAAAATATTGTTTCTGAACCCATCATTGAGGATTTATAATATGTGTGTAGATAAAGTTATGTATGCAACTCTGCATAATTTGGCCTTAAAACACACGTGCGATCTTATTATGAAACTCGCTAAAAGCTCGTTTCATAAAACCGCACTAGTGTTTTAAGGCCTATCATTATGCAACCGTTGCATAAACTACTATTAACACACAGTTAAGTTTGCGACAGATTGATGAGATACGAGGTTTTTTAAAGTAGTGGTGATATTATGCACTCAGTCATAATTCCTCTTGTTTGTCATTTTTGGAGTGTTCATGCCATTTTGAACTTGGGCTTTCGGTGTTAAAGGTTACTTTCCCTTGTCCCTTTTAGCATCGAAAATGACATTCCGTTTCACGTAATAGTATTCGCAAACGATCAATCATTTGTCACCGGCTAACAATAATGATGATTTGTTGGTGAGTCCGTCTGTAAAATATTGTACAGAACGCAGACAGAAAACGATTATTTGAAAAAGTTGTTATTACAATATGAGCTGTATGAGTTGAATTCATAATTAACCCTTAAGGTCGCAAAATTTTTTTTTGTAAAATAATATAATTTTACATTTTCAATGGTTTATTTAGACTTAAAATACACAGTAAAAAATAAAATAAAAAATATTATACTTATGGTTTTTTTGAAACAACGTGTATAGTATACTATACACTGCGTCAACTACGGACAAAACACATTTTTCACAGCTGTATAGAATACTGTACACCGCTACTTATTCGTTACGCACATGGTATGAAAATAACAGTTTCAGGGCGTCTATTTGGGAACGTCTAAGTGATACTGCAGCGACCCGCGAGCGAGACTCGCATCTCGCTCTTGCGCATTACGCGTCGTGTGGAAGAGTGGGATGAGAAATCTCGCTCACGAGTCACTACAAGTTCACTTAGCGTTCCCGAATAGAGGCGCTAGTCTTTACATAACAGAGATGGACGTTACATTTACTACATTTATTTTAGTGTTAGCCTGGCCACCTTTGCAAAACTTTATCAGCCCTTTTACCACTTTAGAGATGGAATTTAAAAAAATCCCTCCTTAGTGCATCACCAGGGAGGCATGTCTCCTCCAAATTTCAAACCTCTAGGAGCACCCGTTTAGACTGTGCGTTGTCTATAAGTGAGTTACGGTACTGTTTTATATATATATGTATAGATTATCATTTCGTCGATGCTAAAAGCATTTTCTTCTTCGACAGATAGGCACCTTTCGCGTACTTTATCAAGAAGGGGCCTGTGAAGTGTCTGCTTCACGGTTGTTGGTGAAGTGAATATATCACCTTATTTGCTGAAACCTCTTAAAGGCATTAAATCGGCTATTTTGTGATACCTCAATGAATTATTCTAGTAGTCTTTATACGACGGCATGTCCACGATGCCCATCAGGATATTTATTGCCAAAAAGTCTTTTATTTCTCCTATAGTAACTTTGATTGAACGTCCGGTTTCCTGGACACTATATAAATTAGTGTTTGTAACAATATCTTCAATGAGACTTTCCGGGAAGAAATAGTAAAAGTAGTCCAGTGGCGCCTCTATTCGGAAACGCTAAGTGATTCTGTAGCGATTCGCGAGCGAGATTTCTCATCTCGCTTTACGCATTACGCATCGTACGGAAGAGTGGGATGAGAAATCTCGCTTCCAAATCGAGGCGCAGGTTCAAGGAAGTTCCTCGGTAAACACTAAACACAGGCTTAGGTATGTCAGCTCGATGTTGCAGTTGTGTTTCGTTCCACGTAAAATTAAGTTTCAGTTTTGTTATACATCTTTTTAGGGTTCCGTACTCAAAGGGTAAAAACGGGACCCTATTACTAAGGCTCCACTCTCCGTCTGTCCGTCTGTCTCCAAGCTGTATCTCATGAACCGTAATAATCAGACAGTTGAAATTATCACAGATGATATATTTCTGTGGCTGCTATAACAACAAATACTAAAAACTAGAATAAAATAAATATTTAAGGGGGCTCCCATACAACAAACGTGATATTTTTTTTGCCGGTTTTATAGATAATGGTACGAGAATCTCAACTGTCTAACTATCACGGTTCATGAGATACAGCCTGGTGACTGACGGACGGACGGACGGACGGACAGACGGACAGCGGAGCCTTAGTCATAGGGTCCCGTTTTTACCCTTTGGGTACGGAATCCTAAAAAAAGACGCTAAATCAAACCAACCCGAAGAAATGCCCATCAGAAATATTGGTATGCACAAGTTGCACTGTATAGTATGCTATACACATAAGAAAATTTATGAATAACTGATTCGGTGGCAGTGTATATTATACTATACACAACAATATTAACCTTCCTTACTCATGCAGTAGCAATGTATAGTATACTATACGTGTGCAAAAACGGATTAAAATCCAGTGCAAATAGAGTTCATCCCTTACAATTGTTATAGAAAAACATAATCTATATTATAATTAACAATATTCAGGTAAAATAATAGACATCACACAGCATTTTACATTTTTAAATTTTTTTCTTTCCTTGACTGACTCCAAAGTTCTCCGCATTGCACCGTTAAATCGTGCAAATGGTAAAAAAATTGTATTGCCGTCAGATGTCACTATCACTTTTTGACATTTTAGATTCTTTCAGAAACGCGTCAAATTAGAATGAGGTGTATTTTCATGTTTGACATACCAAAAATATTTTTTAAAAATAATGTATAGTATACTATACGAAATGACTTTAAGGGTTAAAATGATTTTATAAAGATAATTGCTTATCTTTATAAAATCATTTTAATTCAGAGATTAGGATCAAGAAAATCTGAAAATAGATTTCGTTAAAATGTAACAAAGATGGCGAATATTACACCTATTAGACACGTTATTTTATATGTATAATGATCATGTTTACTTAAAAATTGCGTGTACACAGGTAGAGTAAATGGCATTATTTTTTTAATAGAACATAGATGTGCATTTGACCTCTATCTCACCTGGTGCAAAGTGATGATGAGGCTGACGACGGAGCATGCACACCTAGATAATGCCTATTCACTCTCTCCTTGAAGAAGAAGTTGTAGCGTTCTGGGAACAAGTCTGCAGGCAGGGAATTCCACTCCTTAGCCGTTCGCCAAATGAATGTCGAAGCGTACCGCTTAGTGCCAATTCTTGGAATATCCACAACATAGGGATGGAACCCCAGCCCACGCCTAGTCCCCCGATGAAGGAATGGGGATGGCGGAATTAGTTCATGTAATTCCATCGCACACTCTCCGTGATATATCCTGTAGAATACCGATAAGCAGGCAACTTTGCGGCGGCTTTGCACTGTAGGTGGAGTACTAACTATGCTACTAAACTAACTATACCAATGTAGACAGCATTGGTTGAGTAGAGTAGTAAAATTTGGAAGAGTAGAGTAGCCTAGGGCAAGTTACTCTACCACTTGCAGTCCCCCACCCCAGCATCCATTCTACTCTACCAGCTACTCGACCCTTCTATGCGATAAGTAGCGTGAAAAATTCCTGTTGCATGTGCGCGTGTATACTTCTAAGAAACACTAATAACTCTACTAATGGCCGAATTGAGAAAGGCCACTCAAATTGAGCTTTAATTAAAGTGACGTTTCAGTGACGTTTTTGTATAGGTTGACAACTAGTTGAGGGACATTTAACTATTTAATATCTATTCAAATGCTTAAGTGGTGTTTCTGAATTCGGCCACAAAACTGGTCGAGCTGTATGCTTGATGACTACACTCACAGACCATATACCTAATATACTCCGCATTGCCGGGCGAGCTGCCAGCTAAGATGCTAAAAGCCATCAGCAACGGGGCTACAGGAGACGCGGGGAGCGCATAACCTCGATCGCACCAATCACAGCGCTCTGAAATCCCCGCGCGCCCCGCAAGTTTGGCAACTTTATTTGCTAGTAAAAGTTAGGCTAAGCGGTAGTAATTGGGGTAAGATCAGATCCTCTCTGCCCACACTGTGGGGAGGAAGAAACTAGCAAACACCTCCTAGCCGATTGTGTCATGTATTCGTCACTGAGATATGACATTTTCGGTGAAGATAAAATAGACGTAACCGAGCTTGAACCTGCAGGATGTACTTATGTTCTGCAGGAAAACAAGAAGATGGAATCCATGCTGGATGGGAGTGCCGCCGCGATAGTAACCCTTGGCTCCAACCTTGGGGAACTGGGCTGAATGATTAGCGCACGCAGATCAACCGCCCGCCTGTCGACGGCCGGGCGTCCCCACCCACCATCATCATCATAGGCTAAGCGGTGTGTTTAGGATATTTGGTCTGTGACTACTGTTTACTCTAACCATGTACACCCGGCTTTACATTAAATACACACCGCTCTAAACTGTATACGCGTTCATCATAAATTCGCAAAACAAACAATACGGCGTTTTTACATTGTAACCAATAACGTCTTAATGAGACAGCATGATGTATTCAACGCCGAAACAGAGTTACGATCGGGGAGAGCGAGAAAAACAATGAACTCGATAAATCAACACGACATTGTCGACACCGGTTATGATTCTCACTATAGCGGTTAGGGTGGCTTGCGTTCGGATACGTGTATGCCTTGAAATAAAAGTTGTTTATATTGTTAGCCTGGAAGCAATCTAATCTGTCTCACTGTCTAATAAACGCCACGAATATATGCCTAACAGTGGCGAAGCGTGAAATATTACCTAAGGGAAGCCGGAAGAATTAGAACCGTACGTGCGAGTCTGACATTCAGTTAGAGTAATGTGGACTTCACTGACAGCTAGTCGTAACTTTCTAGCTTGGTAAAGCCGTCAGGAATCGGCATGTATGCAGGCTTCGCCACTGATGCCTAATCATGCCTTCTCTCCGTCGCATAAAACTTGCTCTTTCGTGTACGCTAGGGTTGCCAGTTTCCCATCCGCGTTCCCCATAACACCAAATATCTAGGCTACTTGAGAGCGAGCGCGCGGTAACATACTGCGATTTACAGCTCCGAGCTGTTCGACGGCCGAGCGCACCTAAAGTGCGGAGTGAGACCTGCTACTGGGCAAAAGTATTCCTCGTATTTTTATGCGTCGTGAGCTTCCTGTTGCGTTGCCAGCGGCCTTTCTGCCAGAGCGCAGTGTGAGGCTGCAAGTGGAGCTCGAGGAAAAAAGCCGGTCAAGCGCGAGTCTGACTCGCGCGCCGAGCGTCCTGTACTTACCTATGAAAAACAGACAGTACCTACCTTAGTAGGTACGATACTCTAAAAATTCAAAAAATTGTGTTCACCTATGAAAAAAGACAAAACATTATTTTCGCAAGACACTCGGCGGTATTGCGAAAATATTTTTTTGTCTTTTTTCATACGACTTTGCAAAGGTTATTCCGTTAAACTATATATTTTTTTGTAATATAAGTAATTACAAAGTCCGCGCGGTGACCTTTTACGAAATAGCAGGTACTTTATTAACGATTAACGGACTTTAATTGTTTTAACGAGAATTAATGAGTCCGTTAACAATTTTTCATTTAACTTAAAAGTTAATCCGTTATTCTAAATGTTAACTTCGAATTAACGCTCTTGTGCCCAGCTATGCCTACTTGCTTTTCGGTGAAGGATAGAAAACATCACGAAGTTGAAAAACTGCCAAAGTTGAAAAAATACTTACTGCTGAGTTTCTTGCGAGACGTTTCTTCTCAGCAGATGTCACCTTTCGAAGCGCTGGTAGATTCAGACATGTAAAAGAGCCTAGGTGGCCTACTTGCAAAATAAATAGTTTCATTTTAATTTTCATTGATTTGACGCAGTAAGAGAAGTCCTTAATCCGCATTCAGCCCGCGTGGGGACTGATACACAGTCCCTCTTATGAGAAAAGGCTTGACTACAAGTGTAGCAGTGGGTTATGTAAGCTGACAGTACATTTTCATTTCGACTTTGACTTTGAAATTTTACTGCGATATCGCGTGTGGAGTATCCGAGTATGCCGTCCCATAAAAGTTAATGTTTTTTGGCACCTCGTCCTACCGCTGCCACGTCTTCATTTGGCCATGTTTGGGCAGAAAAGATGAACCTTTAGTAATTATATAATAATAAATGCGAAAGTATGTCTGTTTATTTATTCCTCTGTCACAACAAAATGGCCAATCCCTCTTGGATTGGCTTATTTTTTTGCGTAACGATAGATGGAGAGCCGGATAAGGACGCAGGCTACTTTTTATCGCGAAAATGCATTGCTGCAACAGCAATGAACTAATTCCACGCGGACGAAGTCGCGGGCAAAAGCTTGTGTTGCAAGATAATATTCATATAGTAGTAATTATTACAAGTCAATTAACATTAAAATATTTAGTACTAATGAATACTAAGCGATTAATAATACTTACTGACTCGAGTTACTTTTAAGACCTTCGGGCCCATGACATGCACGAATTTGTCCGACTTGGCCAGTTAACGCTGAAAACGAATACCCGACTATGTCTCTTCTAATAATTACTAGTGGACCGCCACAGCTTCGCCCGCGGTATTTTCCATTATCCCTCCTTAGTGCACCTCTAGGGTACTCGAGGAATGTCTCCTTCAAATTTCAAACCTCTAGTCACGGTACTGTTTTGTATGTATTGATTGATGAAAACATCAAATGAATATATCCAAATGAAAAAGGAACAAGCTATCAAACACGCTTCGTATTTACAATGTAAGTAAGAATTTCATAGATTTTTTCCTGCGAGAGTAAAATTAAATAAATGTTTGTATAAAATACATTAACGTATGAGAAAGAGCAAAACATTTGGCGCTACCTGTATATTAAAATCGAACTATTCGATGTAAATAACTTAACAAATTGAAAGGATTTAATAGTTTACGTCAGCAGGGAAAAATTAATTTTAAGCCATCTAGATCCGCTCTGCGGTCAAAAAGTGTTTTTGGGATGGCACCCAGGATATTTAATAAATTACCGGTAACAATTTTACAACTAGAAAGCGTTAAGGAATTTAAAACTGCGTTGCATAAGTTCTTAGCTTCTAAGGCTTATTATTCAATACAGGAGTACCTAAATGAAATTGTTTCTTAGTTTATAAGTAAGATGTGATGTGATATACATTACTTCAACATTTGCATGTCTTTGCGAGAAAACATGTAGTTCTGTACCAAATTAACTGTAAAACACCAACTTGTACCATGTTTGAGCAAATAAATGACTGATTACTGACTGATTACTGAACCAGTACCAACTGAATATTGCTAAGTAGGATTCCAAAAGTTCCAGTGTGGTCCATTTCTCTATAAATGGACGGCTTGTTTTGAAATTGATATATTATTATCTTAACATCTTATATTGTAACGTCAGCCGCATATTTTGGCGTCTTCTTACTGGACATACCTATGGAATGCTTTTCTATTAGTCATCAAAACATTGTGGTTACTAAGCTTAGAGAAACTTTGGAAACTCAGCCGTAAACAGCTCAGATACATAATCGGAGTATTCACGGGTCACTTCGGGTTCAAGTATATCTTAGCCAAGATAGGACTGTCTGACAACACAAGCTGTAGAATGTGTGGCCAAGAGGAACAAACAATGAAACACATCATGTGCGAATGCGACGCCCTCGCCAGACTAAGAATGAAAATACTAAGCAATGGTTATCCAGAACCAGGGGAATTCAAGGCACTACCACTGCGCTCCACAAGTCACTTCATTGCAGTGGTGGAGAATGCTATGGATAGTGCTTAGGAAAAAGGGGTAATTACACAAAAGATCCCATAGGGTCGAAGTGTATCCGCAAGGACCCCACCCTCTAAGATAAGATAAGATAAGCTGAGAGAATTGCAAGTTTTTGCATACAAATATGTTAGTATGATTAGGCAGTCATATGAGCTTATTTCTAAAAGACTTAAAAAATAAAAATCCGGCTGCTAAAAGAACTGACATGTTTATCATTTGCCATTTTTAGGGTTCCGTACCAGAAAGGGAAAAAAATAACCCTTATAGGATCGCTTCTATGTCCGTCTGTCTGTTTGTTCGTCTGTCTGTCTGTGTGTGTGCCCAAAAATGTCAGGCCAAAAATCAAGTTCCACCCCAGGAGCCACAGAATGTATTCCATAAAAACTTACTAGAACAAGAACCGGACTAGCGTGTTGGACAAATTAAAAGAGAACCCTATAGTCGGGTTCTTGTCATTGAACGTGACCTATTCAACCCTAGTATATAACTTCTCCATTTCACGAAACGGACGCTTCTTCGACGAACTATTTTTAAACCGATGACCTGCGCACCCTGTGTGGTCTCTGATCTAAGCAAAAAGCAATCGACTCGCTTTTTGTGCAAACCAATTTAATACCACAACAAAAACAAAGCTATCTGGAAAATGAACCTTAACTCCAACTAATAACTTTCATCCTGGCTTCCGCGTGAGGTAAAGTTAAGATGGTTATGTGGAAAAAAAAAACAATATAATTGCCATAGCTCCTGTCAAACGCGAATGATTTCGTCGTCAACGATATCTTCAATTAATTGTCCGAAAAAAGGACGTATAACTTTCGACTTCGATTTATTGGTTTGGGCGAAAAAGGACCTCCCTTGTGACGCAGTGGGGTGACGTTTATGAACCCATGCTTTTTAGCGGCTGATCAGCGATGCGACACATTCAAATTCAGACCAAATAATTTTGTTTTTACAGTCTAAATTAATCATCATCATTTCAGCCATATGACGTCCTCTGGGGAGCTAGCACGACATGCCCGCGAGTCGTTTGTCGCTCAGTACGTCCCTTACATTTTTGACTAGTTTGACAGAGACGCACTGAGCGACAAACGAGTCGCGGGCATGTCGTGCTAGACGTGCTGCTGGGCATAAGCCTCCCCCATCGATTTCCAAAAAGGCTGGTTGGAAGCGGCCTGCATCCAGCGTTTTCCTGCGGTCTCTTTTAGGTCGCCTGTCCATCTTGCGGGTGGACGTCCTACGCTGCGCTTACCGGTCCGTGGTCTCCATTCGAGAACCTTTCGGCCCCATCGGCCATCTGTTCTGCGTGCTGTGCCCTGCCCACTGCTACTTCAACTTGCTAATCCGGTGGGCTATGAAGCTATGATATACGAGTATGATGGGGTAAATTAATAGTTTATTTTAACCTGATCACATCAGAGATTGATTTTTAGGGTTCCGTACCCAAAGGGTAAAAACGGGACCCCATTACTAAGGCTCCGTTGTCCGTCTGTCCGTCTGTCCGTCTGTCTCCAGGCTGTATCTCATAAGCCGTGATAGTTAGAAAGTTGAAATTTCCACAGATGATGTATTTCTGTTGCCGCTATAACAACAAATACTAAAAAACAAAATAAAATAAATATTTAAGGGGGCTCTCATACAACAAACGTGATATTTTTGCTCATTTTTGCTCGATATTTATAACGGCAACAGGTAGACGCTTGAAATATTCACAGAATATTAAGATATATACCTATTTACTTAAAAAATAAATAATTAAATGAAAATTAAATAAATATTTAAGGGGGGCTTTTATACATAATGGTACGGAACCTTTCGTGCGCGAGCCGACTCGCACTTGGCCGGTTTTAACACGTTTTTATTAGCTTCACTTGTAACTAACTAAAAATCAATGTAATGAAATCGTAGAAGATTCTTGGACCCAGCGTTGGACTATCAAATTATCCTGAGGATGCCTCGTAGAGGCGAAACACGTGTCGAGGGGTATTTTTGGTGGTGGCGGTGGTGGTTGTAGTTGCGTTTGTGTTGCTTATTTTATTATATACGGAGGGAGGGTGGGAAATTGCATGAACATACATATATATTCAACACAAGCGCCGCTATTTGCATGATTTAACCCCACTGTGTTCGCGGAATAGCAAAGCAATTACAAATTTCTAGTAAAATCGTAGAATTAAATTTTATCTTACTTTTAATTACCGTAACGATTTGAAACTTTGCAAGTGTATGCAATTCGGATGACAATACAATAATTTAGTACCATCGCGTTGATCTGACCATGGAACCAGGAGGTGGATAGTGGAACTTTTCATAATTAACAGGAGGGGGTATAAGAAACATTAACTTTATTTGTTGTATTATTTTAATTATTAACTTTTTGATGTGTAAATTACTTATTACTGTGTTCGTTGACATAAGTGACTATAACTTTAATATGGAGTGACGTGTAAATTGGTTTTATTAATAAATTATGACTTATGACTTATGACTTAATTACTAGTAAACCCTTCGAGTGTGGGCTCATTTCGTTTGACGAGTCCAATACATTACCTTGGAGATCTTGGTGGTCTTTTGTACTTTTTAGTGCATTACTGATAAAAGCGCGTTTGTTAGTTTTTGTGAACCATAATTATTATGTCAGTTTTATTGTATGTCAAGCTTGGATGTCAAACGTTGGATATGTTGAAATAAGTATATGGACCTGCTATGTTCTTTACTAACGAATCTCGTTCCTAATTCCGTCTCTAATTTTCCTCCGAAAAACATAATTTTTTTTTTTTTTTTTAGAATGGACATACGCTGTTAGTCTCTGACGACTCCGACAACTTCACCGGAAAGATGCGAGCAGCCTGAATGGCGCTCAACAAGGGAAAACATAATTGACCAGCGGCCCTGACATGCATGACACAAAGATAAGATAGAAAGTCTTATCTCTAAGTGCGTCTCTCTCACACTAGTGCCGACGAAAGAGATAGTCATAGAGATAAAAGGGTTTAATTTATCTTTGTGGCATGCATGTTAGGGCCGCCGCGCGCTCGTGGGGATCATGCGGAGTTAGCATAGCTGGGCACCGTTAATTAACTGGTTAACTTCGTTAATCGCTAATCCGTTATTAAAACAGTTAACTTCGTTAAACGTTAATACGTTACATTTCGGTAGATTTAGCGGAGGTTAACGTTAATCGTTAACTCGTGGTAAAAATTGCATTTTATATGTCGTTGCGTTAGTGAGTTACTTATTAAAAAAAAACCGGACAAGTGCGAGTGAAACCCGCGTGGAGAGGGTTCCGTTCATACATGATTAACTGAAATTTCCTATTTTAATTTAAATACCAGACTTCTTATAAGTTTTCCTGTAATCTATAGATAAAGAACTATTTGTTGTATTTTTTTCAAAATTTTAGGCCCGGTAGTTTCGGAGATAAAGGGGGAATGGTCAATTTTCGCCTATTTTCCTAAATAACTTCCAAAACATTTATTTTAAAATTCCAAGAAAACCATATTTAAGATCCTCACAATAAGCCCTCTCATTTGATATGTCACATGATATAGTTTGCGTAACTTTTTTTTTAATTTTCTAATTTGCCCCCCAAAAATGGGCCCCATGTTGAAAATTTATTTATTTACGTTACGTATCCCTGTTGCGGTCACCAATTTACATAGGTATAGCAAATTTCAAATCAGTCGGTTCAGTAGTTTCGGAGCAAATTGGCTGTGACAGACGGACAGACAGACAGACAGACAGACACACGAGTGATCCTATAAGGGTTCCTTTTTTCCTTTTGAGGTACGGAACCCTAAAAATGTTATTATGGGCTATGGAAGTTCAGACAGGACATGAAAAATTCATAAAATAAGGGTTTAACATTGGAGTTTGCAATGATACCTAATTAATTAAAGATCAAATTCAAATGAACAGCTATCTGACATAAGCATACTTAATTAAGGTTTAACGCAATTTATTTGTTTTAACGGAAGTTACAGAGCCCGTTAACAATCTCTAAAGTTAACTTAAAAGTGAATCCGTTACTCGAAATGTTAACTTCATTAATTAACGATTAACGGATTAACGGTCTTGTGCCCAGCTATGGGAGTTAGGTATCTACGTCGGTGCCCAGCTGCATCGAAATACGACCAGGGTCGAAGACACGTACAAATATGTAGACAATTACGCACCGACGGATCAATTTAGGCTCGCCGTTGAGTTCATGAACGAAGTCTTATTAAAGATAATCACTCCCCAGATAACCAGATAGTTTTTATCTCTGTCTATTCTACTAATGAGCAGCTCATCATAAGGCACTTCACACACGTTCCACGCGGCGCGTTGACGCGCTTTTTGTGAAACGCTGCGACCAGTCTGTGTGTGGCCGCGAACTTATAAATAGTGCTCATGTTTTAATGATTGAGTTCACATTTATAACAGACCGAGGGTTACCACGATCTCTAAATGCGTTTCTCTTTAGGTCCTAAATTGAACTGCGTTGCTATTTCATACCACGACATTATACATACATACATACATAGCATCACGCCCGAAATCCCTAATGGGGTCGGCAGAGCCACAAGACTACTTGTGGCCACGTTCGATTAATTAGTCCTAAGATGGTATGATGAACCGTATGGTGACAGGTGATCAGCCCATCGCCCATACAGATAGTCCACCATGTTGGAGAGGACCCGTCCCTGAGTCGACTTTTACGACATGCCAGGATGATAAGCATCTGCACGCATTCTATGCTATTTCTTCACTCCTAGTGCAGCAGAGGAGCACGACATTATATTATATTATATTATATTATATATTTACATATGCCTAGAGCCTAAAGTGAATCGCATTTAGAGATCGTAGCCAAGTAGCACTACCGTTCACGAATTAAGCCATCGGCACTCAGCTGCACAAATAATACTCAAAGTTTCTGACTCCAAGTTTTTTTTTTTATGTCAGTTGACTGACAAACGAGCTGACGGCCCACCTCATGGAAAGTGGTCACCGCCGCCCATGGACATCTGCAACACCAGAGGTGCTGCCAATGCGTTGCCAGTCTAGTGAGGATGGGGAATGGGGATGGGATGGGGATGAGGGAATAGGCCTCCGGATCTCGTCACTCACCGTACGAAACGCAATAGCAAGCTATTACTTTACGCCGATATTCTGTGAGAGTGTGGTACTACCCCGGTCGAGCCGGTCCATTCGAACAGTAATCATCTAGTGAGGATTACTGTTTGGCTCTACCACTACCAAAAACCAGACCAGACCAGACCAAACCAGTTCTCTTCAAACTTCAACCGCAAATTGCCCCGATCCTCAAACCATCGATAAACTTTTTATCGAACGCTCGATATAATCGGCACACTAAACACGTAGCGCAATAACCATGAAAACTTACGTCTTGTCGGACACGACTCTCACATAACGCGACATATTGTGTAGCAAGAACTTGTTTCAGACCGATATATGGTAATAAAATAATGTCAAAGAATTCTTATTTGGTAAACAGTTAACTAATGCCAGCGTTAAGTATATATCTACTTTTTCATCACACTTGCTCGGAAAGGCTGATATTATGGTAATTCACGATGTAAAATGGGAATAAAATTAATATATATACTTTTTTTGTCTAATTTTTATTTCATTTCCTCGCAAATGTGATGAAAAACATTGTGTGTATCATGGGCAGTAAGGGGTTAACAAACTCGAGTCATAAAAGCCCTCGCCTATCGGCGTCGGGCTTCTAACAGACTCTCGTAAGTTATCCCCTTCTTACGGCCCTAGATGCACAATGTACTATTCCCCTGGAATAACTAAAATTATTTGTACTGTTAACCTATTTCTCGCGTGTTCTTCAAGTAGTAGTACCTATCGTATATTACGCAGTCAAATACTACACTATAGACAGGGATGTTAGGAATTAATTCGGACCTACGCCGGCGATCCCTGGGTCTCGGTGAGCGTACTTACGCATGTTTGATGTGTCGCAGATAATACAGAGGTAGAAAGCATTGCTGATATAATTCTGCGAATTGGCCACCTGAGGGCTCTTTTAATTGTCACATTAATAAATGAAAATGGGTTGAATCTATCAGCGCTTCGGACAGGACCACCATTACTGAGAAGAAAAGCCGCAAGAAACTCAGCGGAAAATTTTCTTTTCATGTCAAAACGTTTATTTTACATCATATATAAAAACTCAAGGCCATGGCTAAAATTTGTTGTTGAATAATCAATCCAAGAAAGAAACAAGAAAGAAAAGAATGACAATCCAAGCAGAAACTCGGGCGCATAGTTTTGGCTTGATGCGACTCACAGACCATATTATCCAATAAACTCCGTATAGCCGGCTGACCCCCGCTGCCAGCATTAGAGGCAAAAATCCATAAGGCATAACCTCGAACGCACCAATCACAGCCGATCTAAAACCCCGCGCGCCCCGCAAGTTTGGCAGCTTAATTTGCTAGTAAAACTTAAGCTAAGCCGTCTTTCTATTTGGTCTATGATGTGACACTACCCTATTATAATCCTCTGAATAAATCTAAAACGTAAGTAGGTAGGTACCATTAAAATATAAACGAAGAAAACCAACCTACACTATATTCAAATTTTTTCTCCACACGAATTGGTTTTTTATCATAGATTTGAACAACAGAACGAAATTCCCCAACCGCTCGATATTTGATCAAAAAACTAGCTCGCGAATATTTCGAACACGAATCTAACACGGGTGACATGTTGGTTTTTCGAACGTGTCCGAACGTGTCTGTTTATGCACGATTCACGAGAGGAATACAGAAAATGCGATTTCGTTTGTAATCGATACTCGAATCGATCGGTGGGGGTCGATTCTGAAGCGCCGGTAAATTAAATGACGATTCATATTTGTATTCGGAAAATTTTAAGAGAAGTGTAAACTTACGGTTTTTCATACAAAAGGCGATTACGATTTCCACCCCTTAAATGGTATCCGATGTTGACCAATTTTTTGACAGGTTGTCAGTCAGAACAAAATCTAGGTCTAAACGTTTTGTTTTTTTCACTATAATCAATAAATTTAGTTTTATTGTTCTGTTACAAAACTTTGTTCATCTTTAATCAATATTCAATAAACGTACAGACCTAGATTTTGTTCTGACTGACAACCTATCAGAAATTGGTATGAAAAGGATGATTTTTGCCGTTGGTTAATAGTCCTCTTAAGATATTTGTAGTGAAAACCCTGAATTAAATAGAATAAGTTATGCATATAATTATGTGGAAATTATGGTCGAGAACAAAAATGTAATTTGTTGAAAAAACTGTTACTAAGGCTGTCACCGAAATACTTAAGTGGCATGTTGCAACGCTGCAAGGTTTTAATATCCAACCGAGCGAGCGAAACGAGCGAAGCGTCTCCGTTTCAGCTTCGACAAAAATGTTTTCGTATGTCCGGCGACTGTCCATTTGTTCTCGTCTACAGGTCGCAGTTCTGAACCGATTCCCGTGAAAATTTGTCAGCAGGGTCGATAATTGTATAAAATTTTATTGTCCATTCAGTTTTTCGAAATATTTTAAAATGACGGAGATATGGGGGTTTTTGCAATTACAAACTTAATGGCGGTTTTGGTAAACTGACCCGACCTATGTCGATGTATGGGGATATCAGTTTTCCAACGGCAAAGTTAAGTTTGTCGCGTGGCAAATCATTATTTCTTACTTTTCAAAGGGTTTTTATTTTAGATTCAGTTTTTTGAAGTCTTTTGACGCGGGGTCTACAGCTCACGGAGCCCCTAGTAATTATTTTAATCAACTGTAGGTATATTTTAAAGCATTCTCAAAAGATAATTATTTTAATATATTAGACACCAAGAATTTTTTGAAAGCAAGAGCAATAAAAACAAATTTCAACAAAACTAACACCATGTAGTCCGCAAACATTTCTATTTTATCCATCATAAAATATAATAAGTCGAGTTACTTTAAATGTCACCGATCGATAAAATATCGATCGGCTCGCCTAATACCACCCCCATCAAAATTATACAAGCCAGAATGTCCGACATTGTCCGCTTTTGAAGTTTACCTTTGTGTCGTTAAACGTCTTTTTTATCAGTGGCAAGACGAGTATTAATGCTCTTGGCAAATTCTTGCAATAGGGTCCCTTTCTGAAATGTGCTGCGGAAATTAGTTCGACATTTGTCATCGTTCTCAAGCTATAAAGCTTCTGATTCTGAGTCTGAGTCTTTGGTAATCACGAATGTATACCCAAGTCGTGAATATTATATATTTGTATATGTATGTATTTATCTTTTTAAGGCTTCGCAGACAAAACGCGTTACCTTATTTAAGAGTTTTATTTTACTTATATGTATGTTAGTCTTTAAGGTATTTATGTTATGGACCTTGTTGCTGAATTTAATGATTATTATTATTATTAAAGATCGTTACAGTTATTTCTTGTCGCTTAGATGTTCTCAAAACTTCCTTCTGACTGTGCCTCCTTCTTCCTCTAAATGTTATGCTAATTCATTCAATTCTCAGGCTAGTCGCTTGTGGAACTCCTTGCCTTCGGATTTAACGTGTGCTAAATCTCGTCCTATATTTAAAGATATATTAAAACGGCACTATTTATCACTTCCTTAGTAATCTGTGCATTCTTTTCCACCATTTGTTCGTGCTTTAATCTCACTTTCTCTCTTTTGTGTAGGTTTCCTTCAAATTATAATTATAAATATTTATCTGTGTATAGTATGTGCTTATGTAAGTATTTTGTATGTTAGTTGTTTTATGTAATTTAAATGTTTACTATAGTTTTCACTACCTGCCTTGGTAAGTATCTCTTGTGCAATCTTCTTTCAAAGGTTGTCTTGAAGAGATAGCACTTAGCGACCGTGTTACTTAGTTTTGTATTTTTCTAATATATATTATGTGGTACCTATTCAATAAAGATTAAATACTCTTATTATACAATGTACAGAGTATCCTAGATTGATAGATCAATGTGTATTATTATTACAATTTTTTATTGTTATTTCATAAAATGATTGACAAATACTTCATCAATCCATTCACTGTGCCCGCGCCAGTGAATGAGTGACCGGCTGAGGCTCATTCATTACCATTCTTCTAACCGTATTATTAGCGTTTGAAAATTTCACCTGTGTTAGATAGGGTGTGTTCTATTGATGTTCTTATTTATATAATTTTAAAGTTATGCATTTTTTTCGTTTTCAATTTCAATTTTTGAATTTTTTGTAGTTGGATATTTCACACAAATACTTTTGAAAATAGTTTTTTATACCGAATTACTTCGAACGCGTTACGATCCTAGTGATATTATCTGCGGTAATTCTTTGCTAAAGTTTAATTTTATATTTATTTACGCCTTATAAAAACTAGGAAAGTACCAATTACCAAATAAAATGATCCCTTTACAGTTAAACAAAATTTGATAATTTTACGTAAGTGATTCTCTACGGGTTTTGTTCAAATAATTTTAAATAAAATAAAAAATAAAGAATAGCCGCAAATGGCACAAATTTTTACAAGCTTTTTGTTACATTGCAATGTTTGTATGTATGTATGTTCGGGTCAAATCTTGCAAGCTGAATTAGAACCACATTCCTCGGAGCTGAATTTTAACATGTTGGTTCAGTTCCCATGATAATGCATTTTTATGGTAAGCATGACCTGAAGCGACATCCAGGATTAGCTCCAGATAAAGGAACTCTTCAACGGTCAACAGCACATACGAAATTTTGTGTGCACATTTTATTGCAATAATAACACAATCGGCAAAAATGCTTGTTTTAAAAAATACAAGTTTTGTCAAAACTTATAGACATAGCGTAGTACTTTGAGCTCTTTTTGTCTTATTTCCCGACAGTCAAATAAAAATTTTTTTTTTCGTAGTAAACCATCTCACACTTAGGTACATTTGGCAATTTTACATTTAATTTTAGGCACTTTAACTGAAGTTAATTTTGCATAATCATTTTTTAAATGTAAAAAACAACACACTGTGAACACCTCTTAGCTGATGGATGGTATAAGGTAGTCCAACGGTGAGGTGTGGAAAGAGAAGGCGTTATTATATTCCAGCCCTGTCCACCCCTCGCATGGTTATGCCACGCCTGTGGAATCAACACAGTGCTATGTTGAAAGGAACCAACATTACTTTTTAGTAACTTTAGCCTTCAACTTTATATATTATAATTTTTATTTATTTAACAGAATGTCTATTAGCCACTTAGCGGCTTTGTCATTGAAGATGACTAAGTCTTCAGGATGGCCACCGGCGTCATTATCTTATTTTTTTCTCATCCCAATGTTAAAAGTTAGGATCAAAAAAAAAAAAAAACCACTATTGCATAAAGCCGTCCATTTTAACCTAGAGCACTATAAATTACAGTCAAATTAACGTTAAGGAGCAACGCGTAATACCTATCATTAACGCCCGCTTTTGATGATACAGTATTTATTCATCATCATTTGATAATGATGGCTGACAAGAAAAAAAAGTTAGTCTGTAGTCATATTATGTTTACACCAACCACATGAGTGCCCCACAGACTATTATCCAATAGACAACGCATAGCCAGGCGACCCCCGCTACCGATATTAGAGGCAAGAAGCTATTAGCGTCGGGGCTACAGGCGCGGGGAGCGCATAACCTCGAACGCACCAATCACAGCGCTCTAAAAACCCCGCGCGCCCCGCAAGTCTGGCAGCTTTATTTGCTAACTAGAGAACCCGCCACGGCTTCGCCTGCGGTATTTTCCATATAAACTTTGCCCCTTATGGGATGGAATTTCAAAACTACCCCAAAATGATTTTTTCAAGATGCTTTTGCAGCGAGCCTTTGTTTTTATTCAAAAGCCTAAATTCTCATTTTCATGTTAATAAGCTAAAAAACCGGGCAAGTGCGAGTTAAACCCGCGTGGAGAGGGTTCCGTTCCATACATGATTATCTGCAATTTCCTATGTTACTTTAAATACCATAGACTTTTCATAGGTTTTCCTGTAATCTATAGGTAAAGAACTAACTTCTGTATTTTTTTCAAAATTTTAGGCCCGGTAATTTCGGAGATAAGGGGGGGGGGGAATGGTCAATTTTCGCCTATTTTCATAAATAACTTCCAAACCAATCATCAAAAAAATTCCAAAAAAATAATATTTAAGATTCTCACAATAAGCCCTTTCATATGATATGTCACATGATATAGTTAGCGTAACTTTATTTTTTAATTTTCTAATTTACCCCCCAAAAGTGGCCCCCATGTTTAAAATTAATTTGTTAACGTTACGCATCCGTGTTGCGGTCAACGACTTACATATGTATACCAAATTTCAAATCAATCGGTCCAGTAGTTTCGGAGCAAATTGGCTGTGACAGACGGACAGACAGACAGACAGACAGACAGACACACGAGTGATCCTATAAGGGTTCCTTTTTTCCTTTTGAGGTACGGAACCCTAAAAATGACGGATTTCCATCCAAATTGTTAACTCCATTTTCACCCCTTTAGGGTTCGATTTTCGTAAAATCCTTTCTTAGCGGGCGCCTACATTACCTAAAGAATACCTGTACCAAATTTCAGACTTCTAGCTCCAGTAGTTTTGGCTGTGCGTTGATGTATCACCCGATCAGTCAGTCAGTCAGCTTCTTCTTTTATATATATAGATAATCTCTTTAATGCCAAGCATTTGTGAGAAATAACACGAATTTCAACTTTACGTCAAACTAACGAAGGACTTTTTTACCCTGTATACCCTGACGGATATACATATCCGTCGTTTGCATTGAAAAGATTAAAAGTTAGGTTAAGCGGTGTCTTTAGGATATTTGGTCTGCGGTCTGACCCATTGGTATGTGTGATTTCCTCAATCAATATTGAATTCATAAGACTATATTTTTATCCGACTGTGCGAAGAAGGGTAGGTATAGAGTTTAACAGTCTATATATGTGACGAAAAGTCGTATGTTCCGCGTTAGCAGCTCCTGGACTTCTGGACCGATTTTTAATAAATGGGTTATCATATGATTCGTAGAGAACGTGTGATCTTCATAGGCTGTATAATAATTATTATGGGGCTATAGGAAGCAAAAATGCCTTTAAGTCGGGTTTTTATATTCTGCATATTTTTTTACATATTTGTTTATTAAAGGATTCAGCATCATCACCGGCGGCACCATATATAAGGACTTGACTTCGCACACATCGTGAAATGATGTTTTCCTCCAGCGAAATACTCTTGGTAAATACATAAACCCGGTTAGGTTAAAGGTTTAAATTAATTTAATAGAATTAATGAAATCGAGATTCGTAAATTTGAACTTTTCATGGTCTAACTTACCTACGTTTCTTTGTTTGACCACAAGCTTATTAACAAGTCGAAAATAAAATATCATAGATATTAAGAATATAACCTCAATTTTATGACTGCCTTATAAGGCCAGTTCTTAAGAAGAAGTTTGTGTGATACAAGGTAATTTGAACTTTATAACCGACTCATAATGTTGATAATACCTTTAAATTTGCATCAGTAGTACCGTGCGCAAACCGCCAACGCTGATTATGACCGGTAAATAGAAATAATGAAGTCATTTTAAATCTTTTTTATTCTAATTCGATCTTTAATTCCACTTTCGAATTTATACAAAATAGTCGTTATAGATGTATTTACTTTTCTGAGAACTGTCAAAGTTCTTAGCCCAGCAAAACTATACTTTATTACAATGCGATAAGTGCTTTGACAGCCAACTGGAGTCCAAGGATAAACTATGGACAATTATGTTTTACTGATAATGAATGTATTTGTTTAGTGTTTTTTTTGTAACAGAATACAGGAATTTTTAATTAAGTAATATTTAGTTATAATATGCATTAAAATCTTCAAAAATAAAATAACGTTTCATTGCAAGAATAATTTAATAAAAGAACATAGCGGCGCTCAAAATTGAAAAAATAATTTTATACATACACTAGCAAACCCGGCGAACTCCGTTTCGCCACCAGATGGCTTCGTTTTATGTAACATTTCGTTTGGTGTAGCTATGTATCAGAGATGGCGCTGTATGTGAAAAAAGATTTCCCCGCTTTTCTGTTGAAATTTTTCCTGAATTTTCTTTGCTATAAACCTCACGGAGCCCGAGACCTTTCCAACGAATGCAAAACCGTGGAAATCGGTTCGTGCGTTCTGGAGTTATAGCGTCAGGAAGGAAAACCCGACTTATTTTTATATAGTAGATATGAATATGTAAGTACATTCATTTTTAACTGCGGACTTGTGGAGTTGCCATGTAACATTGTAAATATACCCAAAGACAGCATATCTAATCAACCAATTAAAATTCCCATTTTTGTAACATAACCGTCACGCTTGAAAATGTATATAAAAATGTATACAGATAATTATAACAAAAAAAATATGGCGCCGACCCCTCACTGCGTCGTCATAATCATCAGTGTCAGTAATTACTTTATTCTGAAGAGATTTTTTTTGTGCGTTTCTATAATGGAATACTTTCATGGGAAAGAAAAACAGAAACGCGTTTTTTAACTGAAATATAGCGTTTATCTGTTTGGAATTTTATTTCATTTGGCTTATCTATAACTCTAGTTGCTGTGAAGGTACAGGTAACAAGCTGAGATGAAGCTTCGAGAAAACAGAAGCCAATGTGTCACTTGTACTATTAAAATGAAAATGAAAATATTTAATTTGCAAGTAGGCTATACGGGCTTTTTCACATGTCTGAACCTAGCGCTTCGAAAGGGTGACATTTTTGAGAAGATACGCCGCAGAAACTCAGCAGTAAGTCTTTTTAGAATCGTTACATACAGTGTACAATGTACATACGCCTTAATAATTTTGGTAATAATAGTGGATGGCAAGCTGTTTTCGCCATCCTGTATAATTATTATAACCTGTATAATATTGCGTTAAGCCGCAGACGCATCGGTCTACGCAGGGATTAATGAATAGAAAACCGTTTAATATTGTCTGTATTAATTGGCACCATTGACGCATTATCATTATTATTTATTAAAGGGTTAATGATCGAATTCGCATGCCAATTGACAGCTCACAGGAACGTGACCTGACTCTGTCCATGTTTATACAATGACTTCTGTGTTGCTTTAAAAGGACGTGGCATTTATTTCATACATACATTTGGTGTAATTAAAATTTACATACATACATATTATCACGCCCGAAATCCCTAATGGGGTGGGCAGAGCCACAAGACTACTTGTGGCCACGTTCGATTAATTAGTCCTAATATGGTAAAATGATATTAAAATTTAATTTGTTGTATATTTAAATTTTTGATAATTTTGTATAACGTCCTGTATAGGCTATGAATGCGCGCATGCATACGATTTGTGTATAATTGTACCTATACCTAAAGGGCTGCGTGTGATATGTTTTAAGATTCCTTATTGTATTTGCTTATGTTACTATTTACTGTGTCTAATGAATAAATAATTTAAAAGATAAGTAACTAACGCTGGCGCTTACCTCTCTCAGCGAATCAGCCTGGCTGTTCAGAGAGGTAATGCCACCAGTGTTTTGGGAACCATGCCGGAGACGGATTTGCTGGAGGGGGTATTCTTTTTATAATAATATACATTTACGTAAATATATTCCATTTTTTTTAATTAGTAATAAGTTGTACATATTTATTAATTTATCTTTTATATATGTAGATTAGTTTTATTTTTAATTTATAATGTTATTGTTAATATTGTATACTAATTACTCATAATAAATCACTGGAAAAAAAAGTAACTACACAAGTTAGTTGGTTAGTATCATAATGTAATGTAACCTCATACAGGCAGTATATTATATACATAATGCTAGTAAATTATTAGTGTTATATAGATATATTTACTTCTTTGGCGTCCAGCCTCTTTGCCCACAGACTTGATATAAGACTGGCAAACGACATATTATTGGAATTCTATACTTTCAAAATTAGAATTGACATACAGTCAAAACGACGACAATTGACGATTGACGCTCTAACGAGCGAGACATCAAAAAAACCTGGCGCCTCATTCGGGAACGCTAAGTGATTCTGTAGCGACTCGTAAGCCAGATCTCTCATCTCGCTCTTACGCATTTCGCGTCGTGCGGAAGAGTGAAATGCGAAATCTGGCTTACGAGTCACTACAGAATCACTTAGCGTTCCCGAATAGAGGCGCTGTACATCTTTCATGGTTTTAGTTTCAATTAACAATAGCAACTTATTTCCATATATTGTTTTTGATCGACTTTGAAAAAGAGAGAGGTTCTCAATTCGTCGCTTTAATTTTTTTTTACCCTTAAAAATGAAATAGACGCACATTTTATTATTTTTCTTATATTGATTTCATTTTCATTGAATGAAAATTTTTCATTCGGTCAATTGATTTGAAAGTAAGGTAAAGTTTCACTGGCTTTTGCAGGTCCAATAATATCACTCAATGTCATCTTAAGAGGGCGCCGACCGTCCAGTGGCGCCCTCATCACTGTTATTGTGTTTTCTATTAAAGGAAAGTATTTTATTAAAATTGAAGCCGTATAAGTTGTTACGCAACATAATACACAACGTATATGCTATGTAATATAGCTTTGCAAAGTATACCCATCATCTAATCAATTTAACAGAAAAAAGCGGCCACTATTTTCTATTAAATTGATTAGATGATGGTTATACTTTGCAAAGCTATATTACATAGCATATAAGTTGTGTATTAAGTTGCGTAACAACTTATACGGCTTCAATTTTAATAAAATACTTTCCTTTAATAGAAAACACAATAACAGTGATGAGGGCGCCACTGGACGGTCGGCGCCCTCTTAAATATTAGTCACAACATATTATTTTATTATTCAACGAGTGGGTCTCAGTTATTAGTCAACGCGAAACGCGACGCATGCGCATATCTAATCAAGGCCACCGAACAATGAATTAAATTCGACTGCAAAGGAGTCGCAACGATTATCGATCACTAAGTAACCATTAAGTATCGCTTCATGAATATTTCGTGACGTAAGTATAGTTACTTATAAGAATGTTTCAGTAGGGTTGCAGGAAACATACGTTTTTGTTAAAAATTGCGTTTTTAGGGTTCCGTACCTCAAAAGGAAAAAACGAAACCCTTATAGGATCACTCGTGTGTCTGTCTGTCTGTCTGTCTGTCTGTCTGTCTGTCCGTCTGTCCGTCTGTCCGTCTGTCACAGCCATTTTGCTCCGAAACTACTGGATGGATTGAGTTGAAATTTGGTATACATATGTATGTCGGTGACCGCTACACGACGCATGACGTAAATATATGAATTTTAAACATAGGGGCCACTTTTGGGGGGTAAATTATAAAATTAAAAAAAAAGTTCTGCATCCTATGTTGTGTGCATATCAAATGAAAGGGCTTATTGTGAGGATCTTAAATATATTTTCTTTTGAATTTTAAGTAAAATAGTTTAGAAGTTATTTAGGAAAATAGGCGAAAATTTACCATTCCCCCCCCCCTTATTTCCGAAACTACCGGGGCTAAACTTTTGAAAAAAATACAGAATATAGTTCTTTACATATAGATTACAGGAAAACCTATAAGAAGTCTATGGTATTTAAAGTAACGTAGTAAATTTTGAATAATCATGTACGGAACGGAACCCTCTCCACGCGAGTTTAACTCGCACTTGTCCGGTTTTGTAACTAGCTTTTCTGCCCATTGCACTTAAATATTGAAAATGCGTACTTACACAAAGTGTCGTGTTTGTGATGTTGACCATTGAAGAGTTCCTTTAGTTAATGCTGGATATCGATTCAGGTCATGCTTACCATAAAAAGCGGCCAAGTGCGAGTCGGACTCGCCCATGAAGGGTTCCTGATTTATAACGTGGTATTAGTATTGCTAGAGCCAAACAGTAATCCTCATTAGATGATTACTGTTCGAATGGGCCGGCTCCACCAGGGTAGTACCACACTCTCACAGAATATCGGCGTAAAGTAATAGCTTGCTATTGCATTTCGTATGGTGAGTGACGAGATCCGGAGGCCTATTCCCTCATCCCCACCCATCCCCATTCCCCATCCTCCCTAGACTGGCAACGCATTGGCAGCATCTCTGGTGTTGCAGATGTCTATGGGCGGCGGTGACCACTTTCCATCAGGTGGGCTGTCAGCTGGTTTGTCAGTCAATCGACATAAAAAAAAACTACTTACTAGATCTCGTTCAAACCAATTTTCGGTGGAAGTTTACATGGTAATTTAGTTTTATCATTCTCTTATTTTAGAAGTTACAGAGGGGGGCACACATTTTACCACTTTGGAAGTGTCTCTCGCGCAAACTATTCAGTTTAGAAAAAAATTATATACAATATTAGAAACCTCAATATCATTTTTGAAGACCTATCCATAGATACCCCACACGTATGGGTTTGATGAGAATATTATTTTTGAGTTTCAGTTCTAAGTATGGGGAACCCCAAAACTTTTTTGTTTTTTTTTTTCTATTTTTGTGTGAAAATCTTCATGTGGTCCACAGATACATCTACTTACCAAGTTTCAACAGCATAGTTCTTATAGTTTCGGACAAAAGTGGCTGCATACGGACGGACGGACAGACAGACAGACAGACATGACGAATCCATAAGGGTTCCGTTTTTTGCCATTTGGCTACGGAACCCTAAAAATGCATTGTCATCGTACTGAACCAATATGCACACTTATACTGATAAATAAATACTTAAGAGGAGTGTGACCCTACGGCTTTTCATACAAAAGTCGATAACGTTTTCCACCCATTAAATGTTAACCGATGTTGACCAATTTTTGATAGATTGTCAGTCAAAACAAAATCTAGGTCTATAATAATAAGTTGGGTAATGGAAGCCTTAAGGAAAGCTAATAAAGTCAAGTTAAAGATCTCAAAAGAAGGATATGCCTATCAGTAAAAAAATTCGTGTAACAAGTGTCATAGAAGATTGTCAAACGCCAGCGCCATGGCTTACCCAGACCCTAATGCTGATGTCTTAGTTCTTACGACATGCATACAAAAGTATAATATTGATCACACGCTATCATATCATTTTGGACGGTGGGGTCGGTGGTGCTGTATCACAGGTTGTGGAATTATACTAGATCTAGATACTTAATTATAACAGTGTCACTTAAACGGGTGTCGAGGACCGTGATTGCCATGCGACTGAACGTGCGATGGTGTCAGATTCACGTTCTGACACCTCAAAAGTAAGCATCGCCAGAATTTCAATGAGTCAAGGGATGTTTGAAAATGACAATGAAAATGAAAATATTTATTTTGCAAGTAGGCCACCTGGGCTCTTTTACATGTCTGAATCTACCAGCGCTTCGAAAGGTGACATCTGCTGAGAAGAAACGCCGCAAGAAACTCATCGTTTGTCGTCATGTCATATTAATGTCATGTCATGTCACGTCAAGAGCTGTCATAATTACTCTAAGTTATTAGCGAAATGTCAATTCATACTTCATGGGTGGCATTATTACCTCGTTATTGAATTTTATATTTTCTAGTAAAAAGTGTACGCACAAACACCGTGTAACCTTTTAGCGTTTCCACAGTAAGTTTAGTTCTTGTTAATGTCAGTTATTGTTATTACTTCTGTTTGTCGATCGTATAGTTAGATTAAGGAAAAGCATGATTATGGTTAAAAAATCCATCGATACCAATAACGCATGCATCAAGAAACAAAATGTCTTCTATCTAGCATCCGCCATATTGAATTTCAGGTGAAGTCATGTACCCAATTTGCAGTCGGGTTAAAACATGGTTAATACGGTATAATATACATCATTGCTTATTACCATAAATCTTAATAAATAACCCATTCAACCGCGTATAATCTTATAATTAATCAATTGAAACATTTGCAAACAATTGCTTTTAAAAGTTACTCGAGAGTTGATAAAATATTATGATATCGTTTCGAAATAGCGATTGTCGCTTAACAATCGCAAACTGTATGACGGGTGTCGCTTATCGCCGTGCGCACTGAGTTTCGTGGTACGAGGGACACAGATGTTGTCTACTGCGGTGTATCGCCGGGCGTACGGCGGCGAAAAAATATATTTATTTTGTTCATACACACAATCGCCATATTGCAAATTAATGTCTTATATGTGCGCGTCAAATGTCACATAAATTCAATAATCTGCACTGACTTCGGCCAAAGAAACGAAAAAGATTTTTTTTTATCTATGACACATGTTTAAAACGCGTTGAGTATGGATATGACGTATATATAGACATATAATATGTCATTGGCTTCGAGTGTGTCGTTGGGGTGTTCTGTTTGCGTATTGCTTTCTGTTTTTACAGTTAGGCTATTGAATAATAATATTCTATGGAAAAGGTATATTTTTTCCTTTAATTTTTTATTATCATCGGTAAAAATAATTTGCGGGCCGCTATTTGTAATGAGTTAAGAAGACCTGACTTTTTACTTTTTTATCAACTCTCGCCGAACAGACCTTAAATTTTTAATAAGAAACGTCAAATTTAATTTGACAGCTTTGTGCTATACAAAATCGAGTATGACGTTTCTTATTTTAAGTTTAGGAAATTTTAAATTAAGAAGACACCGTTTCGAATTGGACTCACTATTTCTACAGTTGATTCATCCATCCTCGTCTTATTTGGTAAACAAGTTTCTAACCTTAAAATGTGCAATTTTTGGGTGAAGCAGCTTTTTTATTCTGAATAAACCAAACCTAGGCTAAAAATTCGGCAAAGTGACGGCTAAAATAATGTCTCCGATTCCTTTATTTGCAAGGAAACATCTGTTTAGCCAAAAAAAGGTGTTGTTTGAGGTTAGAAACTTGTTTACCAAATAAGACGAGTATAGATGAATCCACTTTATATATTTAATTCAGACAGGTACATAAGCTTAGCAAAACTTACCGAAGCTCGTACAGCCTGGCGTCCACTAGACTCGCCGAGGCGAATCGAATCGAATCGCAATAATTCGCCTCCTATATTTTCTAATGCAACTGCGTCCATTGAATCGGCGCGCCGCGGCTCTTCCTCAATGGACGCAGTTGCATTAGAAAATATAGGTGGCGAATTATTGCGATTCGATTCGATTCGCCTCGGCGAGTCTAGTGGACGCCAGCCTTAAGAGTGGCGCTAGAGAATTAATCTATCAACTGTAATACTGTCAGTGTTATACAAACAAAACAATACTTTATTCCAATGCAATAAGAGTTTTGACAGTCCACATACAACTTTACTTTATATGTAGAAGTTATTCCTTTTTTGTTTCTAATTAGTTAAGTTTGTGGCGTAATATGGCGCCTTTTTAACTGAGTGCGGTGAAGCAAAAAGGTAATGTATTTTCTGTTAGTTACATTAGCACCGGTCGGGCAGATACTACATTATGTATCTGAATTATATCATACCATTTTATAGACATTGAATACTTTTTGCGTTACGTATGTTTTTGTCGGACCAATCACAGAGACGTATTTTTGTTTTATTTGCTAGTCACGCGGCGTTAAAAATATAACTATTATAATTAAATCGTATATGTATTGAATATATTTTTTGTTATTGCTGTGGTGGTATGACGATGCCTAGTTGGTAGTGACCCTTTCTCCGAAGCTAGCGTCCCGGGTTCGATCCTCGGTAAGGGCAAATATTTGTGTGAGTACGAATGTTTGTTTCTGAGTCTTGAATGTATTCTATGTATTTAAATATTTATTAATCCACATAACTATGTTTATCGTCGTCTAGTCGTCTTACTTTGGGACTAGATCGATTTGTGGAAAAGATTATCCCCTGATTTATTTATTTATTATTTTATTATTATTGGTCCCCGGTTAATGCTCTAAGGATATGGAAAATTTTTCGTATTTAGATACATAAATAAATAAATAAATAAATAAATAAATCAGGGGACAATCTTTACACAAATCGATCTAGTCCCAAAGTAAGCTCTAAAGGCTTGTGTTATGAGTACTAGACGACGATATAAATACTTATATAGAGAAATAAATACTTAAATACATAGGAAACATCCAAGACTCAGGAACAAACATTCGTGCTCATCACACAAATATTTGCCCGTACCGGGGATCGAACCCGGGACGCTTGCGTCGGAGGCAGGGTCACTACCTACTAGGCTATCCGCGTCGTCAAAGATAATGTTTTATTTTCCAATTTTATCGGGATATGTGGCATCCCTGAGAACGAAAAGACACCGAGCGACGCCTCTTGTCTCAAATGAGGCATGAGGCAATGAGAATTAACAAAAAGTGAGCTTAATGCTCACTTTTTGTTAATTCTGAAAACGCAAACATTTAGGAGTCAGAAACGCGTTAATCACGGTTACTGGTTAAAGAATTAAGTTCATTAACGACTCCATTTAAAATTACTTTTCACAAGGTAAAACAATCCACCAGATCTCGGGTTTAAATTTAAGTGTTCATCAGAGACTTGAGTAAATAACTCGCTAATATTGATGACAACCCGTTTTATTATAACCGTGTAGTACTTTTATAGGCTAGTCAATAGGCATTTATTTTGAACCAATGCAAATTCTTTTTTTTTTGGGACTAATACCTTCCTGAACGCCTGCACTACACCTCACCAAAGTTTCATCGTAAATGAATAAACAATATAGGACCACATAGGAGACAAACAATCAAACAACTAAACAAAAATGTATATAGTCGATAAAGGGTTTAAATGCATAATTTTAAGGGTTAAGGGATTTTTTTTACTTTTTCCTAAGCTACAAGATACCTCATTCTAGTTTTATTACTACCTGAAGTGGCCCTTCATATAATATCGAAAGCCAACAAAGTTTCAAGTAGGTATGTAACTCATCGAATTAGATTTTCCCATATTTACTAACTTCAACCCCCTCTTTTACCCCCTTCCAGCTTTATTTCCAAAGGTTTCTACAACCTATGACCTGCCTAAATTTTTCCTTAATATATTATCGAAACCCGCATTGAAATTCGTCCAGTAGTTAATTGCGCTGATACAATCCGATAAACAGACATGAATTTGAAAACTATTGGGATGTGTTGTGTTGCTCATTCTGAAGCCCTCCATGGCATTTTTCATTGTTTTGGTTTTATTATATGTGTATAGATAAGAGACCCTGACACATTCCTCCGTTTGTGACATTTCTCAGTATGTACTGTGTAGTACCTACTCAGTCATACCGTAAAATTTCACAGATATAGGAATTAGTGTCAAGTTCAAACTCTTCCTTGACTTGACTAATTTTCCTTATACACCGCACTTTTATGCAAAGTATGGTAAATGAGGAAAAAGCCACCAATATTGGTTGTAATTGGTATGGCTTAAGATAATTTGTTTTTTAGAGTCGCCAGTGCCGAATAAACGCTACTCATTTCATTTCTCATTACGCCCGATAATTATAAATTGAAACGCGCGTTCATTGGAATTATGAGGAGTTAGGTACCTACCGATCTTGGTCGAGCTACGTCGAACACGACCAAGGTCTAAGACCGCACGCATATGTATTTTATACGCAATGACGGGTCAAGTTACGCTCGCCGTTGAATTCGGTGACGAAGAGAGAGAATTACACCCTAGTACGTAGCGTCGAACTTGAAATTTGGATTCACGCAACACGCTGTCATTTTGTTGCTGTTTTACTGAGATTAAAATGGAGCTCCTCTACACGTCGAAGTCGAGGGCAAAAGCTAGAATTCCAATAGAATTAACTATTTTATTATTTACTAGTGGACCCGCCACAGCTTCGCCCGCGGTATTTTCCATACAATCTTTATCACCTCTTTTCACCCCTTTAGGGATATAATTTCAAAAAATCCCTCCTTAGTGCAGTTCTAGGGTACTCGAGGAATGTCTCCTTTAAATTTTAAACCTCTAGGATCAACACAGCACATTTTTCCCGTCATCATCGTCTCTAGATAGATCCCCCATCAGTGCCTTAAGCGTTTTGTATCGTCAGTATCATGGCGAGTGCTTGAAATAAGAAAATAATTAGTGACTATTTTTTTTCAGTTGACATTCATGACAAATATCGTACTATAAACAGTAACTATTGATTAATAAAGAATCATGAATACTTTTCTTATATTATAGGTACATTTATATAAATCAATAAATAATGCATGTCCATATCGCTTCTGTAAGCTTCCTAGGTCTATACTGGTAAGTTATTTCATCATGGCGGGTGATATACATTGCGTTTACGACACTTTCATTTGAATGCTACCTAAAAGAAATCGCAGCAATGTAACTTGTGTCATTTTCGTCTCCGGCTTTAGCCGATAATAGCCGAGAAAAGTCGAATCGTTAACTGATTTTAATCGTACTGTATTTGCTTGGCTATGGCAAAAAAAAGGCGGCATATAGACACATGTAGCGATATTCAAATTTAAACGAACCCGTCGCGTTATCGAGGCGATATTCGGCGCGATAATCCGCCGGAAGACAGCCGGAAGTCAAGTGACGCGGCGCATATTGAACGCTGTCAAAATACCTATTTATAGAAACCAATATGGCTAAATCTGATAGGTGACAGCGTTATGGAATGGACGTAGTCTACAGTAGCTTTTCTGTGGCAACTTTACCACTAGATTAGGATCATAGTTTGATTCACTCAAACCCTGCCCCCCACCGCCTTTCTTTACACTTTTCCCATTGGTATCTATGAGGTTTATAATTATACTAGTGGACCTGCCACAGCTTCGCCCGCGGTATTTTCCATACAAACATTATCACCCCTTATCGGAATTTCAAAAAATGTCTCGTTAGTGCATCTCTAGGGTGCTCGAGGAATATCTCCTCCAAATTTCACCTCTAGGACCACCCGTTTAGGCTGTGCGTTGTCTATAGAGGTAAGTGAGTCACGGTACTGTTTTATATGTATTGATAGAAGAAGATAAAACAAACAGTGAAAATATTGTGAAGTGCTTGGGCGTCTTTCTTAAAAGTTTATGGCAAATAAATTAAGTTATAAACCCTATGTCATTAATATTTTAACGATCATTAAACTTTCTTTCCGTTTTTAAGTTAATAAATCACAAAACGTAATTTTAACGACCTTAACTTTGGTCGTTATCCAGACTATTAAAACTCAATAATTATCAATTTCTCGTCATGTATAAAGGTGACAAAAAAAAAGTTTACAAAAAATGCCTTAAGTCGATTTACAAATGCATTTCAATTTCAACCTTAACATGATTCGTTTAAGTCTGAAATAAATTGTCCATTTCGGCTTGATTGCCTTTTGTTTTAGGGACATTTACAATCTGTAGCGAGATTTAATTACTTAATCAAGGAGATAAATAATGTTAAGTATCGCGAACGATGCTTTCTTAGGAACACTGCGTTGTGCAAACAATTTAATTAAATACTTCCAACTTATCTCTCTGCAATTATTTCAAGTAAGCATGGCTTTATGATTAAAGGATTTTGTGTATTCTCGATAAAAAAAAACAATTTTGAGACCGAATTCATCAAAGGCTTAGTTATTAAAACACATGTAATCTGTTTATGTTAAATCTTGTCACATTAATACATTTTTTCTCATTACATTACATAATATGACGTTTTATTATGATCGATTCACTAAGAAAGATTGATTCAGATTTTTCTGGTGGATTTTTTCTTAGTAGATGTCTAGATATTATTTTAGGATGTGCCAAATTTTACAGCAAATTAAAAAAACTCTTATCTGATCACACGGTTCAGTGGCAATAGCCCCTGCTTAATATTAGGGAGGTTACCAGTTGAAATCCCGTAATGTTTGCATCCGACTTATAGATGTTAAAATATCAAAATTAAGCTATCATATCGTTGTCAAGGGATCCTAGTTTGGGACTAGATTAAAGTGTCTTTGTCCAATGTTAAATTGGAATGTGATCAGAAACTCTAGAAATGGAACTTAACTTTTATTAGCTACACTATTTTCCCCTTAAAATGATCGCATTGAAAAAGATTTCGATGTCGAAAGTGGCACCATTATTTTCTTTATGTACACCCATATCATAAAACCTCCAAAGTGTAATCAAAAATCGTAGGAAATGACCACCATTTTGACAACCAATTAGGTAAAACGAGTGCTGCAATGTTATTCCTGTATCGTTTTTAGTATAGAAATGAGATTAAATTTGGAACAGCTGTCAAAACTCAAGTGGGTCTCTATTCTAGTATCCATAGATATTAAAACAGTTATTGATACGAAACGTCAATTCAGTATGTTTTTTTAATATAAACTGCACAACATTTGATCTCGAGTGACATGAGAATAGAGACTTCATTCGTTTGTCTATGATTTAAAAAAAATGGTCTTGACGGAGGATCGAATTGCCGCCATTATGTTGGTGTTTTGCTGAACGAAAGTAGAATTGTTGTTGAATTGAATAGAAAAAGTTGTTTGTAATTTACATTTTAGTTGAAAATATGAATAGTAGTCTTCTCGGAGTGTGTGTGATGTGAAAATGCGCCGGATATCGGAAATATGCAGCCACGATTGCAACAAATAACTTGTTGCCAGAAAATATTGTTTCTGAACCCATCATGGAGGATTTATAATATGTGTGTAGATAAAGTTATGTATGCAACTCTGCATAATTTGGCCTTAAAACACTCGTGCGATCTTATTATGAAACTCGCCTATCGGCTCGTTTCATGAAAACCGCACTAGTGTTTTAAGGCCTATCATTATGCAACCGTTGCATAAACTACTATTTTTGCTCATCTTTTTACAATTTTCGTTAAAAATAGTAGCCGCTACGTTCTACACTTTTGAATGTTCTATTTTTAAACAGCCAAAGTGCAAGCACCTCCTTTTCCTGATTGCCAATGTCTATGGCATACGAAAATACAGGATGTCGCGTGAGAACCGCCCTTTAAAACCCCTATTTGCAGTTATTAAGCCACGCGCTACTTGAGTTTCGTTCGTATTCTTATTGTGTTAGAGCCTATTGATTATTTTCGGGAGTGTGTTAGTTGTTTGTATAAATTTTGACATCAGGAAGTATATGCACCGGTGTTTTATTAAAACAAAGAACGTGTCCGACGTGACCATTTTATTAGCTTGGTTAATGTGATTAATCATCACCAGCGGCCTAATCGTCCCACTGTTGGGCATAGGATTGGGGAGCACTCACATCTTTGAATTACTTTGTACATATGTACAGGTATTTTCGCGTTCTTTTCCCTCCACCGAATTTTTTGTTTAATGTCAAAAGCCTCAACAAACATTGCACTGCGTGCGGAAAAGCTAGGCCCAAATTTCGAAGTAACATATTTCAATCAAATTACTCAAAAAAAGCGGCCAAGTGCGAGTCGGACTCGCCCATGAAGGGTTCCGTGATTTATACATACATAACTTCACACCCGAAATCTCTAATGGGGTGGGCAGAGCCACAAGACTACTTGTGGCCACGTTCGATTAATTAGTCCTAAGATGGTATGATGAACCGTATGGTGACAGGTGATCAGCCCATCGCCCATACAGATAGTCCACCATGTTGGAGAGGACCCGTCCCTTAGTCGACTTTTACGGCATGCCAGGATGATAAGCATCTGCACGCATTCTATGCTATTTCTTCACTCCCAGTGCAGCAGAAGAGGAGGAGGAGGTGATTTATGACGTATTAAAAAAAACTACTTACTAGATCTCGTTCAAACCAATTTTCGGTGGAAGTTTACATGGTAATGTACATCATATATTTTTGTTAGTTTTATCATTCTCTTATTTTAGAAGTTACAGGGGGGGGGCACATTTTACCACTTTGGAAGTGTCTCTAGCGCAAACTATTCAGTTTAGAAAAAAATAATATTAGAAACCTCAATATCATTTTTGAAGACTTATCCATAGATACCCCACACGTATGTGTTTGATGAAAAAAAAAATTGACTTTTAGTGGGGGAGTTTTATTGTTTTTCTTTTTCTATTTTTGTGTGAAAATCTTAATGCGGTTCACAGAATACATCTACTTACCAAGTTTCAACAGCATAGTCTGAAAAAAGTGCCTGTGACATACGGACGGACCGACAGACAGACAGACAGACAGACAGACGGACGGACGGACGGACGGACGGACAGACAGACAGACAGACAGACAGACAGACAGACAGACAGACAGACAGACAGACAGAGAGACAGACAGACAGACAGACAGACAGACAGACATGACGAATCCATAAGGGTTCCGTTTTTTGCCATTTGGCTACGGAACCCTAAAAATATAAACAATATGAGAATAATAATATAGTACGGTTTTTGAGTAGGTACTTTCGATATATATCGCTAAACCTAATTGTAAACGATTCTTCGAAAATGTAAGTATTGGCGCCGGATATAAAGGTGCCCGTCCATTAGCCATGCACCGTGCACCGATGCAATTAGGCCCGTTGTCCACGCGACCGTAACACGTGACGTGAAATTAAAATAGATTTTTAACTTGAGACGGAAGTCGTATTGTATTTAAATGGCTACGTGGTCTAGTCTCGTTGCAATTTTTTGTTACAACATCCAATGTTAGCAGTTTTATTGCCTAGAACCCGTTACTAGTGTTTTCTATTTGTATTAAGCGGAGTGTGAACCTACGGCTTTTCTTCCACAATACGATAATGATTCCACCCCTTAAATGCTAACCGATATTGACCAATTTTTGATAGGTTATCAGACAGAACAAAATCTGGTCTATACGTTTTGATTTTTTCACTTAAATTAATAAATTCAGTTTTATTGTTGTTTCAGTATTCTCATACAAAACTAATTTCAGCGATTATATGACTTTCTTGATCTATAATCAAAATTCAAAAACGTATAGACCTAGATTTTGTTCTGTCTGACAACCTATTAAAAATTGGTCAAAATCGGTTAACATTTTACGGTTAGAAATCGTTATCGCTTGTATGAAAAGGGTGATTTTCTTAGTCCTCTTAAGTTTTCGCTACAAATTCAAAATTAAAACGCAAATTGGCCACCTGTTGGCTGTTTTAGAAAGAAAGAAACATTTATTGACTAACACAGAAGACACCTCTGCTGCACTGGGAGTGAAGAAATAGCATAGAATGCGTGCAGATGCTTATCATCCTGGCATGTCGTAAAAGTCGACTAAGGGACGGGTCCTCTCCAACATGGTGGACTATCTGTATGGGCGATGGGCTGATCACCTGTCACCATACGGTTCATCATACCATCTTAGGACTAATTAATCGAACGTCGCCACAAGTAGGCTTGTGGCTCTGTCCACCCCATTAGGGATTTCGGGCGTGATGCTATGTATGTTTGTATGTACAGAAGATACACAGAGTAACATACATATAAATTAAAACAATACAAAACAAAATGGTGGTGTGTGTGTCCTCGCGGCAGTGAATGGGACACTGGCTCAGCATAATGCTGAGGTGTAAGACACTTGCAGCGCTGATTTTCAGCCAGCACCGTCTGGAACTCACGGAGCACTTTTTCTTGTCACATGAATATGGGTTGAATCTACCAGCGCTTTGGACCACATTACAAAGAAGCGCCGCGAGAAACTCAACAGGAACTCATCTTTTCGAGTCAAACATCGATTTTATATCATATTGCTGCTACTGGCTACCAGCGTAGTACTACGAAAAATGACTATGAAGGTTTTTTTTATATGGCAACTCTACCAGTTCATGTAAAAATCAATGTGTTCCTATAAATTATTTTTCAATTTTTTTCTGGATAGAAAACCTACACTCAGTACCTAAATACATATAAAATATTATAGATCTTTTAAGCCAATTATAAATAACTAGCTCCTTTACTGCTTTAGCTGCCTGCGACTTTATTAGTGTGGGATTAGAATGAAAAGTGTCCTATGTGTTCATCCAGGGTATAAGCTATCTCCATTCCAAATTTCATCCGAATTCGTCCAGCCGTTGACGCGTGAAGGAGCGACAAACATGCTAACACATTAACACTCTCAAACATTCGCATTTATAATATTAGTGTGATCTTTTTCCGGGAAAAGTTTGCTCTTTCTCAGGATGAAATGAATTCTACGTTTGCCTTTAGATTCCAATATTTCATTTGCCAAATATTACCATAAACGGTTCAGCATTAAAAGAGGATAGGTATTCCCATTTTAGTAAACGGTAAACCCTAAATTAAGACTTCTAAATTTCCAAGAAGCAATTGATACCAGCTTCAACCAATTAATACTTACATACATACATACATATCATCACGCCCGAAATCCCTAATGGGGTGGGCAGAGCCACAACACTACTTGTGGCCACGTTCGATTAATTAGTCCTAAGATGGTATGATGAACCGTATGGTGACAGGTGATCAGCCCATCGCCCATACAGATAGTCCACCATGTTGGAGAGGACCCGTCCCTTAGTCGACTTTTACGACATGCCAGGATGATAAGCATCTGCACGCATTCTATGCTATTTCTTCACTCCCAGTGCAGCAGAGGAGTATTAGAGGGGTAGAGGAGCAATTAATACTTATCATTATATATTCCTGCGTCACGTTTTAGTGACGGTAACTTGGGTAATTTTAAATGAGTTCAAAGAATGATATTTATAACTTGATAGAAACTTTATCCTGTAAAAGATTTTTGCACGTCAGTAAGTGTGGTTTGTTACCAGGCAAAGCGGCATTATCCTTAACACAATTAGGTAATAATGTATGATAATGTGCACGTTTCTTTATTAATTAGTTTCCTATTTGGCTATCTGCATTTTTCTTTATACTCACGGACGTATAGAAGGGGGGTGGTGTGATTTTCTGACGTGTAGAGCGGCTGATCAGCGGATAAAAGAAACTATTAATGAGTAAGTCATTCGGTCTAAATTTTAATGTGTCCCTCATCGCTGCGCACGTTAGAGAATCAAGGCTGTTTTTTTTAGTTTACCCCCACCATGTCAAAGCTATAGTTAGATTAGATTAGATTAGATTTATTCATTTCTCAATATAATATTACATTATAAATTGCACACATGTCAAGATATATGAATTTAGATTGAGATCGTCAGTAAGACACATAAATAATACGTCCGTGTTTGTACTCCTACAGCCTTAGCATGCCAGACATGAGGATAAGTTAAACCCGTTTATCTTTTCGTCGGCACTAGTGTGAGAGAGACGCACAGAGATAAGACGGTTTACCTTACCCTTGCGTTAACCTTGCTAGGGCCGCTGCTACGTAAACTCTGCATCACAACGAACTAAGATGGAGATGCCTTACGTTTTAGGTAACTGAACTGCCTGGAAATAGTAGTTTATGCAACGGTTGCATAATGATAGGCCTTAAAACACTAGTGCGGTTTTCATGACACGAGCCGATAGGCGAGTTTCATAATAAGATCGCACGTGTGTTTTAAGGCCAAATTATGCAGAGTTGCATACATAACTTTATCTACACACATATTATAAATCCTCCATGATGGGTTCAGAAACAATATTTTCTGGCAACAAGTTATTTGTTGCAATCGTGGCTGCATATTTCCGATATCCGGCGCCTTTTCACATCACACACACTCCGAGAAGACTACTTACTATTCATATTTTCAACTAAAATATAAATTACAAACAACTTTTTCTATTCAATTCAAAAACAATTCTACTTTCGTTCAGCAAAACACCAACATGGCGATCCTCCGTGAAGACCATTTTTTTTTAAATCATAGACAAACGGATGAAGTCTCTATTCTCACGTCACTCGAGATCAAATATTGTGCAGTTTATATTTAAAAAACATACTGAATTGACGTTTCGTATCAATAACTGTTTTAATATCTATGGATACTAGAATAGAGACCCACTTGAGTTTTGACAGCTGTTCCAAATTTAATCTCATTTCTTTACTAAAAACGATAAAGAAGTCATGTTATTTCTTTATCGCAGCACTGGTTTTTCCTAATTGTTTGTCAAAATGGTGGTCATTTCCTACGATTTTTGATTAACCAATGGAGGTTTTATGATATGGGTGTAGATAAATTCGTATTTTATGCGCACTAAGGAGGGCTTCAGCGCGGTCATAATACGAATTTTCCAGGCAGCTCAGTTACCTAAAAAGTAAGGCGTGCGGCTCATCCCCCACCAAGTTGTCCATATAGGAAATGCACTCAAATCTCCTAAGCCCGCAACGTTGAATGTCTGATCTGTCTGTGGCGGCCGAGCGACTCCGGTCCGTGAATTATTGTTTGGATATCCTTTGATATCTTCTAAAGTATTTATTTAAATGATATAGTGTAAAGGACAATTTTGATTAAAATTGAATGCCCAAGTTTAAGGAAGCATTTTTCGATAAGGATACTGGATAGAAGAAAATAGCTTCGCAAATACCCTAATATTATCTACACTAATATTATAAAGAGGAAAGATTTGTACCTATTTTTGTATGTTTGTATGTTTGTAATGAATAGGCTCAAAAAGTACTGGGCCGATTTAAAAAATTCTTTCACCAATAGAATGCTACATTCTTCCAATTTGACATAGGCTACAATTCATTTTGAAAAAAATTAGGGATCCTTGGTAAAATTTGAACAATGTAACCGAAGGTGTAGAAAAATGAGTCTTAAAATGTCTTTCGTCGAATGCGCTGCCGAAACTATTAGCGATAGAACAAAATAATGTACAACAATTTTGAAGAACATCATAATGTCTACAAAAAACTCCGTGGTAGCATATGTCCAACTATTGTAGTTATGTCACTACAACAACTTTTTTCATTTTAAACATTAATGAAAATGCTAACCAAATTCAAACCATGCTATTTATGTGTTTATATTAATTCTTATCCAAATAAATTATTTTATGGTCAAGACCATTTAACTACCTATAAAATAGTTTTTAAATTATTTAAATTGGACTTTCCATTCAAAAGATATTACGAATTAAAAAATTCAAACAGTAAACAAAACAGACAAAAAAGCTGTAAAGGTTGTTTATAAGGACATTCTGTAGTCGGTAGGTATATTTAGTATCAGCATTACACCCGTGCGAAGCCGGGGCGGGTCGCTAGTTTTAAATAAAAATGGTTAATGTGTGTCAAGTTTAGGAGATAGACATATCGTCGGTGCGAATCCCAAAATCGCGATGTGTTTTATTTGAACTATAACACTACACGTTTCTATTTTAGTTTCTGCATCAGCCCACAAAAACACATTTTTTTGTTAACAGTACTGGTATATGTATTAGTAGGCAAAAATGTACCTTGATATATTCGCTATTTTAAATTGGGTTGTTAGCGAATTTTAAATAATAACGCACATTTAAGAAAGTAGTCGCTTTAATTCGCTATGTGTTCGTTGATGCACATAGCGATATTTTATCATCGGCATTGAAGTTATATTTTTACACATGGCGATTTTTAGCAGTCAAATATCTTGAAATATAGTGAGTAAAACCCGCTATGTAGCAAAATATTCCTAAAAACATCATTTAAGAAAATAGTTAAGTAACCGCTAGGTAGATAACGATTTTTATTGTTACAAATTAAACCTGTATTATTAATAATTTAATAACAAATTCAATTTAATTTAATTTATATTGATGTGAAAGTTACCTAGTTATCATAAAAAAATACACATATTTAGTAACTGTTAAAGAAAAAAGAACGGTTTTAACTGTCTCCTCAAAAGTAGACCATAAACACAGCGATTCTGGAATTCGTTTCTGACGTTTCTATACGTTTTTTAAAGAACTACAATTCTTTAGTACATAATTTTGATATAAGTATCTCTTAAGATTTATGAAAAATAATGAAAATGTAAATATTTATTTTGCAAGTAGGCCACCTGGGCTCTTTTACATGTCTGAATCTACCAGCGCTTCGAAAGGTGACATCTGCTGAGAAGAAACGCCGCAAGAAACTCAGCAGTAGGTCTTTTTTCAACTTTAGCAATACAGTTTTATCTAGAAACTAAAACAAAATGTGCTACATAAAAACCTAATGGGTACAAATTAATTCTAATAAATAACTAATAAGGGAGATGTATAGTCTCCGCGTCTGGACAAGTTAAGTAACTTAGAGATGTAAGGCTCTAAGGGTCATAATAATGAAAATAAAAATTGAAACAAAGAAACATCTAAATCTAGGTTAAATCGAGGTGTAGACAGTTTCCACGAAAAGTATAAAGATGGAGATGTAAGGTCTCCAAATATCAAAAGAAACAATTTGAAATATAACATTTCATGTCCTAATAATACAAATATACGAATATGAAAAACTATCAAATATAGTATAGACAACACTATGAAGTCTCAGAAGAAGGTTCAGATATCGCCAGCGTAAGCCACGTAAGCACCCAAAAAAATGAATTTTTTGACCGCATGAAAAACAATTCAATTTGCTCTACTATATTAAAACGAATTTAGAATGTTATGTACATACAAACCTTTCGCAAGAACCACGTCGTTCATTGGTGAAAACCGAATCAAAATCCGTTGCATGGTTTAGGAGGAGTTAGCGGATATACAGACAGACAGACGCGGAAAGCGACTTTGTTTTATACTATGCAGAGAAGAGATAGAGGTAGAACTGTCACTACTAAGTAGGTTTCATTGGTTTATGAGTTATAAGCGACTAACTTGTACCTATTGAAAATCATCGAAAAAAACCGGACAAGTGCGAGTTAAACTCGCGTGGAGACGGTTCCGTTCCATACATGATTTTTTGAAATTTACTATGTTTCTTTAAATACCATAGACTTCTTATAGGTTTTCCTGTAATTTATAGGTAAAGAGCTATTTTCTGAATTTTTTTCAAAATTTTTGGCCCAGTAGTTTCGGAGATAAGGGGGGGGGGGGAATGGTCAATTTTCGCCCATTTTCCTAAATAACTTCTAAACTATTTTACTTAAAATTCAAAAGAAAATATATTTAAGATCCTCACAATAAGCCCTTTCATTTGGTATGTCACACGATGTAGATTGCGTAACTATTTTTTTAAATTTTCTAATTTACCCCCCAAAAGTGGCCCCCATGTTTTAAATTAATCTATTTACGTCACGCGTCCGTGTTGCGGTCACCGACTTACATATGTATACCAAATTTTAACTCAATCGGTCTTGTAGTTTCGGAGCAAATTGGCTGTGACAGACGGACAGACAGACAGACAGACAGACAGACAGACAGACACACGAGTGATCCTATAAGGGTTTCGTTTTTTCCTTTTGAGGTACGGAACCCTAAAAACTAGCTAAAGTTATGGTTTTCTGATTTATAATTACTACGGAATACACTGAGCATGGCCCGACACGCTCTTGACCAGTTTTTGACTTGTTTACTAAGTGTTACAGGAACTTTATTTCTGGGCCACTATTCAGGATTGCTAAGTGATTTAATTGTCGCTAAAATACCAAAACCGCGGATATGTCGTTGTTCTGTACGTGTTTGACGTTCACATTCGCGTTTTTGTCATTAAAAACCGGTCAAGAGCATGTCGGACCATGCTTAGTGTGTTCCGTAGTAATTATAAATAAGAAAACCATAACAGCTAAAGTTATTTATTATTAGTTTTTTTTTAATGCTCGTAAGGACCATTTAAATTGGTTAGTGTTTAATTTATTCGTTTTGTGCGATATCTGAACCTGACTAAAGAGACTTCATAGTGTTCTCTATACTATATTTAGATAGTTATTCATATTCGTATATTTGTATTGTTAGGACATGAAATGTTATATTTCAAATTGTTTCTTTTGATATTTGGAGACCTTACATCTCCATCTTTATACTTGACCGTGGAAACTGTCTACACCTCCATTTAACCTAGATTAATCGATTTAGATGTTTCTTTGCTTCAATTTTTATTTTTATTATTATGACCCTTAGAGACTTCATACATCTCTAAGTCACTTAACTTTTCCAGACGCGGAGACTATACATCTCCCTTATTAGTTATTTATTAGAATTAATTTGTACCCATTAGGTTTTTATGTTGCACATTTTGTTTTAGTTTTTAGATAAAACTGTACTGCCAAAGTTGAAAAAAGACTTACTGCTGAGTTTCTTGCGGCGTTTCTTCTCAGCAGATGTCACCTTTCGAAGCGCTGGTAGCTTCAAACATGTAAAAGAGCCCAGGTGGCCTACTTGCAAAATAAATATTTTCATTTTCATGTTCATTTCATAATGTCAATTGACTGACAAACGAGCGGACGGCCCACCTGATGGAAAGTGGTCACCAAGCTAGTTTTCTATTCTAAGTGATTTTGTGCTATTTTCATTAGCAGATTTTTTCAGTACAATGATTGCACCGTTACTTATACCCAAAAGTAAAGAAACCAATTAATATTCCGCCACAAATATACCGCTGTGAAAAGTCATTAAAATGTAGGGTGACCATTCTTAGCAACCGTTTAGTACGTTCTACGCGTCGCTCGCTCGGAAGCGTTCGGCGCACGTTCGTTCATTTCCGCTCACATTCGGATAAGCTCGGGTGACCACACAACGAGTCAAAGTTCAACAATACACGCGACATTAAACAGAAGTATACCTACGTAGGAAAGTACAATTCTAATTTTATTAAAACCGCACAGTATTGTGATATGCACATTTATTATACCTACCATATGCAGCCTACAATTAAAATTTGTTTTCTTGTCGATGGACTTACCTTTTTCTCTTAGCGTTCCAACCACAAAGTGATCATTTACGTATTTCCTTAATGTATTGACGCCTGAAACACTTTTTATCTACACCCATATCATAAAACCTCCATAGTGTAATCAAAAACCGTAGGAAATGACCACCATTGTGACAACCAATTAGGTAAAACCAGTGCTGCAATGTTATTACAGTATCGATTTTAGTATCGAAATGAGATTAAATTTGGAACAGCTGTCAAAACTCAAGTGGGTCCATATTCTAGTATCCATAGATATTAAACAGTTATTGATACGAAACATCAATTCAGTATGTTTTATTTAATATAAACCGAACGGCATTTGAACTCGAGTGACGTGAGAATAGGGACTTCATTCGTTTGTCTATGATTTAAAAAAAAATGGTCTTGACGGAGGATCGAATTGCCGCCATTATGTTGGTTTTTTGCTGAACGAAAGTAGAATTGTTGTTGAATTGAATAGAAAAAGTTGTTTGTAATTTACATTTTAGTTGAAAATATGAATAGTAGTCTTCTCGGAGTGACTGTGTGATGTGAAAATGCGCCGGATATCGGAAATATGCAGCCACGATTGCAACAAATAACTTGTTGCCAGAAAATATTGTTTCTGAACACATCATGGAGGATTTATAATATGTGTGTAGATAAAGTTATGTATGCAACTCTGCATAATTTGGCCTTAAAACACACGTGCGATCTTATTATGAAACTCGCTAAAGCTCGTTTCATGAAAACCGCACTAGTGTTTTAAGGCTTATCATTATGCAACAGTTGAATAAACTACTATTCTGGAACATTTCAAATATTTTGTCATACTCGTAAAAACCTAACACCATGCGTTTTCCTATGGCGATGCATAGTAACATGAAACTTTTGTAAAGTAGCGTTTGTTGTTTGTTCTTTCTTTCTTTCTCAGGGATGACACCTATCTTAATATAAACTTAGAAAGTAAAATATTATAAATACAAGATTTCATCAAATTCGTTACAGCCGTTCCGAGAAACCAATTATTTTATATATACCGGGTGTCTCATTGAAATCGGTCAGTATGGGAAAGTCTGAAACTATAAGACATACGAAGGTCTGTTCTTAGGAGCCATGTCATCGATTTTAATAAGAAGAAAAACCGCATTCATACTCCTAAAAAATACTAATACTAATACTAGATAATACTAATACTGTTGAAAATAAAGTTGTTCTCTTACTTCTGCCGACATGTCTCCTAGGGCCTCTAAAGGATCTTCTAAGATTGCAAGATGCTTGAATCTATCCAAATGTCCACCATGGTTGTTCTTCCCATTAAAATCGATGACATGGTTCCTAAGAACAGATCTTCGTATGTCTTATAGTTTCAGACTTTCCCATACTGACCGATTTCAATGAGACATCCTGTATATATATAAATATATATATACAATATACGCAAGAGTTGCTCGCTTAAAGTTATAATTATGCATAAAAGTAAATGCAACATTAGAGACCAAATCATTATATTAAAAAAAATAGGACTCTATTAGAAACGGTTACTTAATATTTTAAACAAGTCTTTTGTTTTATAAATTTTACTTTTTCTATATCAATTTACTGTTTATTGTGTATTTGTAGAGACTATTGTAGGGCCGTTACGATCTAAACTCTAGGATCATAAAACATTCAATTGGATCTTTTCTCAATCGGCACTTCATACAGCTCCTAAGTCTTCAGACCCCAGAGCTCAGATGGTAACGGCCCTATTCGGGACTGCTAAATGATTTACTGTATCGACGCCAAAACCGCGAATGTGTCGTTGTCTTGTACGTGTTTGACGTTCAAATTCGCCGTTTTGTCAATTTAGTGGCGATATACCTATAGTAAATCAATTAGCAGTCCCGAATAGAGGCCCAGGTATATACTGGAAATACCTTACACGAAACCAGGATGGAAATAATGGTCAAACAAGTATAGTGCGACAAGAGAATCTAAAACATTTTGCTATATATATATATATGTCTTACGTAGTCACGCAATTAGGTTTCCCCAAGATAACACAATTACTGTGAAATGGTTTAATAATTATTAGTTTAATTAAATTTCCCGTTGTAGAATAAGCATTTTTAATTAATTTATCAGTTTATCGCTGTGTATTTGTCACGTAAATGAAAACCGAATATTTTATAAGGATTTTTTTTATAATTATTGTTAATTAATAAGTGAAACACAATGTGTCCACTCGAGCCACATAAGTAACGTCTGTTGGCTTTCTTAACTAGAAAATGCAAAATAACCTTCTTAACATACAGTTTAGAGTTAGTTTCAAATTTCACATATTATTTGTATGAAAAATGGGACTTAACCGTCGCAGTCCGGTCGAAACATAGAGGTAAATAATAGAGTGGTATTTAGTCTCTTGGTTCTCAAGATATAATTTCCAAAAAAAACGGATTCTTTAATATTTCCTTAACATTCCGAGGAATATGTAGGTACCTATAGAAGTATAAAAAGTATGTCATCTATGTATTCAAATAAATAAATTAGAATAATAATATACACATAACGTGTGCGGGTAACATATACCTATCATCATATATCAATTATAAATAACTAGCTCCTTTACTGCTTTAGCTGCCTGCGACTTTATTAGTGTGGGATTAGAATGAAAAGTGTCCTATGTGTTCATCCAGGGTATAAGCTATCTCCATTCCAAATTTCATCCGAATTCGTCCAGCCGTTGACGCGTGAAGGAGCGACTAACAATGCTAACACATTAACACACTCAAACATTCGCATTTATAATATTAGTGTGATCTTTTTCCGGGAAAAGTTTGCTTTTTCTCAGGACGAAATGAATTCTACGTTTGCCTTTAGATTCCAATATTTCATTTGCCAAATATTATCATAAACGGTTCAGCATTAAAAGAGGATAGGTATTCCCATTGTAGTAAACGCTAAACCCTAAATTAAGACTTCTAAATTTCCAAGAAGCAATTGATACCAGCTTCAACCAATTAATACTTACATACATACATACATATCATCACGCCCGAAATCCCTAATGGGGTGGGCAGAGCCACAACACTACTTGTGGCCACGTTCGATTAATTAGTCCTAAGATGGTATGATGAACCGTATGGTGACAGGTGATCAGCCCATCGCCCATACAGATAGTCCACCATGTTGGAGAGGACCCGTCCCTTAGTCGACTTTTACGACATGCCAGGATGATAAGCATCTGCACGCATTCTATGCTAATTCTTCACTCCCAGTGCAGCAGAGGAGTATTAGAGGGGTAGAGGAGCAATTAATACTTATCATTATATATTCCTGCGTCACGTTTTAGTGACGGTAACTTGGGTAATTTTAAATGAGTTCAAAGAATGATATTTATAATTTGATAGAAACTTTATCCTGTAAAAGATTTTTGCACGTAAGTAAGTGTGGTTTGTTACCAGGCAAAGCGGCATTATCCTTAACACAATTAGGTACTAATGTATGATAATGTGCACGTTTCTTTATTAATTAGTTTCCTATTTGGCTATCTGCATTTTTCTTTATACTCACGGACGTATAGAAGGGGGGTGGTGTGATTTTCTGACGTGTAGAGCGGCTGATCAGCGGATAAAAGAAACTATTAATGAGTAAGTCATTCGGTCTAAATTTTAATGTGTCCCTCATCGCTGCGCACGTTAGAGAATCAAGGCTGTTTTTTTTAGTTTACCCCCACCATGTCAAAGCTATAGTTAGATTAGATTAGATTAGATTTATTCATTTCTCAATATAATATTACATTATAAATTGCACACATGTCAAGATATATGAATTTAGATTGAGATCGTCAGTAAGACACATAAATAATACGTCCGTGTTTGTACTCCTACAGCCTTAGCATGCCAGACATGAGGATAAGTTAAACCCGTTTATCTTTTCGTCGGCACTAGTGTGAGAGAGACGCACAGAGATAAGACGGTTTACCTTACCCTTGCGTTAACCTTGCTAGGGCCGCTGCTACGTAAACTCTGCATCACAACGAACTAAGATGGAGATGCCTTACGTTTTAGGTAACTGAACTGCCTGGAAATAGTAGTTTATGCAACGGTTGCATAATGATAGGCCTTAAAACACTAGTGCGGTTTTCATGACACGAGCCGATAGGCGAGTTTCATAATAAGATCGCACGTGTGTTTTAAGGCCAAATTATGCAGAGTTGCATACATAACTTTATCTACACACATATTATAAATCCTCCATGATGGGTTCAGAAACAATATTTTCTGGCAACAAGTTATTTGTTGCAATCGTGGCTGCATATTTCCGATATCCGGCGCCTTTTCACATCACACACACTCCGAGAAGACTACTTACTATTCATATTTTCAACTAAAATATAAATTACAAACAACTTTTTCTATTCAATTCAAAAACAATTCTACTTTCGTTCAGCAAAACACCAACATGGCGATCCTCCGTCAAGACCATTTTTTTTAAATCATAGACAAACGGATGAAGTCTCTATTCTCACGTCACTCGAGATCAAATATTGTGCAGTTTATATTTAAAAAACATACTGAATTGACGTTTCGTATCAATAACTGTTTTAATATCTATGGATACTAGAATAGAGACCCACTTGAGTTTTGACAGCTGTTCCAAATTTAATCTCATTTCTTTACTAAAAACGATAAAGAAGTCATGTTATTTCTTTATCGCAGCACTGGTTTTTCCTAATTGGTTGTCAAAATGGTGGTCATTTCCTACGATTTTTGATTAACCAATGGAGGTTTTATGATATGGGTGTAGATAAATTCGTATTTTATGCGCACTAAGGAGGGCTTCAGCGCGGTCATAATACGAATTTTCCAGGCAGCTCAGTTACCTAAAAAGTAAGGCGTGCGGCTCATCCCCCACCAAGTTGTCCATATAGGAAATGCACTCAAATCTCCTAAGCCTGCAACGTTGAATGTCTGATCTGTCTGTGGCGGCCGAGCGACTCCGGTCCGTGAATTATTGTTTGGATATCCTTTGATATCTTCTAAAGTATTTATTTAAATGATATAGTGTAAAGGACAATTTTGATTAAAATTGAATGCCCAAGTTTAAGGAAGCATTTTTGGATAAGGATACTGGATGGAAGAAAATAGCTTCGCAAATACCCTAATATTATTTTAAATAAAAATGGTTAATGTGTGTCAACTTTAGGAGATAGACATATCGTCGGTGCGAATCCCAAAATCGCGATGTTTTTTTATTTGAATTTTAACACTACACTGAGAAAAAATTTGATGCTATACCTGCATTACCGTAATGTATTCGCAGCCAAGTCCAAATAATGTCGAAGCATCCGAAATAATGTTGATTGTTACGTGGTAATGTAAAAACATATACAGGCGTTTGTAGTCCGCAACATTATCTATGTAGCCCGCAACATTATCTATGTAGCCGAGTCTCTACTTACGTTAGGTACGTTCTTCTCCAGAATTACGTACGTGGCATCCAGAATTACGTATGTCGGTACAGTAATTTTTTCTCAGTGTAAACGTTTCTATTTTAATTTCTGCATCAGCCCACAAAAACACATTTTTTTGTTAACAATACTGGTATATGTGTTAGTAGGCAAAAATGTACCTTGATATATTCGCTATTTTAAATTGGGTTGTTAGCGAATTTTAAATAATAACGCATATTTAAGAAAGTAGTCGCTTTAATTCGCTATGTGTTCGTTGATGCACATAGCGATATTTTATCATCGGCATTGTAGTTATATTTTTACACATGGCGATTTTTAGCAGTCAAATATCTTGAAATATAGTGAGTAAAACCCGCTATGTAGCAAAATATTCCTAAAAACATCATTTAAGAAAATAGTTAAGTAACCGCTAGGTAGATAACGATTTTTATTGTTACAAATTAAACCTGGATAATTAATAATTTAATAACAAATTCAATTTAATTTAATTTATATTGATGTAAAAGTTACCTAGTTATCATAAAAAAATACGCATATTTAGTAACTGTTAAAGAAAAAAGAACGGTTTTAACTGTCTCCTCAAAAGTAGACCATAAACACAGCGATTCTGGAATTCGTTTCTGACGTTTCTATACGTTTTTTAAAGAACTACAATTCTTTAGTACATAATTTTGATATAAGTATCTCTTAAGATTTATGAAAAATAATGAAAATGTAAATATTTATTTTGCAAGTAGGCCACCTGGGCTCTTTTACATGTCTGAATCTACCAGCGCTTCGAAAGGTGACATCTGCTGAGAAGAAACGCCGCAAGAAACTCAGTAGTAGGTCTTTTTTCAACTTTAGCAATACAGTTTTATCTAGAAACTAAAACAAAATGTGCAACATAAAAACCTAATGGGTACAAATTAATTCTAATAAATAACTAATAAGGGAGATGTATAGTCTCCGCGTCTGGACAAGTTAAGTAACTTAGAGATGTATAAAGGCTCTAAGGGTCATAATAATGAAAATAAAAATTGAAACAAAGAAACATCTAAATCGATTAATCTAGGTTAAATCGAGGTGTAGACAGTTTCCACGAAAAGTATAAAGATGGAGATGTAAGGTCTCCAAATATCAAAAGAAACAATTTGAAATATAACATTTCATGTCCTAATAATACAAATATACGAATATGAAAAACTATCAAATATAGTATAGACAACACTATGAAGTCTCTCTAGTCAGGTTCAGATATCGCCAGCGTAAGCCACGTAAGCACCCAAAAAAATGAATTTTTTGACCGCATGAAAAACCATTCAATTTGCTCTACTATATTAAAACGAATTTAGAATGTTATGTACATACAAACCTTTCGCAAGAACCACGTCGTTCATTGGTGAAAACCGAATCAAAATCCGTTGCATGGTTTAGGAGGAGTTAGCGGATATACAGACAGACAGACGCGGAAAGCGACTTTGTTTTATACTATGCAGAGAAGAGATAGAGGTAGAACTGTCACTACTAAGTAGGTTTCATTGGTTTATGAGTTATAAGCGACTAACTTGTACCTATTGAAAATCATCGAAAAAAACCGGACAAGTGCGAGTTAAACTCGCGTGGAGAGGGTTCCGTTCCATACATGATTTTTTGAAATTTACTATGTTACTTTAAATACCATAGACTTCTTATAGGTTTTCCTGTAATCTATAGGTAAAGAGCTATTTTCTGATTTTTTTTCAAAATTTTTGGCCCAGTTGTTTCGGAGATAAGGGGGAGGGAATGGTCAATTTTCGCCCATTTTCCTAAATAACTTCTAAACTATTTTACTTAAAATTCAAAAGAAAATATATTTAAGATCCTCACAATTAGCCCTTTCATTTGGTATGTCACACGATGTAGATTGCGTAACTATTTTTTAAAATTTTCTAATTTACCCCCCAAAAGTGGCCCCCATGTTTTAAATTAATCTATTTACGTCACGCGTCCATGTTGCGGTCACCGACTAACATATGTATACCAAATTTTAACTCAATCGGTCTTGTAGTTTCGGAGCAAATTGGCTGTGACAGACGGACAGACAGACAGACAGACAGACAGACAGACAGACAGACAGACAGACAGACAGACAGACAGACAGACACACGAGTGATCCTATAAGGGTTTCGTTTTTTCCTTTTGAGGTGCGGAACCCTAAAAACTAGCTAAAGTTATGGTTTTCTGATTTATAATTACTACGGAATACACTGAGCATGGCCCGACACGCTCTTGACCAGTTTTTAACGTGTTTACTAAGTGTTACAGGAACTTTATTCCTGGGCCACTATTCAGGATTGCTAAGTGATTTACTATATCGTTGCTAAAATGCCAAAACCGCGGATGTGTCATTGTTCTGTACGTGTATGACGTTCACATTCGCGGTTTTGTCATTAAAAACCGGTCAAGAGCATGTCGGACCATGCTAAATCAGAAAACCATAACAGCTAAGTAAAGTTATTTATTATTAGTTTTTTTAATGCTCGCAAGGACCATTTAAATTGGTTAGTGTTTAATTTATTCGTTTTGTGCGATATCTGAACCTGACTAGAGACTTCATAGTGTTCTCTATACTATATTTGATAGTTTTTCATATTCGTATATTTGTATTGTTAGGACATGAAATGTTATATTTCAAATTGTTTCTTTTGATATTTGGAGACCTTACATCTCCATCTTCATACTTGACCATGGAAACTGTCTACACCTCCATTTAACCTAGATTAATCGATTTAGATGTTTCTTTGCTTCAATTTTTATTTTTATTATTATGACCCTTAGAGACTTTATACATCTCTAAGTCACTTAACTTTTCCAGACGTGGACACTATACATCTCCCTTATTAGTTATTTATTAGAATTAATTTGTACCCATTAGGTTATTATGTTGCACATTTTCTTTTAGTTTTTAGATAAAACTGTACTGCCAAAGTTGAAAAAAGACTTACTGCTGAGTTTCTTGCGGCGTTTCTTCTCAGCAGATGTCACCTTTCGAAGCGCTGGTAGCTTCAAACATGTAAAAGAGCCCAGGTGGCCTACTTGCAAAATAAATATTTTCATTTTCATGTTCATTTCATAATGTCAATTGACTGACAAACGAGCGGACGGCCCACCTGATGGAAAGTGGTCACCAAGCTAGTTTTCTATTCTAAGTTATTTTGTGCTATTTTCATTAGCAGATTTTTTCAGTACAATGATTGCACCGTTACTTATACCCAAAAGTAAAGAAACCAATTAATATTCCGCCACAAATATACCGCTGTGAAAAGTCATTAAAATGTAGGGTGACCATTCTTAGCAACCGTTTAGTACGTTCTACGCGTCGCTCGCTCGGAAGCGTTCGGCGCACGTTCGTTCATTTCCGCTCACATTCGGATAAGCTCGGGTGACCACACAACGAGTCAAAGTTCAACAATACACGCGACATTAAACAGAAGTATACCTACGTAGGAAAGTACAATTCTAATTTTATTAAAACCGCACAGTATTGTGATATGCACATTTATTATACCTACCATATGCAGCCTACAATTAAAATTTGTTTTCTTGTCGATGGACTTACCTTTTTCTCTTAGCGTTCCAACCACAAAGTGATCATTTACGTATTTCCTTAATGTATTGACGCCTGAAACACTTTTTATCTACACCCATATCATAAAACCTCCATAGTGTAATCAAAAACCGTAGGAAATGACCACCATTGTGACAACCAATTAGGTAAAACCAGTGCTGCAATGTTATTACAGTATCGATTTTAGTATCGAAATGAGATTAAATTTGGAACAGCTGTCAAAACTCAAGTGGGTCCATATTCTAGTATCCATAGATATTAAACAGTTATTGATACGAAACATCAATTCAGTATGTTTTATTTAATATAAACCGAACGGCATTTGAACTCGAGTGACGTGAGAATAGGGACTTCATTCGTTTGTCTATGATTTAAAAAAAAATGGTCTTGACGGAGGATCGAATTGCCGCCATTATGTTGGTTTTTTGCTGAACGAAAGTAGAATTGTTGTTGAATTGAATAGAAAAAGTTGTTTGTAATTTACATTTTAGTTGAAAATATGAATAGTAGTCTTCTCGGAGTGACTGTGTGATGTGAAAATGCGCCGGATATCGGAAATATGCAGCCACGATTGCAACAAATAACTTGTTGCCAGAAAATATTGTTTCTGAACACATCATGGAGGATTTATAATATGTGTGTAGATAAAGTTATGTATGCAACTCTGCATAATTTGGCCTTAAAACACACGTGCGATCTTATTATGAAACTCGCTAAAGCTCGTTTCATGAAAACCGCACTAGTGTTTTAAGGCTTATCATTATGCAACAGTTGAATAAACTACTATTCTGGAACATTTCAAATATTTTGTCATACTCGTAAAAACCTAACACCATGCGTTTTCCTATGGCGATGCATAGTAACATGAAACTTTTGTAAAGTAGCGTTTGTTGTTTGTTCTTTCTTTCTTTCTCAGGGATGACACCTATCTTAATATAAACTTAGAAAGTAAAATATTATAAATACAAGATTTCATCAAATTCGTTACAGCCGTTCCGAGAAACCAATTATTTTATATATACCGGGTGTCTCATTGAAATCGGTCAGTATGGGAAAGTCTGAAACTATAAGACATACGAAGGTCTGTTCTTAGGAGCCATGTCATCGATTTTAATAAGAAGAAAAACCGCATTCATACTCCTAAAAAATACTAATACTAATACTAGATAATACTAATACTGTTGAAAATAAAGTTGTTCTCTTACTTCTGCCGACATGTCTCCTAGGGCCTCTAAAGGATCTTCTAAGATTGCAAGATGCTTGAATCTATCCAAATGTCCACCATGGTTGTTCTTCCCATTAAAATCGATGACATGGTTCCTAAGAACAGATCTTCGTATGTCTTATAGTTTCAGACTTTCCCATACTGACCGATTTCAATGAGACACCCTGTATATATATAAATATATATATACAATATACGCAAGAGTTGCTCGCTTAAAGTTATAATTATGCATAAAAGTAAATGCAACATTAGAGACCAAATCATTATATTAAAAAAAATAGGACTCTATTAGAAACGGTTACTTAATATTTTAAACAAGTCTTTTGTTTTATAAATTTTACTTTTTCTATATCAATTTACTGTTTATTGTGTATTTGTAGAGACTATTGTAGGGCCGTTACGATCTAAACTCTAGGATCATAAAACATTCAATTGGATCTTTTCTCAATCGGCACTTCATACAGCTCCTAAGTCTTCAGACCCCAGAGCTCAGATGGTAACGGCCCTATTCGGGACTGCTAAATGATTTACTGTATCGACGCCAAAACCGCGAATGTGTCGTTGTCTTGTACGTGTTTGACGTTCAAATTCGCCGTTTTGTCAATTTAGTGGCGATATACCTATAGTAAATCAATTAGCAGTCCCGAATAGAGGCCCAGGTATATACTGGAAATACCTTACACGAAACCAGGATGGAAATAATGGTCAAACAAGTATAGTGCGACAAGAGAATCTAAAACATTTTGCTATATATATATATATGTCTTACGTAGTCACGCAATTAGGTTTCCCCAAGATAACACAATTACTGTGAAATGGTTTAATAATTATTAGTTTAATTAAATTTCCCGTTGTAGAATAAGCATTTTTAATTAATTTATCAGTTTATCGCTGTGTATTTGTCACGTAAATGAAAACCGAATATTTTATAAGGATTTTTTTTATAATTATTGTTAATTAATAAGTGAAACACAATGTGTCCACTCGAGCCACATAAGTAACGTCTGTTGGCTTTCTTAACTAGAAAATGCAAAATAACCTTCTTAACATACAGTTTAGAGTTAGTTTCAAATTTCACATATTATTTGTATGAAAAATGGGACTTAACCGTCGCAGTCCGGTCGAAACATAGAGGTAAATAATAGAGTGGTATTTAGTCTCTTGGTTCTCAAGATATAATTTCCAAAAAAAACGGATTCTTTAATATTTCCTTAACATTCCGAGGAATATGTAGGTACCTATAGAAGTATAAAAAGTATGTCATCTATGTATTCAAATAAATAAATTAGAATAATAATATACACATAACGTGTGCGGGTAACATATACCTATCATCATATATCAATTATAAATAACTAGCTCCTTTACTGCTTTAGCTGCCTGCGACTTTATTAGTGTGGGATTAGAATGAAAAGTGTCCTATGTGTTCATCCAGGGTATAAGCTATCTCCATTCCAAATTTCATCCGAATTCGTCCAGCCGTTGACGCGTGAAGGAGCGACTAACAATGCTAACACATTAACACACTCAAACATTCGCATTTATAATATTAGTGTGATCTTTTTCCGGGAAAAGTTTGCTTTTTCTCAGGACGAAATGAATTCTACGTTTGCCTTTAGATTCCAATATTTCATTTGCCAAATATTATCATAAACGGTTCAGCATTAAAAGAGGATAGGTATTCCCATTGTAGTAAACGCTAAACCCTAAATTAAGACTTCTAAATTTCCAAGAAGCAATTGATACCAGCTTCAACCAATTAATACTTACATACATACATACATATCATCACGCCCGAAATCCCTAATGGGGTGGGCAGAGCCACAACACTACTTGTGGCCACGTTCGATTAATTAGTCCTAAGATGGTATGATGAACCGTATGGTGACAGGTGATCAGCCCATCGCCCATACAGATAGTCCACCATGTTGGAGAGGACCCGTCCCTTAGTCGACTTTTACGACATGCCAGGATGATAAGCATCTGCACGCATTCTATGCTAATTCTTCACTCCCAGTGCAGCAGAGGAGTATTAGAGGGGTAGAGGAGCAATTAATACTTATCATTATATATTCCTGCGTCACGTTTTAGTGACGGTAACTTGGGTAATTTTAAATGAGTTCAAAGAATGATATTTATAATTTGATAGAAACTTTATCCTGTAAAAGATTTTTGCACGTAAGTAAGTGTGGTTTGTTACCAGGCAAAGCGGCATTATCCTTAACACAATTAGGTACTAATGTATGATAATGTGCACGTTTCTTTATTAATTAGTTTCCTATTTGGCTATCTGCATTTTTCTTTATACTCACGGACGTATAGAAGGGGGGTGGTGTGATTTTCTGACGTGTAGAGCGGCTGATCAGCGGATAAAAGAAACTATTAATGAGTAAGTCATTCGGTCTAAATTTTAATGTGTCCCTCATCGCTGCGCACGTTAGAGAATCAAGGCTGTTTTTTTTAGTTTACCCCCACCATGTCAAAGCTATAGTTAGATTAGATTAGATTAGATTTATTCATTTCTCAATATAATATTACATTATAAATTGCACACATGTCAAGATATATGAATTTAGATTGAGATCGTCAGTAAGACACATAAATAATACGTCCGTGTTTGTACTCCTACAGCCTTAGCATGCCAGACATGAGGATAAGTTAAACCCGTTTATCTTTTCGTCGGCACTAGTGTGAGAGAGACGCACAGAGATAAGACGGTTTACCTTACCCTTGCGTTAACCTTGCTAGGGCCGCTGCTACGTAAACTCTGCATCACAACGAACTAAGATGGAGATGCCTTACGTTTTAGGTAACTGAACTGCCTGGAAATAGTAGTTTATGCAACGGTTGCATAATGATAGGCCTTAAAACACTAGTGCGGTTTTCATGACACGAGCCGATAGGCGAGTTTCATAATAAGATCGCACGTGTGTTTTAAGGCCAAATTATGCAGAGTTGCATACATAACTTTATCTACACACATATTATAAATCCTCCATGATGGGTTCAGAAACAATATTTTCTGGCAACAAGTTATTTGTTGCAATCGTGGCTGCATATTTCCGATATCCGGCGCCTTTTCACATCACACACACTCCGAGAAGACTACTTACTATTCATATTTTCAACTAAAATATAAATTACAAACAACTTTTTCTATTCAATTCAAAAACAATTCTACTTTCGTTCAGCAAAACACCAACATGGCGATCCTCCGTCAAGACCATTTTTTTTAAATCATAGACAAACGGATGAAGTCTCTATTCTCACGTCACTCGAGATCAAATATTGTGCAGTTTATATTTAAAAAACATACTGAATTGACGTTTCGTATCAATAACTGTTTTAATATCTATGGATACTAGAATAGAGACCCACTTGAGTTTTGACAGCTGTTCCAAATTTAATCTCATTTCTTTACTAAAAACGATAAAGAAGTCATGTTATTTCTTTATCGCAGCACTGGTTTTTCCTAATTGGTTGTCAAAATGGTGGTCATTTCCTACGATTTTTGATTAACCAATGGAGGTTTTATGATATGGGTGTAGATAAATTCGTATTTTATGCGCACTAAGGAGGGCTTCAGCGCGGTCATAATACGAATTTTCCAGGCAGCTCAGTTACCTAAAAAGTAAGGCGTGCGGCTCATCCCCCACCAAGTTGTCCATATAGGAAATGCACTCAAATCTCCTAAGCCTGCAACGTTGAATGTCTGATCTGTCTGTGGCGGCCGAGCGACTCCGGTCCGTGAATTATTGTTTGGATATCCTTTGATATCTTCTAAAGTATTTATTTAAATGATATAGTGTAAAGGACAATTTTGATTAAAATTGAATGCCCAAGTTTAAGGAAGCATTTTTGGATAAGGATACTGGATGGAAGAAAATAGCTTCGCAAATACCCTAATATTATTTTAAATAAAAATGGTTAATGTGTGTCAACTTTAGGAGATAGACATATCGTCGGTGCGAATCCCAAAATCGCGATGTTTTTTTATTTGAATTTTAACACTACACTGAGAAAAAATTTGATGCTATACCTGCATTACCGTAATGTATTCGCAGCCAAGTCCAAATAATGTCGAAGCATCCGAAATAATGTTGATTGTTACGTGGTAATGTAAAAACATATACAGGCGTTTGTAGTCCGCAACATTATCTATGTAGCCCGCAACATTATCTATGTAGCCGAGTCTCTACTTACGTTAGGTACGTTCTTCTCCAGAATTACGTACGTGGCATCCAGAATTACGTATGTCGGTACAGTAATTTTTTCTCAGTGTAAACGTTTCTATTTTAATTTCTGCATCAGCCCACAAAAACACATTTTTTTGTTAACAATACTGGTATATGTGTTAGTAGGCAAAAATGTACCTTGATATATTCGCTATTTTAAATTGGGTTGTTAGCGAATTTTAAATAATAACGCATATTTAAGAAAGTAGTCGCTTTAATTCGCTATGTGTTCGTTGATGCACATAGCGATATTTTATCATCGGCATTGTAGTTATATTTTTACACATGGCGATTTTTAGCAGTCAAATATCTTGAAATATAGTGAGTAAAACCCGCTATGTAGCAAAATATTCCTAAAAACATCATTTAAGAAAATAGTTAAGTAACCGCTAGGTAGATAACGATTTTTATTGTTACAAATTAAACCTGGATAATTAATAATTTAATAACAAATTCAATTTAATTTAATTTATATTGATGTAAAAGTTACCTAGTTATCATAAAAAAATACGCATATTTAGTAACTGTTAAAGAAAAAAGAACGGTTTTAACTGTCTCCTCAAAAGTAGACCATAAACACAGCGATTCTGGAATTCGTTTCTGACGTTTCTATACGTTTTTTAAAGAACTACAATTCTTTAGTACATAATTTTGATATAAGTATCTCTTAAGATTTATGAAAAATAATGAAAATGTAAATATTTATTTTGCAAGTAGGCCACCTGGGCTCTTTTACATGTCTGAATCTACCAGCGCTTCGAAAGGTGACATCTGCTGAGAAGAAACGCCGCAAGAAACTCAGTAGTAGGTCTTTTTTCAACTTTAGCAATACAGTTTTATCTAGAAACTAAAACAAAATGTGCAACATAAAAACCTAATGGGTACAAATTAATTCTAATAAATAACTAATAAGGGAGATGTATAGTCTCCGCGTCTGGACAAGTTAAGTAACTTAGAGATGTATAAAGGCTCTAAGGGTCATAATAATGAAAATAAAAATTGAAACAAAGAAACATCTAAATCGATTAATCTAGGTTAAATCGAGGTGTAGACAGTTTCCACGAAAAGTATAAAGATGGAGATGTAAGGTCTCCAAATATCAAAAGAAACAATTTGAAATATAACATTTCATGTCCTAATAATACAAATATACGAATATGAAAAACTATCAAATATAGTATAGACAACACTATGAAGTCTCTCTAGTCAGGTTCAGATATCGCCAGCGTAAGCCACGTAAGCACCCAAAAAAATGAATTTTTTGACCGCATGAAAAACCATTCAATTTGCTCTACTATATTAAAACGAATTTAGAATGTTATGTACATACAAACCTTTCGCAAGAACCACGTCGTTCATTGGTGAAAACCGAATCAAAATCCGTTGCATGGTTTAGGAGGAGTTAGCGGATATACAGACAGACAGACGCGGAAAGCGACTTTGTTTTATACTATGCAGAGAAGAGATAGAGGTAGAACTGTCACTACTAAGTAGGTTTCATTGGTTTATGAGTTATAAGCGACTAACTTGTACCTATTGAAAATCATCGAAAAAAACCGGACAAGTGCGAGTTAAACTCGCGTGGAGAGGGTTCCGTTCCATACATGATTTTTTGAAATTTACTATGTTACTTTAAATACCATAGACTTCTTATAGGTTTTCCTGTAATCTATAGGTAAAGAGCTATTTTCTGATTTTTTTTCAAAATTTTTGGCCCAGTTGTTTCGGAGATAAGGGGGAGGGAATGGTCAATTTTCGCCCATTTTCCTAAATAACTTCTAAACTATTTTACTTAAAATTCAAAAGAAAATATATTTAAGATCCTCACAATTAGCCCTTTCATTTGGTATGTCACACGATGTAGATTGCGTAACTATTTTTTAAAATTTTCTAATTTACCCCCCAAAAGTGGCCCCCATGTTTTAAATTAATCTATTTACGTCACGCGTCCATGTTGCGGTCACCGACTAACATATGTATACCAAATTTTAACTCAATCGGTCTTGTAGTTTCGGAGCAAATTGGCTGTGACAGACGGACAGACAGACAGACAGACAGACAGACAGACAGACAGACAGACAGACAGACAGACAGACAGACACACGAGTGATCCTATAAGGGTTTCGTTTTTTCCTTTTGAGGTGCGGAACCCTAAAAACTAGCTAAAGTTATGGTTTTCTGATTTATAATTACTACGGAATACACTGAGCATGGCCCGACACGCTCTTGACCAGTTTTTAACGTGTTTACTAAGTGTTACAGGAACTTTATTCCTGGGCCACTATTCAGGATTGCTAAGTGATTTACTATATCGTTGCTAAAATGCCAAAACCGCGGATGTGTCATTGTTCTGTACGTGTATGACGTTCACATTCGCGGTTTTGTCATTAAAAACCGGTCAAGAGCATGTCGGACCATGCTAAATCAGAAAACCATAACAGCTAAGTAAAGTTATTTATTATTAGTTTTTTTAATGCTCGCAAGGACCATTTAAATTGGTTAGTGTTTAATTTATTCGTTTTGTGCGATATCTGAACCTGACTAGAGACTTCATAGTGTTCTCTATACTATATTTGATAGTTTTTCATATTCGTATATTTGTATTGTTAGGACATGAAATGTTATATTTCAAATTGTTTCTTTTGATATTTGGAGACCTTACATCTCCATCTTCATACTTGACCATGGAAACTGTCTACACCTCCATTTAACCTAGATTAATCGATTTAGATGTTTCTTTGCTTCAATTTTTATTTTTATTATTATGACCCTTAGAGACTTTATACATCTCTAAGTCACTTAACTTTTCCAGACGTGGACACTATACATCTCCCTTATTAGTTATTTATTAGAATTAATTTGTACCCATTAGGTTATTATGTTGCACATTTTCTTTTAGTTTTTAGATAAAACTGTACTGCCAAAGTTGAAAAAAGACTTACTGCTGAGTTTCTTGCGGCGTTTCTTCTCAGCAGATGTCACCTTTCGAAGCGCTGGTAGCTTCAAACATGTAAAAGAGCCCAGGTGGCCTACTTGCAAAATAAATATTTTCATTTTCATGTTCATTTCATAATGTCAATTGACTGACAAACGAGCGGACGGCCCACCTGATGGAAAGTGGTCACCAAGCTAGTTTTCTATTCTAAGTTATTTTGTGCTATTTTCATTAGCAGATTTTTTCAGTACAATGATTGCACCGTTACTTATACCCAAAAGTAAAGAAACCAATTAATATTCCGCCACAAATATACCGCTGTGAAAAGTCATTAAAATGTAGGGTGACCATTCTTAGCAACCGTTTAGTACGTTCTACGCGTCGCTCGCTCGGAAGCGTTCGGCGCACGTTCGTTCATTTCCGCTCACATTCGGATAAGCTCGGGTGACCACACAACGAGTCAAAGTTCAACAATACACGCGACATTAAACAGAAGTATACCTACGTAGGAAAGTACAATTCTAATTTTATTAAAACCGCACAGTATTGTGATATGCACATTTATTATACCTACCATATGCAGCCTACAATTAAAATTTGTTTTCTTGTCGATGGACTTACCTTTTTCTCTTAGCGTTCCAACCACAAAGTGATCATTTACGTATTTCCTTAATGTATTGACGCCTGAAACACTTTTTATCTACACCCATATCATAAAACCTCCATAGTGTAATCAAAAACCGTAGGAAATGACCACCATTGTGACAACCAATTAGGTAAAACCAGTGCTGCAATGTTATTACAGTATCGATTTTAGTATCGAAATGAGATTAAATTTGGAACAGCTGTCAAAACTCAAGTGGGTCCATATTCTAGTATCCATAGATATTAAACAGTTATTGATACGAAACATCAATTCAGTATGTTTTATTTAATATAAACCGAACGGCATTTGATCTCGAGTGACGTGAGAATAGGGACTTCATTCGTTTGTCTATGATTTAAAAAAAAATGGTCTTGACGGAGGATCGAATTGCCGCCATTATGTTGGTTTTTTGCTGAACGAAAGTAGAATTGTTGTTGAATTGAATAGAAAAAGTTGTTTGTAATTTACATTTTAGTTGAAAATATGAATAGTAGTCTTCTCGGAGTGACTGTGTGATGTGAAAATGCGCCGGATATCGGAAATATGCAGCCACGATTGCAACAAATAACTTGTTGCCAGAAAATATTGTTTCTGAACACATCATGGAGGATTTATAATATGTGTGTAGATAAAGTTATGTATGCAACTCTGCATAATTTGGCCTTAAAACACACGTGCGATCTTATTATGAAACTCGCTAAAGCTCGTTTCATGAAAACCGCACTAGTGTTTTAAGGCTTATCATTATGCAACAGTTGAATAAACTACTATTCTGGAACATTTCAAATATTTTGTCATACTCGTAAAAACCTAACACCATGCGTTTTCCTATGGCGATGCATAGTAACATGAAACTTTTGTAAAGTAGCGTTTGTTGTTTGTTCTTTCTTTCTTTCTCAGGGATGACACCTATCTTAATATAAACTTAGAAAGTAAAATATTATAAATACAAGATTTCATCAAATTCGTTACAGCCGTTCCGAGAAACCAATTATTTTATATATACCGGGTGTCTCATTGAAATCGGTCAGTATGGGAAAGTCTGAAACTATAAGACATACGAAGGTCTGTTCTTAGGAGCCATGTCATCGATTTTAATAAGAAGAAAAACCGCATTCATACTCCTAAAAAATACTAATACTAATACTAGATAATACTAATACTGTTGAAAATAAAGTTGTTCTCTTACTTCTGCCGACATGTCTCCTAGGGCCTCTAAAGGATCTTCTAAGATTGCAAGATGCTTGAATCTATCCAAATGTCCACCATGGTTGTTCTTCCCATTAAAATCGATGACATGGTTCCTAAGAACAGATCTTCGTATGTCTTATAGTTTCAGACTTTCCCATACTGACCGATTTCAATGAGACACCCTGTATATATATAAATATATATATACAATATACGCAAGAGTTGCTCGCTTAAAGTTATAATTATGCATAAAAGTAAATGCAACATTAGAGACCAAATCATTATATTAAAAAAAATAGGACTCTATTAGAAACGGTTACTTAATATTTTAAACAAGTCTTTTGTTTTATAAATTTTACTTTTTCTATATCAATTTACTGTTTATTGTGTATTTGTAGAGACTATTGTAGGGCCGTTACGATCTAAACTCTAGGATCATAAAACATTCAATTGGATCTTTTCTCAATCGGCACTTCATACAGCTCCTAAGTCTTCAGACCCCAGAGCTCAGATGGTAACGGCCCTATTCGGGACTGCTAAATGATTTACTGTATCGACGCCAAAACCGCGAATGTGTCGTTGTCTTGTACGTGTTTGACGTTCAAATTCGCCGTTTTGTCAATTTAGTGGCGATATACCTATAGTAAATCAATTAGCAGTCCCGAATAGAGGCCCAGGTATATACTGGAAATACCTTACACGAAACCAGGATGGAAATAATGGTCAAACAAGTATAGTGCGACAAGAGAATCTAAAACATTTTGCTATATATATATATATGTCTTACGTAGTCACGCAATTAGGTTTCCCCAAGATAACACAATTACTGTGAAATGGTTTAATAATTATTAGTTTAATTAAATTTCCCGTTGTAGAATAAGCATTTTTAATTAATTTATCAGTTTATCGCTGTGTATTTGTCACGTAAATGAAAACCGAATATTTTATAAGGATTTTTTTTATAATTATTGTTAATTAATAAGTGAAACACAATGTGTCCACTCGAGCCACATAAGTAACGTCTGTTGGCTTTCTTAACTAGAAAATGCAAAATAACCTTCTTAACATACAGTTTAGAGTTAGTTTCAAATTTCACATATTATTTGTATGAAAAATGGGACTTAACCGTCGCAGTCCGGTCGAAACATAGAGGTAAATAATAGAGTGGTATTTAGTCTCTTGGTTCTCAAGATATAATTTCCAAAAAAAACGGATTCTTTAATATTTCCTTAACATTCCGAGGAATATGTAGGTACCTATAGAAGTATAAAAAGTATGTCATCTATGTATTCAAATAAATAAATTAGAATAATAATATACACATAACGTGTGCGGGTAACATATACCTATCATCATATATCAATTATAAATAACTAGCTCCTTTACTGCTTTAGCTGCCTGCGACTTTATTAGTGTGGGATTAGAATGAAAAGTGTCCTATGTGTTCATCCAGGGTATAAGCTATCTCCATTCCAAATTTCATCCGAATTCGTCCAGCCGTTGACGCGTGAAGGAGCGACTAACAATGCTAACACATTAACACACTCAAACATTCGCATTTATAATATTAGTGTGATCTTTTTCCGGGAAAAGTTTGCTTTTTCTCAGGACGAAATGAATTCTACGTTTGCCTTTAGATTCCAATATTTCATTTGCCAAATATTATCATAAACGGTTCAGCATTAAAAGAGGATAGGTATTCCCATTGTAGTAAACGCTAAACCCTAAATTAAGACTTCTAAATTTCCAAGAAGCAATTGATACCAGCTTCAACCAATTAATACTTACATACATACATACATATCATCACGCCCGAAATCCCTAATGGGGTGGGCAGAGCCACAACACTACTTGTGGCCACGTTCGATTAATTAGTCCTAAGATGGTATGATGAACCGTATGGTGACAGGTGATCAGCCCATCGCCCATACAGATAGTCCACCATGTTGGAGAGGACCCGTCCCTTAGTCGACTTTTACGACATGCCAGGATGATAAGCATCTGCACGCATTCTATGCTAATTCTTCACTCCCAGTGCAGCAGAGGAGTATTAGAGGGGTAGAGGAGCAATTAATACTTATCATTATATATTCCTGCGTCACGTTTTAGTGACGGTAACTTGGGTAATTTTAAATGAGTTCAAAGAATGATATTTATAATTTGATAGAAACTTTATCCTGTAAAAGATTTTTGCACGTAAGTAAGTGTGGTTTGTTACCAGGCAAAGCGGCATTATCCTTAACACAATTAGGTACTAATGTATGATAATGTGCACGTTTCTTTATTAATTAGTTTCCTATTTGGCTATCTGCATTTTTCTTTATACTCACGGACGTATAGAAGGGGGGTGGTGTGATTTTCTGACGTGTAGAGCGGCTGATCAGCGGATAAAAGAAACTATTAATGAGTAAGTCATTCGGTCTAAATTTTAATGTGTCCCTCATCGCTGCGCACGTTAGAGAATCAAGGCTGTTTTTTTTAGTTTACCCCCACCATGTCAAAGCTATAGTTAGATTAGATTAGATTAGATTTATTCATTTCTCAATATAATATTACATTATAAATTGCACACATGTCAAGATATATGAATTTAGATTGAGATCGTCAGTAAGACACATAAATAATACGTCCGTGTTTGTACTCCTACAGCCTTAGCATGCCAGACATGAGGATAAGTTAAACCCGTTTATCTTTTCGTCGGCACTAGTGTGAGAGAGACGCACAGAGATAAGACGGTTTACCTTACCCTTGCGTTAACCTTGCTAGGGCCGCTGCTACGTAAACTCTGCATCACAACGAACTAAGATGGAGATGCCTTACGTTTTAGGTAACTGAACTGCCTGGAAATAGTAGTTTATGCAACGGTTGCATAATGATAGGCCTTAAAACACTAGTGCGGTTTTCATGACACGAGCCGATAGGCGAGTTTCATAATAAGATCGCACGTGTGTTTTAAGGCCAAATTATGCAGAGTTGCATACATAACTTTATCTACACACATATTATAAATCCTCCATGATGGGTTCAGAAACAATATTTTCTGGCAACAAGTTATTTGTTGCAATCGTGGCTGCATATTTCCGATATCCGGCGCCTTTTCACATCACACACACTCCGAGAAGACTACTTACTATTCATATTTTCAACTAAAATATAAATTACAAACAACTTTTTCTATTCAATTCAAAAACAATTCTACTTTCGTTCAGCAAAACACCAACATGGCGATCCTCCGTGAAGACCATTTTTTTTTAAATCATAGACAAACGGATGAAGTCTCTATTCTCACGTCACTCGAGATCAAATATTGTGCAGTTTATATTTAAAAAACATACTGAATTGACGTTTCGTATCAATAACTGTTTTAATATCTATGGATACTAGAATAGAGACCCACTTGAGTTTTGACAGCTGTTCCAAATTTAATCTCATTTCTTTACTAAAAACGATAAAGAAGTCATGTTATTTCTTTATCGCAGCACTGGTTTTTCCTAATTGGTTGTCAAAATGGTGGTCATTTCCTACGATTTTTGATTAACCAATGGAGGTTTTATGATATGGGTGTAGATAAATTCGTATTTTATGCGCACTAAGGAGGGCTTCAGCGCGGTCATAATACGAATTTTCCAGGCAGCTCAGTTACCTAAAAAGTAAGGCGTGCGGCTCATCCCCCACCAAGTTGTCCATATAGGAAATGCACTCAAATCTCCTAAGCCCGCAACGTTGAATGTCTGATCTGTCTGTGGCGGCCGAGCGACTCCGGTCCGTGAATTATTGTTTGGATATCCTTTGATATCTTCTAAAGTATTTATTTAAATGATATAGTGTAAAGGACAATTTTGATTAAAATTGAATGCCCAAGTTTAAGGAAGCATTTTTGGATAAGGATACTGGATGGAAGAAAATAGCTTCGCAAATACCCTAATATTATTTTAAATAAAAATGGTTAATGTGTGTCAACTTTAGGAGATAGACATATCGTCGGTGCGAATCCCAAAATCGCGATGTTTTTTTATTTGAATTTTAACACTACACTGAGAAAAAATTTGATGCTATACCTGCATTACCGTAATGTATTCGCAGCCAAGTCCAAATAATGTCGAAGCATCCGAAATAATGTTGATTGTTACGTGGTAATGTAAAAACATATACAGGCGTTTGTAGTCCGCAACATTATCTATGTAGCCCGCAACATTATCTATGTAGCCGAGTCTCTACTTACGTTAGGTACGTTCTTCTCCAGAATTACGTACGTGGCATCCAGAATTACGTATGTCGGTACAGTAATTTTTTCTCAGTGTAAACGTTTCTATTTTAATTTCTGCATCAGCCCACAAAAACACATTTTTTTGTTAACAATACTGGTATATGTGTTAGTAGGCAAAAATGTACCTTGATATATTCGCTATTTTAAATTGGGTTGTTAGCGAATTTTAAATAATAACGCATATTTAAGAAAGTAGTCGCTTTAATTCGCTATGTGTTCGTTGATGCACATAGCGATATTTTATCATCGGCATTGTAGTTATATTTTTACACATGGCGATTTTTAGCAGTCAAATATCTTGAAATATAGTGAGTAAAACCCGCTATGTAGCAAAATATTCCTAAAAACATCATTTAAGAAAATAGTTAAGTAACCGCTAGGTAGATAACGATTTTTATTGTTACAAATTAAACCTGGATAATTAATAATTTAATAACAAATTCAATTTAATTTAATTTATATTGATGTAAAAGTTACCTAGTTATCATAAAAAAATACGCATATTTAGTAACTGTTAAAGAAAAAAGAACGGTTTTAACTGTCTCCTCAAAAGTAGACCATAAACACAGCGATTCTGGAATTCGTTTCTGACGTTTCTATACGTTTTTTAAAGAACTACAATTCTTTAGTACATAATTTTGATATAAGTATCTCTTAAGATTTATGAAAAATAATGAAAATGTAAATATTTATTTTGCAAGTAGGCCACCTGGGCTCTTTTACATGTCTGAATCTACCAGCGCTTCGAAAGGTGACATCTGCTGAGAAGAAACGCCGCAAGAAACTCAGTAGTAGGTCTTTTTTCAACTTTAGCAATACAGTTTTATCTAGAAACTAAAACAAAATGTGCAACATAAAAACCTAATGGGTACAAATTAATTCTAATAAATAACTAATAAGGGAGATGTATAGTCTCCGCGTCTGGACAAGTTAAGTAACTTAGAGATGTATAAAGGCTCTAAGGGTCATAATAATGAAAATAAAAATTGAAACAAAGAAACATCTAAATCGATTAATCTAGGTTAAATCGAGGTGTAGACAGTTTCCACGAAAAGTATAAAGATGGAGATGTAAGGTCTCCAAATATCAAAAGAAACAATTTGAAATATAACATTTCATGTCCTAATAATACAAATATACGAATATGAAAAACTATCAAATATAGTATAGACAACACTATGAAGTCTCTCTAGTCAGGTTCAGATATCGCCAGCGTAAGCCACGTAAGCACCCAAAAAAATGAATTTTTTGACCGCATGAAAAACCATTCAATTTGCTCTACTATATTAAAACGAATTTAGAATGTTATGTACATACAAACCTTTCGCAAGAACCACGTCGTTCATTGGTGAAAACCGAATCAAAATCCGTTGCATGGTTTAGGAGGAGTTAGCGGATATACAGACAGACAGACGCGGAAAGCGACTTTGTTTTATACTATGCAGAGAAGAGATAGAGGTAGAACTGTCACTACTAAGTAGGTTTCATTGGTTTATGAGTTATAAGCGACTAACTTGTACCTATTGAAAATCATCGAAAAAAACCGGACAAGTGCGAGTTAAACTCGCGTGGAGAGGGTTCCGTTCCATACATGATTTTTTGAAATTTACTATGTTACTTTAAATACCATAGACTTCTTATAGGTTTTCCTGTAATCTATAGGTAAAGAGCTATTTTCTGATTTTTTTTCAAAATTTTTGGCCCAGTTGTTTCGGAGATAAGGGGGAGGGAATGGTCAATTTTCGCCCATTTTCCTAAATAACTTCTAAACTATTTTACTTAAAATTCAAAAGAAAATATATTTAAGATCCTCACAATTAGCCCTTTCATTTGGTATGTCACACGATGTAGATTGCGTAACTATTTTTTAAAATTTTCTAATTTACCCCCCAAAAGTGGCCCCCATGTTTTAAATTAATCTATTTACGTCACGCGTCCATGTTGCGGTCACCGACTAACATATGTATACCAAATTTTAACTCAATCGGTCTTGTAGTTTCGGAGCAAATTGGCTGTGACAGACGGACAGACAGACAGACAGACAGACAGACAGACAGACAGACAGACAGACAGACAGACAGACAGACACACGAGTGATCCTATAAGGGTTTCGTTTTTTCCTTTTGAGGTGCGGAACCCTAAAAACTAGCTAAAGTTATGGTTTTCTGATTTATAATTACTACGGAATACACTGAGCATGGCCCGACACGCTCTTGACCAGTTTTTAACGTGTTTACTAAGTGTTACAGGAACTTTATTCCTGGGCCACTATTCAGGATTGCTAAGTGATTTACTATATCGTTGCTAAAATGCCAAAACCGCGGATGTGTCATTGTTCTGTACGTGTATGACGTTCACATTCGCGGTTTTGTCATTAAAACCGGTCAAGAGCATGTCGGACCATGCTAAATCAGAAAACCATAACAGCTAAGTAAAGTTATTTATTATTAGTTTTTTTTAATGCTCGCAAGGACCATTTAAATTGGTTAGTGTTTAATTTATTCGTTTTGTGCGATATCTGAACCTGACTAGAGACTTCATAGTGTTCTCTATACTATATTTGATAGTTTTTCATATTCGTATATTTGTATTGTTAGGACATGAAATGTTATATTTCAAATTGTTTCTTTTGATATTTGGAGACCTTACATCTCCATCTTCATACTTGACCATGGAAACTGTCTACACCTCCATTTAACCTAGATTAATCGATTTAGATGTTTCTTTGCTTCAATTTTTATTTTTATTATTATGACCCTTAGAGACTTTATACATCTCTAAGTCACTTAACTTTTCCAGACGTGGACACTATACATCTCCCTTATTAGTTATTTATTAGAATTAATTTGTACCCATTAGGTTATTATGTTGCACATTTTCTTTTAGTTTTTAGATAAAACTGTACTGCCAAAGTTGAAAAAAGACTTACTGCTGAGTTTCTTGCGGCGTTTCTTCTCAGCAGATGTCACCTTTCGAAGCGCTGGTAGCTTCAAACATGTAAAAGAGCCCAGGTGGCCTACTTGCAAAATAAATATTTTCATTTTCATGTTCATTTCATAATGTCAATTGACTGACAAACGAGCGGACGGCCCACCTGATGGAAAGTGGTCACCAAGCTAGTTTTCTATTCTAAGTTATTTTGTGCTATTTTCATTAGCAGATTTTTTCAGTACAATGATTGCACCGTTACTTATACCCAAAAGTAAAGAAACCAATTAATATTCCGCCACAAATATACCGCTGTGAAAAGTCATTAAAATGTAGGGTGACCATTCTTAGCAACCGTTTAGTACGTTCTACGCGTCGCTCGCTCGGAAGCGTTCGGCGCACGTTCGTTCATTTCCGCTCACATTCGGATAAGCTCGGGTGACCACACAACGAGTCAAAGTTCAACAATGCACGCGACATTAAACAGAAGTATACCTACGTAGGAAAGTACAATTCTAATTTTATTAAAACCGCACAGTATTGTGATATGCACATTTATTATACCTACCATATGCAGCCTACAATTAAAATTTGTTTTCTTGTCGATGGACTTACCTTTTTCTCTTAGCGTTCCAACCACAAAGTGATCATTTACGTATTTCCTTAATGTATTGACGCCTGAAACACTTTTTATCTACACCCATATCATAAAACCTCCATAGTGTAATCAAAAACCGTAGGAAATGACCACCATTGTGACAACCAATTAGGTAAAACCAGTGCTGCAATGTTATTACAGTATCGATTTTAGTATCGAAATGAGATTAAATTTGGAACAGCTGTCAAAACTCAAGTGGGTCCATATTCTAGTATCCATAGATATTAAACATTTATTGATACGAAACATCAATTCAGTATGTTTTATTTAATATAAACCGAACGACATTTGATCTCTAGTGACGTGAGAATAGGGACTTCATTCGTTTGTCTATGATTTAAAAAAAAAATGGTCTTTACGGAGGATCGAATTGCCGCCATTATGTTGGTTTTTGCTGAACGAAAGTAGAATTGTTGTTGAATTGAATAGAAAAAGTTGTTTGTAATTTACATTTTAGTTGAAAATATGAATAGTAGTCTTCTCGGAGTGACTGTGTGATGTGAAAATGCGCCGGATATCGGAAATATGCAGCCACGATTGCAACAAATAACTTGTTGCCAGAAAATATTGTTTCTGAACACATCATGGAGGATTTATAATATGTGTGTAGATAAAGTTATGTATGCAACTCTGCATAATTTGGCCTTAAAACACACGTGCGATCTTATTATGAAACTCGCTAAAGCTCGTTTCATGACAACCGCACTAGTGTTTTAAGGCTTATCATTATGCAACAGTTGCATAAACTACTATTCTGGAACATTTCAAATATTTTGTCATACTCGTAAAAACCTAACACCATGCGTTTTCCTATGGCGATGCATAGTAACATGAAACTTTTGTAAAGTAGCGTTTGTTGTTTGTTCTTTCTTTCTTTCTCAGGGATGACACCTATCTTAATATAAACTTAGAAAGTAAAATATTATAAATACAAGATTTCATCAAATTCGTTACAGCCGTTCCGAGAAACCAATTATTTTATATATACCGGGTGTCTCATTGAAATCGGTCAGTATGGGAAAGTCTGAAACTATAAGACATACGAAGGTCTGTTCTTAGGAGCCATGTCATCGATTTTAATAAGAAGAAAAACCGCATTCATACTCCTAAAAAATACTAATACTAATACTAGATAATACTAATACTGTTGAAAATAAAGTTGTTCTCTTACTTCTGCCGACATGTCTCCTAGGGCCTCTAAAGGATCTTCTAAGATTGCAAGATGCTTGAATCTATCCAAATGTCCACCATGGTTGTTCTTCCCATTAAAATCGATGACATGGTTCCTAAGAACAGATCTTCGTATGTCTTATAGTTTCAGACTTTCCCATACTGACCGATTTCAATGAGACAACCTGTATATATATAAATATATATATACAATACACGCAAGAGTTGCTCGCTTAAAGTTATAATTATGCATAAAAGTAAATGCAACATTAGAGACCAAATCATTATATTAAAAAAAATAGGACTCTATTAGAAACGGTTACTTAATATTTTAAACAAGTCTTTTGTTTTATAAATGTTACTTTTTCTATATCAATTTACTGTTTATTGTGTATTTGTAGAGACTATTGTAGGGCCGTTACGATCTAAACTCTAGGATCATAAAACATTCAATTGGAGCTTTTCTCAATCGGCACTTCATACAGCTCCTAAGTCTTCAGACCCCAGAGCTCAGATGGTAACGGCCCTATTCGGGACTGCTAAATGATTTACTGTATCGACGCCAAAACCGCGAATGTGTCGTTGTCTTGTACGTGTTTGACGTTCAAATTCGCCGTTTTGTCAATTTAGTGGCGATATACCTATAGTAAATCAATTAGCAGTCCCGAATAGAGGCCCAGGACCAGGAGCACTGGAAATACCTTACACGAAACCAGGATGGAAATAATGGTCAAACAAGTATAGTGCGACAAGAGAATCTAAAACATTTTGCTATATATATATCTTACGTAGTCACGCAATTAGGTTTCCCCAAGATAACACAATTACTGTGAAATGGTTTAATAATTATTAGTTTAATTAAATTTCCCGTTGTAGAATAAGCATTTTTAATTAATTTATCAGTTTATCGCTGTGTATTTGTCACGTAAATGAAAACCGAATATTTTATAAGGATTTTTTTTATAATTATTGTTAATTAATAAGTGAAACACAATGTGTCCACTCGAGCTACATATGTAACGTCTGTTGGCTTTCTTAACTAGAAAATGCAAAATAACCTTCTTAACATACAGTTTAGAGTTAGTTTCAAATTTTCGTGGTTTATTCACATATTACTACTCATCTGCTGCACTGGGAGTGAAGAAATAGCATAGAATGCGTGCAGATGCTTATCATCCTGGCATGTCGTAAAAGTCGACTAAGGGACGGGTCCTCTCCAACATGGTGGACTATCTGTATGGGCGATGGGCTGATCACCTGTCACCATACGGTTCATCATACCATCTTAGGACTAATTAATCAAACGTGGCCATAAGTAGTCTTGTGGCTCTGCCCACCCCATTAGGGATTTCGGGCGTGATAATATGTGTATGTATTCACATATTATTTGTATGAAAAATGGGACAACCGTCGCAGTCCGGTCGAAATATAGAGGTAAATAATAGAGTGGTATTTAGTCTCTTGGTTCTCAAGATATAATTTCAAAAAAAAAACGGATTCTTTAATATTTCCTTAACATTCCTAAGAATATGTAGGTACCTATAGAAGTATAAAAAGTATGTCGTCTATGTATTCAAATAAATAAATTAGAATAATAATATACATATAACGTGTGCGGGTAACATATACTTATGATAGAAAAAAACGTATATTTCATTCCAATGGCGTATTTCCGTAGAAAAAACTTGTACGGAGATGTCAATATTTTTAGCATCTCATGACGATCAATTAAAAAAAAGCTATCTCTTACGTTAGAAGCCTTATTGGTTTTCTACTTACATTACATACATTACTAAAATAAAGTATATTTTTTTTCGCTCTCGCTAGCCTTTACCGTTTGTCATAGGCGGACAGACGAACGGATGGACATATCGTAGGATCGATCATCGTCCCGTTGAACCCCTTCGGGTATGGAAACTTGATAGGTTAATATGTAAACATTTCCATCTGGAGTCCAAAACCATAGTCACCCTACTAAATTCGGAGTTGCCTACAAAATCGTAATTTGGTGCATTTTTTTTTAGGCCAATGACCTTTAAGGAAGCGAAGTCTGTGCGGAAACCGGGAAGTGCTCATTGTGCATTTTTTTTAATTTATTTTGAGCCGTCACAGGATATTACATATTCTGCCAGTGCGTTGACACCTTGTCTATTGTTTTTTTTTTCTAGTTATGTTGATGTGATGAATTTCTTATTTTGTTACTTTGTAACTTGAGTGAGTTTTATTCGTTTGTATTATCTTATGGCCGAATTGAGAAAGACCACTTAAATTGATCTTTAATTAAAGTGACGTGTTAGTGACATTTTTATATAGGATGACAACTAGTTGAGGAACATTTAACTATTTAATTTCTAATCAAACGCTTAACTGGCGTTTCTGAATTTGTCCATTAGTCTTTCAGTACTGTACAGGATGTCCTAAGAAGTTATAGTTATTAGTATTAAATATTCTCAAATTTGGTTCAGCGGTTTACCGTGAACACTTAACAGACATCCAGAGTTACTTTCATAGAATTCATCTATAGCATGCAGCGCTATCTACCGAAGAGTAGTATTTCTCATGTTTCCCGTATTTGTAAAGATTCCTGAAAATCCTTCCAGGATATCGGGATAAAAAGTATCCTATGTCCAAATCCATATAACAGGCTACATTTGTGCCAATTTTTATAGAATTCTGTTAAGCCGTTTGGCCTTGAAAACGGAACAAACAAATACAGTTTCGTATAAATATTAGTATGTGTGATCCATACTAATATTTATGCGAAACTGCGTTCGTTATATAAAACGGGACAAGCTCGAGTTATAGTCGCTTGGAGAAGGTTCCGTTTCGTAGGTAAATGATTATCTGAAATTTCCCATGTTACTTTAAATGCCATAGACTTCTTATAGGTTTTCCTGTAATCTATGGGTAAAGAACTTATTACTGTATTTTTTTCAAATTTTGAAGTCTAGTAGTTTTGGAAATAAGAGGGGGGAATGGTTAATTTTCGCCTATTTTCCTAAATAACTTCCAAACTATTTATCTTAAGATTCCGAAAAAAAATTATTAAACCTCCACACAATAAGCACTTTTATTTGATATGTCACACGATATAGTTTGCATAGCTTTTTTTTTAATTCTCTGTTTTACTCCCCAAGAGTGGCCCCCTTCTTTGAAATTTACGTTACGCGTCCGTGTTGCGGTCACCGACTTACATTATGTGTACCATATTTCAACTCAATCGGTCCAGTAGTTTCGGAGCAAATTGGCTGTGACAGACGGACAGAAAGACAGACAGATACACGAGTGATCCTATAAGGGTTTCCGTTTTTTCTTTTGACGTACGGAACCCTAAAAAGTGCCATATGCCTTAAATCGGACACTTCTTACTGGCCTACATAGTAACAAAGACAATCTTTAAGCAAAATAGATCACGATCAAGCGTCGTGATCAACAAATCATCTGTTATTGTGAATGGACCATGTGGGATGCGCGGGCGCTGCTGACGTCACCGCCATCCGACCAATCGCGACCTTACTACCTTATAAGGAGATTCCAATTTCAAATTACCTTTAGCGACTAGATCTGTGAATAATAATTAGAAAACAAACGATTTCGATCCGTGATCAGGTGGGACTATGGTGTATTTTAGATAATTGATTCGATTGTATGGTTGCTTAATATGGGGTTAAGTCGCGATTAGTGGATTTGATTGATTAAAAGAAGCAATTAAATGTTGCAATGGGTCCTTCGTTATTACATTATTTTAAAGCGATAATGCGTATGGTTTTTTATGATGCCGCATTTGCTGTTCACTTAATAAGAGCTGCCATTTCGTAGCGACGAAAATAATTTGCGACCCTAGGCGTCTATTCGGGAACATCTAAGCGATATTGTAGCGACTACCAAGCGAGATTCTCATCCCACTCTTCCGCGCGATGCGTAATGCATAAGAGCGGGAAATACATGAAATTAAATGAAATTGTAATTTTGTTAAACTATAAATCAATTGTGTACTTTAGACATTATAATTTAGTATTTAGAATTAGTGTATCTATTTGTCATTGTTTAGAATTATTATATTTTGTATACTTTTTATTTAACTGACGATCATAATAATGCATTCATTTAATTTGACTTAACTGTAATATATTATTTAATTATAACGTCATACTATCATATTAATAAATCTAATCTAATGTAAACGGTCCGAATCGTGCGAAAAAAAAATGAAAAAAAAAATCGTTGAAAATTTTCAAGTTTATTATCATTATTTATTGTGAAATTTTGCCAACCCCTAAACGAGCCGCCCGGGGCGAGTCACCCCTGCCGCTCGCACTACGCTGGGCCACTGACGAGCGGCTACTGCACTTACTTATTTTATGTCCAACAATTACGCAATCGGACATCAGGAGAAAGCAAAACCGCCTATCTCCCCAATCTGATTTATTACGTCGAAACACCATTGTCAGCCTCATAAAGCTTGCTTACAACGTATAAAACACTAAGTAGCCCATTCAAGCACAGTAGCATAACCGAAAAAGGCAAAGTTTCGTGTCGATTTGAATTTGGACAAAAACGGACGGACGGTTAATTGTTTTTGGCCGGATTTGGGTTTGCTAGAGAATGTGAGTCATGGCGCCCACGTGCGAGAAGTATTGCTAATAGAGCCTTTTTAAAGTAAACTCTGTGTGTCCTAGTAGATATGTTTATTTATTTTATTAGAGGGATTTGTTAGAGAATCTGCAAATGTAGATAAGCCAAAGGCGATAAATATCGGAAAGCTTAAAGTACCAGCTTGGATTAATTTCGTTTATTTATTACTCAATATATTACATGGCGTGTCAAATTAAAAGAAATTACATTGAGATCGTCAAACAAGTAAATATAAGCATGCAAAATAATAAAATTGTTAACAGCTTGATATCCAATATTGAACAAATAATAATATAATAGTATGTCATATTGGGTCTCTTCTAGGGATCGTCATTTCAAAATAAATCTAAATGTTAAACTACAAAAAATAAATACGTAACAAAGCAATAGCAATAACAATGTCAAAATACAATGAAACCAAAATCAGTTATGTCAAATGAACCAACTTACAACTTAAGGTCCTTTATCATTATTTACTGACTTATATTCTACACTGGCTAACACTAAAAAAATCATGTTTTTACAATAAATATCTAAAAACTGACACTATGTTCAAATCGACTGTAAAGCGAATTCTTATTTCTAGAGCATATTACACAGTAAAAGACTACATTATGAACAGGGATGTTTGGAACTAATTCTGACCTGCACCGGCGATCCCTGGGTCTCAATGGGCGTCCCTACTGTGGTCAATACTTAGATTTGTATAAAACTGTACACATCATTGTTAACTTATATGAGTACTGTTTTGAAAAAAATGATACCTCACCGAGTTTCTTTCCGGCTCTTCTCAGTAGAGGATTTTCTTTCATTCATTCCTTGACCTTCATAAGAGCTTGTAAAAGCCCAAATTGAAATAAAGATAGTTTGACTTTGACTTGACTTTGAATCACATAGCTGACATAATATGCTAGACCTGATCCCGGACATCCGCGCAGGTGTCCTGGTTGCCTGGGTGGTCTATGACAATCAAGATTGCGTAACAAAGAATGCAAGTGTGGATCTATTGTCAAGGGACTTCAAAATGAAACTGTAGGTAAGTATAAAATTGTCTTAATTTAGCTCAATGATAAGTCAATTAAAATGAAAGTAAACGCCCAGGATTTGAATCATTATCATTTTGTAATGATTACAATTTATATTTAAGTTATAAAGGTATAATATTCCCTGAGGTTTCTGGATGATTTGAGAAAATTACTTTCTCCTGATTTTCTCGCGGCGTTTCTTTTCAGTAATAATGGTCCTGTCCGCGCTGGTAGATTTATTATAATATATTATGTGACGACTAAAAGAGCCCATAGATGGCGAACCTGCTGATTTTATTTGAATCCACGACTCTCCCTAAAACAGAAGCAAAATTTTTCGTAGTAAGTTTTCATACCCTCTACACGCGTTCCGGTGATCGTTCGCTATGGAAGTCTTTGGGGGACACCTATGTCCAGCAGTGGACGTCCAAAGTAATGATAAGATAATAATAATAAGATAATATTTATTTCGGAAATTCAATACAGTTACACTTTTTGGTGGCTCCACACTAGGCTTGGCCTGTCCTGTGGAGCCTGAGATACGATTTACAAACATTAAATAGATTCATAGTTAGCACATAACAAACAATAAATAATTAGACAAAACAACATCCAGAAAGTTAAAAATAATAATTATTATTATTATAAAATAACAATCCATTCATTTATATAATAACAATAGTAATAATAACGTCAATGATGATGACGATTATTATCCTCTTAATATCTACTGCACTTAAAATTCCTTTCATTATAAAATAAGCAGATTTTCCTACCTCAATAAAATCGCGAATCACGAAATGTTAGGTTTTAACATGATTAAATATTTAATAAAATTATTATCATTTTTTACTGGTTCTATGAAAATGAAAATGAAAATATTTATTTTGCAAGTAGGCCACATGGGCTCTTTTACATGTCTGAAGCTACCAGCGCTTCGAAAGGTGACATCTGCTGAGAAGAAACGCCGCAAGAAACTCAGCAGTAAGTCTTTTTTTCCCCAACTTTTACATTAGAGTTTTAACCAAAACTAACACATGAAAAGGGCAGCAAACAATCCTAATAGGTGAAAAATAATTATAATAAATAACTAATAAGGGAGATGTATAGTCTCCGCGTCTGGACAAGTTAAGTGACTTAGAGATGTATAAACCCTCTAAGGGTCATAATAATAATAATTAAAATAAAGAAATAAAGAAACATCTAAATTGATTACCTAATCTAGGTTAAATGGAGATGTAAATAGTCTCAACGTGACGAACATATATGAACATATATGTTAGGAGAACTTTCATATCTTTTTTATCCACCTGCGCAAAGTCAAAAAGAGGGTATAGAATTTAATAGTCTTTGAATGTGACCAAAAATCTAATGTTCCAATCCTGAACTACTAGACCAATGTTAATAAATGCGGTATTATATGATTCGTGGAGAACGTGCAAGTATCATAGGCTATATAATAATTCTAAGGGTGCGTCATACTAGTAGCAAAAATGCTTTTGCGTCGGGTTTTAGTTTCTGATGTGATATCTTATTTAAAGCTGCAAACACAGATCCATATCCACAGACATTTCTGAAAGTATCCCGAGACTCCTGGGAAATCTCACAAATGCAGCACTGCATCGGACTTATCTCTACGTCAGCGCCGAGTTTCCGGAGCTTCGAGTGAGCACTTGAGTGCATTGAATTAAATTGAGGTCTGTTCTTATTATGTACCCTTCTGTACAATGTACTGTAGAATATTGTAAAGATAAATAAGATTATCTCTTGTTAGAAGTTTTACCGATCATAAATGGTTGTTAACTGGTTCATCATCATCCAGCGCCTCTATTCGGGAACGCTAAGTGATTCTGTAGCGACTCGTAAGCCAGATTTCTCATTCCACTCTTCCGCACGACGCGAAATGCGTAAGAGCGAGATGAGAGATCTGGCTTACGAGTCGCTACAGAATCACTTAGCGTTCCCGAATGAGGCGCCAGGTCTAGTATTTGACTGTATACGGAAATCGATCGTCGCTATGGTAACGAAATGTCACTTCTTTTAGTCCCTTTATTTCAATGTTAACTTTACAAATTAAGATAAGGACAGCAAAGCGATATGAATTACAATATAACTTAAGCAATGCGCAATAGATCCCCTGCTTCATCGTTGTGACAATTTTGCGTCATTTACTTATGACAGTGTCATGATGTTAAGCAGAGGTTGAGGTCTCAATTTTAAATTCTCGGTTCAGAAATGATCTCATCGTCTGTTCAAAGGTATTTACTTGATTTTAATACAATTTAAATAATGATTCATAATTTAATTTCGTTTTATTTTCATCATTCTGTACCTCCGCAGCATACAGGAAAACCTCAAATACCTATTATTTGTGTTAAAGTGCTTCTTTCAATTATGTAACTTTTGTATAAGCTAATAAATAAATAAATAATAATAACACTAGATTTCTTCATTACCTAAGCTTGCTCACAATGCTATGGTTTAGAAACTCATTTAACAGATAGTCCATCGTATAATTCATAGTTTAGTCAACAATATTAATTTGGTCAATGTATATGGATACCTATAAGTACATTTTTATGCTCTTGTAAGTCAAAACAAAACACCTAGAAATACCAATTGACTTATTACCGATATACAAGTGATAATACTAAAACAATGGAGCGTAGCATGACAAGAACAAACTGCGGCGTCCAGATAAATAATCAGCTAGTTGAAATCAAGTTTGTGTTAAGAACTTTACTAAACAGTGCGATTGGTCGAATCGTTGACGTACTCTCAGGAACCCATTGCGAAACCATAGACGCAACCGTTTACCAGCCAGCACCCCACCATAACTGGGCACCCCCACTAGAAGAGTTTCCCACTTTCCCAACCAGCGTGAAGTTGGCCACAGCACGGTGGGCGGGGCGAGGGCGGGGCGGGGTGTGGCAGTCACCGGCCAGGCGCCGACGCAAGCGTGTCATGTCACTCTGCGCGCTTCAAAAAAATCGTATGATTGATTCTTTTTAATAGACAACTAATACAGGTGAGCGCATCGCACACGCATCTATAATTAAGCGACTGACCTTTAGTTATTTGTCGCATCTCATGATTAATTCATGCTTCCCTAAACAATCCATTTTCTACTTTAAAATTGTTAAGTATGGTCGTTTTTGAGTTGGATCCTTTTGTAGGAGGGTGTATGGTAGATATTATAATTGGCCTGCATTGTTCGGGTTGCAATTTGAGCTCGGCAGCGAGCGGCATGCGCTCGGTGGCAAAAACCGATACGTGCGTCGAAAGAATCTATAGATTATAGTTTTTGCGCGGCCCTTTACTAGCGCGACGACATTGTTCGCTGCCCGTCAATTAGAGGTAATGGTGAACGGTATATTTAAACATGATTCGCGATTGGTTTTAGATTTACAAAATTATTTTTCTAGCTTGGTAGTTTTAATTATATATTAGCGTTAGAACTGAGCCACTTGACCGCGCTAAAAATCTGTAAAATTATTATAGAAAAATTCTACAATTATGTCAGTGCACATTTAGGTCCTGGTCAAAACTTACCCCGAATCAGAACGGGAAATCCGTTAGGAAGATAATTTACAGCCACATATTTTTACTTTATCAAAAAAAGCAACGCGAGCTTCCAAAAAGAATCTCCTTTCAAAGATAATTTGGCTCAAGCCGTAGCCTCCAGTAGATTAAAATTTAGAGGAAATTACTTTATCAAACGAAATAATATTTTCTCTCGAGAAAGCTGCCGTTACACGAGTGTTTTCCAGTGGAAACTCGTTTAAATTAAAAATAAAGAAAAGTAATTCTTTAGCAAAAATGTCAAGGTATCTTTTCCATATTTTTCTCTGTCATTTCATTTTCAAAAACGTTTTCTTTTGTTAGTTAACCAGAAGTCAGTGTGTTAAGAAATTTACGATTATGTTCATACATTGGACTGTTAGTTCAACTGCCATGCCATGGTCAAGGAGTCTCACACCGTACTTTAGGTACGCTCGGACAGCTCGGAGCTGTAAATCGCAGTAGGTTGCCGCTCGCTCGCTCGCTGGCCGATTCGCGTGTCATCAAGCAGCCTAGATGTTTGGTGTTGTTGTGACGCGGATAAAAAACGGACAACCCTAGCGTACACGAAAGAGCAAGTTTAAGGCGACGGAGAGGGAATGATTAGGCATATTTTCGTTTCTAAACACCGGTTTTGTTAGACAGTGATTTTTCTGTATTTAGTACTATTTTATCTATCCTGTGCCGTGGTTGAGGTCGCTTGTTCGAATCGTGTTAGGGGACATTTTGTGTGATGAGCAGGAAAGTTTGTACCCAAGTCATGGATATTTAGTATACATAGTATGTATCTATATAAGTATTCGTAGCGTTGTCTAGTACCCATACATAGCACAGGGAATCATAGTTTGAGACGAGATCTTTTTTTTTTAATTTGTTTTAGTGTCCAAGGTATTACCTATTATCATTCCTCTTTATTAATCTTAAAATATTTTCATTATTGATGTGTTACATCTTTCTTCTCGCTTTTCCGGAATTTGTGGGAGTGATTACGTGAAAAGGGACGGAAGTGTGTAGCAGGAAGCCGGTGAAGCGCCCGCTTTTATGATTTATATTTTTATCAAAGGTAATGTTAATTTTTCCATTACTTTAATTCATCTTAAAAAATATATATGACAGTTCTATTGCAAGAATTGTGTTTTATTTTACCTTTGTAGAAAATGAAAATGAAAATATTTATTTTGCAAGTAGGCCACCTGGGCTCTTTTACATGTCTGAATCTACCAGCGCTTCGAAAGGTGACATCTGCTGAGAAGAAACGCCGCAAGAAACTCAGCAGTAAGTCTTTTTTCAACTTTGGCAGTACAGTTTTATATAAAAACTAAAACAAAATGTGCAAAATAAAAACCTAATGGGTACAAATTAATTCTAAGAAATAACTAATAAGGGAGATGTATAGTCTCCGCGTCTGGAAAAGTTAAGTGACTTAGAGATGTATAAAGTCTCTAAGGGTCATAATAATAAAAATAAAAATTGAAGCAAAGAAACATCTAAATCGATTAATCTAGGTTAAATGGAGGTGTAGACAGTCTCCACGGTCAAGTATAAAGATGGAGATGTAAGGTCTCCAAATATCAAAAGCTGTAGCTTTTCCATTATAGAAATTTGACGACTACTCGTCAGCCATTTTGCCGAATAGTTGCCAACATAATAAATGCCGAATAGCTGTTGCTTCCTGAAATGGCTCCTGACCACACGGTAAGTAAAAAAAAACGGAGCACCACCGACCCCGGAGCAGGGCCCAAGCCATCGGTGGCTAGGGTTGCAGAGAGCAATCTCCTGATGATGCGTGCAGTCCAGGAAACATGGATACTATTAAAATCAGCTGTTTAAATGTACCTTTGTTATAATTACCATACCGCCTTTAAAACAATTTACTATTTCACAATAAGTATGGAAAGTATTTGGAACTTGATCCTCTTAAGCACCCGATTACCACTACAACGACGATAAGTTTTCCAACATTTCCATGGCCTTATCAGAGTCCTAATTGCATCCGAACAAATTATAATATTGTTTGAATAATAATTTTGATAGTCCACAGAAAAGCTAGACCCTATACCAACATTTCGCACAATTAAACCCTATCGCAACAGATAATAAAAGCAGGAACATGTGACCGCGGCGCGTCTACATCTCAGTTCAGAAAGGCGCCGCTAGATAGCGCTGCGCGATTAGATGCGCGCGCGCAGGATTTACTGCTGCGCTCTATCAAGCGCTATAAATTAGAAATTCGTTAGATAGATAGAGACGTACGCAATTCCAATTATTTCGTCTATCGATGCGGCGATTGTGGTGTGGTGGTTTATTATGTGGTGAAAATTGTTTGTTAGTTTTCGATTTATTTCATTATATTTTTTTAAGAGACTTATTTATAGATCTTCAAGACACCTCTAACTTGTCTAGGGACCCTTAAACATTTCTGTGTCTTTTATAATTAACCTGTGTTAATGTACTATTTAATTTTTAATTTTAAACTGATCTTTTGTTTTTAATGATTCTTGAGGCTAAGTTTATATTGTAGTGCCCTTGCAGGGTGTCATGTTCTGACTTTTTTAAAGATAATATCACCTTTCTGTAATGTATGCATGACAACAATTGAATAAATAAATAAAACAATTGAATAAATAAATAAATAAACCTTTTGACCCTGGTCAGCTGATCCTGTAGGTATAATATATCGCCTCTTCATATGGATGTTTAGAATTATGTCCTTTAGGAATTGAAATTGTTCGCGTCCGTAGGTTTTACTCTCGTGTTCCACTCGGCATCCCCGGGTGTTAAAACGAGTAACATACTAACGGTGGTAGGTTCGACCACGGCTGGTCACCACCCCCTTGACAAAGCCATGCTGTCAAGCGACTCCGATAGTATTCCGGCATGGTGCCTTGGGTAGCCATTTGAATTTGGATCTGGACAGTTGCACCTAACAAGCGAAGGATTTTTCACTTCCAACTTCCTTACTGTCCTTGCCCGGCATTTCCCGGGCAATCGCGTTCCACCTTCGGTCGCGTCATCGCTTTTCATCAGGTGAGACTGTGGTCAAGCGAAAGCATCTCAAGAATAAAACAATAGCACGGACGATCCCTGGGTCTCGATGGGGGCGAAGCGTGGGGGTAAGCCGGTGTATCATTTCTATTTTTAATAATTATATTATTAATCATTAAATATTGTATTTACATAAAAAAATGATGTAATATGCATTTTTTATATTAATACATGAAGTAATTATAGTACATTGTGCATCTAGGGCCGTAAGAAGGGGATAACTAACGAGAGTCTGTTAGAAGCCCGACGCCGATAGGCGAGGGCTTTTATGACTCGAGTTTGTTATCCCCTTACTGCCCGTGATACACACAATGTTTTTCATCGCATTTGCGAGGAAATGAAATAAAAATTAGACAAAAAAAAGTATATATATATTAATTTTATTTCCATTTTACATCGTGAATTACCATCAGGTGGGTGTTCATAAACTGAGCGTACGTTGCAATCAGCGCGGGGCAGCTCCGCCGGCTTGCGGTCGCGCGCCCCGCCGGCTGCGGCTCCCGAGCAGCTCCGCCGACCTGGCGCACTTAACTGCCCGCGGGAGTTCGAAACCATACAAAATTCATAACTCCCTAGGGAGTTATGGGTTTTGTATGGTTTATAACTCCCACTGACGGCGGGGCCCATAGAGGAGTTAAATCGGCTATAGTTGCTCTATACGCTTGCGTATAATAACACCCTTTCCGAGCAAGTGTGATGAAAATGATATTGTAATGTTTGAGTTAAGAAAGTATGCACCGGCTTACCCTCACGCTTCGCCTCTGGGGGGTACTGTGGTATGTTATACGTAAATTTGTATAAAACTGTAAGCATCATTATTTACTCATACTTGTATCGTTTTGAAAAAATATATCACGTCGAGTTTCTTACCGGCTATTCTCAGTAGTTTTTTCCGAGCCGAGCGAGTGGTAGATTCACTCCTCGACTTTCATAAGAGCTTGAAGGTGCCTTATTTGAATAAAGATAGGTTCACTTTGACTTGACATAATATTAATAATTACTTCGCTAAAATGCTTACTCAAACATCTCTGAGAGTTTTAGAATAAGTATTTTATACTGACCCGATACTCTAAACATATACACACACACACACACACATAATATATATATAGTCTCCGGAGATAATAACTCCCTTATTTATTATCAAAATTAATTTGTGCCCATTAGGGTTGTGTGTTGCACTTTGTCCTAGTTAGGGTTCCGTACCCGAAGGGATCAACGGGACCCTATTACTGACCCTACAACGTCCGTCTGTACGTCTGTCAGAGCTAGAGCTCAGCAACGGTGAGAGCTGGAAGGTTGCAATTTTCACAGAATGTGTTGTTATGGCATGAATACTAGAATACTTGCAAAGAATAAAAATATCAAAAAGTTTTAAGCCTGAGAAGCTCCTCGTACATTGTTACTGTAAAAATAGGCTGGTTTTTAGACCAATTAGGTTCCAGCTTTATTTCCATAACGGCTAAGTTTCAAAATTGGCCTGATTTTAGTTGATACTCCATAGTCTAACAACAAATATCAATTCAATGGTGTCCTGTTATAGAAATGTGAAAAATATATTGAAATCAAACAAATTGAAAAGAAAGTTACTACTGCAGCTTAAAAATCTGCCAACTTTGTTGCAACTGTCAAAGTTCTTGTATCATTAACATAAAGTCTATTATTGATTAGTTGAGACCTCGCCAAATTAGCGTAGGACAGAATCCTCGGTACGCGATTCCGACACACTTGACCGTTTTTTTAGTCTAATTGTATTATTTTGGTTGAAAAAGACTTACTTCCATTTTAATGTAACCTTCCGCGCCATATCGCGTATGCAATGGCGAATATAGGCCCTGGACTTTTCTAAACCCTACACTTTGAACCCTATTTCCTTAACAATAAGTGTTAAAACGACAAGCACAAGAGAGTATTGAAATATGCCGCTTTAACACGTGTATACACGTGTTACGATACAAAGTATATTACTACAAAGATTTTATGCGATTCAGTCACGAAACTAAAACGAGTTCTTCTAGAGTCAACCTTATTCAAATGATTATTGGATTGAACTTCAAGTGTTCACGGTGATCATAAGATCATTACCTCTTTTTGCGCTTCGCCGCAGTCGGGTATAAAGAAAGCCAAGCTTTTGCATATGAAACGCGTCTCATAAAAATTATGTGTATGGATTGAATTGCAATGTCTGATTTTTAATGGGCTTCATTAAACGCAAAGATTGGATTGGTAAGCTGTAATAATGTTCAATACTAATTTTTATTAATTTTTAGGGTTCCGTGCCTCAAAAGGAAAAAAGGAACCCTTATAGGATCACTCGTGTGTCTGTCTGTCTGTCTGTCTGTCTGTCTGTCTGTCTGTCTGTCTGTCTGTCTGTCTGTCTGTCTGTCTGTCTGTCTGTCTGTCCGTCTGTCACAGCCAATTTGCTCAGAAACTGCTGGACCGATTGATTTGAAATTTGGTAAACATATGTAAATTGGTGACCGCAACAGGGATGCGTAACGTAAATAAATTAATTTTGAACATGGGCCCACTTTTGGGGGGCTAATTAGAAAATTTAAAAAAAAAGTCACGCAAACTATATCATGTGACATATCAAATAAAAGGGCTTATTGCGAGGATCTTAAATATGTTTTTTTGGAATTTAAAAATAAATAGTTTGGAAGTTATTTAGGAAAATAGGCAAAAATTGACCATTCCCCCCTTATCTCTGAAACACGGGGCCTAAAATTTTGAAAAAAATACAAAACATACTTCTTTACCTATAGATTACAGGAAAACCTATAAAAAGTCTATGGTATTTAAAGTAACATTGGAAATTTCAGTTAATCATGTATGGAACGGAACCCTCTCCACGCGGGTTTCACTTGCACTTATCCGGTTTTAAGTCTTAGTTTTAGTGTTGTTAAATAAATAAATCAGGGGGTGATCTTTAATCAAATCGATCTCGGCTTGTGTTGTGATACTAGACGAGGATATACATACTTATATAGATAAATAAATACTCAAATACATAGCAAATATCCAAGGCTCAGGAACAAACATTCATGCTCATTACACAAATATTTGCCCTCACCGGGGATTGAACCCGGGACTGTTAGCTTCGGAGGCAGGGTCATTATCACCAACTAAGCTATCCTCGTTGTCACATGTTATATATAGGTAAACTAGAAGACGATATACATACTTATATTATCTTTATATATAAAAATTACGTGTCACGTTGTTTGTCCGCGATGGACTCCTAAACTACTGAACCGATTTTAAATTTGATTTGCACACCGTGTGCAATTTGATCCAACTTGAAAGATAGGATAGCTTACATCTCAATTTATAGTCGCAATATTATTTTATTGCACATTATTTGTCTATTATTTGACAGTCACAATTACCTGTTAGCTCCAAACGATTCTAACAGGGGGGCTAGCACGACATGCCCGCGAGTCGTTTGTCGCTCAGTGCGTTTCTGTCAAACTAGTCAAGTATGTAAGGGATGCACTGAGCGACAAACGACTCGCGGGCAGGTCATGCTAGACATGCAGATGGCGATATCTGTTGACTGGATTGAGTAAGTATTCAATAAATGGCGTTATGTTAAATTAATCAATCATCAATCAATACATATGTATAATGTATATGTATAAAACAGTACCGTGACTCACTTATGGACAATGCACAGCATAACTAAACGGGTGGTTCTAGAGGTTTGAAATTTGTAGGCGATATTCCTCGAGTACACTAACGAGGGATTTTTTGAAATTCAATTCAATTTAAATTTGTATGGAAAATACCGCGGGCGAAGCTGTGGCGGGTCCACTAGTACATTAATAAATAATAATAATAGTAATAAATCAGGCGACAATCTTTACACAAATCGAACTAGTAACAGTAGGTAAGTAAGCTAGATTTAAATGCTTGTGTTAGGGTACTAGACGATGATATATATATGTATTTGTATATAAATAAATATATAAATATAATATAAAATATATAAATAAATAAAATATAATATAAATAAATAAATGCAGTTGAGATGAGAGCGTTAAGAAGTATGATAGGAGTTAAACTGAGTGACAGGATAAGAAATAGTGAGATAAGGAAACGTTGTGGTCTGAAAGAAGATGTAGTGACAAAAATTGAGAAAGGTATGCTGAGATGGTTTGGCCATGTCGAGAGAATGAATGAAGAAGGGTTGACGAAAAAAGTGTATAAGGCGAGTGTGAATGAAAGGGTTGGAAGAGGTAGACCTAGGCGGACGTTCCGAGACCAAATCGGGGACGTCTTGAAAAAAGGCCAGGTCAAGAGTATCCTAAACCGAAGAGCATGTATGAAAGGAATAATGAAAGTGGACGAAGCGAAACAAGTATGTAAGGATCGTAGCAAGTGGAAAGAAGTGGTCTCTGCCTACCCCTACGGGAAAGAGGCGTGATTATATGTATGTATGTAAATAAATACTTAAATCCATAGGAAATATCATAACTCAGGGCCTCTATTTGGGACTGCTAAGTGATTTACTATATCGTGATTTAAATGGTAAAACCGCGAACGTGAACTTCAAACACGTACAAACCACCGACACATTCGCGGTTTTGGCATTTTGGTGGCGATACAGTAAATCATTTGGCAGTCTCAAGTATAGGCCCAGGAGCAGACATTTGCGCTTATCACACAAATATTTGCCCTTTTTAGCCGACTTCAAAAAAAAGGAGGAGGTTCTCAATTCGGTTGTACTTTTTTTGTTTGTTACTTCAGAACTCCGTCATTTACAAACCGATTTTGAAAATTCTTTTTTTAATCGGTAGGGTATACCTCCAGTTTGATCTCGTTGTCGTCAAAGTTGAGTTATGATCAGAGGATCTATGAGGAATCGATGGAACTCTTCAAATATTTTAGGCAAGCATAAAGCAATTTTAGTATTTTCTGTAATAACTCAAGCAGTTACGTTCCAAAAGCATTATTTGGTGAAGTGGAACTGTTGATGAAGACCACAGATGATCACCGGAACTCCTAAATGTTGAGTATTTCACGGTTGGCGATTAAATTGCTGTATAAAGTTCTGAAGCAACTTATGTCCATGAAAATTCATGTAGTAAAATTGAAGAACCAGGAGAACTCCTCAACGATTGACATCCTTGCACCGTGGATAGCAACAGTTTGTTAATGGTGATGAGCAATTGGCATTATGCTATTGTTACTTGATGTTCTAAATGTGTGTCGTTAAATCACAGGATAATAAATAAAATGTGAACAAAAAAACTTTGGTACTTTTCAAAGGCTATTTGAAGTCGGTTTTTTTTATTTTATAAATTATAGATTATTATGTCATTGAAATTGACTCACTTGCCCTTGCCCTTTGTATATTATTGAGATTGAATGAATCACTTCAGAGACGTATTTGTGCCTATAGTGTTGTGGTTTTCGTGTTGTGTTCCATACATAAAAACACGGATACAAATCCGCACACATCTATACTATCTATATATACTACAAAATACTGCAAATGCTTTCCCAATGAAGAATACGTAAATAAATACCCGACCATTAAGTCAACTTTCGGTAGCACAAAACTAATTTTGAAGGAGGAAAATGCGCTAAAGAGAATAAAAGGTAATGATGACGAAAACTGAAAACACAATCAAATAAATTGAATTTAAATACAATCTAAAGTCAAATTTGAAAACAAATGGAACTTCCTTACGCTAGTGTTGTTACTGTACGGTTGTAATCGAACATGTCGATATCGATTATTGTGTCGCTAGTCGATAAATCGAGCTGTCGACGCGCGCATGCGCTAACGAACCGCTTTCATTAAACGTTTCGATTACATTTCAGTGTGTTGTATTAATGAGTTTTATAAAGCGTTGGATTTAATAAAAGTTCGCTGCTTGGCAGATGGACTTCTTGGAGATGAATCAAGTATTTCATATGTTTTGAAAGTACAATTAATTATTTAGTGCGGTAATGCAATAAGAAATTACAATCTTAAGATAAGAAAAATAGCAGACACTATCATTATGTGTGTGCATAATAAACAAACCGTCCGCGCTTCGCTGTAGGTGAAATATAATACGTATACAATTTTAACAATTATAATTATCGTTAGGCTGTTTTACATTGGCCAAGCGATATGGTATAACATTATTGCTTTTCAAAAGCCACAGCTCTAGTGCAACGCAAAGCGCAGCTTAAGTCGGACAGTGTCATGATCGAAAGGTACTGAGTTCAACAGCAAAGTCCTGGAATTTTTCAACTTGGTATATTTTCTTGGTGGGATCAGGGCGTACGAGGAGAAACATTGTGAGGTGTACTTTAAGAAGTCAGATAGCATCAATAAACCAACCTGCCAAATCTAAAGTCGTATTCAACGCGTATCACATTCGAATCGAACATGGGAAAAGCAAAGGATGAAACCACAGAACTATATCGAGATAGAAGGAAAGAGTTCGTCGATTTGTATGGAAACTGAGCGTGTAACATTTATGCGTAGTTACTTTGATATCATGAGTGTAATTTAGTGACGGGAAGCATATGTCGCGCGAAAACGATTCAAAAGCATCGATTAGCACGCGGCAAACCGAGTCTAGACACCGCCACTCCCGCCGCTCCACGCCGCGCCGCCGCCGTTGTTACACACAAAGATGATCTCACGACATCTTTTTGGCACACGGGAACATACACTCTTTCCTTCTACTGTGGATGAAACTTTCTGACATGATCAATCTTGCAGTCATACTTTACATCATCTTCAGAAGAGAAAAGATGTTCCCTATAAAATTCGGATAGCAGAGTCAGTCACTAAACCAACGGAAAAATAGAATAATCTTCTGCGAAAATGTATATCTTTCTCCACTTGTCTTTGTCTTACTTTACGAAGTATGCATTGAAAAGAAAGCGACATTCGTTACCATAGTAACGATCGGTTTTTGTATCACTTAGGCAAAAGTCGAAGAAACCCCGATATTTGTATTTACTGCTCATATCTCATATGAAATTAACGAAACTTGCCTTCTTATTGTCAGAAAATGTAAATACTTATACCTTATCTTTTTATATTTTGCAGATAAAATTTGGCCTCAAAGGATGGCATTAGACCTTTTTGCATCTTAGTTTTATTGTTTTATTTGAATCATAAATTAAATTGAAGCAACAAAAAATCTTTCTATTTTAAACATCAAAAGTTAAATAATTCGCGATGTAAATTAATATAATTATAGTAACAAAAGGGTATTAAGTTAAAACATTGAAAATGTTGGTCAAAGTGAGCGATTAAGTGAATTCGGCGCGGCGCGGGCGCAAAGTAAACGCGCTCATCGATGGCGCAATTTGCCGGTTTACTAGGGATGGGATCATTTTAAATATATAAAACAATATAAGGGAAAGAAGTTTTAATTTTGTTTTTTTGTATTAATGTGATTTGATCAGATCCTATTTAATATAAGATGTTGGACATATTATAATCAAAATCAGTAGCATCTGCTTCGTCAAATGATATGTTTGTTATTGTTTATGTCTGTTATTTTTATTTTTAAATTTTAATAAACCTTTATTAATATGTAATTTTTGGAAAGTTAAGTCTTGATCGACTTTTTGTAATTATCGAGTTACTTTATTAACTTTCTTATACTTATATTATAAGAACAATGAAATAATGAATTTACAAAATGAACAGAATTATCAGTTAGGTACATGAGACTATAACAAAAGAAAACATAAGTAGATATGATTTTTTATCATGATTTTATAAATACGGACAGATGGGGCTGGCTGTAAATCAGCACTGCAGGTAAAGGTGTTATACAGCATTATGTTGAGCCAATGTCTCTCATTCACTGTCGGGAGGACACAGACACCACCGCCAATTTATTTTGTATTTTTATCTTAATTTTTATAATTTATAGTGTGTCTTCTGTGTTAGTGTATAAATGTTTTCTTTCTTTCTTTAAATTCCTTTACCGCGTCACGACATCACTAATTCTGTGAAATGGACATCGTTTCAATGAATCGCGTCATGTTTAATATCATTAACCAGATTCCAATGTGCATGATACAAAATTAAATCATCGATAAAAGAACAACACTAGCCCGGGGTCGATAATTATGAATTGTTCATTTGTTTCCGCGTGGCACCGCGCCGCTGCGGGCGAAACTCATAACTCTCTTTTTTCCCTGCACTTTCTTTTTTGGAACATCTTCGTGAAAGTACATCGCTTGAATAAATTGTTAGGCTCGATATCGCGTGGAGCGATTAAACATTTACTTAAATTATGGTGGTGAGTCGAGAGTAAATACCACAGTCAACGGCCAAAACTAGAATATTTTAGTTACATCATGAACAGCTTATAATGTATACGTCCAACTACAGTGGATTCAATCATACATACTTATATTTGGTAAACAAGTTTCTAACCTCAAAATGTGCAATTTTTGAGTGAAACCGCTGTTTTAACCAAAATAAAGCAAACCTAGGCTAAAAATCGGCAAAGTGATGCCTAAAATATTGTCTCCGGTTCCTTTATTTGCAAGAAAACCGCCGTTTTCGCCATTGCATTGCGGTGCAATTTGAGGTTAGAAACTTGTTTGCCAAATAAGAACGAATGAATCTGCTGCACAGGGCATAGCGCTCCTATCATAGTCAGAGGGACTGGGCAGTAGTGCCCACGCGGCCCCAGTGCAAAATGGGGACCTCACTTACACACATCTCTGAACGTGCTAAATATCAAATTCAATTCCACACAAGGCAAGAAAAGGAGCTTGGCAGCTTTATTTGCTAGTAAAAGCAAAAAGTCTAACAAAACCAGTGTTTAGGGAGCGTTCAAGTATTACGTAACGAATTGGGGGGGGGGTCTTGTAAAACGTTACGATGCATTCCAGAGGCGGGAGGGGGGTTTGAACTAACATTTTTTAACCCTTCAGAACGATCGCGTTCTCTCACTCATTTTTGGAATGACCTCTTGAAATTTTACTAGCGGGAAGGGGGGTACAGAAAAACGTTACGGCGCGTTACATTGGGGGGGGTCAAAAAACTCCAAATATTGTGTTACGTAATACTTGAACGCTCCCTTAGGTGTTTAGGTACGAAAATATGCGTAATCATACCTTCTCTCTCCGTTGTATAAAACGTGCTCTTTCGTGTACGTTAGGGTTGTCAGTTTATCCGCGTCACCCAACAACACCAAACATCTGGGCTACTCGTGCTAATGACGCGCGAATCGACCAGCGAGCGAGCGAGCGGCAACCTACTGCGATTTACAGCTCCGAGCTGTCCGAGCGTACCTAAAGTGCGGAGTGAGACCCCCCTTTTTTATGTCAATTGACTGACAAACAGGCAGACGGCCCACCTGATGGAAAGTGGTCACCGCCGCCTATGGACATCTGCAACACCAGAGGTGCTGCCAATGCGTTGCCAGTCTAGGGAGGATGGGGAATGAGGATGGGATGGGGACGAGGGAATAGGCCTCCGGATCTCGTCACTCACCGTACGAAACGCAATAGCAAGCTATTACTTTACGCCGATATTCTGTGAGAGTGTGGTACTACCCCGGTCGAGCCGGCCCATTCGAACAGTAATCATCTAGAGAGGATTGTTGAGGTTTCTTTGGCTCAACCACTACCAAAAGTGAGGATAAGTTGTCCTTAGGATATTTTGTCGGTGCCAAGCCAGTTCCAAGTAACGTGCTCATCCTTGTCCATACTAACAAGCTTGCAAATGGCTCGTCTGTCACTCAGGTCGACGGCAGCCATTGCATTACACATTAGCTTGGCGGCGCCCCGCGGAGTGCCACCGTGCACGCTTTCGTTTTGACGTGAGGGCTTCCTGATCCCGGAGTTCCCGGGATCACGGGACTTTGGATATTAAATAATGTAAACAGTAAACAGCTGATATGATTGTCTAGTACAGACAAATAAATACTGTAGATATTAATTTAGATCGTATAATCTAGTTTACTGAGACTATTTTGTTTTTATCGAATAATCAAATAAAAGTACGTGTCAACACCGTCACGCCGCTGGATGGCTCTGACGGCGGACGCCCCGCGCCCTCAAAGGTCACATGATCAGCGTGTGTACAATGTTTGTTAAGTAATTAAATGTTGAAAGTTTTTTATATTTTTAATCATAATAGACAACGGCTTTTTCAACTACTTTCACCAGATTTACGGAATTTAAAAAAAATGCTAATAAATGTTTAATTACACAGTAATAAAAGTACTTGCCTAAGGGTTATATGGTGGCATTTGTCCAGTTAAAAATACGGGAAACCCATGAGCGACGTACGTCAAGTTATAAAAAAAAACTTTGTCTCATGCATTTTTTCTGACCACGCGTGTCCGGTACAGCAGTTATATACTTATGTTAAAAGAAATTTCTGAGCGGCACGGGACCGCGGGATCCCGGATCGCGGGACCTACGCTACATAAGAATTACTGTGCTTACTTTGTTAAAGTAAAGGACTTATACTTAAACATTTTTTTGATGACGGTCATTACAGACATCCCGGACTTAGGACAGGTTTGACAAACGACTGGCCATTATTGACTTTGGTTGAGACCTTTCCAAAATATCTGTTATTTCGCATGTCATTTGTCACAAAATGTCATATTTTAACAACTGCTACTAAAATTAAAATAGGAAAACGTCATATTCGATTTAGTATGGCACCAAGGTGTCAAAATCGAATTTGACGTTTCTTATTTCAAGTTTAGATACTTTTAAATTTAGCGAACACACTTTCGAGTTGGCCCCATTGAGCATGTACCATGCACCATTCCAAAGTATGTTCGCTAAATTTAAAAGCCACTAAATTTAAAATAAGAAGCGTTTTACTTGATTTTGACAGTTTTGTGCTATACAAAATCGAATTTGACGTTTCTTATTTTAAGTTTAGGAAATTTTAAATTAAGAAGACACCGTTTCGAATTGGACCCAATGTTAGACAAAATTAGACTTATTAAAATGCACTTTTTTTCTGTTTTGATCTAGTTTTATCTCTCATCAGCGCTAGACTACACTCACCATATTTTTTTTACATTATATTTGTCCTACTGTAGGGCAAACCTTCGGAACTCGATTTGCGATATACAATATGTATAACTCTTAAAGCTTTTTGCTACGTTCTCTAAAATTTCACAGTCGCCGCTAGCTCAATTATTGAAGGTCCAACTAGTGGGTGCAGTAGCAAGTGTAGCAACAGCCCATTTGATCGACCAATTAGAAGCCCGCGATGTTGACGCGCAGCAGGGTGGCCTTTAAGTACGTGTTGGGTGTTAGAATTTAAACCATTATTAAACGGGTTTTACGTGCGCTGTAACTGTTGTAACTTGTGTTATTATGAAACTGCCTTTCATTAGCTACTATTTTATAAATAAAAAAAACCGGGCAATTGCGAGTTAAACCCGCGTGGAGAGGGTTCCGTTCCATACATGATTATCAGAAATTTCCTATGTTACTTGAAATACCATGGACTTAATTTATAGGTAAAGAACTATTTTCTGTATTTCTTCAAAATTTTAGGCCCGGTAGTTTCGGAGATAAGGGGGGGAATAGTCAATTTTCCTCACAATAAACCCTTTCATTTGATATGTCACATTATATAGTTAGTCTAGCTTTTTTTTAAATTTTCTAATTTACGCCCCAAAAGTGGCCCCCATGTTTAAAATTAATTTGTTTACGTTACGCATCCGTGTTGCGGTCACCGACTTACATATGTATACCAAATTTCAAATCAATCGGTCCAGTAGTTTCGGAGCAAATTGGCTGTGACAGACGGAGAGACAGACACACGAGTGATCCTATAAGGGTCCTTTTTTTCCTTTTGAGGTACGGAACCCTAGAAACAATTACGACTGCTACAACGCAACGAATTAGTTTAGCAATCCAGCGAGGAAACGCTGTCAGCATCTTCGGCACAATGCAGGAGGGACTATTCTTAGATTTAGTTTAGTTGTATTTCGTTTACTTACATTTTTATGCTTAGTTTAGTTTAATTTTAATTTAAATTTTGTAATGAGGTTTTTATAGATTATGTTATGTCCAAAATAAATTTAAAATGAACTTAAATAAATATTAAGGGTATGTTAAAAAAAATTAAGAGACATAATAATAGAGTAAAGAAAAAGTATATAAGGTCGAGTTCGCTAAAGCTTGATTTCAAGATACAAGCCTTTTCCAAAATTCATGATAACTTAAAGCTCAATTTTCCAAAAGCGATTATGTTGGTAGAAAGTAACAATAATCTATACATAGAAATAAATAAAATTTAACTGAATACTTGAAAAACACACGGCTTTACTCACGATTTATTGTCAGAAATAGTCCGACATGTTTCGAACTCGATTGGAGTCCTTCTTCAGGGTTTGAGTGCGGTCCCGGTCAGATCAACCCGCGCACTGCTCTGCGAGCTGCGCGTTGCGCCCGTGCAGAGGGTGCGGGACCGCACTCAAACCCTGAAGAAGGACTCCAATCGAGTTCGAAACATGTCGGACTATTTCTGACAATAAATCGTGAGTAAAGCCGTGTGTTTTTCAAGTATTCATAATGTCTCACGAAAGTTTTAATTTGACTAAAATTTAACTGTCTGTGATTTCAAAATTAATACAAATATCGAAGTGTAAAATGCCATGTAAGCTATGGCTTTTAGAATTTTTATCTATGTTTGAATGTTAGTTTCTAATAGGCTCCCAAAGCGCGGATTGGATGAAAATTAACTTAGATAGTGGCATTTATTTCATTTTCATATCTCAAAGGGTTTCAGGGATATAACATACTGCTGTTTATATGAAAAATCATCCTTACCGAACAAAGTCGCAGGCGCAACTAGTAATTATTATAAACGGTAGCTACTAGAAACAATTTTGCGTTAATCGTTATGATAATATCGATTCCCCCGAATAGATTACAGTCACGAGTCGATAATTTGACCGTTATTCGATTATTAACTGACCTCTAGTTTAATTACGAATCTAAAAAGTCTTTAGACAGTGTTAATGTTAAATGATTTTACAATAATTTGAAGTAGTTAGCTTTACAAATCGTAAAAGAAATGTACTCTGCATTACAATCTGCTTGCAACATAACCTTAAGGTTAAGCTTTTTGGCAATTTATTGCTGCAAGATGGGCAATTCCCAAAAGTTTATTCTAAAACCTTTCAATTCCCAGTAGTGATGGTACATGTAATATTTTTCAAATAGCCCATATTGCAACAATAAATTGCCTAAATACTAGCTCCTAACCTTTTGAACGCCAGGGCCGAGTGCGAGAAAGCGTGCCCCAGACGCTGAGTGACGGCTGTAGCCGACAAAATGCATGGGAAACGGCGCACCGTGGCGTCAGTGGCACGGAAATCTGCTGACGGCCATAGCCGGCTGTGGCGGTCAAAGGGTTAAGAGCTTTTAAGAGGTACCTTAACCTCGTCGGCGTCTAGAGCTGTATACTAAACGTCAACGCGACATCTACTGTCATCTTAAGCTTGCACTACCTAAAAAATCATGTATCAAAGAGCAATATAATCGATGGGCACACAACAATCGCAATTACTCAATTATCGATTGAGCGACTCGTTAACACATTGGTAGGTAGTGCAACTGCCTACTGGTCCAGAAGTAGCGGGTTCAGCGAAACAAAATTGACTGCCCTCAACTTTGAGAAAAGATTAAGTTCAGAGCCCCTAACAGATACCCCCGCCACATTATTAAGCCCTTAGCCCTTCCGCAGAACGGTTCTTGGCATCAATTCACCAGTCTAAGCATGCTGCTTAATAACAAATGTAGTTTATGTGACATTCAATTCGAGTCCTTTCTAACGTTCCCAAAACCATCACGGAATGAACACTTCAATATTGATCCACCACAATATGTTATGTATAAGTTTATCTTCTTCTCTCAATGGGCCAAATTCGAAACGGTGACTTCTTAATTTAAAATTTTCTAAACTTAAAATAAGAAACGTCAAACTCGATTTTAAATTTTAATAAAGATTCTTATTTTAAATTTAGGGACTTTTAAATTTAGCGAACTTACTTTCGAATTGGCCCCATTGTTGGAATAGTTTTAAGCGGTTAATACATGCTCAAGATGTGTTCGCTAAATTTAAAAGTCTCTAAACTTGACATAAGAATCGTCAAATTCGATTTTGACAGCTTGGTACCATACTTAATCGAATGTGACGTTTCTTATTTTAAATTTAGGGAGTTTTAAATTTAGGCAACAGCGTTTCGAATTCGGCCCTTTAAAACTGTATATAATGCGTGCGGTGTTTGCCTTTAAGTAGCTGTGAAACTACAGCCCGTGTTCTTTTATACTATAACTATATAATTGTATTTAATTCAAGAAGCCACTGACCTGCGCCTCTATTCGGGAACGTCCAAGCGACATTGTAGCGACGCGCTAGCGAGATTCTCAGCCCACTCTACCGCACGATGCGTAATGCGTAAGAGTGGGATGCGAGTCTCGCTCGCGAGCCACAACAATATCGCGTGAACGTTCCCTAATAGAGTCACTGAAATACTGGCTTCTCGACGATTATCTAAATTATATATAAACCCATCGATCAACATATCACTCTGTTGTATGTTTTAATTTTCAATTCAAACGTCTGAAAGTTGATTGGAACAATTTGGACTGTACTAATGGCGCAGCGGTGTGCGACTGCCTTGTGTGTATGGATGTTTAATACTTAATTATATGAGTATTCGTGCTGTTGTCTAGTACCCATAGCACAGGGAATCCTAGTTAGGGTCTAGTTAATATGTGTGTCAGTGTCAAAAAGATTATTATTATATTATTATTATTCATCGTTCCCAACGATACGTAATCTTTTATTCTATCGCCCACTGTTGGGATAATAAGCAACGGCCAAGTCTTTGCTAATTGAATTTATAAATTCCTAAATTCGTGTGGGGCCATAACGTATTCTTTTCATTATTAGTTTTGCAGTTTGGGGACGTCCACTGCTGGGTCTCTAAAGAGTTACACAATGAACGATCGCAGGCTTTCTGTATATCCAATGGCTTCCAGCTTCTTCGACAAGGTCGTCAGTGTATCTTGTGGATTAGCCTCCTAACATCCTCCCACGCTAGTTATCCTAGTACGCGGTGTCCATTCGAGAACAGCGCCTTACCTTCCACGCTAAACCTTTTTTTATTGAATCATCATTAAGACAAAATACCAGGATATCTAATGACATTTCACATTAAAGTAAATAAAAGTAAAATTAATAAGTTTTATCAATAAAACAATTGGAATTTTAGGCCAAACCAAAACCACTTAAATCAGTAGATGGAACAGTTATAAGGTGTAACACAAATTGGTACATTTAAGCGATAGTACACAGATGTTTCCCTGAACGTATCTTACTATGAACACAAAAAAATCGCAAACTAAGTTTAATTTAATGAACTTCTGGGTATTATTTTAGGTCAAGATGTTTATTCTCATAAGAATTATATAATTCACTTACATGAGAACATTTATGTATTTGATAAAATTGAGACTTAAACGTACAGTGGTGGGTAAGTGAGTAAATATTGCACATGCAATGTATACGTTTGTTATGTTACGTTGCGCACATGGTGCGACGGACAGAAATAAGACGCTACGGTAACATGCAAAAACATTTCTGTACTTACCACAAACCCAATTAGTTTCTCTGGCGGTCGGGTCGCTCGTTGCGCAGCCCCACGTGATGTATTCACTCATTACCTCGTCAGTGCGCCGGCGACGGGAAAATGACGATTTACGAGCTTTAACACGCGCCCTGCGCGATGACAGTGACACTAACATATTGCCCGTGCTCTTAATTTGTTTCAATTTATACAGGCTGTAGGGCGGTTAATTTTGCATACGCCTGACACTGTCTAAGTGTGCCAATTGGATAAAATTAAGGCTTTTTTCAACCAAATTCAAAAAGAAAGTTGTCTTCGTTCGTATTTTATTATAAATGTTTGTTAGCTCAGACCTCCGTCATTAATCAATGGGTATACCTCCAAGTTGGTCCCATTATAGTCAAAATCGAGATGTGATGAGAGGATTAATGAGGAATCGAGGGAACTCCTCAAATATTATTGGCACCCATATAGTAAGTTTATTTATTTGGTGAAGTGGAACTATTCATGAGGAACACAGATGATCACCGGAATTTTAAATAATAAGTATTTCGCGGGTGGCGATTATATTTCTGTATAAGGTTCGGAAGCAACTTATTTTCATGAAAATCCATGTGGTACAATAGAACCGACGGTGAAGAACCAGGAGAACTCCTCAACGATTGACGTCCATGCACCATGAATACCAACGTTTTGTTAATGGTGATGAGCTATTGGCATCATGCTATTTTAACTTTATGTAGTAAATGTATGTCGTTAAATCACATGATAGTAACTAAAAAGTGAAAAGCAAATCTTACTTTTCAAAGGGTTTTTGAAGTCGGTTTTTTTTATTGGTTAAATTATTATTTATTTTTATTAACATTTAAATATCTTGGAGCCTCCTATCGAGCTATTATTGCTTTGTATTAACATTTATCTGGGTGACTAATTAAAAAATACTCTTCAGTGAACACGACATAAAAAACACATGAACAAATACAATTTGATAATAAAGCGTAATTACCACCACAATAATAATACTCTTCAACCGCCGACTTCCGCCTCGGTATCATTCTCGATGCTTTTATCAAACATGACTCCACTCGACAATTATATCGATACAAAAAGACACCGATACATATCGATAATCGAACGATAGATCGTTAATTGATCGAGCGAGGGCCCGAATCGATTACTTCAATAATGGCCGGCCTGGTGTGTAATCATATTTTCTTATTTGTCATTCACTGAAATTATTAGAGTTTGGTGCAAGTTAAAACAGTCATGGCCGAATTCAAACGTCACTTAAGCTTTTGATCCGAGAGTGTGTAGTTAATTCTTCGTCAACCAGATGTCAACCAATACATAAATGTCACTTTAATCAATGAACAATTTGAGTTACCTACTTAAATTCGGACATTAGACGAAACTTAAACATACTTAATAAAAAAAAAACTGCAAACTAAGATTGAAAGACTAAAAGCCAAATACATGGCTATTTATCTATTTGGCTGAAAATGGCTCTTATTCCAGGCAAACAGCTCGCCTGCGAACAGTTCATCGTCGCATGGCACTTTGTAAAAAAAACATTCTGCCTGCCGATTTAAAAATCAGTTGACAAAACTTTTAGGCGCCAAGTTAAGAACCTTTTATTGGATAACCCACTGAACTCGGTTTTCGAGTACAGGGAACGAACTTTCATTTGTGATTCTGACATTAAACATTGTTTGATTTAATTTGGATTCTACTTCCTATTGCTTTATGTCATTACTGACGACCTCAATTGAAATTCATATACATATATTGTTATGTCTGCAATTTATAGCGTGATCTTATATTGAGAAATAAATAAATGCAAACTAATGTTTTTTAATTTTTTCAGGTAACCCACCTAAGGAAAATTTGGCCCCGCCTCTTATGGATATTCGCAACACAACATAGGAGATGGAGGGATAGGGGATGGAAAGATGGGCCTTCAGATCTCGAACAAATTCTTGGATATTCTTTTTGAAGTTTCAAAGTTATCGCATATAAAGACAATCAAGTGTAGAATGGTGCTATGTGTGGTATATTCATTTATAGACAGCGTATGACGCGGTCTCTTTTTCCCATAATTTTATTAAGAAATGTATGAGATAGCTTTTAAAGTCTTTATTTGAATATTTCTTGTAAAACGAGACAATGCTGACACGTTTAGAAGTGCGATGACCAAAGACTGTTTCGGAATTAAAGCCAAGAGGCCAATTCTTGTGTTTATAGATATTTCGAAAAGAAATTGCGTTGACATCTCTTAAAGCTTCCAAACTCCGAAACGTGGGTCATGCGCGGGGCGGGTCGCTTGCGGACCGGAGTTAGCAATATCAAAGGAACTAAAATGGAAGCCTTCATGTGCGCTCATTTACTTGGAAGCTTCCAATATAGTGTTTTACACAGCACGCACAGGCCCGCGGGCGACCCGCCACGCGCACGACCCGAGTTTTGGTGCGTGGAATGCGGTGTGTGGGTGTATTGGCATTAAGAGGAGTGTAACTTTGGCTTTTCATACACAAGGCGATAACGATTTCCACCCCTTGAATGTTAACCGGTTTTGACCTATTTGTAATAGGTTGTCAGAACAAAACCTAGGTCTACACGTTTTTTGAATATTAATAAAAGATCGACAAACTCAAATAATGACCGAAATTTGTTTTGTATGAGAATACTGAACCAACAATAAAACTGACTTTATTGATTATATTAAAAAAACCAAAACGTATAAACCTAGATTTTGTTCTGACTGACAAACATTGGTCAAAATCGGTTAACATTTAAGGGGTGGAAATCGTTATCGCCTTTTGTATGAAAAGCCGTTCACACTCCTCTTAAATAGGCTTTATTTTCACTCGTTCTTGACTTGTACCGAACGTAAATACTCTTTATAATAGATTTAAACAAACATTTGTATTACGACGCTGTTACGGACTCAATAAAAAAACAGAATTAAGCCGTAGCTGTAAGTGATAATTTTACTAATGATAGCTTTGGTGATGATGGATATCTGTTAACACTTTTAAAATGCCATTGACCTGAGAATACGGAGCTTCTGACCATTTTTCTTTTTTAATAAATAAATATGGTACCCTAACTTATATAGATTAGGTTAGGTACCATATTTATTAACATTACTTACCTAAGATCTTATTTAAATTGTAATTTCTTGTTCTTTTGTTCTCCAATTTTGTAATCTGTTCACGCATCATGATATTGTTTACTGTACATACATACATATTATCACGCCCGAAATCCCTAATGGGGTGGGCAGAGCCACAAGACTACTTGTGGCCACGTTCGATTAATTAGTCCTAAGATGGTATGATGAACCGTATGGTGACAGGTGATCAGCCCATCGCCCATACAGATAGTCCACCATGTTGCAGAGGACCCGTCCCTTAGTCGACTTTTACGACATGCCAGGATGATAAGCATTTGCACGCATTCTATGCTATTTCTTCACTCCCAGTGCAGCAGAGGAGTGTACTGTGTTTACTGTAGTAGGTAGTTAATCGCTGAATTGGTTCTCACGACACAGGCTCGACCTAGTGTGAGGACCACTGATACTCAAATCCTAAACCATATTCTTAAGATAATTATTTAACCCTAATAAATGTAGAAACTGTTTGGTAAAAATAAATAGATTTGATTGTCTAAGTAATATAGAAACTTAAAGATTACCATATGACTTTGGTTTATCTCTTAAGAGGACTATAAACGAGCGGCAAAATCACCCTTTTCATAAAACCGGCGATAACGATTTCTATCCCTTAAATGTTAACCGATTTTGACCAACTTTTGATAAGTTGTCAGACAGAACAAAATCCAGGTCTACACGATTTTGAATTTTGATTAAAAGTTAACAAAGTCGAATAATCGCTGAAATTAGTTTTGTATGGGAATACTGAAAAAACAATAAAACTAAATTTATTGACTATACGAGTAGTGAAAAAATCAAAACGTGTAGACCTAGATTTTGTTTTGACTGAATAACCTATCAAAAATTGGTCAAAATCGGTTAGCATTTAAGGGCTGGAAGTCGTTATCGTCTTTTGTATGAAAAGCCGTAGGTTCATTCATACTCTTAATTTTGAATTCAAAATTTTCCAGCGTCTCAAAATATATTCGACAATTTCGGAATCATAGTAGTGCAATGTCTGCTATTCCCACAGTTTCGACGTAGAGAATGCCTCAAGGCATTAAGTCCGTCTTTTAAACAACAGAGTTCAGGGCGTGTATTCGGGAACGTCTAAGTGATATTGCAGCGAATCGCGAGCGAGATTCGCGTCCCGCTCTTACGCATTACGCATTGTGCGAAAGAGTGGGATGAGAATCTTGCTCGCGAGTCGCTACAATATCACTTAGACGTTCTCGAATAGAGGCGCAGATTGTGCCATAAAGATATAATAAAAAAAGCTACTACACGACATGTCTTTTCTCATGCAACATGTTGTATGATTCTACTATTAACGTATAGCGCGAGTTGCTCTTGCGCATGATGTCATTGCGCAGTGATTGTTGCAGATCGCTGAACAGTTAACTACATATGGACCTAGATGGATGATCTAAGGATCTGAATCATCTAAGTGCTATTTCAGTTATGTAAACGTGCTCATTGCAGCATGTTGAAACTTTATGAAATTAACAAACTTCATAAACTTGTAATAAACTTCTCGATAAGCTAAGAAAATTGGCCCCAATATAACAAAAAAAAAATAACAATATTTTTTATATATGTCTCATTATTTTAGTAAAATACAGGAAACTACCTCAACGCTAAAATAAATTAAAATTAAACATAACTACGTTTTCGTCACGAGAAAAATCGACAAACTGAGGTAGAAATGGCATTTATGGTAATTTTTGCCCTTATTTTACTATGTCGAGCGCATTTTTCAGCAGTTTATTTTTTTGTATTTTTATATTTGTTGAACTTGTAAAGAAAAACATAAAAAAATCACACATCACATTTTTTTAAGTTATCGATACCCCTCCTTTCTATTCTATCCTATTCAAAATTTGAAATTACTGTTGTGGGCTAGTGCCGCTATAATACGAATACGAAAAATAAACCTTATTACCAGAGAATACGTACCAGAAATAAACCTTATTACCAGAGAATACGTACCAGAAATCAGCATGAGGATCATTAGTGGTCAAAATCGCTTACCTGAAACAAATAATAACATAACATTAAGTTAGCAGAAATTGCAATAAATAAGTTTATCTTTTAAAGCATGTTCATAGCTGGGTACCGTTAATCAAATAATTAACTTCGTTAATCCGTCACTAAAAAAATTTAACTTCGTGAAACGTTAAAGCGTTAAATTTCGGAAGATTTAACGGAAGTTGACGGTAATCGTTAACTCGTGATAGAAATTGCATTTTATTATGTGGTTGCGTTAGTGATTTACTTATAAAATAATGTTGGTATGGGCTATGAAAGTTTAGCCCAGCGGCCCTAACATGCATGCCACAAAGATAAATTAGAACCGTTTATCTCTATGACTATCTCTTTCGTCGGCACTAGTGTGAGAGAGACCCACTTAGAGATAAACGGTTCTAATTTATCTTTGTGGCATGCCTGTTAGGGCCGCAGATCAAATTCAGATCAAAAGCTACTGACATAAGCCGCGCGGTGTCCTTTTGGCAAATAGTAGGTAGGTACTTTAGTAACGTTTAACTGACTAATTGTTTAATGGAAGTTAATGAGTCCGTTAACAATTTTTAAAGTTAACTTAAAAGTTAATCCGTTACTAGAAATGTTAACTTCGTTAATTAACGATTGACAGATTAACGGTCTTGTGCCCATCTATGAGCATTCCATCCGCAGAGCTAAGGTTAACTGAATGAGATCTCTTGGAGAGAAAATGGTGGATGGTGGAACTTGTATAGTTATATGGGTAATCAAAATGGACAAGTTTTTCGCGTATTTTCATAGAACATGTTGAAAACGTTAAATCAATGCTATAGGCACATTTAAACAAACAAATCATAGCAGGCCGGGTGTCCTCGCTCGGTGGTCGCTCGTGGTGCGCGCGCGCCCCGTGGCGACCCATTTATTGCAGAGCTGGATCGTGATTAGTGGTACTTTTAATTCGAAGGCATAGCGCGATTTGTCTAGTTGTAGAACTAATAGTTATGCGAGGTAATACACACTAACAAAGTTAGTCTTTCCTGTGCCCAATAGTAAAACAACAAATGAGGTTTTAATCGACCGAGCGAGCGAAGCGAGCGAAGTGTCTCCGTTTTAGCTTGGGCAAAAATGCTTTCGTATGTCCTGCGTCTGTCCATTTCTTCTCGTCTACAAATCGCAGTTCCAACCGAATCTCGTGAAATTTTGAGAGCAGGTTCGATAATTATATAGTTTTTTTTTTGTCGATTCAGTTTTTCGAAATCTTTCAAAATGGCGGAGATATGGGGGATTTTGTAATTACAAACTTATTTGCGGTGTTGGTAAACTGACCTGACCGATGTTGATGTATGGGGATATCAGTTTTCCAACAGTAAAGTTAAGTTTGTCGCGAGGTCTACAGCTCGCGGAGCCACTAGTATAGCATAATGCCAACAAATTTAGACCTAACGACCTTGTTCTTACAGTCTTAAATTAAAAGTGTAGTGCGTCGCTGACGCAGCACTGTGAACTTAGAATCCACTCACTGATACCGTCATGCGAAAATAGTTCAAACCAAAAAGATTTCAGTGGTGTGATTCCCTTAAATAACACTTCGATCATGAACTCTCCGGCGAGCCTAACTCGACCCGTTAGTGCGTATAAACTACATGTCCGTGGGTGTGTTCGGCCTTGGTTGTAGATACGTAACTCCGCATACTGCCTACGAGCACGCGGATCAATTTATGATTGACAGCCGAATTGAGATATGTTAGAGAATAACATAGCCTCACAAACTTTTGGGAACATCGAGGGACAATTTTGAACCTAATTGTGTGTAGCCCAGGTTTCAATTTCGATATGAACGTGAAAAATAAAGAAAGGGAACTGTTGAATGTAGTAGTGAAGCGTCCGTATAGACAATTGGACATTCGGTATCTGAAATTGGTCTTAAATTCAAAACTAGTTCTGCTCACAACTAACAAACAAAAGTTCCCAAACTTTTCACCTTATACTGTTCAGTCAATTGCAGAGGTAGATTTTCTGGCAACGTTATCCAGATTATCTGTAATAAAACCGGGTGTAAAACTTATATGTAGTTCCATATGGAATTATCGGGATATATTATTTGACATTAATATAAATAAATAAATAAATAAAAATAAAAAACTTTATTTACCAAACACATTACAAAAAAGACAAAATTAACTTTTTTTTTTTTATGTCAATTGACTGACAAACGAGCTGACGGCCCACCTGATGGAAAGTGGTCACCGCCGCCCATGGACATCTGCAACACCAGAGGTGCTGCCAATGCGTTGCCAGTCAAGGGAGGATGGGGAATGGGGATGGGATGGGGATGAGGGAACTTGTGATCCCACACTAGGCAAAGCCTGTATCGTGGTGACCGAGACGGCTTAACATTCGGCTTAGCGCGAGCGCTCGCAGCGCACATTTATTCTAGTTGTCTTAATGCTAAATTGCTAATTCTACAATAAATACACTGAATTGTGAATTATTAAGTGAATATGTATCTTAATTGTTCCATATGGAACTAGAGTTATGGAACTCCTGGGATATACCCATTTATTTGTATTTCGCTGAAGGAAAAACTCGTAAGGAAAGCTGAATACATCTTCAAATAAATAAATGATGTGTGAAGTCCTCAACCGGGCCGCGTGGACACTACTGCCCAGGCCTCATTATTAGGGGTCTGTGCGCAGCAGTGGGGAGGGTTTTTTTGTAGTAAGAGGGGGGGCAAACGAGCAGTCGGGTTACCTGATGGTAAGCAATCACCGCTGCCCATGGACACCCGCAACACCAGAGGAATCACGGATGTGTTGCTGGCCCTTAGAGAAAGGAGTAGGCTGACAAACAGGCAGACGGCCCACCTGATGGAAAGTGGTCACCGCCGCCCATGGACATCTGCAACACCAGAGGTGCTGCCAATGCGTTGCCAGTTTAGGGAGGGTGGGGATTGGGGATGGGATGGGGATGAGGGAATAGGCCTCCGGATCTCGTCACTCACCGTACGAAGCGCAATAGCAAGCTATTACTTTACGCCGATATTCTGTGAGAGTGTGGTACTACGGTCGAGCCGGCCCATTCGAACAGTAATCATCTAGTGAGGATTACTGTTTGGCTCTACCACTCAAAACACGCTGACCACAAATTCAACACGCTGGGTTGGTTATGACCTACTGTTATTTAGGTTCACCAAGCCCCGCATCACGGCAACAACAATGCGTAAAAACCTACCGCCCGCGGCCGCCAAATTTAAATAAGCAATTACTACCGAGTGATTTATCGATCAATACGCAATATTGATTGTGTGGCGAAATTAACCAACAGAGGTGTGATTCTGTTACACGCCGAACGGTCGACGTTGAGTACTGCGACAAACCAGTTCCCTATGCATCAGATGAGGCTTCGTCAGCGAGCGAAGATCTTTGTGCATCGGTGAATCAGAAGGCCATGATTGGAGCATTTTTGAACTACAATCACTGGCTTCCTTATTTCAGCAGAAAGATGTTCACTACACATAGTTTAATGATCGTCAGAACGACCGATCCAGCTGAGTCCCTATTGCTTGCTATTGCGTTTCGTACGATGAGTGACGAGATCCGGAGGCCTATTCCCTCATCCCCATCCCATCCCCATTCCCCATCCTCCCTAGACTGGCAACGCATTGGCAGCACCTCTGGTGTTGCAGGTGTCCATGGGCGGCGGTGACCACTTTCCATCAGGTGCGCCGTCTGCCGGTTTAGCAGGCAATTGACATAAAACATAAAAAAAGAATCACAGTATAATAAAAACAATGATAAGGTACGAAAATATAGCTAATCATGCCTTCTCTCTCCGTCGCATAAAACGTGCTCATTCGTGTACGCTAGGGTGGCAGTTTTTTATCCGCATCAATAATTAATTAGTTCATAATTGCAATATAATACTTACAAAACCTGTGTTTTATCTGCCTGTTACGAAGAATTCAAATGCAAAGTCGGTTGAAAAACCTCTTTAAAATCAGAACAAGTAAGATACAGTTCCAATTTCTGATTAAAAATCAGTTAATTGAAGCAATTCATTTATCATACTTGCACTGATTAAATGTATATATAATAATAAATATTTGTACTTGCATAACAACAATTAATGCCCAAACTCGGTAGCCATTATAATTTGCATATTTTTATGCAATTCATAAGCGCAAGCGACTTTAAAATTATAATTAAATAAATAATCTGGTCTTTGCATTGAACGGAGAGACCTAACTTCGATGATTGTCCGAACTGACCAACCTAATGGTCTGGTTGGGATATTGGTTCTATTTTTGGTCCCTAAGTCAGCAGCAGGATCATAGATTAAGACAATGACTAGACAGACTTCATAGTGTTCTCTATACCATATTTGATAGTTTTCATATTCGTATTTTTGTATTATTAGGACATGAAATGTTATATTTCAAATTGTTTCTTTTTGATATTTGGAGACCTTACATCTCCATCTCTATACTTGATCGTGGAGACTATCTACACCTCCATTTAACTTAGATTAATCGATTTAGATGTTTCTTTGTTTCAATTATTATTACATCTCTAAGTCACTTAACTTGTCCAGACGCGGAGACTATACATCTCCCTTATTAGTTACTTATTAGAATTAATTTGTACCGATTAGGTTTGTTTGTTGCAGATTTTGTGACTGTTTTTAGATAAAAATCTAATGACAAAGTTGAAAAAAGACTTACAGCTGAGTTTCTTGCGGCGTTTCTTCTCAGCAGATGTCACCTTGCGAAGCGCTGGTAGATTAAGACATGTGAAACAGCCCATGTGGCCTACTTGAAAAATAAATATTGTCATTTTCATTTTCAATGAGGAAGTTACAATCATTAAGCGATTACATCGGTTTACAATGTCTGTGATGTTGAAGACTAGTAACGTCGCAGTAAACGTTCGGAGCCCAGCGGGAGGTCGCGCAGAACGTCGAACAGCTTGAGGCTAACTTCACACACGCAAACTTAATTGGACCTACAAATATTATATCACTAATTGTATGCTATTAACCTTTCTTGGCAAACATTATATGTGTTTTTGTAAGATGGAACAATGCCAGAATTAATGAAAATGGTGGAACACATTAAATTCTAACATACACGCTGTGTGAATAAGCATAGAATATATACAAGCTCTGGTCAAAATCAAAGTCAAAAGTGTTATGTAGTGGTAGAGCCAAACAGTCATCCTCACTAGATGATTACTGTTCGAATGGGCCGGCTCGACTGGGGTAGTACCACACTCTCACAGAATATCGGCGTAAAGTAATAGCTTGCTATTGCGTTTCGTACGGTGAGTGACGAGATCCGGAGGCCTATTCTCTCATCGCTATCCCATCCCCATTCCCCATCCTCCCTTGCAGATTGCTTGTGTTGCAAATGTCCATGGGCGGCGGTGACCACTTTCCATCAGATGGGCCGTCAGCTCGTTTGTCAGTCAATTGACATATATCTTTATTAAAGTAAGGCCTTTACATGCTTTTATGAAGATCAAGGAATGAATCTACCGCCGCGCGGATTCGGCTTAAAAGCCTCTATTGAGAAGAGCCGGCAATAAACTCGTCGAGGTATAATTTTTTCAACACAGTGTACATAATTGTTACTGATAATGTATACAGTTTTGTACAAATCTAAGTATATAACACAATAGGTACACCATCGAGACTCAGGAATTGCCACAGGGTCTTCTGGTAAGTCTCTTCTTCTTCTTCATGTATTTCTTTCTTTAATATTTACCACTCTTTAAGATATGTATTCTTTCTCCTTTAACTTAGACCACCACCAAGCCTTCTTGATCTGACGCGATCGGATTGCGTAAATTTGTCTGTTAATCACAAGTTTCTTACACAACGCCATCGTTACAATTGAACTTTTGTAAAAAAAACCTTTAATTGGCCCCCAAAAACCTTAATTTCCTTCTCGAACTTATAACTCAGTCACTTTATCACGCTATTTTATCATATATTCTTGCGTTTAATCAGCTATTTGTTAATTATATGCATTTGGTTCGAGTTTTAAAATCAGACGTCACGTAATTAACGCATATTTGTTTTCGGTTTGCCATGTTGGTGTTCCTGATTGTCAGTATTGACTTTTACCAGATAAAGGTAATTGACACGAATTTTCGCTAAGTGCATTTTTATTGGCCTTCTAAAGTAAACCTCAAACAAACAAGTCTCCGAAACGCATACAATTTTTATCCGCCGTAAAATGATTAATACGTATCTGCAAATATAAAACTGACACTTGATAAAACTGAATGAATTGAAAAATTGACAGTGAAATTAAATTTTAAAAGTAAATATTTGTTTAACGTATACTTCCAACTTGTGGAGTTATCATGGCCGTTGATTTAATTTTCCCGCGCAATTTCATGTCAAAGTGACGTACCTGAAATAATAAAACGATAGCGTGTTTGTTTGTACAAGCACAATACTCATTTTGCATAGACATTGTAATTTACATTTTTTGTATTCTTCGTAATTTTTTGTCAAACACATAAGAAATTAAAATAAATACATCAATAATTGCAACAAAGCTAATAAATATAGTTGTCTCGCATGAAGTATTACGTTACACTAGAACAGACATCTCAAACAAATGACAGCGAGCACTTGATGACGGAGCGGGCATGCGCGCCGCGTCCGGCGGTGATCGTTTTCTTATAGTCGTTTGTGCCATTTGGCCTCAACAGGCTTTATAAAAAATCAAGCTGAGGCGTCCACTCTAGTATACTAATTACTCATAGGTTGTCTCGGTACGATTTTGTAGCTTTTGGGGTGGAGGCATTAGGTCCGTGGGTTCCGACCGCCCATGGGCTCTTTAGGGAGCTGAACAAGGTTCTAAGGGAGGCCAAGGGTGACCCTCACGCAGGCTGCTACCTCGCACAAAGGCTCAGCATAGCCATTCAGCGTGGAAATGCAGCGTTTGCGTGATGCAGGCACCCGAAGGTCGCGGGGACCAGAATTTAATTTAGTTCAGTTTTAGTTTTTATATCTGTTATTAATGTAATGTACTGTTTAATAATTGTTTTATGAAATATATATTCCTAATTACGTTTAAACAAAGTATTAAATCTGTAACATAAGTTGAATTTAAATCCGTCAAAAAGTATTCTTGACGAAATATCGTACGGGGAATTTATAACGACATAGATTGATTAGTCAGGTATAATCCCCGGCATATAAGTTGACCCAAAATGGCGGTCGTCCGCGCAGGTAAAACTATGGCTACGCGCGGCCCCTCGCGTCGCACTTCATCCCGCACTTCGACTGAGACCCGAAAATGTGTTCGCACATTCGGTCATATTTCAACTTACGTGCCGCGAAGTAACCATAGTTGTACGTGCGCGAATGACCACCATTTTGGGTCAACTTATGTGCCGGAGATTATAGCCATATTCTTACTAAGCTAGCCGTGAATAATATCAAAACATGTGATCCCTGTCAAAACAGCGTCCATTAAATATGGCGGCCAGTAGCGGCGCGTGGCGTGAACGCGAAATTAGGCAGGTTTTCGACAGGTTAATTATATTATACAGTTGTCAGCCTGATACGTACGTGCGCGAAAACGCATTTTAATTTTATATCAAATGGAAAAATATAATTCGGAAAACATAAACCAATAAATGCGAAAAGAATTTAATAATCGGTCCAATTCTTAATTTAAAATGTCCTCAGCTTAAAATAAGAAACGTCAAATTTGCTTATGACAGCTTTGTGCTGTATAAAATCGAGTGTGACGTTTCTTTTTTTAATTTACAATTTCGTGACTTTTAAATTTACCGAATACACTTTCGAATTGGCCCCAATGCAATAAAAGTTTTGGATTTAGATTGCTTTCAAATATATCTTGGACTAGACACAGCGATATGATTACTTATGTGTATAGATATATACATACATATATAAATAAGCATCCAGGACTCGATTACAATAATTCATGCTGCAGCACTGATATGAAGGTAACTTTGCAATTTATAAACCGCTTAGAGCCTAATGCCAACAAAATTTGGAATAAACAATTATCAATACTGCTGTGTAACATCGATAAATAAATATATACTGAAAACGAATATTACAGAAATATTTCTCTAAGCGCAACACAAAATTAATAAGCAAATAAAAATATCAACAACGAGTTCCTTCAACCGCCAGATCCGAGCAGATAATTTGCTTACAATATAATCGGACAAAGATTGCAAGCCGACTTCAAGGAAAGGGGGTAAAAGGAAACCATAGGAGAGGCTATTATATTCAAATTCAGTTTGGTAGAGGCAATTTATATGGAGTTTATTGACAAGACCTGAGCCGACCGCGCCGCGGCCGCCGCGCGAAATTCCTAAAGGAAATATCTCCTGAGTTTCGGCTTAATTGAAACCCGGAGACAATATTGTTAAGCTTTTTACGCGCCTTTTGTTATATTTTTCCGCCGTTACATCTCTATGGGCAGTTAAAATATTTAAATTCGGAACATAAAATTGTAGAAATAATTACGGCGTTTTCGAATTTGAAAACACTGGCTGAGTTTTCGTCAATTTTTTTTTATTTTGCGACCAGCCGACGGCTCGGTTTCGCAAACTGCCAGAAGAAAGTGGACACAATGCGGGATTTCACAAGACAGATTACAGGAGGCGCATTAATAAGGGGACATTTACATGATAAGATACCTTTCCTCTATTGATAATGTAATGATTTCCTAGCGAGAAATGTTTGATAATTAATTTGAATTCATGATGCGGGGAAGTCGAGGTGGTTATAGGTGAATTTTTTACTGTAATTTATTTTACCAGGTATTTTATGACCAATGAAGAGTTTAAACGTTTAAAAAATGTATTTCTTCCCATTTACATTTAATCATCTACAATATAATACTTAAATCGTAAATAGCAGCACACGATGCGAAAATCGTTAAGTAGAAAGGTCTCGAGATGTGCTCACGTCTCGAATCGCCGATAAGATGGTAATCTTTTCGGATATTGCTCGCTATAATCATATGCGGCCTTTTTAATTTTCCTTTTTTTTTCGAAGGGCGTACTCGAGGCGTGCCGGACAAAGGCACATTTAAAAAATAAAGCCGTATTGTCGTTGGTTTTTTAAAGAATTAAATTAAGGTTTTATTGAACTTTATAATTCGGAAGATGAATGTTTTGTTTTAATTATTGGGCTGTTTATTGCGGAATAATGAGAGGTGATTGAGCGCATTTATTTCTGATAATAATGTTTATCCTGTTACTTGATTAACGATATGTTTAACTCCACGTCATGGCAAGAAGTATTTTTTAACCAAGTCTACAGGAGATTAAATATTGCAATAAATTGCTTAACTTTAAGAACAGAAAAAATGCACTTTCAAAGGGAGAGTAAATAAAATGAAACTAAAACAAAATAAAATAAAAGCAGTTTATAAACACCCGACTGCATAACTTCCTTCGCTTGCGCAGTCGGGTAAAAATAAAGTATTATTTCCAGATATTCCCGGCAGATCCTGGGAATCGAGCGATACCGACACCGGAACGACTCGGTTAGAGCCGGGCGCGGGATTTAGCGGACGACACGCGCGTGGTCGCCAAAGGCTGGGTAGTGCTGGCCGCAATATCGATAACAACAACAGTCGAAATGTTAAAACACGACTACTAAACAAACAAACACTAGCCATTTTATGTTGTTTCGTCATCAGCCATAAAACCACTGCAGGACATAGGCCTGTCCGAAAAATGGGGGGATTTGCCATATTCGCCACGGGCTGGCGACTGCAGTTGGTCATAATTCTCATGATAGTATTCGAAGGACGCTGGTGCCCATCTGTCGCCTTTTACGACACCCACGGGAGGAGATTGGGGTGCTTTATGCTATTCTTAGCACCACGCGACCGGACGGTTTATATGGTTTCGGCTGTCATATTATAGTCGCCAAAGTCGCTGTCGGCCGTAAGCAAAAATGCCTGTGTATTGAGCAGTGTGCGCGGGAGCAGTTACAGCATCGTGCAAGTCTGCAAGTTATAGCTAGTAGGTTTGACTGTCTCTTATTTAGAAACGCATTCAGAGGACAAAATCACCGCAATCGCCTAGGCTAATATTTAGTTACAAAATAAATAATTATTTCAGTGGCCTGGTAAATAAATACATTATTGTTATTAAATTTTGAATCAAGACAGCCTAACGACCCTGTTGCTGCTGCTGTTGCTAAAAGCAGTCGTATTTTCGACTGTCCGAGGGAACAACTAAGCATCTGGAGAAGGGCATCATAACCCTCCTTTTTTAGTTTTTCCGTATTCAGATAAACATAGCAATGAAATATCAGCCCAATAAAGAGGTTTATTGCTGCGTTTCAATATAATAATACAAACTGTTTAATCAGACGGCAAAATTAAACCTCGAAAAAAAATTAACAATTACGACGTCGGTTTAATTTTGAATAACGTTCCAATTAAACATCTAACTGTCAATTTTATTAACTTAATTCTATTTTCACTCTGAAATCCATCCACAAACCTAGTTATATCTTCTAACTCATATAAGTGGAGACCATTTCGGCTTTATATCTTTCATTATGTTGTTGTGTTGATGTTTTCGCCGAATAAATGTTTTTCTATTCTATTCTATTTTAATTCGTATAGGATTAATTGGTGAATTTGACAGACTGATAAAAAACTATGTGACATCTCTCGTCGGACGGCTACTCGTATCTGCGTCGATTTATTTCATTCTTGTCCGGCAGCATGAGCATGTCATGCTCGCTCAAAGGTCTTTGCTTACGGCGGCGTCGTTGATCGGGTCGCCACCTTCCCTAAAACATGGTTGAGGGAGACGATGGCTGAGATACGCGTCATACTCGTGAACGGGTGCTGTCTGTGGGGTCCGGACGGTTCATGCTCGCAAGGACCATTTAAATTGGTTAGTGTTTAATTTATTAGTTTTGTGCGATATCTGAACCTGACTAGAGAGACTTCATAGTGTTCTCTATACTTATATTTGATACTTTTTCATATTCGTATATTTGTATTGTTAGGACATGAAATGTTATATTTCAAATTGTTTCTTTGATATTTGGAGACCTTACATCTCCATCTTTATACTTGACCGTGGAGACTGTTTACACCTCCATTTAACCTAGATTAATCTATTTAGATGTTTCTTTGCTTCAATTTTTATTTTATTATTATGACCCTTAGAGACTTTTTACATCTCTAAGTCACTTAACTTTTCCAGACGTGGAGACTATACATCTCCCTTATTAGTTATTTATTAGAATTAATTTGTACCCATTAGGTTTTTATGTTGCACATATTGTTTTAGTTTTTAGATAAAACTGTACTGCCAAAGTTGAAAAAAGACTTACTGCTGAGTTTCTTGCGGCGTTTCTTCTCAGCAGATGTCACCTTTCGAAGCGCTGGTAGATTCAGACATGTAAAAGAGCCCAGGTGGCCTACTTGCAAAATAAATATTTTCATTTTCATTTTCATATGCTGAGCAGCGTCAAATATGGTATTAAATGATATGAGAATCTGCAAAATCCATCAAAAGATTCCTCATTCCCAACACGACTAATATTATACATATTTCGTTCGTGTAAAATCCCGAAACACTGGAAGCAGCACTAAAAAATTCGCCAAACAACAAAACCATCGACACGTTAAATCATCATGGTGCAGCCCTACGCCTAGTGATGCGCGTAAATCGGAGCGCGTGCGCGCCGTGGGGCGACGCAAACTCGTAATTCGCGCCGCCTCCTCACTGCACTATCGTTATGACAGCTCAGTTTATCAGGCTGGGTCACAGGTTCAATCAAATTCTGAAATTACATCATGGACTCTATTCAATATTTGGAGTACAGCTTTTCTTCCCGGTCAAGTTAATAAGAGCAAATGGGCCCAATTCGAAGCCGTGTCACGTAAATTTAAAGTCCCTAAACTTAAAGAAGAAAAGTCAAACTGGATTTTGTATAGCAACTACCTAGCTGTCAAAATCGACATTTTAAATTTAGCGAACACACGAATTCGCCCCAATATCGTAGGAAAATAATCGCTTGGGCAATGTCGAATATAACCCAGCTAAGTAAGTATGTTATTTGAGTTAGTGTGGTAGATTCATTCCTTGACCTAAATTGAATAAAGATAGTTTGACTTTGACTCTCAAAAAAATTCGCTCATTTCGTCTTCCATTTCGCCCGATAGTCATTAATTGACCTGCGCGTACGCAGACAGTCAGTATATATGCGCAGAGCTGCCTCGAACACGATCATATGTTTTTACGCACAGCGCCTCTATTCGGGAACGCTAAGTGATACTCTAGCGACTCGTGAGCGAGATTTCTCATCCCACTCTTCCGCACGATGCGTAATGCGAAAGAGTGGGATGAGAAATCTCGCTCACAAGTCGCAACAGAATCACCTAGCGTTCCCGAATAGAGGCGCTGGTTAAGGTTAAGTTAGGTTCGCCGATGAGTTCCGTGATGGAGTTATTTAGAGAATCACACCAGAGTTCTGCCATGCGATTCTATTGCGCATGCGCTTCGCTCGCCTACGAAGACTTACCTGCCGGATAAAACCGGTTTGCGCCAGTATGGAACTCGTCTTCACGCCTAGGAACATGGAGAATTACAGCGCACGATCGCAGAGTCACAATAAACCATTGCTGAGTTCCTTTTTAAATTTTCCAGACAAACTCTTGACTAAAGGAACTTTGTTAGATAATCTTTCATTAACTGACCCTGAGGAGCACAAGTCATTATGTAATGTTTATTGTAATATCTTTGCAAATTTGAAAGAAAGTGACAAAACAAAACGATGGTAACTAAACGGTTTCTGAATCGGACAAATACCAAAGTTATTTTCTGGTTACGGCTAAAGTTGACAATTATGGACATTGTTGGAGGATTTCACAGGTACAAATCAAAACTGACTTCCTTTTGTATTGAAGCCAGTTTTGATAAAATAATCACCCTTGTCAGTGACGGCTTTTCAATAAGAGAACGGTAAAAATCGGTAAAAACAACAATCAATCCAATAAGACGTAAAGACACTTACGGCGACGTAAAATTAGTCCACACCCGTCATACTCCAGTAATTAAGTCCCTAATTAGTCGAATCGTATTGTTAGTAAATGCCATGTAGCAATTCCCTTATCGGCCTCGAATCAGAGTTATTTCAATGATAAGAATGATTCGGGCTTCAATATCATTAGCTGGCTTTGATACAGTTTAAATTTCTTTTTCTGTTAATTAAAATCATTAATTGTAACAAAACGGTGCTTTTACGCAACGGTTTGAGAGGTGCAGCTTTAAGTGACAGGCGGTAGCGAATTACAGCAGATCCAGTGTTGTAAGCGACAGGCGGTAGCGAATAACCACGGATCCAGTATTGCAAAGGGCAGGCCGTAGCGAATTACTGCGGATCCAGTGATGCAAGGGGCAAGCCGTAGCGAATTACTGCAGATTAAGTGTACTGCTAGGGATCTGTGGAAGCGAATTACTGCAGATCCAGTGTTGCAAGTGGCAGGCAGTAGCGAATTGTTACGGATTCAGTACTGTTAGAGATAGGTAGTAGCGAATTACTACAGATTCAGTACTGTTAGGGACAGGCGTTAGCGAATTACTGCAGATTCAGTGGTATACAGGACTGGCGGCAGCGACTTACTGCAGATCGAGTGTTTCAAGGGGCAGGCCGTAGCGAATTACTGCAGATTCAGTGCTGTAACGGACAGGCGGTAGCGAATTACTGCAGATTCAGTGCTGTATGGGACAAGCGGTAGCGATTTACTGCAAATTCAGTGTAGCAAGGGGCAGGCCGTAGCGAATTACTGCAGATTCAGTTTTGTTCGGAATCATTTTGTGGCTTGCACCACGCCGCGTACAAAAACAGTCTTTAAATCCCGTAATTGATATTTATATGCACCAGTTCTCGACAGGAACACGATTAATAAAGCTTTTGGTTAATTAAAAGCTTATTTAGCCACTTTCACTGCACATGGTGTTCGCATAATCATATTAAACGCCATACATACATACATATTATCACGCCCGAAATCCCTAATGGGGTGGGCAGAGCCACAAGACTACTTGTGGCCACGTTCGATTAATTAGTCCTAAGATGGTATGATGAACCGTATGGTGACAGGTGATCAGCCCATCGCCCATACAGATAGTCCACCATGTTGGAGAGGACCTGTCCCTTAGTCGACTTTTACGACATGCCAGGATGATAAGCATCTGCACGCATTCTATGCTATTTCTTCACTCCCAGTGCAGCAGAGGAATGTATGTAAACGCCATAAGAGAACAAAATTACAATAAATATGTAAAAATGCGTGTTAAATAACTGGGGTCGTCTTTTTTCACACGAGTCATTAAGAGGACTGTGGAGCAACGGCAAAAAACTTCGTTTTCATACAAAAGGCGATAACGATTTCCACCCCTTAAACGTTAACCGATTTTGATCAATTTTTGACAGATTGTCAGTCAGAACAAAATCTAGGTATATACGTTTTTTGAATCATGATTAAAGATCAATAAAATCGAATAACAATAAAACTGAAACAACAATAAAACTGAAACAACAATAAAACTGAATTTATTGATTATAGTAACAAAACCAAAACGTATAGACCTAGATTTTATTCTGACTGACAACCTATCAGAAAATGGTGAACATCGGTTAACATTTAAGGGGTGAAAATCGTTATCGCCTTTTGTATGAAAAGCCGTAGGTTACACTCCTCTTAAGTATAATCATGATTACAAATATACTTTTTCTGCCAAAGCTGTTAGCGTTTCGGAATATGTAATATATTCGTAGTTAAGTAAGGTTATATTAGGTGTATTTTATAACTAAACTGTAAGGTAAAAACTTTAAGCGGGAATCGAATTATGCGAAATGATAATTATGCAACTTTGGAAGACTCTCAAACCATAATCCTAGCAGACGCGTGTAGCCAAAGAAACATCGTATAATCTGAACATAAAATTATAAATATATTATTATATCTTCATAACGAAGCAGACGCATGCTCATTAATAACATAATGCATCTGTATCCTGCAGGTATAATACTGATAAACATTTTGATATTTTAAGGAGAAGTTGTATCAGAGTACTATGGAAATATTTGAGTATAGCATGTATTTTACCCATTACCCATTTTCTCGAATTCGGTTCGTTACAGTACACACACAGGCCTAACTAAATTATAATTTATAACGTTATTAATACTTTAGATTGTGTCAATAGAATCACGAGCGTAGCGAGGTTGAATCCTGGGATTTAAGCTAACCAGCCGGAGACATAAATATTTCTGCTTCCAAATGAAACACTTTGCTTATCACTCCTCCTATGAGAAAAGACTGAACCACTTCAACACATAAACATTTATTCAAAAACGTTAAAATGTACTCAATAAAATAATGACATTAATTTACTAAAAGAAGTAAGCTTAATAGCGAAGATTTTATAAGACGATAACGTCACGATACAGTCGCTCGTGCAGGTGTACGCTTTGCTGTAAAACTTTAATAGATAGAAAAAAACAGCAGGGAGCGAAATGCGACTTGGCTCCCGCCACGCAGGGTAGAAATTAATTATTTTCAAATAGGAGGCTTGAACAAGGTATTTTCTTGTCTTTTACAAGTTCCTGTGTTTACACGAAAGTTTAAAGCAACCTATCCGTAGCGATCACTTTTCATAAAATCCTTTCTTAGTGCACTTAAAAAAACTGGTATAAAGCGGACAAAAATAGAAACCCGTTTATGATACATATTAACAAAAAAATATTGTCACAATAATTTCGTAATTCTGTCAATGATTTAAACATGGTTTTAAAATCTTCATTAGTTTCATGCTCCTCAGCTGCACTGGGAGTGAAGAAATAGCATAGAATGCGTGCAGATTGCGTGCTTATCATCCTGGCATGTCGTAAAAGTCGACTAAGGGACGGGTCCTCTCCAACATGGTGGACTATCTGTATGGGCGATGGGCTGATCACCTGTCACCATACGGTTCATCATACCATCTTAGGACTAATTAATCGAACGTGGCCACAAGTAGTCTTGTGGCTCTGCCCACCCCCTTTGGGATTTCGGGCGTGATGCTATGTATGTATGTATGTATGTATGTGTAAAATCTTAATTCATAACATGTTGGGCGTACAAAAATATAAATATAAATATAACCTTTCATTGTGGCAATAAATATCGTCTGAAAGATTATAATTTGGAGTCGGCTGCGCCTTAAGGCGGTCGGTTAAACACGACGAAACAAAGTCACGGTAATACTGTATTAATTAATGTACAGACAACAAACAAACAGACGGTTTGCAGTTTGAGTACTGGTCTAGATTCTAATCGCATTATCATCTGATATAAGAAACCTCTAGGTACTAGTTTGGCGTTGTAGGAAAACAAAACTATATGAAATGATTAAATGTGCGTAATGCTTGCATCGCATAATTATTATTTCTTATAATTATAAATTGGTATAATGTTCAAGGATATTACAAATTACTGCCACATCACACGGGGTTGGTTCAAACCATTCTTAAAAAGAACTAGGTACTTCAATACACAAAAAATATTGTTAACCAACACGAGCTTAGAAATATGAAGGATAAAAATAATAAAGCATATATTATTTATATTCAAATACTTAAGTTGTAAGGGTGCTTGGAAACGAGCAACATCTCCACGACAATTTATAGCCATGGCTATTGCTGCAGCAACTATAAATAGGCTTCTTCCTCTAACGTACGAAGATAAAGTTCAAATTCAAAATTCAACATAAATAATAATACTGTATCTTGCAAGTAGGCCAAACGGGCTCTTTCACAAGTCTATATCTACCAGCGCTGCGAAAGGTGACATCTTTTGCGAAGCGCCGCAAGAAACTCAGCAGTAGAGTGAAACAGCTATAAATAGTAGACAATCTTTACCTACACAAATCGATCAAGTCCCAAAGTAAGCTCTAAAGGCTTGTTTTATGGGTACTAGACGACATACATACTTATTTAGATGAACAAAAACTGTAATACGCAGGAAACATCAAAACTCAGGAACAAACATTCGTGTATGCCCTTACCGGGGGAAGCCGGGACCGCTAGCAGCAGGCAGGGTCACAACCAACTAGGCTAACCGCGGAACCTAGTTGCTGGCTCTAAATTGCCGTAAAAGTTGCTTTCTTTTCGATGTAAACTTTGCAAGGTAAGTAAAGCGATATGATATACCATATCGCTTACGTAATAGTGGATAGAAGCTGTATTTAACCGACTTCAAAAAAAAAGGAGGAGGTTCTCAATTCGGTTGTTTTTTTTTTCAGGTTTGTTACTTCAGAACTCCGTCATTTATTAACCGATTTTGAAAATCCTTTTTTTAATCGGTAGGGTATACCTCCAGTTTGGTACCGTTGTCGTCAAAGTCGAGTTATGATCAGAGAATCTATGAGGAATCGATGGAACTCTTCAAATATTATAGGCAAGCATACAGCAATTTTAATATTTTCTGTAATAACTCAAGCAGTTACGTTTCAAAAGCATTCTTTGGTGAATGGAACTGTTGATGAAGACCATAGGTGATCACCGGAACTCCTAAATGTTGAGTATTTCAAGGTTGGCGATTAAATTGCTGTATAAAGTTTTGAAGCAACTTATGACCATGAAAATTCATGTAGTAACCTCGTAAGTCCTAGCATTTTTAATGCTCTGTAGTGATTCCGTTCCGTTTTAATCTTAAATCAATTATGACAAAGTTGAAATTAGAACCAAAGCAAGCAAAATGCCAGGTCTTAATGAGGTACAATAATTTGTACTAAATAAAGTACAAGGGGACTTACGAGGGTAATATTGAAGAACCAGGAGAACTCCTCAACGATTGACATCTTTGCACCGTGGATAGCAACAGTTTGTAAATGGTGATGAGCAATTGGCATTATGCTATTGTTACTTATGTAGTAAATATGTGTCGTTAAATCACAGGATAATAAATAAAATGTGAACAAAAAACTTAGGTACTTTTCAAAGGCTATTTGAAGTCGGTTTTTATATTTTATAAATTATAGATTATATTGTTAAAATAGATTACCTATCAAATTGAACATGCTTATAATTAAAAAATTGGTACGATTTCATAATGATTAATATTTATTGGTACCATCTGCTTGATGAAAAAAAGAAATTGGTACTTAAAATTACCCATTAAAAAATGTATTTACGTTTCATAAAAACAACACGCAGATTAAGATACTTCGCACGTGACATTTAAAAGCAATTGCCGGCAATAGTATCGGTGTGGCCGTTCACACCTTTTTAGTTCCCGTTATTTCTCCTTTTCCGACGAAAACCCGATTATTTTGATAATTGGACTAAGTAATCGGCTCGTGCCACCGTTAAGCCAGTAAATTCCTCACATTTCCCTTATAAAGAGTCCGCAATAAACTTTATTGTTGAATTCCGCCATTTTTACTGTCAAATTGTGCTTAACAACCTTGTAAAGACCGCGTAAATTGGTTGAAATGTAGATATTTTACTTTTCATACGGCATTCGTTTGGTAAAGTGACGTCGGAAATTTTGTGTTTTTTTTAAATTCTTACTCCTACACATTGAGTGCAATGTAAAGCGGTAGCGGCGTTGCATTAAGTTGTCAATATTATGTATATGTTGAAAATACATACTGTATGATTCAACAAAAGGTCGGTCTTGCATCCTATTCAAACTTACAATAATAAGAGATAAAAGGTAAATGCAGATTGCACAGTCTTTTGGGATTATTTTGTAATGAAGTATTTGAAAATGAAAATGAAAATATTTATTTTGCAAGTGGGCTACACGGACTCTTTCACACGTCTGATCTACCAGGAACCACACTATAGATGAAGGATGTCTTCAATCATTGCATTTCATTCTGTTCTTGTGAGTAAACTTACGATATTGCTTTTGAAAAATACGTAGAGTGGCCGCCTCAACTTGATTTTTTGTAAAGCCTGTTGAGGCCAAATGGCACAAATGTCTATTAGAAAACGATCACCGCCGGACGCGGCGCGCATGCCCGCTTCGTCATCAAGTGCTCGCCGTCATTTGTTTGAGATGTCTGTTCTAGTGTAACTCGTGTGTAACTTCAATGATCGCGACTAAAATAGTAGTTTATGCAACGGTTGCATAATGATAGGCCTTAAAACGCTAGTGCGGTTTTCATGAAACGAGCCGATAGGGGTGCGATCGCACGTGTGTTTTAAGGCCAAATTATGCAGAGTTGCATACATAACTTTATCTACACACATATTATAAATCCTCCATGATGGGTTCAGAAACAATATTTTCTGGCAACAAGTTATTTGTTGCAATCGTGGCTGCATATTTCCGATATCCGGCGCATTTTCACATCACACACACTCCGAGAAGACTACTTACTATTCATATTTTCAGCTAAAATGTAAATTACAAACAACTTTTTCTATTCAATTCAAAAACAATTCTACTTTCGTTCAGCAAAACACCAACGTGGCGATCCTCCGTCAAGACCATTCTTTTTTTAAATCATACACAAACGGATGAAGTCTCTATTCTCACGTCACTCGAGATCAAATATTGTGCAGTTTATATTAAAAAAACATACTGAATTGACGTTTCGTATCAATAACTGTTTTAATTTCTATGGATACTAGAATAGAGACCCACTTGAGTTTTGACAGCTGTTCCAAATTTAATCTCATTTCTTTACTAAAAACGATAAAGAAGTCATGTTATTTCTTTATCGCAGCACTGGTTTTTTCGATATCTTCCAGAAGATTTCCATTTAGTTCACCTTGATAAAACAATAATAGGCCAATTCGAAAGTGTGTTTGCTAATTGAAAAGTCGCTTTTTAAATAAGAAATGTCAAACTCAATTTTGACAGCTTGTTGCTATACAGAATCGAGTTTGACGTTTCTTATTTTCAGTTAAGGGATTTTTAAATTTAGGCGACGCCGTTTCGAATTGGGCCTACTATCTGTACCTATGCATATACCTATATATATTTGTTGACCTTTATGACGCGGCCAAAATTAGATGAATAAACGTCGAATAAAGCAGACAAAAGAATGTCGCTAATCAATCCTAGATCGCATAAATGACGTTCTTTATTTGAATTCAAATATAGACCTCGGCTTAAGGAAACGTTAAAGAAATCATATGAAGTTTAATTTGCTGCCAGTATCTTTACTGTAATGACACAATAGTAACTGCACAGATAACAAACATGGAAAAAAAATAGAACGAAACGCACGACCGCCGCGTTTCGGTTGATTATTTTATTGTTCTCGTTTACTGAAATCATATGTTCATAACTTTTGTGCTCTGCATTATTATGTAAAGTCATTAATGACTTGATGTTAAGTTGGCTTTTCTGGGTTTAATATTCGACATTGGTGTAAGTGAAATAGAAACAAACGTTTGGTTATCATATTTTTTTTAAAGGAAACTTTGCTTTAAGTATCATTAATAAGATTTAAAGCAAAGCGATATAATATAGGTACCATATCACTTGGCGATGTCGAATAGAAGTCCTGAACTAAAACGCTAACGACAGAGGTTATTAAATTTACAATTTATTTAGTTACTTAAGTTAGATCGGCTTAACCTTTTGAACGCCAAAGTCGGCTGTAGCCGACAGCAGATTTCCGTTCCCCTGAAGCGACGGTATGCCGTTTTCCTTAAATTTTGTTGGCTACAGCCGTCACTCGGCGTCTGTGGCACGGTTTGTCGCATTACCTTAGTTTTGAACATTCCAGAGGCGGAGCGTGAGGGTAAGCCGGTGCATAATTTCTGAACTCAAACATTATTATTATTATTAATTACTTCTTGTATTAACATAAAAATTACATATTACATATTTGTTTAAGTAAATAGATAATTTAATGAGTAATAATATAATTTTTAGAACGAGAAATGATACACCGGCTTACTCTCACGCTTCGCCTCTGGAACATTCACAATAATTTTATCAATCGTTATTTATGATCAAACTCCACGTAATATGAAAATAACAAACTATAATGATATCTAAAACATTAATACGATTTCTTATAAAGAATTCTTGGCTGCGCAGGTTTTAAATCTCTACAGTTCCCAGCGTAAGCCGGTATAAGAGTATAAATATCGTAAGTTTTGAGTCACCGCAAAAACTTGCACGCGCGGGAATCTCCAGCATTCTCGCGAGGATGCGCGCGCGCCGATGATAGCGCGCAGAATGGTAGGGGAAGCGGTTGCCTCTGAGAGGAAAAATTGTTTTCTTGTCTTGGCTATAAGATGACAAGAAATATCCTGAAGTACAATATGAAATTTCTCAGAGCGGGTGTCATAGAATTTCTTAGCCGCAGCTAAATTACGTAGCACAATTGGTATCGGTTTGGCTCGAAATGCAAACCAATTTAGTCTTCCCTCAATGTAAATAAGGGTACAATTGGTTTACATTTCGCGAAAGCGATACCAATTGGTGTTACGTAATTGAGCAGCCGATAACGCATTGACAGCGCTGGTATTTTAAAGTAATATCATTTCTTTTTTCTATCGGTTATTTTGTATTAGTATACAATATCTATATATGAAACAGTGTGCATGTAACTCTAGTTTGTTTACTTTTGTGCACACGTGGGTCGGCACTAATTATTTAATATGACACCCCCTAAATTATCAGTCATCTATAAAGGCCCTGCTACACGGTCAGGCAGATACCAATTGATCAGGTCGATCGAAAAGGCGTCCGGTTCTACATTGGCGATTGGCTGTCGTCCAATCAAAGTCGTTGGGAGCCGAAGGATTGTCAGTGCCCGATCGACTACACGGTCAGTTTTGTACCCTGATCAAAATGACCTCTGTCGGGCTGTTATCCCGACCAGCAGACTGTCTGACTGCCTTCCTGACTGTTCTGCTATGTGATGCTCCAATATGCGTAGCGTCTGATCAGCGATGAGGAACGCATTCTAATTACATAATTACGAGCGTCTACCCGCAGATTTCAGACGAGAACTGGCTGACGAAACGTTTAGGCGTAAACTTAAGAACCTTTTAACGGATAACCCACTGTACTCAGTTAACTACATGGAACTTAGACTCTAGATTTATTTATTTGAGGGGCCAATTCAAAAGTGTTTTCGCTAAATTTAGAAGTCGCTAAATTTGAAATAAGAAACATTCGACTCGATTTTGAACCTTGGAGCTATACAAAATCGAGTTTGACGTTTCTTATTTTAAATTTAGGCAATCTTAAATTTAGCGGACACCGTTTCGAATTGGACCCAATATTATATTGAGAAATAAATTACTCGAATCTAATCTAATTTAGACCGAATAACTTCTTCTTTCTTTCTTTCTAAATTAATAAATTTGTGATGCGCACGTTACAGAATTACACCACTGTTACACTGTACTATCTCACTACCCTGGCTTGATGTGAAATCAGTATGAGCAAGCAACTACACTTATGTTTCATTCACCTGTACCAGTCTTGTCCCACCATTATTCTTTGCCTATACGTGGAAGTGTCGTCCGTCTGTCCGTCCGTTTTCTCACATCGAAGGGGACATTTGAAATTATTGGCATTTGATTTAGCTAATTAAAACTTTTAGCGCTTCCACGCGTAGCCTAGGCAATCCCGTTGGTGCCTAGGTTTTCCCACGATGGGTATTGGTGCTATATGTTGTATAATTCTAGCTGTATTGTGAAACCATTTGTGCACTAAAGATTTATTTGGTGCAGGATAAATGCACAATGTAACGTACACTCGGTAGTTCGTAGTGGTAGAGCCCAACAGTAATCCTCACTAGATGATTACTGTTCGAATGGGCCGGCTCGACCGGGGTAGTACCACACTCTCACAGAATATCGGCGTAAAGTAATAGCTTGCTATTGCGTTTCGTACGGTGAGTGACGAGATCCGGAGGCCTATTCCCTCATCCCCATCCCAGCCTCCCTAGACTGGCAACGCATTGGCAGCACCTCTGGTGTTGCATATGTCCATAGGCGGCGGTGACCACTTTCCATCAGGTGGGCCGTCTGCCGGTTAGTCAGTCAATTGACATAAAAAAAAACTCCATGTCAGAAATAAGTAAGTGAAAAATCAATCAATTAATATTAGACTGTCATGTTTGGGTCAATCAACTTTTTAATTCACTTTGAAATGTTTTGCGTCTCAATGCAATTTAGATCATTCATTAAAAATACTTGTATGTATAGGTTAACAGCTCGTTGACGGAGACTTAAGTATTTAACAACGTCAAATGCTTAACTTACGTTTGTGAATTCGGCCATTAGTCCGCAAAGACTAAGAGAGCTCGCCCACGGCGACTTTTTGCTGCGATGCAGTCAAGATACAGTCGCAAAACGGCCGCGATACTAACGCGATGCTGTCGCTGGACATGTACGCCCACGAAGACACGATTCTACATCGCTATACCTCTCGCTGACTGAGTTTTCGTTCGGCGCTTCCTTTCAGTCAGTTCTTTTGTCAATTAAACAAAAAATGACAGAGATGTAGTGTGTTGAAGTTCCGCGTGACTACACGACTTTGCACACTTTTTACCATTAAGTGACGTCATGAGCCCCCACTCCCGAACTTTGATTTTTGTCAATTTTGATTGATTTGATAAAGCAAAAAATACGTGTTCAATATTTTTTGATAATCTAACTGACGGACTAATCAGATTTTTTTTAACCAGGAAACATCCCTATTGCCTGTAACAACTAAGACACTAAGCTGATCTTGAAAATGTTTTGCAATGATAGCTAAATCTTTACGTGTCCCTATAGTTTGTAATGTTTTAGCAAACAACGCTAACATTTTATAGCCATATAAGTTTTTCTTTCTGTGTTGTAAATGCGACAAGCGGCCAGATGTCGCGATGCAGACGCTCGTTCACAAAACGCGCGCCTGTATCGCCACAAAAACTAGCCGAGGGCGAGCGCCCTAAACGTTCAAGCAAGCACGGATATTGCATCCAAAGCCTAAATACCTCTATTCCGTCACTTCCCGCCCTACTCTGGGATGCGTTCATAGAATCCCGGGGCCCTACGGTCTAGAGCTAATAGTATCCAGCCATTCAAAATTGAACTTTAATTTTAAACGCTACAAGAACTCTACCACATGCATTTGCATTTTTGCGATCGTTCGATCTGCCATGATGGTAATTGTAGTTAGATTTTTAAATAGTCACTCTATGGCGTAGGTATTAAGTGTGATGATAGATGCACTGCAAAAGAGGCGTAGGCTGCCGGACGCACTACTGACACAGAGATGAGAGCGTTCGATCGAGAGCAGTTCAATAATTTAAGTTAGTTCCTAACAGGATGCCACTTTATAAGTGAAATAAAAAAAATTAAACTTGGTTGAAAGTGGAGTTCCTTTTACGACTGAACGGGGGTGAACTTTTTAAAGTATTAGGCCGTTTGCATACGGCAATGATTTGAATTCGAGAAGATTTGAGCCACGTAAAATACATGGTTCTTTCATGTCCCACCGTTGACATCTTTACTGATACTGAAGGAGTATTTTTGGGAAAAGTATCCGTTTTTTAAATTTGTAGGTATATGTCTGAATAATGTTTTTATTTGTGTAATGAGTTTTCTGTTTTAATTAGTTTAATTAGTATTGCTATAGCTTTTGACATTTATTTTACCTGTATTATTAAAATTTTGTATATCCATTTGACATAGTTATTAGGTTAGTTATTATTAGTTTTGAATGTTTCTACTTTTTAAATTATACCCTATGAGCGTCTTGGCTTTTCTAGCTGTAAGCTTGTACGTGGCATTAAAGAAATAAATAAATAAATGTCTGAATCTACCAGCGCCTCAAAGGGTGATATCTGCTGAGAAGAAGTACCGCAGGAAAGTCAGCAGTAAATCAGTTGCATTGCACAAGTGCCAAAACGAATTGTACTAAGACCTACGAATTATATTTTCTCGAGCGAAAAACGAATCTTTTTAGTGTGCATTAGGGTCCTTAGTTGGTTGATTTGTCGTTAATGTCTCCCGAGTTATAATATACAGGGTGGGCTATAAGTTTTTGCAAATAACATTTTTCTAAACTATTAATTGTGCGGTACCTACAAAGGATGACGGGAACGCCATTTTGTTCATTTTTGACTACGATGGACCGTTTCACAGGAAAGCAACGTGGTAACAATGTTTTAACTTTAAAAAAAACAGTCTTACGTCTTTGCGATGCCTTTTTGGGATTAAATATGGATTACGCCGTAGAGTTCCAACATCAATTTAATCAAAGTTGTGGTCAATAAGTTTAAAGAAACTGGTTCAACAACGAATATTAAGCAAACAGGGCGGTTATGTACCAGAAGTGATGAATGTCAGCATCTTTTCATACAATTCCGTAGTCGGTTGCAGGAGTGCCAGCAACAAGACGGAGCTCATTTAGACGACAGTGTTTTAACAAATTAAAAAATTATTTTATATTAATTCATTATAGTACTTAAATACCTAATAAAATGGGATTTGTAGTTTTGCCTCTATCATGTTTCTAAAAGTGCAAAAACTTATGGCTCATCCTGTATTTCCATTTAAAAATATTATACTGCCACCTTCATTTATTGTTCTGCGCATACACTGAATAATTAATACCACGAAATGGCACAAAACAAAAATATTAATGAAGCATATAATTAAAAACATGTTACACTTTATTTGATAAATAATTCATTGTTATTCTAATAAATATGATTTATTAAATAAGTGGATGTTAATAAGAACGCCTTTGGGATTGGAATTTTAAAATCATATTTTTTACTCTGTGGGCTATATGAGTGTGGCATATTAAATGCCATTCTTGTAATGGGTATCTGTTGTCAGTAGTAAGTACATGATTCAGGTAAATTAAATAGCCATTTTAATATTCTTCAGTTTAAGTTGTAATTAGGTACCTACTTTATTATCATCATATATTATATATATATATATACATATTTCTAAAAGGTATTTTTTGAAGACGCTCTATATCTCCGTTAATTTTTTACCAAAATTAAAGATTTATCGTCATTTTAAAGCTTATGTTCGTCGCTTTGTCACAAAAATACATAAATAGATTAAAATTAACGTTTTCGTTAAAAAGTAAATAAAAAAAAACCACGCGATTTGCAAGCGCCATCTATTGACAGTCTGTTTAACTAACATGTGTGTTGGCTATTTGCACATGCAGACTAATGTGAACAGATGGCGCTACAATTTTTGTGTCATTCATGTTAGGGCCGATGGAGGGTAGGTACTGCGTTAATTATTATCTTTCTCAAAATTATCCGTCACTATATAGGTATTATAATATTACGTATTAAGACGATGAATTATAAAACAGCGCGTGGCCCACAGCAGCGTACATAAATAAAAATCACCCGCATTGCAAGCGCCATCTATTGACAGTCTGTTTAACTAAAATGTGTGTTGGCTATTTGCAGACCAATATGTCAATAGATTGCACACCCGCAAGTACTCCGTTAATTATTATCTTTGTCAAAATTATCTGCTATTGACGAAAAATAGACAAAAAGAGTACTAATAATACTTGCATTTACTTATTCTCACTTTATTATATTATTACTATCCGGTGTTTGATCACGATACTGATACTGATACTGTGCGAAAATTCGCACGGGTCAGATAGTTTTATTTAATAGTCTGCGAAATATGGTCGACTCTACATAAAGTACATATTTGCCTATACCAAACATTATATCGCGCGCTCCCCTGCAACTATAATATTCGTGGTACTATTATAAGTAATTATAACTATCCAAAAACAATGCACCACTGAAATAAATAAAATTCCAAATTCAAAAATGATTCCTGGTCGGCGCGCGCTGAAAAAGTGCAATTGTGCGCCGCGGTCGTGTCGCGCGCATTCTAATGAGGGTGGCTTCTTGCCGACAGCGTGGGAGCGTGCAGGGAGCCTTACCTTCCATGCTAGTTGGCGTTGGAAAGAGTTTGTGGAAAGCCTTATGTTTAAGGTGACTTTAAATTATTAAATTGTCATCAAGGATATGGCGTTCGATACAACTGCGTTGAACAAATGACTTAGTTCTTCATGGTAACGCCATCTATTTACAAGTTTTATAAACTACGCAGCTCTATTGCCGACGTCTTAGTTCTTATGACATTTACACAGTCTTATTTTGCGTGATTCGTCGCTGTCTCATTGCTCGCTAGGAGCTACGAACCACAAAACAAAACGCATAAATCAGCCAATAATGGACCTTTCCTCAATGAAATAAGAACACCGAGGTCGGCAATGATACCGACTGTGCGATGGTGTCATTTGACACCAAAAAAGTGAGCATCGCGAAAATCGCGTTGGGCAGTTCCTTACTATGTATTTCTACGAAGAAAACTGACACCATAATTTTGAGGACACTAACACAGAATATTTCTCAATCGACAAGACCATAAGATTATCAGATCAGTGACTCTATAGTAGTCATGTTAAACGCACTTTTAATAACATGATTTTACAACTAAGTGTCTTGCATTCTTAGGATATTTAATTTTATCTCAGGGGGCGGGTTGGTTCTTTTCGAATAATTTACGCTTACATCCATCGACCGTAAAATGTCAAACACGTAGAAAACAAAAACCAAATCCTTAGCAGTACAGTAACGGCCCTGTTTTGTCCGGTTATGAGCGAGTTGCCTACAAAGCAAGATGCCTAACAAAGCAAGATGCCTAAGTATAATGCCTACAAAGCAAAATGTCTAAGTGGTTGGATGCCGTCTAGGCAAATGGTCTACTTGCTAAAACGACTACCAAGCAAAATGTCTAAGTAGTTGAATATCTTGAAGACAAATCGCCTGGTATTTTTTAATTTTATAATAAATTGTTTTGATGTTATTTAGGATAATAGGCGAACATTGACCATTCCCCTCCCTTATATCCGAAACTACTTGACCTAAAAATTTGAAATAAATACAGAACAAAGTTTTTTACCTATATATTACAGGAAAACCTATAAGAAGTCTATGGTATACAAAGTAACATAGGAAATTTCATATAATTACGAAACCCTCTCCACGCGAGTTTAACTAGCACTTGTCCAGTTTTTTAGACATCCTTCTTTTTGGCTATCTTGCTTCTGAGACATCTTGCTTTTTAGACATCCAGTTGGTTAGGCATCTTGCTTTTTAGCTATCTTGCTTCTGAGGCATCTTGCTTCTGAGACATCTTGCTTTTTGGCCATCTTGCTTTTGAGGCATCTTGCTTTGTTACGCATCTTGCTTTGTAGGCAACTCGCTCATAACCGGTTTTGTCATAAAGTTCCATCTCGACTCTGAGATTTTTCACGCTGAAGTGACCTGTGAATATTAATGCATGGGAGATATTTTCTGCTGATTTTCTAAAATGCTTGAGTCATTTTTTCCTATAAAGATCTTTGAATACCCTAACCCTATACCATGATATTTGCCATTTGCGATGTTGGTTAAAGCTGTCTTTATAGTTCCATATAAAAGTTTCATACAGATCTCAAGGTATTATAACCACTAGTTTATAGATTTACAAGATCACGGTAAAATGTATGAAGAGCCAATTAAGTTAAATCACCTGAAACAACTGGCCAGTAATACTTTCCCTAACGGCCTATTGTGGTCTCGATGGCCGAATCCCGCTTTTTTAATTCCACCACAACAACCTTAAGTTTGCCGTCGCCATCGGCGCTGGCATCGAAAAGAATACACTAATTCAGTATGAAGCAACCTTGGTTTAACTTTTTACCGCTGAGCGAAATAAGTTTGTTTTTCAATACATCTTTATCCGATTCAATGGATCGTTAGCTCTCGTCGTTTTGAAAATCGAAGGTGCGAGTTTATTGTTATTTTTAAGAAAAAAGTAAAGCGGCCAGTTTGAGGTGACAATTTTTAAATCGTTAAGAATGTTCGGTTTTTGTGTTGTGGTACAGAACCTGAGATCTTATAAAATACTACGGGTTATGCCGATTCTTATAAATTTTCCTTCAGAGCGTATAATGAAAACAATCATTATATTTTAAAGTTGATAACATTTCGTACGTTGACAACACGTCTTTCATCAAAACTATAAAAAAATCAAGCACTAGCGTAATGACAAAATCCTTTGCAAATCTTGTACACAAACTACTATTGCACTGAAATTTATCACCATACAATTCGGCTTATTTGTTTGAAGCAGCGCCTTTGTATGAAAAGGTTGTTTTACATTGACTTACATTGTTCTGACTGAAAACCTATCAATTTGTCAAAATCCGTTAACGTTTAAAGGGTGGAAATCGTTATCGTCTTTTGTATGAAAAGAGTGATTTTTGCCGTTGGTTCTCAGTTCTCTCAGTTTTAACATAATTCACGACCTACAGGAGCGTTTAAGGTTTCGTTCGATTAGTCGGCCCGCCTGACCCCATCTCGCCGTCAATAAAATAAAATGGCGGAAGCTGTCAACTTAACAACATGGCCACTGTTTAACGCGATGTAGTTTCATTGTCGGCAACTTGTAAAAGTTTCCTAATTGAACTATTTTACGCGATTGTCTTATTTTACCGCTTGAACTGCGTCAGCCTTTAAGGTTTATATTTCAATTGGTATTTTGATATCTTGGAAAGGTGTCTAGACTTTAGGATTTAAGATTTACAATAGTCCTTAGGCTGTATCTAATTACGTGCATTACATGTATTGCCATCAGTCCGATTCTTTATCGTTATAGTCAAAGTAAAGTCAAATGCTCAATATACTTCTGCTATCGGCACCTGATTGTGATGTGTTTTGGAGTCGATGGTCGGTTGTGTGCCGTGAATGTCTGACTTTTTGTGAGGCGATGAATGAATGAATACCAAGTAATTAAATTATAATTTTAATTATAGTTTTTTTCCATTTTGTTTTGTTTCTTGTTATTTTGTATTTTTTTTGTGTTAATTGAATTTTCCAGCGTATTGGTGTTAAACTGTAATGCTGTATAAATTATGTTTAATTGAATAAATAAATAAATAAAGTCAAAGTCAAAATATTAGCCTGCCAAGCGCGGCGACTATGGCAAATCCCCCCATTTTTGGGGGGAGGTCTATGTCCTGCAGTGGTAGTTTTACGGGTAATGATGATGAAGCGATACTTTGGGATGGGGATCTCCAAACTACGGCCGGAAATGTATAACTATCACCCTTAAGGTCATGGCGCTCTTAGCCCGTAAGATTTCGTACAAAAGGCAGTGTAGTCAATAGGCGAATTTTCTGATTTTTTTTAAGTAGTTCGTCATTTACATTATAAAAAAAATTAACACATAGTTTTTTTTTCTTTTGGCAATTAAACAAAAAATTACGAAGGTATAGTGCGTTGGAGTTCCGCGTGACTTTGTACACTTTTTACCATCATTAGCCCCCACTTCCGAACTTTGATGCGCGTTATGTTTGTCAATTTTAATTGATTTGGACAAAAGCAAAAAATACACGTTCAATATTTTTTGATAATCTAACTGACGGACTAATTAGAATTATTATTTTTTTTACCCAGGAAACATTCGTATTGGACAATAAGTTTGGAGAAACCTGCTTTAGGACAATAACTCTTATGGCACGTAACGGACCCCGAAGAAACCTTTTAAAACAAAACGAAGCGCCAGAAATTCCTTGAAGGCCGTTGTCACTGGCATTAAAACTTAACAATGATTAAAACCGATGATTATTTATAAAGGTTCGAGAGAAACGATTACACGTAATCAGTGCATCCTTACATACCGTGAACTTTCGGGCATTATGTAAGACCACCAGCGAAAATTTCTCCCCAAACCCACACCCTTGAAGCTAAGATATAAAACTCACTTTCCAACAGCAAATTAGCGAAGTAAGCTAATTTAATGTGAGAACCTTAAAATTAATGTTCGTTTAATTCGCTAATTTCGTGGCCGGGGAATTAAAAACAAATTATCGTTGACCTGTCTCGTAGTTCCACATTCTTTTGAGTTGCATACAGGTACTTCTTGGCTCTATTCCGCTCTTACTTTTAACGAATCGGTCCAACTGTATCTAAAACCGGAATCGTGGGGACAACACTGGCCATCTGAAGCTGGCAACATTGTGTGACATTTCTAGCTGTCATTCTAGTCTCCAGGTTAGAAAATAGACTGCAGTGCGTTTTGCATTTGCGTTTAACTTATATAGAAACAAAAACTAAAGCAGACGCGTTCAAGACTATTGTTATGAGTCGATCATACATGAAGCTCTCTTGGTGAAAATAAAAATGAAAATATTTATTTTGCATGTAGGCCACATGGGCTAATTAACATGTCTGAAGCAGCGCTTCGAAAGGTGACATCTGCTGAGAAGAAACGCCGCAAGAAACTCAGCGGTAAGTCCTTTTTTTCCAATTTTTACATTAGATTTTTACTTAAACTAACACATAAAAAGGGCAGCATGCAAACCTAATGGGTACAAAATAATTACAATGTAAGTGTAACAGTGAATAGGTATTCGGTGCAAGCAAGGTTAAACGCTTGCCACCATTAAAAAAAATACTGTCTTATCACCATCCTGTAAACAACATATACGCAAATACTACATAATATATGTACATTCTATAATCGGGTCAATATGTATGTCTTAATTGTTACAATAAATTGGCAGCATTGAAAAATTAACTGCGCCTCTATTCGGGAACGCTAAGTGATTCTGTAGCGATTCGTGAGCGAGATTTCTCATCTCGCTCTTACGCATTACGCGTCGTGCGGAAGAGTGGGATGAGAAATCTGGCTTATGAGTCGCTACAGCCCGCAATGGGTAACTGTTGAAACAACAATATACACCACCTTATTTATACACAGTGATACAATAAAGATTTATTACTATTACTATTACTATTACAGAATCACTTAGCGTTCCCGAATGAGGCGCCTGATCTAGGCTCAACATGGTTGTGAACAACCCGTGAGAGTGAGACTCATCTTTATTTGAGATTCGATAGACAATCACGCACCGGCCTCCCGGCTAAAACATCTACCAGCAAAACTAAAACTTTAAGAAAAAAAGTTAATTACGCAGCGCATTCCAATTTCAAACGCAACGGACATTCGAATCGGCCCATAAAGCAGCGGTGGCGACATCTGCGTAAATCGTCTTATAATTATTCAAAAACGAGCTATTAAGGGCATATAAATAGGGCCGTTAATAGTGTGGAAATGGCACACAATACCGCCGAGTATTGTGCATGATGAGGAATTACTCGGTACCAAAATTGATAAAATTAAGATTATAAAACAATATACCTAGTTAGCAACAATAAAGGTATAAAGACCGGTAAAATTGTAGGTATATAATTTTTCTTTGAGTAATTATTTTTTTAATATAATAGAAAGGATAATCAATTTTAAAGGATCGTTACAAGTGAGCCCGCCATAGAACGTAAGGGCCGCCGCTTGAAAAAAATATCGAGGCCCTAAAAAATATAATTCAACTTTTTAACCACTTAAAAAAGAAATAAGCGGGAAACGTGTTGTCAAATCTTCTCGTCTTTAACTTTATGGTACCATTCATTATTCCTACTCAGAGGACACGAGTAGACAATCTGTCCAGCACTGGGCCACCACTAAACACTGCCAAAATCCTTACTGTTTGTGTAATAAGAAAGTGTGTTTGAAGATTTGTTTCTTTTTACTACTATAGGTACACATATTTACCCTGGGTTACTTTTTATCCCAGAAATAAGAGTTCCCGAAGGAATAGCAGCAAAATAATTCTGCGGGAAGCCCAGTGGCGTAGCTACCAAAGTGCTAGACGGTGCCGTTGTCCCCTAAGCTCAGAGGCCCTCGGACCCTGACCAGCAAACCGCGTATTTAACTAACTAAAAATTCTCCCACCTTCGGAATCTAAATCAAATAGTTTGCACAACGACTTTAATCATGGCAACTCATTTGAAAGAATAGTTAGGGCCCCAGTTTTTTTTGCACCAGGCCCTTTGATTACCTAGCTACGCCTCTGGGGAAGCCGTGGAAAAAGGTTGTAAGTTATAACCGAAATAGGTTTTCTTGGCCTGTGAAATAAAACTTCATAATCCACGTTTCTTGAACCTCGCAGCACATAACCGGCGAGTCCGTCGTAAATAGAGCGGTGTCACGCGCGTACAATGTACAAGCCACCCCGGGAGTCAAAACTAGCTGCCTGAATCAGAGCAGTAACGAAACGCGAAACACACGCAACCTGAATGCAACCTTAAAATGTGAAACATTAAGATGAAAATTAAAGACCCTGTGGTTGGGAATACGACATTACAGAGCTGGAATTTAAATCCATTCGAGAAAGTCGTAAGTGCGTTTGTTAAATAACGAAATGTCAGTTTTAAATACGCGTGTTACGGTTGTTTTTAGGTGTAAGTAAAATTGTATGGGGCATAATAAAATTTGCGTTTGCTTAGATGAGTCATTTTGTGTATGAAATGGGATGCCTATGAAAAGGTATTGTATTGTATTAATGAGATTGGATGGTTATGTTTTTGTAAATTAAGATGCCGCATCTGCATTTGATTCGGGGAACAATTCGGGTACTTCTATACTCTACAACAGTGTTTTTCATTCGGTGGATCGTGACCCCGGGGGTCACACCCTTACTCAGGGGATCGCAATCCTAAGCTGGGTTTTTTAAATACCTCGTAGTTGAAACTACTGATATAGTATTAGTTCGGTCAAGGGGAGTCGTCAAATGTTTATTAACTGTAAGGGGTCGCGTTCTAAAAAAGGTTTTTAATATTGCTCTACAATACTCATACCATGGACGAATAAAACAAAAGTACCTGACAATCTCTTTACGGCGTTCGTGTACTTCGGAAATAATCCACTCCTGCTAAAATACAGTCGAACTAGATGACGCCACAGTCGTAGCCTGAAAGGTATTCGATAAAAACAAAAAAACATGAAATAAATTATTGAGCAAAATTGCATGTCTATTGCGTCTTTATACATCGTTCAAATCAAATGAACATGCATCAATTTTCAAATCAAATCTGAGCGATTCGCGCGTTGTCGTTGGATGACACAAATAAAAACCCACAACCCTAGCGTACACGAAAGAGCACGTTTTATGCGTCGGAGAGAGAAGGCATGATTAGGCATATTTTTGTACCCAAACTGTTTTTGTTATAGAGTGATTCTTCTGTACATTAGTACTATTATCTATTATGTGCTCACGTGTGGATAACAGCATCCCTCTCATTACGAATAGAAGGTGTCCTGTCCAAGAGTGGGATGTTTAAGACTGATCATTGCCTCAATTGTGAATTAACACGTGTATTTTAGGTCTGCAATAAATTATTTCAATTTCAATTGTGCAAAGTAGAATGCAGAAGCACCCTTCAATGTTATAAGCATCTATTATACTTATCTCTAAATGTATATGCGACATTTTGCATTGGAATGCACAATTAAAATCATAATAAGCTGTAATGCAATCGTACCGCGCCTGCGCAGCTTGTGTTTCATACATTTTAGTATTGGACGTAGGTGATGTATATGCTGAATTAAACTTATTACTCTTTTTAGGTTTCCGTACCTCAAAAGGAAAAAGGAACCCTTACCTATAGGATCACTTCGTTGTCCTTCTGTCTGTCAATCAAGACCCTTTTTCTCAGGAACGCGTTGAGGTATCATGTTGAAATGAATGTCAGATACTGAAGTCTACAATACCTTGGAGTAGTGACAAAATCAAACTTCTAATTCAACGCAATCAAAAGATACGGCCGTTTATGCCGCATATTTGGACACTGGCAACGGAATCGAAACCTATATATTTCCGTTGACCTAGACTCATGAAATTTGACAAGAAGCATTGTCTTATAGCACAAGTAAAGGGAAAAATCGGAAAACCGTAAATTTGTAGTTAAATCACACAAAAAAATGCGATTAAATATAAGCTTATTCATTCCTAGGTATGGGACCATGAAAGCGCGCGAGTCATTCTCGCAAATGGCCGTTTTTTTAACAAAAGTCGCTTTTGATAACTGGACAACGCCACAGACTAGATAATTGTACTAACGTAGAGAAGATTCACTCTCCAACAAAATACAAAAATATGCCTAATCATGCCTTCTCTCTCCGTCGCATAAAGCGTGCTCTTTCGTGTACGCTAGGGTTGTCGGTTTTTAGACGCGTCATCCAACGACAACATCGCTCGAAACGCCCAGCGAGTGAGCAAGCGGCAACCTACTGCGATTTACAGCTCCGAGCAACGCGACGGCCGAACTTACCTAAACTGCGGAGTGAAACCCGTCTGACGAAGCCCCGCTGTTTAAAAAAATACCCATTATATCTTTAAGTCCTACTCAAACGTGCAGTAAATACGTTCAAAGTATGAAATAAGTCAAACGTAACTTGAATAATTTTCTACCATTCACAATATCGAACTAAAACCCGTGTTTACCACAATTCAATGGACACGAAGCATGACTCTCGAACTATATTTCGTTCCTGGTCCCATACATTACTTGACGCCCTAAGTATGACGCTATAGGGTCACCGCTCAGGGTAGCGCGTGATACAGTTACTAGCCACGCACAACCCTGAGAAACACCACAACTTCCTTAATAAAACGAACAAAATCACACCCAAATACAATGAGAATACGGTTGCAATTCCATCGCGTAAGCACTGAGACATATCTCAATGTGAAAAGGACTGTATGTTAAGCAGGTTAGGGTCAAATTTCCAATGAATTGCTCTTACTTAAGATGTTCTAAAAATGTCTAGGGTTGGCAAAAGGAGATCTCCCCAGGCGGCGTAGGGTCACATAGATAGTATCGGATGACCGAGAGGTCCGCAGGCATCGTTTAATTGCAGTGCCGGTTCGATTCGCGGGTGGGCGGCTTATAAATGGCCGCGCAGTAGCTATGGGTGGCGAATGGACTCCGGCCATGTGGGAACAGTTAATGTTACAGTAAACATTAGTCACCTGTGGTCTATGGTTAAGACCATGTGCATTTCGGTAAATGAAAATATCGTAAGGAAACCTGCACACATGTGAGTGTGAACTGTCTAATCTGCACTGCGTGGGAGGACTACTGTATATTTACATCGGCCAATGATGACGGTAATTTGTTACTTGTTAATTGATTAGTTGAAGGTTCACGGTAACAATTGAACAATATAAATTTACAGTAGGTATTTATTTTATTTTTATCTTGAATAAATTCAAAAGTAAGTATTGCTCTTTTAGTTACGAAATAAATTTTCGCCTTAATCGCTTTAATTTTTAATGAATATTTCAAAATCTGATGATCGAACTAGTACCAAAGCCTGCATAAAGTAGAATAATTTTAAGCGATATTAATATATTTATAAATTGAAATTTATAATTAAACTTAACTCAACTAAATTATCATAAAACGCTGTAAACCTGGGTTACAGCGTTGTATGATAATTTAGTTGAGTTATGTTTAATTATATCGTTGCGTGGTTTAGGAGGAGTTAGCGGATATACAGACAGACAGACGCGGAAAGCTACTATCTCTACAAACTCTACATAGTATAAAACTTTATACTATGTAGAGTTTGTAGGGATGTATGTATTTACACAGCATTAATCAAATTAACAGTTTACTTACCTATTTACTTGTTTATTTATTTGACTAGAGACAGAAACATGTTGCAATCACACCGTCTCCTAGATTCCGTCAAACAACCTAATTGTCGTGCGCGGTCACTACAAAGCGCGGCGCCTTTACGATCCGGCCACGATACGGCCCCGATACGATCGCACGCACGACGATACGACGGCTTTCTTAGTGAAGGTGCAGGGTATGTGAGGTGCATTCTTTAGTTAAATCTTACCGCGTTGTGAGGTCAAAGGTTTGTTTCTTATGAGTAATAGTTTTAGAATTTAAAACATATATTTTTACGATAGACTATATATTTGGAAAGCTACATTTGTCAGTAATCAGCATACGGATTCATATCGCTTACAGTACAATACAATAAGAATAATCTTTACTGAACACCACATAAAACATATTGGAAAAACAAAGAAATAAGTTACAAGGTAAACAATAGCCGGTCTTATCGCCATGCAGCGATCTCTTCCGGACAACCTTAGAAAGAAGAGAAAGCATAAAAGAGTCTTACAGAGGCAGTTGGGAAGGGCTTCGTAGTCGCAAAATGAAAAACAAAAGTGCCATATGCTGTCATTTTTCATTTTGAAATTTGACAGTAAATAATAAAGTTTCACATTAATGAATATTAATGTCACTCATCGAATACTATAATAATTAATTGACACTTCGGGTCCCGTCGTCTTTCGATTGAGATCCGAGTTTTACCGATGGAAACATATTATTCACTATATCTGTATCCAAGCATATAACCCTTTTATGTTTTATGAAGAACTGGGCATGCGTTTGACCTTCTTGTCACCTGATGGACAGCGAGACCGGGTCTAGGGTAGAATACGCTTGCCCAGAAGGCATCTTTCACTTCACTCACTCACTCTTACCTTGAACCAAGATTGTATAATTCAAGAAATACAGACGCTTGGAGAGTGTTCCACACCTGAGCGGTGCGAACCAAAAAGGATTTCGCACACCACTTAGTACGGCTCCTAGGAAATTCAATGACTTGGGGATAAAAGACCACATACAGAGACCACGGATTTCCACCTGCTACGATCCTGACACACAGTTTTCGCTTCGTTTACTCCCATTAAGTTCTTCATGCACCCTCGCCGGTTTAGGGTACTTTTGACGTGGCCTTTCTTAATAATGTCCTCGATCTGGTTTTGGCACATTCGCCGGAGGGGAAGACTCCCCTTCCAACCCTACCACGCACACTCGCCTTATGAATCTGCTTCGTCAGTCTTCTTTCGCTCATCTTCTCCACATGTCCAAACCATCTAAGCATACCTTTCTCAATTCTCACGACTACATCTTATTCCATCTCACATCGTTCTCTTATCACGCTATTCCTTATCCTGTCCCTCATAGGAACACCACACATACTTCTTAAAGCTCGCATTTCCACTGCATTGATTCTACTTTCATGTTTCTTCTGCCGTACCCAACATTCTCTTCATACTGTGTACATGATATCGTTTAAAGATTGTAAAACCCGTTCCGACCCCTTGCGATGCGGGCCGTCTGGTGGAAATTATGCTTTACTCTATCATCAGTTCATTTTCTACATTACTAAATGATCCGGGTTCAAGTAAACTTCTTTGAACCCCAATTCCCCCTCTCATTGACAATGTATGCTATTTGCTACAATCCACTCTGCAAACAACGTCTCGGCTAATATTTGACATCCTCGTCCGCCCTCACTTCCTGCCTTAGTCACACGTTTGTTAAAACAATAGGGAACATGCATGATTTTTTTACATCTTTCATTGAAAATAACAGAGTAATAGAAACCAAACTGTGTACGCAAAACATGATTGTATTTTTTGAGATATGAAGCTTTAAAAACGCATAGTTCATACCCGCAGAAACGCTCCATACAAAATGGACGTGAACTAAGACCTACAATATAACTGTGCAATATCACTGGTTGCACAAATATATTGATTGACAGTAGATGATATTTATTTATTTAATTAAGGTATACCAACAATTGTTTACACTAATACACAAAGTTTTATATTTAAATCAAGTAGATAACAATTTGAGTGTAGCAATGACTTACAGGTAAACGCCGCATGCAACGTTTACAACACAACTATTTATTTAACCTAAAGGCCCGGGCAAACCAAACGCGTTTGCGGCGCGTCGCGTTTCCAACGCGGGCCCGCGCAAGTTACATGCCACGCCGAAGGCGGGCGGCGGCTTCAGCGCGTTTCGAACGCGGGCCCGCGTTGCTCACGCCCCGCGCCGCTTTCGCGACGCGTTCGCGCACGCAACCGGTGTGCCTCTGAACATGGCGGCCATATTAAATACGACTTCGCGTGCCCGCGCACGCGTCGCCGCTGCTTCGCGCACGCCCCGCGCCGCGCTGCCCGAGTTGTCTGCGGCAAAAGCGGCGCGGCGCTGGCGCGAAGCGTTTCGTACGCGGGCCCGCGCTACTTTTCGGTGTGCCGTGGTCAATTTGATTTGTTGTTGTACAAATTGCGCGGGCCCGCGTTCGAAACGAGACGCGCCGCAAACGCGTTTGGTGTGCCTTAAAAATTACAGTCAATAGACACGAAAAACTGACAATGATTAATGCAAGTGGGATATTTTTCCTCTTACTGCCTTATAAAACCAACCAATAGAATCAAAGGAATTGACAGTCAATATCGTCTACTGACCATCAATATAATTATGCAATCAGTGATATTGCACAGTTATATTGTAGGTCAATACCTAGCCTAAGACGATAACGAAAAGATAAAACACACCCAGAATAAAAATAAAAAAATAAAATGTTGGCTATTAAAAGAATAAAAACCTACAGTCTGAATTATCTGCTTCTTTCTTTAACATTTATTTATTTATTTATTAGTACATGCGTTTGTTTACATTTTATGTCGTAATATATTATAATTTAAACCTCATTTTGATTTTCATGCATACACCCTATTTCGTTATTTGGATGGAAAAGTCATGGAGATTGACCGATGAATGATGAATCGATCTTCACTTTGCTAATAAAACGTTTCTTTGTTATGTCTGTCACTGTCCTTTCAATATAAACTACGCTAAGTAAGATAAAGACCATGTCGATTAGAGGCCATTTTCAGGGTTCACATATTACATAATAAACATAACCATTGCTTAGAATGTTGCCAACTTAAAAATTTCGTAACTCGCGACGCCCGCCGCGCAAAAGCCCGCAACTGCAAACTCGGATATTCGGATATTTAACGCTCGTACATAATTATTATGACAGCACAATGCCGGACACGACAGCTGTTTACATCGTGTAACGAGTGAGACAACGAGATAGGATCGCGTGGATTGTATTAATCTCGTTTGTGATTGTTGTGATGTATCACAATTTGTTGGTATAAATATGGGGATGTCGTAAAGGGAGCTTGTAAATAATTTATTTGGTTCTAGCTTGTTATATACGTATCACTAACGCTTGACAGATAAAAAAGCTTATCGAGTTTCTGCTCATGATTGGGTTCATTGGTTTTATACATGGGGTCCATCGTGTGTCGAGGAACAGATTATTTTGCACCCTTCAAAGAATTTAGAGACGTATCTTGTGCTATATTAACAATTTGAGTGAAGTTTACTTTCATTAATATTGAATCACATGATTAACATTAACATTCAGTATATACATAAAACCGGGCAAGTGCGAGTTAAACTCGCGTGGAAAGGGTTCCGTTCCGTACCTGATTATCTGAAATTTTCTAGGTAACTTTAAATACCAAAGACTTCTTTCCTGGTAAAGAACTATTTTAAGTATGTTTTTCAAAATTTTAAGCCCAGTAGTTTCGGAGATAATGGAGGGGAATGGTCAATTTTCGCCTATCTTCCTAAATAACTTCCAAACAATGTATTTTAAAATTCAAAAAAAAAAAAAATAAGATTATCACAACGAGCCCTTTCATTTGATATTTAACACGATATAATTTACCGCCCAAACGTGGCCCTCGTGTTCAAAATTCATTTATCTGCGTGACGCTTCCGTGTTGCTGTCACTAACTTACATTATGTGTACCTACCAAATTTCAACTCAATTGGTCCAGTACTGTAGGAGTAAAATGGCTGTGACAGACGGACAGACAGACAGACAGACATACAGACACTCGAGTGATCCTTTAAGGGTTCCGTTTTTTCCTTTTGAGGTTCGGAATCCTTAAAATGATTTTTTATTATTTAGGAATAGATTTCAGCCCCTTAAACGACTAAAGTTTTGAATAAAGGTATTAACTTCTGGAAATTTACCAGCCCTAGATTCATGTGAAATCTATCGTTTACTCCAAGAACACTACCATATTTTCTAAACAAATAACTTGCTAAACTTATTTCTGACGTCGACCGGTCTGACAGCTCTTGAGCAGATACTGCCAATAAACGTTTTAAACAAAGTAATCCAAGTTAATCAGACCGGAACAATTTTCAAACTCAAGCAAAACAGTTGCAATTGTAAAAAGGCCTAAATATCACCAATTTTAGTATACGTACGCTCTTTTAGAATATGAACGTCGAAATTAAAAGGCTCCGGTCTGATTTTAGTTGTTAAAGAACAAGTAGCGTGGGAGGGTGTGGGTGTCGCAAAAAGGTCCTAACTTTTAAATTACTGTTTTTGTAATAAATCAAAGGCTCGGTTTATGTTTGAGTTTTTATGGTAAATATAAGTAAAATTAGATTAATATCGCTGTTTAGCATGACGTGATTAGTGATTAAAACACGAATATTGATTGGATGCCGCTATACCTTGATAGTTGCAAAATGTTAATCATTACAAATGACCTTGGCTAGTTTTTGAATATGTTTAATTATCTCGAAGAGAGCACAGGAAGCCAGTTGTTCAATTTAACTATTTATAAAATAAAATATGGGCCTTTGCCCAGCAGTGAGACACAACAGGCTCATAATAATAACAATAATAATAATGATAAAATAAAATAAGTTTTCTATGCCGTCACAGCTCACTACGGACCTACAGCCATTTCTTCCTTCGCGTTGGTATCTTTTTCTATGAAAACACGAAAATTATTATCCATACCAACAATTGAGCCATTCAGTCCAAACCGATCTATCTTAGCTCCCTCATATTAACAAATTCAAGTTGATATTTATTCGTAATAAAGCGCGAGTACAAAGCGCGGGCCAGATAAGGGCCGCCGTACACTGGAATAATAAATAACGTCACATTAGAGCCGGTATTAACCGCGTCGTGTGGGCGGCGAGGCTTAGCCTGGATAACAGTCGAGGTGAATTTTTGACAACGTTCTTTACTTTTATTTTTTATTGAATAAACTAAAAATTAAATGCGTAAGCAGCTACTTTTTCAGGAACCTCCGTTTTGAGAAATAATAATAATAATAATAAATCATTTATTTTCAGGCATCTAGTGGCCCATACATAAACACCTTATAGACTAACATACATATTAAAGAAATACCATCAAGAAGTACGTGCAATTTAAAAAGACAATTATTTAAATTATATGACACAAATAAATACGCTAACCATACTATAAGTTATTATTTCTTAAAGTTCTTAACTGACATCTTTTTTCAGCAAAGGGAGAATGGACTCATCTGATTTTATTGCATCAAGTTTAGCACTCCTTATATAGATAATTCCAGGTCAGGGTGGTATGATTTTAGAAGAATTTAGGATAGCACTTACAGGTTTACTTAATACGAAATTACTATAGAATATTATATTTGCCGCTTCAGCTGTACGGCTCTAAGGAGGGTCTCGGAGAGGGATCGTAACGCCATCGTGTCGCAGGGAAGATGCCAGGTACATTATTCATAACCTTAGCAAAGCATGTCTGTTTATTGCTCCAGTATACACATAAAAACAAATAATAGTCATCGTTTCATGCTCATTTACAACCTTCTCAACATGGTGCGTCTCCACAGTAGTCAAACTCAAATAATTAATTTGGATGTCGATGCTATCTGTACTTGTAGGTGTCTTTGTATGTTTGTCTGTCTGTACATCAGCGAAAGTGTACAATGCGTCGTTTGTCACTATCGCTCTCGTTTGTTTAACCTTTTGTAATTTGACGGTTTAAATATGGCTTGAATTGTACCCTGAGCTACGAAGACTCTCAATTCTTAAACATATGGTATTGTTTATTGCAATTATGTTGCAATTAGGTTTTAGGGTTCCATACCTCAAAAGGAAAAAACGGAACCCTTATAGGATCGTCGTGTGTCTGTCTGTCTGTCTGTCCGTCTGTCACAACCAATTTGCTCCGAAACTACTAGACCGATTGAGTTGAAATTTGGTATACATATGTAAGTCGGTGACCGCAACACGGACGCGTGTCGTAAATAAATTAATTTTAAACATGGGGGCCACTTTTGGGGGCCAATTAGAAAATTAAAAACAAGCTTTGCAAACTATTTCGTGTGACATAGCAAATGAAAGGGTTTGTTGTGAGATTCTTAAATATATATATATTTTTTAATTTTATTATAAATAGCTTGGAAGTATTTAGGAAAATAGGCGAAAATTGACCACACCCCCACTTATACCTATCCGAAACTATTGGGCCTACAATTTTGAAAAAAATATATTATGTCTATATTTTTTTTACCTGTACATTACAGGAAAACCTATAACAAGTCTATGGTATTTAAATAACAAAGGAAATTTCAGATAATCATGTACGGAACCCTGTCCACGCGAGTTTAACTCGCATTTGTCCGATTTTAAGATTGTCTTTACTAACTTTAATACTTTGTTACTTTTTAGATTTTTGTTTGATCAACCAGCGCGGTGCCACCAGCGCCAATTCCTAAACACATTGAGTTTATCGCCACACCTGATGACCCGCTAGTCGGGTTCTTGCAATTTTGTATAAAGGCAATTAATTCTTCCTGGGGTGAGCTTGATTTTCGAGCTGGCCGGGTCATTCTCCGGTCGTGCAGATTTACTTAAATGTAACAGAGTCGGTATAGACCCTAAACAATTACCTCATAGCGAAATAGCGTGCGTAGGCGCACTGGACACGTGTTGGTTTGTTTCACCTCGTTACGTAGCTCGGTACTTCTACCATTTTAATAATTCACTTGACTTAAGCAAATAGCCCTTATCTCAAAGCTTGAAGATCTTTGTAACAGATTTAATTTTTACGCCCTTTTGACTTTTTGCTAAAATGTTAGTTATGCTCTTTGGACGCATACATATTATACATACATATTATCACGCCCGAAATCCCTAAATTAATGGGGTGGGCAGAGCCACAAGACTACTTGTGGCCACGTTTGATTAATTAGTCCTAAGATGGTATGATGAACCGTATGGTGACAGGTGATCAGCCCATCGCCCGTACAGATAGTCCACCATGTTGGAGAGGACCCGTCCCTTAGTCGACTTTTACGACATGCCAGGATGATAAGCATCTGCACGCATTCTATGCTATTTCTTCACTCCCAGTGCAGCAGAGGAGGACGCGGACGCGGTGGTGAGTAATATGGAAGTAGACTTAAAATTCATACTGCATATGTTAGACAATGTTTATATATGTATATATAAAAATTAATTGCCTTTCATTAGTCTCGCTAAAACTCAAAAAATGCTTGAACGATTTGAGTACTTTTTTATTCTTTGATCGCTTGAATACAGGGTGGTTTAAATACAAAATAAAATAGGGACTAACCAAAACCGAATTCCATGCGAAAGAAGTCGCGGGAGAAGCTAGTATCACCTAGTATATAATAATATAGCCACGTTAATTAGTTAATAAAATGTTTTTACAATTCATTGTTCGTATAGAATGATTTATGTCTAAGTAATAGTAATTTTTAAAACTTATTTTTATCATGCATTATTATTATTCCATTGTGTTAAAATATCATGAGACATTATCAAACTGATAAATTGACTTTTTTTGTTAATGCAAAGCATTCTTTGCCCCCCTTGCCATCCCTCTACGCCCCCCGAGGGAGGCGCGCCCTCTGGTTGGGAAATGCTGCTCAAACCAGTCAGGGGCTTTTCTCTTTTAATTTACGAGACAAAACTAGTATTTGAGAAACGTTTACTGCTAGTGACCGGTTTTGTCTGCGGCAGGCGGTTCGTCGGTGAGCGAAGCGCTTGCGCAGAAAATCACATGGTTATTCTTGACACAGTAACAATGGCGCATGCCCTTGCGCAGATGATTCACTCTGTCAACGGTCAAGGCGCCATCTTGTTTGACCGCCACGGCGCCGGCTAAGTTATCAATTTACCAAGTAAAAATGTGACTGCAGACTCGAAATGATTATTCTCTAACTAATTACGTCTAGCATTTCATCCAACAATCATAAATTGACTTGCGCGCTCGTAAAGTCTGTTCGCCAAGAGTTGATAAAAATAATAATAATCAGGGCTTCTTAACTCATTACAAATAGCGGCCCCCTAATTATTTTTATCGATGATAATAAGAAATTGAAAGGAAAACCTAAATTTATTTCATAGAATATAATTATTGATTAGCCTGTATGTGTCCCATTGCTGGCATATAATCGGATGACGACCATGACGAAGTCTCAGAGTCGGAGACGTTTATTATGAAACGTTCAATTGCTTCGTCTACCCTGCCATCAATTTGTAGAAATCTATCATCTTCTTTTACCGTATAGTACCGCCCACTCGGGGCGGCACCGCCCTTGACAAGAACTGCGTGCCTCGTACCAAGAAACTCAGTGCGCGTGGCGATAAGCGACGCCCGTCGTACAGTTTGCGATAGTTAAGCGACAGTCGCTATTTCGAGACGATATAATAAGTATATTTATCAACTCTCGACGATCAGCATTAGGCGGAGTTAGGTATCTACGTCAGGGGCCGTGGTCGGTTGCGTCGATACATATGTTGGTAATAACCAAGGTCGAAGACACACACGAACAAGCAGTTTATGTGCACTGACGGGTCAAGTTAGGCTCGCCGACGAGTTTTTTAACGAAGTGTTATTTAAGAGAATCAGACCCTGAGCTCGGAGGTATCGGCGTGCGAGCAACGTTTTAACCTTTTGAACGCCGTTGTCGACTATGCGTGACAGGGGTAAAAAAGTCCTTCATTACCTTGACTTAAAGTTGAAATACGTGTTACTTCTCAGACATGCTTGGCGGCCAAAAGGTTAAAAGGTACTTGAGAGCCGGGTCTTCGTCAATGAAACAATAGTCATTGGCGATTCTTCAAATATATATTCAAAAGTCTTTCCATTTTCCCTTCACAACATCGATACCTGTCCAAACAAAACAATGTACGCTAAGCCCAACAGTTTAAACGGACAAACAGACAGATTGCGGCGTCCGTACATAAAACAATTACTCTCCTCGTTTACCACTTACGTCGGTTTACGGGCCAATTAGAGTTTAAAACCTGGGGATGTTGGCTCAAGTCATAAGCGGTCTCCGATCCCCGTTGGAACCCTGTATTGGGCTAAAAAGCACAAAGGCGCGGGCAAGGGGATCTCACAGTCTCACTCCACACTTTAGGTATGCTCGGCGGACAGCTCGGAGCAGTAAATCCCATAGGTTGCCGCTCGCTCGCTCGCTGATTCGCGCGTCATTAGTAGCCTAGATGTTTGGTGTTGTTGGGTGACGCAGATAAAAAGCTGGTTTATGCGGCAGAGAGAGAAGGCATGATTAGGCATATTTTCGTACCTGAAGTCCAGGTTTTCTTCTGTGGCGCGGGTTCGATTCCTGCGAGAGTGCGATAATTTATATCATAATATCTTTGTTTGTGTTGAGCTTTGGTCATTTGTATGTTGACCACCGAGTGTCGCTTTCTATACATTGACTCGATGGCGGAGTGATAGTGTAAGTGTCAGCTATGCCGGACTTCGCGGGTTTAAGACCAACTAGGGGCAAACTTTGTGTGTTGAGCACGAATGTTTAATATGTAAGTGTCGTTGACATGGCAGAGGGATCCTAGTTCCCAGATCTAGTCCTAGATCAAATGTGCGTGGTCAAGATATTATGATTATTGATAGGTCTTTTTCCCTTACGGGATCATGGAAGTTCTGGTCCTTTGAAAGGCTTACACGAGCCGAAGTCAACACGCAGAGGTCCTCATCAACTTTAATTTAAATATAATGTGACACCAACCGGCGATTATCCATAAGTTCATGTTATAGCTGGCAAGCACGTACAACCACCGGTGAATATTATTATTAGTTAAAAGCGAGGTACGACTAATAAAAGTTCTTTCAACAGCCGGTCATGCTTTCAGCCTTGCCTTGACAACGTACGCGAGCGTCGCCCGCCGGCCGCATGTACCTTGTACCAAACAAATCCAAGTGTGAAAAACGGTAGCAGTAGTCAGTTCCCATGCTCCGCCCACATTCAGCGCATACAGCCTGTGTGCATTGCTCGTTAACACCGGGAAGAGCCAATCGCTGCCAGTTCAATTCCTTTTGTTGAGGTTTAGGCAGTTTTAACCAATGAATTTAGATCAAATTTTGACCTTACAGAATACTTATTGTTTTTTACTGAATGCCATTTTCTGCTGAAGCCGCAGGTTTTCAAGACATCTAATATCTATGTGCAGTTTAAGACACGTGATAAGTGTTACAATCGGACATATACAAGTAATGACTGACCTTCGTTAGTAAATTACCTAGAAACATCAGATACATTTGTTACTTAAGTAATAGGTACATTTAAATATATCCAAGTCGGTGGCAAGTAAATTAGGTATTCATGTCTCATACTGTGTTTATTTACTTGATGCCGATTCCAATGTACTTATTTAATGTATAACTTAATTAACAACTATATCCAGATAAGATAAGATAAGATTTATTTTATGATTCTGAACACAATGTGCCCCTTGGACTCTCAATACGACTGAGTGTCATCGAAAGGATTCCTGCGCAGCATAATTTTGTGCAGATAGGCAGAGACCACGGATCTCCACCTGCTACGATCCTGACACACACCTTTCGCTTCGTCTACTCTCATTAAGTCTACTTTCTTAAGAACGTCCTCAATCTGGTTTTGGAACGTTCTTCCCCTTCCAACCCTACCATGCACAATCGCCTTGTAAATCTGCTTCGTTAGTGTTCTTTCGTTCATCCTCTCCACATGTTCAAACCATCAAAGCATACCTTTCTCAATTCTCACCACTACATCTTCCACACCACATTGTTCTCCTATTCCTTATCCTGTCACTCATAGAAACACCACAGATACTTCTTGAAAGCTCGCATCTCCAATGATGTGGGTAATTTAATAACGAAGGCCAGTCATTATTTACTTTTTAAAGGATTTTTTTATCCTTAGGTTTAGTTACTTCATCAGATTCTAATCAAGATTTAGAAACCTCATGAGATTCTACATCAGGATCGACTTCGTACTTTTCGTCTACTATGGGTAATCCAACCCAACAAAGCATTTCCAAATCTAGATAAACTAGGCTGTTACAAAAGAAACCTAGTGATTACACAGAATTATCCAATAAAAACAAGCACGCGGCAATCTCTACTAAGAAACTGAGTCAGAACGTATTTACATACATGTCACGTAGCGTATCGGATAGTTCCATTGTTTACTAGCTCTCCTATATGGGTTTTCTTCATTTAATCTACGGCATATATTAGTTTGATTGGTTTGCTCTGCGAAAACTAGACGACTTGTACCAGGCTAATAATTGACACATAATAAATAGTGTGTGATTATCTTCACAATCAGGGGCTCTATCAGTTCTGCCACTTTGGCAACTTTGTGGCTAAATTTCGCACCTTTTAGCAACTAAACTTTCCATTTAGCATCTGGAAAATTTTCTAGCAACTTTTGTTATTCGGGCTTTTTGTTAGAGTATGTTTTAGATAATATAGAAGTCGCATATTATATTTGCTCCTCTGCTGCACTGGGAGTGAAGAAATAGCATAGAATACGTGCAGATGCTTATCATCCTGGCATGTCGCAAAAGTCGACTAAGGGACGGGTCCTCTCCAACATGGTGGACTATCTGTATGGGCGATGGGCCGATCACCTGTCACCAAACGGTTCATCATACCATCTTAGGACTAATTAATCGAACGTGGCCACAAGTAGTCTTGTGGCTCTGCCCACCCCATTAGGGATTTCGGGCGTGATGCTATGTATGTATGTACTATATATTATATTAGTTTGATTGGTTTGCTCTGCGAAAACTAGACGAGTTTGCACTCGGCTAATAATTGACACATAATAAATAGTGCGTGATTACCTTCACAATCAACAATGAAACACATAATGTGTGAATGTGACGCCCTAGCCAGATTAAGAATGAAAACCCTTGGCAATGGATATCCAGAACCAGGGGAATTCAAGGCACTACCACTGCGCTCCACAAGTCACTTCATTGAAGTGGTGGAGAATGCTATGGATAGTGCTTAGGAAAAAGGGGTAATTACACAAAAGATCCAAAAGAGGGTCGAAGTGTATCCGCAAGGACCCCACCCTCTAAGATAAGATACAATCTTCACAATCAGGGGCTCTACCAGTGTTGCCAATTTAGAAACTTTGTAGCTAAATTTCGCATCTTTTCAGCTTTAGCAACAAAATTTTCCATTTAGCATCTAGCCCATTTTCTAGCAACTTTTGTTATTCGGGCTTTTTGTTAAGATTTGTTTTAGATAATATAGAAGTCGCATATTACATTTCAATATTTAGTTTTTTGAGACACTGAAATAATCGTATCGTGTGTCGGTCGGTGATCAATGCTTTCCCGGCAATAGCCTTCATTTAAACATGCGTTAAAATGAGCTGGAGACCCAGCTTAACTGCATAATCTTAAGATAACAATAACAGTATTTAGTGCTTTTTCATTTAGTTTTTCGTTTGAAAAGTATTGAGTAGACGATCCCCTTAAATACATAGCATTTGCATCTGTCTTAATCCCCTTTAATTAGCACCGCGCGTGCGCATCGCATCTCCGAAACTTGCGCAAGTTCGACTCGCAAATAAATCTCGCTTTCACCGTTCATTACCCAAGCCGATACCGAATTACTGAAGAAACCAAAGAAACACTGCCATTATAAACCCTAAATCATACAATTTAGAGTCTATTAAGCTTTAAAAAATCCACTGGATTCCCAAGACAATCCATTATTAATCTTATAATAGAGACGATAAATTCGTTTTTAAGGTGACAGGAGTCACGTGGTGTCGAGAGAAGAGATAAGATTATTGCAAATTTATGGCAACATTATCGGTTTGCAATTTGTTTGGTGGCAAGACTGGCATCTGTAGCTTTTATTCGGCTTTATTGTAGGTACTTGTTGAGCTCTAATCGTCTTTTAAAGGAAGTTTAAGAGTGAATTCAGGGGGAAACGACGCACTGCAATCTGTAACAAGTAGCTAATAAATTCAAAAATAAAACCTACATACAACAGCATATACATACTTTTGTATTAAGTATGCTAATTATTCCCTTTCAAATGATAGCCAAAACGTCATTATTAAAAAACTTTTTTTAGTTCATGACTTTATGTCTTGTGACGTCACATAGCCTATAACCAGCGGACGATTAAGACGCTTCCAACGATATCTCATTTGTCTAATTATGATAAGTAATTTAGAAGTTATGAGGGAACAGAAGAACATACATACATATATACCGGTCCAAATCATAACCCTCCTTTTTACTTCGCCGTAAAAAGATATACTACCGTAGCAAATACTCATCTACATCCTATTATATACTAGTGGACCCGCCAGAGCTTCGCCCGCGGTATCCATACAAACTTTATCACCCCTTTTCACCCCTTTAGGGATGGAATTTCAAAAAATCCCTCCTTAATGCACCTCTAGGGTACTCGAGGAATGTCTCCTCCTTTCAAACCTCTAGGACCACCGTTTAGGCTGTGCGTTGTCTATAAGTGAGTCACGGTACTGTTTTATATGTATTGATAATACGTCCCATTACACGGTACACGCTTCTTCTCATAGCGGCAATAGACGAAGTATCAATTTATTCACTACTCATAGAACAGATGGCCAATGAGACCGAAGAGTTCTTGAGTGGCGACCGCGTACTGGAAGGCGCAACGTCGGCAGACCATCCACACGGTGGACTGACAACCTGTACCATTACCATGAGTTGCGCAAACCGCTCTCGCTAGCGTAAATTATCGCTCGGTCCCTTTTACTTGTATCGGCAACAAGCAGTACTTCCGATAGATTTCGATAGCGAGAACGGTTTACGCAAACTCATTGTAAGGGCTCCGGTGAAGATTGCGGAGCAGCACAGAATAAGCCGTGGAAGCAATAGGGAGGCCTATTACGGCAGAAATGATCAAAAAGTATCAATTTCAATGCTGCAAAGTTCTGAAAAACTCTTTATTTGAGACACGCGTCTGACTATAAAATAAATAGTTTTTTTTTTCAAGTTACTCGTATTATCGAAATCAAGTAACCGACCCCTTCCATGTTTCCAACAACAAAGATCTACATATACACATTCAATTTTACAGCAACAATAAATTCGCCGACTCACTCACACCGCCGGGCTGTCAAGTGCGAGCGTTAAAATTCATGTAAAATTCAACAGTTACTGTTGCGCTGACAGACGGATGAACATGTTTACGGACTTGTTCGGCCGTGTGAATGTCAAATGGGAGCTTGGGTTGAAATTGGTACTGACGCCGGATTCTTTTGTCGACACGAGTTTGTGGTTTCAATTTGTTATAGTAATGTAACGAGAGCTTTACTCGATATCGTTTATAATAACATAAACCGTTTTATAAAATTCCGTTGAACCAAATGTCAGATAAAATATTAGTAAAACAGTACATTTTCTGACATTCGTGACCGAATGATCGATTGCATATTCATAAGACCCAACCTTTATAGACTAAGCTATACATGTTCGGTTGTCATATGTCTTTGTATAGTCACATTTCCTGTCAATCAAACTTCGCAAAGTAAAATAGGTTTCTATATCCCTTAGACATAGACGTAGCTATAGCTTTGACATGCAGGGGCGTCTATTATAAAAAAAAACCGGACAAGTGCGAGTTAAACTCGCGTGGAGATGGTTCCGTTCCGTACATGATTATCGGAAATTTCCTGTTACTTTATATACTATAGACTTCTTATAGGTTGTTATAGGTAAAGAACTATTTCCTGTATTTTTTTCTAAATTTTAGGCCCAGTAGTTTCAGAGATAAAGGGGGAATGGTCAATGTTCGCCTATTTTTCTAAATAACTTCCAAACTATTTAGCTTAAAATTCTAAAAAAATATATTTGAGATTCTCACAATGAGCCGTTTTATTCTATATGTTACACAATATAGTTTACAAAACTTTGTTTTTAACTTTAATTTTTTTTTTTTCTAAAAATGGTGAAAATCCTCATGTTTCATTAAGGCTTTTCAAGTCCTTTCCTTTCCCTGCTTAGAGCCATCATCATTTTAGCTGAAGACATCAACTGCTGGAGCTAAACCTGCTTCAAAGATTACCACAAAGACCGGTCCTGCGCAGCTGACATCCAATCCCATTCCGTAATTCAATTGTAGTGATTATATAAATACCATAAAATGTGATAACTGATAATTTGATACAGTTTCAACGACTCGAATCCAGGAAAACTTGTTTAAAGTGAAAATAATTCTTAAAATCAATTAAGCCCACGTTTATTTGTACCATTACAAGTACCTTCGTAAAAAAAAGTGTTTAAGTTATCTCAATTGAGGTCCGCTCACTTTGCTCCAGTTTTGACTCATTATCGATTTACTTGAATGCTTAAATTGTATTTTAAACAGGTCGGACCGTTCATTTTAAACTGAGTGACTGACAAGTGGATAATTCTGAGGTCTATAGGTCTACCGAGTTGGCAGTGGGCTTGAGAGGCGCTAGCAACTATGAAAAAAAGTTTACCCGCTATGTTCCATTTCCCGCCACTCCACAAATAAGTAGATATACCTGCGCTTACAATTATTGATATTGATGTACAGGAAACTGACTTTTACATAAGTACATCTAGTAAAATACAAGCCAACGCAAGAAAATAAAAATAAAAATGTAGATATATGTTTATTTTGCATTTAGGTCACTTGGTTGGTGGATTCAGACATGTGAAAGATCATATGTCTGAATCTATCAGCTCAAAGGGTAACATCTACCGAGAAGAAGCGCCGCAAGAAAGTCAGCAATACAGTTCAAAGCCGCCACAAAGAAGTCGCCGTCTCGAGCCGAAAGCAGCGTCGGCTACTTCAAAGACTTGTACACCCCCAATGTACATTGGTACGTCGCACTTAATGGTTATTTTGCGATGACTTAAAAGTCCATTCAGAATAATGCAGAAAAATTAAATTATCTATTGAAGAACAGGCGCCTCGTTCGGGAACGCTAAGTGATTCTGTAGCGACTCGTAAGCCAGATCTCTCATCTCGCTCTTACGCATTTCGCGTCGTGCGGAAGAGTGGAATGAGAAATCTGGCTTACGAGTCGCTACAGAATCACTTAGCGTTCCCGAATAGAGGCGCAGAATTTTCAACCAAATCACAACTATGATACAAAAACATTAAAACTGAGACATAAAGTGCAACATACAAATCTAGGGCACAAACGAATTACGAGTAAATACTTAAGGAGATATACAGGTGTCCCTAAAACTAACAAAAAACGAAAGGAGCTGGTAGGGCGGCTCAAGAGCTACTAGATTAAGTAATTTTGACTTTAATATAAATATGATAGTTTTCGAGATAATGGCACTTTTATAAAACTCATGGTTTTTGATATCCTGATTCATTATTTTGAGTGCTTCGAACTTCCGTGTTCTCAGAAACGATTTGGATTTTGTAAGTATTTTAATAATGTTTAACTTTCAAAATGTATCTCTCTAGATAGAGATAGAAAGAAAGAAAGAAAGCAAAGCTCGGTTGCCCAGGTACTATTATTCAAGCATGCTATTATCAAACTGTTTATGCGATGGAACAACAAATTGCAAGCGCCATTGGGATTGAATATCACAATCATTTACAACATGCCAACAATTTAAAAAGAACCATATCATTATAAACCGAGCTTTCCCGTCTGCAGTTATAAGATCGCGCGAATACTTACACGTCTGTCTGTCTGTCCGCAACTATTGAAGTTGATCAGACAATTTAATTATCTCTTTACAAGTTGCAGTAGGGTACAATTAAAGTGGCACTTCGTGGCTGTTTCTGACTTCTAGTTTCTGTTTCTAATTAGATTTTTAGGGCTTTGACTGAGCTTCTAATTGTTCAGAGTGTGATGTACCAGTAGATGTGTACCATATTTTGATGTAATGTACTTATTGTGTTATTTATTTTAAAAAAAAAACAATAAAATTATCAAAAATAAATATTGAATCAATATATTTTATTGTAAAATGTTTAAAAATGATCAGAATCGATAAAATGTACTGCGGTAAAATGGATAGAATGACACAAAAAAATACTAAACCAAAACAAATATATCTAAATTCTACGTGTATAGGTTTTGTACATTGATTACTGAATTAATTAGTAAGAGCGGTTTCGCACTACGTCCGATCCGAATCCGACACATGTCGGTCCGAACTCCGAAGTAGCATTAGTAAGTACTATTTGCATGGGAGGATGCGCTCTAGATCCGAATTCCGTCCTCCGATTTTTCCTTCGATTCGAAGATTCGGGTCGGACGCAGTGTGAAACCTAAACCGCTCTAAGCGTTCCACTCCGGAAATACAATGTAACCTATTTAAAATTCCTCCGCCGGACTCAAACCTAGATCAACACGCCTTACGGACTTCCTCTCACGCACCCTGTACTCTTTAACGACGCCGCTGTTTTCATAAAAAACTTACAATCTTTATCTTAAAGCCTGCAAAGGAATAAATACGCTAACACAAGGGAGGAAGGTCGAGGGTGGGCGTAAGTGTGACGCGTGCTTGGACGGAAGCGGCACGGCCTCAAGTTGGTGTGTCAGTTTAAGTTGTAAGCGAAAAGCGACTTTCATTTAAGTGAATTCATCCTTACTAAAAGGTAAACAAGTTTCTAACCTCAAAATGCAATTTTTTTTGGCTAAAGCAGCTATTTCTTCGTAAATAAAGTAACCGGAGATAATATTTTAGACATCTATTTAGGATTACTTTATTTAGGATAAAATAAAAAGGAACATTTTGAGGTTATAAACTTGTTTACCAAATAAGACAAGTAAGGAATAATAGGATAGTTTCCTAAAAAAATCTAATTAGTCCGTCATTTAAATTATAAAAAATATTGCACACATATTTTTTCTTTCCTCAATCAAACAAAAAATGACGAAGATATAGTGCGTTGAAGTTCCGTGTGACATCACGACTCTGAACTGAACACTTTTTAACATTAAGTGACGTCATTAGACCCCACTCCCGAACTTTGATGCGCGTTATCTTTGTCAATTTTGATTGATTTGATAAAACAAAAAATAAGTATTCTACATTTTTTGATAATCTAACTGACGGACTAATTAGAATATTTTTTTTTAACCCAGGCAACATCCCTATTCACTTTAGAAAATAATAATGCTAGCTTTGTGTATTTGACACATGGGAACGCCCACGGAATCTTTTAGGCTGCATTTCCATCAGAGCTGTGCGAGGCAGCTAAGCAGTTAGCGAGGAAAAAATCCACCAATAAGACATTCAACTCATTTCAAAATAAAGTAATCCTATTGGTGGATTTTCTCGCAACGTTAAGCCGTTTTCGAGGGTCAGGGGGGTATATTTAAAAGTTTAGGAGAACAAAGTGATCTATTGGGCCAAACAAAGATCCGTATTTTTCAATCACCGGATATTTATCTATCGAATAAAAATTAAAATAAAATCTTAATAATTAAAGGCTAATTTTATACATACATACACATCACGCCCAAAATAACGGGGTGGGCAGAGCCACAAGACTACTTGTGGCCACGTTCGATTAATTAGTCCTAAGATGGTATGATGTCAATTTTATACAAGAGCATAAAGATTATGAAAAGGTCCATGAGGTGATATTTCTTTTACGTTTGGCAGGGACTAATGGATTTAATGTTTAATGTATTATTATGTCAAGCTAATAACTCACACATAGCTGCTTTAATATAGGTTTTAAAACGCCATTTTTAACGACTTTTTCTTTTCTCAGACGACGCCGCTGTAACCCCTCTCTTGCGCCCGCACAACGTCGCACGCGCACACAAGGAAGTGACGTCACGGCGCGCCCGACTCCGGCGCAGCCTGCTCTAGTTTACCGAAAGTCTGGGTCAACGAACGCTAGGCTTCGTACATGATGTTTAGGGTGTCATAGGTGAAAAATTGCAATTACTATATATGTACCTAGTCGTAGTTAAAATCCGCAGCAAATAGTAAAAATAATAAAAATCTAGATTTTCGACGTCAGTCAGTCAATCACGTGAGATCACGTTCTTACCTACTTGCACGCTCAGTCAAGCATCCGTCGGACAGTCGGTTATACATCAGTCAGAATGATCGTCTAAAGGCCGCCTATTTTTTCACATTTTTCTGTGATAATGAGAGTTTTGTATCATAATTGTATAGACGACGCGGCCTAGTTGGTAGTGACCCTGCCTCCGAAGCTACCGGTCCTGGGTTCGATCCCCGGGAAGGGCAAATATTTGTGTGATGAGCGCGAATATTTGTTCCTGAGTCTTGGATGTTTCCTAGTATTTATTTATCTATATAAGTATGTATATCATCGTCGAGTACCCATAACACAAGCCTAGCATTAGAGCTTACTTGGGTTTGGGACTAGATCGATTAATGTAAAGACTGTCCTCAAATTTATTTATTTATAATACTTTGGTGACCATTGACAAAATTTTTGTTTGTCACCAATTCTCCGGAGGTATTATTTTTGTTAAATATTACGTAAATGGATTTAAAAAAAAATGCTATTTATTCAGATTACATTTCCAAATCTAGATATCACGGACTGGCCCAAAAATAATAAATATCTTTGAGATAATGCGGCTGATTTTAATGCTATTCGATACGGATCCAGTCGGCGAGTTCGAAGGGGTCGTAAACCTTTTGAGAATACATTACTCATGATAAATAAATAATTAAAAGGACAGAAATTACATGTATTCTTGGCTGGTAGAGAAATCTATTGGGCATTAAGTTCGCCATTTGTACTACTTTCTTTTGTGCAATAATGTTAAAAGAAATTAAGTCCCATCGAATTTATTTGTCAAACATTTATTTAAAGCTTTATCAAAGAGAAAGAGTCTTCTTAACTTACACATATTACCTACTTTACTTGGTAGGTACTTGAATTTTTTTATTGTACAAGATGAAAGCATCGTTTGTATTTTGCATACTTACCGCGCTTATATTATATACTAGCTCATTTTTGGGTCTTACCGTATAACAGAAGACTATTATTTCATTCAAAACTCATCCCTATTTATTACACATAACTCATCATGGCTCGTTACCGAACATAATTAAGATACAGAAGCTAAGAACACTTAAATACGAAAATGTCACCGCAAATAATTACTACAAGTGAATCCGCCTTAAAACAATCGTAATTAAACCTTACATAACGACACGACCTTTTATTTAATTGCGGCAATCATCCAAACCAAAGGTTGCCGATCCAATAATCGGTGATATATCACAAAATCTGGCATCATCACTGTACTGAGAAGTGTCGATTGCAACATGACTCGCGGGCGTCATGTCACTTTCTTGTAACACCCTCGTTTATGAAGATGTAAGTTGTAAACATGCCGAAAGTTCGGTATAACAGAGATGAAACATCATTGTGTGATAAATAATTTGTTTACCTTCATTAATAATTTAAATTAATTGTAATGTCCGCCTTCCATGTTTACTGTTCAAGTCTCAAATATCTCCTCTCTCACTTGCACCCTTGCTGTCCTCTTCGCACCAATCATTCCAAATCTGACACATTTCTAATGTACCATTCCCACAGCAACCGACCTACGACCATCTAGATTGACGTACTGTTTTTTTGTTGGAACACGAAACTTGAGATCGCTCAAAAAGTTGAAAGTACTGTAAACCGTAACTTATCACAAAACTGAAGAAAATTTGGCTTGCACAGGACTCCTAATTATATACTGTCTCTTTTATGGTTCTACTTATTTGTATATTAAGTATCTGTCACTGTATTATTTTGTGTGTTTGACTTTTGTGCTTAATATAAGTATTTATTTTGTGCACACATAATTTTAATCGCGTTTGTGTACATCGTAGTCAGTTTGTCTATATGTCTTCTTTCTTCATTAACTCAAAGGTTAGCTAGAAGAGATCCCTTAAAGGGATCGCTCGCCTCGGAGAGGGAGGGTTCACCTTTGTATTAATTTTAATTATTGTAATTTTTAAGTTGTTTTTGCTGTACAATAAAGAGTTTTACATACATACATACATACATATATACTTATTTTGACACATTTGTTTCTTTACTGCGACAGTGTCTTTGACTACTGCAGATGATTACGAACGATCTGCGCTACTCGACTCGACTGTCGTTCATGTCATGACTCCATGGATGCTGGTACTGTCTTGGTGTCTGATAATTTGTTTGTCTCCACTGGCCAACATACAGAGATTTCTAGTTTGGGCCATTGAGTGTCATTAGCGTTTTTATTTATTTATTCTTTGTATATTGAAACCAACATATGATGGTACATTGAAGCTGAGTAGCGAATCTCTAAAGGTTTCACAGCACTCATGAAACATGAATAAGCAAAAAATAAAAAATAAATCCGACCCCTTTAAATCAAAAGGCAATAAGTATGATTATTATAAACTAAACAAAAACCCAAGATTCAACACTACATCGAAGAGAGCAGACTCGTTCAACTATTACTGAATACTGTAATTATTTTGTGCATAAAGTGGATTCATCCATACTTGTCTTGTTTGGTAAGCAAGTTTCTAACCTCAAAATGTGCAATTTTTGGGTGAAACGGCTTTTTTATCCTAAATAAAGCTAACCTAGGCTAAAAGTTTGCAAAGTGACGTTTGTTTTAGCCAAAAAGGTGCATTTTGAGGTTAGAAACTTGTTTACCAAATAAGACAAGTATGAATGAATCCACTATACATTGTGTGCGTGTGATCGTTCGTCGTGGAAGTCTTTGGGGGTCGTTGAAATGACGATAATAACGATTATTCATTTAATTCAATGAGATAAACACAATTCCAGAATAAGAAACTGATCTTAAAGCCAATATCCTGATAATTATTATAATTTTATATGCAGGCGGCTTAATTCATTAAAGTGTGTACTTCATTTACCACAGAACAGCTTGCATCTTTTTGCAAGCCACACAGCAGGCGCCTATTTATACGGCCGACGCATAAACTCACGCGCAGCTTTTCCAAAAAACTGGGAATTTTACCAATTTCCCGGTTAAAAACGGAGCAGTTGCCGCAAACGCGGACCGGTTTTTGTACCGCGACGGTAATTTTGTAAAGTCTAATTAAAAATGGATTAACAATTCATGAGACCTTAGGGGGGCTTTAATTAAAATACTCGGGTTTAATTTACTGTAAACTGATGAGGGTAATGTGGAAATTGTTGGTGATCACTGCCTTTGTGATGGCGGTGATCAGATTAAGACTGGCTAAACTTATATTATAAGTTATAAATAAGTTTAAGCTATAATGCCATCGAATTTAGCAGAGCCTTTGTCTGTTGCAGCGAAGGTCCCTCCAGCCACTTGGCTCCCATGCCTATAATCCCATGGGATTTCAACGTAATTTTTTAGTCGCTATGATCCCATGGTATCAGAGGATAATATTTTACGCCTTTTAACTCGTTGTTGCACTGGGAGTGAAGAAATAGCATAGAATGCGTGCAGATGCCTATCATCCTGGCATGTCGTAAAAGTCGACTAAGGGACGGGTCCTCTCCAACATGCTGGACTATCTGTATGGGCGATGGGCTGATCACCTGTCACCATACGGTTCATCATACCATCTTAGGACTAATTAATCGAACGTGGCTACAAGTAGGCTTGTGGCTCTGCCCACCCCATTAGGGATTTCGGGCGTGATGCTATGTATGTATGTATGTATTGTTCAACTTTGAGTGCAAAAAGCATCCAATTACATTGTTGACTTTTTATAGAAGTAAATAAAAATAAAAACCAAGATGTACCAAGTCGATAAATTCAAAGTCAACTAATCGTGTGAACGCAATCTATAAAATTAATTCTGTCAAAAATGTTGTCCGAAAAATGTTTTTGTCAGAACGTCACGACAACAATGCGTATCGCGGAGGGTTAACGACGTCATTAAGGCATTTTGCAATTTCAACTGTCGTTGTAAAGCATTAACAACAAACTTACGACTCGATGCATATTTATACTGTATTCACGTACTTTTCACTAAATAGTTGATTTGACAAACACACAATATTAAACTTTGTTTCAAGGATATAGCATTTGAATTAGATTGTGCGCAATGTGTAGCATATCATTCATACTTGAATGCCAATATGAATGTGATATGAGTACAGTCACTGATAAAAGTATATCACAAATAATAAATTAAATTAAAGTCCCTCCAAAAATATAAGTTAAGATTTATTCGATGATTGATAAAGGACTAGCTGTCGAATCGCGATTATGGTCAGATGCGAATCAGTTGAACTACGTTTCTGTCCAAATGCGATAAATCCCTAATGGCTCTACTCAGAATCAGATAATGAACGATTAACATGTTCTTAAGTGGAGATTCTGTATGGAAATTTTGCAACACTATAACGGTTCATTAACTGACTATGAGCGCAGCCCTAAATAATAAAAAAACAGCTAAAACAACAATTTATTAAACAATTGGAAAACAACGAATTACCATTAAAATATTGATCTTACAGTACATTCAGGTGTATATTCATTGCAGAAATTAGAAATATATTTAGATGAGCGTAGTTCCTAAAAAATAGTGAGGATTTTAGGCCCGTCACATACATTCGTTTTCCTAATTCAATTTCCGAATTCGTTTTCCGTATGCGGACACAAGCGAAGACGAACGCAAGCATTTCATATAAATAGTTCTACATGGCACACACGTTCGTAATTTTTCCGTACGGAATTCCGAACGGAATTTGTTCGAATGTGTGTGCCATTTTGAACTATTTATATGAAATGGCTGCGTTCGGGGTCTCCGAATACGGAAAACGAATTCGGAAATCGAATCAGGAAAACGAATGTGTGTGACGAGCCTTAATATTTATTTGTCCACTATTTCCGCAGCATTTACTTTACTGAGTTTTATTATAATAGAATCACCGGCACTAGTGGCCACAATAGTACTCACAATGGACATATTGCTTATCAATTAATACAAATGACAGTAAATGGAGTAAAAACCACAAAGGAGGGCGAATACCTGAATACCTCCTGAATATTTCCTTTTTCTTGTAGATAATTTATTATAACGTTTATTGTTTCTGGCAGCTAAATGTTTATAAAGATCAAATTCAAGGCATCATGTTATTTTCATTTTTATTGCTAAGCTCCGTGTGTAAAAATACTGCAATAACTTATTTTTACGGGATAAAAAGGCCCATATTACGTTCGTGGTTTTGTTTCAGATCGCCTAAGTATTGGTATGAAGCATCGCTTTGCTCTCTCTGTCTTTATCTTACTTTGCGAAGTTCACATTGGACAGGGAGGTTACCGCGATCTTTAAATGCGATTCTCTTTAGGTACCACGCCATATATTTTACATATTTAAATACAATGTCGTGGTATGAAATAGCAAAGCAGTTCAGTTTAGAGTCTAAAGAGAATCGCATTAAGGGATCGTGGTAACCCCCCAGAAAGTGACACAACAAAGCGATATTTCGTTCCATAGTAATGATCGATTTTGATCACTTCGACCATACATACATAGATACATATTATCACGCCCGAAATCCATAATGGGGTGGGCAGAGCCACAAGACTACTTGTGGCCAAGTTCGATTAATTAGTCCTAAGATGGTATGATGAACCGTATGGTGACAGCTGATCAGCCCATCGCCCATACAGACCCCACCACCACCACCACCACCAGAGTCCACCGTGTTGGAGAGGACCCGTCCCTTAGTCGACTTTTACGACATGCCAGGATGATAAGCATCTGCACGCTTTCTATGCTATTTCTTCACTCCCAGTGCAGCAGAGGAGTACTCTAATTTAGATTAGTTTTTCTATAACTTCATATAATGGGGCCAATTCGCAATGTGATCACTAAATTCAAAAGTCACTTTTAAAATAAGAAACGTCAAACTTGATTTTGACTGCTTTGTGCTATACAAAATCCAGTTTGATGTGTCTTATTTTAAGTTTAAGAAATTATGAATTAAGTAGACATCGTTTCGAATTGGACTGTTTAAATTGCATGTCATGTCAAAAATAATAATACCAAGTCGTAATCTTAATTTCCTACATCCCTATTCACTTACAAGAATTATTTGTTTGGTAAATATATTTATTATTATTATATGTCGTCCTTACACAGATTTTATTTTGTTGTTGGATAAAATAAAACCTAACCATAAAACCTCTGCTAGAATTACTAATTAAACAGAATAAAAAACAGAATTAACTACAAATATAAAAGCAACATTAATACTTAAAGTTGAACCATTAATATTCGAAAAACTTAATGAAAAAGCAATCGATAGTTCAAGCCACTTAAATGTTCATTTATTACTCCATAAGCTACCGGCCCGTCCACAATATTGTTTATCTCAACATCTAACATAATATTGAAAAGAGATAAATCTATTTCTCTCCGATCTGTTAAACCTAACTGCCAACATGAAAAATAAACGTCATAACTCGATCGATCATACACAAACGAATTGGAACCTTACAATTTAAAAATAAGGTGTGGTTTAAGTTGTTGCGGGAGGTGTTAAGTGAAATCTAAGTATGATATCTGGAGTCGGAGTAATAAACTTGGCTAGTACGCATGTGTAGATTTAAGATATATTTATGGTTGCGCCGGCGGCTGTGGTTAGGGCGCGCGCACATTATGAAATAGGATTGAGCTAGGTAACGCAACTTGACTTTGGCGGGCCGAGATAAATTGCTATTAAACGCATTAGCCTCTTTTGCTTGACATAGTTGCGTTGTCTTAGTCATCATCATTATCAGCCTTTAATCTTACTGCTACCCGGGGTTGATAAAATCATGATTTTTTCCAAAACAACAAAAAAAAATCGGATTTTTTTCGATTCTTTTCATGTTCTGAATTTGTTGCACTTAGAAGTCAGTTATTTATTTAAAAAATGCACATTATTTTTGTATATCTTAATTATTAATAAAATTAACAAAAAAACCTATTTTACTAAATCGTTAATTTTTTACACAGTTTTAAAAAAATCAGAAAGTTTATCTAAAATCTAATTGTTATTTTTTTTTAACTGTAATTTATTGTCATATTTACGAACAAGGAAAATAAAAAAAGATTTCCAATTTAAAATTATAAAAGGTTATAAACATAAACCATTTGGGTTTCACCGCAGTCACTTACTTAGAATTAAGTTCCTTCAAAAGCAGGGTTGATATGATTTAAATCATAACAACCCTGTAGGTACTCTACTATTATAATGATAGAGACGCGTGCACAAGCTTACTGCAGCTTTCACACATCTTAAAATTGCCTCGGTGTGCGCAGGATTTTTGGATGTTTTGCTTCACCGAAATGCTCGAGTTGAATATAAAATACTACTAATAATTAGGACCAACGAGCAGCATGACTCCAATTTATACAGGATTCGTGTATCTTGTGTCTTGCGGTTGTGACGCCCTAGCCTCCCGAGTGCTTTTCCTTCCGTCCTTTTTAAGGGACAAAATCTATAGTTAATCTGCACTTAATCATAATTAGACAGGGTTCAAAATTCAAGGAACATAATTGACATTCGGGTCTCAGGTGAGTGAATGAAGGGCTTTAGAAAATCACACAACCGATAAATGCCAGTGATAATGGAACAAACTTCGTCGGGCACAACTCACTAGAACTTGTCTGTCTATTGATTAGTTCTGATTTAACGTCTAAGTCGAGACTGCATTTAAACTTTATTTTGTAGTGAAATAGATCAATGATTGTTTATTGAAGTTTTCGCGATAATGTTGTCTGTAACATTTAATGTTATGAGATACCATACTGGAAACCCAAAACATGGGAATTATAGAATTGATTAATTGTATAATACTTGAAAAAACAGATTTAACAGTTAAGGATTTGATATAAATAATTAAGCATTTAATAATAGGCATGTATGTGTCTAAAATAATGTAATAACACAAGCAACTATCTGTATATCTCAAGGCCCCAACCCGCATCTATCCGTAACAGTATGACTAATAAACAACATATCACGCACAATAAAAACACCCATTACCGTTCCGACCTTATTCCACCAAACAATCCAAGGAACTTTAAAAAACCCGCTAACGACTTTCATTACATCTCCATCGCACCTGTGCGCCACATGTCGCTAGATCATCGTCTCCCGCGCATCCCATACAACGTACAACCTCCCACCATCTTTAAAAACGAAACCTGCACGAAAATCAATATGGAAGCGAATTTTCAACAACCCAAGTACCCGCTAACGTCATTTATGGCAAAATTTAGTCACATGTGAAACCAAATAAGGCAGCTTGTTTTTACCGTTCGGTTATCCCGTTCTTTCTTTGCGGGGTTACGTATGGCTGTCTCTGTCGTGTGACGTCATCGAACGGTAGCTGCTATGATAGAAGTTATTGGACGTATGATTGATGTTACGGTTGGGAAGATATGACCTTTTAGAGATTTATCGATAGGTTATCGACATTGGATTAGTCGTGTAATTAGTCGATAGTATAAAAAGTGAATAAGTGCGAGGTAATCGGCGCGTCATATCGAGTACAGTCAACGTTATATTTACAAAGTAATTTTTAAACGAATTATATTATATCATGGGCATTATGTGAACAAGAACATTTATTGACTTATTATGCTTGGGGCCCGTTTCTCGAAGTATATTAGTTTAATAATATAATTCTTGTCTCGTAAATTAAATGAGAAATTTAAACAAAACTTAGAGATTATTAATATTTTGAGAAACGGGCCCCTAGAAACGCCATAAAATGGCTACGACACAGTTTCTAGTTCTTAGATCTAAATTAGTATGTTTATGACTCAATTCTGAATTAAAAGCTGGATTTGGATGATAAAATAGTCCCAAAATAAGATATTAAATGATAAGTAAAAATTTTAAATCATAATGAGAATCTTAACTGAACTCAAAAATAGAAAAAATCAGGTGTCAAAGGCAGCTGTAATAAGAGTCAAACGCAAGTCAATTTTCAGTAGCATATATATATCTCACCTCGTTCATAGATGTTTTCCACAAAAAGTCTGATTTAATCATAAGGAATCAGTGGCTGCCGCAAATTAGTGATACAAAGCGTGCTGTTGATACGTTATCGATATCGATACATAATATCGAGTCGATATTTATCGACGCAACGCGCGAATTATTACCGACGATCTGTTGATAAATAATTAATTTGCAACTCTTTGCTTTGCTACCTGTACAGATTACTAATAATAATTGTTCTAAATTCTGACTAATTCCTAATGAGAGTCTGAAAGTGATTATGTCTATGTTTGTTACATTTTAACGGCTTACGTACTAAACTGATTTCTAAGGCAAAGAGACCACATATCTATCTTAAATAAGTCTAGAATGTGTACTAGGTGAAATTTCAAGTCACCTTTTTAGGAAAGAGCGAATATTAATTGCAAAATTTACTTGCCATAAATAACCAAAATTAAAAAGTCAGAGATTACAACCATCTTGTCATCATTGCAATCCTTTTGATACTTACCGACATTACAATATTTTAATGATATCTGCCTCCCATAAACCTCTATAACTCGTATTTTTGCGAAAGCACCGCATTTTTCAAATGCAAATCAAACTGACGAAATCTCGTACAAGACGTTAAAAATTCAAAAATATTAGCGTGAAACAATTTACTTTATGGCGCTACTGATCGCGTAATCTATAACAATGTGCCAGGCGATCACTTTTGCTGTACAATCAATAACCAACCTAACTGCCTAAAAAATAAGCCTGATGTTAGAATCAAATTAAACTTTCCAAGAAACATTAAACCAACTTACACGATCAATTGAGAAACTCGCGAATTCTATTTCAAGATCTTAAAGTAAAGAAATACGATCTATTATCCAACGTAAGGTTCTTTTAACCCTGTTCAAGTAATGTAGTCGAGCTTTGAATGATAAGAAGCAGATTAATTACAGAGATGAATCTTCGGACAAGTTGACGAACTGGTCGTCCGATAACGGTTATGTTAACACCCGACCTTACTGTTTAAATTGAAGGATGATGCTCCGGCCATACTAAAACAGATCTTAGTGCTTCGAAATAAGGGTTTCGTCCTATAAAATATTAAGGAAACGTAGAGATAGCTCTAGGTCGAAGCTATAGAATATTAAGTGACAGGTTAATTTTGTAGATTAAGTAGTATGTAGAACTGATTAGAGAAAAAAAAACTTTATTAAAAACTCAATACACGGCATTTGATACGAAACTAGTTATAAAAAAAAGGGTTTTAAAAAAAAATACCAGCTTTCCAGTACAAGTACAGGGCGTCTATTCGGGAACGTCTAAGTAATACTGCAGCGACCCGCGAGGGAGACTCGCATCTCGCTCTAACGCAGTACGCGTCGTCCGGAAGAGTGGGATGAGAAATCTCGCTCGCGAGTCGCTACAACATCACCTAGCGTTCCCGAATAGAGGCGCAGACCAAGACTTTGGTGCTAATTCATAGTAATATTAAAAATGCGATAGCTCTCTAATCTGTCTGTTACGTTACCAAGGCTAAACCACTGAACTGATTTTGATGAAGTCTGGTATGGAGATAGTTTGAGCCCTGGCGAAGGACAAAGGCTACCTGTGTTTAAGAAAATCAACCCGAAAAAAGACGGAATGGAGGCCGGAAAATTGTTTTACAGGAGTTCGCGCGGCCGATGAGAGCCCGTTGATGTCTTATTATATATTGCGCGATTGACGGGGAAACCGCTAAGTGATTTCGATGAAATTTGGTATAGAGATAGTTTGAGCCCTGCAAAAGGACATAGGCTACTTTTTAGCCTAAAGGGGTGCAACGGGGGCTGGAAAATTAAGCAACGAAAAGTTCGCGCGTGCCCGATGATAGCCTTTAATTTGAGGAAAAAATCGAATTTAAAAAATCAGTAGATAACTTGAAAATTCGTTATATTTGAAAAATAATTTCCATGCAAACGAATTTCCTGGTAAAAGCTTGTAGTACACTTCCTAAACAGTCAGACCAAAGACGATGGTTGAGGGTGTAGTCACAAACCATAATAATATAGTGGTAATATATTGTAGTGGTAGAGCCAAACAGTAATCCTCACTAGATGATTACTGTTCGAATGGGCCGGCTCGACCGGGGTAGTACCACACTCTCACAGAATATCGGCGTAAAGTAATAGCTTGCTATTGCGTTTCGTACGGTGAGTGACGAGATCCGGAGGCCTATTCCCTCATCCCCATCTGACCCCCATTCCCCATCCTCCCTAGACTGGCAACGCATTTGGCAGCACCTCTGGTGTTGCAGATGGCCATAGCCGGTGATGACCACTTTCCATCAGTTGGGCCGTCTGCCTGTTTGTCAGCCTACTCCTTTCTCAAAGGGCCGGCAACGCATCCGTGATTCCCCTGGTGTTGCGGGTGTCCACGGGCGGCGGTACTTTCGGAGATAAGGGGGGAATGTTTAATTTTCGCCTATTTTCCTAAATGACTTCAAAACTATTTATCTTAAAACTATACAAAATATCTTTAAGATCCTCACAATAATCCTCCTTCATTAGATATGTCGCACGCCAAGGTTTGCAATACTTTTATTTTTATTTTTTAATTTACCCCCAGAAAGTGGCCCCTATGTTTATAATTCATTTATTTACGTTACGCGTCCCTGTTGCGGTCACCGACTTACATGTCTGTACCAAATTTCAACTCAATCGGTCCAGAAGTTTCGCAGCAAATTCGCTGTGACAGACGGACAGACTGACAGACAGACACACGAGTGATCCTATAAGGGTTCCGTTTTTCCTTTTAAGGTACGGAACCCTAAAACAGGTGCAGTACCTGAATTCGTCTGTTAACTTTCAATTTGTTAGAAAGTTTATGGGAAATATCAGATTTACAATTCACTGTTTCGGCACTGAATATCATAGTATTATTCGACTAAATGTATAGTAATTTTTTGTTGAACCCACCCTTCGCTTTTTCCAATAGTTACGGTAAATTACACTGTTACATTTTAATTGAAAAACCGTGGCAGCTGCAGATATACATATGAAAATTGAAAGGGATAAACGAGAGTCCACTGTTTTTTTTAAACAAAAATGAATCTTTAACCCTTTCAACAGAGTATATTATTGTAATGAAAAATCAATGGACTCTGTTCGTTTTTCCACTGGAGTCTTGTTATAGTATAAGCGACAGTCGTAAACAGATAGACAGACGGACAGAGTGCTCATTACATGCTAATGCTAATGGGCCGGCTAACTCAATAAATAAGAGGATCAATGATAATTTCAATAAATTAAGGTTTTTTAGTTAAATTACTTTGTTACGTACATCCTGATATACAGGTAAATATTTTTTGCTTTCTGAAACAATTTTATCCGCAACTACTTTTTCCCCGCAACTTTGTCTGCGTTGTAATGTACCTTTAAAACATTATGACCTTTAATGCTACTGAGTATTTATATTTGGATTTTTTCCCTTAAATAGGTAATACGCTTGATTTTTTTTCCGTCTTTTATTGGAAAAAACTGCGTAATAGAATGCAACTGTGTATGTGAAACATTATTGTGTTGTTAATTTTTATAGATACGAAGCTGTGAAAAGTCGTAGTTCATACCGCTTGAAAAACGCTCCATCGAAATGAACCTGAACTATGACGTCACAGTGCAGTAAGATAGTATGCCCCAACCAATGCAAAAAGAGTGTTGACGGTCACACATTTTATATGGCCGTCAGCGCTCCTTTTACATTGGGTGAGGTATACAAAATGACAAATTTGATGAGGATATAAAAAACTAGTAATTCAGAACTAAAACACATTATTTATTTTTCACTTATTTTGACCCTTAATAAAAAAGGAACAGTCAAAATGATTTTTTTTCTTTTACATCCATTTATTTACATTTTTTATCATAATATATAATTTAAACCTAATTTAGATTTTCATGAATATTCCCTATTACGGGTTCTCATCCGGCACGCTCGGACCACAAACCAACACATTTTTTTTTTCAATGAAGAAATGAGGGCACTTTTTTGCTAAATAAAGTGACGAATTGCAAGATTTTAAGAAGTTATATGAGTCTAGCTTCTGTCCGCGACGTCGTCCGTGTGGAATTTGGTAACAGTCGTGCCCTCGGGATAAAAAAGTATCTATGTCCTATTTCAGGATCCAAGGTTTCATGAAAATCCGTTCAGCCTTTACGGAGCTGAGTAGTAACAAACATACACACACAAACATTCGCATTTATAATTTAAGTGGGATTATTAGTAGGAAGGATAACTTCTAAGTATAACTTGATTTAACAAAATAAACGGTCAATAAAATACTACAAAAATAATCTGTATATTATAAATAATAAATAAAGCTTTAATTTTATTGTTTATCTTGAAAAATAACTGTTAATGGCTTACAGAGGCTATTTGCTACAACAAGGTGCGATCGCAATTAATAGCGAACAGCTCACGCTGCTCACGTACCCAAGAATAATCGAACAAATAAATATTTCACATTTTATTATATTTATTTACAGACATCCAACTGCAATAAAACTTAAAACTCATGCAAAAACTGACACCGAAACGCTCTCAGGGTAATTTCGAATTTATTCGTCGAGTACAGGTGGAAAGTGGGTGCGGGGCTCCGTAGTCAGGTGATACACGACACGAGACCTTTAAATATTAAGATTTAGATTTAGTCTTTAAATTTAGTCTATAAAGATGTGGCTCAGCCATTGAAGTATTACGTTACACTAGAACATACATCTCAAACAAATGACAGCGAGCACTTGATGACGGAGCGGGCATGCGCGCCGTGTCCGGCGGTGAGCGTATTTTTATAGGCGTTTGTGCCATTTGGGCTAACAGGCTTCACAAAAAATTAAAGTTACGGCGTCCACTCTAGTAAATATAATTATTCAAAGGGCTCAGCATGGCTTTATCGCCCATTGCGTCCCTTACATATTGACTAGTTTGACAGAGACGCACTGAGCGACCAACTACTAACCTGCTAGCCTAGGTGAGGTTAGAACTCAAGACTTCTCGTTTTATCACAGCTCTACAATATACTAACTTTATTATTATTTTTTGTATAAATATTATATTATTATACAAAATTTGCCTTTGCAAATACATTAAAGAAATAGCTAAGTTGTTAATTCGGACGTGATTCATTTTGTCGGTTTTTCACCTAATACAATTTTGTTTTTTTACCAATTTCTAAAAAAAAAATATTTTATTCCGTCTTATTTTTTTTATAAACTCTCCAAAATCACTCCACAGGAAAGAAATTTACACGAAAGAAAAAACTATTCTTCAAAAACCCTTGTGACAGTGGGAACGCCCCCGTCTGCGCAGTGACAAGACTACAACAAATTGTCGGGACTCACGAACGTTAGTGATGGGAAGGGTGACCATTACCCCGTCCGCGTGGGGACATGTACTAAACAATATTTCGAACCGCTATTTACATACGATATTGTATGTTTAATAGCCAATTTAATATGTACTTTGTCCCGGGGATTAAATACATATTTTTAATGAACGCTTATTGTCGTTTACATTTTAGTGAATGAACTATGGTAATTATTCGTTTTTACACTAGCTAGAAGTAGTTAGTTTAGTTTAGTTTAGTTTGTTTATTACTCAATATATTATACAGTTTAAACTACATGTCATGTCAAATTAAAAGAAATTACATTGAGATCGTCAAGCAAGTACATATAAGCATTCAAAATAATTAAATTATTAACAGTTTGATATTCAATAATGAAGAAATAATAATATAAATAAGATGTCATATTGGGTCTCCTCTAGGGATCGTCATTTCAAAGTAAATTTTAGTGTAAAATAACAAAAAACAAATAGGTAACAAAGCAATAGTACATAACAATGTCAAAATACAATTAAACCAAAAACAGTAATGTCAAATGAACCAACTTACAACTTAAGGTCCATATACTCATTTACTGAGTATAATGGATTATCCAATAGAAGGTTTCTCAGCCGGCGCCTAAATATTTCGTCAGATGACTCAAACTTAAGATCAGTGGGAAGATGCTCGTAATAAGTCGGCCCGATAACACGCGGGTTCTTCCTTGCAAGTGCCATGCGACGGGGGACTGTCCTCAAACGCCCGGTATGGCGGATCTGCTTACCGAGTTTATCGTGAACACGCGGAAATGAAGGAAGGTTATCTAGGTTAGGTTAGGTTAGCTTAGCTTTCTTAAATATTTGAGTATACCAATAATAATACGCTAGCAAAAGCTGTGAACCTGCGGCTTTTCATACAAAAGGTGAACGATTTCCACCCCTTAAATGTTAACCAATTTGGACAAATTTTTGATAGGTTATCAGTCAGAACAAAATCTATGTCGTCGTTTTGGTTTTTTCCATATAATCAATATATTCAGTTTTATTGTTGTTTTAGTATTTCCATACAAAAATAATTTCGGCGATTATTTGGCTTTGTTGATCTTTAATCAAAATTCAAAAAACGTATAGACCTAGATTTTGTTCAGACTGAAAATCTATCAAAAATTGGTCAAAATCGATTAACATTGACGGGTCGGAAATTGTTATCGGCTTTTGTATGAAAAGGGTGCTTTTTGTCGTTGGTTCACAGTCCTTTTAAACAAATATTTTTATATGAACAGTTTTTCAATCATCTCAAAATGCACTCATAACGCCAAATAAATTTATCAGATAAGTAACGTAAACGATTTCAAACTAATATCTATCTCATCGTCGAATAGAATCTCTCTATTAAGCGAAGCACCAAGGATTCCCACAATAGATCTATCGGCACAACAAAGACGTCGGCGCTAACGCGATAATCTGCGCGCGCACGCCGCCATCTTGAGAATCACGAAAACAAAATGGCGGCGCTTGTAAAAGGTTTGTGTAGTAATCTTATGGAGACCTTAGCTTAGTTGAAAATTCATTTGTTGTTGATTTATGTAAGAGTAAGTAAGTATGTGTTTAGTTTTAATGAATTATTATTGTAGATGTTCGTTCTTCGCTCAAGTCGCAAGTGGTGTGTCAGTGTGAATATGCTAACATTTTAGGAAAGGGACCATCGATTGAGGCCATTAAAATCTTCGAAAAGGGCATTGTTACTTTCGAAACAAAATATCAAAATAATAATAAATAATAATTACCAATAGATATTAAGCCTGATATCGTGCTGACAGATCCATCGCAGAGCCGGGCAGCGCTCAGCTCATCGACATCACCATCTCCCATGACGAGAACCTCGTGAAGGCCGAGGAGGGCTAACTCAATAAGTATCTGACTTGGCTCACGAGGTGACCGCCATGTGAGATGTTGAGGCGACGATCATTGTGCCGATAGTCGTTTCTGCTAACGGTCTCATAGCGAAGAGTCTCGACCAACACCTCAAGAGACTCTCACTTGATGGCTGGATCAAGGGTCAGATACAGAAGGCGGTACTCCTGGACACGGTGCGCATCGTCAGGAGGCTCCTCTCTCTGCGGCCCTAACCAGCGGTAGCTGGAGCCCTGCCCCGCTACCGGCGGCGCCCTAGGTTAAGATTATTACAGTGTTTTTATATTTACACTGCTTTCATGCTTTTTAGGGTTCCGTACCTCAAAAGGAAAAAACGAAACCCTTATAGGATCACTCGTGTGTCTGTCTGTCTGTCTGTCTGTCTGTCCGTCTGTCACAGCCAATTTGCTCCGAAACTACTAGACTGATTGAGTTGAAATTTGGTATACATATGTAAATCGGTGACCGCAATACGAACGCGTGACGTAAATATATGAATTTTAAAAATGGGGGCCACTTTTGAGGGTAATTATATATATCGTGTGACATATCAAATGAAAGGGCTTATTGTGAGGATCTTAAATATATTTTCTTTTGAATTTAAGTTATTTAGGAAAATAGGCAAAAATTGACCATTCCCCCCCTTATTTCCTTAAAAATACTGGGGCTAAAATTTTGAAAAAATACAGAAAATAGTTCTACACTATTATGTTGTATGGTATTTAAAGTAACCTAGTAAATTTTTGATAATCATGTACGGAGCGGAACCCTCTCCTCGCGAGTTTAACTCGGACTTGACCGGTTTTTTATATGAATAGGTACTACATATGTTTGATAATTATTTGTATTTCTAATATTAGTGATATCATGATATATCTATTGTCTTTCAAACAAACAAAAAATTATCATGTAAGTTTCCTCTGTCCCCCGTACTAGTAAAAACTGTATTAAAGTGGAACAGAATTCACCTCAGTAATTGATGTTGCAATATCAGGAATAGTTTAAAGTAAAATAAAGAAATAAACATAAACAAAACATAAGCAAACGTGGGTAAGTGAAAAGATAACACGGGTCAACATGAAATTTGACTTTGATTACAAAGCATTAAATTTCGGTAGTTTAGGTCGTAATTAGACGGAAAAAAATATATGGCATGAAAAACTTTGCTTTTGTGCTTAGAAGACTGATTGAACGAATTTTTTAAAAATCTCGGATTTTAATTTCTTAAACTTAAACTTAACTTAAAAAATTAAGTTATTCTGGGCTTGTAAATAACACCTGATGGTTGTTTATCACTCGGGTGCCATCTAGCGGCACAGTGTAAACTTTAATACCCCACTCTCACCGCGCGGTCTTTTTAAAAATATTAAAATCAATTAAAATTTATGAAAAAATTGAAAAATGAGTATTATTATTATAACTATCACAAAAGCAAACTTTATACCGAAAAAAGGTATTTCCTTTTCGTTTTTGTGCATAACTAACTGGAAAATAATAGTATAAACTTTAGGACAAAGAACGAAAATTTTTTTGTAGAGTCGTGTAATCAAAGTATCTCGTTTCTAGTTGCTGCACACATTACGAGCAAATGTTACAGAAATACATAGTACCTACGATACAACTGTTGACCTACTGATAAATAAAAACGCCACAGGGAGGCAAAGCTGCTCGCTGGCATTATTACCCATACAAAGTAGCAATATCATAACAAAATTCGATATTCTTTAAACCCATCTTTAACTCATTCTCGCTGTACGCCCGTAAATATTAAGTGACGTCTCCATTACAATGTAATGTGCGCACGAGTTGATCTTTAGTTACCAGCTGTCATTGCAACGGTATTGCTTTTAACACTAAAACATGGTATCTCATTAAGTTTTCGTTATATTAAAGACACGAGTAAAAGAGAATAACCATTCAAAATATTGATCGTTGTATTTTCAGTTATGTTTAAAATCGACACTTCTGTCCACTTCTAGGTTTCAAACCAAAAAAAAAGTGCCTGTATACGACATTGGGGCCAATTCGAAAGTGTGTTCCCTAAATTCCTCCCCTCCATTTTTCTCCTCTGCTGCACTGGGAGTGAAGAAATAGCATAGAATGCGTGCAGATGCTTATCATCCTGGCATGTCGTAAAAGTCGACTAAGGGACGGGTCCTCTCCAACATGGTGGACTATCTGTATGGGCGATGGGCTGATCACCTGTCACCATACGGTTCATCATACCATCTTAGGACTAATTAATCGAACGTGGCCACAAGTAGTCTTGTGGCTCTGCCCACCCCATTAGGGATTTCGGGCGTGATGCTATGTATGTTCCCTAAATTTAAAAGTCACTATCTTGAACTAAGAAACGTCAAACTTGATCTTGACAGCTATGTGCTATACAATTCGAGTTTGACGTTTCTTATTTTAAATTTAGGCAATTTCTAACAAAGAGCGTTGAGTATGATAGTAATCTTATCTTATTTATTTTTTCGAAGATTTTTAGTGTTCCGTACCGAAATCAGCAACTCGTAGTCATTACGAGTTCTCATGGAACTAGTCAGTCGGACATTTTACATACTATCCTAACCACTAATATTGTAAATGCGAGTTTGTATGTGTCTTAGTATGTTTGTTACTTCTTCACACTTCCACGGCTGGACGGATTTGGATGCAATTTGGAATGGAGATGGCTTATTATATGCCGCATACAAAGCCAGGAACACAGCTAGTAGTGTAATAGAAATGAAACTGCATGATTATTACGGAACAACACACTTTAATTAATTAAGTGAAACATGCAAACACATCGACCAAGGTTAAGATTACGACCAACTGTAGTCAATACTTTTGAATATTTCTGTCGTATTCTTACCCTTGTAACAGAAACAGTTTATTCACACGTTAAATTAATATACAGGCAAATGCAATTAAATAAACAAAAAAAACGAGCGAGCGTTACATTAGTCGCATATCATGTGTAACATCTGACCTTAGTAATAAGCAATATTAACATTATATCGTGAAATACGCAAACACTGTTGGCTGAAAGTACCAACCTCATGGAACTTACGGACGGCCAACTCTACCACCGCGTGCGCTCATTGGTCAAATCAAATAGCGCGCGCTTCCCCGGCTTCCTGTTACACACTTCCGTCCCTTTTCACGAAATCACTCCCACAGATTGCAGGAAAGCGAGAGGAAAGATGTTACACATCAAAAAAACAATAACACGTACACCAGTGTCCTATTCACTGCCACGAGAACACACACCGCCATTTTGTTTTGTATTGTTTTCTTAATTTATATTACTCTGTGTGTATTCTGTGTTAGTGAATAAAGGTTTTTCTTTCTTTCTTTATTTTATACATTACTATATATGAGAAGGTAACTTTAAGTAATGTTAAGTTGAACACATTGCTAAATTTTAATTTAACGCGACAAAATTAAATATCTACTTGGTACGAAAATAAATATCTCGACTTTCCTTACTGATAGTGAGATCTCGTTTAGTAGATCGGACACTTCCGACACGCAGTGTCTTTCTTATGAAGAGACACCGTATCGCTTAAACGGAAGCCAAGAAAGAGATACTACAATAAAGGAGTGGTACGGGTAATACACACTTCAAGAAACAAAAATGGTCCCTCATGTGACCAAAAGTTAATGAATTCTACTGCTTAATTTTACGTTTTGTTCATACAGGCCAAAACTATGGCTACTGTCCTACATGCGGATATAGTCCAAGCGACAAAATCAGTCCTCAGGGTCCTTAACTTTCGGGAACAGGAGGGGACAGTTCTGAACCTAAACGTGTATGACCCATATGACATGCCGAACAAACATTTTGTTTTTCCTAACATGACATGAAAAACCCTGTTATGTTAGCTGGCAGTACCTGTTCTTCGGTCATAATTTTCATAACACATTATATATAAGGGTGGCAATTCACTTCACTGTATTTGCCAAATATTTGTGTTGCTCCTTTCTTTTAACACAAGAGTTGGAACACAAATAATTTGTAAATACTAATGAAGTGCGCTAAGCTGGCATTAGTAACAATAGTTAGTTTTAAACTTAAGCAAAACACATATTTGTATGAAAACAGGACTTAACTTCGATATGGTCGAAACATCGAGGTAAATAATAATTTATTATCGCTGTTAAATCCCGTTATCATATATATTTGTAACAATATCCGAGACTATAAATTTGACCAATCCTTTGTTATCTCAGCTCTATACTATAAATAAATAAGGTTCATGTTTGTCCTGGATATAAGACTTCCGTCCTTGTCACACAAGGCACTTGTAGCACATTATACTTTATGTCGATGATGGACGTTATTTTAACTAAAAAATCGAAATTGAAGTAGATTTCGTGGTTAATAGGTAAGAACTCTCTTTCATCAGCTATAAAAGTGGGTTTCAGTTTAGAAACACGTGCTTCAAGTAAACGCGCTCAAACATTTGAGCACCCCGCCTTCAATAGGCTTATATGCTCATATTTGTACACCTCGTTCAGATATTGATGCTGACTGTCTCTTATCACCGTTTAATCACTATCGTCTTCTTCGGAACCTACCTTGCAACCTTCTTTAGTGTCTGTCGAATCTTCGTCCTGTTACAAACAAACTTGCTGTTAGTGTTATTAAAAAAGCAATTTAGCAATACAATGACTGTTTTCCATTTGTTATTGATGATGGTAGGTACGAAAGGCCTGTTTTAAAAAACTTGTGCTGTGTGTTCACAATAAAAAAATGAAAATATCTGTGGCATAAACCTTCTTTATACCTCTGCCAAGCATTTATATAAAATGTAAACGTGACTAATTTTTTGACGATTAAATAAAATATTTACTTTACAAATACAACTCAAGTGAAGTGCAAACCTTAGGTAAGGTATAAACTATATGGAAATAAACCATTTTTACAACGCTATAGTAAAAAGTTAATGTCATGATCCATCCAATACCTATTAGAATATTAGTTATTATTATTATTATTAATCAATGGCGTAAGAAAGAAAGAGACACACAAAAGTGATAATTCTCTAAGCAAAAATAACGTGTATATCTCTTTATTTCGTGTTTCAAGGCATTAGATTAAAATGCAATATAATACAAGTTTAGCTTCTGGTTGCTTATGTAATATGTTCTATACGGTAGCACAAAAACTTACTAAACGTACCAGTATAAGTGTATTCTATAGTGTTCTTAAAATACGACTATGTGGAACATTCGGTTTATTTTCTCAAACGCAAATTGAAGATGCATTCAATACATTATTTAAATACTAAAAAAATATGTTTTCATTTCGATTTTTAGATCTCGGTTACATCTCCCGGCACCAAGACTTTCATATTCTTAGTATTCCAACAACATTCTAGAACACAATAGAAAAACCATTTAATTGGAAATTATATGCTTTTCATTTTGAACCATTTCCAACTCTAATGTAATTTAGACAGGTATTTCTCAAATAGTTTGTACGTAGTTAACGTGCTTTCGGGAACAACTTTTTACTTAAGTTTTTACTATTTGTTAACAGTTTCCTATCGTTTTATAGAAAATTTACAATTCTTTTTAAATTATTATTCACTTAGTTTCTTAATTAAAACAATACTCAATATTGACTAAAGAAATTTGTCCAAAACTGTTGGCATTTCTGTTCTGAGGACTTCAGAACCAACGGCAAAAATCACCCTTTTCATACAAAAGGTGATAACGATTTCCACCCCTGAAATCTTAACCGATTTTGACCAATTTTTGACAGGTTGTCAGTCAGAACAAAATCTAGGTCTATACGTTTTTTGAATGTTGATTAAAGATCAACAAAAACAAATAATCGCCGAAATTAGCTTTGTACAAGAATACTGAAACAACAATTAATTTGAATTTATTGATTATAGTGAAAAAACCAAATCGCGTAGACCTAGATTTTGTTCTGACTGACAAGCTATAAAAAATTGGTCAACATCGGTTAACATTTAAGTGGTGGAAATCTTTATTTTGTATGAAAAACCGTAGGTTCACATCCCTCTTAACAAAATCGTAACGAAATAGTAAAAACTTAACTAAAGTTAACTATTTACAAACTATTTGAGACATTTTTATATATTGACAATCGTGATTTTATTTCGTATTTAAAATAAAGTGCAACAATATACAATAATCACGATAAAATAACTAATATTTATTAATTCGTCATAATTGTGTCATGATTGATATTGGTTAGGTATACCAATATCAATCATGACACAATTATGACGAATCTCCAATAAATAACCTTATATGGTAACATTCTCTCCAGGAAAAAACTGATTTAATGGCACATTACTAAACCAGATTTTAAAATAAGTTATCATTATTTAATCAGTTCATATACTTTAATTTCAACATATAGCAAAATGAAAATGAAAATGAAAATGAAAATATTTATTTTGCAAGTAGGCCACCTGGGCACTTTTACATGTCTGAATCTACCAGCGCTTCGAAAGGTGACATCTGCTGAGAAGAAACGCCGCAAGAAACTCAGCAGTAAGTCTTTTTTCAACTTTGGCAGTACAGTTTTATCTAAAAACTAAAACAAAATGTGCAACATAAAAACCTAATGGGTACAAATTAATTCTAATAAATAACTAATAAGGGAGATGTATAGTCTCCACGTCTGGAAAAGTTAAGTGACTTAGAGATGTAAAAAGTCTCTAAGGGTCATAATAATAAAATAAAAATTGAAGCAAAGAAACATCTAAATAGATTAATCTAGGTTAAATGGAGGTGTAGACAGTCTCCACGGTCAAGTATAAAGATGGAGATGTAAGGTCTCCAAATATCAAAGAAACAATTTGAAATATAACATTTCATGTCCTAACAATACAAATATACGAATATGAAAAAGTATCAAATATAGTACAAACTGAAACATATAGCTGCGAACACATATTAAAGAAACAATTATAATTAATTATATCGCCGTTTAATTTTATTAACCAAATCATGTTCGATAATTACAAAGGGATCGGCGATTAACGGTCATCATAAAATACAGTCGAATTGAGAACCGCCTTTTTATAAGTCGGTTAAAATATAATACATCACAATCACGACTGGTTTATTGTATGCACGATCGGTAAAAACTCAAAAGAGATCACGTACCGAGAAAGTTGTGTCGATGTATCCGCTGACATGAGAAATTAACAACCACAAGATGGAGGAGCATGGATATGAAATATAGGGTGGGCCATACATTTTGACACTTTCAGAAACATGATAGAGACAGAACTACAAACCGTCGCTTATCTAACACCCCGCTCAAGTCGAAAATTAGCGGTTTTTACATTTGAATGTCATTGCGCGTCGATCTACCAATCACATTCTAGACGTTTCGCCCAATAAGAGACCAGAATTCAAAAAAATAGTGACAGCGCGCAAGTCGGTTGGCCTTCCAACACCGCTTTTCACTCTCCTGTAAGGTTGGTCAAAATGACTTGAGCGGTGTTGTTAGATAAACGACAAAATGTTATTTTATTAGGAATTTATTCAAATCAAATGTCTTTATTGTACATATTGTTACAGGTAGTCAAATACAGATGTTGAAAGATAATAAATAGTGTCACTGTAACATGTCATAAAGGCGTACAATACATAAAACCAAGATTATAGTCATATACAAAAAAAAAAAAAAACAGTTGTAAGCGACTAAACTTTAATTAATCATATAGTCATTGTTATATAATTAAGCCGAACAATGAACTACGCTATTTTTGGGAAAGATGCTGACAATTACTAATGCTGCGTCAGTTTGAGTACTCTCACCACTTTGATGTCTGGCCACCCTCTTTTGGTTAATATTCATTGTTGAACCAGTTTCTTTGAACTATTTGACACAAGCTTTGATTAAAATGACGCTGGGGCATGCGGCTAAATCCATATTCAATTCTACAGGCATCGCATAGTTACGTAAGAATCGTTGTTTTCGAACATCCAAATCCGTCTAGCCGTTGAAGCGTGAAGACAAACATAATAACCAAACACCGTATTGACGGGGGCAAAAATGTACCAGTGCTAGTGATTAATTAAAATCGACTAAGTTTATCGATATCGATAAAAAGCAATTTTTAAACATCATTATCATAACATAACTAATGGCTAAGTTTGAATAAGTACTTTTAATTATGTGGAATGTGGAAAAACTCCTCACTCCTCTGCTGCACTGGGAGTGAAGAAATAGCATAGAATGCGTGCAGATGCTTATCATCCTGGCATGTCGTAAAAGTCGACTAAGGGACGGGTCCTCTCCAACATGGTGGACTATCTGTATGGGCGATGGGCTGATCACCTTTCACCATACGGTTCATCATACCATCTTAGGACTAAATACATCGAACGTGGCCACAAGTATATCTTGTGGCTCTGCCCACCCCAATAGGGATTTCCGGCGTGATAATATGTATGTAGAATATTAAAGAAGTTAATTCCTCAAAAAGTTATTTTTGTGTATGTCGTTTTCTTCTTAATCCAAATTCTTAGAATTACACAACGGTTGTACGTAATTTTATCGATATCAATTAATAAAATTAGTTTATCTACACCCATATCATAAAACCTCCATTGATTAATCAACAACCGTATGAAATGACCACCATTTTGACAACCAATTAGGAAAAACCAGTGTTGCAATGTTATTTCTTTATCGTTTTTAGTAAAGAAATGAGATTAAATTTGGAACAGCTGTCAAAACTCAAGTGGGTCTCTATTCTAGTATCCATAGATATTAAACAGTTATTGATACGAAACGTCAATTCAGTATGCTTTTTTAATATAAACTGCACAACATTTGATCTCGAGTGACATGAGAATAGAGACTTCATTCGTTTGTCTATGATTTAAAAAGAAAAATGGTCTTGACAGAGGATCGAATTGGCGCCATTATGTTGGAGTTTTGCTGAACGAAAGTAGAATTGTTGTTGAATTGAATAGAAAAAGTTGTTTGTAATTTACATTTTAGTTGAAAATATGATTAGTAGTCTTCTCGGAATGTGTGTGATGTGAAAATGCGCCGGATATCGGAAATATGCAGCCACGATTGCAACAAATAACTTGTTGCCAGAAAATATTGTTTCTGACCCCATCGTGGAGGATTTATAATATGTGTGTAGATAAAGTTATGTATGCAACTCTGCATAATTTGGCCTTAAAACACTCGTGTGATCTTATTATGAAACTCGCCTATCGGCTCGTTTCATGAAAAACGCACTAGTGTTTTAAGGCCTATCATTATGCAACCGTTGCATAAACTACTATTGCGTATACAGTTTGGTTTGGTACACTTCAACAGATACGTTAGACATCAACGCGTTCCAATTTTCACTAATATTAATAAATTCGAAAGTGTGTTTGTTTGTTCCGTTTTCACGGCCACGGTGAAAATGACCACCATTTTGGTGGTCATTTTCTACGGTTTTTGATTAAGCAATGGAGGTTTTATGATATGGTTGTAGATAAAAGATTATTGTGTTGTTTATTTTTTGAGATACGAAGCTTTGAAAAGTCATAGTTCATACCACTCGCAAAAACGCTCCTTACTAAATGTACCTGAACTATGACGTCACAGCACAGTTAGAGTGTAAAAAATATTGTATGCATTTAAAATAAATTAACAATTATTTCCGAAAAAACTGTTTTTAGGCCAATATCTTACAAATAAAACATGACATACTTATGAGGATGTCAAAAACTAGTAATTCAGAAATAAAAAACAACTTATTTTTCACTTATTTTGACCCTTCAATAAAAAAGGAAAACTCAAAATTATCCTTTTTTTCTTTTACATTTAGTTTCACAATATATAATTTAAATCTTATTTTGATTTTCATGCATATTCCCTATTATTCTTGTTGATACATTTCATATTCTACAAACTTTTCTTAATTCATATCCTAACAATATTGCCCACGATAAAGTGACCCAGATGTCAACGTAATGAGAGCCTTGAGCGGCGCCGGCGCAGTTTCAATTACATTATTACACTGCACTGGGCCAGGCTCAGCGGGCGCTCCAGATGGTTCCAGTGTGTTAAATAATATTATTTATTTAAACTTTATCGCACAAAACATGACGGTACAAATGGCGGACGTAATGCCTTAAGGCATTCTATACCAGTCAACCATTGGGCCAAACAGAAACAAATTGAGGTGGGTGCTACACGTAAAAAGAAGCATCGGTCGCCTAATGGCTAAGGAAGTCGACTCGTGATCATGAGGTCCGGGTTCGAATCCAAGCGGTTGCCATGTACCAATGAGTTTTTCTAACTTATGTACATTATCTGCGTGTGAATTGCGGTAACCGATGCTCTTACAGTAAGGGTCTGAGCACACTGGAAAGGGCCGCTAGTGGACCACCCCTGCCGAGGCCAGCACTAGCCAAACCGAAGGGCTGCCACAATAGATCAGCAATGGTCGAAACGGCAATATATGGCCCAATTAACCTCCAATAATAATAATAATAAACGTAAAAAGGATCATTTTCTATATTGAAATTTAAAAAAAAATGTAAAGGAATGGGCATGCGTTTGACCTTCCTGTCACCTGATGGACAGCGAAGACAGGGTCTAACTAGGGTAGAACACGCTTGCCCAGAAGATGCCGTTCACTCTTACCTTGAAGACACCAAGATTGTATAATTCAGGAAATATCCTATAAGGATCCCTGAACATTTGGAATATGCTCGTCAAGATCTCTCGTTGGACACCAAATATAACAATAGTAGTTTATGCAACGGTTGCATAATGATAGGCCTTAAAACACTAGTGCGGTTTTCATGAAACGAGCCGATAGGCGAGTTTCATAATAAGATCGCACGTGTGTTTTAAGGCCAAATTATGCAGAGTTGCATACATAACTTTATCTACACACATATTATAAATCCTCCATGATGGGTTCAGAAACAATATTTTCTGGCAACAAGTTATTTGTTGCAATCGTGGCTGCATATTTCCGATATCCGGCGCATTTTCACATCACACACACTCCGAGAAGACTACTTACTGTTCATATTTTCAACTAAAATGTAAATTACAAACAACTTTTTCTATTCAATTAAAAAACAATTCTACTTTCGTTCAGCAAAACGCCAACATGGCGATCCTCCGTCAAGACCATTTTTTTTTAAATCATAGACAAACGGATGAAGTCTCTATTCTCACGTCACTCGAGATCAAATATTGTGCAGTTTATATTAAAAAAACATACTGAATTGACGTTTCGTATCAATAACTGTTTTAATATCTATGGATACTAGAATAGAGACCAGTTGAGTTTTGACAGCTGTTCCAAATTTAATCTCTTTTCTTTACTAAAAACGATAAAGAAGTCATGTTATTTCTTTATCGCAGCACTGGTTTTTCCTAATTGGTTGTCAAAATGGTGGTCATTTAAGGAGGATACCTAAGGATTGATTAACCAATGGAGGTTTTATGATATGGGTGTAGATAAACATGTTTATCTTCATTTTATTAGTTTCGTGGTATGAAAATCAATAAATACAAAACAGTACCGTGACTCACTTATAGACAACGCACAGCCTAAACGGGTGGTCCTAGAGGTTTAAAATTTGGAGGAGACATTCCTCGAGTACCCTAGAGGTGCACCAAGGGATTTTTTTTGAAATAAAGTTTGTATGGAAAATACCGCGGGCAAAGTTGTGGCGGGTCCACTTGTAACTTATAAAATGGGATTTAATGAGATCTCATATACTCTGACACGCGGAGTGTCAAGATCGAATCAGACCTTATTTGCCGAAATACGATAGTAGTAAGTAGTTTAGGAGCTACGAGAGAACCAATAAACATACACTGCTAAAATCGAAACCCTCTTTAGCATTGCCGTAGTCGGATTAAAACAACAAGAATGTCAGGTATTTAGTTAACACAGAATGACTTCAAAAGACATCATTGTATACTTAAGCATTTCAAAAGCCTGTTCTAAAAAATAGCTCTTTACGCCCTCGTTGCCGCATATTACTTAACTGATTAAGCTTACCGTATAAACACTTTATTTTATTACAGCAGCGTACATACAAATATAATTGGCAGTTTTTGTACTAACGGTATCAAACCATTTGCACGAGCGGCAGCGATTCTTTAGCCGCTTTATCGAGTTAATAGTTAATATTTATAGGTCATAACCGGGGCGGTAAACACGAAGTTACGACTTGATTATCGCGGGGTTTTTATTTTTTTTGTTTAATAAGTGAGATGTCTCTAAATGGCTGGACCTTTTAATTCAACTGCTGTCCGTTACATCGGGACAAAAAGCTCCTTGTCACGCTTAAGAGTTTTTTTTTTTTTTTAACTAAATATCATAATGTTTCTTTGTGCAAAAGGTAAATCTCAACCTTTTAAGAACGAACGAATGTAGATCATTTCATTAATCATAAAATAGAGTTCATGCAAATCAGCGATATGGGGCCATACATAAATTACGTTACACGAATTTCATGATTTTTGGAGCCCCCGTCCTTGTCACAGGGGTCACATTTGTGCCCGTCCCCTGGTGTGACGTCACAGATTTTGCAATATTTTAAGTTTTCGATAGATTTGAAATGTAGAGTTTTAATACTTTAGATTTATACATGTGTCTGTGACATCACGAAGATTATGACTTGTCACACGATGTCACACCACCGTCGTGTGACGTAATTTATGGATGGCTCCTAGACTATTTTTTTTTATAACCTTAGGAACTATAATAGCGCCAAGGCTGCTGAAAGTAGAAAAAGAAATATTACCATTGCGGCTTATAAACCATGAACATGATCAACTTTCTTTAGGTAAGTATCTGACCAACGAAATTAGAAACTTTGTTCATACCTTTCACTCTCAAATCGTTATAAAGTCGACAGTAAGGATAAGTGTATTTTTATACAGTAGATCCCTTTAATCGAAAGGCAGAGGCTTTAAAAAGTATAGAAGATTACTTCCAGACCACAAGCGCGTGCGCACGTGGGCAGCCTTTAGTAATTGTGTCAAGTCGTTATAATTCATACAATAAAGAGCCAAGAAAAATATTATTTTAAAGTATTCTTTATTTATAATACGAATTGGCGCGACGGAGTGTTAATATATGTGTGCAAATCACGAATGTTTAAGAGGATATTTTCTCATTTGTTAGAAAACTAAATAGGTAGGTTTCTTTAGAAAATAGCCTAATTTTGCAGGTATATCATTCAAGGATAATTATAAAATTGTAATAGAATTAAAAACGAAATCAACACACTCATGCTTTGACCGACCTTTTGACGTCCAGACACTGACCTGAAATGAATAAATAATAATTAACAAACGAATACAAAATAATCTTAAATAAGTCATAAATCCTAATTTATTTAGAAAACCAATTTACCCGTCAATAAGAAAAGTATTGCTATTTTAAAGGACAGTTCAACTAGAACTACTTATTTAAATAACAAATGTATAATTTATAATTTAAACTAATCAGGCATGATGCGTGAAAACATTTGTATACCTCAAGGCATCTCATAGTGATACATATAATAAAATGTATCATGATTTATTAAATACGGCACAAAAATAAATCCACGTGTTTTAAACTGTCCGCAAAAGTCGTAAATAGTTGCAATTATTGTAAAGTTGCATCCACACTGGCCTTCACATAAATAACTTAGAGGGTAAACGTGTGGCATTACCAACTAACAGGGCAATTAGCCGTCCCTTTCGTTTGAGCCATAAAAACAAAGAGAACTCATAGTAAAAGTGAAATAAAAGGTTTAGACAATGTTTATTAGGTACAGGTTGAGTCTTGGATGTTTCCTATGTATTTAAGTATTTATTTATCTATTTAGGTATGTATATCTTCGACTAGTACTAGCACCCATAACAAGCCTTAAGAGCTTACTTTGGGACTACTAATACTTAAAACTGAAGAAAATCTTTACACAAATTGATCTTTGTGTAAAGATTGTCCCTGATTTATTTATTTATTTATATATAACTCCATACCTGTACCCATACCATTAGTCAATAGTATTATTATTTATTATTAGTTTTTCCTACTTTTGGGGAAAAGTTACTGTTTATTAACTTTGACTATTTTATCCGTACGCCAAGGCAAAATTAGTTTCATTCAAAATTTTAATAATGCCAGTTTAAGAAAAGCTATATTATGAAGATGAAAAGTCACATTTTGTTTGCGAATTGACCTTATTTGATACTATTATCAGAAAATAAACAAGATAAGCACCTATTATTCAGCGTTTGACCCGAGATTAAATATTAAGTGACCATCAAACGAGAATCAATCCACAATAACATTATAAATGCGAAAGTGTTTGTTTATTTCGGTTTCACGCCTAAACGGCTAAACAGAATTCTATAAAAATTGGCACAAATGTAGCCTATTATATGGAGATAGACATAGAATACTTTTTATTCCTACATCCTGCAAGAATGTTCAGGAATCTTTATAAATTAAATTCCTCGATAGATGGCGCTGCGCACGATATACAAATTCGACGCAAACGAAATTGTGGGCGAAAGGTAGTAACATAATAATAAATATAACAATAATATAACTTTTTTATCGCGGACATACTATTTATACGATGATAATATACATCCTTCACATACCTACTTCTCTATATATCATATCAAGTGTTAACTAACCTCCATACCATTAAAACCTGTATCATTAATATTAATATGCACTAATAAAGGGCAATTTATACGCATTTTTAATACGCAATGGGCGTGGCTGCAACCGGCGCGCACGCATACAGCCGTGTTAATCGAGATCATTTCAATAATGCAAAATGCTATTGGAATTTGTCTAGGAACTTTAGTGACCAATTCATACACTCAAAGAGAAATTTTCGAAAAATTAAGCATCTTGAGAAATCCTGCACGTATAGGCATAGTAATTTAATAATATGTGTGAGGCACTGGGCCCGTGGGACGACTTAGGCCTGTGCATAGCATTGGGACGTATACCGGGTGGAAACAACTAACGCTATATAGCAAATTTGACTCAAAGGAGACTGTATTGTATTTAAAAGTCGGCCAAGTGCGAGTCGGATTCGCGCACTAATGGTTCCGTACCATTATCTATAAAAACGGTAAAAAAATCATGTCTGTTGTATGGGAGCTCCCTTAAATATTTGTATATGTTGTTATAGCGGCAACAGAAATACATCATCTGTAACATGTCAACTGTCTAACTACCACGGTTTATGAGATACAGCCTGGTTACAGACGGACGGACAGCGGAATAGTAATACGGTCCCGTGTTACCTTTTGAGTACGGAACCCTAACAACTACATTCGTGGATTTTTTGGAAATTTCCCTGTCTCAGTCGGGAATTGAACTGGTCAAATGAGATAATAAAACATGCTGTATAAAGTAAGTTGAAGACAAAGAGATATAGGTACCAATAGAGTCCCATTTTGGTCGCGCGATGAAGACAAATGCAACTGGCTTCTGTGGTGTTATCAGCAGATAAATGAAACTATTAATTGAGACTGTAAGAACTACGGTATTCGGTTCATATTTGAATGTGTCCTCATCGCTGATCAGCCGCTGCGCACATTAGATGATCACATGGCGGCACTCACTGTATAATGATATGCAAATATATATACATTTAAATGAAAAATGCAAAATTAAAGGAACTATGTTTTTATTAAATTGTTTTGCTGTTAGAAGTTAATTGCCGTTAATTCACGCAAATTGTCTTGCGTCATAGAAATATGTGGCTTGAAAACTACGCGAATCGGCAGGTGTTGGGTTAATAGTTAGATGCACATTATTTAGAGCTTATTAAACACAAATAAATAAAACTAAATATTTAAATTTATTTGCAAGTGATAATTGTTGCATGTCTATTGGAAATACAGTTTTTATTTACATCGTAAAGTGTTTAAAAAGTTTTTTAGATAAATAACAACTTATAAAAAGGCCGCGCCTAAACTGGACTTTAATAGACTCCGCATGGCCGGGCGACCCCCCGCTGCCTGCATTAGAGGCAAAAAGCCATAAGCGGCGCAGCTTCACAGGCGCGGGGAGCGCATTTTCGCGAACGCACCTATCACAGCGATCTAAAAACCCCGCGCGCCCCGCAAGTTTTGCAGCTTTATTTGCTACAAAAAGTTAGGTTAACCGGTGTGTTTAGGATATTTGGTATGTGACTTTAACTACGATATCGGATGTTTATGATTATAGGTTGTATTCTTCATTCTCTTTGCTATGTAAAGTAAAATAACAATGACGCCATTTTTTATAGAAAAAACGTTTCTGACGTGAAAAAGAGACATTTAAAAATATTTAACAAATCATACTTGTGCGCTATTGTATAAACCCATTCCTTTAGTATGAACATGATGGACGCATTTTGGACAAAGTCCGGTCACCTCCGAAAAGTTATTGTACAGTGCTCTAAATAAACGATTCACACGTGCGTACCGTCAGCAACAACAGCGAGTTATCAAGCTGTAAACCATTTTGATTTTGTAAAAAACAAACAAGGGGAAAAAGAGGGGAGTTCTTTGCCTAACAGACTTAATATAGGTCTCAAGAACAAACAACAATATATTTTGTACTGCCATAATTATATTTGTACAAATGGGATAACTTTCAATTTCAAAGTTTATTTATTTACCAAGAATTATATGCATTTTCTTAAGTTAAACAAACATGATAATTTACGGTCCTCACACACAGCCTGTGTCTTGAGGACTATTACACCACTTTAAAGAGAATAAACAATATCATGTGTTTCAAAAACGTTTAGTTTTGTGGGAAGTTTAAGAAAATTACGTTTAGTTGTAGCTCACCGCAAGCTCAGTTTTGCCAAAAAAATGAGATTAACAAGCAAAGCTCTGCGGCATAATCTTGCAACATGACAGGTCGCGTAAATTCACAATTTTAAAATTGTGTTTTCAAAATTTGCAGCCTGAATGTAGATTATGTTGTTCGAAAATAGGAGACAGAATATCAATGCGAAAAAGAAAATAAATGTATAAAAATGTAAAACGCTGCAGACCGTACAACTATGACAACCCCGCACAATATGCCCAACATTTATCATCATAAGGCTTATACACGGGACCACCGCATTGTGCAGCGACGTCCGAAACACGCTTAACTATGTCCAACCAACCATTGTGCTATTGTGGTCGCCGTGTACGTTCATGCATTTTTACAAACATTTAAGGCTATCCCAAGTATTTGAGAACACCTCAATATTACGAAAAACGTGACGCCCTACAATTTAATAGTAAATTGTGTAAGGGTGGTAAAGAGGAAACAACGAGCAAACCATTCAAAACCCGAGCGAACAGCGAGGGCTTTAATGGCATGATGCTCATAATGGGGAAGTTGCATGAAAATCAAAATGAGGTTTAAATGATATATTATGAAAGTAAATATAAACAAAAGCATATAACAGGAAAACGCAGATCATTTTGACTATTCATTTTTATTTGATTTAAGGTCACTTTTAGTGAAAAATATAAATTGTTTTTTTAGTTCTGGTTTTTGTTTTTTGGTCATCCTCATCAAATTTATGTCATGTTTTATTTCTACGATGTTGGTCCAAAAACAGTATTTTCGGAAATAATTGCAGATTTCTTTTAAACGCCATACATTTTGTACAGTCTAACGACAGCTGTGACGTCATAGCTGTTGTCCAGTTTGTATGGAGTGTTTTTGCGAGTGGTATGAACAATGACTTTTTAAAGTTTCATAACTGATAACATAACCAACAAAAAAAGGTTTTGCGTACACAGATCGGTTTCTATTACTCAACACTTTCCAATACAAGATGAAAAAAAAAATATGCATCTTCCCTATCGCTGTACCGCCTGCATTACACACAATATTTTCATCACACTTGAGAGGAAAGAAATTATAAAATAAGGTAAGTTTACTATTTTACTCGTACTGTAGTTTGATGTAATATCCTATACAAATTCATCACGCCCGCGGATCGGATTTTAGTCGTACGATCCGTTTTTCCAGCATATATAATCCTAATAATTACAAGCAGGTGTGTTACGTCAAAATGGATTCGTGCGTTTGAAAGGACAAATACTCACAATTTATCTTATAAAATGCAGTTTTGTTTGGAATAGCGATTAAAATCATTTCATGCGGACTAAATCTAGGAAACCTTGTACTTATGTATTATAACATTACTAATTTCAGCAAAAAGAAAATTGCGCGACAGACGGTAGAAAAACAACTCCAAGTTAAGTCTACATGAGCGTGTGAAATTCGGGCATAATTCAGTTTTACGATGTTTACTTACATAGGCACGAAGTTTGTTCCTCATCGCAGTTAGAACTTATTTATAGGATTAGGAAAACTAGGTAAGGAGAAATCGAAGTTTTTATCCCTCTACGGAGGAGCAAAGTTTTGCTATTAAATAAGCGGCAACTACTTACTGAACGTATCTTTACTTACTAAGATACTTAGGGTAGGTAGAGACCACGGATTTCCACCTGCTACGATCCTGACACACACCATTCGCTCCGTCTACTCTCATTAAGTTGTTCATGCACGCTCGGGTACTTTTGCCCTGGCCTTTCTTAAGAACGTCCTCAATCTGGTTGTGGTATGTTCGTCTAGGTCTTCCCTTCCGACCCTACCATGCACATTCGCCTTATAAATCTGCTTCGTTAGTCTTCTTTCGTTCATCCTCTCCACATGTCCAAACCATCTACGCATACCTTTCTCAATTCTCACGACTACATCTTCTTCCACAGCACATCGTTCTCTTATCACGCTATTCCTTATCCTACTACTAGTTAGGTAGTACTTTTCTGGATGGAGCGCTACCAAAACAGAAAACAATTGTATTCCTGTAATATTCTTGTAAAAAAAAGAAAACATCATAACAATCATCAACCCGGCTGGATCTTATACCGGGTGGAACGACACGAAGAACCTTGCGAAAAATATCGTATCATATATGTAAATGACTAGCGAACCCGCCACAGCTTCGTATTATATTGTACTTTCCATACAATATTTATCACCTCTTTTCACCCCTTTGGGGATCGAATTTCAAAATATCCCTTCTTATTGCACCTCTAGGGCACTCGAGGAATGTCTCCTCCAAATTTGAAACCCCTAGGACCACCCGTTTAGGCTGTGCGTTGTAAGTGAGTCACGGTACTGTTTTATATGTATTGATGTCCAATCGGTGAGTAATGGTACGAAACGTTTATGAAAAATAAAATAAAAGCTATTAAAATAAATAATTTTTAATCATGGTGCCAACCATAATACGCCCGCGTAGGTACTCGTACTACTTAGCAAGCCTAAGCCACATAAATATTAGGGGCGAAACCGCTGTTAGGGTTGAACAGATTCATTTTTTTTTATTAAACTTTAAGGAAATGTTACTCGTAAACGGATACAAATATTAACATAGTTTCTAAGAGAAAAATATAGAAGTAAGCGATTGACATATTATGTTAGGTACTGTAGAGGTTGCCATTCCTAACAAGTTCTCTCTGGGATTTTAAATAATTTGTATTAAACATTTGAATCAACTAAAGGGGCTAGTAGACGGGCTAGTTTTTCGGCAATTTATTGCTGCAATTCGGGCTATCCTTAAAAGTTTACATTCAAACGTTTTGTCCCCATTGGCGATGTTATATTATGTAATCTTTTTGGAGATAGCCCAAATTGCCGAAAAACTAGCCCGTTTACGAGCTCCTTAACCGTTTGACCGCCAAGCATGTCTGAGAAGTAACACGAATTTCAACTTTAAGTTAAGGTAATGAAGGACTTTTTTACCCTGTATCCGCTGACTGCAGCAGACTGTGGCGGTCAAAAGGTTAACACATGACCAGTTGATTTTAAATTTTTTAGCGATTTACTTATTATAATTGCGGAATGAACGGAAAGCGCAGGGCCTCTATTCAGGACTGCTAAGAGATTTACTATATCGTCACTAAAATGCCAAAACCGCGCATGAGTCGTTGTTTTGTACGTGTTTGACGTTCACATTCGCGGTTTTGGCATGTTAGTGGCGATATAGTAAATCACTTAGCAGTCCCGAATTCAGGACCAGTTCATAACAAAATCAACCATATTGCGTGTTCATGGGCCTTCCACTGATTCCCCAACCATAAGAAGTAGGAAGGTTAAATGTTTAAAAAAGCTAATCAAGTGCGAGTTGTACTCGAGCACAACGGGTTTAGAACCATCGTACTTCGTACTTCACTTTATGCGTGTTAGGTTGATAATACCCGACCCGATTTCATTCATATTTATCGTATAAATTATTGAATTATAAAATGTATAAACTATAATCCATGTTAATATCTCAACAGAAACATGGTTTAAAATCTGAGTTTTAGCATATTTATACATGTATGAGCTTAATAAGTTATACCAATTTTGATATTTTTATTATTTGGCAGTATTTGTGCCATAACTACACTTAATCGATGAAGATTCCAACTTTATAAGTCTAATCTTTGGGATAGAAGCATCTGACAGACGAACGGACGGACATCAAAGGCTTGGAAACATCCAGAATATTACTTCCATAGAATTCTTCTTACATCTGTGTTACCAGACTTACCAATAGCACAAGAAGCAGACACTTCTCACCTCATTACACCGATTATATCGTAAAATTTTACATTTTCTACCATTCCATTCAAATTATAGGCTATCGCACCCGACTTTTATCGGTTTTCGGTAGTCGGATAAAGACAGAATGTACATAAAAATAAATTGGCGTCCAAAATGAACAGTTGTTAAAGCAAATACGAGGTAAAAAGCGAGCTGTGATTTTGAGGTATGTTATTAGAGGTCATATACAGGTCTGAACGGAACGGGGGACCTTCCCGCAAATGTAAGATTATAATATGCTTAGTTCTATATTTTTCTCCCAGAAACTATTTTAATATTTGTAGCCTGCAAATTAAACTTAAATAAACGAGCGTCGGTGGCCTAATGGCTATGGATGTTGACTCGTGATCTTGAGGTCCGGGTTCGAATCCAAGCGGTTGCCATGTACATTATCTGCCTGCAAATTGTGGTAACCGATGCTCTAACGGTGAGGGAAAAAAATTGTGAAGAAACCTGCACATTTGGGTTATAAAATGTATAACTATGATCCAACTGGTCTGGTTCCCCTGTCACAAGGATTACGGAGGTCAGACGGCAGTCGCTCCACTGTAATAACCCGACCTGCCGAACCCGGGATCATGGTTAAAGCGTACCCCGTAGCGTAAGCGTAGACAGGAAAAAGGGCTAGGAAGAGAAGAGACAAGAAGATTGATGATGGTTTAATCCAAAAAAGTTAATCCGTTCAACCCTAACAGCGACTTCGAACCCACTGTGGCGTAGGCTTACTAAGTAGTATCTACGGGGGTGTGTTAGGGTTGGCACCATGATTAAAAATTATTTATTTTAATAGTTCTTCTTTTATTTTGAATAAACTGTTGTAAATCATTCATATGATCTTTTCCGCAAGGTCCTCGTTGCGTTCCACTTGGTACAACTGGGTGCAAGTTGACCGCAAACCTGTTCCTACAGGTGATGCACAATTTTATTGAATACTAGGTTTCGTTTGCGACTTCGTCCGCGAGGAGCTCGGTTATCGCTGTTCCCGGCCCACAATAATCTCTATGCAAAAAATCACGTGGATCCGTTGCTCCGTCCGCTGCGTAAAAGAAAAACCAACTAAGCTCGGATCCAGGGGGGTCATGGGGGTCATGACCCCCTGCGCTAGATTTGCGCAGTGTTAAAATTAAGCGTGTCAATATATGGCTTGTCCTAATCCAGGTACTTTGTCATTTCTCGACCACCTGACCTGAAGCAGGATCCGCCCTTGAAAGCAACAAACACACTTTTGCATTTATAATATTAGTAGCTTCTATTACTATCTTCATCTGCGTGGTATGTATCTTTAAAATATGAAGAATTTTCAAGTTAATGACTTAGTAAATTAAAAAAAAATCCCTCAAATTACAGTCTCTCATCGGGCACGTACGGACTTGCCGTTAATTAATTATCCAGACCCTATTTCACCCTATTAGGGTTTGATAATATTAAAAAAAAATAGCCTATGTTCTTCCCCAAGGCTCCAAAAATCTCCATATCAAATTTCATCAAAATCGGTCCAGCGGTTTAGCTGTAAATCACGCACATACATAAAAAGACACCAACGAGCTCTCATCGGTGCCGCACGTATCTTCCGTGAACTAGACGGATAGAAAAACGAAGTTACTTTTGGATTTCTAATATTAATGCAGCCGCGAGCCGAAGGGGAGGGTCACAGGGGACATGACCCCCTCCCTCGCCCCGAATCATACACGTCCAATTGAAAAATCTTCTAAAAATAAAGTATAATTTACTCGACATATTTTATTATTATTGACCCCCTCCAAATTTCAGGCTGCGACTGCGCCTGTATTAATATGTTCATAGTAGAGAAGTATGGATGGTTTTGAAAGCAGCCGCAGAAACAAAATCAATATTGTACTCGTAATGTTATGAATGTAGCAACCAATCAACAAAGAAAATCGTTAAAGATTTTATCTTACAAAATTTTACCGATTTTAAATAACTTGATAACATCGTACCAAATTATTTAATAAATGATAATTTAGTAAGAACACAGTTATCTCGTGTAACAGCACTTTATGAGAACATTTATACATAAAAATAAACAATTATATTATTTCCCAAAAGAAGTTGCGGCGGCGGATGGTAATTGTTTCGGTCAAATTGGCGACAATTTTTATCGATTTTCGTCCATCTAAGTCCTTTTGAGATGACTGCCCTACTTTCTGCTTTGGGAGAATCATTTAAAAGAATTCCGTTATCACTCAAATTAGAAGTTGCGAAAGTATTTAATATCGTATTTTATGTTGCTGCTATAAAAGTATGAATTACGTTAACGACTTAAAATTGCCTCATGACATTTACTCGTTTTTTATTAACAAAAATCTAGTTAACTTCGATACAGTTTGTATACAATATAATTTATTTCTTTGTATTCGACAGTAAATCAATGAAAAGTTAAAAAATATAATTATATACTCTCGATCTAGCTTCAAATTATTAATATTTGTGATTTTTTACTAAATTAAAATAGGTTAAAAAATTGCACGGAAGCGTATTCGTATCAGCGCGTTTTTTCTCCGCTTTCGTATTAAAAATTGCATTTTTTTTAAATTAAGTGTTGCAGTGTCTCATATTTCGTGTTTTCTTATCAGACTAAAGTCAATCTCAACGCAAACCCGTCCTTAATCAGATGCGAAAATTCCGCAAATTCCTCATAACAATAAAAAACCCGGCTACAATTAAATATTTGAAGATACCGCAATCGTAAAATACATAGTGCTGTACTAAAGTATTGAAGTGACAGTTTGGAGGTGTTCCGACGCGATATCCATCACAACGGAGGATGCTCGGACAATTTGCTTGGTTTATCAGCGCGTAATTATCCTGAACGCTAATGGACGGCTGCGTTACGCGACCGTGTAAGTGGCGACCGGGTAGCGATATAAATAAATAAATAATCAACGAGTGAGCTGTAGACCTCGCGACAACCTTAACTTTGCCGTTGGAAAACTGTTATCCCTAAACATCGACATAGGTCGCGATCACTTTACCAACACCGCAAATAAGTTTGTAATCGCAAAAACCCCCATATTTATGTCATTTTGAAAAATTTTGAAAACCTGAATCGACAAATAAAATCTATATAATTATTGAACCTGCTGACAAAATTTCATGAGAATCGGTTGAGAAATGCGACCTATAGAGGAAAACAGCAGGAAATCCGGACAGACATACGGTCTCGGCTCGGTCAATAAATCCCGCTTTTATTTAAAACTAGGATTCACGTTTAGATTTTCCCACAGGAACTCTTCATTTTACAGACTCAAAAAAGCTTAAGTCAAACATTAAAACTTCTGTTACCCAACATCGCTCCTTGAAGCACTGTTTTCCCCTAGAAACATGTATCTAACACATTAACATTTTCACAGCTAAGAACCCGGCAGCCGAGTTTTCTGTTAGTAGCGAATTTTTGCTATGCTGTGGCAATGAAAGAGTTAAGACGTCATCCATCAGAGATAAACAAGTAAGATGTGAGCTGAGCTATTGTTATCCACAGCACAAATTTTGAGACGTATAGAGAACCTACTTAGTTTCTGGAACCAGAGGCGCAGCTAGGTAACCAAAGGCCCTCGTGCAAAAATCTGGGGTCCTAACTAAACTGCTTACGGTGGGAGAATTTTTAGCTAGTTCAATACGAGGTTTGCTGGTCAGGGTCCAAGGGCCCCCTGAGCTTAGGAGCCCTGGTGCAACGCACCGTCTAGCTCTTCGGTAGTTATGGGATTGACTGGGACCATGGCAACGTAAGAGTTAAGAGGAGTGTGAACCTACGGCTTTTCATACAAAAGGCGATAAAGATTTCCACCCCTTAAATGACTTGAACAATTTTTTCTAGCTTATCAGTTAGAACTAAATCTAGGTCTATACGTTTTGGGTTTTTTCACAATAATCAATCAATTCAGTTTTATTGCTGTTTCAGTATTCTCATACAAAACGCCGATTATTTGACTTTGTTGATCTTTAACGAAAATTAAAAAAAAAAATGTATAATCCTTGATTCGGTTGTGACTGACAACATATCAAAAATTGGTCAAAATCGGTTAACATTTAAGGGGTGGAAATCGTTATCGCCTTTTGTATGAAAAGGGTGATTTTTGCCGTTGGTTCACAGTACTCTTAAGAATCCCCTTTCCTCTCCCCGCTGTTGGTTTGCGCCGCGCACCTGCGCCGACGCATCCCCGGCAACATGGCCGCCGTATTATTACCGCAGTGAGTTATGGCGATGACACTCGCCGGAATATTATGCGAAAAAGTGATAATTAAGCGTGAAATTTAATTTCTCCGGACCCCAAATTGCTGGAAAGTGTTGAGCAACAGGATCGATAAGTTTTAAGAATTTTGCAATTTTTTAAATTGTGGCTGGTATGGCAATTGATCCGGGTCTTCTTGCGCAGTAAAAAATCAAATCAAAGCGCGGAGTGCGCCAGGCCAAGTTCCTGTAGACCACGCTCGAACAGCGTCAAGTTTACGCACACAAATTTAAAATAAAATGAGTTTCTTATAATCGTTTTTATAGCCTGAACGAGTTCTTTGATTTTAACTATTAATTATAAGTTAGGTAAATAAATTAATCATAATTAAATTGCTTGTGCCCTTAGATACAGGGTTTATAATGGACATAAATGTAATAATTTTAAGACCTTTGTAACACATAAATGCAGTAAACGAATATGAACAGTTTCAAGCATTTGCTAAACTCCATCTATCTATCTATCCCCAAGGCTAGTTTCGTTATAGCACTGTTTACTTTCAGCGGCACATACCAGACACGGCGATAAGTTTACCCGTTTATCTCTCTGACTATCTCTTTCATCGGCACTAGTGTGAGAGAGACGCATTTAGAGATAAGACGGTGTCTGGCATGCCAGGGCCGCTGAGGAGCACAGATATTTTTTTTGCTAACCATAACCAAAAAGAAAAGAAGCAGGTCCTGTATTCAACATTGCCTAAACGATAACGCAAATTATTTTGAAAACGATATATCCTTATCAAGATAATAATGTATTAAAAATACAATTTTGGGCATTCATCGCTTACTATTACTGTTGTGATGGTGTTGCAGCATTAAGCGTTTATTAGCAGCATTTGTAAAGAACTTTAAGTGTTTGAAAATGTGTAAGACCTATACCTACGGGCAGATAGCTAGTGTTAAAATACTCAACCATTCCTCAACGAGTATCGTTTCCCGTAATGACTTAATGAGATCCTCACGCCGCGTCGTGGGCGGGGTGGGCAGAGGCTTTAGGCTTTAACACCATCGCAGTAATCGATTGTAATTCGATGTCTCACTTGCTGCAGCGCTGATTATATTAGTATCGATTGTGACGCGACTTATCTTGTTAGATCGTTACTTAGCGGCCTTAGGGTTGTTGCAAAGGGCGCCATTTACGTCTATAACCAAAATATTTACTATGATTTTTTCTTAACCTAACGTTCCTTAACCGTTACCATCAGTTGAGACTAGGGCCAAACGCATGTCCAATACATCGTAAAAAAAATGTCCAATACAGGCCCTAGAACCAAACGAAACTATTTTACTTAATACTGTTTTGAAATTACAATACGAATAAGAATATGAAGTTTATTGTCACACTTAAGCAAATTAATTACGCACCAAATAAAAAATAAATTAATTAAAAGTGACAAAAGGGGGGACTCGCCGTTTGCTGTGGAGTCTACTCTAGAGAATCGCTTTCATACGGCGCTGGTTTTCAGTCTGCCAGGAGGCACTCTCAACCATAATTAACCTTTTGACCGCCACAGTCGGCGGGTAAAAAAGTCCTTCATTACCTTGACTTAAAGTTGAAATTGTTGTTACTTCTCAGATATGCTTGGCACAAGGTTAATAGTCACTTTTTGCACTATCCACAAACAGTAAAAATATTTCCAACAATACACGACATATAAAATAAGTATTGTATACACAAATAAATAGATACACAATTTATAAAAATAAAATAAATGTAAATAGTCTAGAGGCTATTGCTGTATAGCAATAAAACCGTCTATACATCATATCTGCGTGCTGAGAAAGATGTAATCATTGCAATGCATATTTTTGTGCACAAGTGCGATAAAGAATATAAGAAATCATCAATAAACTGCGTTGTAGTTATGCGATATTTAGTAAATTTTTATTTGTAAAAATGTTATATAAATTAACAAAAGGTGGGCAACTGTTAACAAACTATTCCTAATGCTTCTAGTAATTTAAAAACCGCTGGCAAAAATTCAAATATTCCTTATACAATTAACTAAAATATTTTAAAAGGACACCGATTTCAACAGCTCATTATAATTATGTAAGCAATAAATTAAATGAGCCATAAATATGGATGATTAGCCAAACTGAAGTTACCAAAATGGACAATCGACTGTGACCCCATCACGAGAATTTTGCCGAGAACATGGTTTCTTAAGCGGTTTCTTATTCAGGCTAATCTAACGGCATTTGTTATTTTCTTACGGAAGACTTAAATTAATGTGGTTTTTTTTTACTATAAGCCTTTATAATTATACAATAATTACGAAATGTCGGTAAAATCAAGTATATTCTACGAAAATTATACCTAAACTTGAAAATATGTGTTTTTTTTTTAAATTTGAACGCTACGAAACTAAAACAAAGTGCAACAGACAAACCTGGCCACAAATCCATCCATAGTTATATTATAAATGCAATAGTAACTGTCTGCCCGTGGTATTTTGCACACAAACTTTGAACACTTATTTCACCCCTTTAGGGGTTGAACCTTGACAAACTGTAAAATACGTATTTTTTAGTAGATTATATGATACTAAATGTAAGGTTAATATGCGCGTTAATTAGTTTTATGCTATACAAACTTTGACAGCCTATCACCCGGTCAGGGGATGATTTTTGAAAAATTATTTCATAACAAAAGGAAGGTATTTTCAAAATTTCGTGTGTTAATCCGAAAAAATCATATTATTTAATTTTCTTTACATAGTAGTGAGACATCCTAATAAATGGCAAAGTTTTACCACTAAAACATACAACATAATATTGACTTACAAACTGCTAACGAGATCTCGCCTAATAGAGCTTAAGGAGGACATTTAACATTATATTAAAATTATAGCCATTCGTTAATAAGCAAATTATAAATTATAATGATTGAGGACTGTGGGCGATACCTATACGAAGTCAGTAAGAATGTCCGCGTGGCGTTAGTCCGGTTGGTATTCGTTTTTTGTTTATTCATTTGAAAGGTTTTTAGGGTTCCGTGCCCGAAGGGATCAACGGGACCCTATTATTGAGCCTACAACATTCGTCCATCCGTCTGAGTCCTCTAGCTCAGCAACGGCAAGACCTGGAATGTTCTAATTTTCACAGAATATGTACTGTTATAGCATGAATACTACATTGATACCCTAAACATTGACTGATTTTAGAACAATTTTGTTCCAGCTGTATTCCCAAAACGGCTTAAGGTTCAGCTATCAAATTTGGCCTGATTTTAGTTAGACTCCATATAGTCAAACAACAAATATCGATGTCATCAATGTTCTGTTATAGAAATGTGAAAAATATATTGAAATCAAACCAAGAAATTACCGCTGCAGCTTAACAATCTGCCAACTTAGTTGCAACTGTCAAAGTTCTTATATCATTAACATAAAGTCTAAGTTATTGGTTGGTTGAGACCATGCCATATTGGTGTAGTACGAAACCCTCGGTGCGCGGGTCCGACTGGCACTTGACCGGTTTTTATTCGTTACATCACGCACTATACCACACCCAATCGATTTTTGGTCGATTAAATTTAAATGCACGAAAAGATTTAAAAAAAAAAACAGGTTTTTTAAAACAAAATTTCGTTTCTAATGTAGGAAAAATACATTTTCATTAATGTTTGCCACTAAGTGAGCATTAATGATATTTCGACAAATAAAAAAATAAAAACATACATTGAGCAATAAGCAATAATCCCACTATAATCCTATTTCCTACTTATATATATAATAGTATCATAAATGCGAAAGCTTTGATGGATGTATGTTTGTTACTCGATCACTCCAGAACGGATGAACGAATCAGGACGAAATTTGGCACAGAGATAGATTATAATCTGGAATAGCACATACGCCACTTTTATCCCGGAAAATTTAAAAGTTCCCGAGGGAATATATAACCGAATTCCACGCGAACGAAATCGCGGGCAGAAGCCAGTTTATTACGAATGTCACGTTTACTTATATTTTTCACTACTCACAAACACATACTACTCATCCAATTTAATTAAGCAATTAACAAACTAGGAGCATAAAGTAAATGATTTCGGACAATGTGGGAAGCTTGCATAATTTAAAATTGCCATTTTTTCCGTTGGCAACCCACGGTCGATTAGTCAGTATTTCGACATTCAGCCCACGCGACTCTTATAAACATAAAATGTTACAATTGTTAAGCGTAAAATCCGATTTTATCTAGCCGTTACATTTTGCGAGAAACTGGTTCATCTTAGGGTTCCGTACCCAAGGGAACGGGAACCTATTACTAATTAATTCTCCATCGTAAAAAAAAAAACTAAACCAGCCATGTGCGAGTTGGGCTCGCGGTAAGGATCCAGAGTTGTACCACTAAATGAAAGTTTTTTTTTTTAATTGATACTGCTCTATCGTACTACCTACAGTTGATCTATGCATACACGTCTTATTTGATAAACAAGTTTCAAACCTCAAAATGTGCAATTTTTGGGTGAAACAGCTATTTAATCCTAAGTAAAGCAATCCTATGCTAAAAATTGACAAAGTGATGTCTAAAATATTATCTCCTGTTGTTTTAGCCAAAAAGGTGCATTTTGAGGTTAGAAACTTGTTTACCAAATAAGACAAGTATGGATGAACACGTTTTTAACATGGACAAAATCGCCCACCACGCTCCTATCTTGTGCAATAAACAGGGCATGCTATTATTATAATAACAATAATAATACATTTATTGTCAACCAATTCCCCCGTACGCCCTACGCCCGTCGTTTATTAGCATTAAGGAAAAAACAGTTTAGAAAAATAGTAAAATTGTAACTTTGATAATCACTATTGTTTTAGGGTTCCGTACGCAAAGGGTAAAAACGAACCCTATTACTAAGGCTCCGCTGTCCGTCTGTCCGTCCGTCCGTCTGTCAGCAGGCTATATCTCATGAACCGTGATAGTTAGACAGTTGAAAATTTCACAGATGATATATTTCTGTTGCCGCTATAACAACAAATACTAAAAAACAGAATAAAATAAATATTTAAAGGGGCTCCCATACAACAAACGTGATTTTTTTGGTAATATAATGGTACGGAACCCTTTGTGCGCGAGTCCGACTCGCACTTGTTTATTATTGATCACACATTCGACACAGACAGATATCAAGGAATGAAAAGCAATAGTAATAAATCAAAATTGTGCCAAATGGTGGCACAAAGGGTGTAACTCGTGCTCGCCTCAGCGGCCCTAACATGCAAGGCACAAAGATAAGTTGCACCCGTTTATCTCTCTGACTATCTCTTTCGTCAGCACTAGTGTGGGAGAGACGCACTTAGAAATAAGACGGTTTAACTTATCCTTGTGTCTTGCATGTTAGGGCCGCATGCGCTGATTTTAGTGGCCCGTTAGCGACAGCACTAAGGCACCGTATCTATCTACCTTCATCATCGATCTATATATCATAATATAAATACTTACTATACTTACTATACTATATATACAGAAGTGTGTTCGTTTGTACTTAGTTTATGTTAAAACGAAGCGATAGTTAGAGGGTTTTTTCCGTAAACAATTCCTGGAAATAGCGTAAATTCACGGCAAAGTCACGGCCAAAAGCTAGGTATTAATAGCAGCGAAATAAATATCATTAAATCGAAACTTAATTGAGACTTGTGCACACCTCCGCAGAAATTTTACGACTTAACAGGTTTTTTGTTTACAGGCAACCATGACGGCCTTCCAGGGAGATCGACAAAGGAAAAAACATGACTAAACTCTCTCATTCCAATTTAAACGTTTTCCAACCTTCGTTTAGGTCTCGGAACGTACAGCATTGTAGAAGGCTTAGTTTAAAAAAATCTGTAACGTAACATAATTACCTAACACACTTTACAATTTGGTAGTTGACGATAGTAACAAATATTAAAATATTTCGGTGGAATAATAGCTTAACACCCAACAATACATATAGAACAGGGGTCATGTAAAAATAAATCAAGATTATTTCATCATCATCATCGTCAACAGCCTATACTAGTCCACTGCTGGACATGGCCTATCCAACTGCACGCCACTGAGCACGATCCGCGGCTACTCTCATCCAGCTCTTGCCAACCACCTTGCGGAGATCGTCGCTCCACCTTGTCTGAGGGCGTCCTACAATACGAGATTATTTAAATTTAATAATTTTAAAACATTGTTACTTCTAAGTCACGTGACTTAAAACACTAATCATGACGCATGACATCACAGCTATCGGGTGCGTTCCGAATCGCGCTCACAGCGCTAGTTCGCGGGTCGTACATTATTGGCTCCCGCTTCTTACATTTATGACAACGTAGATATTTTGGTTTGTTTCATCTAGTTAAATGACGTCACACACGAGAACTGACAGTGGATAGCGTATGATGGCTTTAAAAATGAAAAATACTTTTAGCGCTTTTTCCTTGAAAATGAGGAAATTTAATTACAAAAATATTTTGTTGCCGATTTAGATCCGAATTATAGCCGATATTTTTCCGTACTGACTGTACTCTACTATTAAACTTACAAAAAATAAGGTGTACATAAAAAAGAGATTTTAATCGCGGCTGAGTGTAAACTTGAATATCATACCTACGACACATCTTTGTCCACCTTTTGCATCTTGGACAGCTCCACTGACCGCGTAAAAATCACTGCGATCTCTCTCAATAAAAACGGCAGAGCAACCCAGCGGTGCACTTTGTCCAAGATATGAACAAACAACCTCATTCCCCGCGTAGATAATAATTTCAGATTCAACAAAAGCTCTTACAATTTCGCCAACCCAACCGACAAAGCATCGCAAATCTCATTTGCAGACAACGTTGAGATAACTATCTCATTCTTTCAACAATGGCCGAGCTCATAAACTGGGCCTAATTAGTAATATTCCGAGTGCATTGTGGTGGCTATCTCTGGACAATGCGATGGTAGGGTTTATCTAGGGCGATACGGTGGTGCAAGGAGCGACAATTATCAGCCAATGACGTTTGCGTGCGTTTTTGTTGCTCGCGCGCATGCCGCACAGGGAAGCCGCGACACGGCCATACTGTTATCCATGGTCCCTCGCGCGTTTACAATGAAACAGTTAAGATCTCCTCGATTCAGGCGCGCAGTGGATTTCATTCTACAGTTTATGTCGTGGTTGTTTCTGGCCGTGCGGATTCGAGATACGATCGTGGTTGGAATACGTAATGGTAGGTAGTGCTCACTCGTGTAGCTCCCGTTTATTGTTACCGCTCGTGTCCAGCGCAAATTGAATAAGAGCCGCGGAAAGCTGACTTACGGCCGATAAGCGATTGTTTTTCAGATAAATTGGACTGTAAGTCATAAGTTGATTTGCTGTTGGCGTGTAGGATTGCGGCTGCGGGTAATAAATAACGCTTCTAGCTGTGGAGAGACTGGATTCCGAATAACTGGAGTTAGAAAGATAGCTTTATTGGGTCATGAGCTTTGGTAGCTTTCTGCTGCACCGAAACACACGGGATGTATTTTCTGTATGGATCATTGAATAAATACAATTATTGAGAAACTGTATTCACCACTTCCGCAGTTATATTTGTATAAATAATGATTGGCAACAGTTCCAGTCTCGCAGAAGCTGGTAAGTTAAGCTATAGGTGTACTATTTAGTCACACTATTAACTTGTATTATTCTAATTTACCTAATCCTTAAAATATCTAGGGAAGTAATTAAATTGAATGATGCCTATTGTTAAGACTATAAAGGTGCGTCCACATCTGACGAACGCGCCGCAAATGCGCCCGTTTGCGGAAGGCTCGCTAACTGCGCGCGTGCATTACCTAGTACGAGCAGTTCGCGTGCCGCTCTTGCGCCGTTTGCAAGCTGCGCGTGTGCAGCGCTGGCGCTGCCCGCATGAAGCCCGCGCGCGCGTTTGCTACCTCCTGCCCGCCATAAGTGCACGCGCTCGAACTCGCGGGCGCGCAAGCACTTGAAGTGAGTGCACGTGTCCGGTGCACGTGCTGTGCGCGAGCAGTTGGCTAGTGGGGCGCGGGCGGCGCATTCGCGGCTCGTTCGTCAGATGTGGACGCACCATAAAATATCTTCTTATGACATGACTTTCTAATATCTTATACAAAACCCTACCTGTGATGTTATCCGATGTCCAACCGACCGACACACGTCCAATTTTTATCAAACGTCCAACTATTTAATATATCCAATAGACCAAGGCATTTTGTCACAACTCATCACCGCGATAAGTCTCAAGAAAAACTGTAATTCACTTTGTAAAAACAGATCGCAGATCTTAATTTGTTTTTACAATGACTAGTGCTTCTTGTTGAATTAAATGTAGTAATATATATTTTATTATTGATGAAGAACGATCGCTTTAATTTTTGCCGAGCGGCATTGAAGAGCCACTTCAACTATGCCATCGGTAAAAACTGTTCGATGCAACTGAAAAACTATCTTGAAAGTATTGGTATTGCAAGTGTTTTTTGTGGGATAGGATCATGGGGTCTAATTAGCAACTCGTATATATCGCAACTCGTTTATGTCGCAAAACTAGCTAGGGTCTCTTTTCGCCTTGTACGTTTCGTGTTGACCTATCACTTTCTCACACTCACTCTCTCACAAAGAATTAACAAGAAATAGTATGACTACAAGCCTATACCAATAAGTAAACAAAAAAGGGATAGGATCATGGGGTCTAATTAGCAACTCGTATATATCGCAACTCGTCTATGACACATTTTGTCTAAATATCTGCTGGTCTAAAAAGCAACTGGTCTACAATTTTTTTTTCAGTAGCAACTGGCCTAAGTAGCAACTTGAGTAGGTAAACACGTTTGTTGTATGGGAGCCCCCTTAAATATTTATTTTATTCTGTTTTTTAGTATTTGGTGTTATTGCGGCAACAGAAATACATCATCTGTGATAATGTCAACTGTTGTCTAACTATCACGGTTCATGAGATACAGCCTGGTGACAGACGGACGGCCAGTGCTACTCAAAAAAAATTGTAGACCCGTTGCTTTTTAGACCAGCAGATATTTAGACCAAATGCGTCATAGACGAGTTGCGATATATACGAGTTGCTAATTAGACCCCATGATCCTATCCCTTTTTTGTTTACTTATTGGTATAGGCTTGTAGTCATACTATTTCTTGTTAATTCTTTGTGAGAGAGTGAGTGTGAGAAAGTGATAGGTCAACACGAAACGTACAAGGCGAAAAGAGATCCTAGCTAGTTTTTATCGCGCAATACGCAATGACTACGAGCTAACATCCAATTTACTGGCATAACAAATGCAAGCTTAATACCTAAACATCAAAACACAAATTACAATGATTTTAGTGCACTTTACTCTCATTGCTTCGGCCACTGTGCGAAAAGGACCGATCACTTCATGTGCGATCCTTTTCTCAGTTAAGGGGCCGACACACCACACTACCCAAGCAGCACACAAGCCGTATACAGCCTTTATAACGCTCAAACTAGAGCTATAGTGGTTGTATAAGCTCTTATACAGCTTGAGTGCTGTTTGGGTAACAGTATTAACTTGGTTATCCGATAACACACCCTGCGGTTTATATTTATTTATCACTGGATTCCACGCTGAGGATAACTTCAATTGCTTCACGATCCATTCTAGGATAGGTGATAATGGCGATCAGTTAAAAAGGATCTTTGGGTTATGAAGTTCGATCCGGTAATTAATATTCGAGTCAGGTAGCTCCACCACCGTTGGTTTGTTAACCTGCGGTTCTGTACAGCCGCGATGCTCTCTTTGACCCCCCCTTTTGTTAGTTTCCATCGCGTTAATACATCATTTACATGCAGCCACTGCCAGTGCTGCTCGCGCTACCAGAAATAATTGCTGCATACTGGTTTCGAAGGCAGTGGGTTTACATGCTGCTTCCTGTCTCACTGCGCCAGGCAACGCGAGTAGCAGCGACAGGAGCAGGAGAAGTGACCCATGTACATACTCGCGCTGCCCACTTCCATGCCCACTTCCCTGCTCAATCCGGCTGCATTTAAATGAGGCATAAAACCCTAACTAAACTTTTAAATATGTGTAGTAATCGCAGTAGTTTAAGAATAACACATCCTTATTAATTCCAGATATACGCAACGTTCCCAAGGGAAAAGTTTCACAATAGAATAGAGTTGTCGTATAATAACCATCTGCCTACACCTAACACGATAATAGCTTCAGGAATTCTCCAACAGGTTTATATAATTCTGTTTTTGCGTAAATATTTCTTGCATGCGTGCTATTCACAATGAATAGTAAATGTAGTAAGGAATTACCAACCTACCACGTTCGAATGTTAATAAAATATTTATACCATCATATGTACTTACATCATAATAGGTAAAACCGGCGAAAAATTATCATCAAAAATCCTTGCTGAAATAAGGAAATTTTTAAATAGGTTTTTGGATTCGAAGCACTATCACAAAGTCAAAGTCACTCGAATATAGTAGCTCTTAAGATATTTTTCAGTTTTTAGAATTTCTAGTTTTAGCTGTAATGGGGAACCAAAAGTGCTCAAAATAAATGACAAGATCAATATTTCCCAAACGATTCCCCATATCAAAAAGGAGTGCGAGTTAAACTCGCGTCGAGAGGGTTCCGTTCCGTAAATGATTATCTGAAATTTCCTATGTTACTTTAGATACCATTGACTTGTTATAGGTTTTCCTGTAATCTATAGGTAAAGATCTATTTTCCGTAATTTTTTCAAAATTTTAGGACAAATAGTTTCGGAGATAAGGCCTGGGAATGGTTAATTTTCTCCTATTTTCCTGAATAACTTCCAAACTATTTATCATAAAATTCTAAAAGTCTAAGAAAATATATATTTAAGATTCTCACAACGATTCATTTTATATATCACACGATACAGCTTACATAACTTTACTTTTTAATTTTCTTATTTACCCACCAAAAGTGGCCCCCATGTTTAAAATTCATTTATTTATGTTACACCTCCGTGTTGCAAATTAGCTATGACAGACGGACAGACACACAAGTGATTCCTATAAGGGTTCCGTTTTTCCTTTTGAGGTACGGAACCCTAAAAATTCGTCATGGCACACTCATAATAGTTTTCAAAGAGCTATCACACTCCTGTGGTTGAATTCTCTAAAGTACGCAGCGGCTGATCAGTGGATAAATGAAATTATTAATTTAGACTGTAAAGACAAAGTCATTCGGTTCAAATTTGAATGTGTCTTTCATCGTTGATCAGCCGCTGTGCACATTAGAGTATCACATGGCAGATTCTTAACACTGATGATCCTCGAAAATAATCCGCCATCGATATACATAGCCGTGTAATTGAATTAATTAAGTAATTTCGGTGCTGCCATCCATTATCCGGACACGGTAATATTTGCTCTGGAGCAAAACTAATTGAGTATAAAATAAAAGTAATTTTACGCGCGTTATAAAACGCTTAGTGCTTCAACATTAGGGCTGTCAACCATTGAGAGCTGTGTATCTTTTTACAATATTCGATATTTGTAGCTTTGACCCACAGACCATATATCCAATAAACTCCGCATAGTCGGGCAAACCCGTCGGGCAAACACGTCGGGGCTACAAACAGGGCGCGGAGATCGCATAACTTTGAACGCACCAATCACAGCGCTGTAAAAACCGCGCGCCGCAAGTTAAAGTTAAGCTAAGCGGTGTTTTATCTCTGACCAATTCCAAATCAGCAAATTCAAAATGACTACAAGTATCTTTTAAAATATTATGAATGTTTCAATACTTGAGAATAACGTGAGTTATCTGAGCTATTTAAAAAAAGCATAGCGTCCATTATTTTTACATACAAATTTTGTTCGATCGATTTGACAGTACCAAGCGTTCATGAAAATAAGTACCAGAATTGGTACGTAAATTACTGCAGCTCTCACTGCCTTTTATTGTAAACCCTGTCCCACAAATATTTGTGTTGACGCTTTTCTTCTCATGCTAAAAGAACGGGATGCCACACAAATATATGGAAATTACAACAAATCAAATGGTGACATGAAGTCAGTGCTAGCCTAGTGCACCGCACCTCTCAGATTTTCAGATTTCGTGCGGGATTCAATTTGATATTTACCACAGAAATTTATGAAGTTCCCAATGGGTCCGCGTGGGGACTTACATGATGATCATGATGATGATGACATGGTGTCATGAGTCACCCTTATATTCTAAACAAATGCTGCAATAATAGTAATTTAAGTTTCAACTGCTCCGTGACTTGTGACGCTTCTAAGCGTTTTATAGCAATGCAATGGGCAGCTGCCTTTATAACTCATATCAATTAACCAGGAACCGCTCGCCTTAGCATAATATGCGCATTAGTACACGTCGGGTGTACTAGCAAATAAATGATTAATCACTTATAATAAAGGAGTCAATTTTAAAAATAAAGTTCGCGTTAAAATTGCAAGTGAGCAAAACTAGTTATTTTAACGATCTATAATTTCAGGGTTGTCATTTTCTTTAATAAAATTTCGTTATTGAACTCACCGACGAGCGTAACTTACCCGTCAGAGCGTTTTCACATTACCCGATACGATATCGGGGCAAATAAAATGCATGAAATATGAACCTGCCTTTCACATTTTCCGATCCGATATCGGATATCGGACCCGATAGCGACATGTCGGCGGCCGTGTCGGGCCCCTGACGATATCGCACGATAATGTTTGTATGTGTGCTATATGTATACATTTTCTGTGGTGTACGCGTGACTGTGCCGGCGGCCGGCGGTAGCCAATTCACACAACCGATATCGGATATCGGCTATCGGTACCGATATCGTATCGGTTAATGTGAAAACGCTCTGAGTGTGTATAAACTACATGTTCTGGTTCATGCGTGTCTTTGACCTTGGTCGTATTACTACGCAATGGCCATGGACGTAGGCACCTAACTCCGCGTAATGTCTACGAGCACGTGGGTCAATTTATGATTGTCGTACGAGATTTGTTACAGAATAGGCTCTTTATTAAAGTCCACGTATTATTGGTTATTTTTTTTGAAACTTTCCTTTTAATTTTAGCATCCTTAATTATCACTGTTTTGGGGCCAATTCGAAAGTGTGTTCCTTTGAGTAATTATGTATACTAGAGTGGACGCCTCAACTTGATTTTTTGTAAAGCCTGTTGAGGTCAAATGGCACAAACGCCTATAAGAAAACGATCACCGCCGGACGCGGCGCGCATGCCCGCTCCGTCATCAAGTGCTCGCTGTCATTTGTCTGAGATGTCTGCGCCTCTATTCGCTAAGTGATTCTGTAGCGACTCGTGAGCGAGATTTCTCATCCCACTCTTTCGCATAACGCGTCGTGCGGAAGAGTGGGGTGAGAAACCCGAATAGAGGCACTGTTCTAGTGTAACGTTATACTTCAATGGCGTGTGCGCTAAATTTAAAAGTGGCTAAACTTGAAATAAGAAACGTCAAATTCGATTTTGACAGCTTGATGCCATACAAAAACGATTTTGACGTTTCGTATTTAATGTTTAGGGAACTTTAAATTTACGCGGCGACGTTCGTTTCCGACCCTTTGTGTGTTTCTACGCCGCATCGACTAAAACTACAATAGATCTGTACGCCAAAGTTAAAATATAACCTAACAACTTACTGATGATTGTATATGACCGTTGTTTCTTAATAAAATTAAAAATTAATGAGACAGTAATAACGTTCAGCAACTGACAACCGACAAAGTACGACCTTTGGAGCACGAAACATTAAAGTCACAATAAAAACTTTAAGTTTACCTTCCACGGAACAAGAACCTCATCAATACAAAACTCATACAACGTCATACAGAAGACGAATGCCGGTCGCCGTCGGCAACGCACTCAATATCGATCGTTTAAGTTTTTATTACGTCTGTGTGTCATAATGTTGCATTACAATTGGCCGGATTATGGAAACATGAGCCTTATTTATTGGAGTGATTGAGTGAACCCATGATATAATGTTCGAAGGCATGATGCTAGATCATCGGAGGTTGAGCAATAACTATACTTTTGTTGTAATGTTTGCAGTATTGTACGAATCTATTGGCTTTTTTAGCCATATACAGACAAACTACTCCTCTGCTGCACTGGGAGTGAAGAAATAGCATAGAATGCGTGCAGATGCTTATCATCCTGGCATGTCGTAAAAGTCGACTAAGGGACGGGTCCTCTCCAACATGGTGGACTATCTGTATGGGCGATGGGCTGATCACCTGTCACCATACGGTTCATCATACCATCTTAGGACTTATTAATCGAACGTGGCCACAAAGTCTTGTGGCTCTGCCCACCCCATTAGGTATTTCGGGCGTGATAATATGTATGTGTACAGACAAACAAGGCCTCTATTTGACATTGGCTAAGCGATACGGTATATCATATCGCTTTGCGTTGTCTTTAACTTTGCTAAATGTACATCTACACTCATCTACATCTACACTCATCTACGTCTACGCTTATCTACAGCTAAAGTCATCTACAGCTACACTAATCTACAATAAAGCTAGTATTATAAAGAGGGTTTTTTTATTTGTTTGTATGTAGGAGTTAACCTCTATAGAACTACCAAACCGATTCAAAAGGTTCACTATTCCCAAATGACATAGACTACTTTTTCCGGAAAAATTCACGGTTCCCGAGAGAACAGTGATGATTCAATTCCACGCGGACGAAGTCGCAGGCAAAAAGCTAGCTGAAAAGTGACAAAACAAGACGTCATTTCGTTCGCATAGTAACGATTGGTTCTTTATCACATCGACCAATGTCGAATGAAAGGCCTACCAGAGCAGCCATGTGCGAAGCAGCGAAGCGTATAATAATACATTCAAATTTATACCGAAAATCTTTGTTCTTACAGTCTTAATTAATAGTTTTGTTTATCCGCTGATCAGCCGCAGCGCACGTTAGAGAATTGCACCACTGAATAAAAATGGTCACCGCAAATTGGATCCACGTTACCGGCCACGAAGACATTTGATAACAACCTTTTTGTCCAAGTCCAAGTTCTCCAAGTAACGGATCCGTTTCTAGATATCGTACAAACAAACTTTTAGCTTAAATTTGTACAAAAGTTTGTAAGTATTTAAAGAAATTGCTAAACATTTTTTTAGCGAAAGTGCATTGAAATAGTAGTTTATGCAACGGTTGCATAATGACAGGCCTTAAAACACTGATGCGGTTTTCATGAAACGAGCCGATAGGCGAGTTTCATAATAAGATCGCACGTGTGTTTTAAGGCCAAATTATGCAGAGTTGCATACATAACTTTATCTACACACATATTATAAATGGTGGTCATTTCCTATGGTTTTTGATTAAACAATGGAGGTTTTATGATATGGGTGTAGATAAAGTAGTTATTGTTGCCAGTTTTTTCAAGATGGCGCAAGAAGCACAGGAAGGGTGACGAAAACTTGGATTTTTTATTACTCTATCGACCTATACAACATATGAATGAATCAGAACTACCGCCGAGCCGCGTTGATCTTCAGTAAGATAGCACGAACGCGGGTTTTAGAAAACAATAGGGAAAATAATAGAAAATAAAGATGATTTTTTTTTTTATGTCAATTGACTGACAAACGAGCTGACGGCCCACCTGATGGAAAGTGGTCACCGCCGCCCATGGACATCTGCAACACCGAGGTGCTGCCAATGCGATAAAGAAAGGAGCTAGCTTTAAGACTATTTTTTATATTTTGATGTTTTTTGTGGGGCTGACTGAAATATATTTAGCCTCCGCCTGGAACTTTTATATCCATCGAGATGTTTATTCAATACAAGTTCGTTAGATACATTCTAACAGTAATAATGGCGTACTTCGCCTTAGACGGGTACTGTATCAAAATTTGTTGGGGAGCCCAAATGAAGAACAAACGCTCGCATTACTTATAATAAATGCTCGTAGGAGCTAAGTTCGGGGCCCCTGTAGCCCGCGGTAGCTACGCCCCTGAATAATAATAGTTCATTTTGCGCACTCGCCCAAAAAGTATCAGCTACGGCATATATTGTTGCACAGACAATTCTCTTTTTGCTTTGGATAGCCAAATGGAAGACGAGGTGACAGAACATGGACGGCCCAGACAACAATAAGCCGGGGAAAAACAATTTCCAATGACGATTCGATCGACCGCCACCGGTTCGATTATCGATAATTTCGCTAGCACCAAAAAAGTACCACACTCGGGTATTTGTGCTCGAATACTTTTATAACGAAATGACAATTACCAACAACCGCCGCGCATTCTCCGCGTTACGCTTCAGCTCCGAAACTTTAACCACGCGAATTCGATCCCTTCTCACTCCCTTATTTAGGTATATCGACACAAATTTGCAGCGGAAATACATTTAATTATCCTTTTTCAAAAACTACCCGTCAATATCAATTACCCGACTACAAAACATAAAAAGCGTAGTGCAGCAAAAACTGCAAGACTGGATCAGTTGAATTTTTTGCTTGGTTCCCGTAAAAATGTCGCTGCAACCACTGGTAGGAGCCCACATTTATTGCATCGAGACGTTCGATTGTTTTTTAAATAAAGCGTTCGCAAAAAATACTATCGATCAATCGTGCGAAAGCCGATCGGCTTCGATAACGACGAAACCCACAGGAATTTCACTCGTACCCCACTAACTTTACGATATGTTTTTCCGAGACAAACAGTAAAGTGCACTTGCAACCACTGAGTCAATAAGTGAACAAATAATTTCCAGCCTTAACAAACGCTAAATACGGTTGCGTTTCATACACCGCAACCTAATAGAAACACGTCATATTCTTGCGTTGTGGACGTGAAAGATTCCATACGAGAGCTGTCCAAACATTTTATACTTTCAAATCTCCGTGTTATCTGTGGTGATGATCTTGAATCGTTATCACTGAGATCAGCTCACGGGAGGTTCCCTTAGATCTTTATTATATGCGCCTGAGTTCCCTCAATATTTTGATGCGATGTCAAATTATGCTATTGTTTCCGTGGCTTTATTTGCGATGGACTCGGTGACATATTTATTGGTGAGATCGGATGTTGATATGATTATAGCTTTTTGACGTCAAGGCGATAGAAATCGTTATCGTAATCGTATTTCAAGTGATTAAGATCTCTTGAAACTCAATCATGGGATAAATGCGGCATCGCCCTCCAAATCGGGATTGGCGACACGCTTGCATTTTGTTGCTGTTTTACCAAGAGCAAAGCGGAGCCCGATTAGAGGGAGAGCGCAAAGCGGGAATGTGCCAACGCTTCACTAGTCCGTGCGCCATATAAAGCGCAAAACCATTTTTTACCGACTTCAAAAAAGGAGGAGGTTATCTATTCGATCCGTATCTAGTATTTATGTATATTTTCGCATAACTTTTTAGCGTAACAAAAAAAAACATTAAGAAAGCGCACAACTATTTTATAACGTTTTATCGTTACTATACACATCACATCTTTTTTCATATAGGTCAATTATATCACCGATGTCGAAGATATGTTTCCAAAAGTAATGGAGCGAATTGCGTGGAATTTTGCCGAAATTAGTAAGGTATTTTTGGTAATTTTTGGCAAGGTATAAATTATTATAATTTGTCTCAACCAAAACCAATTTCCGATCTCTTTATATTGGAAAAGTTTCATTTAAATGTGATAATCGCTTGAAAATTAAAATGACACTTTGTATGAAAATACCAGCTCACGGGGATTCAACTAAATAGCCGGGTAGGGTTCGCAGTTCACTATTTGTAATATGAATTTAGTTTGACGTAAGTCTTTATGTGTAATTAATGACAATTGATCATCAAAGTAGCAACTTAAGCGGCACTAAACGTGTGAATCATAATGAAACTAGTTAACAGCCAGTTAAGTAGATCGGCGCCGGCGCACGCCTATACGCCCACGGGGAAGTGACAAAATATATTCACGAACAAGGCAAAGCCACGCAGCTATGATTGCCTAAATACTTTACCTATATATATATATATATATATATACTATACCTTTTCAACGGCCAAATGCGTAAAACGTGCCAACGCCAACGACGGCATTAGCCGACGCAAATGTATGGAAAACAGTATATTGTGGCGTCATTGGTACGAATATTCGCTGTCGTATAAAGCCGACTAAGTCACGACTAATGCCCCATGTGGCTTTATTAAACTAATTCCAGAATATGTCACTAGCTTTGATAAAAATCATCCTTAACTATTTGTATTGTATGTGCTATTATTTTTATTATTGAAAAAAGTGTTGCTATTTGCATCTAATGTAATTGTATTCAATTAATATTCTAAATATTCTAAATGGTCCGTGTGGTGCCGGCTAAGAATTGCATCACCCCATCTCCTCCCGTGGGTGTCGTAAAAGGCGACAGAGGGACCAACCGAAGGATGGGCAGCAGCGTCCTTCGAGCACTATCACGACCAACTGCGGTCGCCAACCCGCCTGCCAAGCGTGGCGACTATGGCAAATCCCCCCCATTTTTGGGGGAGGCCTATGTCCTGCAGTGGATGTTTTATGGCTGATGATGAATATTCTAAATCTATCACTATAGCCACCTACTTATTAAAATTTGCACGTCATCATATGACAAAACACGTGAAACCGATTGTACTACTTAATATCTTATTTGTACCGTGTCTTATGCGAATATAAATTCTGATTCTGATTCTGATTCTGTTTCTGAACAGTTCATGTATGGGTTGGCCATTGACAGTTATTTTAATATACTTACTTATTTCTTCTTTTCAAGAACGATACCATTTGTAACGTTTGAGCAGTATGATTTTATATGGAAGAGTATTTATTTATTTATCAATTTATCGTACTCTACGAAACTTTAGAAAAATATAGAAGCGGTGAATATATGAGATCAACGCCTGAGTGCCAGTAAGCTACCTTCCTTACTACTAAAACTGTATTGAATAAGTTTTTATCACCCTGACTTAAAATAGGATCGCAAGGACATACTTCATAGCACTTAGTTACAATAATTAAGCGTCCCTAAAATTACTATTAATTAAATTAATTTTTTTTCATTCAATGAATCCTCTACTTTACAATAAATCCTAATATTACCTAATACGAGCATAAATTGATTCAATAAAACTATCAATTAGGCGAAACCTACACATCTGTATAATCTCAGACAGTATATCAGTTGGTCGTGCTTAGACGCGTAGTTTGCGCCTACGCACACCTAAGGTCGGTGATATGACGTTATGTAACGACACTTTGTCAAGGTTTATGCCAAATACAAAAAAGTCAATATATGACTGGGTTTTATTAATACCACAGGTGATAATAATTAACATACTATCTAATACTTTCGATACAATAATTGTCACAATTACTTTGACATTTCTACAAAAGCCATGGTAGGAGAAACCACCCAGATATTCACTAAAGAGGAGATGTATTTGTATTCGATATGTTGTAATATAAGGAAGATGCATAATTTCTTTTTCATCTTGTATTGGAAAGTGCAGAGTCATAGAAACCGATGTGTGTACGCAAAATATTTTTATATTGATTATTTTATGAGTTATGAAGCTTTGAAAAGTCACTGTTCATACCAATCGCTAAAACACTCCATACAAAATGGACAACAGCTATGACGTCACACACACGCACGCACGCACGCACGCACGCACGCACGCACGCACGCACGCACGCACACACACACACACACACAACCGGATGTTCTAGCTCGTCTTCTATATCTGTCCCATTGATAGTGTAATATTACTAAGTCACCCGCTCTCACTGGACGCCCAAGACCGCTCGAGACGCTCAGCCTAGTTTGGGGTCCGCCAGATATTTAGCATTAAGGAAAATTTTAACCTTTTGATAATAAATTTATTCCTAATATTCTTATTCGAGAATATTTATGCACTTAAATTAAATTTCCTAGATCCAGAACAATTGAGAATTTTTCAATAATTTTTAATAACCGAGTCTGTTTCTTCGTACATTTTAATGACCAGTAACTGAATGATATCTTCCAAAGCGGCCAGTTATTTGAACTTTACCCTACTGGTACTTTTGAAAGTTTATATTTAGTACAAAATAAATTATAGCACATCATAGAGGACACGTTGATAGGGTAAATTGCACAGTAATGAAGACGCTCGTTAGCGAAATATGAATTGATTCGACTTTAACAAGTTATCCCCAGGCTAATTGTGATTACACCATACAGGTTGCCGAAATATTAACGATACTTCCATAAAAATTAAGTAAAAACTGATATCTCAATTGTAAACGTTATTATTTTTTGGTGGCTATTTTCTTCGTGAACTAGATGTAGGGTGATTCTCTAATAGGGATATCGCCTGAGTAAAAAAATAGTAATTCTAATAAGTCCGTCAGTTAGATTAGTGTGAGAGAGACGCACTTAGAGATAAGACGGTTTAACTTATCCTTGTGTCAACCTTGCTAGGGCCGGTGGTAACACAGAATTGTCTATAAGATAAGACCCGCTAGGTGAGTTCATATAGTCATATAACGAGCAACCCAACGCTACACGCCAAAGTGCCCATAGGGAGGGTTCACGTAACTGTATGAATAGCACCAGCTAGGCGAGTTCTTCAGCGTAGACTAGAGTCATATATAGCGACTACAGCGACAGCCCGCCTAGCGGGTTGTGCGGCGTGTAAGCAAAGTCTCGGAGCCCCTACTAGGTGCTTTTTAGCAATGAAAGTTTTCATAAATTGATCCATAATAAAAAGATAATTTAAATAAAAAGGGTATAGTGCTATGATATTTCTGTAACAGCGTCACTATGAATTAGTAACACTATAAATACACGGCTGGACTCGAACCCACGTCCATACGTTGGCCCGTAACGGAGTCGGGATCAGCCGCATGACCCGCCGTTTTAATCAGCCCTAGCTGTACTGCGCACTTATTACATAAAGGCTATTTAATAAATGTATTATCATCAAGATTATACCATAGAATAGATAATCGTAATCAATTTCAAGTGTAGGTAAATTTACCGTTTTTTATGCAAATACATAAATGATGATTGATTGATTGATTGATTGATTGATTGAAGAATCAATGTCTAACTAAACCGGTGCTTAGGCAAGAAAATATGCCTTAATCATGCCTTCTCTCTCCGTCGCATAAAACGTGCTCTTTCGTGTACGCTAGGGTTATCAGTTTTTTTATCCGCGTCACCCAACAACACTTAACATCTAGAGGCTGCTAATGTCGCGCGAATCGACCAGCGAGCGAGCGAGCGGCAACCTACTGCGATTTTCAGCTCCGAGCTGTCCGAGCGTACCTAAAGTGAGTATCATTTACATGAACCTGAAATATATACACATTTAGGTACATGAAAGCTGTTCAAAGTAAATTTAGGACACGTCCACTGGGTCACTGCTCTAGACACTCGGTGTACACTAGGAGACTTATAGTCAAATTCACAAAGGCCACTCAAATTGATCTTTAATTAAAGTGACGTTTATATATAGGTTGACAATTACTTCAGGGACATTGAAGTATTCTATAATCAAATGCTTAAGTGGCGTTTGTGCATTCGGCCATTTATTCCACGGTGGTGACAGCGCCAAAATAGAATGAAGTACACTTGCAACTCGGTCTCGCGACATTTTTTTTTTCGATCGGTTTACACCTAGAGCAGCGCCTCATTTTTCTTGGGGTCTAGCACGACATGCCCAAAAGTCATTCGATGCTCTGTACATATTAGACAAGTTTGACAGAGAGGCACTGAGCGACAAACGACTTGCGGGCATGTCGTGCTTACCCCCCTGATCCACTTTGAGCGCCACCATTAGATGACTCTGAAGCCAGTTCCAAAAAGATGAAGTCAATAGCGATAGCAATCGATTTCACCGAATTAGAACTTAAGTGGCTTATTACATGTTCGAGTTAGCGGAGTGATGGGCATTGTTTAAGATTTATTGTTTAATAATTTGAAAGCTAAATTGTGGCGATAACTTGGAAACCTTTGACAAGCTGTTACTAAGTCTTTAGCTTACTCACTCAGTTTTATAAAGCCTTTTGTTTCATTTTAGGCGTAATTAGAATCAAACTCAGAGCGTTTGATGATAAGGTTGTATTTTAAACAAAGACAGAATTGAGGCAGCGTCTAACTCGCTTGCCGAGGTCGCAGGTTCAAGCCGGGGCCGAGGAGTCAATAACTTGGGCGATTCATAAATCAATTAATCTATGAAACAATGTAGACGAAAAGCGTTATGCTTTGGTTTTTATTGACTAGCTTTTCCGCGCATGCGTTGTTCACCTTTTTTTTGGTCAAAAACCTTCCCAAGCGTGCACACAATAACTCACCAAAGTTTCATCGTAATCGGATGAATGGTATAGGAATGCATACGAACGAAAACCCCACAAGTGCGAGTTAAACTCGCGTGGAGAGGATTCCGTACATTGTTATCTGAAATTTCCTATGTTACTTTGAATACCATAGACTTCTTATAGGTTTTTCTGTAAAGAACTATTTTCTATATATTTTTTTCAAAGTTTTGGGCCCTATAGTTAAAGGCCTATAACTTATAGGTCCCTATAAGGGAGGAGGAATGGCCAATTTTCGCCTAATTTCATAAATAACTTCAAAACTATTTATCTTAAAATTATATTGGAGATTCACACAACGAGCCCTTTCATCTGGTATGTCACACGATAGTTTACGAAACTTTTTTTATTAATTTTCTAATTTTAATGGACGACGCGGATAGCCTGGTTGGTAGTGACCCTGCCTCAGACGCAAGCGTCCCGGGTTCGATCCCCGGTACGGGCGAATATTTGTGTGATGAGCACGAATGTTTGTTCCTGAGTCTTGGATGTTTCCTATGTATTTAAGTATTTATTTCTCATTATAAGTATTTATATCGTCGTCTAGTACCCATAACACAAGCCTTTAGAGCTTACTTTGGGACTAGATCGATTTGTGTAAAGATTGTCCCCTGATTTATTTATTATGATTTATTTATTAATTTACCCCCCAAAAGTGGTTGGCTGTAACAGACGGCCAGACAAACAGCAACACGAGTAATCCTATAAGGGTTCCGTTTTTTCCTTTTGAGGTACTGAACCCTAAAAACAAATTGTATATGTATTAGATTTCGTTTTAGATTAATCGATTATAATCGGCTAAAGAGCAGCACAGGATATGTCGCTGTGGCGATCGTAGGGGGAGGCCTTTGTCCAGCAGTGGACGTCTTCCAGCTGAGATGATGATGATGATCGGCTAAAATAATTCTTTGTTTCACACAATAAAATGTTATGATAACATATAGCATGAATATATAATATGAAAATTAAGATATTAAAAAAATATATGAGATCAGCGCCTCTATTCGGGAACGTTCAAGCGAAATTGTTGCGACTCGCGAGCGAGACTCGCATCCCGCTCTTAAGCATTACGTATCGTGCGGAAGAGTGGAATGCGAGTCTCGCTCGCGCGTCGCTACAATATCGCTTGGACGTTCCCGAATAAAGGCCCTGACGAGTTTGGAAAGTTTAGGCTAACAAAAGACATCAACGCGCTACACTTTCTCTGGAAGAATTGGCTAGTTTCCTAAAAAAATCTAATTAGTCCGTCATTTACATCATAAAAAAATATTGACTACATATTTTTTTTCTTTTTCAATTAAACAAAACATGACGAAGACATAGTGCATTGAAGTTACGCGTGACGTCACGACTTTGTACACTTTTTACTATTAAGTGACGTCATTAGCCCCCACTCCCGAACTTTGATGCGCGTTATCTTTGCCAATTTTTGATTGATTTGATGAAGCAAAAAATATGTGTTCTATATTTTTTGATAATCTAACGGACGGACTAATTAGAATTACTTTCTTTTTACCCAGGAAACAACCCTATTGAGAGTAGGGATTTGTAACAGTCCCGAATACAGGGGACTGCCAAGTGATTTACTATATCGCGGATAAAAAGCCAAAACCGCGAATGTGGACGTCAAACATGCACAAAACAATCACACATTCGCGGTTTTGGCATTTTAGTGGCGATAAAGTAAATCAATATTTAAGTATTTATTTCTCTATATAAGTACGTATGTACCCATAACGCAAGCCTTTAGAGCTTACTTTGGGACTAGATCGATTTGTGTAAAGATTGTCCCCTGATTTATTTATTAACTATTTATTTATTATTTATTGAACACCACAGAAATAGGTAACACGGTATACAATAGGCAGTCTTATCGCTAAGTAGCGATCTCTTCCAGACAACCTTTTGAAAGAAGAGATGGCATAACAGAACATTTAATTTTCAACTTTGGATGGGTCAAGATCAAAGCAAGAGGTCCTTTTTGATTTAAACAACCTTACAAGTTCAACGGCCAAAGTGCAAGGAACCTTGAAAGGCCGTCAAAGATCAATATTACACTTAAAAAAATCGGGTGCGTCCTCGATGTTAATGTGAACAAGGAAAATCGTCTAAATGCACCGCGATTTGTACTGTCAGTTAAAGTAATGGTCCTGCCGTCTGATAAAACGGTTTATAAAATTACCCAAGCAGCAGACACGCAGGTGATCGATTATCTAATGTGTGCATCGGTTGATCAGTACCATTACTGCGTTGACGACGCGGATAGCCTAGTTGGTAGTGACCCTGCCTCCGACGCAAGCGTCCCGGGTTCGAACCCCGGTAAGGGCAAAAATTTGTGTGATGAGCACGAATGTTTGTTCCTGAGTCTTGGATGTTTCCTATGTATTTAAGTATTTATTTCTCTATATAAGTATTTATATCGTCGTCTAGTACCCATAACACAAGCCTTTAGAGCTTACTTTGGGACTAGATCGATTTGTGTAATAATTGTCCGCTGATATTTATTATTTATTATTACTATGAGTTTATGCAAACCGTTCTCGTAATAAAAAAACCGGCCAAGTGCGGGTCGGACTCGCGCACGAAGGGTTCCGTACCATTATCTTTAAAAACGGCAAAAAGATCACGTTTGTTGTATGGGAGCCCCTTTAAATATTAATTTTATTCTGTTTTTTAGTATTTGCTGTTATAGCGGCAACAGAAATACATCATCCATGAAAATTTCAACTGTTTAATGTTCTTTCATCACGGTTCATGAGATACAGCCTGATGACAGACGGACAGCGGAGCCTTAGTAATAGGGTCTCGTTTTTACCGTTTGGGTACGGAACCCTAAAAAACGATCGCTCGGTCCCTTTTACTTGTATCGGCAACAAATTGTATGTAAATGTAGTTTTTTGAAAGATACATATTTTTTTCTCTTCTTCTCTATTCAGGAGCGAAGCGCAACAAACTTAAAAATTAAAGCCGGTATCTGCGGAATTATGTACGTGTCGATTTTGCATTTAAACGTCGCATGCGCAGGGGCGGAGGGTGTAATTATGTCAATAAATCTTGCGCACACGCTGACGGCCGGTGCATCGGTTAGGTTATAAAACGATGGACAGGGCATTAAAGACGTTATGAAACCATTTTTATCAACTGCCGACGAAAAAAACGAACCCTCAATTCACGCTAAAGGTCTTTGATCGAAAAAAGTATAATTTTAAACTTATAACTTTACCAGAGTTCCCTTTCATACATACATACATAGCATCACGCTCGAAATCCCTAATGGGGTGGGCAGAGCCACAAGACTACTTGTGGCCACGTTCGATTAATTAGTCCTAAGATGGTATGATGAACCGTATGGTGACAGGTGATCAGCCCATCGCCCATACAGATAGTCCACCATGTTGGAGAGGACCCGTCCCTTAGTCGACTTTTACGACATGCCAGGATGATAAGCATCTGCACGCATTATATGCTATTTCTTCACTCCCAGTGCAGCAGAGGAGCACGCCCCCCCTCCGCCTCCCTTTCATTAACACGCTTTCATTAGCTTCACTTCCAACTAACTAAAGAAGTCAATTTTAACCTACTTCTTTGTCGTAACGATTTGAAACTTTGCAAGTGTAAGTATGCAGTTCGGAAGACAATACAATAATTTGGTACCATCGAACTGATCTGATAATGGAGCCAGGAGGTGGATAGTGGAACTCTTAAATGACTACTAGTAAACCCCTCAATTTTGGCCTCATTTGGTTTGTTTTGACAACTCAAATACATTACCTTGGTGATGGGTCTTTTGTACTTTTTAGTGCGTTATTGACAAAAAGCGTGTTTTTTTTTTAGTTCCTGAACTATAATTATATTATACCTAAACGCTGTGCATTGCACATACATGATGAACACAGACCAAATATCCTAAAAGCACAGCTAAGCCTCACTTTTACTAGCAAATAAAGCTGTCAAACTTGCGGCATAGTAGGTATTAAGAGGGAGGAAGTAGGTTATCTTCATACAACGCACCGCGCGCGGCTTATATGACTGCGCCAAAGTATTTATGCGTCGCCGCACGCACACTTAAACAAAATCTCGACCGTTCGCACTGAGAAACGGGTCGAGATTTCGTTCGCTTCCGCGCGGTGCGTTGTATGAAGATGCGCGCGGGGTTTTTAGAGCGCTGTGATCGGTGCGTTCGAGGTTATGCGCTCCCCGCGCCTGCCTCTAGCCCCGCCACTAATCTATTGGATATATGGTCTGTGATGAGGAATGACAAAGACACATCTGTGTCTTCATCTAACTTTGCGATATTTACATTGGAATGAAAGTGACAAAACAAAGCGATATTTCGTTACAGGTAGCACGAGAGTCTAGCGGTGGCCGTTATTGCGCAGGAGTCGAAGATTGGTTATCGCGTGGGAGTGAGCGGGACAGTGACGGGGGTGTGAATAGTCATACTCATGCGCAGTATCCCAACCACATTTCGTTCACCGCTAGACTTGCGTGCCTAGGTATACCATGGTAACGATGGGTTTATCACTTAGACAGACGTCGAATATAGGTCCTGATATAAAGTAACTCTACCTATCTTTGAAATTGTAGACATACAACTACAGGGTTTCCCAGGAAATTGTGCCAAGAGGTCCGGTAAAAAAAACACCTAAAAAAAGGTTATTTCATTTGTTTTTTCAACCTCTCGCTTTCAGTTAAGTATTCAACAATCGATTTTTCTTCTTCTGAATCTAAATAATTATCATTTATTTCTTAATTATCTTGTAATGTTTCTATTTCATTTTATTGGGTTTTTATATATGATGTAAAATCAATGTTTTGACTTGAAAAGGTAACTTTCTGCTGTTTCATGTGGCGTAATGATGGCCCTGTTTGAAGCGCTGGTAGATTCATCCCATTTTGAATTTATTCATGTGCCAAGTAAGAGCCCACAAGTGGCCAATTTGCTGAATAAATGATTTGATTTGATTTGCTATCCAAAGTCTCAACCGCATTTCCTATTCTCGCACTGTATGAAATTTAATTTGAAAAAATCCAACTCCTAAACTACGAAAAATCGTAGAAAATAGAAGGGGGTAAATCTGATACCCCTTGAGGTGTTCTGTCTCTGGACCTGTGCTTGACACAATTTTCTGGGACAGCCTGTATAATAAAATAGAATACTTGTTTGCAATATTTGCATTTAAAATAATAACTATTAAATAACCGGTCGTTATTAAAAGCCAGCACGTAATGCGCGCGGTTTCACGCCAGACCAAACAACGGGATTCGAACCCGCACTTACCGGGTAAATAGAGCCTCGCAACCACTCATTTGCTGCGTCATAATTGATAAAAATAAGTGGTTGCGAGTTTAAGTATTGATTTTTTTAACTTTCCAAAATTACCGATGCTTTTTAATTTAACAAAATAAATATGAAATACCTACACTTTTAAATAGTTTTATATACAAGATGTTTAACTTTCCGCACCGGTCTTAAGATAAATCAGAGCGTCTATTCGACATTGGTCAAAGTGATATCGCAACCGATCCGTCAACTTATCGCTAATAATGAATCCTACTAATATAATAAATGTGAAGATGTTTGCATGTTTGTTCCTCAATCACGCGCAAACGGCAGGACGGATTTTGATGAAATTCAGAAAACATATCAGACAGTCTATCGCCTATATCTTAGGATGAAACAGTATACTTTTAATCACAATCCGTCGCTGAAACCTCGCCGGCACAATCTAAATACTACACACGAGTTAACCCGGGTTTTTTTTAAATGTAATGGATTTAAGAATTCATTTTAAAAAACCTTGCATACTTAATAATACCGAAAGGCGAATGTGTGTTTCTTTGATTCTCTTAGTCGAAAATGACAGACATTATCCATTCAGTCTGTATCATACAGATTTATATAAGAAACTAGCTTCCGCCCGTGACTTCGTCCGCGTGGACACCCTAATCACCTAGCGATATGAAATATACTATACGACCTATTCTCCTACCCCACCAAATAAATTCATGAAAATCGGTCTAGACCTTTCAGAGGAGTGCTACCACAAACACGTGACACGAGTTTTTTATACATATATATACATTTATAATATCTCAAAAAATTACCATTCTACGCAGTCGAAGAAGCGGGTAAAATCAAGTCTTAAATAATCAAATAATTTATAAAATAAAAAACCGACTTCAAATCGCCTTTGAAATATAAGTTTTTTTTACATTTTATTTATTATCCTGTGATTTAATGACACACGTTTACTACATCAAGTAACAATAGCATAATGTCAATTGCTCATCACCATTTACAAACTGTTGCTATCCACGGTGCAAAGATGTCAATCGTTGAGGAGTTCTCCTGGTTCTTCAATTTTACTCCATGGATTTTCATGGACATAAGTTGCTTCAGAACTTTAGACAGCAATTTCATCGCCAACCGTGAAATACTCAACATTTAGGAGTTTCGGTGATCATCTATGGTCTTCAACAACAGTTCCACTTCACCAAATAATGCTTTTGGAACGTAACTGCTTGAGTTATTACAGAAAATACTAAAATTGCTCTATGCTTGCCTATAATATTTGAAGAGTTCCATCGATTCCTCATAGATCCTCTCATCATAACTCGACTTTGACTACAACGGGACCAAAGTGGAAGTATACCGTACCGATTAAAATACGAATTTCCAAAATCGGTTTATAAATGAAAATATAAGTTCTGAAGTAGCAAACATAAAGAAAATACAACCGAATTGAGAACCTCCTCCTTTTTTTTGAAGTCGGTTGATAACAGCATAAAGTGCCGTAAAGTTATTTAAAATGGTAGCCAACATTTCTTCCAAAACTCATCTAATTAAATTTTTTTTAACGTATTACCGATAATTCTAAAATTGGAACGTCACCATTCGTTAAAACCGCATCTTTTCTCGATAAAACGGTAAAAGCTATATTGTGATGCGTCGAATAAACTCTGAGAATTATCGTTTTCGGAAAAAGCTCGTATCTCGAAACCAAATTGCAGGAAACTCAACCTTACTCAAACGGCCGTTGAGCTTATTTTTCCAACAACCGATTTTAAAATACGAGGTTTTTTTCAAAGGACGATATGGAAATTACGGGAAGCGGTGAACGTGAAACGAGTTTTAGCTGTCCGCAAATTGTGGATGTTGTGCGAAGTATTTAATTTATCCGAAAATTATTATTCTCGGATACAGCAAAGGGACTTCTTATAAAGCTTTCGACTAAAAAGTGATGCCCTTCCAAAAAATCGTATCTTGAAACCATGTTGCAGCAAACCCAACCATATTCCGAGAGCTGTGGAGCTTATGTTTCCAAACATTTTTATTTACTAGCTTCCGTGTCCGGTATGCGTTACATTGCTCTATTTTTTTTTGTCATAAACCTTTCCAAGCGCGCTTACAACACCTCACCAAAGTTTCATCGTAATCGGATGAATAGTATAGGAACGCATAGTAGACGTAGAAACAAACAAACATTTATGAAGTAGATAAAGGGTTTAAACGCATAATTCCAAGGGTTTAGGGATTTTTTTTACCTTTTTCAACCCCCTCACCAAGAATCACATTACAGGCTTTATTAAGAAAAATTTAAGCCCACATTGCCCAAGCGATATCGCATATGGTGTTTGTACATTGCAGCCGCTTTTTAGGGTTCCGTACCTCAAAGGAAAAAACGGAACCCTTATAGGATCACTTGTGTGTCTGTCTGTCCGTTTGTCGAAGCCAATTTGCTCCAAAACTACTGGACCGATTGAGTTATAATTTGGTACTTATACGCTAGTCGGTGACCGCAACACGGACGTGTAACTAACTAAATGAATTGTAAACACAGATACCACTTCTGGGGGGCAAATTAAAAACTAAAAAATAAATGTTTTACAAACTATGTCGTGTGACATATCAAATGAAATGGCCTGTTGTGAAAATCTTAAATATATTTCTTTTATAATTTTAAGATAAATAGGTTTCAAGTTATTTAGGAAAATAGGCGAAAATCGTCCATGGGCAATCCACTTATCTCCGAAACTACTGAGCCAAAAATAATTGAAAGAAAAAAAAAACAGAACATATTTTTGTACTTATAAATGACATATAAGATAAGAAGTCTACGGTATTTAAAGTAACATAAGTACGGAGATAATCATGTACGGAACCCTCTCCACGCGAGTTTGGCTCGCACTTGTCCGGTTTTATATTGTCAAGTCGCTACTTAGCGATAAGACCGCCTATTGTTTACCTTGTAACTTATTTCTTTGTGTTTCCAATGTTTTATATGGTGTTCAATAAAGAGTATATATCGTAGCAAAATAATTTGCGATACCGCTTAGAGAATGTCGAAAAAAGTCCAATTTTCTTTTTCTTGGAAAACCCTGTGGACATCTGATAAACTACATACATACATACATAGCATCACGCCCGAAATCCCTAATGGGGTGGGCAGAGCCACAAGACTACTTGTGGCCACGTTCGATTAATTAGTCCTAAGATGGTATGATGAACCGTATGGTGACAGGTGATCAGCCCATCGCCCATACAGATAGTCCACCATGTTGGAGAGGACCCGTCCCTTAGTCGACTTTTACGACATGCCAGGATGATAAGCATCTGCACGCATTCTATGCTATTTCTTCACTCCCAGTGCAGCAGAGGAGTAAACTAAACTAAACTATTAATTTATACTGTTGGATGTGTCCTTCATCGCAGATCAGCCTCTACGCATGTTAGAAAACGTGAACGTCACATGGCTAACTCAAGATACAAGATACATTTATTTCACCACAATGTAACATGGTCATTACATGGTATATCAAAATACAATTCGGCACAAGTAATATAGTTAATAAAATAAGTATATCATTCTTCTTGATTCATTCTTTGAAATTGCTAATATCACTTTTGCAAGTAAGGTACTCTGACCCTGAGTAAAAAGGATGTTTCTGGAAGTATACCTACAGCTTTTTAAAACTTTTTATTGGCATATTTGTTATTTGGAAGGGGATATCTGATCGCCATGAATTTCATTTTACTCTAGTCACACCTAGTGGAAGAAGACAGAGCTAAGGTATATCATGATTACTTTGAAAATACCTTCTCCTTCCAGACGTCGGGAGCGACTTCATCCTTATTTTGTCACTATTTCATTCATTTGCATGAAGCGATTCGCTTCATACTTCCTGATGCGGACCGCTAAGGAATGGAATTCGATCCCGTCATCTGCATTTCCTGTCAAATATAATTTAGGTATCTTCAAGACAAGAGTGAACAGGCTGTTACGGAACCCAGAGAGCTACATATTCGGCGTCATCACTTACTATCAGGTTAGACTGGAGTCAATCGCTTGTCAGTTTTAAAATAGTAGTTTATGCAACGGTTGCATAATGATAGGCCTTAAAACACTAGTGCGGTTTTCATGAAACGAGCTTTAGCGAGTTTCATAATAAGATCGCACGTCTGTTTTAAGGCCAAATTATGCAGAGTTGCATACATAACTTTATCTACACACATATTATAAATCCTCCATGATGGGTTCAGAAACAATATTTTCTGGCAACAAGTTATTAGTTGCAATCGTGGATGCATATTTCCGATATCCGGCGCATTTTCACATCACACACACTCCAAGAAGACTACTATTCATATTTTCAACTAAAATGTAAATTACAAACAACTTTTTCTATTCAATTCAACAACAATTCTACTTTCGTTCAGCAAAACACCAACATAATGGCGGCAATTCGATCCTCCGTCAAGACCATTTTTTTTTAATCATAGACAAACGAATGAAGTCTCTATTCTCATGTCACTCGAGATCAAATGTTGTGCAATATTAAAAAAAACATACGGAGTTGACGTTTCGTATCAATAACTGTTTTAATATGTATGGATACTAGAATAGAGACCCACTTGAGTTTTGACAGCAGTTCAAAATTTAATCTCATTTCTCTACTAAAAACGATACGGGAATAACATTGCAGCACTCGTTTTACCTAATTGGTTGTCAAAATGGTGGTCATTTCCTACGGTTTTTCATTACACTATGGAGGTTTTATGATATGGGTGTAGATAAAAACTATTTATTATGTTTGTTCTTTTAAAGAAAACAAGATGTTCAACGATGAGCCTACACTGACCTAGAACGCTTACGTAAGTTTGTTTTTCCACCCACATCTAGCCCACAACTTCCGTTGATCATAGAGTCATTTGGCTTTGTAGCGGAAACAACAATAAATAAATAAATAGCGGGCTTTTAATAGTATCACCTACCACCGGTCTATCCCTTTGTCAAAAACGCAGAATACCAGATTAGCATAATGCCAGTTTAGCACAATGCCAGATTAGAAGATTCACGATATCTGATATCTGAAGTATTTAGGATCCTTTTGATGTGTTATGCCAAAAACGCTGAATTTCAGAGTAGCAAAATGCCAAATACGCGGAATGCCAGATTAACTCTGCTAACTGGCATTCGGCTAATTTGGTATTCTGCAAATTTGGCATTTTGTTAATCTGACGTTCAACGTTTTTGGCATAAATTTGCAGTTTGCGGAAAGATGGACAAACATGTGCCTGAGTGTTGGACATTCCTTAACACAAAATGCTTAGTAGTGCATATCTGACCAATGCACAAATTATGAATACAACCACTCTATTATTTACCAAAAAAAAAAAAAACACTTTTACACTTTATCACGGTGGAGCAACCTGTATTTACACACATTGACAGTGACACGGTGAGTTGCATAGGTCCTATCAGTTTATTCTTGTTGGCATTATCAATGATTGATACAGTATGTTACTATTTGTTTTAGTTTAGTTATATAATAATAATAATATTTGTTTTAACACTTGTTATTTAAAAGTAGCGCCTCCTCTGCTGCACTGGGAGTGAAGAAATAGCATAGAATGCGTGCAGATGCTTATCATCCTGGCATGTCGTAAAAGTCGACTAAGGGACCGGTCCTCTCCAACATGGTGGACTATCTGTATGGGCGATGGGCTGATCACCTGTCACCATACGGTTCATCATACCATCTTAGGACTTATTAATCGAACGTGGCCACAAGTAGACTTGTGGCTCTGCCCACCCCATTAGGGATTTCGGGCGTGATGCTGTGTGTGTGTGTGTATTTAAAAGTAAAGTAATTTTATTTTTATTTTTATGCAGTAACTTTAGTTTTACCTTTTCCCTTTCCTTCCTTTAGTTTAGTTAGTTAGGATTAAATTTAGTCATATTAAAAGTTTTGTGAGACATTATGAATACTTGAAATACACACGGCTTTACTCACGATTTATCGTGAGAAATAGTCCGACATGTTTCCAACTCGAATGGAGTCCTTCTTCAGGGGTTGAGTGCGGTCGCGGTCACTGCAACCGCACATGTCGGGCTATTTCTGACAATAAATCGTGTATTACAAGTATTCACTATTAAATTTGAAAGAAAATGTGGGTTCTTCTTTTTCTTAAAAAAACATGGCACTTTTAAGGAGCACTATTTTCTGGTGTTCCATTTAATGTCGAACTGTCAGGAACACGTATAGTCCGAGCGCGAACTCCGAGGAATCGCGGGCTAAAGAAACGGGCGTGGTGCGCCGCGCCCGACCCCCCTCTCATACCCTGCACTCTACCAGTACGAGTGTTGTCCCACAAGCATGCTCATAGTTATCGATGATGTGCCGCATTAGTCATTTACTGCACTAAATCTTTACTTTAACGTGCGTTAAGATTCCTCGGAGCTCGCGGACAGTACATACATCCCTGTCGTTGCATAATATATATATTGATTGGTAGTCGTTATCGTATACGTCAATTTCTTGATCGAAGAATTGGCTTTTAACAGAACCTTTGGAAAGTTTATTTTTTTAATTCAAATTTGTTTAATAAATATCTCCAACTGAGAGCTTATTTAAATGTATATCCAAAACGAGATAATCTCAGAAATATTTATATTAAATTTACATTCGGAGAGTGCAAAAAGAGAAAGGAATGCTATTTATCATATGAATAAAATAAATATAAACAAAACACGCTCTTATTCGCGGCTTCACTTGCTGAAGAATATAAATATTTGCTGTTATTGTAGTACAATTTTAATTAGGATCTTATGAAAATATTTTATTCCAATATATGTTTCAATAGTCGTAATTTTAAGTAAAAAAGCAAATTTACAAAAAGGTTTTTCAGTTGTTTTTGATTCGATGATACCATAGAGTGTTACCAGACCATTGGATCGACGTCGATCGATGCTATTGATCGATGGTGGAATGGAATCCGTCGACGTCGTCCAACATTTCCTACTGCTAAAAAGAAATCGGTCGACGTCGACTCTAATTCGGCTATCGATCAATGACATCCATCGATTGGTGCGGTAACACCCTAGGAACTCAATACGAACATATCTTATGAATAACAGCTGACAAAAGCATAATAAGCCAAATCATGTTATGAGGAGGTTACCAAAAGGATCTCGTCAATGCATTTAAAGCTTCAGTAACCGAAATTCCTATTCGACCGGATCCACGTGCAACAGCTAGTCTAAATTATTAGTAAGTATTCAAATTAAGGACTCTTCACACGTCTCATGTAAACGCCACGTACCGTATCCTTCTTCGTAATGGCAGTTTCTCGTCGCGTATAAAATAATATAAAAACATCCGATAACGCGCCGCGAGCAATTTGCATTAATGTAACGCGCCTGCGATATCGCCGAGGTGTGTGGATGGGGCTTAAGTGTGAAGATGGCTTTATGGATTCGCGGTAGCGATGGTAAACGTGTCAAGTTATGAACTATCCGTCTTCTTCAATTTAAATGTAAAAGATAAGGATAGAGCACAGTTTAAAAACAACTATTAGAGGTCCAAGGAAACGTTAAACAGTCATTTCTCGAACTGCGTCTCTCTCACACTGTTGCCGACGAAAGAGATAGAGAGATAAACGGGTACTTGTGATACGCGTGCGCAGCGTCTGTTCAGCGCATAAACGAAACTATTGGAACCTTTCTTGTGCATTATTTTAATTAAGTACAAGCTATTTTTCTTTAGCTGTTCAAAATATATTCATTGCCTAACCTATGACTCGAAACGTGTTTCAACCCGAAGCGTTTTTCTTACAGCATTAAGATTCACGCCGATCGCGATAGTGACATAAAGGTGTAATTAAACCGCTGTAAATTAACGCGCCGCGATAAACCGTCGCGATTGCCTCTCATACGCCATCATTCAATTCGGTTATATAATATGTAACTATAGTCACTTGCATATATTGCCAAACAATCGGAGCGACAGTATAAAAAAAAATACTAAAGTTTTATTGCAATTACGTAATTGACTCAGTCACCTCAAAATGACAAAAACCGATAATCTTATGCTCCTAAACCGGTTCAACACGGTTGCGCAAAAAAAATCAAATCTTATAAAGTGATTTGCTTTAATGATAACCGATAAAGAAGGGTCAATGATTTAACCGGTATTATATCAAGATCCTTTATTATTAAAGGAATGTATGTTTAAAATTACTTTATTTCGGATGCAAGTAATTAAACCCTTGTTACTTTGGATTTATAGTTCAAATTAGAAGCGTTGTCGGGGTGAGGAGTTCTTTGAACACTTCTCATTTTAGCTTGAAGTAAAAAACGCCAGTAGCTAAAGCAGTTAAACGACAAATCGGCTACCGAAAGTTGAAAAAAAGAAAATAAAATGAAGCTGTCATCAAAATTATGCGCAAAATCTTTGTTTCAAAACGGGATACGCTCACTGAATCAAAATCTCAGGAATTTGGCAGATAGATTCCTTTTCGGGTGTAAGTGTAGACGTCCGCTAAGAAAGGATTGGAAATTCACTCCAAAAGGGGTGAAATGGCGGGGTATAGTTTACAGACATTATGTCCACCGCCTTTAAGTTTTATCCAAGTTTTCAATATAAGGGTAACCGAATTATATCGTGAATGGTTTTTGCTAATTCAGGTTAAATTCTGCGTATTAATACTGAATGGTCAATATCTGCCTAAAACCCTTATTAATGCAAATCCAAAATTCGCGGGCTCGACATCGAACCCACACAAGACCGTAGTAGTTGCGTGGACTTAAGGTCTGTTCGCCGAGAGTTGATAAATATTATGATATCGTTTCGAAATAGCGACTGTCACTTAACAATCGCAAACTATATGACGGGCGTCAGTTATCGCCGCGCGCACTGAATTTCGTGATACGAGGGACGCAGATGTTGTCAATGACGCCAGGCGGACGGCGGCGAAAAAATAATTTGTTTTGTTCATACACACAATCGCCATATTGCAAATTAATGTCTTATATGTTCGCGTCAAATGTCACATAAATTCAATAATCTGCACTGACTTCGGCCAAAGAAACGAAAAAGAAAAAAAATATCTATGACGCATGTTTAAAACGCGTTGAGTATGGATATGACGTGTCTTGTGTCTTTCTTCATATAATATGTCATTGGCTTCGAGTGTGTCGTTGGAGTGTTCTGTTTGTGTGTTGCTTTCTGTTTTTAGAGTAATAATATTCAATAATAATATTCTATGAAAAAAAGAAAACCTTTAATTTTTTATTATCATCGGCAAAAATAATTAGCGGGCCGCTATTTGTAATGAGTCAAGAAGACCTGACTTTTACTTTTTTTTATTAACTCTCGCCGAACAGACCTTTGTAGTAGGATGTCGACTCGTGACCGTGAAGTACCGGGATCGAATCCAAGCGGTTGCCATTTACCAGAGAGCAAGATTACCCACCCGCGAACTGATCGGGTACAGTTCTTAAGATGATAGAAGACATCGTGAGGAAACAGTGATCTAATTGGTTTGGATCCCCTGTCACGAGGGTTGCGGAGGTCCGATGACAGCCGCTCCACCTGCCAAAGCCAGGATCATGGTCAAGGCGTAAGTAGGTACTCCGAATTGGAAGCGGGAAAAACCTCCAGGAAAATTATCAAAATAATGTCATAGCATTTATTACCTACCGCAGAAACAAATGTACTTGAACTTCCGTCGCATTTATAATATCAGCAAGACATCGCTTGGGAATTTGCTTCAGGTACGCAAAAATCTATTATATAAAATCGAAAAACCAGAACGGGATGAAAAACGAAGGAAGAAACGAGATGGTGCCTTACAAAATTTTATGAACTTTGGGATCACGTTTCTCTAATACGACGCACGTTTCATGTGGAAAAATTATAGAAATCTATTTTCTAGATATGGGAATCGAAAAGTAGGATAAAATATTACCACTTTGGCTGCGTATTTTATCAATAATCAGCTTAAGAAAATTAGTAATTTCACTACCCTCGGCCAGTGTTGGCCTCGCTAGTATATTTCGCCAAGGTGAGTATTAATCTTTTGAAGTTGACAAAGTCTATTTATTTGTTGTGTTGGTATATGCAGACTATGCTATACTCCTCTATGCTCGCACGACAAATAAAGTGTCAAAGCCCGTAGTGATTATATTGGTACTCTGTGTGACATGACAACTGACAAAAGTCAAACAAATTGCAATGGTTCGGTGATGCCGAGAATTGTAAATATTTTCTTATCATATTGCTAATTCATAACTACTATTTCATTCACGCGAGCGGAGCCGCGGGTACATTTAGTTTATATCATAAAATAGCAAAAGGTTAAAAGTAAGCCACTAGATCAGGGTGTATGACTTGGCTACATGTGCAGTCCCGACACCAGTCATACATACCCAGATACTGCCAAACAACTACTTATTACAGACATATAAATAGTAACACATATTGGTATTGTGAAGTGCGTTCATCACACTATATTAACATAATGCGATAATATGTTTTCTCATGTTCAGTACAGCGAGACAAGTTTATCAGCCATTACGGAACGAAAGCCTTTCTTTTGCGGGGGAACGTATGCAGAACATTCGTTTAAATGCAGGAGGGAAAGGGCTGAGAACAATATCGGAATGTTTATTTATGCGCGGAATGTATATTACTTTTAACAAATCGAAGGCAAAACGATTGCCTTGTGATTGGTCCAAAAATTCCAATATACATGACAGATATTTTGAAACGCTGATTTTGTATTGCGCAAATCGACCTCAAGGAGATCATGACCACATCTCCTCCTGATCCGCGCCTGCCTGACAATCCAGTTTATGCTAGTATAAAAGACGACACTTAAACTAAATGATGTCATAGTAATCTAATTTGATTACCTATATCACGATATCACTCGGCTGTGTGAAAATGAAAATGAAAATGAAAATATTTATTTTGCAAGTAGGCCACATGGGCTCTTTTGTCTGAAGCTACCAGCCCTTCGAAAGGTGACATCTGCTGTAGCACAGCTGAGCAGTAAGTCTTTTTTAACTTTTACATTAGAGTTTTAACTAAAACTAACACATGAAAAGGGCAACAAACAATCCTAATAGGTAAAAATTAATTATAATAAATAACTAATAAGGGAGATGTATAATCTCCGCGTCTGGACAAGTTAAGCGACTTAGAGATGTATAAAGCCTCTAAGGGTCATCATAATAATAATTAAAATAAAAAAATAAAGAAACATCTAAATTGATTACCTAATCTAGGTTTAATCCATCTTAGGACTAATAAATCGAACGTGGCCACAAGTAGTCTTGTGGCTCTGCCCACCCCATTAGGGATTCGGGCGTGATAATATGTATGTATGTATGTAATCTAGGTTAAATGGAGATGTAGACAGTCTCCACGGTCAAGTATAAAGAAGGAGATGTAAGGTCTCCAAATATTAAAATAATAATAATAATTTGAAATAAAAATATTTCATGTCCTAATAATTCCAATATCGAATATGGAACCCTATAGAATATAGTATAGTGTGCTCTGGGAAACTAATGAACTTGCGGAAATCTATGACTTGATTATTACTAGTAATATTAACTTTAGTACTAATATTACTAATTTAAGTATACACAGGGAGGATTCGCCTTTAAAAGAGCTGGTCCAGAGTCTCATACAAAACTAAAAAAACAAGCAACCCAATTTGGTAGGCGCAGTTGAATAATAGACTAGTTTGCGCACATATACTTAAGACAACTTTACATACATACATAGCATCACGCCCGAAATCCCTAATGGGTTGGGCAGAACCACAAGACTACTTGTTTCCACATTTGATTAATTAGTCCTAAGATGGTATGATGAACCGTATGGTGACAGGTGATCAGCCCATCGCCCATACAGATAGTCCACCGTTGGAGAGGACCTGTCCCTTAGTCGACTTTTACGACATGCCAGGCTGATAAGCATCTGCACGCATTCTATGCTATTTCTTCACTCCCAGTGCAGCAGAGGAGTACAACTGGAAGACAACTTTCTGATTCTAAATTCTTGCAAATTGAAGTAAATCAACATTGGTCTTAATAATACAGAACCCAATCGTTATTATGGTAACGAAAATAAAGACAAAGCAAAGCTATATCATATATCATATTTTAGTTTTTTTACTTTCAAAAGTCACAATATAGTACATTGTGCATCTAGGGCCGTAAGAAGGGGATAACTAACGAGAGTCTGTTAGAAGCCCGACGCCGATAGGCGAGGGCTTTTATGACTCGATTTTGTTATCCCCTTACTACCCGTGATACACACAATGTTTTTCATCACATTTGCGAGGAAATGAAATAAAAATTAGACAAAAAAAAGTATATATATTAATTTTATTTCCATTTTACATCGTGAATTACCATCAGGTGGGTGTTCATAAACTGAGCGTACTTTGCGATCAGCGCGGGGCAGTTCCGCCGGCTTGCGGTCGCGCGCCCCGCCGGCTGCGGCTCCCGAGCAGCTCCGCCGACCTGGCGCATTTAACTACCCGCGGGAGTTCGAAACCATACAAAATCCATAACTCCCTAGGGATGGATTTTGTATGGTTTATAACTCCCGCTGACGGCGGGGCCCATTGAGCAGTTAAATCGGCTATAGTTGCTCTATACGCTTGTGTATAATAACACCCTTTCCGAGCAAGTGTGATGAAAACAATATTTATTATTAATAATATACAACTTATTTATCAAAGTACTTTCGTGTAGTTATTAGTGTTTGTTTAGTGTGTTTGTATAGCGCTCCTATTGCTACAGGCGGTGCTGGCTGAAAATCACCGCTGCCGGTGTCTGACACCCAGTGGCGCAGCCTGCCTGCAAGCCGATTGATGACGGCTTCACCAAGCTAGAAAGCTACGGCTAGCTGTCAGTGAAGTCCATGTTACTCTAACTAAATGTCAGACTCGCACGTACGGTTCTAATTCTTCCGACTTCACCAATATCAAATATTTGACGCTTCGCCACTGCTGATACCTCAAGCATTATGCTGAGCCAATGACCGATTAACTGCCGCGATTACACAAAGCCCTCGTTTTTCTGTATTGGTTTTGTTTTTACATTGTGTGTCTTGTGTGGTGAATAAATTTACTTTCTTTCTTTCATATAATTTAGGCAATGCGGAATAGTACCCTAGATTGCACAGCTCAAGTCTGTTCGCCGAGAGTCAATTAAAAAAAAAAATCGGCGCTTCTTAACGAATTACAAATAGCGGCCCGCTAATAATTTTTACCGATGATAATAAACAATTAAACAACTATAGTTTTTGCATAGAATATTATTATTGAATAGCCTGTATATGTCCCATTGCTGGCATATCATCGGACGACGACCATGACGAAGCCTCAGAGTCGGAGGAAGAATCAGATTCGGTGATGTTTATTATGAAACGTTCCATTGCTTTGTCTTAAACAACACACGTACACCCAAACGATTCACACGAAGCGTATTCCAGAACGGAATATAAGGCGCCCGCCCTCCCAGCGCGGCGCCGCGCTTGACAACAACTGCGTACCTTGTACCACGAAACTCAGTGCGCCCAGCGATAAGTGACTCCCGTCATACAGTTTGCGATAGGTAAGTGACAGTCGCTATTTTGAGACGATATCATAATATTTATCAACTCTCGGTGAACAGATTTTAAATCAAGATAAGATCAATCAGATGTGAGACTTTAAGTGATTACTCGTAATACTCGTACACTAGTCAAATCTTAAACATCAAAAGCCCTCTTAACATAGAAATACAAAACAAGCAACTACTAAACATAATTCATTAAACCAGGAACTAGGGAGGCGCACAAATTCAATCAACCATTGTGAGCTGAATCTCCATAATACAAGCTGGACGGACTGACGGACGCACCGCGGCTATAAATCCAACCATTGATATGACCATCATGGGATTTCTGACCCACCGATGTGACATGGTGCTAATAATATGCGAGCACTATAGTGGGTAAACGAGAGTCAAAGGATAAGGATTAAGGAAAACAGCCCACCTCTATTCTGGTAATAAGCACGTTAATAAATAAAAAAAGTTAAAGAAGACGAAGGGTTCAATTCAAGTTTTCTTTAACCCAAGGCCCAAGGTTAGGCCAAAGCTACGGCTGACCCCTCATACGGATATATATCGGGAATAGGATTGCTGAATCTAATCCGATATTGATTTAAGTAATACACACACCGATCTTTACAGATCACTGTGGTATTTGTTTTTACAGGAACTCCAAATTTGTAATTTTATTTTCCCTGTACTATCAGCAGAATTAGGTTTGTTATGTTTCAAAGAAGTTAAAAGAAAATAAAAACTATGTCGAAGTAAAATTATGACTATTGTGAACGGGTACTATATAATTTTGATCGGTAATTTAAACGACTTGACTTTTCAAGCAATCGACGCTGTACTGATATAATAGCTAAACTGCTAAGATTTGATATACTGCAGTTAAATAAAACAAGTAATAAAGTATTTAACTATATAAATAGTGAAATTAAATTATTATCGGTAGTACCTTTTCACCGAATAGTTTAAATACCAAACGATGGCTTCATCTTGGAGAATCCTTTTAGAAAAGTCAAGTTAACAGAAGAGAAGCTATAATTACTTTGCAACTTAACATACAATAATTCAAGAGACGTCTCAATATTTTAAAGGAACGCATTAAGCTGATGGTGCTCGCGCTGTAACGATACCACGACCGCGAAATATGGCCGAGTAAGTTGTTAAAGTTGGAACAAAGGTGTTGAATTATTGGTTTGCTGGGTGAGAAAGTTTTTAAAATTGGTTTTCATTGGTCCCCATACACAAACGGCGTAAGGCACAAAGCACGGAGGTATTCAAAATCACAAGTAAAAAATGATTTAAGTGTAAAACTATCGATTAATCGTTTCTCCTTAACCTTAAACCGTAACCTTTCCTTGGAGTCTATCGTTCTTTCTATTTCTCGTTTCAGTTTAGTACCTGACCTTTCCTTGGCATCTATCTTTCTTTCTATTCCTCGTTTCTGTTTAATAGTACCTGACCTTTCCTTGGCATCTATCTTTCTTTCTATTTCTCGTTTCGGTTTAATAGTACCTGACCTTTCCTTGGCGTCTATCTTTCTTTCTATTTCTCGTTTCAGTTTAGTACCTGATCTTTCCTTGGCGTCTATCTTTCTTTCTATTTCTCGTTTCAGTTTAATAGTACCTGACCTTTCCTTGGCATCTATCTTTCTTTCTATCTCAGGGATGATACATATCTAGACAGATTAGGAAAGTAAAACATCATCTAAATACACTATTAAATCAAAATCGTTAGAGCCGCTTCCGAGAAACTAATCACACACATATAAAGGAATTGCTCGCTAAAAGTAATAAGAAATATGGGTCAATATAAAAAGATATATCAGAATGTGCGCATAATAGAAAGATGATGTATTGAAGGCTTTATGAAAATTAATAATTCATGATCACGAAAGAAAAACATTTGCATGTCTGTATACATTATGGACGTTTGTTTCATTTTTTCCTGTAAGAAACATAATTTTTCTGCACTCGTATTTACCTTCCCAACCTACGTTAATCTAAATGGCAAAAGGTTCAATTCAAAGCTGGTTTGGGCTCAATTGCTATTTGTATCGACTAATTATAGCTAAGGATGTGCAAAAGTTCGCACACTACATACATAACCTCGCTAACGTAGATTTAAATTACGAATTCATTAACCCGAATCTCGTCGAATTGATACCTGTATTCCTGTAAAAGCACATCGAAAAACAAATGCAATCACACATGTTAAATGTTCAGTCAGTTAGTCGAAAATAACTGTTAGTGCCGCAACCGAAAGAAAACTGAACATACCTTGTATTGTTTCTTCTTTCTTGAATCTTCTGTTCACTTCGATTGGCCAATCTTACACTAGCACGTTAATAAAATACACGCGTATCTCGCACGATCGTATATTTGTCTCATTTATATATACTGGTCAAAATAAGGACAGCGATACGTCCCGCGCGAGATCCGCGTAAATCTTCCGGTTCAGGTCGGAGCTAAAAGAAAGTCGAATATCCATCGATATATCGATACGCGGGGAGGGCCATGCAGCAATTATTACATGTTTATGATTGCAATAATCGCAGCCGAACGGCGAAAGTAATTACGGGGACAACGACGCAACTTTTGGCTCTGACGCGCCTTATAAAACCTATAAACCAACCGAATCGAAACACACCCAAAAGCACCGGCTGCAAAACCCAATTCGCGCGTTTCGATTCGACCGGATTCGATTATCGATAAAGGCCAACACTATCGGACACACCCTTGGAAACATCGGTATTAATATCGCGATGTAATTAAAAACGTCAAATTGGATGTTTTACGGTGATTGGTAATGAGGAGTGGGATACGTAAGGTCCGTTTGGCGGCGGTCGGATGTTAAGATGCGACAAAATTCCACCGTATGCGAGCACGGCGCCTTAGGCCTTTAGGCGTCGTGTTGTATGCAGAGGAATTGTGAGGCACCTTAACCGGGGCCCCTCAGACCGCCGCCCCTGTCTACATGTGCGCACGATGCCTTAATTCGAGCTCCCGATTTGAAAATCGAATAGATCGCCTTTTGTTTTTAATTAACAATAAAGACGCGTACATTCAATTTATAGTGAACTGTCGAATTTCTTATTGAAAAAGTATGGATAAGATCTTTACAGTTTTTTTGTTGTAACAATTTTTGTAAATTAAATACGGACTCAAAATTGAAAGTGCACACCTTTGAAGGATTTACGGGCGTATTTTTTTCTTGGACTCGACTACTAAGACTATGGAACTTGAATTTTCGGCACGGGACTGCATACGAATCGCACACCCGAGTAATGTCCGATAATATATTTAATTAAGAGGGAACTTAACTAACACAATAATACCTTTCCAAAAAATTTAACATTTTATTCTTTTATAATTTTTTTAATGTCTCACCCGATTCTTTCGACATAGTACAACCACATATATAAATTATTCGAAACGATAAAAATAAGTCATCATTAAAAATAGAGTAGATTAAATCTTTAAAAAAATATTTAAATAGAAAAAAACTTGTATAACATTGCATCTAGTATTATTAAAATTAGTCTTGCTTACGTCTTTAAGTTTATTGTACATATTTACACAAACTGTATTTTACAGTACTAGTAACAATGATCGTTCTTCAGGTATTGGTTCTATCACATTGCCACTTTGACCGTTGTAAAAACGACCTTAAACCGTGTATATAAAGTTCGGTCAAAGTAATTATGTTCGACACTGGTCCCAACTGAGCGACTTACAGTTAAACTTAATTACATTCAACTAGTAATTGACTCTAAGTAAGTATTGCAATTTGAACGCGGTCGTTTAACAACCGTTCTCATTATTGCCATGGAATTTTTTTAATGAGTCCAAAAAGATATATTTAAGGACGCCCCACACGTGACGGAGTGTCGGCGCATAGACGCGCGTTTTAATCGTTTTTTTTTAATAAATATCTCGCCAATGTCCTCCGTCAAGTGTCAATCGTTCCTTGCCTTATTTATTTAACAATAACGTATTTTTTTTAATTTATATTTTGTTCAATTGTTTTTACTCTATTGCACTCTTTACACTTATCGCGTTAAAAAAGTGGCACTCAACAAAACAAAATGTGATTACTGTTCCTAATAGCTTCACCATTTATCGATTTGTCGAGTGTCGCTTTTTTTCAATGTTACCTGTTTATAAACTTTAAACAAATCTTGCATCAAAACCGTCATTGACAACATCTTTATTTCAAGTGGAAATTTAAATTTATCGCCAGTTCTCGGGGCGTGAATAATCGCACAAAAACTTAATTTCGCATTTAAATATATGTTTTCAAGTTTTCATATCTTTAAATTTCTGTCGGTAACGGACAATATTAACTGCGACTTCGCATGGCTAATTTTGACTTTTTCGACAGCTTAATTTAAAAAAAAGTTTTCGTACATGATTTACGCGCACTGATTTACGAAATATGCGGCTTCATCACATGGCTGTAGATTGAAACATATCTTTTAATAGAGCTATGAGGCTTTTATATAAATATGAGAGAGCAGCCATATTTGGATGTTTGAAATTATGCAAGATTTCAAATAATTCTTTAATCTTAGGCATGTAATGCTCCACAATAAATACGTTCATACCACTGTTACAAGATAGTCAAGCAATTTTCTAACTCTCTAATTTGTACAACTATATTTTACAATAAAAAAAAAACAAAATCTCTGTTAAGTTCTCAGAGTCTTGCTGGTTAACTAAATATCCGAGTAAAGCCTCCTTTAAGACCTCCTTGTTACATTTCGATTAATGAGGACACTGGCTGAATACGATTCCACCTATAGGTTGACCGCTTAAATGAGTCTTCGCCCGCGCGGCACAGGGGCGCGGGGGCATGACGACAAAGGGGCCTGAGAGAGGTGCGGGCGGCGTGAAATGAATGAAAACAAAAATGCGCTTGCCGCGCGCACCTCTCTCGGTCCCCTTTGTCACCATGCCCCCGCGCCCTTGTGCCGCGCGGGTGACAAGGTTTTTAAACTTTTTTGTTCCAATTTCAAAACAGCACCAATCTGCCGAATTCAGCCAGTTATTTCAGAGGTTCTAGCACGTGAAATGTATCACAACCATAAAAACATCCGTACTTTTTTAACTGACGTCATACGAAAGGGATGTTTGCTGTCGCGATAAAAGATATCGTGCTAGCACCTCAGGTCAGTCCCCATTGAAATAAAGCGTAAGTATAAACATTTCACTTCGTGACAACCAGAGACGTAATAATACTGAATTCAACAGTCATTTTCAAATTTTAAGTACATCTTGTTAAGGCACTACACGCATCATAGAGATACATTACTTAACACTAATTATTATGTTAATAGATTTTTCAAATATTGGACTACGCGTTTAAACACGATCCCTTGTTTCAATTGTCAATGTTGGCAAAGGTCGTAAACGTTTTAATCAAGTTAGAAACTAGTCGCGTAGCCATTCAGTAAACACACAACATGCCTTAATATTGGATGGATCACAACAATTTAAAACGAACACAGGTGCACACTGGTTAAGTACAGGTATCAATATTGCTAGTCTATCGCATGAATTCAAATGCACATTTTCTTTAAAAAAAAAAAATTTGGTAATGTAAACGACATGAAAAATGCCCCAATTACTTCAATTTTTTAATTCGCATTAATTTTCATACGACAAAGGCTAGTCCCTAAAGAATTCACCAAATCTCCTAATCTAACTACAGTATCAAAAATATATATTAAGATTTACGAGTAAAATATTTATAACTTTAGAATTACTTTGAGTAAACAGAGATCACCCACGCAAGCGGAGAACGTCCGATGTCACTGCAGCATCACACTAGCACCAATAGGAGAAAGCAAATTTTTGGCGCCAATACTGGAATCTGCTTCACATTGGTCAACTAAACCAACGTTCTATTTTCTGATTGGCTACAGTATCAGCGCCAAAAATCAAAGTACGCTTCTTCATTTAAACGTAACTTTTTAAAACATAACACTGGGAAAAGGAATGGTTCGAAAATGGAATTCGTTGCGTTCGGAAATCATCCTTGTTGTACTTATTATAAACTATACAGACGATGGCACTTTTATTAATGGCCTGCGACTTAAATGAGTAAAATGCATAAGAACAAAAAAACTATAATAACTCGATATTATAAACAGAATGTACATAATCGTTACAATGTACTTAATAGTTTTATGCTAAGCCTCGCGTCTCGTTGATTTGGTAAACCGAGTCACGTTCCGTACAATATTTGTTTGCATCCGCCATTTTGCTAGTAGCATCTGTATTCCTCCATCAAGTATTTATGATAATGACTCCTCAGCGTCCTTTGATTTAAGAGGATTTCAACCGGGGAAATACACTTGCGAAATAATTCACGTCAAATCGTGTTTCTTAAGTTGAACAATGTCGGGTCGCGTTACAGCTTTATGAATATGTTTGATTGTGACAGCAACGTCGTTTAACTTAAGTAATTGATTCATTTTAACAAGTCCAAGTGATTTATGAGCATAGCCTGTTATGAGCGCCGTGAGGTTTTAATTATTTTTATTCAATTCAATTTCAAGTGCAGCTACCTAATCCGCCTTCTGTTCATTATCTATTCGACCGAATTTTGTATCATTCCAAGGTACTTTGCAAGTGTCGTTGAAGGACATTTCCCTAGCCATTTTATTTACCAAAAACATTGGTCATAAATATCTTTGCACTTTATTGAACCATAAAATTAAGGATTCGGATTTACGAGACTTTTACGAACTCCAAGTGCACGAATACCGTTACTACAAACACACACGGAATAAAAGGCGTGCAGAATTAAGTCATAATTTAAGGACGACGTTGGGCAAGCGCTTTATCGCGCCAGCCTCCTACGGCTTGATGTCATGCTTGCGACACTCGCCGGCCACACAAAAAAAACATAAAACACGAAAAATAACGCCAATATTATTTCTCAATTCGTGCGGATTTTAAGGCGAATAACAGTCAGAAACAATTGCGCGGCGCGGACCACACGCTCGCGGTTTTTTTATTAAAGTTGACGCGTAGGCGACGCCTGCGCCGCCGTGGGCGGGCGGAAGTGAGAGCGCGCTCACCGAGTTTGTATCTTTGTCTAACCACAAGACACGCGATTAGAGAAAACGGAAGGGGAGATAGAGTAATTCCGCAATGTCAGAGATTGGAACAAGGCTCTTCAGTTTATGACCACTTTCAGATCCGTGACGTAACCGGAATTCTTTGCAAGCCTCCATTGATACGAGCAAGCCATCGACTCGTATATTTATTACAGAATAAAAATAAATAAGTCATAAGCGAGGCGCTCGTATTGAAATTCCATAAACATTGGATGTAATTGCTCCGATGAGTCCGACATTAATTATGCTACAATCAAATCAATTTATTTATACGCTACATCAATCAGCTCCTTCATTATTTTTACTTCAGTAAGCGTATTTTTTTATTTCACGACTAATACCAACAAGTTAAGTTTCACACAAACGTTATCTTCAGAAATATTTCAACGTTTTTTCTAACCTTACGTTCTAAATTTAAGATCAGCCTAATAAAAACCACAAAACGTCCCGGATCGTCAAGCGTCCATCAGGCAGCTAAAAAATAGCATTCCTTTAAAGTCTATTTCCACACGCACTTCTAGCGAATCTAGTGAAATACTGCGCGGTGATTGGTCGGAACGGTTTACTACGCCGCGGTCACTGCAATAAAACCGGCCTATAGCTGTCGCTTTTGTACTAAATATCTAGGCGGCGAAGCTAACAGGATCCCTTTGGAGATGGCGTGATAACAAGCTATAAGCGAATCAGGGAAACATGCTTCAGTGGTTCCTGATTACGAACGGATATTCCGTATGTTCAGATTTCATTTTAATTTCGATCAAGAATCGATTGCTACATAATGCGTTCAAGCAATCAAGGATACATTTAGGACTTGCCCACATATTTTTTAACGTTGATAACATAAGTTTTTCCTCTACTGATTCAAAGAAGTACAAATACCGCAAGCCAAGCCATGTGGCCAGAAGCAACGATCTTAAAAGAAGGCTATCGCGTTCAATAAAGGTGCTTGTACCAGAATTTTTCTTGGCAATTTATTGCTGCAAGTCAGCCAAAAGTTTACACTTGAACTTTTTGTTCCCAGCAGTGATGTTATATGTAATATTTTTGGAAATAGCCCAAATTATAGCAATAAATTGCCAGAAACTATCCCGTTTACGAACCCTCAAGTCTGCGTTGAACAAGTCCTTTAGTTCGGTATGGCAACGCCATCTATTTCAAGTTTATGAACTACGAAGCTCTATTGCTGGCTTCTTAGTTCTTATGACATTTACGTCTTATTTTGCCTGATATATCGCTGTCTTTCATTACTCGCTAGGAGCTACGAACCACAAAAACAAAACGCTTCAATCAACCAATAATAGATCTTTTCTTCCATGCAAAAAGAACTCCAATGTCGGCAATATTTACTGAGCGACCTCAAACTCAAGTTTTGGCACCAAAAAAGTGAGCATCGCGAAAATCGCCTAATATATATAGGCCTAAATGGTATCACCCCGCTGCCTCCCACATCTCGCCACATCCCGCATCGAAATCGTAACGTATTCCAATGGTTTACGACCTGTATGACCGCGTGATCCGAACATTACAGTACCGGTTCAACAATCTTTGTAACTTATATTTTGTAGTGCCTGTATATTCCTGGTTACTAAAGGCCATACTACGTGCTGAAGACTGCTTCTATACAGTGTTTCATTCGCATAAAGTTTACAAAAGATTTAAAATATAACATGAACATGCAAATTTTAACGCCGGAATACATCCGGTTTGGGCAGCACTTTAAAACGCAGATTTCATGAAATCGTGAAATCCTAAATTGGAAAGTAGCCACGGACCTGATCATTTAAACCAGGTCGAACAATACTGATATATTCGCGTTTCCTGGGATACGGATCCACGACCTTTTTTTTCGTAAGAATTTTCTAGAACAGGTTTGGCTGATACAGTTTTTTCGCCCGACAGTTAATGATAGCAATTTCGTTAACTGGAGCGACTAACGAGACGGCATTGGTTACGCGTTAAGAAACCTGCGCGGGCGACGTATGATTACCGAGATAAGAATAAGGACGTATAGACGCGACACTAAGGGCCCATAGCATGCAGTGCGGATTTGCAACGCAAAAATCTACGAAGTTGCCGAACGCATCGCAAAAACTCGTGTGATTTGCGGCACGCATTTCAATAAGTTCTTACGCAATGGCGGCAAGCTTGGTGATTTAAAGTCGCAATTAAGGTCCGACCGAGACTGCTTTTTTAATCCCGGCCGAGACCGAGACCGAGAACGAGAATAAAATAAATTCTCGGCCGAGACCGAGACCGAGACCGAGATACGGAAAAATTGTATATTTTTTTCTACATTTGCGTTTTTTATGGTTCCTTACCTCAAAAGGAAAAAACGGAACCCTTATAGGATTACTAGTGTGTCCGTCTGTCTGGCTGTCTGTCTGTCCCTCTGTCCATCTGTCCGTCTGGCACAGCCAATTTGCTCCGAAACAGTAAGTCGGTGACCACAACACGGACGCGTAACGTAAATAAATGAATTTTAAATATGTAAACCACATTTGGCCGGTAGGTTAGGAAAATTTAAAAAAAAGTTATGCAAGCGATATAATGTGACATATGAAATGAAAGGGCTTATTGTGAGTATTTTAAATACATACTTGTATATTTTTGGAATTTTAAAATGAATAGTTTGGAAGTTAATCGAAATAGGCAAACATTTACAATCCCCCCCCGCCCCCTGTTTCCGAAAATATTGGGCCGCGAAATAAATAAAAAAAACAGGACTTATTTAACCATAGATTACAAGAAAACTTATAAGAAGTCTGTGGTATTTAAAGGAAAGGTTCCAGATAAACATATACGGAACGGAACCCTGTTCACGCGAGTTTAACTCGCACTTGTCCTGTTTTATAACTAAAAAAAATACATCCGTTATGATAAAAAAGGTTCTATTATGGTTTAAACGTTCTGCCGTGTACTACAATCTTAATAGTCAAAAATGGAAAATAGCAATATTATACGACCGAAAAGCATTTTTAAATTGATTGCCGCGGAGTCTCGGCCGCGGCCGAGAATCTCGGCCATTTTGGGCCGAGACCGAGACCGAGATCTCGGCCCGATTTTTGGCCGAGATTTGCCGAGACCGAGACCGAGACCGAGATCTCGGTCGGACCTTAGTCGCAATGCATCGCTAGTTTCACTCAGGTTGTCGGTAAACACCGGCTAAACATAGGTGTCACTCTACTCTTGGGCCCTTTACATCCAGCCTTTCGCAGTCAGATTACCAAGGAAGGTCCTATATAGAACACACCGCTATATTTTTGCCTTTGTACATAGTATCGCCTGCTTCGGATTCTCCCCGCGCCTGCGCGATACGCGCGCTGCGTACGACGCAATAATTCCGGAATACATCTAGTTAAATGAGCCGCGTGCGCCGGTCATACATAAATCATGTACGGGATTAGGTTAGCGATCGACGCGCATTAGACGACCGTAGCTCGTGAGGTGAGGAAGTCTAGGCTTGAAGAGGTCATAAAATAGGCTGCGTTTCACATGACGGTAAGTGATGATGATGAAGAAGAGGTTAACGGCAGCGCGCTCAACCAGAAAATTATTTAAGACGCCGAGTTCATGTAATTGCGGAAATAAAGACGGAAGAGAATTCCAGTTCCAAAACTTAATATTGACTTCGGTCTACCGACCTGCTTACTACCACATTACGAGTTGACAAAGGCATTTTCATAAATAAACCACTTTCCAAGGCTTTCTTTATATTTTATTTTATTTAATTAGCTGCGGTGACCCTAAGAAATGATTCAGTTTTTACTTGTGTCACTCCAGATTTGACGCACGACATCTATACGTTGTATTCTTCAATTTAAACAAAGGCGAACAAGGTGATTAAAAACTAAGCGTATGCGCAACCAAGCGGCAGACCCTGATACTAAACAATTGTCGATCACCTTAGAAGGATGATTGCTATACTTATGTTATATTTAAGTTGTCTACGTGCCTTGAAAAATTCCCACGTCAAAATTGACCTATCCGGAACTAATCCACAGCACGTACTAAAGATTAGCATTTGAAAGCTTTTTGTTTGTGTAAGCTCGTCAATAGAAAAAGCTGTGATGGATCGGCGCCGGCGCACAAAAGCTAAGGATTTGTTTTCAGAACTGAATAGGCGGCGAGTTAGCGGGGCACGCGTGCGGAATACATTATACGCGGCTATTTACATCTGGTTTGAAGGCGTAACATATTCAAAAAGGGAAATTATATGATAGTAGACATCAGTGGTGGGGTGTGGTTTTTTTCCTATTTTCTGCTTGTCTGAACGAAACGCGTTTTTTTTGTTTGATTTAAATAAGTTACTAGTGTTGTTTTATGATCGCTGCGCCACTGTTAAGTTAAGAAATGAAGGTCCGTCGACATTTTTGCATTCACAACCCGACCACTTATCAAAACTTTTGCCAACTGCACCACTGAAGCAACCTGCCCAACCATGGAAACCAGCTGTTGTTGATAAATTAGTAATCAACCATTAGGTGTTTAATAAATAATACTTTCCTGCGGAAGATGGATGTCACAACTAATCGCAATTTCCCTTGTCAATTTATCTCAACATAGAACCCTTTGAAGTTCCAGTCGGACAGAGATCGTCCAGAACAGAGTCATCGAGTCCAGGAAACCCCAAAAATAGAACCGCTGGCCTTTTACAGCGGTGGGCCAGTATCTGACATACATGTTTTGTACATCGTTACTTTTATTTATATGCGTTTTTAATGCATGTTTTATGCGTAATATTCGTATGGTGTATTTGTTAAAACATCATACGAATATGCAGTATACATCCTAATACATGATGAGAGGTTTTTTCCTTCCTTTGCAAAGATAATATGGCTTTAAATAAAGAATGCAATTGAGTATCACGTCTGCCATTTTGTATTTATTATAATTTGTGCAATGACGCGAAAACGCGTAGTTCGTTGCCATTGAGATTCAAATCTAAAGAGTGTTGTACACTTGCCGAACGGTCTGCTCATCCGTTAGCCATTGTACCGAACCAACAGCACCGAAAACAGCGAGCGAAGCTTTCCCACGTAGCTGTCACCGCTGGCTATCGCCGCATCTACTCCAGTGGACAATCGGCCTAACAAAGCCTCGGACCCAATCATTTCCCACGCGCTAACGGTAGAGGCTCAACGCTAGTTTGAATTTATAGACCCGAGACTATCGCTGCATGTAACATCCAACGCTCCTTTAATGCCACCAACGACGAGCTGGCTCTTTGAAAAACGTCAATGGACAATGAAGCGCTGTTATGATAACAGTGTTTCTGCCTAAGCGCATCGCGATGCCGATACAAAAGGATGACCGATAACTTTGGTTTATTTCTTTCGGTGTTTGCGTTGGAACAATGTTCGGTCTGTCGTTCGGGGATTTGTGAACTGTGACCCCGCATTGAGTCAGAATTTGTTAGGTTTTGAATCGGTTTTATGTTTCAATAGAGTATTTTCACAAGCTTTTATTTAACTTGGTTCGTTCGTTTGTCTTTCCGGTTCAAATCTTGGAAGACAACTACGAACCAGTTCCCGTGATCGGAATAGGTACACATATGTAAATTATGTGACATTGCAATATTAAAATACAATCTTTAACAAAAACTTATTTGGTTTTGGTAAACCCTTTACTTTGCAAAGCTCAATTTCGGATTTTCTGTGCTAAATGCTCATCGATAGCAATATGTAATTTCATAATAGTAGTTCATGCAACGGTTGTATAATGATAGGCCTTAAAACACTAGTGCGGTTTTCATGAAACGAGCCGATAGGCGAGTTTCATAATAAGATCGCACGTGTGTTTTAAGGCCAAATTATGCAGAGTTGCATACATAACTTTATCTACACACATATTATAAATTCTCCATGATGGGTTCAGAAACAATATTTTCTGGCAACAAGTTATTTGTTGCAATCGTGGCTGCATATTTCCGATATCCGGCGCATTTTCACATCACACACACTCCGAGAAGACTACTTACTATTCATATTTTCAACTAAAATGTAAATTACAAACAATTTTTTCTATTCAATTCAACAAAATTCTACTTTCGTTCAGCAAAACGTCAACATAATGGCGGCGATTCGATCCTCCGTCAAGACCATTTTTTTTTTAAATCATAGACAAACGGATGAAGTCTCTATTCTCACGTCACTCGAGATCAAATATTGTGCAGTTTATATTAAAAAAACATACTGAATTGACGTTTCGTATCAATAACTGTTTTATTATCTATGGATACTAGAATAGAGACCCACTGGAGTTTTGACAGCTGTTCCAAATTTAATCTCATTTCTTTACTAAAAACGATAAAGAAGTCATGTTATTTCTTTATCGCAGCACTGGTTTTTCCTAATTGGTTGTCAAAATGGTGGTCATTTCCTACGGTTTTTGATTAACCAATGGAGGTTTTATGATATGGGTGTAGATAAACAGACATGACAGTTTATTAAAACAAAACGGCTATAGGGAAAAACTTCCATTAGCATTGCATCCAACAACATTTGGTCTTATGTGTAACACAATATCTGAAGTCGGCCGCTGTGACGCGGCGCGCGGTTTTACTCTATTCTCGGCGCGCGCGCAACTAATTTTAACCATCTGCGTTCTGCGTCTCCCAGTCTAGTTTTAGGAAGTGGGCCGCCTTCGCCGAATCAATCCGGGCTTTAATACACGCTATATTAAGATTATTGCAACGCAATCGCATTATGAAAGCGGAATTCATATTAAAATCCAGCAGCATAATTGGACAGAGATTCGCATGACGCAATCATCAGCTGCCAATCAAGGGATCTATCGCAGATGTTTGCAAAGTGCGCAACTGGTAATATAATCGCGGGGCCAATTATCGAAATGACATAGACGTCGGCCATATCCAGCGGACGGCACACTCCAGGCTAAATCTATAATGGATGAGGCGCGTCCCGAGAGCCTCCGGTAAACGAGATCGCATAAACGCGCATACATAACTAAACAACCTGGACAATCCGGCCGCTTATTCATTAATCTAATAGGATTAGAAGGCGACGGCATTGGGCAACCGGGCCGCGTCCGGAGAGGCCACGAATAAATTTCAATTAGAGCAATCAGCGCCGTCGCGGAAGGGAGATGCTCGGGATAGCGTCGCAGCGCCGTCTGCATACAAAGGAGCGCCTGCGTCGCAAATCATTAGAATTGCGGTAAATGAGATGTGAGGCGAATCCTGCGCGTGATGCGCGCACAGATAATGATGTCGGCCGCCTAGATACCCGCTTTGTTCCGCGAGTGCGCTCGCCCTCCGATGCATACGAATGCGGGGATGTGTCAAATTGTCTCAGAAGCACAATGCAGCATATTTCTGGCAGAAGATTTGCGACGGCCGCCGATGCATCAGCGGACGCCAATTTGTAAGCGTGGACATAAACCGCGGGTGTAACGAAGCCCCTAAACAACGCAATAAGCGAGGCGCATCATCCCGCGGAATATCTCAGCCCTGACATCCGAGGACTTTACATTCGCCGACGTAACGAGGGAAGCCGCCGGCGCGCCCATTGTATTTATGCCTTAAACACAATTTATTTATTCGGCAAACATTACGGAGACACAAAATCTTGTCCATAAATACATGTGAAAGCACATATCAAGTATCGGAATGCAAACGGCAAGGCTCGTGTCTGAATTATGCAACAGCCGGCCGCCGTAATAGTGCACGGTGCGCGCGCCGGGGGCGTACGCCTGGACGCCACGCACCGGGATCACACCAGTCAAACGTTTTCACCGAAAAACGACCCATTTTGTGTTATTGATATTTCAATTAATAAATGTTTCAAGTTAATGAAATACATAAGAAAGAAAACTGTACAAACAACGATCAGAACTGTCGGCCTATCTCGAAGACAGCGCCATGTCACCGCCAACCGCATTCTCAGTTAATGCGCTGATCCATTACCTAAATGACGGCGCGAATCGAATTTATGACGGCCATTGCTCCTCGGACATTTCACCAAATTGACTGGTCCAGGGACCTCTTCATTTGTCGATGTGGCCACGTTGCCACGGATTAACGGTGGTCGATCGATCTCTCGCGGGTGGTCGGCGGCGCGTTAATTACAGGGAACCGATCGTTTAATGTGAATTTTGCAAACATTAAATAATTACGAAAAAATCGATGCATCGGTGCGTTCACGCGCTGAATAATAAATTAATGATCGCACCGAGGATGCGCCTGGCGTGAATTAACTCACAGACTATTACGACAGTTGAACAGAAAATTTAAAATGATACTGGCACATAACAAAACTTAAACAGGGATTAGAAAACAATAAAAGGAACAAAAGCAGAACAATAGCTTTGGAACAACGTTCATTAAGTACTGAACCGAGGAGCGGCGAAGAAAGTCGGCTGAATAAAATCCTAATCCTTGAACCACACGCGGTGACGATTACAACGCACCTATTAGTCAAATTAGCTTTATTGTTAGTCGCAGCCGATCGGCTTAAAGGCGGACAATTATGTACGAACATTAGCCGGCACAATGCGGTGAGTCAGCAAATAGTACAGCGTTTATCAAAACAATGGTATTGATAAGTTAATAAAGCGCTAGGTGCGAGACGCCTAACGAGCGATTACAGCGAGAATAGACACGCGTCTCGGGCAGAATACGTTATAGACGTGAGTCATCGCGGGACCCGTCTCCTCTAAAAAAGAGCAGGAATTTACGACTCGGTGTCGGGACCACTGCAGTGGCGACAGTCGTTTTTTTGATACCGCTACGTGGTCTGAAATAGAACTAAAGAATTCACCGCGGAATCCACTGACTTGACCGAAAGCGAAATCCCGAGTGGCCCGCCATGCTGTTACGAAACCAACGCTCGATTAGGGATATGCGGGGGCACTGACCGACTTCTGCACACACGCTAATTCATGCAGAGAGCATATGCATCCTCCGAGGCCGCGATAGCGGGCATTTCACATGCACGAAACAGACGCGCCCTGGGAACCGCATGCTGCGAATACGCAAAGAATCATATTCATGTACGCGGTCACCGATGACAGGTGAAACTGTACCCAGAGCTACAACTAGACGCGGCCTTTGAATGTACAGAATATAAACAAGAACACGGCACTGCGCAGACGCTCTCCAGAGTCACGAATTAAGATGTACAACGAATAGTACACAAAAACAGAGCGGATAAAGATCTAAAGAGCGGCCATCCTCGGCGCTTTATCAGTTAGAATCGTAATTACCGCGTGAATATTTCAATCGAATCTGCTTATCGACGCCGCATGCACAATAATGATCGATATCGTCGCGGACGCAATGTTTCCGTACGCAACGAGGACGAGGACCCACCTGAAGACCTGATTTTTATCGAACGCGAAACGAGAGAATCGACGTAATCGATTACAACATATCAAAGCTGACAAGCAATATTCGAGGTCGGGGTGAAGGCACAGTGGGCGCCGGATGGATTCCAAATTAAAACGGTATGCAAATGGGGAGCGGGAATTAATCGTTCATTGCAATCGATGCGACGGCAGCGAGAGAGCTACTGAGTACAAATCGATGAATAAATAGTGTTCGATTAGCAGCGCGAGGTGTGTTCGGCGGTAATGGGTGAAGCGGGCTCTGAATGGGCGAGCCGCCGTATTTGGCGAGTGTTTGATCAGTCGCGCGCTTCATTGATCAACTGTTCGCGCGAGCACATAATGATAACGACTAAATTAGTACGAACATTACCCCCGTATGTGAACATTCGAAATGTGAAAGTACAGGGTTACACTGATCGCTTGGGCTAGCGATCGCGTCAGTTTGACAGGGGATTTTATAAGAATCACTCTCGGTGTCCGAAAGTAATTTTCAATTAAGTTTCTTGATAATCCGGATCACGACGAGGGCTAGCGGCGACAGCGCGCTCCCTTGATAATTGGAAACTGTCTCTAGTAGACGCCGAACGCGCGTGTTGAGAACGTGTCCTACAAAGAATAAACACTCGAGATTGATCCGCACCATACGTTTATCGTCCTAAGTGCCGACATAAAATCTCTTTATTTTTAGATGATCACTTCCCTCCATTTGTAGGATAATCGCGATGATTAAAGCTCGTTTCGACTGTTTTTTACTAACAATGAATGAAAGGCCGATTCATCGATCATAATGAATCGGTAGTGGCGCACCACCGCTCCCATTTCCGATTCGAGGCGTCACACAAACCGTAAAACCGGTTGGTTGCGTTAATTATAATCGGATTTTGAATCTGATTATTTTACTACTGAATATTGCTCTATCAGTTTCGACACCGTTCATCAATTTCGTTGATAGGATTTTTGGGATGATTAATTCAATGAGCGTTGCTCGATCCATTATAGCCTCTAATCGCCGCGCGGGCGCAGAATGAACGTTGAACTCAATACATCACTGTTCTCGTTATTGAAATTATGGTAGATTCTATTTTTTGTTGGAAATTGTTATCAATCATACGTAAGGTTTGGCAGAGTCGCGTCACGCTGGGTCCCTTGTCGTAAAACATTTTTCAACAGAAGCGAGAAAGTGTGGCAGCTCATAACTCATTTTACACGTCCGCAGCGCCCATATCTCGCGATCTGTTGCGACTTGTCAATTACGATTCACAATCAGTTACAGTCGACACTCGCCTGTCCCTTATACCAAATTCGTTAATTCCTTCAATTACATCACTGCATTGTAAATGGCTGAAATCCTCATAAACCGAACGCAACTCGCTATAATTATTTACAAATATACTATCAAAATTGTCAACTAATCTAATTTAGAAACTAGTAGAACGTGACTATATCGTCGATCCTTCGATCATTTCTCTAAACTGGGCTTAACAAGAGTGCCATCTGAACTACCGTTGAGGATGATGGGACATGTGGGGGTGTGATAGATGGGCGTGGGAGTACGGTTGTCCGAGTGAGCCTATAGGGAGCGGGGAGGGGCAGGGGGGGTGCTGGTGGTACTGCTGCAGCGGCGACGGCGCGAGCCCCGGGTGGTGCTCTATGGGGTACTGGACGGAGGACGCGTACGCCAATTGCCTCACCTTCATGTCCTCGTTATCTACGTTATAGGTGAGCTCGGTCTCCTCGAAGCCTGTCGCAGCCATGCGCTGCTCGCTGGTCGTGGGCGGGTCGGGCGAGTTGAGACACGTCTGGATCAGCCGCTTGCCAGAATCCGAGGTGATCATGGGCTGGAGCTTCCGCGTGGCGAACGTGTACACGTGCCCGGTCTCGGAGGCGACTAGCAGCATCACTTGCGTACCCGTCAGGGTGGACAGCTCGTATGCCTGAAACAAACACGGATTGGTAACTTGAGTACTTAGTTCAAATCCAGACCAGGCTGACCAGTAAAATACTCCTAATGGCACCAGATTTTGGTCCGAAACTGGTCGTAGGTGTTTTATATAATTTATAGTTGATAATAAAGAATGAAAACACTGAATATCTTTCACAAGAAGACCTTTAAATTGCACTCGTAAAAGAGTTGATTTAACACGGGTTCGATAACTTTGCGTTGGTTAAATAAAATGTATCTGCCCGAACTGTGAATCTGCATGATTTCGCCGTAAAACAAAACTTTCTTCCCGCCTACGTGCGCGCGAGATTACATGTCGGCCGCGGATCGTTTGTCGGCGCCATAAACCCGCAAGGTGAAATCCTAGGATTCCTGCGCTCTCTATAAAACTTTTACGGCGATTATGAAGACTTCAAGCCCAGCACAAGTCACCCTTAAATTTTCATTGACCTCTCTCTTCTCCCACGCAGCTAATTCGTAAGTAAACCTCCACGTTTCGGGAGCATATCACTATCTCACGGCACTCTTTGTGTGTGCCGGAGGAATTATCACACCCACTGGCGCCCGAACGCCTACACCGCCTACAATTACAAACTATCTACCGCCGATACACTCGACTCTGATTCTTAATGCTTACATTTTAGGAGCTCCGCAACAGCATATCGATAAATAGCAATTTGACACGGACAATTGACAAAACTACGGTAGCTCGACCTTTGATGTTCAAATTGATGTAAACCAGAATGCAAACCTTAGCGCGTGGGTAATACAGGTCTAGGTGACGGTGTTTGTTGATTTCCGAATGCAGAGTTATATTGGTACGAATTTGCTTTTCGATTATGTAATGAGTGTGTGCAGCAGTCGCCCACTTGCGATAGCGATCTTCGTGTTAACCGATCAGCGGAGAACTTGCTCTACACATGTTAGGTATAGGCTCCCAGGTTCAAGTATACTGGTTGCTTTTGTGTATTTTAATATACTTGAAATATGTGTCAATGGACAGCCTGGGTTAAGTGCTTTAAACATTGGGGCATTGTTGAGAAAAGGATCGAATCAAACTTGAACGTGAGCACGAAAAACGGAATAAAATTAAAATGCAATGAAGTTATTAAAGGCTTAAGAAGTAAAGTGAAAAATATTGACATTACCAGAGTGCATAAAGGTGGTAGTTCACAGGTCAATCAAATATCAAATTCGATCGGATGTGAGCGCAACATCTGATCCCCGATATCGTAGTGTCAATCAGAAAACAACTTGTTAGGTCACAAATAGTCTGCGGTTATATAGAAAGAAAATTATATTAAAAAGCAAATACGTTAATAACAAATAAAAGAAATATGTAAATGTGAATACAAATTAATAAATGAATATAAAGAAGCAATTATACCAAAAACAAGATGAATGAATACAAATAAACGATATAGAAAGGGCAATAATAATACTGTGAGCATTAAATTGCTTAATTTGTCAATTACAGACGCTAAGGCTAATAATGATGAACACAATCCACACTAAACAGTCAAACCTACCTTGACGACGCGATTCAGAATTCTGCGAATATTTTTAATTGCAGATGCAATTATTAGTTTAGCACTCATTTTCCTTTAAAAGGGAAAGAACACCTCTCGATTCACGATTTCTACCCTTCCAATCAAAATTTCCAATGATTAACGGAGACCGGTATAATCAGCTATTCTCCTCCCAAATTTTACGAAACCAGTAGCCCTGTTAAGCAAATATAAGATGTCGCGTATTGTGAAAAGGGTGAGGGCGCATGCACCGTCTGATTTTCGGATTGGCCAACAAATTGACAATTACAAATGCACTTTTAATGAGCTCCGTTGTAAATGATGAATGAGAAGAACGCTTGATGGCCTTGATGCAGTATGTGACCCCAATTTTGGAACATGATGATATATACGTTTAATGCACGATAAATACGAATCAGAAGAAATTATTATGAACAATAATAATGTCTTTTGTACACCTTGTAATGTTTATTTGATATTATTTTATAATTCCACTATTATAATTAGTATATCAATTGAAAACCATAATTCTATAACTAATGTAGAATTACAAAGGCAAGTATTTTCAGATGCAATTCGCAACAATGTTAAAGACGCTTTCATATTTCGGAGAAGCGATTCAAGTTTATCGGGGACCATCTTTAAATTTACAGTTAAAAATGACTTTGTCGAAGACTAAACCAATAATAGGATTAAAGATGATTAACTCATGGTTAACCTTCGTTTGACTCCGCCATTGACCTGGCTAGGGTTACCACTATAAAAGGTTGCTTTTGATTTTTTTTTACTGTGGGAACGAAACAATACGGTCAAAGACATATTTAATAATTTAGCAACTTTCTATAAGCTCATTACCAATACTTACGTAATGTAATAATCCGGTGAAAAACATACTTATTTGCACTAGTTAAGATTGACGGATCGCCGATTTATCAAAAGCAATTGAAAAAATACCGGATAAATGCTCCAGTTCAGCGAAACCCGTTCGAGCGCGAGACTTGCCGAAAGCACACGAGTTCACCCGAAAACAAAACTCAAAAAAATCGAACGTCAATCTGTAGCTGTCAAAATTAAGTATCATTACGCACATGCGTGATTACTTTTACAAATTTAATTAGCAACTTATGAGATAAGTACCAATGTGAGAGGTATAAGTGTCAAAATTAATATTGGTCGAAATCTCGAGTAGAAGCCAAGTGTATAAGCAGGAAATGGACCTAATTTTTGCCAGTTATTCAGATCAAATTGAATCACTATGTCGATGATGTCATCAAAGTAAATGACTGTACGTGTTATAATCAATACGTATGTAAGTCTGAATTTCCAAGCTATGAACTAAATTATGTCATTCTGTAGTTCAGAATAAAATACGGCACAAATGGTGGACTTAATGCCCTAAAACATTCCCTACCAGTCAACCATTAGCCCAAACACAAACATGTTAAGTATGGTGCAGGAAGTATAGATCGTCAACCAGTAATACGTAATATGGTGCTATGGTGTATATTATCAATATTTATCATAGCCAAAGCAAATTAATTCAGGCTTAATATAATAACAATATCTAACAGATGCTTACCTAACTACAGTTAAATGGTTATAAACATTGAATATAGTAATACAATTTAGTCTTTCCTGTACCTAAACTGTAGTTTAGGTTCAGGAAAGACTAATTATTATTTTCTACTGTACTTTCAATAACTAATCAAACACGTGTGAGGTTATTAAAAAAGGAAATAGTTAATAACCACTTAAAACTCAAAAAGGAACATATACGGAAATAACAGAAAAACGTAGTGGCAACAGGATGACACAGAACACGAAATAAAAAACCCACATTATACATGTGACATTCATGAAGTCAAGGTTGATTTAGAAAAAATCGAGCATATATTTTATCCTATTTTTTTTACCAGCCCTGTAGCAGCGCTTGCGTTTAGAGCGCTGGGCGATGAAAACGGCACTTTTTGCCGTCCACAAGATCAGATACAGAATCCGATGGCACGATAACTAATAGCTCTATAAACAAGATGATCGCCTAGTTAGCGCTGGGAAACGATGCAAGCGGATGTATGAAATACCTGACATTGAATGGATGAGCTTTGTACCAATTAAATGATAGCAAACATTCTAAAGTGAACACGTAACATGTCGTCCATGTAAAAGAAACAATCAAATAATGTATACATCAGATATCCTGAAAGTTAATGTTTTTAGTAGAATACAGTATTAGGTTAATGAAAATTAGGCCACGCGAAATTCCACGAAACCAATTTCAGCAAACCCATTATTTACATCAATTACGCTGTAGGCATTATAACTTTACTACTAGTCTCTGCTTCTTAATAATGATAAAGGAAAATAACACATCTAAATTGTTTTCTTCATCATAAACAAAATCATGCACGATGGTTTTCAGCGGTAAAGATGAGACCAATATCGTTCAAGCTAGAGACACCTTAGTTTATATATTAATGTTACCGGCGATGTTACGACAACATACATCATCGACAAGGATGCAACGTGAGAAACAGTGAAAGAAACTAAATTGCGTCCCGTTAAAAAATTAAATAAATATTAAAGTTGCAAGGAGAAATTTTAAACGGCATACTGACAATGAAAAACGTCTGTCAGAGGCTCCACACGTGATAACCACTTATGATTTGCAAAACACATTTGATTATCGCGACCGTTTATAACAGTGCTTTTTTACACAATGAAAAAGGTTGTGCCAAGTTAATTCGTATATGGGTTTTCTGTAACTAACACTAAAAAATATATCTGTTCTGATCCCGAAATTTTAGTTATAGGTACAGGCACTTAGCTAAACCTATTGCTATTTAGGGAAACATATTAGAGACAAAATAATGTGATTGTCTGTTTTTGATTCAGAGTCCATTGAAATGTGAAATCTTGTGGTCACCTTACCCGAAAATTTAACATAACGAGTACTGACTGCGCCAGTGATGTACGCGAGCCACAAATTAATGGAAAACATTTGGGACAAGGCATTAAGAGACGCGACATTTTAGCGGCAAGTGCGATGCGGCGTCGTCGTCAAAAAACAGCTAATTGCGACTACAATGGAGCACAAAGCGGCCGCTTTTCCCACGGAGCATCGCGCATGCGTACCGATCATTTCAGGCATGCTCGTCTTTTATTGCCAAAAATTAATGCCCGGTAAGCAGGCCTTAATTGCAAGCCCGGCTTGTTAAACTCTGCCTGGGCCCGCCCGTCACACTAACAGTCGCACTTCCGAGAACGCCCAAACCAGAAAACGCATAAAACCCTTAATCACCAACTTATAATAATTTAATATTAAGAATACTGAGTGCTTCCCGTATCGTGTTCGGCACGCCATCGCCGCTTTACGATCTTTTAATGTTATTGGTTAATACCGCATTTTCACCGGTTCGTTTGCGATCTGCTTTGCTAACAACTTCATAGGCATCATCACAGCGGACAGGTATTTTATCTCATTTGGCGACCTTTTGTAATCACCTTAAACTTAATACGATCAATATTTTCTTATTAATATTAACCGGCAGATGTCAGTAGTTAATACAATGCAAATGTGTATTAAAACTATATTTAAGTTAACGAGGGGATATTGTTAAAGCTACATACTTATTGAACCTGCATGGCAACTCCTGGAACTCTTACGAGCATTAACCGCCACACATTAGTATCGAGAAGTTGTTAACATTAAATATAAGGAAGCTCTGACAAGAATATTAAAATATTTTTTTAAGGATTCGCCGCGCTAAGAGCAACTATTTAAAATGTACGACGCTTATGAACGCTCATACAGTGCAGACATTTCAAATTACTAATCGCAAACATGCAGGGCATCGTAGACTAATCTTTGTCTAATGGTGTATTTTATCCGGTTATGTCGATTATTCCATTGAGTCTCTGAACCATTTAGCTTGGATCCACTTTCACTGTAGCCCGAGGTGTTGGTGGTGTTACCCTATTATCGCTCGGCGGCGAGACAGCGCAATTCCTATGGTAATGAGCAATGTGGACTCAGCTGGGTTATAGGACAGGTTGTGAAGATACAAGGCTAAATGCACGCCTTTAGCGTTTATTAGTTTTCAGGAAACACCGGTTGCAGAGAAATTATGTGTGGCGAAATATGATTCAATTGAGATTTAATTTCAGATAAATTGTCACCGTCATCATAAGTCAGGATAAATTAAATATAACAAAATAAGATCGCAAAACAGATTTTTATTTAAATATATAATTTATTTTGACGTCTAAACCTGAAGCGCGTTGAACTTTACAAGCCACGTGGCATATATCGCATAAGGGTCTGAGGAAACCCCAAAAACAGGTTATGAAAGGCCAGGTTGCCATATTTGCCCACAAGTCGACTGGATTAGTCGTAAAAGGTTTAAACGGGCCGAGATCGTCTTTTGCCTACCCGCGCACGCCACGTGCCTTTATTTGTTGGCACGACGTCACTGCCTTCATCTTGCAGGATCCTTTTACGAATTTGACCGTAATGCCATCTTGTTTGTACTCGTAATCGAATTAAGATTTGGCGAAGCCTTTTCCAAACCAATGAACACTATTATTGACGCAACTCCTACACGTAAGGATCTTTAATTAATAACATTACCGTAAATCAAGAATGCCAGCGTAAATAACCGTAGGGGGCTGCCGATTCCTCATTCCCATTAAAACGATTGCGATGTCCAAGTAATGATCGAAAAGTGAAAGTATCGGACATGCTTCGTTACCTTACTACAACCTGTGGAAGCTACTACTTTAATTACGATTTTAACTGGCTACTTTAAAAAGATAACCGTTTGTTTTGCGTTTAAACCACCCACTTATTTTGTCCTTTGCTTCTTTAACTCAACGGTATAGGGCACAAAATGTTCCGATGGAGATTTAGCAAACGGCAAATGTAGGGATGGTGAAGCTCACGCGGCTTGTTTGTTTTGAGTGCTCGTCAGAGGCGAGCGAAAACTTGATTACAGAAAAAAAGCAATGATTCAGTGCGAACCAGTCGACGCTTCTTCGCATAGCGGGACCGCATGTAAATGGCTTTGCACGATAAGGGCCTGCAAGACAAGGATGCACAATCTGATGAAGGCGAACATGTCAGGTGGGCGATAAAAGCAACTTTGAGGCATTTTTGAAGACAGAATTACACAGTGGATGATAGTTACTGTATATGAAATAATTTAACATGTAGACAGGAAAATTAATAAAAATAAATTTACTTCTATCGTAAACTACCTATGTAAATAAGTTTTTCTTTTTCGATACAGTGGTCTTAAACAGCGTTTATCAATTAACAATTCGATAATTATAAGATTTATGACTGATCGAGGTATCGAAGTGAATGTTGTTTGCGATCAACGCCACTGAAATTGTGACGCGTTTTGATCGGTATTGGCGTCGGCGTGGCGAGCAGGTAAGCGCGCGCGCAGTTTAGTTTAAACGGCGCTTAAACAATAATTACCTTGCTTACCGGCTTCACGTAACGCCAGTAGTCCTTTAACGATTTAATGTATATCGCTTCATTATAAAATAATCAAGATCATAACTGGAATGTATCATGAACTTCAAGATCATTGATATTAAATAATAATGTATAAAGCTTCAGGGTCTGTACAAGCGTTGAGAATCGAGAATGCGATGCGAGTAAGCCTGTATTCCTTCTTTATCGAGATGAACATAAAGAACTTTATTTGCGACAAAACAATGCGTCTCGAGGCAGCCCCTAGAAGACCATGCAAATGCGGCTATCAATAGCAACGCGTCGATAATTACACGCTCAGCCGCCAGGTTCATTCATAAACAAGCGAGATTGCATTATGAATGACCGTCGGCCGTGCCACTAATTTATTGTGTCGCCCGACTTCCATAAGTTTCCTGTTCGCCTATTACCATTTATCGAATGTTGTCCACGCAAGCTATCATTTTGTGCGCGTACGACCTTGAGTTATGAATTTCATTGACAACAGGCCTATAGTAGTTAAGATACATCGCGTGGAAGCTGAGACTTGGACTCGTAAATTGCATTCTTTTAAACGCTGGGTAGCGCAGAACATGAATTTAATAAATATATTAACGTTCAATTCATTAATGGTACACGCGAAAAAACAAACATAACTCAACACGCTATTACCAGAGCTTATGAACATAAACCTGTCCGACTGTTAATAATTCTTTCCTTAATGGTCTCTCATTGCTGAATAAATTTTAGCGCTAAATAAACAAGCGTTATCTATGATCTCCACAATGCAACGGGTCCGAGGAGTCTCGTCTGAAGCGCCGCCTCCGCGATACCATCACGCCGATACGCATCAAGGAAGACCAGTTGTCAATACATTTCACCTGCGGCTGGACCCGCTTGATGCCTGTCGCCGCTCTCCCGAACGAGTTCCCATGAATTGTGTTGCGTGCAAGACATTTTTATACCACTGTCCGACAAGACGTACTCCCGCCACTACCTCACATGTTAATGTATTGGCTATCGGCCCCAGTTTTATGTCGACCGTCCTGCATTTGTTCCCGCTCGTCGATCGAAATTCTAATTCAATTTGACGTCGCGGCAATACAATCGAAGACGGACGGCGGCGGCGTCCCGCGTTAAATGCTAATTCCCTTCCCGGTCCTATGCAAATTAACAACATAGCCACTAAATAGCATTAAGACCGAACAGGCAAATATTCCGCTAACCTTATTTACGGGACAATTCAGACGTCCGCGCAACAAACACAGGTGGTCCCAATAAAAGGTTCGGAGGAAGCCAAGCGCCTCTGAGTGGAGATGCCGCCCTCCCTAAAAGGATAATAATACGTCGTTCCCGATCGACCACGAGGATCCCCAGGACTCCGGGAGAAATGTAAATGGTCGTGCCACCTGACAAATAGCTTAATTAACGACCAACACGCGACACGGGAATTATTGCGATTATTCGAATGGTTCATTACCGCGGCGCCCGCGCCGGCGTTTATGCACAATTATGTGCTGGTTTATACTCTTAATGCGTCAAGTCCACAATCTTTCTCGGCTCTAATTATGTTTGATGTAGATGCGATCCGTGGAGCCCCTTGTATCGATATCACCCTCGGCTGATTTAATTCCTGGGAATGGCGGAGCAAAAAGGTTTATTTCTCAGAATACAATGAACAAAAGATACTGAAGGAAACTTATGATACAGCCTAAGTAGCCCACATGCGGTAATTTAACGAAGCCATTAAATCTCAAGGTTAAAATGGGAGTTAAGTTGAGAGTTTTTTCGCAATGTTATGAGATGGTAGGCGTCTGGTGGGCGCGCACGTGACGAGGCTGTTGTGGCATGCGCGCGGCCGCTCGCGTAGGCGGCTGTCGCTCCACTGAGGACACGGCTGGGTGCTGACTGTTGAACATCACTGCCGATTGCATGCTCGCACGCTTCCAACATGCCCTAAAAACTTACCCAAAATGACCACACCACCCAACAAAAACCTCCGAGGATGTCGCGGCACCACACCAAAATTATAGCGGATTCCGCAAAAGTCAACACAAGCCACAAAAAATCTTCGTATTGTCCAATTGCATGGTAACGACGCCGAAACCCGTGGTTTCCCACCGAAATCCGGGATCGTTTGCTTTTTCCGAATGATTAAAAAAAATCTCGTTGTGCTTACGAAACGCAATCAAATAAAAACCTACTGGGCGATGTTTTATGTATGAAATTCCCGGTGCCGATACATAATGGATGGGCGGCCGCGGCGCTCGGAAATTTGACAAACCAGAAGGACTCTATGGCAGTTTGGTTGTCCGTTTTTTCGGAGCGTTCGACGTACGATAAGATCTGTTCAGTAACGATAATGACTGTTTATTGAGATAAATAAATACACATCATCCAAATGGGATAGGATCATGGGGTCTAATTAGCAACTCGTATGTATCGCAACTCGTCTATGTCGAGTTTGGTCTAAATATCTGCTGGTCTAAAAAGCAACTGATCTACAACTTTTTTTGAGTAGCAACTGGCCTAAGTAGCAACTTGACTAGATACGACACGTTTGTTGTATGGGATCTCCCTTAAATATTTATTTTATCCTGTTTTCTAGTATTTGTTGTTATAGCGGCAACAGAAATACATCATCTGTGGAAATTTCAACTGTCTAACTATCACGGTTCATGAGATACAGCCTGGTGACAGACGGACGGCCAGTTGCTACTCAAAAAAAATTGTAGACCAGTTGCTTTTTAGACCAGCAGATATTTAGACCAAATGCGACATAGACGAGTTGCGATATATACGAGTTGCTAATTAGACCCCATGATCCTATCCCATCCAAATGATGTGCATACATTTGAATATAAGAACGCCCAAGCGACCTGAACTCGAATCTAACTTATAGATTGGAAACACGACATTAATACTGTAGCTTAGTTAGTTAGTAATAGAACTTTACGTGACTCTAGTTGTCCACACCAATGCCGATAACGTATCGATAGCATCTTTCTGACGTATAGTACATACTACACCTGAAACTATTTCGGTCCAACAGGTTGCGTCGTCAGTTGCGTCGCAGGCGCAGGTGTGAAGGTGCTTGAGGGTGCTAGCAATTTATGGCACCCACTTTATTGTGTAGTTATTACTTTATTCTTTAGCTTAACGACATTTAAGTCAAAACTTGTACATAATGTGCAAAAGAAAGTAAATTCGGTGGGAAATAAACATATATTTCCTTACTTACAGCAAAGAAAGCATTGTAATTATCGCGGATACTTAGTTTAGTTATGTTAAAAACCGTACTCACAGAATACAAAAAAGTTTTAAATTTTATGGATTTTTACCCAAGTAGAATTTTATGAGCCTTTTCGAATCTAAGTCTATAATCTAATATTGAAAATAATACTACCGAAAAGAACTCAACGCCGGAACATAAAAAGTAGACTACATAGTTAATACAAGAGAACATTTTAAATTCAGTGCTGATGAAGTTCAAAGCCATTATTGATATGTCGGGTCGGGTGCCAAATATGAATTTCAAATTGAAGGAGGTCCTGCATAACTCAAGTCACTCCAATTAGATGTTACAACTGACTTGGACTTATTAAAAGGAGTCTAGTTTTTGTCCTTTAGTGAGTTGTAGTTAACGGCAAAGGTGACATCAGGTGCGAGCTTTTCAATTAACTATAAAGTAATTTGCTCCCCGGTTCGCAAAGCAAATTCCCTGAGGGCGTAATTTTCGTCTTAATGAAATTGGACGTCTTCAAATTGCGCAAAGTGCGTTTAATTTGAGGATACTCGCTACAATAATAAATTATGTAAAGCACTGCTATTGAGGTAGAGTTGATTAAAGAAATAAAGTAAATTTGCGTTGTGCGAACAAAATTTTGAACAAATAATGGGCCGATAAAACTGCGTCTTATAAAATTTAGAGCCATGCAAATTAATTGATTTATTTTAAAACACTTTTTAAATAGCACGAGTTTTTTACGGGTATTCGAAGACTTGGCCAATAAAACATCGATTCAAAAGATATCTTACATTCCTCAAAACAATGTACATACAACACAATCGTGCACATACTTGTGTTTTATGTAGAGTTTTCTCGAAAAACCGTGCCTTAAACATTCTGGTCGTGAGACTCGAAAACTCTTTGATATAGACCGACGACTAACGAACCGCTCGCCCGATAAATCCTGCGATTAGTCCACCGTACGGCACGGGACAGTCTGTCGATCTCCTCGACTAATCAGTTTAACTATTGACAATGACAATGACAGGAGGGCGCAAGGTTGGATTCGTTGCTGATTATCAGACTGACAGCAGCCGCAAGACATTAAATTAACATAAGTTTTACAGAGCACTTTCTGTCACAGTACAAACAGAACTTTTTATTAATAAAGCTTGTGAATAAAATCTGGCTACACTGCAGATTGGCAGCACGAGGTACTAGGTGCGCATAACAGCGAGGCGTTCGAACAAGGTGTCGTCACTATGGTGTCGTAGAGAGGCGGGCCAACGCGCCAGACATTCCCTTTCCACTGACAAACTAAGCTGGACCTCCCCTATACCCCGCGAGCCTCGTCTAATGCGATGCGCACAGTAGTCAAATTGCGGGCCTCTCTAAAATGGATGGCTCGGCGCAACCTTTCTCATTCTCATGAACTCCTGGTAGGCTGATCGTCTAAACTGCCACGTTTGGTGCTCTCTAAACGGTATCTTTTAAAGTATGAAATCATTTTTGTTGCGTTAATTCTCTCTTGTTGACAAATTATGATAAAAAGTATAATTCTAAAAATAACTTTCTTTTCTTTGTTAGTAAAAAAAAAAACAAATTGACAAAAACACCGTTGTCAAAATATCAAAAATAATGAAATCTATCGAATATTTTTTAATGCTTTACTTCGAACTCCGAACCATTCTGCTGCCGACTCTAACAATAAAGTTCTTAAAAACGCCGTGAGATGGCCTAAAACGCAATTTGACCAAGGCGGTAAGGCAACCCTACCTTACCTCTGCGCTCCTGTTATTTGGGAGACCATATTTGGCGCTTTCGTTGGATTTACTACCAAAGCAACACGGACAATGCTTAGTGATGTGGAGGACAGAATTTAAATCGAAACACAATTGTTTATATTTAATAATAAATGCGCCTTAGCCGCATCATAAGCATTGCAATTCAACGAGGTAATGCAATGCAACCTCTGGGAACATTCCTCGCGGCAGTGATTTGGGGCGCACTTTTTTACTTAATAACCAACTAATTGATACATTGCAATGTGCATTAACTACTTTGATCGATCGGTAATATTAAAGCCAGTTTCAAGTATTTTTTACATGCAAAGGATGATTTAACATTGGATGACAATAGCTCAAAACCAAATGCAATGTCAGTAAAAAAATTACAATAAAATCAGCGAGAGCATCAAAAATTATGACGGACGGAAATTAAATGTAATAACCATCTTAAGATATCTTACTGAAAAAAGCTACTACACCTTCCAATTTTTTTTCGATGATGAAGACTAAACTGGTTAAGTTTCATATGAATGCAATAAATACTATGACTATGACAATTGAATATTAAGATTTTATTTTTACCATTGTAAATAAAATAAAAAGCTAAACTTAAAAATTATGTTCCGTGTTAATTAAATGCAATTTTAATTATACTCTTTTCGAATAAGTTTACATACGGTATTTTACTCAGTTTTATCTTGAAATAATAAATAATAAAAAACGAAACTTATAACCCGTATTAAATCATCCTCATGCCATTAAAAAGACTATTAAATCTCCTTACACAATCAAGCAGAAGCAACCAAAATACAAAGCAGCGCCACACAGGTCGCACCCGCCGCATTAGCATTACAAAACTGCGGGCCGTGAGATATGGGTCGCAGATGCGCGCCCGCGCCGCAATTAGTGTAGGCGCAACATATAATTGTCTCATTTCGGAACAGTGGTCGCGCTCCCGGTGGTTACCTCCCGAAGGAAAATAATATCTTGAGGCTTTTCATATCTTGATAATTCGAAAGATCAACAAATAATCAGCACTATGCAAATTTATCTCGCTAGCAAACTAGGTAGTAAACAATAGTTACAAAACGTTAAGATCTAAACGTCGGGTCGTCGTGTGGGAAAATAATCTCGAGCGCAATCTACATCCGAGCTAGGTCCTAATTAATTTAGTAATCGCTCGTGACGACTTATTCCGGCCGTAGACCGAACCACGAACCTAACGAAATCACGACTCCGCTAGACAACGATAATCGTTATTTTAAATTTATTAAAATGTCCTCTTAAAGGACTATCGGAGCGCCTGTATCGGACTGTATAATTCACGCTTCAAGAAAAGGAGTAGACAATGACGGTCATTATATTTTATAAGGCGGTTTTATCTTCGTTATTTCGTTTAAATAAATCTGCATCCGGGTGAAATATTTTACCGTATTCTGAATTTGATATAGCATTAAAAAAGCTTGTAAACTTACAGGGAAATGCTTTTTGCTTGAAGATAAACGGCGGAGAGAAACGCCGAGCGCGCCCGATAAAGGACCATAGACAACCTTTACGTCCGGGGACTATCAAAGGGCCAGAACACTGTCGGTAATTACATAACAGAGTCGGTACAATACCGGCAAGCACAACAAATGCCGTCGTGTCGCCGGCGAGGCCCCTGGGGCGTTGTAATTAAAGTCCCGCTCGTGGGGTACTCAGTCTCAACCCAACAGTTATATGGCTATTTAAGATTAATTGGAAGGTCACTTTATTTGCGATGTCATTAACTTAGGAGGCCTAATTTGAAAGCAATGTCTCAAGAGTAATCGTCTGAGAACAGTGTTATTTTTAAGCTGGAACTGAATAAACTAGAAGCTGTTTCACCAAAGCTACCAAATATCATGAACCTGCAAGAGCTTTACCTCCTCTCTTTTTACTAGAAAATGCGTAATTTCTAATAATTATGTTTAAGAATCAGCATATATTAAAGAAGAAACTGGTAATTAATTGAAAACCATGTATTATAAGCAAAGGGCCATTACCGGTGCGGTAACGAGGCCGGACGGATGCGCGGGCGCTGCTAACAAGTAACAACAGAGCGCGCCGCCGACTTTGATACCCGCTGCGCGACAGCGCCTGCGTGCGCGACCTGGGTCCTACGCCGCAAGTTACAGGAATTCCTAGGTCTAAAATTGGCAAGGATCAAATAAGAATTTGCAAGGGTTCGTGAACAGGATATTTATGAAATAGTGTCGAAGGAAAATTTGAGGCTGGAATTGTTCGAGAATAAGTCGGATTCACGAGAGATGCCCAATTTCTGCTGCTCAAATAGGCCTAGGCAAAATATTTGACATCACCAATCATAATGATGTATTCATAGTAGGATGTTAAGTCTCACATAGCAAAATGGGAGCTGACTTTAAGTGGTCAATCTTATGTTCATATTGCTATATCCCTAGCTCGTCTCTTGCGCCGGAGTCGCGTGGTGAAATTTGACGGACGTCCCTACACGGCCCGCGAAGACGTTTCTACACGCACGGATTGACAATGTCCGCGCGGTTAATGAAGCCGCAGGGAAGTATTTTTATGGCTATTCAAAACATAGATTATCTTTCGGGATAAAATATCTTTGATTTAATGTTCTACATAAATATGAAGTAAATTTGTAAAAGTTAACTAATGTACCCCCATTATTCACATGCTTCCGTTCCATGCGTATGTTGTTGAAAACTTCTGTTATTAAGCAAAGATATGAACTTTATTGGTACACCTCATACAAAAAGCAATAATTTTAAATCAAAATGTTGATGGGCATTTCTCTGTAAACTGGGCAACTTTGAACAGTCCCCTGCAGATTTGTCTGAAATCTACTAAGAATGTAAAAGTGTAGGTAAGTTGTTTTCTACCATATAATTTTGTATAATATGTAAACGTTATTACACAGAGCTTAAATCATGAAAAAGTCCAAGAAATCGCAAATATCTTAACTTACAACTGTAAATCTGGGCTGAGCTACGCCAGGGGACTGTTTTTTTGAGCATTACATTTTAAACGTTTTTGATATAATAAAGTGAATCTAATTGCATACTGTACTATGAGCACACGAAATATACAATAATTTACATTTTTTTATATAATATCGGCCTGAGACAGTTAGTTGCCCAGTTTACAGAGAAATGTCCTGCTGAAGAAAAAGTTTAGAGGTGTCGCTAAATTAATTCGAAGAGACAAAAGCAATTTCGTGGTTTTCTAATACCTTATACACCTTCGATAAAGTTGCGAATATCTTTCATATTTATTTATTTGGGCAACAACAGCGATACATTACAGAATTTACATAAATAAGAACAACAATTTACATCATTGCCATAATGAGCCCAGTAATGAATATGTAAAAATGCAACTCTCGCATGCGTTCAATAATCACTTTTGCAAATCGGTCAAAACTTAACTGTAACAAATTTCACGCAACCAAACCCGTTTTACCAATGCACAAAAGTTGTCGACATGACACTTTTCGAGCGCAATTTTAAGCCAATTTCCAAACGTCATAGGGTAAAAGTTGTTCTACATGCTTCCTGCTTAAGTATGGTAATTACCATTTCGATATTTCGCGTAATAATGAACGAATTTCGTTGATTTCTGCGCACGCGTTGTTTTAACGCTTTTTTCGGCGGCTCGTTAATCCTTTACACGACTACACGGCAACATTGAGGTGTTAACACAGCCTCAATTATACTGTTTTTTAATAATAATAATAATTAAACTCTCGGTTACCAGAATGCACTTTGCGCAGTAGATGTTTTGTTTCTTAATTCTAATCACCCTGGCGTAACTTTATAGTAACAATTAAGAAAACTACGGAGACTACCAAAATAGACGACAATGTTATTCGTAAATCCTCATTAGGTACCGCTACTTGTTTTAATAATTGTTTGATGCACCATTGAACTAACACTAAAGGTGAGATGAAAAAGTTCTTCTTACCACGTTTTTATTGCCTCGCTTTCTTATCTGTCTATTTATTTGTCTTTTCGTTATAAACTTTTTAAACTAACTTCTCGGTGAGCTAGAAACTTGAAAATTTAAACCTAGCTTAGAACTGGATGACAATGCAATATGATCTCCTTTTATTGACTGTCCGTTTGTTTCGATACAAAATATGCAATCCGTTTTAGTAACGTGGTAGGTATATAACAATTTTTTTACCAATCTATCTGTGTCGACATTTTGTCATGAGAAATTTGTGCATTGATTTATGGAAAAACTGTTCTGTTTTCATAAAACTCACAAAGTACCTAGTTATTTTTTTATGAACAAAACGACACCGGCGGCACGCAAAATAAAACTTATCACTAATTCTCTCAAAAAAATCTCTACACGGCTTATTTTTAACATTTTTGTGAATTTTTAACGATCGCCGGTTAGTTTTTAAATAAAATTTTAAGTTTCTTATTCGCACTAGGCGAGCGTGGAACAATCGGTTCCGTTTCAAACCAAGAGTTCCGATTAATGTATTATTTAAATGAATTTTAAATATTTATGTGTAATGACTAAGACCTGAGCCCAACAATTATTATTGCTACCTAATTAAAATTGCAGCAACATACCTATCTTGCATATCGTTAAATTAGCGAAAAAGAAATTTGAACGAGATTATTATTTTATTACTTACGTGACACAGATACCTACCTATACACTTTCTTGAGAACCTTCGGGATTCTTACAGTTTGAACAAAACATATAAATAATAGGTAGGTTTATCACAAATAGATTTTGTAAAGAATGTACCTACCTAACAAGGAACTTAATATACTTTATTGATTTAAAGTGATCTAGTAATAATGCAAGTACCTATAATCAGGTATAAACATCATACATGTGTAATGCTTGTTTGAGTCCGTCTCATAATAATACAACAGGCTAGGTACCTTTATAACTTTCGATATGATAAAAGCAACGAATTGCTGCTAAACACTAAAATAAGTTAAAATAAGGTAAAAAATATAAAGCTTACGATGAACACACGCGTAGGTACTTTGAATGTTCAATAACTATTTAAAATAAATAAAACTCTTGAATTTCTTTACGGTATTAGCGAGACTGGCTGGTAAATTAATAAAAATACTTAATATGCTGAAAAATATGAAATTTGATAGAACTCTCGTTTTATTACCTTATCACGAGGTTTATGAAATCAATAAATCACCGCGATTTATTTTCTGGCAATTTTTGCTTAACCAAAATTATAATTTCGATTATACCAAACGGGACAACTTAAAACGAAATTAAGTACATCACTACTTTTAGCTGAACGTGACTACTAACGCCATCTAGTGACTAAGTTATAAGAAATGTAGCTGTCACAGCTGATTGTCATAATGTTTAACTTTTAGTTTAAGTTTATTATTATAAAAAGCCGTATTAAAAGCCACAATATAATATAAAGTAACATACCGGTAAAAATCTAACATACTACTGCAAAATAATAATATTATTACTCACGAAAAGAATTCGTCTTGGTTGTCATCTGTCAAAACTTTCGTCACAAATGTTATTGAAAACCCGATAAATGAACGAAAAACTCACTTTTAGGGCATCGGCCACGTCGAAAGAATACATAAGTATAATTAAATTTTTGTTTGGACACCTTTCCGGCAGTATTCCATACGTTTAATACACTCTCTTGCAACATAACCTCTCAACTTGTCAACAAAATGAAGAGATTTAGTAATGATTTAATAAGATTAAGTTCTTATCATTTTGATTTCATTTACAGGTTTCTTTTTCAATACAAGACTTTGACACTGGTTTCATGCAGCACAAAACACTTGCAAAGTAATAATTTTCTGTGGTTTTCAGTCCATCATGAGATGTCATTTGGGTATTTTATAAGAAAATATTTATATTGCTTCCCGATTTCTCATTGCATACTATAAAAACGGAATTAATGTAAATAACTACATAAACACATTTCATTAGTATTTCTCTTTTTATGTAGAACACCTGTATAGCCTTGTGTTATTAAAACTTTAAATTTGTTTTATCTTGATAACAACACAATGCATAAAAAATATTTCTTGACTTATTTATTGTAAGCAAACAGTAGAATCAAAAACATTAATTTCAAGACAGTAATGAATTATTAACTTTGGTCGCTTGCGCTTTGATTATTTTTACCCCTGTAAGTAACCGAAATTTTCTCTCCGTTTTGCTAACTTAGAAGTATGGATATGGTTTATAAACATACTCCGAGAGGTATTACTATTGACATGGCTAGCTGACAAATTTGTTGCACTTTCACACTGGCGGGTGATTCATCCGTTATGGAATATTGCCAAAAGCAGTCCCAGCGACCCACCTTCTTCATTATCCCAGTCTTCCGCTTCGAAAACGTCGTATATCGCCGCAGTTTGTTGTCAATGTACTCCATTTTGATCTTAACTCGGCCTTTGGTCTTCTTGCCATTGGACGGGGGTGACTTTTTGGGCTGGAGAGAGGCATAGCCATCGTCCGCTATGTCCGGCATGGGGCAGTGGTCGAGCCCGAGGCTCTGGGAAGGCCGTTCATCGTAGCACTGGTCGGAGGGCCGCTTGATCCCGCGCGGGCCGGGGCAGGGCTGGAGCCCCGGCCGCAGCCCGCCGCTGAGGCCGGGCCCGCGGCCGGCCCCGTACATATCCCCCACGTCCCCCAGCAGGCCCATGCCGTACGGCGACCCGAAGCGGGGCTCCCGCGCTCCGCCGGGCGCGTCCATCATAACCTCACAGTACGCCACAGTAAACGGTGCGCGCACGCGCTTCACACACCTCACCGTTCGAACACCGAACGGAGACTAACTACTAACCGAAAACGCGAACGAGCCGAGGGCGGGACTGACGGGTCGGCCGCTCGGACCGTGACTGACTTCGCGCGGTTCGCGTCCCGCGCGCCACCACCGCTAGCCGTCTCGCTCGCACCGAACAAAACCAAAAGCCCGCGAGCGAGACGGCGCAATACAGCCGTAATCTGACACATCCGTAAGAAAAGCGTGCTCTGGGACGCGGACATTTCAGTGTCCGAAATTAAAATAGAGCTTTTATTTTCAGTTTATTTCATAAATAGAAATAATAGGATCGGAAGTGGAGCGGGCAAGCGCGGGGCGGTGGGCCGGCCCGGCCATATTTAGACGCGATCCGTGCCAAATATGGCAATCGATGGTCAAATGGGGGCCACTGAAATCCCTCCTACTCGCACCTGGCGATTTTCACGTCTAATAATCAATTGGAAACTTTGTCACGTCAGTTTTATGTGCGACGGATGACGGGAACTGAATAGGCCTTTGTGCGAAGCCGAACGACGCGACGCCGCTGTTTCGTTTGCAACTTATTTTGTAAAGTTTTAAACTGTATTGCGCATGCCCGAAATTTTTCTCATGCCCCCAAAGTTTTAAAAACTTTACGCAGCATGTTTGCTTAATTTAAGTCGGCATCTCACTCCTGCGGCAGGGGACTTGCTTCCTTGATTGTACTGTGTCGGTAGGGCTTAACAAAATCGCCCCTGTTAACTTACACGCACCACAATCAAGCAAACGATTTAGGAAGGGCTTTAACGATTACTTGACTGCAAGCCAGGCTATATTGTTTTATTACACCGTCTACGTTTAGGTAGATCAATATTTATTTTAAATTCCGCCTTTTCACGAAGTGCACTGACCCTATTGTAAACCCGACCAGACCCTAAAAAGTGTATGTAAGAAAAAGCACGGATCCGTGCCTAAGCATCCGATGGGTTAAGGGGCTCATAAACGCGCTAGTTTTTCGGCAATTTATTGCTGCAATTCGGGCTATCCTCAAAAGCATACGTTCAAACTTTTTGTCCACATTACTGATGTAATATGTAATCTTTTTAGGGATAGCCCGAATTGCAGCAATAAATTGCCGAAAAACTAGCCCGTGTACGAGCCCCTTTACGCGAAAGTGTTCCTGTCAGTTATATCTAATTATTTGCTTGTTTTTCATAGGAATCTTTTTGTTTAATGAAAGTTTACAGGAAATTAGCTCAGTATCTGAAAATCAATCAGTCAATCAGTGAGTGAAACATAAGTATAGTTTACAGTGACAAGGTTCAAAAGTAGGTAGGTAGGTACTCAAAATTTTCATTGGAATGAACTTTTCATCATGGAAAAGTACAATGTTTAGTCCAGGAATTGAAGGAAACGCTGTATAAGTAGGTACGTAGAAAAATCACGTAAAAAGGAAAACATAATATGAAATAGGTATTCGTTATTTAGTTTACAGATTATTCAAGTAAAATTGAGTGAAAATCAAAAAAAAAGATACTTATTTTGTATTAACATCGTCCTTTGACACAACGAGAAGTTAAACCGTCTTATCTCTAAGTGCGTCTCTCTCACACTAGTGCCGACGAAAGGTATAGTCGGAGAGATAAACGGGGTTAACTTATCCCGTGTCTGGTATGCTAGAGCCGCTGGTGTATTTATATCTACATTTTTGCATAAATACACAATTGCATGCCTCATCATGACGAACTATTTCCGGTTTTGGAACGTAACTGCTTGAGTTATTACAGGAAATACTATAATTGCTATATGCTTGCCTATAATATTTGAAGAGTTCCATCGATTCCTCATAGATTCTCCCATCATAGTTCAAATTTGACTACAACAGGACCAAACTGGAGGTAGGTATACCTACCCTACCAATTAAAACAAGAATTTTCATAATCTGTTTATAAATGACCTCCTCCTTTTTTGTTGAAGTCGGTTAAAAACTGGCAACACTGAGCGACAGATGTATGGGATATGAGTTGATATGACACCGGTATTGCCAGGTTCTGCTTGTAAAATTGTAACTTGTAGCTTCGTGAAATGGGCCACTGATGTACAAAGCTATACCTGCCGCAAACCAAATTGGCACACCGGGCCATAATAGTGATAGCCGTGTGCCAGTGTGCCAATTTGGTTTGCGGCAGGTATAACTGGGAGCGGAAGCTTAGTGCCACTAAGCACACGACCATTACTATTTTGGCCCGGTGTTCCAAATTGGTTTGCGGCAGGTATATCAGACTACATTTTAGATTTTCACTCAATTTCAGTTACCTAAATGATGGAGAAAATCGGGTACAATGCGATGCCAGATCAGCAGCTCAATTATTTACGTAGCACAATTGGTATTGGTTTGGCTCGAAATGCCAACCAATTTAGTCTTCACTCTGTGTAAATAAGGGTACAATTGGTTTACTTTTCGCGAAAGCGATTCCAAATGTTGTTACGTAATTGAGCAGCAGCTTTGTAACACGGCTCATGAACTAATGAATAAATTCGTAACACGCTGATCTATTTGGTTCACTTTAAAATATTCTTCATCAATCAATTGATTTTATGTCCGATTCGCCTACGTGCACAACTGTGTATTCTACTCATTATTGCCAAAATCAAATTGAAATTAGTTTTATAGCGTTATTAACAAAAATCTGTGAATTTCCTTGCGTACAGCAGCCGCCCACCGCTCCATTATACGGCTTGTTTTTCCTTTTAAAGTTTATTTTATTTGGCTTAGTCACCGTTCATTCAACTCTTAAAACCTTCAAAAGGCTGGCATTATTTTAATTAAGGTTTAAATTGAGAAAATGTGTTTCTTGTGTGTATCGAAATTTGGAAGATATGATTTTGAAGAATTCTGAAGAATGAAAGCTCACTTTGTTTGGAACATATATTTTTCAACTTTAGAAACCTTGTTAGTTCGACAAAAAACAGGAATGATGGACAACTCTCCGGCTAGGCTGTAAGTGGTGGGGTGGCGGGTAAAAATAGATAACTTTAGTTCGCGAAACGTAAGTTGAGCTTTTGACCTCGAATACGCAGAACTCATTTTCGGGTCTCAATCAGAATCTAGGTACGGTATGAGGTGCGACGCTTTCTTTCCATGCTTGGACCTGCGCGACAGTTGTCATTTATCTGACATTTTGGGTCAACTTATGCGCCCCGGATTATACCTAATCGAAACAGCCACCAAGTTGCCACTGCAGCAATCAACCGTCATCCGTAACACGGGAAGTACAATTCTTGCTAGTTATTTATTTATAAATCATTAAATTATCCTGCGCCGGCCTATAGCCCCACCGTTTATAGCTTTTTGCCTCTAACGATGGCAGCGGGGGTCGCCCGGCTCTATATGCGGAGTCTTTGGATAAATGGTCTGTGAGCTGAGCCTATTGAGCGATATTGCATTACAAACATAAATACACCAGTTGGACAATGTTTATAGACATAGGTCTCTCGCAAAAATGTGAGGATTTGCCATAGTCGCCACCATAGTATAAAGAGAGGAAGTAGGCTATCTCCGACCCAATCCGCGACATAATTGCCTACTGTCTCAGGGTTGACAAATCAAAAGTACCTAATATATTCTAGTGGGAAAGTACGCCTGGCCTACCTACTTCCTCTGTCTGATAGAAAACTAATATAACAAAAAATAAGTAAGTAGATAAAGCGCTGGTAGCTTCAGAAATGTGAAAGAGCACATGTGGCCTACTTGCAAAATAAATATTTTCATTTTCATTTTCATTTTACCACACTCACACCACTACTCGTTCCACCTGGCTGAATAGGCTGTTTCCCAACTTCACTGCGCTACTACAGGCTTAAGCTGTGTGTGAGGCTCAGCGGCCCTAACATGAATGACACAAAGATAAGATAGACCGTCTTATCTCTAAGTGCGTCTCTCTCACACTAGTGCCGACGAAAGAGATCGTCATATAGATAAACGGGTTTAATTTATCTTTGTGTCATTCATGTTAGGGCCGCAGGATGCTCATGGTGGACCAACAAGTTTCACTTAGGTAAATAGTTACCAGCTCTGTTTTGTCATCGACTCTTAATCATCAACTTACCTACTATGGGTAATTATATTCGTCATTACCGTTCAGACCATTGCACTTTCCGCATACCTAATTATACCCAATTTATTTTTTTATTTTCAGGTATCAATTCCGGTTGTCAAAACCATATAGGATCATTTACCCACGGAAAAATAAACGCAAAAGAACAAAGATACCAAGTTTAATGTAATGTATTCATTAAGATATTCATCTAATTTAATTTCGCAACATTTCCCTATTCATGACTTTTTAGGGTTCCATACCCAAAGGGTAAAACGGGACCCTATTACGAAGACTCCGCTGTCCGTCTGTCCGTCTGTCACCAGGCTGTATCTCTTGACCCGCGATAGTTAGACAGTTGAAATTTTCACATATGACGTATTTCTGTTGCCGCTATAACAAAAAATACTAAAAAACAAAATAAAATAAATATGTAAGGGGGCTCCCATACAACAAACGTGATTTTTTTGGTCGTTTTTGCTGGAGATTGATAAAGGCAACAGGTAGATGCTTGAAATATTTACAGAATATTTAGTTATATATTCAATTTAAAAATAAATAATTAAATTAAAATGAAACAAATATTTAAGGAGGCTCACATATTACAACAGACATAATTTTTTGCCGTTTTTATAGATAATGGTACGGAACCCTTCGTGTGCGAGTCCGACTCATTTATCCTGTTCTGGCTTAGAAGGTCAGCTTCATTAAATCTCGGTTTCGTAATGGTAAATTATTTTGATTTTCACCCAAAGAAGAACATAGGTACATAAATTATATTGTAAAAAAATACTTGAAGTAGGTTAAGCATAGGCCTCATAATTAAATATAATATCGATCGGAAAGTAACAGTAGCTTTCTAAGCAAATAAAATGAGGCGTACGGCTGACGGCGCGGGCGCATTCCTCGCCAAACGCGGCGCGCCAGGGATGGTGCGTTGACGCAACATGGTCGTCGCACGTGTGGCCATCATCGCTAACAAGCCAGGGACATGATATATTATTGAGAAAAAGTAAACTGCTAAGTGGGACGGAACTGCTGCTTCACATGGAGGAATTGTCCTTGCCAACTGAGCTACGTCGAACTTCCCTGAACGTTGCTTGATGACATGGTCGTTTAGAACTAGCTTCCAGGCTGCGATCGTTTACCATCGGAACTGTGCAATTCCGGAATAAAAATTCTTTGTTCATTCATTCCCGGATGTCGAGCTGTAATAATCATTAAAATCGGTTCAGTTAGCAGCAGTGGAGAAGCGTGAAATATTTCCTAAGGGAGGCCGGAAGAATCAGAACCATACGTGCGAGTCTGACATTTAGTTAGAGTAACATGGACTTCATTAACAGCTAACCGTAGCTTTCTAGCTTGGTAAAGCCGTCAGGAATCGACTTCTAGGCAGGCTGGTTAGCAGTCCAGCCGTGGAAGTATAAAAAGTAATGTTAAAAACTAAAACCCGACTGGCGACGTAAAAATTTTGCTCCTCTAATAAAGCACCCTTATAGAATTATTTAATCTATGACACTCACACGTTCTCCAGGAATCATAATGATACCTCGTTTATTAAAATTGGTACAACAGTTCAGGAGCTAGGATAGGTAAAAGTGTTTTTTTTTTTCTATATTTATTGATTTGGAAAGAGCACAATCTGCTGACATACCTATATAGTTTGTGGCTACCAGGAATCCGTGACGATGCAATTTGCAATATACTTTTGAAATTTGGTTTGAAACTGTTTATTCATCAGGTTTTTCACGGAGACTGAGTTAAGTCCGACACTTCGTGGTCAGAGGGGATCTTAGTATAAATAGGGAAGGGTCAAGCTAGAGGTTCATCATTTGGGTCTGGTTCTCCAACTCGCCAGCTACCCCCCTTCTGTCGAGTTCCAAAGAACCATCTCTATCTCTTTTTTATTATTGATGGTCTTTCACTTGGCCACATTGATTCACTTCACCTGATGGTAAAGTGATAACGGGGCCGAAGGTGGAACATGATTACCCAGAAAATGCCTATTTACACTAAGGGTAAATAGGCATGGAAGTTGGATGAGGCACAGTTAATGTTACTTGTAAAGATCGTTCGCTTGTTCCGTGCAACTTTCAATCCACAAGAATTTGACAGCGTTTTGATTGTGATTGACAGTATTGATCAATAATACAGGCGGGACATGTCCCATTTAGAAGTCGTATTTGTGGACAAAGCAAACACACTAGGTAGCCCAAGTAGGGTGTGGGGTCATACACCTTCGGACTTTGATTCCATCATAAGCACCAATCCATAATTCAATAGTGATGACTCGCTGATATTTTGCTTCGTGTTTTGTTTCAAGTCACATATATCTAAATAGTATAAAGCTAAGTCGCTTTTTGTTTGTGTATTCGCTTAAAACGTTATACTTATCGGATTTTGATGCGATTTGCACCATCATTTAGAAAAAAATCGGGCTCTGATTAAATAATACACAATGCTGAGTCTAGGGATATATTTCGCTTCTTTTAAATGCTTCCGAAATTAACGAGCCTTTAGTTGGTTTTGGCTTTAACAAAACTTCGAATACTGTATAAATTTTAAGATATACCGATGGTTTTTACACTTTTTAGATTCTTAAAGTTATTTTGGGCAACGGCAGTAGAACTGCCTGTTAACAAGTCCATTCCTGACGGCTTTACCGATCTAGAGAGGTACAGTTAGCTGTCAGTGAAGTCAATGTAATTCTTTGCAACTCTGTAAACCCAGTGGTCAGGTTATGTGATGTAGAAGGTTTTTTAACTGATAAAGGCAAAGGTATCAGGGTGCTCTGATCAAAGTCGTAGATAAGTAACCAAAGGCCCTGGTGCAAAAAAAATAACCTATTTTATTTACATGCCGAAGGTGGGAGAATTTTTAGCTAATTCATAAGGGTCCGAAGGCCCCCTGAGCTTGGGGGCCCCGGTGTACAGCACTGTTTAGCCCTTCGATACCTAGCTACGCCATTAGGTTCGGTCTGGTGTCCTGCCTTTTCGGCGAAATATTTTTCACCAAATTTCACTTCCCAAAAAACTTATCGCAGTAGTTTCATTTCCCAAACGAATCTTTAGCACATTTACATTTCGCATTATATTCATTTGGTCAAATTATCATTTTGCATCATTTTACTTTGGCAAGTTTTATTAAGACAAAAGTTTATTAAGCAAACGTTTTCTTTTGGCTAATATTATTATTCCGAAAAAAAATTGTTCAAATTGTCACTTTGCTTATAGCATAAGTTTGGCAAGTGATAATTTATTTTTACTTATATTAAAGTAGAGAGAAATTCCAAGTATAAAACAAACAATGGAAAAAACATATTTAATTGCATAAATAAAGAAGATAGAAGGAGGGGTGGTGAAGGTGGCCACGAGGAGGGCTCGGGGGGCGAAGCCCCCCGCATTGAAAAACAAACAACCGTAACAACTGTATTATTGGTAGGTTAGGTTAGGTTTAACTTGTGTCCCTTAGAGCGGAAATAGACACCCCGCGAAGCGGGGCGACGTCGACTCGCTGGCGGTTTGGGTAGTTAGGTTTAGATTAGGTAAGTTAAAATTTATATTCTATGTCAAAATATATAAGTATCTTCTAGGACATATTCCATGCCAAAAAGACGTTGTTTACATTATGGTATGCCAACCAATACCTTTGACGAATACATAAATGACATTTGAAAAGAATCCCAAGTAATAATTTGCCTAACAATAATTTATCAAATCATTCGTTGGGAAATGATATCAGTGCAAAATGTTGAGTTGGAAAATAAAATTTCTCCCAAATAAAAATATGGGAGAAATAGTTTGGGAATTAAAAAGTTGCCAATAAGTTTTCGCCGATTCATTAGTGAACCGTTCGGTCTGTGTCGTAGTATGAAGGATGGGGTATTTTTATTTCGTGGTATTTTTCCAAGAATACTGCAAATGAACACAAATGAGACAAATTAATTCCTACTTATATTAAAACGTGAATATTTTGGGCGTGTCGTGTTACTCCTACTCACTACGCGATCTTGCCGTTTTGTAAACATTTTATCAAAGTTAAAAAAGTCAAGGTCAAAATATCTTTATTAAATTTAGACTTTAACAAGCTCTTAATGAAGGTCAAGGGATGAATCTACCACCAGTTCAGAAAAAACCTCTAATGAGAAGAGCCGGCAAGAAACTCAGTGAGGTATAATTTTTTCAAAACAGTACACTTATAAGTTTACAATGATGTGTACAGTTGTACACAAATCTAAGTATATACCTCAGTAGGTACGCCCATCGAGACCCAAGGATCGCCGGTGCAGGACAATTATTTCTCAACGGCCCGTCCATAATACAGTCTCAGTGTGTAATACTTATGCCCAAGAAATAAGAATTCGCTTTACAGTAGATTTCAACATTGTGTCTGTTTGATCTATAATATTTTTAGGTATTTTATTGTAAAAACGTCTACAATTTCCTAGAAATGACTTTTCAGTTTTAGCCAGTCAATAAGTTTGTACTTTATGTTTTCCGGTATTTCTAGTAGCCTTTGGTTTATCTACATATGTAGGAAAATTGTATAGGTTTTTCCTGACATACATTATTATTTCAAATACGTATAGCGAAATAATAAAATATTGGAATAAGTTACTTGTTTTGTTTCCTGTTCACACGCAACTACCGGCAACAGCGCATGAAGCAAGGTAACTGTAGTTATGCAAACAAATAATGATTAAAATCCAACCATTCCAGTAATTTAAAGTCTAAACCTCCATCCGTTACACCTTTCTTAAGAGCAGTGTGAACCTACGGCTTTTCATACAAAAAGCGATAACGATTACCACCGCTTAAATGTTAACAGATGTTCACCAATTTTTGATAGGTTTTCAGTCAGAACAAAATCTAGGTCTATACGTTTTATTTTTTTCACTTCTTTCAATAAATTCAGTTTTATTGTGGTTTTAGTATTCTCATTCAAAAGTAATTTCGGCATTTTTAGACTTTTTTGATCTTTAATCAAAATTCAAAAAACGTATAGACCTAGATTTTATTCCGACTTACAACCTATCAAAAATCGGTTAACATTTAAGGGGTGAAAATCGTTATTGCCTTTTGTATGAAAAGGGTGATTTTTGCCATCGGTTCACAGTCCTCTTAAGTGACTCAATAGCGCATTGTAATTCGTCTAATATAAAGACGCAGCGTCCAACACAGCTCTGAGATTCCTAACGTAGGCTCTTTGTGAATATCCAAGGCATCCACAATAACCAAATAGCCAGCATTGCCAGAATATTGTCATCTAGTCGCCAATTATTCAGGAACGCGCAAATGGCCAGTCGAAACCTCAGGAATCTGGCAACACAGTTTATGTCTCTATTCATTAAAAGCCGGCCATTCTAATTAAAATTGTTTCAGTTCGGTTACGCGTAAATAAATCGCGCGCGGGCTTGTTCTCGAGTTTTGCTTTTGTTTCGTCGCGTACATATTTGTGGGGGCTGACATTAACACCTACCTGGTTACAATGCGTCGGTAACACAAAGGTGTTGGAACGATTTGCGGGTGCAACACGCGTTAAATATATCGCGCACAATGCGATAGTGAAGTCGTAACTAACTACCGCCGATATATGGATGCCCTGAGCTTTGTTCGAGCGAGATTGCATCTTCCTCGCTAATAGAATAGGTTTGGTGATTCTAGGTATTTATTGTGTATTCAAGTTTCACCGGTATTGATGGGAAACCTGTATAATGGGACAGTGTTAGAAGCGAAGCATTGCGCGGTGGAAGGGGAGAACGGTTAGATTCGAAAGGCATTATGAAAAAAACCGGCCAAGTGCGAGTCGGACTCGCGCACGAAGGGTTCCGTACGATTATTTATAAACAAGCAAAAAAAAAAACAAAAAACTCGTTTGTTGTATGGGAGCCCCCCCTTAAATATTTGTTTCATTTTAATTTAATTATTTTTAAAGTGAATGTACATATATTTTTATATTCTGTGAATATTTCAAGCGTCTAGTTGTTACCGTTATCAATATCGAGCAAAAACGAGCAAAAAAATCACGTTTGTTGCATGGGAACCCCCTTAAATATTTATTTTATTCTGTTTTTTTAGTATTTGTTGTTATAGCGGCTTTTACGGTTCATGAGATACAGCCTGGTGACAGACGGATAGACGGACAGACGGACAGCGGAGTCTTAGTAATAGGGTCCCGTTTTACCCTTTGGGTATGAAACCCTAAAAAAGAGAGAAAAGAAAGATATTTTTTTCTAAAGTGTCCCAACCCGCGTGTGTGAACCCAACGCTGGTTTTACGTCGGGAACGCTCGGTGAAAACACGGAGGAAATTACAGTACAGTATTACGATAAACAAAACACTTAAAGCAAAACAAAATGTAACTAAAGGAAATTGCAAGAGCTGTCAAGTGACAGCAATGTACTTATATCAAATTAATATATTGAAAAGTATAAATACGGCAAAGAGTGATAGTAACCGAGCCAGGTACGAATTTCGTCCATCATTCCCTCCCGGGCGATAACTGGTAAAATGCTTCAGAGTTGTATCATGAAGCCTCGTGAACATCAGCGGCGGTTCCGTGGGTGGGTTGAGGAGTGGTAACCTCAAAAAGAAGTGTTTTTTTTTAAATAATTCCCTCCTGATCTAAGTATAATTTATCAGATTATAGCTAACCCAATATGTTGAAGCTGGACACCAGAACATGAAAAGTAATGTATAACCCACCACTTTATAGTCAGCTGACTTTTCTTTCTTTCAATATATTGGGTCTATAATCTGATAAAATTACAATCGGGAGGGACCAGTTTAAAAACAATTATTCTACTTACGGTTGAGGTTCACTGCTCAACTCACCCACGGAACCACAGCCGACGTTCACGAGGCTTCATGATACAACTCTCGGAAGCATTTAACGAGTTGTCGTCTGGGAGGGAATTTGGATGATAATCGGTTGCTGGCTCGCGGACCACGACTATCAAGTACTTTATCCAACTGACGAGGTATCCTATAAATTCAATTAAAGTCGTAAGAAACTAAGAAGTTTCTTGAGGTCAGATAAAGCTACGTTGTTTATACGAGTACATCGTCTTATTTAATAATGAACACGATAGGTCATTCCATACAAAATTTCAACCCGTCGTATGGAATGACGGGTTGCCATTTTTTCGTTGCAGAGCTATCGTGGGACGACTGTATTAAAATCTGCCACGATTATAGAAATGCAAAACAGCGTCCTTATATAAGATGACACAAGGATAAGTTAACCCCTAATCCCTCAGTGCGTCTCTCTCACACTAGTGCCGACGAAAGAGATAGTGAGAGAGAACGGGGTTATGGTATTCCCGTGTCAACATTGCTATTAGGGCCGCTGAATGAAATAGTGTTTATTATGTTATACTTACCTAGTTTTAAGTGATTTATCTTTTATCACAATCTATAATTGGTACTGAATAAAGAAATGAAAGAAAAATCTCTAAGTGCGCGAAAAGAGCGCTGTCACATGTGTGGTCAACCGATCGCGAAGTGAGTTGGGTGCTTTATTTGTTGCGCCATCTGGCAACATTAAAAAAAGAAAGATAAAATTTAATAATATTTTACTTTGAAGTAGGTAAACCTTAATTAAAGTCTAACATTATCTAGTACAATACAATACAATACTTTATTAATAACATCAAGTTACATGGCAGTTGGGTATTCCATACGTACGTAGGAACGTATCACCTACCTGCCAAATATCAAGATTATGAGGTTATATATTTCCAGAGATTTCGTGATTAGTCAGTGAGTACCTAATATTTCGCATTTATATATCGTCGGTATTTTTGACAGAAAGGTGAGGAGGCATTTTCGAAATAAAAAAAAATGTGTACTAATGTTTACTATTTTTATATGATAAATGTTTTATCACTGTATTATTTCTTATTTGGCCTGTTTGCCTTCTGTCAAAAGATTTAACTAGGTACCTTTAGAATATTTATCTTGGATTGTACCTATTTTAAATGGTAGATTTTAATGGCAAAACATAACCAACAGTCTATATTCAGTTCAATATAAAAACTACTAACTTTAAATATTTTTTCCGAGCTACTAGCGTCGCGAAAAAGAATGCGACAGCAAATATTTTGAAGCCGGATTTAGTATGCGTGTAGTTTGTTTGTTAGCGAGCGGCCATATTAGCCTTACGGTATGCGCGCGCGCACAGACCGAATGCTTCACCGACGGGGGATAAGCGAGTTCAAGATGTTAAGCCAATAAAATCTTTTCGTAAGCGCAGAGTTCTCGCGAAACAGTAAGGCGTGGTCATAAACGGCCCAATCTAATTTCCTATTTTATAACAATAACGTTTTCCTGCGAATTCGTTCGCGTGGAAAATTTCTTCCGACGAGAACTGTATTTTCATCTAAAGTCTGTTCGCCAAATGATACCCATTACAAATAGCGGCCCGCTAATTATTTTTACCGATGATAATAAAAAAATTAAAAGGAAAAACTACTACTAAACTATTATTGAATAGCCTGTATATGTCCCATTACTGGCATACCTATCATCGGACGACGACCAAGACGAAGTCTCAGAGTCGGAGGAAGAATATCTATCATCTTCTTTTACCGTTTTGTACCACCCGCCCGACACGGCGCCGCGCTTGACAACTGCGTGCCTCGTACTACGAAACTCAGTGCGCGCGGCGATAAGCGACTCCCGTCATACAGTTTGCGATAGTTAAGCAACAGGCGCTATTTCGAGACGATATCATAATATTTATCAACTCTCCCTTTATGTTACTCTATGCCACTCAATTCTCAAGTACCGCTGTGCTAAGTCACGTAAATAAAAGTTATTTAGTTGAGGGTTCCATACCTCAAAAGGAAAAAACGGAACCCTTATAGGATCACTCGTGTCTGTATGTTCGTCCGTCCGTCTGTCACAGCCAATGTGCTCCGAAACTACTGGACCGATTGAGTTGAAATTTTGTATAAATGTAAGTCGGTGACCGCAACACGGACGTGTAACGTAAATAATTAAATTTTAAACATGAGAGCCAATTTTGGGGGTAAAATAGTTTTAAAAGTACTGTAAACTATATCGTGTGCCATATCATATGAAAGGGCTCGTTATGAGAATCTTATATATATTTGTTGTAATTTTAAGATAGTTTTGATGTTATATAGTAAAATAGGCAAAAATTGACCACTCCCCCCTTATCTCCGAAACCATAATTACAATTTTGAAAAAATACAAAAAATACTTCTTTACCTATACATTACAGGAAAACCTATAAGAAGGCTAGTGTTTAATGTAACATGTAGAACATTTATCAATACTTATTTGTACGTATGAACGGAATCACCTTTGCGAGGTCGTATCGCACTCGACGCTTGCACAGGGATATAGGAGATTGAGAAAGTCATTTTTTGGTTTTATTTCATAAGTAGGTTGTTAATGGTTACCCGGTTGTTAACGATTTTTTTTCACTTTTAGGGTTCCGTAACTACAAGGTACTGTCTGTTTTTCATAGGTAAGTACGGGACCCTCGGCATGCGAGTCAGACTACACATTTGAAATTCTATTATTCACAATGTTATTATTTTATGTTTTATGTTTGGGAAATATTTAAGAAATGGAAACCGGCCAAGTTATAATAATTAAGATTATTAGGTATAAGATACTGAGGAACATTATAAAATACGTTGCTTTTCAATATCATCTTTTCTGAAGCTATTGCTATTAGCGCACCAATTCACCCTACATTTAACCTTTTGACCGCCAAGCATGTCTGAGAAGTAACAAGAATTTCAACTTTAAGATAAGGTAATGAAGGACTGTTTTACCCTGTATCCGCTGACGGCTGCAGCCGACTGTGGCGGTCTAAAGGTTAAACAGTATTTGGAAACATTATTTTTATTTCATGATGAAATTGACGATTTAATTAAGGGGCTTTCCCGTTTTTCATAACGAGTAAGTATGAAAAAAAAACAACAATTTTATACAAATTGATATGTCTTCTTTTATTCACAATATATAGTATTTACACGTTGTACATAAAAACCAATTAAATACCTATTTAAGTACTTAAAACTAAAATTCCATTGAAAAATATGTCGACACATTACGTGATGAAAATTTATTGTAAAATGAATAATTTGCCATTTCAAAATAGCTCTTAACCCTTCGTATATAGATAGTAAACAAAAAACAAGTATTTGCGTCTCGTTTGTTGGAGTAATTAAAAAAATACTAGAAAAAAAATACAAAACGTGCACTAAAAACACTGGTCAGTTCTTTAGCGTACGAAGGGTTTATATTTTTAACTGTAATAATGTACAAAAAATGGTATAACAACATAAAATGTGCATTCACGTGCACAACTGCTTCTTTTTAAATATTATTGTTTCTTGTCTTCATGTAAACGTATTTAAACTGTTAGCTGTTTTGCCGTGAAAATTATTTAAAAATGATCTGTGAAACGTTACACAAAGGAATGGAAACGGGAAAATATTGTTTATTATTTTTGATATTATTTTCCTTCGCGTAACGAGCACTAACATCATGGCTGCACAAAAAAAAACATATACTATTTATAATAAAAAATACATAACAGTACACTTAAAAAAATTCACTGACAAAACTTAAATCCGTAAGCGGTACGAACTATAACAAAATATATAAAATACTGTATTCAATTAAATAAATTAAAATTAAAAAGCTATTTTAAAATCTATAGTTAATATTATTCACTTACTGTGGTTCATTTAATTCCGTATAAATATGTACTTTATCAAGCAACATGTGATATTTACGACAGAAACAACATCATAAACATATCACAATATTTATTACATTATATCGCTTTTAAGCCCGATGAAACCAAATACACCAAAAAACAACATATACATTGCAATACATTGATTTGTGATCAATGTAATAAAAACAAAAGGGAATCACACAGTCATAGTATTACAATTATTATAGTATTACGTGCCATAACCATACTTTACTTTTATTTTCCGGGAAAGCCGAGATAAAAACGGATCCTCTACTGTACGAGTTTAATATTTTCGTGCGAATCTAATATTACGTATATGGGAGTAAGTTATCACTCAATCGCCCATAGTTTAACTGGAAAGTATTTTACAGACGAGTTCACATCACATTTCGTTTGAATTTGATAATTTTTTTTATGTACAATAAAATGTACATTACATTACATCTTTTACCATATTAAGACTTCAGCTACACCATATTACTAGTGGCACATCGGACATAAAAGTGTTATAACAAGAAGACGGACGAAGATTGTAAGTACACATCACTACCCCAACTACAGTTTGTACCTATCTAACACCTAACCTTATTCTAACGAAACTCTTCAGTCTGTCGTTTGATATAGCTGGTAACTCCATTGCTCCAACAACCCTACCAATTACATAATACTGGCAAAGTAAACTGATAAAAATGCTTCCGAAATTCTTGTAAGGCGTCCATAAATTACGCGAGGTGCTCAGGGGGGGAGGGGATTGAGACGAATCTTACTAAATCTCACTTGGGGGAGCGGGGGGTCTTGGCAAATATCACGCATTTTTTTTGTGCAAAACGGTGTGACACTGCGTGAAAGTTAAGTAAAATTAAAGCTAAATGAAAGTAAAAAGTGTCTTGAATAAAATATGGCAAAATCTGACACAATTGTGTTTATCGTATTTGAAAAATTTCACATGAGATTGGCGCAGGGGGGAGGGAGTCGAGACAATTCTACAACATCTCACCAAGCGGGGAGGGAGGTCAAAACATTTAAAAAAATGCCTCACGTAATTTATGGACGCCCCCTAATCAGCATGTTTTAAAACATGATCGTAAAGTCCACTTTCCACCGTTCAAATACAAGAATTCGTACCCCAAGCATTTTAGTTTAGTTTGCCGATAGCATTTTAATACAATTCATAGTAAATGCGAAATAAAAACGTCGAGACTAGTGTACAAGGTCTTTGGCTACGATTTAAAAAACTACCAAACTGGGAAAATTAATATTTTATAAAAAAAATACTCATCAAAATAATTTACCAACATTATAAAATAGTAAAGGCGAATAAATTATTTCATTTCACTTACACGATTGGCTTAAATTTAAAAAATGATTGTGATAATGATTTCGTAAAATATTATATTTAAAACGTTAAAAAACACTGGAGTTACTTCACAAAGAAGCGACTGAAAATCCATTTGCTTAAAACATAGTTCAGTCATCGTATCTTAATAAAATACAAAAGATATATGTTTCAAATTATGCCCACGATATTTTAATATTATCTAGCCCTTCGCGCGTCCATTACAGTAAACATTTATATATCTAGATTAGGAATAATCCTCGACGCAAGCACCGATATGTCAAGATGGACTTAGGTTACGCACTAACTCTATAATTTAATTCAACATTTTAGAATAGTTACATTACATTATCTAAGGACAGATGGCATTATATTTACTCTACGAGGCTTTAGTCTGATCATTGTCAAACCCGTTTAATTTTTTTTAGTTGCCCTTTGACTATTTTTGTATTACATTTTATTATAAAAAGTAATTTATTCATTGCAAAACTTGGCAAAATTACAAAAGTTAATTTCGTTTGTTCACCAAAAAAATTGCATCATGATTTTGTAATGATCAGCTGAAGCCATTTTTTTTATAGAATTGACATGAAAGCAATTTAAGGGTTGCTGAATACTCTAAAAAATTATTGTCATACAAAATTATCTTCTATAGGATATGGCAAGAAAAGTTGTTTTGAAGTAAATTATCGATTAATCTAAGTCGTCCATTTCAAGAGAGAAGATTAACTTCAATATTTAACTTCTCCGTCACACAAAAAAGTTTTCTTCACGTTTGATACATGTTTTTATTATTAATCGACTTTCCGCCAGCACATAAGATAACGGGGAAGTTCTAATTATTTTAACCGGAATGAATCAATAATGGTATAACACTCATTTGAAAATGAATTGAATCTTCTTTCTTTCGGATTAAATATAAGTTACCGATTACACCAATTTGATGTTTTGTGCAAACCAACTTGGAGCTGCCAAAAAAGATATAGTTTTATCGTATTTTCATTTCTGTTATCGCCATTTTTCGTTTCACATTTTCTGGTGATTGTACATAATTAAGAGTTACTTATAAGTCCATTGAAAAAAAATCATTATCCAACACTTTGGTGAAATTTCCCTCTATAGAACACTAAACATAGAAGCTCTAATAAATATTACACTTAGTCCTACATCTACAATTGACTTTATAAACGACAAAACAACGGCGATACACTTACAACAGAAATTTGATCTAAAAAAATATATTCATAATTGATATAAAATACACGTACACAATATGTACCAAATGTCAGTTTTATTTACGCAATATATTATCATTGTTTAATGTACAGTGTCAACAACTAATAATCGACCAGAAGCGTGTAGGTTTAATTTCATTGCATAAGAGTATTTATTTTATAAAATTACAATTTAAAATACTAAATTTTGTTTGCGTCAATTTAGGTCAATTCAAATTAAATATGACTGAACACGTTGCGCCGTTTCAAGACAAGCGGTAAAAATAAACAGATGGCACTCGAAATAAATAATAATAAACATTATAGATAATAACTTTTTGTCGTCACTGTACATTGCCCATACGGGCGATTGATTCTTTTATCACTAGATGTCGCTACTGTGATGAGAAAGCGACTGGTTGTATTTTTCCATGACTAATAACCAAAAAGGTTGTACTATTTTTAGACCATACTGTAACATTCTATTGTATTTTATTTTTCCCCTCCGATCAGATAACGCTTATTTCCATAATAAAGGGAAGGAATAGGCAAACTCCTTTCTAGCCAAAAACTTTAATGTTGCTACACGTTCATAAATTTTAAATTCGCCATCATGCACAGTTTCGACATCTCGCAATAAACAAAACCGTATAGAAAAGAATGAAAATCAACAAATAGCAGTTATATCTACATACCCTGGGTACTGGGGACGTATTCCCATTTCTCTAATCTCATACAGCCTTCATACAGCTTTATTGTCCATCCATCTGTGGCTATTTGTAGCTATACTCTACTCGGCTAGGTATTTAACTAAATGTAAACAAGCTTGAATCCGTGTGGTGCCGGCTAAGAATAGCATAACCCCTCCCGTGGGTGTGGTACGACAAATGGTCGAATTCAGAAAGACCACTCAAATTGAGTTTTAATTAAAGTGACGTTTCGGTGACGTGTCTGTATAGGTTGACAAGTAGTTGAGAGACATTTAACTATTTAATATCTAATAAAACACTTAAGTGGCGTTTCTGAATTCGGCCAAGAGTGACCTGCAGCAGCGTCTTTCGAGTACTACAGGTTAGGCCATAAGTTTTTGCACTTTTAGAAACATGATAGAGACAAAACTACAAAAAGCTATTTTATTAAGTATTTATTATAAGTAAATAGCATTACATAAATTTTAATTTTTAACAACACCGTCGTGTAAATGAGCTCCGTCTTGATGCTGGCACTCCTGCAACTGACTACGCACTTTTTGGAAAAGATGCTGACAATTACCGATTCTGCGACATTTTGCGAACTCAGTCATCACTTCTGGTATAATATATGTAACCGCCCTGTTTGCTTAATATTTGTGTGGAACCAGTTTCTTTAAACGAATTGACCCAAACTTTGATTAAACTGACGCTGGGACATTCACTTATACCTACGACATAATCCGTATTCAATCCTAAAAAGAAATCGCATAGCAACGTAAAACTGTATTTTTTTTTAAAGTATTTAACACGGAAACCACGTTGTTTTCCCGTGAAACCGCGAACCGCATGGAAACAAAATAGTTTACAAAAAAATCTGCGTTGCTATTTGCAAAAACTTATTGCCCACCGAATCATGAACTCGCGTGCCAAGCGTGGCGACTACGGCAAATCCCCCCAATTTTAGGGAAAGCCTGAATCCTGCAGTGGACGTTTTACGGCTGATATGACGAAACAAACTTACCCACGTGACGCAGCGAATCCAGCCAATCCAGTGAATATTTTCTTGTCAATTGTATGCTTTGATTGGCTCTTTTTGATGGTATGCCGTGATTGGCTGGTTAGTTTGTTTACATTGAGTTAAATACTTAGATGAATAGAGTATACCAGTCTAATCACTACTATAGTACTTCCAATCGCTTATGTCTGTCATAAGTAATAGGTGACGTCAAAGATGACGCTTAATAATTAGTTTCGTTAGACAGGACTTAACGACTTCATATTAGTAGAAATCAGTATCGGTCCGACCACTATTTTTGTTGTTTGTTGTCACATTCCAAACGATAATTTCGATAATGTTTCTTGAACAAATTCAATCTCATCCCTTTTTAATACCATAGACTATAAAAATTACAGATAAATCAGACGAATGAGTCGTTCTTAAATTTGTGAGTGATAGAAAACTATAAGTGTATGCGTGTTTTATTCCTATGTTTTAAACATTTAACACTAAATGATCATAGCACGACCACTACATTCAAAAACGACTACCTCTTCTGATTGACCTATAACCTTTAAGAAAAATGACTGTTAATAATAATTGTCCATTTGTTTATGGTTGATGATTTTATCAAATAACTTTGATATATATGAAAAACACGAAGTGCCAGCATAGAACCAATTTGGCTTGTCTAAAATTTTACAGCTACATACAACCGAGACTTATTTGAAAATAAATAACAGCTTTGTAAATTATAGACATGTGATTGCTTTGACTTGTTTGATGTTCGCAAACAGCTTTGCAAGCTCTGTCCGAAATAAGTCGCTTGGTTGATATTAGCAATAATTTGTTTATTTCTAGCCCCCCTATTTTGTCAGTGTACGGTCTTGAAACGTAAGCTATTTAGTAAATGCGATAGCTGTAATATATTTTACTGCGCCTCTCAACTCTATCTTTTGCATATATGGAACAACTTCATCATGGAGGAGCTGTCATCGCCAACATATGCGGTTGGAAGTACTATACCAATCTGATTTCTATACCTTAAAACTAAATAGTTATCTGACAGTCACGACACCAAATGACAGTTGTAAGATTCCAGAGTTGGCTCAAAATAACTGTTGCTTATTGCACAATAGATATTTTTAATGCCACGTCAAAAATAAAAGACCTCGACGGAGACTCCGAAACCTTTCGTAAGCTTAAATACGGCTTTACATTGCAAACCTTGACGGACAAAATATCCGCAGTTAACTGTGAAAAGGTCGTTTTAGAAGTGATATTTGGTGGTTTCTTGACTGACGGAAAACTTCTTTCAATCCTCCCCATTTAAGTAAAAAAACTGTATCATCATTTCGGTCAAGCGCAGGGGTCTTTGACAGATGTTATTATTAAACATGGCGGACTTAATTAATTCCTCTCGTTTTCTTATAACATTGTAACATGAGAGAACCAATCTCATTTTCAAACAACTACCTGACGGCGATCTCGGCTGACACCACTCCTTTCTTACATGAAATATGAAACCCAATCTAGATGTGATCTCACACAAACACATGCCGATCTCAGGGTACAAGTCGTACAGTGCCATTTAAGTATGAATCTCGCGAGTTCACATCTCACCCAATCCCAAATTTTACACTCTGATCTTAAAGATCATATTTGTCAAGAATAACATGGATGATTCCAAGAGTTGAGGGCTGAGACAGCTGCGTATGCTATCCGATGAATCCAACTTACATGTTACTGCGAAAAACGTACATTATAAGTGGCATCTCAGCCGATCTCACTTCTCTAGACTTAACATAGCTACATTTCTGGGCATGATCTCACCGAATCTCACCTTACAGCACCCCGATCTCAGGGTACAGATGCGGCACCCCGGCCGTCTCCTTGTACTGCAGCGGGTCGGCGCGGAACTCGACGGACTTGAGCGCCATGTGGCCGTAGATTTCCGTGAACCGCTGGATGCAGGCCGAGCGCTGTATCATATGGCTCGCGTCGGCCGATAACATTTCTGTGTTCGTGCATTCGGGACACTTGAATTTTTTACGAGGAGTCACCTGAAATAGATAAATAAAATCTTACATAATTACATACATATTGAATGAATGAATGAATGATAATTTATTCGCTGAATATGGTTACAATAGATGGAATACAGGCAATGCTTAGTATCTAGCATATTCTACCGGAAACCGGTGTGCGAATTTTATACATTGTACACAATACTTATTAATTATTATTCTTAGGCACTAATTAGTATAGTACCTAACTTGACACATTTGGATTATAATATAAGATCAGTAAAGTTTAGATTATTTAACATAAAATTATAAATATAGTAAAGCTTGAATTATTTAAATTATTTAATATCTATTATATCTACATGTACTTTTTGTTAAGAATTCTTTAATCGAGTAGAAACATTGTTCGACTAACCACGATTTGAGAGCTTTACAGAACTGACTAACGGGTAAACTGCTTATTTGTAGTGGTATAGAATTAAAGATCAGTGGGGCCATATAATAACAGTTGTCTCTATATAATTTTAGTTTTGGACCAGGCATTTTAAGAGGCAGATGGGTCTCAAGCTCTCTTGTTTCTGTTGTCTTGTAATTCGAACAGTGAAGTGTTCTGTTTAACGAACTTACCTATTTCGTAAATGTACATAGCAGGCAATGTCAACAATTTATGTTTTAAAAAGAGTGGTCGGCAGGAGTCATAGTTTGTCAGACCCCAGATAGCCCTTAGACAATTTTTTTGAGCTACAAATACTCTGGCGGTTGCTGCAGAGCAATTGCTGTTGCTGCTGATTATCACGCCCGAAATCCCTAATGGGGTGGGCAGAGCCACAAGCCTACTTGTGGCCACGTTCGATGAATTAGTCCTAAGATGGTATGATGAACCGTATAGTGACAGGTGATCAGCCCATCGCCCATACAGATAGTCCACCATGTTGGAGAGGACCCGTCCCTTAGTCGACTTTTACGACATGCCAGGATGATAAGCATCTGCACGCATTCTATGTATTTCTTCACTCCCAGTGCAGCAGAGCTTAACACGCTTTTATTAGCTTCACTTGTAACTAACAATGTAATCAAATCTTAGAAGTCAGTTTTAACCTACTTCTAATTGTAACGATTTGAAACTTTGCAAGTGTATGCAATACGGATGACAATGCAATAATAGCTGCCAGGAGGTGGATAGTGGAACTCTTCAATGACTACTAGTAAACCCCCCGAGTTTGGGCTTATTTGGTTTGTTGACGAGTCCAATAGATTAACTTGATGATGAGGGTATTTTGTACTTTTTAGTGCCTTGCTGACAAGACTGTTTTTTAGGGTTCCGTACCCAAAGGGTATAACGGGACCCTATTACTAAGACTCCGCTGTCCGTCTGTCTGCCTGTTTGTCCGTCTGTCACCAGACTGTATCTCATGAACCGTGATAGTTAGACAGCATTTTAACAGATGATGTATTTCTGTTGCCGCTATAACAACAAATACTAAAAAACAGAATAAAATAAATATTTAAGGGTCGCTCCGAATATGTTTTTTTTTTTGCTGTTTTTATAGATACTGAGACGGAACCCTTCGTGCGGGATTCCGACTCGCACTTGTTTAGTTTTTGTGAAGTATAATTATTATTGATTACTTTAAACATTCCGGCACGTTTTAGATAGTAACTGACCAATTTATTAACCGTGGATCACTTCGTCTATTACTATCCCTCTTGCTCTAGAGGCGGTACACATTCGCGAGCAAGAGACGATTCGAAGTTTCGAACTTTGTTCTTTAGAGATTACTAGTTCCGCATTGTCATGCCATGCACATGTCAAACAGGTAATACATGCGGTTATTTAAATCCTGTTTACCTGTGTAGACGTGTACGAGTTCAAATACGGGTAAGTTAGAGCATTAGACTCTTAACACTTTAGAGTGCCCGGAGCCTAGGCGGGCGCTCTGTTCGTAGCGCATCTTCGCTAAAAGCGGAAAAACGCTGCTACACGCGTAGCGCGTAGCGATTGCTGGCGCTGAAAGTAATACCGCAGGGCAACCCCGGATCTACGATTTTTCCGAACCGGGGCATAAACTTAACATTTGCGCCCTTCCCTTTATGATTTGATTATAGTGACACTGGTTTTTTAAAAACATGATTGCCCAGGCACCCTCTTTCCCCAGATGGCTACAAATATAGGCGTGTACATGTACCGAAGAGTTCTAAGCACAGTAAAAGCTCAAGGTACCTTTATCGGAGGTTTGCCAGTGACATTGGCGACCAGGAAGTTCATAGCGATGTCCTCACAGTTAAAGTTGTCGTCCACCCACGTCCTGATGGCGGCCGGCATGCGGTGCGTGTAATACCACGACCAGATCTTATGGTGGAACGCTGCTCCGGTTAAAACCTGGAAAATAGAAATTAGTATTTGAAGAGAATCAAGAGGTACTCTTCCGTTTTAGGCAGAAATCGACGATATTCGCCATCTAACTATTTTGACAAAAAACAAGAGATTGTTGATATGAGAATACGTGAAGCGGCAGTTGAAAAGAGTTGTTCTCTTTTCAACTGCCGCATTACTTACACATTATATTTATTTAAGAGAAAGGGAGATAGTGAAAGATAGAGGAATATACCATAATAAAACCGGCCAAGTGCGAGTCGGACTCGCGCACGAAGGGTTCCGTATCATTATAATCAAGCACAAAAAAAAACACGTTTGTTGTATGGGAGCCCCCCTTAAATATTTATTTTATTTTAATTTAATTATTTATTTTTGAAGTTAATATATATCTAAATATTCTGTGAATATTTCAAGCCTCTACCTGTTGCCGTTATCAATATCGAGCAAAAACGAGCAAAAAAATCACGTTTGTTGTATTGGAGCCCCCTTAAATATTTATTTTATTCTGTTTTTTAGTATTTGTTGTTATAGCGGCAACAGAAATACATCATGTGTGAAAATTTCAACTGTCTAACTATCACGGTTCATGAGATACAGCCTGGAGACAGACGGACAGACGAACAGCGGAGCCTTAGTAATAGGGTCCCGTTTTTACTCTTTGAGTACGGAACCCTAAAAAGCAAGCCAGGAGTGAAGTAAGTGTAGCAGGATGAGTGTACCGTAATACTTCAATGCCTAGATGTTTGGTGTTGTTGTGACGCGGATAAAAAACTGACAACCCTAGCGTACACGAAAAATCAGGAGAGAAGTCATGATTAGGCATATTTTCGTACCTTAACAAAGATTTTGTTAGACAGTGATTCTTCCGTACGTTAGGATTATTATCTATTCTATGACCGAAGTAGCATTTATTTATTTATCGGCATAGGAAGTAGGTTACATGTTTTAGAGGAGCAATCTATCACTAACCATTTTAGGTTTTCCTGTATACTGCGGAGGTACATCGAGTCTTATACATAATAAAAATCTAATAACACATACAGTAAAAATATAAACCATTAACAACCTAATATATCTATATAGCTAATCGGTCGAATTCACAAACGCCACTTAAGCATTTGATTAGAGATTAAATAGTTAAATGTCCATCAACTAGTTGTCAACCTATACATAAACGTCACTTTAATAAAAGATCAATTTGAGAGGCCTTTGTGAATTTGGCTATAAAAGTGTTAGATGATTACCCTCACTATCTACTTATTTACTAAAAGTAAAGCCGACGCAGTTGAAGGTATTAGCAAATTTGGCAACGTAAGCTTACCATTGAGATCTGATTGGTCCACTCGCTGTGGTACTTCCAGGCATGCGTCACGTTGTCCCAGACGTGCAAGCGAGACGGGAAACCCACAATGCGGTCCGGAAACTCGCGCCACACGTCGAAACTGAAATATGGTGCAAAATGTGATTGGTGGAAAAATTCTGCAGTTGTCAACTGGCGTGCAAACGCTGGTACTATAATATTAAGAGGATATATTCAAGTAACAGCACTATCTGGCCACGTTAAAAATATCTGTCAAATTACGGGCAAAATGCTTACCATTTCAGAAAAAAATATTCAAGTATTATTCTAGAACTTACTAAAAGTGAGTAAATGATAAGTTAACACTAGAAATAAACGCGGCTTTACTCAAACCAATCAACTAACCAGCCAACTCGGCCAAAGCAACCATCGTGCTGAGTGAGTTGAGTGCGCAAGTTGCTTTGACTGGGCACTTAACCGCTGAAGAGGGACTCCATACGAGTCCGAAACATGTCCGACCATTTCTGACAATAAATCGTGAGTAAAGCCGTTCTTATTTCTAGTGTTAATAATGTCTCACAAAAGTTTTAATTTGTAAATAATAAGTCAACTAATAAATCTATCCCTCAAATTATATTTGACAGATAATCCTGACGTTGGCAGCATGTGCAACTTTGGAATATAACCTCTTAAAAAGCATTTAAAATGAGCCTGCCGATTTTCAACTAACGATTTTCAATTAGAAAGAGTCGAAGTTCCTCTTTTTATATAAAACGCAGATTTATTTATAAACACCGACGTTGTTACGTCAATAATCACTAAAAATATGTTTCTGCGCAGACACACAGAGAGGAGATCCTTTACATCTCATTTATTATTGATGATTGCTTGTCCAGAGACATATCTGCGACTTTTAGTTTAAGCATTTCTACTGACGCGGAGACTATACATCTCCCTTCTTTGTTATTTATTGTAACTGTTTAGATGTTTCTTTGTTTTAATTTTTTATTAATATTATGACTCTTAGGGGCATTATATTATACATCTCTAAGTCACTTTACTTATCCAGACGCGGAGACTATACATCTCCCTTATAAATTATTTATTATAATTAATCTGTACCCATTAGGTTTGTTTGTTGCACTTTTTATGTGTTAGTTTTAGATGAAACTCTAATGTCAAAGTAGAAAGAGTCTTACTGCTGAGTTTCTTGCGGCGTTTCTACTCAGCAGATGTCACTTGTCGAAGCGCTGGTAGTTTCAGAGTTATGAAGGAGCCCGTGTGACCTACTTGCGAAATAAGTATTTTCATTATCATTTTTCACGGGCGTACGCAACTCAGCGATGATCGAAGAATAAAAAAGGCAACAATTAACAACGTTGTTGCTATTAAATCATCACGCTCTCTAGACTTTCGATATCAATTTCGTTGAGCATGTGCCACGGTTGGGTGCCGAGCGCTGGTCACGATACGATGCGATAAACCGATTAAAAGCAGCATCAATATTCAACAATCTCTGTAAGGCTAGAAACACTTGTGGGTCGGACATATCGTCGCGTCGGTGCGAATCCTAAAATCGCTATGTTTTTTTTTAACACTAAACGTTTCTATTTTAATTTCTGCATCAGCCCACAAAAACATTTTTTTGTTAAGGGCGTACCCTACGCCGATGACCTTGAGCGTTCCAACTAGGTCAAAATAAAAAAAAAACTTGAAAACTAACTCGTCGCATGTGCGCGACGTCGAGCGGCACAAGTTTCACGTTAGACGGCTTAGCAGCGTATGCCGCCCGTCGCCCGCGCAGAGCGCCGCGAGCCTCTTAGTTCACGCGCCGCAGTGAAAAGTATAATTTACTCAAAAACTACAAAATAAATTGAAAAACGGGTAGATGAAATTATGGTGTACATTATTGTCTTCTGATTAGCAAAAGTTTCATGTATAAACGTCGCATATTGAACGAGCCTTTACGGATTTTAGTTTGAAAAAAGGGTTTACGGTTTTTTTTTGCTCTTGATTTATCACTTTTTTCAAGATTCCGGTGGACCAAAATAAAGAATAGATTCCATACTACAATATATATATTTTTCAAGATTCTTGCACAACGCTAAGTATACTTTATAGGATTTGAAAACAAGCAGACTCAAGGTCATCGGCGTGGGGTACGCCCTTAACAGTACTTGTTTATGTGTTGGTAGCAGTGGCGCAGCTGCCTACAAGCCGATTCCTGACGGCTTTACCAAGCTAGAAAACTACGGCTAGCTGTCAGTGAAGTCCATGTTACTCTAACTAAATGTCAGACTCGCACGTACGGTTCTAATTCTTCCGGCTTCCCTTAGGAAGTATTTGACGCTTCGCCACCGGTTGGTAGGCAAAAATGTACCTTGATAAATTCGCTATGTGAAATTGGGCTGTTAGCGAATTTTAAATAATAACGCACATTTATGAAAGTGGTCGTTTTGTTTCGCTATGTGTTCGTTGATGCACATAGCGATATTTTATCATCGGAATTGTTGTTATATTTTTACAAATGGCGATTTTAGTAGTCAGATATCTTCAAATATAGTGAGTAAAACCCGCTATGTAGCAAAACATTCCTAAAAACATCATTTAAGAAAATAGTCAAGTGACCGCTTGATACATAGGGATTTTTAATGTTACAAATTAAACCCGCCACGTACCAATATTTCCGTTTAACTCATGTATTACTAATAATTTATCAACAAATTAAATTAAATTAAATTTATATTGATGTAAAAGTTACCTAGTTATCGTAAAATATATATAACTACGCATGTTAAGTAAGTGTTAAAGGAAAAAACGGGTTTAACTGTCTCCTGAAAAGTAGACCATAAATACATAGCGATTTTGCAATTCGCACCGACGATATAGCATCTGTCACTTTCTAAAAGACCAAATACCCTAAAGACACCGCTTAATCTCACTTTTACTAGCAATTAAAGCTGCCAGGCTAGCGGGGCGTGCGGGGTGTTTAGAGTTTTTATTGGTGTGTTCGAGGTTATGCGCTCCCCGCGCCTCTCTGTAGCACGCGACTTATGGCTTTTTGCCTCTAATGCTGACAGCTGGGTCGCCCGGCTTTGCGGAGTCTATTGGGTACATGGTTGACGTGCTCGCTCAGCGCTCGGCGCAACCGCGCTAAATTAACTAGGCCGGGTCAGAAGCAACAGTAGGGATAACCGAGCGCTCGCGAGCGGAGTGCAAGGCCCCTGACCATAGCTGGGCAACGTTAATCAAATAGTTAACTACGTTAATCGCTAATCCGTTACTAAAAAAGTTATCTTCGTTAAACGATCAAGCGTTAAATTTCGGAAGATTTAACTTAAGTTAACGTAAATCGTTAATCATTAACTCGTGTTAGAAAATGATATTTATATGTCGTTGCGATAGTGATTTACTTATAAAAAATGTTGGTATGGAACTTTAGGCAGGACATGAAAAATTTATGAAAAAGGGTGTAACATTATAGTTTCTAAAAATACCTTATTATTTAGAGATTCCCCTTTATAAACATCAATACATACGGCGCGCGGTGTCCTTTTAAATAATAGGTACTTTATTAACGATTAACGGACTTTAATTGTTTTAACGGAAGTTAATGAGCCCGTTAACATTTTTTTTAATTAGCTTTAACGTTAATCCGTTACTCGAAATGTTAACTTCGTTAATTAACGTTTAACGGATTAACGGTCCTGTGCTCAGCTATGCCCCTGACCGTGGTACTTGCTAAGTATATATTAATAACATACCCGAACTCCAGCTCGTCAGGCGTCAGCATGATGATGTCGTCATCAATCGTCAACTGGCACTCCGTCTCGATTTCGTCGTACGGGTAGAACCGATTGGAGAGCTTGTTCTCTTTCGTTCGGATCACTTTCAACGGCTTGTTTATGACCGGCCATTCGGATGCTGTCAACAAAACACAAAGTAAGATTCGGTTTTTAACCGGCTTTACACGGTCAATCAGTATCAATAATCGCGCGCGCGCTTTTCTCTTTTAATATTTGAATAGTACCTATGTCTCTTTTAATATTTGAATAGTACCTATGTGTGTACATACATATATATGTGTTTGTATGTATGTATGTATGTACAATATTTTTTGTGGACATCTGTCATTGGCTTAATGAAATGTACTTATTTTACGGACCTTGTGAAATGTATCGCTGTTGATGCCCCGAATAAATAAAATAAAATAAAAATAAAATAAACATCATGGTAATATTACAAGTAGGTATGTATTCTTAGTTTCGCGTAATAAATAATAATAATGAAATCGCGTCGCCGAAGTGCAGTCGCGGAGAAGGAAGAATTTCGTACAATGACCCCTAACAAACGGTGAGAGCGCGATTCGTTATACCTCTGCGCGAGCGACAGAGACGAATAGCGAGTGGTCATTGGTTGTGTGGGGATGAAAAAATAGACGGATTCAAAATGTCAAGTGAAAATGTTATCCATAATGAAAAATTAATTGACCACTCACGCAAAAACACACCCACTGAAATATGAGCAAGTGGTGCATATGCATATATGAAGTCGATAATTAACTGAAAAAAAGGTTTAAAAATGAAATATGTAGTATTTTAATTGCATTAACTTATCACGCAGATATTTGAAAGTAATTGATGTTTATCTGTTGAAAAACGCAATCGAATCAAGATCAATATCTTTTGCCCGCGGCTTCGTCCGCATGGGATTCGTTTATCGCACGCAGCGTCATCTAACGAGGAGTAGCATTTCTCATATCTCCTGTATTTATAAAGAATCGTGAAAATCCTTTCAGAATATCTGAATAAAAAGTATGTTATGTCCATCTCTAACAAGCCACATTTTTGCCATTTTATATAGAATTCTGTTAACCCCAAACGGGTTAACACTTTCAGTGCCAGCGACCCGCTAGGCGGGCGCTCTATTTGTCGCAACGCCAAACGACCCGCTGGGCAGGCTCGTGCTATAGCAATTTTGTATGGAAGCAACTGCGGCCCCTGGGCTGCGACTTAATTTTTGGGCTGGCACTGCAAGTGTTAAAGTGGAACAAACAAACGAACAGCTAGTATGGATGAAGAAGGGCATTGAGTGTAGTGAACTCGAAACTATCATAAACATGGATCCCCGAGGCTATCTACGAAAAACTTATGCGTTGGCTATCGCCTTAAAACGCCCGCAGATAAGACAACAGCAATTTTAACCTGTAACCTTTGCAATAAACCTTTGCAGTGGAACATATCTAGGATGATACAGATGTAGTGGCATAATTAGTGTCCATCGTGTTTTATCGGAAACGTTCGTATTATCGTGCTCTCTCAATTAGCTCCAGCAGGCCGCCAATTCTCGGTGCATTCGAGATAATCTCACAATCGAGATTAAACGTTAGTTGCATACAGTCATTTGACACAACTGTATGAATCTGACGTTTAATCTTGCAATCGACAACTCTCGACTGCATCGAGAATTGGGGACCAGTACCCAGCATACCATGCTGTCATTTTTCATTTTAACATTTGACACTAAATAATAAAGTTTCATATTAACGAAAATAAACATGTCACTCATGTACTTAATACAATAATTAATTGACACTTAGGGTCCCGTTCGTCTTCCGATTGAGATCCGAGTTTTACCGATGGAAACATATTATTCACTATATCTGTACCATGCTGTAATTTTACCTTTTAACATTTGACACTAAATAATAAAGTTTCATATTAATGAAAATAAACATGTCACTCATGTAATACAATAATTAATTGACACTTCGGGTCCCGTCGTCTTCCGATTGAGATCCAAGTTTTACTGATGGAAACATATTATTCACTATATCTGTACTACACACATACACATACATATATCACGCCTTTTTCCCAAAGGGGTAGGCAGAGACCACGGATTTCCACCTGCTACGATCCTGACACACCTTTTGCTTCGTCTACTCTCATTAAGTTCTTCATGCACGCTCGTCGGTTAGGCTGATACTGATGACGATATTTTTTTAGTTTTCCCCGTATATTCGAGCTTTTGACTCTGCCCGAGTCAAAGTCAAAGTCAAGATATCTTTCTTCAATTTAGGCTTTTGCAAGCTCTTATAAAGATCAAGGAATGAATCTTCCACCGGTTCGGCAAAAATCCACTACTGAGTGAGTGAGTTATATTTTTTTCAAAACAGTACACTTATAAGATGATGTCTTCGTGTGTCTGTCCGTCTGTCTCTCTGTCTGTCTGTCCGTCTGTCACAGCCAATTTGCTGCGAAACTACTGGACCGATTGAGTTGAAATTTGGTACACATATGTAAGTTGGTGACCGCAACACGGACGTGTAACGTAAATAAATGAATTTTAAAGTAACATAGGAAATTTCAGATAATCATGTACGGAACGGAACCCTCTGCACGCGAGTTTAACTCTACGGTAGACGCTGTTTATCTATTCAACCAATTCATAATTAAAATGGCATTGACCACATCTCAACTCGCTCTCTATTCTACAAAGCGTATCAAATCGATGACTAACAGAGACTGCCTAGTTTCCTACAAAATAGACCTTCCACACACTGAATAAGAACTATATTCTCATATAACACAGCTGATACAATTTAACATCTGGTTTATTGTAAATAGTATCGGTTCGAATTTAAATCGGTGCGTTCACAAATGCACGGTTATTGAGAAAACAAATATACTAATCAAGGTTTCAAAATAATCTGAAGGATGGGACTTCTGACATTTTAACTCGATGGTTATCTCATCATACTAGAGACGTTCCACTGCGGGGCACGGATCTCATAGACCCTGATACTTCTGTTTAGTTTAGTTTATTCATTACTCAATATAATATACAGTTTAAATTATATGGCATGTCAAATTAAAAGCAATTACATTGGGCCTCAAACAAGTAAATATTTATAAGCATTCAAAATAATAAAATTGTTAACAGTTGAAGAAATAATAATATAAATAGGATTTCATATTGGGTCTCCTCAAGGGATCGTCCTTTCAAAGTAAATCTAAATGTAAAACGACAAAACACAAATAGGTAACAAACCAATAGTATATAAAAATGTCAAAATAAACTGAAAACCGAAATCGGTAATGTCAAATGAACCAACTTACAACTTAAGGTCCATATACTCATTTACTGAGTATAGTGGATTACCCAATAAGTAAAAGGTTTCTCAGCCGGCGCCTAAATGTTTCGTCAGTTTTTTTTTTTTTTATAGTAAGAGGGGGGCAAACGAGCAGGCGGGTTACCTGATGGTAAGCAATCACCGTCAGATTCGCGTTCTGACACCTCAAAAGTAAGCATTGCGAAAATTGCTTTGAGCAGTTCCTTACTATATATTTCAATAAATATCTGTTACTATAGTCAAGTTCCTCAATGTATACATATAAAACAGTACCGTGACTCGCTTATAGACAACGCACAGCCTAAACGGGTGGTCGTAGAGGTTTGAAAGGAGGAGACATTCCTCGAGTATCCTAGAGGTGCCCTAAGGAGGGATTATTTGAAATTGCATCCCTAAAGGGGTGAAAAGGGGTGATAAAGTTTGTATGGAAAATAACGCGGGCGAAGCTGTGGCGGGTTCACTAGTTGCATATATAAACAATGACAGTGATGCTGTCCACACGTACGCTTAGCGTTAGTTTCAAGCATGTGTGTGTATGTACTCACAGGGCGGCGGCGGCATGCGCTGGTTGTTCCACACGACGAGGATCTTGGCGAGGCTCGGCGTGCGCACCAACTTGCGCACGAGTGTGAAGAGGCTGTCGACGCGGTCGTACGTCAGTATGACCGCCGTGAAGCCGGGGCCCTTTGGCGCCGTGACCGGGAGGAAGAGGGGGTTCACCGGCCCGTACTGGAACAGAAATACAAAATGTATAGTACTAAATACTAATTGATTCTGTCAATCTGCTATATGTAGCAAAACGTCACCCTGCACGTTGAGTACGACCTGCCCGCGAGTCATTTATCGTTCACGCATCTCTTACATATTTGACTAGTTTGACAGAGACGCCCTCAGCGACAAAATGCAGCAAAAACCTCGTTAACGTCGACAACATGTTATAATGAACCTCCAGGTCTTTTTTTGATTAAATTTAGTGCTTGAACTGCACTTTGTGTGAAAATGTGTGGACTGTATGTGTCCTGACAATAAAGAAAAAGAAAAAAAAAACATATTTTTACAGCAGCCGTAACCTGTCAAGTGACAAAAAGTATGAAGATTAAATGGAAATTCTGTTGTTTGTAAAGTATACGAATATATATTTTCAACCGTAAAAGAAATATATGGATTCTAAGGAGAAAAAAAATGAAAGGAATTAGTGTGAAGTTGTGCTTTTCGAGGTTTTCAGGGCGACTTAGGTTCTTTGGACACATGGAGTCATCTTAATTTATTGAATTTAGCAACTCTTATTAAAAAGCGAGAAACCTACCTTACCTATTCTGCAAATTCGTATAAGATAATGTTTTTTTTTAATAATATATCTACACATTCATTGCTTTTTGCAAATTGGATCAATAGGTACCTAAGTGCTTATTTTCAAGGAAGGATTCAGTTAAACTTAGAGGCAGGTGAACAAGATAGAGGAATTAAATTCAATACATCTTGTTAGTACAAAGTTTCCGATACGGAGTGAAATTTACTTTAGATCGTTTTCGAACATGGAGCGAATACCCAAAGTAGGTAAATACGTGAAAATTATTAGAAACTTAGTTTAGCGTTTGAGTGTGCATAAGATTATTGAATATCAAATATTATATTTTGACGACGCGATTAGCCTAGTTGGTAGAGCCCTGCCTACGAAGCTAGTGGCCCCGGGTTCGATCCCGTGTAAAAGCAAATATTTGTGTGATGAGTACAAATATTTGTTCCCGAGTCCTAGATGTTTCCTATGTATTTAAGTATTTATTTATCATATATAAGTATGTATATCGTGATGTAGTACCCATAACACAAGCCTTTAGATCTTAATTTGGGACTCCTGGTTGTCCCCTTATTTATTTAGCGAGAGGGACTGGGCACTAGTCCCCACCCAGGTCCAGTGAATGTTACCAGTGCGGATTGAATGCAAATATTACATCATCCGCGTATACATGTATGTTATATTCAATTTAATTAATTTAGTCAAATTAAAACTTTCATGAGACATTAAGAATACTTGAAAGAGGGACTCCATACGAGTCCGAAACATGTCGGACTATTTCTGACCATAAATCGTAAGTATTTCAAGTATTCTTAATTTATTTGCATAAAAAGCATACATCACACTAGTATTATGAATGCGATAATTTGTGTGTGTGCTTTATTAATGTTATTATGTTTGTTACTCCGTCACGCTTCAACAAATGTACATATAAGTGATAAAAGCTACTATGCTAGACCCGTAATAGATAACCTAAAGGAAAAGTCTTAAATACATACAGTTCGTCCGCTGAAATAGTTTGCTGTACACCCAAACGCTATTATAGTTTATTAATTACAGACAGACATACAAAAAAACTAATCTTTTCTCTTTATAATATAAGTTCAGATAGTTTAGACAATAATGAAACTAATGAAAATCAATATACACATTATATTAGTCATCTGAATCCTCCGAATCAGGTTACGTATGTGTTTCTTACAATAGATTCGCGGTTCAGATCAATGTTTTGGTGTGCACGATAATATTTATAATGGATTCATTAATTATTCTTCGTCATTATTCTGAATGCATTTTAAATTCCTAGCGAAATAACTATTTAGCGCGACGTACCAATCCAATGTACACTGTGGGTGTGCAAGTCTTTGAAGTAGTCGATGCCGCTTTCGGCTCGAGACAGCGGTTTCTTTGATCTGTTGACCTTTAATGATCAATATGCTAAATTCTAGATGTGGGGCAGACTTAATGGCCGACTCGACAAATTCGATTAGATTCCTATTAATATGTCGGCATAATAATGAGGTAGAATTTATACTGAATATTTAATCACGCCTAGTTTAATATTCAAGTACACGACAAATCAATGTTTTGTACGTATTGTACGGTTGGAAACATAAAATGTGTAATTTTGTTACTTATTAGAAGAAGTTTTGGTAAGAAAAGCTGAAATTAAATTAGTAATTTCAAATTACACAATTGAGGCCAATTCGAAAGTTAATTCCCTAATTTAAAAGTCTCTAAATTTGAAATTTGAAATGTCAGATTCCATTTTTGACAGCTTCGTGCTATACAAAATCGAGTTTGACGTTTCTTATTTTAAGTTTAGGCAATTTTAAATTAGGCGACACTTTTTCGAATTGGTCCCAATGACAGCACTATTGTATGGCAAAACTTAAAGTAGGATAATGTATAAGGTGTATTTATAACGACGAGATAAAGTGATATCACTATTTTTATTAAAAGATTTATGCGCATTGACATTTCAATTAAGGAACGTTAAACTCGTACAAATGAATTCAAACGAAGAGACAATTTATTGACATTGACGCAATGCTTTGTTATCCCGAAATAACTACTTCGGGAATGTGATCATTATCATCATCGGTCTATAAACGTCCCACTGCTGGGACACAGGCCCACGCAAGCACAGTGCGGATTGGGGTCTTCACACTTTTGAATTACTTCGCAGTTTCCTCGGGATGTTTTCCTTCGCGGAATTGGCTACTTGACTTTAGTAACAAATATTTATATATTTCTGTGGAACGGTAGCTTAACCCTCAATATTACTTTATAGAACAGGATTTATCTAAAAACAAATCAAGATTACTTCGAACTTAAGAACTTCAATTTTCACTTCTAAGTCACGTGACTTTAAGAGCCTATACATATAGTCGCAACGTTTGGCGATCTCGATTTCATACCAACAGGGGCTACGTGTTTGTTCTCTGAATATATTAAACTTGAACATTTGTTCTTGAAATGCTTAAACGTGAAAACACGATTCGTAATAAAAACCTCGATACTTTTATTTTTAAACATAACGCTTTTTTACTGTTTTTGGTTGAATCTTCGAAACACTATGGTCTTTAACGATGATTTTTGGTTAAATAGTTGACTAACAATAACTTCTCAATTTGCTAAAACGGATTGTTTTGAAAAAAACTCAGTGTTCCGTAAATAGTTAGGGAGCCGGGTGCCATTTTAGTATATGATTTTTTCGTCTTTCATATTAATAGGGATAAAGTTTATGTCAATACAAAACGATTTGGTCCAGTAAATGAAAGTCGTATGTCCCTGCGTTTTTGAGTTACAACTTTGAAAAATCGTACATAAAAAAATCAGCGACCTAGACGTCTGCCAACTTTTTTTTCAATTCTGGGAGTTCTAATGAATCGAATGGACGGAACGAGAACGACGAACAAATGATTTAGTATAGCTTTTTTTCATTTACATTTTTTCAACTTAGTCCCGTTATAAAACAGAGCCCTGCACGTCTGCCTCTAAGATGTTCATCGTTTTGAGGATGATTCTGACCATCAGTCCAAGAGGCAGACATGAACTAATGATTTAGGACACCGTTTTTTTTTTAAATTGTTTGAATGCTGTCAATTGAAAACGAAGCGCTACCATGGTGGCAGACTATTTTTCTATGGTTCTTTACATTGTCATTAATTGAACAATTCAGGTCTGCCAAGCGAACAAATCATATAGACATTTTGGCACGTTTCGGGTTGTAAGTGTTGTAACAGCCGCGGTTGAGAGCGCGCTATTTTAAAATGAAACGCAACGTCATTGAGTTCAGTTCTGATTGATGCGAAATGAGGTGCTTAATCTATTCATATGTGGGCTTTAAACACCAGTCACGACGTATGACGTTTGCATAGATCAGTTGCGTTGCGAATCACGCTGCCCACCTTAATCGTTGTGATCACCGTAAGTGTTATTCGGACCGCACCCTCATACAGACTATGCTTTTAATGACGTTTACGACCGGTTTCAGTATGTTGACGTCACACGCGAAGGCTGACAGTAAGAAAGCGTTAAAGCGGCTTTAAAAATGAAAAATATGTATTATTAGCGCCTTTTCCTTGAAAATGTGAAACATTCATTACGAAAATATTTTTATCTACACCCATATCATAAAACCTCCATTGTTTAATCAAAAACCGTAGGAAATGACCACCATTTAGACAACCAATTAGGAAAAACCAGTGCTGCAATGTTATTTCTTTATCGTTTTTAGTAAAGAAATGAGATTAAATTTGGAACAGCTGTCCAAACTCAAGTGGGTCTCTATTCTAGTATCCATAGATATTAAACAGTTATTGATACGAAACGTCAATTCAGTATGTTTTTTTAATATAAACTGCACAACATTTGATCTCGAGTGACATGAGAATAGAGACTTCATTCGTTTGTCTATGATTTAAAAAAAAATGGTCTTGACAGAGGATCGAATTGACACCATTATGTTGGTGTTTTGCTGAACGAAAGTAGAATTGTTGTTGAATTGAATAGAAAAAGTTGTTTGTAATTTACATTTTAGTTGAATATATGAATAGTAGTCTTCTCGGAGTGTTTGTGATGTGAAAATGCGCCGGATATCGGAAATATGCAGCCACGATTGCAACAAATAACTTGTTGCCAGAAAATATTGTTTCTGAACCCATCATGGAAGATTTATAATATGTGTGTAGATAAAGTTATGTATGCAGCTCTGCATAATTTGGCCTTAAAACACTCGTAAACGATCTTATGAATCTCTTATGGATCTCGCCTATCGGCTCGTTTCATGAAAACCGCACTAGTGTTTTAAGGCCTATCATTATGCAACCGTTGCATAAACTACTATTACATAATCTAAAATGAGCTAAAAATCAGCCAAAAATATTATTTAAAAAGTCATAATTTGTTATTCATTTTTCAATTCTAGCGAAAATTGGGTAAGAAGTAGACCTCGGTTACTTTATTCCTACATTTTAATCTCCCACAGATTCCTAAATGTTTACAAAGTTATCGAAACAAGGTCAATTAAAGGAAAATAACGTGTATCATGTAGGCAAGCTGATATTTGCTCTCGGCCAATTAGAAAAATATTTACAAATAATCACACAAAAAATACATATATATATATATATATATTTTAGCTGAGCAATACTTAGTCTCAACATCTACGATGCAGTAGGTTTATAATTTGACTGGTTTTTGCCCGCGATTTAGTCCACGTGAAGTTTATTTATCCCTGAGGGAATGTGCATTTTCCGGGATAAAAATTAACTATATCCTTCTCGGGCCTTCCGACTATCATTATGCAGAAAATCAAGTTAATACGTTGCTCCGTTGCTGAAAGTAAAAACCAACTAAGCTAAGGCTAAGGAGTGGAATTCCCTGCCTGCAGACTTGTTCCCCGAACGCTATAACTTTGGTCTTTTCAAGGAGAGAGTGCATAAGCATTATCTAGGTGTGCATGCCCAATCGTCGACCTCATCATCACTTTCCATCAGGTGAGATAGAGGTCAAATACACATCTAGCTTCTATAAAATAATATAAAAACAACGTTGATTTGCATACGGAGATCGCTTTGAGTGCAGTGGTTTTATATTATGACCCACACATAGACCTCACCTGCCCTGACCTAGCGCACATACATAAAGATATCCGAATAATAGACAGAACATTATAGTTCGTCCTCCCAGGGATAAAATTGGAATAAAGACCTATGTAGGGGTGTGGCATGTGGCACGAGATCCACAGTGCTCGAAAACCTATTTCTTACGCTCTTGAAAGATAAGGGCTCTGAAATATGGACATCATAGCTGGGCCCTTTAACATCACAGACAACCATTTCTTACGAAGTTTTTAGGAAGCATGTGCGAAATCAGCCAACTCAAAGTTCTAATAAGTGTGCTTTGTTAAGGCCACCTACGCACAGACAGGTGGCTTGTTTGGCTATAAACAAACGTTCTAGATCTCTCGGCACCGCCCGCACTGCGTAGTTGGCGCCTTCAATAGTCAGTCACTCGCAGGCTCTAGGCGCTAAGCAAGCCAACTTCCTGTCCGGCCTTAGCCTTAAACTTCATAAGAAATAGACCTTTTGGTTTTTAGAGGAAATTTTAGGGCCCAGCTATTACGCAATTTTAAGAAATATAATGATTTAGCATTTTTTCGAATTCCCCCCTTCTGGACCGTCCCTATCCCCTATATTCTAAGAGCATCCTAGCCAGCGCGTAAGAAATAGATATTCCAGCACTGTGGGCCTAGAGCCACACCCATTATAGTTTAGTTTATTTATTACTCAATATAATATACAGTTTAAATTACATACATACATACATATTATCACGCCCGAAATCCCTAATGGGGTGGGCAGAGCCACAAGACTACTTGTGGCCACGTTTGATTAATTAGTCCTAAGATGGTATGATGAACCGTATGGTGACAGGTGATCAGCCCATCGCCCATACAAATAGTCCACCATGTTGGAGAGGACCCGTCCCTTAGTCGACTTTTAGGGGAGACCTAGGACAGTTGTGACAGAGGAGAGTTGTGACAGAGACGATTACTCGCTACCTATAATAGTAAGCGTGCTAGCAACAACGCTCGTTTGTCGCTTTAGAGACGAGCTACTTGGCTGGGTACCAGCCGGCGGTGCACGAGAAGCAGTTGAGGAATTACGACGTCTGCGTGCAAAAAAACGCGAAAAGTAAGTTTTTCTTCAAAATTTTGTTTGAATTTATGTCATGTCTTATTACATGTGCGTTGTTGTGTTATTTTTTCTTAAGTTGTATGATTATTTAAGTCTCAAAGCGTTGCATTGATCTTTAGTGTTTGCATCGTGTTTAGGAAATATACATTATTATTCGGATCAAGTCGTAATTTTGACCACCTAGGAGAGTTGTGACAAGCTGTCACAACTCTCCTATTTGACTTCATTTTTCTGCTGGGTTACTTCGACACTTTTTTTATTAATTTGCGATGTCTGTTATTGTGTTTGTACATTAGTATATTAAGGTTAGGTATAGTCCGCAATAAAAGCTTGCCTCAAAAAATTCATTTTCGCTAAAAAAGGAATCTGAGCTTGTGGTGTGATGTTGCATACTGGATGACTACTTTTTTCGTTTCAGAATGCACGAAAGACTGATAAAGGCACTGCTAGTGTCGAAATATACGAAAAGGCCTTTGATGAGGTCACATTAAGAGGTGAAACTCTAAGAGATGCCGCGTCCTCTCACAATCTAAACTACATGTCTTTGAAAAGGTATATTAAGAAGAAAATGGTTTATCAAGCAAACCCAGTAGGCGTGGCTCCATCTATGGGTTATACTAGTCCGACGATATTTACAGAAGAGGAGGAGCAAATCAAATCTGCTGTGCTTACTGACACACCTATTAAGGACGAAATAGCTGCTAATGGGAAGTCGAAGAATATGAAAAAGCGTGTCTTAAGCGAAGATAAGAAGTAACCTAAAAAAGCCGAGAAGACTAATAAGATGAAGAGAACTGGTGATGACGAAGAACTAGAAAATAATTGTTTATGCTTGGGTTACCCTGAAGCGTGCAAACAGCAGATTTAATGAAGAGTGGGTACAATGCCTAGAATGCAAAGGCTGGTTATACGTTGAATGTACCTACTGGAGGCGAGCTGCAAGCTGCAATACATTTGCCATAATATCCTATCAGATTACATTAAGATTTTTGACTGATTATAATATGATTGATCTCAAAGCGATGCCATAATTACTTATATGATATAATTACTTTTTATGGGAATGTTATTATGTTGTTTATTGGTACTTAATGTACTAAAAGGTGATTAAATTACTTTTTGCAAAATAAATAATGTTTCATTTATTTATAATATGTGTAATGGTATTTTTATTACTCAAATAGTCTAAATAAAAAGCTGTCACAACTTACCTCGGTAGCTGTCACAACTTACCTCGGTGATAGGAGAGTTGTGACAGAGGGAGTAGTCCTCCTTTTTGATGATTTTCTCGGAAACCGTAATACTTTAATTAATTTTGATGACTTTTTTGGAAAGGGAAGGAATGGTGGTACATTAGTTCACATAGGTCATAACTGTGGAATGTTTCTTGAGCGAGATATGCCCCATAAATTAAAAATTGTCACAACTCTCCTAGGTCTCCCCTACGACATGCCAGGATGATAAGCATCTGCACGCATTCTATGCTATTTCTTCACTCCCAGTGCAGCAGAGGAGGAAATTTAAATAACAAGGGATGTCAAATTAAAAAGCAATTACTTTGAGATCGTCTAACAAGTAAATATAAGCATTCAAAATAAAAAAATTGTTAACAATTTGATATTCAATATAAATAGGATGTCATATTGGGTCTCCTCTAGGGATCGTCATTTCAAAGTAAATCTAAATGTAAAACAACAAAAAACAAATAGGTATAGATCTCTATCAGAATTCATACTACAGTGTTTTAACAACGACGGACTAATAAGTACTTACGATACGACCGACTTTACACAGCCGAGGGTGGACATTCTTTTTATTCAATTATTCGATTAATATTTAATGACCTTTGGTAAGTAGTAACCGAAAAAAACGAATGACTAAAGTAACTCAAAAGCGATAGAATAGTTATTTTATTCGTTAGCAACCGCGACGGTTACACCGGTCCGGCTTAATATTAAATTACCATTGTACCAAAGAATGATGGGCAAATAGGCCCATGTAATCATCAATACAAATCTCATGTATAGCACGTGAAAGCTAGTTACATACATACATACATACATATTATCACGCCCGAAATCCCTAATGGGGTGGGCAGAGCCACAAGACTACTTGTGGCCACGTTCGATTTATTAGTCCTAAGATGGTATGATGAACCGTATGGTGACAGGTGATCAGCCCATCGCCCATACAGATGGTCCACCATGTTGGAGAGGACCCGTCCCTTACTCGACTTTTACGACATGCCAGGATGATAAGCATCTGCACGCATTCTATGCTATTTCTTCACTCCCAGTGCAGCAGAGGAGGGAAAGCTAGTTACGAGTACATAAGCTTCATTTTCTAATACGGGGACAAACTTCAAAAACCCAAGAGAAGATAGTTCATCATCAGCCATAAAACATCCACTGCAGGACATAGGCCTCCCCCAAAAATGGGGGATTTGCCATAGTCGCCACGCTTGGCAGGCGGGTTGGCGACCGCAGTTGGTCGTGATAGTGCTCGAAGGACGCTGCTGCCCATCCTTCGGTTGGTTCCTCTGTCGCCTTTTACCACACCCACGGGAGGAGATGGGGTGATGCTATTCTTAGCCGGCACCACACGGCAAGATAGTTATCAGCCTTCAAATATTCACAACGTTTATTACTATACTAGCTGTGCTCCGCATGCGTTGCAATGCTATTTCCCGTATATCCGACTCACGCTTGACTAATTAAAGTATAGTCATAGCACAGAGTTACGAGCCTCAAAGGTATATGGAAAGCGAGATCAGTCCATCATAATTGCTGAATGTGAGGGTTTGTCCTTAACACATCTCCATAGAGTTGAAAGTTACCCACGTCTTCATTCCGGGTCTGTACGAACTTAAATATTTCATCATAAGATATCTCGATTTTCCCAGCCTTCACAGTCTAGTCGTCAATAATAACAATTACAGCAAATAGTGGGATCAATAAGCCTACATACTTTTTAATTCTATTGGTCATTGGGCTGGGCTCCATGGATACATTTTTGCCCATCATTCTTTGTATAATTAATTACAATGTAGTGAAACTGTTTAGTGTGTGATTCTCACGTACGCAGCGGATAAATGAAACTATTAATTTAGACTGTAAGGACTAAGACAGAGGTGCTAAATTTACATGCGTCTCCCATCGCTGATTAGATCGGGCACTGCGCAAGTTAGAGAATCGCATAGCTGTTATGGATTTGGATAAGCTGTCATGGGTCTGTACCATTACCAGGATTTTTTCGCAAACCGTTCTCGCTATCGAGAATACTGCTTGTTGCCGATACAAGTAAAAGGGACCGAGCGATAGTTTTCGATAGCGAGAACGGTTTGGTAAACTCATGGTAATGGTACAGACAACGCAGTTAGCCTAGTTGGTAGTGACTCTGCCTCCGAGGTTAGCAGCACCGGGTTCGATCCGCGGTAAGGGCAAATATTTGGTTCATGAGCGCGAATGTTTGTTCCTGAGTGTTGGATGTTTCCTATGTAGGTAGGTACCATTATCTATATAATGTTTGTTGTATGGGAGCCCCCTTAAATATTTATTTTATTCTGTTTTTTTAATATTTGTTGCTGCAGCAACAGAAAAACATCATCTGTGAAAATTTCAACTGTCTAACTATCACGGTTCATGAGATACTGCCTGGTGACAGACGGACAGACGGACAGACGGACGGACAGCGGAGTCTTAGTAATAGGGTCCCGTTTTATCCTTTGGCCGTACCCAAACCCTAAAAATAATTGATCATGCAGACGCAGACGTCATGCCGCCGAAAACAGAACAAGAAAACTTTGCAAGCGCGTCATATTTATTTGCTGCATTGTGTGGAGACCTCTACGAAGGTTGAATTATAAAATCGATAGCCACTTGTTAGTCACATCTGTTTAGTTAAGGTATAACAATAAATCAAACAGGACACGGCAGCGAGACTTATAACCTGGTGTTTTACCGTCGCATACTTTTTAACTCTTGAAGTTAAATAATGTGTGTACACTACACTTGAAAAGGTAGGATTTGGTGAAACTAGATTAATGTGAAATTCCACACACAAATCATTAATTCATTCATTCATTCAACCGACTTCAATAAAAGGAGGTGGTTCTCAATTCTACTGTATGTTCGTTATGCGACTATTCCGCCAATAATGATTTGATTTTGATGATTCTTTGTTATATGGTAGGTCATACTTCAGAGGTGGTCCCATATAAATTTTAGCCAAATTGATTCAGCGCATTTTGAAAGAATCAACAAATTCCAAAAATATATACACAAATGACGTGTATATATATTTGTGGTTCAGTTTTGATGAGGACTTTCAATCTCTGTTTTAACTTTCATGACAGAAACATTACAGAAGATTGTATGTATTTGTAAGGAGTCGTTATAATAATCTACTTTATAGATTAAATTTTTAGTGGTATAAAGACGGTTTGCAACCGTGGTTGCGACACAGTTTTTCAACCGACTTCAAAAAGGGAGGTTCTCTATTCGGTTGTTTTTTACTCTTGTTACCTCAGAACTATATTATTAACTAAATACTTACTTTAGAATCTTCTAAATTCACTGATTTTTAATTATGCGCAACAAGAAAAAGTTGTTCGCGTAATAATTATGTTTGACTTTTACCGTGCGAAGCCGGGGCGGGTCGCTAGTCCAAAATAAAATACGATCCACAACGACGTAGTATGTACGAAGTAGAATGACGCAGGCCTTGCCGCAATTCCTAGGCACGTAACAACCATTAATAATTTCCCTAGAAAATAACGTGATACGTGACTCAAGTTGACTCAACACTGAATTACAGGAAGCAGTTCGGTCGTAAGTGAAATATAAATATAGAGAATTATTTTAATTTCTTATTATGCGACTTGGTTATGAACTTTTTAGGGTTCCGTTCGCAAAGGGTATCGATGAGACCCTATTTGCTGAGCCTGCGATGTTTATCAAATAGTAACGTCTACGGCGCGCGAGTCAGACTCGCACTTGACTGATTTTATTTATAGTAGTTTCAAACCACGTACAATCGCCCCACCACTCAATTGTGCGTACATTTACGCAATCGTGCGACGCAAAATTAAGTAAGTGATGGGGCGAGTCTTCGTGTTTTGTCACAAAAAAGTAAGGTTAAAAAAACTGAAACCCGCCTGGCAAAGTAAAAGCATGTTTGCTCCTAGTATGACGCAGCCTTAGAATTCTTATATAGCATGTTCTCCACGAATCATATGATACCTCATTTATTAAAATCGGTCCAGTAGTTCAGGAGCTGAAGTGGAACATCAGATTTTTGGTTACGTACGTATAAACCTAGATTTTGTTCTGACTGACAACCTATCAAAAATTGGTGAAAATCGTTATCGCCTTTTGTATGAACAGGGTGATTTTTGCCGTTGGTGGTTTTCATACAAAAGGCGATAACGATTTCCACACCTTAAATGTTAACCGATTTTGACCAATTTTTGATAGGTTTAAGTCAGAAAAACATCTACGTCTATACGTTTTTTTGAATATTGATTAAAGATCAACAAAGTCAAATAAGTTTCGAAGTATGTTTTGTATGAGAATACTGAAACAGCAATTAAACTGAATTTATTTATTATAGTGAAAAACCAAACGTATAGACCTAGATTTTGTTCTGACTGATAACTTATCAAAAATTGGTGAAAATCGGTTAACATTTAAGGGGTGGTAATCGTTATCACCTATTGTATGAAAAGCCGCAGGTTCACACTTCTCCGAAACCCTCCTTTTGGCTTCGCGCAGTCAGATAAAAGTTACTACATGGTATTCGTTAGAGCATTAATTGGACATAGTCGGGCCGAAAACAGCGCCGCTATTCGGGAACGCTAAGTGATTCTGTAGCGACTCTTAAACCAGATTTCTCATCTCACTCTTCCGCACGACGCGTAATGCGTAAGAGCGAGATGAGAAATCTCGCTCGCGAATCGCTACAGAATCACTTAGCGTTCCCGAATAGAGGCGCAGATTTAACTTTCCGATATAAGAATACGATATTGTTGTCAAAAAATTACATTGGTTATCACTGTGGACATTGTCGCCAATTACCACGCCATTACGTGACTTGTTTTATGACCTCAAGGGCTGAAGTGATTATATACTGGCAACCCCAGCTTTGCACGGATTACTATTACTTATACACTAAAACTTTCTCTAATAAATTCTCTAGAAAATGTTGGCCGGTTTAAAACCCGCCGAAAACTTCTTAAAATTCCAGAAGTTATAAACGAAGACATGCGGTTTTCGCCTCGTCATCCGCATACAGACTAGAATATTAATAATACAGACTTTATTATACTTTTTACACGACTGCAGCGAAGCAAAAGGAGGGTAATGTTTTTCGCGAGTATGTAATCACTCCATTACTTACCACCTAGAGCAACAATTACTGATGCATGCGTGGAATCAGACAACTCAAAATTCTATTACGTACTGTATGCTTCCTAAAAACTTCGTAAGAAATAGGCCTTTTGTTTTTAGTGGAAATTGTAGGGCCGATTTAGGGCCTCTCTATCCCCAATTTTTAAGACCATCTTAGCCAGCGCGTACGTAACAGGTATTTGAGCACTGTGAGTCTCTCGCATCACCCCTATATAGGTCTCTATCTGAATCACAGAATCGATAATAGTACCAACGTACAGAATAATTACTCTCTAATAAAACGGTGTATAGGTACGATAAAATAATAATTTAACAAATAAAAAAACCGAATGAAATAATTTTTGGCTTTCGTAAGTCATTTACTATACCTAGAAACGGCAGATATATTAGTGGTTAAGTGAAGTCATAAATTAAATATATCGAAGTCGGTGGCAAGTTAATAAGGTAATACTTGGAATAAATGGTACTTTCTAATACCTCCTTCATAGTAAGGTGTCATCCATAAAGTAGGTACGTCACACCTGAAGGGGGAGGGAGGGGGTCGACGAAGTGTGACATAGTGTGACAAGGGTTGGGAGGGGTCCTAAGCTATGTGACGTCACATTTCAAAATCGAATACATCTAAGTGCCAAATGCAAAATTTGAATTATTAACGAAAAACTTAAAAATATTTTTAACTCCATCTGTATTGAAGGAGTGGATTCGAAGTCCATGGACTCAAGATAATTAAGTTTGTAACTTCCATTAATATAATTATACTTTATTGTCTTGTTATTTTTTTGTTTTGATGTTGATTATATTAAAAAAATATGTGAATGCAAATAAAACTAATTTCGGAACTGCTGTATTAATTTCTAGATGTAAAAATTGCAAAATATGTGACGTCACACTAGGTCTCACAAATGTAACCAACTGTGACAAGCACGGGGGAGGGGACAAAAAATCACGAAATTAGTGTGATGTACCTACTTTATGGATGATCCCTAATAAGTGTGTGTCCATTTACTTGTCAAGTCATCTCCAACCACCAACTTGCCACCGACTTCGATATATTTAATTTATGACTTCACTTAACCACTAATATATCTGCCGTTTCTAGGTAAATGACTTACGAAAGCCAAAAATTTATTTCATACTTTTCAGAGGGGTTTTGGAGTCGGTTTTTTTATTTCTAAAATTATTATTTTATTTTATACTTTTTTGTGCTTATCGTATGAAACATATTTATTATATAACAATAGCATAATGCTAATTGCTCATCAACATTTACAAAATGTTGCTATCCAGGGTGCATGGGCATCAATCTTTGAGGAGTTCTCCTGGTTCTTCAAACCCAGTTCTATTTTACCACATGCATTTTCATGAGCATAAATTGCCTCACAACCTTATAAAAAATTTAATCGCCAACTGTGAAATACTTATGATTTAGGAGTTCCGGTGATCATCTATGGTCTTCATCAACAGTTTCACTTCACCAAATAATGCTTTTCGAACGTAACTGCTTGAGTTATTATAGATTATACTAAAATCGCTATATGCGTGCCTATAATATTTGAAGAGTTCAATCGATTCCTCATAGATCCTCTCATCACACCTCAACTTTGACCACAACGGGACCAAACTGGAAGTATACCCAACCGATTAAAAAAAGATTTTTTCAAATCGATGAATAAATGACGGAGTTGTGAAGTAACAAACATAAAATAATAATAAAAAAATAAAAAAACATACAACCGAATTGAGCAATAACGCGCGAATCGCCCAGCGAGTGAGCGAGCGGCAACCTACTGCGATTTACAGCTCCGAGCAACGCGACGGCCGAGCTTACCTAAAGTGCGGAGTGAAACCCGCCTGTCTAAATTCATATTACTATAGTAACTTAATGCAACATTTAAAATACGAGTACATTTGGATAACCAACCATAAAAGGTCGTGTCCTTTCTGTGGTCAGATGCAGGCTCGTTACGAAACAAACATGCCACTCTCACTCCACGAAAACGTTGTAAAACTCATAACTCAGCAACGGGATCTTTATCGAGCGCGATATCCTCCGGGCTCAAGTACTTGGCAGAGCAAGTACTTGAGCCCGGAGGATAACAGAAGTTGCGGAATCGATGGTTACAGTCGGCGTCGCGTTAACAATTTCACACGTTTAGAATAGCAACCATTGAATTACAATTTCACTAACGCGCCGGCTTTTGTAGAATCGAAAGCCGTATTTGGGAAAATGTATGTCCGATGAGGGAATGTTTTCGTTCAAATGGTGAATTATTTTATCCTGATTTTGTAGAATTTGAGGAAAAAAGAGAAGCTATTTCTGGGTATACTTCTTAAGTATTGTAAAAGTACAAGCAAATAGCCTATAATTAATTTGTATCTAAGCGTTATAAATTCACATGACTTGGGTTCTAAGGATACACTTATTTATGTTTATTTTGAAGTCTAAGTGTATATGACTTAATTATAAATTATGACATCAACGTGCTACCGAATAATAGTAGTTTATGCAACGGTTGCATAATGATAGGCCTTAAAACACTAGTGCGGTTTTATGAAACTAGCTTTTAGCGAGTTTCATAATAAGATCGCACGTGTGTTTTAAGGCCAAATTATGCAGAGTTGCATACATAACTTTATCTACACACATATTATAAATCGTCCATGATGGGTTCAGAAACAATATTTTCTGGCAACAAGTTATTTGTTGCAATCGTGGCTGCATTTACGATATCCGGCGCATTTTCACATCACCCAGTCACTCCGAGAAGACTACTATTCATATTTTCAACTAAAATGTAAATTACAAACTAATTTTTACAATTCTACTTTCGTTCAGCAAAAAACCAACATGAATCATGAAAGCAGTAATGGCGGCAATTCGATCCTCCGTCAAGACCATTTTCTTTTAAATCATAGAGAAACGAATGAAGTCTCTATTCTCATGTCACTCGAGATCAAATGTGCAGTTTATATTAAAAAAAAATACTGAATTGACGTTTCGTATCAATAACTGTTTTAATATCTATGGATACTAGAATAGAGGCCCACTTGAGTTTTGACAGCTGTTCCAAATTTAATCTCATTACAATACTAAAATCGATACTGTAATAATATTACAGAACTGGTTTTACCTAATTGGTTGTCATAATGCTGGTCATTTCCTACGGTTTTTGATTAAATTATGGAGGTTTTATGATATGGGTGTAGATAAAATAATTTAGGAAATTATTATTTATTTATTTATTTTTGGAAACTAAGTCACAAACGGGGGAGAGGCGGAACGGAGACGGCAGGCGGAGCTGAGCTAATTCAGCAGAAATAGGGGTCATGAATTTTAAAACAGAGAATCGTGGAAGTTAGACGCTGGCCTTTGCCCAGCATTGGGAAAGCCTATAATAAGATGAAATTAGTGTCATATTTACATGTAAATGGGACTTAATCGCGTAACTTAAAAAATTTACGCGATTAAGTCCCGTTTACGTAAACGGGACTTAATCGTAAATATGTGTTTAAGTAGTGAAATTATTGTATTTTCTCTGAAAAGGCATGTGACAACATGGGTTTAACTTTTTGAAAAATGGCGCCACACTGTCACAGTAAATATAATGTCCCAGATATTAATGACATCCACAGACCATATATCCAATAAACTCAGCACAGACTGGCGACCGCCGCTACCACTATTAGAGGCAACAAGCCATAAGCGACGCGGCTTCAGGCGGCCGCGGACAGCGCATAACCAGGAACACACCAATCGCTCTAAAAACCCGCGCGCCGCAGTTTGGCGGCTTTATTTGCTAGTAAAAGTTAGGCTAAGCGGTTATGTTAGCAGTTAGGTATAGCTGGGCACCGTTAATCAAATATTTAACTTCGTTAATCGCTAATCCGTTACTAAAAAAGTTAACTTCGTTAGCCGGTAAAGCGTTACATCACACAAGCGTTACAAGTTAACGTTAATCGTTAATTCGTGATAAAAATTGCATTTTATATGCCAATGCGTGTGTGATTTGCTTATAAAAGAATGATGGTATGAACAGGCAAGACGGGAACAATTTATAATACCTAATTATTTAGATTCCCCTTTATAAACATCAATAAATACGGCCCGCGCACGCGGTGTCCTTTTTGGAAATAGATACTTTGTTAACGATTAACGGACTTTAATTGTTTTAACGGAAGTAAATAAGTCCGTTAACAAATTTTAAAATTAACTTAAAAGTTAATCCGTTACTCGAAATGTTAACTTCGTTAATTAACTATTAACTGATTAACAGTCTTTTGCCCAGCTATCTTAAGGATATCTGCTGTGTGCATGTGACAACATATAACGATAAAGTTCGGTGCCACACTGCCACAGTAAATATAATGTCCCAGATATTAATCACACGCAGCGTCGAGTCGGGTTTATCCGCGCGTTATCGCCGAGGCGGAACAAGGAACTCTGAAACTGGAGCACCCGTTATCTGTCACCTGAAGGGAAGCCGTAAGATAAGCGTGCGACAGCTTTGCGATTTTGCATATCGAATAACTTTCTCAATCGTATATTCCGCTTTTGCGTTGGCTCTAAATTTGTACTTTAAATCTTACGTTCATGGTTGATTTTGCAACACCGATTGAGGAACCTATGAGTTTGGGAAGTGAAGAGTCGATATCTTTAGGTACTTTTTCAAGCTTTCTTTCTCCGTTGTATATAAGCCTTAATACGAGGTTTATAAAGACCATATTCCAAGCAAAGCCCAAAGCTATGCGAGGTGTTTTGACAAATCGTTGTAGCATTAATCTGTTGCCATATGAAACCACGGGGTGGCAAAACCTTAGGCAATAAAGACCCAGTGGACATTATATAAAGTCTGTTCGCCGAGAGTTGATAAAAAAAAAACAAACAGAGCTTCTTTACTCATTACAAATAGCGGCCCGCTAATAATTTTTACTGGTGATAATAAAAAATTTAAGAGAAAAACTATATATTTTTCATAGAATATTATTATTGAATAGCCTGTATATGTCCCATTGCTGACATATCATCGGACGACGACCATGACGAAGTCTCAGAGTCGAGGAAGAATCAGAGTCGGTGACGTTTAGGAAACGTTTAATTGATTCGTCTAAAACAACACACGAACACCCAAACGACGCACTTGTAGCGTATTCCAGAACGGAATGGCAATATGGCCGCCGCCTGCGCGCACTCGCCCGACGCCGGGCTTGACAACAACTGCGTGCCTCGTACCACGAAACTCAGTGCGCGCGGCGATAAGTGACGCCCGTCATACAGTTTGCGATAGGTAAGCGACAGTCGCTATTAAGAGACGATATCATAATATTTATCAACTCTCGGCGAACAGACTTCAGTTTCAGACTTCGCAATACCGACCCATTATATTACCCTGTATATTAAACCACGAGCCTCCAAAATAGTTTCTTGCGTAAGTAATAACAGGATAGGACCCATACACATAATGCAACGCATAAATAGTAAATGAGATAGCGCTATTTCTTCGCCCACATAATTTACGTTATTACGGACATCCACGATCTTGGGTTGATGAGATAATGGCGTAGTAGGCTGGCCTTTCTACTTGTCCACCAAGTTTTATTCCGACCTATTTGGTAAGTTATCATAAATGTGAGGCGGTGGAAATACTCTACGCAACACGTGCGTAAATTGTTTGTTATGTAAAAAATTTAAACAGATAAAGGCCATAATGTTTTCTCAAATATCAATAGTAAATAAACGAAAACAATGTCTTGGTGTCACGAAAAATTACAGGTAAACATTTGCTTTCCATCTACCCTTCAGGGAAATCATCAATCCGTTCCGTTCCGTTCCGATGACTACACCCAGCCAGCAGTTCTGCTGCAAGGACGCGGAGACGTTGACCCACACCAGAGCGGGAGGGACAGATGGGCTCAGTAGGCGTGTTCAGGTGGACACGCTGGCACCACACGAGCAGTCAGTCGGAGGAGTATAGGAACCTTAACAGCCTCCGGCCTGAGAGCTGCTCGTGTTGAGACAACGTGGCCGCCCGGACCCCTGCCCGAGACACCGGGGAGCCGGGAGTTACAGGTTGGGAGTGTAGTGGGCTTTTGCTGTCAGGATGGGGGGTGGGAAGGATTGATCGGACAAGAATACTGGCATCGAGCCCGTAGGGAATATAGGTCATATACTTGATGTGTAATATATAAAGGGTAGGATTGGTGACTGCTACTGTTTTCCTTACTCCTGCCTTAGCATCTTTACATACAATATTCGAACTAGCAATGTATCTAGAGAAATAACTAAATGGTATCCAAGTCAACTTAAAGGCATTACAAACGACTTTGGGAAATTCGTTTCCATGATTCTGCCGTCCATCGATCATAATAATGCGTATTGAGTAGTGACACTTAAGCCAGGGGGGTCTCACTCCGAACTTCAGGTACGCTAGGCCGTCGGACAGCTCGGAGCTGTAAATCGCAATAGGTCATCGCGTGTTGACTGACACGTCTTTCCTGTCAAACCACTGTCAAACGCACAACCACAGAATACATAATAAAGGAACTGATAAGAGGAACTGTCAGTTCCTTTTCCTTTTTTTAGCTTAAGGAAAAGAAATAATCAAACAGCCGAGCAACCGGCTGAAATGTCATTGCAGTCATTTCAAAAAAATCTCCCGTAGAAACGACGTAAATTAAAAATAGATTACCTTTAGATTCTTGGCACTGAGACGTCCACTATTTACCTACCCAATTGTTAAACAATGTCGTAACAATTACTAAATAATTGAAAGTAAATAAATTGTAATTAGCCATTGTACAGATATAGTGAATAATATGTTTCCATCGGTAATACTCGGATCTCAATCGGAAGACGACGTAACCCGAAGTGTCAATTAATTATTGTATTAAATGAGTGACTTATTTATATTCATTAATATGAAACTTTATTATTTACCTACTGTCAAATGTCAAAATGAAAAATGATAGCATGGTATGATGGGTACTGGCCCCCAATTCGATTCGATGCATTCGAGATAATGTCGACTGCGAGATTATGTCGAATGCGCCGGGAATTGTGGGCCTGCTGAAGCTAATTGAGAGAGCACGATAAATACGAACTTTTCCGATAAAACACGATGGAAACTAATTATGCACTACATCTGTACAGATATAGTGAGTAATATGTTTCCATCGGTAAAACTCGGATCTCAATCGGAAGACGACGGGACCCGAAGTGTCAATTAATTATTGTATTAAATGAGTGACATGTTTATATTCATTAATATGAAACTTTATTATTTACTGCCAAATGTCAAAACGAAAAATGACAGCATGGTATATGGCTACTGGCCCCCAATTCTCGGTGTTTTCGAGATAATGTCGATTGCAAGATTAAACGTCAGATTCATACAGTTGCGTCAAATGACTGTATGCACTGACGTTTAATCTCGATTGTGAGATTATGTCGAATGCGCCGAGAATTGGGGGCCTGCCGAAGCTAATTTAGGGGGCATGATAAATACGAACTTTTCCGATAAAACACGATGGAAACTAATTATGCACTACATCTGTACGCTTGTACCTATATTATATTTTATTTACCATCGTGTAAACACAGTTAACAATAAATGATTTTTATTTCTTTAAACGTCCATAAACGCCGAAAACCTAATAATCTTGAAATCCTAGGCCCACTTTACCCTTCACCTCTTCACTCACCTTTACCTCCGTCTTACTTAGGGTTGTCAGACAAGTAATAATTCAACGCAGCAGGAAGATAGGTAAAGCACTAGTGCGTAACGGACATTTCGCGTACAAAGCCCTTTGTTATTGTCCCGGCTGAACAAACTGACCTTGACGTAAATTCTACCATACATATTGTAACAGTAACATTCTTATTGGAATTTGCGGATATAAGTAGATCGGGGGACAATCTTTACACAAATCTAGTCCCAAAGTAAGCTCTAAAGGCTTGTGTTATGGGTACTAGACGATAAACATACTTATATAAGGTCTGTTCGTCGAGAGTTGATAAAAAAAAGTGAAAAGTCAGGGCTTCTTAACTCATTACTCATTACAAATAGCGGCCCGCTAATTATTTTTACCGGTGATAATTAAAAATTTAAAAAAAGGGAAATATTATAGTTTTTTTCATACAATATTATTATTGAATAGCCTATCTGTCTGTATAAGCAGAAAGCAACACGCGAACACGCGAACGACGCACTCGAAGCTAATGACATATTATATGTAGAAAGACACAAGACACGTCATATCCATACTCAACGCGTTTTAAACATGTGTCATAGATAAAAAAAAACTTTTTCTTTTATTTGGCCGAAGCCAGTGCAGATTATTGAATTTATGTGACATTTGACGCACATATAAGACATTAATTTGCAATATAGCGATTGTGTATATGAACAAAACAAATGTATTTTTTTCGCCACCGTCCGCCCGGCGCAACACCGAACTTCACAACATCTGCGTCCCTCGTACCACGAAACTCAGTGCGCGCGGCGATAAGCGACGCCCGTCATACAGTTTGCGATAGTTACGCGACAGTCTCTATTTCGAAACGATATCATAATATTTATCAACTCTCGCCGAACAAACTTTAGATAAAGAATACTTGAATACATAGGAAACATCGAAAACTCAGGAACAAACATTCGTGCTCATCACACAATTATTTGCCCTTACCGCTTTCGAACCCGGGACCGCTAGCTTCGGAGGCAGGGCACTAGCAACTAGGCTAACCGCGACTAACATTATAATAAGAATTTGCGGAGATAAGTAAGCTTGTGTTGGCTTTATCTAGGAAATATTTCTTGTATAACTGTTTTCTAATATTGGTTCAGAAGTTTCGAAGATTAATCTAGACGTTTCTTTCTTCTTTAGATAAGTACTAGCTTTTGCCCAAAACTCTGTCTTCGTGGAAAATGTATCCTTTCCCAGGACTCAGACTATCTCCATACCAAGTTTCATTTCGTTCGTTCGTTAAGCGGTCTAGCCATAAATCGTGCAGATACATAAAAAGCATAGCTGGGCACAAGACGTTAATCCGTTAATCGTTAAATATTTCTAGAAACGGATTAACTTTAAAGTTAACTTTAGAAATTGTTAACGGACCCGTTAACTTCTGTTAAAACAATTAATGTTTGTTAATCGTTAATTAAGTACTTACTATTTGCCAAAAGGACACCGAGCGGACCGCGCCGCGCCGCGAAAAACATGTTCTGAGTGCCTAGCACACTAGTTTTTTCTTGCGGCGTTTCATGTCAGCAGATGTCACCTTTCGAAGCGCTGGTAGTTTCAGACATGTAAAAGAGCCCATGTGGCCTACTTGCATAATAAATATGTTCATTTTCATTTTATCGCGCACATTAAGCATCTGTCACTTTTTTACTAATATGCGGGTGCGAAAGGGACGAATGTGCGCGATAATAATTAGTGTGCTTAGCCCTCTGATATGACTAGTAAGTACGTTCGGGCCGGTCGGCGGTGATCGCACGCAGACCCTTCTTTTATTAATTTTTCATGTCCTGCCTAACCCTCCATAGCCCATACCATTTTTTTTTGTTATTAGTAAATTACTAACATAACATAACGGCTTACCTATACAATACAATGCAATGTCTACGATTAACTTTAACTTACGTTAAATCTTCCGAAATGTAAAGTTTTTATTAACGGATAGCGATTAACGAAGTTAATTATTTGATTAACGGTACCCAGCTATGATAAAAGAGGGTCTATATAACGGCGGTTCGGGTCGATATCCTTAAAAAAAATTACCTATATGCTTCCCTGGGGCTCAAACTATCTTTATACCAAATTTCATAAAAATCGATTCAGCGCTTTAGCCGTTAAACGTAACAGGCAGACAATTAGTATGGAAGTATCGATATTAAGTATAGATACAGCTACGCAGTACGCACGCAACTACTGTTTTTTTAAACACTTACCTATAGATTAGGAGTCAGTGATAAAAATCGAGATGTTTTTTTATAAAACTAATTACTTTCATGATGTTCAGAGTATTCTTAAAACACGGCAATTGTCTGGCGATCCAGAGATATTGAGTTCATTTATATATTAGTTTTTTCACATATAAGAATGTTATGTTAAACTCGAGTCCATCAAAATATTTTTCCAGGCGTTCGTTCATACATCATCTAAAACAAATTTATCTTTGCATTTGCTTTAAACGCATGTCCCGGCTGTCACCACCTTCATAATCATAGCCCTTTTTTTTTGATTGCTTCGGAATCCAATAAAGGCGCCGTACCTAACAAACTCATGTCATTGTTATTCTCAGCGCCTAGTAATCTATTGAGACATATTGAAAACAGAAATATTCAGCATAAACTTCCACCGTTCGGAATTATGACATGATCTCGGCGATATTCATGAATTCTTAAAACTCCAGGCGTAACAAAGCCTTCGCAGTTTGTTTCAAACTCGGGACTTGAAGTAAGATGTAACTTTGTATCGGCTGGGCGTTATTCGAGCAGCTAAATATACCTATTTAAAGTAGACATTCTGAGTGCCGACCTCCACCGCACACCACACTCAATACCTTTCATTTTTGGGGTTCCGTACCTTAAAAGGAAAAAACTGAACCCTTGTCCCTTGACCCTCTGTGCGTCTGACACAGCCAATTTGCTTCGAAACTACTGCACCGATTGAGTTGAAATTTGGTACACATATGTAAGTCGGTGACCGCAACACGGACGTGTGACGTAAATAAATTAATTTTAAACATGGGGGCCACTTTTAAATTAGAAATCGAAAAAAAAAAAAATTGCAAACCTTGGCGTGTGACATATCAAATGAAGGGGCTCTTTGTGAGGATATTAAATTTATTTTTTTATAATTCTAGATGATTGATTTTGCAGTTATTTAGGAAACTATGTGAAAATTTAGCATTCTCTCCGAAAGTACCGGCCCAAAAATTTCGAAAAAATACAGAAAGTAGTTCTTTACCAATAGATTACAGGAAAACCTATAAGAAGTGGAGCCCTAAAAATCGGCAAGCGGCAATTGGAATCCCGCACTAAGGGTTTCGCACTACGCGACTGGAGGGTAAAAATATTTGCTGATGCAGATGGGACTTTATAATTACATAAATATATATATATATGTAGAGACAGCTAATGCTTCGATATTTCCTATACTTCCTGCACACCGGCTCTTTTTACGAACCGCTAAATTAAATAAACTTGTTTTGCAACGGCTTTTTTTATCTTCTCTTAAGACGCTGACAACAGCCAATGACCTTGAGTGATCGGTCTCTGTCTGTTTGCACCGGAGTGAATGAGAAGCAATGTGCGGTTATTTGTACGGGGAAAATCAAAAACGGATGAATTTTATGAGTAAACACACTACACGTAAAATATAAATTAGTCAAGTTTCGAGTATGGGCGTAATGTAATAGTGTTATTAATTATAGACCCATAAGTTAATAAAATTAGGACACAGAACTGTTTAAAGAGGATTTCAGACGTAACTTCACGATTTGTTTTTATCGTATCGATTTCATCAAATCATGTTTTGGAAATAGTTAAGTTTTCAATAATATAAAGAATATGAAATGAAGATATATTTTTTGCGCTTTGCCAAATCAAATAGGTTTTGTTAAAAAAACTGTTTAAGTAAAGCCGATTTAGGTTTTGTCAGCGCCTTAAGCCAGAAACGCTGGAGATCGTAGTTTTGCAGTCAGATATAAATACATTCTATCAATATATTTGTTATTATGAGTGGAGAATTTTCAATATTTATATCACTTCTAGTTTCGGAGATAAGGAGGGGAATCAACATTTAAAACTAAAAAAATATATTTTAAAGAGCGTTTACATGATGACTGACTATCGAGCACAAGCGCCCGTTACGTTTTGATATAAGACCATATCATCAAGAGTAAAGGTTCAACTTAGAATCTGTATGCTCTAAACTCACCAGATGCTCCGGCATGTTCCACGCTTCATAACTCCTCCCTGATAATGGGAACACCTTCTCATTTATAATCTCCAGCATCGTAAGGGTTATCTTCTCTATGCTAGCGAAATACTTCTCGTACACCCATCTCAGCTGCCAATACAACTCTCCTTTTCTCTCTTTACTAACTGCATGTGCTATTTTCACAACATTCTTCAAATTATCCTCAGGTACAAATAATCCAATCTTATTCCAGTCTACATGCGAATTGAACGGCATTACTATAGAATCTGCTACTATTATGGGAACACATTGCGATGCTAATATATCCATTAACACTGCTTGGGACAATCTTGCGCTACGTACTACTAAGCAAAACATCCCATCTTTCAAAACTTCTGGGTAGCTGAATACCCTACCCGTTTTGTATTCACAACGTTTACTGTAATCAATGTTGCCTGTTTCGCTCTCACATCTGTCTAGGAGGATCAAGTCATTTGATGATGATGCTATGTTCTGTAATGTTGATAGATACTCTTTTGGAAGGTTTTGTTGCGTAGATATTATATGATATTTCTTCTCATCTGGTTGTGTATTGTCTATTTTAGCTGCGATAGGGCTATATACAGGTATTGAAACATCAAAGCCATAACGAAACGACCAGGTGTTGAATCCGGCTCCTGCTATAAGTGCATTTCCAGTGTTGAGATCAAGAACAGTCTCATAATTTGGTGCTGAGCCTGCCAGCATGTTGAATATAAGGTGGTTTTCTCCATCGTTCCATCTGTAAATTATATGTGTTTAGAAACTATGTTTTGATAACAATAACTGGTTGTTTTGTTTTGCTCAGTAAGCTAACTTGATTTAACATTATTATGATAACAACATTTTCTTCAAAAGTAACTATTTCTTGAAAAGTTTATCTGCTGAATATTCAGTGGTTATACATATAGGAACAGAAAAATGAGGAAAGGAAAACCTCAAATTGTTGTGGTCTATATTAAAAATGTAGGTATTAAACGATAAGTTCTGTTTTGTTTGCAAATAGGGGCTTTAACCTTTTGAGCTCCACAGCTGAATGCGAGAAAGCATGTCCCAGATGCCGAGTGATGGCTGTAGCCAACAAAATGTATCGAAAACGGCATGTCGTGGCGTCAGGGGCATGAAAATCTGCTGTTGGCTATAGCCAACTGTGGCGTTCAAAAGTTTTATATAAATTCTAGACATGAGTTTTGTAAAGGTAGTCAGATGATGGGGTTTATGATGAAAATCTATAAATTATTAATTAGAGAAAAAGTACACATAATTATTACATGAAATGTAAAACTAGATAAGACAGATCGATTAGATTATAATGAACAAAACTGCTTTAATACAAAGTGTTTGGACTGGTTTTTCAACATCAAATAAGATCAATTTTACCTTTAATGCAACCTGACCTGACTCAAAATATAATACAGCCAGTTTATCAGAGTAAAATGTGAAAGTTGTAACGAGTTCAAGAAGTCAACCATAATTATTATGAAGCTTATTTTCTGGTTACATCTTGCTCCCATATCTCTGATCAGCTTTGGCTAAGTGCACTGCATTGCATTTTGGTTCAGGTCATTTTTAATAAGCAGCAATATATTATTTACAATCTACTTACAGTGGAAGTGTTTTTAAAGCCTGTGAGACATGTTTGCTTAGGGAACTACGCTGATTCAGTGTGTCTATACTAGGGACTAGCAAGCACGCGTCCGCCGGATTCGCTGTATAATATTTACTATGTCTTATAGTGTCTAAAATTACGTAAAACTCTCTAGAAAACTTTGATATAGGACCCTCGACCGTGTGGTAGTCCGTTCTCGGGTAAATATAAACTGTTATCTTATTGTGGCCGCTTCGGCCGCATCGGTACACATTGAAGCACTCCCAGTAAGTGCAGTTCGCATTGCGGGCCGCTGCCGTAGCCGACCCCGCTTCCAACACTGTCACGGAACTTCGGTCCAAATTCACTGGCTTGTACACTTCTGTCCGCGGCGAACTGCCCGATAGACCATTAAACAACACAATTAACGCCAAAGACACCACTATAAACAACAGCAACCCAACGAAAAACCTATGATACAAAATCTTTCTATACGATATATACTTTGAGTGTTTGCCCGTTTTTAAAAGCGAATCCGCAGCCATTTGTGAATGCTGCGATCAAATTAATCTTCATAATTTACGTATGGCACCCATTATAAAAGCAAGATAAATGAATTCTCATTCATAAAGTTAGGGAAATTGAAAAATGCTACAGCACTTTGACGATCAGAGTTTCTGATTTGATTTGACAGACCATTGACATGACAAGTGTCTGTGCTGCCAGTGAAGTGAAGTTGCGACAGGAGGGAGAGATGAGGGGCGAAACGGGCGAAACAAAGCTCTGCTCACTAGCGCCACATTTTAGACCGCTTTCACACGTTCCAATCAAACTGACATGGTATGGTAAGTAAGATTTTGGCATAAAAAGTATAAGATAACGTATAACGTTATTTATGTATAATACATACTTATATTGATTACTTATTAATTATTACAGGCTAAATAAATGTAGCTTAAACTGTTTAAATCAACTCACAACTCACTTAAATAAATATTAAAAAGCCGGTCAGACCAGTAACAATCCATATTTTTGTCATTATAGCTACAAAGAAAAGAAGAATATCCTAATAGCTGGGCACCGGAAGATTTAAGGTAAGTTAACGTTAATCGTTAACTCGTTATAGAAATTGCATTTTATATGTCGTTACGTTAGTGATTTACTTATCAAAAAAATCGGAAAGATTTACATTTTATAGCAAATTATCTTCAGGTGATTACAGACATTAAGTAAATTGCAGTGCCCAAATCTATCCATCAGTGAATGTTTGGCCATCGTTACAAACATACCTATATCTAAATTATATTTGAGTGCAAATGGTAAGTAAACATATATTTAAAAAGCTAAAAAAAAAATTGAAAAAAAACTGGATTTGATATAATGAAAAAACTTTACGAATTTATATCATCGATATGTTATTCTACGTCTATCGTTCTAAATATATGCACACATAGCAACAGTCGGTTTTTAACGATTATTTAGTCAGTTGAATGAATCAAGGCAGATACGAGCAGATACATTGATCAACTATGCCTTTTCCAGAGAAAAAATCATGCAAGATATGAAGAAGAGGTTTAGAATGTCTAAGCATAATATTCCTTTGTACTAAACATACATAATGTTAAAATGTGTTCTTTAACTGATTTGTTTTTACACCCGTGATAACGATGTATGATAATTATTTTTATTACCTGCGTGATAATAAATTAACAGCGGACCAAGTCAGGTGATGCAACCCCTACTTAAAGAAAGAAGTAGCTACGCTGCCAAGAGAATAAACGTCATAAGAATTGTGTTCAAAACCTAAAATACATTCAGGCTAACTGGTCCCCTATATCAATGTGTTTGGAAAAATTAAGTAAAAGATATTGATAGTTTTAACAACACCATTAATGTTTCTTTTCAAGATCGTTTTTACTGGGTGTTTTTTTTTAATATAAGTGGTTTAAAATGTGGTTTATCTGAAAACACATAACATTTGAACTTAGCTTTTCGAACTTAACAATCAGGGACTACGTCGAACATTTTTGTATTTTTCTGTCAGTTTTGTGTTGTGCGTAGTTATGGTTCAGTTACTGATGGCTTGATTAATTTATTATTATTTTGTTTTTTTAAATTCCGACCAAGTATTTCGGTTTGAGCTTGACCAGAAATGGCACTATTACCTCCTGACCCAGTTTATACAATTCGCAACGTTGACAATGTGCCAGTGTACTCGCTGGCATTTAGCTTTTTGCCTGGTGGGTTGGAGAGGTTACTAGCCGGCTCGAAAAATGGTTATGTTTATGCATACAACCTTCAGGTGAGATCTTGTATTCCAAGGATGGTGATGGCGATATGCACGGTGTTTTGTAACTGCGTATAAATCGCGGCGACCGTTGTCGTGGGCTCGGATATTGCGCGGCATTCCTTTGTTTACTACCCCCATTTCGTGACCCAGAAAAACAAAAAGTTTTAAATATTCAACATTTATAAGAGTGTTTTCGAGGCACTGAAATCTTGAAACCTGTTATAAATTTAATACTTTTTACTGTATAACATAATTTGTGGAAAGTAATCAAAATGTTAAAGAAACCATTTCAACCTAGCAATCGGTTTAAATAAACAAAACATTGAAATGAATGAAAAAAACATGTTTAACAAGTTTTAATTTGTTTCTAATTAACACACACACAAAAATGCTGTAACTTATTCATTCCATCTACAATGGAGAATAAACTTGTGTTCTGAGTTGCTAAAGGTTTCAGAAAAGAGACACCTTACAACTTATTCTAAAATACAATATTCAGTGTGAAGCATTATTTATTTATGAAGCCCTTATTTTCAGACTAATCGTGTGCAACAGAAGATACAAGTCGGTCAAGCTCCCATCCTCCATCTCCTTCACACCAGCGATCAGCTCATCACTCAAGAGAAAGGCGGCAAGTACAAAATCTTTAATTTAACCAACACGGGCTACAAAGAGGCTGCCATTATTGAAACTGACTACCCCGGATTTTGCCGTTTCGAAGCCAACACAAAACTCAAAACACTCTACGTACCTGATAGGGAATCAAAAGTTTACACTTATAGTTTCATGGGAGAGAAAGTAGGCAGTCTGGAGCCAGACGAGAACTTAAAACTGGGAGATCCAATGTGTTTGAAGTATATTGAGTTATCAAGTGACAAGCATTGCCTCCTGGTGGGCTACGAGGCGGGCTGGCTCCTCCTGTGGGATCTCAACACTAGTCAATGTATCAGCAAGTTGCAAACAAAGGAATGCCCCATGTCCGTAGACTTCCATGTGGAGCAGCAGCGAGGCATGATTGGCAACGCCTCAGATGTGATACAGATATTTAATATAGGGAGAAAAGACTTTACCTTGGCCCACAAGTTAGATGTGACGATCAAAAATCCAGGGATAAATAAGGTGCAGTCTCGTATGGATGGAAAAGTCTTTGCTACCGGAGGTTGGGATGGCCACATCCGTATCTTTTCCTGGTTCTCCTTAAGACCATTGGTGGTCTTGACTGAGCACCGACAAGCCATACAGGATGTATGTTATTCATCACAGAAGGTATCTTACTGGAACGCCAACATAATGGCAGCCGGAGGACTTGATGGCTCAATCACTCTCTGGGACTTATACAACAACAAGCAATAACTTATGTGCATTTTATCAACGAAAAATAATATGAAAAAATAATAAAAAAAGATTAACTAGAATTTCGTAAGCAATGTTTATAGGATACTTTTGTCCTGCGCTACAATTTAAAATTCTTATGAAATTAAAATGTATTCTATGAAAATTGTCTATGGAACTGTGCCAGGTTTGCCTTAGAAATGTTTAGAATGTATAATAGATAATTTCGTTATTGCTTTAATAATTTTTGAATTTAATATTGAATGCAATATTGTTATCATGTATAATTGGATCTCATTTGTACAAACGACTGGCACTCTGCGTCTCTTGTGCGGCCGAGCTGTTAGTGAATTAAGGTAAAATATTTGAAAGGTATTTCACAATGGTTTAGTGATTTTCTCAGTCAGTCGAGAAATTAAAACATATGAATTTTGAAATGGTATATTTTTTCTGTTACCAAAAGTCCCAGTGCCCCTAGACTTGACACATTGCTGTAGGCAGTAATCCGCTCGTAAACAATACCAGGGCTAGCCTGAGCATTCCTGATGCCCTAGGCAAACGACAAAAACGACGCCATTTTAAGACAAAATCAACCAATAATACATTCGTGACAAAATGAAACAATAATGTAAGCAGACTAATTTTTAATTGAAAAATTATTGTGGGTACTTATTCGTATAGGACATCTTCCTTTGAGAAAGGAAGAAAGCTATCTATAATATTTTTGACACAACGGCTAGTGCGCCACTGTTGTCGCTATAGCCACTGTTGCCGCCTTCACCCTACATACACATTTTTTTTAATCCGTTAACCAACGCAGCAGATAAGCGTACGTTTTGCTGTCTTAGCAATTCCGTTCGCAAAGCAAAAATATTTTGGTAGGAAACAGGGTAAAAATCGAGAGTATTTTCAAGTTTTTAAATAAAAAAATGTGCCCCTAACACGAGCGTCCTCGGCCATCCTCTAGTTCGCGTATATGAACGGGCCAGCCCTGAATTATACTCTATTCGTTTAGGGAGTTAACTAAACGTAAACAAGCCAATCCCGTCAATATTTTTTTATCTATGGTATGTCTTGATTGGCCGGTTAGTTGAGTCACTTAGGTTAGTTTTGTTTACATTTATTTAACTGACTAAAGAAATAGAGCATAGGCCCTCTTATGGAACCTCTGTGAGCCCTTTGATCCAACAAGGGCCATCTTTAAGCCCTAAGGTTAGCGCCAATCAGGGCCGTAGCTAGGGGGGGGGGGGGGGGGTCGTGGGGCCCTACTTTAAAAAGGCAATGCCCTACCTTAAAAAGTTCCATGAACTAAGATAATATGCTAAGAAAATGGTTCGTTCATAGTATGGTACTACCTTGTAACCAACGCTGCCACCAAGCCGACCCTATGGTAGGTAACGTAATTTAAATTCTGTGGGCCCTCACTTGGCTGCTTAGATACAGCGAGAAAGACGTTTCTCTTTAACCTATGAATCGCCTGAAAAATGTGTACGATGTTTGGCCAATGTTTGACAAACTTGTTTTGTTTAGGGAAGCGCTTACGCACTTGCTAGATAAGAATTTTGTTATTATGTTGCGGAGGCCAGTGACTGCCAGCTATCTTTCGTGTTGATAATACACCGATATTAATAATGGCCGTTTATGATCAACGTTTATGATGAAGATAACTATCTTGTAATTAATTAAATAATCTGCTGATAAAGGAGCTGTTTCTCTATTTGGCATCATCGTCGAGTCTACACTAGAAATGGCTGAAACCACATTTTCAGGGGCGTGACTAGGGTGGTGCAGGCTGGCGCGGTCCCCGAGCCGTTCTGGCCGGGCCATTTTGCCGTTTTTATAGATAATGGTACGGAACCCTTCGTGCGCGAGTCCGACCGCACTTGGCCGGTTTTTTGGAATCATCAGAACCTGGATATCTTCGACGGGTACGCCAAATTAACGCTCACATATTTTTTATGTTCGTTAACTACTACAGACGGTATGTGTTTTGTTTGAACAGCTGTTCAACTATACGGAAACTTATGTTTACCTAATCTTAATAAGTTGTGGATTGGGCTGAAGTGTTTTCATTAGGATACCTAGATGTAATTTTTAAAGAGTTTTGGTGTTGAATTTTGTTGTGGTAAAAAATTATACTTACTCGTAGTTACCATTTCCCCAATTAAAATATTAAAATAAAATGACCAAACACATGAAGGCTGTTGCCAATTATCAATCCGCGCATGGATTGATTTAAAATGATGATGGCGTTAAAATGTGCCATTTTCCGCTTACAAACTACGTCAATTTTTAACTGGTACTTAGGAAGCATTTATCTACGGATTAAATATTGGGAATGGGCGTAAAACTGAATTATTTATTTGAAACAATTGCAAACGACCTGGCATACCGTTCCGTCAAGGATTCGTTTAATTGTAACAAAAACAACGTATCGGTAATGAGATTTTATTCCATTTATACATTACAGTTAATAAGTTACTAATATCACATTTACAGTGCGTTCTTTATTCATCTAGCATACTTATAGAACCTTCGCCTTACGGCTACATCACGACTTATAATTAGGACTAGCAATATGAATCGTTCAATTACTAAAACTCTTCGAATTATCATGCGTTTGTGATATGTATTGAATTATGAAATGGTATTATATTATGTGGTATGAACTGAATCCTGTCCGAGTTGTGTCCACTGGCTATTTCTTAGTGACAGTTGGGAATTTTATTCCCAGTCGACACCACCATTCCCAGTGAGAAACGAACAAAGGCGCTCATCATGATAACTGAGAACACTATAGATTCCGCTCTGGCGACGTTGTAAAATGGTGGAGTTGATACCTACGTAGCTATAGTCTGATTGAGAGGTTTAAACTTGAACGATTTTTCTCGTCTTAGGAATGAGAGGATCATCTTCAGAGACCACCTCAACGAGTCTCCGTCGCTTCCTCAGTGGCCTACTGGACTCCGACGGTTCCCGCGCCTTCGTGACGATCTTCGCCATTTTGTTTCCTAACCTCGTTATCTTAAACTTAGGCAGCGTCTGTTCTGCGTTGCCAGTCTCACTGGCTTCGTCTGGCTGCTTTTCCTCCTCTATTCGATCGTTTAGCTCGTTGCTCTGTTCGCTAGCCTTATCGGGCTCCGTGTTCATTTCATTATTATTCTCTTTTGATTCCTCGTCTTTATTTTTGTCGCTGTTCATTGTGAAGTCTAAGGGTCCTTCCGCATCGTCTACGTTGGATTCGGTTTTGACCTTGTTTGCGCAGTGTGCTTGAAGGAAGGACGCGAAGGGTATTGGAATAGGAATAGGGAGAGGTATCGGGAGGATAACTGGGTAGGGAACTAATACTGTGACTGGGGGAGTTTGTCCTAGACTTGGGGGGAAGTTTAAGGGAGGCGGGATGCGCGGTCTCTCCTGGTGCATCGGCATTCCCGGCCGCGGCATGAAGCTGAACCGCGGCAGGAACATGGGTCTGTGTTCGTTTACGTGGGTGTCCATGAATCCTGGAGGAGGCATGTTGTACATTGGATTTGGGAACTGCGGAGTTTGCATAGAGTGCGGGTTTATTGGATGAGGCGGTGAATGTATTGCACTGTTCCCAGCGGTTGACGCTGGCGAAGACCCGTCCATTGAGGGGCTCCGCATTCTCAAGTCCTGGGGTTTTGGTGCCGACGCGTGCTTCACCGTCTGCGAGGTCACTGTTGCAGAGCACTTGGACGTTCTCCGCTTCCTCAAATTCATCTTTAGTCTCGACTCTTTTTTCGTCTCCGGGGACTTTTGGACAGGCGTCCTCTCTTCAGGTGTCTTTGCTTTCATGAGTTTCGCTGACGGCGCAATTGTTATCAACGGTAGCGGAGATTTCCGACTCTTTGAGGTTTCACTTTTTTCTTGTTTGTTGGTTTCGGAGGGTGAAACTGAGCGATCAGACGTTGGTGAAGGGGATCTGCTTTTGCAGTTCTTGAGCCAGAGTTCTGGGGTGATGAGGTTAGAGGTGGACGAGGCGTTCACCAGGTGGGGGTTGAGATCGAGGTGCGCCTGCGTCTCCCGACAGAAGATATGCATCTTGTACTGGTTCAAGCATTTGTCGGAGCAGAACTGCAGCTGCGTGGCACCGTCCTGTAATTAAAAATAGTAGAAGATATCATATTTGAAGTGCAATGTAAGGTGAAGTAATCTTTCCTAAAATGAAGAGGTAGAAAGTTATATCAATAAAAGCTCTCAAGTACACGTAACTATGGAATGATTATTCATGAGGTATGGAGGTATCTAAAGTCCGGTCATATCATCGTTTATCACTTAAGGAAGGCTTTTAAGGAAGCAGCACTTAAATTAGTAAAAACTATGTCCCAGCTTACCTGGAAGTCGACGTAAGCCACGGTGTGCCGCACGTGCCTGCACCAATCACAGGTCTTCGCGCGTTTGAAGTTGGCGCGCCGCGATTGGCTGAAACACAGCTCGGAGCAGAACACCGCCCCCGCCTGCTGCAGCGCGCCGCTGTCAGTGATGCTCTTGTTGCACCAGGAGCATTCATCTGGAATGGAGGTTTAAATGATATATTATGAAAGTAAATGTAAACACAAGCATATTACAGAAAAAAGCAGATCATTTTGACAATTCATTTTTATTTGATTAAGGGTCAAAATTAGTGAAAAATAAATATTGTTTTTTAGTTCTGATTTTAGTTTTTTGGACATCCTCGTCAAATTTATGTAATGTTTTATTTATACGATGTTGTTCTAAATACAGTATTTTTGGAAATAATTGCAGATTTCGTTTGAACGCACATTTTGTATAGTCTAACGACAGCTATGAGTGACGTCATAGCTGTTGTTCATTTTGTATGGAGTGTTTTTGCGAGTGGTATGAACAATGACTTTTCAAAGCTTCATAACTCATAAAATAATCAATATAAAAATGTTTTGTGTACATAGATCGGTTTCTATTACTAAGCACTTTCCAATGCAAGATGAAAAAAAAATATGCATCTTCCCTATTAGAAGATATTTCAAGTCAGGGGGGGTCATATAGTCAAGGTCTACTCAGGACATGTTCCAATTCGATTACAATAAATCGAATTAAAAGGAGATAGTATTAATTGTATACCATGACATGACGTCCAATGACGTCCGGCCATGTATAAAAGTGTTAAACATTCAAAATGTAAGTAGACACTGTATAATACTTCTAATTTATAATAGTATTTTCAACAGATTATTAAATATACTTAGTACAAATTAAAAGTATGAAAGGTTTTGTCGATACAGTTTCTGTGTTTTTTTTTTTTTACCGTTCCGTTAACATATGCGTCTTGCCCGGGCTTCCCCTCGGCTACCACTCCATTGTGGTATTTGTGAATTCGGCCATATAACATACAAATAGACAGACATGCCCCAGACATGGAGAATCTGTAAAGGTTCCTAAACAAATCTTACAAAGCAAAATGTAACGTATTGTTTAGACCGTAGAGTACAATAGGCGGATCGTTGACGTTGTTTGTTTCTATCTACGCGTGATTTTGTTTTTTTTTGGCAACCAACATGAAAATAAATTACGTCATGTTATAATAGTGCTTGTTCAGTTCAAAAAATTCAATACGGTTGTCGCCAACGTCCATACCACGTTGAATACACCGGTTCTCGTCCGATCACCGAAGTTAAGCAACGTCGGGCGAGGTCAGTACTTGGATGGGTGACCGCCTGGGAACACCTCGTGCCGTTGGCCTTTTTTGATAAATCCTAAAAATATTGTGATATTTGCAATTTTTTGTTTAATGATGCATCATTTACATTTTTAAACTTTATTTTACAAAATCTTAACGATAATAAAACATTTTCCGCTGCGGCTACGTAATGAACTGCATTTCTGAAACCCGATATTTCCCCGTATTCGGTCGAATAACGAATATTAACTAAAAGAACTGGAAGTAATTAAAATGAAAGCAGTGTCGGGTAACCATACGAACAAGTCGGAGAAATTGTTTACGCGTCTCGAGTGTCCATCTCCAATTAATTTGTAGATCTTGGATGCAGAAACCGGGGAAATACGATTTTTACTATTTTTCCCAGTAGTACCTACCCAGTGGGGACTACATACATACATACATAGCATCACGCCCGAAATCCCTAATGGGGTGGGCAGAGCCACAAGACTACTTGTAGCCACGTTCGATTAATTAGTCCTAAGATGGTATGATGAACCGTACGGTGACAGGTGATCAGCCCATCGCCCATACAGATAGTCCACCATGTTGGAGAGGACCCGTCCCTTAATCGACTTTTGCGACATGTCAGGATGATAAGCATCTGCACGCATTCTATGCTATTTCTTCACTCCCAATGCAGCAGAGGAGTGGGGACTACTGGGCAAAAATATGCCATTAGTTCCCACTCTTATATAGAACCCACAACACACTATAATAAATGGATGGGCACATGGGAATGGCCCATTTTTTATCGCCTGTCTTTTGACTTGAATTTTTTTAGTGGGAAGCGATTTACTGCCAGATTTCGTCCACGACAGACACGTAACAGACAGACAGAGTTATTTCCGCATTTATTATATTAATATGTATGGCACTATTTTGTTCTCGAGTTTATTAAAACAAGTGCGAGTCGGACTCGCGCACGAAGGGTTCCGTACCATTATCTATAAAATATATATAATACAACAAACGTGATTTTGCTGCCGTTTTTATAGTTAATGGTTTCCATAAGGGAGCGTTCAAGTATTACGTAACGAATTTGGGGGGAGGGGGGGGTCTTGTAAAACGTTACGATGCGTTACAGGGGCGGTAGGGGGGGTTTGAACTACGCGTTACGTAACAATTTTTTTAACTCTTCAGGGGGGCTAGCACGGCATGCCCGCGAGTCGTTTGTCACTCAGTCTGTCTCTGTCAAACGGTAAAATATGTATTTAAGGGATGCACTGAGCGACAAATGACTCGCGGGCAGGTCGTGCTAGACGTGCTGAACAGTCGCGTAGAGGGATTCTCTCACGCATTTTTTAAAACGCTTTTTTGCTCAAAATTTCAAATGGAATGACCAATTGAATTTTTTTTTTTTTAGGTAAACATGGTCACTTGTTGGTTACATAACGTTTTACTACGGGGGAGGGGGGGTAAAGAACAACGTTACGGTGCGTTACCTGGGGGGGAGGGGGGGGTCAAAAATCTCCAAAAAATGCGTTACTTAATACTTGAACGCTCCCTAATGGGAGCCCCCTTAAATATTTATTTTATTTTATTTTTTAGTATTTAAATAATTAATAGATTCAGGCGTTACTTTGCAGAAATCCACATTATACTAGAAATATTGAATTACTTTGCTATTCCGCGAAAACAGTAGGGTAAAATCGTGCAAATAGCGGCGCTTGTGTTGAATTATTTTTTGTTCATGCAATATTCCCACCCTCCCTCCTATTTGTTGTTATAGCGGCAAAAGAAATACATCATCTGTGAAAATTTCAACTCTAACTATCTTGGTTCATGCGATACAGCCTGGTGACAGACGGACAGACAGACAGACAGACAGACGGACGGACGGACAGCGGAGTCTTATTAATAGGGTACGGAACCCTAAAAACTTTGCCTAAACAGTTTTCTTTGAGTTGTTTGTCACTTCGAGAAAAATTCAATCAATTGAATTTCTAAAATTGGTCCCTAAGTTTGTCTATTTTTTTTTAATAATGGCAACATTACCCAGTAACGCAACACCGGTCTCATTACGATAGCTCGTTGGACTTATTAATTTACGTGGCCCTAACGAATCGACTCGTGTTATTTAAGACCGCCCTATTCACTGCTATTTCGAGAAATATCTTTATTTGATTGTTCGCAGCTTGGTTTGCATTGATCTTACCACATCCACAGCGTTCGATTACCTATCATGACTGGTAAGGGATAATAAAAAACCGGACAAGTGCGAGTTACACTCGCGTGGAAAGGGTTCCGTTCCGTACATGACTATCTGAAATTTCCTATGTTGCTTTAAATACCATAGACATTTTATAGGTTTTCCTGTAATCTATAGGTAAAGAACTATTTTTTCGTATTTTTTTTCAAATTTTAAGGTTTAGCAGTTTCGGAGATATGTGGGGGAATGGTCAATTTTCGTCTATTTTCCAAAATTCAAAAAAATATATATTTAAAATATTCATAACGGGCCCTTTCATTTGATATATCACACGATATAGTGTGCAAGCTTTTTTTATTTTCTAATTTACCCCCCAAAAGGGCCCCCATGTACCTACAAAATTAATTAATTTACGTTGCGCATCCGTGTTGCGGTTATCGACTTGCATATGTGTACAAAATTTCAACTGCCAGACGGACAGACAGACAGACAGACAGACAGACAGACAGACAGACGGACAGACGGACAGACGGACAGACGGACAGACGGACAGACGGACGGACGGACGATTCCGTTTTTCCTTATGAGGTACGGAACCCTAAAAACATTGCGATTCTTATTTATGCTACAAAGAAAGTACGCTACCGTGCCGTTCATTAGAAATAGTAAACCGACTTTGCGGTATCAAATTCATAAATAACGTTCACATTCAAAGCTCCGTGTGTATTTCATGTACCTAAAATCTGTAGAATATCGCGTTGCAAAGAACTTACGCATAACTCATTAGTGTTCGGAAATTTACGTACATCTTAGGTTAAATATTAGCATAGCTAGCAGCTAGCAGGAGTACTAGATACTTACTATAATAAAACTGGAATGGTTGTGTTTGTAATCTAAATTATTAAAGTCCACGGCTATAGTTCCCGGAATAGCCACAACCGGTGTTGTTATTAAATCAAGAATATTGTCTATCAGTTTAAAAATAACACATCAAGTAATTGTTCGTGATGATGTGTAAACAAAATGATTATTTAAGTGGCGGTTTCCTAGAATGATCAGTTTATTAGCGGGAATTAGATTTTTATCGCTGGCACCCCTGTTGAGCGCTTCCCGCTTTATTTTACGTCAAAAAGCGCGGGGCGTTCGTAACGTCATGTTTCAAAGAACTACAGCTGCCAAGGGTGTTTTTTCGAAGAAAACCAATAATAATTGAGTACTGCGAATGTAACGAAAGGTTTGGTCAATCATAATTACCTATGTTTCCAATAATCTTGATATTAAGGGCATATTTTATGTTTCGCCCCTTTCTGTTTCTGCTCAATTTTTGATTATTATCTGTACCCATTTTTCCTACTTTTATAGTAGGGTTATGGTGGTAATGATACAATATGGAAGCTAGTCCCTCCGTGAAAACGCCTCACGAAATAGTTTCAGAGGGCCTGGCACATTTTTTTTCGCGTATGTGTATGTATACATATAGTATCTTTCACTCAGCACCATAAGATAGTCTATTCATCGATTATAGTAGGTTGTACGTCTGTTAATAAAATTGAACACATATTTTTTTTATACATAATCATTGAAATATATAGTAAGGAACTGCTCAAAGCAATTTTTCGCGATGCTTACTTTTGAGGTGTCAGAACGCGAATCTGACACCATCGCAGGATCAGTCGCATGTCAACCACCATCCTTGACGCGTGCTTGACGCCCATTTAACTGACACTGTTATAATTTAAAAAATGGCCACACGCATCGTGCGGTGTGAGACAGCACCACCGTCGACAATGATATTGATAGCGTGTGAATCAAGCAATATTAGACTTTTGTATGTATGTCTTAAGAACTAAGACATCAGCAAATAGAGTGTGGGTATAAGTCGTTTGATAACCTACTATGAGACTTGTTACACGAAATTGTACTGATAGCATATCCGAGCCATAGGCTTCTTTTGAGATCTTTGTACATAATAAGTTACCTTTGTTTTTATGCTCGCTAGCTTGCTCGGGGCTGCCGCCACGCGCGCGCGACGCGGCCCACCGCCGCAGCTCCAGCCGCTCGTACCCGTACCACCCCAGCAACTCATTCATGGCTGTCTCCGCAAACTCCTGGAAACATCATTGATTTTATTAAACTAACCAGTTCGCTCAGAGGTGCCATTATTATACTTTTGAACAGAGCTGGTAGCCGGGTTTGATTCCCGAATCACTCGTTCGTATTCTATTTATAGGTATTTGGGATGGTCGTTTTTGTGTCATGTGTTATTTCATTTTTTTATTATTTTCATGGATATGTTTGAAGCATCCGCAGCTGAATTTAGGTATTCAAGAAGCATTTTTTATACTTAACGGTTTTTGCATCGGGAATGTGAAGTAAGGAATGAAATAAACTAAGATAACATTGAGTTTGAATGAGCAAACGTACCACCTATGCATCTGTGATATAAATATAATTAACCCTTTAATGAATAGTAATCGCAATAAAATAAATCGATTGCTGAAAAGGAACTTGAGCTACTCTACGTTTTTCTAGTGGCCAAGAGGTGTTTACATTTTTTTTTGTCATCAACGGACATTGAACGCTGTTATTTTAAATAAAAAACTAATAAATTTTAAATAAATGGCGCCACGATGACCTCCTTACAACGTTTAATAGCCGACGAACCGACGATCGCGATAAATTCGTAAGAATATAATAAAACGTGATTCAACTCGGTGTAACTAAAGAAATATTTGTGCCAGTTGAAAATAAAAATTGTCTTGAGAATACAGATATTTTTACTTTTCATAATGTTTTCACCAGACAATGCAGCTACTAGAATATGTAACCACTGCGGCCCTAACATGCAAGACACAAAGAGAAGTTAAACCCGTTTATCTTTATGACTATCTCTTTCGTCGGCACTAGTGTGAGAGAGACGCACTTAGAGATAAGACGGCTTAACTTATCCATCCACCATTACCACCAGTTTACGCAAACCGTTGTCGTTATCGAAAACTATCGCTCGGTCCCTTTTACTTGTATCGGCAACAAGCAACATTTCCGATAGATTTCGATAACGAGAATGGTTTGCGTAAATTCATGGTAAGGGTACAGGAGAAGGGGAAGAAGGTCATGGCCATCTCCTCGAGTCATTCGCAAGCTCTTCCCGGTTAAGCCAAGACACCCACCTTAACCTTTTGAACGCCACGGCTAACGGCGAAAAAGCGTGCCACGAGCTCTCGACGACGGCTGTAGCCGACGCAAATGTATAGAAAACAGCATATCGTGGCATCAGGGGCACGGAAATTTGCGGACTGGGGCGTTCAAAAGGATAATAGCATCCTGGATCTGCTTGTAGGTACCTAGGTTTGTTTTGAATTTTGGATGATAATACAGACACATACACACTTATATAATAAATGCGAAAGTTTATTGTGTGTGTGTGTGCGTGTATGTGATTTAATATGTTTGTTACTGCTTCACGTTTCAAGTTCATTTATCACGGACCATTTAAAAGTTCCCAAAAGAATAACTATAAGGGAATTCCACGCGAACGAAGTCGCGGACAGAAGCTATAGTCAGTCATAAACATTGCACCATTTTTAAGCAGAATACGTTTAGAAAATGATTCTTAAAATAATTGAAATGTACAGTCGGCTTTACAACTTGTCCAAAGTCACGTTATGTCAACAAGGGATTAGTAGCAATGTCAAACGTCTTGTGAGAAATTCTGTTTTATTTGCATTGTCTCAGATAATCCATACATATAAAACAGTACCGTGACTCACTTATAGACAACGCATAGCCTAAACGAGAGGCCTAGAGGTTTGAAATTTGGAGAAGACATTCCTCGAGTAGGTACCCCAGAGGTGCACTAAGGACGGATTTTTCGAAAATGTGTATGGTAAGTGCCGCGGACGAAGCTGTGGCGGTCCACTAGTCATTTCTAAAATTGAAATTCTACTTGACACACCCTTTTTCACATGCTGGATATATCGATGATTTCTGTAGAATAGAACGAATCGATGAAAAACCACTTGTTAGATATTTGTACCTTAGTCTATCTGAGTTGGCTCTGATAATCATATCTAGACAAAGATATATATAGGAAGGAACTGCCAAACGCGATTTTCGCGGTCCTCACTTTTTTGGTGTCAAATGATACCATTGCACGCTCGGTAAATATTGCCGACATCGGCGTTCTTATTACGTTGAGGAAAAGTCCATTATTCGTTCATTCATGCGTTTTCTTTTTGTGGTTCGTAGCTCCTAGCGAGCAACGAAAGAAGCGATGAATCAGGCAAAATAAGACTGTGTAAATATCATAAGAACTAAGACGTCGGCAATAGCGCTTCTTAGTTTATAAACTTATAAATAGATGGCGTTTCCGTGACGAACTAAGTCATTTGTTCAACGCAGTTGTATTGTACGCCATATCCATAGTATAAAAAGGAGGAAGTAAGTTATCTTCATACAAACGCACCGCGCGCGGCTTGTATGCGTGCGCCAAAGTATCTATGCGTCGCCGCACGCACACTTAAACAAATCTCGACCCGCTTAGTAAGGGGAAACGGATCGAGATTTTGTTTAAGTGTGCGTGCGGCGATCTGTGCGTTTGTATGAAGATGACCTACTTCCCTTCTCTTTATACTATGCCATATCCTTCTTTTGAAATCGTTGTATCTAGAATACATTTACGTGACAACCTTTTCCCACGTTAGTGGATATATTAATACTTTCCGTAGAATAGAACTTTACTCTTTGAGTAACCAGAGTCCAATTAGACCGGCGACTGCCCATCTTGCTTCTGAAACGTAAGCTGCCCCTGGCCATAGCGTTGTGCACACAAGATTAATTAGATAAGGTTATTTAGGCGGTCGTATGACAAAGAAGCGATCGTATATAATGAAGGTGTTAAGATATGTATACAGTGTTACAAAGTATATACACGACAAGTTCCCTTTGAGTTATATGTTCCGTTCATACATATCTTGTGTCAGACGGTAATGAACCGTTACCTACATTGTTACTTCAGTTTTATAATGTTAAAGTATATTAATTAAGCTTAGATTTTATTTAAATTATAATGTATAAGTTGATCCGTTAACAACATAGGGCAATTATTGGTATTGTATGTTAATTATATTCATAATCTTCATCAATTTAGCCGGAAGACATCCACTGCTGGACATATGCCTCCCCCAATGATCGCCACAACGACCGATTCTGTACTCGCATCCAGCGGAGACCCGCAATTTTTACCAGGTCGTGAGTCTACCGTGTGCCTTCCGGTACGTGGTCGCCACGTCATGACATGAAGGAAAGACGTGAAATGATTCTGCAGTCTACGGTTGCTTTTGCGTGCCGACGCCTCAATAGACAGATCTCAAAGTCCTTGAAATGCGATTTGCGCCGCTGCAATACCAATCGTACCTATTGAAGAGGTGATAGAGCAAACCAGGGGCTCTAAAGTATTCGCAAGAGATCTATGTCTGGGCAGAGCCAACCTGCGAAACTGAAGGCCGTGGATGGCGGAAGCGTGACATCCAAACCTGAGGATTTGAGAGAGGTCGAGAAGTTCTATGGATAGTTATACACGTCAACGCGGAAACCTGTCCTAAATCTAGCTAACGACCCGAGAGCAAGATTGACCCGTCACTATACCTACCGGAAATATGCTGGACGTCAGCCTGTACGAGATTAGTATGGCTCTCAGCTCAAAAACAACAAAGAGCTAGGTGAGAACGGAATCACAGCCGAACTACAGCCTACTCTTAAGCTCATGAAGGTTAATTATATTATTATGATTTTAATTTCATCACTAAATAGCTTACTCCAGATGTTCCAGAAAGCTTTTTTCGCCGCTTACCATCAGGTGTGAGAGGAGCTACAGCCCTAAAAATTTAATGTAGAAAGTTGTGTTCAGTCACTATTAAGACCCTCTGTGGATACAACTTTGAAAGCTCATTTACTAATTTAAAGTTTTATGAAATATTCAATCAGTAAATATATTTTAAATAGATTTACAGTGGCTATCATGGACTATCAAGTAGGTATACATACTAGTACGTGGCTCCGTGAGCTATAGACGCGACAAACTTTTAACTTTGTCGTTGGATAACTGTTATCCGCATACATCGATATAAGGTCGCGGTCTGTTTACCAACACCGCAAATAATTTTGTAATCGCAGCACCATTTGTAAACCCCTATATCTCCGCCATTATAAAACATTTCGAAAAAATAAATCGACAAGAAAATGCCATATAATTGTCGAACCTGCTCACAAAATTTCACGAGAATCGGTTGAGAAATGCGATCTGTAGAGATGAAATGGACATCCGCCGGACATACGAAAGCATTTTTGCCCAAGCTGAAACGGAGACGCTTTGTTCGCTCGGTCGATTACCTAATTGAATGAGTAACAAATGAACACTCGGTGTTGCCAAACACGATAAATCAGTAGCAAAGGCCGTTTAGCGTTAATTAAAGAACGTAAACGTGGCATTACGAGCTAACCTGATACTATTCTAATGGGAAATAACACAAGCCGCAGCGGCCAGCGGACGGCTTCTCGTTTTAATTTACCGCCAGTGTTGCTAGTGTACAGTTGCGTAATAATTATCACCGCTGAAAACACGATATCCCGAACGCACAGCGAAGGCGTAAGTCTGAAAACTCCATTATTCTGCATCAAACTGCACCGAAATACGAAATGCACGGGCGCGATATCGAAGTTCATGTAATTAATGGTTCAAAGCGTAATCGAGAATGGATGCAAATTAATATTTATAACTCTTTTCTGTGGTCGCGTCGATATAATGTGAGGTATTTCGTACATTAAAGAAAATGGATTAGTGAATATCTAACTTGCGCGGAGATCATTTCGCCTTGAGTTGGGCCATTAGCTTAAAGGGCTCGTAAACGGGGTACTTTCTCAGCAATTAGTTGCTGCAATTCGGGCTATCGTCAAAAGTTAACATTCAAACTTTTTGTCCCCATTACTGATGTAATATGTAATATTTTTGGGGATAGCCCGAATTGCAGCAATAAATAGCCGAAAAGGTAGTATTGGTGGCTAATGAAGCGCTTTTGAATCACACCGCTGATTTGGTTATTTGGTCGAGTGGATAGGTACGCTCAACTCACTACCGATAGAAAGAAAGCTTATTTCTGAACATTTTAATATAGGTACTATTACTATAATATATTATTTTAGCATACTTTCGAATTTTGTAACACATCTATAAATTAATGTACAACAAAAATGTATTCAAACAATTACGGTTTTCTTCAAAAAGTTTGTAGTTGACACAAACGACGTGTAAAAAAAGCACTACTTATTCACATATTTTTTCTCAATAAATGATTTGATTTAATTGTATTTCATTACCTCGCAGCGGCCCTAACATGCAAGACACAAGGATAAGTTAAACCGTCTTATCTCTAAGTGTGTCTCTTTCACACTAGACCTGACGAAACAGATACCTAGTCATAGAGATAAAGGGTTTAACTAACTTTTATGTCTTACATGTTAGGGCCGCTGGCTAATGTTCATGCGCCGTTTGAGTTTCAGCAGCTTCGATGCTATAAGGTTTTGACAGGTCTGAGATAACATGAAACCTTTGATTCATTGCAATTAACTGAATACGAAAAAAGATATAGTAAGTTTTGTTCGTTTTAAAGTCAGGGAGTACAAAGCCAGCACCGCTATTGTTAAAAAAACCGACGTGATGACTGTCAAGCAAAATCCAACACTAACATAACTGACCGCCTAATTAAAAAAATAAAACATACTGAAATGTAAACTCCATCCAACGTAACACGATCAATTTCAAAGTAGCAAAGTTTTCACGTTTCTATAATTCACCATACCGGTTTCAAAGAAGCGGTCAAAGCGTGTAACATTAGAACGTGCAGTCAATAATGTTGTGATATCCAATATAACATAAATGCTTTTAATGGCAGCTCGGCTAAGGTAAATTTAGGAGCGTTCGTAACCTGACACCAGCCGACCTACGCACGACAACACGGTGCTGCCAGCACACAAAACAAACCGGTAGCTGTGGGAAAATTATTACTTTTACACTTCCGGTTTGAAATGCTGTATGGGTCAGTAGTTTGAGTTATGACTTATGCTAACTATATGTTTGAGTAGCTATGTTATTACGCTTGCTCTGGGAAAGAAAAGATTTTTTTATATTTTTGTTTATTTTATAATTAATAAACTGACTCTCATACACGCAGAAGGCTATTCAAACTGTATTTTTTATAAGAATAAGTATATAAAAGCGCAGTGTCATCCACTAAGATAATAGTAGTTTATGCAACGGTTGCATAATGATAGGCCTTAAAACACTAGTGCGGTTTTCATGAAACGAGCCGATAGGCGAGTTTCATAATAAGATCACACGTGTGTTTTAAGGCCAAATTATGCAGAGTTGCATAAATAACTTCATCTACACACATATTATAAATCCTCCATGATGGGTTCAGAAACAATATTTTCTGGCAACAAGTCATTTGTTGCAATCGTGGCTGCATATTTCCGATATCCGGCGCATTTTCACATCACACACACTCCGAGAAGACTACTTACTATTCATATTTTCAACTAAAATGTACATTACAAACAACTTTTTCTATTCAATTCAAAAACAATTCTACTTTCGTTCAGCAAAACACCAACATGGCGATCCTCCGTCAAGACCATTTTTTTTTAAATCATAGACAGACGGATGAAGTCTCTATGGTCACGTCACTCGAGATCAAATATTGTGCAGTTTATATTAAAAAAACATGCTGAATTGACGTTTCGTATCAATAACTGTTTTAATATCTATGGGTACTAGAATAGAGACCCACTTGAGTTTTGACAGCTGTTCCAAATTTAATCTCATTTCTTTACTAAAAACGATAAAGAAGTCATGTTATTTCTTTATCGCAGCACTGGTTTTTCATAATTGGTTGTCAAAATGGTGGTCATTTCCTACGGTTTTTGATTAACCAATGGAGGTTTTATGATATGGGTGTAGATAAAAAACTTATCATGGTGCATGAAAACGATTTACACGATTCTAGGAGACCGCGTTCTTACGCGTTCAAAGATACACGACATTAATTGAAATATTGAAACCCAGGCGTCAATTTTCTCTTTGTGTACTTCTTAATATTTATTATTTAATAAAGTTATAAAAGACCCTTAAGAGGACTGTGAACCAACGTCAAAAATCACCCTTTTCATACAAAAGGCGATAACGATTTCCACCCCTTAAACGTTAACCGATTTTGACCAATTTTTGATAGGTTACGTAGGGTATCATTTGATCACTTGTCATGGCAACATGGTTAGAGATATTCACGTCTGTTTGCTGCCAACTCAACCGCAATAACATCATGTTCACACAGGTAAAGCAAAAAAGTTGTTATTTCTATCACAAATTCTCCAAAAATGCGATCTTGCACGTGCTTCCAAACTGATGATTTTTTTGGTATGTAAAACAGTGTCGGCCACGACTTCCGTATTAAATATTTCATTATAAAAGTACCCAGTAGTCTTACCTCACTTTATCGTCGATCGTTTGCAATTGATATTACTTCAGTAATGCCAACCATCGCGAAAAAATAAACAGAAAAATAAAGGTGTGTTCGCATTTGGGAAATTTGGGACGCATGAAAATGAAAAAAAAAAACTGAAATTCTATGCCTATTGTTAATTTTTTAGGTAGATTTTTCAATATAAATAGGTTAAGATTGTGACTTCCTAGTTTATAAGAACAAATGAATATTCGTGTTCGTAAATTGCTATTAGAATTTGTAATTCTAAGCCATAGGTTTTTTTTTTAAATATATGTTTATATAATCAGGTAAAGATTGTGATTTCCTACGCAATAAGCTAATAAAGAGTGATTAAACGTAGATCCCCATTGTAAAATTAAGTTTTAAAGTTTCACAGAAGATTCTTTAAGTTTTGTACATTTTTTTTTATAAACGTGTTCGTTGCGAACAGACCTTTAGCAATACATTTTTTTAAAACGTTATAAGTGTCCTAAGTTGCTTAATGTGCAGTGTAACTCCGATAAAAGTCACGAAACACTTGTTGTCTTAAATTACCCCACCCTACAGTCTAACTTGGGACAGCCATAAAAAAAATATATAAATAAAACTATTCATATACCTGTTAGTATTATATGCAAAACAGAAAATATAAGTACAGACTGTAAGCTGAGACTAGCAATCACGTTGCTAACCCTATTATAACTATGTTTTTTTTACCCGGGAATTTGAAAATCGTCTCATTTTCACCCATTTGACGGTACGTTTTTTTAATATCGATTAAATATCAACAAACTCAAAAAATCGCCGAAATTCGTTTTGTATGAGAATACTGAAACGGCAATAAAACTGAATTTATTGATTGTGGTTAATTAACCAAAACGTATAAAGATTTTGTTTGTAGATTTTAGATTTTGACTGATAACCTATCAAAACTTGGTCAACATCGGTTATCACTTAAGGGGTGGAGATCGTTATCGCCTTTTGTATGAAAAGCCGGTAGGTACACACTTCTCTTAAAATTGGTTAAAATATTCGTAATTTTTCTCACATATTTTCTTGACCTACTGACCGTCTGAAAATGTCATTAGATACCACGCGCAACTATCATGTCGCCATTCATTAGCCCACACGGCAAACAGATCGGGTGGCACTAGTGGAGCTTATAATTCACCTAATGCCGTGTAAACCGATCTACACTCCGTACTAATGTGCGGAAACAAATATAAACGCTACAGAATTTAGGGAGCGGGGGCTTGGGTTACGTTTAGGCAGTAAACCTAGACCACTAGGACTATTATTGGTTGTGATTTATAATTTCACCATGTACATATTCATATGGAGTGAAGAAATAGCATAGAATGCGTGGAGATGCTTATCATCCTGGCATGTCGTAAAAGTCGACTAAGGGACGGGTCCTCTCCAACATGGTGGACTATCTGTATGGGCGATGGGCTGATCACCTGTCACCATACGGTTCATCATACCATAAACTAGGATAAGTTACATTAGGACTAATTAATCGAACGTGGCCACAAGTAGTCATGTGGCTCTGCCCACCCCATTAGGGATTTCGGGCGTGATAATATATATGTATGTATATTCATATGCCCACAAATTTTAACACCTCTTTTTTATACGATCTCTACCCCCAAAAGGCACACTACCAGGGGCGGCCTTAGCCACTGCGAGGCTCCCGGGCGGGTAGATCTTCGCAAGGAATTGTCTTTGTGGAATAAGTTTTAATGATGATGCTACAGCGTGATAACTAGCATGCGAGAGAGCGCGAGCGGCATGACGTGAGTTTTATGCGCGGCGTAAGGCGCGAAATTCAAATAAACATTAGTAGGTACTATTAGTAAGTACCCAATATTTTTATGCAAGCTGCAAGCGCGAGGCCCCAGGCGGTTGCCCTGCTCGCCACCCCCAAAGGCCGCCACTGGACACTACTCAGAGACAAGATGCGCAACGAACATATTAGAGGGAGCTTCAAGGTTGCAGAAATAGCGGACAAAATAAAAGAGTCCAGACTGAGATGGTATGGTCGTGTACTTCGAGGAACAGATGACCTAACCATGTCGAGAAAGTGCCTTTCAATAGCTACAAAGAAGAGGGGAAGAGGTAGACCTCAAACCACATGGATGACGAAGGTCGAAAAGGACATGAGGGAGATGACTTACGGAAGATGACGCACAAGACCAAAGTAAACGGCGTCGCATGATTGGGAAAGCCGACCGTAACGGGAAAAGGTGAAGCCAAAGAAGATCCCTACCCAAAAGTTTTGTTTTGAGGAAAAATGTTGTTGCAATCGAACTAATGACTTGCACTTGTGAAACGTAAATCACCAATAAAAAATAAGTCATGCCAAAATGTTTGTCAGAAGTCGTTCTGCCTTTTTGGCGGATTCATGTATAACAATATATAATTTTAACAAATATCAACTGCCCGCCCCGTCTTTTTTTTTGGCTACTGAACAGATTTCGTTCCGGTTCCTTGTTTCTTAACTATAAATCGAATGAAAAGGAGTTTCAAGTAAATGTTAAAACACTGCTATTCGAGTTACTCATTGGAATTGTATGGTATAAATGAGCCTGCCGTTTCCCGGAGAAAAGCAACGCTATCGCCTTGACATCCGACCCGGGTTGTGTTGCAGCCTGTATGCGGAACATGGAAATAAAAATATTACTCTTTATAGTAGTGGCTCCTTTTGGCGCTCGTAAACGGGCTAGTTCTTCGGCAATTTATTGCTGCAATTCAGGCTATCCCCGAAATGATTACATATTACAAGACTAACAGGGACCAAAAGATTGAATGTAAACTTTTGAGAATAGCCCGAATTACAGCTATAAATTTCCGATGAAGTAGCCCGCTTACGAGCCCCTTAACAATTCTCCAAAGGCAAGGGTCGAGAGCCGTAATGCCAGTTCGTAAAATTTTTATGAAATTTTGAACCTTTTGAGCGCCAGGCAGTCTCGTAAAAAAAATGTCTCCCCACGCCGCAGTTGAAAAAATTCGCTCATAAGACGCCCTTTTGAGTGAATTTTGTCAGGCATACTTGACCGCGGCGACCGTGGACTATTTAGCGGTTGTCACGCATAGTCGACAGCGTCCAAAAGGTTAGACGTCGTTTTGACGTCACATTTACTTACCACATCATAAATACCATGAGCTTATATACGTCCCACTGCTGCGAATAGGCCTGTCTTAATGAAAGGGCAGGGCAGTAACACACACACGGAAACAGTGCGGATTGCATACGTTACATGCATTTTTAATTACATGCACTACGTCAAAACTACGCAAGATATTGGATGCAGCAACCCATTAGGGCTGTAGCAATTGAGGAAGCGGACAGTTGATGAGATGTTTATTCCTAACATCAATTAAACGAATACAACTTACTGATGGTTCAAAGACAGGCAGAAAATAGGAGAAAGACAAAAAAAAACGCATATAACCACGACAATTTCAATTCAAGATATGACTAAAGTAACTATTAATTTGCGTTTAAATTTTCGGCTCGAAGTACCCTACCAACCACGGTATGGGCTGTACCTAGTGTAAAACGGAGCTCTGAAAAGGTTTCGAAAAAATAAGCATCAAATATTACAGATTGCTCCATCCTAAAAAAATTCTTGCCCGACGGCATTTGTTTTCTTAAAAAAAATTGACCAGTAGTTATAACAGACTACATTGTTTTTTATCCGCTCCGTTATATAATTGATACATGTAAAATAAACCCATCTTGCTATTACTAACCCAACCGGTAAAATTTTAAACGCGAAATGCATTCGAAAATGCTTCGTTATTGAACGAACAGATTCAAAATGAAACGCATCGTATCAGCTTACGTAAAACGAACAACCCCATCTATGATAGAACATAGAACACAAAAGCGCGCGTAATGTTACATCTCCGGTAGCGATCGATTCGCTTTCACATGTTTCTCATTATAACAGCATGGAAACAAAGAACGGCTCGCGTTTCAATGCATTACTCTTCAGATGCCTTTCGTGTGGAGTTTCGGAGAGTTCGCTGGCAACATTTGAATTTTGGACATAGGGTTGCTGTAGAAATTGCAAGATAATGAAATAATTATATTGAGGCAGATTGAAAACTGGAACTTCTAATATTCATAAAATAAACAAAGTCAAATTTGAAGTTCTATTTAGCTAAAATGTTGCAAGCAACCAATTAAATTTCCCGCTTTTCAGGATTCGGAACGACTTTCAACCAGCAACCCTGGGTTCTGTTTGGTCATGTGACCCCGCACTTTTAGGAGACTTGTGAAGGTGGCAACACTGGCTCGGAGCGCCTTTGTAAAGTGACACCACAACTATAATGTGCTGAAACTTAGCCATACTTGGGTGACAAGAGTAGAGACTTGAGTGCAACCCAATTATAGTCTAACTAGTGGGTTGTGTATTGATAAAATGGGGGCAAAGTTGAATAATATATTTTATCTACACCCATATCATAAAACCTCCATTGTTTAATCAAAAACCATAGGAAATGACCACTATTTTGACAACCAATTAGGAAAAACCAGTGCTGCAATGTTATTTCTTTATCGTTTTTAGTAAAGAAATGAGATTAAATTTGGAACAGCTGTCAAAACTCAAGTGGGTCTCTATTCTAGTATCCATAGATATTAAACAGTTATTGATACGAAATATCAATTCAGTATGTTTTTTTTAATATAAACCGAATGACATTTGATCTCAAGTGACATGAGAATAGAGACTTCATTCGCTTGTCTATGATTTTTTTTTTAAATGGTCTTGATCGAATTGCCGCCATGTTGGTGTTTTGCTGAACGAAAGTAGAATTGTTGTTGAATTGAATAGAAAAAGTTGTTTGTATTTTACATTTTAGTTGAAAATATGAATAGTAAGTAGACTTCTCGGAGTATGTGTGATGTGAAAATGCGCCGGATATCGGAAATATGCAGCCACGATTGCAACAAATAACTTGTTGCCAGAAAATATTGTTTCTGAACCCATCATGGAGGATTTATAATATGTTTGTAGATAAAGTTATGTATGCAACTCTGCATAATTTGGCCTTAAAAAACACGTGCGATCTTATTATGAAACTCGCCTATCGGCTCGTTTCATGAAAACCGCACTTGTGTTTTAAGGCCTATCATTATGCAACCGTTTCATAAACTACTATTACAACTTACTTACAGATTACGGAAGAAGAGTTTTTACTTTCGATTTTTGTATGTATTCCAACCGAAAATGTCTACTATAGCTGTCCCTTAAAAAGAATTCGATATTGTTCCTTTCATTAATTTTCTTGCGAATATTATACATGCGAACATCGAAAGTAGGTTTGTCGTTTGTTTGTCCTACTTAAGTAAAGATAGTTGAAGGGTCGTATCGTAAGGACAGGATGCTTTTGAACCCAGAAATTAATCACAGTTCCAAAAGTCGCGCAGTAGTTAATTTTGAAGGCAGGCACTTTAAAAACCTTGAAGTAAACCGTAGACTAAACTAGTAACTAGTAAACTAGGATAAGTTACCGTCATTGAAATATAAGTATAGTAAAGGAACTGCTCAAAGCAATTTTCGCAATGCTTACTTTTGAGGTGTCAGAAAGCTAATCTGACACCATCGCAGGTTCAGTCGCATCGCATGTCACCATCCATGACACCCGTTTAAGGGACACTGTTATAATTGAAAAAAGCCCTCTCGCATCGTGCGGTGTGAGACCGCAGCACCACCGACCACACCGTCCACAATGATAATTATCATGTGGATCAAGCAATAGTCCACCATCCACCACCATACCATCCACCATCACCATCTACCATCTTAGGACTAATTAATCGAACGTGGCCACAAGTACTCTTGTGGCTCTGCCCACCCCAATAGGGATTTCGGGCGTGATAATATGTATGTATGTATGTATCAAGCAATAGTAGACTTTTGTGTGTATGTCGTACGAACTAAGACATCAGCAATAGGCGTTTGACAACCTTCTATGAGACTTGCTACAGGAAATCGTACTGAGAGGCATATCCTTCTTTTGAGATCTTTGGTTCCAGCGCATCTCTTTCTTCAATATTAGTATGAGAGAGACGCACTGAAAGATAAAATGGGGACAGCTAATCTTCGTGTCAACCTTGAGAGGGCCGCTGATGATGTAACGTGTCTGGTTTCTAGTGACGTTTGCTGTCTTATTTAAGCGGCGGGATTACGGTCAAGTTCACCATCTGACTGACGGTTTGTTGCGTTTATAGTGACTTATTTTTATTTCACTTATATCTACTATATAAAAAAATGTCGGGTTTTCCTTCCTGACGCTATAACTCCAGAACGCACGAACCGATTTCCACGGTTTTGCATTCGTTGGAAAGGTCTCGGGCTCCGTGAGGTTTATAGCAAAGAAAATTGAGGAAAAATTTCAACAGAAAAGCGGGAAAATCTTTTTTCACATACAGCGCCATCTCTGATACATAGCTACACCAAACGAAATGTTACATAAAACGAAGCCATCTGGTGGCGAAACGGAGTTCGCCGGGTTTGCTAGTTCTGTTATAATAAAACAAAAGTTCAAGAGGCTATTCGACATTGCCCAAATGATGTCGCAAATTATGTTGCTACGATATGATATAATCCCCGGCACATAAGTTGAAGCAAAATGGCGGTCGTCCGCGCAGGTACAACTACGGTGCTCGGCATGTAAGTTGAATTATGACCTTGAATGCGCAGAACACATTTTCGGGTCTCAATCGAAGTGCGGTATGAGGTGCGACGCGACGGGCCGCGCGTAACCATAGTTTTACTTGCGCGGACGCCCGCCATTTTGGTTCAACTTATGTGCCGAGGATTATAGCTCTTATTGCCATACAAGGCTACCAAAATTCTCTTTCCTACCTCCTAAATTTGTTTAGCTGCGGCATCAGGATCTAATACAAATTTTACATAGAACTTGAGTTTATCCGTTCTTTTGCATCACACAATTCTGTTTTGCAGTAATCTTAGCACAAAACCTGTAACTTGAATTTGTACAAGATTTTGTATTCTACCAAATCGCTTGAAAATGTTTTGCGCGAGAATGCAATGAAACGTAGTTATACGCGAAATACAAACGTGCAAATTTTTGCAGGCTTTTCCAAGACGGCGGAGGAAGCGTCTATACAACATATCAAAAAATCAGAGCTACCGGACCTTTTTTAGGGTAAAATTTCTCTAATCACTGAATCAGCTCGTTTGCCCCCCTCTTAATATTAATATAAAAAAACATATCATAGCCGTTACGTGAGCTAAGCTCCTCCGTTCAAATATGATTATTTTTAACACGGATTGATAATAAATTATGTCTGATTCGACTTCTCATCGCTTTAGGCTAGTTCTTAACTTCCCACGCACGCAATAGGTCTGCTTAATTTGTAGCGTAATCGAAAACAATTGTATTTCTGGCATGTATACATAAAAACATCTTAACAAAGTCAAGTTCTAAACGGAAGTATTTTGGAAATACAGCCTAACAACAATTAACACTAAACTTTGTCTGTCTATCTGTAAGGGCGTCCCAAGGGGGGCAGGTGGGCCTGGCTCAGCCCAGAATTTAAACAGACCACTTGATTTAAAACTAGGTACATTTATCTCGGTATATCGACTTATTGTCTGCCTCCCGGCCCTGGAAAAAAACAGCTACTTCAAAGCCACAAACAAGATGTTTTCAGCATCTAACCATCCATTGCATTATGTTATGTTAGATGGCCAAATTCAGAAAGGACACTAAAATTGATCTTTAATTAAAATGACGTTTGAGTAACGTTTTTGTATAGGATAAATAATAATATATAATAATAATCAGAGGACAATCTTTATACAAATCGATCTATTCCTAAAGTAAGCTCTAAAGGCTTGTGTTATGGGTACTAGACGACGATATACATACTTATATAGATAAATAAATACTTAAATACATAGGAAACATCCAAGACTCAGGAACAAACATTCGTGCTCATCACACAAATATTTGGCCTTACCGGGGATCGAACCCGGGACCGCTAGCTTCGGAGGCAAGGTCACTACCAACTAGGCTAACCGCATCGATGAAAAATAGTTGAGGGACATTAAACTATTTAATCTCTAATCAAATGCAGTGGCGTTTCTGAATTCGGCTAATAGACTCAATCCCAGCTGTTAATGGCCGCTATAGATCCCATTGATCTTATTCAGTCACGTCGACTCGCGCGCAGCGGCGTCATATGTCAGCAAATAGCATTAAGAGCCAATTATTGACGGCAAATAAAATGGGTATACCCGTGCGAACGGTGCGGGCGAAGATTGGCAAATAAACTTGTATGATTAATGGTATAGTGCTTATAAATGTTAAATAAGCATGAAAAAAGTAAGAGAATTCGTTCGAAAATCGATATAAAACATTATGCCCGCGACTTATAATGATTCCCTCCTCGTAAACTTGTGAATTTTCCGGAATAAAAAGTACCTACCCTATGTCCTATTTCAGGACCTAAGCTAACAAACACACAACACACTTTCACGTTTATAATAATATGTATATAAGTAGGAATTCTAATAACTGTGTCATGCCAGTCTTCACCAAGAAATAGGAGATAAAATGTACAGGATGTCCAATAGGGAGTTGCTGAAACTAAATAAGTGTCTCTTCCCTCCGTGAATTTCGTAGGGGTCCCTTTTTGTAAGGCGTATACCTGAGGCCCCGCAGTTTTATTCCAGCTGTGGTTGAAGCAAGCACGCGCGTGTCAAAATGAGTGAGCTCACCACGGAAGGAAGAGTATATGTTATTGAGTGCTTCTTCTCGAGAGGAAAAATTTATAGTAATGCGTATAGAGGGTTTCGTACTAAGTTTGGAACTCATAGATTGCCAGCAAAAACAGTCTGAAAAGGTAAGAATTTAATATTTATTCATATTCATCTATCACACAACTTGTGTATCAATTCAATTAAACTGCGTTGAAATAATTTAACGTTAATGTTTGTAGGATAATCGATAACTTCGTAGAGTATGGTACACTCCAGGACCGTAGACACGAGTTGCCAGGTCCATCTGTTACGGTGACTACACAGAAGAAGCGAAGATCTCGCTAGCGAAGTCCCTTCATCCACATAAAGTAACGGCATGGGTAGCTATTTCAGTAAAAGGAATTTATTTTCAATTCTTGGAATCTACGGTAATAGGAGAGAGTTACAAACAGCTTTTGGAAACGAAACTCTTCCCTTATGCAAAAAAGAGGGGGCTCGTTACAAATTTAAACTTCATGCAAGATGGAGTGACGCCGCGCCGGAGTCTTTGAGGTGTTTGAAGCTATTCATCGCGTATATGGGACTCGAGTAATCGGTCTGGTGTACCCTAAATTTGCTCAAGGCGGACTAGAATGGCTTCTGTACTCACCGGACCTGAGCCATTGTGATTTCCTTTTGTGGGGTACATTAAAGATCATTGTTACGCTAAAAACCCCAGCACGGTAGAAGAACTGATCGCGACCATCCAGGAAGTGGTTCGCGGCATTACAAACGATATCTTGGACACAGTAGTTAACAGTTTTCTAAACAAAATTGATTTTTGTGCACAATCTAACGGTTTGCACTTCGAAAACATCTATCATTATTAATCACTGTACTTTTTCGTAATTTTTATAAGATGTAATAAATTGACATACAAAAATATTTGCAGAGTTTCCTCTATTTAAAGCAATTTGGCTTTTCTGATTCTGTGCACTCGTTTTGAAATGACAGCCGATTAGTTTCAGCAACTTCCTATTGGACACCCTGTATAAGCAGATACATTTCTATTCAATACGCGCTCTAGATAAAACAAATAAGTAACATATTATATTTTTAAAGTATAACTTTTTCGTGTAACTTTATTCAGTGTAAGTATAAAATTATTATTTTGAAGACCTATCGAGTTTCGTATCGTAAGTCTATTATATCCAATTTTCTAACAGAAACACGATACCATAAATAATGTCTAGAATCGAGAAAATTACTTACCCTCCTCTGCTTGCGCAGTCGGACGATTCGCAAAATTAACTCAAGTTCTTTAAATTATTATCTGCTCCAATTGATTTATTATTATACTTCAATGTTTTTTCCTGTCCTAGTTGCACGACCTATCTTAATAGGGCGACTATACTTATTGGCCTTACAGGACAGGTCTCCTAATTTAAATTTCCATCCGGATAAAATTCCGGTTAATATTCGATTTGTTTGAAAATAAGGTTAAACGCAGACACCACGGTCTGCCAAGTAATTCATACATTTTTCATCACACTTGCTCGGAGAGGGTGCTATTATACGCAGGTGAATAGAGCAGCTATAGCTGATTTAGCTGCTCTATACGCCCCGCCCTCAACGGGAGTTATAAACCATACAATGATTTAGTATGGTTTATAACTCCCGCTGACGGCGGGGCGGGTGCCAGGTCCGGTGAGGTGCGGTGATCCCTTTCTTATACAAGTAGCGCGCAACTGACGCGATATACAGTTTATTCTAGCCACCTGATGCTAATTCACGGTGTACAAAGGGTTTTTTTTTGTCTAATTTTTATTTCAGTTCGTCGCAAATGTGATGAAAAACATTGTGTGTATCAGGCAGTAGGGGGATAACAAACTCGAGTCATTAAAAGCCTTCTTACGGCCCTAGATGCACAATGTACTATAACACTGGTTTCGTTTCTTGCTTATTGTGACACATAAAAACAGAATGCGAGTTGTCCGGATGCATCTCATCTGCATTGAATTATTCGCATTTCGTTTTTGGTTATAGAGGTACTTTATTTATATCGACGCATTTTTATTAACCTGCGCATTCTGTTGAATGAGGAACAATATAAATATAAAAAAATCGTTATTAAATATCATGTTATTTTGACATGCAAGTTATGAAATACATTCATTTAGGCATAAGTTCTTTAACCTTGCTTTCGCTCAGAGCTTTATCCTCTTTGAGTTCTTCATTTCACGCCTGCTTCTCTAATTAGCAGTGATCGGCAACACCCGTGCCATACCGCGGGATTCAAAGAGGAAATAATAATATGGACATGACATGATTCGCAAAAATTAAGAGTTATGTTATATGTATTTGTAAATAGAAATCAGAATATTTAATAAACTCATAAAATGTATTATTTTTCATTAAAGAAAATATTGATAAACTTGGTTTCTATTTTACACTGCGTAAAATATTACGTGCACTCATATAAAATATGTAAGTGTTAAAATATAATCATTTGAAGTGCATAAAAACCCCTGTTTACTGAAATGAGAATATATTATTTTCTTTTACCGATTCGAATGCTGGCATCCCGGGGAATATCCATATTAACATAATGATTGAGGTCATTGACACCATATGGCACGGGTCTTGCCGATCACTGCTAATTAGACAGGAATCACAGAACGCAGCTAACAAGAGACTTACTTTTTATACGCCACGATCTAATGCGAAAAAGCGTACCACGGACGCCAACGACGGCATTATAAAATGCAGCAAATGTATGGAAAACGACATTATCGTGGCGTCAGTGCTAGAAAATTCGCTGTCGCATTTAGCCGACGGTGGCATTCAAAAAGATAACAAAATATTCGAAAATTTTACTACCTATATTGATAACTAGTGGACCCGCCAAAACTTCGCCCGCGGTATTCTCTAAACGAACTTTATCACCCCTTTTCACCCCTTTAGGGATGGAATTTCAAAAAGTCCCTCCTTAGTACACCTCCAGGAATATCTCTTCAAATATTCAAACCTCTAGGACCACCCGTTTAGGCTGTGCGTTGTCTATAAGTGAGTCACGGTACTGTTTTATATGTATAGATTTAGGAAAAAATATATTTATTTATCTGTTTGTCATTGTTATCATGGTTACAATACAAAGAATTAAAACAGATGGTATTTGTAGTTGTCACCAGATCCTCATGATACCCTGTAAGGGCACTACAATGTTGTTGAGTCAGTTCCTTTTTTTACCGCCTGTCTTATTAATTTTACATTGAAACAAGCATAAATTACCAAAACCGGACAAGTGCGAGTTAAACTTTTCGAGAGGGTTTCGTGATTATACGAATTTTCCTGTTACTTTAAATACAATAGACTTCTTATAACTTTTCCTGTAAACTATAGATAGAACTATTTTCTGCATTTTTCCGGAGATAAGGGGGAATGGTAAATTTTTGCCTATTTTCCTAAATAAGTTTAAATTCATATATCTTACAATTACAAAAAAACCCATTGTCACAACGTGTTTCTTTTGTTGTGTCACACGCTATAGTTTGCAAAACCTTTTTATTTTTCTTATTGACCCCCATGTTTAAAATTCATTTATTTACATTACACGTCCGTGTTGTGGTCACCGGCTTACATACCTATGTGTACCTAATTTCAACTCAATCGGTCCAGTAGTTTCGGAGCAAATTGGCTGTGACAGACGGACGGACAGACACACGAGTGATCCTATAAGAGTTCCGTTTTTTTATTTTGAGGTACGAAACCCTAAAAGCGCTATTTATACTTATAGTTATAACTCTTCATAGTTGCGCCATGTTGTAGATGAAAGATGAATCATATAGGATCTGGTGGCGCTGTCATCGGAGACGGTCTCAATAATGCCACTGGGTTTTGGGCGGGTCGGGTGTCAGCCGCATGGGGTCCGGACAAACAGACAATTAAAATAGAAATTATTATTAAGGAAATGAAATACAAGTTACTAAGTGCTTAGTGTAATTCGAAGATTATTTGGTACTTATTATTTATTATGAATTTTTGATGTTTTTATGTTTGAATAAGTATCCGTGAAAAACTACTAAAGGGATGGGACTATAACAGGTGGATTAAGGAAGGTCCCAGGTACAGTCAAGTTAATAAATATATGTTACCAAAACGGTAAAAATATTTGAACGATCTTACAACCTTGACAATAAAGTCGTGTTCACATATTTTTGACCACTTAAATATTTTTGATCTCGACTGTACTATCAAATCTTTGTTTCACTGTATTCGACAAGCTAGAAACAAGATACAAGGATGTTAAATTTTAAGTACCAGTAAAGAGAATTGGTGCTTTGCGCTTAGGTAGTCGTGGGCACCAGTGGCGGAGCCAGCCTGCAAGCCGATTCCTGACGGCTTTACCAAGCTAGAAAGCTACGGCTAGCTGTCAGTGAAACCCATGTTAATCTAACTAAATGTCAGACTCGCACGTGCGGGTCTAATTTTTCCGGCTTCCCTTAGGAATTTTTGGACGCTCCGCCACTGGTGGGCACAGCTTGTTTTAAATAAATATGATCTAACCAACATTCACATTTGACAATCCCTCCAAAATCACCAAGCTCCAAAGATTATAGAGTGTAAAAACGAGCAGACGGGTCGCGTTTCGCTAAAATTAACGTCAGCGAGTGACGCAGCGGAGTCAAATGACGCCGGCCGAGACGGGCGGTAATTATACGGGATCGTATTCAACAAACGCAGCGTTAGGACGGAGATACACATGCTGGTAAAACGATCAAACTAGCTCCTGCTATAAATACACAAGTCAGCCGGCCTGCAACCTGCCATCTACAAGCTGCTCAACAGAAGCGACCGACGTCAAATATTTCAATTTTTGATGTGTAACTTTCCTCTCACTTTCCTGCAATCCGTGGGAGTGATTTCGTGAAAAGGGACGGAAGTGTGTAACAGGAAGCTGGGGAAGCGCGCGCTATTTGATTTGACCAATGAGCGCATGCGGTGAGATGTCAGATGTTACATATTATATGCGACTACTGTAAGGCTCGCTCGTTTTATTTATGAATAAAAATTGATTACCATTGATTATTATTTATATGGTTATCTAAATCCGTTGCTCCAAACGACTTGTGTAAAAAACTTAAGTTTTTTGTTAATTTACCTTCATACGAGTACACTTAAATGCTGTAGCACCACCATTTACAATATCCATTTTAAAATGACTTGCATATTATAAAATCAAAGTCAAAGTCAAACTATCTTTATTCAATTTAGGCTTTTACAAGCTCTTATGAAGGTCAAATAATGAATCTACCCCCGGTTCGGTAAAATATCCTATACTGAGATAGCCGGCAAGAAACTCGGTGAGGTATCATTTTTTCAAAACAGTACACATATACAAATCTAAGTACATACCATAATGTAAATTTACTTATAATAATTATTCTGAATAAAAAAATATGAATATGAATATATGAATATAAGTACTTATATACCGCAGCAGGTACGCCCATCGAGACCTAGGGATGGCCGGTGCAGGTCTAAATTAATTCCAAACATCCCTGTCCCTAGTCTGTAGTCTTTTACTGTGTAATATGCCCTAGAAATAAGAACTCGCTTTACAGTAGATTTGAACATTGTGTCTGTTTGTTCTACAATGTTTGTCGGTATTTTATTGTAAAAACGCGTGCAATTTCCTAGAAATTATTTTTTAGTTTTAGCCAGTCTATAAGTGGGTACTTTAAGCTTCCCGGTATTTCTAGTATATAATGTTAAAACAACGAAAAGGTGTTTTGTTCTTATTATTCCCATAATTACGAATTTAATGATTCATGAATTTAAAGGGATCGTGTTGTACAAACATGCTAGAAATCGTTTTAAATCAAGTAAATAAACTAATGAAATGTGACGTAAATTTGTTTCATAAAATCATTAAACTTTCTAATCGTTTTGCACTGGTGACAAACCGTTGAAAATTTGAAATGCTGTAAAGTTTACAAGCAGCTCTAATCCACGTCTAATCATCCTTGACAGTAGTGGTGCATTAAATAAATATTAGCACTTGCATGCGAGTAGCATGCTGGCATGGCAGCATGCCATGTATTTCTCCACCTTAAGACGTACCGCACATTGGCATTCTCATAAATTTGATGTAAGTAAAAAGAACATTTTTTATAATTTTCTGACAATCAAATCAAGCAATGCGATTGTTAAGAAGAAGAGTTTTTTGTAATGAAATTGCTGACTGATTGTGTGTTGGTGTTTCTAGTGTCCACTGTTGTCGTGTAAAAAAAAAGGAGAGATGATTCATGTGTATATCAGTGGCGCAGCCTGCCTACAAGCCGATTCCTGACGGCCTTACCAAGCTAAAAAGCTACGGCTAGCTGTCGGTGAAGTTCATATTACTCTATCTAAATGTCAGACTCGCACGTACGGTTCTAATTCTTCCGGCTTCTCTTAGGAAATATTTGACGCTTCGCCACTGGTGTATACATAAACCTAATAAAAAAAACCAACAGACAGCCGATGCAATTGGTCCTAATTATAAAAAATGTCATAGCCTAAAATTATCATTTTCAATACAAACAGTACCGTGACTCACTTATAGACAACGCACAGCCTAAATGGGTTGTCATACAGGATTGAAACTTGGAGGAGACATTCCTCGAGTACCCTAGAGGTGCACTTAGGAGGGATTTTTTGAAATTCTATCCCTAAAGGTGATAAAGATTGTATGAAAAATACCGTGGGCGAAGCTGTGGCGAGTCCACTTGTACATAATATACCTAAATAATATTTTTCTTCTAACCAACTACCCATAGCGACAGCAACTACCGTTCCAAAAAATTCTCACGCTGCCCATAAAATAATTAAAATTTAATAAAGCTACCCGATACGGCTTGTAATTTTAGGAAATACTTAGAAGTACGTAACCTCACGTTACCTAATTGTAGAAAATTAATTATTCGTGCATTAAACAGGCCGGCATGATACCGGGACTCGGCTTACACTGAAATTAACGACGGTGCTCGGATGTCGACAACTTAGAATAATTAAAACGAGCAATCGAAACCCACCAGCGTTCTCAAATTATGTAATTAAAAATATCTCGAGATTAAAAATTTGCCTCGGTATTTGGTTTTTGGGTAAATGAATACTGAGGCTACGGCCGTGTTGTAGAGATTTTGAGAAAAAAATAATAAGATGGGACGGGCTCAGTACTGACTCAAAAACAGGGACAGTGTTGTGTGTCTAATCTTTATATTTTTAATAAGTAAACTACCTAGTAATTGCGTCTTTTAGTCCTGTCAGCGAAATTGTCCTTTAACATTTTTAGAGATAGTTATTCGGGGTAAGAGCTCGCGGTGGATACAAGTTCGCCTGCTCCGATCTCCGAACAAGATGATTGGGACTTAGGATTTTATTCGGGAAATTTAGTAGCGTTCAAGTCGCCATTTGTGCGGACACAAAATCAGTGCTTGACAAAAAAGGTCCCCGAATACCTAAACAGCAAATAATTTCCTTATTTTAGGTGCCAGAGAAAAGTTTGTGACAGTTGCGGGGATTTGAGCCAGTAATTATATTAGTAACATTTATTTTGTTACGCTAATGTATTTATGTCTGGATAACATTATCTCTAAAATGTATTGACATGTGTATTAGGTTTCATAGTTTAATATATTTGGTGATTGGGGTAAGATTACGAGGTCAAAAGTACGCACGCGTCGTTTTACCCACGACCACTTGCGTATTTAAAGCCCAACGCAAAAGAAAAATATCTAAAGGTGTTTTTATATCTTAGAATGTAGAAAAATTTCAAGGAATTATTTTAGGAAGGCACCACAACGAGCCGTGATCTCAGAAGATCGAATAAATAAGGCCAAAAAACGTACTCAAGAAAGTATTAATAGTAAGAAAACGGAATATAACGTTGCGACTTTTGTGACTAGTAATATTGATAATGTGATGATTTGTAGATTTAGACTTAATGTCCAAAGTTTTTAATTTGTTTATGTTTTTAATTTGAAAATTAGCAATAATGTCAATTTAATAAACGTTGATTGAATACATACATTTGCATGCGTAATTTTACCCATTTGCTTGCGTAGTTTTACCGCGCGTGATGATGGTCAAAACTGTTGACTCAAAAGTACGCGTTCGGACCATTTTACTTTAAACGCATTGTAGAAAATATCTCGTCAAACTTGAACGTAAATTCACTTAAATAATGGAAATATATAAGATTCACTACTTTTTCAAGAACTTTATACCCAATCAATTCAGATAACGCATTTTTGATAGGTTTTTGAGACCAATGAAAATAAAGTCTTTTGACCCGGATGGCTTTACACCCGTAATTACACAGATATTTTAAGCATTTCGCGCATTATCTTTCATTAATAAACATACAATAAATCTGTTTGGTTTTGGCGTGTCTGTACATTGAAGATATTTACAAAGAAATGATACAGGGGGACAAAATAAATGTAATAGAATCCAAAATTTATTTTTAAGGATTTTTGTTTGTTTGTCTGAACACGTATCATAGGAAATGAAGGGATTTTGATGTGATTCAAAAAAGTGGATGATAACTACAAAATAACAAAAAACAAAACCGAACCCTTTAATAGGTAAGATAATGAATGGCCTTTGTTAGTAAATTAACTAGAAACATCAAATATATCGTGAACTAAATGATAAATTAAATACGTCGAAATCGGCGTCAAGTAGATGAACAGAACACCGTATGAGGGTTTTTTTTTTTTATTAAATTCCTTTATTTCAAGTATCTTCGAGACTCATATTGAGAAATACAGCAATAATTAATTCAATAGCAATAAGAAAATAATAAGACACTATAATAAAATAGTAATATTATGTCAAAAGAATATAGGTACCTTATTTATTTGCCACCGAATTGCAAACACATTTTTGTGGTTTGTTGTTGTTTTGTTCATCAGTTTTCCCTGCAAATCGACTTGACAGATTCTCATAAAAATTGGCACATGATTAAGTATGTACCTAGCACGTTATTTGGAGATGGATATAGGATATGTTTTCCCTGTATCCAGCGGCCTAACATGCAAGACACAAAGATAAGTTAAACCCGTTTATCTCTCTGACTATCTCTTTCGTCGGCACTAGCGTGAGGGAGACGCACTTAGAGATAAGACGGTTTACCTTATCCTTGTGTCTTGCATGTTAGGGCCGCTGTAAAGATTTCGAGGTATCTTTATAAATACACTGAGAAAAAATTACTGTACCGACATTTATTTATTTATTTATTTTTATTTATTTATTTATAATTACATATCTATAACTTACAGCTAATCGCCAAAGCGTTACAGATATTATACTAAGATACCAATAAACACAATAAAAACAATAGAGAGACTTACACTATTACATGCTACACACTTAATTAATCAATTTTGATAACGTAATTTTAAGACCTTTCAAGAAACGTCTTGCACTCCTACGACATACGTAATTCTGGATGCCACGTACGTAATTCTGGTGAGAAACGTACCTAACGTAAGTAGAGACTCGCCTACATAGATAATGTTGCGGGCTACATAGATAATGTTGCGGACTACAAACGCCTGTATATGTTTTTACATTACCACGTAACAATCAACATTATTTCGGATGCTTCGACATTATTTGGATTTGGCTGCGAATACATAACGGTAATGCAGGTATAGCATCGAAATTTTTCTCAGTGTATAGGTAATATGAGAAATGCAGTCGGTCGCCATTAAAAGCTGGTATTCCTTAAACATAGAGACTTTTTAAATTTCCTTGAAACACAAATAACTCACGTATAATCTTTACCATTGAAATATTAATTGACCCGCAACTTAGACCTTTAAAAATCCCCCAAACATTAGTTAAGGATTATCGGAATAGTAAAAATAACTTCGGTCCGGTGTAACCCGAGAGCGTGTAACCCGACACCGCACTAAAAGCGACCCGAAAACAGTCGCGTCTTCTGTTACACGTGTAAAGGGTATTTTAAAGTTTATTGGGTTTTGTGACTCAAATCTGGTTTCTTTTGAATACGAAAGATACATTGCGCTTTAATCCGCAAGTATGGGGCGTGCTTGGGAAGTACGACTCTGTCAGAGCAAACTTGTCAAGGTAGCTAAGTATATAAAAATTAATGTTTGTTGGTTCGTCCCCTATGCGTTCTCATACTATTCAACCGATTTATTTATTTTTAGGGTTCCGTACCTCAAAAGGAAAAACGAAACCCTTATAGAGCTGTCTGTCCGTCTGTCACAGCCAATTTGCAAAAAATCATGTCTGTTGTATGCGAGCCCCCCTTAAATATTTGTTTTATTTGAATGTCATAATTTGTTTATAAAGTGAATATATAACTAAATATTCTTTGAATATTTCAAGCATCTACCTGTTGCCGTTATCAATATCGAGCAAAAACAAGCAAAAAAATCATGTTTGTTGTATGGGGGCCCCCTTATAAATAATAATATTTTATTCTGTTTTTTAGTATTTGTTGTTATAGCGGCAACAGAAATACATCATGTGTAAAAATTTTAACTGTCTAACTATCACGGTTCATGAGATAGTGCCTGGTGACAGACGGACACATAGACAGACAGACAGACGGACGGACGGGTAGTAATAGGGTCCCGTTTTACCCTTTGGGTACGGAACCCTAAAAACCGGACAACTGCGAGTTAAACTCGTGTGGAGAGGGTTCCGTGATTATATGGAATTTCCTATGTTACTTTAAATACCTACCATAGACGTTTATTGGTTTTCCTGTAATCTATTAGGTAAAGAACTATTTTCTGTATTTTTTTCCAAATTGTAGGCCCCGGTCGTTTCAGAGACAATATTTCCTGAAATAACTTCAAAACCATTTATCTTAAAATTATTAAAAAAATATTATGATTTCCACAATGAGCCCTTTCATTTGATATGTCACATGCCATAGTTTGCAAAACGTGTTCAAAATTCATTTATTTACGTTACACGTCCGTGTTGCGGTCACCGACATACATATGTGTACCACAACTCAATTGGTCCTAGTTTCAGAGCAATAGATGATGATTTACGAATATCTTTCCTCTAAATTTCCAATCTGTATGACGACCGGTATAGACTGTATATTATAAGTGAGTCACGGTACTGTCTCACAGCTATAGATATATTTTTAGGGTTCCGTACCTCAAAAGCAAAAAAACGAAACCCTTATAGGATCACTCGTGTGTTTGTCTGTCTGTCCGTCTGTCACTGCCAATTTGCTCCGAAACTACTGGACCAATGGAGTTGAAATTTGGTATATATGTAAGTCGGTGACCGCAACACGAACGTGTAACGTTAATATATGAATTTTAAACATGGGGGCCACTTTTGGGGGGTAAATAAGAAAATTAAAAAATAAAGTTATGCAACTTATATCGTGTGACATATCAAATGAAAGGGCTTATTATGAGGATCCTAAATATATTTTCTTTTGAATTTTAAGTATAGTTTTGGAAGTTATATAGGAAAATAGACGGAAATTGACCATTCCTCCCCCACCCCTTATTTCCGAAACTACTGGGGCTGAAATTTAAAAAAAAAAAAAAGGAAATAGTTCTTTACCTATAGATTACAGGAAAACCTATACGAAGTCTATGGTGTTTAAAGTTACCTAGTAAATTTCAGATAATCATGTTCGAAACGGAACCCTCTCCACCCGAGTTTAACTCGCACTTGTCCGGTTTTTTATATAATAGTTCACTTCACTCCTTTTTTATGTATGATTGTAACTTTAAGCGCTATGTATGGTTAGTGTATTCGAAAAGTAATTATTTCATCGCCCCGACTGGGAACTGAACTGGGGATCAATAGTCTTTAACCCTTGAGCTGACCACTTACTGCCGATCGCAAAATAAATTAACCACCTCATTTTTTTATACTTTTCAATTTCCGAACACAACGTCAATCATTCAGCTTCAATTTGTTAAGACGCACTCAAAAATATTTTAACTATCACAGCGACATTTTTAACACAGAACAATTTTTATGCAACGGAATTTATCAACGGAGCTGGATTTATTGTCTGTCCCATGTTAAGGGAACCTAGTCCTTATGTAGTAGCAGTAAGGTCCGGGTTGATCGTGTTAAATTGAAACTGATATCGTTACGTGATACGCGCATGCACACCTCCCGACCGGGGAGGTGTGTTCACCCCCTGCCATAGAGTAAACGGGTACCCAGATGGGTAACTATATTGCAGATCCTGCCTACTATGCCGATGAAGGGCGCGGGTTTGAATCGCTCTAGGAGTTTGTATAAATAAATAGACACATATATACGAACTTAGATGTAATACATTCGGTTTAAGTGGACCTACGGCTTTTCTCACAAAAGGCAATAACGATTACCCCTTAAATGTTAACCGATGTAGACCAATTTTGGATAAGTTGTCATTCAGAATAAAATCTAGGTCTGTACGTTTTGGTTTTTTCACTATTAATCAATAAATTCAGTTTTAATGCTGTTTTAGTATTGCTATACAAAACTAATTTCGGCGATTATTTGACTTTTTTGATAATTTTTTAATACCTATTCAAAAAAACGTATCGACCCAGATTTTGTTCCGACTGTTACGATCAAAAATTAGTGAAAATCAGTATACATTTAAGGGGCGGAAATCGTTATCGCCTTTTGTATGAAAAGGATGATTTTTGCCGTTGGTTTACAGTCCTCTTAAAGATTTGAAATCAGCACTGACTCCTACCGGGATCGTATTATGAGCTCTTAATTCCAGGCAGTTTCTGCCGTCAACTGATTTACCTGGAAAATTAGTATTATGCGTGAGCTAAATCCGGCCACTTTAATGCGCTCATAATACGCATTTTATAGGCAGCTCAGTTTACGGCGGAAACTGCCTGAAATTAAGAGCTCCAGGGTTTCTTAAACTTTATGTAGCTGCTTTCAAAATTTCAAGACTCCCATGTACCCCTTTTTTAATACGATTGACAACACTAAAGTCATCTTAATAAATTGTATTAGGTACTTAATAATTAATCGTATAGTCATAGACATCCGGTACACATGACACGGACCCCTAAGGGGTCCATGGACGAAAGATTAAATAACCCTGGTATCTCAAGTATTTTAGATATTTTGATATTTAATTTCTAATGGAAGTGATCATTTTTATATTTTATTTGTAATGGAAAAGAGCATTTTCCAACTTATTCGAAGTATGGTCCATTATAGAAGTTTTTTTTATATACTAGCAGAGATTAAAGTTATTTAAAATAGTTATGAATAGACTAGGCATCTACAGGGGGTTTATCCCCTTGAGGGATTTGTTCCAGTTACATTTTGTTTCATTAGTATTTGAATAATCATTTGTCCCTTTGCCCAGTCTCTCTTCTCTCGCAGTGATGTATGTAGTGCAGCGACGCATCGCCGGGATCCGGGATCGGTTACACCGGGATATCGCGTGACATCCCTTCGCGTTGGCTTTCCATGGGACTTGTTTGCTCACAATTAACCAAGTTTTGGAGAGAAGACTCATGAATTACTGACAAACTGTTCTAGATAAGTTTGCGGATAAAAATGTGTATCCGGATAAAAGGCGCTTAAATAAAATCCGGTCCAAATGATTGTCACCCGTGTCCTTGATGTTTACGGACCCAAGATAATTAGCCTAGTTCAGTGATTAAGACTCCTAGACCGCAAAGACAAAAATTTTGTTAGGATGACAATAATTCCACTACCATCTTAGGACTAATTAATCGAACGTGGCCACAAGTAGTCTTGTGGCTCTGCCCACCCCATTAAGGATTTCGGGCGTGATGCTATGTATGTATGTATGACAATAATTTAGGCAGGGTTTTGTCTATACTTACTCAATCTTTACCGGATGCCTACCGATACTATTAAATATTTGTAATGTGATGTGTGATTATATTTCAATTGGGTTATTCATTCAGTAACATCGTGAGTTTGATATTATTATATTGTTTTGAAATGACAATTTATTTATCGTTCTGTGTGCTCGTCTGTATAGTATATACTCGTATAACTGTCGTCTATTTGTGTGTCAAAACGTAACGGGTCACCGCGATTTGCGCAGAGGCAATTGGAAGGTCCAAGTGTAACTTGCAAAAAAACCTAGTTTACCAGGAAATAGCGATAAAGGAATTCCATGCAAAGTCGACGGCAAAAGCAAGCTAGTTTATAAACAATTTCAACAGCCCAATCATACTTGAAATTGAAATAATAACTCGATTTACATTTCAGGCGAACAAGGTTCGGGCGGTTTCGCGTGAGATATGATGCTCATTTCTCATGCACATTATGTCAGTGTCACATCTGACCAAAACGCTGACATTGAAGCATCAGCACACATGCGCCAGAAGTACTCTTCTGCACGTAATGAAATTATGTCCGCTGACCGTGTCGCGGCATTGGCCCAATAATCTGCGCGTACGCACTGCAACTTGCACCGCGTGTAAACAGACCCAAATGGATCTTATTCAAAACGTAACATAAGCTAGAATGGCTTGCGTGTCAATTAGTTGAATTATGCGTTAACAGTCCGGAATAACTCTTATAAATTGTGGCATTATGTGCCTCATACTTTTTTTCATTTGCGTTTAGTCTTTTTTAAATTTGAGGCATTATTGGAACTTGACCTAGAAAGTAGAAAGAACCTCAATTTTTTTTTTTTTGGGTGAAATAGCTATTTTATCCTAAGTAAAGCAATTTTAGGTGAAAAATTGGCAAAATTATGTTCTAAATATTATCTCCGGATGCTTTATTTACGAAAAACCAGCAGTTTTAGCCAAAAAAGGTGTATTTTGAGGTTAGAAACAGATAGGTTAGAGACAAGCAAGAATGAATCGACTTTACTTGACTTATTTGTAAGCAAAGTGGTCTCTTAAGCAGTATTTTATATTGTAAATTAAATAATATTAAATGGGGGTACAAAATTGGTATGGGACACATATTCGAGTACATTTTTTAATGTTTTTCGTTTTTAATCTAGCGGGCATTTTCTTTCCAAATACCTAACTATTTAGCCCCATGATGATACAAAACGAAGCTTGTATAATATGTACATGCGAGTTTGTCATTACTAACAAACAAGCATGCATCATGCATGACATGCGATAACGGGTTCAAACAACCGACATCACGAAGACCAATTGGGCATATTATGACATTGCATTTAGAACGAAAATGCTATTTCGTTACAATAATTTGAATGCATATTATCCGGCTATTGCTTATATCATGAAACGTTTTACGTTTTGGTTGCAGAGTAAGGGGCTTGAAGTGGTGCAAAACGAGTAATAGATACACTACTGGTGGTAGGTTTGGGCCGCGGCTGGTCACACCAAGGGCGTGGCAAGTGGCAGGCGAAAATACCAAAAATATAATACCTAAGTTACATGCTGCACGAGCAATGGGACAGTTAACGTTAAAAATGAAAAACAATGACCAACTGCATCTACTTTTTATTACTTTGATCGATCTTTTTCTTTTCACGGTTCCGTACCTCAAAAGGAAAAAAACTAAAGCCTTATAGGATCACTCGTGTGTCTGTCTGTCTGTCCGTCTGTCACAGCCAATTTGCTCCGAAACTACTGGACCGATTGAGTTGAAATTTGGTATACATATGTAAGTCGGTGACCGCAACACGGACGCGTGACGTAAATATATAAATTTTAAACAAGGGGGCCACTTTTGGGGGTTAAAGTAGAAAATTAAAAAAAAATGTAAGAATCTTAAATATAGATATTTTTGAAATTTAAGTAAAATAGTTTGGAAGTTATTTAGGAAAATAGGCGAAAATTGACCATTCCCCCCCCTTATTTCTGAAATTACCGGGGCTAAAATTTTGAAGTAAATACAGAAAATAGTTCTTTACCTATAGATTACAGGAAAACCTATAAGAAGTCTATGGTATTTAAAGTAACTTAGTAAACTTCAGATAATCATGTACGGAACGGAACCCTCTCCACGCGAGTATAACTCGCACTTGTCCAGTTTTTTTATTATTATTGATGTGTTGTCGCTAGAGCATTGTCTCACTTGATGGTAAGCGATGACGCGGCCAAAGGTGGAACGCGATTGCCTACTAAATTCTTAGTTAGGTACTCTAAGGGTAAAATATGCATAGAAAGGAAGCAAGTTACCCAAACCCGTACCTCGCTACGCCCGTGGGTCGCACCTCTTTGGCAAAGACATGCCGCTAACGACTGTAATCGTGTTCTAGCAGGGCTTGGATAGCCATTTGGAGATGGGTTTGGATTGGACAGCTGCACCGAACAAGTGAACGGTCTTTCAGTCCCACTTCCGGTGCTCGTCCAACTTGCTTCCTTTCCATGACTAAAATAGTCATCACCGGTCACCCTTAGAGCAACTAGGAATTTAGTGGGTAATCGCGTTCCTTCGGCCACGTCATCACTTCCCATCAAGTGAGACTATGCCCTAGCGACAACAGATCAATAATAATAAAAAAAGAAATAGGTCGATTTTTCATCTAGGCTTAAAGTGGATTCATCCATACTTGTCTTATTTGGTAAACAAGTTTCTAACCTCAAAATGCACCTTTTGCTAAAACGGTTGTTTCCTTGCAAATAAAGGAACCAGTGACAATATTTAAGACGTCACTTTGTACATTTTTAGCCTAGTTTTGCTTTATTTAGGATAAAACAGCTGTTTCACCCAAGAATTGCACAGTTTGAGGTTATAAACTTGTTTACAAAATAAGACAATTATGGATGAATCCACTGTACGATGTTTATAAAGCTCATAGTGAAATGGTTTTGTGGGTGAAATATATTTACGTCGCTTGTCGCGCGTTTGAGCGTTTAAAGATGGAGTGAATAGAACTTTTAATGATTTATCCATAAGTTTTAGTTATTTTGTATTAGGGTTCATGATACAATCGGTCTGTTTCCGCTGTCACAAGGGCTAACTGACAGTCCAACTGTATTAACCCGACCTCATAAATGTGAGATCCTGTTCAAAGCAAGAGCTGTAGAAATGAGAAGGGTAGGAAAATGATAATGATGGTATTGGGGGGCTGATATGATTCTGAATCTGTTACAATCGTTTTAATGACGCAAGCGAAACCGTACACGCTGCGGGTGTACGCACGTAGTACGTATAGAGGAAACTAAGAAATTCAAACGTCGAGTAGTTTGTAGTGAAGCTTGCCAAACGTAAGTACTTACGCTTCAAACCTCAACTCTAGCTACAAGATCGCGCATAGAATTTAGCTAAGGTTATTAATTTTTCAGCTTCAGTTAAAAATTCTTTTTTTTTTTTTAAGCCACGGTCTACTCTGTAATTTACGACGTAATTAGACACAAGTGGGTGTTACTATCAATTACAATAAATAAAGTTGACCCCAAACTCGCGCATCGCCTATATATCCCGTGACGTCACGCCGCGTGGACACCGCGGTCATTGACATGTCAAACTATTTCTGCGGCGCCAAAATAAATGCGCGCGGGCAGCGGGGGCGGCGAATCGCAACTTTTTAATTTCTTTACGCAATTACAGCTCATACAGTACGATCATCAGATGGAAACAATAAATTGAAGCGTCGACTTGCGGCCTGGGACGGTCTCGAGTTACGTTTTGAGCAAAGGAACGTCTAAAATTACCCCGCACGCACACACGGAGCCCGGTTGATGTCGGTACACACGCACACAGCGCCGCCGCCTATATCTATTATCAAAACATCCAGCGACTCCGGTTACAGCGATCCGAGCGCGCTTCAGATATCGTGTTACACACTTTAATGGCTGGAAAAGGCCTCGAAAACGTGATATTACACGAGTTTTATTGTGTATCGCAAAATGTAATTAATATTGTAATCGTACACTTGATAATTTATTCGTATTCGTAACCCCGCGACCGCCTTTGTGGAGGTCCCCCCGACGTGAGCATATCGAATTTAAAAATACGACTCGCCGTCTCCTCTTACGAGCGACTGCCAACGGCGCGAAGAACAACGGAAACTCGCATCAATGTCGGAATTCAAATACAAATATACAATTTCATACCTTGATTTCTTCTTCGTTCTCCTTTTTGATGGGTTTCGGCGGCGACGCGGACTTGCTCGGGTTAGAGTCCATGTTAGTTTCACTTGCGCACATAAGAAAGTCCTCAAAAGTTTCGGTCGCGTAAGTTTAACGCGCGCGTAAACATGTCGCGGGGAACGGAGCGTACGTATGATCAGTGCAACGTCCGGTCCGCGACTGCCGCCATTGGCCACAGAGAGCCGGAAAAAGCTTATTTTTCGCGCGCTCGCCGGTGGGCGGGGCGTGCGCGCGCGTGCGCTGGGCGGGCAGCTCTTTCATGTTTGTCCTATCACAATAATATATGTTTTGACCATTGTCCCTGTCGGAACATTATTTATTGTGAAGATATATTGTATTAATTTTTTGTAAGCAGTGATATTATTATAATATCTATTATATAAAAATCTCGTGTCACGGTGTTTGTGGTCGCACTCCTCCGAAACGGTTCGGCTGATTATTATGTTTTTTTTTTAAGTATGTTAGTTAGGTATGAGAATAGGTCGTAAAGTATATTTCATACCGCTAGGTGATTAGAGTGTCCATGCGGAAAAGTCGCGAGCGGAAGCTAGTCTTAATATACCTAATACATATCTTCTTATATATAATAATCTATAATTTATAAAATAAAAAACCGACTTCAAATAGCCTTTGAAAAGTAAGTTCACATTTAACGACACATATTAACTACATCAAGTAACAATAGCATAATGCCAATTGCTCATCACCATTGACAAACTGTTGCTATCCACGGTGCAAAGATGTCAATCGTTGAGGAGTTCTCCTGGTTCTTCAATTTTACTACATGAATTTTCATGGACATAAGTTGCTTCAGAACTTTATACAGCAATTTAATCGCCAACCGTGAAATACTCAACATTTAGGAGTTCTGGTGATCATCTATGGTCTTCATCAACAGTTCCACTTCGCCAAATAATGCTTTTGGAGCGTAACTGCTTGAGTTATTACAGAAAATACTAAAATTGCTCTATGCTTGCCTATAATATTTGAAGAGTTCTATCGATTCCTCATAGATCCTCTCATCACAACTCGACTTTGACAACAATGGAACCAAACCGAATTGAGAACCTCCTCCTTTTTTTTGAAGTCGGTTAAAAATCAATTGCCATGCGTTAGTCGCGCTAAAACTAAAAAATAGTTTAACCGATTTGAATAACTCTTTTTTTGATTTGTTTTTACTTTATTTAATACAGGGGTGGTTCACAACAAAAATAAAGGGAAATTCCACGCGAACGAAGTCGCGGCCAGAAGCTAGTATCTAATAAATAAACCTATATTAGTCCCACTTCAGGGAACTCCGCACTCCACGTCCACACACCCATCGTTGAATAGATGGATAGATTCTATGTAGATACTTATGTGTAAATCTGGGGGCAAGACGAGTAAAAGTCGACGAAACAACGCGGGTACGGCCTACATCCTTTTCTCGAAGCGATTCCAGTGCCGGATTAGCCATCTAGCAAGAGTAGCAAATGCTACGGGCCCCGCACATTTTGGGGGGGCCCGCGCACGCACGCTTGCATGAGCGTATTTCTTTTTTCGATTCAGATAGGAGCGTATAAATATATAGTTTTTTAATTAAAATACAAGAGGCCAATTGTAAGATTTTCCCAATTTCAAAATATACAAAAATAATAAAAATAATAATAAATCAAACCAAGGGCGTCTTGACAGAATTTGCTACGGGCCCCGCACTGGCTTAATCCGGCACTGAGCGATTCACAGCACTTTTGAACCCCCTGTATCTTTGCTGTGAGGATGTCTAGAAAGCTGAAATCTTAGCTACGAAGAGTGCCATTTGAATGTTTTTGATGGGATTTCCTACTATGTTTTCTTTCACTGAAATCATCTATTAAAATCTGATAATATTGTGCTCACTGTTTTCAAAATATACTTGAGATTGCAAATAGTACAGGCCAATTGGAAGAATACTAGAAGGGTAGCTTTCCATACAAACTTCGTGCCATTTTTTCAGCCGGGGGTTTGGAACTAGAGGAGTGTTTTATTTTATTGTACTTATTTTTACTGAAGGCTAGTATAATGACATTAAAAAAAAACCGTTTAATTCCCGGGCTTTGGTAAAAATAAGTACCTACACAATTAATAAAAAAAACCGGCCAAGTGCGAGTCGGACTCGCGCACGAAGGGTTCCGTACCATTATCTATAAAAACGGCAAAAAATCACGTTTGTTGTATGGGAGCCCCCTTAAATATATATTTTATTCTGTTTTTTAGTATTTTTTAGTATTTCTTTTGTCGCCTGTCGGCTCGTTTCATAAAACCGCACTAGTGTTTTCAGGCCTATCATTATGCAGCCGTTGCATAAGCTACTATTATCTATTTGTGCGGGACAAATATTAATAATCGTATAAAATTTCAGCTTTGTAGCTTAAAATAAATAATCTTCGAGAACAAAGTAACTGTGACACCTACCACTGCGCAAATCCAAAAGGAAGGTAGGTATAAAGTTTAACAATCTATGTGAGTCTATGTATGTATGTATATATTATCTATGTAATCAAAAATCTGATGTTCCACTTTAGCTTCTAAATTACTGGACCGATTTTAATAAACGGGGTATCATATGATTCATGGAGAATGTGCGAGTGTCATAGGCTACAAGTATAAGAATTTGCACTAAGGGAGTGTCATATTAGGAGCTAAATCACTCTTACGTCACCAGTCGGGTTTTCGTTATCAGTAGTTAGTATTAATCCTTATCTAATTAGACATTTTGCTTAAAAAAAATATTTAAAATTTTCTTGACATCGATGATGTCTTTAATTTAAACTATTTACTTAATATCTTAGAAGACTCATACTTTGAAAAATCACTCTCAACATAATTAGCCAAGGCCCATGTACAATAACCAAATAATTTCTAAATCGAATTAAAAAATTAATGGATATTGTTGTCTCTAAAACGCACGAGGCCGTGCCGTGACGGATCCCTAGTGGGCAACAAAATATATACGTATAAGTGGTGAGTCATGCATGAAAGCAAAACAGAGCATACTCCTTGCTATTGCTGTAATTTTATATATTTTTTACTAAGGCTAGCCACTGATCTACAATATAACTGTACAATGTCACTGGTTGCACAGTTATATTGATCGTCAGTAGATGATATTGACGATCAATATCGACTACTGACGATCAATATAATTGTGCAACCAGTGATATTGCACAATTATATTGTAGGTCAGTGGCTAGCCTAAGAAGACCTTTTATCATTTATTTATTCGGTTAAATCGGTTTCATTATTTTAATTTTGTACCTAACGAAACGAAACATATTTGACAATCTGTGGATTTGACAAGTGCGAATCTCCACAGATAGGTATCAGTCCAAATAAATATTCTAAACGTGTCTTGGTCTGTGTCAACTGTCAATGTCGCAATCAGCTGTTACTTGTTTTGGTATTTTCGTACATCCTGAAATGTATAATTGAGGCAATAAGCAATGCTTTCCATATTTATATGACCCCACTATAACATAAACTGCACTTTATTTTAGTTAAAAATGTCTACTAAGCTGCCCAAAGCCACATTAAGTCTGAAGCAGGTAGTACGCTACGTACTGGAAGACCTCAGTGTTATTATTCTAAGTGGAAGACTTATCGTTGTTAATACCTAACCTTTTTGATGAAGTCTTTTGGATTTTCAGTTTTTGCTGCGACAAGAGGTCCTGAAGCTATACAGGGATATATTCAGAACACTGAGATACGTGCCGGATGCTTCAACGCGACAGGACCTGACGGTTTGGGCTCGAACAGATTTCAAGAACAATAAGCATCACACTGACGAAACCACAATCAAAGCCATGCTCCATTACGGTAAAAAATCTTTGAAGGACCTGGAAAAATCAATGGCTCTAAGCAAGTAACGAATTAGATGACTTTTTAATTTTTTCACTCCATTTGTTTGAAAAAAATTAATGGAAGTGCATTAAAAGTAATATAATGCAATTTGGATTAAAAGTTAAATAGAATTATTAAAAAAAACCAGTATGAATGTTTTGTTCTGAACATTATATATTATGTTAATTTGAATAAGTAAAAACCTCTAATGCTATTAACTGCGTTTACTATCTAAAGAGTGAGTAAAAACCTAGTATAAAATATTAACGCAAAGCCAGTTCAGGTTAACCTCTATGCTGCCAGAACATTTGTTAAATGCAGTACTATGGACATCATATCTGTAAGATAACTTGTATTGTTTCAGTGGCCTAGCATGCCTGTAAATAATGTAATGAAGAGGGGACTGTATATATAAAATAGGATATAATTAAACTTGATTGAAATAATCCACTGAAGAAAGGACATAATGACATTGCATGTGATAGAGCAAATTAAAAGAATAACACTTCAACACTAGGAGTGCACTTTGTTGTTGCGAACCCTTTAACCTTTTGACCGCCAAGCATGTCTGAGAAGTAACACAAATTTCAACTTTAAGTCAAGGTAATGTAGGACTTTTTTACCCTGTATCCGCTAACGGCTACAGCCGACTGTGGCGGTCAAAAGGTTAAATGCCACGGTCAAATGCGAAAAAGTGTACCATGGATGCCAACAACGGTATTAGTAGACACAAATGTATGGAAAACTGCATATTGTGGTGTCAGGTGCACCAAAATCCACTGTTGTATTTAGCCAACCGTGTTGTTCAAAAGGTTAAAACTGGACTTTCTGTCTGTACAGGGTGCTGTTTACATTTCAACATCCTAACATGACTGGCAGTGTAGAGGTTAACCATTTAAGTTATGTTGTTGCTACTATTTGTGGATAAGTATAGTTATTTTTGAAAGCAGTACTAATTTAACCCATTTAAAAGGGAAGGACACAAAATAAACAGGTTAAAAAAATGTTTATTGCATTATTATCAACTATCTACACAATAAGTACCTACAATACAACTAAATAAAGAGTGACTTGACCTAAAGATTATGTGTTATTTCACTAAAGTGCTCAAAGAAATAATAAATAAAGCTGTACAGTCTTTGATCTTTAGTTTTAATTTACGTCATTAATTACACTAGCTAAGTATTTATTACTAATGTCTGCCCCAATCATAGCACGACCTAAATATATCTGAAATCAATGAGAAGTACTTAAACATATTATGTGCGACATCATTGAACAGAAGAACCAACAGTCCCTAACCCAGCTACTATTTTAACTTTTAAACGCCAGGGCTGTATGCGAGAAGACGTGCCCCGGACGCCGAGTGACGGCTGTAGCCGACAAAATGTATGGAAAACGGCTGGCCGTGGCGTCAGGGGCAAGAAAATCTGCCGGCGGCTACAGCGGCGTTCAGAAGGTTAATAGCTAGTGTGCTAGAGGGGCTACCTCACAACTCAGACAACAACCCCAAAATATTATTATTATTATATAATTATTCTTATAATAGACCTAAATGGTTGATACTTATATAACGTTGAAGAGAATTCAAAACATAGTTATAGAATAGACATTGTAATGCCTTTCACCACTTCATTGTTAATGTAGCTTTGTTATCAAAATGATATCTCTCCGCATCAAAATCCCCACAGGTGCCCCCTTATTAAAGTTATTAACAACTGTACTAAATCAATTGTCCACATAAATTGCTTTATAAAACAAAAATACCAGAATTGGTACTGTCACACCAGTGCCTATCACAATGGTGAACACTGTAAAAAATGTGACAAAATCACCATTTTTATTCAAGTATTTTGCTAAGATCTGGATTAAGTTTCTAGTTATATGATGCCCATCTGTCCCATAGCAAGGCAATATATTCAAAAATGCTATTCCCATTGAGAATATAAAAATATATCTAAGGAGCTTCTCAAACTGTGTAGGTGAGAAAAAAGAGAATATGGCTGTTCGAGGAAAATATTGATCAACGAAAACTGTCTTGTGCAAGTCATATGGCACACCTAGAAACAAGACAGCATTATTTTCTTTCCTTTCGATGACAATCAAATAAGTGTGGTTGTTGAGTGACGGCTTCAAACAGTGCATGGCCCTTGGACAGGCAAAGCCATCAATTTCCGTGCATTTTTTAAAAGTATTTTTCACCATATCTCTTGGTTTTAAGCATGAATATTGCCCAGGTAAAACTGAATCTGCAACTAGTTTAGGCTCCATGTATTCAAAGCAGAAACTGTAAAAGTCATCTTTTCTACAGCATTCCACAACGTCATTCTCCTTGATTGTTTCCATCATAATTTCATCATTTTGTGCTACATATTCTGCACTTGTGCATATACCATATCTCTCATATGCCATGTGCAGACAAAATATCCAATCATTTATGTTTTTTATTTCACAGTTATTTATTGAAGTTATTATATCTCCCTTATCTAACCCTCTTACGTCTTTCAAAGGTGAATCATCGGTGAAATCTATCACTTTAACTCCCAAGTCTGTTTCATACGCTATACTGAATAGTATAGGAGCAGAGAAAAACAATAATAACGCAATGAAAGCCATTACAATATTGTGCCAGACACCTGCACAGTATATTTGAAGCCGCTTAGTCACAGACAGACTATTTAAATGCTCCGTATTTAGCTGCACAAAGGCTATTGGAATTATTGTAAAAACAAACACTCCCACTGAGATCACCTGTACATCTTCCTGTGCTGCAGCTAAAGCATGGCCTAACTCATGAAATGCACTGCTAAACGCTATCGATAGGAAGTAAACCCAGAAGTCTGAAGCTGGGATGTTAACTCCAGGTAACACTGCTTTGACTTCAGGCATATTATTAAGCTGAATACTTTCATTGAAATGTTCGAGGATGAAATTTAATAAGGTCCATATGGCAAATGGCAGGAATATCCAGATGCTAATTATATAACCACAGGTGAACCATTTCCGTAGAAGGCGCGTCAGATTCTTGCTCCAGCGATAAATACATCTGTTAAATGCTTGCGTGGTCCAGGAAAAGTTGAAGATGCCAACTTTTAATCCAGTGCCTTCCAAGAATGCATAGTATGGATAATGTAAGCAACTCTGTGAAAAAATAAACGTTTTCATTAACACAAATTAAAACATTTTCCTAGAAATTGCATCACATTCACAAGAAAACCATGCATGCATACCTTGAAGAAGAAATCGAAAAACCATATAACTACATAAAAGGCTACAATAAAAGAACACAGTATTGTGAAAGACATTACAGAATTCGTTTTTAAATCATCTTTTAACTGATTCAATTATCGTTATTTGTTATTTATCTTTTTGTTTTCTGGTATGTCAGTCAGTCAGACCGGCTAACTTGCAGGCAGCCTGCAGATTTGCTGCAGGTTTATGACATGAGTGAGTGACAGAGAGAAATAGTGGCGCAAGTTAATCTGTGGGGCAGCTCTTTACTTCACTTTCAATTCAACGTTCCGTTTCACACTGCTGACATTTGAGGTTATTGAAATTAATATTGGTTACAAATCACAGATCTAGAAATGTAGTTCACGCGATAAATATTTATCTCAAATATTCTTTATGGTTATAAGTAATAATTTCACTTTTAAAATAGAGAATATTTTTTATAAAAATAACGATACTCATTTTACGTCTAATAAGCATTTAGCATAACGTTGTATCATTTCTTGGTTCGTTCGTTTCGATCCAGCTGACGTTTGGTTGGACGTGAGTGAGTTACTTTCGTGACACCGTGTTTCTAACGTAAATACGTGCGTTTCGTATAGTTGATGTGTGCCACAAATAAATTAATTGTGACACTTTACAAAACATTTTAACATGTGAGTGATGAGTTGTGCCGAAAATGATAGTGGACCTTTTGTCGTATTCTTCCTGCCGGCGGTCGTAGGCTGTTTGACTATTCTCCTAGCGCGGCGCTGGGCCTACGCTCAAGTTAGCAACACATCGTCCACAGCAGTTTCTAGGCGGCGGAAAATCATTAAAGATCCGCTTATAAAGCGGCCCTTGCCACCAATCAATTGTAAAATGGTGCCTCCGGGCACTAAAAAGTCGTCTGGAGTCACCAACAAAAAGGTACGAACTCAATGCCATTCTTTGCTATACTCATTCTTAAGTAAGTTTTAAATGTTTTTATTTTAATTATAGGGTGCATTGTCGCCTCAGGAAGAGGACGTAAACAGCAATGGGAAACGCGTGCGGCCGCGGCTATTGCCGACGCTGTCGACTGGGGTTTTGAATGATGTTAAGCTGGTGGAGGGTCCGGCTCCACCCAAACACATACCATTCCCATACATCCCTCATGATGGGGAGCTCCTGTTTGAGGTGATGTCGTTCATCTTCACTGTGGTAGCCACTGGGTTGCAGTTCCTCAATATCTACAGGACTGCATGGTGGCTGCCACATTCTTATACCAACCAAGCTATGGCAAGTCTTTTTGTTCCTCTTTTTGTGTATTCTTTGAGTGTTGTCTACGGTTTACAGATATAGTGAATAATATGTTTCCATCGGTAAAACTCAGATCTCAATCGGAAGACGACGGGACCTGAAGTGTCAATTAATTATGGTACTAAATGAGTGACATGTTTATATTCATTCATATGAAATTTATTATTTATTGTCAAATGTCAAAATGAAAAATGACACCTGGATACTGGGCCCCAATTCTTGATGCATTCGAGATAATGTTGATTGCGAGATTAAACGTCAGATTCATACAGTTGTGTCAAATCACTGAATGCACTGATGTTTAATCTCGTTTGCGAGATTATCTCGAATGCACCGAGAATTAGGGGCCTGCTGAAGCTAATTGAGAGAGCACGATATTACGAACTTTTCCGATAAAACACGATGGAAACTAATTATGCACTACATCTGTACATTATTTCTGGACACAAAACTCAAAACAAATATGTAACATATTTTTTTATTTATTCTTCCTTTGATTGTTATTTTATATGATATTATTATATCATTGGCTTCCATTCCTTTTCTAGTTTTCTAGTAGGTGGTATAAAGTTACATATATTCCAGAACTTCTACCTCATCGACCCACACCTGGTGGCCTTTATTGCGACTTTGCTGGTGCGCCGGCTGCTACTGAGCTTAGCCACAGTGCTGCTGAGGGCGACGCTGGCGCCCCCTATGCTGCCGCATGGCATCGCGGCCGCTAGGTGAGCAGTACCCTATTTTTACCTGACTATGGCAAAGCAAAAAAAGAGGTTTATGATTTTAGCAGTCTATGTATGTAGGTATGTAAGTTTGTATGTGTTCCCTCGTTGCTAAATACTCACTATATTGGGACAACTGGTCTTTGTCTTTGTCGTGTTATGCTTCGGCTGACTTACTAGCTTTACAAATTAAGACGACTGTGAACCAAATGCAAAAATCAGCCTTTTCAAACAAAAGGCGATAACGATTTCCAGATTTCCACCCCGTATATGTTAACCGATTTAGACCAATTTTTGATAGGTTGTCAGTCAGAACAAAATGTAGGTCTATAATAAAATAAACAAAAAGATATAGACCTAGATTTTGTTCTGACTGACAACCTATCGAAAATTGGTGGACATCGGTTAACATTTAAGGGTTGGAAATCATTATCACCTTTTATATGAAAAGCCGATAATGATTTCACACTCCTCTTAAGGCCTGATAATCAATTCCTAAGATATTGTGTTTGTCTCTAGTGTGGACACCAATTCTCGGTGCATTCGAGATAATGTCACATGTGAGATTAAACGTCAGTGCAGACAGTTATTTGACACAACTGTATGCACTGACATTTCATCTCACATGTGACATCATTTCGAATGCACCGAGAATAGGGGTCCTCGTAATTTGTATGTTTGTTGTATTATCAGTTTAAAATAGTACCAAAGTTAAGTTTCCGAATGTTCCAGAATGTTCATCTTGGGTGTCGTTGTTGGAGCCCTGGCGTGGTGCGTATACTTCATTGCGCTCAAATATCCAATGGTCAAGATATTCTACCTCTGCTATCCGTAAGTACTAGTGTCTGTTGCATGAAATTTCCAATATCATGGAGTGCTGATAGTCATAGACCGTACATCCTATAGACTCCGCATAGCTGAGCAACCCCCACTGCAGAAATAAGAGTCAAAAAACTATAAGCAGTGGGCACCGCTAGCCATCGCTACCATAGCTTGTGTGCTGTTTCATTTTTTTTTATAAATGTGCCACACTAACTTATCTAATCCTGGTTATATTTATCAGATTTAGTTATGGAAACATTCTCTCCGCAGAGCAGTAATCTACTTCGTCCTATTCGGATTCCAATCCAGTCCGTTCTTGGAGCTGAGTAACACAGAATCTCCGCTGCACTGCTGCTCACATGAACCGGAGCAGATCCGGGCAGAGGTTGATGTGCTCCGCCAAGACTTTAATCTGAGGGTCAAGAAGATTATATTCAACTCAGTGGTTGGAGCTTACTATTCTAGCTTTATACCATGCTGTTTTGCTCAGGTATGTGGTTTTTAATTATTTAAAAATAACTGTCATCGTAACTAAAGATGCATCAGATACCCCGGCCATGATTTTACTATCTGGCCGCGGTAAAAGCGGAGATCCCGGAGATCCCGGAGAAATAGGATAATACCAATAAAAAAAAGATCAGAAATAAACACAATCAATGTCAATTATTAAATTATTTTTATTTAAATAAAAAACTTCACGTAAAATGACGTGCACGTTCTAATATTCCAACCTGACGAAATAAAGCACTATTGAATCTGAAAGGGCCTCCCTGCGCACTTACAATTTGTAACAAGTTAAAACGTGCTCGCCGTGCGACGGCCGCGCAAGGTAACACGACCTTTAAGGCCGGGGCAAACCAAACGCGGTTGCGGCACAGAGTAAAGATTAGACACAGAGGTCCGACGAAGCCGTCTAGACGGAGCAATCGTCTGTGTGTGCGGGGCGAAGGGGCGACCCATACTGGCCTTTGTAGCATGGGACCTGTATTTAAGGGCTGTCGGCTCGCGATCGCGCATGCCATATTAATATTGTTATTTATTACTAACTCAAAATATTGATTTACCATAGTCCTAACGACATAAAAACTTCACACAAAGTTCTAGTTCAAACAAAGTTCACAAAGAACTTCAAAGAAAATTCTAGAAACCTCATAGAACCGTCCAGCAACTTTACATAAAATTCTGGAAACCTTTAGAACCTTCCAGAAATTCAATGGAACCTTCTATAACCTTCATAGAAACCTCATAGAACCTTCTAGAAAATTATTCTTACTCTTCAAATTTCATAGAAAGCTCCAGAAACTTCATAGAACCTTCTAGAAAGTACATGGAACTCTTATGAAACCTCATAGAACCTTCTAGAAACTTCATGGAATCTTCTAGAAAGCTCATATAACCTTCTAGAAACTTCAGGGATACTCCTACAAACTTCATAGAATCTTCTTAAAAATTCATAGACACTTCATAGAACACTCTTCTTCAAACTTCATAAAAATTTCCAGAAACTTAATAGAACCTTCTAGATATCTCCATAGAACGTTTTAGAAGCTTCGTGGAATCTTCTAGAAACCTCATAGAACTTTCTAGAAACTTCAAATAGCCTTCAAGTAATTTCATCATAAATTCTAGAATTCTCATAGAACTTTCTAGAAACTTCATGTAACCCTATAAATTCTCATCGAACCTTCTAGAAACTTCATAGAAAATACTAGAAACCTCATAGAACCTGCTAAAATTTCATGAAACCTTGTAGTAGAAAAGTAGTACTTAGTGAGAAGAAATAAGTATAATTAAAAGACTAGCTTTTGCCCACGACTCCGTCCGCGTTAAATTCGTTTATCCTCTTTGTGAATTGTGGCATAGCGACAGTATGAAAATCGAAGAGTTATAAAAAAAAAAATTTTTATCTTGAAAAAGCAGCACTATTCCCCAGGTTAAAGTGATGAACGATTTGACGCGGACGAAGTCGCGGGTAAAACCTAGTGGTTAATAATAATGATGGTGACGTTCGTCTGAAATAAATAAATAGGTAAATTATATAACAACGAACAACAAACGAACGCATCAAATTATAAAAAAAAAACAAAAATTGTTTGATTTTTTTTCTACCGCTACTGCATCATGATATAAAAAAAAATTGTTTTATAACATTCGAGGGCATAACTTTTCAGGGACATCATGCAAAAAAACGGATTTACAAAATATTAAAATTTGCAGTCGTAGCATTCAAAATAATGAATCAGGGTATCAAAAACCACGAGTTTTATAAAAGTGCCATTATCTCGAAAACTATGATATTTTTATTAACCTTTTGGACGCCAAGCATGCAGAAATAACACGAATTTCAAATTTAAGTCAAGGTAACGAAGGACTTTTTTACCCTGTATACGCTGTCACGCATAGTCGACAACGGCGGCCAAAAGGTCAAGGTCGAAATTACTTAATCTAGTAGCTCTTGAGCCGCCCTACCAGTTTTATCGTTGGTTGGTTGTTGGTTGGGACACCTGTATATGGTAATTAAAACAGAAACCCAATTTTTATATTTTCGTTTGTCTGTCTGTTCGTTCCGGCTAATCTCCGAAACGGTTGAACTGATTTTGACGGGACTTTCACTGGCAGATAGCTGATGTTACAGGAGATGTTACAGGAAGTAACTTAGGGTACTTTTATTTAAGAAACAGTATTAGGGTTCTTGGCTAAAAAAATGTAAACCGTTAGTTTAATCATAAAGCGAGTAACGAGAGACCATAGGTGGGCAATTTGCTGAATAAACGGTTTGAATTTAGAATGTCGAGACATAGCTATAGAGAGCGTTATGTTGTAGTCGTACGTGTACTACGACGTGTACCTGGCGTCGCAGCAGACTGCGTTCGTGTGCGGCGCGCTGCTGCTGCGCTACGCGGCGCAGCTGCTGCCGGGCGCCGCGGCCGACGCGCCGCACCGCGCCGCGCGCCACCTGGGCCGCTGGGCCGCCGCGCCCGCGCTCCCGGGGACAGGTCAGTACCAGTACTACACAGTGTACAGGCGTCGCAGACTGCGTGCGTGTGCGGCGCGCTCCCGGGGACAGGTCAGTACCAGTACTACACAGTGTACAGGCGTCGCAGACTGCGTGCGTGTGCGGCGCGCTCCCGGGGACAGGTCAGTACCAGTACTACACAGTGTACAGGCGTCGCAGACTGCGTGCGTGTGCGGCGCGCTCCCGGGGACAGGTCAGTACCAGTACTACACAGTGTACAGGCGTCGCAGACTGCGTGCGTGTGCGGCGCGCTCCCGGGGACAGGTCAGTACCAGTACTACACAGTGTACAGGCGTCGCAGACTGCGTGCGTGTGCGGCGCGCTCCCGGGGACAGGTCAGTACCAGTACTACACAGTGTACAGGCGTCGCAGACTGCGTGCGTGTGCGGCGCGCTCCCGGGGACAGGTCAGTACCAGTACTACACAGTGTACAGGCGTCGCAGACTGCGTGCGTGTGCGGCGCGCTGCTGCCGGGCGCCACCTGGGCCGCTGGGCCGCCGCGCCCGCGCTCCCGGGGACAGGTCAGTACCAGTACTACACAGTGTACAGGCGTCGCAGACTGCGTGCGTGTGCGGCGCGCTCCCGGGGACAGGTCAGTACCAGTACTACACAGTGTACAGGCGTCGCAGACTGCGTGCGTGTGCGGCGCGCTCCCGGGGACAGGTCAGTACCAGTACTACACAGTGTACAGGCGTCGCAGACTGCGTGCGTGTGCGGCGCGCTCCCGGGGACAGGTCAGTACCAGTACTACACAGTGTACAGGCGTCGCAGACTGCGTGCGTGTGCGGCGCGCTCCCGGGGACAGGTCAGTACCAGTACTACACAGTGTACAGGCGTCGCAGACTGCGTGCGTGTGCGGCGCGCTGCTGCCGGGCGCCACCTGGGCCGCTGGGCCGCCGCGCCCGCGCTCCCGGGGACAGGTCAGTACCAGTACTACACAGTGTACAGGCGTCGCAGACTGCGTGCGTGTGCGGCGCGCTGCTGCCGGGCGCCACCTGGGCCGCTGGGCCGCCGCGCCCGCGCTCCCGGGGACAGGTCAGTACCAGTACTACACAGTGTACAGGCGTCGCAGACTGCGTGCGTGTGCGGCGCGCTCCCGGGGACAGGTCAGTACCAGTACTACACAGTGTACAGGCGTCGCAGACTGCGTGCGTGTGCGGCGCGCTGCTGCCGGGCGCCACCTGGGCCGCTGGGCCGCCGCGCCCGCGCTCCCGGGGACAGGTCAGTACCAGTACTACACAGTGTACAGGCGTCGCAGACTGCGTGCGTGTGCGGCGCGCTGCTGCCGGGCGCCACCTGGGCCGCTGGGCCGCCGCGCCCGCGCTCCCGGGGACAGGTCAGTACCAGTACTACACAGTGTACAGGCGTCGCAGACTGCGTGCGTGTGCGGCGCGCTGCTGCCGGGCGCCACCTGGGCCGCTGGGCCGCCGCGCCCGCGCTCCCGGGGACAGGTCAGTACCAGTACTACACAGTGTACAGGCGTCGCAGACTGCGTGCGTGTGCGGCGCGCTCCCGGGGACAGGTCAGTACCAGTACTACACAGTGTACAGGCGTCGCAGACTGCGTGCGTGTGCGGCGCGCTCCCGGGGACAGGTCAGTACCAGTACTACACAGTGTACAGGCGTCGCAGACTGCGTGCGTGTGCGGCGCGCTCCCGGGGACAGGTCAGTACCAGTACTACACAGTGTACAGGCGTCGCAGACTGCGTGCGTGTGCGGCGCGCTGCTGCCGGGCGCCACCTGGGCCGCTGGGCCGCCGCGCCCGCGCTCCCGGGGACAGGTCAGTACCAGTACTACACAGTGTACAGGCGTCGCAGACTGCGTGCGTGTGCGGCGCGCTGCTGCCGGGCGCCACCTGGGCCGCTGGGCCGCCGCGCCCGCGCTCCCGGGGACAGGTCAGTACCAGTACTACACAGTGTACAGGCGTCGCAGACTGCGTGCGTGTGCGGCGCGCTGCTGCCGGGCGCCACCTGGGCCGCTGGGCCGCCGCGCCCGCGCTCCCGGGGACAGGTCAGTACCAGTACTACACAGTGTACAGGCGTCGCAGACTGCGTGCGTGTGCGGTGCGCTCCCGGGGACAGGTCAGTACCAGTACTACACAGTGTACAGGCGTCGCAGACTGCGTGCGTGTGCGGCGCGCTGCTGCTGCGCACGATAAATATACAAAAGGTACATATTCGAGTGCCTCGTAGAACCGAACGTACTTGCCGCGCCAAATCGCCATTCAGCATCAACAAATATAAGACCAGACATGCGCAGCATTCATATCTTAGCCGTGTGTGCAGAGTGCACAACGATAGTTGCATGGATGCAGATTTGTTTGGCAGCTCGTTTGCAATATTTAAGACAAATATCAGACTTTATTGAAGCAAGATTTGTATTAAGAAAGAATAATAGTAACATGTAATTGTCATAAACACCTTTTTTGTAACTGTACCTTTTTGCTAATATATTTTACAGGAAACTGTAACTTTTTCGCTGTAAGCTGTAACTTAAATTTCATATAATTTTGTATGACTGTTTGTGTCTAAATAAATAAATAAAAAATAAGTATCGTTGTCTCCCCGACGCAGAGGGGGTGGCGGAGTGGAGCGCGGGCCAGCTGTACTGCCGCGGCGCGCGGGTGTCGCTGGCGGGCGCGCAGTTCGCGTGCGCGTCGCCCGCCGCCGCCGCGCGCCCCGGCTGCGCGCAGCACGCGCGCTTCCACGTGAGCCCACCTTTCAACCAGGGCCCCAATTCTCGGTGCATTCGAGATAATGTCGATTGCGAGATCAAACGTCAGATTCATACAGTTGTGTCAAACGACTGTATGCACTGACGTTTATTCTCGAATGTGACATTATCGCGAATGCACCGACAATTAGGGTCCTGGACCCGTTGCATGATAAAATACGATATATTATTAGTGACTAGCTTCTGCTCGCGGGTTCGTTTAGTTGGATTTAGGCGACTAATGGCGGTAAGTAAAAATAAAAATGTCGAGATGTAAAAAGACCTAATATAAAAATGACGACAAGTAGGTTTACGTTATGTTACTATTGCAGAAGGCCTGGAGGGCCTAACCTCCTAGAAACAGGAGCTCCGCGTGAGCGGAGCTCCTTCGACATTCTTTTTTCAATTCAATTAGACAGTGTTGACGGAGCTCCGCTGACGCGGAGCTCCTCTTTCTGGGTGGTTTGGCCCTCCGGGCCTGCTGCAAATCTAACATGACCTAAACCTACATAGCCCTTGTTCCACCTATACTTTGTCATGACCGACTTTTTTATTGTTCGGCTTTTTTACATATCGTCATTTTTATTTATTGTCATTAGACATTTTTATACCTCGTCATTTTTCCTTACCGACACGACATTAGTCGCCTTAATCATTCCAACTAGGACCCGTTGCATAATAAAACACGAGCCGATATTATTAGTGACTAGCTTCGGGTCCGTTGCATAATTATTTGTAACTTGTAATACAAGCGGAAGTTTGTTTCTAGTAAAATAATTTGAAAAGAGGTTTTCGCTTGTATTACAAGTTACAAGTAGTTATGCAATGGGCCCCTGCCCGCGGCTTCGTTCAAGTTGAATTCGGTTACAGTTATACTCAATATTTTTGGTTTTTATTTAATGATTTTTTATTGATTTTTACTAATTATATGAGCTTATATTTTATTATGCAATGGCCCCTGAAGACGTATATGATTTTTGTTAGGAAAGGCGCCGACATTAGTTCTCAACTCAACCGTTGAAGATGAATTTCTAAAGACTTCCAAACATATCATTCGCTGGCAAAAATCTTAACATTTTTTCGGCATCTCCTATTCAAAATTATTTTTAAAACTGCAACGTATTTAAAATTATTCAAACTTTTTAACTTGCTAAAAAGTAGATGGGGAAAATAGTGACTGTTGCCAATTGCCATGAAATTTTATTTAATATCGCTGTCTCCATCGTGGCAAGGCGAGAGCACGATGTCTTCGCGGAGAAGTACAACGATTTTCCGTCATTTGTCCAAGTATAGATCCATCTCTAGAGTAGCTGGCGTCAAAAATATCTAAACATGTAAGAACCATGCTTCTGCGAGTTATCAAAAGGTGACGTTTTAAGTTAGCATACTCGTATGTGAGTGTACTTACACTTACACCTGACTACAGCAAAGTAAACAAGTATAATAATAACATCAAAAACTAAAACCAGCTACTAAAAAATGACGCTCTAAAAATTATCAAACCTAACAATATACATTTACATATACTACAAAAAAATTACTACACTAACCTAGCACATAACATGAAAATTATAAATTTAGTGTAGTTTTTAAAATGGTACAACATATACTAATTTACGCAGCAGTTTAAGAGACATGGCTAATTTACTACAAAAAAAGGACCTCATACTGCGGTTATTCGCTTGGAACCAAAATTTGAATTTTGAACAAAAAACTAGATGTTGGAGAATAATTTGAAATTGGAACACAATACTACAACACATTACACACACATACAAATTAGTGCATTTAATTTTTTTTTGTTATGTGCTGGGTAAGTGTAGTAATTTTTTTTTTTAGAAAACTCTATCTGGAAAATCCAAAATTTGTTTGATTTCTTTTTTTTTACGGCTACTGCATCATGATATAAAATTTTTTTTATTACATTCCATAGCATAGTTTTTCAGAAACATAATGCGAAAAATAGATTTACAAAATGTTAAAATTTGCAGTCGTAGCACTCAAAATAATGAATCAGGGTATCAAAAACTACGAGTTTTATAAAAGTGTCATTATCTTTCTTAATCTAGTAGCTCTTGAGCCGCCCTACCACCTCCTTTCATTTTATCGTTGGGTTTAGGGACACCCTGTATATATTTTGGATGTGGCTAATTAATGCCTTTCATTTGATAACCGACATGTCATCGTTAAAAGAAATCTTTTTAGTTCATGACTTTATATCCTCAGGAGGGCGATATTCAATACAATTTGACGTCACTTAACAGACGCAGACGATCAAGACGCTTCCAAGAATACCGCATTTGTCAATTATGATAATTAGTTCAGAAGTTATGAGGGAACAGATGAACATACATTCATACCGGTCAAAATCATAACCCTCCTTTTAGCTTCGCCGTAGTCGGGTAAAAAGTAGTTATTTGCCATGACTACCACGATAGTACGGACGTAGCTGGGCCGATAATAAAAAGACCGTTAATTAGCTAATCGTTAATTAACGAAGTTAACATTTCGAGTAACGGATTAACTTTTAAGTTAACTTCAAAAATTGTTAACGGACTCATTAACTTCTGTTAAAACAATTAAAGTCCGTTAAACGTTTGCAATACCCTATAATTACTAATGTTTCACATTCTGCCTTAACTTTCATACCTTTCATAGGACATTCCAACATTTATTATAAGTAAATTACTAACGCAACGATATATAAAATGCAATTTCTATCACGATATACAATTAACGATTAACGGTAACTTCCGTTTAACCTTCCGAAATGCAACGCTTTAACGTTTAACGAAGTTAACTTTTTTATTAACGGATTAGCGATTAACGAAGTTAACTATTTCATTAACGGTGCCCAGCTATGAGTACGGAAGTTAATAACCAGTATGTTTGTCCACAGGCGGTGTTCGCGAACCCCTCGACGTTTCTCTGCTTCCTACTCTGTTTACAACTGTCTCTCATAGTTCTCCAACTGTTCCTGCTGTTCAGTTCAGCGCCGTGGCACAACTTCCTCTCCATCGTCATACTATTATTTATTAACTACTACACGTTGTTTAAAATGATGCGGGATTATTTGGTCGCGTGGAAAGTTTACAAAGCGGAGAATATGATACAGGAGAAAAATGAATCTGTACCAGTCAATTAGTTTTTATAAATATCATGAAGAGAAGCGGTTGTTTTATTTCACTGTTTGAGTTGGTTACGTTTTTACAAGGTTTCATTTCGGTAGCATGTTGGGGTCAAATTTTTGATGTCAGTTTTTAAACTGGTTCCCATGATCTGGCTGTAAATAGGGTTACTTACCTCAAAAGAAAAACGGAACCGTTATAGGATCACTTGTGTGTCTGTCTGTCCGTCCGTCTGTCACAGCCAATATTCTCCAAAAATACTGGACCGATTGAGTTGAAATTTGGTACTTAAACATATGTAAGTCTGTGACCGCAACGACGTGTAACGTAAATAAATGGATTTTAATCATTGGGGCAAAGTTTGGGGGGGGGGGGGGGTAAATTCGAAAATGAAAAGAAAAATGTTTTGCAAACTATGGCGTGTGACAATCAGTCAAATGAAAGGGCTTGTTGTGAGAATCCTATTTTTTTTTAATAGTTTTAAGATAAATGTTTTTTGAGTTATTTAGGAAAATAGGTGAAAAGGGACCATTGCCCCTTATCTCCGAAACTACTGGGCCTACAATTTTGAGAAAATATGGAATGTAGTTGTTTACCTACAGACTACAGGAAAACCTATAAGAAATCTATGGTATTTAAAGTAACATAGGAAATTTCATTGTATGGAACCCGCACTCGCACCTATCCGTTTTTTTAAATAGGCTGAAATTGTAAACCTGTATCATAATTATTCACATGTAATCGGATGACATTGCAATATTGCTCTCGTACAACATGTGCTACAACCAGTTCGACTGCAGCAGCCGGGCACACAGGCACTCCGCTTCCGTGTGCCGACTCTTACCGAATTTCAAGCTAAATTAAATCTACCAAAAACGCCTTAGGCCTTACACCTCCTTTACACGGCAATACACCGCACGTTTTTTGTAGGAGAAATGTTCCAGTTTCATATACACAGAGTATAGAACTGTTCACACTTGAAGTATAAATGATGTATGAAAATACTGCATAAAACGTGCAGTATAATTCCGTGTGAACCCAGGCTACGGTTTAGAATGAACCCGGCGAGTGGCACTACAGAAAGAGAAGTTCCTCTTCAATTTTCTGTTCAACAAAGTACTTGCTATTGCTATACTGTTTCACCAAACTACCTGTGAAGTGATTTCACAATGATAAAACAAATCTTATCAAAGATTAAAAACATTTATTTATCTTATACATGTAAATGCATTATTATTATATACAAACTGATAATCTTCCCTTATTTATATAACACAATACCCATGACCAAATTCACAAATCCATTCAACTTGATCTTTAATCAAATTAATGGTAATATGTAGACCGACAGCTGATTGACAGGGACTTAACTGCTTAATCTCATATTAAACACTTAAGTGTCATTTGTAAATTTGGCTGTCTCAGGTGTAAACCTTCAAGGGATTTCAATGATGTTTCTACTTATCTACTTAACCACCCAAGATGGTGTCTTTTCGGTATCATTAATTTGTACTTTGAAAGCCTTCATTTTGTCTCTTACAATGTCACATGCATTCAGTAATTCTTTATCTTTGTGAACCAATGCATTTAGTCTTACAGTATGCCTGAATTCCACCAATGTGTCTATCAGACTATTAGGTACAATATTCTCCGAGCCATCCTCAAGTTTAACTCCAAGTTTTGTCAGCACACCGGCAATGTAATCAGCTATTAAAAGCACTGGGATCGGATAAAATTCTGCAGTCTCAAGTTTCATCAATCTATTGGTTTTTATCAGTAGATTCAACAAATTATTTATACAACTTGCTGTGTCAAAATCTGATTTGAGTACTTCCAGATTAAGTTCCTCTACTTTTTGGAGTTTATCAAGTATCTGATATTTGTAGTTACCATTTTCTATTGCACTGTTGTTGACATAGTTATATGCATCTTTGAGGAAGAATTTAAATTTATTCAAGACACTTTCAGCTGTCCTCATAAGTTCATTGCTGTATTCCATCGGATATCTATAGTTGGACATCAGGCATGCCATCCTAAAGGCATCAGCACTGTGTTGCGACAACATCTCTGGTATTGTGATTGTGTTTTTCAAGGATTTGGACATTTTGACATCTCCCTTCACATGTAAATGGCCAACATGGATCCAATAATTGGCCCACTGCTTTGTGTTGTGGAACGCACATGATTGGGCCTCCTCATTCTCATGATGTGGAAACTGCAAATCTATCCCACCTGAGTGAAAGTCTATTTGTGACCCGAAAAATTTGCTAACCATAGCTGAGCACTCTATGTGCCAGCCTGGCCGCCCGGCACCCCATGAAGCTTCCCATGACGGTTCTCCAGGCTTTCGTCCTTTCCATAGAGCAAAGTCCATTTTGTTTCTCTTGTCTTTGTCAGTGGGTTCTCCAGAGTCTTGCATTTTCTGCAACTTGCCATAGGAATTGTATTTACTAGTGTCAAAATACACTGAACCATCTTTAGTTACATAAGCCATATTGGTGTCAATGATTTTCTTAATAAAACTCTCAATGGCGTGAACGTGGTCGGACACTCTGGCGACTATGAGTGGTTTCTCAACATTGAGTCTGGCCATGTCGAGCCAAAACTCATGCTCATACTGTTTTGCAACAGCTCTAAAGTTTGTTTTGTTTTCTTTGGCTTTTTGTATGATTTTATCGTCTATGTCGGTGACACCCATGGCAGTGACCAACTTAATTTTGAAGAATTCTCTAAGAACTCTTTGTAAGATATCTATTTTTACATAGCAGCTCGCATGGCCCAGGTGCGCGGAGTCGTAGACAGTGGGTCCGCAGGAGTACCACGTGGCGACGTGCGGGTCGTTGAGGATCACGGGCACTCGCTGGTCGGCGACGCAGTTGTACACGTACGCTCCGGTCGGGTTTCCATTCGGCATTAGCCATTTCGTATCCTTAAATGGCTTTAAGGGGCAAACGTGGGACAATTTTCTATTGAAAACTGGGAAAGCTTTCCTCATTTTCGATTTGTATACTTAGGAGTTCACATACAGAATTAATTTACATTTTTCCGCCAAATTAAAATTATTAATATATAGAATGAACTGTATGTCACTGTCAAACAACCAGCTGACTCAGAAGACTTTGAGCTTGAGCTATTTGGCAACACTTTACAAACGTCTTTTTTCTTTTCATAACATTCCAAATCGACCAATAATCGCTAGGTATGTTCCAAGATGCGCTTAAAGCGCCTCACAGCACCGAGAGCGCGCTATATCCGTTTAAGGATGTGTACCACGTCAAATCCGCAGTACATCAATTTTATTTTTCAAGTTTTGTTTCAATTGCACGAAATTGCACTGAGTAATTTTGTACGAATAATGATTTAAAATATAAAAATTGTGTGATTATTAATAATTATTTAGTATGTGAAATAAAATCAAAACCTGATTTGACTACTCGAGTCATAACCAATCAATATGCAGTATTTGAAACGGTCCGGACGTATGGAAATTCAATCAAGAATATTTCCGTGTGAACTACGGTAACGACATTTTTTTTTGTCATCGAAAAATCGAGGAGAGTACAAAGTTATAGAAAATACATTTTTTGATTATAAAAGTACTATGGGCCGGAAATATTTTTCGTTTTTTCTTGTAATTTAATCAATTTCCGGTACAAATAACAAGGGCACAGCACATAACACATGTGATCTTAAATAGCATTTATCTCCTTTAAAAGAACGGTAAAGTGGTTTTATTTTTTATTACACTTATGCGAAACGACTAATACTACCATACTATTCAATTTCAGCGAAAAATATACAAATCGATATATTGGGTATAAGCGCGTCTTGGAACGTGGGGTACTTAGACTGTCACTTCGACTAGAGGCATTCTTTGACATTTGACTTTGACAAATATAAATGTAAAGCTAAACTCGAGCAAGAGCAAATAAATATATAATAATAAATTCATGAAAATTTTGTGACAATTATTAGGTAATTATTAGTAAGAAATGGTGGTTTTCGCTCCGGATGAAGTGGGATTAGTCGATAAGTCGCCTTGCGCCGGCATTCGGGCTGATCTCAAGATGTGTTTGTTAACGACCGATTGCTGCAAAAAGGTTAGTTTTGCGTATGTTTATGCAATTGTTTATACAATTTACTTTTTACATTGTAGTGTTTTAATCAATTGTCTGCTATCAATATTTGTTGAATGAAATGAACCTTATGTGCCCTTTTTAAATAAATAAAATGATATGTTTAGGTTAATCCATAATATAACATTTACAGGACAAGAAAACACCTCGCGAATGCCTGAAGGATGGGCTAGTAGGGGATGAATGCCATCAGCTGCGAACAGCTTTCTTTGAATGTAAACGCTCCTTGGTAGGTCAAATGAAAAATATTTATATAAAATTTAATTATAACATCATTTTAACTTCATTTAAGTACAACTTTTTGTTAGTATGTGCATTATTTTTATTAATTTGTGGTCTCCTGTCTAACTGTCTTTTTTTCTCTGTCTTACACACACAAAAGACACACACACAGAGACAACAAGTTGGTGGATCAATAATAAAACAATATTCATCACACTGTGCTCTTAAATGAAATAACAAATTCTAGGCCATATTTTAAAATTCATGCTATTAGTTACTTGTGTCTCAGGTTAGGCCCTGATTATTTTCTTTATGTAAGTGGCAATAGCTTTAAGTTATATAAATTATTTATTAATAACAAGTATTCTTGTTTCTCAGTTGGACAACAGAAGGAGGTTCCGCGGCCACAGAGGGTATTGATATCGATTTTATTTAGTGAGATTTAGTTTATCATTTAATTGTTAAAATGACAGATGTATAGGATGACTGTTTTATTTTCAATAAAGTTTGTTTTAAATTACGTTTAAATTATTATCAATGATGCAATGATAAATTTGAGGGTTACTGATAATACATTTTCCAGTCCCTTTGTAATCATATCGGGTTTTTTTTACCATACATACCAAATTTCATCAAAAACAGACAGACAGAGTAGTTCTGCATTTATAATATTAGTATGAGTAAACAATCAGACCACAAGATCTCAAGACCCAAAGTAATTGTATCTTTTTAAATGAGATTTAGTGGGGCTGTTCCTGATTTACTTATTCCATAAAGACAAGGAAAAATGAAACAATATTATATTTTAGGCTTTATTACAAAAAAATAATTGAAAATTCTTTCAATTTCCTAGTCATCTATATTGCTTTCCAAGCTTCGTTTCAAGACTTTGTAACAAGGTTAAGTAAAAAGAAACTTCTACATAAATATATAAAATGAATAACTAAACTTTCTATATTAGGGAAAATAGTAACTATAAAAACTTACAGTACTAACCAAAATACATAGGCATAGGCATAATTTAAAATTGCTTTTTAGGGGAAATATTAAATTTATACACTAATGCGTCTAATGATAATACAATTCAAATTTATTAAAATTTTCAAACATTTCTCATACTAATTATTTAATTGGCAAAAGTTTAATTGTACTATTTCTTCTATAAACCTTTTTTTTCGTTTACATCTAGAGTTCGCTCCAAATACATCTGCACAAATCGTTATTCGCCCCCTAAGAGAATTTATTGATCGATGTAGTGTTTGTTGTTATGGTGGCACGTTACTAAGGTGTTTGTAACAACTTGATGTCGAATTGGCTGTATGGGCTAAGTTCCCTTTGCATTCCTTCTAAGGGCAAATAAAGGGAGCAAAAAAATATCTTATGTCGTATACAGAGGGCCTAGTACACTAGCTTTTAATGCGCACATGAAGCATCCGTCAATTTTTAACTAATATGCGGGTGCTAAAGGAACGAATGTTTTATTTGCGCGATAAAAATTTGTGTGCTACGTGGGCAGGGCATCCAAGGGGATGCAACACAAATATTTCATAAATACAGCCATAAGTAAAGAGCCACCCTTATGCTGAGGCTACACCTACGCCTAACGCCAATAATTTTACACGCGTTATTCGGCACTAAATACAGGTTGACAGGAAGTAAGCGCACTAATTCATAAACGCCGTTGCATATGACGTTAGGCGTTAGGCGATAGCTCGGTTGTCGGTCTTTTTTGAAATATCAAAGGATGTTACGCGTTACTTAACGCGTTGTTGTGGCTATACTACGATGATAGATGTCAAAATGGACAAGTTTTATTATCTGTACTAACGCCTTAATTAACGACGTAATTGAAAATGATACATGTGTAGCAGCTCAAGTTACGCGTTACTTATCGCACTATCTAACGCCTTAATTATTGACGTTTTGATGGACATTAGACATTAGACAGGTGTGGCCCGAGCATTACATGAATGTTTCTAAGCATGTATGAGGGGCCCTTTCTCACGGGGCATTTTAACGCGCCATTGTTGAGCGTTTCGTATCGCTGTCACTTTTAAACATGTAACAGTACTCGGAACTAAACCTCTACCAATTGATCATACTTACATCTCACCCCTTCTAATCAGGCTTTGGTGAAAGGGACGAATGCTTTATGTCAATGGGGGCTATCAAAGTCCATTTGTACAAATTCATTTGGGGCGAATACCACTATTAAATAAATATAAATATTTATCCTATAAAATTAACAAATGCAAGCATTTATTGCTTCTACGTATAGACTAGATTTTAGCACCATAGCAAACATAATTGCGCAAAAACAACCTGGGTTCTGTTTTATAAAGCTACAATTTTACAGGTAAAATCTGGCAACACCGATGACAGAGATTGCCATTAATTTGAGAGTGTTGCCATCGTTGCTTTCGTCATAGTTTTATAAAACAAAGCCCAGTATTAATCTAAAAAGTATAGTAATTTTACATCTAACATCAAAATCGACCATTGAGATGGCAGTGTATTGTTGGATAAGTTTTAATTTGGAGCGTATGTTTTTAAATATACTCGTTTTTAGAATCAACTGCAGCGTCTTGTTCAAAAATGTATAATTTAACAAGTATTAATTGGCTTTTTATTAACCGACTTCAAACGGAGGTTTATTGACCCGCAGTTATGAATGTATTATATTATGTATCTTGGCGATTATCTTAGAAACTACTTTATCGATTTAGATAATTAATTTGCATATGTAATCCTCATCATTTGAAGTCAGTTCATATTTTCTGTTTGTAATTTATACATTTGTCAAACGAGGCATCTTATTCTTACAAAGGTCATAACACGTTAGAGTTTATTGCATATAGCATCTATCCCTTTCTTTGAAGCTTATGTGAAAGGGACGGATGCTTTATATCCGGGATACTCCGCTAATGTGCTAGCAACACAATACACTATTAAATTATCGACGTATTATTTTAATGCTTTTGAAGCAAGTATAACAAGATTGCTTATTTTTACTTATTTAGTGAATAGAAGATAATTTTTGGTCAGTGTCAAAGGAGAACTCTGAGACCTACTCAAATGTATCGTGCGACGTAACTTAACTTAACTTTATGGACGCTGATCACCTTAACGGGATCCCAGTCCCATCATTGATTTTAGTGGGTTGTGGGTCTTGTAGGTTCCAGGGAATTTTCCCTGCTGGAAAAAAACCCAATATTTCCCAGTGGGGACATAAGAGTGGAAGCTAGTAGGAATAGCTGGGTTACACTGTATTATGGTGAAAATATGGGAGCCCGTTATAAGTTTAACCATCCCATTCGAAATTGTATCGTTGTTAATCGACAAAAAGCAAAAGAACTTAGTGACAGCTAAATTGATTGAATCATTTATACGGAAAAAAGTTTATAATAGTGAATGACTTCGGTATTTTGAATTCTGTAACAAATACAATAACGCACAATTTATCGAAAGAATCAAAACCATTATAATTGTGTAGATAAAGATCAATATTACTAGTTAATAATCGTCTATCTCTATTATTCTAATATTTGTGCATTACGGCATTCAAGCGTATTTAATTGTAATAATTCAAGAGTTAAACATTATTTTTATCATTATTTTGATTCCATTAACTTCCAGCTTTGCACGTTTATTATGATTTTAGTCTAATAATAATCCTTATATTAATATAGCCCAGGCGCGCATTTTTTTCTAATTTTTTAACCCAAATGTTGTAACGAACTTTATTATCGTATTGACAACCCTTAAAACAACAAACTTATACAAAGCTGCTGCATATTAGAGCTGATCGTAATATTACCTTATTTCAATAGATATAAAGTCGAAAAAAGCTTGTGCCATCGGTCACGGAACATGTAGGGTTGCCTAAAATATATACAGCTATATTGTATTTCTAACAGTTCAACTATGAACAAACTATGCTTTTCACATACATGATATGTTTAAGGATATGTGAGGAACTATGAAATTTTGAAAAACGGTAATTCTATTTTTAGAATGTTGTCTATTGGAAGACTTGACGAAGATTGAATCTAAGTCTCTTTCTAAGTCTTAGATCTTCAAGATACAGTAGCTTTAGAATATAGGATACGAAATCGAAAAGTCGAGAGGTTCAACATAAGAACCTATCAAATACAACCCAAGTGAATTGCAGCGCTTATCTCTTTCGCTATCTCGACTGATTAGTTTCAGGAGCTCTTATGTCGTTGACGCTGTCTCAAATTAAACCTGTAGGTAAAGCGAGTTAAGGTTTTTTTTGCAGCTTCGGGTGCTAGTCAAATACGAGTATGAGAAAATAAACAAGTTAACCCTTAATCTTATGAAATATGGACATAATTATAAATGCAGACGTAATAGATTACTCGCATCTATACATTTAGATGAAGGACAATCTTTACGCCATCAGCACACAATTTCTGACTATCTCTTTCGTCGGTACTAGTGTGAGAGAGAGGAACTTAGAGATAAGACGATTTAACCTACCCTCGTGTCAACCTTTCTAGGGCCGGAGAAATGGCTGAATAGCCGTATCTTCCATTTACCTTCCATGTACCTATCTTCCATTTCATGAAAATAAAGATGTTCTGATTTTGATTATGTAAATATAAACTATAGCGTGCATTGTCATCCAAAGCATTGACGAATAACGCAAGAGGACTGTCAATCGCCTTACAATCCAGCGTACGTCGAATAGTGTAACGCCATCTATCGGTGAATTTCTTGAATTGCGGAGCATTTTTATGGGAGGGAAGATATTTGGTTGAATACCCCGCTGACTATGACTTTAGCGCCATCTAGTTTCAGTGGGTTTTAGCAGCATAGACTTATTTTCGAGCTAGGATCGCCATAAGGTGTTCGTCAATCGTCTGTTTTTTATTCGTCCATATCACAGCCCTACAAACAGAACTATTTCTGGGCTGTTCCACCTAGGATGTCATGAATACTGATTGCAATATTCAACATAATAATCATTCAGTCCAATTCGAAACGGCGTTCGCTAAATTTAAAATTGCCTAAATTTAAAATAAGAAACGACAACCTCGATTTTCTTATTTCAAATTTAGCGACTTCAAAATTTAGCGAAAACACGTTCGAATTGGCCCCAGATAAAAAGGTGTTAGTTGATTAACGTCATATCTACCACAGCGGAACTAGCAAGGTTGGCACGAGGATAAGTGGCGTTAACCATATTATCTCAAAGTGTCTCACACTAGTACCGACGAAAGAGATAGACAGATAAGCAAGGACGGCCGCGCGTGACCCCCTCCGTCGCGCCTCACCCTAGCTGGGCACCGTTAATCAAATAGTTAACTTCGTAAATCGCTAATCCGTCACTAAAAAGTTAATTTCTTTAAACATTAAAGCGTTATGTCACGGAAGATTTAACGAAAGTTAACGTTAATCGTTAACTCGTGATAAAAATTGCATTTTACATGTCGTTGCGTTAGTAATTTACTAATAAAAAATTATGGTATGTGCTATGGAAGTTTGGGCAGGACATAAAACATTAGTAAAAATAGGGTACTGCATTAGAGTTTGTAATAATACTAATTATTTAGAGATTAAATTTAAATCAAAAGCTATCTGACATAACTGACATAAGCTGCGCGATGTCCTTCTGGTAAATAGTAGGTACTTAATTAACGTCTAACGGATTTTTATTGCTTTAACGGAAGTTAATGAGTCCAGTAACCATTTTTGGAGTTAACTTAAAAGTCAATCCGTTACGCGAAATGTTATGTTCGTTAATTAACGATTAACGGATTACCGGTCTTGTGCCCAGCCATGCGCCACCGCATGCCACCAATTTGGCCGGTAAATCGACTACTGCGCAGCCGCCACCGCCAGCGCGCTTTTTACAGCGGACGAGGTATATTTATCTACTTGTGTTGTTGCGTGAGCGCGCGAGGCCCTGCGAGAGCGAGGCGCCGGGCGGTTGCCGCTGGCGATAAGACAGGGGTTGTCCCGTGGTTGTCCCCTTGTCAACGTTGGGGGTCGTCCACAAATTACGTAACGCAAAATTCTCCAATTTTTGACCCCCCCCCCCCATGTAACAGGACCGTAACGCTTAGCCGGGACCCCCCACCCCTCCCTCCCCATTCCGTCACGGAACAGGTCCTTTGTAAATGTTTTTGCCTAATATTCAGGTAGAAAGATTTATATTTTTAAACAAAATACGAAAGTGTAGTTTCAAGGACGACACAAGAATTATTTTGAGAATTCTATAGTACGCCCAATTTCAAAAGAGCGCTGACGGCCCTACATTTTATATAGCCATCAGCGCCCTTTTTACATTGGGCGAGGTATAATCATCTATGAACGTATTTCGGTTCCATTTCTTAATAATATAATTATAATTTCATTAATTGTATAATATTATAAAATCGTGACGTAACGCCAACCTTGAACCCCCCCTCCTCCAATGTAACAGGACCGTAACGCTTGGCCAGACCCTCCCCTCCCTCCAAATTGCGTTACCTACGTAATTTGTGGACGACCCCTTGCTAGGAGCGCTGACCTCGCTAAGGACCTGGCCACAACACCACGGCAACACAGACAACACGTTACATACGTGTCGGTACGACGTGCCGTGAAAAATTCCGTTGCACGTCGCCCTTATTTCTATAGCTATAAAGGTGATTCGCAACGGAACGCGGCGGCGCCGTTTCACGTTCACGACTTATTTTTTTGGATTCTTTGGCCTGGTTTCGAGACCTTTAAGCCAATGTTCACGACGTCGTGCCGTGGAGATGTGGCCAGGCCCTAAAGCAGTTCCTTTAACTGTGAGAATTGAACCTTATTGTGCCAAAAGCTAAAGTGTACAAAAAGACAAAGAAATGCCACGCAATAAAAGATACACTTGCCACCCTAAAACGTAATTGCCACACAGTAGGTAGACCTAGATTATAGAACCTACCTCTAAGCATCGCTGTTAATAATACTTTGGTCCAGTCCAGGAGCATCTTATTTGGTAAGGCGTTACTACGCCTTAGATATTCTTAAAACTAATTTGGGAAATTGAATGAAGTTTTAAAGTGGCACAACCTTTATTACGCACTAGCGACCCGCCCCGGCTTCGCATTATTGTGTACATACACCTTCCTCAAGAAATTCTGTAAAAAATTGTGAGAACCGCATTTAAATCGGTTATGGACAAGTTTTAAGCGAATACACGTTAGAATAACCGACTTTGTTTTACACAATTTATATATTTGAAGATTTTATTAAACGTTATTTAACTTTTCTTTTTCAAAGTGAATCAACATTTTATGACCTCTATTTTTCGCAGAGCTAACTATCTCTCCCTCTCATTTTTTTAGGAATTTGATCCCTAAAAGTTCACACTTGAACTTTTTTTCCCAATAATGTATGTAATATTAGCCAAAATAGCAGCAATAATCTTCCAAAATATTAGCCCGTTTAAAAGCCCCTTAAGAAAGAAAAGGACAGAAGCACTGCGTTAATTTTGCGCATTCTCTTCTAAAAAAATCTCATACCTTTCGGAAGGACAGTTGTGCCACTTGGAAACTATAATTTCCAACTTCAAATTCCCTTACTCTACAACACAATGAAGGGTTGTCTTATGCTAGAACGTTTGTATCGGCCTATACAGTCCCGTGTACCCACACAACCTCGCCCGCAGTGCCGTGATCAGCATGGCCGCACCCGACAAGTCGTCCAGCAGGTTGGCACACTCGCAGACCAGCAGGTACATCTTGTCGCCGTGCGTGGCGACGGACTTGTGTAGCGCTATCTTTCTCATCCCGACCGTGTGAGGGAGATGGCGGTAGAGCATGCGCGCGCCCGTCCAGTACAGCCAGTTGCGTTCGAATCTCTCGCCGTCGTCGCCTTCGAAAACCTGTAAAATGTAGTCCTTTTAGATGGGCAGTAAATAAGTACCGAGCATTTACCGGATACCTGTTTATAATTAGAACGCTCGCTGATTGAAAGAAAAGTTTAACCGGATAGAATGGAACTACCGCCTAACCTCTTTTCAAGTCGGATTAAAAAACAAACCTTCGCTTATTTCGTATTATGTGAAAAAATAATGACTGTTTTCTAGTAAAATGCATAGATTTGAATCCTATTTAGCTAGTTATCAGTAGTAAATTTCATGCTAATACGAAAGAAGAGGCGATTTGCAACTCAATAACAGCCAGTTTACAGCTAGGTACCTAATTAATAATCATATAATTTATAAAATAATAAAATCGACTTCAAAGAGCCTTTGAATAGTACGTTTTTTTACATTCTATTTATTATCCTGTGATTTAACGACACACATTTACTAAATCAAGTAACAATAGCATAATGCCAATTGCTCATCACCATTTACAAACTGTTGCTATCCCCGGTGCAAGGATGTCAATCGCTGAGGAGTTCTCCTGGTTCTTCAATTTTACTACATGAATTTTCATGGACATAAGAGCCCTATGACCAAATCGAGTTCTGAAAGATTAGGTATATTGGACGCATGCTTCACGTCGCCATCGTCCAATGTATAAAGAACGCTAGGATGTATGGTCGTCAGCGCTCTTTTTACACTGGGAACCATCGTTCAGACGGACACAAAACCGTCCCAATCAAACGCCGGCGCGGCACTGAAGCCAGGCGGTTGACACATCACATTATGTAGTAATTTGGGAGTAGTAATTAGGTTTATTTTAAGTTGTATATTAAATTATTCTTCCTAAAAAAGTATTAAATTTAAATTATTTATAAACTAACAATTATTCTGATATAAATTTTACGTAATAATATTAAAGTAGTAAAGAGAAATTTGCGGTTAATTCTTAGCGTTTTTAGTAGTTTATGGTTTTGCCGTGGATTTTTTTTCTACATATTACATACATATTTCAAAATTCCGAGGCCGCTATAACCTACACGACTATTTAAGAGATATTATTATATATTTTTCATTTCGTTTGCATAGTACAGTAGTTCAATCCACGAGATCAAAAAAGTGTCGTCGCGCATTTTTTTTAAAAAGAGCTGCGGAAGTTCTGCTTTATATCAATAGATAAGAATAAATTGCAAAAAGCGAGGCCGCTAGGATCAATAGTAATAACTATACTCCACCATTCAGCAAGTCAAAGTTGTCTAAGTCTTTCAGTTTCTCGTAATAAGAACGCCAAAGTTGCCCAATTATTGATAAAATCGTAATATGGCTCTTACAGCAATTTAATCCCCAACCGTGAAATACTCAACATTTAGGAATTCCGGTGATCATCTATGGTATTCATCAACAGCTCCACTTCACCAAATAATGCTTATGGAACGTAACTGCTTGAGTTATTACAGAAAATACTAAAATTGCTATATGCTTGCCTATATTATTTGAAGAGTTCCATCGATTCCTCATAGATCCTCTCATCATAACTCAACTTTGACGATAACAGGACCAAACTGGAACTACGAATTGAAAAAAGAATTTTCAAAATCGGTTTATAAATGACGGAGTTCTGAAGTAACAAACATAAAATCATAAAAAAAATAAAATAAAAAATACAACCGAATTGAGAACCTCCTTTTTTTTTGAAGTCGGTGTGTGAAAGTAGTTATACATCTCTCGTAAACTAACGAATAACTAAAGCTCTAGGTTTTAAAGTCTCAATGGAAAGTGAACAAAAGCAAAGTTGATATTACAAAATTTTAAATAAAGTGCTCTGATTTTATTGCTTCAAATTGTGCGCGCGGAATTTGTTTTTATTGCGTTATCCTTCTAAGACATTTATGAATACTGCTACAGATTATCGCTGTAAAGTCTAATATAACGATTTAAATCTATGCGGGAAGAAATTTGAAGCGATTGTTGTCCGAAAATTTCAGAACAAAAGTTCCCACTTCGGCTCAATGATATTAAAAAACCAAAGATGCGTCTCTCAAGCTCACATTTTTTAAAACCAGAAAGCAACCCAATTATGATCATTTCAATTAGTCATGCGCGGACTTTTGGCCGAGTGACACATGTCGTGCTCTATTGAAAATATTCTCAAAAAAGACATTCTTGAGACAAATGTCGGTACAAAAAAATTAGAAGGAAGAACTGATGCTTTATTTCATTTGTAGATACATTCAACGTAAATAGAAGTACATACATTTATTTTGTACATACATGATCGCCATATTCCAAAATAAAGTGTACCTAATATCCGCACGTTAAATGTCATCTAAAGCTGCACTGGCCGAAAAGAAACGAAAAAAGAAGAAAATCATCTACTTAAGTCACGTTTTTAAAATGCGTTGAGTATGGATATAATGTGTCTTTCTATAATATGTATATTACATTTCCTTTCGTAATTTTAGTTATCTAAATTCCAAGGAATCAGAAGCTACATTAAAGCAAAACGTTAAGATGAGTAGTTACATAAACTTATTCGTAGTTAGATCATCTAAGTAGCTCGCAGTTTAGACAGACTCGATGCCAAGATCGTCTCATAAGGCAGATCCTCGGAAGCATTTGTCGGGGATCATTTCACTCGAGTGCTCCATTTGGTTGCTTTCCAAGAAACTTGTCTAGGCCTAGAAAACTACTGAAGGTTCATCAGTGACCTTTGAAATAAAAACACGTGTCCGTAGCCAAGTGAGCAATGGATAAAACACGAAAGCAAAGAACCCGATCGGGTTCTGTCTTAGTAATAAAACTAAAACACGACTGGGGACGTAAACGCATTCTGTTGTCTAGTATGACGCACCCTTAGAGCTCTTTTGTAGCCACGAATCATATGATACCCTATCTATTAAAATCGGATCAGTAGTTTACTGATTTTTTGACATATTGTATTGGCCTGTTGGCTTGGCGCAGTAGGATATAAAATCTACAAAATGAAACAATGACACATTTTTAAAACGTGTTGAGTATGGATGTGTCGAAGTGTACAGGGTAAGCAGTGCAAATGGACCAATGAGAGGAACTCTAAAACTATAAGAGATAGGCCAATTTGTGCCAACGAACCATGTCATCGATTAATTAAGAAATGCATTGAAAGATTTTCAAAATATTTCATACACAACCTTTAAACAATCGCAAGAGATTTTATTACGGTAATCGATAGTGCCGGTTCTAAGGAATAAATCTTACAATGGAACTCCGTGCCTATACTGAAAAGAAAACGCAAAGTTTGAAATAATCTACACCATGCTGTCATCATGTTAATTCATTCTAATAATCAAATAATTGAAGAGGCTACGTAATAACAATACTACCTATCTAACATCGAACGACTAATTGTATAACTAGAGGTACAATTTGCAGGGTCATGACAAGGTTTGAAATTTGCACCCCCCAACAGTTATCTAGCAAGAGAAACAACAATGGGTCTGCAAAGTGCGCTTTTTGCGCCCGCGACCCCCGGCCGCCTGCCACCATGGCCAATAAACAGCCTAGTGTAGTGTTGGGCGATCGGATTTTCTTTCGTGTTTACTGTTAGACGTGCCGCTGAATTAATAATCCAATAACAGCTATATCTGGTTGTTGGAAAATCACGGTGGCTATTTTAGTCTAATTACTTTCGTTGCCAAGAACCTGCTAGTTTCGTGGAAAGACCCTGCTACGTGTTACAAGCGTAGCACGTAGCGCTACGTGGCAATGAGATATTTAAAGTTGCGTACGTGTATACTTTCGTTTGGTATAATACGAGGATTAGTTTGTTGTTAGCGAGTTGAGTTAATAAATGTGTCCTTACCGTTGAGTGATAAAAAAACGAACGAACCTTACAGTAGTCACATATGATGTGTAACATCGTACATCTCACCGCGCGCGCTCATTGGTCAAATCAAATGGCGCGCGCTTCCCCGGCTTCCTGTTACACACTTCCGTCCCTTTTCACGAAATCACTCCCACAGATTGCGGGAAAGCGAGAGGAAAGATGTACACATCAAGAAACTGCGGCCCTAGCAACGTTGAAAAAGGAAATAGAAGAAAGAAAGTAACTGTGTTATCTCTACGTGCGTCTCTCTCACACTAGTGCCGACGAAATGATATTCAGCTGGGGAGACATGGATGTAGAAGGCTTAGATAGAATCGTAAACTATAAATAAAACTCACCTTATAAACACTTATAATGAAACCCGTAGATGGCGTTAATGATTTTTTCGGTCCGCCCGCCAAATCGCTGAACGGCGGCCTACAGATCATTGCCACCTCACTATACAAGTCCAGCGTGTGCGCAGCAGAGTACCGTATCGTCTTAGGATCGAACTTATTCAAGGAAGCACCTCTCATGTTATTGTAGAATAGCAACGGATCAGTTTGCGTTGTATTTATCACGTAGTACGAAATGAATGGGAACTCAGCACTTCTCTCCATATTCGCCAACAACATTCCCCCGACCGCTGTGTTCGCTTGCGCGACTTCTGTCAGCAACTCCGCTGCTGCCACCTTCTGTTTGATCAAAGGTTTGGCCATTGGTGATTCGAGGATTGGCTCTATTGGTTCCAAAGGGCTCATTAGGTGCGCCAGTATGCACAGCTTGGGATCAGCGACCTCGAGGACGCTCAGTGAGTTCTGGGCTTTCGTCGTTTGGCCTTTCTCTGGCGTTGGAGTGGGTACTGGAAGCTAGAAAGAGAAAATGACCATTCGAAAATCAGATAGTTAAGTGAGACGCTTGGCTTAGATACTTTGGTGGTAGGCTTGTGGTCTTAGCTACAATAATAAAGTTAATTATTACATCTGTACTTTAAAATCAACTAAGAATAAATGAAGTGTTAGAAACAGGGGGCTACTAGTCTTAACTAGATTTTATCGAGCATTTGTCCCTTTTTAGGCAATAAGTGTGTACGAACGAGAAGAATGCTTTATACGCATGATTATTTAGTGTGCAAAGGAGGCTGCTGCGGATAGAAAAAGAAGTAGCCTGTTTTAAATGAGAGGATCCACTGACCGCTTCGGTTCCGGGGTGATCGTCTGTGTAATGAAAATGAAAATTAAATCGAAAATATTTATTTTGCAAGTATGACTCTCTTTCACATGTCTGAATCTACTAGCGCTGCAAATGGTGACATAGGCCGAGAACAATCGCCTCAAGAATTATCACACTGAGTCTTTAAAAAATTTGATGTAGAGATTTTGAGGAGTTTTTAAATATGAGCTAAGGTGGCCAACGTAGCTAGGCAAATACACCAGAACTCACCGGGACTCCATCGGGCAGAAACCTATCGAGCGCATGCGCCGGTATCACGAAACAGTCGCGCTCGAGCGTAGCGAGGGACACGGGCTCGGCGCGCGGGCGCGCGTTGTAGGTCGGCGCAGGCCGGTCCCAGCGCAGGAGCGACACGGAGGGCTCGCGCGTCACCAGCGGCTGCGGGGGCTCCGGCTCCGTCCCGGTGCCACCGCCGAGGACTGGGCCGCATCGTTCTGGAATTACAAGGATTTCTGCTCAGCCTGGTGATTCTTTTTGGCCATCTTTTGAGAAGGCCTATACCTATACTTTTCTTATGTCAATTGACTGACAAACCGGCAGACAACTGACGGAAAGTGATCACCGCCGCCCATGGACATCTGCAACACCAGAGGTGCTGCCAATGCGTTGCCAGTCTAGGGAGGATTGGGGATGGGGATGGGATGGGGATGAGGGAATAGGCCTCCGGATCTCGTCACTCACCGTACGAAACGCAATAACAAGCTATTACTTTACGCCGATATTCTGTGAGAGTGTGCGGTCGAGCCGGCCCATTCGAACAGTAATTATCTAGTGAGGATCACTGCTTGGCTCTACCACTTTCAAAACCACTTTCTTTATACTTATGTGCAGTGGACCTTTTGACTGAAATTATGATGATGAAGTGGTTCTCGAATATGCGAAACGCTTCGCTCGGCGACGAGCTAGTTTTGTACCAGGGTATGGAACTGAATACGGTAAGCGGAACGCAGGTTTATTAAAAAAACTACGCCCGAACTTTGAGGTAACAGAGATAATAAGATGTTTCTAAATACCGATTGCTCATTTTGAAAATAGTCTCGTTAAACAATGTGTTTGCACAAAATCTTTTAGCATAAAGTTGATTAATTATTTGCTTTAATTATACAGTTGAGTTAATTTTCATTGTGTGCTTTTTATTAATATAGAGTGCACTTTTCACTATGATTTAATTTAAAGTATCAAAAAACCGCTAACATGAAACAATGTTTATCGGGAGCGCTTGGCCACTTAAATATAGTGCGTTTGGATATACTACAAATGAAAATGTCAAGACATCATTAATCCTTTACCATGACTAGCGACAAATTTAGTATAGTCATCAAATACAAACAAGGTTCTTGATTTTTTAATGCTATAATACCATTGTCAGCTGAGTCAAGATTATACATTTTATACCTAACCACACATATTACTTCGTGGGCAATCACGAATTTTAGAGTGCTCTGTGTGACGGGTGTAGCGTACTGGTTGGTTATACTGCGCTACGACCTCGCTACAAATAGCCGGGAAATGTTTATAGCCAAAAGAGTCAGTTAGAACCAGTTAGAACTGGATTGCATGTTGCAGTGCAGCAGCAGTACTCTAAGTGTAAGTTTGTATCATAAAAAAACGTCTCGATCGCGTTAATCGCTTCGTACGTAAGGAATAGAGACTAACGTAAAAGCGTTATTGTGGTCAAATAGCTGTATTCCGTGATGTGCTTTATAACTTAAGGCCACAGAAGGTCCATCAGTGCATCTCTTTCTTTGATACTAGTATAAGAGAGATGCACTGGATAAGAATAGCTTATCCACATGTCAATTTTGTTAGAAGACGCGTACGCATGCGAGCCGGAGCTCACGGCTCCGAAATCCACACCCAGTAAAATAAATAAAAGAATGGGATTTATCTCACTTTATTATAATTTGATAAATTGAAAACAAGTCGAGCCCAGAAGCCCAGACGAAAAATAACTGACACGGCGTATATTTAGGGTTCCATACCTCAAAAGGAAAAAACGGAACCCTTATAAGATCACTCGTGTGTCTGTCTGTCTGTCCGTCTGTCACTGCCAATTTGCTCCGAAACTACTAGACTGATTGAGTTGAAATTTGGTACACATAATGTAAGTCAGTGACCGCAATACGGGGTGTTACGTAGATAAATGAATTTTAATCATGGGGGCCACTTTGGGGGTTCAATTAGAAAATTCAGAAAAAAATATTTGCAGGCGTGTGAACTATCAAATGAAAGGGGTCGTTATGAGGATCATAATTGTGTTTTTTTTTTATAATGTTAAGATAAATGGTTTTGAAGTTATTGAGGAAAACAGGCGAAAATGTACCATTCCCAGCCTTATCTCCGAAACTACTAGTAAAAAAATACTGGAAATAGTTCTTTTCCTATAGATTACAGGAAAACCTATAAGAACTCTATGGTATTTAAAGTAACATAGGAAATTTCTGAAAATCATGTACGGAACGGAACCCTCTGCACGCGAGTTTAACTCGTACTTGTCCGGTTTTTTATTCATCAGTCCGGTCGGTAAATGTACCTACTTAGTTTCAAATGAAATACCGCCTCAATTCAAAAGCACACATCACTTATTGCAAGTTCATTGACCTAATAGTTTAGTGATTCTGTGACGTCACATGTGTATGCATGTTCCGCCTGTCCGTCACGCGTATTTATAACTGCAGCATCTGGCGGTTATTAATGAACTCGCTAACGAAGCATGTAGCTTCCTAGAAGTGTTTTTAAGTCGAACACGTTAAATTTTAAAGCTATTAATAACAAACATGCTCTAAAAAATTGTTATTATTAATTTTAAATTAAGTACCACATATTAGAGTACCTAAGTATAACGGTCGCATTCAAAGACCGTACCATATACCTATAACACCTTTTAAAAAAAAAACACAAAATATTTTTTTAATAATGCAGTTTTCTACAAGATTATTTTCATATTGAAACCTATTAAGAGCTAATTCGAATCTAAGTAAACATTCTAGAGATACATACATACATACATATTATCACGCCCGAAATCCCTAATGGGATGGGCAGAGCCACAAGACTACTTGTGGCCACGTTCGATTAATTAGTCCTAAGATGGTATGATGAACCGTATTGACTGGTGATCAACCCATCGCCCATACAGATAGTCCACCATGTTGGAGAGGACCGGTCCCTTAGTCGACTTTTACGACAGGCCAGGATGATAAGCATCTGCACGCATTCTATGCTATTCCTTCACTCCCAGTGCAGCAGAGGAGTGATTCTAGAGATAAGATATAAAAATAAGAGACTTTTTAAACTCTAAACAACGCACGTGCCAATGCATTCCAAGAATATGTAGGGCGCTCGTCACCATTGCATATAGTGATTGATTACTTTCTGAAGCTCGTATTAAACACAATTGCGTTGTTGGAAAAACAACCCTGCTACGAACAAAATAATGTTTTTTGAGCAAAGGTATGTGTCATCTTGAGCCTACAGAAGTTACAAATGTAACCCATATTCCAGGCAAACTGTTGAGTCAGCTCGTATCTTTCTCAAAATTAGTTAATAGAAAGTAAACTTTCGTGCTTGCAGCAAAGTTGAGTTTTCCACAGGTTGTTTTAAAGATACGATTTTAAAGTGATTAAATCAAATTATAGTTATTAATTATCATTGTTAATTTATACGCTGTCAGGAAAGTTAGAAGTTGCAAAGTTGTGCAAGAAAATATACAAAGAATTTCGCTTGAAACTTGGTTAATGTATCAACGTATATCTAATAGGTAATAAGGTTACGTTGAAAACATCGCAAACTGAACTTCAAAATCTGTTTATAAGTATGATATATAAATAACAAAAAACAGTCACAGTCACTTGGTGATGCCGAGAAAAGTGCTTCCAAAATAGCTACTTACTTGAAAAAACTATACAAGCTGACACAAGCATCGCATTCTTTTATTTATATATCACACAGCATATATGTAAATAAAAACACTTCGAGCCACTGATAATAAAAAAAACACTTCACAACCTGAAACGTCACAGATTCCCGCGCTTTTGTCAACTTTTTTTTACCTGAGCTTTCGTTGTATTGGGCACTGGCTCTTGGCGCCGAAAAGAACAGATGGGTCCTGTAGTGATGTTCCTCCATGCAGGAATACCGCTCGCGGTCTCGACGCTTCGCGTTCCGTCCGGCCCCTAGCGCCCCCCTCGCCTTTCCCCCCCCGCCACCGCTGCTCACCGTCTTCTCCGTACTGAAGTTCTTCCGAAACATCAAATTCATCTTGGAAACGTGCCACGTCTGTCCCACTCGCACTAATTAGAAGTTAATTAGAGGATCTGACCTCTCTGTCTTTGAGTTTTAATGGTGTTTTGGTTGAATTCTTAACAGGTGCATGATCGTGACGGTTCGGATTACGCTTTTGGTTGTTTGGAGATTTTTACCGATTTATAGGTCTATAAATACTAGGTTGGGTGATTTGATAAGTCGACAGTACGTATATAATAAACGAGACGAATTTCAAAATGGCACATCATCATCAAACAATATAAGTTCCACTGCTGGGGACAGTCCTCACGCGGGTCAAGTGCGGATTGGGTACACACACATCTTTGAATTACTTCTCAGATGTGTGCAGGTTTCCTCATGATGTTTTCATTCACCGAAATACTCGTGGTAAATATTAAATTTAATTGGGTAGTTAAAGATTTTTGACGATGGGCATATTATATACTTTTTTGATATCTAAAGATAATTAATTTTTATTTTATATCGTTTATTCAGGAGTTTTTTTTAAATGACTGCGATGACATTTCAACCATTTCAGCCGTTTGCTTGGCTGTTTGATTAAGTCTTTGCCTTAAGTTAAATAAAGACAAAGAAAGTGACAGCTCAGCGAAGAACTTGGTCCCTTGTCCCTGAATTTGGTCCCTGAGATGTTCACTATCAAAAAATGTATAATATGCCCGTCTTCCAGAAAATTTTCCCACCCAATTCCCCAAATGACATCCAAAAACCTTAGAGGTATGAGCCGAGATTTGTCTCCGCAAATAGAACGTACACATGACGATAACATCTGTTACCTTGATTAACTTTCAGCTGTAAACTTTCCACCATACTGAGTGTTGACCGGTGCGATAACTACCATAGGAACAAGCTTTTGGATACTAAGATTACAAACTATCAGCGGCCCTAGCAAGGTTAACACGAGGATAAGTTAACACCGTCTTAACTGTAAGTGCATGTCTCTCACTCTAGTGCCGACGAAAGAGATAGTCATAGAGATAAAACGGGGTTAAGTCGCCGTGTTGTCCTTGCTAGGGCCGCTTTACTAATCTATCATCTTATACCATCAAACTTCATCCCCATAAATAACACAGGTCAATCTCTCTCTCTGCGGATTTCTCTAGTTTTAAATACACAGTTTACGTATAAATTCATGAAAGTACTGAATTGGCTCATCTTTTTTACATGATTTTGGTGAAACTATTTTTGTTACGTAGAGAAAGAACTTTTGATTTAAAGAAAACCAGAGGCAATAATCCAAAATCATTCACTGTTTCATTAATTGTTGGCATCAAATAACTCTAAATTATTTTAATATCCAGGACAATAAAACCACTGTTGACCAGTGATACTTATCTAAACATTTGGACAACCGTCTCAGGGCCACAAAGGTAAAGTGAAAATTGATTTCTGACCGCAAATCGCTCCAATGCCAGCTAAAATCGATAATTTACTGTGAATATTTAATGAAAGAAATCGAACGTGCAACAAGTGACCACATTAACTCATGCACGTGACGTAAGTAAACAAATCGTGTAACTTCGAAACAAGGTTATACCTCGAAACCAGCTTTGCGTAAGGTGTTAGGTTTATTTTTCCATTGATCGATTTTACGATACGAACATTTTTCAAAATATAACCATGATTTGTCACATTGATGGCATACAAATATTTTCTACACTCATATGATTTGTTACAGCAGCATTAGAGACCTATTCCTAATCTAAACTATTTATAGCTTAGTTATTTTAGAAATTCTAAAAACTGTTTCAGTCGACGATAAAAGTATCCAAATAAAAAGCGATGTCAATGGTAAGAATTGATCCTAAATTCCAAGTAGAAGTGGATTGCTTGATAAAAACAACATTGTCAGATAAACAATGTAGTCGTCCAGAAACGTGTCATGTAATTTAGAGCTTGACTAATCCACTGCCATAAACTGACTTTTTTACGACAAAACTAATGTTCCGTATTGCTCAATTGCTGTGGTTTTTATTGAGCAATTTGGGGGTGCGCGTAAAGATTATGGCTCTGTTTATCTCAAAGATGTAGCCGGTCAAACGTTCTGACGATACGCCTGATTTAACTTATGTTTTGATGCGACGTAATAGGAAAAAGTCGAAAAGGGGGCGGTAAGTGAACCAACGTGGTAACAAAATGGCTTTCTACAACTTACAAAACGGATGGCCAAAGATAATAGTATATTCCTTGGTTAATTGCCACCGCTGAAAGGGTAAAACCTGGTATTAAAAGAACCGTCCCAGTACCCTTAGTGTAAGTGAAAATCATAATAAACGTCTCTAACGCGTCTGAGTTAAGTCTCTTTTTCTATATGAGTTTAAAGCAAACGCCTTCTAGATGTTTGCCATGATTAAAACTTACATTAAGGTAAAGGATCGAAAAGTGGATTAAGGTAGTACCAAAATGGCTCATAGATCCAGAAAATGAACAGTGAAGAACTGTGCAAGGCCAAAATAATGGAATTGATAATAAACTATTACACAATAAATCTGTAGAAATGACGTTTCTGCACGAAACCGCTCAACCATAGCCCCCCTATGACATGGGGTCCACATGGGGGTCCATGGATCTCGCCACTGCTGGCGCGCCAGAAAAGTATCTCTCTGTAACTGTGCTATCGTCTGAGTACCCAAAGATACACATCGATATGCAGCAGGAAGAGAGTCGCACATAGAACTGATCCCTGAGGTACTCCGGCATTAATCATACAGATAGTGTTCTGTGCGTACTTAGTTGCGAGGTCAGCTCGCAAAACATATAGAACATTAAGAAGAGCCATCTGAAATTCCATATTACTGAACTTTCTTAGTAGAGGTTTCGAAAATCTAGATAATTTAAATAGAGGCAGGGTAATCAATGCAAATAGTATGTTAATACTTTCCACTCAGTAGTAGATAAGTTGTTATCTATGAATGGTCTCTTTATCAGTTCACTCTTATCAAGGTTCAGTTTCCGGTTCCGGTGCCTGAGTAATGGATGATTTTATCGTGTTGAGGTAGCTTTACTTTACTTAAAAAATCCTAGTAGGTATAGGTAAAGCAGACAAGGGAGCTAGGAGGGGGTTTTGTGTTCTTGTATTCCATATTTAAAACATTGAATCAAAACACATACACTTATTATACATTTTCCATTCCCCCATTTATAAACGACTCCTTCATCTGATTTACCTTCATTTGTAATGAATGCCTCATTTACATGCAGCGGAAGCGAAGTGAGCAGGGCAGTGGGCATGGAAGTGGGCAGTGCGAGTATGTAAATGGGTCACTTCCCCTGCTCCTGCCGCTGCTACTCGCGTTGCCCATGCAGCCCAAGTTAGCAGGGAAGTCGGCATGGAAGTGGGCAGCGCGAGTATGTAAATGGGTCACTTTCCCTGCTCCTGCCGCTGCTACTCGCGTCGCCTGGCGCGCAGTGAATCAGGAAGCAGCATGTAAACACCCACTGCCTTCGAAAGCAGTATGCGGGAATTATTTCTGGCAGCGCGAGCAGCAGTCGCAGTGGCTGCATGTAAATGAGGTATATTGGTATTTGTAATTTTACGGGAAACCAAATTAAAAACTTCATTTTCCTTGTGCTATTAGGAAATAAATAACTGCCCGAAAATCTGGTGGTAGATGCTCTCAGTTGCGGCTGCATAAGAGTAGTTGTACAGTTGAATGAAACAGGCCTTCTATGTATTTACTCAGACCAGCTTTATTATGTTTGGCTTGTTTTGAACAACAATTCGACCAACCAGAATACGAGTACGTCGTGTGTTTCATATCACATGAATCGACCAATGTGACTGCACGATTTACAATAAAAGGTAGTTGACAGAAAAACGCCTTAGCTTCAACTTTTTAATAATATGAATGATACTGGCAACGCCGAAATTACCTGTTTAAAAAAATATAAATAGGCGCGAGGAAATTATTGTGTCGATATTGTTCGTCAATAATTTGTTCGTGAAATCTCGGTAGTTTTCTTACCTCTCTGCTTCACTTATCCTATATGTAAAAGAGACAAGTATACAGTTCGCATGACGTTGCGCCGTGAGTGTATACGCCTATTAGGTTTGCGTGCGATTTAAATGTCAAAGTTGCGTAGCTGACATTTCGTGCGGAAACATTCGTAAAGGTTTACCGGAAAGCGGTCCGTTAATTTTTAAGTTCAAATACCTCGTAAAAATTATATATAGGTAACACAGAAGGAACGAAGGTCAGCAGGTTCATTTTTGGTTTCGTTTAAATTGATTTTAGTGATAATCACGCGACTAAGATAAAATATGAAACATTGATTAATTTTTTTGTGTCCTCTGCTGCACTGGGAGTGAAGAAATAGCATAGAATGCGTGCAGATGCTTATCATCCTGGCATGTCTTAAAAATCGACTAAGGGACGGGACCTCTCCAACATGGTGGACTATGTGTATGGGCGATGGGCTGATCACCTGTCACCATACGGTTCATCATACCATCTTAGGACTAATTAATCGAACGTGGCCACAAGTTAGTCTTGTGGCTCTGCCCACCCCATTAGGGAATTCGGGCGTGATGCTATGTATATATGTATGTGATTAATTTTATTAAATGCACCTACTAATTTGTTAAAATACTGGCAGAATTTTAAAGTACATTCGAGGTCGTAAATGTCCTCCAAAATTATCTTTTTGTACACTATATTAAATCAAAACATAACAATTACGAAGGTCTTTCATGTTGGTTGTTATCAAAACGATAAAAACATTCTCTTATTTATTCAATAATAAAATAACAATATGACTACAAAACAAATATCAAGAATAAAAGGTCTCAATTATCAAAGGCTTTAACTATCAAATTATGCTGTCACCAAGCGGAATCAACCTCCACTCAATGTGGTTCATGAATAAATTATTAAGTTTCCGGGAACAGTAAATGCTGTATTCAAGAAAACTCGTTAAATGCCGGCCGTCCGTTCTAGAGCTACGATGCCACGGACAAGCACACAGACAGGCAAAGAGGTCAAACTTATATATTCTTGTTTTGATCTGACAGGGATTCTACAGTGGCCAAGAATTCCTATTCTTTTATTAAACTGTAGGTGGATTAGGTACATGATATTAGTACAATGTATAAAGGGCCCGAGTGCCACAGTCATACATTATAAATTCGATCAAAGTAAATAAATTAATTTTAACCTTTAAGCGCGACTGAATATCAATCATCAATTAAAAAGGGTGTACATTTATTGTATTGAAGGTGTAATTAAAGGGTCTATTGGCACTGCGCTTGGACATAACCTGACGGAATAGTATATTGTGCATCTAGGGCCGTAAGAAGGGGATAACTAACGAGAGTCTGTTAGAAGCCCGACGCCGATAGGCGAGGGCTTTTATGACTCGAGTTTGTTATCCCCTTACTGCCCGTGATACACACAATGTTTTTCATCACATTTGCGAGGAAATGAAATAAAAATTAGACAAAAAAAGTATATATATTAATTTTATTCCCATTTTACATCGTGAATTACCATCAGGGGGGTGTTCATAAACTGAGCGTACGTTGCGATCAGCGCGGGGCAGATCCGCCGGCTTGCGGTCGCGCGCCCCGCCGGCTGCGGCTCCCGAGCAGCTCCGCCGACCTGGCGCACTTAACTGCCCGCGGGAGTTCGAGTTTATAACTCCCGCTGACGGCGGGCCCCGTAGAGGAGTTAAATCGGCTATAGTTGCTCTATACGCTTGCGTATAATAACACCCTTTCCGAGCAAGTGTGATGAAAAAAAGATAAAACAGTTAAAGGTAGTACAAGAAATATAATAAGACTAAATTTATTTATATATACGTTTACGATTTAGGATAACATTGGATTTATTGTTACACAAAGTTAACATAATATTGGGTCACATTTTAATACGAATATTATATACTGTTGTGCTGTACTAGTTAGTAAAAACACGACTGGTAGAAAGTGCCTCAAGACATTAAGTCCAAGAAATTGAATAAATTATTAAAATATTTGTTTAAAGCTCATCACTGCATGTATACATAACCGTGCTACGAGAATCTGCTACGCTTCTACGGCGTAGCGGAAAAAACCTTTCATAGTAGCCTCTACGACTCCTGGCAGACTTGTACAATTTTTTACTTGAATTTTTCGTTGTCAATAGTACAGTCAGAAGATCACGATTTGATATAGAAACCAAAAGCTTACCGTATCGCTTTCGGTGAACAGAAACATCGTTAAGTAAAATATAAAGACAAATCAAAGCAATATGATAAAAGATCGGTGTCTATGTCACTGTTTAAAAAAATCCCCGACAGACCATTGTCTAAATAAACTCCCTGACAGATTAATTAAGACTGTGATATACTAGCAGTTTTCCCACATAGCATTTTTTCATTGTTATCTTGGATGTACCGTATTTTTCCGCTTTACGATTTTATTATTGACCGAGCAAGCGAAGCGTCGCCCTATTCAGCTTGGGAAAAAATACTTTCACATGTCCGGATGTTTGTTCTTCAACAGGTCACATTTCCCAACCGATTGTCGTGAAAGTGAGCAGGTTTAATAATATTAAAAAAATATATAAATTCAGTCTTTCGAAATTTTTCTAAATGGCCGAGATTTGGGGGCACTAAACGTAGAAAAAAATTACTCGCGAGGTCTACAGGTAACAGAACCACTAATATTATATGTATAGATCAGTGGCTAAGCGTCAAATATTTCCTAAGGGAAGCCGGAGAATTAGAACCGTTACGTCCGAGTCTGAAATTTAGTTAGAGTAACAGGGACTTCACTGACAGCTAGCCGCAGCTTTCTAGCTTGGTAAAGCCGTCAGAAATCGGCTTGTAGGCAGGCTTCGCCACTCGTATAGATTGATATAGTTGGCGCGGTATGACATTTAATGATTATTGCCGAGGCGGCGTGCAGTCGGGAGATAACGCCTACTCAATAATACTTACGCCTAAATGTTATTAGTAATACTCCTGTCTCAAGCGCCGACTGTAATTATGTTTGAGCGGTCATTTATGTTACGCATGCGCGCCTTTCATTGTTACGGAAGCGCCATACTGGCCTCTAACATTGACTATACGTATGTATAGCTTTGCTCTGTATTTATGTTCTTCGAAGCAACGATTCCGTTTTCAATAAAGAGTTGTCTGCATTATTTATTTTATTATGAAACATAGGAATTTAGGATTATTTACGACTCGTAAAAGTGCCTTTTCTTGACTCAAAAAGTAGTCATCCACGAGATGCTTTTAGAATGAAGGCCTGTTCACATTGCGGGCGCGGCATCTGTTGTCTTGTATTAGAAGTCGTAACCACGCTGTTGTCACTTAGAACATTTTGCTCGATTCCAATGACTTTGGTTAGATTTATTCACTCGGCAACAGATGTCGTCACTGTGCAACATGAAATGTATCTGGTATCACATAACTACTTTTGCAAGAGCAACAATTTGGGAAGCCATTTTCTATGTACTATGTTCTATGTACTACCAAAACCCAAATAAAAATAAAATGTAAGTAAGTAAATAAGATGAAAGAAATTAAGTAAACAGTTTGTCTAATACAAGAAACGGAACAGGTAGCCCATAGTCGCCTAGTAGCCTATGGTCGTAACAGACGTAACATGGCAGCTTAGCTTGGCCACAGTATAATCAAGTATACAGTATTCCATCTTCATACAAACGGCCGAAACGACGCGCTTCCAAATCTCGGTATTTCGGTACACAACAGTTGCGAGTGCGCCGCGGTTGAGTACGGACGTGGATACTGTGAGATGTTCCCATGAATTTATTTACGTAAATTATGGCACGAGAATTTTTGATGTTTTTGATATTTTAAAAGCAAAATATATTAAATGCGTTTTTTTACTCCTACTGACTTACAGTCACTTATGAAACTAGAAATATGAACCAAGTAGAAAAAAATAAAATTAAAATTTACAAGATTTGAAGTAATATTTCATGAAAAGATACTACGACAATTTAATATAGCATTATCAAATACGTAACCAAGAAAGACAGTCAGCGGGCAGCCCTACTGCGTGTTTACATACCGAGCGGCCGTATGTAATTATTTCGAGGACACTGCCGAGACAAAATACTGTTAGTTTTTTATAGTGTCGCTTGGCGAGACCGCAGCATGGCGTTGTATGTGTGACGCGTAATGTCTGTTGCGTACGACTATCAATACAATACAAGGTGCCAGGTGGTTTGCGCTGCACTCCTAGCGCGCCCGTAATGTAACCGCGTCTTAAGGCATCAAGAAAGAGGAGCAAAATTAGCCCGTACCGCTATTATTATTATAGGGAACGTTTTTGCTAAGATTAGCGAGTGGTTAAACCAGGGCTCGGAATCCGGTTAATTTTGCGAACCGGTTTCGTTCGTTGTCCTTAAACTGGAAATGATTCCGGTTTAGGTTAAGGTTACTGAGGTTACCGGTTATGAGGAACGAAAATAACCAAATAATTTAAATTTCGCCGGTAAAATTAGAGCGAGTTATCTCTTTAACATTCTATTATGGAGCTCTCGCTTTACCCCAACGGATATGCGTCCAAAATCCGGTTAGTATCGGTTCTTTAAATTTCGTTCTCCATATTAACCAGTAACCAAAATAATTACGATTCATTTAAAAATGTTCCCGTAATTAACCGGTTAATGTATAAATGGAATTATTACGGTTTTATGGACGACCTTAACCGCTTTAAAAGCGGTAAAAGCCCCCGGCTAAACCAAATGCATTAGTGTTTATCTATAACAAAACACCTAAGCCCTCTGATAGATCTCATGGATAAGCATAAGTCCTGGGGCTTTATTCCACATTGCCTAAATGATATATATCATAATAGCTTTGCTCTATACATCTTACTTTCCGAAGGGTAGCTATTGTTTCATAGAAAGTCGGGGGCTCGATTTTTATCAACCGACTTCGAAACACAAACAAGCAAAATGTCTATCGTATTTTCGTTCCTCCGAACTTCAGAACTACGATTATTATATCGTTGTTTTTTTTTGTAAAGCTATGACAATTCTGTATTCTGAAAGCACTATAAGAAAATGGTTTTCTCAGAAAGATTATTGAAAAGGATTTCTCCAGTATTTCATCATTCATTCACTTTAAAAAAACATTCCGACGAATTGAGAACCTCCTCCTTTTTTTGCAGTCGGTTTAAAAGGTAAATGTTTAATAGAATGCTGCCGCTTCTTCCATTGTTTTGAAGCTCCGCTTCACCAAAGCATCTAATAAAGAATTTTAATTTGCGTCGTCACAGCTTTGTTATTTTATGTGGAACGAAAATAAACGACATTGTACGCGTCCAAGGCGATTTATCGTAAAGATTTAAATTGATCGAGGTCGTTCTCTCTAGTTCCTCGGTTATGCTGGTAGTTCAGACACCAGACGCTAGATGGCAATACTTACACCATCCTTAAATCGCTCATCATTCATCATGGTTATCAGGCTATCAATCAATACTTATACAACCGTGACTCACTTATAGACAACGCACAGCCTAACTGGGTGGTTGTAGAGGTTTGAAATTTAGAGAAGACATTCCTCGAGTACTCTAGAGGTGCACTAAGGAGGGATTTTTTGACATTCCGTCCCTAAAGGGGTGAAAATGGCTGATAAAGTTTGTATGGAAAATACAGCGGGTGAAGCTGTGGCGGGTCCACTAGTTAGTATATATTTGGTCTGTGAGGCTCTCTCATGATGTAGAGCGTAAGAACGGAGTTTCGTTACGCTTCCGTCAGAGCCCTAACCACAGGCCCTAACATGCATGACACAAAGATAAGATAGACCGTCTTATCTCTAAGTGCGTCTCTCTCACACTAGTGCCGACGAAAGGGATAGTCATAGAGATAAACGGGTTTAATTTATCTTTGTGGCATGCATGTTAGGGCCGCAGGACGTTGCCAATTGTCTTTACTTGTCTCGAAGAATTTCGATTAGGGTATGCACGAGTCGCGCGCAACAGCGTTGAATTTATAAGGGGTATTAGGGTCGCTTCTGGACGGGTGCCAGCCCTGTTAAGATATTGTATTGTTTAGTGGAAGTAGTGTTTTGCACTTGTTTCTGACGCTTTATGCCATATTCATTATATCAGAACGTCTAGTACAACCTGCTTGCGACTCATTTGTCGGTCAGTGCGTCCCTTATATACTTATTTGAACTAGCTTCTGCCCGCTAGATTCCCTCGGGAACTTTAAAAATTTCCAGAATAAAAAGTATCCAATGTTTTAATCCAGGGTACAAGCTATCTCCATTCCTAATTTCATCCAAATCCGTCCACCCGTTGAGGCGTGCAGGAGTAACAAACATCCATCTTCACAAACTTTCGCGTTTATAATATTAGTACGATAGGAAGTAGGATTCATAGTAGGATAGTTTGACAGTGAGGCATTGAGCGGCAAATGAGTGGAAGGCATGCTGTGCTAGCCCCCAGCACAATTCATGTAAACATGCCAAAATTGAGTATGAGGACTGTGAACCAACGACAAAAATCACCCTTTTCATACAATAGGCGATAACGACTTCCACCCTTAAATATTAACCGATTTTGACAAATTTTTGATAGGTTGTCAGCCAGAACAAAATCTAGGTCTATACGTTTTTTGAATATTGATTAAAGATCAACAAAGTCAAATAAAGCCGAAATTAGTTTTGTATGAGAATACTGAAACAACAATAAAACTGAATTTATTGATTATAGTAAAAAACCAAAACGTAGACCTAGATTTTGTTCTGACTGACAACCTAAAAAAAAAATTTGTCAACTCCTCTTAAGTAGCCATCAGAAATGAAAACATTTAGTAATAATATAAATTCAAGAAAACAAAATTCAGTCGTACTTTGTTTTCATATAATAATATTAATATTTTATGAATAAATAATTATTACCATTATTAAAGGAATCCGATACCACGGCGCCACGACTAAGTCATTAGGTTTAAATTATATCAGACTGGTAACGAATGTTCATGAACGACGATTTATGTGGTGTTTCATACACCCCCGTAATATTTTGGGTAATATTTGGGTAGCGTGTGAGCCGCTCGTTACTCTGTTAATTGCACGAAGCTGAGGGTGGAGGGCAATTAATGTAACATTTGACAGCACAAAATAATCGCCAAAAACTATTTTTTCAGCGATTAATTAGGACTCCTCTGCTGCACTGGGAGTGAAGAAATAGCATAGAATGCATGCAGATGCTTATCATCCTGGCATGTCGTAAAAGTCGACTAAGGGACGGGTCTTCTCAACATGGTGTACTATCTGTATGGGCGATGGGCTGATCACCTGTCACCATACGGTTCATCATACCATCTTAGGACTAATTAATCAAACGTGGCCATAAGTAGTTTTGTGGCTCTGCCCACCCCATTAGGGATTTCGGGCGTTATTCTATGTCATGTCATTAATTAGAAATTCGTATTCTGCGTCTAAGAACAAATAGAACCGGACGCTTTCACATAATACCGGCGTTAGGGCGCTGACAAGACCTAAATCAACTTTAGTAAAGTTTTTTAACAAAAACGATTTGATTTGGCAAAGCGAATAAAATATATGTTCATTATTCTTTATATTATTAAAAACCTAACTATTTCAAAAAGGATTTGATGAAATCTATACGAAAGAAAAAAATCGTGAAGTTACGTCTGAAATCCTCTTTAAACAGTTCTATGTCTCGCTTTTTTAACTTATGGGTCTATAATTAAAAACACTATTACATCACGCTCATACTAAAAACTTGACTAATTTATATTTCACGTGTAGTGTGTTTACTCATATAATTCATCCGTTTTTTATTTTCCCCATACAAATAACCGCACAGTGCTTCTCGTTCACTCCGGTGTAAACAGACAGTGACCGATCTTTCAAAGTCATTGGCTCTTGTCACCGTCTTAAGTAATCATCATCATATCAGCCGAAAGATGTCTACTGCTGGCCATAGGCGGGTGATTCTTGAAAGGGTCAATGTACAGCGTCCAGACTGAAAAAGTACCCGTAGAATTAAAATAGTTATCCTTGCTAAATTTTTTTAGCTACATTACCACTTAATCTAACTGGGGCACGATTAATTTTTTGTTTAAGGTCATTAAAATTACCCGTAAAAAAATATCAAACATCTAAAACCTCATTAACTTGGTGCGTCCATTTGCCATTTTGTGAACAAACTACCCCGAAAAGACGAATTCATGGATTGAAATCAAGTAATGTTTTGAGTCTTATCTTTAGAATATTAGTTATTGATTTGAAAGAAAAAATATGGTTCCTGTGTTTATCATAGTCTTTTTTAGAATAATTATAAAAGGTTTGTCCGGAGCTAAGCTATCATTTACTTGGTGCCTCACTTAACAACGTGCACATCCCTACTTAAACGTCTTTATATGCGTTGCACCTGCCGTGCCTGTACAGCATCAGTAACGCTTCTAAAGCCGCAGGGAGAGGACGTGACTCGCCGCTGGAGCTTTGAGCTATGAGGGTAAATCTATCATTTGCCTGGCTTTGGTTCATTATGATTATCATTGCTGTGTATTTTCATATGAAATGTATTTCCTGCAATTAGCATACGCATAAGCGAAAACAAAACTACATGAATGACTGCATGTGTTCATTTAATAGTTATTCCTGTATTAATAACAGTTCGGCATAATCGACAAGAAACATACTTTTTCTCAGTTCGCTGGTTCTCATTCACTTGGCGTTTTGAGCACAGTAATGATAGTTTTCATAAGTTTTCTTGCAAAGAAAAATTATTTTCTTTTGATTCGCATTGCATATGATTGATTAATTTATTTAGAATTTTATTCCATCGATAGCAGGACTGAAATATTAAATTTTGTGCTAAATTGAAGCTTAGAATATTTTCTTCGGTTTCCACGAAATGTACTGTATAAAATGTTATATTTTTTTTTTTTTTTTTCATTTTATAAATCATCTGATCTCAAAAATACTTCTTAAATGTTGATTCGCTTATTGTGTCTATGATGCCTCTGTCATCTTATCTCATTTGCCTGGCAGTTAAAATTTTAAAGGGGTATATCTTCCTAACAAATTGACCGAAAGAGAGGCCAATTCGATAAATATGCTTATAATTAAATAAAATTACATATTTAATTGTAACTAAGTCAAAATTTTATAAAGTAAAAAACGCCAAGTAAATGAGATGATTAATCCAATTCTCAAGAATGACCCAGGCCTCCTTCAATGATTGCTGCAATCACATAGCTAAAACAAATAATAATTTCTAATGATTATTCCCATTAAAAATCTAGAACAACGGCCGAATTCAGAGACGCCACTTAAGCATTTATCTAATCAAATGCTTAAGTGGCGTTTCTGAATTGAATGTCCCTTAACTAGTTGTCAACCTATACAGAAACGTCACTGAAACGTCACTTTAAGTAAAGCTCAATTTGAGTGGCCTTTCTTAATTCGGCTACAAGGGTCGGTCGGTTAATAATAATAATAATAATATCGGTCGACATCACCATCCCCCATGACGAGAACCTCGTGAAGGCCGAGAAGGACAAACTCAGCAAGTACCTTGACTTGGCTCACGAGGTGACCGCCATGTGGGATGTTGACTCGACGATCATTGTGCCGATAGTTGTTTCTGCGAACGGGCTCATAGCGAAGAGTCTCGACCAACACCTCAAGAGACTCTCGCTTGATGGCTGGATCAAGGGTCGGATACAGAAGGCGGTACTCCTGGACACGGCGCGCATCGTCAGGAGGTTCCTCTCTCTGCGGCCCTAACCGCCGGTAGCTTGAGCCCCGCCCCGCTACCGGCGGCACCCTAGGCTAGGTTTTTATAGTGTCTGTATTTTTATAGTGATATTGTATTTTACTTTTTATACAAATATTATAAAACCTAGCTTAAGATTCAAGATTAATAAAGATAATAATAATAAATAGTTTATTTCAGAATAAGTACAATTCCATAGATGGTTAGTAACATTCAAAGCTTAGCCTAAGTTAGTTTTATTTATTTATTTATTTATTGATTATTTTTACAATAACTTATTGAATATTCCCTGTGACTAACCCAACCAAATGTATTAGGTATGGGCAGTCTGGCCGGCTCGCGATCATGTTAAGTATGCTGTTGTCACTACCGCGCACACGCTGCAGCAGCGACGCAGCCTTCTTGCGCATGATCGCATGAAACCCATCCGTGCGAGCTTCGGCGAACATCGCCGACGCACTGCAGTGTCGCGGCAGTCCCAACAGCATCCTGAACGCGTTGTTATATTGGACTCGTAGGGCATTATAGGCTCGTTTCGTGTATTTTACCCAGAGACCGCTCGAGTAAAAAGATGTGCAATACGCCTTGAATAGCGTAACCTTAACATTTACTGAGCATCGAGCAAATCTCCGAGCCAGTACATTACTCCTTACCGCCAACGCCCGACGCTCCCTTTCCACATCGTCATCGTCAGCCAGATCCTCAGTGACCACATGCCCGAGATACCTGAAGCTGTTGACAACCTTGAGAGCAGACCCGGCAAGCACGACCGGGGGCACGTAATGGGGTTTTATTTTGCCAGCCTTGAATACGAGCAGCTCACTTTTCTTGCTGTTATACTTTAGCTTTTAAATGACATAGCATTTTTTAACGGTAACTAAAATATAGACCGAACCGGAACTAGAGTAACAATCAATATTAAGAACGAATTATTAATATCTTCGGTGAAATGATGGTGTTTTTAACTAGAACTCGTAAAGTTGGTGCAGCACTTAATAGTTGTTACGTGGAATATTACAAGTACTATACGAATTCGTGAAGCTCGCGGGACCCACCTGGACCAGGCCCCCAATTCTCGGTGCATTCGAGATAATGTCGATTGCGGGATTAAACGTCAGATTCATACACTTGTGTCAAACGACTGTATGCACTGACGTTCAATCTCGATTGTGAGATTATCTCGAATGCACCGAGAATTAGGGGCTAGAGTCCTTGTCAAGACAAATCAAACGAGCTCAAACGCGATGTAGTTGCGTCGACTTGCGGCTCCATCATCAGACAGCTCCATGTCATAATAATATTGCATTGTCATCCGATTTACATATTATTATGCATGCATAATTTCAGCTCAATCGGAAACCGGGAAGTGGGTCAAATTAAACATGTAAGATTTGATTACAGACGGACACTGGGACATACATACATAGCATCACGCCCGAAATCCCTAATGGGGTGGGCAGAGCCACAAGACTACTTGTGGCCACGTTCGATTAATTAGTCCTAAGATGGTATGATGAACCGTATGGTGACAGGTGATCAGCCCATCGCCCATACAGATAGTCCACCGTGTTGGAGAGGACCCGTCCCTTAGTCGACTTTTACGACATGGCAGGATGATAAGCATCTGCACGCTTTCTATGCTATTTCTTCACCAGTGCAGCAGAGGAGGAACACTGGGACAGGTGGAACTAAATAAAAGCGTGGAACCTTTTTTCTTCCGACCTTACACCAATCTCTGTGTACAAAATACTTTGATTCGTTCTCTATTGTAACAGAAAAACAAACGAACACAGTTCCTTATCCATATCCATACTAATATTATAAATGTAAAAGTGGGTTCGTCTGTTTGTTACGTCTTCGCAGTCCAACATAGGCACCAATTGGGTAGGTAAAGTGGCATATTACATTTTATTTTGATAGTGCACTTCTCAGGGACCAAGAATCTAAAGGTAATTAATTTTTATTTTATATCGTTTCTGCAGAGGATTTTTTTAAATGACTGCGATGACAGTTCAGCCGTTTGTTCGGCTGTTTGACTATTTCTTTGACTTAAGCTAAAAAAATAAAAATAAGTGACAGTTCCTCTATTATGTATTCTGTGGTTGAGTTGACTGACAGCTCTTTGTTGTCAAACACATCAAACACACAATCACAGAATATACAAGAGGACTGCAGTCATTTAAAATAATCTCATGAAGATACGATATAAAATAAAATTAATTAACTTTATATGTTTGGTCCCTGAAACGTCCACTATCAAAATAAAATATAATATGCCCCTCTTCAACAAACTTTACCTACCTAATTGCACAGAAATTCAATCAATCACAAAATATATAATGTTAATGATTATTATGACGAAAAAGTAGAGAAAGTGAAAAAAGCTTCTTGCCAGGGAATACGAAAGTGGAATTGAATTACACCGCCCTTCGACGTTCAATCAATATAATGGCGGATAGCTTTGATAGTTAAGTAACCGTATTGAATCAATGTTTGTTAAGCGTTTTATTTAAATGAAATTGTGGAATGAAATTACAGCATAGACGGTCATAGACCAATTATCCTAAAGACAACGCTTAGCCGCACTTTTACTGGCAAATAAAGTTGCCAATTCCGAGATTCAGATTATATATATATGAAACAGGCACACGCAATACTATTTCCAATATATATTAACACGAACGAACTATGTACAAAAAATAATAAGGGCAGTCAGTAAGGAAGAGAGCTACGCATGCGCGTCTCCTGTCGTATTCCAATTACAAAGGAAACGGATACCCTAAAACTATAAAAAGGCTAGTCGCCGCAAACTATATGAAGAAGCTTACTGAAAAAGATCTCTGAAAATGCAATTGTACAGTAATAACAGCTAAAAGTCTATATATAAAATGTACGTCCGTCTGTTTGGAGCCTCTCCAACTGTCATGAGCGGGTTATGATCTCCTGACAGCTTGCTCACCCTCATTCTATTGCATATGAATTCTGAATTTTTCCCACATTTGAGGAGTGACTTTTGCAAACAACTTGTTTCTTTTATCAAGTGATTTATTGTAAAAACGTGGAGGTTTCTATATGTATTTTGGTGAAAATATTTGGAAAGAAAAAATGTTTGTATGTTTCGTCTATAGTCTATATTAATCCATATTTATACTTTCATATTAATATTTTAAAGGGGTTAGGTGACTGTCTGTTTGACTGTTACATTTCACGCCTAAACTGATTTCGATAAAATTTAATAAGAATCTACTTTGGGATCCGGGGATAATGTATAATTTTCATCCCAAAAAAGCGCACAATTCCCGAGTGAAAAGCGATAAACGAATTCTAGTATTTTATAAGTTACCATGTTTGAACTGAGCCATCATTACGAGTAATCGCTAAATGTATTATTGTTCTGTTTCCCATCCCTATGTTTTAAAAACAATTTTTTAGCTAGTCGTAAAGAAAAATTCCAAATTTTTTAATGATACCGTATTTCTATATTTTCCGTTGCTTCTATTGTCATAAAAATATATCGTTTTTAGAAAGGTTTACTCTACGTCGAAAGATAAACGAAGAAAGAGTTAAGTTCTCCTTTGAATGGATTTCTTCCGGTTAACCTTTCAGCGATTTAAACCATCACTCTTCATTGACTATTTCTTGTGTATTATCATTGAAATAAATAGTAAGGAACTGCTCAAAGCAATTCTCGCGATGCTTACTTTTGAGGTGTCAGAACGCGAACTGACACCATCACACGTTCTGTCGCATGGCAACACGGTCCTTGAAGCCAGTTTAAGCGACCCTGTTATAATTAAGTATTCAGTACAATTCCGCAACCTGTGAGACTGTACCACCGACCCCACCCTCCTCAAAGACATGTGTGAATCAAGCAATATTAGACTTTTGTATGTATATCGTAAGAACTAAAACATCAGCAATAGGGTGTGGTTAAGCCATGGCGCTGACGTTTGACAACCTTCTATGAGACTTGGTACACGAAATTGTACTGATAGGCATATCCTTCTTTTGAGATCTTTGTATTTTACAGTTCAATAATAGCGAAAAAACTCCCTTACTCCCTTCACTTTCACTTTCCACGTAATGAAGACATTACGTGACAAGGGCTGTAATTATAAGGGTTGTGTTACATGTCTTATTATCCCTTAGCAAATCTCGCCGGATTAGGTTTAATATGAAAGTAACATAGTGTGAGAGCGAGCAAGTTACACTAACATTTTATGTAAACATGTTGTGTGAATTTTGAGATATATTTATTGTCAAGAACCCGTTAGTTGGGATACTTGCCACGAGCGTAGCGCTACGTGGCAATGAACTTGTTAAGCAAAGTTCTTTTCAACATACGATATACCAATATATAAATGCGAAAGTAACTCTGTCTGTGTCTACGTGTATGTCTGTCTGCCGGTCTGTTACGTTTTCACGGTTAAACCGCTAAAATGGTTTTGATGAAATTGGTATGGAGATAGTTTGAGCACTGAGAAAGGACATAGGCTTTTTTAAGAAAATCAACCCCTGTAAGGATGAATAGGGGCTGCCAAATTGATTTACAGGAGTTCGTGCGGTCCGATGAGAGCCCGTTGATGTCTTTTTATGTATCTGCGCGATTTACGGTTAAACTGCTGAACCGATTTTAATGAAATTTGGTACGGAGATAGTTTGAGCCCTGGAGAAGGACATAGGTATTTTTTTTAAACAACCAGTTCCTAAATGGGTGAAATAGGACCTGCGCCTCTATTCGGGAACACTAAGTGATTCTGTAGTGACTAGTAAGCCAGATTTCTCATCTCGCTCTTACGCATTACGCGTCTTGCGGAAGAGTGGGATGAGAAATCTGATAGCGTTCCCGAATAGAGGCGCTGGATAATTAATTAACGGCAGTTAATTGAAAAATGCAAGTAACATTAATTCGTCATATTTTAAAGATACATTTCCACGCAGCCGAAGTTGCGTGTAAAAGCTAGTTGAAAATAAATTCAAAAACAAAGGGACAAACAAGGGTACAAACCAAAATAACGCATATTGTACAAGTACAGAGTCCGTTTAGGTTATTCTGTGTCCACGCACTGATAATGTTTATTTTGCTTGTTTGATAATCAGAAATTGCGTTACGCGTTTCGACAAACGATTAATTAGTTAGTTAGTTCCTATTGCCTTTCCTTTTTATAATGGTTTTTGGTTCGGGAATGCTAAATAGTAACACTGAAAACAATAGCGATATATTGTTCTCTAATTAAAACCTAGGAAGCCCGGGAAAGAAAGGGAGGAATGGCGTGATAAATTTATTTGCAAGAGGAAGATAGGTACAACTACAACGTTCTGCTCGCAGTATTTATTCTCTGTTTATTTAACACCAGCCAGGACGGAATAGTCCATTTCAGCGTAGATAGATCGGGTAGTGTGCGATGCAGCGCAGTTAAAAGTATTCGGTGTCGAACAAACGTGAGCGCGATCTATTCGACGGCCAGCGCCATCCAGCGGCGTCCGTGGAAACTTAATAGTGTTAGAGCACTTTCGCACTACCTCCGATCCGAATCCGTGAAAATACGGTCCAAAGTAGTCGTGGAACTATTTCTATGGTAGTTTAGGCACTAGATCCGGCTTTCGTCATCCATGAATCTCCATTCCAGAGAAGATTATTGACGGACCGAAGTAGCCATAATATATTATTTGTTTGAACGCTCGCGCACTGTGTCCGAACCGAATCCGAGTTGCGTACGAGCAGTGCGGCAGCGAGGCGGCGGGGTAAGTGGCCGGGGGGCGCGGCGGGCATCCAGTTTAGTTCAGTGTGGCAGTTGGATCAGAGATCGGACTAGTGCGTAAGCCATATCCGAATTCGGTCCGAGATTTCTAGATTCGTATTGATTGAACTAAAGCGTAAGCAATATCCGAATTCGGTCCGAGATTACTAGATCTGTATTTTCACGGGTTTGGATCGGATCCGGATCGGACGTAACTAGTGCGAAAGCGCTCTTACTGTGTTTAAATGCAACGGGTGCGATAGAATCATAACATGTTTTTGAACAATTAATTTTCCTATAGTCAACGTGTTAAAATATTCATTGCGGTCAGAATTCTCAATTTATTTAGTAGTTAGGTTTTAAGCGAAACCGTTATCCATCGATTTAGACTAGGTATTACACATCCCACTGTTGGGGGTAGGCCTCTAGAATGGAGCGGTACTGTTTTTCTACGCAAGTTTTCCTGATTCGATAACTGTATTCGTAATTCTGTACAAACACCACACATTCGATTTTTCCCTACGAAACTTGATCACGTGATGCTACGTGCCTGAGCGCGTCCGTCTGGAAATTTTCGAATGTGTATGACGAACCCTAGTAAATGTATGTAGGTCTTGCATTCATTTCGTTTTTTTCGTTCGGAATTCCGAACGCAAGGGCTAGCATTCGGAACGAATGAACGGAAAAGTTCCGTACGGAAAAACATCGAACGTGTGTTACAAGCCCCGATTAGATTCTGTATGGATTCGCATCGTTCGGAGAGCCCGATTCGAAAAATGAAGAAGAAGAAGAAGAAGAGAATTAGAGACTAAAAACTATAAGTGCTTTTTTTTATATCACGATGGTGGCAAAAACCGTTAAATCAGGCGGGGCCTACGGTTTTTGCCACTAGTTACCGCTATGGACGTATGCAACAGGGCGTCTATTCGGGATCGTCTAAGTGATACTGCAGCGACCCGCGAGCTAGACTCTCGCATCTCGCTCTTACACATTACGCATCGTGCGGAAGAGTGGGATGAGAAAACTCGCTCGCGCGTCGCTACAACATCAATTAGCGTTCCCGAATAGAGGCACAGGAAAACGAATATACTTATGTTATGTGGCGAACCTAACTGATACGTCTTCGTCTTTGGACGGTTTCCACGCTACGCTGCGCTGCGTTTCTACACCACGTCCGTGGGTGTTGCCACAATCTTCTGACCGTGGTGGCCGGTATGCTGGACACAGCACAAACCCTAGACCAGCCTGCATCTAAGGTTAGGTTAGTAACATTTAATTTGAAAAAAGTTTTAATTTTCATTTGTTTTTGTGCCGGTTGCGGCAGAAACGGCTGGGTTGGGTTCCGAAGCGAAATTGTTCGTGAAGGCTCTGGGAAAAAGTTTCCGTGATTTAGGCCACAATCCTCGGTCAGGCTCGCACCTGGTTCAGAGAATATCATTGGCGATACAGCGCGATAATGCTGCTAGTATATTTGATACTTTTGGGCCGGGTGCTAATAGGGCAGGAGGGGAATAACGTTGCGCGCCATGTTTCCTTACTGTTTTGTCGAATTGTCTTGTGGATTTTGGTTTGTATATGTATGACGAAGCGTGTGGCGGAATTTATTACCCAATGAGATTTGATTTGACGAAGCATGTTGCGGATATTTTACTTGTGATAATTAAATAAATGCTTTATTTTAAATTTTAAATGTTACTAACCTAACCTAAAAATAACGCTCGACTTGAATGACAAAGGAAATAGGATAGGTGGCGAGAATCACAGCTGCCGTTGACTGTACCTTATACATACATGTCCTGGCTCTCGATATCATAGTGCTACTTCACGTGTGACATGCGATGTTATCGTTGCTATATACGCAGCTATAAACAGTTATAGTTATAAAGTATAATGGGGTAATTAGTCAGTGATATAGTGGTCAGGGTCGCACGCACAGTTTTTGTTACATTCCTTACATAAAGTGTTTGTGACCTTAGTACATTAATGAACAGGGCGTCTGTTCGGTAACGTCTAAGTGATACTGCAGCGACCCGCGAGCGAGACTCGCATCTCGCTCCTACGCATTACTTACGCGTCGTGCGGAAGCGTGAGACGAGAAATCACGCTCGCGAATCGCTACAACATCACTTATCGTTCCCGAATAGAGGCGCTGATTAGCTTTTACCAGGGGGGGCTCACTCCGCACTTTAGGTACGCTCGGCCGTCGGACAGCTCGGTGCTGTAAATCGCAGGTTACCGCTCGCTCGCTGGCCGATTCGCGCGTCATCAAGTAGCCTAGATATTTGGTGTTGTTGGGTGACCAAGATAAAAAAACTCACAACCCTGGCGTACATGAAACGTCACAGTCAAACTAATCAAAATGTGTAAGGGACGCACGTGGGACGCACGTGGGACCCACTGAGCGACAAAGACCCAGCGTCTGTATTTCCTGAATTATACAATCTTTGTGTCTTCAAGGTAAGAGTGAACAGCCATCTTCTGGCTAGCGTGTTCTATCCTAGACCCTGTCTTTGCTGTCCATCAGGTGAGACTGGGATCAAAGGCATGCCCAGTATTTCATAAAAAAAATGACTCGCGGGCAGGTTGTGCTAGACTTGCTGTATCCCTGAAGATTCCTGAAAATTTCCAGGATACCGGGGTAAAAAGTATTATGTCCATCTCCATTTAACGGCCTACATACATAAGTCTTCAGAAATATTTTGTTACGCTGTGAAAACAAATACTAATAAACAAATACTATTTAAAAAAACGTGCTGACGTTTTGTATTCCTTTGATTATCTTCCTGTGTTAAATCCATTATCATTTGGGATGTATTTCGTATTTAATCTTAGGATAAAATTCATAATTCCCCTTATTTTACGGTATTTTGGTGTTCGTGATTAATTACGTCTCTCATTTTACCACGACCTCAAAACCGCTGCATTAATTCAAATGTTTCCGTTAAACGTTAACAATTTCCAAAATTACCGTTATAAATAACCGTAACGTAACGATCGGAACGCTTAATCCACTTCCCATCCTAGCAATTCAGTTGTATTTGGAAAAAACACCCTTAAATCCAAGACGGTAGCAGCGTTGAGAAAATAAGAGCTGTAAATTATTCATGTGTAAATTAGACGTCCGTTGGTTCTGTCCTGGCTAGGTTCCAGTTGTAAGTGCCACATCCGTCTGCGCTAACGACTTTAAATCTGCGATTAGCTATGCGCTGCAGAATATGAACAGGGGTGCGCAGCGCCTGATCAGCGGATTAACGAAACTATTGATTAAGACTATAAGAACAAAGTCTAAATTTGAATGTCTCCGTCATGGCTGATCAGCCGCTGCACACGTTAGATAGTCACAGGCTGATTAGTAAGGCTCGGAATTCACGAGGCGGTAATTGGCCGTTTAGTGCCTACAAATACGTCTCCAGCATATTTTAAGGTATTTTTTTTATCACACAGTATTATTCTATATACTAACACGACCTTAAATATTAATTACTAGTGGCGTCGTGAGCTGTAGGTACCTACACCTAGCGACAAACTTAACTTTGCCGTCGGAAAACTGTTATCCATACATAGGTCGCGGTCAGTTTACCAACACCGCAAATAAGTTTGTAATCGCAAAAACCCCCATATCTCCGCCATTTTGAATGATTTTCAAAAACTGAATAGACAAAAAACATTATAATTATTGAACCTGCTCACAAATTTTCACGGGAATCGGTTGAAAAATGCGACCTGTAGAGAACAAATGGACACACGGACGCAGACATCCGCTGGACATACGAAAGCATTTTTGCCCAAGCTGAAACAGAGACGCTTCGCTCGCTCGGTCAGTTACGATATAAGCCTATCATTCCATATAATAATTAATGTGCTTCATAAATTCCATTTCAAAATTTTTTGTAGGTTTCGCAGTGGCCTTTTGTAGGGGCACTCGGAGACTGGTAACACAGGGGTAATAGATTAAGGAAATTTAGATATTTTAGCATGTCCGAGATTCATGTGAATAGTAAAGGGGATATCGAAAGACATATGACAAAACTAAAATAAATCTTAAAATATCTGTGATTCAACAAAATTGGGCACTAAAAAGTAGAATGAGCGTGGTTTTTTATCGACTTTTAAAATATACAAACTAATGGACTAACCTTGGGAGGGCGGTTCATATTAGATGCTGGAATGGTAAATTCCAGCTATTTTAATTTATTTATGTGACGAGTAAAGAGCCCACAGGTGGCCAATTTGCTGGATATACGTTTCGAATTTTGAATTTTGAATGGTGTTCCACTAGTTTAGAAAACGACGAATTATTTATATAACACTAGCAAACCCGGCGAACTCCGTTTCGCCACCAGATGGCTTCGTTTTATGTAACATTTCGTTTGGTGTAGCTATGTATCAGAGATGGCGCTGTATGTGAAAAAAGATTTTCCCGCTTTTCTGTTGAAATTTTTCCTGAATTTTCTTTGCTATAAACCTCACGGAGCCCGAGACCTTTCCAACGAATGCAAAACCGTGGAAATCGGTTCGTGCGTTCTGGAGTTATAGCGTCAGGAAGGAAAACCCGACTTATTTTTATATAGTAGGTTATAAATGTACTTTTTCCCTTGGCCCTCTGCTATTAGTTTTGGGTGGATTAGGCATAATAAAATAAACGAACCATCTAGAACTGTCGCTTTTTACGTTGCTGTGTGAAATAAAACTGATTTAAAATGATTATAAATCATATTATTCAAATTTTAAGAAACATTTTATCCCGGACACATTAATCCTCGTTAAGGCGTGGTCCCGGATATCCGCACTCTAGCCGTTAATTCGCGCCATTTTCGACTGCCATCTTGCGTTGCCATTTTGAAAAGAGTTCCGTCAACGAATAGGAAGCAAGTAAACGTCACTCATAATGATTTATTGTTTGAATAATGGAATCGAGAATTCTTACAAAGGAGTGCTTGGCTCTTTGATGTGGTTTGATATTCGTGGGCAAGCTTAGGAATACATTAAGAGTTATAGGTCACGACTCCATTATCCTGTTGTTATATTTTTTACTTACATAAAACGGAAGGAAACTTCCAAGAAAGGTACAGTACAGGATAATCATTGACTTTTATATAAACCGACACGTTCCATTTCAGTTTTTTTAAGGGCTCTCTTTGAGGCGGTGAAAACATTTGTGGTGGACTTTTCAACATGATAAAGTTGTAAAGTACAAAGTGTTCTATTAAAAAGCTTATAATAAATACAGTTTATTAAATACCATTTAATATTACGTATTTGAAATAATAATGTTCGTCCGGAAAAATCTATAAAAATTTCCTACAAGTGTAGATAAACCAAAGGCTACTAGAAATACCGAAAAGCTTAAAATACAAACTTGTAGACTGGTTAAAATTAAAAAATCATTTTTACGATATTGTACACGTTTTTACAATAAAATATCTATAATATTAAAGATCAAACAGACACAATGTTCAAATAAACTGTAAAGCGAATTCTTATTTCTAGGGCATATTACACAGTAAAAGACTACGTCATGGACAGGGACGTTTGGCTTCAATCCGACCTGCACTGGCAATCCCTGGGTCTCGATGAACGTACCTACTGTGGTATATACTTAGATTTGTATAAAATTGTACACATCATTGTAAACTTATGTGTACTGTTTTGAGAAAATTATACCTCACCAAGTTTCTTGCTCGCTCTTCTCAATAGAGGTTTTTTCTGAACCGGTGGTAGATTCATTCCTTGACCTTGATAAGAGCTTGTAAAAGCCTAAAAGCCATACATTGAACCACCACGACTTTTCACGTAATTCTCACAAGGCGTGAGAACATAACCGTCACCAAATTAAAAAATCTGTAGGTACATTTTTTGTTTGGTCGATTGATATGAAACATTTGATGATATGTTAGCCCTTCCAAAATCTAATTATAAAAAACCCTCCAGTTATTAGCCTTTGATACCGTTCAAACAAACAGAGGGACGGACAGAAATATCTGAAAACTATTTTTAAGGACTCTGTCTTTATTTTGTCCCCTGTATTTATTTTAAAATCTTTAACGTTGGTAAATAATGTTGGCCGTCTTCTACTGGGCCTTTATTCGATATTGCCTTATGGCAGCCCGTAATACATCCAACAAGCCCGCAATACGTTGGAATGTGATTGCGATATCTCCATACGTATCTAACGTATTGCGGTGTCCCTCTCGTAAGTAACTAAATTTAGGAAGGTGTAATAAGCACTTTATGGTGCCTCAAATTTGTCGTACGCGCCGCGCGGCGCGACCAGTTACAATAAATACACTTGTGCAGCGCGCGTGCGGCGCGCGAGCGGTTCGCGATCGACGCGCGAGCGGCGCATTCGCGGCGCGTTCGTCAGATGTGGACCTTACGCGGACCTTAAGCGATCGCAAAACTTTGCTACGATTTGGAAGCTCTTATTGACTTGAGAGAAAAGGCGGCTGCATTGTAAAACGATACGCAATATCTATCGCTTAGGCAATGTGGAATAGCATTAGGTCTCCAAAGTCGCCCTGTATGAGGAATAAAATCCGTTAGCTCGTTAGTCTTGTCTAACGAGCTGACGGCCCACCTGATGGAAAGTGGTCACCGCCGCCCATGGACATCTGCAAACACCAAAGGTGCTGCCAATGCGTTGCCAGTCTAGGGAGGATGGGGAATGGGGATGGGATAGGGATGAGGGAATAGGCCTCCGGAGCTCGTCACTCACCGTACGAAACGCAATAGCAAGCTATTACTTCACGCCGATATTCTGTGAGAGTGTGGTACTACCGCGGTCGAGCCGGCCTATTCGAACAGTAATCATCGAGTGAGGATTACTGTTTGGCTCTACCACTACAATAGAAATAGTGGGAACAAACCTCATGATATTCATACCTCAGGGTATGCCAGTAAAATAATCATTACGTTAACGACATCGGCGCACTGATTAGGACAGCTTTTTACGGCGGAACCCACTTAGTGTAAACAGTTGCGAGGCCGAAGGCTGTCCATTACTGCAGGTCAGGGGTGTAAGGGCCCGGCGGTTCAAGGCCTGTTTGTGTTTCTTATCTATAATTTGGAGCGTAAGGGACAATGCGGGGAGTTGACGTATAATAGAGGGGGAGGTGGGAGAGTTCTAGTTTTATGCTTATTGTTGCCGAAAATGTGCGCACGCATCGAAAAACATATTCGATACAAAAAGGTTTGAAGAGTTATCTGTATTATCGCGTTCTTACTATTACAATAATTATAATGGAAGCGTCTATGAAAATATTGATGATTGATTATTCATAATCATAAGTTACGTTTAGTTAGACCTTGAATAAAAGGTCTTACTGCGATGATAACTAGTACAATACCTTGTCATAATTTTTTCTTACTTTAGCATAGCAAAACCAAGTTAATTACTGACATTTTATTAGTTTTTATTCCGCGAAGACCACCTCACGAACATAATTTAAATCTTGATAATCAATTTACAAGATAGGCAGCCATAAAAAACGCCTTAATCACGTCTTATTTACTTAAGCTGTTAAAAAATCTTTACTCTAAGTGTGTTCATGTTTTTCGTCGACTTTTAAAATAAATGTCATAAAGTTTAAATTTATACAAACTAAGCTTACATCAAAGACTAGACTACCCAATTAGAAACCTATCATACATAACATATATATAAATCGACTTGTAAGTTCGTGCGTCCGTAAAGGCGTTTGATCTCCGAAATATCAAAGCGAGCCGGTTTCTTGACGTTCCCGTAAATATACTCGTATGTAGAATTTATGGTGCTTCTACGCTAATAGGTGGCCTTCGGATTCAGCTTCAGTATATAAATATGGATGGGATTATCTCTGAGAAAAAACAATACCATATATATTGTCACTTCACAGATAAATAGACCGAATATTGAACGAATAGGCTAGTTTCCTAAAAAATCTAATTAGTCCGACATTTACATTATAAAAAACTGAACAAGTGCGAGTTAAACTCGCGTGGAGAGGGTTCCGTTCCGTACATGAATATCTGAAATTTACTACGTTACTTTAAATACCATAGACTTCTTATAGGTTTTTCTGTAATCTATAGGTAAAGAACAATTTTTTGTATTTTTTTTCAAAATTTTAGCCCCAGTAGTTTTGGAATGGTAAATTGTCCCCTATTTTCGTAAATAACTTCCAAACTGTTTTACTTGAAATTCAAAACAAAAAATTTTTTAGATCCTCACCAATAAGCCCTTTCGTTTGATATGTCACACGATATAGGTTGCATAACTTTTATTTTTAATTTTCTAATTTACCCCCAAAAGTGGCCCCCTTATTTAAAATTCATATATTTACGTCACGCGTCCGTGTTGCGGTCACCGACTTACATATGTGTACTAAATGTCAACTCAATCGGTCCAGTAGTTTCATACACATATTTTTTCTTTTGTCAATTAAGCAAAAAAATGACGAATATAGAGTACGTTGAAGTTCCGCGTGACATCACGACTTTGTACACTTTTTACCATTAAGTGACGTCATGAGCCCCCACCTGATCACCTGTCACCATACGTTTCATCATACCATCTTAGGACTAATTTAATCGAACGTGGCCACAAGTAGTCTTGTGGCTCTGCCCACTTTACAGCACACAATTTCAGTTTTATGCCAAGAACACAAATAACGACTACCTATTAAAATTATCATTAGAGGACCTGCGCCTCTATTCGGGAAAGCTAAGTGATTCTGTAACGACTCGTAAGCGAGATTTCTCATCCCACTCTTCCGCACGACGCGTAATGCGTAAGAGCGAGATGAGAAATCTAGCTTACGAGTCGCTACAACATCACTTAGCGTCCCCGAATAGAGGCGCTGAATCCCACAAAACTTCACGATAATAATAAAAGTGAAACCTCCCCATTTTAAAGAACTTATTGCTAAATCCTAATAAAATACACTTCGACGGTATTTGATTTATCGGCAAGTAAATATTATCTCTATTTCGTTTAAATAAGGTCGACATTATAAGACTTAAAGATAATATATTTCTAACTTATGAAGAATGATAACGCCATCACTGAATTAATTCGAAGAAATGGAATCTGGGGAGGATTAATGTGAAATTGTTAATTGTACAGACTTTTAGGGCGGCGAATGTTTTGATATAACAAAGTAATATATGAACAAGAGTGAATCGCGATATATACAATCTCCGAAGAGATTTTTAGTGAGGAGGAGATACTTCAAATAAATTTGGCTTTACTTCAGGGGTTGAGGGCGGTCACAGTCAAAGCAATCCCCGTGCCGCAACGCACTCAACCCCTGAAGAAGGACTCCATACGAGTTCGAAACATGTCGCACTATTTCTGACAATAAATCGTGAGTAAAGTCGTATGTATTTCAAATATTCATAGTGTCTCACGTAAGTTTTAATTTGAAGAGATGTCAATGTGTTATCTGACGATCAAAATAGCCCATCGGAAATCCAATGCAAGTGGATAATATTTTAATCATACTAATATAATTCAAATTGACTTTACTTGACCTGTCTTGCGAGTGGGTTTGTAATAAAAAAATTTTTTGTTAGTCAAGAAGATTACTTTTAATAAGTTATTTATGTTTTGGCTAGCCTCGCCAAAGAAAAACATCGTTAGGCCGCCATGTTGAAGTTTGAGGTTTCACTTTGTTAAGGATTACGGAATTTAATTGGAATAGTTATTACGTTGTTGCGTGAGATTAAAAAACTTACATCTGCCTGCGATACATTGTAAAAAATATCAGGGTCATACTCTTACACACTTTTAGGTTCAGTATTGTTTCTCCTGTACCCGAAAGTGAAGGAGCAGAAATGGATTCACCAGAGGTTGACTGGTTCTCACTACAAGTGAGCACCTTAAGACGGTACAAAAAGCATTATAAGGTGCCAACACGCCCGGCACGAACACCAATAAGGCTCAATTAGCTGATGTAAGTATTCCATCGGTTTTCTGCTCCTTAAATCTCTATACACGTGCAGCCTGTGGGTTAACTATACTCTGAGGGCGTTCAATGCCCTACGCATACAATACAATAACGCGTTAAGGGCGGTATTGCGGCTTCCTCGCTACTGCAGTGCCTCAGGCATGTTTGCAGAGGCGCGCACCGATTGCTTCTACGCCAGTCTGCGCAAGCGGTGCGCGTCCCTGTTGAGCAGAGTGCGCGCGAGCCGCAATGGCGTCCTTGCCATGGTAGCGGAGAGGTTAGACTGCCCATACATCGCCAACTGTATCAACGTGCACATGGGCAGAAATAAAAAGTAATATTAGTATTTATTTAATCTAATTGTATTAAAACAAAATTGAATTGTATTGAAATTATCTTATCTTATCTTATTATTATGAATAATTTATTGAATTTAATCTTAGGTGTCTAATATAGCTATAAGGGTATCTAAGAAATCATGGATCCTAGTTATCTGAAAATAAAGAATTATTATTATTATTATTATTATTAAATACACAGTGAGAACTTTGACTATCTTGTTATAAATGTGTTAGTTTTAACTATATCCGCATGTAGTGAATACGGCATTTTTTGGCCTGTATGAAGAAACGTTAATTTAACAAATAATTTTCGTTCACTTTTGGCCAAAGGAGGGACAAATTTTATTTCTAAAAGTGCACTTACACGAGCAACATTTTCACGCCAATATGTGGCCGGCAACTATAGGCGTCTTCCTCTAACTTACGAAGTTAGAGTAAGAAAGCTATAGTTACCGGGTATAAATTTAAGTGTGTAACACAGCAACTTCGCTTGCGTTACATTACACTTAGCAGTGAATATGGAAATGAAATGGATAGTTTTGATCGTGGTAGGCTTACGGCCATGTGACTCTGTAAAGCCCAAAGCCGCATAGAAAACCGGTTTGTGCTAGTTTGGTTTTCAAGTTTCCGTCCATTTCATTTCACGCAAGTTACCAGAAAGAAGGGAACAGCGCTAGGGAAGAACCTCACAAAAAGACGCGTAAGTTAATCAATAATAGATCTTTTGTCATTATCCTAAGAGTCGAGTGGAGTTTATTTTCATGGTATACTCGTACAAATGTACCGAGTTGTACACCAGCTATAACACCGCCGTTATTCCTAATAAAAGGCATGAACACAGATACATCTGTTGTTTACATATTACTCGAGTGTTTTGTCTTATTGCATCATAAGATACGTAAAATTGTTCCCAACAATCATACAATATTATGAAATACATTAAAAAAAACCTGCTGATCAAGAAAGATGATTTGCCAACTTATGGCAAATCCACAAACGCCAAATTGATCGTTGGTGTTTATGTATACCAGGTTGACGGACACCTATTATACCTCTGATCAAAAGCTTAACTAGCGTTTGTGAATTCGACTTTTAGAGTACCAATCTAGTTGCAACCGAGTAAGCCTATGAAATAGGACAAAAAATTACTTTCTTAAGCTCCCTGCATCCGTCGAGTGTGATACGATACGACCTTGCGACTTGCAAAGGTTATTCCGTTAAACTATTTTTTTTGTGATGTAACTACTAATTTACAGTTTTCGGACCTTTTCCTTAACTTGTGCTATAAGACATTTTATGATTCTAGGTCAACGGGAAGTACCCTATAGGTTTTGATTCCCTTACGAGTAGCAAAATATGTGGCATAAACGGCCGAATCTTTTGATTGCGGTGACTTAGAAGGTTGATTTTTTCACAGCTCTAGGAGATTGCAAACTTGAGTATTTGATATTTATTTCAACATGATACCTTACGCGTTCTTGAGAAAAAGGTCTTAACACACACAGACACAGAATATGGTCATTCGTGGAAATATTATTTAAATGTAATAATATATTTACTTAACCTGAGAATAATATCATGAGCCAAAAAAAAAACAATTACTTCAAACAATAATATATTCTTGGTTCAAAAAAAATATATGTTCCGTTATATGGAAATCACGGATTATCTTGACCAAGGCGATATTGTCTTGATTCAAGACATTTTTTTTTCCGTGCAGACGGACGGACAGATAGACGGACAAAGAAGTGATCCTATAAGGGTTTTTTTTTTTCCTTTTGAGGCACGGAGCTCTAAAGGCTCGAGCAAACCAAGCGCGTGTGCGGCGCGTCGCGTTTCTAATGCGAGCCCGCGCGATCTGTGGGGCGGCAAGGCGGATTTAACAGGGCACACTAAAAAGCGCGGGCCCGCGCTACTTTTTGCTGTGCCGTATTTAATTCGCCTTGCCGTTCCACAGATCGCGCGGGCCCGCGTCCGAGACGCGACGCGCCGCGCACGCGCTTGGTTTTCCCGAGCCTTAAAAAGCAGTCAGGACCCAAATCATTTTTCACCATTACAGGGTCTAGGGTCACAGAGGCCTGGACCCGAATGCTCCTAAAGTCAGACACATTAACATATACGTGTGAAACACGTAAGTCTCTTTGCTAGTGTAATAATGCGTATTTTCAATGTATGTTCTTTACATTTGTGTCAACGAGCGGAGCCTGAAGCTATCCTATATAATAGCAAATAAATTCAACTCCCGACCCAAATCCCTTTGTTTTTCTCTCGCCGCCTTCGTAAAACAAGCTGATCTCCATTTAGCGCAGACAAATGAATATAATCTCATAATATCTGTATGAAAACTATTATAGTTAGTATTTATTCTATTAAGCAAAGTTTCTATTATAGATGGAATTAATAAAAAGTGGGTAATATTATTTGAGAAATTAAATCTGTGTCGCGTGTGTAGCAAGGTTGAAGTTAAACCGTCTTATGTCTAAGTGCGTCTCTCTCACACTAGTGTCGACGAAAGAGATAGTCATAGAGATAAACGGGTTTAATTTATCCCCGTGTTTCATGCTAGAGCCGCTGGGCTACAATTGTTTCAGTTATAAATACAATAAAAAGGAAAAAGTGTAGACTGACGCTACAGTGTTTTTTTTTTGTTGTTCATTAAATTAACAAAATAAGAGTATTGGTGCAAAAAATACAGCAGTTTTCTAATGACAGCTGAGACAATTGGCCGAGAACCAAGGAAACGATTCTGCCATCCTTGGCTGGACATCCCTTTCGGCTAATTCCAGCATGGACTTTTTACCACCTGATGGGAAGTGATCACCGGTGCCTAAAGACATCCGTGTCACCAGCGGCCCTAACATGCAAGACACAAGGATAAATTAAACCGTCTTATATCTAAGTGCGTCTTTCTTACACTAGTGTCGACGAAAGAGATAGTCAGAGAGATAAACGGGTTTAACTTATGTTCGTGTTTCATGCTAGAGCCGCTGGGCTACAATTGTTTCAGTTATAAATACAATAAAAAGGAAAAAGTGTAGACTGACGCTACAGTAATTTTTTTCCTGTTCATTAAAGTAACAAAATAAGAGTATTGGGGCAAAAAATAAAGCAGTTTCGAGAATATAAAGAGATAAATTTCCATAAAATCTGGGCCAATACAATAGTACATTGTGCACCTAGGGCCGTAAGAAGGGGATAACTAACGAGAGTCTGTTAGAAGCCCGACGCCGATAGGCGAGGGCTTTTATGACTCGAGTTTTTTATCCCCCTACTGCCCGTGATACACACAATGTTTTTCATCACATTTGCGAGGAAATAAAATAAAAATTAGACAAAAAAAAGTATATATATTAATTTTATTTCCATTTTACATCGTGAATTACCATCAGGTGGGTGTTCATAAACTGAGCGTACGTTGCGATCAGCGCGGGGCAGCTCCGCCGGCTTGCGGTCGCGCGCCCCGCCGGCTGCGGCTCCCGAGCAGCTCCGCCGACCTGGCGCACCTAACAGCCCGCGGGAGTTCGAAACTCCCGCTGACGGCGGGGCCCGTAGAGGAGCTAAATCGGCTTTAGCTGCTCTATACGCCTGCGTATAATAACACCCTTTCCGAGCAAGTGTGATGAAAAGTTTATTAATTGCGTAGCTTTGCTTACAAGTTTTCAAAGTACGGGGCGTTAGCACTTGCGCAGACAAATAAAACTTTCTCTTTTAGATATAAATGTTGGATTAGTTTTAAAAGAACTGCTCCATAACTCTTCGACTGCGTAAATTCCTTATTCGAAAGCTTATCTCCCTTTCTTAGAGAAAGTATCTTCTAGGATTGCGTAGGTTAAGCACCTAAGGGCAAGGTCATGGCACTAAATGCCAGCAATTTATTTTAATCGCCTAAATAACTAGAGGTAATTGGCATCAGCTTGTATTCTGCCAGGGTCGCCATGTAGATATAAGATATGGGTAATTCATTAATTAGCTTACAGAATTTCTGATGAAAGATTTTTACAGGAATACAAGCTTCTAACCGCGAATTCGTCCGCGTGGAATTCGGTTATAGTCATTCCCTCAGGAACTTTAAAATTCGCTGGGATAAAAATTATTCTTTATTCTTCCCAATGCCTTAAAGAATGCCTCTATGCCTTAGAGAATATGTGTACAAAGTTTCATGATGATCGGTTAAGTCGTTTTTACGTGAAAGCGTAACAAACAAACTTACATTCACATTTATAATATTAGTACGGATTTTTTATGGATCACAGAATATTTTGTGGGTCTTACATTTTGTAATGCGAATTAGATGGAAATATCTCCTATTGCCTCAAATCCAAAGGCATTCTTCGTAGGCGCTCCTCTGCTGCACTAGGAGTGAAGAAATAGCACAGAATGCGTGCAGATGCTTATCATCCTGGCATGTCGTAAAAGTCGACTAAGGGACGGGTCCTCTCCAACATAGTGGACTATGTGTATGGGCGATGGGCTGATCACCTGTCACCATACGGTTCATCATACCATCTTAGGACTAATTAATCGAACGCGGCCACAAGTAGTCTCGTGGCTCTGCCCACCCCATTAGGGATTTCGGGCGTGATGCTATGTATGTATGTAATGTATGTATTCTTCGTAACTCTAAAGATTTTACTTGTTTACGTAGCAAATAGCGATCCTCTGTCTTTAAGAGTACAGTCAGCGTCATAAGCGTCTATACTTTAGTATCGTATTGCTTTAACTGTGTAAAGTATGTCAGCACACATCATGGCGTTAGACGAGACGTGGTAATAAAAGTTTGTACATAGATACTTATGTTGCCAACTCTGCACTGAGTCCTTTTCACTGTTGATAATTTACTCAGTAAATAGCAGACAGTCAGGCGCCTCGTAATATCTTTTAACGGGGAAGGAAACTCACGGTTCGGTTTCCATACAAATTATAATTACTACTATCTAATTAATTTGAGATTTCTGTATGTTTAGATTTCAGTTGGTCAATCACGACGCCATTCTTCTGTCAGTTTGTAAGTTTGCATTATTTCCATGAGTTGCAGCAAAGTTTTCATAAAAAACAACAATTGCAAACCAAAGGTTTTTTTTAACAAGTGCGAGTCGAACTCGCACACGACGGGTTCCGTACCATTATCAAGTAAAAAAAAAAACACGTTTGTTGTATGGCAGCCCCCTTAAATATTCATTTTATTCTGTTTTTTAGTATTTCTTATTATAGCGGCAACAAAAATACATCATCAGTGAAAATGTCAACTGTCTAACTATCACGGTTCATGAGGTACAGCCTGTTGACAGACGGACTTACGGACGTACGGGCGGACAGACGGACAACAGAGCCTTAGTAATAGGGTCCCGTTTTTACCCTTTGCGTACAGAAACCTAAAAAAGACTAGTTATTATTGCGATTAAAGCATTGTGTGACACACAAATTAAAACATAATAATTATACATTCAATAAATTATATAATAGGTAATATATTTTGTATGGAAATCGAACCGTGAGCTTCCTCCACAAATTTACTGAAGGACGTCGAGACTACTCGTAGTATCTACTTGACAGAAACATCTTTTTTTTAACAAAATCGTACTGTCGTCACGCTTACTGGTTATGTCTACTGCTGAAGAGGAAGAGAGACAGGATGAATAAAGGATATGTCGATATTTACGTGAAGGCACCTAGAGTCAAGGGCTTACGTGAAAAAAGTCATTTCGTTGGCTAACAAGTTATCTGTGAAAGAATTGCGGAGTGGGTTATTGTCTCACAATCGTGAAGATTTCATTTACTTGGGACGCTTTTACGCAGCCATGTGAATTCACTTTGTTTCCAACAGATATGGTACATTTTTTTTCTAAAATGTAAAGGTACCATCTTTATCACACTAATATTATAAATGCTAAAGCTTGTGAGTGTGTTTGTGAGTTAGTATGTTTGTTACTTTTAACGCTAAAACGGCTCAACAAATTTGAGTAAAATTTGGAATGGAGATGCTTATGTATAAGCCTCGGTTTAACACCAAGGCATTGTAGGTAAGATTTTTTATATCGCATATAGATTACCAAAGGTCCTTTTCAGGGCCCACCATCCTCCTTAAGGCCACCCCTCGAGGCATACAAGTGGCAAAACATTGGAATAATATAATTTAGATTAAGCTAGATCACCTTTACACGATAAGAAGAAGAACACCAAGGCTACTTTTTCCCGAAAAATGTGACAGTTCCTGCGAACCTAGCATGCCACACACGGGTATATGTTAAACTCGTTTATCTCTCTGGCTATCTTTTTCGTCGGCACTAGTGTCAGCGAGACGCACTTAGAGCTAAGACGGTCTAACTTATCCTCGTGACAACCTCACTAAGGCCGGTGGGGGAATAACTATAACCGAATTTCACGCGAAAGAAGTCGCGAGCAGAAACTAGAATGCGAAAGTTTGTGAGTGTGTATGTTTGTTACTTTTTTACGCTGAAACGGCTCCACGGATTTGAGTGAAGTTCTGAATGGTAGCCACAACGACCGACTCTGTGCTGCTAGCATCCAGCGGACTCCCGCAAAAATCACTAGGTCGAGTCCACCGTGTGGGTGGTCTGCCCACGCTGCGCCTATCAGTACGCGGTCACCACTCAAGGACTGTCCGACCCCATCGGCCATCATTAAACTTTATTGTATTCTGTTAATTACATACTGTCACTTGTTTAATTAATTCTGGTAATGCCATACGTTCGTTCCATTTTCCTTCATACCTTTACCTTAATAATAGTTTGATTTGTTTGCCAAAACAGTACAAATAAATTTTGTATAATGGACTTAGTGAAATAAACAGAACAAGCAGAAAAAGATAGATAGAGATAGAACAAAGTGTCTAAAGAGACGTTGTTTTGTGGTATGATGACAAAAAGGACTCAGCAGGACTCAGTTTAGCATTATGCTGCAACCAAGCTAGCACGACACGTACGCGAGTCGTTTGTCGCTCCGTGCGTCTCTGTCAAACTAGTCAAATATGTAAGGGATGCACTGCGGCCCTAACATGCAAGACACAAAGATAATTTAAACCCGTTTATTTCTCTGACTATCTCTTTCGTCGGCACTAGTGTGAGAGAGATGCACTTAGAGATAAGACGGTTTAACGTATCCTTGTGTCTTGCATATTAGGGCCCCTGAGTGACAAATGAATCGCGGGCAGGTCGTGCTAGATGTGCAGACCCCTTTAACCTAAAACTAAACTAAGTACTTAAAAGCGGGTTGTGTTTGAAATTTTTGTACATTAGGTAGTTTTTTGCATGTTTAATCTAATGTGGTTTCATCCATACATGTTTAATTTGGTAAACAAGTTTCTAACCTCAAAATATGCAGTTTTTGTTGAAAACAGCGTTTGATCCTAAATAAAGCAAACCAAGGCTAATAATTGGCAAAGTGACGTCTAAAATATTGTCTCCGGTTCCTTTATTTGCAAGGAAAGCGCTATTTTAGCCAAAAATGTTCATTTTGAGGTTAGAAACTTGTTTACCAAATAAGATAAGTCAAAGTCAAAGTCAAAGTCAAACTATCTTTATTCAATTTAGGCTTTTACAAGCTCTTATGAAGGTCAAGGAATGAATCTACCACCGGTTCGGAAAAAATCCTCTACTGAGAAGAGCCGGCAAGAAACTCGGTGAGGTATCATTTTTTCAAATCAGTACACATATAAGTCAACAATGATGTCTACAGTTTTATACAAATCTAAGTATATACCACAGCAGGTACGCTCATCGAGACCCAGGGATCGCCAGTGCAGGTCACGATTTAAGCCAAACGTCCCTGTCCATGACGTAGTCTTTTACTGAGTAATATGCCCTAGAAATAAGAATTCGCTTTACAGTAGATTTGAACATTGTGTCTGTTTGTTCTATTATGTTTTTAGGTATTTTGTTGTAAAAACGTGTACAATTTCCTAGAAATGATTTTTTAGTTTTAGCCAGTCTATAAGTTGGTACTTTAAGCTTTCCGGTATTTCTAGTAGCCTTTGGCTTATCTACATTTGTAGGAAAATTGTATATATTTTTTCTGACATACATTATTATTTCAAATACGTATAGCGAAGGCAGGGTTAGTATTTCAATTTCCTTAAAAAATTCCCTCAGTGACTCGCGGGTGCCCATGTTATATATGGCCCTGATGGCCCTTTTTTGTAAAATAAAAATAGACTCTAAGTCAGCAGCTGATCCCCATAAAATTAAACCGTATGAAATAATACTTTTGAAATACGCGAAGTAAACCAACCTTGTAAGCAACCAAGTATGGATGAATTAATTGTATTTGCTGTATTTTGTTTTATTATAACGGTTTTCTTAAGAGGAGTGGGAACCTACGGCTTTTTATACAAAAGGCGATAACGATTGCCACCCCTTAAATATTAACCGATTTGGACCAATTTTTTATAGAATGTCAGTCTTAAAAAAATGTATACGTGTTGATTTTTTATCTATAATCAATAAATTCAGTTTTATTGTTGTTTTAGTATTCTCATACAACACTTATTTCAGCGATTATTTGACTTGTTGATCTTTAATCAATATTCAAAAACGTAATAAAAAAAAAAATAAGTACCTAAACCTAGACTTTGTTCCAACTGACAACCTATCAAAAGTTTGTCAAATCCGGTTAACATTTAAGTGGTGGAAATCGTTATCGATTTTTGTATGAATAAGCTGATTTTTGCCGTTGGTTCACAGTCCTCTTAAGAGCCAAGTATGATTTTATCATGTGAAAGTTTATTTAAATAATTTATTACACGGATGGGCGTGCAATTGTACATCAGAATGCGCGTTTCAATCCAGATGGCACACCTTGGTCCTTGGCCTACTTTAACGTTTTTAATCACGCACGTTCGTCCACGACTTAATTATTTTGTGAAAAGAGGTTGGATTTAACTAAATTCGTGCCATAGGGGATTCGAATTCCTTTAAGCGTAAACTTTGTGTGAGGATTTTTCGTACCCAAGTAGTTGTTAATTATTTATATCATATATGTACAAATGCATCAACTCGTAGTCAAATTAAATCTTTCGTGAGATATTATGAATAAACACAGTAATAAACACGGCTTTACTCACGATTTATTGTCAGAAATGGTCCGACAGGTTTCGAACTCGCATGGAGTCCTTCAGGGGTTGAGTGCAGTCGCGATCAAAGCAACCCACGTAGGCCACCGCACGGCCCGCTTCGCCCGTGCGGAAGGCGCAGCGGCAGCGGCGTTACTGATTGCTTTGAACACGACTCAATCCTTGAAGGACTCCATAAGAGTCCGAAACATGTCGGATCATTTCTGAC